>CM073431.1:22728333-25456666 GCA_037114965.1 Monochamus alternatus
ATTACTATTTATACTGATTTTTGACACTTAAAGAACTAATGTGAACACTCGCATCACAAAAACGTTAATACTATACGTAAGTAATCTGATTTCAATATTCATTTGGTTAAGACTACAGTAGTGCAGCGATGTAAATGTTGAAAATACTACAACTCCATTAACTTTTTTGTCGAAAACCATAAGGATTGATTGACCTAAAGTCAGTGGGATTACAAACTACCAAAGATGCCGCCGGGAGATTGTAGCTGGTAAGGAGTAAACTATGATTACTATAGACGAATAGTGAAACTAAGTTAGAGCATTGGGATAACTGTTTTAATCTTGATATAAGTATACGAGGTGTCGCAATTAAGTTCCGGGAATTCGTTAATGAAAAAACAAACAAATTAAATTTCGCCAAAATTTTATTATCGACCTTCACAATAGTCTCCCTCTAACTCTACACAATGACTCCAACGTTGCTCCCACGATTGGAAGCACCCTTGGTAATCCTACGCAGTTTACCCCCTCAGCACCACGGTTACAGCTTCTTTGACCTCTTGTACGCCGCCATGATGAGTTCCCTTTGAGGTGCGACTTTACCATGGGGAATAAAAAAAAATCACAGGGGCAATATCGGGTCTACAAGGTAGATGCGGCAATGTTGGAATGCCTTTTTTGCCAAAAACTCTTACAGAATGGGCTGGCGCGTTGTAGTGGTGCAAGATCCAGCCGTTCTCGTCGAGTTCGGGTCGTACACAGAAAACAGGGGCCCGCAGCCATTCCAGGACGCCAACATAGAACTGTCCAGTCACTGTCTGGCCGGCAGGAACATATTCACGATAAATGATGCCGTGGATATCGAAAAAAACGATCAACATTGCCTTCAGTCGAGACTTGGACATCGTCATTTCCGTTGGCCGCTCTCCACTTTTTTCTACCCACTGCTGACTTTGTTTACGGGTCTCGGGGTCGTACTCAAATACCCAGGTCTCATCTCCAGTGACTACCCGACTCATCCAGTCTTTACCGTCGCTCCGAATGCTGGACAACAAATCCTCGTAGATCGATTTTTGCATGTCTTTCTGTTTACGGGTGAGAACTTTTGGCACCATCTTTCGCATATTCAAATTTTCGTGTAACATCTTGCGAACGGTTTCTTTGTTGACGTTTAACTCGTCAGACAACGCACAAATGCTTAGGCACCGGTCAGTCGTGATCAGTGCACACAAACAGTCAACATCTCGTGGATCGTCTTCTACCGATTCACGCCCCTCCTTGAACCGTTTTTCCCATTCAAACACGCGTGTTTTCGACATGCACCCGTCTCCATACACCACCTGCAATTTTCGAAGGATTTCCGAGTGTTTTTCAGCAGATTTCGCCAAAAATTGAATCATAACACGTTGCTTGTAATTTGAGTCACTCATTGTCACGACACCACTAAAAAAGTTACTTCCAAGAAATACACGTAAAACACAAACCAAACGTGCTATCGACTTGGACCTTGGACTGAAAATAAAAGGAAGATTTCCCCTCTCTAGAAAAACGTTGACGGACGATACAGTGTTGCCAGTTTCCGAGTTATAAGTATAGCTTTCTTTCCATGTACTTCTTAGGCATAAGCGTAAGTAGGGTTCAGGGCAAGGTTCAACCCAATAGAAATCTCGCCACCGATCATTATAAATCTTTCTAGTTTCCAGTTCGTAATACATACACTTATTTGCGGGGTGGAACGCCACAGCCCGATAACCCCGTATTTACAGCCCCCTCTGCTCCTGGCGGCACCGTATAAAGGCGCTAAAACTTTGTGTGAAATGGAGAGCAGGTAATTTAGATAGAAGGAGCTTTATACTAGATTAAGTCCCTGCATATAAGGCGTAACCCCCGGCGTTACGGCGTCTGAATGAACCAGATGGCTGCTCGGCATTTGCAAAAATACCGGGGGCAGTTTTAAACCCCCGATGCTCCCGTTGTCAGACGATCATCTCGCTTTTACGGCCGCGTAAAACGGCCCCACTCGCTTACTTTGTGTGTACGTAAATAGCCGACCAGTAAAAAGCAAGGAAAACTGAGGAGTTTATGCAGCGGGATCGCGGGATTAAGCACATTTTTATTCGGGATCAAGCAAGAGAGCAGTAAAACTCGAATGTCAATGTTTTCATAATTGACGTCGTATTTTGAAAAAAATAATATTAATCTTTTTTAATCAAAATTATTTTTTTTATAAAATACAGTTATTTTGAACAATGTATTACGCGATTACAAACGTAGGCAACCAAACTTACATATGTTGGCAGTACTGACTCAAAATTCACTAAAAGCAAAAGAATGATACAGTACATATAACATTTTTTTACAGAAATTTAATTTTAATCTGAAAACTGTGTTTATTTTAATTGAAATATACAAGCTGATTCAGTCATAGTGTCATTCATTTTAAGAGAATATAGGGAAAAATGAGTATAGTACGAATACGCGATTTTAAAAAAATATATATGCATATTTACGCCGAAAACAAATATTTTCAAAACATTATTTAAACTTCCCTTTGATACTGTCACTGACCGCTGGCGGAAATTCAACTCTGGTGTCGGTTTGACGCGACGTTGCCAAATTTAAATATTTTCCTATAGTACCTACTTATTGTAATATAAATTATTTTTTAAAAGTATGCAATTAAAATATTAAGTTTCAACTTATTATAAAACTCAGATCAAAATAAACCATTCTCATTTCATTACATAAATAGTGAAATAAAATCCGATATTAACTAGGTCAAATTATTAAGAGAGGCTGAAATGCGATCATCATTCTGGTCCATTTTCCTATGCAGGTGAGCCCGCCGTTGACTGCATCTGTAACAGATGCACGCGCCCGACTTTTTTTTCTTCTTCATCCATTAGTCATTATTTTTGCGTGGAAGAAGTTGGTGAATTTGCTATTTGCCTAAATAAAAATCTAAGTCACGTTGAGTAAAGTGAAGTAGTGAGAGACCGCGGTTATCTTCAATTGAGCAAATCCATGAAAAAAATTGTAGGACATTTTAATAGAAATTTGTGTCTGCGTTTTCCGTGTGCGTGTTTGTTATTCGGTATACTTACCCATGAGTAATGCATTTGATTCTGATTCATATTCATAATCAAACGCGATTTGCATTATTTGGGAGTATCAACGTACGCGCTCAATTTAATTCTACTTTCAAGAATGTAACGATAGGGTGGCAAAAACAAGTATGTATTCAGACATACCCCCACTAAAAGCCTTATAGGGAACACTGCATTGACTCGAAGAATACATCTCCAAAATTTGAACCATTCTTTACTAGACTCGCTGTATATCCAAGATCAAGTGGTATAGATCCATTATTGTGTGACCGCTTAAGTTTGAGTAAAAACAACAAGGACGGCTTCCACATCTATTAATAATATCTGGTGGCCTGCGCGAGGCACGTGTTGACAAATTCCCCCGATAAATCCAATAACAATCCCAATAAAAAACGATACATAAAGTATACCGAATAAATCAAACATGTGAGAGTCAACAGAACTGATAGATCGGCGCTAACGTACCGGAAGAAGACCGGACCGACAAAAAAAGGGGCGCGAGAAAAATGGAAACGGACAAAAAGCGATCAGACGTTCGTCACCGCGACGGTCCCGGATGATTAATATCTCGGCCGTTGGCGGAAAAACCATTGGACGGGTCCGCGACGGTGGGGCGGGCCCGCACGCATACATTTTGACCGAATGCCCGACAGTTGCGTGGAAAAATGAAAAGTAGACTTCAGCCCGAGAAATTGGTTCCTTCTATGGTGAGATAAAATGAAATTTGTTTTGAAAACACGATTTTTCTATCCTATTGCTTATTATCCCTTAGCATACAAATATCTATACAGGATGGTCCACTTTTTTTTCATTAGACTTCAAAAACCAGTACAGCATAAAAAAAATGTTAGTTTGCTAAATAAACTATACCCGACTTTACTTTACTTTTTGAAGTTCAGCACGTTGAAGTTTCCCGAAAGAAAAATTGTTTGTGAAAAGTGATGAGGTTTCACCTGCAAAATGTTTATAAATGATTTGTACTGTGCAAGTGATTTTGCAGATTTTTTTATTTTTTTAGGGGTCCCTATTATTTAGTAAGACAAATATTAGTACGTCACTAGCTGTAAATTTAAAAAAAAACACTATTTTTTAATTCTCCGTTTAATTTGGGACAAAGAATTATCCTTGTAAGTTTTTTGTAACTATTACTATTTTCAAATAAGTAAAGCTGACGACATATTTGAAGACAATAAAATGTTGGTTACAAGCCAAAAAAATCAAAGGTGTTAGAAAGAAACGTAATAGAGGCAAAGGGGATGTGCTTATTATTACCATACTAAAGCTTCAAGAAAATTTATGATGAACAAAGGATAAACAATTAAATATGTCGATATCTATGGAAGTTGTGCTATTTTGCGTTTTCACTATCGATTTTTCTTATTCTGTAAAGAGGGTAAATGTACTAAGCAATGCCAT
Organism: Monochamus alternatus; assembly: GCA_037114965.1. Lineage (NCBI taxonomy): Eukaryota > Metazoa > Arthropoda > Insecta > Coleoptera > Cerambycidae > Monochamus > Monochamus alternatus. Next base: position 22,732,836 of record CM073431.1, read on the forward strand.
TGAATAATAAATAGCCCACTTAAAATAACTATCAATAGTTTTAGATACATATTATCATGCAAAATAGTACTAGAAATATAACGGTTTGTGTTTTTTCTTTATTTAACTTAAGGTTATTTGAAGTAAATTATGATTCAGCTTTAACTAGATCATTTTCCATCCGTATATACATGTGATAGTATAAGTCATTAATATAAATAACAGATAATAGTGACCCCAGTACGGACTCCTGAGGCATTCCATGCTGAATAGACGCGTAGTTTGGTGAACTATTGCCATAGGAAACATTTCATTCTATTGATGAATTATGAACTAATCAATTCTAGAGGAATACCACGTATACCATAAAAATAGAGTTTATCCAAGAAAATCTGATAAGAGATAAAGTTAAAGGCTGCTTAAAGTCATACTGCACCTGTAAACGGATCACGTTCAAAACGATTGACTACACCCTCAACAAGTTCAAGAGCGATAGACGACATCTGGCCTATTTCTGCAATTTCAGTTTTGCTTCAGATGTCCTATAAGTTCATTCAGATATCTGACTATAAAAATTATTATATTAATTAAAATTATTTAAGAAAATAAATACAACTTGATCCACGTTGCTTGCGCATGCTTCTCAATTACTACCTCTCCAAATATAAACACTCACCAATTAGACAATCTGATACATATTCATACAGATCTGTGCCTGCTGAATATATGCAAATCATTCTTTATACAAGGTGATTCAAAACTTATATAACAAAACAATTCTGAGTGTACAGAGGACTCTTACAAATAGAATTAAGGCGACATTCTGCGACCAGACAAAAAATGGAAAGAAATGCTTAAGGAAAGAAATAAATAACATTATATAACACCGATTTTATACAGCAAATTTAACTGCTTTGCCACTTTTGTTATTAATTATTAATATATTTAATTTGTGGTTTTAATTAATAAAATAGATTGGCATACCTGATGTTACAACAACATTTTTTGGCGGCAATTATGATACGTTTCCGTAAATCATCAATAGTATTTATCCACTTCGGTACGAAACATTTTTTAAATATTCCCACAAAAAGAAGTCCAAAGTCAGAAAATCGTGGCGGCCATGGTGGTGGTCCTCCTCATCCAATCGCTTGGTGTTAATGCTTGGACATGCTGTAAAATGTACAGGGTACATGGTACGGATATAATTTAGGTATATGATACGTCATACTGCTGTAACAGGTCATGGAAGTCCTGGACCTCCATCTCTTCCACCATTCGGTTTCAAATTTCCCTTGCGTTACACTGCACTTGCACTCACGGCACACTGTGATAAAAGTATTTGCATTTGGCACATGTTTAATGGGAAATTGTTTTATTAAATCATTTTCCCAGCGTAATAAATTGAAACGATATCCATCAACTCCGAGTTGCTATTTTTGACACTTGAAAAACTAATGTAAACACTGGTGTCACAAAAACTTTAGTGCTTACAAAAAGTAATCGGATTTCAATATTTGGAATTGCCTGTCTAGAGACTATAGTGACCCAGAGATGTAAAGGTTGAAGTTGTAGTGTTTTACAACTTCAATAACTATTCCTAAATTCTTTTAGATAAGTTCTAAATCACCCTGTAGAGAGACTGTAAACATTACCAAACGGAAAAAAGAAAAAACATCGAGTAAGTAATAATTCCGTGTGCTCGCAAATGTTTGTATTAGAAAGAAGAAAACATTTAAAGCCGGCCCTGCCTTGGTCACTTAAATTTTCTCTGCCAGTTCGCCGTGAATGCAGTGCGCAAAAACTCGCCCACGGCGTTAATATCGTCACCACATATCGTTGTTTGAAAGCAAAAACACCCCCGGCCAGTCACTGTTAGTTGCAGCCGCCGCGTCGCCCCCTCTCCCCCAATGCATCGGCCGGTCTTGTAAAGATGTAATTAGGGCCGAGGATGGCGGAATTTATGTCGACGTCGGACCATGCCGGTTTTTGTCGCGTCGACGCGATTTTTCGCAGCCACGACGCTTTGTTGGCGGATATTGTCGGTCCAGAAGTTGCGGATGGTTGGTTTTTGCGGACGCCTGTCATTTTTTGAGGAAAACAATACGGCAAAGACTTTTTGAGCGGTGAAGTTTAAGCCGAAAGTGGAACTTTTGTTATTTTTAGGCAGAGTTTTTTTGGCAATTAAGTTGTCACTTCATATTTCTTACCAAATAAATTAAAAAGGTACATCTGCATCCCAGTGCCTTGATGCTAAATCTATTTTTATTTCAAACTGCAATATTTGTTACAAAATTTTTAAAAATAATTCACCTCGCAAAATAGTATGACAGTATTTACCCCACACGTAATTTACGTATCTTGTAAACGTTTCGATAGTGTTTAAAGAAAACCATTTTCGGAGTTTAATATTGTCCCTGTAATTAGACCAAATATCTACTTGTTTTATTTAGAAGTACACCATCAAACAGCTTAGATCATTAACAAACTGACTGTCATGACAGTCAATGACAGTTTTATGATGAAAGTGATAGAAAATATTCCAGTTGGTAAAAGATAAAATATTACGTATATATTATATATATATATATATATATATATATATATATATGGTATATTATTTTGTTAAATATTAATATTTAACAAAATAATATACCAATGAACCAATTTATTAATATCTTGAAGGATTAAACAGCCATTTAGAGAGTTGATTGCGCGAAACAATTTATAATCATCAGCATATAAAAGAACATCTGATTTCAACCCAAGACAAACATCATTCACAAACTAGTTAAAACAAAGGAGGCTTGGGACAGATCCTTGCGGAAGTTCTAACTTAGCAATAAAACTAACAGTCTTGAAACCTTGATACTGAACAAATGTTTTGGAAAATATATACAGGGTGTTGCGGAATAAGTGCATTCTTTCAAAAAGGTAACAAGACCTGGCTTTCTATTAAACAGCCTGAGATCTAAAGGATCATGTATTCTAGAAAATTACTTAAAAATGGCATCGTCGAGGAAGTGTCTTGTCGATTGTGGACTTATGTTATTTAAAAATGTTGTATGGTTTAGAGACACAGGTGGCAAAAGTTCGTGTATTCGAATTAGATGGTAGGATCATAGCTGCTGTTCTTTTAAAAGATCACGCATTATGTCTGCATGGACCAACATGGACTTGCACAGCACGGACTTGAAAAGTCTGCTCATGAAGTTTATCATGTTATTTAAAGGAGCATAGCGCATTAAACTACCACCTGCATGTACCGTCACCTGCAACGACCGTCATTGCAGGTCCCCTCGGTGGCCTTAAATTTCTTTGCTTGAGCGTGTTAATCCGACGTAAGTTCTGTTCCCACAAAAGTCAGAGATTGGTTGGTTTCAAACTGTTATATTCGACCAGTTAAGTTGTGATTGTGTTGTTGAACTGTCTATCAACCTCAAGTCTTCCGTCTGATGACACTGCTCTGTGAAATCTTGTGTTTTGGTGCTGTAGGCGAGGACAATTCAACTCAAAAATTTTTATTGTGACATTCGGAGATACTGAAAAAAAATTTCGTTGATCTCTCTCCAGTTCATAAAATAAATGATGGAATTCACCATACAGCTTTCTTTTTATTGGTAGAGTGAATGCAAAACGTTTCTGTTCTGGCTTCTTCTACTTCCTTTCTTCCTCCTTCTCTTCATACAACATTGCTAAAATAAAAATAACTTCAAAACGTCTGCCACATAACACAGAATCGATAGTAAGTATGATGATAATATTTTTGCCTATAACATTTTGTCTTAAAACACTTCGATTTTGAGATCCTGGGGTTTAATTCTAATTTTTTACCCATTTTCGTAACATAAAAGTATTTTTTGTTTCATATTATACTTATATATTTTTATTTTGAGTATGGTTAATTAATAAATTAACCATACTTTCCAATAGGAAAGAGCACAAAATGATACAAAAACCCATTATCAGTGACATGGACCTAGATGTGGGGGTTTGGACCCCCATTTTAGAAGAAAATCTACACCTATGGATAGGTATTTGGAAATATTTTTCATATTCTTTAGCCCTCATAACGTTTCTGAGAAAAAATATGTCTTGACAATTGTTGAAATTGTTATTAACTTTTTAGAGAAAAATATGAAAGCTTTATTAAAAAGTGTCAGGATTAAAGTCCATCTACAATTGGATTGGAGCTTTAAACAAAATAATAAGAAAAAAGTCAATAAAAGTTGTTTGCAGAAATTGAGATATTTTAGTACCAGTACCGTTGAAAATAATATTTTAATTTTTTGACTAAAAATATAAATGTATATATACACTCGATTTTCTTGAAGGCTAATTACAATTTCAAAAATTGACAACAGGTATTTTTGCCAAAAAATGTTATGAGCATTAAATAAATATCAAAATGTCAAGCAAGATAACTGAATCTGAAACAAGCATCTTTATCCCTGCGCACTAATGCAGGCCAGTACACGACTATTTAGTATGCCAAAGTGGATAATATTAACGAGTCACATATTTTTAATTTAATCAGTACTAAGAAGGTCTTTATGCATGTAAAGAATTTTGAATTTACCAAAAGATTTCTGAGTAAGATAATTAACAACATTAGTAAATCTAAGAGAATTGTCTACCCATAAATCAAGATTTTTGCAGCTATCACAAGGAACAAGAGGATGGCCATTTAAATTGATGCTAAAATCTGGGTGACTTACAATGGTATTGTTCTTATTTCTAAAAATTAATAACTGCGTTTTAGTTTCATCTGATCTGAAGTACAGCTGAAGAAATGTCAGAAGGATTAAAAGAGGAATATATATATGAGTACCATGTACTGATGAGATTGACAATGTTGAAGGTAATTACAGAAGTCAACAGTATAAATAGAAAAGAAAAGAGGTCCTAGGACACTACCTTGGGGAACACCAGTAGAAATATTATTAAATCTAGGTATATCAGCATTCAAATATCGATTCTGAAATTTTATGTATTTAAAACTGATATACTCGCGACAAGAATTCAGACGACTTACGTCATACGAACAAATGAATAATTCATTATAGTTTCATCAAAATATTTAAGAAACTGCAACTGATAGTAATAAAACTATATACTACACTAAAAGTTTGCATTATATATTGCACTAAATTGCAAAAAATGATTGTTTTTAACGCGACCAAATATCGAAAATTACGTTGATAATAAAAACAAATGTGTAACGTCAGCCGTGACGTAAGACGTCTGAATCCTTGACGCGAGTATATATGAACTACTTCCACTATGCTTCCGACGCCAACTCACACCACAGTTTTGTATGGATGTATAATCGGGACAGACTGTATAATACAATTTTTCATAGTTCACTTACAAACGCTGCAAGTATAATGAATATGCTAACATTTGATCGAGAAGATTGTAATTTCAAAAACTTTGGAAGCCAGTATCTAGACAATCGTCAGGTTGCTCACCTCGACATCCCCGCGACTCGATGAAATGTGAAAACTATTTTTCCAGCTCTGCTTTCCAATCGTTATTAAAGCCGGGCTCCTAGCATTATGCATAATAATCTTGTACTCCAATTTCATAATTATGAAACTTAACTGACGCAGACGTGGAACATGACGAGTTCAAATTAGGAGCGTGGCACGTTATAAAGCGATTTGGATTTCCGTTTACTATTCCTGCGAGTTCTTTGAATTCTAATGTCCGCATTAAGATTCCATCTCCCCGAGGTGCACTCCGCCGCGGCTAATGTTGAAATTATTCTCTCTCCTGCGCAGCTATCGCTGGTATAATTGTGGTTTCCTCAGGAGGCAGGAAAGACAAAAGAGGAGCCACGTTATTCGGTTGTGTCTCGCAGAATAGCATCTCTGTCAAAAAACAAGCAGTAGAATATTTTTTAAATTCTGACAGTATGTACCGCCCCTTCCTTGTTATAAAACTACACTAATCTTTACAACTTCCATAGAGATATGCAGGCTGTAATTAAAAAGCAGGTCATTCCGTTAACTTAATATAATGATATTTTTTACTGTATTAGAAAGGTATTTTAAGCTAATATAAATCAAATCTCCTACAATTCCTATCAATTAAGCATATCTATAGAAATTAATCTATCTAAATTTACTAACCTGCTTTAATGAAAACACTCTATAAATATCTAACTTCAATTTTGGCAGTGGGAACTCGTAAATTCTACTGCTTGTTTTTTGACAGAGATGCTATTCTGCGAGACAACACAGTTTACTTACTTCCCATAAAACATAGTGTTGAAGCTAAATTTTTAAAATTGTTGGTTCTTTATCAAACTTTGTCAATTTTTCAATATTTTAATTGAGATACTCCTTGGTAAATGAATTCCTTCAATATTATTGCATATTACGCCTAAAAACAAATTGGAGGAGATAGTACTTTGCCGCTCTAATTAACGCCCATAGACATTTCTCTCAATATATTAGCGAAATAATTTATTGGGATTTTTTATTACTCATTAAAATTAAAACAAAGAAAACCTAGTTGACAAGTTGACCCAACTATATTATGATGTATGTAACTACTTTTTTAACTAATTAAGTGATCCTCCTCCTCTGAAAAAATAAGAATTTAAATAAATAGCACTAAGCATTGAAAAGCTGTTAGTTAATTACAATAAATAACAGTTTCCATTTTATTATTATTTGAATTATGGTTATTTTATCCTAATGGTGTGAAAACTTATCTCTAATCTTAAGAGCGCATTAATTTTCGAAAACGGTTGGACCATTCCCAGGAATAGTGTCTCCAGTTGAGTTTGCAAATGGGGGTATGCTGAGTCGCAAGATCTTGCAGGAAGCAGCAGGAAATAAAACGGAGGAAGGAAGCAGGAAGATGCGATCGTGAAACTGTTGCCTGTTTATTATAGTAACAACGCAAACTACTTTATACTTGTTGTTACTGCAAAGTTATATTGCGAGTTATATATTTACACTCTTAAAACTATGTGTAGAATAAGTACATAATTGTTGATTTTTTCTACACAATTTGTGTCTGAAAATGATCCAAATCATATTCGTACCCACATTTTATTGTGTAGAAGCGTTTGCGTTAAATATAATTTTTGCTAATTTTTGTACAGGGTTATATGTATATATTTTGTGCACTTTTTTAAACAAAATATAGGTTACTTTTATGTAAAAATTACACAACATAACTGAACACTTATTATATGCAAAACATAAGCATAATTTATATTGTTCTATAGTTTAATTTGTGCACATTCTAGGAACACCATGCGATATTTAACTCTGAAATTTATGTAGTTTTTTTATATCAGAAATTCATCATATTTCGTCGCAATGAAAATCTACACTGTAAAAAAATAATTTAGTATACATTTTAACACAAAATAACACAATACTGTGTTAATCGAGGTCCACATGGGATTGTGAATATTTTTACACATTTCTCTATATGTGGCAGTGCGTTAAAGGTTTAACACCACCCACTATGCTAATATAACAAATGTTATGTGTAAGTTGTACACATTTCAGTATTATTTATATCATTAAAGGTGTGGATTTTACACATTAACATGTTAATTTTATATTATAATAGGTATTGACATGGAAGACTCACATATTTTTTAGTTAATTAATTATGTTCCTGTTTGCTTTGCATCGAAGATAGGCTGGAATGTTCTAGAAAACCTTAAAAAAAACGTATTATAAAAATTACAACTTCAAAGCAAACAGGAACATAATTAATGGTTAGACTATGATTTATTCTGCGTTAGAGATTTATCTTTTGTATAGTTTTCTTTATATACTGATAATTTTTTGCCTTTTAATCTGCAAGAAATATTTGTTTTTACATTATATATAAATACTTTCTAGTAGATAAAGTATATTTTTGCATGTAATTTAATTCAGTATTAATAAAAATTATTATTATAAAGTAATTATTAATATATTTTAACTATAGATATTTAACATACACAACTATATGTTAACATATGTTTTCAATTGTTTACGATAAATATTTTCATTATAATACTTATGCCTTTTAATATTTATGCAATTTATTTATCTTGTTCCACTTTAGTAGCTTTATATTTATTTATATCTAATTACACCACTTTATTTTTCATTTCTATTTTATGAGAATTGTGTTGGAGTGTTGGTGTGACAAATGCAAAGCACATGTATTAATTTTTCGCATTTTAACGTCCGATCACTGTCTGCAAGTGGTGAACTTTTCACTGATTTTATACTTGATGGCTCTTTTGATATCATTGGTTTATCAGAAACTTGGTTAAATTCTTCCATTTTAAATTCTCATGTTTCTATTCCTGATTATAAATTAGTTAGAAATGACCGCGAAGTTAGGGTAGGAGGGGGAGTTGCGTTTTTTATAAGAAATTATTTTAAATTTTCTGTTTTAGAACTTGAGCAAAGTGGCTCGTTGGAACATCTCTGGATTAGTCTTAAGATTGGGGGTAAAAAAATTTGTTTTGGGACATTGTATTTACCTTCATTGATTAACTTTAATTCATCTATTGATCATTTGGAAGATATTTTAGTGAGTATAATACCTGAATTTGATTATATTGTTTTTGGCGGTGATTTAAATGTTAATTTTTTGACTGATAATAGTTATCACACTAAACTGGGCAATTTATTTACTAAATATGGTTTGTGCCAAGTGGTTACTGAACCGACTAGGATTACTGCTACGTCAGAAACTTTGTTTGATATAATAGTTACATCTTGTCTTGAAATTGCTGAAACTGTTGATATTTTTAGAATGGATGGTATATCTGACCATAGATATGTTAATTGTAAGCTAAAATTAATGAAACCGTCTCAGCAAGCTTTTTTTAAAACATACAGAGATTTTTCTAAATTCAATTATGATTTATTTGTCCAAGATCTTTACTCTATTTTTTGGGATAATATATATTACTATGATGATGTTGATGAAATGTTAACTTTCTTTAATGAAAATGTTACATATCTGTTTGACATTCATGCTCCTTTTAAAACGTCGAAATTTACTAAGCCTCCGGCACCATGGCTAACTGATAATTTAAGACTGATGTTTAAATTGAGGAGAAAAGCTTTAACAAAATACAAACGATTAAAAACAGATCTATCTTGGAGTGAATATAAAAATATTAGAAACTTAGTTAATATGACGGTTAAAGCAGAAAAGAAAGCGTATTTGCATCATAAATTTAAAACAAATCCTAAAGAGTTTTGGAAAACTCTGAAATATTTAAACATCAGTTCTAATTCTAATACTGATTGTACTGATTTATCTGATTTTGGTACTCCTGACGATTTTAATACTTTTTTTATTAATAGTGTGCCCTCAACGGATGGAAATAATAATGACTTTATTGAGTCGACCTATTTTAATGCAGTTTGGCCTAATAATATTACTGACAATTTTAAGTTTAAAGTTGTGACCTCTGATTTTGTTTCAAGACTGTTGTTTAAAATTAAAACTAATGCTACTGGTCCTGACGGAATATCTTTAAAAATGCTGTTATATCTTACACCCCATTTGTCTGATTATATTACATTCATTATTAATAAATGTCTTACTTCCGGTCAGTTTCCTAGGCTATGGAAATACGCTAACATAATTCCGGTACCTAAAACTACTCATCCTTTCTCGCTTTCTCATTACAGACCAATAAGCATTCTACCTGTTATGTCAAAAATCCTTGAAAAAATTGTTCATCAACAATTTTCTGAATTTTTATCTGTTAATAAAATTCTATCGGACACTCAATCTGGTTTTAGGTGCAATCACAGTACTACCACAGCATTACTCAAAGTCAGTGATGATCTTTTTCGAGCACAGGATTCTAATAAAACTTCGTGTTTGGTCCTGTTAGACTACAGCAAAGCTTTTGATACTATTAACCATGCCACCTTAAAAGTCAAACTCAATTATTTTGGTGTCGGTAATATAGCACTTAATTTTTTTAGTAATTATTTAATGTGCAGACGTCAAAGAATTCTCATGTCTAATACTGCGTCTAAATTTCTGCCTATAAATAAGGGGGTTCCGCAGGGGAGTATACTTGGTCCCCTATTATTTTCCGTGTATACTTCTGATTTGTCAAAATATTTATCTTTTTGTGATGTGCATCAATATGCTGATGACACTCAGATTTATTACTCTTTTTCACATGATCAGTTAGATGATGCCATCCATAATATTAATTCTGATTTAGATGTAATTTCCAAATTTTCTATCTCGCATGATTTAATTCTTAATGAAAAGAAAACTCAATTGCTTGTGTTTAGTAGTCGCCGACATTTAGTTTTAAGTAACCCTGCTTTCCAGATTATGATTAATAATTCAGTTATAGTGCCAGTAAATGAGTGTAAAAATCTTGGGCTTATTATTGATGTAAATCTTAGATTTAGATCACATGTAACTAATTTAGTCCAAAAATGTTTTTTTAAATTGAAGGCTTTGTACTATTATAAGGACATTCTTTCTAGAGATATTAAACTGAGATTAGCCGACAGTTTAGTTTTATCTATGTTATCATATTGTGATGTTGTTTTCTGGCCCGCCTTGCTTCAAGTGGATAAAAATAGTCTCCAGAAAGTACAAAATGCTTGCCTTAGATTTTGTTATAACTTAAGAAAATTCGATCATATTTCAGGGGCATTTAGGGATTCTAAATGGTTTACACTTAATGAAAGATATAAAATACATATGGCTTGTTTAATTTATAAGATAATAACTTTAAATATGCCTACATATTTAGCTAACAAGCTTGTTAAAAACTTTGACATTCATAACCGAATTACTCGGCATAGAGAATTATTGGTAACTCCCTGTCATAGTTCTGTGATGTTTCAGCGTAGCTTCTCCTTTAACGCAGTCCATATTTTTAATACTATTCCTAGTGATATCAGAGGAGCCATCAGTCTCAACTTATTTCAACGTAAAGTAAAAGAATCTATTATTAATTCCCGTGATCTTAATTAATTAGTTATTTAATTTGTATTGCAATTTAGTGTTTATTTGTTATATAACTGTTTTAAAGGCTAGTTCTTATGGGTGGTTGTATGAGCAGCTCTGTTGGATACCGCCACCCTGTATTCATTATTTTTTTGTATGATTTTACTGTTAACTGTGAATAAAGACATTATTATTATTATTATTATTATTATTATTATTATTATTATTATTATTATTATTATTATTATTATTATTATTAAAAAGGTGTTACAGTAATAATAAAACAAAATATATTTTACTTTTTATTTTATTAAAAATATTCAGTTCAAATGGACAACAACCAAGTTTACTAATAAAATATTCAACAAAATTAGTAATAATAGCTGTATATATTCTAATAAGGGAGTTATAAACTAATAAAGTGCTAGTAAACCATAAAAAACAAACACCAAACATTAAACAAAGATGTATTTAGGCATTACATAATAGGAGATGAAAATTAAATGGTAGTGATCTGAACATATCATTTTATTTCTCTAAAGCTACAAGAAAATCAGAATATAATGTAATCTAAAATGTCAGAGTGAACTACTAATATTTTAAAGAGTTATAGTTAATTAGTTTTAGCTTTGTTACAATTATTAATAATATTTGTTATAGTTAGGTAGGTATTTACCATTTTCCTTGATCAAACCTCAATTTAAATTTACGTGTCCATTTGAACACAGCGAATGAGAGGAACTGTACACAACAACGGTACACGACCAACATGGCGTAGTGACGCGTATTGGAACAGTTGATATCCTGCAGATGCGCAGTTGTGCTCAACCAGTCAGGAGTAGGGTAAATAGAACATGGTAAATATTACACAAATTCAGTATATAATACTAGTAATTTTAAAATATTTTGTGTAACACGTATAAAAAAACCATAGTGTGTAAAATTATTAATACGAAAATTTTACACGTCCTAAATTAGACACTTACACGGCAACTATTTTTACAGTGTAAATATACAGGGTGTATCTTAAATGATGACTTTAATTTCAAGGGGTGATTCCGTGTCATATTTTAAGCAAAAAAGTGCGTATGAACATCGGTCCGCAAGTGCTTCGTTACCGAGATACAGGGTGTCAAAGTTGGGAAAATAAATAGCATTTTACGTAATACACCTAAATTGAGCACAGCTTTGAATTTGTGATTCCAAAAAACCCCCGTGTATGAAATTTCATTAAATTATGTCGAATCAGTCGAAAGATATTTAAGAAGTCCGGTCTGCAAGTTAGCAACAGAACTGTCTAAAACTTTTCTATATTTTTTATAGGTTTTAAGGTACTAATACATGCATTACCAAAATTGTTCACATGTTATGTATTTGAAAATGTAACTAACTTGACAACGAAAAAATTAAAAAATCCGCAAATATGGTGTTGATGAGGACTAGGATTTAAATAATGGATGATATTCAAACGCATGCCTACAATCCATTTCGAAGGTACCCCATGAAAAACAAAAACGCTACAAACTCATGCATCACCGCCATTGTTGGACATATTCGCAATTTTTACGCGAAATAGACTCCCGCGCCGCCACTGGCCCGGCGACCGAGGACCGTTAGCCGGCCCGGGAATAAATCAAGAAAGTACATTTGTTTTTCCGGCGGCATTAAAAAGTTTCCGGTAATAAGAGATAGAAGGTCTGGCAGGCACTATTAAAAAACTTTCAGATATACGGCCGCCGCTCCCGGACAAGGCTCCCCCGATTTATGGGGGCTGCGGGTTATTGATTCCCGATCAGGACGTCACGCGGACCCCTTTCGCAATCTTAAGGATATCGCCGTCGTCCGGGAATATTTTTTCCCGCTCCCCAATAAATAACCCGGGAAATGCGGCGTCAGCCTGAAAATTTATCGGCATAAGCAGGTAGATGTTTAATTTATTTCTTTGTTTTCGCTAGGCAGGACCGTTCGACGGCAAATGTACCTTGACAAATTCCGCCAGAGATGTATGCCGGAACCCGGATAACGACGCTAACAAAAAACTAATCAGTTTGGATTGCGATCCGACTACTTTCCTTTTTGCCAGGAAACCATCTCATTGTACAATTTTCGTCGTCAGGATTTATGGTTAACCTTGTGGACACAGGCCAAGTTTAAAAATTAAAAATATTTTATTTGAACAATACACGCTGTTTCATAAGTTATCTAAACAAATTTGGGAATAGATGCGTTATAAAAAATAGAGCCAATATCGTAATAGTTATTTAAGTTAGAAATTCCTGACTCGACTCCTTCGTCGCCTCGTCCGTAAACATTTAGACTTGTACTTTAATATACCATTTCCCGGCCGTATATCGTACAACGTTTTATTTCATACTCTGTTGTATTAAAAATTTAATTTTAATGTTTTATTTTACATAACCTGCCTGTATGTAGGTGTTAGCGTGGTTTTGATTCTTGTTTTATCGCATAGCTTTTGATTTAGCTTAGTGCTACAAAAACAAAAATAACAAATTTTACAGTTTGTCATCCCGTGCGTATTTTGTGATAATTTTCTTAAAAAATGGAAGAAATCGAGCTAAAATATGCTGAAGCAACCAGTAAATTGGTGCCTACGAAGTCTTCTGCTCGTTATGAGGAATAGTAGATATTCAACGTGTGGAGAAAAACCTATAAGGTGGAAAACGGCCTGAATGAGAATATCCTTTTGGCGTACTTCTTGGATATCTCCAAAAAGATTAATCCTGCGACAATGTGAGCAAAATATTCGATGCTCAAGTCTATGCTGATGGTAAAAGAAGAAGGTGATATTTCACAATATCCAAAACTGGTGGCTTTCTTAAAAAAGCAAGCAGTTGGTCATCAGGCTAACAAGAGAAGAAGTTAATAGATTCATGAAGGAAGCCCCATCAGAAGAGTATATTTTGATGAAGGTAAACAAGTTTAACCTTTTCATTAGTTTTGAATTAAACAATGTACATCTTGCATGATATAGGTACTCAATGTCAATTAATTACAAGAAATACATTTCTTGATTTCGTTAGTTGAAATTTCATCAATTTGACAATCAGTTTTAAACCATGTTCTCTATTGTTACAGGTAATCGCAATGATAGGCATTGCTGGTGGTTGTCGGCGAGAAGAGTTATACCATATGACTCTAAAAGACATTGTAGATTGTGGCACCAAACTAATTATAACCATTCCCATTTCTAAGACGAATACAAAACGGGTATTCACTGTATTGAGTGACGACAATGAAGGAATAAACTTTCTGGAAATATTCAGAGAATACATTATGCTCCGACCTAAAAATATGAAGGAAAAATTTTTTTTTTTGGGTTAGAAGAGGAACATGTGTTTCCTAAAGAGCGGGCATACATACCATTGGGGGGGCACTAAAAAAAATTGCGAGATATTTGAAGTTGGAACACCCAGAAAAATATACGGGGCATTGTTTCCGTAGAACATCTGCCACTTTTTTGGCGAATGCGGGAGCTGATTTATCAACACTGAAGCATCATGGTGCATGGAAAAGCTCATCTGTTGCGGAACAATACATTGAAGATTCCTTAGAAAACGAAACAAAATCAGCAAGGATGATTCAAAATGGAGAAAACTTTGTACAGGTTCTTCAGATCAAGCAACAAACTATATCCACCACCAGATTCTGTTCCTAAAGGTATTCCTGCATTAAGCCTGCTAGGAAATTCACATTGCACAGTTACTATTAATTATAATTATAATTATAATTAGTTTTATAGGCTTGATTTTGTAGTTTTAAAGATAAAATCTTTTAAAAATAAGAATATTGTGTTTTTTTAAAGCAGTCCGGGAAGTAAACATTTTCCGGACTCATTACAGTACAGTATGAAATAAAAGGAATTTTAGGAGAATCGTTATAGTTTCCGAGATAAAAATTGTAATACTTTCAACCTTTACATCATTTTTGTGATGCTGAGTAATTTTTCAAGTTTCAGAAATGTTTTACGTGTATAGCAACACGGAGTTGATGGATATCGTTTTAATTTATGATGGTGTGAAAATACTTTAGCAGAACGATTTCCTGGTAAACATGTGCCAAATGCAGCTACTTTTACCGCGGTGTGCAGTGAGTGAAAAAATATAGTACAACGTGGGAATTTTGCAACCGAATCGTGAAAGAAATAGAGGTCCAGGGTGTCCTCAGGGTATTGCAGCAGTGTGGCTTTAACATACACGAGGCTCAGTTATATCCGTACCATGTACAGCTCGTCCAAGGATTAATACCAAGGATTGGACAAGGAGCACCGGTACTATGACTACCACGATCTCCTGACCTTGAGGGCCGGTTACAAAGGCGGCTTAAGATAAGCTTAAAACTGAACCTGCGTTGAGCTCCTGGACTAGCATTATTGGCGTTTTGCAATTGATGTTCAAGCGTAAGCTCGGCTCATTCAGTTAGTTCAGTTCTTCCAATTTTGACGGTTTAAATTTGGTTCAATTCGAGATTTAAGGTTATAAATACATAAAGTTGTAAATAATAAGAAAGATCATCAAGTAGTCTGCCAATAATGTAGTAAGATTAGAATTAATTAACTACTTTAATGGACTGATGGATGTTGAATATAAATTACGTATTTGAATGTTAATTATGAATGTACCATTTTTTAAAGTTATTGTTCATATTCATAATGTTTAAATAAAATAAATTAAAATATAAACTAAATTCTTTATTAATTTTTATATAACGTATATGAGATTTACTAGATCAAATAAAAAAAAAGTTTACTTTAACCTGCTGCTAACTTTTTATTCTTTTTCCTCTTGGTTCTTTTTTAATATTTTCATATTTCTTCTTCAGAACCTTATGAGAATGATAATTCTCTCCAGTAATACTGTTAAATTCATTTTTATTTGTTCTCCAAGTTTTTACTTTTTGAAAGTTTGCCTTCGAAGCTGATAGCTTACACTCCACAATTTCGTTATATTTTTTTACTAAAGAAATTAAAATTGATTCCTCTATAACGGAAAAATTTGCGGATCTTTTTCTATCATCCATATTCTATAAAATGAAAAAATATATGAATATTTGCACGAGGAATGAAGCCCAAAAAACAGTATATTTTCTTTAAAATATATACTTACCTAATTCTTTGACAGTTCAGAATTCAAACTTCAAATCACATAAAACTGGCTAGATCTCCCGTAACATATATATATATGAAACAGCTGAGCAGAGGTTTTACTAAACTAAGTTCAATTGTGTTTTGTAAAACGTAAATTATTCTGAACCTGTGCTCAGCTTGAGCTGTGGTTCACTTAAGCTTGTGCTAAACTTGGTATTGTAAAACCGGCCCTAAATTCTTTGGACTTCTTTATGTGGGAATATTTAAAAAAGTGTATCGCACCGAAATGGAGACTATTGTTTTACGCTGCCCTTATTGATTTTTTTACAAAATTGTATTATTAATAGTAATCTGTACATTTAATATTTTATTTAGATAAGTTCTGTATCACTCTGTATATGTTTGATAAGATCCTCC
Source organism: Monochamus alternatus (assembly GCA_037114965.1). Classification (NCBI taxonomy): domain Eukaryota; kingdom Metazoa; phylum Arthropoda; class Insecta; order Coleoptera; family Cerambycidae; genus Monochamus; species Monochamus alternatus. Next base: position 22,749,304 of record CM073431.1, read on the forward strand.
TAATCGCTCGAAAATGTACAGGGAGGTGAAAATAATATTACTTTCTCATTTTTTTTCCTGATGTAACGGAGTTATGGGGCGTCAAAATGGTACCTATAAATTTACGTATATGAATACAACTTTGGAGTATCCCCGTATATATTAACAAAACATTAACAATTCCTTTTGTAAAATTTTTGGTCATGGATTTTTACAGCTTCATATTAAATTTTTATATGTATTAGTAAAGAAGGTACAATAAATTCTGACTCTTATACAGGGTGGTCCGATTTTCATAGCTCACCATTTGTATCTCGTCAACCGTAAAATATACAGGATGACTCAAATATAAAAGCAACATTCAATTGTTTTTTTTTTCTTATGGGCGCCGTATTGGAACTTGACAGTAACAGTTGTAGAATAAAATTACGGATACGTCAATATATAACACTACTATTATATTTGAAAAATTTTTCATGGACCCATATTTACGTCAAGAACATCTAGATTTTTTTTATTTAAGTTACCTATTATATATTTTTTTAATTTTATAGGTTATTCTTCAAATAACATTGTAGTATTACATATTTACGTGTTCTCAGTTTTACTCTACATCTGTTACTGTCAAGATTTAATATGGCACCCATGAGAAAAGAAAAATTGAATGTTGCGTAACCGAAACTAGTGGCAGTAGAAATTTTATTTCGATGAAAATCGATTTCTTATCCCCCTCTACCAAACTTCAACTCTAGGTGTTGAGAAATAATGACGCTAGATGGCATTTTGTAAAATCGCTATTTTTATTTAATTTTTTTAACATTTTGCACGACAAAACATATCTGGTTTATTTTAATGATCATCTAAAAGTGGAACATTTTTCTAATTTAAACTATGTATATTTTACGGTTTGTGTCAGTGGTGAACCCTGTAAAACGAACCACTCTGTTTATGTTCACTGGTGTGGCACAAGTTAAATATGTTAGTTTTGTAAAGAATGAGTTTAAAAGGTATCCCTCAGCTAATTACTTTATTTTGTTGAACACGGCATTTAGATGCTTTCTTTTTATAAATAAATTTGCCTATTTTGAGATTATTTTACCTAAGACTAAGGCTAAGGCGCTTTGCCTCAGTGGGTGTGCGCAGTGAAGTTTATTCTTCGACAATGCTAAAAATTTATTAAAACAAGGATCTTGGCGCATAACATTTTACTGCAGATTAGTCATTATGTAACTTTTATTGTCATCTGCATCTTCAAATAGTCACTAAATTTATTTTAATCTTCCACTGTGAGATAAAATAATCCCTACATATTTCAGAAAGCAGAGGTTGGCCCGGTTCACACCCGAAGAATCCGCCTCCAACGAGACGAGGCAGCCAAAATAATGCAAAATATTCCGCGTCTGTTTGGAAAATCTTCGGAGAACGTTGCACTTGCCAAGTGCAGACATAGACTGCGGAACCTTCGGAATGCAATAAAACGCATCAAAGCGACGTTACTACTGCAAGTGTACACTGCCCGTCGTATTAAAAGACCTTCGAATGGCCGCAAAGCATGAGCGTATTGAGGGTTGCATCGTATCTAATGAAAAATAGCAAGTCTTGAAAATTCTTTCACGTTTACAAAAGAAAATTTTAAAGATTGTTTCTCGTTTTCAAAGACAGAAGCTAGAGAGAAACTTAACATAGGGAATGTTTTAGGTATGCCACCCTTTATTATCGTTATTATTATTAGATATACAAAATAAGGTTTCGTATAGACGTTGTAGAGCTGTAACTCAGCCCCTTTAATAAGTTAATGGAAGCATAGTGACGTACGGGTACAAGAAGCAATAATATATTTTTTAATGGTGTTCAGACTAACTGATTCCTCTCAATAAATCAAAATGTACTGTCTTCCATATTGGAACTAATAATTTTCAACTACCCTTACATATCGATGGTGTTTGATCTTGGAGTCATAATTAGTAATAACCAAGTAAGTCACCAATGTTGTTAAAGAAGCTAACTTAACCTACTACGTTTTAAAAAAATCCTTTGAGTCACCTTCATGAGAGCCTTTGAATTGAAACTGGAATATAATGCAATTCTTTAGTCTCCTCATCTTGTCCGTTATATGTCCTTCTTGAATCGGTTTAGCTAAGATTTACCAGCTGGGTGCCTCATCTAACCCACAGATCTTCACAAATCTTATGAGGCAGATTAGATTTACTTCGTCTGTCACCTTTATATTAGAGAAGAACCCGAGGACATCTTATTCAGACTTATCGTATTCTCCATTTTCTATTGATTTGTCTTGTATGTTTTAATTGAATGATACATAGCTTGGAAGTCACTGCCTTAAATTAAGGAGAGAACATTTTAGAACCACAATACGTCAGAATTTTCTTTCGAATCGAATTTTTTACCTGTAGAACCATCTACCTGTTGTTGCTGCACCATCCATCAATTCATTCAAGAATGGTTGTGACCGTAACCATGCTAGTTTGTTAATGTGCTTATATGGCTTATGTTGATATCTTTTTTATTATTTAACTTTTCGGTGTATTTTTAACTATTTTGCCTTGTATTTTAATTATTTATTTGGATTTTATGTTATAGTCTTTGCATGATTTTGTTTTCACATTAGCAATTAGGTAATTTTATATTTACCTAGTATTTACAATAATAATAATAATGATAATAAGAATATATAAATGAAGTAATTTATCTGTTATCGTATAGGTATATTAATTCAGCATTTCTGAAAAAAATCAAAACAGTAAACTTTGTTGTTGCATAACTCGCATAGGTTTAGTCAGCAACTAACAATACACCGGGCATTCAATGTGTCCGCGACTGTAAGCTGTTGCAAGAATGCAAATAAACCAAGCCGCGTACGACAGCGGCGCTAAAATTGTACGTAGTCGCGAAGGAGGCCGTGCGCAAATCAGATCCTCGTTGCCGGCCGTTACTGGACAGGAATGCGAAAGGATAATTTGACTTCCAGATATTTAAGCAACGCTGCATTCTGTCAACATGGAACGCGACAGATATTAGTATACACTTTTTGTTCTAGTGAAATTGTGAAGATGACTTTTTCCTGAACAAAATATGCGTATTGAAGCCACTATAACATGTATTGAATGTTCTAAAATCGGGTTCTAAACTTCTACTGCGTATAGAAAGCCAAAAAGTTACTATTAACAAGTGGCTTAAAATGCAGCCTTAAGAGATTACATGCCCTTAAAGAGATACAAATGAAACTATTTTTTTGTTATTGTCAAAACGGTGAAAAATAAATAGACAAAATTTACGAAGCATATCTTTATGTCGAATAACATTAGTTAGTCCATTTTTCGGTATTCAAATCATAGGCGTCCCGTTTAGGGAGTGAGCAGGGTGTTAAACTTGTAAATTTTATCATTCAATTGTTTTTTTGTCAATAACAAAAACAAAACAGTTTTATTTGTACCCCTAAGAGCAAAGAGCATGTAACCTCCTAAGGGTGATTTTTCAGCACTAATAAGAATTGCATGAAACAAAACATAATTACGTAACAATTTTTTTTCTCTCATCAATTACAATATGTGAAAATGTCGCATACATACCATGTCAGGTGTTTCTGCATAATAATAACAAGTACAAGTACCCTAAACATAACTTATCGTGAATAGATTTTTTTTAGATCGTCTCTCACAATACATAATAAAGTTTGAAATATTTTTTTAAATTTCGGCAATCTCGAAAGAAGTCTAAACGTAACATAGACCTAGAAAAGAGCCTCTATAAACTACTACCGGTTTATAAACGGCAACGTTATTTGCATTTTAATTAAAATTATCGTTAGGAAATTGCACTAAGCTACAACAAGGTGTATAACTACTAAGATAGGCGGAAATATCTACCGAGATATTTCATAAATTATACATAAATATGATTTCAAATAAACGTTGAGATTTGCATAAACTCCACCACTAGAATTATTCATCGCGCCAAGCCGGAAACTTTCGAAACTCCATCGAGATCTGATGGTAATTTCTTGATCTTAAAAAAAAGAAATAGAATCAATTCTTTCATATTTTCCGTATGATAATGATCATGAACTACATAACCAATTCGTATCGAGAAGTATAAAAGTGTTAAGATTTTTAACGGCAATTATTTGAATTTACGTTTATTAATTAATCGAATTCTAAACTTTTACTGGTTAGGGCTTATACAAGGGAAGTTATTATTAATATTGTTGTGTTAGTTATTAAACTAAAATTTATATTAATTTAAAAATTTTAACCCTGTGTTGGGTGTGTTTTATGAAGAAAATTTCAGAATACTTTTTTTAGGAAAATGTACAGAGAATCGATATAACACATCGTATAATACATCTGATTTGAATAGTAATTTGCTCTTTTAGTGAATATTGGAAACTTGTTAAGATTTGATTCTGATCTGTACTACATAATAATAATGGAAACAAATACTAGCAGTGAATACCAAGACATGCCATGCTGTTGACTTTAGGGGACTATTTTAAGAGTGCCCCTATAGTTAGAGTTCCATATAAGTTTTTGTAACTTTCTGTAATGGTATAGATGCAATTGCTACTCTTTTGGTATTTTCCACACGCTAGACGATGTGAATAGTTGGATTTTCGGAGACTAAATGTAAAATATCTTGCTTTTTAGTTTTAGTCAATATAAATTTACCGGAATTATTTTTTTTTGGATTTAACATTTATAGACAACGCCTTACTACTGCCAAACAACAAACTCGTTCCTGTGTCAACTTTGATAAAATCTGTGTGCTTAAAAAAAATTACATCCAATCCCAAATTTGATATTCTAAAATTATCTTACACGCCCTGTATCTCACAAATGAGTGGCTCTAGGACATACGTTTATTAATCATCATTTATTTTTCAATGTTTTATCAGTTCTAGCAACGTTGCATGTCTTTTTAAAACACCGTGTGTTCCGTTTTTCAGGTTAACACCTCTAGAAATTTAAGAAGGTTGCGGAATTTCCGCAGGCCAATTTACATTTATAATTAGTACCCTGAAGGGAGGTTATATTCTACTAACCATTTTATTGATATGACAAAAGCCTGGCCTGCTACGATTTTTTGAAATTGCCGTTTCTCCGGAACGGGAAATTAGGCATTTTTTTATCAAAATGATAATATTAGCAGGTTATTCAATAGCTATCAAAATACACATGTACTAAATTTGATCGAAACATAATATCTATAGTGTGTTTTGTTATGGGTGGCAAACAAAAAATCAGACAATTAAAAATTATAATAAGGTCAAAGATTGTCATGAAAGTTCAAACAAATACCAATCGGATAAATAAAAAAACACATACATAAGTTTAATACTTTTAATTGCGGCCTAAAAATTATGAACGTACAAATATGTAATGAATTATGAATTCTCTGAGCTTTTTTATTGTTAGATGTAATAACCAAGCTATGAAATCATGCATTCCTGAAGTAAAAAATATTTTGAAATTGACTAACACTCGGCATAGTTTTTTCATCAAATAATTTTGCCAATTGCCATTTATATTACATTGCACACAATAATAATATCTCTATCCCTCATTCTAATCACAATGGTTAGCCTAGATAATGTTTCTTTATAAGAGGTGATCAAATGAGCCACCATCTGCATTACAACACATCTGTAACCGTCGTAAAAATTGTTAGTTCCTTAGCACGAATATAAACTAATCTTGGTATCTAGCTTCTTCAGTATCTTATCGAATCTTTTAATCAATGATTAACGTAACTGTGTATGTCAACCTGTTTCCATAACAGCACTTTGTTTTCTAGGTTTCTACCTAGAGGTGAGACGAAACATTTTCGTGGATATTTTTAATTTCTGTACATAACAAAGGTGAAATGAATACGTTTATTCCTACTGTTCTGCGACAAATACTGATATATGTCTTCTCATCTCTGTTCTTGAAAGTAAACTCCCAATAGCTTCTCTATCTGAAACTAATTAGGTAAAGATAATTCTAGTCCTTGAGTAACTGGATTATTTCTTATAAATTTAAACCCATAGTTCTTTGAAATTAAGTAGATAATATGAAACATAAGTACAAGAAAATACAACTCATATATTCAATGTAAAAAGGTGAAAAATATGCAAGTTATAATTACCTACTAAGTACATTTTCCCTTCGTGTTTCCTCTCAGTTCTCATTAATCGTTGTACATATCAAATTTTTTACTGTATGAATGTAATTTGTGGCACACCTATATGGCTGGAAATTTTACTCAGATTTGATTGATGTGGGGTAGTTTTTGTAACACTGAAACTGAAGTTTTCACTCAAGGAATCCATTTGATTTTAATTTATGATTGTTTCTAGACTTATAAACCTCTATACCACTTGTTGTCGTGACATTATTAATTATTGTCATTATTTGGAACTTTAGGTTAAGTTTTACATATCGTTTGGGTCTCGGGCTCTGCGCTCTACGGCAACTTCGCAGCATAACAGTAAGATAATATGGTAGGAGATTCGAGTAGAGTCAAGGACATGTGACGTGTTCATAAATTTAGTTTTCTGCTCATAGGGATTGTCTCCTATCGCTTTTATTATTTCCGAAAATAGTCTTGCTATACAATTAAAATAACAATAAATATTTCACATATTTTCAGAGTATTCATGCCGGATAAAGCTCAGAGCACGCGAGCATTTAATAACCTCAAAATTCAATTTTTCTTTTGACAAAACTAGCGTTATTGGTGATGTTACGTATTTATAATAAAATTCCTGCAAAAATACTCATACTTGCTTTGACAGTTTCTGTCACTTTACGTTTTGACGTCTATCCATGCGGTTGTTGCGTTTGTGTAAATTGGACTCAAGGCTATTCACATTTTTCATGAAAAAACAATGAAATTTGGAAACTTTTCATAGGAGTTTTTTATGACAGAATAAACATTTTTCCTGACTTTTTTTTATCAGAATGTGTTCATGAGTAAGGATATTTCAATTTAAATACAAATTTTACCGAGGTTGACTACCAAAAAATCGGAATTAAATCGATTTTCTGCAAAACTATACATCCTATATAAAAACTAATAGCATCATCGAATTCTACGCATCATCTAGTGCCTGTATACCAAATTTAGTCGCACTGGCTGCAATAGTAGCTGAGATATTCCAACTGAAAGTGTTAGAGGGAACACCCGGTATATACATTTCCTCTTATTTTGAGGTCTAATAATGCAGTTATATTTATGTTACTACTTTTACAAGCAAATTGTATATTCCTATTAATTTTTTTGAGTTCCATCTATTCCTGATGTTTTTCAGAATTAAAGTGAAACACCCTGTATAATATTTTCCAGGGGAGTGCGCCTAACCACACCCGTCGGTCCGCTTCTTGAAACTCCGTAGTAATAGATGCAAACCTGAGGAAGGATTGTATTTTATCCGCGAGTAAGCAAGGCTGTTAGCAAGAAACCGGAGCCCCAAACATTAAAACAAAACCGACAGACACATCATTAGAGCGCTTTCTAGCGCGAGGTAACGAAAGTCAATAAAAAAAAGTAGTCGTGAAGTCGTGTATGCCCCAAAATAATTGACAGCCGTGAAAAATGCCTCTCCGATATTTCACATCGCCGAGAGATTTATAATAAAACTGCTGCTTGTATATTGTTCTCTGCAAAAATATCCCCAGTCACAACCAAGGACGTTGTTAAAAGTTTTTGATAAACATCGACTGGGACTGTCGTCGGTGGAGCGGTCCCAGAGATTTATAGTTTTTGTGGAATAAGAAATTTTAAAATGTAAGATCTGATTTGTGACAACTGGATTTTTTTTTGCCGGAAGACAATCTATACCCTACTTTTAAATTGGTAGGGACTAATTCCCAGCACTTATACCCAAGTTCGAAAACAGTAGAGATTCACAGGACATAGATGAGTACGGGAGGTGAGGGGTGCATATTACATAGGCGTGCCACTTGAGGAGGGTTAAAAAAATACAAAATTACCAAAAATAAGTTTACGTAGGGTAAATATAGCATTTTAATAGTTTCCTTTAATAAGTTTATAAATTCACTCCTGTATTCTCTCCACAATTGTAGAATGCCGGCCATTTACACTTACCTGATATGATCTTCGCGGATGTCACAAATACACCGCACTCTACTTACACACACACTATATACTACACTATACTACACTATAACAGTCACACATTAACACTTATCGTCTACCGGCTATGATAGGGTGCATTATCCATCAAAGCTACAGCACCAGGTTCCATACTTTGATATCCATATCCATGGAACGGGAAACTAATTTCCTGTTCGTCACGATTCAAAAATAGGTAAACACTGTTCAAAAAACCTTGCTGTACTTCAAGAAATGCTTTGCGTTTGATTTATATATAGCAATCCTACCAAACTTATGTTATCGTATGGTCTTCATTTATCCATGTTTCAGTCGTATATTCTTCAATTCAGATTTTGACCTTCTAATATTTCACTAAATAGTTTCTTCGCCATATCACTTATTCATCTTTTTTTATCAGCATACTCAGCCAAAATTTAGTTTATTGTCGGAAGTTCATGTTTAAAGTACTCGCCTACGAATCGCGTGTTTTGTGTCGTCATCAACCTCTATCTTCTTCCTTCCGCGAGTTTCCAGTTTTTTCCCATACTCTGTTGTAAATTCTTCTTTGCCACCCTTTATTTCACGATATGCGCTACTCACAGGCATTCTTCATAATGATCTACATATTTCAACCGCATCTCTTATACTCATATCTTGATCTCGCACCCTAATTGATTCATACAATTTGTTTTAATTAATTTAGTTATTAATTCCAATTTTCTGCTTTTAATACAACTCTCCATACAGAGGAAGAAGTTATTTGAGGGGATATATATTTTTAATTTCAGATAATAGATTTTTTTTTCTTCATCTTTTTTTATCTTTTTAATATTAGTTTATTCTGTACAAAATCAAGTAGACATTAAAATGAGGAAGCTGTTACGTGATCTCATATTTTTGTTTATTTTAAATTTAACAATACGGTTTTTGTGATGACAAAGTTTGAACTGCCGAGTATGAAGATTTCCTGGTTATCGGTATTTCGGCTCTAAACATTTTCAATTGTTTATATACACCTTGGAGAAAGTGGTCAATTCCCAACGGTAACTGATTGAGAATAAAAAAAACTTGTTGAACGGATTACAAATGACAAAGAACCAGCGATGAGATGAGGGGCAAATATAATAAAATCGCACTGTGTTCAACGAAAGGTTGTGGAATACTAATATTATCTGTATAAGATCTTAATTCAAACCCATTCCTGAATTTTTAAAAAAGCTTATAAAGGGTATTTCATAAGTTTTTGATCATAAAAATGTCGAATTTTTTTATCGTTTACTGCAAGATCGCAACTCATTCGCCACACTATGGCAGTTTAATCATAAACTCTACTCTGCTCTAACTAAAATGGCTTAACATATTTTACAAAATTCTTTATACAGGGCGTTGTTTTTGCCAATAAGGAACTATTACTTTTATGAGTTTGCATCCCCTTTTATTGTAAAAAAAGAAATAGCCAAAATCGGTAAAACGCCCTATCTTCACAACGACGTTAGTTGGACGATCCTCCAACAGCAGTTTTTTTTAAACTGCCTAGGTTCCCTGTATTTATTGACTGTTAACTTCTGAGCATTTCTTAAACACCCTGTATAGTCCTTTAAAACAATGCAAATGGCAAAAATCAGTTTGTTTATATGATAACATATCTAATTCGAACAGAGTTTTATCACTTAGGACATCAACTGCGTGAACTTTAGGTTTTCTTTTATAAATATATTTTTCTACAAAACTGTTAAAAATGGGATTTTTAATTGTCATTTTTGATGTTAAAAATGTCATTTTTTGACACGCGTGTTAAAAGTAAGTTACTTTTAACACAAGTGTTATAAGTAAATCAAAGTTTATTTAAATTTTGTTTTGAAAATTAATAAAACGTTTTATCAAACACATGAACAACTTTTTATTTTAAATAAGTACAAACCAACATTTTAACTAGTTATTACTATTAACATTTATAGTAAAATTAGAACAATTTGAAATTGTAATTCCCTGCGGAGTCATCATACTTAAGTTGGTTTTACTGTCAACATGTGTGACACATCTATTTTCTGTAGAAATACTACTGGTAGTACTGGTGGTCTTGCTAGTAGTTGCAGCAGTAGGAAGTATTTGGCACGCAATTTCCTTCTTCTGTGCCAGTGAATTTTCAATGTAGCCTTCAGCTACCGTTGAAGATTTCCATCCTCCATGTCTCTTGATGGTGGTACGATTTGCACCAGAATCTGCTAACAATGTCGCCGATGAACGACGAAAACAGTGTCCGGTGTAGAGTTGAGGATTTGGTAGATTTAAGAACTTTGCAATGTCGGCAGGCATTTTACCAAACATGTTAATTCCGATTGGATTCTTCACACATTTATTCTTCATATATTTAAGAAAAAGTCGTCTATGGTCAGCGTTGGGTGGCTGGAGTGCCATATACTTTCTAAAAAAGTTTAAATAGAATTCACCAACAACACTGAAAGTCCGAAGCACTTTCGTTTTAGTATCTGGTATGGTCACAACAACCGAAGTGCCCAAATATTCGATATTGTCGATGGTCATCTGACACAATTCCTCCCGGCGACACGCCCCGAAGACACCCACTATTGCTGCGACTTTCATCATCAGATACTTTTCGTCTTCTGTTTCTGTGAGAAATTTGTCGATATGCGTGTTCGTCAAAACTTTTGACTTTTTTGCTTGATATCCTTCACCCTTCCGTTTTAAAAAAAGCAATAAGTTTATAATGTTTGCTTATATTTTGATCTTGCTTTATTTTTAACATAGTTTTGATCATGGAATAGTTTGACCACAGCGTTGACGATTTCCATATCTTGGCTTTTTCCTCAAAATATGCCAGTAAAACACTTTCGTTACATTTCCCAGGGACCTTTTTAATGTTGCACCATTCCGAAAAGCGTCTATAAGCGATTTCGTACTGTTCCTTTGATTTCGCCGGCAATAATTCCAATGTTGCTAGACTGGTGGCTTCTCCGATTTCAGCAGGGATGGATTCGTTACGCTCATTATCGAGATTATTTCAGGAATAGATTCCTTACAAGGCTTTAATAAAATTCAACATATCTATATCTGTGTTGTATATCTGCAGTAGGGATATTGAACATAGAGGTGTGTTAAGTTAAGACGCAATGGTGTCCTTTTAACACATTATTGGTATATGTTACACATATTTAGTATATTTTATTTTCAAAATAAGTCATTTTAACATCATTTTCTCAAAACGTATAAAAAACCCAGTGTGTAAAACTATTAACACGGAAACTTTGCACATCATAAATTACACATTGGAAAATTTCATTTACACAGTAAATTTTTTTACAATGTTGTATTATTTACTTGAAATTTCGTAAGGATTTTTTTTCTAAAATTTCACTATTTTAATTTGACTCATCCTTGTATAAGAAGTTCAAGATTCTCAAGCTCATTACACTTCTTTGTTTGCACATAAAAAAATTATTCTGTTGATTTATAAGTTACACAAGTAACTAAAATCAACAACTGATTTAATCAGTCAGTTGTAGGCTAACATTTGAAGAGGCATTACGGGACAACAGCTTCCTATTCCGCCCCACTTTAAAAATCCTTCTTCCAATACATTAACTTTCGAAAATAAATTCGGCGACATTAAGGACACCAGCCTCAAAAACGCTCGTTATCCTTTGAGAAACGTATCCGAAGCAGTTAACATATGAAAAATAAGGCGCTTAGCCCATGTGTTCATAAAAAATGGTTCATTCAAACTTAACGTCCCTGCCATATTTCCTCCGGAACGTAGGTTTAATAAAAAATTATTGACCCATATATCAAGATGTAAATCATTTCTAATAGGGGGAAAAGAAACGTTCCTCTACCTAAAAAAGAAATCTCTCGCGGAATTTTGACGGGGAATCCGTAGCGGCGCTAATGCTGGCTTTGTAATGAGAGTACATACATCCCTGGAGTATATGAACGTCAATTAGCTAAATGAGAAGTACTACAGAACGAAAATTAACATCTTGGAAACATATTTGGCTCGGAGGGTATATTAGGAGTAACGTAACGAGCGTTGTTCTGGTTTTCCAAAGTTCATTATGTTTAAGAAAAACGTGTGACTGCATGCTGGAAACTAGGTAATTTGCTCTGTGCAGCGTAGAAATCTGCATATTATTAAAGGATTTTACATCTGGTATCAGCAGGATTGGTTAGAATGTGGTTGGAGCATATGTCTTCATGCTTAGCCGTCATCTCTAGTTTAGTTTGATATGTATTGATAAATATAACATAGACCAGCAATTTCATTCCGTTGTCGACAGATTGACGTAATTCAGAAAGCTTTGACAACCTTCCTTTGACTCCTAATGCATATGCAACTAGCGCATCTGACAGAATTTAGAGAATCGACTATTAGGACCGTAATAAAATTTATGCAGAGTGATTCACAACTTATTCAAAAATATTTGAGAATAGATGGGTCATGAGAAATGGAATCAATATCATAAAAAAAAATTTAGTAATATCTCATAGTCTTCGAGAATTTCTTGTATTTTCAACATCTACACCGGTGGACTACTGTAGTATCCGCATTGTGCGCTCTCTCTTCACACATAGCCCCAGGTGATTTTCAAAACTGAAATCCGATTTTAGTATTAAAGTTTTTGCGATAGTTTTTACCTTAGTTTTTCAAGTGTCAAAAATACCTTATATGTACAGCAGCTCTGAGGAAGGTTTTAATTTATGGTGAAGTACGACAAAATGCTTTAGCAGCTTTTCGTCTGTACGTACGCACGCGATTCAACAGGATCATTTCGAATAACGTTTTTCCTAAAATGTTTGGGCAGGCATTGTCAATGATCACTTCATCAAGTTGAAGGGGTACGATGGATTAAATGAGGAGGACCCATGCCATGGCTGCCACGATGTCTTAACTTTGGACTTCTTTTTGCGGAGATATTTAAAAAATGAAGTGTATCGCACCACTGCCTCGGGCAACATGTCACCTGCGGACATAATCATCACCGTATCTCCCTTGATACATAAATAACTATTTCGCCGGCAAAAAAAATGAATACTATTTTCTCGGATACGTACACATAAGAACACGGAGGTATTTTATGTCAAAAGTACAGTTATTAAATATGCATTGCATGAAGGACATGTTGCTCGAACAGTTGGGAATGTCTGCTACAGTGGAATTTTCTTCTGTTGAAATCAGGCCATGGCTACAACTGTCATTGATGCTCTTGGTCGCAAATTGGGTCTTATTTCAGCTAATGTACTGCCACACATTCTAAACACTTTATTATATACTTCTATTTTATGCGCCACTGATTCATTACCATACCCTTCAGCGACCGTTGATGACTTCCAATCACCATATTATCTGGCTGATTTCACAAATTCCACAAGCTCCTGCAATGTCAAATACAACAACAACTTATTTAAAAAATCAGTAATATATGTACTCGTAAAAATCGCAGATATCTTGGTCATGTAACCTTTTCCATTTTGCTTCAAAAATGTAGGGTAAATCCGGGATAGATGCTCCACCTTTTTGGATAGTCATAATTTTTGGTCAAAAATTTTCAGAATATGTATAAACTACATTTTATAATAAGATAATATGTATTCTTTAAACTTAAACATATTTAAAAATAAAAAAACTTAGGAAACAGCCTTGGCCATCTTACCCGGAGTATCGGTCAAAGATGCCCCACTGGTCAGGGATAGATGTCCTAATATCAGGATCATATAGGAAAATAATATAATATTAATTCTAAACATTAATGTTGATTAAAAAACATTCTTCACATACAAGTCACTTTTATAATTAATGATAACCGCATTAATTGCATCATTTAATTGTTGCTCTGCTAGAAGTACGTATGTATATAGTTGGCACGCTATAGATGAGAAAGAGGTACTTTAATAAAATGGGCGTCTTTCACTGAATCTAGGGCGTCTTCCCCAATTATCCGGTATAGATGCCCCAGCTAAATATCAAATTTAAATTTGAAAAATATTTCAATTTAAAAATCACCGTGTGCGTTTTATAAATAATTTTACTTATTAAATCGTCCTTATTTTATTGGTGTATTTACTTATTGACGTATAATTTGAAAAATCTTCACGGGCAAATATTTGCGCCCACCATGTTACCGTCAATGGATACTTGTTTGATTTATCTCCCCCACAACACATGTCAACGAGGAACACGTCGCGCTAACACCTGCTGCACTTCGCCGTGGAGGGTGTCTAACACACTCTTATTATTGGATCTCCGAAGCTGTTACACACAACTTCGGGACTCCGTCATGGCGAAATCAAAGATTTCTTTTCCTTGGATGGAAAGGATCACATACAGAGAGATCCAGTATGACTGAGAATGACACTTTTTAGAAATATTTCAGTCTTACACAACATAAACCGGGAAGTTCCGCTCCATCGTCTGCACTTAGATCATTTTCACCTGGTTACGAAGTCCTTGAGTTAAGAAGTGGTGATCAGGACCGTAATAAGAATGTTTTATTGGAGCAAGACTATACATTACGACACTGATGTTAAAAGTAAATTACTTTCGCGAAAATTTTGTTCTAAATAATCGCCTTTCTTTGCTTGCCATACGTCGCGTCGTTGAGAAATTTGAAAATAATTTTATTCCCCACGATGTAAAAACACCAGTAAAATGTCGAAATGCCAGAACCGTTGAGAATATTGCTGCTGTAAGAGCTAGTGTTGAAGTGTATCCAAATTTATCAATTCCTCATCATGCTCAACAGTTAAAAGACGCCAACTTGGCGGATTTTAGAAAAAGACGAGAAATTACACTCGTATAAGACTTTCTTGACCCAAGAACTGGACCATCATCGGCTACGAGAATTTGCTGCTTGGAGTTTAGAACAACTTGAAAGGGATCCTAATTTTACGAAAAAAATTATCTTTTCAGATGAAGCTCATTTTTGGTTAAGTGGATATGTTAACAAGTAAAATTGCCATTTTTATGTTGAAATCAATCCACAACAGATTCACGAAAAGCCTTTGTATCCGCTAAAGATACACTGTATGGTGTGATTTATGGCATGATGGCATTATCGGACCATTTTTTTACATGGTAACGTACCGACAGATATTAAGAAATTTCTTGCATCCAAATTTAGATGCACTAGATTTGGAGGATATGTGGTTCCAACATGATGGTGCCACATGTCACACTGCTCATGAAACCATCGACGTATTACAGAAAACAGAAAAGTTTGACGAAAGGATAATTTTAAGGGATGCAACTGTTTAGTGGTCTCCAAGAAGTTTTGATTTAACTCCTTTAGATTACTTCTTTTGGGGCTATTTGAAATCTAAGGTCTATGCAAACAGACTACAAACACTTGATGCATTAAGATCGAACATTAAACACTGCCGTCATCAGATCACGCCCGATTTATTACACAAAGTCATCGAAAATTGGGTTCGTCGAATTCGCTCGTGTAGATAAAGTCGAAGTGTTATGTTGTATCTAAAATAATTTTATTTTTATTTCATTTTTAAATCCTATCGTCCTATCAAACCCTATATACAGTATGCGCCAAAAGTATGGAATAAATTCAATAAAAACGAAACAATTATTTTTTGGGAAAAATCCTCGAACAGGTCGTTTTGTAATTTAAAAAATACATATTTTAGCGTAAAATGTGATTTTCAAATGTCATTTGTTTTCGAGTAATGACGTCATCGATTTTTTTTTAAATGGCAACACCATATTTTTTCCTTGATTCTGAAAGATCGTTTAATTCTCTATCAGACAGTACTAAAATTTTGCCCTCTTACATAGGAAAGTTTTCGAGTAAATGACAATTGAATGTTAGAAAACGTAAATTAATTAAAATAAAGCAAAAACGTTATCAAGTTCAGTTTTTCGAATTCCATAGTTCTTTTATGGATCACGTAGGTGAAAATCTTTGCAAAGTGTCATTGTCACACCGACTTTCTAATAAGTATTGTAAGCGACATAGAAATTATTATTGAATTTAAAGTATTATGGCACATTTAACTGTTACTCAAAGAATTGAAATTTTAATTCTTATCGGATGCGGGAATATGACTAGAGCTCAGCAGGAAGTTTGCGATTTATTTAATGAAAAATATCCAGATCGCCCTATCAGCCAATCAACAGTCAGTAAGGTAGAGTCTAAATTTAGAGAAATTGGGAATGTTGTAAATATTCCAAAACCTGGACGTCCAAGCAATAATGGAAATCAGAAACAGAACAGAACATTTTGATAAGTATGGTGGATAATCCTCATAATTCTTCACGATTGGTTGCATTAAACAATGACACTAGTCAGAGCACAGTACTACGTATCTCGAGGAAGGAAAAATATCATCCCTACAAAATTCAACATGTGCAGGAACTCAATGAAGATGATTCCGATCGCCGCTTACACTTTTGCAAAATTCTAATGGATTTATGTCAAGGAAATAGAAATTTACACCGGCAAATACTTTTTTCAGATGAGGCCACATTTTGTCTGATTGGTACAGTAAACCGTCAAGCTTGCAGATATTGGAGTCGGGAAGATCCTCATTGGAGGGCAGAGGCACATACCCAACACCCTCAGAAATTAAATGTGTGGGCTGGAATAGTAATTGACGACAGAATAGTAGGGCCTTTCTTCTTTGAAGGAATCCTTACAGGACAAAGATATTTAGAGTTTCTAGAAAATGACCTTGTTCCAGCCCTTCTTGACGATACCATATGGTTTCAGCAAGACGGTGCACCTCCGCACTATGCGCGCCCTTTACGAGATTTTTTGGACAACTGTTTTCCTGGGAGGTGGATCGGCAGACGCGGACCGATAGAATGGCCTGATCTTACACCTCTTGACTATTTTTTATGGGGATACTTGAAGTCAAAAGTGTACATTAATAAACCACATAATTTAGAAGAACTTCAAAATTGCATTCGGGACGAAATACGCAGAGTTACCCCAGAAATCATTCATAATGTGCAAGAAGAATTTCTTCACAGACTTGCGCATTGTCAACAAGTTTGTGGATGGCAATTCGAACATTTAATTTAAGTATAAAATTTAATCAATTGTATTTTATTTTACATACCTCAGAATTGTTACTTTTTTATGGATAAAATTTACGTTTTCTAACATTCAATCGTTATTTACTCAAAAACTTTCCTATGTAAGAGGGCAAAATTTTAGTACTATCTGATAGGGAATTAAACGATCTTTCAGAATCAAGGAAAAAAACATGGTGTTGCCATTTAAAAAAACATCGATGACGTCATTACTCGAAAACAAATGACATTTGAAAACCACAATTTACGCTAAAATATGTATTTTTTAAATTAAAAATCGACCTGTTCGAGAATTTTTCCCAAAAAATAATTGTTTCGTTTTTATTGAATTTATTCCATACTTTTGGCGCATACTGTATGTGCTAAGAGACGTTTTATTTTTTCAAAGGCATTTTATTGATAATTTATTTCCTAAACTATTTCGATATTGTACTGGTGAAAATTCATTTTTTTTAAATTTTGCGCGTATTTCGCAAAGTCAAAATTAGAATAGTAGCATGTTTCATAACAATTTTTTTTCGTACTAATAATAATTGAATTTCTTACTTTTTTTCATTAAGTGCATTTCTGGTAATTCTTGAACTTTATAAATTTCTCAATTCGAAAAAGAACTCAAAGTTATAATAAGTATATGTCTGATAAACCGCCACTGTTTATTCTTTTTACAGATCGTGAGGACACTGGGTTCCTTTCGGTAATTTCTTGATCTCACTACTATCTGGTACAAAAAAAAGCACCCATCTCCCTTTTTTAAATATTTCACGTCATAAATTTTTCCTTGTGGTTTAGAGCAAGGCGTACGCACCCCCCATATTTCAAGTCGTTCATAATTTAGAAAATCCCAACTGATAGGGCCATGCATGTCCTTCCTTATTCATGTTAACGCCACGTTTTGCCGTTGATAAGTTAGTAAAAAGGACCGTACCGCATTAATAATGGAAATCCCCTGGAAAACTTTTCACATTTTATAGTCCTATAGTATCAAGCGATTTTAAAAAAAAAACGCTTGATGAAGAATGTAAAGGACTCTTAACGTTCGAATCACGATGAGCGAAAAAAATGTGGCTTTTATGATCTAGATAATAAAGGTTATTGTGAGACAACTATAAAATTTTTGTTTTTCTTTAGTTTTATTGGGTTTTTGCCACACTTCTGAAAAAATAAAGATTAATTAAATAAACCCTTGCGCCAAACGGATCAGTCAAGGGTTATTATTTAAACTAAGTTTACCTAACCAAAAAATCTCACACTGAAAAAAGCAGATAAGTAAAAAATAACAAAAATCACATTACTATCGCGCACGTCCGTATTATTGACGTTTCGAAAAACTCTCTGTTTTCGTTCTCAAAATAGTAGTAAAAATATTAAACTTATGTCAAGTTTAACAGTTTAAAATTTGTTTATCTGCTTCCATAGAGATGTTAAATGATTTTTATTTTATTGTTACTTACTTCTTGATATAACTGCAGCCAACAATGATCGATGTTTACTGAACAGTTTGACATACACTTATCTCCGTCCAACAAAATAATCGCGGTCTCTTTTAATTTTCTTTTTGTTGCGTTATCTTCCTTCTCTAAAATTTTTGCTGAACCCCATCGAATCAAATGACCGTTTTCCCAAGTGTGTTCGCAAATTTTGGATTTTAGAGAAGGAAGATAACGCAACAAAAAGAAAATCTTATCTGCTTTTTTCAGTGTGAGATTTTTTGGTTAGGCAAACTTAGTTTAAAAAATAACCCTTGACTGATCCGTTTGGCGCAAGGGCTTATTTAATTAATCTTTATTTTTTCAGAAGTGTGGCAAAAACCCAATAAAACTAAAGAAAAAAACTAAAATTATGCCACAAATAAATAGTTTCAGACAATATATAAAATTTTTATCTGAAGTTATTTGATTGGTTATGCGAGTTACCACTCTGCACCCTGTAAAAAGTAATTCATTTACTAATAATGGGCAATTTTATGACATTAATGGTAAATTTACTTTAATCCAGAATTTACCTTAGTAAAGTTTTGAAGCTTGTAGTTAATTTTAATTTGTATATTTACTATATAGTCATATTCACTAATATTTCTATGATGCTAAGTAATTTTAATAAGTGATGTATATAATAAATTTCTAGTTAAAGGTATACAAGTTTTAAGATCATATTTAGGTTTATTAAATTTTAAATTATTTAATAATGACAACAAATTCATTATTTGCATTAGACAATTTAAATATTGTATTCAATTTGCCAATAAAAGAAGAAATGTACATAAAATTTGTATAATACTGTACACAAACAAAAGTAGTGCTACTTTAACAAATTTTATATCTACATCAAAGTATTCGTTAAAACCATAAAAACATTTGTATACTAAATGTTGATTGAATTGCGTTGTAAATAGTTCAGCCAATGAGCAAAATTTGAGTTCAGGAGGCATCTTGTTATATAGGATGATTCAGAACTTTTCTAAAAAAATATTTTTGAATGATCAGTGGATTCTTACAAATACAATTTTGCCCGTTTTACTCAGAGTCTATAAACTAATACAAATGTTTCTGCTTCTTGTCCATCAATAGAATCCACTTCAGTGCGATATACTTCATTTTTTAAATATCCCCACAAAAAGAAGTCCAAAGGATTAAAGCCTGGAAATCGTGGCGACCATGATACCGGTCCTCCTCGTCCAATCCGTTGATATTAATACTTGGACACGCTGTACATAGTGCGGATATAATTGAGCCTCGTGCATGCTACTGCAATACACCGTGGGCGCCTTGGACCCCGTGTTACGTCCGCGTTGCCTACACTTGCACTCACTGCACATCTCGGTTGTAGTAGCTACATTTGGCACATGTTTACCGGAGAATCGTTTTACTGAAGCATTTTCACTTCACCATAAATTAAGACTATATATTCTCATCAATAATTCCGAGTTGCTATACGGGATGGTCCACTTTCGAAAGTGGAAACATTAAAAGCAGACAGAGAACCAGAAAATAATATCAGTTTGTATTATAATCTATATTCGAAAAATGCTTCGTTACAAAGATACACTGTGTCAAAATTTGTATCAAAAATATATTAATATTTTTAAAATTACTTTAGATATTTAAATTAAATTTTGAACCTCTGAATAGGAAATCTAGATACATATTTTTACGTAAAAATTATGATTTTTCTTCCACCAGTGGCGTGCGTATGATATTTGGGAAATTTTAACTATTTCTAGAATCCTTGTTCAATTTACAACAGAAAAAGGCTCCTTACTTTTTTCGTCTGCCAGTAAAAAATTAAAATTCTTTAAGCAACTGGAATTCAAACAAATTTTAATCTGTCGTAGTAAGCCATGAAACAGAAAAGACTACTACTGTCAGTGTTTTTTCATTTTATAATGACAGTTAATTGAATTGTGTCAGGTAATTTAATTCCGAGTTATTGTTAACATTGTTAAAAATATGTATCTAGATTACCTATTCAAAGGTTCCAAATTTTATTTAAATATGTAAAGTAGTTTTAAAAATATTAATAAATTTGGAACTTTTCATAAAAATTTTGAGACCCTGTATCTTTGTAACGAAGCATTTTTAGAATAGTTTATAATACAAACTGATATTATTTTGTGGTTTTCTTTTTTCCGCTTTCGAAAGTGGACCATCCTGTATATCTAAGCCATTTCTGACACTTGAAAAAAATGTTAATACTGTAATATTCGAAATCGCCTGGCTAGAAACTACAGTAGCCCAGCGATGTAAACGTTGAACTTCAATATTTGTTATCTTTCAGTTTTCATGACGCATCTGTTTTCATTTTTTTTTTAAATAAGTTATGAATATTTTAAGATCAAGGTAATTGGATGAGCTGAAAAACATTTAACGTATAAAAGGATAAGTAAAAATTATTTTTTGTCTTGTACTTATAGAATGGATATTATCATACAAAACAGGTGTAGTAAACATTGCATTTTATGACATATGACATTCTTCAGCAAATTACGGAGAGATTACTAAATTAACTGAACTTTTGCACATCAAACTCGATATTTTGATAATTTTTTCTCGAAAATTGGAATTAGGACCATGTTATATAGGACTTTTCTGCTCTGTTAAAATTATGGCAGTCGAACCTCTAACACTCTGTATATGCAAAGCTCATATATTTAAAAAGATGGCAGATGAAATATCATTTTCAATATTTTTTTGTCCAACAAAAACATTATTTAATAAGTAATGACATCAAAAAATCAGATACCAGGAGAAAATTTAGAAAATAAAATTGTAAATAAATACATATTTCAAATGCACATATTCGTGGTAAATAAAATATAAAATTCAGAAGTAGATCAGCAACACAAGATTAAAACAAGATGGTTTTTTTCATTTTCTGAAAGAGCAGAGCGTCTGGTTCTCTGTCGCTTGTATTTCTAAAGTAGTCAATATTAGAAATGTAAATTAGCCTAAACATGAATTAAAATTTTCTTTTAGATATATATTTATTTTATTTAGAGAGTAGATTCTGATGTAATCATCTGAGGGAAGAAAGTAAAATTGTAAATCAATTTAAAGCTGCACTTGAGAATAAAAATGTAGTGTGTTTGAGCACGGCCTTAAGTAAGAGGTAATAAGAGAAGAGAAGGTAAATGGAAATTTTGATATAGTAGTGTCATAAGCTTACGAAGTAAATGTTTTTATTTAATATCATACATACACTTGCATATATTTTTGTGAGAAAATACATTTTTTTTTCATTTGTAAGTCCTGTAGCTTGAAAACGATGTACCGTGATTATTTTACAAAATTATTGAATATTTTATACTTGTAATTTCAGTATTGTAAACAAAACATCATCAGACAAGCGAAAGAGTGGTAGGAATATTACTGTATTAAGTATTTTTTAAAGTAAAATTTAAAATTATATATTTTACAGGCCAATTTGCTAACGTGTGTAATTTAAGGTACCTGTTTAAACAAAATTTATATTTTTCTTTTCTTTTCTGGATATTTACCTATTCTTTATACATTATCCTGGAAAATTCACGTTCAGTAACTGAAAATAATACAGTTAAATAAACAAACTACATTAAAACAGTCGCCGAGTTCTATTTCCAAGCATTCTTTTTCCATTTTCCCTGCAACGACGACGGCCGAAGAGCGCCGTTATCTCTAAACAATGGCGGCCATAAAGGATTATTTTCTTTTAGGACAAATAAAATTAAAGTGTTCCGATGACCCGGCAGATGCACACACACACACACACCCAACTTCATTCCGTTCACGGAAACCAGGAGACGAAACTTCATTTTAAATTTCAATCTATTTGGGAAAACTTCTGATAGTCTTTTGTCTATAAGAAATGGGGTGAGTCGGAACTGGAACTTTTCGTACCGACATACTATCTGCGAGGCCGCCCCGCCGCCCCCGGGGGTCAATTTCGGCCTCGGCTTTGCTGCAAGCCCCCAGTCAACTGTCGATGGGTGTTTTGTTGCTGTAAGCAATCGCGTCCCGACGTTGCTGTCGATAACATAATACTTGCAAATATTTTAATTTTTGCCGTCGCTGTCGGTATTGTCTTTTTCAAATGGTAACAACAACATATTATTTTGATATATTTTTGTGTATTAGTATTTTAAAGTATAAATTTAAATTTTATTTTGTTGTTGAGAGCAAAATTGTTAAATTTTGAATAAATTTAAAATTTTATTTCAGTTTCTCAAAGTTGGGAGTAAAATTAGTAAGATATTTTATTTATTAATAGATTATTTTTAGTTCCACTAATTTTTCTAAATTCATAAATTTTGTGACCTAATTATATCCTTACATATATATATATATATATATATATATATATATATATATATATATATATATATATATATATATATATATATATATATATATATATATATATATATATATATATATATATATATTTAATAAATACAATGTCAACAATTTTCTTACTTGTAACATTTATGTTCATCCTTCAATCGTTCTTGATATACCTTCTGCTTTTTGTTTTTTCTGGTACTCCATTACTCCATTTTCTTTATATTTTTACTATCTCTATTAGTTTCTGTTATTCGTCCTGCTTTTTAATTATTGCTATTTGTTTATTTATAATTCAGTAAAATTAATTTATTGATGTTTTTCTTTTATACTTCAAAATTATCTCCTGGCTTCTTGTTATTTTTTGTAATTAATTTCCTTAACTACCTCTGTTTTTTATTTAATCTTCTGTTCTTTTCATGTCTCCTCTTACAAAACGGGTTTCACTACACTACACTCTTATCTAATTTATTTATTTTACAGTTTTCGTTTTTACGTTATTTTACATTTACTTTTTAAAAAAATTCACTATCCATATTTTACGCCATATGTAGCAAAGCTACATCCATTCGCTACTCCATGGCGGACTGAAAACCACAAACACGACATAGCAGTAGACGTCATTAAAAGCTATCGGCCTCTAACGCGATTCGGTGATAACGATATTTTGCATGAAATTTCAAAAAACAACTATTCTATGGATTAATGCCTCGACCAGCATTGAATTACACGCATAAAACCTATAGCAAACAGCTAAAGTC
Organism: Monochamus alternatus; assembly: GCA_037114965.1. NCBI lineage: Eukaryota > Metazoa > Arthropoda > Insecta > Coleoptera > Cerambycidae > Monochamus > Monochamus alternatus. The sequence goes on from CM073431.1 coordinate 22,773,033, forward strand.
ACTCATCAGCAATCCACCAGACATATACCGGTTTCGAACTTATTATCTCTCATCATATGCCGTAGGAGATGTAACCGATGAATAATCCCAGCTATTTCAAGCTTGTCTAACCAGACAGAAGGGACCATGAGTACGCGATGTAGCAAAGCTACATCTAGCGGCCATTCGCTACTCCATGCCAGATTGAAAAGCCATAGATACGAAGCGTTCTACAAAGCGGTAGACGCCATTGAAAGCTATCGATCTCTATCGCGATTCGGCGATAACAATATTTTGCTGGATATTCTGGTTTACATATCTTCTTCTGATATTCTCTTCAACGCAGGCAGAGATAGCAAATACTTCAGCCTGAAAGACCGTTGTACTGGATTCGTAGTCTGTTTTGGACGTATTTGAGAACAATACTAGTCCTTTTAAGACCTGAGCATCAGGATTAGCGAGACAGGCATCCCTAATAGGAATCTCCTTTGATCCATTCTAAAAATTCATGAAAGAGTGTCAGTATACTTATCAAAGTCTGTGATATGGTACAGTGATACATACCATGTTCTTCCACCGAATATCAACTTCCCGGAAATCATCTCATCCAATTGCTCCTTCAATTATCTCCATAAGAATACCTTCCATCTCTTGGTGTAAAGAACAAGATCACTTTTAGAGGGATTAACCCTAAGTATTAACTTTCTATAATGTTTAGGGCCCCTTGAGTGAGCTCACTGATATTGCTTAGCGATTTCCCTGATATAAGTACAAGGGCGGCAGCATAGGTTTGAGTATAAATCCCTCTCTCTCTCTCCTTTCCACCACAGAAGTGGAGAAAGGATGGATATCCTGCGGACGTCCTCGACCTTTAAATGATGGATAAGCATGGCTCCTATCCACCGTACGTCATGCCTTTCCACCGCTCTTTTAAGAGAGTCATAAGAAGTATTGTTAAATGCCCCAGCTATATCCAAGAAGGTTCCGATAGCGAGCTACTTCTAGCTAATGATATTTTATATTATATATTTATTGAAAATGATATTATTTTTTGTATACAAGTCCAATGCTGAAACAGCACTCGTGATTGAGAATTTTCTAATCTACAAAAGAAATAACAAAAATGGACTATCCCCAGTAAGAAGGTCGGACGGGAGGCTGTTTAGGGAACCTCTAAAGAGACACACTATATCTCACGGCCGTTTAAAAATCCTAAAGCGACTGTGCAGTTCCAAACTTCTCCAAAGAATCAGCCGCCCTCGGAACTTCTGTATTACGGCCGCTAAAGTGCAAGCCGTAACGCGACGCGGAGGGAATATCCCCCCGACCTGCACCTAATAAGAAGTTGCAGGCGCAGCCGGTCGTGAGAAGAGCTGTTTTATCCTGGGGGGCGGCGGTACAACGTGACACGCATACCACCCCCTACGCCCTGACTACGATCTCCTCTGGAACAATGTCCATACTCCTTCAGCAGTCGGCGCGTTGATTCATACAGGGTGTATCAAATTCGGTAGTAGGTATAAGCCTACTGTGAAGATACAAAAAATTTAAATAAAATATGGGACACGTGGTGTTAAAAGGGATGGGGTAAGCTTCATTTTCAGGTATTATCTTTGGGATCGGACAGAAACTACTAATGACGTCATCAATTATATTTTTTCCAGAAGAATACCCAATTTTTTTTCCTGTTAACTCTTTTTTCTAATAATAATTAAATAATTCGATGCCTAATTGTCATTAATAATAAGTAAAAAGACTAAATTCGATAATTCTTTAATACAGCTAAATCAAAAGGTGATGAACAGTAACAAAACTTAAAAAATGAGGCAAACACCCTCATGATACATACATTTTAAAATATATTCTCTACATGACCTCATCTCTTTTGAAGATACATAATATACAATCTTCGCCTGACTTCTTTGTGGGCTGCGTTTATTAACATTTTGCCGTTTAACTCATTATATGTGTTTGTGATTTTTTCTTTTAAATGATTAATATCTCGCGAACGTGTTTTATAAACCTTATTTTTTAAAACCCGCCATAAAATAAATCGAGAGGTGTTAGCTCTGGTGGATTTCTGGGCCACTGAAATATCCATTAATCCCAATCCATTTTTCTGGAAAAGTGTTATCTAAATATTGCTGCACAATTAATTTATTAATCATTACAATAGACCGTTATTTATCATTTTCATGGATGAGATGCACATTAAGATCTAAACAGTTGGCTATAGGCCACGTACAACTACAAAGAGTGGAAATTTCTGAAGAGGCATTTGCAGACGACATTGTAATAATAACTAGAACTGAAAATGACCTACAAGTAAATTTAGATATATGAAATGAGGTAGTGGAAGAATATGGAATGAAAATTAATAAAATAAAACCAAACCAAACCCTTACTCTAGGTAAGGAGGTAAAATACTTGGGTGTAACCTTGGACAGTAAGTTGTCTTGGGGGCCACAGATTGAACGGGTTACCCGGAAATCAATGGCAACCTTTTGGCAACTAAGGAAAGTAGTAGGCAAGAATTGGGGACTCAACCCAAGGGTGCTTCACTGGGTGTACACGGCGGTGATCAGGCCGAGGCTACAATATGGGGCCTTGGTCTGGTGGCCGAGTGTGGGCCGGGTGACTGTGGCCAAGGTGTTGTCAAGGATCCAAAGGCTGGCTTGCTTAAGTATTACAGGGGCGATGAGGACAACCCCAACGGCCGCCCTGGAAGTTTTGTTGGGATTGCCACCCCTCCCAACATGGATTGTAAAGGAGGCGATGGCAACCTACCTGAGAACAAGGGATGCAGGCTGTTGGAAGGCAGAAGGTCGTGTGGAGGGTCATGCTGCTATAGCCTTAAGGGCGGAGAATGAGATTCCAGTATCTGCTCTGAGGGTTATTGAAGCAAAGGATAAACTAAGGTTGGGAAGGAGGTATACCACTGTTTTCCCTCGAGAGAGCAGTGGGAGAGGGCAGAAAACATGTTTCCCCCGGGATCTCTGATATGCTATACAGATGGATCTCGGGTAGGGGATGAGTTTTCTGGGGCAGGAATATATCTGGAAAACCTGGACATCCGGCAGAGCTTTTCGCTGGGCACACACCCCACGGTTTTCCAGGCGGAGGTTTTTGCTATTCTGATGGTAGCAGGCAAGGAAGAAGTAAGGAATTGTGTGGAGGAGAAAATCTTCATCTGCTCTGATAGTCAGGCTGCACTCAGGGCACTTAGCTCTCCGGTGACGAGATCTAGTCTTGTTCAAGAGTGTGGCGATGCCCTGGAGTCCCTGGCCAGACAACGGGAGGTGGAGTTGGTCTGGGTTCCTGGCCATAAGGGAATCCCCGGTAATGAGACGGCTGACTTGCTAGCTCGTCTCGGATCTGGGGCACCTTGCCAGGGACCCGAACCCTTTTTGGGAGTTACGCGAGGTAGTATGAATAGTGCCCTTAATAAATGGGCCTATCAAACACTAGGAGGGAATTGGAGAAGGAACGGAGGATGTAGACAGGCCCACGACTTCTTCAATGAGCCTAATAAATCTAGGACGAAGTGGCTGTTGAGCCTTAGTCGAGGATCCCTGAACCAAATGGTGGGGGTCCTGACAGGCCACTGCAGACTCAGGAGGCATTTGAATTTGATAGGCATAGAGGAAAGTCCCTTATGTCCGGAATGCGGAGAGGGGGAGGATACCCCTATCCACTTCCTAGGATATTGTGCGGCTCTTGGAAGACTTAGATATAGGTTCTTTGGCACCGAGGAGCTGCAAAGGGAAGAGATGAGGGGCCTACCATGGACTAGGATCCTGACGTTCATTAGGGCGTCGGGTAGGTTCAAGGAAGGCCGAGGGAGAATAGTGGAGGGGTGGCCTACTTGCCAGGCTGAGGCCGCCCACACTTACTACTAATAAAATAAAACCAAAGTGATGATGATAGGGGAAGAAAAAAAGGAACTTAATGTAAAAATTGATGACATAACAATAGATCAAGTAGAAATATTTCAATATTTAGGCGAACAATAAGCGAGACGGGAACACAAGAAGCAGATATAAATAACAGAATAAAGAAATCAAATAAACTATACTATGCAATGAATAACTAGTTTATAAGTAAACAAGAAATATCGAGATCAACAAAAACTAAAATATTTAAGTCAGTGTACAGGCCATATTAACATACGGCTGTGAAACTTGGGTTGTGACAGAAAAGCAGAAAAGTAAAATACAGGTTGTTGAAATGAAATATTTAAGAAGAACGAGAGGTGTAACAAAAAGAGATAGAATGCGAAATGTAGATATACGAAGAGAATTGGGAATACAGTCAACATTAGAGTACATAGAAAGTAGGCAATTAGAATGGTGGGGAAATTTACAGCGTATGGAGGGAGATAGACCAGTAAGAAGAGTTTGGGAAGCTAAAATTAAAAAAAAAATAAGAAAAAGGGAAGACCAAGAAAAACATGGGATAAAGTTGTAGTAAAAACATTAGAAAGGAAAGGCAGAAGTTGGAATGAAGCTAAGTTGATAGCGGCCAACCGTAAGGAATGGCAAAAGTATGTTTATGAATAAGTAGAAAACGAACCCTATACCATATGATGGTAGAAGTAGAAGGGGTTATGCTAATGCTAATGCTAATTAAAAAAGAATAATATAGGTGGCATGTGTCATTTTGTCATAAATTCCATGTCAGACTTAAAGAAAAAAGATAACACATAGTGTTGAGTGACCTATTTGAATTGTTTTTTTTTACAAAATAAGTAAATATGATGAGTTATTCTTTTGAAAAATTGGTCGATATATTTTATGTATGGAAAACAAATGGAAATTCGAATAAAAAAAGGCATCTCTATGTATTTCCTGGCCGCTAATTACCTTGTGCAAACACTGTTTCGAATGTTCATAGACGTTTGAGGGAAACGGGAAAAGTAACACAGAATTTTGTAGATTATGAACCGCAAAGAATTGCAGGAACTGTGGAAAATTTCCGATTCTTTAGCTTAGTCATTGACAATACTGTAGACTGGAATATCAGCTTCAGAGATGCCTTGAACTCTCTACATCTGATAAGGATATAGCTGCTGCTCTTGGAGGATTCGCCATACATTAACATGATTCATATTCCCTACTTCATTTGCCAGACGCCTTGTACTTATTGCAGCATTTTGTTCAACCATTTGTAAAACATTTTCCTGATTTTCCATTGTCCATTCCACAATCAGAGTAGATTTAACTTAAAGGAATTAGCCACAAACCGCACTTTCTTTTCAGTATTATTTTTATATAAACTAATCTCTACGGCCATTGGTTCTCCAGATATTTTGAGTAATTTTAATTTCAATATCCTTTATATTCAAAGGTGTTCCCATGCACTCTTTTATTTGTCAGCTGCAGTATCTGAGTCAAATGTCAAGCACACTTTGACATTTTTAGCTATTCCACTGCTATAAAGCAATGTATTTTAAAGTAAGTTTACATTGTATTGTCATTATGATTTTATTTTGTTTTTTGTTTTTTTAACTTAATTTTTTATATCCAAATTAAGTATTATTATGTTATGTCAATTTTTGTTTTATTTTGTGATATTTGTTATATGTATGTAGTTTTTTAATCCTTTGTCTTGTTTTCTCTTAAATGTACATGCCTATGTAAATTATAATGTTATGTTTGTTCCTGACCTGTAACTGGATTTCTGTCTGGACAGCAGTATTACATATGGAAGGTGAACCTCTGTATACCCTGCATCATTAAAATAGCTTCTATAGTGGTCTTCTTCAAACGCATATGTTTATCCGATAAAAATACAATATTCTGAGAAGGAGTTTTCTGCAGGTAGAGATACAACATGTGCGTCCTTAATGCTGATATGGATAATTTGCAGTATATCCTGCAGGCTGTAAACTTTTTTCATAATAAATAATAATAAACCTTCCAACATTGAATATTCCCCCACTTTATTGCGTTATCTTACAGTCGCACAAATGTGGTATCGATTCTGAAAACCGACCAACCTTAAATTGGATAATCGGGATGCAAAATGTTGTGCCGACCAATTATTTGCCATAAGAATTAATAGATGAACGCTATATCGGTAATCCCGAAATTCGCATCAGACCTAACTGATGCGGACTTGATCGTGTGTCATGGCGACTGCACAAGCCGATCTCTCTTTAAATTGCATCGGAATGCACAGCCATCCTGGCGGTTTTTGCGGTATCATGAAATATGCAGCTGCTGAACATAAAATTGTATACCTATTTCAATATATCTCCGACGCTTCGAAAGGTTTCTCCCGGATAATTCTCGAAGATTTTTATTAGATGCTGCTTAAAATGCGTTTTTTACCATCTGCAAAACTATGATAATCAACTAACTTATAAAATTTAATGACAACAGATTAAAATAACAGGAAATGGATCACAACTGAATATTTTTCACAATGATAGCCATAGAGATTTTTAAATCATACATTTGCATAATGTGATGTTTACAGACACATTACTTTTAAAATCATAATTTTTGCTATTGCTGTAATCTATTTTTTTAAGCTTTGGCTTCGAATATGAAGTATATTTTTTCAATAACGTTTGAGTTAAACATTAAGCATTTATACTGGAGACACCCTGTATAAAATTTGAAGAAAAACTGAAATCATAAATTATTCAGAGAGTTTAAAACCTTTATCTAGACTTTAGGCACAAATATTTCGTTAATAAAAAACAAGATATTCCAAACTTAAACATATATTTCAATTTAATAGACTTATTTGATAAAAATAAACAAAAACTATTTAATTATTCTAGGACTTGCTACAGACTATACGTGAATTCGCCATTCGTGATGCGCGATGCGTGATTTGTATGGAATGGATAACTTACACACTATGCACGAATATCATACAAATCACGAATCGCGAATTCACGCATGGTCTGTAGCAAGCATAATACACAGTATATACAAAATTATAGAAATGTTTTGTGTTTTATTTAAGGAGAAAAAGGATAAAAAAGACAACATCCCAACCAACCTAACAGACACATTTTAACGAACTTTTAAAATGGACAAACCAATATTAGTCTGTGCTGTTACATAATATTGTTAGTTCTCTACTTAAATTGGGACAATTTTGATGAACATCTTTGTATTATTTTTGGACAAAGAAAAACATTACACTACAGGTAATGATAATAATTGCATTGTTTGATCATTGTAATTTTTTGTCTTTAGGTTTGTTATTAATTAAATTTTGCCCACCTTTCCTCTTTTAACCAATTTAATTTAATTTTTAAGGAAATAATTGTAATTTTAATGTGTGTAATATATTTTTTTTATTATTTTTTTATATTAATTATTTTACAGTAATTTTATTAAAGTTGTATAACATATAATTGTAACTTTTAGAGTCCTGAAGAAGGCCCAATATAGGCCGAAACGTTGGCACTATGTAAAAAATTCTTTTTCTTTATAAACCTACTGACCTGTCAGCAGGCAATAATTTCCGCTACAGTAAACTAACGGCTACTAGCAACAAATAACACAAATAGTTATATTTATTTATATATTTATTTAATGAATACTTAGAACAAGCAAATCCCATTACATCCAACTTCACATACCGATGGATAGAATAAAATAACAATTAAGCAATTCAATTAGAAAGCAGGTTTGAAGGAGAGATCTGAATTGAAAAATGTCTATTTTAGAAAAAATTTTTGTTGCTATATTTTATCTTATACCCTCTTATACTCTGATGATCTCTAACTTATAAGTGTATCAGATAGGTTATGGAGATCCTAAAAAAAAATAAGTACCATGTTTAACATGTCACGACTTTTACGGAGATAAGTAAAGTTAAATTCAGATAATAAAATGTAGTAACTAAAATTTCTATCGAAATAGAACTGATATATATATTTAGCAGAAGTAAGTGTTACAGATAACGCTATTCTTCTCAAGTTTTCGTCTAACAAGTGCAAAATAATTTTTATAAATTGCGTTATGTAAATTCTTTGCTGTTTCGTATTTTATAGATTTTTGTATAAAGTTTATTAAAAGTTAGTTTTTTTCAAATACAATTCCTATATTTTCATTTTCAAATATAGGAGCAATTTCGGATAAAAGGAAAATGTATTATAGAGAATTTCGACGGGATGCGCTATTGTCGATAAAGTTACAAATTTTAACTTTAAAGCTATTTATTAACGGTAAGCACATAACAGCACCAAATTTGATCACACACCCATGATACAAAATATTTGGACGAGCAGGCAATTAATTTTTGAGATGTGCATCGACATGCAAGGAAAACGGTTTGAACACCTTGAAATAGTATTCTCTATAAATACAAATAATTTTAGGCATTTGCGAACTTACCAAATAACAGGAATGGTATGTCATGCCATCTGCGAATATTCAAAGGTATCGAAGTAAGACGACCATATAACGACAGAAAACGGTCTAACCAACAAACTTTTAGGTATAGAGATCTTTCAAAATACATATTTTTTAAATTTAAGTGTAGGTTTAAAAATTGTTCATTTTTGTTTAAAAGTTATTATTTTATTTATGCAGAATTTAAATAGTAAAAGTGGATCAACAAAATATCAATACTTTTATTTTTGATGTTACTTTTGTTCTATGTATTTTGTTTGTCGCGATTTTTTACCTAAAAACACCACAAATCTTATCATTTTACGGAGAAAAATACGGCGATCTTAATGCGTAAATTGCAGTGGCGTCATTCTCTGTTCTAGTGTTGGCATCTTGTCATTCTTTTCCTTAATCTTGTCTTGGTCTCGCAAAATAAGACTAAACAAGACCAAGACAAGATTTGACAGCCCAAACTACAAGAGAAGACTGATGATAATGGGAATATTTAAACATACTGAATAATTACGCCTAAAAACCTAGAATTATTGTTGTTTTATCGCAAAGGGTTTCCAACTAAATAAAAAAAAATACGGAACGGTGAACTTTTAAACATATTATATATTTCGGTAAATCTCATTTATTTTAACTGTACAGTCACCCCTCCCAAGGATTCCAGTATTACTTGAGACACCCTGTATATTTTATTTTATTTTTTATTTTTAAATAGCATGCAGCATATAATAGTTACTTATTGTGTACCTAATTGTTTTAAGTAGCATTTTATCCACGCAAGAATATTTAAACGCGTGAACGTAGTTCGAGCGTTTAAAATTCTTAAGTGAAAATATGTCATTTAGCCGCTACAGCGCAGGTGCCCACTGACTCATTAGCTTGCTGTGTTTACTTTTTTGTCGCTCTAAAATCACCACACCGATTCAGTTCAATGGCTGGCTATCATTAAAAAAAAAACAAAAAAAAGACACACACCGATTCGGTTAGTTTCAGTGACTGGTATGCAAAACGTAAATAGCATTAATTTGGTGGTACAATGGAGCATTATTCGTATGCGAAACTTGCTGATATTGCATATGATTTACGGAGAAGCTGGTGGTAATGGGAGAAGAGCCGCGCGATTGTACATCGAACAGTTTCCAGAACGTTATCATCCTCAGCATAGCATTTTTGCTATAATTTATGGACGTCTTCGTGTCAGTGTCAGCGTCAGACATTTCTGGGGGGCAGGACGGCCCTTCGCAATGCGGACAGTAGAGTTTGAGGAAGAGGTTCTGCACTATGTAGGTGCCAATCCGTCCACAAGCGTGCGTGCCATTGCACATGACATGGGAGCGGCACGAAGTACTGTTTGGTGGGTTCTCCGCGATCAACAACTACACCCGTACCGCCTGTTACAAGTCCAAGCCATGGGTCTGGAGGACCATCTGCCGCGTCGCCGTTTTTATCGTTGGTGGTTGCAGCAGGAGTTGAGACAACCACACTTTCGTCGCTTCGTTTTGTTTACTGACGAAGCCTGTTTTACAATGGATGGTTATTTTAATAGCCGTAATAGTCACATTTGGAATGAAAATAACCCCCAAGTCATAGCCCTTCGTAGAGACCAACATCAGTTTGTAATTAACATCTGGGTCGGAGTTGTGGGCGAACAGATCATCGAGCCACATTTACTCCCACCACATTTGAATGGACACGTTTATGCTCAATTCCTGCAGCATGTGCTTCCAAAGCTATTAGAGGATGTGCCACTGGACATAAGAGCTAACATATGGTTTTAACACGATGGCGCCCCAGCCCACTTTGCTTTGCCAGTGCGGCACTATTTGAATGAAATATTTCCTAACAGGTGGATAAGACCCGATTTAACCCCCTTAGATTATTTTCTCTGGGGTCATCTACAAGCTTTAGTGTATGGAACTCCTGTTCCCAACCAATAAGAGCTACTGGGAAGAGTGGTGGTCGCGTCCGCACAAGTTCAGGACATACCGGGGATATTTCATAGAGTTCGCCAATCAATGAAGAGTCGTGCCCAGCTGTGCACTGAGCGTGGAGTACACTTTGAGTAATTACTCTAAGCCCTTTCAATGAACTGGTGGTTTTTCAAATTTTTCTTTTTTTTGCTGTACTATAAGGCAAAATTGCTTATTTTCATGCCCTCTACAACCCCTATTATTTTGTCGCAATAATTATGGGACACATATACTCTCAGTAAAAATATACAAACCTGCGCATAATTCATCTCGTGCAAACTGGAACTGCCTCTTTGCGGCGAGTTACCTATTACCTGATGAATCGCCGGCACGATAGTTTGTGATAAAAACTACAAAGGAGCGACGAGCTTATTTGAAAATATGCCGGATGCGCCATTACCACTAATGAGTCCGCAACAATACTTCACGAAAAAAAGGCAAAATGGACTCAGAGTTTTGATTATATACGTATGAGATAAGTGTACTTTATCTAAATTATTTTGTAAATGAATATATCAATATTTCTACATGATAAGAATTGTATCTATTTAGTAACTTATTTACAACAAAGAAGCAGTGTTGATAACACTCAATTAGTGTAGTTTTTTTTATATATATTTAAGTTGTATTTTAATAACTGAGGAATAACTTTAAGAGAACAGAAGTTATGAAAACATTATTTAATACCATGCTACAATAACTATCCAAGAATTTCTACATCTGAAAATGAGTAGGTAGTATATAGGACCGTGTATAATTAGAAGCCAATTTAATCACCGAACTAGATTTTTTTTTTCAAATAGAACACCCAGTATGTTATTCTGCGGTAGAAAGAAGAATCAAGTTTTATCTCTTAAAATTTTCGAGATGTGTATAATTTTATTATAAAAATGTTAACAAAATTTAAATACTTTATATTGCCAAGTAGCCTATGTGGATGCAAATGACGCTTCCCAGGCAACTGATAACAAATTAAAAAATACCTGACAAGTAATAAAATATATAAATATAATATAATATAATATAATATAATATAATATAATATAATATAATATAATATAATATAATATAATATAATATAATATAATATAATATAATATAATATAATATAATATAATATAATATAATATAATATAATATAATATAATATAATATAATATAATATAATATAATATAATATAATATAATATAATATAATATAATATAATAAATAAAATATAAAAATAAAAAACCAAGTTTAGCTTGTCATGTATGACAAGCTAAACTGTTTTATTCTTTCATTTCACAAGCTACTTGAAAATAATATTTGACTTTCTAAAAGGTACAGGGTGATTCAGTCATAATGTCATTAATTTTAAAAGGAGATAGAAAATGAGTATGATACGATGACGTGATTAAAACATTTTTTAAATGCATATTTACTCTGAAAAAAGTATATCCTAATCATTATTTAAACCCCTTTTTAGGCTGTCACTGACCGATTCATACTACTACAAAACCAACTCGTTGACCGCCTGGATGTAACGTTGCCAAATTTAAAAGTTTTCGCTAGTATCTATTGCCATAATACTGACACTCTTTAAAAGGAATTTGGTGACTTCGTTTAAACTGCAGACGTATTTGTAATGAAATCTAAATTCAACTTTTGGCATAAGTTCTTAATTGTTCACTCACCAATAAAAATCGAAAAGTTCATCAAAAATTGTTTTGAGGGATTATTATTGCAAAACCTTGTACGTGTCTATCTCGAAGTGTAAATATACATATCAATAGATAATAGTCTATGAAAGAACACAAACATTTAGCTGTGATGTGGCAAAGCAGGTGTGACGTTGTTCTTTTCACCGTTCAACACTGTAATGTCCTAACTAGAAAATTCTTACCAACACAGAGCGCCGCATCTATTACCAAGGTTGGTTTGCTTCAATTTAAAAGGTTGAGTTAAACAGTTGTTTTTCAATTTTCTGTCATTCTTGGCCTTCCAAATACGTGGTCAAAATTAATGGCATCATGAGTGAATCAACCAGTATACAAATGATGTATAATTCAAAAAGTAAAGTTTGTTAAGTATATGCGGTATCCCAATTTTCAATAACATATCCTGGAAACTTAAATAAAAAAAGGGGATATATCATGGCTATGTTGCATCCGGTATAGAAAATGCGTTGTCAAATGTTTTAAAGCACGATCACATTTTTTCAGTAAATGTTCAAACTGTTTGAAGTCACGAGTACCCAATCCAATGGTTAGGTAGAACGTTCGCCAGACTTCTATCTTTATCAATCTTTATTTACTACTACAAGAGTAATCTACTATTATAATACAGTTACCTAATCTAAGTTTTATACTTACAACACTTTTCGTCCGCGGGCGCAGAAATTTGAAATATTAAAAAAATACTTCCATTATACTCATATACATCAGCCTTTTGATGTGGATTATTAGTCCTATAAAGGTATATCGCCTTACCAAATTTTCGTCGTTTTAAATTTATGTTTTTTATTTTTATTATTATTAAAAAAAACCGTATAGAACAACAAATTTTGACTTTTCACAAATTGTTTCTACCGTGTACGTTGAACAAGGACAAGGCCATTGCAATATTATTAGATCAATTAGTTGTGCATCTGTTCCTAGCCTGGTGGAAGCTCAGGGTTAAATTACCCGTAATAATCACCTAAACAATTTCAATTTTGCACATTAGACTTGCTAGAAAGCCAGTAATAATACAGTAATTGTTCTTGATATATGGGCGTGTAATACTGGAACTAACTTCTAACTTATATAATTCGGAATATTGTTTCAAAGTGAGACACACTTTGGGCGCATTTAACTGCGGAAAACGAAGCCAAATGGATATAACATACTTTGGAAAAACCAAAATTAACGTTTCGTGTTTCCAAATCGCAATTTCCGGTATTCAATCGGTTTAAAAATTTTCAGAAAGGGAAAGTAATGTAGGTCTGCTCGCCATTAATGGAAGAGAGTATTATAATTATAGAGGGTGTATCTTAAGTAAGGGACAACAATCCAGGAGCGTATTTCTGTGGCTAAAAGTAAGGAATTTTTTGTTATAGTCCTTCTAGAGTGTGTATCACAAGAAATCTCAGGCCCTCTAACTCATATTATAAATTTAACTGATAAAACCTATATATAAGAATAAAGAAAACAGAAATTAGATAAAAAAATACAGGTCAGTCGACTTATTAAATAACATCAGTAAAGTGTTATATTTATAAAAGAAAATCCTTCCTTTTTATATCACACAGCAGAGCCCATGGCTATGCAACAAGAAAAAAGAATGATCTAACTGCTGTGAAAGCAAATTTTAGTTACATAAAAGGAATGTATATCACATGATTATATCGAATTATAATAAAGTCTCCACACGTATAAGCGACAGGAATATCAAGCATTCTAAACAATATTTTAGAGACCTGCTAGAACAGAAGGCATACTATACATAAAATGAATTTTTTAATGATGAATTGTAAGTTTATCTTGCTATTCCGACCACTGAAAAACTTCTTAATATGACAAAATTTCTGAAACTTTATGTAGTCTGACACACCATATCATTAAATATGTTTTTACATGTTTTATTGTTTGTACTTGTTCTTTTAGGTATATTTTATTCTTATTTTTATACTATTACTGGTTTTTTTGTAGTTTCGTAGTTATATTTCTATAATTATCTTTGCAAATTCCATTTTTTTGACAAGTCCTACACCCTTTGGGTATTTTGATGTATTTTTTAAATATATGGACTAATAAAAACTCTACCTATCTTATCTATCTATATAAAAGTGAAATCTTAGGACAGCCATTGTGCAACTACAGCGCGTCAAAAATTAAAATAAAAAACAGTTTTTAATTTTTCATCCCTAAACCGCTTAAGATAATTTAACCAAATTCGGTGTGCATATTCAGTGTGACAGCATCACTCTGTATAATATTACAAATAAAATAGATCATATGCGCCAGTGTATTATCTTCCACTTTTCGTTTTTTTACACTTTTTTGTATTCCAAATTGATGAACAACAAAATTGATTTATCAGATCAAGTGCATTTTTACACAGTTACTTAAATTAATTAAACATATCTTAGGGAGGCCGTGCAAAACAATAATAATAAGAAGCCGTCATCTTATTTAATGCTGTGTATTGCTAAATTTAGCTTATTTTCTAAATATATTAAGTTTTATTAATAGCTTATACGTATTCAGATGCTGAAATGGCCAATATGATTTACATTTATGGTCTTGAAAATGGAAATGGTCCTGAGAGGCTAGAATGTTCAGAATATTTTTCAGCGTCTTTCGGAGTCAGGCTCGTTTCAGAAAGGTCCAATTCCTTTGAGTATTAGAATGCTATTCTACGCGAAATTGAAGAAGACCCAAATACTTGTACCAGGAAGATCACTGCAAATCTTAATGTGAATCATACACATTCTTGAAAACGTTTTATCTGAACTACTTGACGATGTACCCTATGCGCAAAGACAATGAATGTACTTTATGCATGATGTTGCTCTCCCACATTTTTGTTTGACTGCTCGTGAATTTTGAAATGAAATATCACTCAAGAACCAGATTAACGTTGGTCACCCAGATCACCTATACGAACCCTATTGATATTTTTTATTGGGGACATCCAAGACATTAGTTTATAAGGTTCATATTGAATCTGAGAAGCACTTACGTCAACAAATTATAGCTGATTGTGATGTGATAAGAGCTACTCCTGTTTGGATGAGTTCGAGCTGCAATTCAAGAAGCATGTATTTTGGCTGAAGGTGACCATTTCCAAAATTTGTTCCATTGATAGCTAATTATTTGTTATAATTTTAAGTACCTAATATAATGAGTATCGTAAAAATGCACTTCATCAAATAAATAAATTTTCTTATTAATCAGTTTGGAATACAATAAAGTGTAAAAAAAACAAAAGTGAAGATTAAACAATGGCGCATATGATGACCTATTTTATTTGTAACATTATACAAGGTGATATTTTTTTTTTGTCAAATAATGATTGATGATACCTACAGCTCCGCCACTGGTAAGTTTCTAATGCAGGTAATTTTTTGTTTCATGCCTACTCTCAAGCGGTTTAGATATTAAAAACTGTTTTTTTTTAAATAATTTTTGACACACTGTAACAGGACAATGGGTGTTCTAAGACCCCACAAAAAACTTTATTTTGGGCCACAAAATACACTCCTGGATTTTTGACCTCTACTTAAGAAATACACTGTATGGGAGGCATGAAGCATTTCTAAAAATATTGCAAATATAATAATAGGTACAAATTACGCCAGATAAATTAATGAGTTTTTTTATTCCATTTAAATGAATTTTTAATGCATTGTTATTATTATTTTATATTATTGTGCAATTATGTGCCATTAATTTTGGCATGGTTGTGTTCAGACAGATGCATGTAGACTGGGTTTAAAAATAATCAATGATGAATCCAAGCACCTCTGTTACTGAAAAATACGCATTAAGACTACCCTCTAAATCTAAGTAAAATAATTTCGTTTTCATTGTTATGCATTTAATAGTTGTTAAAAACATCTATGAAGCAATAAAAATGTTGATACTTTAATATCTACCTCATTATTGAAAACTTATCTGAGAGGATACCTGGGTCGTTAAATTTTGAATGGATTGGGAAGAAAGTGATACATTTCAGCAAAAATCCAATTTCAAATGCAGCCAACACTAGAGAGTGCTGTATAAAATGACACAAAACAAACGAACTATGTTATTAAGAATGCAAATTAACAGTTTCCCTTATTATAACTTTCAACCGCAGTTATTCATAAAAACGACACCTACATTATCCGAAAGTATAACAAACAAAAAGGACAGCCAGATCAGAAACGAAAGCAAATCGACTAGATGAAAGCAAAATAAAAAACTGGGACCTTGAGATGTTTATTATCGCCGTCGGACGATTTGATGTTAGAAATTGATGTTCGCATTAATATCTACACGATACAGTTATTCAAATTAGATGAAAGAGATTAGATACATTAATAATAATAAAGAAGATATTTGTGGGACTTTCCACGTATAGAAGGTTTCAATTTCAATACGGAAGAATTTTATTTAAATTTCTGCAGTTTTTTTATTGCATTTTTGTAATTTCTTCAAAACATACGATTATAGATATGATGTTACAGCATTTATGATTTGTTTATAAAATTTATTTTTTTATTCATTGTTAATAATTATTATTATTGTTGTAAACATAGACTTTAAAGATATTAACTGTAAAAAATAGCGTAGTTAATGTTTCATGTAGATACACTAGTAAAACAGTTCATTAAAAATACAGTTTTTATATAAACATTTTTATTAACAAAAAAGTTCAACAATAATAAAAAAGTACAAAAAATAACAAAACAACAACGATAACTTAAATAAATGATGAGATGACAGCGTATCAAATGAAGATGAGGTGATCAGTATGCATAAAAATCGTATAAGCCCTAGTGTTTCCCATGCGATGGTACGTGGTGGTATACGTGCTTGTAAACAGGTACATGAACGGGATATGGCTTGTTTATGTACACAGGGTGGTGCTTCTCGATAATAACCTTATAAGGCTTCTTCACATACACCGGCACCAACTTCTCCACAGAGATAGGAACTTTCTTCTCGATCTCCTGGGGTACTAACTTATAAATGGGTACTGGTACGGGTTGGGGCACCTGCACCTGCACGGCGTAGGGCTGGGGCACTCCTACTTTGATCACTTGGGGTACGGGGACTCCAACAGGATGAGGTTCGGGCACTCCGATCTTCTTCACGACGGGGATGTGCACCGGCTTCGTTTGCTCGATGGTCTTGGTGGGGATGTGGTCGTACTGGTGCTCGACGGAGGGTTGGAAGCCGCCGCCGAAGTCGTGACCGCCATCGTCGTCGCCACCACTGAAATCGTGGCCACCTCCCAGGTCGTGACCGCTGAAGTCGGACCCGCCGAACGCGTATCCTGCATGGGCAGTTCCCAAAGCGATGGTCAAAAGCACTGTTGCAACCTGGAAAGGAGAGTTACCATGTAGTATAATTAATAAAATCTGCAAGACTGTGCATGATTCAAACAAACTTGTTTTCGCAGTGTAGAATGATATTTAGAAATATTTTGACGACTTGTATGTGTTCTAACAGATTCGAGTTTTATAATTTTAACTCTAAATGAGATTTCGAAGAAAATATTAATAAAACTTAAAAGTGTGGAAACAATTTCTTAAAACAATTCATGTAATTGATTTGAAAAAACTTTACGTGATAAAATCGGAACACTGTGGACGTAAATAAGCTACGTTTTAATGGTGTTCAGTGTAGAACTGAATACTGGAAAAATCGAATACTTACGGCAAACCTCATGTTGGTACACTTAAGAAGAAACGACCACGACTAGGTACGGATGAAAGTGATGATGAAATTCGCACCGCATCGGACTTTTATAGTGGAATCCCGGCAAGCCTGCTGTAGTGAAAGGTTGTAATACAGATCACAATTAACGAAATGTTCTTTGGCGTGTGCTATTAGAAAAAAAAATCGTTTTTATTAGAATGTCGGTCTTCTAATTGCCCGTGCCTTTTCGGTGCTCCTTGGGTTGATTCAGTTTCAGTGATTTCAGGGAGCTGCCAGAGGTCAACAAACTGGTTTGGAGGCATAAGGTTGCTGTTCATTGTACGTGGATGATATATGCGACTTTTATGCAGTATATCTGTCAGTTACAACTCAGTTTCAGTTTGAAATTGGAAAAATATGTTTAAAATACAAGGATACTGCATTCTTAACTTTAGAGCGTCGTATTCTTGAAATAGTATTTTCTACAAATACAAATATTTTTTGACATTTAATAACAGGAACGTTATTTTATGTCACCTACGAATATTCAGAGGTACCGAAGTAAAACGAATATAATATAACGACAGAAAGCGATCTAACCAAAAAAATTGTAGGTAAATAAATCTTTCAAAACACATATCATTTGAAATAATATATGTTTTAAAAGTTATTATTTTATTTGAAGAGAAAATAGTAAAAGTGGATAAACAAGCCATCAATAATTTTATTTTTGATATTACTTTTGCTCTACGTGGTTTATTTTTTAAGATTTCTGTACCTAAAAACTCCACAAATTTGATCGTATTACCGCGAGAAATACGGCGACCTTAAAAAATAATTTACTGATCCAGCAGAATTTTAATAGTTTGGGAATCATTTCTTTTATTTTCATATAACCGTTGATTCATGCGTAAAAGAGTGTGTATCAAATTTTACAACAATTTTATCAGAATGTTACGAAATTAGTCATGTTTATTGTAAAACTTGCAAATCCTTGCAATTTGATACACCAAAATCAACTTCACCAATTTAGCTAGTACTATGAATATAGTTTTCTATTTAACTTGGTAACATATTGTGATTAAAAAATAGTAATTTAAGTATCTAATACATATTTGTCAAAAGTATGTACCTTTACTGCTCCACTTAATGTGACTAATCAATCAATTTGTGCTTCCTGTCTCTAGTCGTGATATATCTATAAAAGGATCATCCATTCACATTTTTTTGGCATAAAAAGTATAGCAATATATTGATATTGATGTTTTACTATACGGATAATCTATTATATTTTTATTCTAGGATTGGCACCAGTTTTACTCATTTAAGAAAATAGCAACTACAAATATTGTAGACAATTTCTAATTCCAATGTACAGGATGTGACGTCTTTAATGCAGAATATTAAAACCTAGATTCCTGACAGAATTGAAGTAAAACAATATAGATCATCATAGGTCGATTATGAGATTTAAATATTAATATTTATTAAAAAATTACATAAAGTGACCAAAAGTTAACGCTGGTCCAGGCCATATTATGAGCACACACCTATTTCGTATCCTGCATTGCGATAAAGGCAGTACAGTATAGGCTACGAGATCAGTGTTGCCAGATGTGAATGTTTGAAGAATTTTGACTCCTGTGAAGAAGATATTTTTTCAAAAACTATTTAGTGCAGAGTAGACGTTCGATTCGTGATTCATGGCTAATGTGATAGCGACTTCAACGAGAAATTCTTAAAACAATGAATTTATAACTCCTCCCAATAGTAGTTATTTTTATATTAATTGCGCAAAATCAGTGTTTTTAATGACGCTTGCGGAATTATTTGAAAGCGTCATATAACAGTGATTTTGCGCATGAAATACAGAGTGTCGGGAAATATATGCAACATGGAGCAAGAGTAGATCCCTGACGACAAAATAATGCGATGTTTCCAAACTTATCTAAATCAAAAGTTGATGATTAAAAAAGATACAGGGTGTCAACGTTTTAATTTTATTTTCGATATTTGTAAATTAATTCTGCAGATATCGAAAATGAAGTTTTAACTTTGACACCCTGTATTTTTTTAACCATCAACTTTTGACTAAAGTAAATTTGGCAACAACGCATTATTATATTGCCGTCAGCGATCTATTCTTTTTCTATGTTGCATTTATTTTGGGACAACCTGTATAAACAATATTTTTTATCCAACTGTTCAAAGTATTTGCCACTGTAAGTTTATTATTTTTCAATACGTTTTTATCTGAAGTTAGTGTCAATGTCAAAAGGGACATGGTCATGAAAAACAGTACCCAAACTGTGAAAAATAAAGGTTTTTTTCACGATCGCGTATTCTTTTCATTATTGTTAATAAAGATATATATGAGGAAGTGACATATAAATAAAAACTGAACTTTGTGCTGGAATCCAATCCAATATGTTAAAAAGCCCAAAGGACACTTTGATTTACATTTCACTATGATAAAATTTATTAGTCCACTTTCGCTATTTACTGCCAGATGTAAATTTGGAGAACGTCCACGTTAAAACATTCTTTATTAATTCAAATTTCCAGCCAACGAGATCATTTTCTATAATTACGTGTTACATTATCACTGGGGGATGTCCAAATTAATTGCAGGCCAGCTATTTGCATTATTATTTCACGCTTTTTAAAATTAATTCACTTTACCCACAAGTGAATGTTTGGTGGCACGTACCTAATGAAAAAAGTGAGCGTTTGGTAAATGAAGAGAAAATTATCTCCTCAGGAATTTCGTGGACTCGACAGAACGCCGATTGTCTTATTTTATTAGAGAGTAGGAAGAGAGAATGAAATGAATTGAACGAATGGCTTCCAAATACCAAGTACTTTGTATTAATTTGCTTGTGTCATAAGCATAATGTAAAATACTTGCTAATAACATTTTAATTGCTTCGACCTCGATCACGGTGTCAAAATATTTGATACTGGATCAAGCGTCACACTGTATATATACAGGTTGTTCGAAATATAACTGATGGTACTAAACGGGCTTGTATATCTGATCAGAAGCAACAAAAAATTTAATGAAAAGCATGTCTAAAACGAATAGTTTTTCTACCAATACATTTCAGAAATAAAAATACATCTACAATAAAATGCAAAATTGTGTTACAAACGGAGCTACAACTAAGGTTAAGTAAAAACTCTTGTCAAGTAATTTATTTTTTTATTATTATTAAGGAAGCAAACAATAGAAGTTTTCTAAGGAATCCCTAAAACTGTAACATACTGTATGACAACGTTGCATCCATTACGTGCTGCTCTTAACCTTAAATTATTGAGTGTCTGTTTGATGTTTCTGAGTGTACATGCTTTTGCAATAATAGTGACACTCTCTCAAAACAGTTTTTGAAATTATTAGTAGAAACTTCGTCTCTATTGGTAATTGAAACAGCTAATGTTAAAAATTGAAAGTAGATTTTATTACAAATACGTCAGCAGTTAAAAAAAAATCGCAAAATTCATTTTAAAGAGTGTCATTAGTGTTGCAAACGATTGTACATAAACAAAAATGGTGCATGACCAGCTGTATGACATGTTAATTTATGGCAAATCTGGCTACGAGATGTTTATACGGTAAACGCTTTTCACAAGCAGCGGCATTTATTTTGAACACTTATAACCATTTCTCATTTTAACTGTGTTGTGAAAAGAGCTATAAGAGAACCATTGTAAGTTGTAACGTTGTCGCATATTCAAGACCTGTTTGCTGTCATTATTCTATTACCGTTGGTCAGAGAAAAAAAATAAGTAAAATGTGTTTCGTTTGGTACAATATTTACCATACACCAATATAAAGATAATCATATTCGGGACACTCTGTATAATATATGCAAGAAGCTTTGATTTGATGTTTTTATATCTAGCCACAATTTAGTATTTAGATTAGGTCAGGTTTTTTGTATGATCTACAGAACATCTCGTCTTTTTTGCCTACCTTTCGAATTTGTAAATAATTAATTTTACGATAAAGAATATCGAGAAGTTCTTCAGAAAGCAATTTTGACTAAAATTAGTTTTACATAACTAACCTGAAGCAGATTTTATTTAAATATTGACGACGCTCACGACTTAGCAATTTTTAATAAAATAAATTCATTAAATGACTGTTGCAATCTGATTTAAAAATAATTCATTGTATCTGAATTTGTCTAACTGTTCTGCCATTACATTTGGTCGTTGCATTAATCCAGTTATTTTTCAGTATCATTCAATTTTAAACAAAGTATTCGTGATAAAAGATCTTGGAGTAGTTTTTGATTTTAAATTAACCTTTAAAAATCACAGTAATTCAATTATTCTAAATGCATCCAGGATGTTATGGGTTTATTCTTCGTAAGTGTAAAGATTTTCATAATATTAAGCCAATTAAATAATTATATATTATTATATATATAAATTTATTAGATTAATATCTTTTAAAATTCATTTCATAATTGAAAATAGTAATTATAATGCAGAAACAATTTAGGCTTATATCGTTGGAGAAAAATCCCATCTTGAACAATTTGTAATTGTAATTGTGCTTTTTAATCATTATGGTGTTCATGTTTGTTAATGTTAGTTGTGGATACTGCTCATGGATTTTGGTTTATGTCCCTAAAGTTTAAATAAATAAATAAATACTAAATTTTACGGTTTGTAAGAGAAATAAAATGAGAGAAACATTCCAGTAAGTGTACTCATTCAGCATAAACCGAATGGGGTGTGTTGTTTCATTACCATACATTAAACATGCCCTTAATCAATTCTAATGACAGCAGATTGGTCACTGTAATTGTTGTCATTGACATAACCGTGATTATTATCTCGCAATTATACAGATGTCCGTAACGATCGTATAACGCTTGTGTCGACAGGCTGATTTAATGTAATTCATACAAGAACCAAACCTGCTAGTAGCAAAAATTATTTTAAAAGAATTGTAAGCTATAATATTAGAAATTTTTAATTGACATTGGAACGTAAATAAAGACGATTTCAGTATTCAAATTGCAGGGTTTCTAATCATAACAAATTAATTCTTTTTACAGACCAGAATGAGATTTACATCGATTCTTGTAATATATATTTTGCTGATTCAATCTATTAATTCGTAACCACAATATTAATAGAGCGTTGCACGAAGTTAGTTGGCAAAATTTTATGTACCTACCTATCTATTAGAAATCAAGGAACCGTGAAATAAATAAATGCATTTTATTGGGCTAGTAGTACAATATTTACTTTGGAATGTAGAGATGATTTGGATGATATCCACTGATATTAAGTAAGATATTTTCAACACCAAATGAGTAGAATTTAAAGTGAACAATTAGGTCAATTTCGTTTTCCCATTGAAAGACGATAGAGATGTTTGTGGTTTCAGTTTTATTTATTATTGTTTAATTTTTATAACATATGTATATAGATACTTAAGAAGTTCAAAAATAAATTTCAATTATAACTTTTATGCCCGTTTGCACCGAAGTTATTAACTTCTTAAAAATAAGACATGCTTAAGTATGCTTTTCCTATTGCACCATACGTTAAGATTTTCTTAAGTATGAAAACAGATACTTAAATTTAAGCCCCTGTTTGATAGTGACTTATGAAATTCTTTAATTCAAACAGAGTTAGAATGTGCGAAAAACAAGCATAAAAATTTAAAAAACGCGGAAAGTGCAAATATAGTGGTCAATGCTAATAAGTATAGTATTAAAGTAGTTAAAAAGTACCTTTAATGGATACTAGATTATATTTGATGATTTGGATACTTTGTAAATTATAGATTTTGTATTTCTCAAATATATGAGATCTGATCATTTCCATACAATGGATGAATTGAATGAAGATGATTTGGCCACTAATACTAACCGCAAAGAAAATAAAGTAAATTATTATTATTATTACTTTACTCTGATATTAACTAGTCTTGATGAACGTCAACAACAACCATACCTATATTACAAATGACAACAACAAAAACAAACACTACAGACATGACATTACAGCGAAATCTAACCTTACTTCCATGTAACAAACTGAAGAAAAACAGAAAGAACTAAAATACCTAACATAAAGTAACGAAAGTTACTAGATTTGTGCGTTGTTGCCAATACAAAGACGTACTTTGCTAAGTATGGTTTATAATAGGTCGGTGCAATACTCTAAAAAAATAAGCATAACTTAACTTTAAGAACAACTTTATTAACTTGTTCTTAATAAAATGTCGGTGCAAACGGGCATAAAACCGTTGCCATGATAACCATGAAATTTGGGCAATTAAAGTAAGTCATAGTAATGCTCATTTCCAAGCTTAAATTGATATTCAATATGCCTAGATTATACAGGAGCAAACGAAATTATCCACTTAATATATAGTATAATTACATCTTTGACAGTGTTGGTAAATTTGCAATTTTTCTTTCACTATTCGATTCCTCTCTTATTTTGCTGAAAAAATGATATAACCATATTTCAATCGATATGTATGAAGAGGCCCACTTAAATATTTGAAATAACATGTGGTTGATGTACGATGGTACACCTTTTCATTTTAGCAGGGCAGTAAAAATGTATTTAAAAACTGCATTTTCCAATCGATGGATCGGCCGAGGCAGTCCTTTTCTGTGGCCGCCTCGGTCTCCCGATTTTAATCCCCTCGATTTTTTCTTTGAGGCCATCTTGAAATCCTAGTTTATCAAACTCCTGTCAATAGCAGAGAGGAATTATTAAATCGTATAATTACATATGCCGACGTTATTAGAAATGATCAAGAAATGTTATTTGAGTGCAACAGAGAAATTTTAGAAAATACATTGACGTTCAGAGTGCATATATTCAAAATCATACTTAAACGTTCTTCTTTTTTTTAATAATTTCTACAGAAACAATTTAATGTTACTTCAGTATTTTAATTGGTATTAATAAAATGTGATTTTACTCTAAAACGGTACAAGGTATTGATTGAAACATCGTATATCTTTTTTTAGCAAAATAAGAGGAGAATCGAATTGTGGAACAATAATGTCTAATTTGGCAACGCTGTCGAAAGATGTATTTTTTTTAAATGGGTAATTGCGTCTGCTCCTGTATAATGAAGGCATACTGAATATCAGTTTAAACTTGGAAGTGAGCATTACGAGTTACTTTAATTGACAAAATTTCATTGTTGTCATGCAACGGCTTAAAAGTTATAAATGAAATTTAATTTTTAAACTTTTTACTTTTACTTAAGGAAACCCGATAGCAAGATTTTTTATATGAAGTACTACAGTTTGACCCCTGCTGTATGTACTTTCATTTTGACATGACCTTTCCGGATACCCTGTATAAACTTGTTTCAGTTTCCACACCTTCAACAAAAATCCAAGGGTAATTAAAATATGCAAAGCAATAATTTGCATATTATATGCATTTTTTGAAATATTTGCATATATCTAAATTATAATAATGTGAAAAGTAATCCAAGTAGGCAAAATCAATTTCTACATTTTATTTCTTATTGTGCTGTAAAAGTTATCACGTCGATCTGTTTTTTTTTATCTAAGTGAAGTTGTATTTTATTTTTAAATGACAATAAATTTGTATTTTTCAAAAAAATCATGTCTTCAATACTTGTGCATAGTTTGACTAAAGTGCATATTTATGAGCATATTTTTAATATCCCCACTCCCATATTATGGTAGACAACATTTTTCTTTAGCATTGTTTATAATTGATAAATTCCTTTTACTTATTGTTGCAATCTACATCATTTTTCTTCTTATTTTGTTTACGTTGTTACCGTCATTGCCTGTCGATGTTGCTTACTGCATTCATTAGTTTTTGGTACAACTCAAAAACACAATCAGTTTGATATCAAATAACACACTACTACTCTCTATAGTGATACTACTATCACTTTCACTTAGTTGGCATTGACTTCTGATATAATTATTGTAGTATGGAAGTAGTTTAGAGATTATTTATTGCAACAATATATCAGAACGGTTCATTCAAAAGCAATAATGTTTGTGTTTTTCTAAAAAAAAAATGTTTGTATCTTTAATAAATTCTAGCTAAGCTGAAGGCAAGGGAAACTTTACTCTTTCAAATACGGCTTTGCCATTATTTTGTTGTCTTTTATTCTCTCCAAGAAAACATGGGAGAGTCTTTGGACACAAAGGTATTGTCTTCAGAAGTGTAGCGAAATTACCAAATAAATAGGAAAGTCCTTAGACTCCCTGTGTCAACAATCGTACAATAGTGCCTTTTTCTGCAATTGAACCGGCATCCCCTGTCGAAATATTAAACGTACAGAGCAAGCTAAAACAATTTATATATGGAAGAAATTTTATTTCGTCCCTTATTTATTGTATAGAAGGAAATACTACACATACTTTCACGAGACAAGATCGCATGAAATTAGAACAAGCTTTTGTTTCAGTTCAAAGACAACATTACCTTAATTGAACGCTCCAGTTGCAGCAACTAGAAGATATCTGTTTTCATTACTTTTTTCTACATTGTAGTATCGATATCGCATCCTTGTTAGATAAATAGATCCCTGATAAGTTGACCATTAGTGCTAAATTCAATACATAATTTTCGGTAGACTTCTAAATCAATTATATTGATTGACAGAGAAAGGAAATTGTTAATCACTTATTGTATTTGGATTGAATTAACTTTTAACTGATATTATATAACTACAATCTTATCCGATAATATATTTGTTACGATTTTATAAACATTTCCTTGACTTTCAATAAAAAGGATTAAACAATTTACAAAACTCTAGTTATATGTCAAAACTTGTATCTGTCAACAGTGAGATTTACGTAGTAAATTATATTTGAAAAGTACCTTTCATGTTGCAACAATTTTATTTTAAAAGCCTTTTGGACGTAAAAATTACCACAGCAGAGCGCGTTGTAGAGTAATCAAAGCTAAAAAGTATGTATATCAGTTTGGAAAAATGGGTGTAAATATATTAGGGCATAAACAAACAAAATGCGCGGCGGTATCGTTTTTTATTCAAAACGTGCCGTCATCGACAAAAAGGACTGCTATTACCCTATAATAATAAAAACGTGTGAAATGTAAAAACTGATCAGTCAAATACATATGAAAGTTTAAAAGTATAAAGGTCAAATTTATCTCTTAACAGGCCTACAGTAGAATAGATGCATCATAATTATTCGTATGTTTATGAAAATATAAAAAAATGCTTCTATAGAATTTTTTGTACAAAGAATGGTTTACGGGTTGGGCGGCAAAATACCACCGCCCCCGCACTTTATTAGATTGTCTTCATTTTCGGTATAAACTATTATTTCCTGGTAGTGACTTGAAATGATATTATAACGTTCCTGCCGCCCCTCCGGAGGCGGCCCTTGAAAACACGAAATTTGTCTAAAATCATTGAAATTTTTTTGTGACTTCTTCTTCACCTTACCTATCGAAAAGTCTAATAATTTTTTTTGATTATATGTATCGTTTCCTAAAAAAAATTAAACGTAATTCGGGGCGGCAAATGGATTATTAGAAAATTTTATTTTTTACGGGTTTTCGATCTCGACATATCATTAGTAGGCTCGAAAATGTTGTTTTATTGTCATTGAAGGGCGTTAGGGGTTCCTAGGGGCAGATTAATAATAATAGGTACCGCCGCCCCCGGACTTTATTCGATTTTTTGGAGAAACGGATAAACGGATCGTCTTCGTTTTCGGTATGGACGAACTACACACAGCTGCAATGCTGTGTACCCTTCTATCGCATGGAATGGTTCGCTGGGGAATATTTCACTTTTTAAAACTCGACAACCGGAATTCAGGACTGATTGTTCGCAGTCAACCCTATACCACAGTGTTGGTAATGAAATAATCTTCATTTTAATTTAACTTTAATTTATTAACCACACCAGTGCAAGTTACTAGTATCGATTTACCTGCCTACCCAAGAGTTGTGACGGGAAAAAAATAGTCAACCTAACGTTTGCATTTTCTATGGGCTTCATTCTTTCGATTGGTATGGAATTTGTCTATTAACCAAACCAGTGAAATGTTAAAAAAAAATAATTTTTAATGGTTTAACCATTATATGATTAATTATTAATCATATCCTGGACTGAATTTTATTAGACAACCCATTTGCAATATATTTATTGACATATTTAATTGGATATAAAATACTTTTCATCCAATAACCAGCTCGGTGAAGGTCGTTTTATAGTGGGACCTTAGACTAGTCACTGCTACGTATTTTCAACTACTTCTGGTTACTTTATAGTTGTGTGATTTCTATGTACCTCTCGTGATTTTGGAGACATCTCAGTTATCAATAGGACGACGTCATGGTTACTATAAATCGTTCCAGATTTGTTTATGCACACTCACACCTATCAAAAAAGCACTAGAGAAAAACTAAATGCACTAGCCACAATACTACTATGACAAATATTTCTTTTAGGTCAACAGCAGAAGCTGACATATTGCAATGTTGTCGAACGTTACAGTTTTAAGGACTTTTTGGAAACTTCAATTGTTTACTACATTAAGATTGATAGAAATTACGTTACAAGAACCTAATTTTTTATTTCTAAAGTTGTATTTTTAATTTTGAAATGTATTTGTAGAAAAACTACTCGTTTTAGACTTTTTTTTATGAGTTTTCTGTCGCTTTTGGTCAGCCTTTAAAATGACTGCACTCATATTCTGGACACCCTGTATGGAAGAACATTGAGACCATATCTGCTACTTCATGATTCAAATAGGACATTTTTAAATAATATAACTGAGCTAGACCCAGTTAATGAATTGTAAACAGTTTAATAAGTGGAGCGATGCAGAGTCGACATGAGACATGAGTATTACTGTGGCATTCATTTTGTTTGTTCCACTAAAATCAAAATAAATGCAAAGCTCATTCGTTAATCCACACTAAAACTAAGATCTGTGGAAAACATTCTATTGGAGGTACGCCTGCGGTATGATTATAACTGGCAAGCAGACGAAGAGCGTTGAAGGTTGCTGGTTTTTTTAATAAAATCAGTTATACCCGAGGTCAACTATATTTACTTTATTATATTATTTATATATGTTTAATAATTAAATTTGGTCCACACTAAAATGAAAAATAACTTAAAGAATTCCGTGCACCAAATATATCGGTCAAGGGTTGACTTTTCACTGACAGTAACTGTTATGATCTAGATCAGAGGAGTCCATCCTTTTAGCTTCCTTGGGCTATATTTGAAGAAAACTAATTATGTTGGGCCGCACGTTACTGACGATAACTGATGAGCAAAAAAAATAAACAAACTTTACGTGGTATTTTATTCATTTTTAAATTTTATGAAGTTATGACTTTTATTGTCATAAAAACAGTAAACTTACATATTAGCAGCATAGAAGCAATCGTAAATAATTAATGCGATATTTGACATTGAATTTGAGAAACTAGTGCATCAATATCGGGTTCGATTGAACTGATCGCAATTCTCAGAGAGCTCTCAAGGTATTCGTCATATATTCGGGTTCTAGTTTTACTCATTGAAAATAATTTTTCACAAATGTAGGTGGTTCCAATATGATGACATGAATAAAGCATGTCTGTGTAGCGTAGGGTATTTGTCTTTGGGCAAGTAGGATTTGTAGAAATCCAACAAAGATACATGGTCATTTTTTTCTTTAAGTTGCATATCAGATTGCAACTCTATGCATTCCATTTGAAAATTTGCTGCCAACTCATCTATATCAACTGCAAACGGATCGCAAAAATAGAAAAATTTTGATTATCTTTTCGAAAATACTGGAATCTATTTTCAAATTCTTGTATTAATTCGAAGAGTGAGCTTGCGTATTTTTTCCCATTTGTAGAATTATGTTTGGCCAACGTGATGAAATGCGAAAAATTGTTTGCTTTTATTTGGATCATAATTTCAATTTCATTTGAAATGCGTTTATGGTTTGATACATTAAACTGATAAGTTGATTTTTGCCTTGAAGTTGTATATTTAAATCATTTAACTGACTACTCAGTTCCACCATAAATGCTAAATCTGCTAGCCAATTGGTATCGTCTAGTTCTGGAATGGGATTTCCTTTGGATATCATGAATGATTTTGTTTCAATGAGTATATTATAAAATCTTTTTATCATTTGGCCTCGACTGAGCCACCTTACTTCCGTAAAGTATACGATATCGCCATACTCAGCATCCAAACTAATTAGAAATTTTTTAAATTCGCGTTCGCTTGTTACTTTTCGGACCGCACTGACACTTCCTTTTTGCCGCAGGTTGGACAAGCTTGATCTAGATAAAGGGGCTAACAGCTGATACCTTATTGTTTTGTGGCGAACGACAAGCTTAATTTCAGCATTACTATCAGCTTTTTCAGTGGAACACGCCAGTGTATGCTTGCCCTGAATTTTGTATGTATGCCTCTTAAACCGAACGCCCCAGATCGAGGCAATAATTCAAAAATTTCGAATCGAAATGGCTATTCAGTAAAGCTGTCAGGTCCCAGCATCGCAATGATAAACAATTCTACGTTTATTTTGCGCGCCTGCAATTTATGCTGCATAATTTTTGCCGTGCCGAACAACGCTGGCATTAAAATGGGAGAGTATGACAGAATCGGGGCCGATTTACAATGGGGGATAGTTTTCCGCCGCTCCATAGATTTGCGATAAAAACGCGGTGATTTACTCCCCTTTTGGGCAATAATATTTTACTCTGATTGCAAGTGCTTTCCAGCCAGGCCCATGGGGCGACTTCGGGTCACTGGGTTGCTTTGGAGATGTTATCCATTGATCGCAGATACTTTAATCAGCAGTATTAAATTGGCATTTGATGCTTGGTGTTCACAACGACAGAATATAGCTGCAATAATCAATTTTTAAAATT
Organism: Monochamus alternatus; assembly: GCA_037114965.1. Lineage (NCBI taxonomy): Eukaryota > Metazoa > Arthropoda > Insecta > Coleoptera > Cerambycidae > Monochamus > Monochamus alternatus. Next base: position 22,803,628 of record CM073431.1, read on the forward strand.
ACTATACAAGGTGATTGGGGGGGTTGAGGAAACCCCAATATTCGAACGGGGTGTTCAGGGGGCAAAAATGCTAATAAACATATGGTCGTATATCGGTTACTGAAATAGATATGAACATATTTTTACCAGAGTTAATTATTGTAACGCATCAGTAGAGAGAAGTGTTTATTCTGTAGGTATTGTAAATTATAACATTGATTAAAGATCTAATAAACCGAAATTAATTAATTAAATTGTCAAATATATATCACCGTCCGCGTTGATGCATGCATCAGCTCGTTTGTGGATTGCACAGGTAGCTGAGTGCACGGTGATTATTTCTTTTGAGTGCTGCACAATTGATAATCCGATCGAATAGCGCCTCTCTTCTGTTCACTTTTGTTGCATACACTAATGTTGTAAACTATCCCCAAAGGCAGTAATCAAGGCGATTCAAATCTGGTGACCTGGGCGTCCAATTTTGGAAACCATCAGCGTTGTCGAAAGATGATTGATCACAACACGACTAAAATGAGCAGGAACAAGGTAATATGCTGCCTTGCATCAACACGCAATTACATTACACATATGTAAATTTCTTTGAGATTGTAAATTTACATAGATTAGTCAGCAGTAATTTACATGTAAAATGACTTATTGTTGATATTAAATTTACAGAGATATTTGGAGTAACATCATTGTGTATTTTTCTGAGCCACAAGCAGAAAGCAGAGAGCCTTGGGTTTGATCGCCATCGATGATTGATAACCATATTTGCAAAAGCGGAGTTTCAGGAAACAACTACTTTGCAGGTGAATGCTCCAACCGGTACCTATTGAATTACACACTCACAGTTAGTTGTCAGAGGTGCCACCGGACATATACCGGTTTCAAGTTTGTTAATCAAGGTGTTCGCCTGTATCATAACCAACAGATGGACACGAATGCGGGAGATGTAAATGTCTACATCTAGTGGCCACTAGGTACTCTAATAACATTATATTTACTGCTTACAAAAATAATAGGTGTAAGAATTTGCTTTTAGAGCAACACATTGGCATGTACAATTCATTGTAAAATTTAAAAATACTCCTACTAAATAATATTATATAATAGTGCGAATATTATGCATAAAAATTAGTAGGTACATAAGGTTTGTTGAAAACATGTATAGCTATTGTTCCTTGTATTTTTACATGCATTACGTACGATAAACAACTGGAAAACATCTATTGGTTTCATTGAAACAATTTTTTTTATGCTTTACCTTTGTTTTATTGGATTTGGTGCATAAAAAAAAATAAAGCAATTTTGTAATCCCCGACGTTTTGTTATTTTTACTGCAACATTTTCAGGACTCTAAATATTAAATTTCCATTAAGTTTTTTTTTAAACGATCATACATAAAGGTAAACAATAACAAATATAAAAATTGTAGGTAGCACTAATTACATTTAAAAATGTTTAAATCAATTATTATGAAATAGTAACCTAATTTTAATTAAATAAAAATGCCAATTATCCGAATTAATGAGAGCTATAATTTAATTTATTTAGTCACATTTAAAAAATGTGTGTTGAATCATTTTTTAAATTTTAGTTATCTTTTCTGAAAGAGCATTTATGCCTACAGGGCATGTTAAAAAAATTGTATGTAATATTAGATGTTGTTTGTGTAACTTAAGACGTATTATTTGAAAATTTTTCTTATCGAACTGCAGGATTAATTATTTCTCATGAGGTAAATCTGAAGTAAATAAAAATTTATTTTTTTCATGAAACAAAGAGAGATAGATTTAATTCTTTCTTTTTAATTATATTTAATTTTTGTAAAAATTCAAAATTTTTTCTAAAAATACGAATTTCTAATACCAATTTTATTATTTCGCTCACAAGTAAGCTTATTTTATAATATTTAGTTTCTTTATGTGTAAAATAATGAACTCTAGTAGTAAAAGTTTCTATTAACTCCAAATGTCATAGAAAACACTTGACCACAAACAATTTTTACGTCGTCATCATTAAACCGTCAACGACACTTCTAATATGTAATATCCTTTCCCTTCGAAATAGTATGCAGGAGTGTATAAGAAACAAGCTGTTTCCCTCAGCAGGCCGTTAGACCGTGACATTTACTAAAACTGCGCATTCCTCAGTGTCGAGATTAATTCCTATGATAGTCTTAATTAGTTTTACTTTTTCTTCGCAGTTACTTTCTTGGGCGGGGTTTTGCCCAAAACATTTCTATCAAAACAAAGCCATTTTCAAATTAATAATATAGTAGCATAGGCAAAGAGAACATTTTTATTATTATTATGCAAGTGATATTGAGTTGAGATTTTTTTGCACTTCTTAAACTAAAAGTGTTATTTCATTCCTTTCTTTTAGGGATTGAAGTGTCACTTTTAATCCCCCGCGAATTAAAAAATTAATCCCTCAGCTACGACTTCAAAGGAAAAATAAGAAGAAAATGGTAAACAACTTTATTCATTAAAACAACATTAAAATTTATACAACTTTTTTTAATAACTGTCACGTGTATATAAAATTGTTGGTTAAATGGGTTCAACAGTCATAAGTAACTAAATTAATGCAGTTTCGTAATTAGTTTATCGCATATCGGACAACGTTTCGGTTTCATTAATAAAGATCTGTCGCAATTTATTGCAGTATGCAATAAACATGTGATAACTTTTCTTATGATATTTTTAGTATAAACTTATTCTACTTTTAATTGCATTAATTACACTTCATAGCAGCTAAAATTAAAATAAGTTTATACTATAATCTTTCTGAGAATTAAAAAGATTACTGTTGTATTGCTTATATTTATTTCATTTTCTTGATTAACATTATTTTGGTTCTCATGTCTAACAATTTGTTTTATTATTTATGTATGTCGAAAAACAGTGATTCGTATATGTGGAGGGTTCAGGAAGTTTTAGGAAGGTTGCAATTTGTTTGGGTAAAATCCCAAAAGTATGTTTGCCAACGGCCTACGGTCTTTATATTAGACAAAAAATCGTTAGTGGTTTTGGTCAACTCTTCCTAAAGCCATGTAATTTTTACATAGTTTCATGAAATCAGTAACATAATTAATTAATAATTCAAATAATTCATTCGCCCAAGATCAGCATCCTATAGATTGTAAACATTGTTAAAATATTCTAAAAAATGTAAGGTAATGTAAATTTCTTACTTAACTTTTACTTACTTAAGGACCATTAACAATTGATCATTTGGAGCTTGAATTAAGAATTGGTTAAATTGTTCAGCAATAAGTATTACTGATTTCTTTGGCTTGTACCAGTCATTTTCTCTCTTATAGTTGAATATTGGGATATAACATCATTTTTTAACTATTACCATCGAGTTTAACATGGAAACATTTTTGCTGAGTTGGTCTCGTAGCTTCTTAATTGATTGATTGCACCATTATAAAGTCTTCGTAAGACTTTTCGTACACTTTCCTAGACTTTGAAGGCAGCAGTTCGGTTATAGCTTCTTCAGAGGTTTTTTCAATATTAAAATCCATTTTATATGTTTTTTGAAATACAGTTTTCAGGACAATATAAGTTTACACAATAGCAGCAATGGCGATTTCCGATTTATTAAAATATTAATCGTTGCTATGGTAAACATCTATGACTACCATGACAAGATGGACATTTAAATAGGAGCGTCGGTTCAAATTTCTTTTTATATTAATCAATCACGTTACATTTGTCAAAAGTGAATGGTTTTATTTTTTTATACGGAAATCGGAAATATTTAGATTTTATAAAATATGATATAAGCAAGAATATTGTTGTATTTAACATGGTTTATTTACATAAATTTTTTGCTAAAGTACACATTTTTTAATGGATATAGATATTTTATTTTTCTTAGCTTTTAATCTACGAAGTGCAAAAAATAGCGTATATAACAAGGGACTGAATTAATCTAATCGTTCAAATCTATATTCACGGTATAAAATAATGCATTTTAATCCGTTGATATACAGGGTTAACTATGACTACGTACATAAATTTTAACCAGGTGCTCAGGAAGGCCTAAAAAAATATTCCAGAATTTTAGCTCGATATTTATAAAATGGGGCCAACCCTTTTTTCCTACGAAAAGCCGGCGCCTATGACAAGCATCGACTGAGATGGCTTAGATTCATAGATAAATCTTACATCTGTCAACAATATCTACTACCATGCTGTCGTTTTTTTGCAGCATTTCTAAATGCCGAAACGCCAAAAATTAACATTGTTATTAGTAATAATCCCTGATATATAGGTAGGTGGTAACAGTTAATCCAGTTAGTTCCACTATTTTGCATTCGTTTTTCATTATTTCGTTACAAACTCACAAAACTGCAACATTTTCATTATAACCACTCGCTACCGATAAAACACACTTCCTCTAGGTACAGCTAGGTAAAATACCTATTCATTATAACAAAATCGAACGAAAGGAATAGATAATAGAAAACTTTTAATGTACCCTCGGCAATCTTGTGCCATAACCTAGAAAATCAAACCGACGAACTATATTGTGGGAAAGTATCTGCACCCAACAAAACTTCTTGATTTAATAACTATAAAACGTTTAAAAATTTAAAAAGACACTAAAAACTGAAGAACACAAAAGTAGAACGTAAACACAGGAATTAAATTATGACTTGACTGGAAATTTTACGGTCGTATTGCTAGTTGCCTACGTTACCTACTCTGATTCTGTAAACGTGTGGCGGAAAGTCGCATAGGCGGCGTTAAATAAGGATTTAATATAATTTAGAAAAAAAAATTTTCGCTTTATAAATAAGTTTGGAATTTTTTTGAATGGGGATTTCGTTAATTCTTAATTTTCTCTATCTCATCTTCAAATATTTGTAGTCATAGTTAACCCTGTATAATATAGTCAAGATTTTGGAGGGGTAATGTCACATAGGTATAAACATGATTCTTAAAATTGTCATTACGTTCATGTGTATTATTTTATTGTTTTGTTACCCCCACCTATTTGTAAGTTGTCAGTTAAATTGTCAGTGTTTGTATACAAACATATTAGGTTCATTTATATACCAGTAATGAGGTGTTTTATTTTATCTAAATATGATAACTACGTCCATTTGCATTGTGTCAGAAGTTTTTTTGGTGACCAATTGTGGCAATTTTTGTAATTATAATCACAAGATGCTTATGCAATTTGAGATTGACTGCCGATTATTTTTTTTTACTGGCGCATCCGCCATAATATAGAAAATTTTATGTTTTCACTGGGGAGTTTATACGATATTAACAATTTCAAAAAATTGAAAGAAACATTTATTAATAATATTATGGTAATTAACACAAAGTCACCACTGATGTAGATAAATGCAGAAAAAACATTGCTCCGAATTTATTAGAAAATTGTGAAATTTGTTATTGTAAATTTGGTAAGTGGTTTTTGTCATTAATAGTATTTATTATCTTGCTGCGGCATATGTGTTTAATACCCAGTAGCGTAGAAAGTGGGGTAAGAAGAACTTATTTCAAAACTTGTACGGTACTGAATTTCCTACAAAAATTTTGCTACCATTGAAATTAGTTTCCAGTTTTCAGGAGGTTCAGGTTCAATTGCTGAAACCGAAGAAGCTGAGAATTAAATTTGGATAAATCAACCGTTCAACAAATTTTAACAAATGGGTATCATGACTACAAAATTCACAATTTTCACATTGAAAACAGACTTAACTGTAGCTAGATAGCTCAAATTGTAGTAAATGCAGAAACTGTTGATCAGAAAATTTTTTGGCACGTCCTTTGGATGGACGAATGTCGGTTTGTCAGTAATGGTTTTTATTTATTTATTTATTTAGTATACAGCACCGGACAGCCTAAGCCAATGGGTGGGGATAACATATAATATTAGTAAAAAAAACTTAAATATACATATAAAATAAACACAGATAATATAGAGAGAAAAAAAGTTATACATATGTAACAAAAGAATTACAGATGAAATACAAACTAAGAAATCGAATAAAAGAAGAAACAAACTGATTTATAGTAAAATAAATATAAGTAACATGATTTGCTAAGTTGTAAAGACCTTTTTCTTAATGCATTTAATAGTATCATGAAAAATGTCCACAGAATTTTGCATCTGACGATAATTGAAATCCATTACGTACAAAGGTGAAAATTTTAATAGATTAGTTTTAGGGGTGGGAAAATAAAAAGGTCCTGAAAAACGGGTGGCAGAATGGGGAGCGTGAATAAAGTATAATATAAGTATAATGCAGCTAGTAGTATGGACAGTCGATTTTCCCGTTTACGATTTTATGTATGACCGATGCATTACATATACGTCGTGTGCTCAGGTCATTAAGATAGAATCGACTTAGTAAAGTGCTTTGAGGTGGATAAATATTGTCATTTCTAAACCATAGGTTCTTAACATATCTACGTTGTATGTCCCCTAATTTCTTGACATGAATTTGATAAGAGGAACACCACACTAGCGACCCATATTCCAGTTTTGCCAAATAGGCGCAACGAACACTACTGGTCTATTGAAAATCCCCATAGTGTAAATCCAGTTCAAAACTGAAGCCATTTTGGAGTAAATGTATGGTAGCCATTTAATTGGTCTTTATTTTTATGCACATACATAGAACAGCGTGTGTTACCTAAATTTCTTAGAAGAAGAGCTTTCTGTACTTCTGGAGAATGTGCCTTTGCAGCTAATGAGACGCCTATGGTTTCAGCATTACGGAGCTCCACCCCACAAGCCCAGGACTGTGCAGCAATATTTTGATAACACTTTCCCAGAAAAATGGATTAGGATTAATGGACCTATTCAGTGGCCGGGAAAGTCACCAGATCTAAGACCCCTCGATTTTTTTATGGAGTGTTTTAAAAAATAAAGTTTACAATCGCGAGATATTAATCATTGTTTATTGTTGTTATTTGACCACGTTACATAAAATAAATATGTTTGTAGCAAGTCAAAATAGTTACAATGCAGAATTAAAGTTAAGATAGTTCACAAGACACATTAAAAAAAGCCTAAGAATAAAAAAAGTAAGTTAAGAAATACAGAAATAAAAAATTTAAAACAATCAGAGTACAATAAGTATCAGTAAAGTACTGAAGTGAGCTCACGAGAAACGAGAAAAAAATCCTACTTCAACGCCCTCTGTCTCGGAAACGATGCGTTTTAGGAAATAAGTTTATATCACAAATGAACATTATTTTAACCTGTTCTATTGATTCCTGAAGTTATCAAGATTAAACCTGAATCACCCGGTATAGAAAGTCTGACAATTGAGCTTGGAAAGATTATGCTAGCAGTTTATGGCGGTATCCGATTGTGCCATATTTATAATCCTTCCTACGAAAATAGGAGGAATCAAAGGAGGCGACGAGGTACAGCATTTTTGTTAATTAATTCCAGTGGCGGCGGCGTCCTGAATAATTCATCGGGCGACACCTCAGCGCCCGGCCGGCAATATAAAATTTAGAACTACAGTAATTATTTTTACGAGGAAAGTTCGCCGCGCGGCCGTAAAGTTATAAGTGAATAAATGCGCCGTTCAAATTTGACAGGGCAGGACGCAGGGGGAAGCGCCCTGTGGGAAATTTCCTGGTAAATGGCGTGAATAATGCCTGTCGTTCTCTCCTTAGAAAAATAAATCTGGCCCACTTAAGCGGATTTATTGCACGGAATGGGCCGTAAAAGTAATTTATTCATAATAGGAGAATAAGGACTCCGTTGTACGGGGACAATGGATAATATGTCAGTTTATATGGAGCTGTCAAAGCCTTCAGGCGATGTCTTCGTACAGGGTGGCCCATAATTTTCTTAATCTCTTTATTTTAATGCATCTTTATTGAAGAAAAGTTAATTGTAGAAGCCAATACAGAGCAAATATATGTACAAGGTGGTTGGGAGGAACCCCCAGTATTCGAAATAGGTGTTCAGGGGGCAAAAGTGAACAAAAAAAGTCTAATAAATATATGGTCAAATATCAACGGTTACTGAGATAGCTATGAAAATATTTTTACCTTAGTAGTATTGTAATGCATCAATAGAGAAAATAGGTCTGTAGGTATAATAAATTATAACATTGATTAAAGATCAAAAAACCGAAATTAATGAATTAAATTTTCAAATATACCACCGTCCGCCTGGATGCATGCATCACGTTGTTTGTAGATTGCACAGATAGCTCGTTGCACGGTGATGCTGACAATTCGATCGAATAGCGCCTTTCTTGTGTTCACTTTTGTTGCATATACTAATGATTTAAACTATCCTCAAAGGCAATAATCAAGAGGATTCAAATTCTGAACCGATGCTGAAAGTTACTTTCCACCGTGGCGTGCCGATTATGATCTGACCAACGATGTTATTTGTGACAGTTATTTACTCCATCACTAGTGAATTTAGCCTCATCGGTTAACAAAGTGTATATAACGTGTATAATTTGCATTTATCCGATTGTAAAAATGCAACCGCAAATCATTATCCCCGTCCGGAAGATTCTGGCCGCGCTGAATATGGAAAGGTTTTAAACCATTTTTGTGAATGATTTCCCATCACGCAGTTTGATTAACTTGGAGACGGGTTCCAATGCTTCCTGTACTTACAGTAGGGCTACGTTCTACCATATTTAGAATGTCTTCTTCCACAAATGTAATTTTCACACTGGGAAACATTCCGGTTTCACGTGCATTGTTGAAGACTGTCTGGAATACATTTCCGTCTGGCACTCTTCGGTTTGTGAAACGACGTCGAAATTCAGCAACTACACGATTAAAGCTACCATTAGCGCTTTTACGAAATCAATCGCATATGTCGTTCTCTATGTCAAAATATATTCTGTGGAAGATGTATTTTTATTAGATCTTTTATTTGACGCAACAGCGCGAAATTCACCAAATCGAGTTCAGTTCGCGACCTGCTAATGCGAATGTTTACATTTAATAGCATTAGAAGATTCTTCACTAGACGAGAGCAAAACTAGCATGGTCTGCAGTGTGCCTAGACCGCGATTGCCTAGTGTGTCTCCTTCTTAATAGTACGCAAATGTGTTTGTTTCTCACTAATGCATTGTCGCCGAAGACATTGACTCAGTTCAAGAGAGACTAAAAGAAAGACAAGAAAACATTTTATTTTCGTTTTGTTTCGCACATAATATTAATAATTTCTTAATAAATTTTAAACCAATCGCAGCTAAATAAGAATTATTGTTTGGACAATTACATAACTATTTTTGGGAAAATATTACTGGCCTTTATTCACCTATAATATTCGGTATCTTAATTTTATTCATGTAACATTTTCGTCGAACCTACCCTGTCGAAACGTTGAATGGAAGGGTTTAATTCATACTATCCTTGCAAATACCAACGGCACTGCCGTCGGTATGTTACTGACCTGGGGCCGCATCCGCGAATCCCCAAAGGTCTCCTCGTACCGCCTGAAACATAATCTGACACTTAAGTTGGTTATATTTGGTTGCGCACGCGTTGGCATTTTCAATGAACTCGAACTCTGCTGAAGGGTGTTTTAATTTTAGAACGGTGTGCAAGGCAAGCGCACGGTGTATGTAACCCGATACACGCTCCGCTTTAAAATTAACCGGACGAGTATTAAAAAGTGATGCAACGGCGTTTACGGGGGAGCTCGATAAGTTAGTGCGGAAGGTAACATGGTTTCAACAGTATCCGAGACCTAACCACGTGATCGTAAACGTTACGCAACCAAACTTACATCTGTTGCAACAGTAACACTTAAATTATCTAGGGTGTAATAACAAACACCAAACTTTTTTTCAAGTTCTTCAATTATTAAACTGGAATGTATATGTTTCATAGAAATAATAAAATATATACAATTCCAAAAGGAATACCGAAAATAGTCTGGTAATATTCCAGTAACTAAGCTTTTATGAGTTGGTTGCACTAAAAGGGTAGCTCCACACTAATGGGCGGGAATTTCAAAATATGAAAATTTGACGCCCAACTCATAGAAATACTTATATGATGTTTATGGTACATTTATAAACATTTCGTTTTGGTTTGAATTATACGCTGATTAAAATGCAGTATAATTAAGAGCGTACATTATGTTTCCCCTAAGTGGCTATTTACTAAGCTCCTCCATAGTACTATTTTTCAGTGCATCATGTAAAGGCTTTTGACTTTTTTATATGTTTTATGATCTGTATGGTCTATTCAGTAAAAGTATAATACCTATGTGTAACACTTCTTATCATACCAGTTAATACCCCTTGAAATGGACATTTTTTATAGTCACATACTCCAATATTAGGCAATTCCATAGTACACATTGTCATGAAGAATTTCTTAATCTTTACTATATCGATTTTAAACCTTATGTACACCGAACATAAGTGCCAGAAAAATGTCTTCTTTATCATACTCTTAAATATCGTGTTATTCTAGCAAATTAGAAATATATGCGCATTGAAAATTGTTGTTGTTGTTAATAGCGGCGCGGATTGATAGGTCTGAAGACCCATTGTACATGCCGCTGATTATGAGTTCAAAACAGACCCGTGCTGCGAGCAAAAGCGAGCACCAACTTTGCTGGAACCTCTCTAACGTCTTGAGGAGATAGAAAAGCCGCCCCAAGATATTTGTGTCTTTTTACCATTAAACAGACACAGTTACAAAGGATGTGAACCGAATCCTCATCTGCATTGCCGCAAGCTCTGCACCTCGCGACATTGTTTAAGCCAATTCTATGTAGGTGCTTGTTCAGATGTCCGTGGCCTGTTAGGAGACCCGTGACAATCGTGATGTTGCAGTCCATGGGCCCCCTATAAGTAGCCTGGTCTGACGCAGACCAGATCCAACCGACCAATCTTCAATTGATTGCTTTTTGATCCAATTATCAATGGACCTTACAAGATGGCATTGTAGTAACCCCAAATCTGGTTCAGGCCTTACAAATTGACTGCTTGAGCCTTGTCTGACCAACATTCAGTCCTCTCATTACCTGTTACACTACTGTGACCCGGAACCCAAGTCAGCTTAACACGATTGTCCCTTCCCAAGATAGAGACAGCTCTGACACATTCGAGGATCACACGAGAGGTGATCCTGAAGGACAAGCGCTCGTAAAACTGCCTGACTACCTGTGCAATATGCTGATTTACGTATCTCCTCCTGATATTCTCTTGAACACAAGCAAAGATAGCAAATACTTCAACCTGAAAGACCGTGGCGTGTTTCCCCAAGGAGTGAAATCAGTTCACTCTTAGTCGTACTCCATAGATCCCCGCTCTTGAGTCCAGGTCTGTCTTGGACCCATCCGTAAACTAGACGAACCCTTTTGAGATCTGAGCGTCAGGATTAACGACCCAGGCGCATTGAAGGTAATTTCATATAAGCGGTAAGTAGCCTCACAGTAGGATATCATTCAAAAAAAGTTTGGTTATATATATTTGATTACAACTTTGTTATTTTTGTTTTATCAGTGTTTACTTTCCTACTTTCTTTCACTTAAGTTTTGTAACAATTTTTGATATATTATCATGTCTAAAGGACAAAAAATGCCAAGATTAAACAAGAGAACATAAAATATGACAGTAATGAGCATAAGCAAACTGAAAATTTTGTAAATTCCGTAATTTATTAAAATTCTTACGAAAAGTAATATACCATGAACGCATAGGACTACTTGCCAACTGTCATTTTATCTATTTAAATTATTTTCGTAACAACATTTTCTGTCGCATTAATTTTCAAGCTTCCAAAACAAACCAGATTCTGTTAAATTAGCTTATTTGTAAAAGATAAAATTTTGTATCCAATTTCACGTCCCGGAGCCCCCAAAAAATACAAATCGGGAAAACAAAAACAGTCGGGTTAAATTATTCCTCAAGATTATTATGCACCCATTTTCTTTTTTTTTTTTCTGAATCACCCTGTAAAATGTCTGCCCCTTGTAGGGAGTTGAAATAAGCATCTCCTAAATTATTTTTAGCTATAACTTATTTGTTCGACAAAAATTGAGTGTTCAAAAATACGTATTATCAAACACTCACAAAAGGCAACATAACGGTACATTTTTTACAAAACGTTTTATTACAATTGCATTTTTTTTATTCAATGAAACACAGTTTGCACATAAACTGAACGTAAATATAATGTTATAAATGAAGATAAGTCATGGAAATATAATTAAAAATTATAATTAAACCTATTTAGCAAAGTCACTATATTTATTTTCAGTATCGTTCGTTATCACAAAATATGCTTCGTCACATTCGTGACAAAATTTTAAAGATATACGTCAACAAAGGAAGTAGTTAATCACAATCGTGTTTTACTTTTTAATAGAATTTGCATTTCTATGTTGACGTAAATATTAATTACTCTTATAAAATAATGTTTTTTTCAGTTGCCGGTAAGTAGAACTTATTAACAAAGTAAGTTATCGAGTCAAACGGGGTAAAAATGAAATATCAAATTATTTGGGTAAAAATAAATAAGGCCAACAACTATACTTATTCTAAATATTCCGAATATTCAAAAACACTATTGTACAGTTTCACGTTTCTACATTATAGTTACAAATTTCTAAGGAGTTAAAAGTGTTTTCGCATAATTTTCATACCTAAAAATTGAAAAAATTTACTATACTTTACTTTATGATTCTTATTTTTTTGCACTTATAGATTCCCCTATTACGATTTGGATATAAAAATATCTGCCCAGTAAATTTGTACAATAATAAAAAATCTAGAGCAATAATGAAGCTGTCTGTCGTCAGGAAAATTTAGTTGAAAAATTATGAAACAATTTAAAAACAACTTTTCTGAAATAAATATTCTATAATGGAATTATTAAACGAAAATTTTGCTAAATTACATAAAAAAAAGATAAATCACAAAGTCATCCAGAAAGTCGATCTACCGAAACTTTAAAAAAGAATAATTTTATTTGGTGGAAAAAACTACAGTACCTACAGATAATGCAATTCTAATAAAATTTAAATATATCAATAAAAATCAATGCAAAAAAGTTATCTATATTTTCTTCATTACAAAGGACGAGAAACAATGTTCTATATTCCATTATACAAACTGCATTATTAGAGTTTTTATCCATGACCACTATATTAAGAAGCGTCTGAAGCGTCTGTTACCGTGGATTAACCTTTTCCTACACTAGTGGATTAGAATTCATAATACCCCGCTTCGATTTTATAGCGATAGAAACGATTCCAAGACTTTCTAGTAATCAGCTGACAATCAATATTCTTGTCTTGTCAAATATGACGTTTGTCAAAACCATAATTTTTCACCTGCTCTCATACGGCTTTCACTCTTCTAATTAGCCAGTTTTGGCCGTGGTCGTGGATAAAACGTTGAATTACATTTGGAAAATTGACCAGCCTTTAATCCTTACTGTCGGCTGCGCCTCAAGTGTCTATTTTGTCTCGTGGATCAAAGGCTTGTTAATTCCCTTGTATAATTAATAACTATTAATTAATTTACTTCGAAAATATAAACTTTATAGCAAACATGTGAATTTTAGTAACAATACTAAATTTAATAGAAAAAGAGAAAAGAGAATTTTTTTAAATTCTTCTGTCATTTTTTCCTGAAGAGTTCATTTTTACTTGCATCAGTAACTAACTTTCAAAATAAGCAAATAAATCAGTGTTTCATGTTTTTCCGTACGCGTTTTATTTTTTTTCCGTAGTCAGATTAAAACTGAAGTACAATTTTCATTATTTTTTAGTAAACCACTTACAATATTATAATTTTTTTAAGTACTAATGAACAGTGAATGTAATATTGTACCTATTCTCTGAAATAAATCGTACTTATTACTCTGTTTCGATAATGAGACACATAAAAATTTCAGAAACTGTTTTATTGTTTCCGACATGGATAAAACAATTTCACGTCACTTTTCGCGACCCACCCTGTGCATAGAACGCTCGGAGCTTCCTGTACGGTTGGAATGAACAAGCAGAGCGGTAAAAAACCCTCCAGTCGATGTCGAATCATAAATTTGTATAAGGCGAAACATCTGGGAAGCATATTTGTCGCTTCTCTGTACCTCCTACGGTTCAGCATCCAACTTTCAAGCACCACAATCGGGATATTTCACCATATCTGCCGGCTCCCGACAAGGTCATGTCATTTTTATTGCTCCAATCGAGTACGCAGAACAATCGAGTAGACGTTACCGATTGTCTAGGTCGAAATAATGAAATAAATCATTTGACTATTGGAACATTATCTATAGAAACGTGTGCCTCGTAAAATACCCACCAAAATGTTAAAAGCAGGCAGGAATTCTCGTTATTGGCTTTGTCACTTATATTGGGTGAACCAAATAAGCTTAATCGGTTAGAAACATATCCACAATTTACAGAAACGACGACCCTGATCTAAAGGTACTAGTTTTCTATAGACACCGAAAAAAATTGGTGGCTGTAAAAAAAATTTGTTTCATGAAAATAGATTATTTGTTTGTATATGCCAAACAAATATTTATTTCCTGATACTAAATAATTTAAAAAAAAAAGTAAAAATGCAGTTATTTTGTGTAAAAAGCATGTGTTAATTAAAAAACACAATGATACATTTTCAGTGTTGAGTTAATTATATTCTTTGATAAAACAATATTTGTATATTTCAAAGAATTTTGCTTAATTTTTTCTGCTTAATTAAGTTAACAACTTATTGCTCAGGAATTTGAGTAAACAACTGCGGGCTCATGTACCGACCACCATTGAATTACACCTGAAAAATCTATGGTGAATAGACAACACATACCGGTTTCGAGATTATTAGCTCTCATCAGTACGCCACAGCTGAGTGGTGAGTTAACTGATGACTAAGCCTAGCTGTTTACTTTTCTCAAATCCGACATACCTGAGTAAGCGAAATATAGTACAGCTACATTTAGCACCTATTGACAATTATTTTTTGTTTATAGGAAACAATTCGAATATTTCCTTTCAAACAAATACCTTTTTCGATACGACTATATTAAGAAATTGAGTTTTTTTTTATTTTACAGTTTTTCAAAAGATTATATAATCTAATAAAACTTAATTTAAAAATTTTACAAAAAAGAATTAAAAGATTACATATTTTTCTATTCCACATCGCTCTATTAAAAATATGCATTTTTGAATTAAATAAATGCATTATTCCATTCAAAATGAACAATAATTTCAATCAAAAATCATTTTTTTTATTTCAAAACGTTATGTTTATATAGATTTGATCAAATTGTTTAGGGAAATGAAAAAAAAAATATATTTATTTAAAAATTATTTTTTAAAATTAAGTTTGCATAAGATGTTCAAATGTAATAACTATTTGTTTCATTTAAACGAATAGTCGTCAAAGAAATTATTTTTATTTACTAAATAAATCAATTTATTTGTTACAAAAAAGTGAGTGTTACATGAAAAAAATTGTTTCACAAGAATAAATAAGGTTTAAATAAAGAAATGCGTTTAAGGTGTATTTTTGTTTGCATTTGTGATCTGTAATCTGCTGAAACAAAATTAACTCGGGAATTTCATACATATAATAATAATAATAATAATATCTCTACCCCTCATTCTAATCACAGGGATTAGCCCAGAAGTCGGAGACTTGTGCGGGAGAGGGGGCGGCATATTATTATTAAGCAGGCCGCATTTGCGCCCAGGAACGACTTACGTTGGTAGGCCCTAACCACTATTCAGTGCAGGAATGAGGGAAACCTGGAAAACCTCATTAATTAGGGGGGTAGTCAAATATCAACTGGCATCAATCTCTCACATTGACCCAAGCCAATATTCTTCCACCCTACTATACCCGCAGAGAGGGCGCCAAACCTCTCCACGAATATAGCTTATATACGGTCTACCGGCAGCTGGGCTCGAACCAACACCCATCTAGTCACCTCGATTCAAGTACTGACGCCTTAAACCGCGCAACCACTGACCGACCCCATATATTTTAAAATACCCCACTGTACTTTTAATAGAAAAAATAATAATTTTTTTGAAGCAAAAAAAATCCTAGAAATGGAAGAAAATTCCGCAAATTGACAACACTGTGTGGTTGTGCCCGAGCATATGCATATAGGCAATAGGTTTCTGAAATTTCGTATATTCCATGAAGATTCTGGTCAGCGATGGTGATTTCATAATACGTAATATGCATTATAATAGGCAACCTACAATAACTAGGTTTTGGCAATGAAATATAAAATAGTGGAAAATATGTCTGATTCTGTTAACTAAATGATCAATTTCTACTTTAATTTCCCTTATAATATACTAGTTTTGTTTTTCATCCCTCATAATATTTTTTTTACTTTTCCTAAGCCTTAGTTATTTTCCGCTTACATTTTTCTACAATGCCTTAGCAAGCTGATTACCATTTATTCTTTTCTATTTGATGACGTCCAAGACAATTCCAACATACAAGAAGAATAAAACCAAGCTCATTACCACTTTCCATTTAGTCGTTTCCTCTCGGTGGGAAAATTGCAAATGTACTCTCAAGAACGCCATTGTTGTATTAATTCCACGAAGAGGTATAATTAAATTATAAATAACGAGGGATCGAGATGAGGAGGGTCTGTTTACTCTACTATTGTTTAAAATTATGAAACACCTCCACCTCGTAATTTCGTTAGATTTTTATCAAAATCCTGGCGGGTTTCTAATTCGATTACGAGATGCAATTCGACAGTCAGGCCACAAGGGTTCGTTTCTTGTAAAAGAATTTCCTCCTGAATGTAAATTAGCAATTTACACTTCAATATTTTTAAAAGAGTTTAAGTGAAAGAACTGCCAAGTTTTTCTAACGGATGCTTAGCTATTTTTGAGGGTTTCAAGGTTAAAAAATATCCTTAACTCAACCGAGTATATCGCCTAGACAAGTTAACATCATATGACAAAATTATCGCTTACTGTGTGGTTAAAAATTACAGTGAACTGTATATCGCGAGAATTGTATAAATCCATAGAAAGCATTGTGAAATATTATATATAAAAGTATTACTATATTTACAACTTATTTTTTAACGATTTTCACTTCATAGCATGTATTGTCAATAACTAATAAACAAATAATGTATCGAATTAGTTTACAAATTTTTCCGCGATAATTTATACATTTTATTTTAATATACACTGTTAAAAATATTATTTTTACATAAAATTTCACTCCATCTTTGGTGTTATGTAACAAATGTAGTGTGTAGATCTGTAAAATTTTCGTAGGATTTCTAGAAAGAACAAGAATATTATTAATCATTGGTTGGTAACATTTTATATACGCGTATTTTATCTAGACAAAATATATATGATTGTAAGAATATTATACAAAAACTAATAACAAAATGTAAACATTAAATATAATCTCCAAATTACGCACAAGATATAGGCAATTATCACCTATAAATATCCTTAGGACTTAAATTATTTCCAGACATTATTTCGAGGTCATGAATATTTTTCAAAATTTAAGCTGGAGACATATTCCGTAAGAAAATTTCACACCAAATTGTTTATTGATTTGAAAGTGGAAATGAAAATCACGTCAGATAATTAGACTTTGTATTGAAAATAATTAAAAAGTAGTATATAATAACTTACTATTTTGATTGTTTTAATTTATATATATTATTTATATTTATATAAATATTAAGTACTTTCAAACAAAATGTCAATCAATACATAAACGTCAAAAAATTTACAATGTAATCACATGCAGGTTACCTGAAGGGGGATGATAATTTCCGGAAATTTTTTGAGTTGCCATGGTAACGGAATAAAATGCAAACGTCTAATTGGTCAGAAAACATTAGTGTAAAATTTTCATTATAGTTAAAAAATAACTGAATAAGATACGGTATTGTTATTTCGATTTAAAAATATGGTAACTATTCCTAACTTTAAAAAAATAATTTTAGAAAACACCAAGGTTCGATTAAATTCAATTCAACAATAGAAAATGCCTGTGTATGTACATTTACTGTTCCCTAGAAAAATAACCAGGATTTGTATATTTATCCGACTCCTTTAATGATTTCATAATTTATTTTCTCGACGTTTTAAATAGTCATGAAAATCGGATACGTAACCAGGCGCGTGCGCAGACATTTAGAAATATCCGAGTGTCTGATGTCCAGGTTAATTTTAGAAGGAACATAAATAGCCACACTCTTCACCAAATTTATACGTAAACGGATATTGAATCACGCTCGAAACCTTTACTGATTTTGTTCCTGAGAAACTTTTTAGTTGAACATTTAAAAATTTGTATTGCTTATATTAAACAACAGTTATTTTTCCAGAAAAGAAAATTGCTATTTAGTATTCTTCAATTATAACTGACAAAATCAATAAAAAAAATTAGTTATCTTCATGATCTGTATAGCAAAACTGATCGAAACGAATGGAAGTCAGTGTTGTTGTTTTACTGCTCAAATCTGCGTCTAGTAACAATAAATAAGTTTAATATTACATATAATTTTCTATTCTCCAATTTTTTTGACTAATGGTGACTGTAGACATTTAAAAATAACTCTATATTACAAATCTTATTGAAACAAATAAATAATACTCATTTTTTGGACAATTATCTTAGTATATGTAAGAAAAACTTTAAAATAAAGATATGTGTTTTTCTTTATGAGTATTGATAATATGGCAGTTATTCTATTAATAATAGCAAAATACTAAGATTTCAACTTCAGCGGTACAAGTATAGTTGTTTGTTTAGATCTAAGTACAAATTTTGTAGGTACATGCTTTTGCAATAATAATGACAGTTCCTCTGGAGGAAGTTCTGAGTAGAAATTTCATTAAATCTTTAATGGTGAGTGAAACAACTAAGAACTAGTGTTAAAAGTTGAATGTAGACTTCGTTACAAAAACGTCAGCAGTTCAAAAGATATTGCAATATTCATTTTAAAGAGTGCCATTATTATTGCAAACGATTGTACACATCACTGAAAACTTTCATTTGTAGAATGGTGACTGCGCGATGGACCTAGAGAAGCGATTATAATTTTTGGGGTTAAAATCATAGCACCGCACAGTTTGGGGACCTCTGGCACAGTAAACCGTCGCGGCATTCTCAAACTCACACGAATGAGAAACAGATGTACAAGATCTCACTGCTCACTGTGCATAAAGTAGATAAGACAAAGCTAGTTTTATATACGTAGTAATGAAACCACTGGGACACTTCATAGCACTGCTGTTACACAAGGCACAGACACGGGGGCACTAGAAGAAGCCGGCCCTCGAGCGCTCCATACTTCTTTACATTCCATACGACTATCAGCACTATGGGATAGTAAGGAAGTACGGAACCAGCGTAGGGCGCCGGGACAGCGGTCCTTGGTCCTGGATCGGAGGCTTGGCGCGGCTGGCACTTAGTTTTCGACTGAGTACACCCTGCTCCTGGATGTGGAGTTGGCGCGCCTCTTGGGTAGCTCAAGTCTAAAAATGGCCCCGCTCACTCCATTGGTCCACCGACGGCTCACCAACCCCTCTTCCAAATTTGTCTTTTCCTAAAATACATCTGGGCTCGAGCTGAGAGGTCCCCCGGCTTGCTCGATAATTATAGCATGGGCACCATGTGCCGGCACATGTGCACGGCCTCCTAGACTTACGCGACGACCAGCGCTTCTCAACGTTGGGCCGACGCGCGGCTGTTTCGCAAAATATATACCTGGGGAGGCCGGGTGGGGGGCTCTGCCATTTTTTACGCATATGCTTGGATGTTGTTCAATCCAACAAGGTGTCCAAATGTCCTGAGTTAGGAATCATCCTTCCTTAGGGTACTTCCCAACGGGATATTTTGAAAATCAATTGAGATAACTTCAAGTACAATTTCAAATATCTATGTTTCCTATAACTACACTCATGGATCCGAGCAAATTCGTCTGCCGATTCACCAACTCATTTTTGACATTAGAATTCGCGCTTAAACAGTTTAAAACAGTTATTAGTTTATTTATTTATTTATTTATTTATTGGCAACCAACAGGCATAAAGCCCAATTACAGGTTACAATAGAAGAAACAAATCCATTAACTGTAATTCTTAATAACATTAATAACTGGGAAAAGAATAGTCCATATATTTTCAGAAAATAAAGTAACCAAAGAAATATGCAAGAAACCCATCCTTTCTAGTATCCTTAGACACTAACAACAAAAGTAAAAAGAAGAAACCGTATAAACACGTCTGTTATTTAGAGATAAAAAAGAACATGTAACCAGCACAATAATTCAGAGAAACGTTGAAAATATCAATATTTGGTTAATAATATTGTACATTCTGTAAAGAGGAGTTTTCAGATCATTGTTAGTTCTGCACTGTGGAACAGAAAAAGTTATATTAACACGTCTATTATACGGTGGCACTGAGAAATCAAGCAAACTTATAAAGTGAATACTATCGATTATGGATTACTTTAAAAATAAACAAACCTAAAAATTTTATAAACAGAAAATTCCTGTAATAAAAAGGCATAAGATATATTAAAGCAGTATATATTACATTTCTTATAATAAAGAAATCTTTTAAAAAAAATCTGAATTTTTTCGATCTCCTGGATATCACAATCATAAAAAGGCGACCGTATAACTGAATTTTATTCTAATACTACCTAAATCTTTAATTAAATTTTTATTGTTTAAAACATTTGGATTAATATTATATGTAAACTTGATTATATCTTTTCGATGACTCAATAATATTGAGAAACACTTTTTCACATTAAATTTTGATTTTCTTCACTCCAATGAAAAACTCTGTCCGTATCATTTTGCAGTTTAATACAATCATCAATAGAATTAATTACTTTATAAATTTTCAAATCATCAGCAAACAGTTGACATTGAGAATCACGAATAACATCGGATAGAGAATATAGGAAAAGCAGAGGCCTAAGCTTAGAAACCTGTGGAACCTCAGATATTATTCAAAAACATCTCGACTGCAATTTTGATACACTACAAATTGATTTCTGTAACAAAGATATAAAACAAATAATAAAAATAAACTTCTACTAAAACCAAAATAAGATTATGTAGTAAGACATCGTGGTCCACGGTGTCAAACGCTTTCGCAAAATCAGTATAAATTGCATCTAACAGAATTTTTATTCAATGTATGATAGATATATACTAGTTAGTATGATATATAATTTATCAAATTAGTAGTTGTTGACCGTTTGGGCATAAAACCATGCTGTTGCATTGATATGAAAAACAAAGGATACAAAAAAAAGTCAGAACATGCTTTAAAAATATATGCTGGAAGATTATCTGGACCAGTTGAACTCTTTGGTTTAAGTATTTTGATGGCAGATATAATTTCATTTATTTCTGTTTCTTTAATGGGTATATATACACTGATAACAATTATTTGTAATATTACACGGTGGATTGTTGGTTATTTACTACCTATGTTTTACTAACTTAACGGTATAATTTTTATGTAAAATTTATATTTATTTTTGACATCAATTACAATGTATAATAACTAAAATGGGATGTACATAAAAAATAGGCTTTTTTGTTCCTGAATACTACCTATGCTACAATGAAAGTTAACACGAACTGTATAAGCTGTTTTGCATTTAATTTCATATATAAATTTTATTTGGTTTTAAAGTTTTTATTTGATTAGTATGTGGTAAAAAAACTTTTTGTTAATATTGAATAATTAGGGGATGTTTACTAGCAAAAAAAATCAGTTTATTCGCCATATGTTAAACGCTTGAAGTAACTCGACGTTGTTGCGAAAGAAAGAAAAGGGCGTCGCGACGCCTCTTCCCACTTTTAAACGGGCCAAAGTGCACTTGCCGCTTTTTAAGAAAACTGTTATCTAGATGGCCCTTCCCGCTGTCTGCTTTGAGCAACGGCGTAATCCTTTTAAATTCGCTTTTTGCAGCATTTTGCGCATTTGTCCGCAGTTGAGACTAATTTACAGTTGTTTATTTTAAGCAATGGTTTATTTTTTTTTTAATTCTCATAGTCGCCGTAAAATGCAAAAAACTAACTATAACTGGCAGGATGACTAGAAAATCAGTTGTAATTTTCCTCTTTCTAAGCTGTGTTGCCTTATTGAATGTATTTTAACACTAAGGCGTTCATGTACATAAAAAGCTCGGTTATTTACTGAAATAAAACGAAAAACAAATTTAAATTCCGTTCTATTTTTAATGCACCTCACAACTGTAACATTCGACCGTAGTGCCTATATTATTAGATGTATCAGAAAATGTTTCACACATAATTCATGTACAAAAAGACGGTGTAGTAAAGAATAATTGAAATTAGGAAGTATTCTGCGGGAGAAAATCGCAAATTAACCCTAAGTCCAAAAATTAAAGGGCGTGACTTAAACGTTTGGCCGAAATTTTGTCCTTATGGTAATAATCGACCTTAACTTTTTTGTTAATAGAAGTGTGGAAATAACGGACTCCTTATAGTAATCTCTGTACAGGTATTAGCAATAAAAAGTCATAACTGATTCATGACTGTAAAATCAACCGTTTAAGAGAAATCAAATTTTTATTTGAAACTATATATCTATATAACTATAAGTAATACATTATAATGGTATCATGTAGGTACATACAATTCATTTCCAACCCCTTTTAATACAATTTTTCTCTTCACTGCAGAAATACTGATCCTTTTGGATTACATTTGAAGCTTTCGTAATTCTTTGAATAGAGTTTTCATATATAGTTTAACTGTATATGAATCCATTTATGAAAAAATATAATTTCTAAGAAATTTGACGTTCCACACTAAAATAGGGAGGAGCGTCGTCTTGTAAAAACCACATACTGTTTGAAAGAAAATTAAAATATTCTTGTCCATATAAGGTAGTATTTTACAATCTTACACCAAATATTTTCCTTAAATTAATTTACTACCATTTACTACTTGGGAATTCCCTTTCCTTTTCTTCACCCCACATATGGCAGTTTCTTCTAAAATGGTTTGAATATAATATTGTCGAATATGGATTTTACGTTTGCATTCTTAATGTAATGTCACAAAAATTCTTTCTATGTAAATAATCATCTGGTAAATAATTTTGCTGTGAGTTATAATGATTTGGGCGTAGACACTGTTCATGCAGATGTGAAATTACTTCAATAATTCTGGATATACCACGAATACAAAGAGTAGGATCATTTTAAATTAATTCTGAATTGCCTCTTCTTGTGGCAATTTAGATTTATGTCTTTATTATCAAATAGAATCAATTATGTTGAACATAAAGTGGAGTTACCCAGGGTTCTAACTTGGGCCCAATTATGTTCCTCATATTTGTTAACGATGTTGCAAAAACTATGAACTGTCAAGTATTTCTGTATGCAAATGATTTAACTAAAAATGGCTTTCTCAAAGGAAAATAATCTTATAGATTACGAATATAATATAAATGGTGTCTTTATTAAACAAACCTGCCAAAAAAAATCTTGATATAATACTTGACCCTCGCCCATCTTTTTCACTTCATTATGAATACATTAACAATCAGAGATTATAATTATAAACACTAAACAGTTCTCTAGTATGGATTGTCTAAAAATTTTATATTATTCATTTGTCAGTCCACATTATAATGTTCATATAAAACAACTTGAACATATCCAACTTAAATTCTCTCTAATTTTTTTATAAAATATAAAATATATCCTCCTATCAGAACTATAGTTGTAGTGACTTATGAGAAATACAGCCTCTGTTTATACGTAGAAAATTACTAACGTAAGTTATCTATACAAACTTATTCATGGGCAAGTAGATAAGTCTTAAGTTCTTAGAGCAAGTACAATTTAATGTCCTAGAACTGGTGCTAGATATTTTTCTAGATCTTTCAAATTTAATGTTGCTCATAGCAACCTTTATTTCAATTCGCCTTTACTTTCTATTTGTAGACATTAGAATGAGGTACATGTATTTGCTGATATTTTTTGTGATAAATATTCAACATTTCTGCGAGATGTGAAGGATGTAGTTTTAACTAATTCAATATTTTAATCTTGAAATATCATTCCCTATTATGTGTGTTTTCTCTTTTTTTCTTTGCATTATTTAATTTGTACTGTTTTGCCAATATTATTTATTAACTTTCATGTATCATATTTATGAACAATTTTGTCTGTTGGATTTTAATAGAGAGTATTATTATTCTTTCTCAACAGTACAGACGGTACAAGGAAGTAGTGACTGTTAAAATTGAAGCAATTATCTCTTAATCTTGCAAATTTTATTTACATTTTGGATAGGTAATAGCATACAAAATAGTAAATAAATTGCAGTTGAACCAAGACGATCTTTTTTAATTAATATTTATATTAAATGAGAATAAAATTATGTACTATATAGCATAAAGGTTTTATGATGTATAGTAGTGTGCGTAAGATCGCTATATAATCGCCAATGTGCAAGAGGTGTAACAATGTAAGTTAAATTCGTGATCCACAAATCTGGCAACCAGATTACGTGCAAAATACAAATAATATAATCACGTCACTAAAGACAATTTTCTGTAATTCTTCTTTGATGTTACGGATGCAGTTATTATTATATTTATATTTTCTTATCAACTAGGCATGTACCTATCTGCATAACAATACATTGTAAGTTAGCATCGCCTTCTCGCCGACCAAAAGGCAATCGTTTGTTTATATTTTATCCGTCTAATTAAGACAAAAGGCGATTTAATAAACAGTGGCAGCAGCAGCCCAAACGGAACAATATGGACAAAGGCGTATTGTAAACAAAAGTTTAAAGATGTGATCTATGGCCCGGCCAAATTACAGAGAATATTAAGCGAGGCAGAATGAGAAATGAAATCCCGGATGTTTCGGCGTAGTCCTTGCTCCCAGGGCCGTACTAACCCAAAGAAAAACAACAGAAAAAATTGAGTGATCTTGTCTGTCTGATCGCTTCAAAGTAAAAGAGAACAATACAAATGAACTGAGATTTAAATATAAAAATTATTATGAAGTATTTTGTTAACTTCTATACATCATTTGATTTTATTACATAATAATATAATAATAATAATAATAATAATAATAATAATAATAATAATAATAATAATATCTCTACCCCTCATTCTAATCACAGGGATTAGCCCAGAAGTCGGAGACTTGTGCGGGAGAGGGGGCGGCATATTATTATTAAGCAGGCCGCATTTGCGCCCAGGAACGACTTACGTTGGTAGGCCCTAACCACTACTCAGTGCAGGAATGAGGGAAACCTGGAAAACCTCATTAATTAGGGGGGTAGTCAAATATCAACCGGTATCAATCTCTCACATTGACCCAAGCTAACATTATTCCACCCTACCATACCCGCAGAGAGGGTGCCAATCCTCTCCACGAATATAGCTTATATACGGTCTACCGGCAGCTGGGCTCGAACCAACTCCGATCTAGCCACCTCGATTCAAGTACTGACGCCTTAAACCGCGCGACCACTGACCGACATAAACTTAACATATTTGATTTCAGTGGTGAATTATTAGCTTTCAGTGGTTTCAAATCCAAGACCTATGAAGCTGCATCGGGGGTCACCCAGAGTTCTAATTTGGGACCACTATTTTTTCTATTATCTATTAATGATCTTAATGTTGTGAGCAACTTTTATATGCGTTAAAATTTATGCTTGTGATTTCATATATTAGTCAAACTCGGATTCTCCAGGATGAATTTAATAAACGTATGCAGTGGTCTGCTAACAACAGGCTCAATCTAAATGTGGATAAATGCAAAATTATCACTGCTCTCAACTCGCTCGACACAGTTGTACTAAGGATTTGGGTGTTGTTTTTGACGGTACGTTGTATTGTTCAATCAGATTCAAAGGCATTAGGATCTATAATAAGAAACAGTAAATCTTTCAAAGATCTCAATACTTAAAAAATACTGTATTATACTTTTGTTAGATCTAAACTTGAATATTGCTCTTTAATGTGGGATATTTATTATGCATGTAATAATAACATTGAATCTATTAAGAGGAAGTTTCTGAAGTATCTGTTTATATCTGAAGTTATTTATACGGCGCGAGGTCTTGAGAACAACTTATTGATATCAAGAATTTAACTTTCAATCTCTATAAAAGAGATTTGTATTTTCCTTTACATTTTTGTATAACCAGGTCAACTGTCCTTATATACTTTCACAACTAAATTTTTTGTTACCCCTCATGCAACTTTTTATTATCAACTTTATAAAACTACTCTTATGTTAAAATCCCCTGTGTATAATATGACATCTAATTTTAATTTATCTGATGTAACTGATATTAATATGTCTAGTCTACAACAAATTCTAAAAAATGTCTGTGAAGAGCAGTTTTAAGTATATGTTTTTTTTATTCATTTTTATTTTATTCGTTTGACAAAATTGTTATATTTGCTTCTTTTTTAAAAGGAAATTATATTTTAATGTACTTTTTCTTATATCTATATTTCAATTATATTTTCGAGGGTAGTGGATGGTATTTTACATTCTATATATTATATTAATTTTGTATTCTGTTTGTTTACCTATCTATATTAACTACTTATTTCTCTTAAAGTCCTTTGACTGGGTTTGTTCCTGTTGGATTAATAAATATTATTATTATTGTTCATATTAAAGATCAAAATATTTTCTTAGGTCTATCCCACAAGTCCATCCCTGGCTTTAACCCAGAGCCCTCGTCCTTTCCGTCGCCCCACAATTTTCTTGTTATATCCTAACATTACACAAGGAAAGGAAGGAAGCAGCTAGCTCGAGACAAATATTTCTAGTAGGCGCAGATGACAGAGATTTAACAATGCCATTTTAAAAGGAAAAAGCCGAACTATTTGTACATGGACTCGATTTTTTTGCAGACTCCCAGTGAGGACATCAGTGAGGTTTTTCCTCATATAAAGATTTTTTAGCAGCGTCTCGCCATTTGTATGGAAGAGACAAATAGAAATGTGTTCGTTGTAAGCCGAGAAACTATTAAATAGAACATAGAATAACCACAGAACAATATTTCAACTTCGTAGAAATTGTTTTCTGCAATTTTAAACACCTCTCAACAGTAATTGACATGCAGATATTGTACAATTACTTCCTTACAGGTTGTGTGTTCTAGAGTGGTATTTCATTCACTTACATCAATTTCAGTAATATCAACATTTTCCATATTGCTATTTCAAAAATTCATTTTATGCAGGATGTTTCTGAAACAAATCCATCCATTCAAAAGATTCATGATTGAGGACGTGAAAATAAACAAGTGGATGTTTG
Organism: Monochamus alternatus; assembly: GCA_037114965.1. NCBI lineage: Eukaryota > Metazoa > Arthropoda > Insecta > Coleoptera > Cerambycidae > Monochamus > Monochamus alternatus. The sequence continues at coordinate 22,830,929 of CM073431.1, forward strand.
TCTGAATAGTCGGTATACAATTCAGGCTTGGGTAATTTTAGAAAAATTGCAATGTTTTGCAATAGACCTCCAAAGGTATTTATTTTTACTAGTTGCATTGTGCATTTTCGGTTCTGAATACAACAAGAAAAGCTTGTATGACTAATATTTTTTGGATGATATTTTTCGTACGATGTTCGCATTATATATTTCCTCAATGTCTTCAGCCCTCACAAAAAGCTCTCGAGAGATTTTCGTTTTTGTCGTTGCGACTTTAAAATGACAACAGTTATCTTCATCAGTTTTTAGTTGGTGAGTTCTTCTCTTGGAAGACCATCAGATACCACAATAACAACATCTATTTTCGGCATTAGGTGTTTATCATCATCAACTTCATTAAAAAATGTGGAAATATTTTGTTTTTGAAATTTTTTGTCTTATAACTTTTTTCTCTTCTCTTTAAAAATACTACGAAGTTTGTAAATTTACTTATATCAAAAGTGTATCTTAATGAAATGACATTTCACAACAGTTGAAATGGTTACTCAAAAGAGAAGATTTTTGCTTTGCCTTTTCCAATATTCTTTTTCATGTGTTGTATTGTTTTTTTTTATTGTTAGCAGCAATTTTTGTATCGTTTGTTTCTTTCATCTTCCATTTATTCTCGATTTCTAGAAGAGGCAGTGATCTTCTAGAAATCACAACTTCATCTACTTTTGATGCGTGGTACATTCCATATATTTCCTCATTATTTCTCCTTACATAGGCGTCGTCCGTCTTCTTTTCCCTAGGATTATTTTTAAGATCTAGCATCTAGTACGATGCTCGGTTGTTCAATTTTGATGCCGTCAGGAAAATTTAAACGGTCAATGTTATTTAGATCTTTTGGGCACGAAATAAATGATTTTATTACCTAATTTGATAGGTCGACGGTGTGATTTGGCAGCAATATGGAGCTCCACCAGAGTTATATTGAATGGTTAGGAAAATATGACACCATACGATAGCCGGCGAATAGTCCAGACTTGAGACCACATGATATATTTTTGTAGGGTTGTTCAAAAAATACTGTTTATAAAAATAGATCAACCACTATTTTAGAAATTCAAGATAGAATACAAGAAGCTATAGATTACATAAACCAACACCCAAAATGTATGCATAATTTAATAATAATAATTGGTTATAAATAATTTGGAAAAAGAAAAGCAAGGAAATTTGTCTGAACAATTTTTATAAATTTGACTCTTTAACGTAGCTCCAAATGAATTCAAATATAGCTTTGCATTCTTTGAAATAAAAAAATTAAATTTTAATTATGGAATTCCTTAATCATCAATATCTCATGAACAGTAAAGGATTACCCATTACATGTTTATACCAAGAAAAAATGGAGAATCCAAAAATATAATAATATAAGGGTGTTTCGTAAGAAAAAAAAACAAGTTGATATGAATATCACAGTAGTGCGACGTTCTAAATTAAAATCCATGTGAAAAATTCGTCAATGAATGCACGTTTCAATTTTCCGATATCTCCTAAAATAGCAGCCGAATCTAACGTTTAGGCGTGATCACCCTGTATTTTTTCCACATACTACATAAACAACTATTGCTTTTACTAATTAATTTGAACAAAAACAATATATTTCTTTATGAGGCATACACAATAATACACATATTCTTCGCAACCCCCTCAGTTAATCGCTTCCAGACTTTATGCTGCAACGCGGGGGTTGAAGATGTACGTGTGCGATTCGAAATCCCCACGGGGCAGAACGAATCTCCCGTAGCTCGCCGTCAGCGTTCCTTCTTTAATTTTAGATCACATGTTTCACTCCGGAGCTATTTTTGGATCATTCAAACCGACGCCGCACCTACTAGGAAAGGAAGCGTCTAAAAAAAATTGCCGGCTTACAAAAACAAATCAAAATATTGCGTTACTAATCACGAACCCCGAATTCAAGCGTATTGTACGAAAAAGAACGTTTTACGGTGGTCCTATAAGCTAATTTGATTTTGCCGACGGTAAAAGAAAATATAAAAGGAATTAGTACCAGATCAACTTTACGTTATAAAGTAAAAACAAAAGCGATTTTTTTTCCTAAGTGGAATACAGCTTTTAAATAATGCAGATAAATGACAGAATAAATGTTCAACATGACGTTCATTTGCAACTGTTGACAGTGTATTTTTTTTTGCTTGTTTTTTAATTTACACATCTGTAACGGATTTTAAAATTCAAAACAAATATTTCACACCGGCTATGGTAATGTAAATATGTAGAACATATTCCTATGCAATTTATATCAATTAAACTGCGAAAGAAATGAGCTTAGTACAAGTTATCTTATTTGAACAAGTATGCTAAGAATTAAAACAATATTAATGAAATAAAATCTGTCAGTAAATAATATTATGGTAATCATATAAAATAGCTATTTATGATATACGTGTTAAAAGTAAGATTTTATTTTGTGAGTGAAGATAACTTCACGAACAAAATAAAATCACTTTTAACACGTATATCATACACTATTTTTTCTACAAAACAATCGACAACTTTAAACTCAATAAAAATAAAAAATCAAAAAATACCACACAGATCGCAATGTTTATGAACTAAAACCAGTGCTGTTGTTAGTTACGAAAAAAACGCAAAAATATTGACAGCATTTTCTAGTAATATTATAAGTATAATGAATAATCTCGACAATGAGCGTAACGAATCCATCCCTGCTGAAATCGAAGAAGCCGCCAGTCGAGCAACATTGGAATTATTACCGGCGAAATCAAAGGAACAGTACGAAATCGCTTATAGACGCTTTTCGGAATGGTGCAACATTAAAAAGGTCCCTGGGAAATGTAAGTGTTTTACTGGCATATTTTGAGGAAAAAGCCAAGATATGGAAATCGTCAACGCTGTGGTCAAATTATTCCATGATCAAAACTATGTTAAAAATAAAGCAAGATCAAGATATAAGCAAACATTATAAACGTATTGCTTTTTTAAAACGGAAGAGTGAAGGATATCAAGCAAAAAAGTCAAAAGTTTTGACGAAGACGCATATCGACAAATTTCTCACAGAAGCAGAAGACGAAAAGTATCTGATGATGATAGTCGCAGCAATAATGGGTGTCTTCGGGGCGTGTCACCGGGAGGAATTGTGTCAGATGACCATCGCACTTCGGTTGTTGTGACCATACCAGATACTAAAACGAAAGTGCCTCGGACTTTCAGTGTTGTTGGTGAATTCTATTTAAACTTTTTTAGAAAGTATATGGCACTCCGCTGACCATAGACGACTTTTTCTTAAATATATGAAGAATAAATGTGTGAAGAATCCAGTCGGAATTACCATGTTTGGTAAAATGCCTGCCGACATTGCAGAGTTCTTGGATCTACCAAATCCTCAACTCTACACCGGACACTGTTTTCGTCGTTCATCGGCGACATTGTTAGCAGATTCTGGTGCAAATCTTACTATCATCAAGAAACATGGAAGATGGAAATCTTCGACGATAGCTGAAGGCTACATTGAAAATTCACTGGAACAGAAGAAGGAAATTGCGTGCCAAATACTTCCTACTGCTGCAACTACTAGCAAGACCACCAGTACTACCAGTACTACCAGTAGTATTTCTACAGAAAATAGATGTGTCACACATGTTGACAGTAAAACCAACTTAAGTATGATGACTCCGCAGGGAATTACAATTTCAAATTGTTCTAATTTTACTATAAATGTTAATAGTAATAACTAGTTAAAATGTTGGTTTGTACTCATTTAAAATAAGAAGTTGTTCATGTGTTTGTTAAAACGTTTTATTAATTTTCAAAACAAAATTTAAATAAACTTTGATTCACTTTTAACACTAGTGTTAAAAGTAACTTACTTTTAACACGCGTGTCAAAAAATGACATTTTTAACATCAAAAATGACAATTAAAAAGCCCACTTTTAACAGTTTTGTAGAAAAAAATTATTATTGTATATTTTGTTCTAAAGTCGCCATCTTGCAAGATGGCAGTTGCTGAAAAAGTCCAGGTCCTACCTGGAGAAGTTGTGGGCCCCTCCGGTCCTTCAGAAACTCCTTATCGATTGAATTTCAATAATCCTGGTGAAAATGGCAAGATCATTCTTGAGTTAAATGTTAATGTTAATAATAATAATTCTATATAAAATTCTATCAAATCAAAGCATGGTATTATGAATTCTAATCAACTAGTGTATTAAAAAGTCTTTAATCCACGGAAAAAAAATTAAAATCGTTGAATATTTGAATAAAGATCTGTCAGATCAATAATTAAAAAGGTGACATTTAGACTTCACGTTTCTCGGGTTACCGATTTTGCTATGGTAAATTTAAAACATGCGCGTTTTTAAAAACATTGCTTTAAGCAAAATTGGGTAGGTACTAATAAAAAAATTGTTGGCCCTTATTCGTTTTTACCGGAATAATCACTTTTACACCGTTTGACCCTATAATATTGCTGTGTCTATTTTAACAATAAAATATCGTCAGCTTAATCTCTATTTTAGTTGTGGCAAAAAAGTTACTCAGAGTGCTTATGTATATCCACCATAAAATCAAGTGACGTCGATTGACGTGGTTTCAAAGAAAAACACGCTCGAATCGCCAACGCTCGAAAATAGACGGGAAACATATCCGTGACTAAACATTTTAATTCTATCCAGCTGGACGTTGCGGAGAGTGTTTGCACCAGAACTAGGCAAACTGAAAACTTTGCCTACGCGAACCGCTTCTCTTCCTATTAATAAGCCCGCTCGGGTACAAACAGTTATAAATCATCTAACTTTAGCGGCGAGAGCTGTGCCTCCGCTGTGCTCACTGCAAATATTTATGCGGAAAATTTTTCGGGCCGGCAAGTGAGTTATGCCTACCGCCGAACGATTGTTTGATGTTAGCAAACGTTCGCGGAAGAATCCGGAAATCTGGAAAAGAATCTGATACGCAGCGCCTGGCGCTTGTTTTAAGGAATAAATCTCATCGCGACGGACGGCAAAACGAATGTGAACAAATTGTAAGATGGATGTCTGGACTATATTTATTCCAAGCGTCAACTAATAAGGAGAACATGTCATCTCGGATCAGAAACTGAGTGGACTCCTAGATGTTCCGACCTTAGCCCTATTTATTAATAGATGATACAACTTGAGAAAATTACGCATATATTTAAAATATATATATAGTTCTCTCTAGTTTCAAAAGTGCATGGATTAAATAATAACCAACTTAGCAATAACGGCTAGAACTACGGAAACAAAATTTGGTACAGGTACAGGGTCAAGTTTACTAGTTTGTTTCCTAAAAATATTAATTTAATTCATTTATTTAAATAAAATGCCTTATACATGGTGTTTCATAAGTATTGAGCCATCTGGTAATGGATTAAGCCAAGATCTTAAGAATACACTTATGTGTTATAGGGGGCACCACATATCTGACTAATAGCAATAAAAAAACTTTCATGAAAAAAATCTCTAAAACGAATACTTTATCTATAAATACATTTCAAAAGTAAAAATACAACTGCACTTTTGAAAAAGTGGCTGCATTTTTCTACATATTGTGTAGAACATTTTCCAGCCACATATCGCAAGAGAAATCCCCCATCGGCATTTTTAAGTCGCAGATTGATGTATTTTCGACACATTTCTACAGCACTGACTCACTGCATCGATAAGAACCTGATCGTTGCAACCTGTAAAGAGTTCAAAATAAAACGCTCAATGTATAAATTGAAATATTAAATATATTTTAACTTGTAAATATTCCTCATCCGGTGCTTTTTAATAATGTGTACCAAAATTGAAATTTCTAAGTGTAACCATTTTTAAAGAAAAATAAAAAAACTCTTCTTTTCCGCCATTTTGAGACGTGAATATCTCAACAGGGAGGACCCAAATTGAAAAATTTTATATGAAGATCCCCCCTAAAATGGCTTGTGGAATACACTGGAATTCTGGAACACCCTGTATATTATCTATTTGACTTAGTAGAAAATATTATTTCAAGAATACGGCGCCCTTCAGCGAAAAAAGAGCAGCAGCAATTTTAATTATGAACAGTCAACAGGAAGTATGACACTTATTTCACCATAAATACCTAATCAGATAATTAGTCGATATACAATAAAGTGTTTAAAAAGTTTCAAGGATCCGGAAGTATTAAACCACCATTAGAAAATTCCCTGACTTTTTCCGATTTTCACGGTTCTCTATATCTGTGGCAATTACTTTCTGAACGTCCAGCGAGCAAACACGCGAATAAAAATCACCCCTTCCAAGTGACTTGCTGCCGCAGGGCCTCTAAACCAAATAAAGGCGGGTGGGCCGCGAACAGGGGCCCCACATCCACGAATCCTGGGCGTGTAAACACTGCATTGTTTAAAATAAACATAAATCTCCCGGTTGGAATTCGTTATGAGGGCAAATAAAAAAGCCGCACTTTATTTCGCCCCGGAGAGCCACAAAACAGCCCCCGTTGCCGAAACCTGTCCGGTTCCGAATTTTTACATCTATATTCAAGATGTTAGCCTGCAAATTGCCTCGTTATGGCAGGCGGAGGACGCGGCGGATGAAAAATTGCGCGCGGGTTTCTCCCTGGAAGGAAACTAACCGGCGAACGTTAGAGATGCATTAAATATCGCAGGTACCTGTGCATTACCGAACCGTCAGTTTAATTTTTTGTTCCATGACAAGAGTGATTTGGAAATCAATTGTCTCTATAAATAAGTAATAATAATATATGTAACTGTCATTTTAATCACGAGGATTAGCCCAGAAGTCGTAAGACTTGTACGGGAGATTGGGCGGCATATTATTATGCAGGCCACATTTGCGCTCAGTAACGACTTACTTTTCAGCGCAGGAATCAAGAAAACCTGGAAGACATCTTGAGTAGCCGTCGAGTACCAATCTCTCACACTGATCCAAGCCAACGTTCTTCCACCGTAAAGACGGTACCAATTCTCTCCACAAGTATAGCTACCGTCGGGTCAAGTTTCGTTTAAGGGAAATCAGCTATGAAAAAAAAAAAAATAACAAATAGCATTCAAGAGGCCTCTCTGAACACAGAAACATTAAAATTTTCCCGCGGAAATGTGTAATTTCCATTACCTATATGGAAAAAATGTAGAAAAGCGGAAAAATGTGACCAATTTTTCTTTTTGAATTCTAAACGTATTTCTGAATACAAAAATCCAAATTTGGTAAATGATGATATAACAGAGGAAGTGTAGTTGAAGGTCTCTGGGTATTCGGAATGATTGCCGATAATTCAGAAGACTTAAGAATGGTAATTTGTCCCGAAAATAAAAGGGATGCAGGCACGTTAATTCTCCTTTTGGAACAACATGTAGAGAAAGGGTCTATTATCCATTCGGATATGTGGAAAGGGTATGAAAGATTCACTAAATATGGCAGCATGTAATAAAAAGACATTTAAAAAAGGAATTTTTGAGACAATTTTCAGTTAAAATATAACATAAGAAAAATTCGAGTTTTCCGGAAAACGAAATATTTCCGCGGAAAAAGAAAATTGGTTATACACTAGTAATCTTGTGTAGAACCTTCCTATAGAACAATTTCTTTTGTAACTGATTTGTCTGTCTGTCTTCCAGCCATCTAGCCATGGGATTCGAATTCGGAAGAATGGCAAACATCGATTCAAATATTGATATCGACTCGACCACCTTAGTAATTTTAGTACTAATTAAAATATTTCTTACTTGATGAAGTATATTATTTTTTTCTCTGTCAAAAGTCTCTAACGTTGACTTTCCTTACTGTGAAAAAGAAAATGTTATCTTAGCAATTATCAACTTTTAATCCTTAGATTGTGTTTCAGCAAATTGAATCATAAACAATCACAAATGAACTCAATTAGCAATATGGCGACGAAGTATCCATGAGTATATCGATATATCCTCAGATATATGCTACTTCCTGCTTTGCTTTACTATCCAAATTTTGTTTGAATAATTTCTAAGCACAAATTAATAATTAAATAAGGGATTTCGGTTGTAGAAAAATAACATGTTTTTTGTCTCGTAATTTTGGATCCGCTCGACTACATTACTTTTCGCTTTGAATACAAAGTTTGCTCGCCACAAAAATGACACTTTTAATCCTAATATAACAATATGCTATTTATATACTCGTGTAAAATTAATAAATGAAAATCTCCAGACTGTTTATGCTATGCTTATTTTACAAATAGTTTGAAATCGGATACAAGAAATTACACACACAAAAGGGGAACAGTATTTTAATTACTAAAAATAAAGAATTTTTCTATGTTCAGATTTTAGTTTCTGATTAAGGTATATTAGGTATTTTCGCGGAGACAAATCCAAATACATTCAGAACATAAACTGAATCTGTTGAGGATTTTATAAATGCGCAAGCGTGTCTTTGAATTCAGATATTTTAATTCTGCAAACATGCTTACGTTTATATTTTGCTTGACATTGCAAAAAAATAAATTAGGGTTCTATGTCTCATTCCATTTTTTGATACATTAGATGTCCTTTCTAACTATCTTCCGAATCCTCGTCACTTAAAATTTTGATAATGTATCATTTAAAAGTATTTAAACTTAGGTATTTAAATTAGCGGAATGATATTCCTAGATGGGGAAACCCCGAGTAACGATTTCCGAGCGATTTTTCCGAGTTGCCAGTCGTTCCTATAATGGTGTAATGCATTTTCCGGCCCACAAGGCATTTTTCAAAAAATCTAAAATTTCTTATCCATAAATTCCGAGATGCTATAGAAACATCCATCAGACAAAAATTGTTTCAGATTATGTTTAAAAACCTTTGGATTAATCTGCAATCTCACACACTCGGGCAGACGATTGTTACGGGTTTATTTTGTCACTCGGTATAGAGCCGATTGTAATATTGTGGTGGCAATATTTAAAACATTTTTGCACGAACTAGAAATGAACTGTTTGAGGTTGAAATTAAACATAATAAAAGATAAATAAATGGCTTAACATTTTTTTTATAATAAATAATTAAGTACCTTTAAATTCAGTACATTTCGGCAATATATTATAGTCTTAATAGATACTTTTAAAAATACACTTTTACCGCCGGCGCGTATAGGCAAAAAAATATTCAGTTTTTCGCACCGAAGTGTGTTGCATTTTACTGATTAGTGTATCTATAGCAGTGTCAATCTGGATTTTAATCGTACTGTGCAACATATATGAATTGCAAGAAAGGCCGCCCAATATCCAAGGTATCTAAATACATTCTTTTTCATTAATTCTGTAAAGCCATTTATGTGACTTTTATGAGGTGGATTCATTCACCTGCAATAACGTTTATTTCCCTCAACTATGTTCATTTGTAAGCCTTTTTCTTACTCCCCGAGTTGCTGTCCTTAATTACTGGTAATTGCAAAATATACCGTGGAAATAAAGAGCCCCCAATAAGTACTGCAGTACAATCCGAGTCCCAGGCGCAGAGGCAAACGTGCAGGCGACGGACCACGGCGAAGGTACCAGGACATCCGCACCAAGCAGAGAGACTGCCCGCTCATAACCTACAAACATCGGTCACCAGGTCCTATTCACTTTTTTTATGAGTACATTAACTAATTAAATTATTGCACTATTAATTTTCCGTAAAGTCCTGTTTATTCACTTATTTACGACTGTAAACCTGACAGTATATATATACTAAAAGGGACATAAATTTGCATAGTTACCATATATCTATCTAGGACACCGCGTATATGTTTATGACCGCCCCTCCCGGGATATTTTGACCTATTGCCGCCATAGATTTGACCAATTTGATATTCGTGGCTATTTCATGTTTTGTTATAACCATTGTTATTTGATTATTACGTATCATTAAAGTAGTTTGTTTAGTATACCTTTTTTCTTCTATAATATCTTGTAGTTTCATAACATAGCCTTGGTGCACCGCAGAGATAGAGACTGCACCTCCACGCCCAATCTCCCCGAGCTGCTGGACTCTCTGCAACCTTGCACCCTCTGCCAATAAGGCCAATATAACTTGCAGTCTCATTTTTCAGTATGCTACTATACCCAAGAGTGGGAGAACGTAGCACGATTAAAAAGTTTGATACCCATATAGACTGGGCTCCGTTCATATAGACTAGTAGCATGCTTAGGTAGCCTAATAGAATTACAGAACCTAGTAAAATGATCATGATAATCAAAGTACCTATAAAAATCTAGATAATGACTTTTTACACATATAAAACACACTTGTATATGTATATAGAAAAAAATGTGAGGATATTATATTTTTTCTCTATATTTTAAATTAAAAATCAATCATAGAATTCTCTTTTGAGACATGAAAACTCCGGAGGCAGCCCCTACGCTTCCCCACAGAGTAATATTATAAGAAATATGAGGGTAAACAATGGCATAATGACATTTGTTAACTGAAATGGATTAAAAATATTCTTCAGTTATAAAATAGCATAGTAGCTGCGATTTAATTTTTTACAGACTTGGTTTATGTTTGTACTCCGGCTCATATTACTGTCTACAACCAAACCTAAAAATTTTATACATTTTGAAAAATGAATTCTAAAATTGTTAACTAGGATTTCTCCACAGTCAGTAAGCTGTCCCTTGGCAAAAAAATACAGACAAGTAGTTTAGTTGTTTTAGTTTAGTTAGTAGTTTAGTAATATCCAATTTTATAATGAGACCTTTGAATCAGCATCAGTTGTCAGAGTAGTATCATCAGCATATAGGACTATTATCACGGAAATTTTACACATCCAGAACTAGACACTAGAAAATCTCATTTACACTTTTTTTGTGCTGTGTAGAAATCAACCTCCTAGGGTTTTTATTCTACTCCATACTTCGCTTACGAATTACAGAAAAATCTAATCCTCCCTTTTCCTCTGACGTAAGCGTCCTTGGATCCTCGAGGTCCACACGTGGAAGCCTTGCCGGCCAGCGCCAGCGGACGTGTCAAGATAATCCGGAATCTTTAATTTAAGGCCGCCTGTAAGTTAACTCGCAATTAAGATAAGGACGATGGCCGAAACGTCCGCAGATTTATAGCGGATTCGTCCGCCTAATGCCGGCCATAAATAAGAGTGGATGTATTTTGATTATTTGATTAATATCCGGGGATTACGGGACGGTCCTGTGGCGATAACTCGCCGGCGTCGTCGAATAACGTCCCGAAACAGGGCTGCCAACTTTTCCACGTACTTTATGTTGAAGATAGTTGTGGAATTCGTTAAAAATGTGATTTACATGTACATACTTTTGCAATAAGGAATAATCACACTCCCTCAAAACAGTTTTTGAACTTCTGGAAGTTCTGAGTAGAAATTTCATTAAATATCTTGGTGAATGAAACAACTAAGAACTAATGTTAAAAATTGAAAGTAGATTTAAGCAGCAGTTCAGAAGAAATTGGAATCATTTTAAAGAGTGTCATTATTATTGCAAACGATTGTACCTAGGAGGCGCATTTCAGAAGTAAGATTGTCAGTTATAAAAAAAACAAAAATGTCATTATTTTCACGTAAGTATACAGGGGGTTTGTTCCACCAACAGCAAGAATCGGTTCCGAACCATCCAGAACTATTCAGTTAATTCAGTTGTTAATATACTTTCGACGAATGAGACGTAAGACGGAGTGGGTCAAACATTTTTGGCAGTTCTGAACTAGTTCTAGACGGCTGTTGGAACAGACCTAGGGTTGTCCGCTTTTTATGGCTCACCATTGGCATATCGGCAACCGTAAAATATACAGGGGGGCTCAAATTAGAAAAAAGTTACACCTTTTGATGGTCATTGAGAAAAACCATAGATTTAGGAAGAGGAAAATAAGCCAAAGACTATTGCGCATTCTGCCCATTTCTGACTCCTCTCACCCACCAATCACAGACATCAATTTGTGTCCGTACCATAGCCGTATTTAATATAATGTTGTTTACTACTACTTTTGACTAGACAAATAACAATGTATCTAATTATTATTAGTTTCTGGGTGACAAAATAATGTAATTGGGAATAAAATAAAATGTGATATTATTTACGAGAATTTGTTGCTTAATTGCTGAAGTTTTAATTAGAATTATAATTTTGGATAGGATGAAGATGAAAAAACAAAGAACTTTTGGATAACTGCACTAAATTTAAGGAAAAAGGAATATTCTACTGTGTCACACTTTCATATAGACGAAATAAACATCAAAATATTAAATACAATGCTTTATCAATATTTAAATATTCATTTTCTTGAACAGAATGTATTTACTTGTCACTATTCGAATCTAATTAAGCTGTTTTCATGTATATGTTATATAACTATCAGAGGTTTTTATATTTACAATAAAAATGTAATTGTTGAAAGTAGAAGCTTAAGAACAGTGTACATGGCGGCCAAATGAAAATGAAACAGAGCCATTTTCAAGAATTGCGTCAAGATTGTAGAACAACACTCAGACCCGTCGATTTTAAAGGGGCATTCTTTGCTGGTATTTTTGACTCCGCCACTTTCACCTCCAAACAAGGGTAAGCATCACCCCAAAATATTTAAATGGCATTGAGGATTGAGTAATATTTATTTTGAAAGATCTTGCAATTCTCTTTTCAACAGATTTTAAATTTTATAATTCCGCCCAATACTTAATAAGAATTTTGATTTTAAAATTGAAATTTATGTACAAACAATTAGTAACGGTAAAAATGTCACTCATTAGAGTTAGGTACGCCAACGGAATAAATTTAGTATTTCTTGTGTTACATTGGTTTTTGGCGATTTTCTATCACTTTCGTAAAAAAAATATACAACTGTAAAAAACAGAAATCAATACTATACACACCCAACGAACGTGTTTTTCTACAATCTTAACGCAGTTCCTGAAAATGGCCTGTTTTGTTTTCATCTGGCTACCCTGTATAATAAACTACTTCCTGTCACTGACTTTCATGTTTTATAGTTATAGTAAAGATGTTTAATCAGCTTATACCTACTGCTTTCTTAATTATAATTTAATACAAATTAACACAAAACAGTATTCATAATTGTTGAGATTTTGATTTGTTTCATTCATGTCTAAAAATTTAAGGCTCATAATACAAGTTTCTATTTTAAGTATAACCGTATAAAAATTTACATATTAATAACCGATCTTGAATAAAAACTGTCGAGTTTTGTATAGGTGACATAACAGACACAAAACGCATTTGTTATTGATTGAAAAAAGTTTTATTATTAAATACGTACATATGTTAATTTTAAATCATTATTCATAATCATTGGTCACTATTACTATGCCATATTCCATATTAAATAATAAAGTTATAGGAGAACAGTTTGTGCACCTCCTAAAAAAGCTATGAGCGTCCGCTGAAGTAGGATCCAATACTATTACTTTCTCCTCTATCCTTTAAATAGGTCAATACACTTCCTTAAAATGTATACTGTAGGAGAAAAGGACTGTTCATAAAAATATTTTATATTACATTTTCTTTTTGGCAGTTTATAGGCATGCCCTGATCATTTTTCTTGGTGTAGTTTAACGTAACAGAAATAGAAAATTTTCGTGGATTCCGATAAAACAATTTTGCAACATCTCATTGAATAAATACAACTCCAAAACCCACGAGTTTCCATTCCACAGCCTTTGAAGGAAACAAATTAAAACGTCGCGTGCTACGTCCCTTATTCCCCAATAATAATTTATTTTATATCAAAAGTCTACCGGCAAGATTATTATGCAAAACCGTACGCGACATTTACGTGTCGTATTTACATTAAGGTCTGCCTACCCTTTCTGATTGGATTTGGCTTTAAAAAAATTCCAGGAACTTTTCCATTTCGCGCTAAATTAGTTTTGGGCCTAATAAAAAGCCACTTAGACTTTTAATTCGGGTATTAATTAGATTCGGGGTCCTAACCGAGTTAATTATATGGATGCGTCTGCCCGCTGAACCCCCAATGTTTATGATACATCCCAAACGCTTCTATGTGCCAACACGAATTATAAAAATATATCGGTAGCGGTAAAATGGGATTACTTTATCACTGTTAGTGTTACGGTTATAGATATGCACGACGGAAAAGTCCATTTTATTGTTTTATATTAATACAGTTTTAGATTATTCACGGCTACGGTGCAACGTGATTCATGATGTCAGATCTAAAGACGTATGCCACAAAACAGCACAGTATAGAAAGACCAGTAGGGACAGCTAACGAATTTATGAATGAAATCCGCCAGTCGATTTCTTTGACCTTGTTGTTTGAAGTGAAGATAGCATCACTCCCACTTGGGAGTGAGGCTCTCTTCACTATTGTTTATGGCGTGATTTACTTTGTAACCTGTGACTGTCAAAATTTAAATTGTAACTGTGGTACTCAAAATGTAATATGATTTTGAAAATTTGTAGTAAATGATATATTGGTTTTATAAGCTATCTATAAACAGTAAATATAATGTAAATAGTTTAAATAATGAAAAAAATAAATAGAAGTTGGTAGGAATTTATTTTACATTTTTTGTTTTTAATTTACTACTACATATATATTCATTATTTGTAATTAATATTACTGTTATTACCACCAGTTTTTTTGCCCAATTTTATTATAGTTTCCGCAAATATAAGTACATTTTCTAGATTTATATATTTGTTCAAGTCACCAGAAATTCAAATAGGTGACCTGCTACAAATATAAACATGCAAATTTGTGAAATACGTGTAATTTTTAAAAATAATACAACAAATTGTTGTTTAAATTAGCAAAAAACACTAGATGTGTGAAATAAATTGTCATGATAGTTTAAATTCTTCATGCTAATAAATTACGAATATATAGTATTATTCGCATTACGTAAAATTTTTAAAATAAATATCTTGAGAGGTTTATTATTAATAATTTAACAAGCGTATAAAAACTTTGAAGACAATAAATAAAACGGATATGTCCCTACCTGGAACTATGACATTTAATAAAATACAATTTATATAAACATTTTATTTCATTAATAAAAAATGGCATAAAGCTATGGCGAGTGTACATTCATATTTAAAATTGAACAAACTCAATTATTTCTTACTTATAAACAAAAGTAACTTTGTTGAACAATTCCTGGGCTGGTTGCCGTGTTGTCGCTTTTGGTTTTTTGACTTTTCAAGAGACATAATATGTATGTTCGCTTCTTCAGAAGCAATTCTGAAATTGAATTAGGTTCTCTAATCGGAAGTACCTATATAATATGCATTGACTTATGGCATTTCAGTGCATTGCTTGACGTCAATCGCACACAAATTTACGAATGAAATCCCCGAAATTATATAGAAGTTGGTGAGATAGATTGTCCTCCTTGTTGTTTGATGCTATCAAAATAATTCTCAAGACAAACTCAAAGACTGCATTCAAATTTCCACATTTTTCTGTGATAATTCTGAAAAAATACATTCTTATATGTATACAATCAAAAATGTTCTAAATATGTATTTCTATATGTTCAAATACTGATAGCTATTTCAAAATAAACGTTAAATATTTTTACCTGCCACTATATCGTCTGAAAGTATTGTAAGCATTTGCCGTAAGTCGTTTTCTTTTCTGATCTTTGAACATTTCTTGTGAAAAATGCTGAGCACATATTCGAAAATTATATAAGTTTTTAACCAAATGATCTCTCTTACATTTAACCGCCCACTGCTTCGCTCTAAAACAACAATAATTTTATTTTATACTTGTTACATGAATTTCCATCATAAAATGCAATCAATTTTACAAACACAAAAAATAAGAAAGGAATACTGTTTGCAAATTGCCATAAGTATGTAATGCTGGTTGAAAATAATATTCCTCCGTTACAAACTTTATGCATTACCACAAAAAACGATACACGGAAAATAATAAGGAATATTTTATGTTCTTAATTTATTATAATTATAATATTCTATATAATGATTGTAAAATTACCTTCTGTTGCCTTTTGGGAGTAAAAAAACCATATCTGTATAATTTCCAGCATTGTTTTTGCAACTTTCTACTACACAATAAACTCCTACTATCTATATTACACTTTTTTGTACCTTGGCCCGGTTCTTCTGATGCTTTCATAATTATTTTTTTTAGAGTAATAACAAAATAGTAAAATTTAAAACCAAGACTGGAACGCAACTCAAATAGGTTAAGAAGTTGAATATCACAAAACGATAAGACACACAAGCGGTTATACTACGAAACGTAACCAAAACGAGTGCGTAAATGGTGATTAATGAATTCTGAAAATGGCTTGGCGCGAAAGTGCAGCTGTCCTTACTGATCTTTCTATACTGTGCAAAACACGAACTACTGTTAGTAGAGTATTTCCAGAATCAATTGGCAGACTGTACTTACTCTAACCGATATACAAGCTAATACAATAAAAGGCATAATAATTATTTTTGTCTAATTGTCAAAAAAAGGTTATTCTTTTAATCGCTATACAGCCGTATTCACCATTCTTGCATTAACTGACTGATAACTTAGCAGAGGTATAATCTTAAACAGAGTATTAGAGAAAAGTTGTATTCACCAAAAATAATCATAGGTGTTTAGACAAACAGTCTGTTAAATAAAAATCACTAGATTTTTATATTGGCAACAGCAGATTTTAATGTAATCCATGGGTAATCCCCATAGACAAATAAAGAAATTTCTCTACTTGTATAGTATTTCTAACCTGTATATAGAATATAAATTTATTTATTATGTTTTTCCACATTTTCATGAAGTTGAAGCAGATACATTTTATCCAAGAAGTTAAGGTTTGATAGTAGTTATTGTAAGAGGTAATCATTTTGTAAGTACCTTAGATAGACAAAATCGGGAACATTTTCTGGTTTTAATTTAAACTATGGATAAAATGGAAAAAATAGACAGAAAAAGATCATCCAATTTCACACAGACAGAAAAAGAAATATTGCTTTCATTAGTTGAAACATACATAGATGTGATTGAAAACAAAAAAAAAACAATACTGTATATAACAATATTTATAAATCCAATGTCATTTAATTGTTCATATAAATTACTACTACTACACTATAGGGTTTCTAACAACTTGAAGGAGTTCTTCCTCATTATCTGATAATACATCTGACAAAATATTTAAATTAATTTGTGCAAATCTATCCATTTGAATTGCAAACTTAAACTACAAGTTCAAAATGTGAAGGTGCCTTACAACCAAAATACTAGGTTTGTCCTTATAACCAACGAGGTTTGCTAACAAATCACTACTTTTGATAACAAAAATAAGTCCAGGAAAACAAGGCAAAGTATAGATTTCAAGTTACAAATTATTACCATAACCTAATTTTAAACATTTAACCCTCAAAGTTTTAACAGGCCTAATAGGGCAATCCAACGAACTGCCAAATCAATTTAAAAATGGCGGCTGTAGGACAAACAACTCGACATTTGACAAGCAGAAATTTGTGATTTTGTGTAGAACTGTGTGTTTGGCTCATTATATTTTATACCTATTTCGGAATACCAAGGATAATTCAGACTATCATAATGGTTTTGTTTTGTTGTGTTATGAATTGTTGGAGTAGAGGACAGCGAGAAGATCAAGTTAGAGTTTTTTAGGATTCCTGCTGCATTGAATTGTAGACATAGAACTGATTTCAATGAACTCTCTCATATAAAACGGCAAAAGTGGCTTTGTGCAATATAACGGCAAGACCTAACTCAAGAAAAAATTAAATACATTGTCATTTGTTCAAAACATTTTGTATCGGGTTAGTTAATAAAAAGTTATATACAACAATTTAAAAGCATATATTTCAGGTAAACCGGCTGCTTTAACAGATAACTTACATCTTGATTGGATTCCTACATTGCATTTGGGTTATCAAATTACCACTGCAACGTTGTCAGAGACCAAGATGGGTAGATATAAACGAAAATGTAGTGTTGTGCTAATGTTTTCTGAAGTTTTAAATATCTGCAATATTTATATGTAAAAGTAATATATACCTACCCATGCAGGCCCCTATTTTCCATTGGGCACTGGGTAGGGCCCTGCGATTAGTGGACCTCCCTAGTTCCTGCCAGATCAGCAACTCTTTCATATATCATATTAGAAAGTGTAATATAAGCCTATTTCTCATATATTTTCATTATAATAAGAAATAGTGGGTTTATATTTTAGGTAAAACGTTCTAGTTGCTGAATATTCGTAAAATTATTATTATTCTCAGTATTCACTGCACTTCGGTATTTCTACAAATTTTTTCTTTCAAATGGGCCGAGGCAAGAAATAGTTGACTAATCAAAAATGAACTTGGTGCATTAAATTTTCATTTTGATTTTTCCTGCTGCTAATGTTTTTTATTGTGCTGTAACAAACTTTAAATTATTATTGCAATGCCGCAATTATTTAAAATATCAAAAAACCAATTGATTATTAAACATTTTGTACTATTTATCGTTGTACCCAATTTTTTTAGAATTGTATATATAACTTATTTTTAATATTTTTTATTAAATATATTTTAGATTTTTTCTATCAAATGGACTTTTATTTATTATTTATAATTTTTGTCAAATATATGTGAATTGGAAACAGTGGCATTATTAAGAATTTCAAGCCCCCGCAGAATTTTTCTTTAACTGAAAATAAATTCTGCCATGTATCTATGCATAAATAATTGTTAAAAAAAAATTACGTACCTCTGTAATAGTTTACTAATTAATTATATATAACTGCCAATATTGTTATCAATATATTTTTTTATTAATATTATATATAGTATTCTCCAGGACCCTGAATTGCTAGGGCTGGCGGGAGTGTAATTATGCTACTAGTTGGAGAGAAAAAAGAACTTAGGTACCTATTTATAAATAATATATTTAAAACTTGTACACTGTATTTAATTTTTTCTTGAGTTAGGTCTTGCCGTTATATTGCATTAAGCCACTTTTGCCGTTTTATATGAGAGAGTTCATTGAAATCAGTTCTGTTTATAATTCAATGCAACAGGAATCCTAAAAAATCTAACTTGATCTTCTCTCTGTCCTCTACTCAAACAATTCATAACACAACAAAACAAAACCATTATGATAGTCTGAATTATACTTGGTATTCCGAAATAGGTATAAAATATAATGAGCAAAACACACAGACCAATAACTAAAAGTTCTACACAAAAGCACAAATTTCTGCTTGTCATATGTCGAGTTGATTGTCCTACAGCCGCCATTTTTAAAGTGATTTGACAGTTCGTTGGATTGCCCTATTTCTTCTGTTACTTTAACAGTCGTTTTAACAGTTTGATAAGGATGGTGAATTCCAAAAAATAATTTAACCGACTGATAACTGACTAAACAGTTTGTTAGAAAGGTAAATCACTCTTGTTGGTGAATACGGCTGATAGATAGGCAAAATTGCGAGACAAAAGAGACACTTTTAATCCAAATAATACATTTTTTCCAACAGAAATCGCCCATTTAATTATTCAAACCAAATTTGTATAGCAAGGTGGAAAGCAAGATAGGTAAGTAGGATATATCGATGTAGTCATGGATATTTTGGCACACATTAGTCGCCATATTGCTAATTGAGTTCATTTGTGATTGTGGTTCAATTTGCTGAAGTCTGTAAAAATGGAATCTAATGGAGATTTAGGTGTACCTGAGGAGATACGGGAGTGTGTGAAAGAGGAAATTTATGAATGTGTCTACCAATGTTAAGATTTATACAAATAAAATGAAGCCAGCAACGCTTTGGTCACAATATTCAATGTTGTGGTCAATGATGAATATAAATAAGGGGATTGATATAAGTAAATATTCAAAATTACGTGTTTTTCTGAAGAAACAAAATGAGGGATATATATATACCGAAAAATCGCAAGTATTTACAAAGGAGCGAGTTGATTGTTTTTAGAATAGTGCACCATATAATTTATATTTGATGAGGACAGTAAATGCTTTAAAAATAAAATAACAAAATTTTTAAAAAGCTTTATACGTCATCCTAACATTGGGGGTTGCAGGCGCAGATCAACTTAACAAGTGATAATGTTGAAAATGCGAAATCTGCCTTAATTATAAAATTTCCAATGCCAAAACCAAGAGACCATGTTCTTTTACTGCACTGGGAGACAATTATTTAAGTTATTATCGAAAACATATTGGTTTGCGTCCATCCGGATTGACAGAACATCAATTATGTCTCATATATGTTAGTGGAAAGTGTTCTCGAATGGTGGTCGGTATTCATAAAACCGATACCATCTTGCAAGAACTGTCAAAATTTTTGAAATTGGACAATTGGAAAGAGTACAGTGAACATGCATTGCAACCAACGTCTACTCTTTCAGTTGACGGCGGTAGTGACATTACTTGTCTTAAAAGACACGGAGGATGGAGATTGATCACTGCGGAGGAAGGCTACATTGAAGATTCATTTTTGAATAAAGAAAATATTGCGAAAAGAATACTGAAAGTTGATAGTGATAATGATAAACCAAGCACCGTTGTCATTTCTGATTTCACAACATCTGAAAATAATACAACTATTAATGAAAACGTGTTGGACTGCTTTGAGAATTGCTTCAAGAATGAGGGTAGTAGCAGTTTCAGTGGCATATTTAACTTTAATTTGTTTAAACTGTGTATTTAATTATAAACAAAAATTATTGTACAGTTTGTTGAATAAACTCTTATAAATTAGAACTTGATTAAAGGAGGCTAAAGTAGGCACTTTTAAACCTTAGATTAAAAGTGAATACTTTTGTTGCTAAGATACAATTTTTTTCTCAGTAAGGAAAATGTCAACCTTAGAGACTCCTGATGGTCATGTCATAGTTTTGTGTGGTTGCAGAAAAATGTTTTTTTTTTACAATTCGGGTACCTTTTCCCAATCATGTCACTTTTGACATAGGCATTAACTTAAGATAAAAACGTATTAAAAAATAATAAATCTGCAGTGGCAAATAGTTTGGAGAGTTGAACGAAACATATTGTTTTTATTTCGTGCGCGAAATCAGTGTTTTATAGCGTTTTATGGATTTTTTCCCGACCAAAAATTCACATTCTCACGCCCCATTAAAAAAACACTGATTTTATGCACTTAATATAAAAATAACTAACATGATATAGCTAAGTGTTCTAATGGATAGTTAATTTCCGTTCTCACAAAATAAAGTGCCACATTTAGCACATATATGGTACACTATTTTTTCTACAAAATCATTAAAAGTACA
This sequence comes from Monochamus alternatus, assembly GCA_037114965.1. Classification (NCBI taxonomy): domain Eukaryota; kingdom Metazoa; phylum Arthropoda; class Insecta; order Coleoptera; family Cerambycidae; genus Monochamus; species Monochamus alternatus. The sequence goes on from CM073431.1 coordinate 22,852,173, forward strand.
AATCAACGCATTACTTCCTTTATTAAATTTATAAAATAGTTTATTATTGCTAAGGTAATGAAGGTTCGACGTTTGTTGACTGTAACTTCTGACATGGAAAGTGATCCAGAAAATCAATTAATAAAGCCACTTTTTAGTTATTGCCTGGTAAGTCATAACAACAGTACGAGTTTTCGTATAATCCTTTCTTGAGATGGTGTGATCTGAAAAATGTTAATGGCAAGTTCTGTGAAAAAGTACTTCGAAGAAAAGTTCAAAATATGGAAATCATCAGCGCTTTGCTAAAATTACGTCATGTTGAAGGCGATGATAATGAATACAAAGAATCAGAACCTAAGTAAGCAATTTTACAAGTTGTTACTTTTTTGAAGCGAAAAGGCAAAGGATATCGTCCGAAAGTCAATACTATCGATTTTTTAGATGCTATTAAGTATAAAAAAACTTGTAATAGATCTTACGGATCATAGGATGATAAAATGAAGGAATTAATGAAATTGAGTAAATAGTCGAAATATTTAAACCTTTTTTCAATTTATAGGTACGCCCATGAATCCTGACAAATTCACGAGCCAATCGGTTCTGTGCTCGACTAATCGACTTTGGAAAAACCATATTAAACTAAAATTTTCTGGTTTCATGTATCCAACTATTAAAAACAAAACTGTTTCTTTATGCGTTTGTTTAAAAACTACGGGGGATGCGCCTTTATCACCCCACACCCATGTCTATGCCGTAATTCCGTTCTCGTAAAAGTAAACAAAATGCGGCGAGGCTAATCATAAATAAAAATCCGAGTAATCGCATCATTCTCGCTGGCGTTCGTGAGCGGAGTAGTTTTTTTATTGGGCCATCCAACGCGATGGCTGCCCAGTTTATTATTCCAGAGATTTGCGTGTTATGTATTCATGTTTTTCGCCCGCAAGGTTTAATAGCTGCGCCTAGGAAAAAAATTCAAGTACGAGATGCTGCAGTCAGCTAAAGATTACAATTATGAACAAAAATATAAAAAAAATGGTAAAATATAAACTAGAGATTATACAAAAAAGTAAAAGTCGAGGTCAAACTACACATAAAGCTCTATTTTATACGATTAAAACGCCCAACATTCATACTTTTATCCTAGTTGAGATTGAAACTAGTCGCTGAAATAGGTAATTAGTGTACAGGCAGACTCTTAACCTATACGCATAAACTTGTGAAATTATAGCTTAAGACAAATAATGACGAATAATGAAAAATAATGTAATAATAGCTATTTATGATATACGTATTAAAAGTAAGATTTTATTTTGTGAGTGAAGATGATTAAAAAACGAGCGTATCGAGTTTTTTAACTTCACGAACAAAATAAAATCACTTTTAACACGTATATCATACACTATTTTTTCTACAAAACAATCGGAAGAACTTTAAACTCAATAAAAATAAGAAACCAAAAAATACCACACATATCGCAATGTTTATGAACCAACATTTTCGTAGCAACCAGTGCTGTTGTTAGTTACGGAAAAAACGCAAAAATATTGATAGCATTTTCTAGTAATATTATAAGTATAATGAATAATCTCGATAATAAGCGTAACGAATCCATCCCTGCTGAAATCGAAGAAGCCGCCAGTCGAGCAACATTGGAATTATTGCCGGCGAAATCAAAGGAACAGTACGAAATCGCTTATAGAAGCTTTTCGGAATGGTGCAACATTAAAAAGGTCCCTGGGAAATGTAACGAAAGTGTTTTACTGGCATATTTTGAGGAAAAAGCCAAGATATGGAAATCGTCAACGCTGTGGTCAAATTATTCCATGATCAAAACTATGTTAAAAATAAAGCAAGATCAAGATATAAGCAAACATTATAAACTTATTGCTTTTTTAAAACGGAAGGGTGAAGGATATCAAGCAAAAAAGTCAAAAGTTTTGACGAAGACGCATATCGACAAATTTCTCACAGAAGCGGAAGACGAAAAGTATCTGATGATGAAAGCCGCAGCAATAGTGGCTGTCTTCGGGGCGTGTCGCCGGGAGGAATTGTGTCAGATGACCATCGACAATATCGAATATTTGGGCACTTCGGTTGTTGTGACCATACCAGATACTAAAACGAAAGTGCCTCGGACTTTCAGTGTTGTTGGTGAATTCTATTTAAACTTTTTTAGAAAGTATATGGCACTCCGGCCACCCAACGCTGACCATAGACGACTTTTTCTTAAATATATGAAGAATAAATGTGAAGAATCTAGTCGAAATTAACATGTTTGGTAAAATGCCTGCCGACATTGCAGAGTTCTTGAATCTACCAAGTCCTCAACTCTACACCGGACACTGTTTTCGTCGTTCATCGGCGACATTGTTAGCAGATTCTGGTGCAAATCTTACTACCATCAAGAGACATGGAGGATGGAAATCTTTGACGGTAGCTGAAGACTACATTGAAAATTCACTGGAACAGAAGAAGGAAATTGCGTGCCAAATACTTCCTACTGCTGCAACTACTAGCAAGGCCACCAGTACTACCAGTAGTATTTCTACAGATGTGTCACACATGTTGACAGTAAAACCAACTTAAGTATGATGACTCCACAGGGAATTACAATTTCAAATTGTTCTAATTTTACTATAAATGTTAATAGCAATAACTAGTTAAAATGTTGGTTTGTACTTATTTAAAATAAAAAGTTGTTCATGTGTTTGTTAAAACGTTTTATTAAAAACTTTGATTAACTTTTAACACTAGTGTTAAAAGTAACTTACTTTTAACACGCGTGTCAATAAATGACATTTTTAACATCAAAAATGACAATTAAAAAGCCTATTTTTAACAGTTTTGTAGAAAAAATATTTTTAGTTTTGAAAGTTTACAAAAATTTATTAGGTGAAATTTTTGTTAATAAAAGTCAGGAAGATATTTTTGGTATTTGCAGCAGTACTTTGTTATCAGTTGTGGTCCTATTCGTGTTTATTTTCACGCGATTATAAAAGAACTTATGGACATTTATTTTATTTATTTATTTTTAAAAATCAATTTTTTGTCATATTTATTGGAGTTAATATACAATTTTCCTCAACGGAATACCTCGACGATATTCATATTATCCAAATTTAGTGGCTGTAGCTCATCTTTATGTCCAAAGATTTCCCCAACGATATCATCCGAGACGTGAAGCCTTTTAACGTGTGGTTGAGTGGAGTAGGGAAACGGGCAATTTTCGGTCGAGGCCTGGGCAATAAGGGGGAGCCATTAGACCAAAACAAATTGTGAAGCAGCCTGGCATAAGTACTCGGGCAATTGCAACGTAATTTGGGATATCACAATCCATCATTTGGCGAACCCATTTCAAGTGTAGCGGGTATTTACAATTTTCACAGTACGTATTATTTATTGGGCATTGGAAAATCTGCATGTTACTCGGCGAACACACTATTAACAATGATTTTCAGTAAATGTGTAGACTGGAATTGTGAAGAAATACTCATTGGCCCTTTGGTTCTGGAAAATCGGTTAACTGGTGCTCTTTATTTACAATTTGTAAATTTTATGAAAACCAGTTGCCTGCTTAAGCGAAAAATAAAAAATTGAAATATTACGTAATTATAGCGAAAATAAAATACTTACAGTTAACAGGTGATGTGTGACATTTCGCCATAGGTATCCAGACCCCAGATCAGAGAATTAGTCGAGCTACAATAAGTTATCCAAAAAAATTGAAGAAATCGGAGAATTTACAGATTTACCTGAATCAGAAAAAAGAAGAACGATAAACGAAAATGATCGTCATGATCATCGTTATTGAAAAAAATATTTACTCATCGATTAGATCTATCCCAGCCACCTTCAACTTGTCAAAGTCCTCAGTACACCCATATAATTCACAAAAGTTGTATTGCTCCAAAGTTTCTAAGAACTATGAGTAGATTACACAGACAGAAGATTACAATTTTGTGAGGAAATTTGAAATTTATTAAAGGCATTTCAGTTTCAAAAATTACATAATTATGACTGACCAGGCAGCTTTTTGTTTAATCAGAACTGTGAATATGCAAGACACTATAGGTGTTGGAGTCCAGAAAATCCACACTTGATGCAAGAAAATATAGAAAAAGTGATTATTTGAGTTGGAATTGGATTTTTTGCACCTTAAGCTGACTCCAACCTTGAAAATAATTTTTCCAAACCCTAATAAGCACCGTTTGTCTGCTGCTGATGTCTGATTGCAACAAAATGGTGCCCCTCCACTTTTTCACCTCGATGTAGGAAATCATAAGGTGTATGTGAACGGATCCGACGCTATCGAAGGATTGAAAATTTCTATCAGACAAGATATTATTCAAAATGCAATTGATGAATTTAAACATTGAATTGAGCATTATGCAAAGTCAGTAGCTTCATAAGAAATCTGAGAATAATTTAGTTATACTAATATACTAATCTTTTGTTTTGAATTAACTTTTCATGTTTTTTATTTACCTTATATTAGTTTTTGTATCGTTTCACAAACACAATTCACTACTACCTTCTTACAGTTTAAATCAGAAAAATATTTAATAAATTAATAAATTTGTCAAAATTTGGTTGACGAGATATTTTTATTTTTTTAGACGTAGCATATCTCATAATGCGTGAAATACGTGAAACGGGTCACGCCACAGTACCACCAAGCGACGATAGGGAACCCCACCAGCCTCCCAACCTCCGCATTATTTACACAATGAATCAAATTCGCATCCACAAACCAAAGTAGCACCCAATCGGTTCATTCAAAACAAATTTCGATCATCGTCCGTAAATCTAATAATTCATTCTTTAACGCCAATTTGCTATCGCATTTTCCTCCACCGATGAATAATTAATTAATACGGCATGTTAACCGCGTCAAGTAACCGAACCAAGAGGCCTTGTGTGAGAGCACCATTATAAAACATCTGAATATCTGAATAATAAAGTAAAATAAAGGACGGATGTGACGTCACCGCGCTGTGAAATGGATCAGCGGCGGCCACGACGACGATCAACGGTCGTGCTTATGAAAATTACTGTACTGTACAAAGCGTTCCACAGAAACCGCAGACACTTGATAAATTCTTAAAGACAACATATTTATATAATTAATTAAAAATACATATATGGAAAATAATTTGATGTCTCTAAAAAAAATTGTTTCATGGAAATAAATTATTTATTTGTGTAGGGCCAAACAAATATTTATTTCTTGATACCAAGTCATCTATTTGAAAGAGCAAAAATACAATTATTTTATGTACAGAAAGTACACAACAGTTGTTACAAACAGTACAGTTTTGTGTTCAATTAAAAAACATTATTTCCTTTTCAGTGATACACTTCTGGTGTTGATTTAATTATAATCTCGGGTAAAATAAGATTTTTTTCCTACTAAACAATTGCTTATTTAGTTCAACATGGAAGAAATTTCAGGAAACAACTGCGAGCTAATGCCCCGACCAGCATTGAGTTATACCTGAAAAATCTATAGCAAATACCGGTTTCGAACTTATTAGCTCCAATCAGTATGTCACAAGTGAGTGGTGAGGTAACTGACGATTATCCCTGGCTGTTTAGGTTGATCAAACCTGATATACCTGAGGACGCGAAATATAGCTAAGCTATTGACAACTATTTTATATTTATATGAAATAATTCGATTTTTTCCTTTTAAACAAATACTTTTTTCGACGATACGACTATATCAGGAAATTGAGTTTTTTTAATTTAGGGTTTTTCAAAAAATTATATAACCTAATAAAACTTCATTTAAAAATGTTACAAAAAGAATAAGATTATATCGCATTCTTTTATTATACGTTATTCTTTACAGACTTGAACAACTTTTATTTCCAAATAAATTATCAGTACACCAAAAAATATATGTTTGCCTAATTAAATTGTTTGCTGCGAAAAAATTTTTTTCGGTATGATTATTTTAAATGAAACAACCCTGTAAACTATTGCTTTTTGGATTTTACGTTAAATTTTGCGGAAATTTTGTATACAATCGTCTACACCTAAATTAAGTTTTTCTCAAGTTACCTATTTAAAGTTTTAAGAAAAAGTCACGGTGCAATACCATATTAAAAATATACGACATTTTCTTGAACAGTGAAACACTTTAAATTTGAATGTTTGCAACAATAATAATACAGAAATTGCTACATCTGAAAATGATTTCATAAATGTCTGAGAAATATACAGGGCTGCCAAAAATTAGGAACCAATTTTCCAATGTAATAAGGCAATTAGATTCTTTCAAATAGTACTCCCAGTATTTTATTCTACAGTTGAAAATTGAATCAAATTTTGGACTAAATGATATAACATTTGTATATATCTATCTGTTAAGGTTTCCAAGATATAATTTTATTACAAAAATATTCAAAAATACAAAAATATTTCATATCATCAAGTAGTTTTGAAATTGATTTTGCTCTAGAACTCTTTTAAATACATATATCTGCAAAACAATAACTTACAAGCGCTTGTCCCATTGCAGACTAATTGCTGAACATTCTGTATACAATTGCTATATTGAAATTAGGTGCCGCTTTAGACTCTATGAAGTTTTTTTGTGAAGAAATTAATTTCTATGATTTCTTTATATTCATAATGTAGTAGGTACCACAATATGACTATGCTATCCATATTGACAGAAACTATATGAAAAAAAATACCACACACACCAGTACTTCACCACATTACCCAGTCCATTGACTCCACGAAATTGAAGGCCAAGAAACCAAGGCTCAATTTCTAACGCCACAATCTGTCGCGTCTCGTTACAATTTTTTTACACGCACAAAAACCGCACTCATTTTAATCATAACTGCTAATTAGCGTATATCTAACCACAGTATAGTACGTTGGGTCTAACCCCACTGGGAACCGAATTTACAAATATACAAATCACTTCCGTCTTTGATACAAACATTTTTATCGTATAATAACTACTTTTGAGATGGCAGATTATCTACTTTGCCAAGTAATTAAGTCCGTATTTTAAGGTCGCTAAATAACTGAACACTGTCTGTAAAATACGGTACAGTTTCAATTAAAAGCATTTAGATGGACGGCAGTGGCGTGCGGGTCGAAGGCGCTTTGTTTCAAGGTTTGGAGTTATCGCAAACGATATCTGGACAGGGACGTACCCGTTTAAATGCAATTTTTTGTATTGGGAGTGCAGGCATGTGAGGAGGTTCAGTGCCATTTCTCGTATTAGGATTGCAGGAATATGAGTACGTTAAAATGCTTTTTGTTGCATGAGGATTGTATGAATACGGTAAGGTTAAGCGCCATTTATAATAGGAATGTAGGAATGTGTGGAGGTTAAATGTAATTTCTTATATTAGAAGGTTAAATGACAGTTTTTTATAAACAGTGCAGAAAAGAGGTTAAATGCGTTTTCTTATATAAGGATACAGGACTGTGAGGAGGGAAGATCAAATTCTTTAGAATTGAAGGAATGCCAGAAGGTAAAATGCCATGTTTTATATTAAAAGAACAGAAATGTGAGGAGATTAATATAACAAAATCGTTTCTGCCACATCCATAGGGTTAACGTGATGAACTGAATGGGGTAACAGAATAACGAAAAGCCAACTTGAACATTTCGTTTTATAAAAGAGTAGCTTTGTATTCAGTAACAAAACAATTGGACGTCAAAAAGCCGACGTATAAACCTCTGAACTTTTTTTTTATTAAAATGAAAACAGAATACAAATACAGATATGTGAGATAAACCTTATATGTGTATATTTTACAAACTGGAGGCCGTATAAAATTTTCTTATGAAATGTGTAATCAATAGAGCGCCTAACATAAAAATTCTCTTGTTTGGTTTATATCTCAGACGTGTGATGTTCGCTTACCTTTCGGAACATTTTCGTGTCCCTGTTCGTAATATTTCAATGGAATATTAGAGTTTACTCAAAATGGACTTTTTTACTTCACGACTTAATAGTAACTTAATCGTTAATTTTCACTTATTCGGATTTATTGAGCGATTTTATTTTATTTGAAGTCGTAACGCCACTGATGGGGGAGGGTCGAGGGCAGAGGGCAACATGAAGCAGAATTACAATGTGATACATTACATTAGTGACTCTCCCACTTAAGTCACACACATGTTGATGACTTAGCCTGTCTAGCCTCGACTGGTAGCAATCTGTATCCGAATGCAGGACCGGACCTGACTCTTAGGTTCATAAGACTAAGAAAAACATGTATAGCATGAGTATTTGTTGCCAACTTTAATAATCTGTGTAATTATTTTTTTTTTCATATTTCTATCATAACAACGTTACCACATATACAGGGTATTTCAAAAAAAGGTTAAGTTAACTTCATTATCCTATAAAGGCGATTAGCCAAATTCTCTCGCATTCTTTGAAATAGTTGTGGGTCCTTTTGAATGAAAAGACATGCAGCACGAAATCGATCAATTGAGACTTTGTCTCAGATCACTGACTTGGTTTAAGTGATTACATACTGCAAGGTAGTAACCACAACTACATTCTACGTATTGTACCAAAACATCTTCCAACAAGTTAGGTAACACATTTTGCATAAAATTTAAGTAAATATTGCCGTCTAAACGAGCTGGTAACAGAGACAGTTCGATCAGATCGTTTTCAACACCAGCTCAGGTGTTAACTGAAGGCTGATGTGGCGGTTATGGCGTGAGGATTGTGGTTGCTCCAAACGTGGTTGTCCCACTATTAAAATAACTATCCTTTGCTCCGTCGGCAAATAGGACAATGGATGCAAAATTCGGCACTTCCACAAGCCACTGCAAAACCAGCTACAAAATTACGTCCTTGGTTCGTAGTCCGTAGGTCCAAGACTCTAGTATACGTTACAGTGGTAGACATACAAAATCTATTCGTGCATAACACGTCAGACGGTGGAGTGGGAAGCTGCCACTCCAGTAGCAATTGCTTGAATACTCATGGGAGGCTCTTCGACTTCGAAAATCCACCGATAGAACATATCTTGGACGCTCTGAGCCGTCATGGCTTGAAATCGCCTTGCTCCCAAAGTGTTTGGTGAACTGTGGCAAACATTTTATGTGATGGATGATGAAGATCTGGAAATCGCTGCTGATAAATACGTGGAGCCGCTCAAGCATTGTTCCTGATTCCCCACATACAAAATGGATATCCTTTAGCTCAATAAAAGAGAATTGCCCTATTTTGGTTTTCACTACCACATTCGGACGAAAATTACCGATTCTATTCTAATACAAATCTTCAGTTCACTTTTGCTGACGATTTGATAATAAATGCACGATAAGAATTGGTCTGAAACTTCTTGAGATGATTTTCCATTGACTATAGAAATTAAAGTAGCTGCTTAAGATCGTCAATTTGGCGTAAAAATTCTTTAAATCAGAAATAATTTGCTAATATTATGTATTAGCGAACCTAGGTCGTTTTTTTTTCATTTTTCACGAGTAATCATTGCGTCGTTAAATCTTTTAAGGATGCATAATCGAACTTGATTGTTCTTATATTTTTATGTCTTAACATTTTCTATATCTATATGATCTCAAGAATAATATATCGTGTTAAAATAAATTCGAAAACATATGGTATTTAACATTGTATCTTAAAATCTATTCACAATGCACCTAAGATATTTCGCACACTTTAACACGTGTTTTTGATCCTGGCAAACAGTCAACTGGTTACTTGAGTCAAGTAACAGCCACATTCCTACATTTTTTGACCAGACCTTGTACGTATTGTATTCGACTTTTTAATTTCGCCATTTGAGTTCGGTTCTGTCTTCTCTTACACAGTTTGCCCATCCCATAATGTTATGTTTATGTCTAGAACATCTTTGTCGACGACTTACTGGCTAAAGGCGTTTATTTTGCCCCAGTTGTATTACCATACAACCCATAAATGTTAATGAAAATGCTAAAGTCGACGACTGCAAAAATGCAATCAAAGAAATGTACATACAATTGATTTTTAAGTGAGGGAATGTAATTCTCTTTCATTTAATTAATAAATGATATAGTCTTATCGCAGTCAAGTGATGCAAGTATTGCCATTTGTTTATTATTAGTAAAAATATAATAAACAACGATTTTCGCACTTGGTAATATGCTGTGGTAATACTATGATTCAGTAATGATGATTCAGTGTTAAAGATTTTAGTAAACACTTCTGTATTTCGATTTCGAGTTAATGTGAAACTAATAAAGTTTCTAATAAGGTCAGGCTATTTGTATAGCGTTAGTAATGTAAACGATTAAATTTAGAAAGTAAAATTTACCTACTGTTCAAGTGATTTTCATCAATTTTTATTTATGAAATTTTCTGGTTATAATACGGTTATCAAATCTACACGAAGATTATTTTTAATGTGACTAAGTAGTTTCATGAAAATTTTAAAGTAAAAAAATTCAAAGGTATTTCTTATCGAAATTTCGAGAAGTAAAATATACAGAACAAAAATAAACTAAATCATCATTGCTATCCTATAGGTACAATCAATTGCAATAATAATGGCACTGCTTAAAACCAATATGGCGATTTGTTTTGAACTGCTGACGTGCCTATTCGTAAAGAAATCTACTTTCAACTTTTAATATTACTTCTTAGTTGTTTCTACTCACCAATAGAGATTTAATGAAATCTTTACTCAGAACTTCTAGCAGTTCAAAAACTGTTCTAAGAGATTGCCATTATTATTGCAATAGACTGTACGTATAAATAAATGTAAACAATTTTATATTTAGTACTAAATAAGTGTTATGTTAAAAAAATATTTATAGGTTATGTATTTTCGGGTACCTAAAATATTAGTGGTTAGATCGTCCTTTGTAGCTATTTTTCTTGTTTCTTCGGTTATCCTTGAAAATACCCAGGTGTCATGAGATGGCATTCCGATTATTTCCTTATATATAAATAAAATAATTCGTATTTGTAGACAATACTAGCTAAAGTAATTAAATCAAATAACTAATACATAGAAATGACTGTTACTTTTTTTCACTAACAATTTTACACAGCTATTGCAAGGTACATGAAAAATGTTTCATTTCAATTCCAATTGCATTGATTAGTATTTTGATTTAAAATTCCCGCAATAAAAACACACACGTCATTGGATAAATGCCAACCAGCAGAATTTAAGATTATTAAAGAGTTGGCTAAGCAGTGAAATACCATTTAAGAAATTTCTGCAGTAAGCTTCAAACAAAAATTGATAGTTTTGTTAATTGTAGAAAATATTTTCCTGTGTTTCTTGTTTTCTTATGCAACCACTTTGACAGCAATCCCTCTATAAGAAAAACAGCATACTTATACACCCTAAATAAATTTACCTACACTAATAATTCAAATCACATATGGTATTCGCTCTTAAAAAATCATGCTAGCTCATCTTTCTTTTTTTGGACCGAGCGTATAATTTTCCACTACCAAAACCATTTATCTGACTTATTTGTTGAGAAAAACGAGAAACCCGTATAGGAAACCCCATCGATTTCCGCACCCATCGGTTTATATAATAAATCCAGGGCTCGTTCAATAAGCCTCGCCATTTGGCAGAATATATCTGGTTATTATATAAATGAAATAGGCCCCGGGTTCGTTGCTCCTGCTATATCTTCGGCCGACTAAACTGGTGTTGTTCCCGTTTTGACTTTATTATTTTCGTCGACGTCGCCCATCTCGTAAATCCGTGCACGCGCGAACACAGTTCGCGAACAGGGGGGTGTATTTATGCAAACGGGACCAGGGGCGCTTTATGGATCTCTATCTGTTAAATTAATATGGGAAAATGCGAAATTCCCGGGCTTTCCGACAGTGGCGTGTAGTTACAATGATATAAAAATAAAATGTATAAACATTTAATATTTTAAAAAAATTAACAAATAACTTTTTTGTTTATCCTGTCACAGGAATCCCTTGAAATAACATAAAAATGAGGGACAATGACTTCTACTAAGACTCTATAAAAGAGGTAACCGCAGTGGCCATTTTGGTTCTTCATTCTTACCACCAACTACATCTCATCTGACGTGTCATTCGAAATAACAATATACAGTTGAAAATGGTTTCCAACCGTCTGACACACGCGCAATGTATTTTCAATGCCCTCATAAGGTTGCAAATTCATTGTTTTAGTTGGAATGTGCATGCACCTGACGATTGGAAACTGATTTTGGTGTTGTACGACCAAACAAATATGGACCTTCTATCTATTATTATCTTACTTATTCATTTTGTAATTCATATCAGTTTTCTACAATTGTAGTCAGTAAGAATGAACATACTTTTTTACAATTTTTTTTTATTATCAATCACGATCTATTGAAAGGACACAATATGGTTGAAAAATATGGTAAGTAGGTCTAGTTTTATCGTAAAAAATCAATAAGAAAAAACATTCGCAATTAATTCATTAATTCACTATTTAACTCTGTATATTTATCAAGCTACTTTAATATTTTTATATATATGTATATTGTATACCCATATCACCCCGGACATTCATAATGCCGGCTACCATAAAAACCCGAAAATAATGACGGTTGGGTTGTTATGGATATGTTTGAAAATATCTAGCATCAGTCATAACCATAAGCAAGGGATTTTCTGTTGTCATAACCAGAAATCAAGATACGTCAAAGCTATGACCTTTTATAGTTTTTATTTCGTATGAAGCAAAATATAAAACATTGTATGTACCACGGGAGATATTAGGATGATTATGCTCTGCGGGCATAATCATCCCTGTATCTCGCTTGGTACATAAATAACTATTATAGCTTCTCTCATTTTATGAAGGAAACTTATTATTTTAGTAGTTTTTTAAAGCTTTTTATTTTTTAAAATAAAATCCAAAAATTTTGTACATAGGCGGAATTCGTAATTCGAGGCATTTTTTCATAATGATATTTTATGATAAAAATAGACTTAGCCATGATGAGTTTTGCCATAGCTTAATAAACAAAGTGTTTATTTAGTAAGCTGTGGTTTTGTTTCATATCTACAGAAATAGTGACAAAATACAGTGAAATTTTGTTTTTCTTTAATTCAATATTATTTCCAAAATTAGCACCTTTAAGCTGCTTTTTGTTTCAAATACCCTAAACAAAGTCTTTAAAAACAACCCTATTATTATTTAAGTAGTATAGAATACCTTTTTATTAATGTCTCTCTATTTTAGCGCCATGAAGATCCTTCTGGCCAAGCTCCCTCGTCCATGGATCGTAGACGAAAAGAAGGATGATGGCTACACAGCCCTCCACTTAGCCGCTCTCAACAACCATGTAGAGGTGGCCGAACAGCTGGTCCTCCAAGGAAAGGCCAACATGGATCTGCAGAATGTTAACCTTCAGACAGCACTTCACCTTGCTGTTGAACGTCAACATACCCAAATTGTTAGGGTAAGTATTTGTAGTGGTTGTAACGTAGCTGCTAACTAACTCTTCACAATTTCCAGCTTTTGGTTCGAGAAGGTGCTAATCTCAACATAGCTGACAAAGATGGGGATACACCCCTCCATGAGGCACTACGCCATCACACCTTGTCGCAATTACGCCAACTACAAGATGTCCAAGATGTCGGCAAGCTATTGATGGGCTTAGGGACCCAGGGTTCTGATAAGAAATCCTCAGCCAGTATTGCTTGCTTCCTGGCAGGAAACGGTGCTGATCTGGCGATCAAGAACAAGAAGGGCCAGACTCCTTTGGACCTCTGTCCTGATCCTAACTTGTGTAAGACCCTTACCAAGTGTCATAAGGACAAACAGAGTGGGGAGATGGAAATGGGACCCAACCAGAACACCCAAAACTCCAATATAAATTCTACATTAGATGAATGTTTGGTTTGTTCCGATGCAAAGCGGGACATGCTGTTCCAGCCTTGCGGTCACGTGACCTGCTGTTCTGCATGTGGACCACGAGTTAAGAAATGTCTCATATGCAGGGAATCCGTCGCTACAAGAATTAAGGTATTACAATATTCCAGGAAACAACCCTGTTGTAGTACGTGTGACTCTATTTCTCGTCTTTTCTAGATCGAAGAGTGCCTGGTCTGTTCCGACAAGAAATCGGCTGTTCTCTTCAAACCTTGCGGGCACATGTGTGCCTGCGAGAGCTGCTCCCAGATCATGAAGAAGTGCGTAATGTGCCGAGCACAGATAGAATTGATGGTACCGATGACAGTCTGCTCTGGCGGCCTCGGCATCATTTCCGAAGTTAAAGCTGATGTCGAGGAGGAAGTGAAGCCTTCTACCAGCGAGGCTCCTGTTCCTCAAGGACCTTTGATGAACAATGGAGGTCGAGACACCACTAACTCGAATGACATCCAGAAGTTGCAGCAGCAACTTCAGGACATAAAAGAACAAGTGAGTACATAAAACGTAACTAAACAAAACTTTTTTGTGACAAATATTTTTTTTATAGACTATGTGTCCCGTTTGCTTGGATCGTCTTAAAAATATGATCTTTTTGTGTGGTCATGGGCTGTGCCAGATGTGCGGAGATCAAATGACGGAGTGCCCCATTTGCAGAAAGGCGGTAGAGAAAAGGATCTTGCTGTACTAGATGGAATTTTTATGTTTGTAAGATTGAACTGTAACTTTGATTCTTACTTTATAGGAAATTAAATACATAATATCTTATTTGTAATGTATCATGTTATGTAACATTTACTTTGTAAGTTCATTTCATACTGTTAGGTGTGCAGTGTTAGTGTTATGCATTAGGTCTATTTGACATTATAAATATACTTAAAGGATATGTTTCGAAACTTCATAGAACCAGTGTATAATATTTTGTATTGTGTAATTTGTATTGTGTAATGTAACTGTATTTTCACTTTTATAGATCCCTAAACCTTGATAAAAATGTTATATTCGAATACCACTAAAGTAAAGTAATTTTTCACATATTTTGGATTAATTCGTTAACATTGTTATGGTTTAAATCAGTAAATAGTATCAGTAAATTTAGGTTTGTTATTTTTAAGTATTTTGTATAAGTATATGCATGTTGATGGGCATTCTACGATTTAGATATTATTGAATTGTATCACACAAAATCTTTATCTATTTATCTAAGTAGTTACAATTTTGTGGCTTTTACTAGGTTTTAATCGCATGTTTCTTACATAAATATTTTGTTGCGAACTATAAACTTTAAATTAATTTTTCAGGACATTTATTTTAGCATAGATTATAATATTTCATATGTTTATCTACTTTCTCATTAACATGTTAGCATTTAGGTACCTATATCTAAAATTAAATCTAGTTTATATAAATTTGGCATATATTCTCTTTCTGAAAACATATGTCAATACCTAATATAAGTAAAAATTGTTTTACATAGAAGAAAATTGCATAGTTGAGGCACGAATTCAATGTAAGTACGTCATCAGCCAATTGATTTTTATTTAAACTATGCACAAGAGTGAAACCACCCGTGACGTGCACACCTACATTGCATACGTGCCGCTACTAAGTATGTGAGAATTGATTTTGTATAATTTAAGTCTTAGTGACACATTTATTTGTCTTTTCAGTGTTGTGTTTAATGATTCATTTTGTATTTGTCGAAAAATAAAGTTCATTAATAAAATTCAAAAAAAAAATTATTATTCTAATGCTTACCTACGATATACCCTTGTATGTTATCTGGGTTTCATACACTGAACACAACATTTCACAAAAAAAAACGTACAACTTGAACTGCAAAAATAAATTATTTTGACAATTTTCAACATTTGAAAATGTTTCACAGATTACAGGCATCTATTAATAATTGGTTTGCGTCAAGGCTAAATTGAATTTAACCCTACTTTTGCGTGTAAAAAAGTACAGTACAGTTTCACAGCAATTACTTTATTCAATAAACTTTTAAATTCATCACTAATATGACCCATTCAGTTGAAAAAGGATTAAATTTGCTGCGGTCGTTACCTAGACTTTGCCTAGCTAATATAAAAGATCACAATAAAAGAAGAGTAAGTATTGAATGGAAAATTATACAGTGAAATAAGAAATTTTTTTCAGAAAGGCCGTCGAGGCAGAGGCCAGCATGGTGGAGACAAACATGGAGCTGGTAATAAAGGCTCAGGACAACGCCAGAACTATATGAGACTGGGTTATGAGACGGGCAATAATCCTTTCTATTTACGTTTCCCATGGGAACCATATTACAGAGGACATCAGTAAGCCAGGTACCTACTGAAGTATTTGAGGGTAATTTAACGAAGACTTTGTTTTAGTTTGAAGAGGCAATATCCTCCACTGTCTTTATTAAATCTTCAGAAAATGATAGATACAAATAGAATCGACACTACGAAACCGATTGATTTGGTAGCCATTCTAAATTCTGGGTTGTACAGGATGTTTCCCGACCAACGTCACTTTGGAGTCAACTTAACTGATGAAGGTGCAGATATATTTAGTGCAAAGATTAATATAGAAGTGCAGTGGGCCAGCGAGTTAGTTATAGCAGCAGTAGAGAGAAGTGGAGGTGTTATTACGACTGCTTATTACGATCCACATTCCCTAATGGCCATGCTAAACACTAAAAAATTTTTTGAAAGAGGTAATAAGATTTTATTTGTAACTAATAAACGATAAATGTCAGCACAAATAACTTTTAGGTACTCCAATACCACGTAGAATGATGCCACCGCCTGATGCGATAGAATATTACACGGACCCTTCAAAAAGAGGTTACTTAGCTGATCCAGAGAAAGTATCTGAAGAGAGACTAGTTTTGGCTCAGAAATATGGTTATAATTTATCCAAAATAGAAAACGATCCATTATATGAAATGTTGATGGAACGGAAAGATCCAAGGCAAATATTCTACGGATTGCATCCAGGTTGGGTTGTAAATTTGCGAGATAAAGTGATACTTAAACCGCAAGATGAAGACTTGGTTGAATATTATAAATCATAATTTTAATTGAATTTGTAATAGTTATGTGTTGTAGATTTAAATGGAATAAAATGTAATATTCTTTTTTCTGTTTTCATAGGAATGTGGGGAATTGTTATGCCAAAATAGAGCGACTTAAGTGTCATATTTGAAAAAAATTTATTTGAACATTTCAAAAACTCACTGACTGTCGAGTTGAAAATTTTGTACTAATTGATAAGAGCTTTAGTTATTTCTTACCGATGAAGTAAATGTGACAAATTTAACTAACTTATAAGACACTTATCACTTAGTGTTTCTGTATCCACGTTCCTAATTTGACGCATATCTTACAACTCCAAAGGGCCTAAACTGTCCTTGGCCTTCTCTATAATAAATAATAACTTAGAACTTTTGCAGTTGAACATTTTTATAAATTTGGATAGAACGTAGTCAAAGATCGTCAAAAAATTTTTAAGATCTTATCTCAAAAATTAGAAGAAATGCATTCATTATTTCTTTTGACACCCTATAAACCCCGCTAGTTTTAGGTTTTGAGGCATTAATTTTTTATGTACAATATCTCTTCAGAATATTGATGCATCATTATGGACGTATATCGGTAGTTTTGATTCAAAACAATGAGACCTTGATTCATTTTGAGTAAAATGTTACATTATTTGAAATCTGCCACTGTGTTGTTAAATATTTTGAATTTTTCGTTGTTAAATTAATTTGCATATCGAGTTGTTTTACCTTGGGAACTGTTTTGTGATTTTCAATTAGTATACCATGTTTCTTTAAAATTAAGCAAACTTATTTGACATTATTTAACCACTTCAGAAGAATTGAAAAATATATATTTCGAGTTCTATAAAAGAATGGATATCTGCCAGTTTGCGTGAAATGTATAGAATACATACATTAAACTTTTGCAGAATAAGTTTTTGTAGCAACATTCTATTTCTATATAGAGATACTTGGTTTGTAGTATACAGTGTTGAGAAAAATATCAATGCATCCAAAAATAAGTTTACTTCACAAAAAAAAAAATAGAATATATTTATGAATAATTCCGACTCCAAAGGAAACAAAATGGCGGCGACTACAGATGTCTAATCTTTATGTGAGGCATTTCGCTCTTCTTCGGTCTGCAAAATAAATGTATAGCATCCTGATTCATTTCTGATTTACTAAAGTACAAAATTTTTGAAAAATTTTACTTTAACTCTGACGTCCATACCTCTCAATATCTGACATATGAACCAAAATGGCGGAGACTACGGTATATCTAATCTTTATAACATCGGTGGCTTAATAAGTTCCATAACGTTTCGAGAGATATCGCTTTCTTTTTCAACCTGCAGAACAAATGTATAGATCAAAATTTATTTTAGCTTTACTGTCTATGGCTTTACCATAAGCATAAAAGGAAAATTTTACTCTAAAACTCCACCATTGCAATTTACAACTCTAAAATATTTGTTAAGTATTGGATAAAAAACACTCGATGTAAAAATATGAAAATTCTATTTGGTATAAAATACTTTTTACAAAAATATGAATATAAAAAATGTAAGAGATTAAAAAGGAATAAAATTGAGCATGGTGCATGGCAATGTTATAGGCTGGTCATTGCTGGCGGCCGGGCATAAGCCTTCGGTATGAACCCATACTTCCTAGTCTTGGGTGCATACGCCCACAACCAACCGTCGACCGTCTGGTTATTGAGATCCGCGTAAATCCAATCCCCTCTTCGGACAGTTAGATCATCAGGAGCCTGGGCCTTGTAGTCGTAAAGCATCACTAGTTCGGTACCGTGGTACCGCAAATCATCAGCAGTCGAATTTGTTAATGTGTGAGTGTTAGTCTGACTGGTGAAATTATTGCCACTGTTTTGAGTAGCTGAATTTAGATGTCCTAGAATAGAAAAGGATAAGGTTTACACGATTTCAAAACAGTTACAAAATAATGCCTTGCCTTGTATCACATTATCGGCAGGATAGACAAAACCTGAAGGAATGAACCCTTCTTGACCATCGCTCCTCACAATCCAGTACCAGTCAGGGTCTTCTCTGTTCAGTACTAAAAAAGGAGTAATGTCGAACTTAACGTTAGCAAAACGAATATTCTACTAGATTAAAAATTTATTTTCTTTTGTGATTATAAAACAGGTACTATGGATTACTACTACTACTACTTTCAATTTTAAGTTTATATCTCTTTCGTAGAATACTAATATATATTCTCAGGATAATTCAAAATTGTAGCCACTTAATCAATAAAATATTTTAATTTTCTCTTTTGCTCTATATATTGGCTGTGTTCAGCAGATAGAAAAAACTGTTTAAGCTTTAATCATAACTGGAAGTGCTAATCTCATATTGTACTAAAAGACCTATCTGTCAATATAATATATGTATACATTCAGTATATCTTCAACTCTGCCTTTAGCGGAATAACAATTTTGTATCTACAGATTACCATGAGATGGCGCTGTTTTCATAAGAACAATAAAATCCCTAGATTAATAAAAAAACCTCAACTGATTATCGTTTCTTCAAAGTAGCAGTTTGACAAATGTCATTTTCCAGTTTTACAAAAATTTATTATTTTTAATTACATATACCATCGTTTGCTAAATCGCATCGTGTTACTGTAATACTTGTCTGTCGAATCACCTGAATTTCAATCTAGAATTCTGTAATGTACTATAGTGTAGCGACTCCAATGTTAGTATTTGGAAACATACACATCAGGCTATAAATGTCAGTATTTGATATTGGCACTGTAATAACTTATCTTTTAATAGAACCTACTTACTTAATTTGGTTTGCAAAAATGTAAGTATTTTTTATCTACTATTTTAAACTATTAAAATATGCGGCACTGACACCATTCTAAGCTTTTGTGTCTAAATATTTAACATTTTTCACAAAATTGGGTCCATACCTATGAATAATATTTTTTTTATTTTAGGTTGTATCAATTTAAAAATGATACCTAAACAGAAACATACTCCTTAACAGATATTTGACATTTGCCATAATTTCTATTACTTATGAAAACTTACTTACAAACTTACAACTTACAAATTACTTATGAAAACAATTGACAACAATGTCAGACTACGTCATTTGTGCTGTAGTGTGCTGCCGCGCGCGGTGTATCACTGCTAATGGGTAATGAAACAGATTAGGGAAAGCACTGCTGCTGCCATTTAACTGACAGTGCATATACAAACATTTTTTGCCCTTTGATAAAAAAGTTTCAAAAGTTTAAATTTATATTTCAATGTTGGTAACAGATATTTTATATCAGCTGATATTTGATTGAAATACAAGTTTCGAATAGAAAACGTCATTTGTCAAACTGTCCTTTTGGGGCAAACAAGAACAATAATTGGTTGTAGTAATTGGACAGTCTAGGGATTTAACTTACTTAGAAGAATCTTTAGAATTTCTATAAAACTCTCATTAGAATTGTGGCATCAATCCTGCAAAATTTGGCAGCACATACTACATCATCTTTCTCCATATTATAAATAACATTTAAAACACAAGCATAAATAAAACAAAGATTACAAAACACAAATGAACATATGACATACTACTGAAATAATGTTTTGTACCGCTACCGACTTGGACAGGTTTTATTCCAAAGTTATTATTATAATTAATTGTTAGCTATTCTGTGACGATAAGATAGTTGAGTTTTTATAATTTTACTTGTCATAACCTAAAAATTATTATTAATCGGTATGTTACAATTATTTTATTTGATAGTTTTTTTGTTTTGACATACATGAAATAAATCTTATTAATTCTTAACCATAAATTAAATTTATTCAAAAATTTCGATACCTATACTATACTATACCTACTGAAAAATTAACTAATTCTTACGTTAACAGATTTTTTTATTTGGCATTTTCAAGGGTAAAACATTAATACTGAATAAACAAACACAAAAAAATGTATGAGACATGCCTATTATCTACTGATCTTACCAGTCACAAATTCCCCTCTCTCTACCGACACGTCATTCTCATCGCGGGCGATGAAAGTGTACAGAACGATGTACCGTCCGGAGGGGTCCTTACAAAAAGGAATCATGTCAGGTTCCGAGTGGATACTGATGGGGGACGCTGCCCCTGTTCCGTGCTTTTTCCCTAACGAATCACAGTCGCTTGTGTCTACACCTGCCCCATCGCTACAATAAAATGGTGAAAATGGATAAGGCATTAAATTATGTTCACTTACCAGTCGTGGTTAGTGTCTAAACTATCTCCGGATGCCAAATGGGCCTCTCGGGGCAATTTTTTCTTGATGGCAAGTTCGGCCAGGTGATTGTTGTACGGAGTACAGTATGAGTAAGGTATAAATCCTTCTTGCCTTGTATCGAGTCCAATAACATACACCCAATCATTCTCCCGATACAAAATATTAACAATCTGTAATATGTTACCAAATATAATAAAGAATAAGAAAAAAAAGTAAAGTATTTTTTTGAAGTCTTGTAAAGAATATGAATGCAAAGTTGGCGGTTTGTTGAGTTTTTATTTCATTAGCAATGTTTTGAGTTCACACAAACAGCACAAAATATTTAAGACCCACACACTGCTTTTAAGTGGGTCAAGTTATTTTGGGAGTGCTAAATTCATTAACCCTTTTCCTATTACCTGCCCACGTTTTACTTCTAATTCGTCGTCTACACAGGGGGTGAAATCGTGCAAAACCACCATTTTACTGTCCGGAGACAATCCATGTTCCTTCTCGATACCAACTCTCACTAAAGTTTCGATACTAGCAGAGCCTGTAATACGACCCATTCCTGGAGTGACCCCATTGTTGGACCTGCTTAACTCCTTTTCCAAGTCTACACTGGAGGCTACAACAGAAATTATTCAAAAATTAAATCACAGGAGTTCAAAAGGACAATGGACGTACTTACATTTTTTCTTTTTTCCACGTCTGATACGCACAGGGCATAGAAATGCCATCTTTGTAAAATGTTTACATACTTTCCAATCGTTTAAGGATGCTTTATTCCACTCGGGCTCAATTCATTGACCCCATATCCTTCATAATTTTCACAAATGTTGTCTTTCGGGATAGGTAAGTATTTGCTGATTGCCCGTCCCGTAAATAAAAACAGTTAAATGAAACGAAAGTACCTAAAGGTGACATGCTCCTTTCGGTGGCTGCGATTGGTGCTACAGCAGGTAACTCACCTGCGCCAAATTCAAATAATAAGTAACCTGTTTAAATGTGGTGGACATTTCTTTGATTTATACATTATGTTATTTATCTCAATATTGTACTTTTTTAAATATCTAAATAGAAACGTGGTGTGAAAGAATAAATAATTTAATTATTATTAGACTATTATTTAGGTTTTTTTAAACTTGGCTTCAGTCCCTGAAACAGTATCCTGAACATGAACTTGGCCTTGAACTCATTTTTGACAACCATTTTTACCTGAGAAAAATATTGTCAATTGTGCCAATGGTTGCCAACCACGAAATTTTTACCAAGTCAAAGTAGTGATAAAAAATAGAATAATACGTTCGTTTAATAATGCGTACTTAATGCAAAATTTATTTTTGTGGTTCTAGTGACGCGAAAACTTTAGAAGTGAAATCAAAGATAAAAATGAGAGTTTGTAAGTACTTACCCTTAATTAATTTATTTTTAACATATTTTACTACTAAAATGTTTCTCTTATTCAAATTCCACAAAGTTACTTTTACAATTGTTTCTTTTAGTATTACGTAATTCTTTGTTGACCTGTAGGTATTTTTTGTGTAGGAAATATACCTACATTTCAAATTAAAATATTAATATACTTGTAGTAGATAAATATAGATAGGTATATCTAAAAAATATCGTTTTTAAATCGATTGCCCTTCGAATTCGAAAATTTAATTTATTTATTAATAGAGTGAAACGTGAATTATCTAAGAAATACATCGATATATCTACTGATATGCAAATAGACTCATTAATATTGGTATTAGTAATTGTTCCAAGAAGTCCCTTTCTATTTTAACAGACCCATTAAAAGACAGACCGGATTTCCTGCCAATACCTGCAAGTAATGCTTCTACCTAAAAGGAGCAACTACTAGGTACTTTTTACACATCTGTATAGTCCGCCGTGTGTGATCGCGATTGTGTATCATAAATCAAAACATTTTAACTTTCAAATATTTTTGTATAAGATTTATTGATTATTTCCATTTAAAAATTACAGCAAGCAATTGAATGTTTCTAGGTATTTTTTTTTTCATGCGTACCAAGTGCGTAATACTCCCCCTCATATCCAACAGTTGCTCCAGTTTACCTTGTTTGCGTTCTAAAGTTTGACACTATTCAGGTATGGTATGAATGCAAGGTCCTCAGGCACTGGCATAAGGATGTAAAAACGCCCATAAAATAATGTTTCATATTATCTGAATTCCAAGGTTGCGTAAACGATTTTGCAGAACGTAATTTTTGATAGCCATATACAGGGTGTAACACGTTTTACGTGTAAATATGGGTAGGCGTGTGAAAATTATGTTAAATTTAAACTCAAAATAAGTAGGTATTATTTTTTTTGTTATTTATTATAAAAGACTTTTATATAAAATTAATTAAATTTATAGATGATAGAATAGCTCATCAGTTTATTATTAAAAAAACATAAATCTTAACAATCAGTTTAATTAACTCCTAGACAGTTACTAATTTCTTTAAATGTTTATTTTAAAGTCATAATTGTACAATTGAAGAGTGGAAATTAGAAAGGGCCTAAGTGCCATATTTTCCGAAATCGAGTTTTTCGCGTAGAAACATTCTATGTACCATGCTTTATGTCCTATGAAAAATTCTAAGTACCAAGAATAAAGTTTAACCTTATAGGAACCTCTCGTGTATGTCGATAGTTGCAAGCATTTTCCTTAGAAAAATTCTAAGTCCAATAGGTTATAACATCAGTAATGTCTAGACATGTGCACGTGTACCTTGTGTCTCACAATTTCTGGATTTGTAGTATATTATAATGGAAGAAAACCAAAAAATGGAGAAGAAAAGGTAGTGGTTCAGTCCAAGTAGAACGCAAGGTATCAGACAATAAAAAATCTCTTCAAAGCATGATTCCTTATCTTAAAAATTCAGAACATCAACGCTTCTATAAACAGCTACTTCAGATTGAAGACAATGATTTAGTATCACAAGAAGAACGAACAGGTGTTTTATGTATGTTTCTTTATTAAACATCAGTAGTTATGGCACTTGGCCTTTTCCTAATGTCACACTTTTAAACATGTATAATATGTTGTAGTACAATGTTTAGTTTGCCAAGTATTGTTAATAAACCTTCATTGTTCATTGTTTCAGTTTGTTATGTCCATAAACGTTTACGTATGAAAGTTATCCGAGTTTTATTTAGTTTTTCTTGATTATCTCAAAACTTTGTTTTTGGCACTTAGGCCCTTTCTAATTTCCACTCTTCAATTGTGAAAACTGACTCCACTCGAAGATGGTAATAAGTCGATTACTGTACTGCAATAGTTTCTTGATTAAAGAACTGGGAAAAGCAGCAGATTTAGGAGCAGGTAAGATACTAATTAATTAATTCTTCAATATATCCTTTACCAACCATCGAAGACCTCCAGCGTATATGCCTTTAAGACGAACTCAGCTTCACATCAGCTAGCTGTATAGCAGATGATCTTCGAAAACAATGACTAACGTACTAAATTACCGGTAATTTTATGTTAAAATTTTCGTTTCATATTTTTACTTTTTTTGAATTGTAGATCAATTTTCGAAAAAATGTTATTTGATACTCTATTACAAAATGGGAAAGTTGCATACATTTTATATTGGTTTGAAATGTACCTTACAGGGTAATCTTTCAAATGTATTGAAAGGTCAGAAAATGTGTCTGGCGGATAGATAATAATTAAAATATTTTAACAATAATAAATTGTGACCGAAAACACGATATCATCGGTGTGATGTCACACGACATTCAGCTCGGTTTATATTTCCGTAGATACAGGTGCAGTGTTACGGGATATGATGTTGGTGGTAAACAGGCGTTTGTTTTTTCAGTTTTTAAGGCATTTTTGGATAATAGATTGTGCAAATACTGTGTAGTTAACGCTGTGAAAATTCACGATGACGGAACCGGGTTTTGTGTGTAAGCATAATCAGACAATTTGTCACGAGTGGATTCATATAATTTTATGCTTATGAAATTTACTTCATTAGTGCAGAAATACGGGCAGTCAAAATAAGTAGGTGTCTATTTTCCCTTTTTAACATTACCATAATTATTGATTATGATGTGGTGAACTCGCAGTATTGTAAAACGTAACTTATTTCTTTGTTTACAATATAGCTCGTGAAAATTACGGCTACAATGCTGTTAGTTACGTCCAGATAAAGGGTTTTACTTGAGGTACCTATTTATAAAATTATGCCATCTGACTTCACATTAAACTATTTATTTTAATTTGAAAAATAATAAATAATGATTTGCTATTTAGTATTGATTTCCTTAAAGATTTAAAAAATGTATTATCTACTTTTGTTTATTATGTTTTTAGAATAAAACAGGTAAGTAAGTAATTCAATCTAATAAGTCAGATAGCAAAATTTTATAAATGCCTCAAATAACATTCTACATCACGTAAGTGGTAGGAGCAAATAATACAGAACTTGTTATTTAGAATCGGAATGAAGCCCTGAATACAGTAATTGAAATAAAAAATAATAATAAAAATGTATACATATATAGTAGCTTAATAGAAATGTTTAATTGATTTTTTTCAACTTTATGCTGAAATATTTTTTATTAGGTGGTGTATGCTGTATTCGTACATAATGGCACAACACAGTACTTTTTGCATTTGTCCGGTGGTGATGCACTTTCTGTGCTCATTTTACAAGTCTATTTTTTCAATTTTATTGAGCATCATTATCTATTTAACACAATAACACTTAATAATATCATAAACGACAAATGAACTCTTCGAAACTTATGTACTGCGTTGTCCGAAAGCATAGAAATCATATACAGCTATAAAGGAGAATGCTACACAGGGTGTTAAAAAAAGAGTGTAAAATATTTAAGGAGGTAATATTATGAACCCAAATAAGCAGAAAAGTCTCAATAAACATGGTTCCGCAAAGTAACGGTTGCGGAGATATGGAATGTTTTATGTTTTTTAGCCCCTTTTCTTATTTTGCAAAAACGTTGTGTATTTTCTTATAATAGTTGGTTGATGTTTAGTGAAATAAATAGTACGTATTTGACAGTTGTTCCCAGTGCACAAGTATCTTCGCTATGGCTGATTACTCTAACGCAGAATTAACAGACATGCATTTCATGTACGATCGTGCTAATGGGAACGCCACCGAAGCGGGACGTCTTTATGTTGACGCTTATCCAAATCGCCAGATTCCTTCACAACGCATGTTTGGAAAAATTCACCACACACACAAGATTGTGTGATACCGGTTCCTCGAGCAAACAGTGCCATTTATCCGGAAGACCAAGGTCGGCATCCACTCCTAGAGCAGAAGAAGAAATTCTAGCACTAGTAGAGCAAAATCCAGGTACGAGTGTGCGGAGAATATCAGCCGAGGTAGGAATTAGTGGTTCTCTTGTTTGGAGAATCCTTCACGAGCAACTGCTTTATCCATATCATGTGCAACGAGTAGAGGCCTTAAATCCAATAAATGATCATCAAGCACGTTTGGTTTTTGCAGCTGGTTTCTACGTCATGATGCTGAAGACCCCCGTTTTCTTGCAAACATTCTTTTTACCGATGAGGCCGGGTTCACAATACGCATATTTGGGCCGACGAAAATCCTCATGCTCTAATAGAATCTGGACATTAGGCACGTTTTTCATTAAACATTTGGATGGGTATTGTAGGTGACAGGTTTCTAGGTCCTGTTGTTTTACCAAACCGATTAACAGGCGCTGGTTACCTCAACTTTCTGCAGAACACACTGTATGAGTTTTTGGAAGACATTCCTTTGAATTAGAGGCAACAAATGTGGTTGTGGTTATGGTGCTCCAGCTCATTTTTCCATGGCC
Source organism: Monochamus alternatus (assembly GCA_037114965.1). Classification (NCBI taxonomy): domain Eukaryota; kingdom Metazoa; phylum Arthropoda; class Insecta; order Coleoptera; family Cerambycidae; genus Monochamus; species Monochamus alternatus. The sequence continues at coordinate 22,879,170 of CM073431.1, forward strand.
GTTAGGGAGCATTTCCACCAAACTTTTCCACATAGATGGGTAGGAAGGGCCAGACCTGTTTTATGACCTCCAAGATCGCCTGATCTGAACCCTCTAGATTTCTTTGTTTAGGGATATTTGAAGACATTAGTGTATGGTACTCCTGTAAATAGCCTGGAAGAGCTGCAGCTACGGATTAATCAAAAGTGTCAAGAAATCCAAACCAAGGAGGGTGTTTTCGAAAGAGTTCGAATATCGTTGAGACGAAGATGTCGTGCCTGCTTGGAAATGGACGGAGGGCACTTTGAACATCTTCTGTAACTTTGTTTTTTGTTTGTTAAAAGCTTTCTTTGTCGGTTTATTCCTAATAAAATAAAATGTTTGAAAAACTAATAGTGGTCCATATCTCCGCAACCGTTACTTTGCGGACCCATGTTTATTAAGACTTTTCTGCTTATTTTGGTTCATACTATTACCAGTGTTTATATAAGTATAGTTAGTCAACCGGCCTTAGTTGTGGACCATGTCGGCTAGATGGCGGGACTATGATATGTACAAAATATCTTAAACGAGCCTTAGAGAAGTTGGTAAACAGGATCAGACCGACTTTATTTTAAAAACTAAGTCAAACTGACCCTGTTAACTGACTTGCTTAGGACTCGTTTAAGAGATTTTGCACATTAATATGTGACTATAATTAGTCCCGCCATCTAGCCGACATGGTCCACAACTAAGGCCGGTTGACAAACTATACTTTATATAAACACTGCTATTACCTCCTGAAATATTTTACACTTTTTTTAACACCCTGTATTATACATGTGCGAACATCATATGAAATCACAGGTCTTCTCTGTGGCGGCGACCCTTTTCTGGGGGCGTGGTCAGACTAAAATTTTATATGTCGTAATTGTCTAGGATAAACGCCATTTCTATTAAAATAATACATTATTTCTTCTGCACGTATTTGAAAAAATCATGCAATTTGTCAATTCATTTGCATTCTCGAATTACTTTTATTCTCGAATTCAGAAATTTCGCAATCTATCAAAAATAACTATTTTACGTATAGTGACACATTTCTTTTTAAATAAATCTGCCGATGCACTTTGCCTTAAATATCCGTCTCAGAGGGCGCGACCTTGGGGAATCCCATAACGAAAACAGTTCATTTCTACGGTTATTCTTCTTGACAGGTCAAGCCGAAACATCTCAAACTAATTAATTACATGCAAAACTCCGATGAAACCATTAAATTATAATTTTTCATCTCTTAATAAGTTTTCGCTTGCTTTGGCCTTCGGTTATACGGTAATTTTTTGTTTAATATTGTTTGTCTTCATTTTAACGTGGCTTTTCTAAGTAACAGAACAATTAGCAATTAGAAATTATTCATGTATTCAATACGACAAGGCGTTTCGAGTAAAAGTAGAAATTTGGAATGGGTTCAGGGATCGTGACTCACATATTAACAGCAACACTGTTTATTTTTTAAAGACATGTTCCATAAATGTAAATTTGCAGAGAACTATACTGTTTACTTTCATCTTTAGTAAACGTGATACTAAATGTATAATGGGGTATTACCCAAAACATAAAAAGTTAAAAAAGTAGATCGAATTGATAAATAAATATAACTAACTAGGCAGACACATAAAACTTCGGAATAGATAAAGATACCTACCTAGATGACGCTTTATTACCTATTTTTTGTTAAATATTAGCAGGGCAATAATGTTGATTCTGGCATGAAGTGACGAAAGAATACTTTTATTTTCAAGGTGGCGCCCATTCTCAAATCCTTGCCTCGCATTGCTAAAGAACAAGTAAGCAAACGTATTTTAGTAGCCAACAGACATGTCCGCAAAATTATTTCAGGCATTTAGGTCACTGTTCCTCTGCTTGAGTCATTCTTTTTAATTTGTTCATAAATGGAGCCAAGTAGGTGGACACAAAAGTTCCTTAAACATTGATTATTCATTGCTATATTTATTTTATATTCTCAGTACTTAACTACTTAGTAGTACATGCGGATTTAATAGGTTACTAAATGATGTTATTTTTTTTCCAAACTCTTAGCTTGACACTACGCCACACCATAGAGCTTTGTCATTATCCTGCTTCAATCGCATAAAGCCTTGTCCTCATAGGGGCGAAATTCACAAATTATTTAATGACGGGAATAGTCTCAACTTTTAGCGGATTTTGCCAACTGCAATATTTTCTAACAATTTCATCATAAAACTGTCATTAAGTTGACACTTAATAATTTGATTCAAAATCTGCGAAATTCGCGAGAAGTTTTGCGAATTTCGCGCCCTGGCTTTAGACTGTTCTATATAAAAATTATATTTTTTTGAGGAACCAAAATGGCTACTACAATAACGGAACCAATAAGAACGCGATCCATGTCACTGTTAAATTTTGTAAAACCCTACATATTTTAAAAGATAAATAATTTATTAAATCAATATATAAGTACATAGTTATGACTAACTTAAACTTTTCAAAACTTTTCAGCACTAGGCAGCACTCGCATTCAGCGCACGTATCAGGGTTGCCTGTTTTTAGCTTTTTAAACGAACTGAGCGTAACTGCAATGGAAAATAATTCTATTTTTGTTGGCTTGTTAAACTAATTATATGAAAATATAACGAAATGACAGAGAGCGTAACTGCAATGGAAAGTATGTTTGTTTTTTTATGATTTTGACACATGCTATTTTAATGTATTAGTGTCAATGGCCACTGATATTGATCTAGTGTAGGTGAACAAAAAATTGATGAAGTATGCAAAATGTCAATGTCTTAGGCCTGCATGCTTTGATTTTCTGCCGATTTGAAGTTTTACGAAAAATTATCAAGTTATAAAATATTCTAAACATTATGACTTTATAAAAAATCGTCCATAGGCGCACGCTAGAGGGGGGGATAAAATAACCCCTTTGCTCCCGTTTCTACATTTGTTCTTTAAGGTGTCGTTGATAAGAGTACTCTTGAGAACTTGGATAATAACAAGAAGTATCTCTATAAAATTTCAAAGTGATACGCAAACATCTGAAATAATTATAGCGAAAAAACAATTTTAAAGTGCAACTTTAACGCCCTGTATCTTTTAAGGGCGGCATCTTTGTATACTTATAGGTAAGAGTGGTTAAATCGTCATATTTTGTCCTCAAAAATACGCAGTTAACCTACTTTTTCTTATACCCTATATATTTTTGAATACCCAAGACTTATTTGATTTTATGAATTTAAAATCATAGCATATATTGCTCCACAAAGAAGCACAGCTGAATCCTAAAATGCCATATTTCAACATTCACTATTGTTGTCTCTTACAAGACAGACATTTCAGCTATCCTTTATGTACATGCTTTTGCAATAATAATGACATTCCCTCAAAACAGTTTTTGAGCTTCTGAAATTTCTATGTATGTGAAACAACTAAGGACTAATGTTAAAAGTCGAGTCTATTTCATTACAAAACTTGCGTCAGCATTTCAAAAAATAAAGCAAAATTCATTTTAAAGAGTGTTTGCTATTGCAAACGATTGTACATATTAAGTTTCCAATACTTCTATTTTCTATTGAGTTTATGTTTTATGTTGAGTTTATCTGTTCCACCCTTGCTTGTCCCATGGAAAAAATACAAGGACACCTGCAGAACCTATGTACACATTCTCGTTTCCTCAGTTTCATAAAACTAAGCTTCTATAGATTTTGTAAGGTTATAACCCCTTACTCTAGAATTGCATAAAATATTCTGGTGAGAAACTGCTTTTTAGCCCATTAAAAGTACGAGTATATGTAGATCACTTGCTTGCATATAAATCGTACATGATTCACAGTTGAGCCGAAAAAGTTTCTTTTTCATTTATATTCAGTTAGAAATTTTAGATTTCACAAAATGGCAAGGTATAAGTCGTACATTGCTAATTTTTAAGGAGAGTCGCTGGAAGGAACACGCACTTGCAGGGAAGTTGGGAAATATGATGTAAATGTAATGTCACAATTTTGCATATTGGAGAGTTCAGTCGATTTGAGTAATAGTTTCATTAATTTATCTTACTATCTACTGAATTTGCACTCTTCGATAAACATATCACATCCATCGGGGACTAAAGGTACAACTTAAAAACTGTTTGGTTGCTTTTAGTTTCATCCTATATTTACCATTCAACACGCCCTGTATCTCAAAAATGAGTGGCTCTGGGACATACACGGAAAGAAATCTAATCTATATTTAAGTATAGTGCTTTCGAAAAGTTACGAATAAATTCATTATTTTTGAAATTGAGAAGTTTTCGAAAAAATCCCCTGGCACGTCGATTTTATTTTTAAAAAAGGCACTTTTTGACATACGACCCACATTTTTGACGTCATCGTTGTTCGAGATATGACGTCATCGGCAATTTTTTTAAACAGCAACCCCAAATTTTGACCATGCTATTTGAAAGAGCGTGGCATTCTACATACATACATCATGAAAAATTATGGTGTTACATAACAAAAATTTCAAGAAAATAATGTTTGAAGATACTGAAAATGATAATGATTATGTAAAAAATCGACTAAATTAAATGTTCAAATTGTGCACCGTTGGCTGCCTGACAGTAGCCAAGACGATTAATAAGTTCTTTTTGGACATTATCAATAACTTCAGGAGGTATACGATGTATCTCGTGACGAATTCTTGCTTTTAAATCTTCTGAATTAACCGGTCTAGTACCGTATTATTTTCTTTTTAAGTATCCCCACAAGAAATAATCTAGGGGTGTCAAATCAGGCGATCTGGCTGGCCACTCATTCACCCCCCTTCTCCCTATCCAACGATTCGGGAAAAGCTCATCTAAATAAGCACAGACAGGTGTTGCATAATGGGGATTTTAAAAGCTTCAAACATTATTTTCTTAAAATTTTTGTTATGTAACACCATAATTTTTCATGATATCTATGTAGAATGGCATGGTAAAAATTGGGGGTTGCTATTTAAAAAAATTGTCGATGACGTTATATTTTGAACAACATGTACATGATAAGGTATTCACAGTTTTTCATGTTCTCTAGCACATTTTCCCTTCGAAAGTTAAAGGAAATGATTCAATTTCAGCATTATATTTTAATACTACGCTAATAAGAACCTCCACCTACTTGGTGTTTTTTTTTGTCATTGAAGCGACAGCCTTAATATAATATTTCCTAAGCCAAAAACATTCTTGATGAGATGACACTTAAAATGCCTAACGCATGTGTTGAGAAAATACCTCTTTATATGTATTTACTTAAAATTATATAATATTTAGGTACTGATGCTTAACATTTAACTTAACACACACTGCCTACCAAGAAAAAGATACACTGACAGTGTCAGATAACAGAAAATTGTATGTTGACTGTTGTCGGAGGTACCTAACGAGAGAATTTTAAACTAATTGATTGAAAAATGTGAATGTGTTTTGTTTCCTTCAAAAATATATCATAAAGTTTTAATGACTGACTAGTAATTTGCCTTCTCTGCAATTTACTTGGTGAAATTCATCATTCAATTATACGAGAGAACGGTGATTCGTGAGTCTTAACAGAACCGAACTCAATTTACTGATGTAAATATTAAGATTCTAACAGAAAGTGTGTCATCCAGGTCATCCGATACCAAAATTGCGAGAGATGTTAAGGAATTTTTGGTATCAAAAGAGACATTAAGGGCCCGGACCCGCCCTAATATAGTTTTGCACTAATTTTTTAAGTTTTATTATAATTTTTAAATTTACTAAATTATCTATCTTATTATTTCATAAATTATATACAATTCATACAAAATACGGGATACACAATCGGTAAAAACTTACATGGTAAGCATTACATGTGTAAATAATGTATTAAATGGTAACTACGAATTATTATTTATTACAAGAATGTATTAAGGTCGATAATGGCTGATGATCATTTGTCATTTGTATATTTAGGTTTATACTCGGGTTTATAAGCTATTAAGTCAGATTTAGCTAAAACTTTCTTGCTGTAATAGATTCATTCAATTTGAAAGGTATTATTAAGTATGGTCGATAGGACATTGTCAAAAACTGCTTATTCAGTGTTTTTATTTTATATTTTATATTTTAGAATAATATGATTTTGAAATGATATGATAACCTTGGTATAATAAAGTTTTATACCTGCTACTATTTGTTATTTATGTTCAGTATACTCTAACAATTTATTATGGCTAAATACCAACTTCAAGAACGTTTCCTATTATCCTATTATTTACGTTCATATTATCCAAAGATTTTATGAAAATAGACGTTTTTTTGTGAATATTATCACGCAGTTAGCAAAAACTTTGGTCTAAATAATCGCCGTTCTTTGCTTGCCTTTCGTCGCATCGTTGGGAAATTTGAAAATAAATTTACTCTTTACGATGTAAAAACAGCAGTAAGACGTCGAAATGTCAGAACTATTGAGAATATTGCTATTGTAAGAGCTAGTGTTGCAGAGGATCTAAATTTATCAATTCCTGCTCAACAGTTAAGGCTTAAAAAGACGGCAACTTAGCGAATTTTGCAAAAAGACTTCAATTTACATCCTTATAAGATTGTTTTAACCCAAGAACTCAAGCCACTGGGCTATGCATCGTCGGCGCCGAGAATTTGCTGCTTGAAGTTTGAACAACTTGAAAGGGATCCTAATTTTGCGAAAAAAATTTATCTTTTCAGATGAAGCTCATTTTTGGTTAAGTGGATATGTTAACAAGCAAAATTGCCGTTTTTTGGTAAAACAATCCACAACAGATTCGTGAGGAGCCTTTGTATCCGCTAAAAGTAACTGTATGGTGTGGTTTATGGCATCATGGCATCATCGGACCATTTTTTTCCAAAATGTGGTAGGAGTTGCAATTACAATGAATGGTGAACGATACCGACAGATATTAAGATTTTTTTTGTGGGCAAATTTAAATGTACTTGATTTGGCGGATATCTGGTTCCAGCAAGACATGTCATACTTCTCATGAAACTATCGACGTATTGCAAGAAGTGTTTGACGAAAGGATAATTTCAAGGAATGCAACTGTTCAATGGCCTCCAAGAAACTGTGATTTAACTCCTTTATATTACGTCTTTTGGGGCTATTTTAAATTTAATGTATATGCAAACAGACCACAAACACTTGATGTATTAAGATTGAACATTGAACGCTGCATTCGTCAGATTACGCCCGATTTATTGTGCAGTCATCGAAAATTGGGTTCGTTGAATTCGCTAGTGTAGACGAGGTGGACATTTAAACGATGTATTATTCTAAACTTAAATTTTATTGACTGTACTTTAAAATAATATAAAAAGTTTGGTTGTATCTGAAATAATCTTGTTGCGTTTTAAAATCATACCATTTTTATTGAAAAACCCGTCTAGCTCCCAACCTGCTAGTGATAATGTATACAAAAACATAAATGAGAGAACGCACTATGAGATCGCGGTTTAGACGCATCGCGGGCCGCTCTGTGCCGAGCTGATCACGGACTTTTACAAAAGCAGTCCTATATGTCATTCTCTATGCACTCCTACTGTACTCATTATTTAGATGTCAAAATATGTTCTGTGGAAGATGTATTTTTATTAGCTCTTTTATTTGACGCGACTAGCCGAATTTCTCCAAAAAGTTTTCAGCGAGACCGCAATGCGAGCAAGTCCAGCCCGCGCCTACTAGTGCAAACTTGTACATTTAAAATCATTAGAAGATACGCTTCACTAAACGATAACGAGTCTAGCATGGCCCGCAACTGTCTAGTGCGTTGCGTTTTCTCCTGTAAAATCATTAAGAAAGAGACTAGAACGGTCCGCGGTGCGCCTAGACCGCGGTCACATAGTGCGTTTCCTCCTTAAAGGTATGATATCGCTCTACTTTATTTAGTAATGGTGTTTAAAACACCTGACTAAACTTTTTGACTTATTATTTAGTAGTACAATTTTTTCAAAATGGAGATGTTGCATCTGGCTGATGCATTATTGTATTTGTGTAAGGAACGGCAGAAGGCAAAAAACATATTTTTGAACTGAGAGGCTGAAGAAGGCTGGTTCCAAATGCTAGTAATGCGCAAACACGGATGTTGTCCCATTTCATCATCCTGTAATGCAAACGATTTTCTTCCGTTTTGGTCATTTTCTTAGGAGCGATTACAAATCGTACGCGCCTTAAGTGTATTAAAGTATTAGTTTTATGTGTTTTTCAATTCTTGAATGTGTGTGTTGTTGAATACACGTATTTTTGTAATCAAATAAATTGGTTTATGCGAGTGTATTAATAACCATTACATGAGAGTTGCATACGCTATTTTTTCTACACCCGATAAATAATCAAAAACCATAAATTTTATATTTTTATTGAACACAATAGGTAACAGTAATTATTCGTATGAACTGCATTTTCTGCTTTCTCCGATATGTGTGGAGGAGTCGATGGTAATTCTTCTATATCGCTGATATCAGACATTTTGATAAATTATCGAAGTTTAGCTAGGTATCTACGAAAATTTAATACGTACTGATTTTGACATCTAAAATAATTACATAATAACCTAGGATAAACGTCAAATGCACAGCATGCTTGATTGAAAAATTATGGGTTTCTATCGATTAAAAATCTGTATCGTAATGGGTATCATTATGAAACGGATTATAAAATCTGTATCGTAATGAAAAATCTGTATCATAATGGGTATCATTATGAAACGGATTATGGGCATATAAGTGCATTGTTATAATACGGGTGTAGAAAAAATATTGTTAACAGTCGTGAACAAAGTATAGTATTCTACTTACATATAATGGTTGTAATTCAGTCGCTCTCGTAAATTGCAATCACCATTATATGCTCATTGAATAATATAGGATCATATCACATATCATCTTTCTTGGTATTTTAATTCGCTATTATACTCTTAACTAATACATGTATATAATTATTTAAATACACAGAGACTATAACTTATAATTGCTGTTTATGCACACGTCCACAAACACATTGGCGTCTGATATACAACTTAAATATCCAAGCCGATATGGAAATCCGGAGGGAAACTAAGTACGACTCTGTTAGAAACCACGAATTCCGGTCTCAAGTTTTGTTATAAGAAACTGATCATATTAGCCTAAATATAAACAAATTAAGATATGTGACGATATGTTTATTGCTAGTCGATGTTTGGAAATCCCTTTTTTTCACATCCTAGTGTAAAAATTAATCGTGAGGAACATCAAGATCAGATTGACAGACAGATAACAATTAAAATCATGTTAAAAGATCGTATCGGTAAAATACCTTAGCGTTGTTGACTAGTGATACATCATTAATAAAATAGAAAAAATACAGAATGTTTAGCCATTGTCATGATAGTGTAAAATTTATATATACGGAGTGTTTCTGAAATAAGTTCTATCAATAGACCACATGAAAAAACAATTTTTATTAGGCAACATGTATTCTAAAATATCACATACTTTAGCAATATTTACTAATACTTGAGCTGAATGAGGCATTTTTAAATAGAGTGAATTTACATGCAACAAGACACAACCACACCTGTTTCCTTAATCTCCCTAAACGAATTAAAACTTGGTGCAATTAGAGCATAGTAAACAGTTAAATAAGTGGGGTGATGCTTGCCTAAGTTTTACATAATAATTCTAATAAACCACAGATTACTCTACTTCTTTGGTAGAACTCACTTATTTCATATGGGGGGGCTTTGTTGTATAGGTGGCAACTGATAAAAAATACAGGGTGTCCCGTAAGACGTGTACAATAGACTCAGAATAGAGACACATATGCTAATTCACCTACATCCATCCATTTGACCGCTACATGGCCTTAAAATTTCTGGAAAAACTTTAATACGCGCATCTATTTTGATGATTTTTTAGAATGAAGGCTTTCGCCTTCATTTCGATGTTATACCTACAGGGTGTTTTTTTTAAACTTACAATTAGAAAATTTATGTATGGTAAAAATATTCCTCCATAACTTCTATATCTGGTTGATGTAATAATAACAAATAATTTTCAGTTGATAGTTGATTTTATGTATTTGGAAACTTTTTTGACTTGTAAATTTGTATTAGATAAGCGGTTGATTACGTATAAAAAATATTTTTTAATTGTCTATATATATCTTGCTATCGATACTTTAACACTTAATAAATTGTTAGTAGGCACTGGTATTTATAATGTGCTGTATCCATCCAAACATGCCAAAAATTTGTTTCAGAAAGTATTAGACACCACTTCCAACACTCATACAATTAAGGCAGGCTTTAAAGTTTCACTAAAAATTAACACAATTGGTTGTTAAAATGAGTCCACGCCCGATTATATTGAAATAGTAACATAATTCGTTGGGTATTGTTCACTCAGCTATTTCATCGTCAAATGTTAAATTTCACTCTTAAATGAATTTGATTTTATACAACGTCATACATCATTTTACTATATATGTATGTATACTCGCCTCAAGTTAAGTTTTCAATTTGAATCATATTTTGTTTACCTAAATTATGACGACTTGACAGTTTGTCTTTATAAGTTTACATACCATGTGCCTAATTATAATCTGTTCTAGTCATTAATGCCTTCCATAATTTCTTCTCGAATCGGTGAATATTATTATATTCACCGATTCGTCACTTTAAATGTAGAATGGTTCTTAAGATAGAAACCTTTATAATGCGGCGACTGTACGTATAGCATTCAGTACTAATAGTGTTAATAAATTACTGAATTTGTGATTTTTACGTTATTTAGAAAACATTTGTAAACACAACTGCTTCTTTATTTAAATAGTCTGTGCACAGTAATGCAGAAAGTTGGTTTACACTATACGTTTTTCTTTACCAAGGGCATTTAGGTAGAAATCCCTTTGTTGAAGTTACTTTGACAACTTGACAATAGCGGTAGGTTCGTTTTTTATTTGTTTCTTGCTAAAAGGAAATTTGTGTGTTATTGTCATTTAAACTTTCGAAATATTAAGTGCCAAATAAATGTTATGTTAAGATTAGTGTTGAATATCTTGTCTTGCTTTTTCTTGATCTCACAACAACAAGACCAAGACTTGACAACTCGAATTGCAAGACAAAACAAGATTTAAAAAAAGACTTGCCAGACAAGACAAGAAATATTACTACGGCAAAAAGTGTTGTAAATATGAGAAAGGGCAATATTTGAGTGAACATTAGCTGAAAAAATAAATATTCCATTTCTATTGTAGATATTATACACCACATACTGTGTTGGTTTTTACAGAGCTTTTATGAACTAGACCTATTGTGTATCTATTAAATATGTTAAATTTTTTACATAAAATTATTACTTTATAAATATTTATAATAATTATTATTATTACTATTAATAACATTATGACTATTACAAATAATTATAATTAAACAACAACAACAAGTGATGTTGTATGACTGATGAAGTTCAAACGGCTCTTTATTGAATAACCTATTCAATATTCAATAATGTCCAGGTTTGATATTTTTTAAAATTATAAAGCTAAGTAGTTGAGGATAAAATGAAATGGTAATCATGGAATGACACACACAAGATAGCTTTTCTGAAATAAGAAGCAAATCAACATTTCTTTTGTTAATGCCGACGACCTGTTACTTACTTGTTGCCTGTTGTTACTTACCTATTTCTTCATGGTACAAATTCTCACTTTCCAGATTACACCAGACTGTTTTATGCAAATTGTAATTTAAAAATGTATTTTCAATTGCAGTCCATGGTCTATGATCCGCTTAGAATAATACACTTATGATTATCGTCCACAGACAGCAGTGACTTGTATCATACATAGCAAAACTACAATTTCACGTCGGTATCTGCTCGCAGTGTTGCCAGATTTTCATAGATCATGGTCGCCAATATATCCGTAAAATGTAGCCAACTGTAGCTAAACAAAACGGGCCAAATAAAGGTTGCGTTCAGCGAATGATCGGACCATTGAAAAATGATCAGCTAGTAAATATTTCGAGGGTCAGCCCAATCAGCTGATTGGGAATATTGAACGGATTTGAGCGGGCTTTTCCGTTGTTTACGGCTTGACTACGGCAACGGTTGGTGTTATTTTTACACAATATGTTCTCACTCACGCAATTTTTGATTTCTCTAACCAAATATATAATAATCTCATTACTTTGTTAAATTTACTTAAAATTCAACTACAAATTAATTCACTTTTAAATGAGTTTGAACTTACTCAATGTTATTTTTTATTGTGTACGAACCAGAAAAGAAATTTACAAGACTTTCAAAAGACAAGACATATGATTTTGCAAGATCGAGCAAGAACAAGACTTTATAGAAATTCTTGTCTTGTCTTTTTTTGCGAGACAAGACGTTTTGGAATTTTGCAAGATTCGTTGTCTCAGCCAAACTAATAGACGTGTAATCATTCTTCACTAATTCACATAACACACAAGTTGAGGTTAGTGAAGAAGGTTGAAGGCTCATTCTTTTGACAAAAATATTTGAGAATAACGTTACCTTAAATTTGTCGGACAGTGTATCCGATCCTCGATTGTTTTTTGACGGTACCACCTTGCACTTAATTACCGTTCACTATAGAATTTCGCAAAGACGCGCTCACAAATTCAAACAAACATTGCAGCCGTTTAATTACCATAATGATTAAGAAAGCCAAACACTACACTCATATTTCAAAAGTGCTAATTTGTCCACATTGATAACAAATGAATTGCCATAATAAATCACTACTTACCCTAGATGCCGTTTCTTTTGTTTTCGGCTCCAGGAGCTCTTGAATTACTATTAATATTATTATTAATTGTATTTGTTGCTACAGCGATAGGCTATTGAATAATTATTTCTTGGGAAATACCTGGATTTTTTCAGAAATTAAGTTATGAAATTTTAAGAAAAAAAAATGTTCAAATGCTTTCGGTGGTATCAAAATCAAATACTTGGTTATAAGAATATCAAAAGTTGCTTTTGAAAATTTGGGCATCTATTCAACAGTTTCATTGGTTTCTGGTTCCAGACGTTTTTGGATTCGGTCAGATAACTATTTTTTCTTAAATATTTTTCATGTTAATGAATTCACTTTATTATATACAGGGTGGTCACTTTTACGATATCCAGGATAGGAAATTTCATCTAGGAAATCATAAAATATACAAGGTGGCACATATTAAAGAAATGTTACGGATGTTCATATCCATTAAGATGAACCAAACAATGCCAAGATATCTACTGCCGCTTCTGAAATATTATGAAAAAATTGAAAATAGCGATTTTAGAAAATGACATCTAGCCATGTTATTATTTCTCAACAGAAAAAGCTGAAATTTGATCAGATGAATAAGAGTATATGAAATTCGAATTCAAAATAAAATTTCTACAGCAAATAGTTTCGATTATGCAACGTTCAATTATTGTTTTTTTTATGTACGCCATATTGAATCTTGTAACTAACAAATGGAGAATAAAATTACTAACACGTCAATATGTGACACTACTATTTTATTTGAAGATTGACCCATAAAATTAAAGAAATTCAATCTAATATATAAAATTCTCGTGTCACAGTGTTAGACGCCATACTCCTCGGAAACGGCTTGACCGATTTTTACGAAATATTATATGTATATTCGGTAGGTCTGAGAATCGGTCATAATCTATTTTTTATACCCTTAAGTGATAAGGGTGGTCCACCCCAAACAATTTTTTTTTTATTTTTTGGACAAAATTTTTTATTTTTATTTTTTTATGATGTGGCATTAAAAAATACATATAACCCTTAATTTTCATCCTTCTATCACAAACTCCTATTTTTAAATAACTATTTTAGTAATTTAATTATTTTTAACCCTGGTCGATAACTGATCGATTATCACTAGATCAGTTATCCCCGTCAGGCATCTACCGGTGTCACTTCTCACCCAGTAAACAGCACGGAGTAGGGTCCCTGTCTCTCTCACAATAAGCCTTCTTTCACTCCCTACACAGTTTTCGACCATTATTATTGTGTATGAATCGGGCGTAGTAGTGACGTTTACAATTATCATTTTACCTTCTAAGTGTAATTCTCAAGTAAATTTATTATTAATTTGCTGGGTCATAATTATTTATTTCCTATTTTATCAATAATTAATAAAATTATTAATTTTAAGTGTAGTTCTCATTATTAGTTAATTAAGTGATCTACTTAACCTCAAAAGTACGCAACACGTGTCACGAGCTCCCGCCAACAGCGGCTATTATTTTACTATATGATTATTTTTTTGTACAGTAAACAATGCCAACAAGACGTAAAGAGGCTAATTTGGGCCGTCAAACAAGTAAAATTGCAGGCACGCGTAATAATTCAAAAAATGAATGTTTCGTGTTTTGTTATTCTTATAGGCCGTCATCATTCACAGTGCTCCATTCCTCTTTTAATCATATACTACATCTCCACACACTTACAATAAGTTAGTTATTTCTTATTTAACTGCCAAAATATTCACTAGAAATAATTTATATGGCAGAACACCTAGAACAACCTAGTTGTTCATGACGTAAAACAAAAATCAACAAACATTTTGGCAGATTCGAGATTTGCTAGCTTTATTCTTATTGTTGGAAGTATTACTTCTTAGAAGTATTTAAATATTTTAAGGATGGAAATAATCCCTAATACATTATAAGTATTAGGGATTTAGACATGTTTTAGTAAGATGGGACAGGGTCTCATAATTCTGCAATGATGTCCCAATGTTTAAATCGAGGCTTTCCAAATATGCAATTGGACTGGATTCTTAGGGCATATTGCATATAACATTTTTTTCTGTGGGATTGTCCGAAAGATAAAATTTATTTCAGTCCCTGTGAAAATATAGAAGACGTACGCGACGAGTTTTTGCTACTTTTCTGTCTATTTCACAAAGTATTAGCATTGTGGATAATATTAGATTAAGAAATGAGCTTTGTGTGTGCGAAAATAGGCACCATTTTGAAGTATTTCTATAGAATTTGTAGAATATTTGAGTATTTTGTTTAGTATTGATTTTTATTTTATCTCAAGAACAACTAGACTTTTTTATTTAAATTGTATTTCATTAATTTATTATTAAATGGAAGTAGTAGTGTTATATATATATATATATATATATATATATATATATGTTTGTCAAACAAATGGTTCTTCTGAAGACCATGCAGATTCATCGCGGAAAAGAACCCGGAGAAATTTTATAACCATATACATATATATATATATATATATATATATATATATATATATATATATATATATATATATATATATATGTGATTTGATTCTTCATTCGCTACTGTCAAAATCCAACAAGGCGCCCATAAGAAAAAAAAAATTGAATGTCACATAAAAAATTATTACGCTAAATGGCATTTTCTAAAATCGCTATTTTCATTTTTTTACAATATTTCTGCAATGACAGCATATATGTTAGATTTGTTTGGTTTATCTTAACGGCCATTAAGAGAAGTAATTTTTTTTTCTAATTTGAGCCACCCTATATATTTTACCCACTCTGTATACAAAAAATTATGCATTTGTATAGACATCACCTTTTATACGCCAATTTTACTCATTTACATTCAGTGATATTTGCAGTTAAAGTAAGTAAAATAATAGTTAGATACACCTTTTTGTTGGAAAATACCTGTATTCTTTTTTTCAAAAATAAAATTATTAATTTTTGGCGGATAATAATGTTCAAATGCTTTGAGTAGTATCGAAATCAAATACCTTACCTATGTCGCCATAAGAAAATCAAAAATTGACGACTATGAAAATTAGCGTTGTTGGCGTAGAATTTTTTTCCACCTCCATCCAAAAGATTATCCCTGACAATATAAGAGCTCTTCATAACATTTTTTTTAATAATAAAAAAGTTATGAAAGAACAAGTAAAATGCTTAAGCCACCCTGTATCTATACCTACATTAAAGCCACTGTTTCCGAGATTCCTGTAGGACCTACCGGACATCGTAAACGTTACCATCCCGTATATATTTTTTAGATTTTCAAACAAGTTATCACTAAATAGGTATACCTTAAATTTATTTAAGTAAATGTTGTCTGAAAGCCTTTTAAAAATTACAAAAACAGGGAAAAACACTGGTATTTATTTGACTAGTTAGCATCAACCACCGCCTTTGAGCTCGCCATATAGAGGGAACAATTGGTACTGGCGCGTCAAATGTGGGTAGCTAGAGGTCAAAGCACCCATTTTATGAGACAAATAATGGATTTTGTCAAGGAAAGAGTATTCTTCGTCAACAAAATAGGATACTTTACGGGTTCATAGAAATATTACAGATGAATATTTTCTAGTAGGTATGCCAAATAAAACTGAAATTTCAATAAAAAAAAGTTTGCAAATTTCACTCATAATCAGAACAATTGGTTAACACTTGTCGATAGTATTGAAATCATTAACACAATTCATTCAGTCGGTTTTATTTTTAAACAGCAAATTTTTTCCGAATTAGAAAGCAACATGTCTCCTATAACCTTTGGGGCCGCTTATACTGATGATAACACAATCGTATGAACCAGCAGTTCTACCTATAGCGACTTCAACCATCGTCGGCTAAATCGCAGCAGCCGTGCTTTTTCTAGTCTGTTCCTTTGTCTGCTTGCACTTTGCACTGACTCACCGCGCGGTAGCACACCACAGCACAAATAACGTAGTCGGATATAGTCGCCAATTGTTTCATAGAAATGTGTAGGTACGTTTCTGTTCACGTCTCATTTTTAAATTTATAAATTGATAGAACCTAAAATAATAAATATTGTGTTTTTATGGTGAAAATGCAGAAAAAGCAGTCTAATAATAATATACGTATGTACCCAGTTTTATGAAAAATGTAAAATATTTAAACACGCAAGCTTTATGTGAAGTATTGGAACGGCATCAGAGCTGCGTATTTTAATGGTTTAAAATACTAAATAAAAATACGTACATTCTTGCAAATCATAAATAAATAAGTGGGTTTTATTAAAATATAAGCTATTATAGTGTCAATATCAAATGTAAAATTCTGACATTTATGGCCTGATATGTATGTTTCCAGATACTAACATTGCTGTCGCCACACTACAGCGCATTACAGAATTCTATATTGAAATTCAGGTGATTTGACAGGCAAGTATTACAAAGGCGACGCGATTTAGCAGACGATGCTTCAACGTCTTCAGAAGACTTCAATGCCTGCAGGAGACTTCAACTAAAGATCAAGGCAGGAACCTCAAACATCAAGTAGTGACAACTCAAAATTCTAAAACTTAAATCGATTAAAACCTTGATGTGTAGAATTAAATAAGCTTCTAGTTCGTAAATAGGTAGTTCTTCATGCGAAATATAGAGAAAAATGTATACCTATACACAGTCAAACAAAATTTCCCACCTATCATAACTTATTTACCCATAAATTTAAATACACATGCAAAATATGTACAAAGGGGAAAATGTATGTCAGACAATGGCAGTAGTGATAGTGTACTATATAGGTAGATATATTTTATATGTCCGTAACTTGACTTATGTACATTTTAGTCCATTATGGCTTCCTTACTGATATATAGGGCTTCCAAGTAAGTAAGTTATCAAGGTGTAACAGTAGTAAGTATTCAAAACTTGTGAGCTTGTAAAACAAGTCGAAAAATTGCAAAAACCTTAGTAAAACTTTTGTCAGTGGCGGCTCCTAAGGGAGATACACTCTTTTAAAGGGGTGACCTCGGAAACAGTTTCTATTGCGTAACATCAAAACGGTTCAATATTAAGTCACGAAATTTTGCTGAGATATTAACGTTGCCGTGCTTAATAAGTCTCATAAAATACATTTCAAAATTTTCTACAGGGGCGTGAGAAAATGCAAGGCTCTGGGAGAAATTTTTTCATATCTTTTTTGTAGTTAATTTTTTATTATTTCTGACTCGAAAATATTGAAATTTGAAATATTTAACATAAAAAAGGTACTCTTGTTGAATTTCAATAAAATGTATCGTTTTTCAGTAAAATCGATTTCAATCGTTCCTAACGTGTCCCACATTCAACATCCATTACATAGCCAAATAAATTAATTGCAGTGTGCCAAGGAAAAAACAACTAGTCTGACAGTTGACAGAAATGTCAAATATTTTTAGTTTAAAATTTGTGTTATTTGAATCTATATAGTGCTGTATCATAGTGAAAATAGTTAAAAATTATTTAATAATGCATCAGTATACATATTCTGAGTATGTAGATATGCTTTTCATCATGGGAGCGCAAGAGCAGCCGCACACCGATATGGTATAAAATTCCCCAACAGAAATGTACCCAATTATAAAACATTTCTATGTACCGAAAGACGTTTGCGAGAACGAGGTACTTTAAAAAGAAACAATTTTGAGAGAGGCAGACGTAGAATAGTGAGAAATGTCCTGAATGAAGAAAATATTTTAAATTTAGTTGAAGCTAACGCCACACTTAGTACAAGACGACTAGCAGTACAAAATAACATGTCTAATATGACAGTATGGCGGATATTGAAAGAACAATTGTATCCTTATCATTATAGACAGGCGCAGGACATTTTACCACAAGACAGGCCCATGCGCAGACAATTTTGTCAGCTGCTTTTGGACGGGCAAGTTAAAGATCCAATGTTTCTGTTGAATATTATTTTTAGCGACGAAGCTACTTTTACCAGAAGCGGGGTTTTTAATATGCACAACGAACATATGTGGGCCGAAGAAAATCCTAACGCTCGGAAGGTAACCCATTATCAGCATTCATTTAAAATAAATGTTTGGGCTGCCATATTAGGAAACAATCTGTTTGGATATCACATCATGCCTGGAAATTTAACAGGAGCAATGTACCATCAATTTTTGTCCACCAGATTGTATGATTTTTTAGAAGATATTTCTTTGGCGAGAAGGGGTTCCTTATGGTACATGCATGATGGTGCCCCTCCTCATTTCAACCGTCAATGTCGACAGTGGTTAAACAAGCACTTCCCAAATCGCTGGACTGGCCGAGGAAATGATGCTGCCTTAAACTGGCCTCCACGATCACCAGACCTCAATCCAATGGATTTCAACGTGTGGGGTCAAATGAATGAAAAGGTGTATTTCCAAGCTGTTGACAGTGAAGAACAATTGCGTGAACGTATAGAAAATGCATTTAATGAACTCAATGAGGAGCACAAACTATACCGGAACTTATTTTCTTTGGAAAACAGATTACGTGCGTGCATTAGGGCAAATGGCGGTTATTTTGGAAGATGAATCTAGTCTGTCTTCTTGACTGAGACACATTTTCTGCTGAAGAAATTAGAATATCTAGTTTGTCAAATTACCTACTGTAAATGTTACGAAAAAATTTTAACCGTTTACAATAGTTTAATAAATAGGTAATCTCATATGTTATTTATATTACCGTATTTTTATTTGCACTATTGTTTTTATTTGTTACTCTTAAGAGTATTAAAAATACATTTCTATTAACTGTCGGACTAGTTGTTTTCTCCATGACACACTTCAATTAATTTATTTGGCTATGTAATGGATGTTGAATGCGGGGCACGTTAGGAATGATTGAAATCGATTTTACTAAAAAACGGTACATTCTATTGAAATTTAACAAGAGTACCTTTTTTATGTTAAATACTTCAAATTTCAATATTTTCGAGTCAGAAATAAGAAAAAATTAACTACAAAAAAGATATGAATAAATTTGTCCCAGAGCCTTGCATTTTCTCACGCCCCTGTAGAAAATTTTGAAATGTATTTTATGAGACTTATTAAGCACGTCAATGTTAATATCTCAGCAAAATTTCGTGACTTAATGTTGAACCGTTTTGATGTTACGCATTAAAAACTGTTTCCGAGGTCACCCCTTTAAAAGAGTGTATCTCTCTTAGAAGCCGCCACTGACAAAAGTTTTACTAAGGTTTTCACAATTTTTCGACTTGTTTTACAAGCACACAAGTTTTGAATACTTACTACTGTTACACCTTGTATATTGAATTTAGGTAAGTCATAATTTCTAATCATTGCCTTGGCAACCTCGCAATTTGGATTATAGTAGGTAGTATTGATATTAGACATGCTTTATTATTAGGTACAGCTACGGTTAGAACAAAGTTTTAGAATTTATATAATTTTGACGTTGCCAAACTTGTCATTTTGCATTCGCAGTTCGATTCCCCTATCAGTTATTAATTTATCTAGATTGACAAGATCGACTAATTATTTATTACTTCCAAACTGGCTTCAATGCCCAATTACAAGGAGTAACAAGAAACAAAAAATATACCTAATAATTGTACACTGCAGCATGAAGAATACAGCAGAAGCATTCACATTATCAAAATACATCAGGATAACAGTTAATACACATACAAAGTATTTATAAATTGTTAACTGAATAATAGTTTCGGCAGATTTTAAAAATAAACCAGAAGGGCTAAAGAGGTCTACGCTATTTTTACTAGAAACCAGGTTAATTAATCGGAATATTAACAAAATAGGTGCACAACTGGGTTGTCTTACGAATGAGAATATAGAGAAGTTCATGCATCCTAGTATTTCTCCGATGGGTTTTAAAACACAATAGGGATAACAAATAAGAATTATCAATAAGAGAGTTTAGCAATAAGGTACTTGTACCAAATAAGGACAAGCTCCTAATAAGGCCACTCTTACTTTTTGACAAACCAATGTATTTAATCAAAAAAAAATTTACAGTAATTTTACAGGTTTCATAATATGTCTAAATTTGCATAGTTTCTAGTATTTAAATTATATCATGGGTGGCGCCATTAGCAATCATCATTTTACCGGCTGTGTGATGATATTTTTGATGTGAATACAAGTTTATATTTTTGTCTGAAGAAAGCTTTTTTTAAAGATATTAGGAACAATTGAGTATCTGGCAAAGAGTGATGGTATATATGGACATGCCTAGTTTTCATTGTTGGTCTAAAATACAATTTTTATAATTTGGGATAGGTGTGCCTAATAAAGCATGTCAGCAAGACAAAGTTCAAGACATGTGACTGTGTATTATTTGTCTAAAATACGTTCACGAAGAATACGCAGGATTGTGTAAAAGCGACGAAGCTAAATTTGTTTGCCCAGAATTTCAAAACTGAAATTTTTTTTTTGATTTTGTTTTAGTTTCATATTAAATGTCAAGTTAGTGTCATATGTAAGTTTTATATTTGATTTTAGAATTTGTATTATTATTTTTAGTGAAGAAAGTTATATTTTTCAATGAAATATATGTTATTAAAAACATCAATAATAATTATTGATGTTTATTTGCAATATTTGTCAACTGGCTTTATTAGGAGCAAATGTTCCTAACAAGGCCATTTGTCACTTCTTTTTAAATTAGAATTAAAAATAATCTAATTCGACTTTTTTAAATTTACAAGTATACAACCGTTTTAAATAAAGTGCATTTAATATACTCTAAGTTTTATATATTTTTGTCAAATATTAACAAAAATATAGGGGTTCAATGCTTAGCATGGCCTTATTTGGTACTGGTAGCTTAGTTACAATATAATATTTATAAAAATACTTAATAATTTACCTATTACTTTCATAAGAGTTGAATGTCTTGATAATGATTTAACGAAAATGAAGCAGTTTTATTCCAAAAGAGCCCATTTTAATATCGTCTCCATTTCTGACAAAGCGTCGTTCATTTTTAATAATTAAAACAAAAACTATTAAATATATTCATTCCACTATTTTCTGTATAAGAATTTTTATTTTAATATACATACAGATTATATTAACGAGGTTTTATAGCAATTGTAAAGAAAACAAAGATTTTTTGAAATACAATAAGTTTTAATAAAATTTAAGAATTGTTATAAAATTGAGAATATAAGAGCGGTATTAAAATTTTAAAGCTATTCATCAGTAAACTGTTTGTCATTTAAAAATTTTTATCGACATTATTTAAATACCTTTTTGCATGATGCTTTGCATTCTCACATGGATGTTTTATTGCAAAGAACGATACATTATTGTATTCTTGGAATAATAAGTAGGAATTCTAAATTAAAGCAGTTTTATCGCTAAATATTTGGAATAAATCCAGCTTTTAATGGCAGCATGAAAGTTTTAATAAAACGCTTTGTTTAAGACAAAACCCTCTTATTATAATGGTTTTATACAACTTTCACAACCTCCTGAAGATCATTATTCTTTGGACCCTTTTTATATTTATGAGATTCTTAAGGTTACTGTCGCAGAAATATAGACTTATTAGTGGTTTTATAAAAAGTTCTTATGAAAATCTTGTAGCTCACGAAAAAACTTAAATTGTTAATTGGGATGTAAACTAATTGTGAAGTTAGAGACATGACCTTTTCTTCACCGCCTGACCTAAAATTGAGACACCCGGTGTACGTTTTGTGATCGCTCGTACACCTTAACAGAAGACAGGCGAGCCAACGCCTACCTGGTGCGTAACACGGCGTGCATGGGTGTCTCGATTCAAAATAGCGGCGTGTGCGGTCCGGTCCCAAACGCCTCCCTTGATCCATATAACCACCGCGCTGCATTTGTCTTCTCCACTCACGACCCGACGTCCCCACTCGCTTTCTTGGAGTTGGTTCTGTCAGCAACACGCCGCGGTAGACTTCCCCGTGCGCGCGAAGACCTCGACACAGGCACACTCTGATACCGCTAGTGAAATGATCGAGAACAGTATCGCGACTCGCAAGTTCGGTACCCCAAGTGTCCTAGACTAGTTACGAATTGTTAAAGTGCGACTGGTGGTTTATGTCTCCAGGTCTACAATGAACGTTTACGCAGTGAGTAGCCCAACCTTCTTCTGTCTTCCGGTTCAGTTGTTTTGTCTGATAACTAGATGAAAATGTTGTGTTTATTGAAGAAGCAGCAAAACTAGATTTAGTTGTAAATCACAGTCAATCTTCAATTGATAAACGGTGGTTATATAATTTTTTGTTATTCTAAAAATTATTATTATCTTAGTCGCTTCCGGTTGTCTACACAGTCCGACACTTAGTTTGAAATAAATGTCTTCTATGATTTATCGACTTTCTAGTCCAATTTGTATAAATTACCGATGACACACATTTTTGGAAAATTATATTCTGAATCTTACAAGCATCAATATGTATTAGATAATGTTGTAGTAATCATATACATATAATACACCTTCAGATAGTATAATTTCATTTTCAACTTAGTAAATTTTATTTTAGGAAGTGTTTGCCTTTCAGAATAGTGGTTTGCAATTCATAAAATATAAAGTGTATTTCAGAAAGCATAATATGTTTTTTAGAACTAGTCTTTATTGTTGGTGTAATTATCAATTTTGCTTATATACCCTGTGGTTCATTAGCCTCTTTAGCCTCTTTAGAAAGAAAGATTCATATAACTATAGTTCCTATCATTCTTTAGAATTTGCAGTTATATCTAATATCAGTTTCAGCATCTCGAATTCCCTGTAATAACTGATTGTGATCATTTATCACAATATAAACAAGTTGCTTGAAATGATCCAATAAATGATAATCGCAAGGATTCAGGTCGGATGATTTAGGTGGCCATGATATAGCCACGGCTTCCGCTACCAACCTATATTTATTTGAAAAATAAGTGTGCGATCATTGGGTTTCTTGTCTTCCTTGACGAGGCAGGCCTCCATCATGCTGATACCGCGTGTCTTGTATCAGATGGAGCACTTTTAAATTTCATTAAATAAACAACCTCAACAACTTGCTCTACTAGGAATGGAGCAGCTCTGTACCATAATTTCCCCATTTATGAAATTAGTAATAATTCTATGTTATTAATATAGTTAAATGCAAAACTTATGTTGGTTTGTGCTTTGTACTATTTTCCAACAAGCAAAAACATACATTAAAGATTTTTCTTTACCATTTTAATAAAATAAAACAATAATTTCTTTCACCACATTTTTTAAATGCATTTTTAGTTATATATCAGAAATTTTCAGCCTTTTTAAATAGACATTCTGTACTTGCCTAGGCCTGTTATTTCAAGTACTGATGCTTTGTGTCAATAATATCAATACACAGGTATAGTAAAAATATCTGAATGAATATCTTCATAACTACCAAATAATACAGTAGCCAGACCTTTTCAACAGTTGATGTGATGTTCGTGCACGTGGTTACTTAGGTACATGAATGCAGTAGTAATATAAGTATACTTAAAATACAGAAATAACACAAGACTATGAGAGCCTTCCTCTAAACAAACTAAATCTCTAACAACACGTGTCAACGATATCAACACATAATAATATAGTAGCCAAGCATTTTCAGCAGTTGATGTGACGTTTGTGCACGCGGTTATACTTAGGAACATTGACATGAAATACAGTAAAAATATATGTATACTTTCAGCATCACTACATTCCTTTTCTGTAAATCAAACTGTTTTTCGTTAAAAACATTTAAATTTAGAATTAAACGTGTAAAATAGTTATTTATGCAACAAGTACAAAAAGTGTTTATTTTTCTCGCGACGTGAAATTATCCAACGAGGACGTCAGGCCGAGTAGGACGACACGTCGAGTGCAATAAGCACTTTGTGTACGAGGTGCATACAATATTTTTTCTACGTCCATGCAAAAACCAAAAATTATTTAGATGACACTAAGTGTCTAGGAAAATATGACTTCGATTTGAACGTTTATGTTTGTCATGATGACAAAACGCTGTAGTAGAATGACAGATGAATGCAACAACAACAAAAACTACTTTTTCCACTAAATATAGTTCAATAAAATTTTGTTTTTTGCATGAACGTAGAAAAACGTTTTTCTACAACTGTCACATAACGACTATGATTGATACTGTTTCGAATGTCATAATGAGCTACAATATCCTACATGTGCTTTTTCAAATTTATTGATGTACTCAGTGCGATAATGACATTCTACAAGTGTCATATAACGATTATGATTTAATACTGTTTCGAATGCCATAATAAAGTACATTATCCTACATGTGCTTTTTAAATTTATTAATGCACTCAGTGCGATAATTACATTGTAAATCAAATGAGACAAACAAAGTATGTAAAATCATATGAAAACTAATGTATTAAAAACATTGACAGTAAAATCTTTAAATTGGAAACATTTGCGATTTATGATTTGCTTGAATAGATGGAAATATTTTGAGCGTGAACATAATTTTTTGATGTTTAGACTTCCAGGTATGTCTTTTTATACTCAAAAGATATTCCCCACAATCAGCTAAAATGCAAGTTGAAGATAGCCGAAAAAGTGCCTAGTATACGCATTTGAATTAGGCAGTTTAATTAGTTTTGGCACATTGTCAATAGCATTTTCACTAATAGGTTGTTTGGTACATTTACCAGCTGTATATCGAAAGAAGCGAACATGATCATAGTTTTCATTTCTTACTTACCATGTCTACTAAATTCAAGTCATTAATATTCCAGATATTACAAAAAAACTCTATACTCTCGATATCATTTCGATATTCTTCATGAGTGAAATTTCTGTTGTTATCATTGAATAAGCACCAAAGAGATGAAGGCTTCTGTGTTTTGCTTAGTTCTTTGAAATATAATAATAATCCTTTCTTGTTAGTTATGTTAAATATCTTTTTTTCTTTACATTATTTTTCACAGTGACCAAATGCTTATTTGAATTTCTCTAGCACGAGATTGGAAACAACACCGGATGCTTCAGTCTCAATATCTGATGGTAAATCATCATATTTACATTTTCACAATAGTTATAAGAAATAATTCCGTGATAGCTATAGCTACGGTAACTTCTTAATAGACGATTTTTACATTATGTCGTACTAGAATATAAATTATGTAATAATAATTATTAATATTATTTGCTTACTATTTAATTACTGATATTTATATGCTGTTTTTATACCAAAAACAAACTGTCAATTTATAATGTATGTATGTATAATAAAGGGTGTTAAAAAAGAGTGTAAAATATTTCAGGAGGTAATAGTATGAACCAAAATAAGCAGAAAAGTCTTAATAAACATGGGTCCGCAAAGTAACGGTTGCGGAGATATGGACCACTATTCGTTTTTCATTTTATTTTATTAGGAATAAACCGACAAAAGAAGCTTTTAACAAACAAAAAACAAAGTTACAGAAGATGTTCAAAGTGTCCTCCGTCCATTTCCAAGCAGGTACGACATCTTCGTCGCAACGATATTCGAACTCTTTCGAAAACACCCTCCTTGGTTTTGATTTCTTGACACTTTTGATTAATCCGTGGCTGCAGCTTTTCCAGGTTATTTACAGCAGTACCATACACTAATGTCTTCAAATATCCCCAAATAAAGAAATTTAGAAGGTTCAGATCAGGCTATCTTGGAAGCCATAAAACAGGTCCGACCCTTCCTACCCATCTATGTGGAAAAGTTTGGTGTAAATGCTCTCTATCGGCCATGGAAAAATGAGCTGGAGCACCATCATGCTAAAACCACATTTGTTGCCTCTGATTCAAAGAAATGTCTACCAAAAACTCATACAGTGTGCTTTGCAGAAAGTTGAGGTAAGCAGCGCCTGTTCATCGGTTTGGTAAAACAACAGGACCTAGAAACGTGTCACCTACAATACCCAACCAAATGTTTAAAAACGTGCCTGATGTCCAGATTCTATTAGAGCATGAGGATTTTCGTCGGCCAAAATATGCGTATTGTGAAAGCACTCCATTTTTTGTGAACCCGGCCTCATCAGGAAAAAGAATGTTTGCAAAAAAACGAGGGTCTTCAGCATCATGACGTAGAAACCAAACGTTCTTGATGATCATTTATTGAATTTAAGGCCTGTACTCGTTGCACATGGTATGGATAAAGCAGTTGCTCGTGAAGGATTCTCCAAACAAGAGGACCACTAATTCCTACCTCGGCTGATATTCTCCGCACATTCGTACCTGGATTCTGCTCTACCAGTGCTAGAATTTCTTCTTCTGCTCTAGGAGTGGATACCGACCTTGGTCTTCCGGATAAATGGCACTGTTTGCTCAAGGAACCGGTATCACGCAATCTTTGGTGAATTCTTCCAAACATGCGTTGTGAAGGAATCTGGCGATTTGGATAAACGTCAACATAAAGACGTCGCGCTTCGGTGGCGTTCCCATTAGCACGACCATACATGAAATGCATGTCTGTTAATTCTGCGTTAGAGTAACCAGCCATAGCGAAAGAAAACTTGTGCACTGAGAACAACTGTCAAATACGTACTGTTTATTTCACTAAACTTCAACCAACTATTATACGAAAATACACAACGTTTTTGCAAAATAAAAAAAAAACATAAAACATTCCATATCTCCGCAACCGTTACTTTGCGGACCCATGTTTATTGAGGCTTTTCTGCTTGTTTTGGTTCATACTATTACCTCCTTAAATATTTTAGACTCTTTTTTTTAACGCCCTGTATATTGTTTAGTTTTTGCAACTTTTGCTTGTACTGGTAGTTCAACGCCAGAGTATTATTTAATTTTATAAATTGTGCTAATTAACCTCAAATTATTTTTTCATTATCTTTAATGGTAGGCATAACGTGTGCAATTACTAAAACGTTATGAGAATTGTGAATGTTTTGAAGCCTTCATTATTCATTTTAGCACGATCTTAGGGAATAAGCGCCTTATATGGGACTTTGGGCACGTCTGGCCATGCAGACGAGACCGGCCGCCTCCGTATATGTACGAGTGTACGGGCCAAATTAATCGAGTCTAAATATTACCGCCGTATTGTGTAACACGGTTTCAGCGAAGAACGGTCACGGTTGCAATAGCAGAAACAATTTGTGAACGGTTTTCCCAAGGATGTCGCCGTTCCAGGCAACTTTCTTTAAAAAATATTTCGATAATTAAAGCACTTACCTTCAGCCGTTAATGTATTCACGTACCTACCATTCAATAATTTCGTTATAAAACTTCAGTTTAGTTACACAATCGACGTCGGTTCGGATAATAGTGCTAACACACTAATGGTGTGCATGTCTTCAATTGCAAGTACCCGTTATGGGGTCGTTTTCTTTCAAGGAGCTTTCACAATAATTTGATTTTAATGATTGATGGACTGTAATTAACGTTAGATAAGGTTTGGTATTGAAGGCTTGATGTTTCTATCAAGCTGTTTCTGCTAACTGGTAATTTATAAACTTGAAAAGTGTGTTTTGAAACAATTCAGAATAACTCAATTTCTATTTTAATCTTTAAGTCTACGCTGATAAAAAATTGTCGTAATTTCAGATAACTTTACGTTGGCAATTTGTAATCATCGTAAAGTTATGTAAAATTGCATAATAATTTTGGCAATGGAATAAGTACACTGTAATATTACAGAAATAAACATGAATAAAATTTCAAATTATGTTATGCGATTTTACAGCTATTATGCTAATTCTATCGTTAATTTGCGTCACTATAATTTATATTGATTTATATTACATTGTAATGTGTGTGTTGATAAAATTCGGGATTCCAAGCAAATTGAGGAAATTGGTGGAAATGACTATTACGGTAACCAAGAATAAAGTAGTAATGGAAAGTGAGAAATCTGAGGAATTCATAGTAAAGACGGACCTGCGACAAGGTGACCCGTTGTCCACAGTTCTTTTCAACCTAGTCCAGGAAATGATACTGAGGGAAAGTGGTATAAGGACAAGAGGCTTGATTTTTGGTAATAGACACCAGTGTTTGGCTTATGCCGATGATGTAGTTCTAATGGCGAGGTCCAAAAAAGAAATAGTGAATATATTTAGATTACTAGAAAAAAAGCAAAAGAATATGGGTTATGTATTAACGAAAAGAAAACTAAATATATGGTAATGAACGATAGTAATCGAAATGGAACTACTAACTTGGCCATAAATTGTATAGAAAATAAAAAGTACATAATAGAAAAAGTACAACAAATGGAATATTTAGGAGTAACACTAACATGGAAAGGAGAAGAAGAAAAAGAGATAGAAAAACGATTAGCAAAAGGAAGTAAGGCTGCAGGAGGGTTATCACGGATTTTAAAGGCAAAACATATACAAAGAGCTACAAAGATAAGAATGTATCAAACACTAATAAGACCCACAGTTACCTACGCTTGTGAAACATGGACAATGAACAAAAAGGAAGAAATGAAACTTGAAATATGGGAGCGTAAAATTCTAAGGAAAATCTATGGAAGAATAAAAGAGAATGGTGAATTTAGAAGACGGACAAATCAAGAATTAGAAGAGTTATTCAAAGGACCAAATATTGTACAGGTTGTGAAAATGCAAAGAGCCAGATGGCTGGGTCATATAGCCAGAATGTCTGAGGACAGATGGGTAAAAAAAATATTAATGAGAGGAGAAGGAGGGAGAAGAAGAAGAGGACGACCTAGAAAGAAATAGTTAGAAGAAGTCAAAAAAGATTTAGGAGAGATAGGAGTTATCGACTGGGAAAAGGAGGCGAAAGATAGAGTAAAATGGAAAAGAAGAGTGAAAGAACTCGTAGCCAAGGGCCACTAGGCCTGTAGTGCTGATTAAATTTTCTTATATTTTATATATACCTTTATAACTAACATTGAAACATATGCATAATGAAAACTTTTTTTAATAATTAATATTATTTCACATATTTGACTGAATAAAGAGATCAACATTCAGCTCAAATATTTATTTACATTTTGTTTAATCTGAATAGTGTAACAGAAACCAATTTAAGAATGTATTATATTATTTTTGTAGCCATATATGGAGAGTGTATTGATGGAAGGAAAAGTTTTTACTTTTAATGTCACGGAAAAAAGTCTCCGCTTGTTAAAATGTACAAAAGTACAGGTTTAAGCTAGTCAAATATGCAGGATATATCTTACTAACAAATTATTAGAAATGCAGTAGATTTAATTATTAGAATTCAATAATATATACACTATACGGGTCATATTCCCCAATAGTTAAGAAGGCCTTGTCAGGAGCAGAAATAACTTCTGTGTAGGAACATTTTTTTTAGTTGAATTTGTCCATCCATCTTCTAAATGTGAATTATCCGTTCTTCTATGTAAAAGTGTATTGTTCATCCATCATCTAAAAATGTATTTCAATGTAGGTATTTCATTCGTATTATATGTTGAATAATTAGAAAATAAATGTGTTCAGCTCGAATTTTAGTTACAATAAATTTATAATTAACGTAACTACAACCAATGTTAATATTTTTTTGTAAATCATTACTACTTTGACTGTCATACAGATGTTCAAATAAACGTTGTATGGTTTAGACACATGTAATGACGTAGTTTTGATGTAAAAATCTAAACGACGTACCATTCCATAATTTCGTTACAAAACTTCAGTTCAATTACACAATCGACGTCGGTTCGGATAATAGTGCTAACACACTAATGGTGTGCATGTCTTCAATTGCAAGTACCCGTTATGGGGTCGTTTTCTTTCAAGGAGCTTTCACAATAATTTGATTTTAATGATTGATGGAGTGTAACTAACGTTAGATAAGGTTTACTATTGAAAGTTTGATGTTTCTATCAATATGTTTCTGCTGACTAGTAATTGAAGAAATTGAAAAGTGTGCTTTTGACACAATTCAGTATAACTCTATTTGTATTTTAATCTTTAGGCATGTAGGTAGTATAGGATCCGAACTAAGGTCGTTCTTCGTCCATCTTACCGAATGAAAAATATTTTTTATCAAATATAATATGTCAACAAATAGGTATATCGCAAATGGGATGCCTAATGAAATATGTCCATAGCTACCCTTAATTAAAAATACTCTAATTATATATTTTTTAATGCGCTTAACGAACGGAGGAAAGGGGGTTGTAATACCCATGGACTTCTCCATTTTTTCTTAGTACGCCTACGGGTACCCCTTTCCTCCGTTCGTGCTTTGACAATTTATACCAAAATTACACACGAAGTTTACGAATCAAGTTTTTTTCTGATACCTTTCGCATGGTTACTGTCAAACAAACCCATAAATATAAAAAGCGCTTTTCAAAATAAGTGATTCTGATGGAAGTTTACCCTCTGATATAGAAGCAGCGACAAAGGCGCAGTATGAGTTGCAGTACCAAAAGTTTGAAGATTGGTGCAAAACTATAGTCTGTTTAGAAATGAAAGAGAGTAATAAAAGCTTATTATGTATGCAAATCGTAAATAAATGTAGTACTGTTGCTTATATTCAATATTTTTATATTATGTATTATCGGTATAGATGAGGTGTATCTTAAAAAAAACTTTATGTGATCGAAGCGTACTAAATTGTAGCAGGTAGCTAAAATTTAATCCCCGACAATCCGTTTTTGTCTATGCTGCTTCAATTTCTCGGTCCATTTCTCTTATAAGTAAACAGCATTTCAAAACTAGAGGCTACTTTAAGCATCATAACCGGGTTAAGAGGGTTTTTAATAATTCAAATAAAATTATTCAATATTACTATCAAAATATTTATATAAATTTAATAAATAGACTTTTATTCCACACAAAAATATATGTATTTTGAAAATTTAAATTATGGTGAGTAAATATAGTGTTGTATAAATGTACAATAAAGAAAATAAAAAAGTAGGTATGTTAAAATTCATCCTCTGAATATTCTGATGAATTATCTTCGTTTCCTAGATTTATAACGATAGGTTCCACAGTAGTTAGTTGTGAGTAGTTAGTTTCACA
Source organism: Monochamus alternatus (assembly GCA_037114965.1). Taxonomy (NCBI): domain Eukaryota; kingdom Metazoa; phylum Arthropoda; class Insecta; order Coleoptera; family Cerambycidae; genus Monochamus; species Monochamus alternatus. The sequence continues at coordinate 22,910,890 of CM073431.1, forward strand.
CAATATTATTAATACCTAAAAATATATAAAAACTTACATAAAAGGTGAACATTTTTCAAGTAGGTATTGTCATATTTAATTCATTGACAGGATGTTACTTTTTGTCATTGTCGATATTTAACTTCAAATAATTTTAATTTTTATAATAATTTTTATAGTTAGATATTTGATTCAATTTGAAGGAGACCTCCTGAAGAAGCAATCCTAAAAATGCAGAAATAGGTCAGATCTCATCTATTGTGGTTGAATTTGTCGTGTTCCCACTGCCAAAAAGTGAACTTAGATATTTATAGAGTGTTTCATTAGCAGGTTAGTAGATTATTTTCTTTAGATAATTATTGAATAGAGCTTTGTCTGTGGAATTGTTCATTAGCATACCTAGATGTTTGGTATCAGAGAACATACATATGACTTCATTGATAGGAATTGTAGGAGATTTGATTTATATTAGCTTAAAATACCTTTCTAAAACAGTAAAAAAATGTTACAAAAGCTGATAATAAGGAATATATGGATAGATATTGTGGGTGTAATTCAACGCAGGTTGGGGCTTTTGTCCACTGAGTAGTTAGTTTCACACAATATTATTAATACCTAAAAATATATAAAAACAGAGCTAGATAGATTCAAATCATCTGATTTTTTCACAGTAGAGAAGTAGATACATATTTGTGAATCTTATAAACATTTATTGAAGCAATCTGTTAATACATATCGCTTATTTACAATCTGTTTTAAAGTAATATAAAAGCTCATTTTAGTAGTAAATTAGTGAGTGAGAATAATACTATAAGAATACGTCTCTATAGCATTTAAAAGAAATTGATATGTCTCTAGCAGTTAATTATGAATTATTACAACCAGGAAACGGGAACAAACCTATTAGTTTCTTGATTTAGTACCGTCTTCGAACTCTATCTCTACAGTGGAGCCGCTGGATCTATTCCGTTATGCAAGTCGGCGTGAGTTATAGACAGGTCTGCATGGGTGTTCCTAACTAAGCCCAATAAATTTGTTAAGCAAAATCGCCAAACTTTCGCATAGATTCACTCAAATACAGGGTGTCTCAAATTCGATAATATAGGCCTACTGTGAGGATACAAAATATTTAAATAAAATTTGGGACACGTGGTGTTAAATGAGAATGCTCCATTTTCAATCGAAAGTATTATTTATCTTGACAGAAACGACTAATGACGTCATCGATTATATTTTTTCCATAAATATATCCAATTTTTCTTGTTAAAAAGCTCTCTTTTTTCTAATAAACTTTTATTAGAGGAAATTTTCTGTATTACTTCCCGTTTAAAAGTTGCCCTAAAGAGTCTCGAAAGAAATGCCACCAAAAAATCATATTAGCGGTGGAAGGATCAAATAGTCGTTGGAAAATAATTGAATGTTTGTTGTTTATAAAGTGTGCATAAATTAACAACAAATACAAGGATTAAACTCGATAATTCTTTAATACAGTTGAAACAAAAGGTGATAATAACAATAACTAAACTTAAAAATGAGACATACGCCCTAATATACATACTTTTAATATATTTTCTCTATCACCTTTCAAAACATATCCAATCTTTGCCTGACTTCTTTGGGGGTTGCGTTTATAGTTACGCCGTTTAACTCATTACTAGCGTTTGTGATTTTTTCTTTTAAATGATTACTATCTCGCAAAGGTGTTCTGTAATTTTTTAAAACTCCCCATAGAAAAATCGAGAGGTGTTAGATCTGGTGACTTTCCGGGCCACTGAATAGGTCCATTAATCCCAATCTATTTTCTGGGAAAGTGTTATTTAAATATTGCAGCACAATCCTGGCCTCGTGGGGTGGAGCTCCATCATGCTGAAATCATATGCTTCTCCTTAGCTGCAAAGGCACATTCTCAAGAAGTGCAGGAAGTTCTTCTTGTAGAAAATTTAGGTAACTCAAGCTGTTCATAAATATAAAGCCCAATTAAAGGCCTACCGATGATGCCGCACCGTAATACATTTACTCCAAAATGGCCTTGGTTTTAGGCTGGATTTACAATGTGGGGATTTTCAATGGACCAGTAGAGTTCGTTGCGCCTGTTTGGCAAACATTTACTGGCGAACCGACTTTCGTTCGTCCAAAAAACGTGCCGATTCTGATCAACAGTTTCTACATTTACTACAATTTGAGCTATAAAATTAAGCCTGTTTTCAATATGACGCTCAGACAAATACTCCAAATTGAGAATTTTGTAATCATGATATCCATTGGCCTTTAGAATTCGTTGAACGGTTGATTTATCCAAATTCGATTCCCGACTAGCATGCTATTTAGAATTTCGTGGATTTTGTTCAAAATACTGTAACAGTATATCTGTATTAACATTGTTTCTTACCCTTGGATCAATTATTTGGCCTGATTTGTATCGCTGTACTCAAATGAATGAAGCTTTTTATTGTTTTAATGATTTGTTTATGTATTATTTTAATTTAATTTTTCCTGAGCGTAAATGCGCTATTAATGTTCAGAAAAAGATGTGGATAACTATTGAAATTATCGAGTCTAGTTGTAATATAAAAGATTTATATTACTTAAAACAAACATATCCCAGTTTAGACTCCACTTATAAAGAAAATAAAAAAACATACTATATTAATTCGAGAAACAAAGAAACTATTTTATCAAAATAAAATTTCCAATTCCAATAATTCCATACGCACTGCGTGGAATATTGTTTCTGAATTATCTAATAAAAAAAAAGAGGAATCGAATATTGTAGCCATCCAAAGTAATAATAAATTAATAGACAATCCTTTAGAAATTGCTTCAACTTTTAATAGTTACTTTACTGGCGCTCCAATGAATGTTGCAAATAAAATTCGTGGTTTTGATCATACTTCAAATTATACAAGTAGAGTAAATGTAAATAATGTATTTTTAGACAATACAAATTTTCTTTTTCCGTTTACTGAACAGTAATTGTTTAGAGTGCTTAGTCAAAAATTAAAAAATAAAAGGTCAGCTGGAGCGGATGGCATTCCCTTGTTTTTAATAAAACTTGCATTACCGGATAGAACCACTAACTTTCTTGATCTACTTACCATTTCAGACTGGAGTTTTTCCGGAGATACTAAAAATAGGGAAAATAATTCTTGTTCTAAAAAAGGGGGATCCGCAGTTATTAAATAATTACAGGCCTATTACTGTGTCCTGTGGTTTCTCAAAAGTTTTTGAATACGCCTATCTAGATAGACTAATGTCGTTTATAAATAAATATAGTATTGTAACCACTCATGGATTTCGAGAAGGATTTTCAACTACTACTGCCATACATTCTTTTTACGGTAAAATTGTTAAATGTATTGACATGGGTGAGTGCCCCGTAGGCATCTTTTGTGACCTTAGTAAGGCATTTGACTGCAAACTACAAAAGTTGTATAAGTATGGTGTCCGGGGTTCTGCTTTAAACTGGATTTCTACTTTTTTTAAATATAGAAAACAACATGTATCTATTACTTCTACAAGTGATGGCTTTACTAATTTAAATCTGAATCTAATTCCATTGACATGGGTGTTCCTCAGGGTTCAGTCCTAGGCCCTGCACTATTTATTCTTTATATAAATTCATGCTGATGTATGGTGATGATTTATCATTAATTATTTCAAATATGTCAACAAAAGACCTGACTACTAATTTAGAAAATACATTGTACAATGTGTCTAAGTGGTTCAGTTGTAATAATTTATATTTAAATACCGACAAAACTAAATTAATTAGATTCCACAATAGGCAAAAAAAATGCGAGTCTGTTGCGGCAAATATTAACAACTGTATTATTACCAGTGATGAAACAGACTGTGTCAAATTTTTAGGAGTTACTTTGGATGATACATTAAATTGGAAAATGCATTGCAATAATCTTATATCTACATTAAGTTCAGTAAGCTACTTAATGAAGTGTATGAAAGAAATTTTGCTCGAACAACAATTGTTAAATTTATATTATGCATATGTGGAGTCTAGATTTCGTTATGGAATATGTTTTTGGGGTAACTCTACCTTGTCTCATTCAGTTTTTGTCATGAAAAAACGTATTTTAAGAATAATTGCTGGCGTGCCAAGTCATCGTCCATGTAGAGATATATTTAAGAATTTTAATGTTCTTACGTTAGTGTCAATATTTATTTTTGAAATGTCTGTGTACATATATAATAAGGAGTCTTTAATTCTCAATAATACCAGACAAAGCTATGATATCAGAATTCCTTTTGCAAAATATACCATAACAGCTAATTCACCAGATTGTTTGGGATTTAAGATATATAACTATTTACCGAGTGAACTCAAGACTGATAAGATTACAATATTTCAATTTAAACAAAAACTGAAATCATTTTTAGTAGATAATTGTTTTTATTCTTTATTGGAATTTTTTTCTGCTGTTGTGTCTTAGGTTAAGTTATTATATGTTTGTTTGACTATTGTTATACAATCCTTTTTTGTCCACAACAAGATAAATAAATAAATATTTGATTCTTCTTCTCTTGATACACATTAGTTTATACGTTACACGTTCCTATTGAGTAATGTCAAGTATTTTGTGACATTTATGCACTTTAAACAACGAACCTTCAATTATTTTCCAACGGCTACTTGATTCTTCCACCGCTAATATGTGGTATTTCATTTGAGACTCTTTAGGACGATATTGCTTATAAGTTTTAAGTGATACAGAAAAAAATGATAAAAGTTTAATAGAAAAAAGAGAGCTTTTTAACAGGAAACAATTTTGGGTAAGTCTCTGGAAAAAATGTAATTGATGACGTCATTAGTCGTTTCTATCAGATCTCTAAGATAATACTTTCGATTGAAAATGGAGCTTACTTCATCTCATTTAACACCACGTGTTCCATTTTATTTTTTTTTTATATCCTCACAGTAACCTATACTACCTAGTTTGAGACACTCTGTACAAATATTTTGACGTTAGAAAAATCTATTTCTTTTATTAGGAGAAAGAGAAGAAACTAATAAACTAAAGGAAATAGCGCAATGTGGAACTAGAAAGTAAATTTAAGAAAAATATAAGTATTTGTCTCAGTGAATGAGGTAAAAACGACGCTTACTTAAAAATAGCTTAATCTATGCTCGTACCGTCGCTTTTATTCAGAATATCCATTCTACAAAGTCAGCTGTCGCCACATGCGGGAGCGAAATGTAAGCAGTATCACTTTCACCAAAACAAATAGAAATTAGCATAAACTCCCATTGGGTACTATTACAATTGGGTGATGTAACAAAAAAATATCGCGGCAAACCGTAAGAGCCTAATTAATTAAAAAACATTCAATTATATTCAAACGAAACCAACAGGATGTCCGATACCAGCAAATTATGAGTACCTACAACACATGTGTAACTCATTATCATAATATTGTAATCAACGAAAATAATTTGATATACAAATGGATTTGTTAACCTTCACGGTCAAGAAAAAGAATGACACAGAACGTTGAACTGTATGGTCACTGGTCACTGGTTTAGTGTTTTGTTGACATTAAGAATAGTCCTCTCTGCTTCTCCAAAATATTCTCGAGAAAATGATGACAAAAGGGAAAACTATGCGAAAGGTGGGAGGAAAACTGTAAACGAAACATTTTTATTAATACTTTTAAACGATATTTTCAATATAAATCACTTTTTTACGCTAATTCAATTAACTCGGTAGCAGTATTTGGATCCGCAAATGTTGCCAAATAAAGATAATTAGTTCATATTTATTAATAAACGATATCATAAGTGCAATTTGTTAGTCCAGGTTTATTTCATTAAATCTATTGAACCAAAAACATCTGAGGTTTAGCAGGACTTAGTATTTGGTCTCTTGTCTCTTATTATAGACATTATTCCTGCATAGACCAGTACGCAACAGCACAGCACGAACGTCCATACCTGCACAACTTCGCATACTTGTCCAGCACGGATCAGCAGGTTTTTGTGCAGGTTCTATGAAAAGGAGGGGAGGAAATAAGCCAGGAAAATGAGAAAGTTCACCCTATTAATAAAAAGAGAAAACTGTATGGTGAATTTGATCATTTATTTTCTGAATTGGAGAGAAGTTTTTTTCATTATTTCCGAATGACACCACAAATTTTTTTAGCTCTTAAACCATGCCTACAACATCAAAACACAACACATTTCGAAGAGCAATATCATCTGACGAAAAACTTGCAGTTTCCCTGACTTGACGAAAACATACCCTACGTAGGAATAGCGCGGTTAGGCATAGAAACTGCAAGTCACCGACACAACTTGCATTGATGGTCATTGCTGGTGATGGTATATACTGGTGCAGGTCTAGTGTGTGGTATTCCATTAAATAACATGGGTATCTTCATGAAGAGACTGTGCAAGCCCGTGCAGTCATAATATGTGCGATCTTTAACTTGTCACAGATTATCAAATCTGTTTTTATTTCATTTCTTCCCAAGTAATACAGAAACATTAAATAATTACCACTGTTAACACAAAATGATGTACTGCTGTATTATTGTATTATAGCCTTAGTAACATATAAAAGTTATTTTATCGTTATACGCCGAATTTGAAATGCGATTTACACACCTATGTGAGAAAAATTTTCTGAATTAATAAAAATTTTCGTCGAAGCCGGACCTGTATCTTAAAGGTGTTAAAGGTAGTGCACTGATAGGAAGTGGTAGTGACAGATTTTGTAAAAGGTCGTGATGAACTCGGCACGATGCACCTAGACAGTGACCGTCCAGTGCGTCTCCTCCTTAAATATATACGTTTGTACTAGTAGGCCGAGGACTCATTCGCATCCCTTTTTGTTGAAAATTAATTAAAAGCATATGCATTCCAGTCCTTCCAATGTGACAGCTATAAATGTTAGTATGCCACGATAACTGTCCATCAAGAGCTTGCTGCTCTAAAAGCCATTTACAAAATTGTACCTTTTGTCTCTGGAGGTTGTAGTCCTTTGTATATGATAGAGGTAAAATTGGTTTTGTCAGAAAGTACATCATCTCACTAAACAAGTACACATAGAAGGATTATCTTCTATGGTGTGCGTGATACTTCCTGCACCTTGTAAAATACGATCAATCCACGACCTATACCTTCATATCTTAATTTAAATTGTACCGTGTCCTTTGCTTTTTGTACTAAGCGAACGAATAATTCTCTGTGAGAGTTAAACTTGGCAGGAAAACACTGACATACATAAGAGCTACAAATACTGAATTTTGTCATTCATAAATTAGTATCATATCAATATACTTCAAGATAATGTTGGTCATCATAACTCATGAAACTCATAAAACATAAAATAATAAAGTTCAAACTGTTAGTTACGTTATGAAGCGCACTAATGAAAACTGTTCAACTAACTTAGCTGCACCTCAATTCGCGGAATATTACGATTCATTTTATAATAATACAATTTTTAAATTCTAATCGTTATTTCTTATTTTAAGGAATTATATCTGACTTATCTTTTAATAAACCTATTTGTGTTTAAAATTAGGCATACGATAAAAACAGCCTGTATAATCAAAACATTTGTTTCACTATTTGCTAATTGCATTTCTCTGATGAACAAAGAACAAAGCCGTAATATTAGCGTAGCTGTTTGCACGATTCTCTCAGCAGTTAATTTATTAATTTTAAATGCGATTTACCTTTGACGAATTAATTTACGCCTTTCGGAAAATCGTAAAACGATCATCGACTGACCGAGCGAAGACGTGTGACGTTTCTCCTTTTAAGTTAGATAATTTTACGAGCTGTAAGTGTGTAGATAAACCCAATTAAAGCTAACCGATGATTTTAATGCCAACAGGCCAAGATTTTTAATCGTAAACTTTATTGTGAGTAATTATCAAAGGTAATGTGACGCAGAATATTTAATTACTTAATACTGTCTGACGCTTCCTCGTTCAGATATACATATATAAATTAAAACAGATGAATGAGATTGTTTATCATATTTTTGCAGTTCGAGGTTGAAATGGAATGTAGATATATATTTTATTTATTTTGTATTTTTTATTTCTAGTAGTATTGATATTTCTGCCACAGGGTTCGGTCTTAGGACCTCTGCTTTTATACACTGCTAATTTACTGAAGTCTTTAAAAAATTGTGAGGTTCAAGCTTATGCTGACGATACCCAATTTTATTTTCAATTTTATCATTCTGATTATCTACATGCATCTAAACTTATCAATGAAGATTTACAGTTATTATGTAATTTTTCTGTTGATCATAATTTAAAACTTAATCCTTTAAAATCTCACTTAATGTTATTTGGAAATAAAAACCGAACATTATTCTTAAAAGATAATTTAGACATTCCTTTGAATAACTTCCGTTTGCATTTTGTTAATACTACCAAACATTTGGGAATTATTTTAGATTCAGATTTTCGTTATAGAAATTACATCAAGAAATTATTTAAAAAATTTTTCACTTCTTTAAAGCTTTTGTACTTTTGCTATTTTATTACTAATAATGTAATTTTAGTATAAACCCATTTGATTATACATAATGGTTGATAATTTTAATATGTCCGTTTGTTGGTATTTTTTTTGTTCTTTTTTTTCTTGATGTAATTTTAACTGTTTATATGCATTTTTTGACGCTTATATCACTTAATTATGTATCGTATCTTTCTCGTTTTTATAACTCTGAATAAGGCTTCAATATAAGCCGAAACGATGACTGTATGTAGAAATTCAGTTTTTCTTTTCTTACTATCACTAGACGATGTACAAAACTAAATTTTAATTTTCGCATTTTCGCATTTTACGGTTTGTATTCTTGAAATGAATTAATAGGAAAACTATTCGTTTCAGACATTTTTTTTTTTTTTGGTTTTTGGTCAGATATACAGGTCCCCTTAGTACCAGCACATATATTCTGGAGACCCTGTACATACATAATAAATTAAGAAATAATTTTAAGGAACACTGCATATAAGTTGCTCCATTAGTTACTAATATCAAGACACTGTTTTTTAAACAAAAATTTTTAACGTACATTGCAAGCTGTTGTATTGATTCATAATTAATTATTTTTTGACGTTTTAGTTACGAATGTAACTCTAACAAGACATTTTTAAATTTCCTTAGACATATCTCTCAACCAACTTTTCAAATACTCCAAACGAAACAGGAGCCTCACTCAATCCCCCACGCTAGCTCTATCCCTCTCTCTATATCTTGGCTGTATTTACGCTACACACAGTGTGACCTACTCTACCATTATGTTCTGAGTCATAACTTATGACTCATGAGATACGTTTCATGTCATTGTTAAATCTATGAATTTCAAACCATTTTAGAAAATAAATGGTTTATCAAATTCGCGTTATAAGCTTTAGGCACTTACTAGGTATATTGTATTTTTTATGGCAGTAAAAAAAACTGAGGATGTTGAGGCATAACCATTGTATTTTCTTAATGCAACTATTTGCCTTGATTTGATTACTGTTTTTTTAATGCTTCACATAATTTGTCGGAAGCGCTTCTAACTAAGGAACTGTACAGGATGATGACGATATGGAACTAATAGTACTATTTGAATAGTTAAATTGATTCAAGGCAATTTTATTCACAATTTTTTGTTCATCATTTGTTCAGTAAACTCATAAACTAAGATTCGTCTCACCTTCTTTCTCAAGCACATATTGTAGCTGTTGTTATAATACGGAAATTATCAAAATAAACGTGATTCAGAGTCCTTCATTTACCTATGACTACACTTAAGACTGTACACAATTGTTGACTTTTTTACAAAAATTGTGTCAAAAAATCGCCCAAATCAAATTTATATAGCTGTTTTCATATATATTATAGAAATAAAAAACTCTTTTATATTGCGGATACAAGGGAAACCAGTCAAATGTTTCGGCGAGCAATTGTACTAAAAATGGACAACATACATTTCAAGATGAATAATGCAATTATTATTCTTTAAATAAATGTATGCAAATTCAGTATATTCTCCAATTTTCAAACTATAACTTAATATTTTAAAATTAGTTTCATTCAATTTAGCAATTATTCATAGGGAACATTTTCACTACACAGGGCCACGTCCAGCAAATCAAAACTCCGACCACCTATGGTAAAGTGGATTGACTATCTAACAAGATATGTAATTGCAAACATGGAATTCCAGGAAACAACTACTCTGCGGGCTAATGCCCCGACCACCAGTAAATTACACCTGAAAAACCTAAAGCAACAGCTAAAGTCATTTGTCGGCGAGTCAACAGACATATACCGGTTTTGAGCTTATTAGCTCTCATCAGTATGCCATAGGTGAGGTTACCGACGAATAACTTTAGCTGTTTTTTATAAATGTCCACCGCTTTGATTTTTATAACATTATTTTGTATATCATAAAAGAGATAACCAATGGAAAATAGTAATAAAAAATTTAAGCCACGGGCATATGGTGTCACATGAAGCGGTGATCAGGACATCACCCCATTTATATAAATGTCTTAATGTCAACCATTATTTTTTTCTTTTCGCTCGCAAGAGAACATTTAAATCTTTTTAGAGAATTTTAAATGTGAGAATCAAAAAGAACTTTTCTGTTTCCAAATTATGGGTACAATTTTTACCACATCCAACACCCCTGATGCCACTGACTTCGTGACTGACGGGCTAGTTTTAAATAAATAATGAATACAATTTTACCCACCTCTGCCACTGCTCTAGACGCTAGAGAGCGCTACAAAATGTAATCAAAGTGGAAAAAACTTTTTCTCATGGTATCCATGAAAGTTTTAATAGAAAATTTTTATTTTATTAGCTTTTCTACACAAATAAATTACACTAGTTATATCTCGCAAAATTTAAGCGTTTTCTGTGTTTACTGTTTCCCATTGGAAGTAATTTAATTTCAACAGATTTGCATATACACAATTTATTAGTTATTAGGATTTTTGATTTATCGGTATAAACACATGCTGAGAAAATTATATTAATATCTTAGAAACATTATTAAACGTAGGCAAATATTAACAAAGGCAGTGGCGTCGGTCATATTATTATTTTAGTGTTGACTTAAAATAGTTGTATTCTACTGAAACAGGATGAAATTATTACTAATCGTTTATCTACGCAACTGACTCCATTTCAAGGAACTAGAAATGTTCATTAATTACCACAAGAATAGGCCAGTTCTATGGTTTCCTTTTGCGTTTGTGCTGTTTCAAGTGGGATTAATTGAAAAAAAAAACATTTTTGCTATATAAATAAGTATGTAATACACCCAACACGTGTTACGTTCTTCACACATCGGCGCCGCACAGTGGCGCAAAACGCCACTGTGCCACTCAAATTACTGTACACCCCTTAGGGTTGGGCCGTTTAAGGTGATTTTTTTTTAAATGTTCGTCATAAAATTCCCTATCGATCCCTCTTTCTCAGTTTTCGCTTTGGGTCTTCATTTTCGCGGAATTTGACTACAAAAATAGGTTTGTATGGAAAAAACTAGATTTTTCGCACAAAAATGACCCTAGGGAACATGAGATTGAGATTTTGCCGGACTTTTTTATGGGGGAATGCTCGTCTTGGAACGCCCTACAAGACTGTCCACTTAGATTTCGGGAAGAAATTTTCCGTTGCCCTTAAAATGGCTACAATCATCCAAAAATTTTCACATATCAGAAATCGTTCTACTGAAAACTGGGAAAGTATTGGAAAAAAATCTCATCTCAAAAATTATTTGTACACATTCGAGAAAACCGCAAAAATTTTTCCAGAATTTTTGGAGCATTTATGGACATTCACCAAAATGGCCACATACATATTTTCCAAATTTTCCCGTAATTCTGAAAAAGGTCAGAAAGGTACCATAAAAAATGATTTTGAACATGTTTTTGGGAATTCAATTTTTTGACAAAAGTGGCCATTTTCGATACAAAAGTTCATTGTTAATGAGAAATGATTGATTTGATTATTTTCTTCCCAACACACAGAGATAACATAAAACAACGTCGAAATTTGCTTTTTTATATCGAGCGCTGTACAAAAAAAAAATGAAAGGAATAAAATATACAAAAACAATATCTGTCCTAGAAAAACATACACTATTCTACATTAATTTATATACAAGGTATTTATAAAATATATAACAATAACCCTTCAAAAGACTGAGCTTTTTGAGAATTTGTTGAGAATGCCAGATGATTTCCCAGTATTTTTGAACATTTGTGGATTTTGGATCAAAATGGCCAAAAAGAGAAAGATCCACATAAAATCTTATGGTCTCGAAAGTTTAAAGCATCCAGTAGATGCTGAAGACTTTCACTATCATACATTTCCATTCGAACAGTTCCAGGAAAAATCAATCATTTACGGGAAAATTCGGAAAATCTGTATGCGGCCATTTTGGTGAATGTCCAAAAATGAGTCCAAAAATTCTGAAAAATTTTTTGCGGATTCCGCGAATATGTAAAAATAATTTTTGTGAGATGAGATTTTTTTCCAATACTTTCTCAGTTTTCAGTAGAACGATTTCTGATATGTGAAAACTTTTGGATAATTCTGGCCATTTTAAGCGTAACGGAAAATTTCTCACCGAAATCTAAGTGGACAGTCTTGTAGGGCTTTCCAAGACGAGCATTCCCCCATAAAAAATCCGGCAAAATCACCATCTCGTGTTCCGTAGGGTCATTTTTGTGCGAAAAATCTAGTTTTTTCCATGCAAACCCATTTTTGGAGTCAAATTCCGCAAAAATGAAGACCCAAAGCGAAAATTGAGAAAGAGGGATCGATAGGAAATTTTATGACGAACATTTAAAAAAAAATCACCTCAAACGGCTCAACGCTAAGGGGTGTACAGTAATTTGAGTGGCACAGTGGCGTTTTGCGCCACTGTGCGCCGGTTGTAAATATCAGCATGAAACAGAACAATTTACAACTTGCCTTCCTTCTTTCCTACACTACAAATAGTTTGGTAAAATTTCTGCATATTTATCGAGCTGAGTACGTAAATTTTTCACTTTTTTTTAGGACCATCCATATATTAAAAAAAGTATGTTTATATTAGGGATTGACCAATATACGATTTTTGGCCGATACCTATAATAGTCCAGTATCGATAATCGGCCGATACCGATATATCAAAAGCCGATATATCGGCGTTAGGAGTGTCGGGTGTGGTAAAAATGGTACCTACCGATGATTTGTAAACACAGAAAATCTTTTTTTGATTCTCATTTTTAAAATTCTCTAAAAAGATGTACGTGTTCTTTTTTACAACTTTTGCGAACGAAAAGAAAAAAAAATAAAGGTCGACGTTAAGATATTTATATAAAAGATGTGATGTCGTGTTTACCGCTTCAGGTGACACCATGCCCGGTGGCTTAAATAATAATAATAATAATATCTCTACCCCTCATTCTAATCACAGGGATTAGCCCAGAAGTCGGAGACTTGTGCGGGAGAGGGGGCGGCATATTATTATTAAGCAGGCCGCATTTGCGCCCAGGAACGACTTACGTTGGTAGGCCCTAACCACTATTCAGTGCAGGAATGAGGGAAACCTGGAAAACCTCATTAATTAGGGGGGTAGTCAAATATCAACCGGTATCAATCTCTCACATTGACCCAAGCTAACACCTACCATACCCGCAAAGAGGGTGCCAATCCTCTCCACGAATATAGCTTATATACGGTCTACCGGCAACTCCGATCTAGTCACCTCGATTCAAGTACTGACGCCTTAAACCGCGCGACCACTGACCGACTAAATTTTTTATTATTTTCGATTATGATATACAAAATAGTTTTATAAAAATCACCGCGTGGGACATTTAATAAGCTTTCGTGTGTCAGTGTCTCATCCACGTGTCATAGATTAGCCACCACTGGTTCAGAGCAAACTTAAAAGGCTACGCTACATTTTCCATCTGTGCCTGCCTCGTATCTCTCATCGCCTCATTCTATTTCAATTTAAGCAGTTACTTTAACTCAAGATGCACTTAATTATTATCAACTATTTTCAGAAACAGAGTACATATTAATTATTAAAATAATTCGCCGCTTCTAGGACCCATTTATTTCGTTTTCTTTACTAGTTTATTTGAATTAAAAATATGATTTGGGGCATCCTAGAAACTAGATTTTTTCTAAGAAAACCGGTGCAAGCCGCATAAAAATTAAATTGGAGTTATTTTGAAAGTTTCAAGATAGCTAAAGAGGTCGCTTAAGTACGGATTTCCTTTTCTCGTCCTAGACAATCCAAATTCAAAAGTATAGCTACATTGCATTATTCTGTTGACTCTCTGCGTTTCATTAATATCAAGACACCCTGTATAAAAGACGGAATACAAAAATATACATATTTTATCCGATAAGTTCATTAGTTTCACAGTAGATTACCCAACGCAAAAGCGCAGCTCCCTCCCTTTATATAATATAATTTTTATTTCATTTTTCCGGCTTTCTACTTCTAGAATTATATTTTTAATCTCGAACTCGTGCACAACATGGGGTTATCAATCATCTAAAGTGTCTTTCATATGGTAATTCTACAGAAATACCTATTTATTTCACACTTTCACATTTTTAATGTAAATTATGGAATGTGGGCAATGCACCCAATGGTTTTGACTATATCAAGACAAAGTCGAGTAAGTAGATTCACAAAGATAAAGCCAAATATATACCAGAACGACATACGTATGCTGTAGAATCATGTCATATTGTACAATAGTAATCATCAGATGTGGAAATCTATCCCATCACCTCCACAAACTGGTTTCTGATGTGCCAAATATAAATTTTACACTTCAAACTGAGAATTAGATTTAGTTTATTGTATGTATGTGAAATAAAATTTAAAGAAAATAGCATTAATTGTACATGCAGAAAAATTTAAAAGTGATGAAATCAGATCTTATTTTGATCATTGTAGTTATCAACTATCCTACCTATCATTAGACATTAAAATACACTTGTATAGGGTGTCTCAAATTCAATAGTATGGGCAGAAACATACTCAAATTTGTTCCTGTTAAAAATCTCTCTTTTTTCTGATAAATGTTTTCTCATTCTGAAAAAGTTGATGATATGTTGCTAATTTACAGCGAGTCACAAAATAATTCAAGAAGAACAGTAGAGTTCTATCGAGAAAGGTATCCAGGGCGCATCCTTCCTTATTATAGAACCTTTACGAGATTGGAGGCGACCTTGCGATGAAATGAAGATGCATTTCCTCTTCGGAAGAATCAGTCTTCGTCAGAGCTATGCAATACAGGAAAGCACAGGCTAGTACAGGAACAGGAATCAAGCGGCACACACACACACAGGGCAATTTTTTAAAATTTCAAGCAAAATTTAACGAGTGTTAGGCAAGGCGCATATTGAGACGCGTGTGATATGAGGTGACCCGACCAGCATGACACGAATGCGCGACACGCGTAGCGTTGTCTTTCGCATATTGCAAGACAGTTCTTCTCGCGACTTTCGAACAGCCACGTCGTTCTAATTTTCCTTGTTTATTATAAAAATGAATGATTTAAACAGAAAACTGGATTTATAAATCAAATAGGCCCCTGAGTTTGGAAACCAGAATTGAGAAAACGTAAGGGACAAAAAATTTAAAACTTGGACCATATGTAGCCTGTAGTTTCTTAATCGTATTTTTTAGTTATTAATGAATATGTAGATAAAAATTACGGTTTTCTACCTACAAAATATACCATCTTTTAAGTGCAGTTCTTTTGCAATTTCACACCAAATCTTGTTTTTTATATTCGCTTTTTCGCTTTCATATAATTCTCTATGCCTTCTTACCAGTTCTATCAGTTTTGTTTTCATTGTCACGGGAGAAAACACAACAAACCTCAAAATTGTTAACACGCGGCGCGTACGGCGCGAAAAACTGTGCCACTGACACTGCGCCGCGCGCCTCGCGTCACACGCGAGTCTTGCTGTGCAACGTCGTGGCACGAATTTGCGCTGTCCCATTACTTTCCTTAAGTTACAAAAGTACGGGCTGTGCTGTATCACCACACGCGTATGACGCGTGTGAGATGACGTGACCCGACCAGCATGACACGAATGCGCGACACGCGTAGCGTTGTCTTTCGCATATTGCAAGACAGTTCTTCTCGCGACTTTCAAACAGACACGTCGTTCTAATTTTTCTTGTTTATTATAAAAATGAATGATTTAAACAGAAAACTAGATTTATAAATGAAACAAACCCCTGAGTTTGGAAACCAGCATTGAGAAAACGTAAGGGCGAAAAAATTTGAAACTTGGACCATATGTAGCCTGTAGTTTCGTAATCGTATTTTTTAGTTATTAATGAAAATGTAGAAAAAAATACGGTTTTCTACCTACAAAATATACCATCTTTTAAGTTCAGTTCTTTTGCAATTTCACATCAAATCTTGTTTTTTATATTCGTTTTCATATAATTCTCATGTCTGGTATTATATAGCTCTCTATGCCTTCTTACCAGCTCTATCAGTTTTGTTTTCATTGTTACGGGAGAAAACACAACAAACCTCAAAATTATTAACACGTGGCGCGTACTGCACGAAAAACTGTGCCACTGCCACTGCGAGTTTCGAGATACAATTGTTTTTATAATATGTGCAATATTTGCTTATTTAATATTCAGTCAAAATTTTTATTATTCATACCCCTGGGTAATTCTAATGCCATAATTGAATTCGGCATTCCCGAAACCCCCCGAGTATAGATTTTGGAGTGATTTTCATGGACGCTACCATTTCCCCCCAGTCACACCCAGGCAACCCCACAGAGGAACCCCCGAGCGCCCCCGGGGAAATCTAATGCTAGAAATGAATTCGGCATCCCCAAAAACCCCCGAGTAACGAGTTTGGAGCGATTTTCATGCACGCTGTCATTTCTCCCCCAATTCATCCCTCGCGCACCCCCACAGAGCCACCCCCGTGCATCCCCGGGTAATTCTAATGCCAGAATCGAGTTCGACAGCCCCGAAAACCCCCGAGTAACGATTTCCGACCGATTTTTCCGAGTTTCCAGTCGTTCCTATAACGGTGCAAGTAATGATGCAATTGCAAAATGCATTTTCCGGCCCAGAAGGTAGTTTTCAAAAAATGGCTAAACCAGACGATATAGACTTTTTTCTTGGGACCTTCCTGAATACAATACAGAAAACCGCATCTCGATATCTGCTGTGTCTAAAAATTTCTGCTATTCCGGTCGATTTTGATCTATATGCCTTGGACTATTATCAGTAGGCATTTAAATGGACCTTATTTTTATGAACATGCATACAATACAACACTTTCTCAGAAAAATGAATTGGAATTAATGGACCTATTCAGTGACCCGGAAAGTCACTCCTCGATTTTTAAAAAAAAAAATAAGGTTTACAAAACATCTTCGCGAGATATTAATCATTTGTAAGAAAAAATTACAAACGCTAGTAAAAGGTGAAATGTTAATAAACGCAGCTCGCAATGACGTCAGGCGAAGATCGGATATGTGTCTTGAAATGAGAGGTCATATAGCGATTAGATTGCAATATGTATATAGTATGAGGGCCTCATTTTTTAAGTACAGCTATTGTTCACCTTTTGTTTTAACATTCACTTACTTTCCAACGACTATTTGATCCTTCCACCGCTAATGTGATTTTTTGGTGGTGTTTATTTGAAGATTCCTTAGGATATTGCTTATAACTTTTAAATGGGCAGTAATACAGATAATTTTCTCTAATAAAAGTTTATTTCGAAAAAGAAAGCTTTTCAACAGAAGAAAAGTTTGGGTATGTTTCTGGAAAAAATATAATTGTTGATGTCATTAGTTGTTTCTGTCAAATCCCAAAGATAATATTTTCGATTGAAAATAGAGCTTACCTCATCCCATTCAACACCACCTGTCTCAGATTTTATTTAAATTGTTTGCTTTCTCACAGTAGGTCAGTTTAAGATACCCTATCCCTATACAGAAGAATTTACTCTCAGATAATTTGATTTGCTGTTATTTAATTTGTACTCTTTCAGTTCCTGGTTCTTTTGTACGAGTTTGACGCCTAGATATCAAGTTGCACAATTGCTCACACGTTATCGCTGTGTTATGAGAAATAGCACTGTCCAACTTTTAAGCTACCTCCATAAATCCGAACTATTTGCCCACGCGTACCTGTTGAATGTAATAAAAGACCCGATATAAAACAATAATGAACGCCTTACCAATAAAAAGAACTTTCACACAAGTTAGTAATTCCCGGAATTATGTAATACAAACGGTTTTATCTACGGTAAGAGATGATACTCCTTTTAAATTTTAATTTATACTCGATATTCAAAATAGTAGAGAATTACTAATTTACATGACTTAGATGAGTATGGGAGGTGAGAGTTACAGGTGACAATATTCCATAGACGCACCACTGGAAAAGGGGTTCGAAGAAAACAAAATTACGAAAAATACAGTAACGCTGAATGAAAATGAATTTAGCATTTCATAGTTTACTTTAAAAAGTTTATAAACTCACCCGTGTTATCCTTTCCACAATTGTAGAATCCCATCCTTTTGACCGGCGATGACCCACCACTGCTCACTTACACCTACCTTATGCGCAGTTCCCGGATATTACACTTACACTACATTGCACTGTACATACATACTATACATTACTGGTTACTACCACCATAACGGTCACACCTTAATATTTATTGTCGGTTATAATAGGGTGTATTATCAATTACAATGACAGCACCAGGTTCCAAATATGGCAAAACGGATTCAAAGAATTTTTTAAATACTAGGCTTCCATATCCTCAAGATAGTCTCGTGAACACGTCGTCATTATTAAAAATACGTAAACTCTGTTCCAAAAATTTTTCTGTACAACCAATATGTTATTATTAGGCACCGTTCTTTTCCAGAAGCTGGAGACTTACAAAAGTATTCTTCTAGGTATTCTAGGAAAGTTTTATCCTGAAAATGTGAACCTGATATTTTCTATTATTCTACGAATCGCATATTTTGTGTCGTCATCTATCTTCTTTGTCACTCTTTATTGCACGAAATACACTAGTCACAGACACTCTTGTTCAGGAGTACCAGATTTCACGATTTATCGTGAGAGCTCGAGATTATTGTGTTGATTCTTACAATTTTTAAGCGAAGTTTGTTAGCCATTGAAATTAAAGATTTATACGTCTTAATGCCATGAAAATGTATATATTGTTACGGAAGCTCGCCTACCTTTTTAGTTTGTTAATTATGTTCTTACTTACGCTAGAATTTATAACTGAAGCTCACCTACCTCTTTAGTTTGTTAGTTATGTTTCTGTTTATGTTAGAATTTATAGTTTTTGTGATGTCTTTAGTTTGATGTTTTCTGGACTTTCTCGGTCACATTCTATTTTATTCTCAAGACCGCCAAAAACTTCTAGAACCCTGAAAACCTATATAAGCGGATCGGCTTCGCCGCTGGAGTCAGTTTATATTGAGCAGCCAAACACGAGTGACAGAAACGTCAAAGTAAAGCATTGGCAGTTGTGAAATTGAATTGAATTGATTTGAATTGAAAATTTATTAAAAAACAGAAATGTTTACAATACAAGTGTGTATATAAATGTGTATATAAAAAAATGACAAACTGTTTACAAATACATACTAGCAAAACTATAAGCATATGACAAAACAAACAGAACAGTTACAAACATAAGCAAATACATGAAAAGTATAAAAAAGGAATAAAATGTATAAAAAACGTATAATTGCTATGACAACAAATGTTCAAAAATGTTTCTTTTGAAAATTGCAAGAGTACTAGATTCCTTAATATTAGATGGAAGTTTATTAAATTCATTTATTCCGGCATCGAATATGGTAGGGGTATTCCGGTATCGAATACCTTTTTTGGTAGTCATCAGCCTTACCCTGTTGATATTTAAATGCCCTTTATGTATGAATGTCATACCGGTACTGCAAGTTAGCTGACAGATAATCAGGGAGCATGTCATTAACTAGTTTGAAAATAAAAATCAGTGTTTTGGCTTTGATTAAGCTTTTTATATTCAACCAGTTTAGTTGCTGTAGCATGCTACTAATACTAACAAATCTGTTACATTTTAATAGTAAACGCATGCATCTATTTTGTAAGATCTGTAGTTTATTTATATCAGATTTATGACACATAAATAAAACAGAGGAACAATATTCAAAGTGAGGTTTGATGATACAATTATATATTAGAAATTTACTACTGGGACAAGTTTTTACTGACTCGGTATGCAAATCCAATCTGTTTAGCAATTTTTTTAACAAGGTAATCTATATGTTCACTAAAGATGAGTTTGTTATCAATTATAACTCCTAGATACTTTATACTGGAGACTTGTTCAAGATTATAATCATCAAACTTGACCAAAATATTATCTTGAATTATACTTCTTTTACTTTTTATAATCATATATTTACATTTATTAACATTTACAACTATTCTATTTTTATTAAACCAGTCACTAATTCTTTGAAGAGTTAGATTCATATAGACTGCCAATATTTTTATGTCTACACCGGAAACGTATACAGTAGTATCGTCAGCAAATAGATGAATTTTACCCTCGCCCAAATTCAAATGCAAAATATCATTTATGAAACATATAAACAGAAGAGAACCCAAAACACTACCCTGTGGTACACCATTGTGTATGCTCTTTACCTCAGAGTAACAATTGTTTAGTTTTGTCTTCTGGTATCTATTATGTAAATATGACCTAAACCAATTAAAGGCAGTTCCATCTTTTCCAAAATATTCTTTTAGTTTATATAAAAGAATATCCCTGTTAACCACTTCAAAGGCTCGACGAAGGTCTAAAAAAACTACTAGAATTACCTGACCTACGTCAATAGCGTATTTGAAATCATTAATGACTCTCTGCAAAGCTGTCTCACAAGAGTGACCACTTCGAAAACCAGACTGATTTTGACAAAGCAATTTTTGCGTATCAAGGTAATTAGTAAGTTGACTGTAAACAGCGAGTTCAACAATTTTTTCTAAACAAACAAGAGCATTAACTGGCCTGAATTCTTCAATGTGTTTTGCATTTGATATTTTTTGAACGGGTATGTCTGTAGACGTTTTTAATATATCAGGAAAAAAACCTTTATCTAGAGAAGTATTAACACAATGTAGCAGAGGATATCCAATCACATCAAAAGTATTTTTTATTAATTTAAAGTCGATTTCATCTTCAGAGAATTTATTGCTTTGCGCAAAAATTAATTTCTTTAATTCAATTAATGTCAACAACTCGAACGTAGTGAGATTATTTTCAGAATTTAAAGCATGATTTATGAAACCGTCACATTCACATAAAATAAACACGCTATTATTTAGATTGCAAACTATATTATCGATACTGGATATAAAATAATTATTGAATTCGGTATGTAGATGTGTAGATAATTCTACCCCATCATTTACAAATTGGTTTGAAGAATATTTCTTGTGTAATCAAGAGTGACAATAAAGTTTGTTTGTCTTAGTGACGTGTTTTCACGCTAAGGTAATTTCAAGATAAACGAAGTTGTAGTAAATGAGAAGTGCAGTGGGTAACCTTTTTTTTGGTTGTTAAATTTAAGAAGCGACTCGGAACCATTACTTCACTGACATTTTACGATTTTTGACCTGCTCTTGATAATGAACTACATATTTCAACTGCATCACTTACACTCATATTTTGGCTTCGTACCTCTTCATACACGTTTTTTATCATCCGATATTCTTCGCTTCTTTACGATTTTGAGAACACGTTGTTGAGAGCCAGATCCGAATTAACGCAGCCTAACTGACGTAACAGCGGCATTACCAATAGAAATTAAGCGTTCTGATATGCGCAGGCATATTTATTGCAGCAGAGGGAATAGTCGGTTTTCGAAGAACGAAACCGAATCTGTGTAGTCGGTTATGCTTTGCGAGGTATGCAGAACACACAATTTTATACGAAGAATTTACAGACGGCAAATATTTCACTTTGTGTTGACTGCAATAAATTATGATGAAATGAGTCCCCCTCTACTATTTTGAAAGCCGACTATAAATTAAAAAAATATAAAATCATTGTTAAAGGTGCAAATTTAAGGACATTAATTCACAAACTGAAAAAAATAACACATAATTTTTTATTACCCGGTGTAATTACGGTTCCCCGTCGTTTTCTTGAATGATATCGCAATGCAATGTAAATACATTATTCATTTCGTTGCAAGCGATAAAATGTTAATAGTTGATATCAGCACAATGCGATCAAAATGCAGTACTGCGCCTAGGGAGAACAACAAGTGGCAAAAAAATCATTGTTTTCATTCCATCAACCTACCCATTTTCTGTTCACGTGTGCATAACTAGTGTTAAAAAAATATCAATTTACTTAGTGTTTCTGTTTTAAAAAATTCAGAAGTACGTATCTAAGAATATTTATTAAGATATCATTCACAGAGTGGAGAATAATTCTAAGGTACTGATTTTTTTTATGAACCTTTGCTTTATTCTGAAAATTCCGAAAAACAGTAAAGTTTTTTAAGCAGTTGAATTGTCAAAACTATTAATATTGTATCGTTGATCAGTAAAGAACCAATATTAATTCTGTTATAGATTGATTGCAATTATTTTATTTTAATTAAAAGTTGTAAGGTTAAGTAGTAAATTCTATATGCATATTCATATCTGTCCAGTAACCATAATCAAACCTTGCGTCAGATCCGGTAGTTTTGATTTTTTCCTAAGTTGTTTATGACGTTGGCCCAATTAAGATTTCTTTGACAATATATAAAGTAATACTATTTTACTCAAATATATACTAACAAAATAAAATATGATAAAAAAATCAAAAACTTATGTATATGGTAAATACATAAAAATAGGTTTATATTAGGCTGCCTTAAAATTTACTGTTACATTAAACTATATATTAATTTGACGGTACAAATGGAGATCACAAGCGACGTTTAGATTTGGTAATTGAAAATAATTATTACATGTAGAATATAATAAAGAATAATAACTTACTGTTTTTGTTTGTTTTAATTTGTATATAGATATTAACAAAAATAATGAAAAAATGAGGTTTTCTCAAATGAAATGTCAATCTATCTATACATAAACGTCATTCCATTTCTGGAATTTTTTTAAATTACCATGATAACGGCACAAAGCTTCTAATTTATTAGAAAACGTTGAAGTGAAATTTTCACTTATAATATCCTTGGAGCTTAAATTATTTCCGGAAGTTTTTTAGAGGTCACAAATATTTTGAAAATTATCCCCAGCCGTAGGCAAGGGATACATAAATATAAACGTTAAAAAATTTCCAGTGTAATCACATGCAGCTTACTTGAAGAAGGATGAAAATTTAATTATGGGACAATATTGTCAATAACTATACTTGTAAATATTTTTGTTTTCTGTAAGTTACAATATTCAATTAATATATTCCATCCTCTCACATATCTGCTGCAATCGATTTGCAAGGCTCATCCATTCCAATTCAGATCACCATCCATCGACAGTAACTATGTCTAATCGATCTACTTATTGTAGCATGTTGATTATACAGGCTGTTTAAACAAATGGTTTTAAACTTTGGAACGTAGTAGAGAAGTTTAAGACATGATAAGATAGGAACTGAAACTTATTAATTTGTGCTCTTTTCTGATATTTTGGCTCTATACCTAACAAACTGTCTTCAAGCAATCATGTTGATATATTTGCTAATATCTACGTTACGCTAAGAATAGAATAAATGGTCCACATTGTTGATGATTTTTTTGCTCTTGGCTATAAGTAGGTATCGAATAAATATTCTACATTTTCTGAATGCAATCCAGTCTTATCCGTTTTACATCGATCCGCAAATACAGAATATTCCCTTTCATTTGTTATTTAGGATTTTTTAGTCAATCGTCATTTACTCGAAAACTTTCCTATGTAAGAGGGCAAAATTTTAGTACTGTCTGATAAAGAAATAAACGATCTTTCAGAATCATGGAAAAAAATATGGTGTTGCCATTAAAAAAAATCAATGACGTCATTACTCGAAAACAAATGACATTTGAAAATCACATTTTACGCTAAAATATGTATTTTTTAAATTAAAAATCGACCTGTTCGAGGATTTTTCCCAAAAAATTATTGTTTCGTTTTTATTGAATTTATTCCATACTTTTGGCGCATACTGTATAGATTTTATGAATGGTTGCTGTAACAAAATGCTCAAAATCCCAGATTTACATCTGACGTGTTAGTTACAGATGAAGCTATTTTTACACGGAATGGGATGTATAACATTCATAATGCTCATGTTCTAGCAATGCTTTTTTTAAATGTTTGGGTAGTGATTGTCGATGATCGCTTGATTGGACCATTCATATTATCAACTCGAATGAGTGGGGTTCAGTATCTTGAGTTTCTTCGAAATGATCTGCCTGTACTTCTGGAAAATGTGCTCTTAGCTGCCCGACTCCGTGGTTCTTATACGATGGCGCTCCCTCTCTCATTTTCGACAAAATATCCTCGAGTACCTTAATTAAGTTCAAGGGGTACGATGTATTGGACGAGGAGACCGGTACCATGGCCGCCACGATCTACTGACTTGAATCCTTTGGACTTCTTCTTGTGGGAATATCTAAAAAATGAAGTGTATCGCACCGAAGTGGACTATTAATGATTTAACGCAAACGTATGACAGCTGCTACCAATAACTTACGAGTTCAGAACGGGCAAGAACCAAAAATATTTGTGTTAGCTCGTAGAAACTGAGTAAGATGGGCGCAAATGTGTTTACACGTCAGTATATACGATTTTGAACAGTTGTAACATACATCACATTATCTTTTAAAACCATAAATTAATTTTATTAATTAATAATAACAATAGCGGCAAAAGCAGTTGAATTTGCTAATATAAAACAGGTGTTATAAAATTTTATTTTTTTCTTTCCTTGGGAAATCCTTTCAAGTTTTTGGTTCGTTAATTTTTTATTACACTTTGCCATCGTGTCGGTCGCCTACTCATGCTTAGCCATGCGCAAGGTCAGATTTTATAGTGGACCAGTTTCCAGTGTCGTGAAGAAGTGTATTTTTAAATTATTTTCGAACTGGTCTTTTTTTACAAAATTAGAGGTATTTATAAAAATCTCCTGTAGATTCTAAATTTTTTTTGGATAAGTTCTAAATAACCCGGTATTCGTTTCACTTCAGCACATTCCTGTTATTTACTAAGCCCTATATTAATCAGTTCTTAAATGTTTTAAATTATTTGTAGAAAATACTATTTCAGGAAAACGGCCTTGACTATGTCCCGAGGCTTATAATCTTTTTTTAACGCCCTGTATTTAACGATATCCATTCGCCCATATATCGCAACCGCTGGAGCGTGACCCTGTACATCTGCGCGCACGCAGATAAATTTCCTGTTGCGAATAATTGCCCTTTCTAAAAAACGCGCAACAATAAGCAATATGCAGATCAGTTTTTTCCCCCGCATTCCGAATGGAACTGGAGCAGTTTACAACTCTCAATTAAAATAATGTTGTTGTAATAAATTATCCCGCTAATAAATGCGACAATCGGTAACCGGTGTCCTCCAAATTGATTTATTTATGTACCTGTAAGCGGCGCGAGATGACTGAGCCAATAAATTCACCTTTAAGAATGTACCGTAGGGTTTCGTCGCCAGGTGATGATATATCAAAGAGTTTTGCACCAGTCGATTAATGTAGGTATTTTGTCCCAGAAAGTTGCATGAATACAAAATTATAAACCATATAAACAGCATAAATATGGTTTTATAACACAGATGTGTATATGACTTAACTTAAATAAGAAATCTATTTGTTGAAAGAAAATGTAATAGAAGTCTAACAGCAAACAAAAAAAATTTTTACAATAACCGAATATAATAAATAATTAGACTCGAAATAAACACTACGAATAATATGACAAGAAAACTCAAAGGCTGTTATTTAATATTTGCCGAAATTTTTATACTGCCATAATGTTTATCTTTATTCTAGTATTGCTTTCTTTCTGGAGTTTTGTAAAGCACCACTACTGCTCCAGAGCTCAGAACACAGATAGGATGATTCAGAAATACTAGGAAAAAAAATTGGGTATACAATCTACATGATAAATTATTTGACCCGTTTTTTTTTTGTTTACCGAATTCTAGTTATTTAGCCTAAAATTTTGTTTTCTTTGCAAATATATCTGCCTACTTCAATGAAATTTGGTACGGTTATTAAGAAAGTAATTTTGTCAGTAACAGAGGGCGCTACTTAATGCCATTTAGAAGTTTAATTTTCCAAAAATGTTGGAAGCTAAAGTTGTGGTACTACCATTGACAAACTTGAAAAATTATGAATGCATAAAATGAAAATGGTGGCTGCGAAGATAATTCAAACAGATTGAGTGACAAATGTCAATTCATGATTACGCTGTCACTTTATTTTTAAAAAATTACGTAATTTTAAAAATTTACAATTATCTGTAATTTACTTTTAGCACTGATGCTAAATCACGTGATTTACTTTTTACACTGGTTCGAAAATAGAAACCAATTAAGAAATTTTAAATCAAAGATATACAGTATGCGCCAAAAGTATGAAATAAATTCAATAAAAACGAAACAATTATTTTTTGGGAAAAATCCTCGAACAGGTCGATTTTTAATTTAAAAAATACATATTTTAACGTAAAATGTGATTTTCAAATGTCATTTGTTTTCGAGTAATGACGTCATCAATTTTTTTTTAAATGGCAACACCATATTTTTTTTCCTTGATTCTGAAAGATCGTTTAATTCTCTATCAGACAGTACTAAAATTTTGCCCTCTTACATAGGAAAGTTTTTGAGTAAATGACGGTTGAATGTTAGAAAACGTAAATCATTTAACATAAAGCAAAAACGTTATCAAGTTTAGTTTTTCGAATTCCATAGTTCTTTTATGGATCACGTAAGTGAAAATCTTTGCAAAGTGTCATTGTCACACTGACTTTCTAATAAGTATTGTAAGCGACATAGAAATTATTATTTAATTTAAAGTATTATGGCACATTTAACTGTTATTCAAAGAATTGAAATTTTAATTCTTATCGGATGCGGGAATATGACTAGAACTCAGCAGGAAGTTTGGGATTTATTTAATGAAAAATATCCAGATCGCCCTATCAGCCAATCAACAGTCAGTAAGGTAGAGTCTAAATTTACAGAAACTGTCAATGTTGTAAATATTCCAAAACCTGGACGTCCAAGCATTAATGAAAATCAGAAACAGAACATTTTGATAAGTATGGTGGATAATCCTCATAATTCTTCACGATTGGTTGAATTAAACAATGACACCAGTCACAGTGCTACGTATCTTGAGGAAGAAAAAATATCATCCCTACAAAATCGCGGCTTACACTTTTGCGAAATTCTAATGGATTTATGTCAAGGAAATAGAAATTTACACCGGCAAATACTTTTTTCAGATGAGCCCACATTTTGTCTGAATGGTACAGTAAACCGTCAAACTTGCAGATATTGGAGTCGGGAAAATCCTCATTGGATGGCAGAGGCACATACCCAACACCCTCAGAAATTAAATGCGTGGGCTGGAATAGTTGACGACAGAATAGTAGGGCCTTTCTTCTTTGAAGGAACCCTTACAGGACAAAGATATTTAGAGTTTCTAGAAAATGATCTTGTTCCAGCCCTTACAGTAATTTTTCCTAACGATAATGACCCTGACATTCCTGACGATACCATATGGTTTCAGCAAGACGGTGCACCTCCGCACTATGCGCGCTCTTTACGAGATTTTTTGGACAACTGTTTTCCTGGGAGGTGGATCGGCAGACGTGGATCGATAGAATAGCCTGCAGGATCGCCAGATCTTACACCTCTTGACTATTTTTTATGGGGATACTTGAAGTCAAAAGTGTACATTAATAAACCACGTAATTTAGAAGAACTTCAAAATCGCATGCGGGACGAAATACGCAGAAATCATTCATAATGTGCAAGAAGAATTTCTTCACAGACTTGCGCATTGTCAAGAAGTTGGTGGATGGCAATTCGAACATTTAATTTAAGTATAAAATTTAATCAATTGTATTTTATTTTACATACCTCAGAATTGTTACTTTTTTATGGATAAAATTTACGTTTTCTAACATTCAATCGTCATTTAGTCGAAAACTTTCCTATGTAAGAGAATTAAACGATCTTTCAGAATCAAGAAAAAAAATATGGTGTTGCCATTTAAAAAAAAATCGATGACGTCATTACTCGAAAACAAATGACATTTGAAAATCGCATTTTACGCTAAAATATGTATTTTTTAAATTAAAAATCGACCTGTTCGAGGATTTTTCCCAAAAAATAATTGTTTCGTTTTTATTGAATTTATTCCATACTTTTGGCGCATACTGTATTTATTTACTTAAATGTACAGTTAGAGAAACAACAATTAGAATAAGTAATTTCATGGACAACCTCATTGGTAAAACTTGTACCAGGATAGGGAGATATGCTATCCACCGAAGTTTTGGACAAAATTTGGCCCTCCAAAGTGCCTCTTAATTTTAATGAGATTAGCACCAAAATCTGCCAACAAACTGCCCGAAGATCGTCGGAAGCAATGTTCATTATAAAAGTGAGAATCAGGCAAATTTAAAAATTCTGCAATATTGGCCACTTTCCATGTCATCCTGTATACAGTATGTCCAGGGTTAGAGTGGAAAAGAGAGAAAATATTTTTATTTTTAATTTTATGGAAAAAAGATATTCTTGATTAAAATTTTTGCTTGTCTTTAAAATGCAGTTGGCAAAGAGAACTTTTATGTTACATGTGTGCATGATCAGAAAATCGGTAAATATAAAAATCGTTTAGGAATAAACTGCTTTTGTTTTTAACAATACAAAAATATGTTATTAAGGAAAGTTGCTTAGAATTGAAATTTATGTTATAATTCTAATTTGTGTATAAATCGGAATACTTTGATAGAAACAGACAGTGGAACAATTTTATATTACATTTTACTTGATTAAAATTTTTACTTGTCTTTATAATGCAGTTGGCATGGAGATTAAAAAAGTTTGAAAGCAACTGTCATAATAAAAAGTGTTAGGACTTTTGAGTAACTTTGACAGTTATTGGTATCATGTTTAATAAGGAGAAACTTGTTACTGTCAAATTATTGAAGATTTCCATAAAAAAATTCCAATGTTCATATTTCAATATTGACTTGTTGCTCGTACACATTAAAACAACGGCTTTAAATAAAAATTATTAAATTGAATGATGAGTAAAAGCAACTTATTCTCAAACGATTTTTATATTTACCGATTTTCTGATCACCCTGTATATGCAACATGAAGGATCTCCATGCGAACCCTATTTTCAAGACAAGTAAACATTTTAATTAAAAATGTCTTTTTCCCGTAAAATGAAAAATAAACAGGTTTTAGTGTCTGTTTCTATCAAGTACGGCGATTCATGCACAAATTGAAATTATAATATAAATTTCAATTCTAAGCGACTTTCCTTACATAAGGTATTTGTATTGTTAAAAACAAGTGCAGTTTGATTTTGAACGATTTTCATATTTACCGATTTTCTGATCATCCTGTACATGCAACATGAAAGTTCTTCAACCGCATTTTAAAGACAAGCAAAAATTTTAATCAAAAATGCCTTTTCTCCGTAAAATGAAAAAATAAAAATATTTTCCCCCCTCTTTTCATCTTTAACCGTGGACAAACTGTATATTTCCACTTCCTATCCTTAAGTTACAAAGCAATTCCAAAACCGCTAAAACTGCTGCAGCCATTTTATTATTATTATTTTTTGTTATAGGTAGGTATAAATATTTGCTGCCCTACACACAAATTTATTTCCTAGCCTATCTGCTTAAGAATATCGCAAATTTGGTAAAATGCATGTATTAACCTTTTAAGCCTCTTGCATAATGCTCCCAACGTACAAATCCTGAAGATATTTAATTTTGTTTAATTGTTTCTAAACCTTCACATTTACAACTGTTTACATCATTACAATTATTATTCTTATGGATTATTTACTTCAAACTCAACGTTTTAGACATTCCACATAATTTATTCTGGATTACAAATTTATAAATTATAAAGAAAAACCACGCGTTGCACTGTATAAAGTGCCTCATACGGACTTGTGCCCACAGACGTCCATTCAGCCCCGCGGAATTTTAACTGTGCTCGCAACAATTCAAGCTCTGGTAGAACTGACAACTGACAGACTTAATTGTGCATTCTTGATCATGAGACATACTCTGGCAATTTTAAGTGTACCTCGTGGAATGCACATTCTTGCCTTAACACAAGTCTGTGTGTGCGTGTGGTAACTCTAAAGCAGGGGCTGCTCCAGACGGTGAGCGTACTGAGCAACCGCTCGGGGCGCTACAATTGTAAGGGCGGCATCTCTGCTGTAGACCCGGAACCCGACAACCGCGCAGTATGCGGAGTTGCAGCATCTACAGCGCCGATCCATTTACGTTCCCGTGTATTTATTAGTATGTAAGTAATATGTCATTTTCCTTTTCAGGGTGTGTGGTGTAAAATTGCCATTGAATTACTCTCAAGCGGCGAAAGAAGCCTTTCTAAAATTACACTTTTAAGATCTACTATGTATCAAGAACGATTAAGAGAATTGGCTATGATATCTATAGAAAGAAAGTGAACTCAGTGAAAATCTAAATGAGGATTAGTTAATATATGATTTTGCTCATGCTAAGTAAGACAAGAAAAATTGATTTCATTTAATTAGTAGCAAATTTACGATTACAACTATTACTGAGGATTCGTTTTTATTTATTTTTTATATATTTGTTATTTAGTTTTAATAAATTACCTTTTTTCTTATAATTGCTCTACTATTTCACAGGTAAATTAATATGTACTTGTATAATATTAATTATTATTGTAATTAGAACATGTTTATACAGGGTGTCCGGAAATAATGAGCAAAAGATTCAGGGGATAATTCTAGACCGCAAATAAATGCTACTTTTTTCTATAACATTTTTTTCAAAACTGGTTATTAACAGAGTTACAGGGTGTTAAAGTTAAAATTTTATTTTCGAAATTTCTAAATAACTTCTTAAGAAATCCAAATAATTACATAAAATTAGTAAATCGGGGGTTTTGCGGACGAGAACTTAAAATATATTTCTAATTTTGTTTCTAACTAGTAGAGGGCGTCCCTTATGGTACATCATGTTTTTTTTAAATGACAGAACTTTTTTGCTGCTTAGTGTATCCATCTGACTATTGAAACAATCGATTCTCCTACCTGTTATATCTGAAAAAGGTATACCTTATTAGTCGTTATTAGAAGTAACAGTTTTCGAAATAATCTTATTTGAAATATTCAGTGCACCGATTGAAAGCTTATCGTTCTCTGTTAAAGTGCCTTTTCTATTGAAAATACAGAATTTACGATTCTGAACAACTTTTTCAAGTAACATTTTGCTGTATTTTCAGTAGAAAATGCACTTTACCTAAAACCAAAATAGTTTTTACTCGGTGCACTGAGCATTTCAAATAGAATTATTTAAAAAATGGTTACGCCTACCGACTTTAGCAAGGTATACCTTTTCCAAATAAAACAGTTAGGAGAATCGATTGTTTCGATGGATACATTAAGATGAAAAAAAGTTCTACCATTTAAATGAAACATGGTGTGCCACAAGTGGTGCCCTCTATTATGTAAACATATTTGAATTTCTCTTCCGCAAAAACCCCCGATTTACAAATTTTATGTAAATATTTGGATTTCTTAAGGCTTACGGTGAGCGCTCTATCAAACGATATATAAGATCTGTTCCAACAACCGTCGAGAACTGGTTCAGTTCCGTGAGAAATGTTTGACCAACACCGTCTTACGTCGCATTCGCCGAGAGTACATTAACAACTGAACTGACTGACTAATTCTGGACGGTTTGGAATCGTTTCTTGCTGTGTTGGAACAAACCCATAGTTTTCGCTCAGCAACTCCTTAACGGATAATGATAAACATATGCGGTTTTTTTTAATAGACTATAAAAATTATTTTACGTCGACGCTGTGTTTTGAAATTTTGGAAAAGTGTAAAATTATTATTTTTTAAATGCATTTTGCATATTTTCAAAATTTCAAAACACAGCGTCGACGTATAATAATATTTGTAGTCTATTAAAAAAAACCGCATATTTTTATCATTTTTTGTTGAGGAGTTACTGAGCGAAAACTATATCCCTTTGGATCGAGCGCTCACCGTAAGCCTTAAGAAGTTATTTACAAATATAGAAAATAAAATTTTAAATTTAACACTCTGTAACTCCGTTAATAATCAGTTTTGGAAAAAATGTTATAGAAAGAGGTAGCATTTATTTTCGGTCTAGAAATATCCCCTGAATGTTTTGCTCATTATTTCCGGACACCCTGTATTGTTTATTTATTACAGTCGTCACCAAATTTGTAATACATAACTGAAATTGATCCAAGATATTATATCAAAATATCTTATATATAAAAAAACTTTTATATTAATTACGTAGAAGGGGGGCGGCAAAATGTAATCTTGCCCAGGACGTCAAAATAGTTAGAGCGGCCCCTGCTCTAAAGAAGGGTTACAACCCCTATCATGGGCTTATATTGGCCTCCTTACGCTGAAGACCTTACAAGCGTCCAATACCGATACAATATTGATTTATCGAATTCTGAGAACTAATCATTCTCGTTGATGGATAAATCAAGAGATTTATGTCTGCAGCCTTGAGAACGGCAAAAAATCTGCACGCACTCGACGCCTACGGTGAAATGTGAAGAACTAATTAAAAAAATGTGATCTCGATTGTCAGAACTGTAACAATAAACTGGGTTATTTATAGACACGTCCTGTTGTGGTTACGGCATTCCTCTGCATATTGTTGGTGTCAATAATCAATCAATTGTTATGTCACTTCTACAAGGCGACGATTCGCAGAAGCGAACGACAAAATAGAATCCATGGGTAATTGCCTGCTGGTAGAACAATTGTCGGCTCTCATTGTGTTAGTGGTTGTGCGGTGTTGATAATCTTGTACATACAATGTAAAAGATAGAGGCTTGCTCCATGACATAGGTACACATTCTCTTCCATCATGCTCGAAAAATCCCTTGGGACAAGAAGAGCATCATTTTTTAGGAGTTCTCTATTACCTTTCAAATTACCTGTCAATATCAGCAATAGTCACTAAGACAAAAAAGCTGCCATCTAACGTCTGCTAATGAAACTTTAGTGTATGTGTCAAATATGAGGCTAATAGCAATTAAATTAAACGAGTTATTTTAAAAAACTACCAACCTACTTTATCACGCTGAATTACCCCTTAAGTGATGACACATTTTAGAAACACATATATAGAGAGTGTTATAAATTAGTAGGTCAAGCCGTTAACATATTCTTTGGACTAAAATAATGGAACTTTTCGAGCTCGAGAAATGGCACAACAATAAAAAAAGACTCAAATTTAACTCATTTAATCTAAATGTTGAATATGAGTAGCACTCTCACGTATACATACTCGGGCTCTTTTAATGAGAGAGTAACGAATATTTTGGAAAATATGTTGTTTCAGCCTAAAGTGCTCTCCACATGTACAATTCGTTTGCTTAGCTGTTGTTGAGTTAATGTTGGAACCATAAAAACGAAATCTTTCATAAAACCCCAGACTAAACTAAAGTCCAACAGGTTGAAGTCAGGGAAATGGGTTGGCCATTTATTTAACAGGTGCAGCCGTCCTCTACCAATCCATCGAATAGGAAAAATTACATTTAAATTGTACAATATGGAGAGCACTTTAGGCTGAAGTCACAGATTTTCCGAAGTATTCGTTACTCTCTTAAAAAAGCCCGAATATAGATTTGTGAAGGTGACCCATATTGAACATTTAGTTTAATGGAGTTAAATTTTTGTCTTTTTTACTGTTTGTTGTATAGTTTTGTTTATTTCAGTTTACTAAATAAAATGGAAATGACCATTTGATACATAGAGATATTTGCTCATATCAAAATTCAATGCCATATTATGATGTATTATATATTAAATTAATTGGAAAGAACGTAACTATTACAAAACAAAATAAGATGTTTAATAAGCAAGTTTAAGCTATATAAAAATATATTTGAACTCATCTAACTTATGGTCTACTAATTTGGGGAGGAGTTCACAATAACTACCTAAAAACGCTAGAAGTAACTCAGAAATGGCTACTAAAAATAATTTTTAATAAACATTATACTTACGCAACTGAAACTTTATTCAAGGAGTCTAAAATATTAGACCTAAAGCAACTTTTCCTACAAAGTATGGTATATGGTATATTTAAATATAAAAAAAATGTAATTCCATGATTACGTAATTGTCCTTTTTTTAAATAAATTAATACCTTCAATTGCATTCCACATATATATGTTTGTGTTTATTACACTGTTCAACAAGTGCAACTCCTGGTATTTTGAATGATATATACTGTACATATATTATATTATGGAATGCAATTTATAGTTGTAATTTAATTTTGTAATTTGTAATTTGCTTTTAACAACTTTTTGTATTTTAATTTTAATGTCACCCACGCACGAGGTTCGTCTTTGTGGGTTTTGGGTCTTATTCGTCACGTGTCACTTTTTATTGTTTCTATGTGGCGGATAAGGTCTATTCTGTTTATTTACCATTCTTAAGTATATTGTAATTGTAATGTTATATGGGTAAAATAAACTATATATTATTATTTAATTTGTGTCAAACCTAACACATCTAAAAAATTACAATATCTCGTAAACTGAGGCTGAAATTAAAATATTATAAGAGTGAAAAAAATAGAAAATAAATATGTCCATCAAAAAAAAAAAATATTTTGAAACCATAGACGTACTCAAAAAAAAATCCTCCGTTCGTGTTTTTATATTTTAGACCAAAATTATACAGAAAGTGTGCTGACTTAAGATAAAAGTATGTGCGAAATTTCAAACAAATATCTTTAAAATCACCGAAGCTATAAATAAAATCATTTTAAAAAATTTTATTTTGACACTCTGTATTTTGAAAATGGAGCTCCGAAATGCAACGTGGCATAAGAAAAGTTTAATTATTTTTGTCCAAAGAATATGTAGTTCAGGGCTTGACCTACTAATTTGCAAAACCCTGTATATTAATTTTTTACTGGCTCAAGTGTATCTTTACCTACTTCTAATGAATTTCATCGGTGAAGTTTGTGATATTTTTTATAAACATACACTTTCAACATATCGTCTACAATTGTATGACCAGTTCTATCCAGTTATTATTTTTGGAAAAAACGTTCATGTATCTTGACATACCACTACACCTAGGATTTGATCATGAATCGCAACTACGCCGTATCCACGCCAGTGGCTTACCTCGCAGCAGTGCAGCTCTATGGTCTGAAGCAGAATTACATTCCCCATTTTTTCTTTCACTATCGACATCGAAGCTATCCAAACAATGCTGCATTCAAAACTGGTAATCAGTCGGCAAACAAATCGAGGATACGGTTCTGACACATCATCAATCAAAGGAAAAAAGTAAGATAGATTACTCGGCTTAATCACAATTAAGTATAGTAATCATCCGGTATCGCAGTCGGTAGCAGGAGAAATACATTACTTGAATAATTGTTTTAAGCACAATGATGTAATAAATTAAACAATCTGGTGGCCAATTACAGGCACTTCAGCACTTACACTCTCTAATGGCTAATTTGTCCAATACAAATGAAAACAATGACGAGACTATAAATATAACATTACTATAGACATAAAAAATTTCATGGAGGGTCAAACCTACACTTTTAACAAATTTTCAACGATGATTAGTTTCCTTTTTTTATTTTTACTGAAATTCAGGTACTTTGTAAGAAAATGTTATGGTTACCATGAAAAAAGAATTTCTGAGAAAACGATATCTCTGTTATCTGGATATGTTAAGAAGCCAAAACCAACCTCTTAACAAGCAGACTTGGAATTAACGGGAGACTGGTAGTGACGTCACAGGGGTGGAGGATGCTGAAGAAAAGATGAGGGTCTTCTAGTGACTGTTGATCCTACTCCTCTTTTTCTTAGTCAGATACCTCCACCCTCAAAAAATCATTCGGCAACCATTGTTAAGACCTTCTGGTCATTGTCCACGGATCCCATCATATGCTCAACATGGACGTCACCGCATTTTTCACCACCCTTTGGTCATTGACGATGACGTCCAAGAACTCCCTCGGCACATGACCTTCAAAGACATCAGCATAATGGCTATAGCTTGCGCACCTAGTGCTCGCTCCAGAAGGACAGGTTATCAATGTGGTTAGAGCTGGTTCCGACGCTTCTTAACTACTTTCCCCAAACATAAAAATTGTCTTTAAATGACGCCACAAAATATTCTGCCTTTATAATAGATTAGAACATTTGCCAAAAATATAGTCCGCAATTTTCGGTGTGTATTGGTTTAATGAAAGAAAGAAAAAGAAAGATCTTTTATTTGTTCCATATTGTCCATAGTGACATAGAACGTGTCAGGTTACAATTTCAAATTTTTTATAACATTTTTTAAAAAAAATTATAGAAGTTGACATTGCCAAAAACAGGTGTTTTCCTTTAAAGACATATATAAGTAAAGGACATAAAACAAATAGTAAAAGACATTACATAAGTATACAAAATACTAAGTAAACATAAAATTTACAGTGATAATATCACAGTGTTTACATAATGATAGCTTAATTATCCTATAATACAGATTAGAAATCACTTTCATATATGCTATCAAGGAGAAAATCAGTGAGGGTGTAATAGGCTTTATCTAACAGATATTGTTTTAATTGCAATTTAAATAGCCGTTTGGGGCGGTTTCTTACAGCTTGAGGTAACTTATTCCAAATCTTTACTGCACAATGTTGGACGTTGTTTTGAATGTACGAATAATTAGTCATTTCAGGTTTGAAGTTTTCTTTATATCTGGTATTATGAGTGTGACTGTAGGTTTCAAATAAGCATTTATTCTCAAATATAAATGCAGTAGAATCGTATATGTAAAGACAGGTTAAAGTAAGTATTTTTTGTTTCTTAAATATTTGTTTGCAACTTTCCCTTCGTTTCATTTTAAAAATATTTCTTAGGCAATGAGTTTGTAATAAACTTTCAAGACGAAATAAAAAAACAAACTTATGATATCTATTTCTGAAAGTTAAAGGCAGCCTTCATATAACACCCCTATTCAAAATTACATTCTGCATATTAAAGTTCGTTAGTGCATTATAAAGCACTGAATTAGATATAAATTGAATCGAACTTGAGTTGTTGAAATGTATTCATTCATAATCGACTGAAGTGTCGTAAAACACATAAGAACACATTCCACAAGTGATTTATGTGCATTTATACGTTTCTTGGTGTTGGAATATTAGAAATTCCAGTAAATCGAATAAATATCGAGAATTTTACACTAACAAACTATGTAAACATTAGCAAAAACTTGAATTAGCTTTACTCACTAGTCACTATACAAATCATGAACGAAGCATTACTAATGTTGTTAATATTCTAAGAATTTGCAAGGAATTCAATAAATGTTTTCGACGATGAATTAGCAAATGTTTATGATAAATATAAATACTAAATATGTAGTTTGTTTATGTTGCACAGATTTAAATGTATGTATTTTCATTTCTCGTTGAATTCGGATGTTGTATATGTATGTTTATACAGGGTGGAAATAAATTAAGCGAAAAAATGTAGAATGTGGTTTCCTGTAGAAAAATAAGGTGGGCTTTTCATAGAAAAAAATCTTTAATTAATTTTTTTAATTTAATTTTTTTCTGGGATACCAAAAAAGTGATAGAAATTGAAATTAAGTAGACATTTTCTGCTGTCGAGAAGACACTCAGTAAACAATTTGTTGATTTTCCCCTACGCTTGTAAGTTGTAGAAAAAGCCACCCTTAGGACAAACAAATATTTAAAATCAATTACGTGGCATGATTGGCATAAGGTAGAAATTTTAATCGGACTGTAACTTATCTAGTAGGCGGCTGTCACGTTGAGATTTTGTAATGATAACTTAATTGATATAATTAATGTAAAACGTCAATGTGACAGCCGTCTACTAGATAAGTTACAGTTCGATAAAATTTGTACCCTATTCTATCTTAAATCAATTTTTAAATGGTAAGATAGCAATAAGAAACACGTTATGTATGAAACAAGTCTTAAGGAGTGACTTTTTCTACACCTTACAAGGGAAAATAAATAAATTATGTACTAAGTGCTTTCTGGATAGCAGATTATATTTAATTTTTGTGATTTTTTTGTATTTCAGAAAAAAATTGAAAACTGCAATTTTGGCACCCTCTTTAAGGGGTTATATCTTCGCAGGGGGCATTCGAATGAGATTTTTTTATATGAAAGATTCACTTTATTTTTCCACAAGGAATCACCGCCTTTTTATTTACACTTTGTATACATATGTATACAAGACAATACTATATAGTAAACAGACTCGTCTGTTAAATTTTGTGTCAGTATATACTTTGGATCCATAGTTGACTTCGAATTAGCGTTTATAATAATTGTGCAGTTTCAAAACTGCAATACTTATAGGCTCTTGAAAATATATATATTTTTTATGCTACTTATATTTTTTTCAGATATTTTGGATTCTGGTAACAAACGCGTTCGTCTGCTGTCACTCCATATGCTCCTCTTTGTATGGCAGCGAACCGTGCACCTTCTTGCCCGCCCCTCCCGGTAAAACACCACCCTGCGCTCGACCGGGTCTCACCTACTGCGAACACCCCGAACATTACCCTGGGTAAGTTTTCTCGTTCTGGTAATAACAGAAAAATCTGAAATTATCACGTAATATGAAGTCATTTTATTGAAAGTTCACGGAACCATAGGCGCAACTGGGGTAGGACTGGAGGTACTAAAAAAAAATTACTACCTCCAAATTAAATAATTTTCAATTTATAATAAATCTAGGAAAACCATGATGAAACTTTGATATTTTTGTAAAATTTATAAAGACGAAAAAATATTCTAATTATTATATTCCATAGGCCTCTCACAAACTGATAATTTCGATTACACTACATTGCCTCGAATAGACCATATACAGGGTGTTATGTTACAAATTTTGATACATATAGTAGCCGCAGGAATCGTTCTTCACGAGTGAAATTACGCAACTGTTTTTAGTGTCAATATAATTTTAAATATATTTTTGAATTATAAACAATCATTTTTTGTAATTTAGTGTATATAGTTTTTGTTATTATTCTCAATTGCAGTTCCTTAAATATTTTTTGTAAAAATGTAATGAATAACTTCATTTGTTCATAGACGTGCTATTATTGAATGTCTGCCGCTACTATAGTAGAGGAAGTTAAAGCCTTCAGGTGTAATGAAGCTCAGGGTCAACATTTTGAGTCAATCTTTAGCCAATCCTCACTTAACAAATGGTAAATACAGAGCGGGGAAACTTTTTTTAATATTTTTTAGAGAAGTTATTTTTTGTAGATATAAATTTTAGATCGATATACAATGTGTATATCAATTAATTTCAAAAAAAAAAGTAAGATTGTCGAAAAATTATGTAATTTTATTATTAGTTTTACAAAAATGGCAGATTAACTGTTGTTTGTCATTAAGAAATAGGAACAAATTTCACATTTAACTTTATAAATTAATAATTTTATTTTAAATTTTGAATATTGGAAACAGAATTAATAAGTTATTCAACCTTGAACCTACCGACATGTACATACATACAACTTCTTTTTACAAATATTCAAATATTTTGTATTTCATCTAGTGAAGTGTTGGCAATACTGTATCTAATTTAATTTCTCTGTAATTACATTATTTCCGCATGAACTTCTTATTTCAAATAGTACCTTACTAAAAAACCATAAGTGCCAAAATTGGGATATTGGGGTGGCCAAGGTAAATATCTAAGTATTTATAATAATCCTGCGTTCAGACCGAATGGCGCATAAGAGCAAGCGAAAGCGAATTGTCTCTCAAAAATCAAGTTCGCTGTTGCTTACAAGCACATGATCCCTTTCCCTTTTTTCGGGTATTTTTGAGGTCAAAAGGGTTAAAAGAATTTTTGAATAAAAACGGACATTTTATGCTGTTTTAAATATAACTAAAAAAGCTAAAAAACATGACATGACAATTATTAACGATTGCTGAATTATCGTTATTAACATGACCATTTTTTGAAAATACAGTTACATAATGTACATTTTAAATTAAACACCCTGTAAACTATTACACTTTCGTCTTTTCGGTACTTTTTAAAAATCGGGGATGAAACTCAATATGGGATTTTTTCGAGTTCTATCTGGCAACACTGCATTTAGCGATTATTCTGATTCTCTATTGATTGAGGTACTTTGTGCTCGTAGACATATTGAATAAAATAGTCGCTAGTAATTCATTGATTATATTTTAAAAATTATTAAAACGTAATAAGAAAAAAATACAACAAAGTAGGTGATGGCCATATAACATTCGATATTTTGATGGTGATAATAGTATACTGTGCGAAATGCATGCAGAATATTCAGACAAATTTTAAAATTCTTCCCGAATGCCATTCGCTGAATTAAGACCCTGTATTATACAGAATGTGCCAAATTAGAGGATAATATTTCTCCAAGGTGTTCTATGTAGAAAAATATTTCTGTTTCTTCATATCAATATGGTCCAAAAATTCTTCCTAAGAATGTTATAATAATTCCGAGACCAGTTGAGATAAATATATGAAATTTGGTAACTGGTTTAACTATTACGTGTTCAGTCTATTTAAATTATCCTCAAATAAAATAATAACTTTTAAATAGCGTTTTTAGATGCACATTATTTTGCTATTTTAACCCCATATTTTAACAATTATTTTCACATATATAAAACAAAAGTGAACCAATCTTATATGCAGAACAATGTAAGTTTATAACAATATTTACATCTACAGTTAAATTTAAGAAAATACGTGTTTTGAAAGATTTCTACACATAATAATTTGTTGGTTAGATCTTTGAATATTTGCAGGTGGCATAAGACAATATTCCTATCCTAGGGTGTTAATTA
Organism: Monochamus alternatus; assembly: GCA_037114965.1. Taxonomy (NCBI): domain Eukaryota; kingdom Metazoa; phylum Arthropoda; class Insecta; order Coleoptera; family Cerambycidae; genus Monochamus; species Monochamus alternatus. The sequence goes on from CM073431.1 coordinate 22,952,072, forward strand.
AGTATGTACACAAACTTTAAGGGGTTAATCTATGATTGATTGTGAGATAAAAAGTTCATATAAATATGGGTCCGCAACGGCTTTATTTTCCAGATACAGGGTGTTACAGTTTGAAAAAAATCAAATTTTTGGATATATTTTCTGAGTAGTAAGAGCTATTTAGATGAAACTTGGCGCACTCTAATAGGTATTTAAAGCTACATTTGGCGGGTATTAAATTATTTTTAATTTATTTTCATGACCTACCTCGCATTCTGACTAATTTTAACTTTAACTTAAATTGCGTGCATAAGAATGAAATTAAGAAATTTTCTCGAAAACTGTTCATCGTATCAAAAATTACCAAGAGACATTTTTTGTGCAATTTTAATTAGTTCAAGCGACACAGCTTTCAAATTTTGATAAAATCGTTGTAGTGCCATTTTTTTCTTAAAAAACTGTGAAGGTTATCCATATCTGCTCTCATGGCTAAATTAAAAATAATTTAGTACCTTCTTACTCTTACTACTCAGGAAATAGATCCAAAAATTTGATTTTGTGTTCAAACTTTAACACCCTGTATCTGGAAAATAAAGCCGTTGCGGACCCATGTTTATATGAACCTTTTGTCTTAAAATCAATCATAGATTGACCCCTTAAAGTTTGTGCATATACTTAATTAACACTCTCGTCGTAAAATGTGATGTTTTTTAGGTACAGAATTTTCGAAAAATAAAACACGTAGAGCAAAAGTAATAAAAAAATACAATTGTTGATATTGTGTTTATCCACTTTTACTATTTAAATTATCCTCAAATACTATAATAATAAATAAAATGCATTTGTATGACACACATTATTGTGCTATTCTAACCCCACGTTCTAACAATTATTTTCACATAGGTACAATCGTTTGCTATAATAATGACACTCTCTTAAAACAGTTTTTGAACTTCTAGAAGTTCTGAGTAGAAATTTCATTGAATCTCTATCGGTGAGTGAAACAACTAATAACTAATATTAAAGATGTGAAGTACAAATACATCAGAAGTTATAAAGAAATCGCAAAATTCATTTTAATGAGTGTCATTATTATTCCAAACGATAGTACTTATAAACAAAAGTGAACAATCTTACATGCAGAACTATGTGACTTTATCTTATAACAATATTTACATCTACAGCTGAGTTGAAAAAATACGTACATATTTTGAAAGATTTCTGTATCTAAAAATTTGTTGCTTAGACTGCTTTCTGTCTTTATATATTCGTGAGATAACATTCCTCTTATTTGTTAAACTCTTTATTATACAGTTCTTAGATGTCTAAAATTATTTGTATTTGAAACAATTCACTGTTTCAAGAATACGGCGCCCTTAAGCAATCATTATCGATTATGCCTCTGTACGCTTTCCCAAATCAAAGGTTATATAAACATAAACATTCATAATTAAGCGAAATATGCAAATACTTTTAATTGTTACCAGCAAGCACACATCTATAACAATACAGTTCCTCTGGCCTTTACTATATACGTATTTCAGTGGTTTCTAAATAGTTTTATATAATGAATTTTATATAATATTTAAATATTTCATATATAAACCTGAAACTTTTAAAAAAAGATCGTCGCATGTTAGAAAATCATAATTAAATCTGATGTCTGAGGAGCGAATGTCGAAAACTAAATCACACGCTCCAAATTTCTCTTTTTCACTCGCCAAATTGTTATTCTGGCAGCGTGGACGTCGTACAAGACACACGCGTTCGGCATTCCCAAAACAAATAGAATCTCCGTTACTTTCTACACTTGGAGTAATAAAATTTGTTAGTCATACCTTTCCAATTGCATTTAAAGTAAAGTAAACATGCGTCTATTGTTACGCGAAACGTGTTTCAGATTTTTAATACTTAAGAGCCTCGTATTCTCCAACAGCGATTTGGACATTCACATTTAATTATTCTTGAATATCGGCAGAGCAATACGTACGCTAATGAAATAGTTAACACATAACCATATAATTTGGCTTTGGCATTTCTGATTCACTAATCAAACTCTTTGAATCGTATCTGTCAAACAGGCAATTCATGGTCAGATATTTGTATTTTACTTCCCGTTGGTTCTCTCCTTCTTCTAGTGTGCCACAAGGCTCTAATCTAGGACTATTCTTATTTTTACTTCTTATTAATGATCTTGCTGATGTCCCATGTAATCGACTGATGTTCGCTGATGATTTCAAGTTATACTATGTAATAAGCTATCTGTCTGACTGTTTTCATCTACAGCTTTGTTTACACCATATGTCGAATTGGTGTAAATATAATAATTTGTCTCTGTAAAGCAATTATTTATTTATTTTTATTTATTTAATTTAATTCACCCAACGGGAAAAGTTAGTGTATGTATATGCATAAAGGACAGGGACAAAACAGAGATTAACTACATGGGTGTATGGGGAACCACGGTAACATATTACTGCGTGCAGGAGGAAGACTAAACAAGTTATTTGATCTACTATTTTGTCGAAGAATGCGGTAATTTATTTTCGATGTAAGTCTAATACAATCAATATGGTTGTGAACTAATTTATATAGAAACACTATCGAGTACATAATCCTTCTCCTAATTAGACTGTTTATCTCAAATCTATCGAGTAATACACTTTGAGGAAATCCCTGAGCTGGATAGACCCCATCCAACAAAAAATTTGCAGATTTAGGAAACCGTATGTAATAAGGAGACCAAGCTACAGAGGAGTATTCAAGCTTGGGTCTAACAAAGCTTATGTATAATGAACGCAATGTGGACACATTTTTAAAGTTTTTACTGTAACGCAAGACGAAACCCAACCCTTTGTACTCCTCCATGACAGATTGGACAATGCGCAGAGAAGGTTAATTTCAGCACCTGACCACGTAAACTGTAATCAAATTGAATGGGGTTCATTCTACGGGAGAAAAACATAGCATTACATTTTGAGATGTTTAAGGGAAGCCGATTATTATCATACCAATTGGTAAGGAGATTCAAACAACGCTGAATCCTATTACAGTCAGTTACAGAGGTAACATCGGTATAGATATTCAAATCATCTTATAAAGCATAAAGTGTTTATTGCGCAAAAGTCTATTATTCGATGTATAGCTAAGGTGTCTTCGAGAGAATCATGTAGGCCATTTTTAAGGGACTATGATATATTAACACTGACGTCCTTGTATATTTTGGAGATAAGTACTTATATATTCAATAACGCAGGCATATTTAATTTAAATGGGAACATCCATTCTTATAATACCCGTCAAAAGCATCACTTTCACCTACCGTTTACTAGAATGAATTTAACACAAAATTCTCCTAAATATATTGGCTTAAAAATATTTAATAAACTGCCTGACTACATAAAATCTTGTCAAAACATTAAAATGTTCAAAATTTATTTGAAGAAATATTTGCTTGATAAGTCTTTTTATTGTTTGTCTGAGCATATGTAAACCAAGTGACTGTGTTTTATTTTATTATGACGTACTTTTTGCATAGTGTTTTTTATCTAGTTGTAGTAGTAGTAATTAGTTGACTATTCCTATACAATTGGAATATTGTCATTCAGGAAATAAAGTTTATTATTATTATTATTATTATTATTATTATTATTATTATTATTATTATTATTATTATTATTATTATTATTATTATTATTATTATTATTATTATTATTATTATTATCTGCATACAGCAGAAAGTTGTCGTTAAAGTTTTGCGCTATATCGTTTATAAAAATAATAAAAAAACAAGGGTCCTAAAACTGAACCCTGTGGCACAATGCCATTTTCGCGTAAAATTGATTTTATTACTCACAATTACTCAATAATTAATGAATACACACTTAGCCATGTCGAATCATACAAAGATCTGGATATTACTTTTGATAAAAATCTTACTTTCATCAAGAATATCAACAATGTTGCATCAAGTGCAGTCCAAACTTATAGATTTATATACCGCAATTGCAAACGTACGTATATTTTAAGATTATATTTTGCTCACTTATTAGATCTAAGTTAAAGTATGCTTCTATTATATGGTATCATATATATAACGTACATAGGTAAAGATTAGAGTCAGTTTAGAGGAAATTTTTGAAATTTCTAGTCTTTTCACAAGATGGTTTATATCCACCCATAGGATTTGAGCATGCCAGTCTTTTAAAAATGGCTTAGAATCAATGGATGTGCGTCATGATGTTGCACTGGTTCTTTATCTTCACAATATATTGAACAGCAAAATTGATGGCTCTGAACTTTTAAACGTTGTTCTAGTTATATTTCGCACTTAGGATAACTTGTTTGCTTGATTATGTGTGTATTTTACTTATTAACTATAATTTATTTTATTGATGTTATATTTTATTTCATTCATTATTGTACTTTTATTTATTCCTGTAATTGGTATAATAAATAAATAACTAAATAAATTTAATTCCCAGTCAAATTTATTCCACTGCATTCGAGAATCGAGGTCTAGATGTAAATATTTTCTTCACATTAAAGAATTTTGGTCTAAAATTTGAGCCGTGTGAAGAAAAGGTTTTTTCAAATTACTAAAATGTGAAAAATTTTCTGATTTATTTTTAAAATTTTCTGTTATCTATAAATTTTTTATCCGATTTATAAATAGTAAGATATCACGTTCGTTGGCCCAATGTAGTGTCTCATAGTAAAATGTTATTAGAACTCTTTAGTGTAGACTAGACGTTCGATTCGTGAACGTTAAATGACATTTGATAATATTTTGAATAGGCTTTCGTAAACTATAATATCTACTCAATTTATGAGCATTTATATCACAGCTGTATTTTACTAAGCACTCCAATTGGTTTTATTTTGCTATTGAGATTTTTGTTACGTGAAGAAATGTCAAAATTGTCAAGTAAGGTTCTGTGCGGTAAGGTAACGTACGTTATTGTATTTATGGATTTGGATTGTGTTTTGTTTGTTTTACTGTTTTGATTTGAATAACAGAAGAGTGTATAATAGTGTTATTGTAAATTACAGTAAGTTTAAGTAAAAAATAAAACGTCAGGTGCTATTTGCTCGCCTAAATTAGATGTGGTTACCAGGTCTGCCTAATTTCGGTCAAGTTCCCATTGTCGGATACCCATATATCTACAAAATTATCGCTATGCTAGGGACAATTTATATATGTATATTTAGTTACATATTATATGATAAATATTTGTATTTACGCGCGATAGGTGAACTGTACAAATTCTTTTGTGCAGGAAAGTAACAGATTTTTATGTGTGATATTTTGTACGTGTGTGGTGTTTTTGATATTTATTCACATTTTAAAACTTTGTATAGATTGCTCATCAAACACAGGATATAATAGTTGTATGTTTATAACAAAAAGTTATTTTCAGCCATAGTTTTGACAAAAAGGTAATTTAAGTTCAAACTAGATTTGCTCTTAATTTTGGATATGGATCTAATTTTTTTTTTAATTATACAATTTTGTTACATAGAGAGAGATGCCCAAATGTAAAGGGAAAACATACGTACATATTGTGAGTTTTGTCTGAATAGTTAAGTTTTATTTAAAGACCCTGTTAATTTTTTAACTGGAAAATTTACCACTTTTTTAGTTTGTATTTACCATATTTACTTAAATTTTCTTAATCAATTTAAAAATGAAATGAAGACATGTTACATATTTTAATAGCTGATTTAGAAAACCTATCCGAATTAGGCTACTTCCCTCTATCACTTTCTATAAAAGCGGTAATTTTTCATCTAATGTTATTTTGTAGAAATCCAATCCTGTTAAAATAATAGTAGTATTTTCTTTAATACGCTGTATTTTCTTCTACAATTATCTTATCTCGGATCACACATTTCCGTTACAGATAAGTAAACAATTCATTTTTACAGTTTATTTCTCATTTGTGAAATGTAGCAAAGCTACATCTATTGGCCATTAGCTACTCCATCCTGGATTTGATAGGCCACAAAGCAGAGAAACGTCCTACATACTGTAGAGATAATTGGAAGCCCCCGATATTTGCTAAACGAAATTCCAGGAGATAGCTACTCTGCGAACGAATGTCTCGACCATCATTGAATTAGCGTACTCAGGCTCAATTCTGCCAGGCTTGACAGACAGTCAGGGTTATTTGTCGGTTACCTATCTCACCTACGGAATTCTGATGAGAGATAATAAGCTTGAAACCGGTATATCTCTGATAGATCGTTGACGAATGACTTTGGTTGTTTGCTATAGATTCAGGTGTAATTCAATGCTGGTTTTAGTTCGCAAAGTAGGTGTTTCTTGATATTTCGTTTTGTTACTAAAACTTTCATAACACGAAAATATTAGTGCCCCTCATCATATTTAATTTTTCGAGACTTTGCTGCCAGAACAATTTGAAAATAGTATAATTTTAAAGTACAGAAAAATAAAGAATCTGCATATGACAATTTATAATAAATCGAGTGTGGCGGTAAATATCGACCAATCCAACAAATCTCTTTTTTATGCTGTTGTAGCTGTAATGGACATTTTCTGTATTTTAGTAATTTTGCAAAATTTATTGAAATCGTACGATATTTACTTATAAAAAATGTTAAAAAATGCAAAACATACGCAAAAATATTTGCACAAAATCTCGGAAAATATGAGCTGATATTTTCCTGCATAAACTTCCCGTAGACCCGAAACTCTGTAAGGGAAAATTAATGTGAGAATCGAAAAACCGATAAATAAACACATGAAAGTATGTAGCAATTTTTTTCTTATAGAGGATTTTATTCCAGGTAATTATAACAAGGTTATGTGTCAATTATTTAAAGATGTTTTTAAATCTATATTACACTGCTAATTTTCTCCATTTAATAAAAGATGAATATTTAATGGGGTGACTGAACTAAGCAGAATCTGTAAATACAGGCTTTTGGCAGCATGGAGCTTCTCGCGTTCTACCCCAGACAAAATCATGTGCCTCACCTTCTTCTAGAGGTCACACACGGCCCCCAAGTTCAAAATATCTCGAACCGAACCATTATATCTGAATCTGAAAGTTTATGAAGTTGCAAGCATACTAGATATTCATGATATATATGTACTAGGAATTTGTTTTACATTAAAGTTAAAATAATTCTTTTGATAAGTCTTAATATACACTTTCACCTCAAAAATCACATAAATACAAAGAATTACACTATAAAACACACACACCTCGCAATTAAAAACTTTATAATATTAGCGGCAATTGTAAACAAATTGTTGATCACCCCTACATTCGACATTTTGAATTTTACAGAGCCATCTAGTGGTTCGTGAATTTCGCAAAATTCAAAAACAGCCTATATCGTTGCCCCCATCAAGTCGGCGCTCCTGACGACGATGATTTGTTCTATGCGGATTCGATGATTACGACCCCGCATTTCCATATTATACTATAGATACAACTTCTCGACATTTCTCTATTCTCAAGCCCATCCTTCATCTGTTCTGCGCCGCGATGCCGCGAAATTTACGATTTCCAAAAAATAAATTAGATTTACGGTCGCTTTCTATGTCGGCAACTGGTTTACGTAACAACGCCATGCACTTTTTTTGGGATGGGCTCGATGTCTCGTAGAAAGCACTAATTTTCTTATGAATATTCAGCCAGTTGTAAATTATTTCCTTCTCATAAATCCACTCGTCAGACAATGGATAAGGCGGTTGAGATAGTAGTCTGAGCCAGCAGTCTTCAAATGTTGTTACATACCAGAGAGGGCGATAGGTATAAACTTCAAAGTACAAAAATTTAAAAAGTGTACGCATATAATGAGGTAGTTTTATTTTAAGGAAGAATGTACTCAATATGTAGTTATTTTCATAACAAGTGCGTAAAAGACAGTTGGCGCCTGTATTATTTTTTTTCTACGAGCGTGATGAAAATAAAAAATAAATATTGTGACAGTGCGTGTTTGGGAATTATGGCTAGGGGGGCCTGGGACTTATGTGTTTCATTTTAGTAGGTATACAGGGTGAGTCAGTCATAATGTCATTCATTTTAAGAGGAGATAAGGAATAACTGAGTATAAAGCGAATACGCGATTTAAAATAGATCTAAATGCATATTTACGCCGAAAAAAAATATTTTCAAATCATTATTTAAACCTCCTTTTCAGACTGTCACTGACCGCTCACAGCCTTGGTCGTTTACAGTTCACAGTTCAACTCGATGTCGACCTGATGCAATGTTGCCAAGTTGAAATATTTTTCTAGTACCTACCTACCTAGATTTTAGACATCACAAATAAACGGTTGTACTGACTATTTTAGTATATTTTTTTTTGCTCAGTTCAACTTCAGCCAATAATAATTAAAAATGTTAATATCCAATGAATTCAAATGATAATAATCAAATAATTCTATTAAAAATTGCAAGTAACGCGGTCCACTCAGGTTTTCCGGTAGAAAATACGGTCCAATCAAACGATACCCGTACAATCCTGCCCATACGTTGGCAACAAATCGCCTCTGAGAGCTAAACCTACAAGTAGCGTGTGGATTTTCCTCTGAGCAAATGTAGCTGTTATGACTGCAAAGAAATTAACTTAGTTACATTGAAATCACAAAACTCCAACGTATCTAATAATAAACCTAGTAATAAACCATTGACATACATTACATAAAAAACCTATACCGAATGGGTAAATTATTAAGAGAAGCTGAAAAGTGTTTCGAGTTTAAATATTAAGTAATAAAAAACCATCGTGTTGTCGACAGAAAACTGTCCAAGACCGAAATGGCACGCCTCTGATCTGATGCTCATAAGTTATCGAGAGTGAATCTTGACCTACCGTATTATTAGGTCAATAACCTAGTTACCTAGTTTTTGTACCGTTATTTAACGATGATTAAAACTATTTTTTTTTAATCTAGATACATGAATCAATTTTCCTTAAATATTGATTTATTTGTTAATAAAAACAAATGTAGAAAATAAATAAATGTTTTCGAATGTTAGGTTATTACAGTTTAATAATTTTGATATTACGTTTTCACTACGTTTTACAAATAAATATGAATTTTTAGTATTACTCGTAAGTACAATTAGTTATTCAGTTTGTAGTTACGTAGATCTAGCCTAGAAATTGATTGTTTTTAAGTAGTATGGTACTAACCAGTTTAAAATGCCAGTTCGAGTATAACTGCACTCATCCGTCCATAGCACTTTATTAATAAAATTAGGGTCAGCCGCAATTTGATACACCCGATGGAGTTTCACAGAACCCGTATCGCGAAGGCACTTACACAAAGTTCCCGCACCTGGAAAGTGTCTTGTTAAGTAGACATCTCCAATATTCCGTAACAGCGGCATTCGGAATTTGTAAAATTATGCATTGTGAATTATAACGAATACGCGAAACCGAAATAAACAAACTACTGCTTACTGCTTGTATTCTCTCCATCTCCCCTCCAAATGAGTGATCTACAAATTTGGGGGGAAAGAAGTGCGGGAAATGCTAAATGGGGGTAAATTTAAATAACACACTGAAGTGTCAGACAATATTATGTATGTAAACATGATATGGCAACGATATTTAATCCGGCATTCGATTATCGTATGGGTGCGTCATCAGAAAGTTCGTAGCGCACCAGGAGCGTCGTGTTACCGATTTTTATAGGGTGATTTGTTTATTTTTTTAAAGGTCGAGTAAAAAATTGTTTTTTTCGTTTTTCTGCCTTTATTAGGCCTCCCGAATACGTGGTTAAAATTAATGACATTATGACTGACTCACCCTGTATATTACCTTACGTGTAGTCAAAAAATTACAACAATATTTCAACACATCTATTTTCTTCAATCGCGCTAGATTGTCTAATACTCTATTTAAATCGATTTGATGTTTTCGATGAACATTCAAGGTTGCCAATCCATTATGGCTATTCTGAAACGCTAAAGCTTATAGCCCAGGCCCCCTGCATCCCCCTATAAATACGCCACTGTATTCATGACATGTATTTTACTGAAAACGAAACATATAACATGTATACTTGTTATAATGAAACAGAAACATACATTATAAAATATTATTTGTTGTTAATAACGTTTATATTAAAGTTACAGTTAAAGACATTTTGTGAATTAAGAGCAGATCCTGATTACTTTGGTGGATTGATTGGAGGAAGAGGCTATATTTGAACATGTTCGCTGTCTAACTTCAACGAATGCAAATGATTTTAGACATTTAAGAACTAAATAACATAGAATTTAGCAAATAACACATTATCTCATGCCACCTATTCAAAGGAATAATAGAACGACAGAAAGCGGTCTAACCAACACTTTTGTTTATATGTGAAAATACTTATTAAAATGTGTGGTTATCATAGCAAAATAATGTGTTTTCTAAACGCTTTTTAAAAGTTATTGGTGAATTTAAATAGTGGATTAACAAAACATCAAGAATTTTTATTTTTGATATTACTGTTGTTCTATGTGTTTTATTTTTCGAGATTTCTGTGGTATGTCCTTTTTGTGATTAACACATTACTCCAAGACTATGTTCCGAAATAGACTGAATCGTGCTATGCTGTAATTCTTGATATCAAGTTGTACCGTAATTAATATTGATCGGAACTGCGTCAGCATTGCCAGCAATGTCAGAGAAGGTTGAAATAGAAAACTTCTATATTACGTTAGTTTATTTCTGCATTGCTCAACGAGTACCTTTAAAAGTAGTATATATATATATATATATTTTAATAATCAAAAAAATTGGCCATTCAACTTATGCAGTCAGTTAAAGCATTGTTGTTGCTTTCTGTTGTCTAAAGATAAAAAATCAGCAATAGCCATTAGACAAATTCCAATAATATTAGTCATTTTCTGCATCATTAAAATGAATTTGGAAACTGTTCTCGAGAAAAAATCTAATCCATCTTGCTGAGCAATTCGATGATCTGACACAAACTACAAAATTGAAATTGGTGGTACAAAAAAGCAACTTAATATGCAGAATTATTCTTGGCGGCCGTATTTGATTTTTCGTTGTTCGTTTTTCGTTTCGTTCAAACGTATAAGGCAACAACAAATCATTTTTAACTGTCTATGAGTTGAATGGTCAATTTTTTATTTTGGAAAAAAAAACTATATACCTTCTGAATGTACTCGAAGACCAACAAGTTAAATTAGCAACAAAATATCAAGACTCCGATCCGATCTAATTTTGTGAGTATAACCAGCATAAATGGGAGTAAAAGAGCAAGTCATCACCGTCTAGATATTAGAATATCAAAATGGGGTGGCTTAAAAAATTGTGAGCCTTTTAGGTTGGTCACGAATTTGCGGTATTAGACTTTCTGTAACTTACACAATCTAGACGATACAAACAAATTTGACTCAAAATTGTTGTCTCAAAAGCAATTTTTTTCCTAAACTAAATTGACTAAGACCGCTTTTTTGCACAGGCAATATGTTTTCCTGTGAAACGACAAATTTGTGGAAAATACTATTTAAAATATTAAATTTGACTTTATTAGGTAGGATAAATTATATTTAATCTAACCCACCCAGACCTAACGAAATTAAATATTAAACATTGAATCATTGAATTGAGTCAATCTAATTTGGGAAAAGATCTTGCTGCTCAGGCGATCTCAACTAATCCATATTGTATTTAACTTAATTTCAGTCAGCTTATATACAGATCTTTCTTTGCTCTTGCTACTTCTTACCGAAAAGTTTGACGGTCTCTGGAGTCTCAGTTAAATGACCGACAGAGGCCTCGTTTTCTGTCACTATAAATCTCCAACGCAAAGATCTAATGTTTGCCAGTTGCGATTGCAAAGCTGTAGAGGAATATAAACGATGCAAAATAATTGCCTAGTTATGTTTCTAATATTTAGTTCATTTTGGTTTCAAATCAATATTTTTATTATGCATGGTCCTTTTCATTGAAACAGTAAATTGCGGGTCGAGTTACTTTTGCATTACTTCCGTTTTGTCTGGATCATGAATCGGCACCACACTGTACCTACGCCACTGACTTCTCAACAGTCCAATTTTAGCAATTACTATTTGCCTGGAAAATGTATTATTTTTTAGACTGCCTTTAAAAACAGCTATGAATTTGTTGAAAATTGTATAATAAAGCAGCTTTCTTAAAGCTGGCTGCACACTATGCAGGCGGCTTCTTCGGTGGCTTGGACAGATCTAGCCTGCACATGCTTGCCTGCTAGTTAAGATGGCCATACACGAGCGGGCTTGCCGGAACCTGTACTCTCGGCTACAGCATACACGTTACTTTTTAATGTTGTAATCGCTAGGTTTTGTTCAGTTTTATATTAGTGTTGTATTAATGATGTGAGAATATGATCCTGCTTTAATAAAAGGGACAATTATTGCTCAGATGTATGATGTAACGTGTAAAACGCAGGCGTTCTAAATGGGTAAAACATTAGTTGAAAAATTAGCAGGTGTATTCTCATTAGGGTGTCAATGTGAAATACGAGCCCACAGAATAATTAATTGATATACATATTTAATTTAGTGACCAGGTCAAAAAAAATTAACATTGATCATATTTTTACAAAGTAATAACTGCTTTATAAGCTGTTAGATATTTTTAATACGGCTTTGTTTAATATACAGTGCTTTCGAAAAGTAACGAATAAATTCATTATTTTTGAAATTGAGAAGTTTTCGAAAAAATCCTCTGGTACTTCGACTTTGTTTTTAAAAAAGGCACTTTCTGACATACGACTCACATTTGTGACGTCATCGTTGTTCGAGATATGACGTCATCGACAATTTGTTTAAATAGTAACCCCCAATTTTGACCATGCCATTTGAAAGAACCTGTCATTTTACGTGCATACATCATGAAAAATTATGGTGTTACATAACAAAAATTTAAAGAAAATAATGTTTGAAGATTTTAAAATTTAATTAAATAACTAAGTCATCGCCGTCTAAGAGGACGGCAAACATTTTAAAGTAAACCATCAAAGTGCTAAATTCACTCAACGTCAACTTATTTTTGGTGCAACCCCCTATAACCCTCACCTCCCGTGCTCATCTAACTGAATCACTTTATTATTTTGAGCCTCGACTATAGAACAACCAATTTTTTTCTCTACGAAATAAAATATATGCAGGCGCCCTAGTGCAGAGCCAACTCGTTCAAAAATTTTGAACAAAATATGATAAGCATAGATAATTTTTTCAGACGCCACTTTTGCCGCCTCAAAGTAAGTGCTTTCACTCGCTTAATTATTCACATTGCGGTGTAAGCCCATCAATAATAATAATAAGCAATTGCGCACGCCATTCACGACGTGGTCGTAATATTTTTCGTTTCGCGTAACTCATACTTCGTAATAAACTCAACGTAAATGTTCATAATGAGAAATTTCTCCTCTGCCAATGTTTGACTTTGAATAGAACGAATGCGCTGTCTAAATGTTATGTAAACTGAAGGAATCTACGTTTCAAGCTGATGGAAAAATTGTTCTTTTCCCTCCATAGTCTAGTAACTGTCTACATCAACTCTGACTTTTTGGAGTTGTTTGTGACGTTGACCCAATAAATAATCCAAGTTTTCGACCTGGAGCGCCAAACGCAACGTTGTCAAAAACTCAACCACGATTTTTGGCGATTGTAACCATGAAGCACTGTTTTTTTCGATTATACCATACGTTTTCAAAGTAGAGTAAATTTGCTAGGTACAATTTGAACCCAGATGCGTCCCTGTAAACCCGAGTGTAAACTACTGCTGTCAACCGAAATCGGTTTTTTGGATAGTTCGGTTAACCGATTTCGGGATAATTCGGTTTTTTACAAAATCCGAATACCGGTTATTCGATTCTTCAAATAACCGATTTTAGTGCTGACAACTGAAATCGGTTTTTTAGATAGTTCGGTTAATCGGTTTCGGACAATTCGGATTTTTACAAAACCGGAAAATCGGTTATTCGATTCTTCAAATAACCGATTATTCAATAATCTGAGTGTAAATCTGTTCATTCGAACCAAACATCCGAATAATCGGATAATCGATTGATCGGTGGTTTCTTTCTATGAAAAAAGAAATCTCATTTCTCTTCACTCCCCGTTCCTCGTCATCATTCCACATAGTAGATGTACTCGAGTAGAGAATGTACAGTGTTATTCATGCAACTAGAAGGATTGGCAGATAGCGTAAACATTTTTTTATGAAAATTTGATTCCTTGGGTAATTCAGTACGAACTTTTCAATGAAAATATTTTAATTTTTCAACGCTATACCACTTCCGGTTATACTGGAAGTATAGGAGTGGTATATCCGGTAGTAGCTACCAATTTTGTTGTTTTAAATGGAACGCCCTGTATATTTTTGCATTTTTGAATTCTATAGTGAATTTTAGTGTCACTTTATATGACATTTATCATCTAAAATGAACTGTTTTGGAGGTATTTCGATTTTTTTTTTTGTAAAATGGCATAAATAACTTTAAAAATTCATATTTTAGAAACAATAAAAAAGGTGATCTTTATTTTTATTAGGTGTTATGCTTCGTTTTGATGTATTCATATTTAGCCTGTCATGTACAGGGTCCTCAAAATTAATTGACAAACTTGAGGAAATTCAAAAATAAAGATTCCCACTTTCACTGTTTCTGAAATATGAATTTTTAAAGTTAGCTAGATATATTTGATAATACGAGTATATGCCAAATGAGAAATGTTATATAATTATAAAGTAACACTAAAGTTTACTATAGAATTCAAAAATGCAGAAATTACAGGACGTTTCATTTAAAATAAAAAAGTTGATACCTACTTCTGGTATAACAGGAAGTCGTATAGCGTTGAAAATATTTTCATTGAAAAGTGTATCGAATTACCTAAGTAGCCAAATCTTCATAAAAAAATGTTTACCCCATCTGTCAATTTAACCGGTTATTCGGTTATTCGAATAATCGGTTATTCGGTTAACCGAATATTCCAATAACCGGTTTTCACCACAATTCAGGTAACCGGTTTTATCTGAAATCGGTTTTTACGGAACCCGGTTAATCGGTTTTACTTTTTTTCGGTTTTTGCCAGCACTAGTGTAAACCCAATAGGTTTCGAAATATAGCTTTTCAAAGTTTATCAATTTTTTCGAACTCGGAAATTGTTAGGGTATTTTGTCGTTCTGTAGAAATTTCGACCTTGCTGGCCTATTTTCTTCAGAAAAAGCACCCATTCCCATATTACAATGGACGCTGGAATAGATTTGAGGGAGCCTGTTAAATGTTAATTTAATGTCATGTCATGTCATTCCATGTCAAAAATTCTGAAAATAATATACTGGGTGTCCGGAAAAATGTGGGACATTTTTCGGGTGCAGATAAAACATGCAAAAATAAGATGACAAGTTCCTATACATTTTTTCCCTACAGGCCCTCCCTACGGAGATATAGGTATGTTCCGAAAGGACGCCGCTGCGGGTTTCCTTGAATAACTTTTGAAATACTCAATATAATTTAATAAAAAATGAATGTGATGGACACTAGTAAGGACCTCTTAAAATAGTGTCCTTGAAACATATTACTTAATGCCTAAATTTTTAACAACCAAAAGTAATCTACTTATCATCTACGTGGTCAATATGACGAACACATTAAATTAGAATTAATTAGAGCTCTAATTTATCCTCACGTTGATTACTGCAGCCAAGTTTGCGTCTGTTGTTTGACACGAAGGGAACATATAACGCCATATTTAAATCAGTGGCGGCTCGTCGTATGAAGCAACTGAGGCCGAACTTCACTGTAAAATTTGGTTCTCATACTGTATATTTTAACACCCCATAATTTTCAATTACCTATTACATTTATCAAAAATCACTATAACGGAATAAACTAATTATTAAGAGACGAAGAAAAATTTTAAAATATTTTTGATAATTACTAAATTAGGAGTAAAACGGGATAAAAGTTGCGACAAATTAGAAATAATTTCGAGCTATAAAATGCTACACTACGAAATTATAGATTGCATTTCTCTTCAATTAAGTAGATATCCCAAAAATTCCGAATATGCAAAAAATATGCAAAATTGTTTAAATGTACTACAAATTATCCAAACGTTTTTGACAAAAAGTTGGAAAAACGAACGTTATATTTTGTACAGAGACGAACAATTTCGTAATTTAGAAGTTTAAAAATCCGTAAAAATATACAAGAAATTCGAATGTTTTTAGGTCTTTTCATATTTTTTAGTGTTCTTAAATGAATTATGAACATTTCTTTTTCTATTGTAAATAAAATTCTAAGTTCTGATGTCATTTAATTTTTTAATTTATGGTTATAATAGTGCTTTTGGCGAAGATATCCATAATAAAAAACGATAAAAGCGTCAAGGAATATTAATTAACTCAGAGATAACGTGAAAATGTATTTCCATTTACTATTTGAAAATGGGTTGGGCCTCACTTCTAGCAGCTACCACGAGCCGCCACTGATTTAAATAGAATGAATGAGCCAAGATTGAAATTTAGAGTGGAATATTTATACGTAATTTTATTGTATAAAGTAAGCAAGTATGAAACTCCCTCATATTTGCATAATTTGTTTATTCAGCGATCCGATATACGCAATGTTTTTGTCAGAAACGATCTATATACGATTCCTCAACATGTAACATCAACATTTGAGGGGTCATATTCCTATATGGCTCCTAACTTACTAAATAAATATCTTCAAATATTACATTTACCACTCAACTTGTTTGTAAATTGAAGAGCCTGTTGTTTGGATCTAAATCTAAAAACGGTTTATTTTACTACTTTGTTTTTTACATTTTGTACGTATTTATTAAGTTTTATATGTTTTTTGATATATACCTTTATATGTGTTGTTTTTTATTTTTTTCCTACCTTTTGTGTAATTATTTTCTCTTTTGTATTCTATTCTATTCTATTAATGACTGTCCTTCCGAAGTAAGGATAGGTGGCAACCTGTCGAGCAACAAAATACTACTACTAATGATTTTCAAAAAATTGATAAAACTTTAAAAAGCTGTATTTCGGAAACTATTGGGTGTACAAAGACGGATCTGGGTTCAAATTTTAACAAATTTACTTTAGTTTTTCATTAGTTTGATTGCGTTTTTTTTGCCGCACTTCTGATAAAATAAAGATTAATTAAGCCCTTGCGCCAAACGGATCAGTCAAGGGTTATTTTTTTTACTAAATTTGCCACAGCAAGAAATCTCACACTGAAAAAAGGAGATAAGTAAAAATGACAAAAATCACATCACTATCGCAAATTTTTGATTTTTCAAATTCCCGTCTTTTTATATAATTTTTACGTTCCTCAACTCTAACATTCATAGGCCGAGACGTTTCTCCAACATAATGTTTATTGCATTCACAAGGTTGTCGAAGTTGTCTGAAAAACTCTTCGAATATTAAATTTATAATCAATTCTTCTTAATCTTAAAATGCTCGTTTTATCTGCAATATTTTTTAATGTTCAACAAAATTTGGAGAGTATTAATTATTTATTAAAACATGTTTAATAAATTTTAGTTCGTTATTAAAAATTTCATTATTTGATGAATTTAATTTTGCTCTATCATATAAACATTTAACAACACCTTTCTTAATATGTTAGAGTTGAGTAATATAAAAAAAAATATATAAAAACGGGAATTTGAAAAATCAAAATTTTGCGAACACACTTGGAAAAACGGTCATTTGATTCAATGGGGTTCGACAAAAATTTTAGAGAAGGAAGATAATGCAACTAAAAGAAAATTAAAAGAGACCGCGATTATTTTGTTCAACGGAGATAAGTGTGTGTCAAACTGTTCAGTAAACATGGATAATTGTTGGCTGCAGTTGTATCAAGAAGAAATAACAATAAATTAAAAATAATTTAACCTCTCTATGGAAGTAGATAAACAAATTTTAAATTGTCAAACTTGACGTGATTTTAATAGATTTGCTATTTTGAGAACCAAAACAGAGTTTTTCGAATCGTCAAAAATACGGAAGTGCGCGATAGTGATGTGAGTTTTGTTCTTTTACTTATCTGCTTTTTTCAGTGCGAGATTTTTTGGTTAGGCAAACTTAGTTCCAAAAGTAATCCGTGACTGATCCGTTTGGCGCACAGGCTTATTTAATTAACGTTTATTTTTTTTTAGAAGTGTGGCAAAAAAAAACTATCAAGCTAAAGAAAAAATATAATTATGCCACAAATAAATAGGTTCAGACAAAATTTACTTTGAAAACGGTACGCGTTTTCATAGTAGTAATTACACGTAGTAGTAGTTATAATAGGAAAAAAAACTAATGCTTAAGGATTAAAATCGCCAAAGACTTAACAAAATTACGTAAAAAATTCGAACTACTGGATCTGACGCAAAGTCCTCACTTTCAGGCGACAAGGTTACTGGACAATCAGTCATAGAATAATTCAAGACGTAAATAATTAAAAATTTTCAAAAATTATGACTTGTAAGACGCTATGTAATATAGATTTGCATATAAAAATAAAATGTCCATATTCCATTATACCCTAGCAATTCTTTATGTGATACGAAAATATAATTATCAAATGTTCATGCATAGCAACGTTTTATGTCTTCCTATTTTTGATTACAGCGAAAGATAATTTTATAATATTAGACACAAGTATTTCTTAATCAATAGTTAATGCTTATCAAGGTATCTAGGAATGCTGTAAGATCAGGACGTCGATATATTAGCATAGATGAACTTTTGACCCGAGTAGCAATGCAAAATCTACACGAAGCATTCGCACGATTATCAGATCAGCATTGTTTTGAGATGCTGCTGGTGTAAATAAGTGTGAAGTTTATTTGTTTTTACTTTCTGTCTCATTATAAGGTCGTGTGAAATGGATCATCGATGTTATAAATAAGGCTGAACCGTTGCGAGCAAGTCATAGGCGTAGACACAGCCTGGCCACGATTCACGATAGATACAAAACAAACAACTTTCCGTACTGTTCACAGCTGCATACATTTAAAAATAATTATATATAAACTTAAGCTTAGTTTTCATTGGCGCGAAATTCGCGAATTTTTCTGCGAATTATGTAATTTTTCTTCATCGTTATAGACCTTGAATTATTCTCCATTTAACACAAAATCACTAAAAAATTAATTATAAGCACAACTAAATTCAACGTTGATCATTGACTATTACTTATTAGACAGCGATTCATTGGGTCAGTTTTATACAGAGTGTTCCGTGTAACGGTTGTACTGTAATATTTCATATTTTTCAAGGATCCTATAAGGTAACACATTTGTAATGTAATTGAAATTTATTTTTAATAAATAATACTTAGATGTATAATTTTTAATGCCAGTAATGGAAAAACACCTCAAGTTTTGTCAGAGAGCATAAATTTGCTAAATTTTCAACTGAAATGTTGTTCATTTATATAATGTTGTATATGTAATAATAATAAACAAAATAGCCTAATGGATATACAGGGTGTTAAAAAAAGAGTGTATAGGGTGAGTCAGAAAGAATGGATTAACATTAAGCTGGAGATACTGGACACCAAAATATTATGTTTAAGCTCATCATGCCTTATACAAATGTGGCTGGTTTAAGAAGTACAGGGTATTCAAAGTTTAAATTTCATTCTGAAATTTCTTAATAACTGAGAAAGTTTTGTTAGCACGACTCTGAAAATTGGTAGTGTTGGTTTTTTTGGTATGAGAATTACGAATTTGAAGCTTATTTTGACGTTGCTCCTAGAGGGCGCTAGTTTCATCATATTATTTATGTAAATGAAAACAATTTTTTATTATCTGTTGAACTATGCTTTAAGAAAATTAAAAATCTAAAAGAACGTTCAATTCTACATAAAAAATGTACTCTTGTTTAAGTCGCCTAACCTTGTCAGTCTCTAAGTTATTTGCATTTAAATTTCAATGTATATTTTGTGGTGATTTTCTTTCAGGTGCTGATATTGCTCAAACATAATATTTTGATGTTTAGTATCCCCAGCTTAGCGTTGACCCATTCTTTCGGACTTACCCTGAAGTATTTATTACCATACAGTGTTAAAATTATTAAACACAAATTTTATTACTTTGCACAACAATATAAATAAGTCTCATACGTGCTTTTCTTTGCCTAAGGTAGTGTACACTTTGTTGATAAACCTCACGTACCATGCCTGGCAAGATGATATGCATATGGTTTGTTGCAAAAAAGAACAGCATATTCGATCACATCAAAATATCTTTAAACTATATATTTCTATAGTCTTACCAAAGTCTTATACATTACTTTGGCCAAATTTAACAGTTATTTATACTTTTTTAAGCCTAATTAGAGTATTAAACTAATTTTAAACATAATTTTGCTTTCTCTGTTCAGAATTTGATTTTTTTGAAATTCATTGGAAAGTTTACTTACAGTCATAGAGATTTATGTACTCTACAATAACTCAGAAACTTATATAAGTACTATAGTAAGTTCTTTTTCAGACAGCTGATCCACTATCTCATTCAAAAATGGCGATATGACCACGCCACCCTCCTCAGCAGCGAAACCAAGGAAGACTTTACCGCATACTTCTATCCCCCGCCAAGTACAGTGTATGGACCCCCCAACTATAGCCCGAACAATGTTGTTCCTTCGGAGGGTTACTACCCGGAGCCGATCTACATACCCAAGCCTCAACACCCCTTCCAAGACAACGGGCAGTGGTACATCCCTCCAAAAGTTCCAGGCCAGAACTACACTAACGGATTCGGAGGGTACTCGGAGAGGAAAAGCTCGTACCAACAACAACCCGGTCGATCGGGGCAACTACTGAATTACAAATACAACAATGACATACCACCCAGGACTTTTACGTCACAGGAGTACCAGACGCCAGCTTATTACGATGTCGGATCCCAAGCTGCTCAATATAACAACAATATTTGGAAAAGGTAAGCATACAGATGGATCAGTAGATTTTTTTTAATTCATGGGTTTACAGAAGAGTGGAAAACAACTACGCAAGACTGAAACGGTCACTGAGACACAAAAGATCTCAACAAACAGTATTACAAACCATCGAATCGAGTAGCTACGCTAATGGTACGAGAACGAAGAGGCAGAGCACTATAACGGACGATCCCCTGTGCCAGTCCCGTTCTCAATACATAATGCCCAAAGCCGCCCTCAATAACAAAGGCAATTGGATGTATGTTGTCAACATGCCTGAAGTCGACAGCCGATATACTCAACAAGTTAAAAGCGAAGTGTGTGTGTAAGTACATATTTGTTGTTATACTGCTTGAAATCTAAAATCACCCGCAAATTCGTTATTTATATTTTATATTTTTGCCATCCAATGAAGTGAAGAATGAATTGTTTTACAAAAAATAGAAATTTGTCATTACACTAATTGAAATAATTTAATGGCTTCTTGCTAGATGGCGCTCATCAAAATAAAGTCCTGTATAAAATATTTTATGCAGAGTGTGCAATATAATTGTTACATATGGAACAGAATAAATACAGATATTTAAAAGAGAAACTTAAAATTCTCTATTTGTAATGAGCAAAAAATAAAACTACATATCAAAGTACACAATGAGATTGCTTTAAATGAAACTAAGAAATATGTAACTGTACTTAACCGATTTTGATTTTGCAATTAATGATCAAAATGTTTAAGGTTACATCCTAAATAAAATTAGGCAATTATGTACTCTAGAATTCGGTTTGGTTTCTTTTCTCATTATTGTATATATTTCCTGAGCAATTACAAAGTCCCAATGGCCAACAATGTAGTCCATTTCTTTCCAATCTAATATTTCCTAACTATATATTTTAAATGTTTGAAATCAGTTTGGAAAATATATGCATCAGGAGCCCAGTTGCATTTTGTTATAAAATATTTAATGGAACATCTGTAGGTATACAATTTTTGGCAGTATGTCAAAAGTCCAAAAATTACCTAAAATTCAGTCTATGAGAAAACTTTGTTACTTTTCTGAACTTGTTTTGGTATGACATACCAAGTACATTTATTAACTTGTATAAGAATTTTTACTGTATCGTAAAAGATACTTAAACTTATATAAATCAATGTTCATACAATCAATGAAGTCGTATATAATAGATACCAAATATATAGGTAAATTCCATAGACAAAGCTATATTCAATCATTTTCTAAAATATAAATGAATCTAGCTGAATTTACTGCAAAAAAATCATACAACTTTATTTAATGAAAACATTCTATAATATTCAATACTTAAGTTCAAGTGAAATTTTCGAGTTCCCGTAGTTTGTAAGTACAAACTACGGGAACTCGAAAATTCAACCACAATATAGATCAGATCTGACGTATTTCTGCATTTCTAGAATTGCTTCTTCAGGTGGCCTCGTTTAAGTTGAGTCAAATATCTAGTTATAAAAATTATTATATAATATAATGAATTTCGACAATATCAAAAATGATGATGATCTGTCAAGAAAAATATAAATTAAAGACATTCACCTATATACTTCATCGAAAAATCTACCCTTTCCGTTATCGTTTTTTTCTATATTCGGTGTTTCGAAAATAGTTGAGAAAAATGAAATAGTGAATTCCTTAGCTGATTTTAGAGGGTGTTTCATTCAACACTCAATTTGTTTGTGGATAGATTGGGTTAAAATGTCATGTGTCCTGACCTATTCCACTTGTTGTTACCTCATAGTAAGAGGATGTAATAATGCTTGTACGCTTATTATCAGAACTTTTTCATATTTAAAAATTTTGAAGAAAAAAAAAATTATTTGGATAGCTCTATTCAAAACAAAAACTTTTTTGTCTCTAACACAAATTTCAAAATATCTTCTAGTTCTCATACAAAAAAATGAAATAAAAGCCAACATCTCAACCCTATGATTTTCCGAACGATACTTTCAGTAGTAGATTCCTGGCATTTTAGTTGTCAGTCGTTATTACCAGTTCATTTAATTGTTTATCATTCTTGTAATAAGTTTAGCTGGTGTTTCGACACTTAAAAAACAAGAAAATTTGATTTGAACACTTACTTTTAAGGGGTTGTAACTTCTTAGGGGATGCTAAAATTATTTTTTTTACATAAAACATCTCTAGAATCGGCTAAAGGATTCACTGTTTCATTTCCCTCAACTATTTTCGAAACGCCCTGTATATATACATTTTTTATTAGGTATTAACAATATTGTGTGAAACTAACTACTCTGTGGATTAAAGCTCCGAAATGCAGAAATAGGTCAGATGTCATCTTTTGTGGATAAATTTTCGAATTCCCACAGTTTCAAAGATGAAGTTAGGTATTGACTGTTTTAGAATTATTTAAATGTTTGAAATCAGTTTGGAAAATATATGCATCAGGAGCCCAGTTGCATTTTGTTATAAAATATTTAATGGAACATCTGTAGGTATACAATTTTTGGCAGTATGTCAAAAGTCCAAAAATTACCTAAAATTCAGTCTATGAGAAAACTTTGTTACTTTTCTGAACTTGTTTTGGTATGACATACCAAGTACATTTATTAACTTGTATAAGAATTTTTACTGTATCGTAAAAGATACTTAAACTTATATAAATCAATGTTCATACAATCAATGAAGTCGTATATAATAGATACCAAATATATAGGTAAATTCCATAGACAAAGCTATATTCAATCATTTTCTAAAATATAAATGAATCTAGCTGAATTTACTGCAAAAAAATCATACAACTTTATTTAATGAAAACATTCTATAATATTCAATACTTAAGTTCACTTACAAACTACGGGAACTCGAAAATTCAACCACAATATAGATCAGATCTGACGTATTTCTGCATTTCTAGAATTGCTTCTTCAGGTGGCCTCGTTTAAGTTGAGTCAAATATCTAGTTATAAAAATTATTATATAATATAATGAATTTCGACAATATCAAAAATGATGATGATCTGTCAAGAAAAATATAAATTAAAGACATTCACCTATATACTTCATCGAAAAATCTACCCTTTCCGTTATCGTTTTTTTCTATATTCGGTGTTTCGAAAATAGTTGAGAAAAATGAAATAGTGAATTCCTTAGCTGATTTTAGAGGGTGTTTCATTCAACACTCAATTTGTTTGTGGATAGATTGGGTTAAAATGTCATGTGTCCTGACCTATTCCACTTGTTGTTACCTCATAGTAAGAGGATGTAATAATGCTTGTACGCTTATTATCAGAACTTTTTCATATTTAAAAATTTTGAAGAAAAAAAAAATTATTTGGATAGCTCTATTCAAAACAAAAACTTTTTTGTCTCTAACACAAATTTCAAAATATCTTCTAGTTCTCATACAAAAAAATGAAATAAAAGCCAACATCTCAACCCTATGATTTTCCGAACGATACTTTCAGTAGTAGATTCCTGGCATTTTAGTTGTCAGTCGTTATTACCAGTTCATTTAATTGTTTATCATTCTTGTAATAAGTTTAGCTGGTGTTTCGACACTTAAAAAACAAGAAAATTTGATTTGAACACTTACTTTTAAGGGGTTGTAACTTCTTAGGGGATGCTAAAATTATTTTTTTTACATAAAACATCTCTAGAATCGGCTAAAGGATTCACTGTTTCATTTCCCTCAACTATTTTCGAAACGCCCTGTATATATACATTTTTTATTAGGTATTAACAATATTGTGTGAAACTAACTACTCTGTGGATTAAAGCTCCGAAATGCAGAAATAGGTCAGATGTCATCTTTTGTGGATAAATTTTCGAATTCCCACAGTTTCAAAGATGAAGTTAGGTATTGACTGTTTTAGAATTATTTCATTATTTTCATTATACTAGAAGTTGAACTATGAACAATCACAACATTGATATTTTCCTCTTACTTCCCCTCTCCTAGATAATCTCTAATATTGACATATTGTCATAGAAAAGGTTAAGTGAGAAGTAATGGGATAATAAGGGATAAAATAAGAATAAATGTGCAAAAATTGTTATCAATTTATAATAATAATAATAAATGTCTTTTATTATTTCGAATAATTTTACAATTAAAAAAAACCTATCTGACTCTACTGCATACAATAACTAAAGATGACGATGATACACATGTATTTGGTACATTGATTGGATTCTATATAATCTCCATCATATGGAATTAATTAATATGTGGTCAGATCCACTTGAGTTACACATACCCAATTAATGAAACGTGCAGAAAAATGCAAACAGTTTTATTAAGATATTATCTGGTATTTCTTTGTGGCATTTTTTTTACTTTTTTTGTTTAATTGGGTAATCCTAACGATTTAGAATTTGTTGGGTATTCATACTACTGAAATATAAGTTTCATGCAAACTGTTTTCTATTAAAAATGACACATAATTGATATTGATCTATACAATCGCATAAGCATACAGCATTTATACTGCGTACACCTCCGTATATTATATAAACAAATATTAATAGGATGTATTAAAACTGTGTCACACTTTCATTCATAGGTCTCAAACTTGTAACGGAATCTGCAGCCTCCCGCAAGGATATTCGTCTCGGTGCGAGCAAAAATACGTTCAGAAGAGGCTCGTAGCTCTAGAAGGCGGGGGCGACCAACTTTACACAGACGTTTTTTGGTTCCCTAGCTGTTGCGTTTGTACAATCTCGAATAGCTAGTACCCGTGTGGATGGATCTGGTCGAATCGCCTGTGACTGTCAAATACCAATATTGTACATACTAGAGTTACCACTTCTTATAGGTAGAGATGTTCTATAATTTATTTTTTTAATTGTTTTACGATGATTAGTGTATAGGTAACCATGTGATTATTAATTTTTTAATAACTTTATTAAAATGTTTTGTATTTTTTATTAAGTCTTTCATTCTAAGAACCCAAAGATCACCCTTAATAACAACAAGATGAAAAGAGTATTAAGAAAGCATTATTTTTCAAATAAGTGGCCTCGAAATGGATCCCTGTGGTACACCAAATTTTAAAAATCAGATCATCGATGAATGAAGCCAACACCTGACTAATAATGAATTATAATTGATTTTACAACACCATTGTTTCTACTGGGTATTACAGGATCTATTTAACACTTTTTTATTATTTAACTTATTATTTAAAATTATGTAGGTATTACATAAAGGTCCAGAAATACTTTTATTACTTGAAATGCTTAGAAGGTCAACAATTTTATAGTACAGGATGCAACAAAATATAAAAAATCTGTGCCGTAAGACCATATCTAGCTTCTTCCAGGAATTTTTTGAAAATTAACTACAATCAGTTGTAACTAAACCAAAACATACACCTCATATTATAAAATGGTAATCTTTCTATTTATTGGCCTTAAAACTGATTTTTGTAGTACCAAAATAAAAAATGGGATAATGGATAAATCAAACACACAACTGACTTTAATAATTTATTATTATGATTTTACATCAAGATTACAACAATAATCATGTCTACGTTGGGTAATGCATGATGTAGGAAGGGTTTACACCTAGTTTATATCGATAAATGCATTTATTTTTTAAAACTTCATTATATAAAATTTATGTATTGCATAAAGGTATATACAGGAACAATCATATAAACAACTTCTGTCACTTGAAATGCTTCAAAATTCAATATGCTTTATATACAGGGTGCCAAAAAATCACAAAAATCATTGCAAAAGAACCATATTAAAACTTCCACAATTCTTGAAATATGTCTTTACTCACAACTGAAACAAATACACCCTGTATATTATATTTTTCATATTTTTGCAATATTTGGAAACATTACAAAAAAATGTGAAACAAAACAATTATATACAAAATTACGCATAAAAAAATAACATTTCAAGAATACCACTGTAAATTCTTTTATAAATAAATGAACTAATACTTTTCCCACGAATACCTAGGAACCAAAGAGACTATCCCTCGACCACCGATAAAGAATTATGAAGTTGCATTACAAAAGGTTATATTTATAACATTTATCTATCTAATATAGGTACTTGGATTCAATTTCTAACCAGAAAAAAGTTGAAATGGAACTGCTTAAATTTTCAGTGGTGACATTTTGATATCATTTTAAAATTTATTGCTGTTAAAGATCAATTCTACAGTAAAATTGACACTGCAAAGAAATCACCCCTGTAGATAAATACCCTGTACACACAGGAAGGAATAGAATGAATATATCATTTATATATTCTACGACGCATGCAAAGGTATTTTGTAGAATGTTTTGTTATATTTTAGTCAGTCATCAATGCAAATACTCTGAAATAATCCGGCTCGAAGGACCAAAAATTAAACATAAACAAAGTTGTCACTAATGGTATAACTTGGTCCCGTAACACAACTCTTAGGTAAAATATTTAATTTGAAATGTATTGACATCAAAATGACAATAGAATACATAAATGATTTAATAGAGAATGAAGGGATGTAAAATAGTGTCAGAATGTAATTTTTCACTCACTTTCATGACTAGATTTTCTTTGACTCGATTACATTAATATAATAATCCTTGATTTAAAAATTCAAATATTCTATTCACTGTTTTCAACTTCTTCAACTGACACCTGTTTTACATCCCACTTCTGATATGCCAGTAGGTACATGTACCTAAATCGTCAATGACGCATCCAATCAAAACGCAACCGAGATCAATAAATAAGGTTGAGAGAAGATCAACCAAAAATAAATTACTCTAAAGTAAAAATATAATGTATATATGTCTCTAACACTGATGGCACAAATAAATAAATAGCTCTTTATATATATAGCCTTATAATATTGAAACATCAAGATTCGATTACACTTCGGGGGCTAAGATATTGCGGTTCTCCAGATTTTCCTTCAGCATATGGAAAAGCTGTAGTTGCTGTTCAGGTTTCAAGTACAACACTTGAGAAAGCAGCTTCTGGGGACTGTCGGTTTGTATAAAGCTGCTAATATAAACATTGACAAATGTCGCCATCAAAAATTGGCAATCAAATCGGTCCATGATACCCCCATGTCCCGGAATAACGTCACCAAAGTCCTATATGGAAGAAAGAGCTAATGTGGTAAACATTTGTAATAATTCGTACTCTTACCTTAATTTTGAATGCTCTCTTAAAGCCAGAAGCAAAGAATCCTCCAAAAGGTCCAATTACACTGCTGAAAATAGAGAGCGAGAGAGAATGGAGCATAAACGGGTATAGAGATATGCTGTCTGGCAATCCAAACTGAAAAAATAAAACAGTATGAATTGGTAACAAATAATCACTCAGCATAACCCACCATAGTCAAAAATCCGCATAAGAACTCTGGTAGTTTGTAATTGGTCGGTCGGAAAAGTATTCCTGGTTCACATTCCATGGTCATCCTACCCAGTGTTTCACTATACTCAATTGGACATACAAAGTATGGGTATTGGCACATTATGTACGAAATCTGAGAACATTAATATCGAATTTTAAAACATACCAATACAAATACATACATACCTACCAACAGAATAAATAACACAGTTATGTTTAGAATAACATTCATTTTACTATACCTATAATGACAGTATATTAATTTGCGATAGTAGAACTGATAAGAACTACCTAATACTACTGTTTTTGTAATAGATGGCACCATATTAGTTTGACAGATGACAAATAGAGTTTACAACCTCTGAGCTGATTTAAAATATTTTGTATAAAAATATTCTTAACTCACCCCAAATCCAAAGAAAACTGTCGATATGCCTCCCCCAATGAATCCCTCCCAGGTCTTTTTAGGGGACAGTTTAATGAGAGGTGTCTTTCCAAAGAAGAACCCAAACACGTATGCCATGATGTCGTTACAGATTATCATTGATACAGGGACTATAAACCAGATGAGTCCCTCAAAGATGTTCTTGATGATGAGATAAGACTGTGTCACGACAATGAGGAGAGCCACATGAGTCCAAGCAAATAAAGAAAACTGTTTCATGTAGTATTTTTTCACGAGGCTCAACACGAACAGCACGAAACCTCCACAGTAAAGGCAGAATGAAATGAATCTGTGGTAGGTTACCAAAACGCGGAGGAAGTCCTAAAAATAATCCATGCATAAAGTCTTTTTGTAATTGAGGCATGGGATGTACTGACAATTATATTTGGGCCTCACCGTATACAAGTTTACCAGAAAAGTCAGTCGTATATACATTTTAAATTAATGATGTAATAAAATATTGTAAACATCGGCAATTACTTAATTTTTCTTTAAAAAAATAAATAAGTACATAAATAAAACAGCTAAGTAAAATCTTATACAGAAATATTTCAGATTTATAATTCCAAACAAAAAAAATTTACTGAAAATTAAACAATTTGTTAGGTTAATTTATTTAATTTTTTTTAAAGATTTGAGTTGAGAAAGGAAGTAGTTTTTAAAAAAGACTACTTATCTGAAATGCACGTTTCCACAGTTCAATGATAGCGCTATGACTCACTAATATTAATCAACATTCTTGGCAAAACGATAAAAATATTATTCATATTTAATATTTATACACTGTTAAATTATTCACTCACTGTTCTGTTGATTACAACTCCAAAATATTCCACCAGACTCTCCCCGTAAAAGAAATAATTAGAAGTAATAAGGAAGTACCATGATAGAGACCTGAACCATGGGAGACCGTGTATACGGTAAACTGAGTACCCTATGTTGATGATTTCTTGAAAACACTTTACTTGCACAACCAAAGTCTAAAAAAACTAAAATTTAATTTTGGTCGTTGGGAAAATATATTCCACTTACAGTTATCATGAGAGCTAGTGGTCCCCCATAAATAACAACAAAAAAGAATACAAGCATCAAGAAGCTAAAAATGCCCCTCACAACCCAGTTGCGCCACTTGTCCGGCAAGTCTTGGAGCAATTGATCCAGGAGGCCTGGTGCTTTGTCTGTGCCTGAAGGGATTGTACCAGACAAGTCAATGCTACCCTTGCGACCCATTTTGTCATCTTCGCTATCAATCTATATTAATAAAAATAACAGTTTCTGAAGACATTTACATTTGTTAAAATAAAATTGTGGTGTTGTCTTTCATTGTTCGGTTGGGTTATTTATGAATATTTTTATGTTTCAGTGGAAGGAATATCCAATTAAATAAAGCAAAGTAGTTTATAAAACTCTCATCAAAACTATTAATCCAGCAATCTTTTAATATTTAACAAACTGAAACCACAGCATAGATAGACCAGCAGAATCACTTGAGTCTAAATAATATGTTGCACATCCATTTCAGGCTGCAGAGACTTCCACTACCCGTCAGTTTGTCTCAAACATTGGTCTGCAAGCATCGTTTGTACAAAGATGAATTAAAGTAAAATTATGAGTCAAAATCAAGGAATGAGTCGCTGCAGCTATTAAATATTTAAACAGATCTTGCAATAGCCATTCAAGTTTCTTTAAATTTCCTAAAAACATAAATAAGTAGGTAATCCATAAGTATACCGTAAAAATTCTAAGTGATGTTTTTACTGCTATTGTCATATATGCTTAATTTCTTTATGAAGTCGGTAAGAGGACTATAAATATTTCTCACGTAAGTGTAGTTTAGACCATTTCTACTATATTGCTTGCACAAGAGGGTTTAATTTGTATAGATGACAATATTTAAGCATTGTAATGAGAGTCAGTCTTATATATGGTGATGTGGATTAATTTACACTGTACCTATAATAATTATTAATACTGATAATAATTTTATAACAAACTGTCATTAATAATAAATGAAACAAATAAATGTAATAGAACAAATTTTATAAGTATTTTGAAATGTCAGTAATAAACCTAAAAATAGTTGTAAGACATTCAGAATTCAATATTTGCTGTTCTATTACCATACAAGTTTACAAGCCGTAATCAAAACTTTCATCTGTTATATAAAGTTTGCTTCAGTAAAGTCATGCCTAAAATCTAAAATTTAATAATGAATTATTTTTCAAAAAATACTGAGATTTATCATTTATAATTAGGTATACAGTTTAATGCAGTCCATCTCTTTCTTAAAACAAAATAATAATAAAAATATATAAATTTCAAATAAAATACTAATTGATTAGGTACTAACCATTTTTATCTTCAAAATTTAAACAAATTCTGACACAACAGAATCGATTACCCAAACAAGTAAAAATCTCTCTTTCTATTCATCTACAAAAGAAAAATATAGGGCATTTATAAAAAAGTTGTGAAATGCAAACTGTTATTTGAAAACACGAAACAAAAAATAAAAGGACTCGAAAGTTGTTTACAAAGTTTTATTGAAAATGTAAATTTAGATGCATTTAAACTATTGATTTTCCAGTTGTGCCCATCAAAAGAATTAGCTGATTTTAATTAATGTTCATGTTGAGGTTGTTCAGAATGTTTCAAATATGTACCTATAATAAAAGCATAAAATATTTTAGTGATTTTTAAAATTATAGTTTATGTATTTTAATTGCCCAAGGATTATATAAAAATTAATTACAAAATTTTTTTGCCTAGTGCAGCAACATTACAATAATTTATCAGTAACAATAATTAATTGTTACATAATATGCATAGATGCATATGTGCAGAATACACTTTTCTACACAAATAAATAATTTTATATTTTTCTTAGATCTGATGGTTGCACGCTCATTTTGAGGTCACCACAGACGAAATTTAGTTCAATGTGCCGACAGCGGAGTGAAATTGCTGGTCTACCTCTACTGTAATAAAACTAAAGAACATTTTATTTATACAGTTGCAACTCCACTAATCTAAATAAACAATCTGAATAAAGCATAGTTTTTTTTACATTCTAAGCCTGATTTCTAATAGTCCAAAACTAGCTGCTATATTTGCTCTCACCTACCTCACTGTCCCTCAGATTTGACTGAAGGTTCTCTCTGCTGCTATTAGATTCTGCACTGCCCAATTTGTGAGATTCACCCTGTAAAGTGGCACGTACAAACAAAGGTAGGAGGATTACAATATTCGACAATTATTATAGTGCACAGGTCACGATACGGTATCATTTACTGCTATTAAACAATGTTGCGGCACAATTATTGACTTAAATATTTTGCTGTAAATAGAGGTATTGTTTACAAAGAAATGATCAAGGTTAATATAAATTACAGACATAATTAACTTGAAATTGCTCGTAAATACGAATTTTACAATTTATTTTTAGCAACTGATTTGCACAAGCTGTTTTTGTAAAAATAATTTCCAATAGATTAGTAACTTACATCTTGAATTTTTTACATGTGAAAAGGAGGAAGCTTCAACTAATGTCATTAAGTTAAAACTAGATAATAAGTGCATATTTTAATAGTGATTCACATTAAAATGCAGAAATTATGACAAACATATATTTTTGGAATACGCTTTGAATTTTATAACAATTTTCGAATTATCAATACTGAGTCTAATTAAAAAATACATACCAACTTACTGTAAAGTATTTTATTTCTCCGTTAAAAACTTAAACACCTTCATAATTATTCAATTACAGAGAACCTGCATATTTTTTTATAATTTTTTAATGCTAATATTTAACTGAATTCTAGAAACTATGTGTTAATGAAAATAATTTTATTAAATGAAACAGGTTTAATGAACATGACAATTTTTTATGTCAGCAATATTCCTTTTCTTACAAACCCAAACTAGTTAAATATTAAAATGTCATGTTTTATTTTATGTTACAATTAAATACATTGCAAATCTAAATGTGTTTTCTTCAATAAATTATTATGCATTTTTACAGACTAATGGATTTACTTACATTTTCTGATTCTGTTGCTTTAGCAGAGCGTTTCCTTAATTCGTCTGTCGTTGCCGTACTCATTTTTAACTTATGAACTTCCCCTTGCGGGATGATATATCCAGGAAATTTAATTTACGTCCTGTTGTGTTTATATGCAAAAAAATTAAAAATCAATAACACAAAATTGTCCTGTTTTCTGGAGGTTACGAAGTTTACGCCATCTACAATGTTTGAACCCAAGGTTAACCACTGGCTTTTATTGAAGGTTTAATTCAGTTTTATTTTAATATTTAAAATGCTTGCCACAAATGTGCATAATTAATAAATTATGGAGCAATTACTCAGGAATTAATTTATTTGAAATTTTCCTATTTGACACGACACATTTGTCAGATGACATCTGCTGTCATCAGTCAGCTGATTTTGACATACGACTTTTGACAGTTGTCACTGTCAGTTTCTTATCATAAATTGATAAGGAATTCCTTGTTATTGTACTTATTACCAAGCCGAATGTTTATCCATATCTTACGTAGGTTTATAGTGGTTATAAATGTTTTGTGAGATCAATTCAACATTAACATCCAAATGAATCTTAGAAAAATAGTTACATAAATTTTGACATCTCCGATCATATTTCTTATTAATGAAATGCCTCAACAGTTTATTAAAGTCAAGGAAAACACTGGGAACGTTCCTACCACGGCTTTTACGGGCACTGTGAAAAACCAAGACTGGGACTCTTCTTCTAACCTGTCCAACTCCACTGGAGATATATGCAGAATATGCCACTGCGAAGCTGATGCCGAGAATCCTCTTTTATCTCCATGTTACTGTTCTGGAAGCTTAAAATATGTGCACCAAGCTTGTCTTCGACAATGGCTAGCTGCTTCCGACATCAGATCTTGCGAATTGTGCAAGTTCAACTTTATTCTGCATACTAAAATCAAACCGTTCTCGGAGGTGAGTGTAATTTTTTGTAACTAACTTTATAGTTTGTATACAATCATTGCCCCCATTAAAAGATAACAATATTAGCTAGATTTAGTTAATACTTGCATTTACTTTGAGTAAAGCTTTATAAAAGATATGTGTAAGTAATTTGTATCATTAAAATTTGTTTCTAAATGGATTATTTGCTTGTTTTTAGTGGAGAATTTTGGAAATGAGTAGCGTGGAGAGGAGAAGGTTGCTCTGCGCCATTTTATTTCATTTTGTTGCTGCAATCTGTGTGGTTTGGTCTTTGTTTGTTTTAATAGACAGAGCCGCAGAGGAAGTGCAGAAAGGACTTATAGGTAGGAAATGAAGCCATATAACATTATGAGGTTTTCGTTATTTATGAGTATGCCACACGATTATATTGATTGATTGATCAGAATCCCTTTTACCATTAGATGCTGTAGGCTAAAATTACGATTATATTACGATAAAAGAAGATTAATAACATCTGGGTAAAAGAAACTTGTATTAAGTATTCCCTGTAGTA
This sequence comes from Monochamus alternatus, assembly GCA_037114965.1. Classification (NCBI taxonomy): domain Eukaryota; kingdom Metazoa; phylum Arthropoda; class Insecta; order Coleoptera; family Cerambycidae; genus Monochamus; species Monochamus alternatus. The sequence goes on from CM073431.1 coordinate 22,986,307, forward strand.
AGTGGTTAGGTAGTAAAAATAATTTATAATTTTGAAACATATTGTTTATGAATTACTTAAATTTTAACAGTCGACGACCTGTTATCAGCATTGTTATTAACACTGTTAAGGATATTATGTTGTAAATAGAATTTTATTATTATTTTGTTATACTTTTGTTTAAATGCCAGGAAATGTCGTGTTATCACATGCTGATGTGTTATCAACTTAAAACCACTGTTATTATCGTAAAGTGTATTTAATTAATTTGAGTTGATTTTTTTCTATGAGCGTGTCTGAAAGTTTACTTTCCTGCATGCATATTGTTTTTGAAAGCTTCACTCAACATACATCAAATGTATAATTTATTTGTACTTTTGTAACATGGTTATTTAGGGACCTACATTTGCATTAAAGCTATGCCAAACATTTTTATTAGTTTTATGCAATTATTATGCATGTTTTTATTCAGTTTATGATATAAAATTTACTATTTTTTTAATGTCAACGATTTAACTTCTTTCAAAACTTACGTTACGTCGACAGTGAAACCAAGGTTTTGTCATAACTACCAATTGATTTTTGATTAATTTGGTTGTCATACATTTGACAAACGGTTGTCATACAAAGCATACAGTGTGGTTACAAAAAAAAATAATAATATACAAAAAAAGAATAAGAAAGGAAAGATTTCAATAAATTCTTCGGACAAAGAACTTACAGAGGCAATATTAAAAGCTTCTAGTAAAACGAATTTGGATTTGTTACCTGACAAATCAAAAGAAAGATATGAAGAACAGTATGCACATTTCTTAAGTTGCTGTAACGAAATACGAGAAAAATTTCAGAGAAGTATCTTTTGGCTATTTTGCTGAGCTCGGCAAGGTTGTTAAAGCCAACACCCTATGGTTACGTAGCTCCATGAAATAAACTATAGTAAAAATAAATATATCCAAATTTATTATAACGGTACCAGATGAAATGTACGTTGCTTGGGAGGCTGAACAAAATTCGTAGTGCACTTTCAATTTCATTACCTTTAATTGAACTCTTAAATCAAATCATTTTGCAGATCAGTCAGTATAAATTTGCAAAATACTGTAAGCTGTTTGTTTGCCATTAATATTAACATACAAAAATAGATCAAGAGTTTGTTTTTATTAGTTTCAAAATACTCATACTCATTAGTTTAATATTCACATATTGGTTACTTAAAATGCAACTTAATTTTTCTTATTTGTTTCTGTATTCATACTTGTAGAGAAAAAATGTTTTTTTTAACTTGTGCCGAAAATGTCTTTCTTGCACTGAACAGCTGCTTGAACTCCGTTTCAGGCATGGTTGTACACTTCCGCACTAGTTAAGAAAATAAGTATTTTGTAATTCAACAGTTTGAATGATTTTCCTTTACAGCTTGGCCTTTCTGGACTAAGCTTGTAGTAGTGGCTGTGGGATTCACTGGAGGTGCGGTTTTTATGTACATACAATGCAGACAGTACTTACATTTATTTTCTAGGTGGAAAGCCCATAACAGGTAAGTTACATTTTTTTTTTTTTTTTTTTTAATTAAAAAAAGTAATTGATTTGTGCGTATTTCGCTAATTTCTTTCCATGAAGATTTACAAAGTTATTTGCTAGATTCTGCTAATTATTTGAAGATTAATTTTATCAAGCACACATTGACGAGATAATAAAAGTCTTATTTAGGTTTTGATGACTAATTAATTATCTGGAATATGCAAATAGGACAGTTATTAAACATCCAATTTTTCCACATCAGAAAAAGCATTTTAGAATCATTTCAAATGATATTTTATTATCAGAATTGTGTTTTATAACATATTTTAAAAATGGTACATGATATATCTGGGCTATATTATGATATGCTATTTCATTATTTTAGTTGTAATCGATATTGAACTTTAAATAAAAGAATTTGCTATAAATTCCATGCCGTATGTTGATTTGCATAATTAATTGATATCACTTATTAATATTGCGTAAGTCTTAGTACCGCCATTAGCAGAGCTTAAATTCCTGATTTGTGAAATTCAGACTTTCTTTAAAAGATAAATTAGGAAAGCATATAATATAGTACATAGTATAAAAAGTATATAAACTGTATAAGGTGTAAGTTTGAATAGGGGTAAGATATACACAGATAGATTACTTTTGACCTTTAGAAATACATAAGTTTATTTTTTCGCATTATGTTATGAAAACTGTTTACTTGCATTTCGTAGACTAAAGGTGCTATTTCATTTCTTATTTTAGGGACTGAAGTGTCCCTTTTAATCTCTCAGATACCACTTCAAAGAAAAAAATAAGGAGACTGATTCTATCAACAACTTTATTTATTAAAATCAACACGAATCAACAATTAACATTTGCATAATTTATTTATTTATTTATTCACGGGCAAGCCCACTTAAGTAAGAGTATAAAAAATGTAGAATAGTGCAAACAGTCATACTAAAAATAATAAAACAAATAGTTAAAACAAGTGAAATACAATTAAATATACAATCACACAAAGCCAGAATACAATAAAATACAGTAAACAAAAAACATACATATACTATACTAAAAACAATTACAAGAACAAAATGATAAATTGAGAAATTTAGGAAAATGTTAACTCAAACATCAAACCTGTGTGCTTAGAAAACGCTTATTTAACCTATCTAACGATGCATCAAATATGTCTACATCAGTAACTGCATTTTCCATTGTAAGCATTCTAGGTATACAGCTATTTAGAGTGACATTCATTCTACAGAAAGGTACATGAAACAGATGCAATTGCTTAGTACAGCGATTAGGTACAAGGGTCTTAATTTTCGATAATAGTTCAGGATAATTACATCTGCTATTTATGATGTTTGAGAATAGCAAAAGATTTCTGTGTTTTCTTCTGACAGATAGAGACTGCATCTTTAAATATTCTTCGATTGAATTGTAATCCTAGTTAATATAAAATTATTTTGAACCGAATAAATTTTTTGGATATGTGTTACGTAATGCGGGGACCATACACAGGAACAATATTCCAAATGAGTTCTCACCAATGTGCAGTATAGAGTTTTGATGGCAAAAATATCAGTAAAATCACAAGTTAGCCTCTTGACAAAACCCAACATCAATGATTTTGCTGTGACAGCAGAAATGTGTTGATTAAAATTAAGAGCATTATCAAAAATAACACCAAGATCTTTAATTTGATGAACAACGTCTAATATCTGACCACTAATATTATAATCAAACAATATAGGCTGTTGAGTACGATTAAAACTAATTTTATGACATTTCTCAGCATTTATCCATATCATTGTACGTGCACTAGTTTACCAGGTTATTTAAGTCAGATTGCAATTGGAAAGCATTGGTAATACTATTAACAACTTTAAATAATTTCAGATCATCAACAAATAATAAGGTGTTACTATGAGTAAAACAGGAAGTAATGTCGTTTATAAATAATTTGAATAAAAGAGGTCCTAGTTGAGAACCCTGAGGAACACCGGAAGTAACAGAAATATAATTAGAATAATGATGACTTACTCTGACTATCTGTGTTCTATTTACTAGATAGCCATTTCAACAGTATACCACGCAGCCCAAAATTATATCTATTTTTGATTTACAGCTATATTCATATTAGAACAGTAATTAAAATAAAAAAAATTACCATAGCCATCCTCCTGAGAATTAAAGGGATTAGTAACTGATGTAGAAGCAATTGATGTATTGCTTATATTTATTTCGTTTTCTTGATTTGAAATTTTTTTGGTTCTCATGTCCAAGAATTGCAGAGGTTGCAATTTTTTGAGGTAATTTCCCAAAAGTATTTTTTCCTAATAGGTTGTATTGTACATCTACAATCTTTGTATTGGACAAAAAATCGTGAGTGGTTTGTGTCAACTCTTTCTAAAGCCGTGTAATTTCCACATTTTTAATGAGAAATGTTTGGTCGATACTGTTTTTTTTTTTGTATTTTTTATATTAACTAAGATTGATGAACCCAAATCTGTAACATCATTAATTGATAATTCAAGTACTTTGTTTTATCTACATGCTCCTTCTTTGTCCAATTTCAGTGCAACCTATAATTTATACATTATTAAAATATTTTTTTAAGAAATGTAAGGCAAATGTAAATTACACATTAACCATTAAAAATTGATCATCAGGAGCTTAAATTAAAAATTGATCAACTTGTTCAGCAGTAAATATTCTTGATTTCTTTGGCTTACGGCTGGTCTCTTATTGTTTTGAATATTACAATATATAAATATTATTTGTAACTATCACCATCGATTTTAACACGGATTAATTTATTCATAAAGTTGAAGCATGTACAATTTTAGATTTTTCATTAAAATATGCTACACAAACATTTTCAGTGATTTGGTCATGTATCTACTTTTGATTGCGCTATATTATAAAGTCTTCATAAGATTTTTCATACACTGTTCTAGATTTTCAAGGCAACGGTTTCGTTATAATTTCTTCAGCGGCTTTTTAAAATCTATTTTATATTCATTTTACAATGTTCAGAACAATATAAGTTTACACTCAAGCCACAACGGTGATTTCCAATTTATAACTTATTTTAAGGTATAAGCAACAATGTTGTATTTAAGATGGTTTATTTACATGCATTTTTTGCTAAAGTACATATGTTTTTTAATGGACATAGATATTTGAAATAATTTTATTTATTTTTTAACTTTTAGTCTATGAAGTGCAAAGTTAGCGTACATACCATGATACTAAAGTGATTCCTTGGTAGATAATATATTATTTTTATAAATTTTTATTTCTTAATTCTCAAAACTACACACACTTGGGAACTGTTTGGTTCTTTCCAGGATCATTCTTGTGCAGAATGCCCCAGAGAAACCCAACGCTGTGCCCCCATCGCCTTACTTTCACAGAGAGAGCAGGCAACACATGCCCACACAAGTGGTAGCGATTGCCGAATACAACCAGCCCTCGTCCAATACAAATTCCAACTCTCAGAACGATTTGCAACTCTGCTACGTTTTCGAGAACGAATGCAAGGTGAGACAAACTCCTTCCTGTAAATCAATGATATTTTAACTGTATTTAACCACCATCTAAAGATTTTTAATAAGTTAGTTTATTCTACGTGTTTGAAATTTCCCTCCTGCCGATGCACTTCCCTTTACCTACCAAACCAGTATTGATTGCTGCCTTGGCTGACGATTGGTTACAGTTGGCTTAGTTTCATTTGTAGTATATTTTCAAAGAAAAGTAACGAGCCATTTGGTGGTTTGATAGTATACATAAAAATAAACAAATAATTTCTATATAACATGGGTTCTAGTCCCAACTGTTTTCGAAAAAAAAAAAATCAAAATATTGGGTTTGATGTGAAAAAGTTCTATTAATTTAGGAATTGCTCTGTAATTGTCTGCATAGAATATAAAAAATGCAATGTTTGCTTATTCTATTGGCATTTCCAATGTGGGCTAAATCAAATTCTAACGGGCAAGGTTTACACTAGGGCGGTGAATCCCGGAAAAAAATTTCGATTCTGGGATTTCAGGATTAGGATTTTGTAGGAAAGATATTTTTTCTAATTAAAATCAATTTTCTACAAATTCTATCAGTAATAGCCCTCTTAACCTACTTATCAACAAGATTTACGACTTGTTGCAAAATAAGCTGGTTACATCCCAAAATCCCTAAAAGGGGAGGTTGCCTGCAAACTTTCATCCAATAGCATTACATATACATATTTTTGAGACGAGATGACGTTGATGGTATTTATTTTGATTGTTTGCCATCCAATTCGGAGTTAGTTATATTTGAAATCTCAGTTGTTTTAATAATTTTTGTGTTGATATGTTGTTAAATAGCATTATTAACAGTTTAAAATATATGACAGTCTCAAACATACAGTTTATTCTGGAACGTATTGTCACGGAATTTGCCCCACTCACACCCAAACCGACGACTGTGGTATCGCGAAATGCTAAGATTGCCCCGATCACCCCTACACAATTCTGTTAAACAAACAAAAAGCCGTGGATCGAGACGGGTCTGGAAAAATGGGGAATCGACGAGAAGCATTCGAGTCGTACGGGAAAATGGATCTAGAGATACTAGAAAATACCTGGAATATTCGTTGGGTCTATAAAAGAAGAATAAACGGCCGAGTTAGTTCCAGCATGGGCAAGATATTCTTAAATAGGGTAGCACCATGTACGAGAAGCAACATATTTTATACTTTTAAAATAATTACAAGTTCATCTATAGCTGACTTCCAAAATTGTAGAGAGTGACTAATTGCTATCTTGTAGACAAGCGCGACGGGGAAGCGTGCAAGGAGCAACATTTCATAGGCATACTAAATTTGAATACAATTGTCACAAACAAATAGTAACGTGGTACAACGCAATCTCAGTTACTGTTCAGTTAATTGTAGGTACTTATTCCTCTCTTTACTATTTTGTGCCTACATTTATCTTATTTGATTAAATAATTTAAAATTACATTGGTAATTAGAATTTCTGGTGAGAATACTTTCGCTTACTATCTTTTTGCGCATGGTGTTGTGGAGAGCCTATGTTCTGGTAGTAATACTTGTTGAAACAGTATTCACAGAGCAGTTGCATGATGTAGACTTCAAATTAAGGCAAAAAAACACTAAAATGATCTAATGTAATAGCTGTATACAGCACATGACAAGAAAAACATGTATGTTATAATTTATTTGAATCTGCATTTATTTTTCTTCTACAACACATATTTTTAAATTTTTCTGTATGAAAATATTTACTGTAAATTCTTTGGTTATCTAAATAAAAAGTACCTTTTTGATTGCATCTTAGCACCTTCCATTCCGCTCTCTTCTTAATTAAAGTTCTTTTGGGACACTATGGAAAGTAATATATTTGCCAATTTTCTTTTTTATTTTGGTTTTACAAGTAGGTACAATATAAATTGTGCCCCTAGAATTATAGCGCAACATAATTTGATATTTGACATAAAAGTATGTATTCTCAACAGCACTTAAATAAAAACCAAATTTAACAGTAACAAAAACCAGAACAACAATTATTACGCAAAAACATGAAAATAATTCCAGCAATACAAAAATAATAACACGGGACACAGAAATACTTTTAAAACACAAGCCGAAATTTATTAACAAGCAATATTTGACATTTTTTGTAAAGTACCAGTGACGTCACACGAATTTATAGGCTGGCAGCAGTTTGTAGGCAACTCTTCTGTTTAGGGATCTTGGTTATATCTAACCATATTAAAGAAATGATACCATTTATTAGAACATCTCTAGACGATGATTTAACAATTTAACATATTTGACCTGTAGGTCAAGTGCTGCAACAGCAGCGCCTCGTCCATCCAAAAAGCAGACGTGCACGTCGAAGACCTGTGCGAGACGCCCCGGAACGAAGATGTACCCGGCTCCCGAGACGACCTGTCGAGAAGTAATATCCTAGCTTTAGACATTGAGTGCCCTTCTAATAGCAAGAAGAAATATTCCCTGCAGAGTTCCCTAAAGACTGATGTGGTTAAGAGCGGTAGCTATGTTTTCAAGTCTTTGCCTAACTTAAATACCAGTAGCGAAAACTTATTGCTGTAAATATAGATAGGAAATATTTTAATATTGTAAAGTTATTATTATATAATAAATTATTTATTACTGGAAAATTTAATATGCCTTTATTTATTGAGAAATACCTTATCTTATACTGGGTGTCCCCGAAGTGTCTCTTACAGGAGTCGTCGTGCTCCTGTAAGAGACAAAAGATTTTAGCATTGAAAAATGGTCTTTTGGGATTCAACTCTGCCTGTTTAAGAAACAAAACTTGTCATGATTTCAGTAAACCTTGGGAATTTCAAATATACCATGATTTTTTGCTTGATTTTTATATTCTTTCACTAGAGAGTGCCTTTTTATGAAATACTACAAATTGTTATTAAGAAAAGTTTCTCATAATGAAAAAATGAGTATATCGGAAAAATTTCAATGTTCTAGACCTACTTTGATTTTTTTTTTTACAGATTTATCTCAAAGTTGGCATAATATCCTGTCGTATCTTATTCAGTAATGACACTCTACTAGTGAAAAAAATCTGAAAATCGAGCAAAAAATCAGACATTGAATTTTTGCACATTTACTCAGTTTTTGATTCCGACATACTTTTCTTAATGACATTGGGCAGTGTGAATAAAAAATGACAAAAGCTTTCTCTGAAACATTAACTTTTGTTCACACAACTTGCTAAAATATACAAAGAAAAATTATAGCTTAAATAGAAGCTTTAGCTTGAAATTTGAAGAAAAAGCTTTTGTTACATTTTTATTCCCACTATCCATTTTGTTGTATTTCGTACAGAACTGGTGAAAAAAAATCAGCAGTAGGACTTTGTGACATATCGAATTCAACAAATCGAAATGTTTCTATACATTTGTACTCAACATGATAAGACAGAATTCTATTTTATAACGTAATGAGCATAGACAAACTATAATTATCTATCATTTGTTATTATGTTTTCAGAATATTTAGCAGTACACGATCTTAGGATAAAAGGATAGTTAATATGCTAACATGATATCAAATTATAGAAATATGATATTTTGCTTATACTCAATACATCAAAAAATAGAATACTATCATATTATGTTCAGTACCAACTGCATAGAAACATTTTGATTTATAAAATTCTATGTCACAGAGTCCCAGGGCAGGATTTTCCAAGCCTACTGTATTTTACGGATTTGAAATTCTGGCAAATTTTATTTCTTAAACAAGCAAAACTGAATCCCAAAAGGACATTTTTCTACAATATTTTTTTTAAATTTATTTAATGACTGAATTTTTTTATTATATTCGAACAGAAAAATGGAGTATATTATAAGGATACTTTTATTAGTTCTGTTTTTCTATAGTTTCGCCATCTATACGACATTAAAGCAACTTTTAGACATTCTATGTAAGATATTTTTAATAAAATTACTCAGTTTCTCTACTTATTCGGAGATGGTAGGAGGGGTGCCGACTACGCGGGTGCTCCGGGGCTTGAACACCCACAGAAAAAATAATGGGGATATGGTAAATGCTATGTTAGGAATCCACTTCCAGGAAGAAAATAATTATTATATTTTTTATTTTTTTATATTTCTTTGGACTACTGTTCTACTTTCAATTTTATTAGAAATAATATATATTTTTTTCAAAATATACCTACGAATAGTGCGTAGTGCGCGAAATTTGAAATTATTTTATTGTTGCCTAGAGCTGTATCCAATACACCGTTGGCACTACAATGCATTTTTGATGAAAAATATAAATGTTTAAAAATTATACCGGGTGGTCCACTTTCGAAAGCGGAAACTTTAGAGACAGACAGAGAACCACAAAATAATATCAGTTTGTATTAGAAACTATATTCGAAAAATGCTTCGTTACAAAGATACAGGGTGTCGAAATTTGAATCAAAAGTTCCAAATTTATTAATATTTTTAAAACTACTTTAGACATTTAAATAAAATATGGAACCTTTGAATAGATAATCTACATACATATTTTTATGTAAAAAATATTATTTTTCTTCCACCAGTGGCGTGCGTACGGACAGATTTCGGAAAATTTTAATGAAAAAATGATACCTGACACAATTCAATTAACTGTCATTATAAAATGCAAAAACACTGACAGTAGTAGTCTTTTCTGTTTCATGGCCTACTACGACAGATTATTTGTTTGAATTCCAGTTGCTTAATAGTATATTATGCAACGATCATGTAATGATGATCGCATAAACCATACGAAACTCGCCTTCGGCTCGTTTCGTATCCCGGTTAATGCTCGTGTATTAATAACCATTACATGAGAGTTGCATACGCTATTTTTTCTACACCCGATATATAATCAAAAACCATAAATTTTATATTTTTATTGAACACAATAGGTAACAGTAATTATTCGTATCAACTGCATTTTCTACTTTCTCCGATATGTGTGGAGGAGTCGATGGTAATTCTTCTATATCGCTGATATCAGACATTTTGATAAATTATCGAAGTTTAGCCAGGTATCTACGAAAATTTAATACGTACTGATTTTGACATGTAAAATAATTACATAGGAACCTAGGATAAACGTCAAATGCATGGGTATCATTATGAAACGGATTATGGGCATATAAGTGCATTGTTATAATACGGGTGTAGAAAAAGAATTTTAATTTTTTACTGGTAAACGCTATGTCAAGCGAAAAAAGTAAAGAGCCTTTTTCTGCTGTAAATTGAACAATAATTCTAGAAATAGTTTTTGTCATTGGCGTACCATTTTTTTCATCAAAATTTCCCGAAGATCTGTCCGTACGCACGCCACTGATGGAAGAAAAATAATATTTTTTACGTAAAAATATGTATCAAAATTATAGCTTATAATACAAACTGATATTATTTTGTGGTTCTCTGTCTGCCTCTAAAATTTTCGCTTTTGAAAGTGGACTACCCGGTATAATGTACTTTTCACTACCTAAGCAAATAACAGTTTTAAATGCTGATGTTTTAAATGTGCTCAGTGGGCATCCACTGAGAATTTGGTAAGTCGGCGCCTCTGGATGGTAGTACAAACGTGAAAGTTTATAAACGTTGCATAGCTAAAGCTATGTATACATGATGAACCAAGCACGATAGAGGTGGGCTCTTTTCAAGGAACCAGCTCTCGGTCAATAAAAAGATCCGGCTCACTGAACCGGCTCAATTGAGCCGATTGATGTTGTGATTCGCGAACGAAGAACGAGACCACAGTATACTAATCAAATAACGAGACAAACGAAGTAAAGTAATTTGCATTCTACTAAAATGTTACAAATTGTATATATTAGGTAACAATTTAAATTTACTTTTGAATGTAATTATTATTTTCATAAAAAAAATTGTATTTTTGTTTAGTTCCTACCTACCTTTCTCAATAACTTTTTTTATGTACATTAAAAAAATAATATACCTGTCGGCAACGAATGCTTTAATAATAATACCAAACGATTCAACTGAATTGATTCAAGAAGCAAAAGTGCCCAAAACTACCGTGGATCATAAGTGAGCCGGAAAAATAAATTTTAAAATCTTCAAACATTATTTTCTTGAAATATTTGTTATGTAACACCATAATTTTTCATGATGTATGTATGTAGAATGGCACGCTCTTTCAAATGGCATGGTCAAAATTAAAGGTTGCTATTTAAAAAAATTGTCGATGACGTCATATCTCGAACAACGATGACGTCACAAATGTGGGTCGTATGTCAAAAAGTGCTTTTTTTTAAAACAATCGATGTGCCAGGTGATTTTTTCGAAAATTTCTCAACTTCAAATATAATGAATTTATTTAGTATAGCGTCAATGAGTAGCGTTCTATGCATTTTAATCACACCGATATTTTTATAATATATCAGATATATATTATAGCTCACCGTCCGTTACCGGCTTCACAGTAGTGTAAAGAATATATGAGTATATTATATTATTATGGGTGCAATTCAACACTAGTGAGAGCTTTAGTCCGCATAGTCATTAGTTTTACAAGATATTGGTAATACCTTATAAAAAGTGCATATAACGACATACTAAAAAAATATGTTAAATTTACCAAAATTACATTTTAAATTGATCAGCTTTGCTTATTTAACAAAATTACCTGAATTAATAATAATGGGTGTTCTGCATGCAATTAGGAAACCCTGTATACAGGGTGAGTCAGAAAGAATGGGTCAACACTAAGCTGAAGATACTAGAAAACGCCGCTGGTGACATGGTGAGTTAAAACATAATATTTTGGCGTCTAGTATCTCTAGCTTAGTGTCACTCATTATTTCTGACTCACCTGTATAATATACTTTTTTTGTTTATTTTGTATTATCGACATCTCAAAGCCAGGGAACGATGTAGCATGAGATATATACAGAGTGTGGCATTTATAATTTATAACAAGACAGCATTTTTGTTGAAATAAAAATATGTTATATAAAAAAAGTTGGTCATGAAAATATAAATGCCAGTTGTATGTTAATTCGTCAAATATGTTAAACACTATTGTCTGGCGTATCTACTACGTTTAGCATTCCTTGAAAACAACCATAAATCACCCTAGAACTCGTCATGCATTATAAACGCCAAACTGTATATATTTTCTATGAAACGAACCCGTTGTATAGTACCTACGAAAGCACCCTAGTGTCAAACATACTTTTTATTTTTAGAAAACTCAATATATTGAGATTATTATCAATATCTTAACATTTTTCTCAATATAATGAGAAAAATCTCAATATCTTGACTTTTCTCTTAGTACTGTGATAAGTGTGATATTCTTATGTATTTATTCACATTCCTCTAGCGATTTAGGTTGTAAAAGCGTGTTTAATCATAGGCGTTGCACGTAGAATCAAAAAAGGGGACCAGTTTTTCGAGAAATAACATTTACAATGTATTTAGGAAATTTTTGTCGTATTCTTATTCCGTTCCTTTTGGAACCCTCTGTCTAAATTATAGCAACCTACTCTCAACTTCCTTAATAGCACACGACGTCCAGTGGACATCCATTTAATGTCCATTTAACGTACAGACGTCCATGGACCATAAATGGACATTCAATGGATGTCCATTCCTGGACATATTTTGATAGAACATACATTGGACATCCGATGGATGTCCTTTATGGGACATATTTTGATGGTACATATATTGGATATCCGATGGATATCCTTTCTGTGACATATTTTGATAGTACATATGTGGACATCCGATAGATGTTCAGTATTGTACATGTTCTGTTATAATTTGAATTTGCCGCTAAAATTCGTGCAGTGCATGTGTATTGAAAAAAAAAGTGTCCAGAATCCAGATGTAACGCTAACGCTAACCTCTAAAGTGTTCTGTTTCCTTTGGTGACGCTGATAAAGTGACAAACGTTGATGAGTAAACAATATAGAAGAATAAATTAGGAAACCGAAGCAATATATATCACATTTTGTAAGTAAGTAAATTTGTATGTTCCACTATTAGTCTATTTATAAATAATTGAATTGTTTGTTGGCTAGGCTAAATTCATAACATCTTTATGTAGACAATTATGTCACAGTATAATTATGTACTAATAACCGACAACACTCGTTTTCGTTTTTAGCTAAAGTTTTCATGTCCACTCTAGTTGTTGAGTTTTCTCGTCTTTAGCTATTCTAGGTTAAGTTAAGTAATGTAATTATATGGTTTTGTTCTTGTTACTTGTTACATAAGTAGTTGTTTTATTTGTATCTCTTAATTATTTATGTATTTGTTATTCATGTAATAATTTTAAAAACAATAAAATTATCAAAAAGTATTTCTATAATTTCAATGCAGATCTCCATTAAATGTCCAAAACAGAACATCCATGGGTAGCACAAATTTGGTACAGAGGCGGACATCTGTGGGTCCGAAAGTGGTACAGTAGTGGACGTCTCTGGGTTGCACGAAGTTGTGACATTTGTGCGTCCGTGGGACATCCAATGGACGTCCATCGAACAAAAAACAGACGTCCATCGGATGTCCGAACTTCCGACTTTGGACATCCTTTGGATGTTCATAGGACGTCCTTGTGCTATTAGGGTTGTAACTTTATATAGACTCGTCCTTGTAACTTGCTTACAAGGGCAACTTGCTTGTTATCGAATTGTTATCAGTTTATAGTAGCTTAAATATATTTATAAAGTAACTATTTTGACACTATGAGATGTTAATTTAGTCATAGGCGTCGTAGGATTGAAAAAGGAATCAATTTTTCGGAAAATTATATTACCGATTTTTTTAGGAAATTATTTTTAACGCATTCTTATTCGTCTTTATTAGAAACCCCTCTATATCAAATTTTGACAACCTACCTTCAACGCTTCTTCACTTTTCAATAAATATCTCAAACATTTATGTCGCCGGTTTCAGACCCCTGCCTCGTGTGAAACATGTTATTTAGAAATTTTCATGATAAGATACATAAGAACAAATAGTTATGTAATAATATCGTTATAGAAAAAATAGCTAATACACTAATAAATGAAAAAATTATTATGGCAGATGGAATCCTATGTTAAAAAATTTTTAGTGAAAGAAAAATGTCTCAAGAATGTGATACTAAGCTTAATCAAAAGCAAGTAGTAACACTAAACTGTTTGTCTAACTAATAGTTTTAAAATTAACATATATGCGAACGCAAAAAAAATTAACTTTTGTGTGCTCATGTCTTGAATACTTCAGATATTTCATTCAAATTTAGCACAAAGAGGTCTCCTTTTGAATCTCATATCGGGCGCCTATGATTGAAATTCGATATTATTAGGGGTCTGAAAGTGACGACATAAATGCTAAGGTATTTATTGAAAAGTAAAGGTTGCCAAAATTTGGTAAAGAGAGGTTTAACGAAGCTGAATAAGAGTCCATAAAAAATATTTATCTAAAAAAATCGCAAATGTTGCGAGCTACGCTCTCGTGATTTTTCACAACAGCTGTCGATAAATAGACACGACAGTAAGTACTCAAAAAGAAATATAAAAAAATATCCGGCTAAATCTGAGCTCTATAGTATTACCCCCGCTATTATCGCTTTGTATAGCTAATGAACTTAACTACCAATTTTAAATCTTCAAGAGCTATACAAATAATAAGATAATAAGGAATTAAGGTTACAATGAAATACAGGTATGCTTTTATATAGAATTAAAATTTTTATTTTAATAACTAAACACCTCTTCTATTTTTACTTTTACTAGATAACTAAACATGAATTATAATATTATACTGTACTGATAACAAATGCACATCTTCGTTTATATCAATATACATGCCCATAAAATGATGCTAAAATTAATTATTTTTAAATAAATATACAAAGTGACTATAACTTTAGGATTTGGCCTCCAACGATTGGTAATAATCCGAGATAACCTGCCATGCCTTTGGTGCCATGAAGCCATCTGGAGGGTCCTCCCCAGTTCTAGCAAATTCTGAAAGACATTAAATTAATTCGTATCAAATGCATCAACATTACCGTAACTCACTTCTCATCCTAGTCCCTGAGATAAAGTCGAAATCCTCCTTCCTTTCTGGCTGGAAGAATGTCATTTTCTTATTCTTGATGTCATAAGCCGCTACCCTAAATGGTATGATCTCTAGAGCGGACAAACCTGGTGCCATCCTAAGAACACGGGCACCATGTGTGGAGTCGTACAGGTTCCCGTCTGGAGTAGCTTCTTTGCCGCTAGGATGCGGTACTCCTGCAGGATCTCTGCCCACGATGTAGTGATTGGCTCCGGCGACCATCCGGGCCTTCGCGTGCCACTGTACCTAAAGTGAATTGTTAATAATTATTTCAGTATAACTGAAGTCATCAACAGCATCATTACTTTCTTCTTTCAAAAACCAAAAAATGTTTTATTTAGATGACACTAAGTGTATTAAGAATGTATATTAACTCGCATACAGCAGATTCATGGAATAGAAGAAGAGTAATATAGGATCATTCTCTGAAAATGAGCTGATTGCCTATTTTTCCGATATTTCAAAGAAAATGGAGCCTTCAACGCTATGGTCTATTTATTCGATGTTGATAACTACCCTGAATATAAAAAATAACATTGATTTGGCAAAATATCTGAAGTTACAACCTTTTTTGTAGTGGTAGTCACAACTGTTGTATTTGAGCACGAGGATAGGAAGAAACCGAGGAAGAAACTAAAAATTGTCTATTATGGATTAAAGAACTATTTTTCAACTTATATTTTAGGTTGTACTTATTATTGCAATCGCTGGGGCTTGTAGATGTGATGAGCTTTTACAAATGAAACGGTTGATAGAGATGATATGGGCGACAAATTGCTAACTATGCTACCAAATACTACGACCAAAAAATCAAGGTCTTTTGTAGTAATAAAATATTTAAGCATTTACGGAAAATATGCAGCCTCCAGAGCCCCGAATTTGAATAATCGGCGTTTCTTCTATGAGTATGCATTCTGATCGGGACATAATCATGTTGAAGCATTATGGAGGATGGAAGTCTTCCGCGGTCGCGGAGGGTTATATCGAGGACTCGCTAACTAATAAGTCGAACATTGACAATAAAATATTTTCAGGCGTTTCCGGAGTTTCTAGTGTAGTGTAATAATAATATTGTTAATTTTATGAAAAAGGAGAGAACTGAAGAGAGTTCAATTGTACTAAATAATTGTTCACAATTCACCATAAATATTTCTAATAAGTAAAAATTTCCTGTTGTAGTTTGTAGTTGTAATGTAATAAAACTAGTTTTGTATACCATATTTTTGTAAAGTTAATCATTTTGTGTGACATTAGGTAATGTCATTGTCAATTTTAATTAACAGTTTGATTTAAATTATTACTTGGAACGTTCTGCCTAGGCAGAAAAAATACACATTTTAAGCCTGTCAAGTGTCATTAAAGAACCGTTTGGAGAAACAAATTTTTCCGAGTTTTTGGATCGTCCTAGTCTACAGCCCCTAAACATAAAATTTCACAGAGCAGAGTCATCTAACGAAAGACTTACAGATTGTTTAAGGTAAGTAAATCATAGAAGTTATTGATAAGCGAGGGTGTCCAGCATTTCAGCAACACACAACTTAACTGGTCGAATATTTTTATCAGTTTGAAACCACTCCCTGACTTTTGTGGAAACAGACCTTACGTAGGACTAGCCCGACCAGGCAGTAAAATTGCGGGTTACCTATACGACCTGTTGTACGGTCATTGCCGGTGACGGTACGTGCAAGTCTTTCATCAGATGTCTGCTCTTGTGTTTTGGTGCTGTAGGCTAGGGCGATCCAAAAACTCTAAAAGTTCTTAAAAAAACGAATAAGCTGAATCAAGCCTTATTCCAAAAAAAATCAGATCTTTATAAAAAAGAATTGGATTTGAGTTAGTAACTTACTAACTTCGTGCCATAAAGTGGAGTTTTCTCTCACATTACAGTACGGGTACTAGAAAGTGGCAGATTATTAACGATTTTGACGTTCATAATGACAGCATTATAAAAGTAGTCTGTAAAACATAATTATAAATTAAAATTTATTGAAAAATCTTTAAAATTTTCCAAAGTGAATTTGAGTTTTAAAAATCATTTAATAATTTCATTATGTCATGTATATTTTTCGTTAGTATTCTTACTTAGATTATTTTTTAATTTAAATATTTATTGAATTCAACCTTATCTATATTGTTTCTTAGCATTACTAGATATTTGGTAGGAATTGTAGGACAACTGATTTATATTAGCTGAAATACCTTTATAATACAATACCAAATGTTATACTAGCTCTTACCTCTGTTGGTCCAGCGTACATCATTGGACTGGGGAAAATAGCCAACACAGTAGCGTTCTTGTCGAGCACGTTGTCCTCTAGCACTGCCTGATGCTGCTTCATCCTAACCTGCAAGGGCACGTCGTCGTCCTTAGTCCATCCTCCTAACGGATTCAGCAGCAGGACGGGTTTTTTGTAGCCCCTTTCGCGAAGCATGCGGTTGGTGTCGGTCATGAGGAGAGCGTGACCGTTGTGGATGGGGTTGCGCAGCTGGAAGGCAAAGACGGCGTCAGCTCCCATCTGACGGAAACGCTCCCTGAGTTGGTTGGGGCTGAGTCGGTAGTCGTCGAGTCCGTCGTGCCATTTTACGCGCTTGATGACATCCAAATCGCCTCCGACAAGCCAGTCTCCGGATTCATATATTAACTGCATATTAATAAAAAGTAATAGTTATTTATAGTACAAGTGGGATATAGACATTATTATACATGAGTGAGGCGAGGACGTAGTCCGAGTCGTGTAATTTCACGAATGTAATAAAAAATGCCGTTATCCCACATGTATACTGTATAAAATTTTATCTAGAACTGCAAAAAATTGTATCTACAACTACCTTAAATTGAGAAAAATCCAAAATCAAATCCAGTTTGTAAGTTTTGATTCAAAATCAAGAAGCCAAGGCATTGTTATGGTAACCTGCCAGACTGTTATAAACAGAATTGAGTTTTCGTTTTTGCAATAGTGATGTTGGTTGAAATAATGAGTGATTTAGAAACAGAAAACTTGCCTCTTGAAATCGAAAAAGCTGCTGCAACTGCAGCATTTTAAAAATAGTACTATGGAAAATGTTTTATAATATTTTGGAGGTCTGTAAATGACACCTTCGTCTTGATGTGCTAATAATTTTTTAATACTATTGGTTGTGCGTCTGCTGACGTTAGAAGTACAATTTTAAGCAATATTTTTTTTATTAAAATACTCACTGACTTAAATTATAAGTATAGTAACAAGTACCTATTTATACTTATAGATTTAAACAAGTTTAGTTGAAAACACATTTCAGTAGTAAACTGCTTAAATACATATTATCATTATCATAGTGTGGATAAATTGAAAAAAATAATCGCTGATGTCATATCATCGTCCCTCCTGTCTAATAGCTAAAAGTGATATTAAAAAATACGAAATTAAAATTAATAATCGACGTGTCCAAGGATTTTTACCAAAATTTTATTAATGAATCATGAATTTTATTCCATAAGTGGTGTCCACACTGTATATGAATTCAGATGTCCTTAAAAATTAGAAATACAATCATTTATTGACTTCTAAGTACTCATACGAGCAACTATTATCTACTTTATCACTAAACGTTTAAAGACAAAGGTGATATCTTTTTATTGTGTAGGTATTCATTATAACAATTATAATCAAGTTTTATCTAAATTATGGCCTAAATAAAGTATATACGTTAAAATTCTGCATAGAAAACGCAACGTTAATGGAAAAAAAACGTCATGTATATCTCATTATTATTACTTTTTTTAAAAATTGCTCCTCATTTTTATAAGTATAAACGGGAGACCCGAAAGTAATCTAAATGACAGAATCTAAACTCTCTTTGCGATATATTTTGAAGGGTTGAAAGTGAAGTTGTTGAGCGGACACGCAATTTCGCGTCTAAATGACAAATTCGACGCGATCAGTTTTTGAATGGTAGCTAGAAGTTTCAAACTTGGTAAAGATTATGGTTTAGGCAGGCCCAGGTCTATGGGCAGACCTAATGTGACGGGAGCTGAGGGGCAAATTTCCCGGATCCATACCGCTTTTAAGGACTCATGTCTATCCCACTCAAGAACTTACAAATTTTTTAACACGTATTTTTATTATTAATTTTTTTACTAAAATATCTGATAATTTCATAAATTACAAAATATAATATCAGTGTCGGCTAAAACTTATTTTATAAGCATCAAATGTGTTTAATTGTAATTTTGAAATGGAAATGGCACGAATTATTATTTACTTCATAAATGTATTAAGGTCGCCGTATTTCTCGCCATAAAATGATTAAATTTGTGATGTTAAATAAAAGATATACACTGACCGGCAAAAAAACCAGGTCATCCAAAATTTTTCCAAATTTTCTTTCGTCAAGTTGTAGATGTTCTCGTTGAAAAATATTGGTACCGATTGCCGTTAAACTTGCGCAAAGCAATGTTTTTTGCATTCAATTTAAAACGCCCTGTAGAGTTAACAAGAAGACCCACGACTGTGAAATGCTTCTCATCTCGGTATCTGTCATACTTCTTCAGAAAGCGACATTTACAAGAGACCGTATTGAGTCAGATTTAATTAAAAATGACTTTAGTGCAATAATAGATTTATTTTCAAGTCGAAAAACACACAAAGCCCTGTTATATTAAGTAAGTAGGTTCGTTGCTAAAAATTGTTTAGATGTGTGTTTAGTGTGTTCCCAACATACATGTACGAAGTTTGTTCATCAAATCTGGGGGGAGGGGCTAAAACCCCGGATGGACTGTGCTTTAATTTCGTTTCTGAAATGTGTGTGAGTTGTTTACGAATATTTTTGGGGGGGCTAAGCCTCTTCCCCCTAACTTTGCCCATGCAGATTCACCAATTATCAATATGTAATAGTCGAGGCAATGAACTAAAAAAGTTGTAAAACTAATTGTGGTCGACGGATCGGAATGCGGTTTTTCGCATTCTCTTCCAAAAATTATTTGTAAAAAATGTGGCGACATGGAATTTCTGACAAATCGGAAATTGAATTGCTGCAGCCAAAATGTACTAATTTGATTAATTTCAATATACCGTAAATTAACTAAATTTGATTTTAAATAACTGTTTTCATTTTACAATTAAATTTGATGGGAAAACTTTATACTGACTTAAAGTATATAACAACTATTTACTTATAGATTTAAACAAATACTATGCACATATTTGATCATTTTAGATAAAAACATATTTAGTAAGCTGCTTAAAAACCCCGTTTTCCTGAAAAGCAAATAATTTTAAACATTAACTACAATATAAGGCTTAGCAAATAACAGGAATGTTATCTCATGCTACTTAGATATTTTCAAGGATATCCACAAACAAATAGTAACAATAAGAGATATAACCAATGAAGTCACGTACACAATTGTAACAAAACCTCGACGCGTAACTGCAACACGACCGTTTGTACGAAACACTATTACCTCGTCAAATCACAGCGAATATACTTGGGTATTTACACATCACATCAAGTATAAGGTTGCGCAAAGTGTGGACCGGTAACTTTTTTCCAAATAGTTGACTACGTAGACTAAATAGAACCATTTATGAGTAGCACAGCTTATATATGTGTGTGTGCGGCTTTAGGTATTTAGGTATATATGAATTTTTCTTTAGTTTAATTGGGTATTTGCCACACTTCTGAAAAAATAAAAATTGTGAGAAGTGAGATAAATTGAATAATCCCTTGCGCCAAACGGATCGCTCAAGAGTTATTTTTGAAACTAAGTTTGCCTAACCAAAAAATCTCACACTGAAAAAGCAGATAAGTAAAACATAACAAACAAAAGTCACATCACTATCGCACACTCTTCATATTTTTTGACGTTTCGAAAAACTCTCTGTTTTCGTTCTCCAAATTATATTAAAAGTATGTCAAGTTTAACAGTTTAAACTTTGTTTATCTGCTTCCGTAGAGATGTTGTAGCCAACAATGATCAATATGTACTGAACAGTTTGACACACACTGATCTAAGTTCAGTATACCTATACAAATATATGATGTACAAAATTTAAAAAATTGCACCTACAGCATACCTTGCGAACGCAATAAACATGGAGAAACGTCTCGGCCTATGAATGTTGAGGAACATAAAAATTATATAAAAAGACGGGAATTGGAAAAATCAAAAATTTGCGGACGGGAAACCGGTGATTTGATTCAATGGGGTTCAGCAAGAGAAGCAGGATATTGCAACAAAAAGAAAATTAAAAGATACCGCGATTATTTTGTTGAACGGAAATAAGTGTATGTCAAACTGTTCAGGAGATATTGATTGTTGTTGGCCACAGTTGCATCAAGAAGAAGTAACAATAAAATATAAAATATTTAACATCTCTATGGAGCAGATAAACAAATTTTAAACTGTCAAATTTGACATACTTTTAACATATTTACTATTTTGAGAAGTGCACGATAGTGATGTGATTTTTGTTATTTTTTACTTTTATCTTTATATTTATCATTATTTTTATGTGGCAAATTACCCAATTAATCTAAAGAAAAACTAGAATTATGTCACAAATAAATAGCTTCAGAGAATACCATATTCATGAAAATCCTTTTTTTTTAACAGTAGATGTAAATATTCTGATATCATGTACTTACTTAATACTAGAATAAAACTGTTTACTTTTATTTATAGGGATTTGAAAATAATTCCTAAAATGATACGCTAGGACAGCGAGGTATGTCTTGTAAACGCTTTTAAAAATTTATTATTTTATTTCAGGGCAATTTAAATAGTAGGTAACAACGAATAAACTTAACATCAAATAGGCGCTTACTTTTCTACTTATTTTATTTTTTTGAGATTTCAGTAAGTGCAATCGTCGAGGACATTAATATTAACATATCAATTTTGTGAGCATTTAAAAAATTGCAAGTTAAAGCATTTGTTGATTAGCCACTATGAGCAGCAAACCTTTATGTACTTTATTACTCCACTTAAAACATTAAGAAAAAAGGTGATATTTTTTATTATGTACCATAATCATAAGTTTAATCTGCATTATAGCGTAAGTCTTTGTTCTTTGTTCCGATACTGAACTTTTCCAGAACGATTCAAAATAATTGAGTATTTCATTAAAAAGAATTACTACGCGATGACAAGCTAATAATGCAACGACGACTATTTAGAACCGAAACAAGCCTCTATTTATCATCTGCTAAATCGCAGCAGCCGTGCTTTATCAAGGCGACGCGATTTAGCAGATGATGCTCTACTTAAATATTAAATAAATTCAAATTTTATATTTTTCCTTTAGCTTACCTACCTTAATATGTGGATGGTCCTTATTGGACGTACCAAACTGCCTAGATACCCTTTCCTCTTTCCTATGATAGTATACTTCCGGATCTCTAAGAATGGCATGCAATTCGTTTCCGTAATACAAAGAAATTGCTTTCTTGCCTTCTATTCTTTCCTTATCCTCTGTGGTAACTGGCAGTACAATTGGAATACTTTGGTTTATCCTGGATCCGTCCTTTTCTATAGTGTTAAAATGTGTTACCTAAATAGTAATATATATATATTAAAACTTCATTTTCTTTCAATCGAAATTTATGTGCTCTAGGATCCCATTCCTAGGTCATTAATACGGGGTGATTCAGAACATTTAAAAAAAATAGATGCGCCATGAAAAATCAAGTCAATATCATAAAAAAAATGTTTGTAAAATCCTTAGTTTCCGAAAAAAAAAGTTATATTAAGTTCTAGTAGTTTCAATCTTTACATAGCTGGGCTATTGTAGTTTCTAGCAAAATATCAAAAATGGCTTATGTATGGCAACTCGCAGTTGATGGGTATCGTTTTAATTTATGGTGAAGTGATAATGCTTTAGCAGAACGATTTCCCAGTAAACATGTGCTAAATACAGCTACTTTTACAACGGTGTGCAGTGAGTGCAAGTGTAGTGCAAACGTGGCGCGGAAAATTTGCAACCGAATCGTGGAGGAGATAGAGGTCCAGAGCGTCGACGATGTATTGCAGCAGTGTGGCATCACACACGAGGACCCATTATATCCGTACCATGTACAGCGTGTCCAAACATTAATTGGGATTGGACGAGGAGGATCGGTACCATGGCTGCCACGATCTCCTGACTTTAAATCATTTGGAATTATCTTTGTGGGAATATTTAAAAAATGAATCATATTGCACCAAAGTGGACACTATTGATAGTATGTCAAACTATTTTACTAATTAAAACCACAAATTAATTATGTTAATAATTAATAACAATAGTGGCAAACGCAGTTGAATTTGCTGCATTGAAAAAGGTGTTGTAAAATGTAATTTATTTCTTTCCTTGAATTGCTTTTAATTTTTTATCCGGTTGCCGATTATACGCCTTATCAGGTTTTACAGTGAACCAGTTTCCAGTGGCGTGGGGAAGTATATTTTTAAATCATTTTTGAACTGCTCATTTTATTTTACAAAATTATATTTGTAAGAGTCCCCTGTACATCCAAAAAAAAATTTTTTGAGTTGGATGAGTTCTGAATCGCCCTATATATTAATAATTTGTAGTTTTTACCTGTAAGAATTCGTTTTCTCTCATAAAGCCTTTTAAGGGGTAAGCCCAACCCTCGCTGAGTACTTGCACCCACTGAAGGTCAATCGTTCCTATGTTTATCCTAGGATAGTTTTCAGCTTCATTTATGATTTCTTTTGCCTTGTGTTCTGGAACAAATAGCTCCGGGACGACACCATCACTCCCGGAAAATAAGTTTTCATTCCCCAGGTTGCTGCTGGTTCCGTTTTGAATTAATTTCGGAATTACCCCCTGTTATCAAAGCTAGTTTGGAATAGTAGTTCAAAAAGTTAGTTTTTCGTCACTTACATTTTCCCCGAGCATCTCCAACACCAGCCTTGTAGCTTCCTCCACGCTCATATTAGCGGCTTTTAGCACCAGCTCAGGATGCTCCGGCTTCTGATACTCCTGGTCTATCCCTGTAAACCCTTTGATCAACCCCTGCCTGGCCTTCTGGTAAAGACCCTTGGTGTCCCTCTTTTCACACACCTCCAACGGGGTGTCAACGAACACTTCATAGAAAGGTAAACCACTACTTTCATGGATGCTTCTAGCTACTCTGCGATCAGCCACGAAGGGAGACACAAAACTGCAGAGACAGACGTGACCAGCGTCGGCGAAGAGTTTAGCTACCTCAGCTACTCTTCTGATGTTTTCCTCTCGATCCTCTGGGGAAAAACCCAGGTTCTTGTTCAAGCCGTGTCGCATGTTGTCTCCGTCTAAGCTGTGGTGAAAAAAATGGTTGTATGTGAAGGAGAAATCGTTTGATTCGTAAGAAAAAGTTACCTGTAGGCAGGGATGCCGTGGCTAACCAGGTGCTCCTCCACATTGAAAGAGACGGTGGTTTTCCCAGCACCAGATAAACCAGTGAACCAGATGGTGCATCCCCTGAAGTTCTTATGGGGGCCCAATCCCAAGATCTGAGCTCTCTTGTCTCGACTGACATGCTGCAGTTCTGGTTTGACGTTAGTAGCCTTTTGTATGTTCTAAAATGAATGGTTATGTTTATTGAAACTTAAAAAGGCCAACTATGTTTCAAGTCTCGTAAATTTTTAAAGAATTAGCGTGAGTCCAGATATTAAAATCCATTTTTCTCGAAAACTGTTGCCGACATTGCATTTTAACAAGAATACATTTTTATGTGAAAATTATCAAAAAAAATAACACAGAAGAAGTTTGGTTATATTTGAAGTACTACCCTCTTGTCTAACTCGTCCGTAGACAAACTATATTCATTTCTTTTTAGATGCTCAAATAGAACATAAAGCATAACAAGTTATGGGCTTGTTCTAATTTTTTTAAATTTATCTCTACGCGTTTGGAAAATACTATATAATTAACAAACATCATCAGGAAATAACCTTTCACCCTGTATGTTGAAAAAGAAACGTTTTAGGATACATATTTCTTATTTTGGTATCTAGAAAACGCAATTAAATTTATGGTACTACTTTTAGAATCACCTTGTATAATGATTAAGAACTTAGAAGTATCAAAAAAATATTAAACATTATATGCGTATTTAGAGTAAAGGACATTTGAGTCTGCCTGTCTAATCGGTTTAAAAAATCTCAAGTCGGCACTGATTTTTTAAAAATAATTTACAGTCAGATGCATAAAAAACGGGTACCTTAAAATTTTTACGAAATTAATATCTTGTATAACTTTTTTATTTTTTACCCATTTTTGATGATATTTTCGACAGGTAGAAGGAAAATTATTCCAGTTTAATAAACCGCATTCAGTTTCTTGAATAAAGCTGAAATTACATGCATTATACAGGGAAACACAAAAGTATATTTTCTCTGTCTAATTTCAAAACACCCTGTGATGAAATTCAGTTTTTTGATGTAGCTCAAAATCAGCCCTTCCGCAAGAATGGTTTATTTCCTACACATTATTTCTTTGAACAGTTGGATATCTTGTGTTAGAAGAAGTCAGTCTATTCTTTACAACTTCTACAAGTGTAACAAGGGTATACTTAATGATTTATGTATTTTAATAAAGTGTTGATATTTTTACAATCCCGAACTTAAAATGGAAGCATTATCGCATAAGAACTTCTTAAGTTAAATATACTTATTATTTGTGTGTATGTTAACGTTAAATAAATTTATAGATCCCTTTTAGCGTTGCAGTTTGTTTAGATAAATACAAATTGTTTTATTTTTAATTACAAAATTAAAGTTTAATATTTTTTAAAACGTATATTTCGTGCAAAAATAATATTTTGCCTGTGAACATGATATAAAGTCTGTTCCACAATAGTAAGGGCTAGTCAGGAATGTTCGTCAAACTACTTCTTGAGTTACATGCACTAAAGACACATCCACAATTTAAATGCTCGAACATTTCTAACAATTTGAAACCAGTTCCTGACTCACTTTTTCTCAGTGTATGTTCATTTGAAAATCCACAGATATTTACTGGCCTCTGATATATGAGTGGCCAATCGTGGTGAAATGCTTGTTGATTGGTTGCCGCGAATTACCAAACTGATTGATACTTTAAATTTCTGTTATGTAACATACATGTTAATTTTAAATATATTTATATTCAAGTCATATAAATCTACTACCTATATAAATAAATTAACTTCAGATAAAAGAGAAACCTTTAATATTTAATAACTAAATAAATCTTTATTCCTTGTTTAATATTTCTGACAAGGGTAAAATAGACAAAAGAAAGTGACAATATTAAATCCCAGTGACTATAGGTAAATAAGTTTCATTGTTTCTAGTATACTTACTAGTTATTATGCAAATCAAACATTTATTAACAATGTATCTTAATCTTCGCATAATAAAATATTTTTTTTTATCTACATACCCATTTGGAACGATAAACTCCTTTTTCCATGAAATTGTTTTAATCAAGTTATACCACAAACTATAAATAATCCGATGGTACTTTCTACATCGGCTGATTAAACAAAACTGTATGAGAGGACAGCATAATAATGTTGAAAGTTACTTAAAGGAGAAAGCTGGCGTGTTTTTAAACATCTACTACTTAAACATCTTTTGCCGATTATTTTTTTTCTCTACACAAATAAAACATTATTGTTATTATCCCAAAAATTATAACTGCTTATAGCTCTGTAAATACTTATCTCCGAAATCTAATTTAATAATGTCATTAAAATTGCGGGACTATAAATTGTGATGTTTCGAAAAAAGCTTAAATAAGCCGTATTGCGTCGAAAAACATATTTTTTTTAACTTCCGGGTGCAAGGCCGGTCGAGTGACGTCCGAACTGCATCTTCAACACAAGCAAATCTATACAGGGCACTCACCATTCTTGAGCGTTCCGGGCACTACTGACACATCTAGCTCTGGCGCCAGAGGTATGTGTGGCAAACTCACGTTTTTCCAGTAATTTAAATTTATTTATACAGTTTACGCTCCTCTGCACATACAACGTCATAAAATATCTTGTAATTCCTAATATCCCAGATTAGAAGAAAAAACAAACGACAACTGCCGTGACCGTGAAATAGAGAGAGAATTTATCGCAATTCGGTCTGATTTGCGCTGTTTACTGGAATCGTGATTCTGTTTTGGATTTTTTTCGGAAAAATGAAGGTTAGCGGTGCAACACCAAGCTGCGCAAAAAAGCTCCCGTTCGTCACCTTGAGCAGTGGCTTATGTAATCGAATCGCTTTGAAGTGAATAATTGCGTAGATAATGACCGTCCAAAAAAAGTGGTTGCTGCACAAACCAAATTAATTTCGTACAATTTTTAATGCAAGAGCCACGACGTTTTGGTTGATTTGAAGTTACCCTTCAGAAAAATTTCAAGCCTAGTAATGAATACTAAAAAAATATTTCGACAGTCATATTTTTATTTCCTGTGATTTCATCAGACTGACTGTCTACTGTTGGTGATTGTCTTCAGTAAAAACATTTGCAGTTTAATTGTTTAAAGGACTACACATAATGCCAATATCTCTGATATAATATTATTATAGTATGATATTTCTGTCAATGATCTTAGTCGGTGTAAGTCAGCAACCATATACAGGGTGTTCCACATAAGAACCGACACAGAGCAGGTACATTTAGGGGATCCCAAAATATTACAATTTAACCAAATATACCTATATACAAAGTTGAACACTGACGGAGTTACATGCCTTTAACGTGGGGTCAAATATTTCGGAAAAAAATAATATCTCTGAATTACTTTAACTTGGAATAACCAAATTTTGTATATGGTTTAGGTTTATTATTGGTCTTCTCTTATTATGAGTTCAGGCAAATTTTATAAAACTTTAAAGTTTTCAAGAAAAAAATGCATTAATTAAAACAAAATTTGAATAGTGTTTATTAGAAGAAATTAAAAAGTCAGTAGTAGGCTTTGTCTTTAAAATTTGACATAGTAATAAAACTATAAAACAAAATTAAATTAAGTTAAAACTAAAGAAATTTACTCTGTCTAATAAATGATGATCGTTTCTTATAATGTTACATTTATTCGTAATACGTTTCCACAAATCTGCTCGGGATTCAATTGGAGAGGAACAAACAAAATCCTTCAATGTTTCCCAAAGAAAATAATCAGATTTGTTGAGGTCTGGCGATTGTGGTGGCCAATTTTGAGGACAATTATTTATTTGTCCTAAGCATTTATTTGGAAACTTAAAATTCAAAAAGTCTCTAAGAGTAGCACTAAAATGAGGCGGTGCTCCATCATGCATAAACCAAAACTCTAGTCTAAGTGACAACGGTAAATCTACGATTAAATTAGGGAGAGTATTTTGCAGGAATTCCAAATAACTTTTCGCCATTTATAATCCATTTGGCAAAATAACAGGTCCAATCAAATAACGATCAATAATACCGGTCCAAACATTTATCTTAAACTCGCGTTGAAAATGTCTAGGAGTTATTGCATAGAGGTTTACATCGGAATATTCATGAAAGTTGTAAATATTTGTAATTCCTCTACGAGTGAAACAGGCCTCATCAGTGAAAAAATTTTCTTGTGAAAATTAATATCTTGATGCAATATAAACTCGCAAAAGGTCACTCGTCGATACAAATCTTGAGGCAATAGTTCTAGCATTTTTTGAATGTGATGTGGATATAGTAGATTACATGAATTTGTGTAGTTCTTGATAAGTAACTAAGTTTGTCGAGATTAACGTTTAGTACTTATTTGAGGTTCATCTTCAACTGTTTGCAAAATATGTTCTTAATCTTGTATCCTTATTACACTAGGACGTTATTCCTATCTCTTGAACCCGTCTTTCAACATTAGAAAATGTTTGTCTATGGGGAATCACTCGATTTGGAAATGTCTTATAACATTCTTCCACACGTCTACAGTTTATTTCACTGAAACTATTTTCACTAGCAAACAGTAGCAGAAATAAAATAGTCAAATTTTAAAGACAAAGCCTACTACTGACTTTTTGATTTCTTCTAATAAAATGTATTAAAATCTTGTTGGTAGTACACCAAAATTAGTTTCCAACCTTCAGACGCATGTGCATTACATTTAAAATATTGCATTTTGGACCTCGTGTGAGTATTGCAATGCGCATGTGTCTGTCCGTTGGAAACAATTTCCAGTCGTTATACGAACAGGGATAATATTTTTTTAGTAAAAGATGATTTAATATAAATGAAAAAACCAATACAAAGATATTATTTCTGCATTTGTTTTTGCCGTAGGTAAATATTTTGGAACCTTGTATTTTTAACCTACGCATTACCCTCGTAAATGTTGCGCTGATGCATTTTACTGGTGATTTTCGATTTGTGCACACACTGACAGACATAAAATATATAACTAGACTGACCGATGTCAATTTTGCAATAACCTAAAAATTTTTATTTCATAATCCAAGATAAACAAAGGTAAAATGTCGTACGAAACGATTCATATAAACAAAATTTGTAGAACGTGCTTATCAGAAGAAGAAAATATGAGATCTGTATTTAGTATATATCCTGTAGAAGGGGAAAATATGAGGTTATATGAAATGCTTATGTCCTGTGCTTCAGTACAGGTAAAACTGTTTATCTTGTTATGATTTTAAAAAATTGCATTTGCAAATTTTAAGGTGTTAGAGAATGACGGTCTGCCTTCCCAAGTATGTTTCCAATGTGTTCACTACATAACTAGAGCTTTCTCTTTCAAACAGCTTTGTGAGAAGTCTGAAAACACCCTAAGAGAATTATTAGGTCGTCCCATTCAAACAACGTTCTTAGAACTTAAACCTTTACTTGCTAACGACGTTTTAGTATCAAATACAGTCACTGACATCATTTCAACTGTATCCGAGACTTTGCCTTCTGTTGCGGAAACATTAAATAGTGTAGCTATAACAAATGACAGTTCTATTTTACCGCTAGTCCACGATCATTTTGAGATAAAAGAATTTAAAGAACCACAAAATGAATTGGATATAAAGTTTGATAATTTTGAAACTAATGCAACATGTAAGTTTTTAGGTATTTCAATCTACCATATTCATTTAGAAAGTTGTTACATTTTAACAATATTTTAGTACAAAATGATGCCGACAGTGACACTGGACAAGATCAAGGTAGTGAAATAGATGTCAAACCCAAGACTGAATTTAAAAGGGAATCTAAGGAATGTAAGAAAAAGATTTTGAGAGACGAAACCGAACAACCTATTTACCCATGCGAAGAATGCACACTTTGTTTCACCAACCAAACGGATTTGAGGGTAAATTAAATATAAAAACTATATATCATTATTAATGGTGTTTTCTTTCTTATATTTTGTGTTATAAATATTTTTACAGGTTCACGCGAGAAGTCATTCTAGAAAAACTCGTCATGTCTGCAAAACGTGCAACCAATGTTTTGCCAGCGCCAGCACCCTGTGTCGACACATGAAAGTCCACGACGGGGCCAAGCGACATCTCTGCAGTGAATGCGGAAAAGGCTTTGCTAGGTCGGACGACCTTACTCGTCATCTGAGAACTCATACAGGGGAGAAACCGTTTTCTTGTAAGATATGCGAGAAGTCTTTCGCTCAGTCTTTCAGATTATTGGAACACATGAGGGCTCATGCCAATGAAAAGACGTTTATTTGTTCAGTGTGTGGGAAGGCATTTTCAAGATATACTAGCTTAGCAGCGCATAACAAGACTCACAGTGGAATCAAGAGCCATCAGTGTAGCGTTTGTGGAAAAAAGTTAGTATTAAGTGCAATATCTTCAACCATCGTTGGCTAAATCGCAGCAGCCGTGCTTTTTCTAGTTTGTTCCTTTACCCATTTGCAGTGACTCACCGCGCGTGGCATCACACTACAGCACAAATGATGTAGGCGGACATAGTCGTCAATTATTTTATAGAAATTATGACAAATGTCAAATATCGGTTAAGGTGTACATTTCTGATTACGTATCATTTTTAAATTTATAAATTGATACAACCTAAAATAATAAGTATTATGTTTTTATAGTGAAAATGCAGGAGTAGCAGTCCATTATTAATACATATGTAATCAGTTTTATAAAAAATGTAAAATATTTAGAGATGAAAGCTTTGTGTGAAGTATTGGACCATATCAGTGCCGCGTATTTTAATGTTTTAAAATAGTAGATAAAAATTACATACATTTTTGCAAATCAAATTAAATAAGTATGTTCTATTGAAAGATAAGCTATTATAGTGTCAACATCAAATGTCAAACATTTGTGGCATGATGTGTATGTTTCCAAATACTATCGTTGGTGTAGCCACACTACAGCACATTACAGAATTCTATATTGAACTTTAGGTGATTTGACAGACAAGTATTATAAAGACAACGCGATTTAGCAGACGATGCTTGAGTGTCTGAGATGCACCTGATTATTGTTAGTTAGCTAGTCTCTCAACAGTGGTCACTGGTACTTCAATTCCTTAAAGTCCAAAGACAAATGAAACATAACCTTAAAATTATTCTTCGACTTATGTAAAAGCATCGTAAACCGACAGATTAAATATCGATATTTGATCTAGGGTCCTAGTTAATGACTGGTAATTTATTGAACACCAACTTAAGAAAATTCAATTCACTTTGCGCCAAAAGCAATCTTAGGTATGTTGTATTGTTTTTTCAATTTTAATAACATTATTTTAGATTATGCGGGTCAGGATCTTTAGCGATGCACATGAAAACCCATACCGGTTTAAAGGACCACATTTGTCCGTTTTGTGGAAAAGGATTCACCACGCCAAGCAATCTCATCATTCACAAGAGAACTCACACAGGTAAATCAATCATGACGGCTAAATGTGTATTTCTATTAATATATAATTTTAGGGGAACGACCATATGTCTGCTTGCATTGTGGAAAGGGCTTTCCAGACCCATCGAGGCTAACAGTCCATGCGAGGTCACACAGCGGGGAAAAACCTTATGTGTGCAAAATGTGCGGTAGAGGTTGTGTCAGTTCTTCGCAGTTGAAGAAACATGTTCGTATCCACACAGGAGAGAAACCATACCAATGCACGATGTGCCCTAAGGCTTTCCCTAGAAGCGAAGACTTAAGGATTCACATAAAAACGCATACAGGTTGGAAATTTATTTATGAATTTTTGTAGTTCCTGGAAAATATTCATATAACTTTTAATTTACTCTAACAAACGATTATTAATCATAATCAGATTTCATTTTCATTGATCGGTCAATGACCAAGCAGTTCAAGGCATCAGTATACGAATCGTGTATGCCACCCACCACAGGTTCGAATCCTGCGGCCGGTAGACTGTAGATCAGCTATATTTGTGGAGAGGATTGGCATCCTCTCTGCGGGTATGTGGAGGAACGTTGACTTGGTTCAATGTGAAAGATTGATTATGGTTGGCATTTGACCATCCCTCTAATTAATGGAGTTTCCCCTCATTCCTACATTGAATGGTGGTAGTATATAATTATATGTTGCCTACTTAATAATAATATGCCACCCCCTCTCCCGCACAACTCTCTTGACTTCTGGGCTAATCCTCGTGATTAGAATGAGGGGTATATATTACTATTATTATTCTATTTCACTTCTTCCAAAAACGATAGAGAAGCAATAAGGAATGGAACTATACTCGCGACAAAAAATCAGATGACTTACGTCATACGAACAAATGAATAATTCACAATATTTTCATCAAAATATTTAAGAAACTGCAACTGATAGTAATAAAACTATATACTACACTAAAAGTTTGCATTATATATTGCACTAAATTGCAAAAAATAATTGTTTTTAACGCGACCAAATATCAAAAATTACGTTGACAATAAAAACAAATGTGTCAGCCCTGACGTAAGACGTCTGAATTCTTGACGCGAGTATATGATTGCACTACATTGTATTTTTTTATAATCTCTTAATGGCAATTTGAAACTGAAGTTTAAGTGTCGAATGCACCGATTACACTTAAGCTAGCTTAAAAGTAAACTTCGCTGAACGGGCCCAATTGACATGCGCCCAGATAAAAATGATTATGAAGCCAGCTTAACTTTAAGCTTAATTAATTTCTTTTCTATATAATCTAACTAAACAAACTTTAACCTTTTCATTTGCTGTTTTGAAGGTGTCAGTACAGTTATTTCATTATCAATTTTTTGTTGTTTTCATTTTAATATTGTCTCAATAAATATAAGTAATAATGGAATTGGAACATGAAATATGTATTTCTTGATCACAATCGGGATATTTTTTATTTTTTTCTCAGAAGAATATAAGTATGAAGGAGTAAATGATTTTGATGAAATGATGTGATTCTGTCGAAGGTGTCGTCTAAAAAAGTCTAGTGTTTAATATTCTTCAACAAATAAAAGGTAGCTTTAAATTGATCATAATTCGTAAGCAATAATAATTATTTATACCTATTTTTATATTTCTAGAGACATCATAAGGAAATCTTATTAACGACATTGTTAAAAATTATTCAAAATTGATAATAAATATACATTTTCCTGCCTTCAAATAAATTATTACTTACTCTTTGATTGAAATTGAAATTTATTAGATTATTTTACTAAACCAAAGCTATCCTGTGTTCAAACGTTGGTTATACTAGAGGGTGTCCGCAGATAAGTGAAACGACTCTTATAAGAGGCAAAAATTTTGGTTGTAAAAATGGCCTTCTGTGTACTTGTTAAAGTACATAGTAAGTAACTAAATCTGGTAATATTTCAAATCCATAAAATTTAGTATGCCTGGGAAATATGGAAAAGACTTATTTCTTTCACTAGTAAAGTATGAGATACGACAAAATGTTATTAAGAAAAATTTCTTGGAATGAAAAATTTAGTATACATATGTACAAAATTGAAATGTCCTAAACCTACTTTGATTTTGGTTCGATTTTCAGTTTTTTTTGCCACCCTGTGTGTATGAAATACAAGAAAATGTTATTAAGTAAAGTTTCTCAGAATGAAGAATTGAGAACGTGTGAAAAATTGTAGTGTCCTATACTTACTTTGAGAAAAATCTGGAATTGAGCAGACAAAGTAGGCTTAGAACATTGAAATTTTGCTCATATACTCAGTTTTTCATTCCGAGAAACTTTCCTTAATATACTCGCGTCAAGAATTCAGACGTCTTACGTCACAGCTGACGTTACACATTTGTTTTTATTGTCAACGTAATTTTCGATATTTGGTCGCGTTAAAAACAATAATTTTTTGGAATTTACTGCAATATATAATGCAAACTTTTAGTGTAGGATATAGTTTTATTACTATCAGGTGCAGTTTCTTAAATATTTTGATGAAAATTTAGTAAATTATTCATTTGTTCGTATGACGTAAGTCGTCTGAATTCTTGTCGCGAGTATAACATCTCATACAGAAACAGTGGTAAAAAAAATCAGTTTTTTCCATATTGCCAAGGCATTCTGGATTTTATGGATTTGAAATCATGGCAGATTTTGTTTGTTAAACAGGCAAAGCTGCATTCCAGAAATTGCAAAATTTGGTGTCTCTTAAAAGTCATTATACCTGTCTGGGGACACCCTGTATATTTTCTTATAAGTCAATGTAAGACTTCACTATTGGCGACAGATTATGACATATGTGCTTGTTAATAATACCAATTATCTCCACATCTTCACAAAAATTACTATGAATTGCTGAATAGCCATATTGTTTTCACACTTAAGCTGCCTTTATTTCCTTATTGTGCATAACCTAGGTGGCTCAAAATTTTAAGTCTGCTTAATTAAGCTGAGTTTTTGACAATAGAGAGACCCTTATTTATATTTGATATAAAAGTCGTAGAATTTCATCATTTGATATGCATCAATAGGCAAATCAGAATCCGGACGTTGCTGAGAATGAGTAAATATATTAAAATGTTTATACAAAAACAACTACACTAAAGTATTTCTTCGATTTAATAGTGACATAGTGAGTGTTAAATTTATAAACTGATTAATTTGGTGCTATTTTTATATTTTTAATTAAAGCTAATCATGAATTATGGAAAAACCTAATTTTAAGGTGACCGCAACCATATTTGTTCCTACTGCAAGAAAGGGTTCTACCAGGCGTCCACCTTAAAGGTTCACATGCGGATCCATACGGGTGAAAAACCATACACCTGCAACATCTGTGACAAAGCATTTTCACAGACTGGTCCGTTATCTACTCACATGAAGACCCACTGATAGCAACAAACAACTCATGGCTTTTAGCCAGTGAGTTGTATGCCTACTGAAAAACATCATGTTATTTAC
This sequence comes from Monochamus alternatus, assembly GCA_037114965.1. Taxonomy (NCBI): domain Eukaryota; kingdom Metazoa; phylum Arthropoda; class Insecta; order Coleoptera; family Cerambycidae; genus Monochamus; species Monochamus alternatus. The sequence continues at coordinate 23,021,697 of CM073431.1, forward strand.
TTTGTTTATAGATGTTTTAAATGATTTTAAAGTGTTTTGTACAGCAAGTTTTGATAAATGCGGCTTTTTAATTAAAAAATATGTAAATTTATGTCTATATTTCAGATGGATTTCAGTTATTGTATAATAAAGTAGTAAAGTAAAGCTACACCATTTTATAAATATTTTCTGTTCTACTTGATTATGTTGTCATTGATGTATGAAATTTTAGGGTAGGTTAGGTTATATTTCGTGCAATAAAAACTTATTTATTTTTCAATATTTCGCTTTAATTACAAAATCTTTGAGTTGTCAAGAATTGAAAATAATGCTACTATTACTTTAAAGTTGAATTTATATTAGCAATTTATGTTGTTTTTGACTGATTTTATATATAATGATGATAATATAATAGTGTTCTCTCAATATTATTATTTTTTAATATATTCTAGAGCTAGTTTTATATACTCATGTTAAATTATGTAAAACTATAATTTTTAATTAAAGGTAAAGTACTAGAAATTTGTTTAAATAAAAACCATAACATATCCTTTGTACTAAACCAATTTATATATGAAACTAAAATGGGTAGGTTAGGTATTGTATTTACTACTGTGTATTTACTAAGGTTAAGTAGAATTGGCGAATCCTGAGGTAAAATATTCATCGTGTCCTTATATCAAAGCTGCAACGCAAAAAATGGGTTATATATTGTGGAAACATTAAATTATATTATGTTGGTGCTTCTGGTCTTCTGGAATTGGCTTAGAACAGGGTTGTTCAATGTTGTACAATAGTACAAAATACTGTACTATTGATTGTTAGGTTATACGTTGCACCGACTTTCGCAAAATTGGGTAAAAATTGTACAATTGATAGGGACAGTACTGACAATGGGTTAATATGCATGCAAGCTATATTCTGCTAGAATTATTTGAAAGAAGAAGAAGTAGAAAGTAGTAGTACGAGTGTTCTGTGGTTTCTCTATATTGACCATTGACACACTTGGTTGCACGTTTCATGTCCTCTACAAATTAAAGATAAACTTAGTAATATAGAAGGTGGTTCTTTAGGGTGGGCACCGCTTAAAGATATTTTGAATTACAATCAAATAACTATAGATAATATTACTGAATGAATATACAGGGGATTTTGAAATTTGAATATTTGATATTTTTACTTTTATATAATGTACCTATGTACTACATTAAATGATGATTGAAATCTATGGCTTTTTATTATAATTAACTACTCCATGTTATGTTAACATATATAAAAATAATTATATTATGAATTGCACTAATTGTATTGTGGCTATAATAGCATAAACAACAAAATCTGAGCAGTAAATTACTTAGGAAATTTAATTTTTTTAAAGTTGTACTTTGGCGCCACAAGTTGTACATTTTAGCCAACATATGGTGTACAAAATAAAATGGACCTAAAACAACACTGGCTTAGAATATAAACTATTTTATACTCTAAAGGCCGTATGACAAGGTAATATTTCACATAGTTTTTTATTTGATATTATAATTAAAGTGATTCGTCCCGTATCATACAAGCAAAATGTACAGTTTTCTATATAAAACTAAAAATTAAAACATATTCTATTTATATAAAATTCTGAATACATTTTTATGTGAACAATAATATCCTCCAGTGCATCTTTCCTATATCTTTGCTATGTTTGCTTAATTTATTGGTTAAAATAACAATAATTATTATTAGTACTAAATATATAAAAAAAATGCTTATATAATTCTGTGCAAAATTTTATATATAATTTTATACCGTGTCAGGGAATTAGAAATAGTTACATTTCAGTGATCTATGATCTAAATCCGTGGCTGCGTTTCAATGGTCGCGTTCTTCGCACTGATCGCTACTTGAGCGACCACTGAATATAAAGGGAGCGCAGTTATCAGCGGCCATGTTATGTATCATAAAATTTTTCTGATACGTGATAAGTGATCAGTGATCACAAACAAAAAACAACATAACTTAAATCCTAATGTTTAAAAAAGTATAGACCGAAATTTGTCTCACATTTTAAAATGTCAGTCAGAAATGAAAGTGGCTTATGAAAAAGCAGTCACAAAAAGTACACTAACGTATAGAAACGCGTTCAGCTGGTTTAGTAATCATAACCAAAATGATAACAAATCGCTCAGTAATCGCTAATGCGTGATGAACGCGACCAATATTGTCACTCCGTAAATTCCACTGAAATGTACGATATGGAATGCGTTTAGTTCCATTGCGCATCCAAATAAAGGTACCACTCCTAGGAATAGACAGAAGGAGGCACATGAAACTCGACAAAGACATAGGTACTTCATTGGTTATATGTCTGTGGGTGCGACAGAGACAACCATCTGCACGTACGATATGAATTGTGTTCTTAATTTCCCATTATTTTGTTTGTAAACACGTTATTGGCGTACTGTGTGGTTTCTTCTTTTATCTTGTATCTCGTTAGTGTTATTCTTTGTGTATTTTGTGGTTGTTATTGTTGGAACAGGTCATGTTTTATAAGGGACTGTGAAATTAATCAGCATATAGCACGAAATAATTCTTCATATCCAGAATTCAATTTCATTTCAATTCACAATCAGCTAAACCCCTACTGCTCCGCCATTGCTAGAGGCACAAGACAAATATATGGCACTGATCATGAGTAATCCCATTCGCGCAGCTTTTAGCGCATTCCAGTCATTTATTCGTACGATAAAGAGTAACGTCATGGACGATTCGCTCGGACACGTTCGGGTAAAATAACGGAACGACATTTCTAAAACGAAAGAATACGAAGCTAATAATTAATTTAAAAAATATATTTAAGTTTCCGTTTTATGTTCTCTATGATAGCATCACCCTATTTAATTAAAGTTATACCTATTATCATTTATCTGTACTGTATATGATTTATTTTTAATGTTGTTACCGTTATCCTCATTCTACATGTATAAATATATATAATATTAATAAATAATCTGTGAATATATCATCTTATTCTATATAAAACGATATAATATGCATCTAATTATTTAACTCTGTCTAAATTAATTGTTCTACTCGCATGTCGGGTGATATTTACCTACTGTCTCGGGATGGGTAAAAAGTTGTACGTTCGGCAATTTGTATCCTTAATATTGAAACGACTGAATTTTAAGTCGGTTAAATTAACCGAATATCGAAACGCCAAAGAGTAATTGGTTGCATGTTTGGCGAAAAATTGAAACGCACTCCGTGTTTCGCACTGTATTTCTTAACAAAGACCCCTACTTTATGGAAGAAGAAGAATGTTAATATCATATAACTAACCTTTTAATTTATTTTTGAAAAATGAATAAAATATATAAGGAGATTGTTAAAAACATATTTGCTAATGCCTGTAGGTCAGTAATATTTATGGAATAAACTGAATAGCTTTATTATTTTTGCAATCTTTAGGCGAAGTATTCACAGAACAACAATGTTACATATTCCCGGTGCTTATGAGGGCGAAGGAAAAACTACAATACACATCCTTAATAAGGAAGCAGAGCTGGGTTTGATGATAGACGGGTACAGTCAAGTAAGCCCCAGCATTATCATTTATAGGGTTGATTTAAACAAACATTTTACAGATTGGCTTTCGCTTGAACAATGATATGACCATTCTAGGACCTATGGTTATATTTCCAAGGTACAAGTATAGAATGTTGCTATTAAGTGTCATAACAACACTCTTTTTAGGTCTGTATTGTCTTGGAATGTAGAGGATATATCAGATATTTCCGAAGAAGCCTTTAGTTTATTTTCGGTTGTAGAACCAAAGTTAGATATATTAGTATTAGGCGTAGGAGATAAAGTAGACAATTTTAATTTTTATAAGAAATTACTCCCATTCTCTAAAAAGTTTAAAATACCTTTTGAAATATTACCTACAGATCAAGCATGTGCCACTTTTAATTTTTTGAATTCTGAAGGTAGATACGTTGCAGGAGCGATGATACCACCTAAATCCATACAAGCTACTGATGATGACCAGTTACGTAGTAAATTGAGATATCAGAATTTGTACGAAGAATAAATAATAAAATTTTCTGTTAATAACATGTATTTCCGTCATTTTAAATTTACCGTATGGATAATGATCACCAGAACGTTTTCATGTGGTATCTTTGAATTAACAGACCTTGTACATAAAATTTTTTATTAAAAAATGTACAAATATTAACTTACAACTATATCAATGATCTATTATTATAAGTTCATCGATTCCCCAATCCTCATATGAGTGATCTGGCAGATATCGTCGAATGATGATAGGAATTTTTCTCTGCTTCAACTCTTTCATAGCAATTTGTAAAGGGTCTGTCTCTCCGTCAAGTTCAACCATAACTGGAGCGCACATAGCTATTTGAAGAGCTCGTGTTCCTAACACCCTGGCACGCTCATATTTTGTCATGTATTTGGTAGTAATACGTTTATTTTTTGGAACACCACCACCTGCCTGCCCAGGGGCTAGAATATCTATGTTATCGCCTTCTTCCTCAGGCTGTTCCAACTCTTCTATATTGTCATCCTCTACGTCGTCATCGAAATCGTCCGCCACATCGTTTTCGTCAAATTCTTCGTCAGCCATTTGATATTTACTTTAGAATATTTAGCAATATAACAATCAAAACACATTCAACTTCTTTTCAGCAAAAAATTAATCTGTGAGCTGTCGTTTGCCGCTGTCAACCACAGGCATACCCATCACAGGGCGCAGATCATTGGACGAAAAAAAACTGTCAACAGTGTTACCACTTTGCCAGAAGTTTAAATTCTATTCTTCATCTCGTTAATGGTCTTCGTCCCATGGACATTAAACCAATTCACATTTATTTACATCATCGTGGGTTAAATCGCAGAATTAAGCAGATGATGTTTACATATAACAAAAGCAATTATAACAAGGGGAGGATTTCTGAACTTAATATTGCTAACTTTTAGAAATGTCGCCAATGCAGCTAAGTAACTTGACCAAGTAGCGAAACACATATCAACTTCTCGGTTGTGTAATGGCCATTTCCACCGCATTAGTGATGTGAAGACCCGGTTCTTTTTCGAGAACCGGATCGTATCAGGTCAATCACTGAAATGACCCGTTCACGATGAACGAATTGAAAACCACATGCTCGTTGTATCGGTCATATTGGAATCATTTTTTATATTCTATTATTTGTTTATTAATTGTATTTTATTATTGTTTATGATTTAAACATTGTATCTTATGTTCCGCAAATAAATGCATATTGTCCCTATATTTAAGTTGTAAAACATATCACTTGTCTGTATTTATTTTGCCAATAATTTTGGAAAGTTTTTCAGTTTATTTAGTTACATACAGACAATATAATGGAAATTGTTTTTATTAAATCAGCCTGCTATAAAAAATGTCAATAAATAAAAATGTACTAGCAAAATGGAGAATGACACTAGCGGTAAAAGTCGATCCGTCCGGATTCCTATATCCAATCATCTCATCGATCGTCCGCATTCTGCATTGTGAACTGAACTGAGAACACGAGATCACGATCACAATCACGCCACAGAAATAATCGGAGACCGGAACTGCGGACGGATCATATGAACGATAGGGTCGCAGACCAAGATTGAATCGATCACGGATCTTTGGAATGATTCGGTCATTATGAACGAATCATTCGTGAACGACACATCACTACACCGCATTGCCTTTTAAGTGTAGTTAAGTAAGGGCGGTTAAAATTTTTGGCCTAGTTTAAAATAGTAATGTTTCCACCGCACAATTATTAAGTTTCATTTGTAAAGTCTTCCTAAAAAGCCAATATTCATAATTTTTCGGTTTTTTGCACAAGTTGTTAGCTTCATGACTATTTCTTTTGTGGTGTGACACTTCACTCTCACTGTTCTGTTCTGACTTAATGTTGTTCTGCTAAGTTCTGTTTTCGAATTAGTAGGATTTATAATGGAAATAATTCCAAAAAAAACACGATTGGCAAATTTTAACAATGAAGAAAAAGTATTACTAATTAACATAATAGCAAATTATAAAAGTACGGTGGAGAATAAAAAACCGATAATGTCTGTACAAGAAAAATGATAGCAGGTGAATTTAACTCACTGTCGTCAAATAATATTCACAGAACAGCAGAATCATTAAAAAAGTTTTTTGAAAACAAAAAAAAGGAAGTCCGTTATCCGTTTTATTGGCGATTCAGAATTATTACTAAAGATTAAAAATAAATGTACCTATTTTTTTTGTAATTTTATCAGTGATTTTTTTAAGAGCTTACATATTACTTGGAAATTCAAGATCTTCTTCGATTAAGGTCAAAATGTGCAGCTGTTTCTTTATGCAGCCGGTTTCTTCTAAAAAAAGTTATCCATCGTATGGAAGTGATCACTTCTCTCGTACACTTTTCGAGGAAACCCATACTCTATTATTTTTAATATATCTAAATCATTATTAATTATATCATTTTCATCATAGTTCATTATTTTTTGTTTATTTTTCAGTGGAAAAATAATAAAACCAAATTATTAAATTAGGTTATGTAGGACCTTTAAGTATCGTTAAAAGTCTAGAATTTCGAGGGCTTATATTTAAGAAGGAGACATTTATGTCGGGTTTAGTAAACGGTGGAAGGCAAATTGTATTTTTAAGATTCCTTAAAACGTAAGCGTAGCTTAAAACAAACGGTGGAAATGGCCATAAGGCTCTGCCGTTGCCCCGGAGCGAGAAAAGTAGAAACCTTTGTTGTTCTGTATGTTTACAAACTCCCCTAACACAGGCAAGAAAGAAAAAGAAAAATTGATACAACTAACTTGGGGGACATGGAAAGTCCAGACGTACTGTAGGGTACATCCCCTAAGTGAACAAAAACCATGATGAGAATTGCTAAGTAAATACACAGTGTAAGGCCACAATCAAAAGAAGAAGAAGAATTGTTAGGTTATGTTACAAATGATTGTTCGGTGTCTGTACAGTTACAAGTGCATATGTTAAAATGTCTTACCACGACAGTTTTGAGTACAATAGATTCTATTACAGTACTCTATGTCATGTCTGTAAAGAATCCAACCAAAATTTAAAAAGGTGCTCCATATGTAAAACAATAGCGTATTGTTCAAGAGACCATCAAAAACGGGATTGGAAACTTCATAAAAATTTATGCAAGGCAATAGCTAAGGCAGATGCAACTTTAAAATACTCTACTGTGCATACTTTTGAGGATTTTAGGAAGTATAACGTGGCTAGAAGTATATTGTGGCATGAAGAATTGTCTAGAAAGCTTTACGAATTTGAATGTCAAATGTGGATGTTTCCTAGAGTATGTGCCTTATGTTTTTCCAAAGAAGTAGCTGTTGACTGCCCTAAATGCCTTAATGTGTCTTATTGTTCCATGCTGCACAAAAAAGTCCATGAAAAGCAACATTCTGAATTCTGTGGGGCTTTAAGATTGTGTTTGGATATGAATTTATATCACTTCCACAAGCAATTCAGTAGTACCCCTGAGGTCACAGTACATGATTTTGAAGCAGAATTTAATACAGTACCAAATAACCTTCAAGAACTTATGAGTATGTGTGAGAATTGTGATGTACCAGATGACACTGATGAAATGATAAAGTTCATTATTAAATCAGATCTTGTTGCTCCCGCAGCTACTATTCTCTATGGAATGGAGAAAACTGGCATGATAAAAGATCGTTTTTTGAATAAATCAGACTTAACCATACATATTGTTGGGGCTGATGCATTTACCGAGATGTCATGGCTTTGGAAACTAATAACTGAACTACCTTTTCATTGGATAAAAGATTTGAAAAGCTTAAATTTTTACGTCGTAGGCCCAGAACTGAACCATGAAGGTGTTACTGAAAAATTTGCACAACAATTATGTGATAATTGCAAAGAAAAACATCCTAAAACTAAGATTATATTTTATTGGAAGTTGTATCACGAGGTTGTGGAATCTACAGATACGCCAGACATTGTGGTAGCATTCAATAGTGGACTGCATGAATTTGGCGATAATCTGTGGCATCAAAGCTTAGATTGTTTAACTATGCATTCCGATGTGCCGCTGTTGTTAACGGCTTATACATTGGATGAAATCAAACAAGATGTTTCCACATTGATATCGAAGAGTAATCACAAAATTGACGTTGTTTTAGAACCTCAGAGAAATCCCTTCTCTAATATGACCCCGATTCGAGATTGGGAAACCGAAAACAGTCCAGTTTTTTATGTCAATGGGTACCTTGCTATTCTCAAGAGTGAGTAAAGAAATATAGTTTATTTTACAGTATGTGTATATTTTGAAGATTAAATTTAAATAAAAAAATAACTTAAATAAGTACCTATACGCACGAAACATACATGTTACTTTTATACTGTTATAAGTTTAAGCTTTTTAAGTTTATATCACAGATGGCAGTACCTACAACTTCAATATATAAATATACTGAGTGACCTCTCACCTATAGCAGTAGGTGCAGTCATAATATACTTACGACAAGAATTCAGACGACTTACGTCATACGAACAAATGAATAATTCATTGTATTTTCATCAAAATATTTAAGAAACTGCAACTGATAGTAATTAAACTATATACTACACTAAAAGTTTGCATTATATATTGCACAAAATTGCAAAAAATGATTATTTTTAACGCAACCAAATATCGAAAATTACGTTGACAATAAAAACAAAGGTGTAACGTTGTACCATTTTTTTTATCTTATGGCAACGTTAGCTAGCTTTTGCTTAGTACAAGAGCGTTAGGGCGCCAATTAGTTTATATAAGAAATTTAAGGTTGAAAAAATGTAATTGCTTGAACTAATAAATTGCAATTACTATGCTATATTAAAAAATTAGACAACGATTTTTAAGACCTATATTACTAATTAGGACACACAAGATACACAGACAGCAAATATATAGAATTAACTAAATTTTATCAACGGGACAAAGGATATTGAACCATGAATTTAAATAATTTGATTATTGACTTTGGATAGAATGTGACAGTTTTCGGGTATAATTGACTACTCTTTGCATAGGTATAGGTATACGCTTGCGTACATTTATATTACTAAATTAAAATATAGATGGATAATAATTTGAGGTAAAATTAAGTTCAATTAATAACTTTTAAATAGATAAATAAATTTGGCTTAGCTGGATTTCCTTTGATCACTGGCGGAAGAAGATGGCGACAGCTTGGCGTGCTTTAATAATGGGATGATGTATATCCAAGTAACGTAGTTCGGTTTACCAGAATCCAATGGTTTTCCAAAAAAAAAAAATAGATCTCTGGTGGCTTCGACTTTGTTAACTCGTCCTTATTCAGAACCGGAACGTTCCAACGTTTTGTTATCTTTTTTTTGCTTTCTATTAATTTGAATAAATTAAACGGAGGGCAGCACCATACAGACCACAAAGGAAAAATTGCTTAGACAATCAGCAATGATGTCGTGAGAAATAGTTTTAGTATGACCTTTTTTTAAAATGTATTAATTAAACACTAAGTAGCATTTTTAAATGCTACAACATCACTCGTGACGTAAGATGTCTGAATTCTTGACGTGAGTATAGCAGTACTTAAGGTAGTACCTGACAGTATCTAGTAGTACTAAGACAGACTCGATATTACGAAGGCAGGACCAGGTAGTATAAGAACTGGACCGGGTAGTATAAGGACAAAACCTTGTAGTACAAGAACAGGAACTGATAGTATAGGAGTACATACAATGGTGGCTGATAGCAAAGAAAAAATTATTTTTTCCATTCAACTGCCCTACTCAGTTTAGACTCAGTGCAGATTTGTCAGTAATTTTTTCAGTAGGAGTTTTATTGTTATCTTCTACAGCCCACAAATATTATAAGTTTTTTCATCCCATAATTTCGTTTGTTTTTAAATTACTTTTTTAAAGTTGAAGAAAATGTCTCCACTACGGATAGTTACTGATGTAAATAAAAATATACTTATTGCAACAATATGTTATATCTATTCCGTTAGCGTAATTTCCTTTTTTCTGGCATTTTTTGTCTTAACAAAACCTGGCCAAGGTCACCCAAACCAAGGCTCCCTAGGCTATAGCTAGCCTATTCAGCATAATGGATAATGCAGTCTTGATAAGGCACTGGAAATATTCTGCTTAAAAATGTTTTGCTCCTTTAATTTCTGTATCAAAACATTTTCTAAATTCAGATTTGTCAAAAAAGTGAAAAACAGAATTTGTTGCTTCTTTTAAAACATAAGAAGCACTTTTATGCAGTAGCGCTAGATCTATGGCATTAAGGTAGAAATAAAGCAGTACCTGGTAGTACTTGACAAGATCCAGCAGTAATTAGTAGTACTATGAGCAGCACTTGATCGCACCGTTCAAATTGGCAGGAAGTGTAAAAATTTTGAATAGTGAGAGGCCCCTCCATCAATATATACAGTAGGCTCCAGATCCTTCAAAGTCGTCGATATGTGTCAGTTTTTTGTCAGATTCTATAAATCATTTTCACAGGCATGTTACGAGAGATAATTGTTGGAGTTGATATCTAACTTGATAATTTAAACAATTCAAAAATGACAATTTAAAAGGATACAAAAATTACACTTAGCAAAGCCTCCTACTAAATTTAAACAAAAAATACACTGGGGCACGTTCATTTTCTTTATCGTCATTCTCGGGTAATACATCACACACAATTTACTCAAAACTTTCTCAAATATGAAAAAAGGAACATTTAAGTAAAGTTACAAGTGACGTCAGAAACAGAAGAAAGCATTGTGACTCAATCTGATTTTTATATGAATAAAAAACAATCGTTTACTTCAGATATGCATATTAAAGGGTGTAAACTTAATGAAAACGAAGGAAACATGATTTTAATTGCTTAAATAGTATGTTCAACTTTTATTATTTGAACTTCCTGCATTCTGCGCATGACGAGTAAATTTTCTCGGTAGTATCACTAAGGGAAAAGAAATGATTTGGTGTAAATTCTCGGGCAAATTATTCTTAACATAAGAACAGCTTCTCAGTACCAGATAAATTCTCGTTGAAAAGGAACGCTCTCAGTTACAAAGCTTAAATAAATTTAAAACATTTTTCATACATTTTAGGCAAACTAGACATTTATTAGACATTATTTTAGTGACAAATTTATTTATTACCAATTTTTAATTTGTTACTGTAATACTTTCTGCGTTACTGTACTACGTCCCTGATCAAAATTTTTAAACAGTTTTTATGTAATTTGTTAAAACATCCTACATACCAAAATTCATAATTATGCGTTGGCTTGTTTTGCCCAGCCCCCTTAGGAACTGTTTTTTATGGAAAAACAATCTTATTTTTGATAGTAGAATCTGCTGCTAAAATATTGTACACTAATTGTGGGACACTCTGCATAAAAGTGGATAACTTTGCACTGTGTGAACTATCTCTACCCCTCATTCTAATCACAGGGATTAGCCCAGAAGTCGGAGACTTGTGCGGGAGAGGGGGCGGCATATTATTATTAAGCAGGCCGCATTTGCGCCCAGGAACGACTTACGTTGGTAGGCCCTAACCACTATTCAGTGCAGGAATGAGGGAAACCTGGAAAACCTCATTAATTAGGGGGGTAGTCAAATATCAACCGGTATCAATCTCTCACATTGACCCAAGCCAACATTCTTCCACCCTACCATAGCCGCAGAGAGGGTGCCAATCCTCTCTACGAATATAGCTTATATACGGTCTACCGGCATCTGATAGTAGGAACATACACGGGATAAGTGTTGACATGTAATAGATAACAAATTGGTTTAAAAATTAACAAAATAGTGTGAGCAATAAAAGCAAATAGTTGTAATTTTCAAAACACATATGTAAGATAAAACCAAACAAACAGCACATTGATACAGATTAAAATAATGCCATAAAATATTGCAACCAAAATGTATTAGTTAATTACTAATTACATGAACTGAAAGACTCATTCAAGTATATTCATATTTTTGTTGAAATTCTGTTAAAGCAAGGATTCGTGAGTTATAACAGAAAATATTAGTCATTTTTTTAAATATAAATCGGTCCACAGTTTTGGTTTTAGTCATAAAAGTAAACACCTTGTATACAGCTACTGTAAATAGAGGACTACCAGCCCCATCTATCGAACAAATTCAGTAGCTCGTATTTTTTTAATACAAACTACAAATCCAAATATCAAGTTCTTTCGGTCGTCAACATGTGGTCAACATTTTCGCCTCGCCTAGGATTAGGATTTGACGAACTCAAATCAGTTACTTATTGGCTGCATTTGAAAAATTGACATAAATTTCACCAACTATTTAGCCCCTCCAAGTTACTGGATTAGTCTCGAATCGAGTGTTTTTGGCAGTCCAGCATTATTTGATTCTATATTATGTATCGAATTTTTAGTTTGATTTCCAAGATATAACAAGACAAAATAATTATTCCTGTTTATTCATATAATAATTAGATACTTACCTAGGATTGTCAACTTTTCAATTTCTCAGGTAAGGACAAGTAAAGTTATTATTGTTGTTGAATAGGAGGGGGAATGTTTTACATTGTTATAGCATTATTACTCACTTTTTGTTCTAATGATTATATTTTATTATGTACTTTACTATTTTCATTAAGGACATTTCTAGTAAAAGGAAGGACACAGGCTGAAGTAAGGACTGTCCTTCCGAAATAAGGACAAGCAGTAAGGTGGCAACCCTATAGGTACTCTAGATAAGTAGCTAATTTATCTGTGCTTATATCTACTTGAGCTTGCAATTGCTTTTCTAGCAGAGGAACATTTGGATACAGGACCAACTTTCTTATTCACCCGAAACTATGTTTCTCTATGAATTGATTTTAATTTATGGCTATTGTGCTCTTCCTGACATGCACTTTTCTGGTATTCATATAGGTCAAAACGGTGTTAATTATTGTCATTAATATTTATAATAGAAGTTACTTTATAAGTAGTTTACCTACTCCGATTGGTAGGTTAGTGAGAAAAAAAAAACTAGAAGTCCTTACTAGGCATTAACGGTAATAAGTAATGTAATAAGCGTTTTCTATTGCCTTCGACGCGTTGCAGGCATCGTTGTCCTTATTCTTTGACAGAAAAACGAGTACCGCGAAACCTTGTATTATTCTGCGATGCAATTAAAAAATATTTTATAATTGTTTTAAGGATTCGTATTTGTATAAGGAACGTGAAAGTTGTAGATTCTTCAAATCAAATCTTATTTGTTACGACACGCAGAACATGCAGATTCACGATTTCTGATTTAAGAATTAAGATACGTATACTCGTAATATGTTACTTAATCGACACGACCGAAAATTATAGCGACCTAGGTATATACAGGATGTGAAATGTTTGTCGTTGTATTACTGAGCAGTGGCGGCTTGCCAGGTGACGCACTGCTTCGCCTAAAATTACCGAGTGTATAGGTTGCTCACGCGAAAATTGCTCCCCTTCCCCTTTTCTCCGATATTATTCGAAGTACGAAAAAAGGGTGTAACAATGAAAGTTGTATGAACATTTGAAATATTTTTAAAATCATATCATAAAAACAATCGAATATCGCATTTCCGAGATGTAAGCCTAACTTTTGTTCTTTTAAAACCGTGAACTTAGTTTTTCAAAAATATGTCATACAGTATATATATTTTTTACGGTTTTCGAGATATTACGTATTTAATGTTAATATGCCAGACAACTTTGGTAAGATAGCTTTCGAGGAAAAAGTATTCATGATAATAAGTTTCTTTTATCTTAGTAAGCCATCAGCAGCAATCGGATATGAAATCAAAACATTACAAAATGTAACATTTTTCTTGCAGACTTTAAGTACTTACTAATTATTTTATGGTACGTTATGCGGTGGATTGTTCTAGTCCAGCATTTACAATTTTTTGAGAAAACTTTGTTGAGAATATCGATTCGTCAGTAAATAAAATATTTTTATGAAAGAATCTGTTTTCAAGCCAAAATGTAAGAATGGATAACGAAAAGTCGCATACTATATTTGATATGGATTGCTTGGATGTCCGGAAAAGATTAGCAAACTTGAATACGAATCTTCTGTAGCCAGCCTTTCCACTATAATTTCATCTCGAAAATATGTTCTTGGTCAGTTGCTTAAAATTTCTTATGGTGTCTTCTATTGTTTCGAATTTTAATTTCTTAATTATTCCACTGTAGGAGCCTTCGATAGATAGATTTTTTTACCAATAACCGATATTTTCGTTTCACTTTTTTTCTTTCTTTTAAGAATTCTGTTAATCAAAATGAAGACACTACTTTGTAACTGTCCTAATTTCATATCGTGTTTTGAACTCAAATGGCATAGCAAAACAAAAACCTCGTCAATTTATAGGCTCATCTTATTAACTATAGAAGATAAAAAAAATTACCCCTCCTCCCACTCTCGAAAATTAATGGTCAATGGTCTTTTGTTTTCGAGTAATAAACAAATTTTTAATTTTTTCACAAAAATAATTAATACGTTCTTCAGACACTTTTTTGAGTAAGTGGCGTGCAAAAGCGAAAAAGCTGGATCACTCACTTTTTGTTACGCGACTGTTTTGATATGATGCTCTGATACTTAAGCCGGTTACGGACGGTGAGGTATAATATATATCTGGTATATTACAAAAATATTCCTTGTGATTAAAATGCATAGAACGTTACGCACAGACGCTATAATATATATTTATATCTATGCGGTTTACTTGTTTGTAGGGATATACTGTCTCATAAAGATATTGTTACAGAATTTTCCCCGCTCGCATCCAATTCGGCGACTGTGATGTCGCAAAACGCTATATTGTCCCGATCGCCCCTACGCGATTCTGGTAAACAAACAAAATAATGCCGTGTATCGAGACGCGACTGGAAAATCGTTCGAGAAATGGATCTAGAGCTGCTAGAAAATACCTGGAATATTCGTTTGGTTTATAAAAGAAGAATAAACGGCCGAGTCAGTCAGCCTTGAATTAGAGTTTTCATTTGGATGGTTCAGTGAGATCAATTGGAGATTCAGAGCGATTTAGATAGTGGTTAATTAAATAGTATTTAGTTGAGTTGTAATTAGTATTCGGTAGTGTACAGAGTGTTAATAAATATCAGAAAAAAATTAACCATTTGCTTTTCTGGTAAAAATTCGGGTTAGGAAACCTGTGACAATATATATTATCTTCGGCTTTGAAGATTTTACATTTAAAATAAAAATGTTGAATTGTTTTTTTTTATTTTGTCTGTTTCAGACAAGTTAAAAATCGTGGCGTCTATTTGGAAAATGTAATTTTTGTTTTTTTTTACTGAACGCCGCATTTAAGCATTTCGTGGGTTTGCAAAAAATTTTGTAATACAGTTTTGAACAAAACCAAAATATAAAGGCTATATTAGACATTTTTCGAACACCTTCTGATTACCTCACATGACTTTGTAAGATAAGCAAAGCTTTTTATCAAGAATGAATTATCCCAAAAAGTCAACAATAAAAGAGATTACAAGAGTGCAGTTCCCATCTGTGTGTTTTTTTTTACTAAACGCCGCATTTAAGCATTTCATGAGTTTGCAAACAATTTTGTAATACAGTTTTGAACAAAACCAAAATATAAAGGCTATGTTAGACATTTTTCGAACACCTTCTGATTACCTCACATGACTTTGTAAGATAAGCAAAGCTTTTTATCAAGAATGAATTTTCCCAAAAAGTCAACAATAAAAGAGATTACAAGAGTGCAGTTCCCATCTGTGTGTTTTTTTTTTACTAAACACCGCATTTAAGCATTTCATGAGTTTGCAAACAATTTTGTAATACAGTTTTGAACAAAACCAAAATATAAAGGCAATATTAGACATTTTTCGAACCCCGTCTGATTACCTCACATGACTTTGTAAGATAAGCAAAGCTTTTTATCAAGAATGAATTTTCCAAAAAAGTCAACAATAATAGAGTTTGCAAGAGTGCAGTTCCCATCCGTGAGACTCACTGTATACTTCAAATATTCAAGATTCCAAGGTAAGCAGTAGGTATAAAAAAGTTGTAATTAAAAGATGGATTACATCATCTATAATTTAATTGTTAATTCGTTATTTGCAAATTTTACGCATTTTCACTTCCTCCGGATGTAATTGTCTGTTTTTCTCATAATCTTAAAGCTTTATCTTGGACAGGACTGGACTGGACTGGACTGAAACTTGTTATATTTTACATTTTTTCCCGTTTTTGATACCAACGATACAGGAAATTTAATTTATTTGTATGAAAAAATATATACATATATACAGTATGCGCCAAAAGTATGGAATAAATTCAATAAAAACGAAACAATTATTTTTTGGGAAAAATCCTCGAACAGGTCGATTTTTAATTTAATCATCGATTTTTTTTTAAATGGCAACACCATATTTATTTCCTTGATTCTGAAAGATCGTTTAATTCTCTATCAGACAGTTCTAAAATTTTGCCCTCTTGCATAGGAAAGTTTTCGAGTAAATGACGATTGAATGTTAGAAAACGTAAATCAATTAAAATAAAGCAAAAACGTTATCAAGTTTAGTTTTTCGAATTCCATAGTTCTTTTATGGATCACGTAGGTGAAAATCTTTGCAAAGTGTCATTGTCACACCGACTTTCTAATAAGTATTGTAAGCGACATAGAAATTATTATTCAATTTAAAGTAATATGGCACATTTAACTGTTACTCAAAGAATTGAAATTTTAATTCTTATCGGATGCGGGAATATGACTAGAACTCAGCAGGAAGTTTGCGATTTATTTAATGAAAAATATCCAGATCGCCCTATCAGTCAATCAACAGTCAGTAAGGTAGAGTCTAAATTTAGAGAAACTGGCAATGTTGTAAATATTCCAAAACCTGGACGTCCAAGCATTAATGAAAATCAAAAACAGAACATTTTGATAAGTATGGTGGATAATCCTCATAATTCTTCACGATGGGTTGCATTAAACAATGACACTAGTCAGAGCACAGTGCTACGTATCTTGAGGAAGGAAAAATATCATCCCTACAAAATTCAACTTGTGCAGGAACTCAATGATGATGATCCCGATCGCCGCTTACATTTTTGCGAAATTCTAATGTATTTATGTCAAGGAAATAGAAATTTACACTGGCAAATACTTTTTTCAGATGAGGCCACATTTTGTCTGAATGGTACAGTAAACCGTCAAACGTGCAGATATTGGAGTCGGGAAAATCCTCATTGGATGGCAGAGGCACATACCCAACACCCTCAGAAATTAAATGTGTGGGCTGGAATAGTTGACGACAGAATAGTAGGGCCTTTCTTCTTTGAAGGAACCCTTACAAGACAAAGATATTTAGAGTTTCTAGAAAATGACCTTGTTCCAGCCCTTGCAGTAATTTTTCCTAACGATAATGATCCTGACATTCCTGACGATACCATATGGTTTCAGCAAGATGGTGCACCTCCGCACTATGCGCGCCCTGTACGAGATATTTTGATCAACTGTTTTCCTGGGAGGTGGATCGGCAGACGCGGACCGATAGAATGGCCTGCAAGATCGCCAGATCTTACACCTCTTGACTATTTTTTATGGGGATACTTGAAGTCAAAAGTGTACATTAATAAACCACGTAATTTAGAAGAACTTCAAAATCGCATTCGGGACGAAATACGCAGAGTTACCCCAGAAATCATTCATAATGTGCAAGAAGAATTCCTTCACAGACTTGCGCATTGTCAACAAGTTGGTGGATGGCAATTCGAACATTTAATTTAAGTATAAAATTTAATCAATTGTATTTTATTTTACATACCTCAGAATTGTTACTTTACTCGAAAACTTTCCTATGTAAGAGGGCAAAATTTTAGTACTGTCTGATAGAGAATTAAACGATCTTTCAGAATCAAGAAAAAAAATATGGTGTTGCCATTTAAAAAAAAATCGATGACGTCATTACTCGAAAACAAATGACATTTGAAAATCGCATTTTACGCTAAAATATGTATTTTTTAAATTAAAAATCGACCTGTTCGAGGATTTTTCCCAAAAAATAATTGTTTCGTTTTTATTGAATTTATTCCATACTTTTTGCGCATACTGTATATATATACATATGTCCATAATTTACTTTCATTTAAAGTCAGGATTCCTTTAACACATTGTGATTATGTTGCAGATTTTTTAAATATTTTGTTTAATTAAAAGGTGTACCCCGAACGCCGAAAAATGTAGTTGTACATATTTCAATTTGCACTTGAAGGTTCATTGAAAGTTTTGTTGATTGTATACAAGGTGGACTATTAATAATGAGCTATAGAACAGGGGCGACATATTTGGAACAGAATATATGCTGTGGAAAAAGATACTGTCAAAATTGAAATTATTCTTTATTTTTTTTGCAATAACTCAAGACCGCTTAAGCGTTTTATCACCAAATTTGATAGAGAAACATTTTTTGAGAAAAGGAATCATAATAACAGATGTATTAAATTAAAATGGGCCGTAGAAGGCGCTACATTAGCGTTGCCTGATGATGAATTTATCTTTTATTCTTTGTTCACGAGAGTTTTTGATTCGGTTGACAACAAAATCTTATCTTCTTCGTAAAATAGATACACTTGGTAGAACTTCATAATTCCTACGCGACTGCTATTGGAATTTATTTTCAGAAAATCAGTACATATTGTGATACGACAAATGAATCAATTAAGTATCAAATTGACTTGAAAAAAAACTCGAATCCATTTCTATGCATTTTCTAATTCTGTCGATAAAATATATTTCCTCTTCGAATTATCCATTTGGTTGCCCCGTAATAAATATTCAAAAATCAAGTAATTATTATTGTTAGGTACTCATTTGATGTCATTTAGAAACCATGTTATGTTGCTTTTTCTTCGGAGCTTATAATTAACATTTTCTGTCGCGTGTAAGCAGAAATTTTTAGAGCAGTTTTCACGAAAACGGCACCTTTTTTATGTAGAAATGACGCCCAAATAAAATTTTGTAGTCAACCGAATCAGAACGTTTCGGCAACAAAAAATAATTTATCTTCAGGCATTGTTAATGTGACGCCTTTTATGACCGAACCTAATTTATTACGATTCCTTTTCTTAAACAATATTTTCCAACTTTGACACCTTGCATCTTTTTCTACAGCAATATTTTACTAAGACATATTTAACTATATCTTTATATTTTGTCCCAAAGATGTCGATCTGCTCACTATAAAAATGGTTTTCAAATTATTAATGTGATATGAAAAATGGATCAATCAAGTCTTGGCTATTGCATGTACAAAAAATAAGTACCTTGCGTCTACTTTCACTTTTGTAGTATGTAGAATTGCAGATTGTAAAGATTGATTTAGATTTATCGGTTAATTTTAGGCCATCCTGCGCATGTGTGCCATTTTTTAACACTGTACGATTATGAATAGAAAATCACAAAACAAGCCTTATCCCACGGCTCACCTTAATTGAACCTAGTATAAGAGATTTCAGGGTAATATTAAATTATGTTTTATATAAGACGTGGCCTTGGAGGTAAAGCAAAAGAATACGTAGGTATGTAATTAATTTTTTAGTCTCACATTAGAAAATAATTAGCCAATAAAAACTTCCAGTTTTAGTTTATTATATGAATAGAATACAATGTAAAAATTACTGTTCATATTTTGGAAAAACATTGACCAATCGAAGAGTTTAAACTTTGACTGAAAAATTTCTTTTAAACTTACAGCTGGTCTTAAGCAGGTTCTTGAACTGATAGAATGTAATATCGAAAACCGATCCTCGAGTTCTTTTGGCACTGCTTTGTGAAAGGGAAGTTGTCCGTGTCAAGGTGATTGATTTTATAATGCTTTTTATATATCTCTTTATTCAACGCTTAATCTAGGCATACTTGCATTATTCTTGTCGTTTTAATACCCTCGTAAAATGATTTAACTGTTGTCTAATAACGATGTGTTAATCCAAACCGGAGATATAAACATCAGTCGAGGCATCTTCTCAATTTGATAAAAAGCAATGCAAAGCTGAATTCAATTGTGACTGTGGAGAAATATCGAACGCAGATAAGGGATGAAATAAACGTCCAAGCGAATGAAGCATGGTATTCATATTTTACAGTTTTCAAAGTGCAACATATGTTTAAACCATTTCTTATCCGTCGTGGAATAAAGGTAATTTTACTATACACACGAGGTCCAAAATAATAAAGTGATTTATTCATAACACTTAAATAAGTATGGGAGGTGACGGTTGCAGGAAATAAGATTCCATAGGCACTTACACCTACCTGATGGGCACTCCGCGGATAACACACTTTAACATATAATACACTGCATAACACTGCACTATTTACATACACACTAACGGTTACTAACACTGTCACTATAACGGTCACACGTTAACACTTATCGTCGGCTATTGGGCCTGTTTCTAGAACTGTTGGAAACGTTTTGTTTTAGATGCAATACGCATGCTTCTGACGGTTGGAAACTGATTCTGGTCTACTACGAACACTATTTCATTATCCATACAACCACGACAGCACCAAGTATGTGGCAAAACATCGCCATACTTTTGTCATCGTATGACCTTCATTTATGCAAGTTCCATCCGTTTTTGTATAATATGTAAATATATAAAATATATTCTTTGATTCAGACTTCGAGATTCTAATATTTGTCTTAAATAGTTTCTTCGCCATATCACTATTTCGTCTTTTTCTATCAGCATATACTATTTCTGTTACGTTTTATAAAACGAACATTTAGGTCACGCGTAAATCTCAAAAACACCCTTCTAGATATTCTAGGGAAAGTTTAATTCTGTGAGACAGCAACCTGATTTTTTTTTATTGTCGAAAGTTTGTTTTTAAAATACCATCCATGATTTGTTTACGTATTTTATATCATCAACATCTCTCTTCTTCCTCCCTCATGTTTCGACTACTTCCGTTTCGCAGTTGTATGTTTCTTTGCCATTCTTTATTGTGCGCTATACACTACTCACAAACACTTTTGTTAATGAACTACATATATTTCAACCGCATCCCTTACATTCATATTTTGGTTTCGGGCCCTAATTCTCACATACAATTTTTTTATCATTCGATATTCATCACTTGTTAGATTAGACCGTGTACGATTTTGGAAATACGCTGTAGAGCTTAAATTATTATCCATTCTTAAGAACATAAACGCAAAATCACTAATAAATTGATTACAATCACAATTAAATTGGCGAAAAGATATACCGAAATTTGAACTAGTTTATAACATGAATAATTATTTTGGACCTGGACGATAGGAGATATCATAAAACAGCAATGTATATTTCTTGATTACTTTATGGCAAGGATTTCAAATTTTTTATTAAAAAAAACGAGTATCGCACTACAGGGTGTTCTAAAATTAATGCAACATAGAGCAAGGGTAGATGTTTGACGACAAAATGTCAAACTTATCGTAGTCTAAAGGTAGTGGTTAAAAGGATACACGGTATCAAACATTTGTAAATAACTTTTAAGAAAATCCAAATATTTGCATACATTTTGTAGATAGGCAATTTTTGGGGGCGAGAAATTCAAATTTGTTATGTACTTATGGTACAATATGCTTTTTTAAATGATATAACTTTTTTGCGCCTTAGTGTATCCATCTTACTATTAGAACAATTGATTTTCCTACTTTTTTTATTTGAAAAAAAGTACACCTTGACGTCGTTAGAAATAACAATTTTCGAAATAATCCTATTTGAAATGTTCAGTGCAGAGTAACAACTATTTTGGTAAAGTGCAATTTTTATCTGAAAATACAGCAAAATGTTACTTGAAATAGTTATTCAGAATGCTAAATAATGGCGATGTGCAACATTTAAAGAAGTTAGGTCCGCTTTGATACTTTAATGGCTTAATTTTTATTAGAGAGAAACAGAAACAGGAAAGCATTAAGTAAAAAAAAATGAAAATTATAAGAAAAATATGTATTATGTTGTTCTAATAATGTAATTTTTGTTTCTTTTCCTTGCTCAATATACATGCATTTCAAGTAAAGTTTCGATCAAATTTCTACCTTATGTCTATCATACTATGTAATTAATTTTAAATATATATATTTTTTGCTCAGAAATCGTTAATTTTACGAATAAAATTGTAAAATACCTTTTTTTGTTTAGAATGAATCAGATTATATGAAATTAATTTTTAAATGGTAAATTTACTGAGTGTCTTCTTGATAGCAGAAAATGTCTACAATTTCATTATTGTTATTTTTTTGGTATTTCAGAAAGAAAATAATTTGGCGCCATCTTTAAGGCGTTGTATCTTCACAGGGGATGTTCAAATGAGACTTTTTTAAATGAAAGACACCACCTTATTTTACTTTTTATTTAAGATGGTCCATCTAAATTTGCATAATTGATGAGTTATGGAAAACTACTTTGTAATACGACGTCCAACTGTTTTTTAATGAATTATACAGTACCTGTGTAATATTTTCTGCAAGATTTAGGTATACTTAAATTTAAAATTATCTCAAATGCTCTACGCAAATATTCTGTTTGAAATCGTAGAACCGTAACCGTCAAAAAATTCTCATGACTGGTCCATTATTTCCTGCTAGTATTCGACTTCTAATGGGCTTTATTAGATATATATCTAATAGTTACCTCTTTGAATGGTATCCCTACCTTCACAACTGAGGTAACTGAAAGTAAAATCGGCAGTTCTCTTACACCTGGCCAGTTTTAACTTCGGTCTTGAAGAGATCAAGTGAAAACTGACCCACCAGGTGAGTATGTTGAAAAAAATTGCCAATAGCATTCCCTGGTATATAAAAAAGGCTGTGCTTTTTAATTTTTATTTTTGTGGGCTATGGTAACGGTTTTAGTTTACATTTTGCATTTTCAAAATTCTGTTTAATTTTTATACAACCAGAAAAAGTAAATGAAAATTAAAAATTATCATTAAATATTTAAAAAGAAATTATTAAATTAAATCAAGGAAAAATGTAATTAAACTATTTAATCCGATATTTAAAAACAAAACAAGTTGAATTTCTCTTCATACGGAAAACTTCATACTTAATTTGTGATTTTTCATATATTTTGTGTTGATGAAACTGTTACAAACAAACTTAGAAATAACTTGTTAATAATATGGTATGTAAGGAATTTGCAAAACATAATAATTTCCTTAAAAATTACTATACATATAAAAGTTTATTATTGTCAAAATGATTTATTTTTACATTTTTCGATAAAGCAAGGTCTACTGTTTTTTTTTTTAATTTTTGGACTTAAGTAGGTCGATGATTTTAAATATTTTTTGGATACATCTAATTTTATAGACATTACAACTGACAACAATTTTAATTAATAAGAAAATAAGAATTTGTTTCAATGAAAGTAGCAAAAGTAATAGGACTAATTAATTCTTGTTCACCTAAATCGAAACTTGATAAGTTACTACTGACCTATTCCACAAAACTGTGACTCAATCATAGACGACCAAAATTAAGTATTGCATAACAGTGGCAATTAGCAAGTAAACGTATGTTTATCTCTTTTCCAGTCTGCTGAATGCCGATTTTGTTCTCTTTAATTTACTTCGAAATAGAAATCTTATATATTATATCTTCTTTAATTATAACTGATAATTCTTTTAGAAGGTTAGAACTATTATGTATGCCTAATGAATTTTATTTCACAATATACTATGTATAATAGCGATGTTGCAACAAACTTCATGGCTTTTCTTAAAATAAGCAAAATGACAAGTCGAACATATTTCCGTAAAACTTTATGATCTTCCAAAGGCTGAAAGTGAAACACCTTCCGATCAGTAAAAATTCGGTATATAGTAGTTGTTTGAGCTAAATATAATTACATATTACATCACAAATAAATAAATCTTGATTTAAGAACCAGTTACTTAATTCAAATTTATATATACGCATAAAAAGCTTAAAAAGGATGTATCTAATATTATTCTTGATTTAAAATATTTTTTCTGTGTACAGGGTGATAACACGTAGACGTTAGATTCGACTGTAACTTTGTTATTTTGCATTCATTGATTAATTTTTTACAAGGATTTCAATTTCTGTATTAAAAAAACAATCGGGTATCGCACTATAGACATATTGATATCAACTTGTTTTTGTTTTTTTAATTTCTAAAATACTGATTGATCTATCTTTATAAACACTACCTATTCTTTAAATAGCTCCACAAAAATATATTAGGTCTAGGTGGTATCAAGTCTGGACTATTCGCCGGCCATTGTATAGTGCCATATTTTTCTAACCATTAATAACTGTTATTCAAATATTTCGTAATTTATCTTACATTATGTGGTGGAGCTCCATCTTGCTGCTGTATCATCCCGTCTACCTATCAAATTGGATAATAAGTTCATTTATTTCGTGACCCAAAAGATCTAAATAACGTTGATAGTTTAAGTTTTCCTGTAAAAATATGATTCGTAACTAGAGAGAGATATCCGTTTTTAAAAATATATATTGTGGACAGACTTTACCATCTTTACCGACAGCTAAGCAATATACCAGGTTTTGATCAGTGGAAAACTCACGAAGGATTAAAGAAATTAGGAGACAAGGAAATATATCGTTACATGTTTGGTGTGGTATATACGCTAATAGAGTGATTGGGCCAAAATTTATATAAATTGGATTCGAATATAGTTTTGTATTCTTTATAAAAAAAATAAATAAATTTTAATTATGCTTGTATTTAATCAACAATACTTCGCAAACAGTATAAGATAACCCATTACATGTTTATATCAATTCAATCAGAAAAAAAGGAGAATCCAAAAATGTAATAATATACAGGATGCTTCAGAAGAAAAAAACCCAGTAGTGCCATATTCGATTGTTTTTTTTTTTTTTTTGATAAAATATTGAATACCTTGTGACAAATTAATTAATTAATGCAGGTTTCCATTTTTCGATATCTCTTAAAATAACAAAGTTATAGTCGAATCTAACTTTTAAGCGTGATCACCCTGTACCTATTTTTCTATGTTTTCACTATATGAATATTCGGCAAACATTTCTATAAAATTATAATCAAAACTTAATCAAGTTATAAAAATAAAACTGTCTATTTTATCCATTATTCAGTTATTTGCGAAGATCCAAAAGTATAATAACATACAGGGTGTTTCAGAAGAAAAAAACCAAGTTGATATCAATATTTCAGTAGTGCAATGTTCGATTGTTTTGTTCACCAAAAATTTACCAGGGAGAGGGCAAAAATAATGGCAAACATTAAATTATTAAATTGTTTTATTTGATTGCAGAAATTTTCTGAAAGAGGGGGTAAGAGTAAATAAAAAAGTTAAAATGTAAATCAAAACAATAAAAAAATAATCAAAAGTAACAAAATCTTTTAATTTTGTGCATTTGTCCAAAAGCCAAAGGGGAAGGAAGCCAAGGCAATTGTTCAATATCAGAAATTTTATCACGTGAAACTAAACTGAAATTTTTTGTCATTTAAGAGGACATTCACGTTAGTAAATGAATAAATTGATTTCTTTTATATTTCGTATTCTTACAACTTCTATGCTGTGAATATACATGCTTTTACAATAATAATAATGACAGTTTTTGAACTTCTGGAATTTCTGAGTAGAAATTTCATTAAATCTCTATTGGTGAGTGAGACAACTATGAACTAATGTCGAAAGTTGAAAGTAGATTTCATTACAAATACGTCAGCAGTTAAAAAAAAATCGCATCATATTAAATAGTGTCATTATTATTGCAAAGGATTGTACACATTACATTATAATTTGTAAGTCAATAAGATATTCATAAGTTTTATATAACTCTTCGTAGCTAAACTATTTTCGTATACTCGCCTTAGATTTTTTAAATTTTTAGAAATTACATGTTGAGCTTCTTCATATTCAACAAAGGTCGTTCACGTGGACTGAACAATCAACATCAATGCGACATTTTTTAAAACATGTAATTGTTACATAAAAGTGGATAACTCTTTAATTCTAAAGCTACTTGCCAAAAATAAGCTCATTACGACCAGTAGCTCAAAATTAGTAATTTACTAATTTCAATATGGCCTAACTATAGAACGCTCTTAAGATAAAATACTGTTCAAAATAAATGCATAAGTTGTCCCTAATGTAAAATAAAACATTTTCAAGGATGACCAACCTAACTGTCCTCACCCTCCTTGCCGCCGTCTCCTGCGCGTGGGCCTACTCTGCGGGCGCCCCCGAGTCCACCTGCGATGACATGACCCCCAAGCATCCCGTGGAACCCAAGAAATCAGAGTTGCCCTACAAGGTCACCGTCAACCGAGACGAAGTAAAACCCGGCGACGTCGTGGAGATCACCATCTCGGAGAAGAGCTTCAAGGGTTTCATGCTGCAGGTCAGGAAGAACGACAAGGCGGTGGGACAGTTTCTCATCCCCGACGACGACAAGTACTCCAAGGCCATCAACTGCCACGGCTCCAAGGGGGTAAGTCGCTGTTTCGGAAGACGTGCAATCCCAAATGTTAGGACTCAGTATTCTTGGAATAGTAGGTCTGTTCAAGCAAGGAATCCAGACTGGTTCCGAACTGTCAAAAATGTTTGTCCAACTATTTCTTGCACGATGTTTACTGAAAACAAATTCATAACTTTATTTGTCGAATAATTTGGCATTTGACACCATTCTGGATTCCTTGCTTGAACAGGCCTCTAGGGTTTTCTGCAAAGATAAACTGTTTAAAACATGTAATAACTGAACTTCCTAAGAGTTAAGTTAATGGTGGTTAATGGGAATGCTATATCATGCCACTTTGGATATTTTGAGGGTACCGATGATACATGAATAAGTAGCAACAAAAAAGGGTTTGACCAAAAAAGTTTTAGGTAAGTACCAAAATCTATGAAAAAAACTACGTATTTTCATAGATTGGTACCTACTCTATGCTTTGCTTTATTAGAAAGTGTCATTATCATTGCCAATCTTGAAAATGAATAAAACTGAAAAGTTGGTTGCAAAAGGAATACAGTATAGTAGCATATAGTATTGTAGTAGTAGTGTATACTGTATAGTATACAAATTTTTGTAAGATATATTAAGTCGGAAATGAAGAGAACACTTAATCGTATATTTTGGAAAATGTTTGTCTCATCAATTTGGCGCTACACGTAGATTGGCCAATGGTAGTACTACCATTTTAAAAACTTTTTCTAGGAAATTGAACCTGACATGCCATTCTATCTTGTACAGCATGAAACAGCACTTCGAATAGGATAGGATGTATTCTTAGACATCGTAAATTATTACAAAAGCATAATCCAATTACCTTTCTCTCCAAATTTCATTAAACCTGTTACTCATATGAACGTGTGGGTAGGTATTTGTTTTCGGTTTGCAGTTGCAAAAATTAATTCCATTGTATAAACAATAATAAGAAGTGTGAGTATGATGACGTTACATTTTCTTGGTGCAATACATAAGTGACGTCACCATTGAATACTTTTTGTAACAGTCGATGAATACACGGTTCGTCACAAAAAAACAGCATATGTCATTTGATAAAATTACAATATGTCCAGAGACCAGAGATTCTATTAAAATTGACTTAGAAATTGAGAAATATCTTCAAAATATAAAATTTTGGGCACTAGAGTCAAAAAATTTGAATTCGGGAAAAGAAAAAAAAATGAGTTTAATAATTTCTAAGTTGATAGTAGATCCAATTATTTTTCTAGTATTCATGAAACGCCCTGTATATTCATGGTCGCGTGGATAAAAAATTTCAAGGATATTACGGATATTACAAATCGTACAATCACCGTAAAATAAACTATTGGCCCTGAATAGTAATAGACTATTAATTTATTTCGGACATTTGTATTTAACGTTTCAGTGATTCTATCATTGAATTGTCAAGCTCTCTTTATCCTTATTCGTTCGTAGATACATGGTCACAAAAAACGACCATAATGAATTTCCTTGTTTTCTGTTGTTTTTTAAATATATTGGAAGAGCCTTAGGAAATGAATATACACTTCATATTTTTCTAGACACTCCTGTATGCATAATTCTTGTAGCGATTAAGGAACTTTCTTTATAATTTATACAATGTCAAGTACTACAGTTCTTTGTCTTTTGTTTATGTAATAAAATCTTGACATTGATCTGAAGGTTCAGTGAGAGTTGTGGGCACCCCTTTTATACATACAAATGACTGTGCATAAAGTTTTTGTGTTTCAGCAGACCCTAAAGACCTTGATATTAAAATATGAATGGCAATAATATAAAAAAGCAATACTTCTATTACATTTCATTATTCTATTTTAATAAACGTAATGTTAACTGAGAAAACAATATGTTTGAAGAAAATTGACATTAATAAGTATTTACAGCGAAGAAATTTTTGTTTCAGAGTGCTGCTACACATAAAAATGCCACTGACAAGAAAGACTTCACAGTAAAATGGAGGGCTCCAAGATCACCTGGAAAGTATACAGTATAGTAAGTTTTCATGGTATAAAATGAAGGAACTTGTAAAATAGGTTTATTTTTTTTAGTGCTACTGTTGCTCAAAACGGAGGAGTCTTCTGGGTACAACAACCTACACAAGAAATCACAGTGACTTAAGTTTTAAGACCAATCTTTTGTACATTTTGTAAATTTGTATAATTTAAATGATTTTTTTTTTACATCAAAAATAATTTACTTCTATGTAAATAGCATATAAGGTCGACTATTACACTCTTATTTTCTAATTATAATTACAATAAAAAATCACTTTTTTAACAACTTTATATTTTGTAGATTTTATAGAAATAAAATATTTTTATGATAAGTTTAACGTCTTTCTTTCCTTATTTTATTAGTGCAAATAAAATATTTTTTTATAAAAATATATTATTTCTTATGTTCTATTTAATCTCGTCGGGGCAGGATTCCGTTTTCTCAAATCGACACAATCGAATGATTTTGACAAGCTAGTGATCATTATTTACAATAAAGATTACAGAGCCGCATAATTCGATACAACGTATAGAATCAAAAGAAACAGAATCTTTCTATGTACGAATCTATCCAATTTTGATTTTGGGTACCGCTTAATTTTTGTAGTTTCCAGTTTGTGTCGTGTCGTCGTATGGTTCAATGTCGTTTCGGAATTTTGTCTGCTCGGCCAACTAATCAAAAGGTTGGCGACCCTGGTAAACGTCACCTCATTTTTTGTCATCATTCATTTGTGACAGTGACAGCAGGTAAGCTCAAGATCGTGTAAAAAGTCAATAATTTAAATACAATACGTGCAAATGTGCTACAAAATGTTGATAAGTCAAATTAATTAAACACACACAGTTCGAAAAATAAAGCGAACATAAAGCATAATGAAGACTTTATAAATAATTTAAAAAATGTTTGCTTCCCTGAAGAATAAAATACGTGAAGAAACCGGGAGTGATCTGTCGAAACTAACAGCTAAAATAACATCGTCCACTGTCCAAAAAATTGACTCTTTGCGAGGAAAGTCTCACCAGGGTTCAAGTTCCAGTCTCAATTCCATCGTGTCCTCTGATGGTTTCAGAGAAGATGGACCCATTGATCCAGAAGAGTTTAGGAAGAGAATATCAAGACTCGAGTCTGAATTTGCTAGAAAGCTTGAACAGAAGGAACAGGAGTGGCGTGAGATAGTTAACGAGAAAGATAGGCAGCTACAGAACTTAGAACGTGAGAAGGATGAGGCATATCGCCAAATATCAAATTTGAAGGAATCGCTTAAAGCAGCAGAAGGTAGGCGTCCCACCAAATATTTTTTAAATAAAAAAGTAGTAATGTTTTATCTTCCCTGCAATTTTTGTTTGCGTTTTTTAGAGTATAAGCAAAAAATATTGGAGCGACAAGAAAACAATGAACAGCTAGAAAATCTACAAACTCAAGAGTTGTCTAAAGTGAAACATTTAGTGTTGTTAAGAGATCAAGAGTTAGCCGAAAAGAACACTGCCCTAAAAGATGCCAATATCCAATTAGAAAAATTACGAACCGAGGTCTCAAGATTGAGAAGACAGGAAGAGCTTCTTAGCGATGTACAGGTAGGTGGTATCAATTTATTTTCTGTTTCTTTGATTAGTACTTGAACTATATTTTCTTTAGATAACACATTTTGTACTACATATAAACCTGAATAAAATTGTATCTTGAATTATAAATGTATAAAATATTCAAATCATTCTGATAATCAACAGATTTGTGAATTTATTTGGTGTATATTTAATAACGAATAAATAAGAAGACACCTTCTGTATATATTGTGAAAAGCCACAATCTGATAACAGAAACAAATATTGGTTTTACTGTTATCAACTAGTTGAATACAACAAGTTTTACTATCACTTTGTGGGAACATATTTTTGGAAATTGACAATATAATAACAAAAAAACATTTATTAACAATAACATATGATATGGGTTATTTTAAAGAAAATATGTTATCAGGTAATTAAAATGAGTAACCGAGTATCACGAATTAATTATATTTTTATCAGTACAGTTGATCATTAGTAGGTACAACTGCTTTATTATCTTTCCTTTAAGCATACTAACTTATGTTAATGTTGTATTTTGAAGCTTTTATTTGGAACCAAATTTTTTATCAAAATTATTCAAAATGTTTTATTTATGTTAAGTTTTAACTGTTGAAAATTCTATATTCATTGTAAAAGAATAAATTAGGATGACGCTTTTCAAATGTTAAATTTTATGAAGAGAACTAATATTTAAACTTACTTTAATAGGCCCGTATATGAAATTTTGAAAATAGTCTAGTTGAACAGATTTTAATTACAAAAGTTTCAAATAAATGCAACGTTTTTGAAATTAATGGTTGTGGCCTTTTAAAATCTTCAACATTTTAAAAAACATAATATGCCTATAATTTAAAATTTAGTTACTAAAAAGGCTCTATGATGATTGTACATACAGGGTGTTTTCAAAAGAAATAGCACAAATAGCACTGGAGAATCTACTAAAAAGAACAGATTCAAAGTTTTCTACGAATGCATGTGCAACTTCCCAACAATTTCTGCCACTTGGAAGGGGTTGAAATAAGCATACCACAAGTTATTTCTTGCTACAACTTATTTATTTGACAAAAATTGACTGTTTAAAAGTATTTATCAGATAGATTTTTGCTTTAAAACTAACCATTTATTAACAAAAAAATAAAATTCAATATTATTTGTGTTACAATTCACACATTTGCAACTCATAATTCTTTTCAAGTTATCGTAAAAAATAAGATTTTTAAGTATCAGATATAAGGAAGCACTCACAAAAGTCAAGGGGCGAACATTTTGCTAAGGTCATTTTTATGCAAATGTGTTCTTTTTAGCTGTGGATTCATTTATGCTACTTTTGAAAACACCATCCAAGAAAAAAAAGACTGTTTTTGAGAAATCGTATTTTGGGTCCATTATAAAAGGAAAAGCATAATTAGAAAATAAACAAATAAAAATTAAAAATTCGAGTAAATTTTTCCGGTAATGTGGTTGGAAAAGTAATATAAGTTACTTCTAATGCAAAATTTTGTCTACAGATTTATCACTTTTTAATAAAGAAGACAGTGGAGCTGTGAAATATTTATAGTGCAATTTTAGAGTCCTGAAAATAAACGAATAAGACAAAACCCTTTAATTTTCAAGTTAATAGAAAATTAAATTTAATGTACTCCTTTAACAATGTATTGTTTCCGTATATGTCTGTAAATATACCAATCACAATATGTCACAAACATTGTCGTGTACCATCACAGTAAATGGAAAGGGATTCCCTCGCACTTGTGTTATATTATTTTTGTTTTGGTGAGCTTCTGGGCTATTCACAGGTATGTGCTTTTGGCTACCCAACATGTTAATACATCGTTAACTATTTCTTGAAAATATTTGTTTCAGGACGATTTGGAGGCTCTGAGACATTCCAGTTCCCGAGACATAGCTCACCTCGCCACCGAGCTTGCCAAAAATGAGCAGGAGAAGCAACACCTGTCGGATTTAGTGGTGATTTTGAGGCAGAGCGCTTCCAACGAGGGTTCTCTGGACGAGAAGGTGGTTTCCGAGAGGAAACTGTTGAAACAGAGACTGGAAGAGGCTCATATGCAACTGGCCGATATCAAAATCTCATGGAGCGATAAAATCGCCTCCCTTGAAACTCAGGTAAATAAAAAATAAGCATTGTAAATAAAAAAATAATACGAATTCTTGTCCCCTAAGATCATTTATTTGTGAAAAATGGCTACTGGAAAGTTAGAGAAAGTGTTTTGTTAATTGAAATTGTTGTTTTAGGTGGGTCGACTCAGTCGACAGGCGGCCGAAGAGGGTTCAGAGAGAAGGAGAGCCGTGCAAGAGAAGGAGAAGCTTTCGGACAAGGTGAAACAGCTGGAGGCGGA
Organism: Monochamus alternatus; assembly: GCA_037114965.1. Classification (NCBI taxonomy): domain Eukaryota; kingdom Metazoa; phylum Arthropoda; class Insecta; order Coleoptera; family Cerambycidae; genus Monochamus; species Monochamus alternatus. Next base: position 23,054,166 of record CM073431.1, read on the forward strand.
ATTGGAATGCAACCAGTTAGACTTGAGCAATAAAGAAACTAAGATAAAGAGATTAACAGAGGACGTGAATGAGTTATCGGCCGAACTGAAATCGTTGCGGACTGAGGATGAAGAAGAGATTACGTTTCTCAGGACTGAGCTCGTGAGTGAACAATCAGTGTAAACGGGGCTTTTTCTTCTCTATTTTTACACAGTTGCTTTATTTTTTAGCACACGGTTTGCTTTTTTACCTCTCCCCTGCTGACTGTTACATTTTCATGTCGATATTTACAGGAAATTGTTTATTTTTAAGCATATTTAGTTGATGTTGTGGTAGAATTTGTAAGTCGACTACTTCCATTTATATTTATTTGTATGGTACCTATATACATTATTATATTATGTTAAATAAACGTTTATTTCAAATATTTTGATTTTTTTTATGTTTTTAATTTTATCCCTCATCTTAGCATTAACACCTGAATGATTCCCCTTCCCTACAATGCTTGCCCGCTAGTGTTTTGACTAACATTTTATATTTAATTTTCAAGGACAATACCAAAACAGAATTAAAAGTAGTTAGGAAAAATTTAGATAATACTGAAAGCGAACTAGACAAAATCGAAGACGAATGCAGCAAACTTAAGTTATCCGTTGATTCCGAACATTTAGCCAGTTCTTCCCTGAAGCAGATGATTACTAAGTTGGAAAAGGAGTTAGGAGAAGAACGGTCCAATTCTCTGAACGTACAGAAGACATTGTCCAGGTAAAATCGCAATTTGTAGTGTTGTATCTCTTTCTAAATCTACATTTCTTTCTGCAGGGTGACTTCGGAAAAGAATACTGCTCTCTTACGAAACGCCGAAATTTCTCAGCAAATGGAATTGGTGAAACAGGAGATGAGGCGGCAGGAAGGAGATATGAACGAATTGCTAAACAAGCTGACTCAATTGGAAGAAGAAAACAATAAACTGAAGGAGAGCACTTTGATACAGCAAAAATTAAACAAAAACATCGCAGAGTTGGAGGATCAGGTTTCAGAAAAAAATAAGGTAAGATTTCTAGTTTTTCTGTTGTTATTTACTGTTACCATCCGATAAACTCTCAACGATTTGCTGTGATGTCACTTGATAATGAAACGTAACCACGTATTAACATATAAATTCATACAGGCACAATGTTCATTTAATGGAAGTTGTCAAAAAATTTGTTATTTATACTTACAGATTTGTTTTTATTTTGGGACATAGCCAATTTTTTTGATAATTAGGCAAGTGACTCCTGTGAAAATTGTATTTACGAAGTGTTGTAACACAAGATAGCACAAATTCACTAAAATTAAAATTATAAACATGAAGAAACACTGAAGAATGAAATACTTCAACAAGAAACACTGTACCTATGACACTATTATTTTTTCCAAATATTCTCTTTACCATAGCACTATTTTAGTTTAAATAATGAGATATTATTTAATGCATAGCACCCAATAAAACATTTCAGAATAATCTAGGCAAATTTGCATCTGTGTTTGTGGACTTTAAATTTTCTTTAGTGTTGGAAAAAAATCTGTCATGCTTTTGAGTTTTTTTCACTTTTATTAAAAAACTGCACCTTTCCGTGCATCATTCACCGTCATATTGCACATTGTTTACTGTTGACTGTTCTTTATCTGTACAATTCAGTTTACAGCTGCTCTGATTGGCCACTAACATATGATATGTAGCACATGCAAAGTTGCAATGTCTATTTTCATGCAACCTTGGTCGTCTCTCTTTTTGTATATGACATACAAATATAAAAATAGGAATATAGTATCATAACACTATCATCGGTAAGCAGAACATAAATATTAACAAAATTATCAGATTAAAAAATTGATCGCTCTCTATAATTTTGACACCAGAATAAATATTTTAAATACTATTAATTTTAAACAATATGAACTTTATGTTACTCTTCCTACTTTCTTTATTTGGAGGTGCAGAGCAGATGAAACATACAGTTTTTTTTATTCACACAGTTATCGAAATGCAGCGGCCCAATGCAACACTAATAACTTTTATAGAGAGTCAATTATCACTGGTACAAAAATGTTAACCACGTGCTCAGGGAGGTCTAAAAGACGTTAACAAATTATTTTGGAATTCTAGCTCGTTGTTTAAAAAATGGGGCAAAACCCTCTTTTCCCCAAAAAAATAGGCACCTATGACAGTCATCACCTGAGATAGCTTAGATCTATCTGTAACCGATATAAATTTCTTGATTTAATTAATATAAAACGTCACTAAAAACTGAATCACAACGTAAACACGCAGGGTTTCAATTAGGTATGTCAACAAATTTTGTGCTGCTGGTTGCAGTACTCTCCAAACATCAAACGTCTCGGAAATAATTTTTTAGTACTTGCTCTTTGTAAATTAAATTTTTCATGAATTTTTTGTGTATTTACAAATGAGTCGTATTCAAATGCAGAGATGACAGATAAGGTGCTGATTTATGAGAAATGTGATAAGTTCATATTCTTGTGTGGCAGCATAATATCAATGATGCTTTCCGAGTAGACAAAATATTATGCTGAATCCTCTTTGAAGCCCATTGAACTACAACTGCTGTAGTGCCTTAGCGGTAAACGTGACACAGTGTTTTTATGTATTTATGTACATTTGCGTATGTTTTTTTGTTACCCTTTGTGGTTTTTAACAACGGAGGGAATTGACCTGGTTGTGGGCGTCGGAGAGAGTACCTCGCTTTAAACAGAAGGATGTCAAGGGAAGGAGAGGTCTCCAGCAAGCAGTCAACAACTACAAAAATCTATGCAATGACAATGTTTAATATAAACGAGAATAGAAAATGATTCAACATTCTTGAAATCTCCAAATGTCAATCCTGGAAATAAATAATTTAATAAATGATATCAATAAAGCAGGTGCTACCTCCCTGTGTTACCATCTTATTGTGTTTCTCATTAAATAATCATTTATATTTTGTTAATAATTTTTTTTCATTAAAAGCGGTGTAAACAGACGCACATGACATGGCGCCTCGTCACTACCTTTGACTAATGCGGAATATACCTATCCTTGCAGCTGACAGACGGCCAAAGACGGCGATACATAAAAGTTTAGTCATAGTTAACCCTATACAGGGTTAACTATGACGTAGTACAAATATTTTAAGAGGGGATAGGAAAAATTCAGAATTAACGGTATCACCCTTCAAAAAAATTCCAAACTTATTTATAAAGCGAAAAAAAAATGTTTTTCAAAACCTTAGTAACCCCTAATTTCTCGGCGACTATGCTGCCTGTCAGCTGCGAGGTTAGGTATATTCTGCCAAAGTCAAAGTTGTCAAAGGTAGTACCAGAGCACCCCGTTACCACGTGTAACGATTTACGGCGCTTTTAAAGAAAGTTTTATTTACAAAATACTAGATTATTTAATAAGAAACACAATATGATAGCACTGAGAGTAAAACCTACCTTACTGATATTTCCAGGACTGATAATTGTAGATTTCAAGAAAGTTGAATTATTTCCTGTTTTCTAACTTGTATACATTATAACTTGTCGTTGTAAAAATTGTTGTACTTGCTGGGGACCTCTTGATTTCCCTCGACCATTTCATAAATAAAAAAATACTTTTTTTCTGTAGGTATATCTATTATTGTAGTTTAAAAATGCTTTATTTTTATGTGTATAAAAAGTATGAAATTGTTTTTTTTATTTTCAAGTTAGGTACATACGTATTTAAAACTCCAGCACGTGTAAAACAACATTCGTGGACGTTGTACAATTCGTGCAAATGTACGAGGATTTGGCATATTCTGTCTACATATTTGGAAAACGTCTTTGATATTCTGCTGCTGCACGTTATGCACTTCGTCGCACTTCCCATAAATTACTACCATATCCGTAATTTCCGCGATTACACGAATTTGAATGTGCGAAAAGAAAATACTGAAAACTAATATCAAAATATTTGCGATATTTGTATTATCCGATGCTGGCGTCATCTATAGGTCATTAGCGCAAGGTGCATTAAAGCTCGTTCCATTTTTTTAACTTATTATAGAATTAAATAATAATAATACTAATAATAGTAACGACATTAACAATAATCGACCATGTTTGCATATAATATTGTAGTATTATTATTTTAAATTTCCCGAGGCGTTTACAGTGCTCTGTAATATTACCTTTCTGACCACTAGTGCTGTTTGACATTTGTAGAGTCTTAGAAACAATGCAACCAACAACACAGTATAGGTTTATATCGACTGACAAGTGCTGTGCGTGTAACCCCATGTCACGGAGGAAGTGTCAAAACAATACTAGAATGGAGAAACCCACGATCGTACAAAAAAGAAGATAATATTGATTGCCATAAGAATATTTATCTGAAGAATATTAGGTTCTTGGTGGAGGTAGACCGAAGACTGAACAGTTGTGTTGACATTGTAATTTTAGTTTTCCGTTTTTAGTGACAGTTTCAGTTTTAAACGTTTTATTCATCAAATAATGGATGGTTGCGATATATTGGGACATGTATAGTTTTCCACAATTTTCTTTAAACGTACGTGGAGATATTTCCTAGAGTTGAGAGCAATGCAGTGGAGTGACCGTTATCGGACACAATTTTATAAATTAAAAACTGCCAAGGGTGTATTCGAAGTTTTCTGGTAGTATTTCTTTCAATCAATTTTCTTAAAATAAATAGGCAGTTTTATTAACTGCATCTACGCGAAGTGGGTATTTTGTGGCGAGTAATTCTAACGGACCTGTAATAAGTAAAATTGAAGTTTTGGCAGTTTGGAATGAAGGAACGAAAAACTAATGAAAAATACTGTAGCTAACCGGATTAACTGTTATCTATCAGGTATCGTATTATTATTAATAAAAATGTTTACTTTCGTTGTTTCTACATTCGGCACCGTTGTGAGAAGCGACCGCATGGAAATTGACAGATGCAGCCATCTTGGACGATGACTGATGATATAGGCGCCGACTTTCCGTAGGAAAAGAGGGTTTTGCCCCATTTTTTTAACATCGAGCTAGAATTCCGAAATAAATTTTTTATTGTTTTTTAGGCCTCCCTGAGCACGTGGTTAAAATTTTTGTACTTAGTCATAGTTAACCATGTATAAACAAGATTATTAATATTTATTATAATTACTGAAATAACACAAAATATATGACATATACCGCACACATAGTACGAAGTTATTTAAAATTGTGCTTTGCTACTGATCTTATAATACTGTCCAAAATTATTAAATTAACCTAATAATAATATACCCCAGTTTCTGTTATTTCTGATTATAGAAACTGACAACCACGGGCAGTGACGTCACTAAGTGGTTATGAAAATGTAACTAGCTTTTGTCATTTACCTTTTCAGAATATTAAAATGCTGCAACTACGACTGGCAGACATGAAGAAAACCCTGCAGCAGGAGCTGAGAACACCAGGAAATCCGAACTATCACAGTGACCTACTAGAAAGCAATACGGTAGCAGTATTAACTCCATCCCAAATTTCCACTCGAAACTTTCCCAGTGTAGTGCGGCGAGACGAGGAGGATGTTAATTTTAAGTATTTAAAACATGTCATTATAAAATTTTTAACGAGTAGGGATTACGAGGCTCAACATCTAATCAAAGCAATATCTACCTTATTAAAATTCACTACGGAAGAAGAGAAGCTTATACAAGATACGTTGGAATGGAAGAAATCGTGGTTTGGGAGCAGGCCAAAGTTCCCGGCCTCGCAGAAGTCAAAGAATATCCCCCACAGTTGATGGTTGCTGTGAGACTATGTAATTTTCTTCGGCGATTTGTGAGACTCTGGCTTTAAGCAGATATTCCGTAATTTTAACGCCTCTTACGAGATTGTTTACATAGAACATTTTTATTTTTACTACCATTCATTTAAGTCAAAACTTCCAAATAGTTATTCTTAGGCAGTGATGTTTATTTTTAAAGAGGTATATAAGGTAAAGTGCTTGTTATCGCTTTTACGTTTTACAATTTTAATTTCTCAGACGCAATTTTGTGTTAGTGATATTGTGTACGTTCCAAAAATTAAAAATTTGTATATAATGTAAATAAGTGATTGACTATTTATAAAATTTTCATAGATTTATCCTCGTATTTGTATTATTTATTTGAAATAAACCCATGCTGCAATTATCACTGGCTTAATATTCGCTCTTACCTTACTTCGAAAAATGTTATGATGCATAATGAGGGAAATAAAACATTTGTGTTTGGTGCAATAATTTAAGTTGAATACAAACACATTATGTGCACCACTAACTTCTAGTTTTTCCTACATAGTAAAATTTTATTTCAGACTGTAAATAAGGTAAGGCATTTGTTATCGCTACTACATTTTACGATTCTTATTTCTTAGATAAAATTTATGTCAGTGATATTGTGTACATTCCAAAAATTAGAAGTTCGTATATAATCTAAATAATTGATAGACTATTTATACAAATTTTATAGATCCTTCATATTTGAAATAATCCCATACTGCAATTTTAGGTCAGGTAAAATATTTGTGTTTGGTGCAGTATATTTAAGTTAAATACAAAACAAACTGGTACAACACTATTAACTTTTAAATAGTCTTTTATACACAGTGAAATTTAAATTGTTAAATAAGGTAAGGTAATTTGAAATTTGTGTTAGTGAGTTACAGATTTATCTTCCTATTTGTAATATTTATATGAAAGAATCCCATGCTGCAATTACTACTGACTTAATAAATCTGTCTTTGGTGCAATACATTCAAGTTAATAATTTGCAAAAAAATCAGGACATAAATACAAAATGCACTAACTTCTAAATGTCCTAGACAGTGAAATTTCATTTCAAAGAGGTAAAAAAGGCGCTTGTTATTGTTTTTACATTGTACACAATATTAATTTCTCAAAACGCAATTTTGAGTACTTCCTAAAAATATTTTTTTTTTATATTATGTAAATAAGTGATTGACTATAAAATTTTCATAGATTTGTCCTTGTATTATTTATTTGAAATGCTGCAAATAATACATTCGGTCTTACCTTGAAAAAAATTTACAAAAGCGAATGTTATTAAGGAAATAAAACTTTTGTATTTGGTGTAATATATTTAAATTTATGATTTACAAAGAATGGAGTACAAGTAGAAAAATCACTAGAAATACCTAGGCAGTGCAACTTTACTTGAAAGTCACAAATAAGGTAAGGCGCTTGTTATTGCTTTTATGTTTTACAATTTTAAATTTTTGAACGTAATTTTGTGTTAGTACTGTGTACTTTTCAAAAATTAAAAATTTGTATAGTATCAATAAGTGATAGATCACAAAATTTCCAAATTTATCCTCACATTTTTATTATTTATTTGAAATGAACCCATGCTGCAATTATCACTGTTTTAATATTCGTTTTCACCTTAGTTACAAAAATTTTATAATTCATATGACTACATAGGCAACTATTTTTCAAATAGTTATTCCTAGGATATGAAATTCCATTTTAAAGTGGTAAATAAGGTAAGTCGCTTTTATCATTTTTACGTTTTATGATATTAATTTCTCAAAATGCAATTTTGCGTTAGAAATATTAAATGTGTTCGGAAAATTGTAAATTTGTTTATAATGAAAATATGCATTTGACTATAACATCCATAGATTTGTCCTTACAGTTGTTTTTATTATTTATTTGAAACAAATTCATGTAGTAATTATTATTGGTTCATTATTCGTTCTTACCTTACTTCAAAAAAACTTATGAAAGTTGTGACTAAGGAAATATATTGTCTCTGGCACAATTTATTTAATTTGCAAGGAACTGGACAAAAATCACCAACATCCAACTAGATATATCTAGGCAGTGAAATTTTACTTTAAAGTGGTAAATAAGGTAAGGCGCTTGTTATCGCTTTGATGTTTTACATTTACTCAGACAGAATTTTATGTTAGGGATACTGTGTTTCCAAAAATTAAAAATTTGTATTATTTATTTGATATAAACTCATGTTGCAATTATCATTGGTTCTTACCTTACTTAATTTTTTTTTACACATAATGACAAAATTTACTAACTTCCAAATAGTTATTCCTAGGTAGTGAAATTTCACATCAAAATGTTTATAAGGTAAGATGCTGTTATCACTTTTAAGTCTCACAATATTAATTTCTCAAAATTCAATTTTGTTACTAAATTCTAAAATTTGTACATGTATAACGAAGGGATAACTATTTATAAAATATTCATATTTATATTTACTATTTATTAGGAATAATTTCATGCTGCAATTAGTACTGGCTTAATATTTGTTCTTACCTTATTTCAAAAAAATCTTTACGAAAATGAATGTGACTAGGGAAATAAAACATTTGTATCTTTGGTGCAATATATTTAAGTTAATAATTTACAAAAAACGGGGCACAAGTACAAAATCCACTAACTCGCGCAAGAAAGGCCCTTTATATACAAAAAATAAAGAACATCTACTTATCATATAATGGTAATAAATTAACTATCAATACCAGCAACGTTTTGCCTTTGAAGTCCTTTAAGTACATATTCATGTATAATAAAACACATACAAACTTCACGAATTGTGAAGAAATATTTGACGACACTTCAGATATTTCATAATGCCCAGTCTTATAAAAATTCCAAATTTAATTTACAAATTACCCCCTACTTAAAACAATCATTGTAGAAGCCTAAATAATTTTATCACAGAAAAATATATTCGACAATTTCAATTTCTTAATATCTTACTGCTAGCTTTTTATTTGTCGATCTGGAGTCTTCGATTCTACGATATGTAGTTTACATTGATATCGTAACTTTTCTCGTTAAAAAGTTTCAAAATGTTACTACATAAATTCATTTTAAATATGGCATAAGAATATTTACAAAGCTGTGCGTTCGTCGTATACTATAACAGCTTCGTTGTCCACCAGGGAATCGGTGTCCTTGTGTAGGAATTGGCTTCTAGACTTGCTCAAAGCGATTATGGCTGCTTCATCGTTGCGCATGCGGTTTTTTCGCTTCTTACTGAAATTAACCTGAAGAAAAAATAACTGTACATTGATTGCTTTGCGCTTTAATATACAGGGTGTCTGCGGGTGTATCAATGTGTTAAAATTTTTATCAAATCAATTATTAACTTTGAGAATTTCCAGAACAAGTTTAAATTATATTATTTGCAATGTAATTATTATAGACAGCATGTCCGTTAAAGAATGGATCAAACTACTAGATTCTACAAGGAAAATTATTGGGAAAAAGTCATACAATGTTGCTCATAAACGTTTAGTTTTCGTGATACAGTGTTGAAACTGAAAAAATTAAAATTGTATTTAAAGTAGCATGGTGGGCTTGTACATGACTTAAATGCGAAATTTTAGCACCACCAATTTTCTTTCGCATTCGATTCCTGGAGTCATAAGAAGGCCAGAAAAAAATCCACCGTAATCCTTAGAGCCGTTTTAAAAAAAAACACCCTTTTTCAACGAAGAAAAATTCACTGTTCGAGATATCGGTTTTTTTCTACCTTTCGCTCACTTTTAGTTGCAAAACTTCACAAAAGTTGGCAAAAATGACGTTTTCCTGAAAGTTTTCCACTAGCACACAAACATTTACAAGCATATTTTTAAAATTGACCTTTTTACTAAGACCGCAGATACTCATTGACGATTCTCAGAAACAGGTTTACGTTTAAACAAACAATCGAGGGTGGGGGTTGACGATAGTGCAATGACCTCGCACATCAAACAAGGATGGAAATAAATGACATGATTCTCGCTTGTTGACATACTACCGCAAAACTCACTCGAATGAAAAATCATTCTTTCAAATTTTTTCTATTTTAACCTGTTACAGTTGCAGTTGCAAATGCTATAAGAAACCTGAACCCATTATTTTTCATTGTTTGGAGAAATTTCTTAAAAAAAATAAGTCTTTAGCCAAATGGGGACCATTTTAAAAACAATCATAAACATAATTAATGTTATTCTTAGTTCTTTTTGGTATATCTTACGATTTAATGTTTTTATGTTACACAAAAAATGTTGTAACACCTGAAATATCATAATATGTATACATATTGTAAAATATTAAAATATTTTAATGCTATTTAATTATCAAAAAATTATGTTTCTATAATGCAAGTTGGAAGTTAATGAAGTTACATAATCCACGAACAGTACGACATCCTTGTTTACTTTAAACGTAGTTTTTTCAAAAATGGTACCTCTCAGCGATATTCAACAAGTATATTTTTTATGCCGAAAAATCATCAAAAATTTTACTTATTTCTACTTTACGCAGTGGCGAAACATTTATTTTTTAGAAAAGCATCTCGAAAATATAGCTTGCACTCATATGGTTTTTGTATTTACATGAAATAGCAACAAAAATGAAGTAGGTCCCCGTTAAAACTCCTCCTCCTGAAAACCGTTTTTATTTTTTCAACTTCAACAACTTGTATATCAAAAATTAAGCGTTTATGAGCCACATTGTATATCACTTTCCCATTGATTTTCATCATAGAATCTAGTGGTAAGGTTTAGCCCATTCTTTAAAGGACACCCTGTATAACTTTTCCTTTTTACTGAAACTAATGTGAAAAAAATACTGCAGTATTTAGTCTGTAGCGAACGAGGACCACAACAAGTCCTGTGCAGGCAAACAGTATCCGATTTTTCTCACAGATAGAGCCTTTGTAAGTCATAACAATTTTATAAAAAAAACTTCTAATTATAGGCAATTTGTATTATCTACTGAACTTGAGAGACTTCAACTACAAGCACCCTGTATTTTATAAGTATTAGTAAATATGGTAGGAAATAGTTTGTAATCCACATCGTTGAGTGAATAAGTATACTTATTCACTCAACGTCCACATACAAATTTTTTTTTTTTTTTTGATGAAACAGGTTAAGAAAATAAAAAAAATAAAATTACCTTTGCATATAAGTCATTTATGTCGTCTTCAGTGGACAAAGGTCTAGGTTTAGATCTCACCCAAGCAGGTAAACTTCTAGTCTTCAATGTTGGTTCACCTGAGCTTTGGTCATCTTTGGCACCAACTTCATCTAATACTGCAAGAAAACAATAATTATCAAACCTGAAGAAAACATTTTTAAAGTAAACTCACTGCTGCTTGAAGCATACTGTGGGCTGTTTGGAGAGAATTCAGATATTTCTGGGAGCGGAGATTTTGGTACAATCTCACCGTTTGCCACGTTGGAAGGTATGGGTTGGCTTACAGGCCTTTGTCTTCTCAATGTGGAGTTGCTTGGCTGGACCTGACGACAAATTATTCTCAATATAGTATCTTCACAGAGATCATGTTGATATTTGAAGTACTATTCCTCAAAACTACTCCAAACCCAGATATTTACCTGCGAGGAAGATCCTGGATTGCTGGAGCTTCGTGGAACTGGGCAGATGCCGGGACATTGGGTGCATTGCGGGCCCCCAATGATTCTTGGGGTGTACCAAGGACTGGGCTGGACAGGGGCAACAAGTCTATTACTGTAGCCCCAACTGCAGCCTTTCTGCTCGGCGAATACGGCCGCTTGGCTGGGGTAGGTCGGCGGAACTACTGCAGGCACCTGGGTTCCTGCCGATGTGGCATCTACCTTACGAAGGCCTAAAAAAATTTCAAGCTACACGTCACTAATTCCGCACAGCATATAATGATGTAATATTTGTTTGTTTTGTGCTAAAAATGTATAATAAAATAATTGCATACAAAAACGTTGGTAAAATAGGATTAAAAAATGCGAATCTGATTTCAGATTTCCCTTAGGCCCGCTGCAGACTATGCGTGAATTCGCGATTCATTATGTGCAATTCGTGATATACGAGGAATTCGCGAAGTGTTCGTTAAAAATCCATTCATAAAAACCCTACACACGATGCACGAATTCCTTACAAACCGCGCATCGCGAATCACGCATTCACGCATAGTCTGTAGCGGGCCTTATCACAGTTTATTATAAGACTGTGGCCTTATGCTCGCTACAGCTATGTGTGAATTCGCTATTCGTGATTCGCGATTTGTAAGGAATTCGCGCACAGTGTGCAGGGTTTTTATGAATGGATTTTTAACGAACACTATTCGCAAATTCCTCTCATATCACGAATCGCGAATACATGCATAGTCTGTAGCAAGCCTTAGAATAAGTTTTTTTTTAATATTGTGCATACTGTTTCTGAACTACTTACAATGCAGTAATTAGCTTAAGTTCATTGTGTGGCACTGACGTGTATTACACTGTCGAATATGAAAATGGCTTGTTTAAGTCAAGAATTAGCCGATATTGTATAGGAAGTTCGAATATAACTTAAATATTACTATTATTATAACTATATTACAGCGGAACATCGGTAGAGTAAGTTCATCATAGAAGGCTGTGGACAGGAAATATCGCAACGTGTTTTAAACTGAAAGGCGTTATATATTTTACTGAGAAAAACCCAAGCCGCAGTACTCGCAATATTGCACCTGGAATGAATGTTTCAAATACTGTGTGGTGTGTCTTACGGAAACAGCTCCCTTATTGTGAGTCGATGCGGTGGCAAAGTAGATTTATCACTAAAATATAATTGGCACAAAAGTGTCAAAATAGATTTGGGTGAGGGGGACAATTATATTTTACATGGAATTATGCATTTTTTTGTAAATAGTACTATGTGGCAAAAATGAACCGTTTCCGACATATTAATATTTTAATACATTTTTGGCGTTACACTACGTTGCTGATATACTTACTCACATGATGTACTAGGTTCACTGTAAATTCTGAAGTGGCCACTATTTGTAAATGTCATACAGGGTGTTCACAAAATCGTACCAAATAATATATCTTTCAAACGCACAAAAAAATTGTTTTGTTTTTCAAATGGAACACCCTGAATTTTTTAATGGAATGTGACAGACCTTCTCAAAATCTACAACTTTGGTAACAGATGTCATAACCAGTTATTCATAATTTACGACATTTTTAGTAATATATTTATTTTTCATTTTGTTTTGCCATAAATATCGTCGATGCATTAGGGGTAAAGAGTTGTTAAGACGGTAAAATCAAAATCTAAGCAATGCTCTTTTGCCTCAGCTCTATTCCTAGGACATCAACGATATTTATCGGAACAAAATTAATAAAGAAATATAGTAAATTATGAGGAACTGGTTATGAAAGTTCATATTCCATTCAAAATACGGTGTTCCATTTAAAAAAAAAGCTATTACATGTGTGATTACTTAGATTGTAGGTATCTCAAAAAACGAGTATATAACCAACGATCAAGTGAAAAATCTAAACTTTCTCCTCATGGACGTGAAATTCGCTAATATTCACGCGAATTTCGCAGTTCTTGATTTAAATTATTAATGGCGGGAAAGTGTCAACTTTCAAGGAATTTCGTAAAACAGGAATATTATCGCTATTTTCATTATTATGTGAGGTTAGTAAATTTAACTTAAGCTTCTGACAATCTACCATGACAATCAATGTCAATTGGCAAGATTAGCTAAAAGTTGAGATTTTTCCCGCCATTAAATCATTCGCGGGAATGTTTACGAACTTTGCGTCCTTAGGTCTGTTCTCGCAAGTCACAGATTAGTTTCGAACTTTGATGTATATAACTCAAGAAATAGTTGGACGAACATTTCTGACAGTTTCAAACTAGTCCCTGACTCTAGTGGAAGCAGACCTCAGGGGGTGGTTGCCAAAGTTATTTTGTGAAAAAAAGTTCATATAAGCGTAGGTCAAAACATGCTTCTTTTCTCCAAAAACGGTGCATCCTACGAAAACAAAAATTAAAGAGACCAATTTCATTCAGAATTCATGGCGGATTTCTAAAAAAATATGAAAACGGGAAAAAATCAGTGGCGTACCATTTTTTTTATTAAAAAAGTTGTGGCATTCTCACACGAACGTCACTGGTGCAAGTAGAAATATTCGGATCACCCCAAAAAATGCACATTTATCGCTACAAAGCGTGTTTCAAATTTCGAGTCAATATTTTTAAAATTCTTTGAAATAATTAATAAAAATAAATAAAAAACTAAAATTTAAACACTCTGTATCTCGGAAACCAAGCATATATTCGACCTACGTTTATATGAACTTTTTTTCATGAAATAAATTCGGCAACCACCCCCGAAAATATTTCGCACTTATTTACAAACACCCTGTATAAGCAACGTAAATTCAATGAAAATAGAGGGTTTAAGTTGTCGCCTTCCTGTCGCGCATGCTCAAATTATAATTTACCACGTTTACTTTTGCGTAACGTAAACAGAGACGTATATGTGCCGAAGAGGTGGCCGAAAACTTCCGAATGCACAGAACAGATTGATAAAAGACTAACCGAACAGAAGGAGCAATACTCGCAGATTAAAGTAATAATCATCTTTTCTCAACAATAATATTCCGTGTTAACTTACCCTACTTAAACTCAATTTTGAAACACGAATCTTACTGCACGTAAACGTGAAAATTACACGTTTTACCCTGTTTTACATATCATGATAATCGACAATCGACTCAACTCTCTAATATCTCGGATGTTTGATACATAGTAAGTACAATCGTTTGCAATAATAATGACACTCTCTTAAAACAGTTTTTGAACTTCTGAGTAGAAATTTCATAAAATCTCTATCGGTGAGTGGAACAACTAATAACTAATATTAAAAATGTGAAGTACAAATACATCAGAAGTTCTAAAGAAATCGCAAAATTCATTTTAATGAGTGTCATTATTATTGCAAACGATAGTACATATTACAAAAAAGTTGCATAATTCCATGTAAATTATAAATATCCATTCAAATACAGGGCGTTTGACTGATTTTCAGCCCCGTGTAGAATTGTTGTCGTTGGTAGCAACTGACCCAACACCCAAATTAATTAAGGTAAGTAGGTACCTAATTCATTTCTATTACTGCTTAATTAGAGATGTTTCAGCATTTTTTTACCAAAAAACTTTTGAGAAAACGTCGGTATAAAGGTTTTGTTTTTTGTCTTGACAATTTTGTTTTATCTTGAAAATATGCATCCATACACACATACATCCTGTATATAGAATATTTTTCACGATAATTTCATGCATAATAAACTGAAATGGCAATTTTTAAATTGTAAGAAATGACTAAACATTTTCGACACAATCATTAACGGAAAAATATACTCGACCTCACTACCCTTGAAGTTGGGGTGGGAACATTAAAAGTGTACTATTTTATAATACACAGAAGCCTTTGTTAACAGCCTACACGGATAGGGGATAATCCTTAATTTAAAAAAAACAAAGCATGTGGTGCACACATATTTTGAGGGGATACAGGATAAAGGGAATTTGATATGAATTTATTAACCCCGTTTTTGTTTTTACGGCAGCTACCCTAATATAATCCACAATTTTATCGTAACAAGTAATCAGCAAGTTCATATAAAAAGCTGCAATTTAGAGCACTGGGTTTGACGAACTTGTTTATACAAAATTACGACAAAATGAAAACAGGTGCCGGGAAAATTACAAAGTAAAACGCACTAAAAATATCTACATCCTTTATGAAAAAATTATTCATGTTTTAATATTATCTTCAAGAAACAACTTGCAACAAAAAAGAATATGTGAATTTTCATCTTCAAGCGAGAATATTCGATTAGATATGTACTTAAACTTTCAATTTCCTAAATAAATAGTTAATTTCCGATTTTAGCTTTACCAGGAAATTGACCACTAATCGAGAACCAAAAACATGTACGAGTATGTCGTCTATTTCTGAACGAAAATTAAAACTGCAATATCCTGTTTAACCGATAAGCAGATGGCTCAGATTACTTCCGGTCCTTTAGCGTCTTTATAAATAATAAATCAAATAAATCACTTAAATCAACAATTTCCATTCTCTATCTTTGTATTAAACAGGGTGGGAGAATATTACTTTAGAATTAAAAACTTTAAATTCATTTTTCTACGTTCATGCAAAAAACTAAACTTTATTGAACTATATTTAGTGGAAAAGTGGTTCTTTATTGCACTAGTGCAATAAAATGTTTATTGCATTCATCTGTCATCCTACTACAGCGTTTTGTCATCATGACGACATAAACGTTCAAATCGACGTCACATTTTCCTAGACTTAGTGCCATCTAAATATAATTTTTTGGTTTTTGCATGAACGTAGAAAAAATATTGTATGCAACTCGTACAAAAAGTGCTTATTGCACTCGACTTGTTGTCCTACTCGGCCTGACGGCCTCGTTGAACAATTTTACGTCGCGCAACAATAAACACTTACTTTTTGTATTTGTTGCATAAATAACTATTATTTATCTTGGCATGTTGCTAGGTTTATTTATTTATTTATTTATTAAACTTGATAATGATGAATGAAAAAGATCTAGATGAATAAAGTAATCATTATAATTATTCTGTAACATACGTATTGGAGAATTACTTGCACAATTAATCCGACACGAGATGGAATATAAAACAGATTAGCATATCTAGAAAAATGGGACTGGTGATTAAAAGAAATTTGACTGAGAATATAAGGAGAATGAACAATATTGGTAAGTAATTTATACAAAAATATAACAGAAAAAATTATTCAACAAGGGACTAATTTTTTAAACTGTAGTGCGACAGTATGACATCGTATGGTTCATAATATAAATTTCTGTTAATTCTATAATTGAGCACGCCAAAAAATCTTTTCTAAACATTTTCAAGTCGATCTATGTATTTATAATACAAAGGGCTCCATAAAAGACTACCATATTCCAATTTACTTCTAAATAATACATTATACAAAATAATAATTGAAGAAGGGTTAGTGAAATGCTTTGTAATGCGTAATATAACACCTAGAGTTCTCATAGCTTTTTGTGCTATTGAGTCAACATGTGTCTCAAAAGTTATCTAAAGTTATACCTAGGCCCTTAACTTGACGAACGACTCTCAAAGTATGACCTCCAATGGTATAATTGTAAGCAATATTAAGTTCGTTTCTGGTAAATGGTATACTATGGCATTTATTAATATTAAGAAAAAGTTTATGAGATTTTCAATATTCATTTAATCTGGACAGATCTTCCTCGAGTTAAATGCAGACATCCACAATTTATAGTCATCGGCAAATAAATTATAATTTGAATAACTGAAGCAGGAACCAATGTCGTTTATAAAAAGACAAAAAAGAAGAGGTCTCATGTGAGAACCTTGTGGTGTTCCAGAGGTAATACTGTGGTACTAAGGAAAGTAATTATTCAATCTGACACATTGACGTCTGTTAGTAATATAAGACTTCGGCCAACGAAGCAGTTCCCCATGAATACCGAAATTTTCAAGTTTAATTAATAATGTCGTGTACTTTGTCAAACGCTTCTGAAAAGTCCGTATACACAGCGTCCACCTGCATTTTATTGTCCATAGCTTCAAGAGTCATTTGTAAAAGAGGCATTAAATTAATAATAATAGATCTGCCCATCCATGTTGATTATCATTTATAAAATGCTTAATTTAAAAAAAAAGTTCCTTGGTAACTATTGATTCAAAAATTTTACCAAATACACAAAGTAAAGAAATGGGACGATAGTCGTTGGCTTCATTATTAGCATCACTTTTAAAAACTGGAACTACCTCTGCTCTTTTCCAAAAGTTAAGAAAACAGTCAGAATATAAGGATTTGTTAAATATAATGAAAAACGGTAAAATTAGAGGCTGTTTACAAGAATTTACAAATATAGGACGAATGTCATCCGGCTCGATTTCTTCAACAGATATAATGTTTACACTAAAATTTTGACTGCCAATTAAGAGAGATATATCATTTACGTTAGATGAGGTATCATTTAGCTCAAATACTGAAGAAAAGTATAGACAATAGACATCTCAGATATCCTGATCATTAGTACAATTCATGACCGTTATACTTATAACACTTGGAAAACGACACATAATTTTTATAATTTTATCTGGCAGAATGTTTAACATCTCTCATGAGACATGATTCGTACGCGGCTGCATCACGAAAAATTAATGCACAAAGCCCTGTAACATTTTTTGCAAACTCAAAATTTACTGGGTTACTCCTAAAATACACTTTCACCTAAAAATACATAGAATTATACCATAAAACACAACCTCCCTGGTAATTAAAAGTATTATAATCTTTAGCGGCCCCGACATCTCACTTTATAGCGCCATCTAGTGGTTCGTGAATTTCGCGGATAGGTATCATAACATCCACATAAAATTTTAACACCAATGGAAAATTAAAGAATAACGAAATACGTGTTAATTTTCAGCCACCAGGTACAGACCGCCAAGGTTTCAACTCCTGGCCGCGGGGTAAGTTGAGACATTTCTTCTGTTTCAGGACCGCCAGGATTAAGAATAGGACTACGAATAGACATTGACTTTTCCTATCCTACCCCGGAGTCCGCCTAGGAGGGCTCCACTATCCTATCCTTTTCCGCGACGTTGGATGACAGACCCTTTGTTCGTTGTGCTAGCGTCTCCCTAGAGCCACAGTGCTAATCCGTCTTTACCCAAACCCCCACCCGGCCGGAGGCGTTCGCGTCGCGGCCAAACATGACTACCCCCGGGGGTTATACGAGTCGGCGAAGAAAGAAGAGAAGACAGAACAGCGCCAGAAGATAAGCCCTCGCCGGCGGGACTTGCCAGGACAGGAGGAGGTTTGCCGAGCAGCCGGAGAAAGGAATCCACCTCTACGAGGCGTCCAGGCCTACAGCGATGATGTGGGCAAAGAGAGGTCACATCCGAGGTCGAGGTCATTTATCCTACCAAGGATATTGGCGCGCGTGTTAGTTTTTACAGACCTTTTGAACGGTTATAAAAGAAAATGGGATTAAATATCTCAAAATGCGATAGTTCATAGTCAAATAGTATGTATATCTAAATGAACAACTACTTCTATGGCTATAAACTCATAGTCGTATTATCAGTCTTTAGTTGAAACTTACAGTAGTGTTTATCTCTTCGTGGCATGACGCAGCAGCGGTAGAAGAGGAAGGCGCACAAAAGGCAGACAACGAGGGCGGCGCCGCAGAAGACAGCAGCGAGAACAGGCAGACGCTCGGCGGATACCTTCCAGCCTCTGGGGGAGGCCGTGGGCTCGGGCCACATACTCGCTGTCAACGTCACCCACTGCTGCTGCAGCACCACGCCGCGGCCCCCTGGGGCCGGCGCCGCGCCTGGCTCCTTGTCACCATGTCCTGAAACAAGAAAAAATATAAAAATAAGCATAATATGAAGTAATATAGGTCGTGATTACACCGTATGCGCATGCGTATTGTTTGAACAATCACACGCTGGCAGCCATTTAGAGATATATTCCGTACTCATTTTAATTTTAAAATTTAAATTTGACAACAACGTATGGTGCAGCTCACAGGTAGTGCATGTGGTTGCATGACTTAACTAGCCTCTCCATCAACGGAGTATAAAAATTAACATAACATCAAAGTTACACGCTATGTGATATATGGTCGATAAATTAAGGATTTTTTAAACCTCAAGGTAACAAAAAAAGTAAATAAGTTTAGTGTTTGTAAAGTTCACACCTTGATTTATATGCAAATCATACCTATTTTTTGTCACATCTTCATTATGTGTTTTAAAGCGGAATCAAGTTGAGCTTGTACGTTGACATACCCAAATACCGCAAATCGCATGTGATTATGAACATGAGTTTTAACATTTTTATGATTTTCATTTTCTCATTTAAGTGCATCAGAGTCAGATCCCTTACCAAGGTTCCCTCTTTTAAATTCATGTTAAATTCCCTGACTTTTCCAGGTTTTCCCTGACACATAAAAAAATAACTCAAAACATTGTAACAAAATAACTATTCTTTGACATGAATACATAGTATTTGGATTTGGAACATATTGTAAAATAGATATAAAATCGAAGTAAATTAAAAACTATATATATGTCAATTTCAATTAACTTTAAAATTCCCTGACAATTCCCTGACTTTATTACGCTTAAAACGAATTCCCTGACTTTTCCAGGTTTTCAAGGTTTTCCAGGTGAGAGGGAACCCTGCTTACTCCTATTTCCCTCGAGGCTTTCTTCGCCGTGATTAATACCGAATAACATAAATGGGAAACACAAAAAAAATATATTTTTCTTGGAACATCCACAAATTTAATTGTTTCTTAAATATTAGTCTTTATTAAAATATCTTTTATACATTTTTTCACGGCTCTGTTCAGCAGCTTTAATATTTAAATCAGACAGGAAATGACCGCGCTCTTTCATTATTAATTGTTTCTTGTACGAAAGATTGTCAAATTTAGTTTCATCCAATTCAAATTTCAGAATTATTTAGGTAAACGGTAAATTTATTTAATTATTATAAACTACACTAGCGACACAAATAAGAAACACACACGACACGCACCTTCCTAAACAACGCGAAGATGATAACTGATGGGTGAAAGGTAAATGAAAGAAGAGAGAGAAGTCGGGCCACGCTGCTAGAAAATCTTGTGATGCAGTTCGACGGATCCGAACAAGTTTCGACTTATTTCTCCGTTAACCAACTTCATAGCTGTGCCGATTACACTAGATCCGATGTCGCAGCCTGATTTCTGCGGTTGAGCATTTATTATGAGACTAATCTGTTAAATACTTATAATTATTTGGCGGTTCTGCATCGTTTGTAATTGAGTAGGTATTAGAAACAAGGTTATTGACCTAAATACGGTGTCTCGGATTGCTTTCTGTTGACAACACGAGGGTTTTTTGTATTACTGTCAATATTTAAATACGAAAAACTTTTTAGCCTCTTTTAATAATTTCACTACTAGGTATTGGTTTTTTATTTCACTATGTATGTAATGAAATATAAATGGTTTATTATCCGTTGGAATTTTGCAACAATATTTTTTTAAAATTGAAACTTAATATGTTAATTGCATACTTTAAAAAATAATTTATTGCATTCATTACATATTTTAACATCACATTACAATAAGTATTAGAAAAATATTTAAATTTGATAACGTCGCATCAGGCCGACACTGAGTTGAACTGCTGCCAGCGGTCTGAAAAGGGGGTTTAAATAATGATTTGAAATATATAATATTTCTTTCGGCGTAAATATAGGTACATTTAATTTTTTTAATCGTGTTTTCCTATCTTCTCTTAAAATTAATGCCACTATGACTGAATCACTCTGTCTTTGTATTATCAATATACGCAATAGGCGCATTACTACGAAAGCACCCTGGTGTCAAATATACTTTTTATTTTTAGAAAACTCAATATATTGAGATTATTCTCAATATAATGAGAAAAATCTCAATATATTGACTTTTATCTTAGTACTGTGATATTTTTGTGTATTTATTCACATTCCACTAGCGATTTAGGTTGTAAAAGCGTGTCTAGTCATAGGCGTTGCACGTAGATTGGAAAAAGGGGACCAGTTTTTCGAGAATTAACATTTGCGATTTCTTTAGGAAATTATTTTCGACGTATTCTTATTCAGCTTCATTAGAAACCACTCTGTTTAAATTTTGGCAACCTATTCTCAATGGTTTAACTTTTCATAGTCGTCTTTGTGCTTGCTTACAAGGACGGCTTGCTTGTTATCCAATTCTTATCTATCTATCTATCTTATATATACTTATAAAGTAACTATTTTGACACTATGAGATGTTAATTTAATCATAGGCGTCGCACGTAGAATTGAAAAGAGGATACATTTTTCGAAAAATTATATTATCTATTTTTTTTTAAATTATTGTTAATGGATTCTTATTCAACTTTATTAGAAACCCCTCTATACCAAATTTTGACAACCTACCTTCAACGCTTCTTTACTTTTCAATAAATAACTCAAACATTTATCGCCTGTTTCAGGGCGCTGTCTCTCTTTAATTTTAATTTTTATAATAATTTTTATAGTTAGATATTTGATTCAATTTAAAGGAGGCCACCTGAAAAAGCAATCCTAAAAATGCAGAAATAGGTCAGATCTCATCTATTGTGGTTGAATTGTCGTGTTCCCACTGCCAAAAAGTGAAGTTAGATATTTATAGTGTTTCATTAAAGCAGGTTAGTAAATTAGATTAATTTCCTTAGATGATTATTGAATTCCACTTTGTGGAATTGTTCATTAGCATACCTAGACATTTGGTATCAGAGGACATACTTCACTGAGGAATTGTAGGATATTTGATTTATATTAGCTTAAAATACATTTCTAATACAGTAAAAAATGTTACAAAAGCTAATAATAAGGAATATATGGGTAGATATTATGGGTGTAATTCAACGCAGGTTGGGGCTTTTGTCCACTGAGTAGTTAGTTTCAATACAATATTATTAATACCTAAAAATATATAAAAACTTTTACATAAAAGGTGAACATTATTCAAGTAGGTATTGTCATATTTAATTCACTGACAGGCTGTCACTTTTTGTCATTGTCGATATTTAACTTCAAATAATTTGAATTTTTATAATAATTTTTATAGTTAGATATTTGATTCAATTTAAAGGAGGCCACCGGAAGAAGCAATCCTAAAAATGCAGAAATAGGTCAGATCTCATGTATTGTGGTTGAATTGTCGTGTTCCCACTGCTAAAAAGTGAAGTTAGATATTTATAGAGTGTTTCATTAAAGCAGGTTAGTAAATTAGATTAATTTCTTTAGATAATTATTGAATAGAACTTTGTCTGTGGAATTGTTCATTAGCATACCTAAACGTTTGGTATCAGAGAACATACATATGACTTCATTGATAGGAATTGTAGGATATTTGATTTATATTAGCTTAAAATACCTTTCTAATACAGTAAAAAAAGTCAAGATATTGAGAATAATCTCAATATATTGTTACGGAAGCTCACCTACCTTTCTAGTTTATTAATTATGTTCCTGTTTACGTTAGACTTTATAATTTTTGTGATGCCTTTATTTTGACGATTTCTGGAACATTCTCGGTCACATTCTATTTTATTCTCGAGATCGCCGAAAAATTCTAGAACCCTGAAAACCTATATAAGCGCATTATTTTCGCCGATGGAGTCAGTTTATATTGAGCAGCCAAACGCGAGTCATATACTAGTGACAGAAACGTCAAAGTAAAGCGTTGACAGTTGTGTAATTTGTTCGAAGGATATTTCTTGTATATTCAAGAGTGACAATAAAGTTGTCTACGTGACCTGTTCCCACGTTAACCCAATTTAGAGGTTACAACATTGAGTTTTTTAAAAATAAAAAGTATATTTGACACCAGGGTGCTTTCGTACATTACAGTGTATAAATATTTACTATTTCTTTCCTTAAAGAAAGAATATACCCGCCACTGATCCAGTTAATTCCGCCATCCGCTAACATCAATGTAAACAATTTACCTTTATTTACGAGGGTCAGCGCGGCTGTGAAATATAAATTCTCCTCTGATCTAATCTGACGTACGATGAAGTGGAAAGTGGCTATTTATTTGGGAGCGCTTTTCAAATTATAGAACCCTCCAGGGTAGGACTTACAACGCTTTCCTCAGTTTAGGTTTCAATTTCAACATTATTTATACAGGGTGATTTTAAATAAAGTAGCAAAAATGAGACCACATATTACTTAGGTGAAAATAAACCGATTTAACCTAACATACCTATATCCCAAGTCGTTTAATAAAAAAGATACAGGGTGTCAAAGTTAAAATTTTATTTTCGATATTTGAAGATAACTTCTTAAAAAATTCAAATATTTACTGAAAATTTGTAAACCAGGGGTTTTTGCGGGTGAGAAATTCAAATTTGTTTCTAATTTTGACGTCACTAGTAGAGGGCGCCACCTATGGCACATTATGTTTCTTTTAAATGGCAGAACTTTTTTGCAGCTTAGTGTATCCATCTGACTATTGAAACAATCGATTCTCCTACCTGTTATATCTGAAAAAGGTATACCTTATTGAAGTTGTTAGGAGTAACAGTTTTCTAAATAATCCATTTGAATTATTCAGTGCACCGATTGAAAAGAAAAGTTCAGGTAAATTGACTTTTTTACTGAAAATATAGCAAAATGTTACTTGAAAAAGTTGTTCAGAACGGTAAATTATGGAGATGTGCAAAATTTCAAAAAGATCGACCTGCTTTGATAAAATCTTTGCGCTTTGTTGAAAAATGGTTTCATCAAACCTAGCCGATCTTCTTAAAATTTTGCACGTCTTCATAATTTACCATTCTGAACAACTTTTTCAAGTAATATTTTGCTGTATCTTCAACAGAAAAGGCACTTTACCTCAAACCAAAATAGTTTTTAATCGATGCACTCAGCATTTCAAATAGGATTATTTCAAAAATGGTTACTCCTAACGACTTTAGCAAGGTATACCTTTTTCAAATAAAACAGGTAGGAGAATCAATTATTTCTATAGTCAGATGGATACACTAAGCTGCAAAAAAGATCTGCCATTTAAAATAAACATGATGTGCCATAGATGGCGCCCTCTACTAGTGACGTCAAAATTAGAAACAAATTTGAATTTCTCACCCGCAAAAACCCCTGGTTTACAAATTTTAAGTAAATATTTGTATTTTCTAGAAATTAACTTATAAATAACTAGTCTGTTATAAAAATGTAATAGATAAGGATTAGAACACTAAAACCAGATGAACAAATTAGGACTATAGAATCAAGAAATCAAACTTGAAATTTCATTTTGATTACATCAAATTTTATTTATAAAGAGGAAGTAGAAGTATTTATTTTATACTGTTAATAATTAATGCTTTACGATAATTTATTGGTAAGGTAAGAGTTTAATTTACACATAAAACATAACAGTCAAAATAAGTAAATTATAATATACAGGGTGTCATCTAATCTAATCTAATTCGTAAGGAATAATCGCTTGGTATTAATGCTTGGACATGATGTACATGGCATGGATCAAATTGAGCCTCGATACGCCACACTTTTGAGTGGGACATTCCTTGTACTTGTTGAGTAAGTTGCCTTGTACTTATTCGGTGACTTTTCACCAATCTCTAAAATGTGTTGCAATATGTAGTGGACGCCGTGGTCCTCCATTTCTTCCACGATTCTGTTGCCGTATCACGCCCGTGTTAGACTACCGCGGTAAAAGTAGCTGCATTTGGCGATATCCATCAACTCCTAGTTGCTATAGGTGTCTATCGGGAAATCGTTCTGCGTACAGACGAGAAGCTGCTAAAGTATTTTATTTTACTTCACCATAAATTAAAACGATATTCTCGGAGTTGCTACATATCATTGCCATTTTTGACACATGAAAAACTAATGTAAACACTATCGTAAAAACGTTAACACTAAAATCGGATTTCAGTGTTTGGAATCGTCTACGTGTAGAGAGAGGATCTGCTGACAGCGCACAACGCAGGCCTCCAGTAATCCAGAGATATACATACAAGTTGAAAATACTACAACTTTAATAATTCTTTCCTCAGAAACTATAAGGATTTCCCTTTTTTTAAAGATATTGACTCCATTTTTCATGACGCATCTATTTTTTTTCTTTTAGATAAGGTGTGACCACCCTGTATGCATGTACTGATTGCCCACATTTATACCCCTAAAAATTCACCCTTAAAATCCTAAATAAAAAGTGGTATTATATGATACGATACAAATGTTCTATAATGTTAAATAACATTTTGAGCAATGTTAATATCTAGTAAAGTAAAATTAGTGGTAGCGAATTTACTGATTTGAACATTTCACCTAATTCCTCGTTTAAGTGGTCCAAAATTAAAAAACTAGATAGTGTTGTAAAGTTAGCTGAATATCTTTTAAATGATGTATCGCATAATACCACTCCATAATCCATTTAAGATTTTAACAGTGAAGGTTACTTAAACAGCATGCCCAGTGGGGAGAAAATACCTTGTGGCTTTTATACACCCACATCGATCAGAGTCAAAAGCCATGTGATATTTTCCCTTTCGTCGTTTCTCCTCAGTGGGCGTGTAGCTTTAGGAGTGCAAATTTGGAGAAATCAGAACTTTATGTTTTTTATTTTATTTTATTTTATTCCAAGCACATACGCAACAGGCAAATGCCCAATTATAGGTTACGGTAAAACATATACAGTGCAAAATAAACACAGAAGTGTGTACAAGACACAAAGATACTAACAAAACAAGAGAAAAAGGAACGAGACAAAAAAATTAATAGACAAAAAAAATTTATAAACAGAGAAATATATAAGTGAAACCTATATTACAAAGCTAAATACCTATCTAAATCTATCTTTACTAAGTACTGCATTTTTTATAGCTTGCATTGAACAGCAAAAAATATCTACACATGATTCTATATCATTGTACCTTGAGATAATTTGATACAATGGCGATGCTACAAGAATATTGGTGCGTGCAGTAGGAAGGTTAAAAACATTATTACTTCTTGCTGAAACTCGTGGTATTTTGAATTGGATATTGCTTAGAATACTTGGACATTCCAAAATGTTATGAATGATTTTATACAAGAACATTACTTGGGAGCCTGCCCTTCTTTTAGACAAACTATGAATATTGAACCGATCAAGTAATAATTTATGCGGAACACCCTGAGGAGGATATGTACCGTCCAATAAGTACAATGCAGATTTCATAAATCTACGCTGAACTCTTTCTAAAGACACAATATGACCAGCACAGATTGGGCTCCAGACTATTGACGCATATTCCAATTTCGAACGAATGAGCGTAGTGTATAGCAAACGTAAAGTAGATATATTGGCAAACTCTTTGGAATTTCTTATAATATAACCTAAAGTCTTAAATGCGGAAGACGTCAATATGTTTAGAGAAGGTTAAAGTTGGCTCGTATGTTACTCCAAGGTCTTTTTAATGTAATTTAGTCTAAGAAGTATTGTATTATTCAGTGTGTAATTAAATGTAATTGAATTCTTTTTCCTAGTGAAAGTAACGATATTACATTTAGACGCGTTCAAAGGTAAACAATTATGTAGACACCAATTGCAAACATTGCCAATTGCACTCTGTAACATGCCACAATCAGCAATGGTGTTAATTTCACATAAAAGTTTGAGGTCATCAGCGTACATCAGATAGTGCATCTGCAAATCCTCAACAATGTCATTAATAATATAAAAAGTAAAGGTCCGAATATGGAACCCTGCGGTACGCCAGATATTTGATGAAACAAATATGATATTTAAAACCACGATACTGAACAAACTGATACCTGTTATATATAGAAAAAGTTTTAAAAGGGAGTCAGATAATCCAAAAGCATCTAGTTTAGTTAATAAAATATAATGATCTAGTCTGTCAAAAGTCTTAGTGAAATCAGTGTAGATAACATCCACCTGACCCATCCTGTCAAGACTTTCACTGATAAATTGCGTTTTTTAGATTAAGTTAGTAACAGTGGATTTACCTTTTACGAAGCCATGCTGCTCACTAGATATCAAACAAGATAGATAACTATAGAAAACATTGTGTAACAAAATTTCAAATATTTTAGAAAAATTACAGATTATAGTAATTGGCCGATAGTTACACAGTTCATTCTTGCAGCCCTTCTTGAATATTGGACAAACTCTAGATAACTTCCAAGAATCAGGGTAACACGATGTTTTTAACAAGTTATAAATGATTGGTAGCGGGGCAGCAAGAGCAGACGCACAGTCCCTAATAAGAAACGCTGGTATTAAATCCGGCCCGGAAGTCATTCTAGGTTTGAGTCTCCTAATGGCAGCATATACCTCGTATACTGAAAAGTTTATTATGTTTGTGAAATTGGAATTTAAAGTAGAGGTTACAAAAGGACCGCTGCTAGGGTGTGTGTATGACTGAGAAAAATAATCTGCAAAACAGTTTACTATAACTTGCGGATCATCAAGAGTTTGACCATTGTACAAGAACATAGATGGTATAGACGAAATATTCCTTTTAGCATTTATAAAATACCAAAAGTTTTTTGGATCATTTTGAATATTATTTTCAATGTTTCGTACATATAACTTATAAGAACTGCTACTTCATGTTTAATCTCAGACCGCAAATGTTTAAAATAGTCTAAGAAGAAAGTATCACCAGACTGTTTATACTTTTTGAGTAAATTACTTTTTTGCCTAATGTTTCTAATTATTTGACCATTGAATCAAGGTGGATATTTTTCTATAATTTTTTTTCCTTGGCACGCAATCTTCAAAGATGTTATTTAACTTATTATAAAAAGCAGTTAATACAAAATTTAGATCGTCACTATCACTAAGAAAGGACCAATCAGTACTCAAAATAATATCATACAAAACAGGAAAATTTTCTGAAATTGAAGTCATTCTGTTGATTTAATGGAAATTTTTCTTTCTTAAAATGAGTATCAAGATTAATGACAAGTGATGGATGGTACCGTTCTTCAGTAAGGACGATATCCTGAGCTCTAATTACAGCAGCATTTGAATTAGATAATACTAAATCAAGCATTCTATCCTGAAAATTTAACACATTATTGATCTGAGTTAGGCCATAGAAATTTAAAAAATTCAGTGTTAATTGATAGGTTACAGACGTAGATTTATCAGCAACACATCTGAAATATTCAGAAATGTTAAAATCTCCAATCAATAGCAAATTGGTACCATAAAACTCATTTACAGACATTAATGCATTATACAGTAAATTATAATCATCACTATTGCAATATGGGGGAATATATGTAACAAGAATATAGAACCACTGGTGTTTTATTTTTACTTTTACTGATAGTATGTCAATATTATTAATGTCAGAAAATGTGGAACAAATAGACTTGATATCAAATTGAAAGGCATTAAATCTCCAATATAGCACCAGAAGAACACCACCACCCTTATTTGTGCTGGTAGCAACAAAGTCGCGGTCACATCCCAATAATTGATATCTGTCAGGATCAAAATTCCGAATTGCAAATACTATCATTTCTACTACTATCATTACCAAGTTTCAGTAAATGCATAGCCCTGATATTCCTCGATATACGATGTGATACTAAATAGATCCAATGTTTTTGTACGCAAACCACACACATTTTGATAATATAAAGAAAACGTAGAATAAACCATGCTGTTGGAGCCAGAGGCACCGACAGAGTGCAAAGTACTTTCAGGAGCAAGAGATGCAACTGATTGTTAAGAATGGTATCTTTAAACTTACTGTCTGTTTATACACATAACAATCAGGATTCCAAGCCGCATGATCAATTGCACCCTCAAAATTAAATGTAGCCTTGATACTGGAATAATGAACACATTTTAATACCGAGCTTTGACATTCTTTCAACGTATGATGTTCAGAACACCTAGGACAGGCAGGAAAACTTCGCGGAACTGAACGTTTTTTTTTAGTTTTTGCATTAAAAAGAAAAAAAACCTGATAGTCACGTTTTGGATGGCCCATATGTTTCTTATTTATTTACATTTAAGTCTATCTATTCATGTAAAACAGTATCTCTAAAAGAAACTTCTAAACTTCTTCGCAGGTGTCTTTGCCCTGCATTTTCTTGCACACGACGGCACAGCTGTTAAAGTAATTTTTCCTAACTTGAATGCACTTTAATCTATTTAATTTTTACGCTAAGTGGTCCGAAAGCGTCTAATATTTCTCCCTTCGTGTTGGGTTGATCCAGGCTGGTTCGTGTGCCGTTCTTCCACTTTTTCGTTATTGGTTGCCTATGCAAATTATATTAAAGAAATTCTCGCGTTCGCGGAACAAAACGAACAAGAATTTTGGGACACTTCCAACGAAACTATTATTGCAACACGCGCGGCCTGAATACCGAGTAGTTTTCGAACGGGCTCCAGATGTACACGCGTTCCAAAAAGTTTCTCGTCAGGAGGCACTAAATTAAAAATCAACGCAGTATCTATTAGGGCTGTCAATCCCTGAAAAAAAATTAGATCCCTGGATTTCGGAGACATTTATAATCTCAAATCCCGGGATTGATTACTGCTTATAATGTCTATATATGTACTCGTATTATGAAAAATTAATAAAAGAATAGAATGGTAAATATAAAAAACGTTATATTAGGATTAATATAAATAATCATATACAGGTAAATAAGTGCGAAATATTTTTTGGGGGTGCCGAAGTTATTTCGTGAAAAAAAGTTCATATAAACGTAGGTCGAAATACAGTGTTCGTTTCGCTTCGTTTCGAGATACAGTGTTTAAATTTTAATTTTTTATTTATTTTTATTAATTATTTCAGTTTTAAAGATTTTGACTCGAAATTCGAAACACGCTTTGGAGGGATAAATATACATTTTTTGGAGTGATCCGAACATTTCTACTTGCACCAGTGACGTTCGTGCGAGAATGCCACAACTTTTTTTAATAAAAAAAAATGGTGCGCCGCTGACTTTTTCCGGTTTTGATATATTTTTTAGAAATCTACCATCAATTCTGAATGAAATTAATCTTCAATTTTGTTCGTAAGATGCACCGTTTTTGAGGAAAAAATAAAACATATTTTGTTGTAGGTTTTGTTAATCTTTTATTTAAAGATATCTTTTACTAAAGTGTTATTATAGTCAAAGTAAAAATGCAATTAAATATTGAAAATAAAAAGTTGATAAAAATGAAGGTAAAAAAAAACAGAGAAATATAAATTATAATTTCCAATGTATTTTTGTTCGAAAAATAAAACATGATCATTAACGAAGACCACGTTAGACCAAAACCGGATTAAAAAAATTCACGAAATTTGTAAGAACCAATAACTTTTTTCGTGATACATTTTTACATCTAATTTTTGTAAACCATGAAATCTTAAGATGTTGTAAATCTTGTATTTAATAGCAGTTCTAAAATAATACACCAACTGCTCTATTTTTCCTGTTACATTTAAAAACTTTCTTATTTCAAATCACTGCATTTTGCGCTTGAAGTTCTGCAAAACCAATAATTTTAAACACTTTACTGTGACGCGTCGGATAGTGACGCTCAAATGAAAACCAATGTTAATAATATGCCAATGTATACAAAAATGTCTGTTGTATATGAGTATACATGCAATATAAACAGGAAATGGTTTTTTGGGAATTATAGATTCAAATATACAGTATGCGCCAAAAGTATGGAATAAATTCAATAAAAACGAAATAATTATTTTTTGGGAAAAATCCTCGAACAGGTCGATTTTTAATTTAAAAAATACATATTTTAGCGTAAAATGCGATTTTCAAATGTTATTTGTTTTCGAGTAATGACGTCATTTTTAAATGGCAACACCATATTTTTTCCTTGATTCTGAAAGATAGTTTAATTCTCTATTAGACAGTACTAAAATTTTGCCCTCTTACATAGGATAGTTTTCGAGTAAATGACGATTGAATGTTAGAAAACGTAAATTTTATCCATAAAAAAGTAACAATTCTGAGGTATGTAAAATAAAATACAATTGATTAAATTTTATACTTAAATTAAATGTTCGAATTGCCATTGCCGAATGAGCAAGTCTGTGAAATTCTTCTTGCACATTATGAATGATTTCTGGGGTAACTCTGCGTATTTCGTTCCGAATGCGATTTTGAAGTTCTTCTAAATTACGTGGTTTATTAATGTACACTTTTGACTTCAAGTATCCCCATAAGAAATAGTCAAGAGGTGTAAGATCTGGCGATCTTGCAAGCCATTCTATCGGTCCGCGTCTGCCGATCCACCTCCCAGGAAAACAGTTGTCCAAAAAATCTCGTACAGGGCGCGCATAGTGCGGAGGTGCACCGTCTTGCTGAAACCATATGGTATCGTCAGGAATGTCAGGGTCGTTATCGTTAGGAAAAATTACTGCAAGGGCTGAAACAAGGTCATTTTCTAGAAACTCTAAATATCTTTGTCCTGTGAGGGTTCTTTCAAAGAAGAAAGGCCCTACTATTCTGTCGTCAACTATTCCAGCATACACATTTAATTTCTGAGGGTGTTAGGTATGTGCCTATGCCATCCAATGAGGATTTTCCCTACTCCAATATCTGCAAGTTTGACGGTTTACTGTACCATTCAGACAAAATGTGGCCTCATCTGAAAAAAATATTTGCCGGTGTAAATTTCTGTTTCCTTGACATAAATCCATTAGAATTTCGCAAAAGTGTAAGCGGCGATCGGGATTATCTTCATTGAGTTCCTGCACAAGTTGAATTTTGTAGGGATGATATTTTTCCTTCCTCAAGATACGTAGCACTGTGCTCTTACTAGTGTCATTGT
Organism: Monochamus alternatus; assembly: GCA_037114965.1. Classification (NCBI taxonomy): domain Eukaryota; kingdom Metazoa; phylum Arthropoda; class Insecta; order Coleoptera; family Cerambycidae; genus Monochamus; species Monochamus alternatus. The sequence continues at coordinate 23,086,411 of CM073431.1, forward strand.
TTAATGCAACCAATCGTGAAGAATTATGAGGATTATCCACCATACTTATCAAAATGTTCTGTTTCTGATTTTCATTAATGCTTGGACGTCCAGGTTTTGGAATATTTACAACATTGCCAGTTTCTCTAAATTTAGACTCTACCTTACTGACTGTTGATTGGCTGATAGGGCGATCTGGATATTTTTCATTAAATAAATCGCAAACTTCCTGCTGAGTTCTAGTCATATTCCCGCATCCGATAAGAATTAAAATTTCAATTCTTTGAGTAGCAGTTAAATGTGCGATAATACTTTAAATTGAATAATAATTTCTATGTCGCTTTCAATACTTATTAGAAAGTCGGTGTGACAATGACACTTTGCAAAGATTTTCACCTACGTGATCCATAAAAAAACTATGGAATTCGAAAAACTAAACTTGATAACGTTTTTGCTGTATTTTAATTGATTTACGTTTTCTAACATTCAATCGTCATTTACTTGAAAACTTTCCTATGTAAGAGGGCAAAATTTTAGTACTGTCTGATAGAGAATTAAACGATTTTTCAGAATCAAGGAAAAAAATATGGTGCTGCCATTTAAAAAAAAATCGATGACGTCATTACTCGAAAACAAATGACATTTGAAAATCGCATTTTACGCTAAAATATGTATTTTTTAAATTAAAAATCGACCTGTTCGAGGATTTTTCCTAAAAAATAATTGCTTCGTTTTTATTGAATTTATTCCATACTTTTGGCGCATGCTGTATACATTGGAATAACATGCCTATAGTAAATGCCTATATATAGGGATTGAATTGACGTGCATTTACTGACGTGTTCAAGGACAGCCTAAAATAATATGTTAATAATAAACAAAAAAATAGATATGTACACAAATAATTACGTCCTTCATGAGCCGTAGCGTAAATATACTATTATAATTAAAATTATCATTAAATAAGAGAGGCAATGATAAAATATAAAACACCACATCAACGATATTCTTGCTATACCTACGTAACATATGTTAGCTTGTTTTAAAAGTTTGCTTGACCTGGCGAATCTTTTGCTATCAAATAGAAAAGATAATAATAATACTTTTTAGTTTTTAGGACTTTTTAGTATTATATATCCTCATCCCATCAGTGACAAATTTTCTATAAACGCACATGACAGAAGTTAGTGTTATAAATAAAGAAGTCATCTATTGCGTAAAAATGTCAAAATGTCTGAGAATCCGGTAAAAAATTCAAATTATTTTCATTAGCATAAAAATTACAACGTGAAATAATTTAAAATTTCCCTGTATATTCCAAATATAACATATGTATAAGTCAGAACAAATTAATAATTTGAAATTTTCACATGGTGGTGAATACAAAATCTGTAGTCAATTTAATGCGGTTTTCATAGATATCTGTCCCCTTCGTTCAAGTTGGAAATAAAACGGAGAAGAAAAAGCTTAAGAACCTTCTGAGAATGACCATCTAAGCCGATAAATTTTGAAATTCTGGAATGACGTCCCGAATAGTTAAATATTGCAACAAAGTTTTGAATAGGTAACCAGGTAGGTGAGCACTGTGATCGATTACACTGGTAAATCCATTAGTACAAGGCCGAGCTGGTTTCTTTAAAAGATTATATAAGATTAGTGGAACTGGGTTACAACACGGTATGTCTGTATGCAAATTACATAACACACAGAATGTAGCTCAGGCTGTCAGGTCAGAAAAGGATTACTGAATTGTTGTTTTAATGGACATTATCTTTTTATCTCTTTTGAAACGGTTTGGGAATATCACATTTTAATTTAAATCACTGTCGACATATCTACAAAACAGTACCTTATTTAGCAAGCCAATGCTAATTACAAACTAACCTTGGCAATGGTCTTCCACGTGTATCGCCAAGGTTAGGTGTAGAAGCTTCGAGAATGCAATGCACTAGCAAGCAGACGCGACGTGTGAAACGTTTATCTACAACTCTGCCTTTGACGGACCATTAATTACATCGCTGCGAGCGTGCCGCTCCAATTCTACTCCTGCTTCGCTAATTCGTCCTGCGACGGCCAGGCATTATCAGAAAAACGACCTACAAACTGTTGAATAGCGCCTCGACGCGTTCTGTTCATAAGAAAACAATTGTGTTAACAATTACATAAATAACAGGATCATTTCGTCAAAGCTCAAATTACACTATTTGACTAATTTTTATAAAGCATTTATGATGTATGGCCAACCCTGACACGAGGTCAAATTGGAATTAAACGCTCGCCCTGGATCGCGAGGCGTGACGTCATTGCCTCCTACAGCTTCTCAGTAGTCTCAATACTCGGTCGCCTCGAACTTGGACAAGAGTCTTTCTGTCTTAAATTAAAACTGATTAGCTGTTGCTTCTGTTATTTAAAAGCTTATTTGCATTTGCAAATGCTGAAATGAGAGGTGTAAAAATGCAACGGTAAGTTTTAAATCAAAATCGTTCATAGCAGTTAAGTTTTTCAAATAATGTTGATAGGTACTAAAAAATGTATTAATTACGTTACAAAATTAATAATAAAATGGAATCTTTTGGTTTCTGAAAAAAGAGTTTTATGTAGATGCCTAAGAATTTAAACTTAACTAAACTAAAAATCAAAAATAAATTTTACATAAGTATGCCACAAATAAATAGCTTCAGACAATATCTTTACATAAGTATATTATAAATTATTATTAAACTAATTATTTATAAATCTAATTTACTAACTAATTTACTATAAATTATAAATCTTATACGGCAAATATTTATTTGATTTGGATCCAAGAAATTTGTCGAGCCTCTTGTTTTTGCCACACGTTTTCCGTATTGGGATTTTGGGATAAACTAATAATTATCAACATTTGACGAGATGATTACTTATACTCGTATTTTGGTCTCGCGCCCTAATCCCTTCATACACGTCATCATCCGATATAGCTCACTTATTAGATTAAGGCGTTTACGATATTGAAAATATATCGTAGAGCTTGAATTATTCTCCATTCTTAAGAATACAAACACAAAGTCACAACAAATTAATTACATTTAAAATCAAATTAGCGGAAAAATATACCAGAAATTCACCTATTATAAATATTAATAACACAATTTTTCAAATCGGAGAATCGGGGAACATATATTTTTTTCTTCACTTCGTAAAACAATATTGGAAGAATGATGACACCTGGATCCCGGTGCTGCTGGTGCATTGAGTTTTTGGAATGACAGTGGTATTTCCTTTCACCCCGAGAATCTCTTTCTTGCTCTTGTCTGCTTTTTTTGTATATCAATATGTTGGGTCGTGCATGTGCAAGGAAGATCGCAGAACATCGTCTAAAGCAGTGCCCAGTATACTTAGGCAATCTGAGAAATTCGGTAATCTTTTTTAGGAATTGAACCTATATTATTTATATACACTGCTTGTCTAGTACATTTTGAATTCCTGTACGTGATAAAAAATCGGTTGTGATCAATGATGGATGGACGTAGATTTGCATATTTGCGGAAAATTTCCAAAAAGTTGACTCCTTCTATATCTCCTTTTGGTAAATAATCTAAGAACATTAGTTTTGGTATTAGGAATAGTAGCTTTAATGAACGCATCTTCAATGTTCTCTGCACGTAAATAAGTTAATTCTTCTCTCCTACAGGCTTCAAATATACCAAAAATCAAGACAACTTTTTGGAATAAGTACTTTTGATCATTTGCCTCTTTGATAAACCGTTCAACTCGTTCCTTGGAAAATATTCTGGGTCTATAACCACTTGATTTCCTTTTGAGGAAAGTAATAACATTGGTATATTTACTAATACCCATATTTCTATTCAATTAAATTGTAGGTCGCAGCATGAAATAATTACTCCATAATGTAGAGGGTGCACAAGTACCCTAGAATAACTTTCTTCAAAATATTACATACCTTTTTTCCAGTACACCAAATATCATATTTTGCATAAGTTTTTTGGTACAATTTCTTCGATTTCTAAGGAATCAATGTACATAAGGCAGCTTCTGTCTCATTTTTTATTTCAGAATTTTCAGTATCACTAGAATTTACCTTACACATACTGACGTCTTATAAAGAATTAATACCGAGTTTAATTATAGGGGTTTAATTTTAACAGAACTCAGAATGTTTTAAAATGTTTGTATAGTTTGTAGACATCGTACCATAGCAACTGCTCCATAACAACAACCTTATAGGCAACTTAGTTAAAATTGTTTAAATAAAATAGTCTATCTTTAGTTTTGTTGGGTTTTTGCCACACTTCTGAAAAAATAAAGATTAATGAAATAAGCCCTTGCGCCAAACGGACAGTTTGGTTTTTATGTTAAGGTTAACAGTTTAAAATTTTACTCTGTCAAACTTGACATACGTTTAATATTTTTACTACTATTTTGAGAACCAAAAGAGAGAGTTTTTCGAAACGTCAAAAATACGGAAGTGCGCGATAGTGATGTGATTTTTGTTATTTTTTACTTATCTGCTGTTTTTAGTGTGAGATTTTTTTGGTTAGGCAAACTTAGTTTCAAAAATAACCCTTGACTGATCCGTTTGGCGCAAGGGCTTATTTAATTAATCTTTATTTTTTCAGAAGGGTGGCAAAAACCTAATAAAACTAAAGAAAAACTAAAATTATACCACAAATAAATAGCTTCAGACAATAAAATAGTCTAACGATCGTATTAGCAAATGCAATCGAAGATTATGCCGAAACTATTTTAAATATTTATTTGACGATTTTACGAAAAACCTTGTTCGATACATGCTGCGAAATAGGTGTTTTAGGCACTTAACCTAAGGTCTCATTTGGTCTTCATGTCGCGTGCCTAAATCACTATTTATCGAAAATAGCTATTAAATGCTTTAGAGGGGTCAGAAAATTATAGTTTGTTTTCAGATCGCATTAAAAATCACCAAATCATTCAGAAAATGTAACAAAAAAAGTGCCAAATAACCCCACTCTGCCTTTGACGGACTGATTAATTACTTTGCTCCGAGCGTGCCCCTCCAATTCTACTTCTGCTTCGCTAATTCGTCCTGCAACAGCCAGGAATTAGCAGGAAAACGACCTACAAACTGTTGAATAGCGCCTCGGCGCGTTCTGTTTGTAAGAAAATACTTGTGTGAGCGATTTCCTAAATAACTCCCGTTTTTTCCAGCTCCCTTTCTTACGTCTGTTCACACCCTACATCTGGCGTTTATCGTTCGTAGGAACTGCTAGTTTATGACCTGGTTCCGGTTCGTAGAGTAAATTACATTGTTACTTGTGTTTTCTTGACGTTTAGTACTTTTAGTACCCAATTTTTTTCTCAGACACTTTCAAACGAACGTGTTGAGCAGTCATCAATCATGAAACTGAAGCGAAGTCTGACTAAATTGATAAAGTGTTGGAGTAACTGCCTTAAACTCTGGAACATAATGTTAATAATGCCGTGAAGCAGGCGTTACTAATGCCGAATTATCAAATCTCATCTTACTCCAGCTTCTTTCGATCTTGAAATAACATTTCAAATCTTATAATGAGATCTACGACACATTACAAGATTAAAAAGTTCAATTTCCAGCGCAGAAATGAGATAATAAAGAAAGCAATACTTACAGGGTTGGTTATATGTTATATTTTAAGTTTGATCATTGCAATTGCACGATTCAGAATAATTGATTATAACAATCAGGTTGTTTTGACAATTAACATAATTTATGGGCAATAAAAGTTATGTTTGAAATAAAAAGTTTTATTTTCTCTATAGACACAAAAACAGAACATTAAATTAATTTTAATACATGTACAGGGTGTCCACGAAAGAATGGGCCATACTTCTTTGGACAAAAATAATGTGAATTAAATCAGCTTACCTTAGTACAATTTTACTTTATTAAGATGTTATAGGCATGGGAAAGTACTTTTTTTATTTTATTTTTTTACAATAATTTTTTTATTAGTAGGGTAATTGTACCGAAATTTTGGAAAAGAAGGTTGAGAAAAATAAAATTTTGCACCGAATGGTGTATCATTTGTAAAAATCCACCTCTTAAGGTTTTCGAGATATAAAGAATTTTATTATAAAAACGTTGAAAAACTAAAATATTTCTTATTCAACAATAAGTAAATGATGACTTATGATATATTGGCTGTTTTGTTTTTAAGATTGCTAGCAATTTCACAGCCATCATGGTAAGAAATTGGATCATTTTAATTACTTATCACAAAAGTCGTCAATAACAGAAAAAATAAAAGAGATAGGTATAGGGAAGTGTAACATGGATAGATAGAGGGTAAAATCTACAACAGTTTTTGATTGAATGTGCAGGTGTTCTATTTAGAAAAATCAAAATTTTGCTGTTGGAAGTTAAGCAAATCCGACAATAAATTTTTACTACCCTGTGTAAAATTAAACAGTTTTTAAAATATCTGTAACAAAAGATAAGCATCCCCCTATTTTTTAAGTGTCGATACTTCAGCTTGCATGATGTAAAAAATAGGCAATTTTGAATTAGGCGATCGAAAAGCAACTTCGTTTTGATAGAATTGAAATATCGACTATTAGAGATAGATATAAGGAAGCTTGGATAAAAGCCTCCCTAAATTACGCGTAGAATCCAACTATGCAAAAATATACAGGATGTTCTATTTAAAATAAACAATTCCTAAATTTTCAAAATTGAAGTCGAAGTAATCTATGAAATATTCTAATGAACCGTTACCATAAGACAACCCGTAGAATCATTATATCCTGAAGAAAAAGATAATAAATATTAATTAATAACAATAGTTTTTTGTTTAAAAACTGATTAAAATAAGAAAATAGCAAAATTTATATCGCTTAGGTTGTTAAAATTATATTTATTTTTGTTCTCTAAAATTAAAAAGAGCAGTTCAAAAATGATTTAAAAATTCACTTTCGCACGGAACTGGAAACTAGTACACTGGAAAAACTAATAAGGCGTATAGTCGGTAACCGGACAAAAAATTGAAAGAAATTCCCAAGGAAAGAAATAAATTACATTTTGCAACACCTAAGTATTTTAGTGCAGCAAATTCAACTGCTTTTGCCGCTATTGTTATTAATTATTAATACAATTAATTTGTGGTTTTAATTTGTAACAATTTGGCATACCTGATGTTACAATAAAATTTTAGCCCCGCTTACCCAGTTTCTACAAAATAACACAAATGTTTCTGCTTCTTGTCCGTTTTGAACTTGTAACTTATTGACAGCAGCTATGATATGTTCGCGTAAAGCATCACTAGTGTCCACTTCGGCGCAATATACTTAATTTTTTAAATATTCCTACAAAAATAAATCCAAATGATTTAAAGTCAGGAGATCATGGCGGCCATGGCACGGGTCTTCCTCGTCCAATTCCCTGCTATTAATGCTCGGATACCCTGTACATGGTATGGATATAATTGAGCGTCGTGTATGATACGCCACACTGCTGCAATACACCGTGGACGCCCTGGACTTCCATCTCTTCCACGACTCGGTTGCAAATTTCCCACGTCACGCCTGCGTGTGCAGTACACTTGCATACCGTTGTAAAAGTAGCTGCATTTGGCACATGTTTACCGGAAAATCGTTCTGCTAAAGCATTTTTAATTCACTATAAATTAAAACGATATCCATTAACTGTGAGTTGCTATAGGCGTAAGCCATTTTTGATATTTGAAAAACTAATTTAAATACTCGTAATCGCATCTGCAATTATAACTTATTCCATCTTCTCTCTGACCTTCCGCGACACCTTGCAGCTTAGGATGTCTGGTTCGCTGACCTTTCCTTCAAATTTAGCCTTAAAAACCTAATGTAATCAGCATCAAGAGCCCGACGCATTTAAATTCAGCTCCCTGAATTAGAGAATTCATTTTCAGACGACTGAAGTGGCCGCTGTAGGTGACAGACTAAAAATAAAGTGAGGCGAATTTAATTTAATCTTGGTGTTTTCCGTAATTCTCAATTCTGTGCAATTAAGGTGCTTCCTTGTAATTTGCGAGTAATTACTGCATCGTATTTTTTAGAAACGTTGTCGTCGTTGTATAAAAGTGAACAGTACTGCGTTGGCAAATCGAGAGAAAGAAAGAAAAATATTTTTAGAAAAGTACGCCACTGAGAATTAGTCTTCTTGAAAATACCGCAAAACTTTAATTATAAAGCATTATTGCCAACATTTCTGTTGCATTCTGGCAATATTTGCATTGCAAATATTGACAGAATCAAATTATGTTTCAGATTTGAGGTCATTTTCTTTTTATTTTTCATATTTAGAGGTTCCAAGGAAAAATATTTATAATTATGAGGATGAGGGGGTGGCGTTTATGATGTATAAATATTATTAATATATTAAAAATGTCTTTACGTATTTTCACCTATAATACACTAAGAGCTTTGATATTACTGAAATGATTTTGTCATTCAGAATGCTGAAAGCGTGTTGCTTGGTAATTTCCCGAAGTCGCAAAGGGAAATTACCTTACAGCAACACGCTTGAAGGAATCTATAATAAAATTTTGAGTATTTATCAAGAGTCGTAGTGTATTCGGTAAGATAAAATAAATTAATTGTCAAAATCTGACATGCGTGCGTTGCCAAGATATGAACGCTAATTCTGTGCATATTTATTAAACATTTAGAAAACGGCCATTCTCTAGCGTATTGTATTTGGCATTCCTTAAAAAACTTAAATCACTCTAAAAATCGTCATAGGCCAAACGTGTGGTGGGGTCAACCGGCGGCGTTTGGAATAAACAACAACCCAAACTTTTTTCATGTGTAGTATTTAATTGTATACAGCAAAAAATAAGAATCACTTGTCGATTACTAGCTATTGATACAATAGACTCGTTTAGTGTGACGTCATAGACAGAACCGTATAATTCGTATACGGATTACTCTTCAAAAATCAAGGGTAGACCACCTGAGGAGACGAAATCGATTCGTTTATATATATTTTTAAGGTCTCGGTCTCTCCAGAACGTATCCAGAACCAAATCGAATATGGCCTGGAATGTTATATAAATTTTAATTCAAACAGGAACATAATTAACAAACTGAAAAGGTAGGTGAGCTTCCATCTATATATATAATATTCTCGTGTCACAGTGTTAGTCATCATACTCCTCGGAAACGGCTTGACAGACTTTTATGAAATTTTATATGTATATTCGGTAGGTCTTAGAATCGGTCATAATCTATTTTTCATATCCCTAAGTGATAAGGGTGGTCCACCCCAAAAATTTTTTTTATTTTTTGAACAACTTTTTTTATTTTTATTTTTTTTATGATGTGGCATTAAAAAATACATACAACCCTTAATTTTCACCCTTCTATCACATACCCCTATTTTTTAATAGCCATTTTAGTAATTAGTAGCATTTTTAATAATTTAATCATTTTTAACCCTAGTCGATAACTGATTGATTATCACTAGATCAGTTATCCCCGCCAGGGGGTCTATTCTCGAACATTCGCAGAGCAATACGTATGCGAATTAGATATGTTTTTCTTTTTCTTTACAACGGTAATTAAGAGAGACATAACCATGTAATTCGTATACGGATTAGTCTTCGAAAGTCAAGAATAGACACCCAGGCGTCTACCGGTGTCACTTCTCACCACAAACCTAGAAAAAATATAGACAGCGTCGGTTCATGATATAGGTCACGTGACATGTTCCGCGTTTCTAGAGACCTAAGGTCCAGAAAATTGATAGTTTATTTGCTTTATGTTGGCGGTTGTGTAAATATGATGGCTGCATTGCAATATGAAATTAACTAGTTGTCATTTTAAATGTCATTAAAGAATGTGACATTAATGTGACCAATCACAGTAAACAAATGAGATTCACGCTACAATACAACCAACGTAAATTGGCATAAAAACCAAGTTTTAGTGATTCTGGACCTTTTCCGGCAACCATGAATTAGCGGCCGCCGGCAATATGACACTGGCACAGTCTATAATTTTTCTAGGTTTGTGCTTCTCACCCAGTAAACAACACGGAGTAGGGATGAGAACGAAGCCGACTACCAAAATATTCACTAGAAATAATTCATATGGCAAAATAACGTTTGCCGGGTCACCTAGTAACAATATAAAAAAATGTTACAAAACTTCCATAATTTTCATATATTATAACGCTACACCCGTATGTCTTGGAGTCCCTTTCCGCTCCCGCAATATTGTCGTCAAAATGGGTGACAAAATGGCGTCCTCTCAGGGGATCAAGCTCCAGCAACACGAGCTTTTAATTATCTTATTTAATTAAAGTCGCTAATCTTGAACTCAGCGGATCATAACCGTAGACGAGAGACAGTTATCATCAACATTTTCGCAGATGTACTCTGCTTCAAGATTTCCCGAGCTGTCTCCACAGCAGTAAGGCTATGTTTTTTCAGCGTAAATGCACAGTAATTAACGTATTAAGACAGAACGTGCTTCTATCACGCTGAAATTATCTTTCAATTAATTTTAATCTACACGCAAACATTTTCTATGACGGTAAATTTTCAGAGCATCACAAACTAAAAGACTATGTTATATAAGGAGTAAATATAGAATATACTTGAAAACGGAGAAACTCAACACACAAATTACAAATGGAAAGCACATAATGTTGGATCAATCTAAAAATATTATTTCAGTCGGTGATCTTCCTACTCTATTACTTATGAGAATGTAAATTGAAAACTGGTTTGTATTTTTGACCAAATTCATTTATCTTTATGTATTTCGACGCGCTAAAATTCGAATCTGAAGTCTATCGAACTACATCACCCACAGATTTTGCCAGAAAAAAAAAACGCGAGAAATAGCTGCAAAAGGCAAAATCGCCAAAAAAGTAGTCTGTCCTTTTGACCAGATCTATGCTAGTGTAGTGCACGAAAGAGTTATCAAGAAAGATGTGATGGAAAGAAGGAAATTGGTTCACAGTTCGGAGCTCATAATAGATGGTTAACTCATTATCACTCTAGAGTGGGGTGTTCGCCCCAAGGTGGTTCAAGTAATGTGATAAGTTAATTGTTGTAATCTGTTGTATATTTGAACTGCCTTCTGTAATTTATATGTATAAATAAATACTTCTTGCAGTCAAACAATTAAAATTATAACAAATGATTATTAATTACTGTCTAGTGTCTTATTAGTGACTTCGTAGTAGTGACATCTGGTGGAATCACAAGCATATTCGTACCATTTTAAAGAAGTAGTTTATTCCTAAACGTGGTGCATAGATCTAATGATATCGATAAGTTAATAAGAACATTAATCACCTATATGATTTAATTAACTTGACATGAGTGTAAATATACCTATTAAATCCATCGGATGAGCCTGAGATGCATTCAATCGGCATTCAATAAATTCAACCATGCATGTAAAAAAAATAGCTTCTGACATCATCAGGAGGAAATATAAATCTGATAAATTTCAACACTAGACATCAGGTATTAATTCCTATACCTATATTTAAGTATTTTGACGCACTGAATGTGAATTCGAAATCTGTTTAGCACAAACACCGTCAAAATTTTGAGTAAATTGCAAAAAATAGCGAAAAATCGCAAAATATCACATACATACAGTATGCAAATGTCATTTGTTTTCGAGTAATGAAGTCATCTATTTTTTTTAAATGGCAACAACATATTTTTTTCCTTGATTCTGAAAGATCGTTTAATTTTCTATCAGACAGTACTAAAATTTTGCCCTCTTACATAGGAAAGTTTTCGAGTAAGTGACGATTGAATATTAGAAAACGTAAATTTTATCCATAAAAAAATAACAATTCTGAGGCATGTAAAATAAAATACAATTGATTAAATTTTATACTTTTTTCAGATGAGGCCACATTTTATCTGAATGGTACAGTAAACCGTCAAACTTGCAGATATTGGAGTCGGGAAAATCCTCATTGGATGGTAGAGGCACATACCCAACACCCTCAGAAATTAAATGTGTGGGCTGGAATAGTTGACGACAGAATAGTAGGGCCTTTCTTCTTTGAAAGAACCCTCACAGGACAAAGATATTTAGAGTTTCTAGAAAATGACCTTGTTCCAGCCCTTGCAGTAATTTTTCCTAACGATAACGACCCTGACATTCCTGACGATACCATATGGTTTCAGCAAGACGGTGCACCTCCGCACTATGCGCGCCCTGCACGAGATTTTTTGGACAACTGTTTTCCTGGGAGGTGGATCGGCAGACGCGGACCGATAGAATGGCTTACAAGATCGCCAGATCTTACACCTCTTGACTATTTCTTATGGGGATACTTGAAGTCAAAAGTGTACATTAATAAACCACGTAATTTAGAAGAACTTCAAAATCGCATTCGGGACGAAATACGCAGAGTTACCCCAGAAATCATTCATAATGTGCAAGAAGAATTTCACAGACTTGCTCATTCGGCAATGGCAATTCGAACATTTAATTTAAGTATAAAATTTAATCAATTGTATTTTATTTTACATACCTCAGAATTGTTACTTTTTTATGGATAAAATTTACGTTTTCTAACATTCAATCGTCATTTACTCGAAAACTTTCCTATGTAAGAGGGCAAAATTTTAGTACTGTCTGATAGAGAATTAAACGATCTTTCAGAATCAAGGAAAAAATATGGTGTTGCCATTTAAAAAAAAATCGATGACGTCATTACTCGAAAACAAATGACATTTGAAAATCGCATTTTACGCTAAAATATGTATTTTTTAAATAAAAAATCCACCTGTTCGAGGATTTTTCCCAAAAAATAATTGTTTCGTTTTTATTGAATTTATTCCACACTTTTGGCGCATACTGTATATTGGCAGGTACTCAATTTAAAGGTTACTTCGCTTGCCGATATGTAAAAATGTTTCCGAAATGAATAATTGCGGAATCGAATAAAACCCGTTGAAAACCCGTGAAAGGCCGTTGCGGACTATGTCAACTATTAGGACGTCATTAACGAAGACCCTGTATAACCAGAGAACCTGTTAATAGCATACACATATACTTCGTTGAATATGGATCAAGTGGCCTCGAGCATTAATGTCAACAAGAGGGGCTTATCGAAGTGGGCACCTCGCAGTTACCTAGAAAAACGGTGCAGTAAAAGTTTCCTTGGCAGTTAATGCTGACCCGTGATTTCTAGAGTTTCTTTTAATGCAATTGTTAGCATTTCTAGGGCCTTTATTGAGAGCGGTAAAGTTTGAATTGATTGTACGTCGAGTTCGAATAATGGGAAACAGTCGAGTGTCCTGTGAAACTAGCAAAGCCTCGAAAGAGTAGTTTGTCTTCATTAGTTTTCGTTTCCTCTTTTGCCGTGCTGGGGTTTAGTTGATGTCAAAAAACATTGTTGGTAATTCTCAGCATACTATGGAAATAAAATGTCATAAATAATGGTCTCGAACTAATAATTCTCAATTCATCTAGGAGGCACTTATCAAATGGCTTGGAATGAAACATAACTTCAACTCTACATACATATAAACTATGTGTGATTTTTTTTTACAAATTTAGTTAACTCTATTAAATATTCACTATTAACGCTTGCTTCGAAATGAAAAATAAAACATAGATTTACATTTAGATTAAACTAAAACTAATTTCAAAGTTTGATCGAGCATTACTAACCTTCATTAAGCATTTTTACAATTTTATCAAAGCAACTGAATAAAGCTCTAATTACCAATGAACATCAAGGCAAGGTCTAATGACATTCAGAATACGTTATCTTGATAGAAAATTAATGAGCAGCTGGATTTGTTTTCCAAAAATTAATCCGTAATCGATTTGTTTGTTTCCTCACTGATAGATATCAGATGTGTTGTTATTGTAGATATGTTGTAGGCTTATTGTAAAATAAGGCATATACAGGGTGATTCATTAATAATTGTACATACGCTAACTGGATAATCCTGGGCTGAAAATATGAAGATTTGGCACATAATGCTTAGATAAGATATGGATCCTTGGATGGAGTTACAGAGTATTTTATTTAAAAAATTTTAAATGATGTTTGCCCATTACTTTAACCCTGTTTGATGTTTCCCTATCGTACTTGGTATAAAGTTTAGATACTTTAGCAAAAATGCTACAAAATGGTTCATGGCTACTACCAGAGGCGTACGACGGAGCTAGAAGGGCTGTTACCCATTCTTCACTTTTACGCCACTGGTGGAATTTTTATTTTGGTACCATTCTTCAATACTCTAGTGCAATACTATAACAATCTCTTGACAGAAGACACCGACTTGAATAATAATAATATGACAAATGAATTACATAATAAAATAAAAATGATTGGGCTAAATGTCTAAATTAAAAAATCTTGAAAAAAAATTACTTTACCGCTATGAAGGAAAGGTTAATTGCATAGAAAGTATCGAAGAATTGAAAAATTTAACCAACATAAAAATTTCTCCAGTGGCGTAGAAGTTAGGAATGGGAAACTGCCCCTCTATCTCTGTCGTACGACTGTGGTAGTAGCCATGAGCGATTTTATAGCATTTTCTAAAGTATCTAAACTTTGTATCAAGTATGATAAGGAAATATTATACAGGGTTAAAGTAATGGACAAAAATCGTGCTGCTATAAGTAAAATATATTTAAAATAGACAGCGAGACAGCGCGTCTAAGGAAAAGTAAGAATTCGCTTACAAACGACCTCCCGATCCGATAATTTTATTAATACATACTATTCCGATTTATCTGCAAAGTTGAGGACATTTACATTACTCCATGTTGAGAGCAACACTTAGTACAAAGGAATACATTGATATATCAAAATATTTGAAAAAAGTATGTGTTTTCCTGAAACGTTATGGCGACAACTATAAACCAAAAAAGTCAAAATTTTTATCAAATGAGCAACTTGAACCCTTTATTATATGTATATATTAATAAGGTACGTTTAGATGCGAAAATTTTAAAATGTCATGTTATTAGTAAATAAATTAGTAGTTTTTCCTTTTTATGATACCTTAATATTTGATGTTACCGGTGCAAGTCGTCAATTAAATTTGAATGATATAGATCATTTGGGATCACAGCTTTTGATTAATATACCGAATAATAAAACGAAAAAAACTAGATTATTTGTGATTGAATATGATATAATATGATGCACCCAGAAAATTTTGAAAGTTTCGCTTTTCTTTGATTATTCAAATGTTTCAAACATTGACAATTCAAATATATTTACTAAATAATGCACTTTTGATGTGAGCTAGTTTGCCTGCGTGTACTTACAAGTATTTACTGTATAAAATATAGATAAATAACGGTAGGAGAAAATTAACTTTCCTGCCCTAGGCTGTTAGATTTACTTTCCCGTACTATTTGCTGATGATTGCTTAAAAATGAACTAAAATACTAGAATACGACGTTTAGGGATGTGAAATTGGACCGAATAAGTACATTCCCAACGATTTCAGAAAAAGGTAATTTTGTTTGTTGTTTTGTATGTGAATGTTGACTAACCAAGAAACGTACGACAAAACAGCTAATACTATTACAAGTTCTATATGCCTTCGACTACAAAAATAAAAAATTGGATCCGTAAACGATTACTTGATTTCTGTATATTCAACAAACGTCAGAACTTCTGCAGATAGTTTTAACTCAATTTGCAGGTGGCGCGTCTTGTAGTTGTATACTTTCAGAACGTTGAACACACATCGAGAGGGAGTTTGTCAAACTCCGGGAACTTAGGTCGTCGTTTGATGAGGCAGCTCACCGTGAACAACTCCCTGAATCCGTTAGTAAATCACTCGGAAAAGCTTACAAGCTCCCGACCGGGAAGGTGGCTCTGATTAAAGTTTATAATGGAACGACTCCGGTTTGCAACGTTGAAATTTTTCTTTAATGCTTTGAGAATTGTCTGAGAACAAGTCTAGTTTAGAAAGCAACTGAATACCGAGTGGTCCATTTAAGTTGAGAAGCTATATATTTCCAAAACAGCGCGTATGTATGGGGTCAAATAAAATGGCGTTGCAGTTTTTTTGACTTTGACTATGTTTTCAAGTTCCTGGCGAGGTTCCTGGACTTAGGATTTTCAAATGGGAAGCTATACTTTTTTCCCCTAAACTTAATAGAGTAAAAAAATTCAGACGTCTTACGTCATGGCTGAAGTTACGCAACTGTTTTTATTGTCAACGTAATTTTCGATATTTGGTCGCGTTAAAAACAATCATTTTTTGCAATTAAGTGCAACATATAATGCAAACTTTTAGTATAGTATATAACTTTATTACTCTCAGTTGCATTTTATAAAATATTTTGATGAAAATATAATGAATTATTAATTTGTTTGTATGACATAAGTCGTCTGAATTCTTGCCGCGATTATAGTAACTTTTATACAAAACATTTTTTTTAAACTTTATTTACAACATTATAAATAAATGAAAATTACAACTAACAAATCACTTGTATTTGAGCAAATGGGCAACAGGTTTTACACACATGACTCCGTAAAAGAGTTTCGATGTCAAGATCTCTGCAAGCATTTCTAATCCGTTGTTTCGTGCATCACCCTACTTGATCGTTATTTTATCGTTTTTAAGTTACAAAACAATGTTTTGTATAAAAGTAACTAGTTTGTTACTGATTATTAAGTTTAGAGGAAAAACAGTACAGGTTCCCATTTAGCATTAACAATACCCACTTCTTCGACATTCACCATAAATTAAAATCATTTCAATTTTTATCTCAACTGTTAAATATTCCATTTTGGTAGGTAAATAATGAAGCACTGTGATTATTGAGGATTTTTCTGACATCAACCTACTTGACCGTATCGTTTTTAAGTTACAAATAAATATTTTGTATAAAAGTTACTAGCTTTTTACTTCTTATCAAGTTTAGGGAAATAAGTGTAGCTTCCCATTTGAATATTCAAAGTTAACCTCACTATGACCTTGAAAATATAGTCAAGGTCAAAATACTGTAACGCATTTTTGCCCTCCGATACTGACTAACTTCTATTTGACTTATTTTTAATGGAATGCGTCTTTTTCAAAATATATAGCTTTCTCAAGTTAAATGAACCACCCAGTATATTATTTTGAGGTCTAACACGGAGTATAAACAGTATCCTGAATCCCGACACCCATCAGACCCTTGATAACGCAGGACTAAAATCATCAAACAAACCCAATTCTCGATTTCGGTACATCGTAAGAGATAGAAGCTGTGATTACCATTAACGATTACTAAAATCACAAATTATTGGTTAATTGGTTTATAATTCACTCTCAAACATTACAAAGCAGGTTATTTGTTTGAATACGTAATCTATACTCTGAGATTAATATCAAATCGTATTATACAGGGTGTCCCTAAAAGGTCTTTACAACGCTCCACTACATAGAGTGCGGCTCAATATAAGTCGATTTAGCTGCGGTGGACGTTGTAAAAACCTTTTATGGACACCCTGTATATGGAGTGTCCGAAATCTTCGTGCAGAATATTTAGCAGGTGATAGTATTGGAAAAAATAACGTGTTAACTTCATGGCATTATCTCCAAAAATCAATATTAACGGATTTTAATTAGTTTTTTGGTAACTTTTTTAGTATTGGAACTGGAAGTTTCCGCCTGTATAATTTTCTTCAATAAATATGACCCTATTTAGAATTACATCTCCAAAACTCTATCAATATTCTGTACGTCTTTTTCTACTGGATTATATTCGAACTGGAGATAAAATCATAAGGTTGCATAAAAAAGGGTACCCCTGCTTTAAAGTAATTTATTAATGTCGAAAGCTGTTTTTTTAGACTGTTAAAAGATAAAGGTTGGGAAGAGACATAATTCAAAAATTAAGTGCTTTTAAGCGTTGCACTTTAACAGTCTTTACCAATTTATTTGGGATTGGTTCATTTTCGTTCCAACATTGCCCGAGCCCTTTCCGTATTTCACCAAAAGCGAAAGTGACAAGATTTGTTTCGGTAATAATTTTGTTAGAACTGAATCAAAATGGTGCAAAAGATTAGTAAAATTACTAAAACTACTGTTGTCGCTACCACTATCACTGTAACTAACGTTATCATTGTCCTCGCCTAAAGAAAGCTATGATGACTCGTTCTATTATCATTCACTCTGGTATGGAGGTCCCACATTCGTTGTTCTCCTTCTTGTGTCTACATACATACATAATCTCATGTCATCAAATCATCATAAAACATCAATTTTGTTAATAATTATTTAATAGTTTAAAAATGTGACAGGCTAAATTGTTTCAATGTTTCACAGACTACTTAAAATATTTGAATTTCTGAGCTTCTATAAAGAGGCAGAGACAAATAACATCATTTGGTCCAAAATCTTATTATTTTTTTCAACTGCAGAATAATATACTGGTGTTCTATTTTAAATTGACAATTTGGTTTAAAATTTTTGACCCTGTATGTTTCTCAGACTTACGATTATTTTCAGATGTAGCGATTCCTGGATTATTACTGTTGCCAAAAATTGAAATTAAAACTGTTCAAGAACAACATTTTTAATATGTACTGTAACCGTGACTTTAAGTAACTCCAAAACAACTGAATCTAAGTATTGACGATTGCATACAAAATTGACTTAAAATTTTACGTGGAATCCAAAAATCCAACACAGGGTGTTCCATTTAAAATAAGCAAAAATCAGTATTTTTGAGACAAAGCACGGCTGTCACAGCCACTTCTTTTAGATGAATATCCAAAGATGGCAGACATAGCATTACCTTCATTGCTATGGTGGGTGAACAGCTCCTGTTATGCTCAGGCAGGCAATCCTTTGTACCTTGCTGAGATTTTATTTAGCTGGTGACTGTTGGACTTTTGACCACCAGACGATCAGATGATAGCCCCATAGGCTAACATTGGTTTCACTATGGCAGTGTATATCCACATGACCATCTTTGATTTCATTCCCCAGATTTTACCAACGGTCCTGCGGCACTGCTCATAGGATATGTTAGCCTTTTTTAGTCTCCTCATGAGGCTGATATGTTTTATATATAAGAATATTTGTTTTATTGTAATTTCCTTTTGTTTTATGTACATTTACGTATCAAATAATAAACATTTAATAACTTGTTAGTTTGACATCATAACCTTTTCAGTTGAGATGTTTGGATTTGAGGTATTAGTTAAAGCAATATTTTAAATTGTGCTTACAAATATTTGATTTGTATTAACCACTCCATGAAATTTCTATACAATTGAATATGGTCTGTGGAATTAAAGGTTGGAAAATGGCAGTACAGACGTACTTGTAGAGGGTTTTGAATTTTGTAAACATGTGAATTAATGATTGGTTAATGCGTAAAAAACAGTACCCGTTAAGATTAAGTCCACATCAATTTACTTTTATTGTACCTTTCCACAGCATTATTCATCGCGATATTCGCGTTTAATGATCGAATTCTCTGATACATATTGTTTATCAAACAATATCTGTTATCTGTTCAATTCGGTCATTTATGTCTACGCTGATTGGTCACTTATACTCTGATCTGACAATGTCAACAAACTATTAGAATACTTAAATTGTAAATAATGTATTTCCCACTTGTAAACCTAGCACGTAGCAGATGCAAAGTTATAGATGCCCCAATTTTGAACATTCTCGTCGTATTTCTTTTTGTATACGACTAATAAAGATATAAATAGAAATATAGTACCATAACAACAGGTACGGCTTTGCTTAATGATGAATCTATGATTCTTAGGGATCATTCAAGTATCAAGCATAATTAATTGAACTTTAGATAACGATTAATATTTCTAACTAAATAACAATCGTATTTCCATTTCTTGTGCCAGCCGCTACGTTGCTGTTTCTTACTTTTTTAAATGCATTTCGTTTTAAATCCATTGCGGAATCCCGAGAAATAAATTACACGCTCTGGGGTTTCCACCCTAAGCAAAAGAACTCGGCGTTACATGTTAAAGAGTAGTGCAAAACACAAGAACGACATGTAATTTTGTTTTCCGACTGCGAAATCGTGTTTCGATACGTTACGTGCTTATTTTTCGTGACGCTTTGCAAAATTTCAAACGAATTGAATATTAGTGGGTTTGAGGGGAGCCGGAGTAGGTCAAAGGGTAGAAACAACAATAAGTGTGCCCTCTAAAATATATTGAAAATTGAATACGGAAGCTTACCTACCTTTTAGTTTGTTAATTATGTTCCTGTTTGCGTTATAATTTTTGTAATACCTTTATTTTGACGTTTTCCGGAATATACAGCATTTACATGTAGGCGGCGCTGCGATCAATGTTAGGTATTAAATCTTAACTCACAAATATTTGTTATTTAATTTTTGTTGTGCTTCAATTTGTGTAAAAAAACATGTCATATAACTGTTGTGTATCGCAGTATTTATCTGTTGCTAATTAAAATAAAGATTTCATGTTTCGCAAGTTCCCTAATAATGCTGAAAAAAATGGTTGATAGCAATTGAGTCCAGCAAGAAACCAACCCAGAAACCAAAGATCTGCTGGAAACATTTTACAGAATATTGTTATGCTATTACCAGTATGGGTAAGTACAAGCATACATGATCTATTTTCAGTGTATATTTTTCATTATTTAATAAGGTTTCATTCTTATTTTTAGGACAATGGAAAATTCTCAAAAAACAGCTGTTTCAACGTTATATTTACCCGTACACGAAAATATGACCAATACTATAAAAAATAATGAACGCATGAAAAGGTACATGAAAAGGCGAAAACAGGATGAAAATGTAGGCAAACGTGCAGATGGAAAAAAGTAGAATTACTTGAATGATAATAACGCCAGTAATCCTGAGAGTATAGCAAGTGCATCTTGTAGTAACAAGTTATTTTACGATATGGTGATTAAAAATGTTATTAGTTACAAAAGAGCACTAATATCACTCAAATTTTTAAATGAAAACCATTTAAAACACCTAACAGGATTTTCAACTTTTTCTGTATTGTACTTGTACTGTAATAAAAACACCAAATAAAAACTGCATATGTTTATTATTTATATATGTCGTATGTACATTATTTTAAACACTGATTTTTTATATATTATTTGTATTTTTTATTAAACTGGGCATTTAATGTACTTTTTTATTTATTAGGCATATTACATGCAAAATTTTTGCATTTTGAGCGACAACTAACCATTTTTCTATCGATTCGTGATTTATAAAATTTCAATTCTTTAAAAAACAGAGGTTTAAATTAAGAATTACCAGGAAATTCTTTAGGCACTCCCACGTTAACAATTTCTGTGTTAAATAACGTTTTATTACTTCTCTTTCCAAATTACTAATGTAAAATGCAAATAAACAAGGTTATGTGAGGTTAACATAAATAAGATTTTAATACTTTTTGTACTTGTACAAGTTTAATTTTGATAAAAGGGATGCAAATTTAGATTTACAATCACTATTTGTCTTACACGAATTCAAATCAAAAATTATCGAACCACAGACTCGTAAACTAGACCATAGAACATTAATATTAATGTTCTATGGTCTAGTTTATGATATGATAATTTTTTATTTGAATTTGTGTAAGTCAAATAGTGATTGTAAATCTAATTTGCATACGTATTATCAAAATAAAATGTATAATAAATCAATAAAATATTTGTAAACACACAGACAACAGGAAAAAAGTCACTTGAAAAGATATATTAAATTTTATTTATATTAACCTCACATAACTTTGTTTATTTGCATTTTACATTAGCAATTTGGAAAGAGAAATAGTATAACGTTATTTAACACAGAAATTATTAACGTTGGAGTGCCTAAAGAATTTCCTGGTAATTCTTAATTTAAACCTCTTTGTTTTGAAATAATTGAAATTTTATATATTACGAATCGATAGAAAAATGGTTAGTTGTCGCTCTGATTGCAAAAATGTTGCATGTAATATGCCTAGTAAATAAAAAGTACATTAAATACCCAGTTTCTGAAAAAAAAATACGAATATATAAAAAAAATCAGTGTTTTAAATAATGTAAATGTGACATAAATAAATAATAATAAACATATGCAGTTTTTATTTGGTATTTTTATTACAAGTACAATACAGAAAAAGTTGAAAACCCTGATAGGTGTTTTAAATAGTATTCATTTAAAAATTTGAGCGATATTAGTTGTGCCCTTTTGTAACTAATAACATTTTGAATCGCCATATCGTAAAATAACTTGCTACTACTAGATGCACTTGCTAAACTCCCAGGATTACCGACGTTATTATCATTCAAGTAATTTTCAATTTGAGGAATCGTATTATCACATTTAACTCGTGCTAGTTTAGAAATCCATGAACTCGTGTCTCATTTCTACTTTTTTCCATCTGCAAGTTTGTGTACATTTTCCTCCTGTTTTCGCCTTTTCAAGTACCTTTTCATGCGTTCATTATTTTTTACAATATTGGTATCGTATTTTTGTGTACGGGTAAGTATAATGTTGAAACAGCTATTTTATGAGAATTTTCCATTGTCCTAAAAATAAGAATTAAACCTTATCAAATAATGAAAAATATACACCGAAAATAGATCATGTGTGCTTGTATTTACCCATACTAGCAATAGTATAACAATTTTCTGTAAAATGTTTTGAGCAGATCTTTGTGTACTGGGTTGGTTTCGTGCTGGATCCTATTAACCATTTTTTTCAGCATTATTAGGGAACTTACGAAACATGAAATCTTTATTTTTATTAGCAACAGATAAACACTGCGGTACACAACATATATATGGCTACTTTTCTTACACAAATTGAAACACAACAAAAATTAAATAACAAATATTTGTGAGGTTAGATTCAATACCTAACATTGATCGCCGCGCCGCCTACATGTAAATGCTCTATTCCAGGCACAGTATACTAATCAATCAGTAGGGAAACTCAGTTTTCTCGCGTCTTCCAAAAATCCACCATCTTGTTGGCGACTGACAGTAATTAATATAATTTCTGTGTGTCAGTTATGTTTTTTGAATTTTTGACATTATTACATGGTTATCCACACTTTATCGTTATTGTACTTATATTCCAGCTTTGTATGTCGTGTTAAGTGTGTAGTTTTATTACATCAGCTTTATATATATTGACACAACATTCATTGCATATTACCTTATCTCCTTTCTACAACCCGCCCTGAGCAGTAGAAGACCGACGAGGAGAATTTGGGAGTTGAAAGTTGTGGCCAAATAGATGAGAGGGAGACAAAGTTAGACGTGGGATAGCTTAATTGAGAAAATCCTAAAGCAGAATTAAAACATGAAAGGAGGCAAAGCATTTAACTCAAAATAGAAAAGAGACTGCTTTCATACACCTAATAGAGTAACGGGTTTTTTTGGTTATGTTACCTATATATATTGTAAACCTCAAAATAAATTGTACCTAATATACACGTTTTAATTTTATTTCGTACTTTCCTAAAAAAATTAGTATTAGTAAAAATATAAAAATTACACTGGGCATAAATTTTATAATCTGCTAAGAAAATAAGGTAAACGTATACATCTTGACATAAGGCAAAAGTACCACAAAGTATAAAATAAAACTACACTACTGGTCGACCTAGTTTCCATGTTTTCGCAATTTTTTAAATAAATGTGACCAAAACCTCAATTTACATGAAACTACACTGAATTACAACAGTTAATTAAGACTTAATGTAAAAGTATTAAAACTACTAAACTAAACTGGTTATGTTTACGCCATAGTGTTAGCTATTTTTTCTAGAGTGGTGATATTTGAAAATCCGCCATTTTCTTGGCGACTTTTTCTAGAGTGGGGGTATTTAAAAACTGTCCGACGTATTTCATTAATAAATTGTCTAAGATTCCGTACTGATTCATTAGTATACTGTGATTCCAGGCTATATTCTATTTGTTTCTTGACACGTTCTCGAGATCGCAGAAACTTCCAGAACTCTAAAAACCTATATAAGCAGATCATCATTATTTTAACAGGAATAAAATATAAATTTAAAGTTCTTTGTGACCTCTATATGTATTCTTTTTAACTTTGTTTTTCTGGATTTATATCGTCACCAGAAGTAAAATAAACAACTTTATAATCATCTACGTTTCGGCTTTTTATTGACATATATCTTCAAGGCTATTAAAAAAATATTGAAGTTGTAGTATTTTCAACCTTTACATTTCTGGGCTATTGTAATCTCTAGCCAGTCGATTTCGAATATTAAAATCCGATTACTTACTTATAGTTTTCAAGTCGTCAAACGATTTTATTAATTAAAACCACAAGTGAATTCTATTAATAATTAATAACAATAGAGCCAAAAGAATTGAATTTGCTGTAGGTATAAAAAATGTAATAAAACGTTATTTCTTTCTTTGGGAATTTATTTCAATTTTTTGTCCAGTCGCCGATTGTATGCTTTACTTCAGTTTGCAGTGTCGTGCAGAAGTATATTTTTAAATCACCTTCGAACTGTCTTTTTTGATTTTTTTTTTTACAAATTTGTATTTGTATATTCAAAAATTTTTTTTTAGATAAGTGCTGAATCACCGTGTATCAAGATGTAGCTGAAATCTAAGTTGGCTATGAGAAATAATATAGTTCAATATCTTTGGGAGTTCAGGAAATAGATAAAGTTCGTATAAACATAGATCCTAACGTTCTTCGATATTGAGATAGAGAGCACTGAAAATGGACTCTATTTTCTGAATATATATATTTATTTTTCCCCTTGTCAATTGTCAAGAATAATAGAAGAATCAAGTTTGCCATGCAATGGCTACATGCTCTAAAAAGATACACATAGTTTGTTCGTAATTGAATGTCCTTTATAACAATTAAATAAAAAATATAAGATCTCATTTACAAAATTTAGAATACGCCCTCTCTTAAAGTCAAAGAACTTAAGGACCTATGTTTATATGAACGTCTCGTATTAAAATAAAATTTTATAAAAAATTCCAAAGTCCTGATCAATAAAACCGTGGCAACATGTAGCTAGCAACATCAAAATTGACATTGAAAAAAGTTTTTCAATAAAAAATTAAATATACTCAGACCATCGAAATTCGTTTCTAAGTTTCCGTTATTGCTTACATTCGGCATGAAAGTAGTTGCCTTATTTAAGTTTTTTCTAATGTCTAGAATCCATAAAACATGTAAGATATATTTGACTGAAGAAAACGACAATTTTATATAAAGTTAATATATTATAATTGCTGTTTGGAAAAATAAACACCAAAAGATATTTATGTAACTTTTACAAGTATACAGTGTGTCTACAGATGGAGCTAATTATACTTTCACATTTTTTGGAAAAAAGTAATTCTTTGAAAAAAGTTTTGCTTGTCTTGAAATGTAGCGAAAGCGACAACTAACGATGAAAAATAAAATGCCTTAAAAAGATATATATAAAGCTGTTTACAGGCCTTTTGGGCCCAGAGCTGTGTTATTCTCCTCCATTCCATTCTGTCCTTCGCCTTTCTTTTCCAATCCGTTACATTTTTCTCCCTTAGATCTATTGCCACTGCCTCTCTCCATCGCTTCCTCGGTCTACCTCTTTTTTTCTTGTAGTTAGGTTTACTCCCTACTATTTTCTTAACTGCCCTTTCATCTTCCATACGTTCTAGATGCCCTAGCCACTGCACTCTCCTGGCTTTTACAAATTCGTCTATTGTTGGTGCCTGGTACATTGCATATATTTCCTCATTGTTTCTCCTTACATAGCCTTCCTCCGTCTTCTTACCCCCTAGAATCCTCCTTAAGATTTTCCTTTCCCACCTTAAAAGGTTTTCTCTTGACTTCTTATTGAGAACCCAGGTTTCACTACCATACAGCACTGTCGGTCTCAAAATTGCTTTATACATTCTAAATTTTACTCCTCTCGACAAATTTTTTGATTTCAATAAGTGGTTGACTGCTGCCGAACTTCTGTTTGCTTTTATTATTCTCCTATTTATTTCTTGTTCCTCATCACAGTTAGCTGTTATTAGCGCCCCCAAATACACATATTCTTGAACTTCCTCAAACTCCATCTCTCCATGCTCTGTTCTCAATTTAAAATTGGTATCCTTTTTTTGTTCTGTTCTCAAAAGCTTACTTTTCTCTTGATTTATCTGCAATCCCACTTTACGTGCTTCCTCCACAAGTTTTCTCGTTACTTCTTCTAATTTCCTACTATCTCTAGCAATAATAGCCACGTCATCTGCATAACTTACAATTTGATGACTTTTAAACAATATATGTCCTCTGTTCAACTGACTATCTCTTATGACCTTTTCTAGTACTACATTAAAAAGAAGCGTTGAGAGTGGGTCTCTTTGTCTCAGTCCTGTATCAATAGTAAAGCCTTCCGAACATTCACCTTTTATTCGTACTTTGGATTTAGTATTTTCTAAGGTCATTTTCAATAGCCTAATTAGTTTGGTTGGTATCCCAAATTGTTTCAAAATTTTACTTAGCTTATTCCTTTTGATCGAATCATATGCTTTCTTGAAGTCCACAAACATAAAGACATAAGAAAATTTAAAATTGTAGTAAGAGTAATGTACCACTGTTTTAAGACGTAATTAAAAATGTTAGATGCCCATATAACCTGATATGAATGAACTTTGAAAATTGCATATGAAAATTTTTATATTTGGATTTATTACAGATCACTAACTAAATTAAACTAATTAACTAGTAGTACTACAATCGCTACACGTAAATTATGTGATTATAATTTTTGCTTCAAATATCCCCATAAAAAAATTAAGGGGCTTAAGATCAGAAGATTGTTGTGGCCACCCTATAAGACCTAGCCTAATCCATTTATTAATAAAATATTTATTTAGCCAGTGTCTGACACAAATCGCAAATAATGCGGGGTAACCGTTTCGTCGCCGTCATGCTGAAAATGAAGGGTAGATAGTCCTCTCCCATACTCTTTTTATCCAAAGCTGTAGAAATGAAAAATAAGAACCAACAATTTATTTTTTCAACTTTTAGCCCCTACAAAATTTTCTGCAAGTGGGGTTTGCGATACTATTTTCATCACGATGCCTTTTCTCTTGATATCATTCACATAGCCTATGTTACTAAACTTTTTTATTAACTCTCAAATGCAATTTACTACGCAGGTAAACTTCCAAGAGTTTTTTATTACTTTTGATACAACTGTTTTAAGTGTTTTATACCTTTTGATACAGTTTCAAATATCAAGATGCTTGTGTTTCTTCAAACTTTTATTTAATTAAACATGACAGTTGGACGACAAAACTTCATATTTTGTAGACAAAATTTTTCTACAATGTTGACTCTACAGCACCGAATTTATTTAGTTAAATGCTACGGTAGGTATACGTGAAAAATCGACATGCAATTGAACTTTTCCATAAAAAATATCCAGGAGTTTACGTTTCAACAAATTGTATTCGAAAATGAACGAAAAAGTAATGAGAACGGAAGGAAAACGTCTTAATAAAATTAAAAATTAAAATGTTTATAAATACAATCTTCAAAGTTCATTTTTGAGATTATATTGGCATTTTCTCTATAACAATTTTAATTTCGTTAAAAAGTGGCACTTTACTCTTGACACAATTTTACATTTTCATAAGTTTTTAACACTCTGTATTTTTCAACGCCATTTTCGCAGTTGCTATGGACATAATCGTTGAGATATCGAAATAGTGAAAATAGTCTGACAGAGTTTTTTAAGTAAAGTTCAGTGGCGTACTTGTAATTCTTTACAGGGTCTCTCTTTTGACAGATGACCCAAACATACATTTTTTTAAATGGAAGAACCTATATATTTGCACACCATTCCATTGCATGGCGTACACTGCACACACTGAACTCGGAAGCAATTTTCAACATTTTGATGTCTCAGCTATTCTTTGAGATACGGACAATCCCTAAAAAGTATATATTTTTTTAATTTTGCCCTGGATCTGAAAAACGAAGAGATCTATGGAAGTTCTAATTGCGGCATTTCAAGTTTCTCGAAAAAGAGTCCAGTGTTACGAAAACCGCATCCTTCTATTTCTTGTAGTTTCCGAGACACCAAATAATTATAACGAAATGGGACACCCTGAACATACATATATTGTTTTTTACCTATTGTGATGTTACCTATAAACTATTTTGTAAATGTAATGGTTTGCTTTGAACTCTTGAAGATCCTGTTAATGACCCAAATCCAGCAAAACAAAGTTAAAAATAGAAGAAATTGTGAATATTTATTAAACTTAATTACATTTAGAACAGAATTAAATCATCTACAGATTTATCGTTATCTGGTTTTCAATCTCTCCCTCTAATTGGCAATTTTTTTAACTGACGTACTGATGCAGATATCGCGTGAGATAAATTTTATTAAACTAATGATTTTTTTATACAAATTTTTTTAATACAAACGTGTCCCGTTTGTATTAAAAAAAACTCGGGGGAGGTACTTCTTGAAGAAATAATAAAGTTATAGCTGTTGCACTGAAGAAGAATTTTCTTAATTTTCTTAAATCCGTTAAAACGGTTAAAAATAAGGATGATGAAATTTGTATACGAATTAATATCAAATGTGTCTTGATAAAAAACGTACAAACTGTTATTTTTTCAATAACAATGGCGTTGGTGCGGGTAGTTTGAGAGATATAATTGAAGGAAATATATGGTAAAGTTAAAATTTCTTAAATACATATGTTCATAAAATGGCAAACTCCAAAGAACAATCCATAAAAACGTGAGAAAATTAAGGTAAAGCTCGATTCGTACAGGGTAGTATTTGTAAGGGTTGGGGGTTGTTTTTTCAATAAGTGCTTTGAGATTATTTTTTTAAGTCGGGAATATGATTTTCAAAAACTGAGTACATATTCATGGTTTTCCAGAAAAAATGAAAATTAATATTTTGCTGTACTTCCACTTTAGAAACATACAAATTAAATTCTTCATTGATCATTTTGCTAAATCCCGTCCCCTTGAAAAAGCACGGCTGCTACGATTTAGCAGACGACGATTTAATAATTAAATTTAATTATTTGGAAAATTAAATTAGACATAAGTACTTCTCGACTGAAATAAGTAATTTGACGATTCTCCCAAACTTTCAAATTAATTAATTTTTGATATTTATTTTATACGCATCGTCCAATGCCGTTGTAATATTTTATTTACTTGTACTTGTAATGTTAATTGCAATTTGAAAAAACACACTGAGTAATTTTATTATGAAACATTAAAGAAGCGCGTTTATTTATTGAATAATTAATATAATATGGTTAGCATATTCCTCACGATTTCCTGAGGCCCTGCTATTCTGAAGTTCTAAACTACGATAACACAGATACACAGATTTTAAATTTAAGTTAGGTTATAACAGGGACATACAACTAGTACTAGTAGTAGTAGATAGTACTACATACAGGGCAGTGTAGTAAGTTTATATTATAACAATATTTATATCTACAGATAAATTTGAAACAAACAGGACACCCTGTATATGTGACAATAATATACAGGGTATCTCCTGCATGTATATGCTCTAATTAAACCGCAAGAGTTCTGACATTTACTTGGACTTTTCCGATATTCGAATGCAAACGAAGTCCCACTTAATTCTCCCTTGAACTCAGGTTATCTAAAGCAGGACGGAGCAATGAAGATAAATAGGCGTCAATAAGACCCTTAGCGTAGCGTCTCCCACGGGAGAGGGGCTGGAGTCCGTAACCTTCGGGGGCGTATGTGTCGTGGAGTTTTAATGTTTAAAGGTTGACGCTCCGAAGTTTTTATTATCCAACTCTAAAATAGTCGCTCGTAAACCCAGACAATTTTTTTGGACTTTGGCATTATTTTACAAAAAATACAGTGTTGGGAAAACGGTTGGTTTAACTTTTATTTTTATCCCATTCTTAGTGGTTTTGTTGGAATGGGTTCCGTTGCAAGAACGGCTTAGAAATCATTATTAGACATACAGGGTGTATTACGGCGGGGGGCATTTAGACCACGAAATCAAAATCAAATTGAAACCTGAAAGTATGCATAGGTAACGAAAAATGACGTCAGCTTCATTATTTTATATACTTTGTGTATTACTGGAATAATTAACAAATTTAAAAAACGTTCATTAGTATATCCTAAACGAGTCATGTTTAATAATTCTTGCAGTAGATAAATTAAAATAATCGGCTACAATTAGAGCTAATGTCAAACTAATCCTCTAAGGTATCAATGCATCTACAGTTTGTTTGCAAAGGGTTTTTATTTCTACAAAATATTTTAAATACTGGAAAACCTATAAAACTACTAATTTTTCATATAGGAGGACGTTCCATTTGAGAAAATTAGGGTTTCGTTGCTTAAAGCGAAAAACTTGGTACAAATTTGTGGAACTTATTTGCATCTTATGGACTTCCTATCTGCAAATAATCAAATGATGACCTCAAATGATACGGAATATATGAAGCAAGAATGTTATATCATAAAGTCTGAGAATTTTCAAAAAGATACCGAAGTATCTTGAATAAACAATGAGAAAAAGCGGTCTAATCAACGAGTTTTTTTAGTAGACTGAGTAAATTCCGTGACCTAGGTATCTGGTCACCGCCAGTTACAGAAGGACGAGCGACGCGAAGTGAAGGTAAGCGTCATTTTGATCCTATGTCCATACAGGTACGAAGCAACCAAAAAGAAAATACCAGATGTCTTCTTTACACCCACATCGATCTGCAGCAAACGCACATGGTATTTTCTCTTCTGTCGTTTTATCCCAGTGCACGAACACAGCACCAAAATAACGTCTCCTTTCATATTACGCCGCTTTTCAATGGGCGAGCACCTTTAATTTTTAATGTGCACGTCCCTAACCTTAACTACAAATCTTTGACCTGTCCTTGTTGGTCTCGGGCTACACATTTGAGTGTCGCCTATTCTAATATCAAAGTATGTCTTCATCATAAAGTTGGCAGGTGCCAGACGTGTAATAGTTATTTGTATACCTAGGCTGTGAAATATATTTATATTAAAAGTATTTCCAGAAACATTTTATTGGTTTACCTACAAGAGAAATCGGCTGTGTTAAATTATTAATTTTTATGGAGTACATAATTCAATGCTAAAATGTATGAATGATGTTAAGGAAAATATTGACGTAAGGAAGTATCAAAAAACTGTCGCATTTCTTAAGAGGAAATCAGTTGGTTACTGCCCGAAAACGTCCGAAGTGTTTAGTAGACAAGAAATCAGAAATCATTTACTTCAGAATGTAAATAACTTTTAATTTTAGGTGGTATTGATTTTGGGAATTTCTAGAGCTTTACGGAAGGAAATTTACAAAATATCTGTGAATGATGTTGAGATGTAAACTCAACGCTAATTATAAAAGTTCGAAAACAGATGTTGAACGTAATTTCACACCAGTGAATCGCGATTATATTTCTCTGTATAGGAAGTATGTAGCTCTTCGGTCGAACAACATCGCGAGCCGCAATTTTTTTAAGGTATCAAAAGAGCAATTGTACTTGATGAGTTGTTGGAATTCATAAAATTGGTGATATTCAAAAGCTGACCACCAAATACCTTGGACTGAAAAACTCTGAAGAGCTTACCGGCTACTGCTTTAGGCGGACTTTTGCAATTTTATTCGCCAATACTGAAGAATATGTGTTTTGAAAAGGCACGGAGGCTGGAAATCGACGGTGACTGAGGGATATGTAGAGAACTCCATGGAAAACAAAGATAATATTTCCAGGTAAATTTGACCATGAAATGCAAAAATTTGTATCCATTAACTTCAACGGTCACAAATAGTTCCACTAGTATACCGGGTGACAACGGAAAGTGGTAACACGCTGTAACTTTTTTATGATTGCTGATAAAAACTTGAAATTGGGTAGGTTTATACTAGATGGTACCATGAATTCTTTGAGGTCATTTCGGATTTCATGACATGTCACCCTGTATATAGTGTGTCCCGGAAGGCTGTGGAATTTCAACAAGCCAATTTTTTACAATTATTACCCTGAAGGGAGGTTATGTTCTACTAACCATTTTATTGATTTGACAAACGCCTGGCCTACTAGGATTTTTTTAAAGGTTTTTCTAGAAAGTAGTATTTATTAAACATTTTTTATCAAAAAGATATATTACCAGGCTATTCAGTACCCATCAAAATACCCATATACCAAACTTGTCGACAAATGTATATTGAGTGTTTTTTATGGGTTGCTAAACTTCGAAAAATCAGACATCTAAACATTATAGTAAGGTCAAAGATTGCTATGAAGTGAGTAAATTTAAGAGCACAATTGGGAAAATTTGTTCGCCTGGAAGGAGATATGGTGGAGAAAACTAAAATTTAATTTAGATTAGATGGAAAAACGACCCTTTTAAAAAATCGTAGTAAGCCAGGCTTTTGTCAAATCAATAAAATGGTTAGTAGAACATAAACTCCCTTCAGGGTAATAATTGTAAAAATTTGGCTTGCCGAAATTCCACAGCTTTCTAACATTTCCAGATGTGTTAACCTGGAAAACGGAACAGACTTTAAGTTTGCAAACAAAAACAATAATACAGAGTTGGGCTCACAAGTTCCGGGAATAACTATTTCTAACAATCTTAATTGTACCTTTAATATTTTTGTTAATTCAAAATAAAATAAATGTCCCAGATATGTTCAATAGGTGACAGATCCGGCGATCTTGGTGGCCAGGATAAACGGTTGATCTGATGCTAATCCATAAAAGCTATTGTATGTCTGGCAACATAAGTGCCTTATCTTGTCTTGATAGAAAATGTCTTTTTGGATGGTTTGAAGATATGGAACGTCATTCAGTGCAGGAATGAGGAAAACCTCATTAATTAGGGGGTGGTCAAATGTCGACCGGTATCAATCTATCACATTGATCCAACATACTTGCACCTGCCACAAGATTTGAACCTACCGGCAGAGTGGGCACCTCGATTCAGGCGCTTTTAACGGCCGTTACTATTGATAATGGCGGCGAAATTGAATTTTACGGCCACTAAACTGTACTTGAAGTGAGTACTTTGAACAAAAAATAAGTCCACTACTGAAGGCCTAAATTAGTAACGTCTTCATTTATCACACAAACTCAATCCCCTAGTATATTCCCTGGATTAAACTACCCTTAGTCCACAAACTATTCGAAGTATCAGATAAGACAAACAAATAACTGCCTATAGACACGAATGGCGTCCGAGGATTACCCCATAAATTCAAATACGGCCCGCAGCTTAATTTTGCCGTGCCATTTTTAGAACTGCACAACATTTATTACAAAATACCGCAGGTGTTTGTGAAGCGAACAACACCGAGTTGGCCGTGATATCAAGTTTATATGCAGACTTTTAATGGACTGTTTGACCCACTAAGGTTTGGAGACTTGGATATTGCGAGGGTGACTCATGTAGGGTGGGCAATGGATGTCTTGGCCACGTTGTTCAAGTTTAAGACTGCTATTATACAGGATGTTCGTAGTACACAGAGTGTTTTCTAAGTACGCCCGTAGCTACAGAGTGTAATTTATTGCGGATTATTTTAAGAAAAATTACGTATATACTACGTGACAAAGAAAGGTAAATATCTAAACAGTGTATTTCTTAAGATAAAAAATCCAGAGGTGTATTCTGTGGCCAAAAATAAGTGTTTTTTTGTTATAAATGTGAGATAAAAAGTCAATATTTAATTTCTAAACCGATTCAAATAATTTAACCAAATTCGGTGTGCATATTTAGTATGACAATAGGTATGAAATAAAAAGTTACCAGCATTAGAAACTTACCAGTGGCGGAGGTGTGGGTATCATCGATCATAAATTGCCAAAAAAATATATATCATACTGCATAATATTACAAATAGGTCATCATATACCATTGTATTATCTTCACTTTTTCTTTCTTCGGCCATTCCTCCATGTTCTTCAAACCACCGATTGGCAATAGTTCGCCTGCTGCTAAAACTCGCAATTCACGATCTTCACGCTCTGTGATTCCTCTACGACGGCCGATGCCTTGCGCTCTGTGTCTACGACCTTCCTGAGTCCAAGCCTGGTACTACCGTAATATGGTACGTAAGGATTTGTTAGTCCTTCTAGAAATTTCTCTCACCGCACAACCCCCTCTCAAAGTCACTAAGCTGGAAAATCTGTTCAAATCTACGTACTCTTTTGAGAGAAGTAAACATGAAAAAAATTATCAAAATAAAATGATATTTAATTAATGGGTATTTAACTTTCTTCATTACGTAGTATACAGGGTGTTCCTAAATAAGTGTCGCAACGGAAAACTATAAATTCCTGTTGAAAAAAGAAACATTTTTTCCTCTTCCATTTTTCTCTCCGGGCTTTCGTTTTCGAGATACACGATGTCAAAACTTTATAGTTTATTTTTCCAATATCTTAAGAACCGTTTGAACTACAGGACTGAGCTTTTGTAAACATATTACTACTATTAATAGCTACTTTTTCGCACCCTTCTCAAATTCAGTGGACGTGCCAGTGGTGGAGAGTTTAAGGTATCGGAAGGGTTTTTTTCCCCCATAACTTTTACGCCACTGGAAAAATTGACATTTGACAGCAAATTCTGAAGCACCAATGAATTTTACACAAAAATAGTTCTGTAGTTTTCTTTCATTGTTGTTTGTTATCTTGTATTGTACAAATTTAAGTTGAAGTCAATGATTGTGTGGCATTGTTATTTATTTTGTTATATATTTGTATAAATTTTTATTGTGAATTTGATTGTATTTACTTGACGTTTTCCATGCATTGTATTATGTCTCAGGAAATAAAGCATATTATTATTATTATTATTTGAAGTCAGTGGCGTACGTAGGTGGGTGTTACAAACAACAATTATCATCATAAAAATATTCAATTCTAATATTAATACCACTTCAGTTTAGTCTTTCTTCATTCTCGTTTGTATGTATACAAATTCGACAATATTTTAGCCTAGTAAAACCATACTAACACGACTTTGAGATTGAGATGTTAAGTACCTAAAAAATATGGGAATTTTGAGCAATACGGAAAAGCACAGAAAATTATCTACATATAAGGAAAAAAGACATCTCACACAAGTTTTCCAATGTCTTAATGAAAAATTACTGAAACGAAGATCTGGTTAATTGGTTCGACCAAAACCAAAATATGAACACACCTCGACAACACTTTTTCTAACCGCTGGAGCCTCAATTTGTACCCTTTATATTTTTATAAATAGCCACCTTGCTATGATCAGTGTAGGAATTGAATATTTTTATGATTGTTGTTTGTAATACCTAGTCATTGCAAGATTCAGCTAATAATGCAAAATACATTTTTTATTCTGCATTGCTAGGATCATTGTTTAAAAATTTTAAAAATATGACTTACTTGTTACGCAGAAAATGTCAGTTGGTTCAAGTACTTTTCTGTCTTCAAATAAAAAAAATTGACTACACTAGAAATGTAGCTCTTACTAAGTAAATTAACTCCAAAATGTGAACGTAGAACTAACAGTTCAAGGTTTATTTCCAAAAATATTGATGCTTTTGATATTTTCAACACCGTATATCTCGGAATTTAAGCGTTTGCAAATACTAAAAAAATTTTTTTTATTTAACCAGTGGTATAAGACCCACGGAATTAAATCTATATTTATTTCATTGCTAATTAATACGCCGATGTAAAACAGGACTTCACAGTTAATTTAAAGAAATTTATGTTTCACTCAACAATGAAAGCATGCAAAGCAGCTTTCAAACCAGACACATCGCTGGATCACTGTGCAAAAAAAAAACAAATAACGTAAGAACTAATGACAAAACATCGATTTTAATATCTAGAAGAGGGGCACATCAGTAATGCATATTTGATGGCCTAATGACACTCTCAACGCGACAGTAGGATATGGAAGGAGATACAGTTGCCTTTAGTAGAAAATATGTGCATCTGATGCATATTGGACTACAAAAGTATAACGACGTGTACGTAAGTACCTGCTTAAAATGCACTTAAAATAAGGTATTAAAGAAGACATCACGACAAATTTTCTTTTAATGTGGATGAAATTTTCTTATTTTGTAAAACTATTTGTAGTTACAAGTATTTTCTTCTGGAGTATCGTAGAGATTAAGTGTAAGAAACTTCGCCCTTACTATATATGGGGTGTACAGTAAAGAATGGTCTAAATTTGAAGACTGTATTCTTCGGGCCAAGATATTGCGATTTAACCTAACTAACATCAATCCAAAAGTTCGTCGACTTAAAGAGTGTGAAATATAAAATTTTGTCTTTTGCTAATATTTCAAACAGTTTTTGAGATATTTGCTTCAAAATTGGAACAGGGGACTTTTTTGAGGTGACAAAAATTATTTTAGCCGAAATGTTCTATCTTCTAGGGGCTTCTGTGTGCAGTCTTTCATGTGCAATAATCGTCTCAAACTGTTTTCTGAATTGATATATGCAAATAGTCATACTTTGTTCATGATTTTAAACTCAACCATTTACGATAAAATAGCATTTTTAGAGTTGCATGTCAGGTAGGTCTCTACAAAAAAATATGTAAATATTTGGCGACAGAATCTCAATAGATAGTAACAATTGTTAAATAGCCGCATTACCATAATCCAATGCCTGT
Source organism: Monochamus alternatus (assembly GCA_037114965.1). Taxonomy (NCBI): domain Eukaryota; kingdom Metazoa; phylum Arthropoda; class Insecta; order Coleoptera; family Cerambycidae; genus Monochamus; species Monochamus alternatus. The sequence continues at coordinate 23,122,990 of CM073431.1, forward strand.
ATTACATTGATTTCCAAAAAGTTTGGAACGATTATTAGTACATGAAAAACTGCGCCGCGCCCTCTAGAAAATATTTTCGGCCAAAATAATGTTTGACATCCCAAGAAAACTTTCCAGTGCCAATTTTGATGCAAATATTTTGAAAATTGTTTAAAATATTAGCATGACAAAATTTAATTTTTAAATTTGACACTCTGTAAGTAACAACATTGAACTTTAGGACTGAAGTAAGTTGGGTTAAATCGCTATAATTTTGCTCAAAGAACACAGCCCTGGAGTTTGGACCATTATTTACTAGACACCCTGTATATAGTAAAAGAGAGATTTTTATTTTATTTTTAATTTTACGATAAAGAAGCATTCTTGATTATAATGTTTGCTTGTCTTTAGATTACGGTTGGCATGGAGAACTTTCATCTTGCATGTACAGGGTGATCAGAAAATCGGTGAATATAAAACTCGAGTAAGAATAAATCGCCTTAGTTTTTAATACAAAAATTTTTAATTAAGGAACGTCGCTTAGAATTCAAAACCACGCACTCACACATTATTCATCAAAATGTGTGTCAGAATAAGATAAGTGTAAAATTACGACTTAAAATCTATTGCATTAGAATGGAATTCTTTAAAACGAATTTAGCGACTTGATTCGAACTGGTGACATATTCGTAATTAAATTTACCTTCAGTTTTTAATATTAATTATGAATGAAATTTCTACTCAGGCCTTCCAGTAGTTCAAAAACTGTTTTGAGGGAGTGCCATTATTATTGCAATAGATTCTACATTTATTTCTGACATATTAATATATTTTGTATTTAAGCAACTTAGTTTCCAAACAACTTGTTAAATACAGTTTTAAACAAATTTAAACGCCATGTATACAGGGTGATTCAGGTTTAATCTTGATAACTTCAGGAATCGATAGAACAGGTTAAAATAATGTTCATTTGTGATATAAACGTATTTCCTAAAAGGAAGTAGGAATTTTTGTCTCGGTTTTCCCTCATAACTTTTAAACCACTTATCCGATTTCAGTGAAATTCTGAACACAAACACTCCCTATGATCTTACATAAGCTTCTTAAGTTTGAACTACCTACCCCTCTTAGAAGTGTAGTTTGTATGACCTGATTAATTTCGAAACTTTTTCGTTTCCTGTTTTTTTTTCGCCGTTTGGTCTTTTTTCTGAGATATTCAAAGAAATTAGTGACAGTGTAGCGCACCAGCCGCGTAAATTTCATTTAACTTTATAGCAACCCATGAAAACAAAACGTTTTGGGCGCCGCGATAGCCGAGGTGGCTGGGAGACGACTGCTCGTGGAACCAGTCTAGATCGGCTATGTCGGTGTGGGTTCGAATCCCACTGTGGTACCATAGATGTTTGTACTTGTCGAGAGTTGCACAATAAGTCTATAAGCTGCGGTGCTTCCGGGGACATTGTCGAATGGCTCTCAAAAAAAAAACTGACGTTTGTGAAAATCATTGTCAAAAGTATTATTTAAAGAGTGTTCTTAGTGTTAAGAAAAAATGCCAATAACCTCAAACATAAATTTAGTAACAACTACTTATTACAAGATTTACAACAAACTTATCAACTACTAAAAAATTACAATAATTGTTCAAAGTGCATTCCTCCAATACATTTTTGGCATCGACGAACTAGTGCATTAACCGCAGCTGCTATTTGAACAGGATTGTTTTTTATGTCATCACAAGCATGTCTTATCCTTTGGATCAATTCCTCACGGGTATGTACTGGCATATCATACACAATTGCTTTTAGATGGCCCCAAACAAAATAATCCAGAGAATTCAGATCTGGCGAGCGCGGAGGCCAAGTCACTGGTCCTTCGCAAGGAATCCACATATTTGGCTGGTTGTTGGGTTGCCGTCCAATCCATCGACAAGGATAATTCTCATCCAACCACTGCCGTACTTGCCTTCCGTAATGTGCAGGGGCACCATCCAACTGCATCCAGTTCCCTTAGCGTAAATTTAAGGGGACATCGTCAAAAACTTCGAGGAGAGAGTTTTGCAGACACTCATGAAATAAATCCCCATTTAAACGAGGAGGCAAAATATGCGGCCTACAGAGGTTATTACTTAAAACACCTATTCACACATTTAGACTAAACTGTTGCTGAAATGAAGATTGTCTGACACATCGAGAATTCACAATTCCAGCTTTTGTGAAATTAGATTCTTCGGTCCATAAAACCTTATGCAGAAATTGTGGATTAATTTCTGTTGAATCTAAAACCCATCTACAAAAATTTAAACGTTTTTCAGCATGTCCTGGCAACAAACCTTGAACTGGTTGGAGATGGAAAGCTCTTCGATGATCTTGTTTGAGTGCTCTCAGTACTTTTGATTGAGAGCAGCTCGGCGTGTGCTTAAAGTTCTATCGATATCAAAAAGATTAAGAATTCGCTGATTATTTCTTGGCGGTACATTACAATTATGATCATTGTAGCGGCGCAAACCATATTCCGAAAATCGACGATGTGCATCTACAAAAACTTGTGCATTTGGAATTCTTCTATTAGGGAAGCGTGTTCGGTACTCTCGAACTGACGCGTTGGAATTTCCGTCACAGAAACCATAAATATAATGTATATCGGCATATTCAGCATTTGTAAAAATTCTTGACATTTTTTCTTAGCACTAAAAATGCTCTTTAAATAATACCTTTGACAATGATTTTCACATACGTCAGTTTACACAAATCACTGAGTTTTATTTTCATGGGTTGTATAAAGTTAAATGAAATTTACGCGGCTGGTGCGCTACACTGTCACCAATTTCTTTGAATATCTCAGAAACAAGACCAAACGTCGAGAAAAAACAGGAGACGAAAAAGTTTCGAAATTAATCAGGTCAAAGTGGTATGTAGATGTTTTATTGAAATTAATATATTTTTTTTGTAGTTTTGAAATAAAGTAAGAGGGGGGGGGGTAGCATATAAAATACACTTCTAAAAGGGGTAGGTAGTTCAAACTTAAGAAGCTTATGTAAGATCATAAGGATTGTCTGTGTTCCGAATTTCACTTAAATCGGATAAGTGGTTCAAAAGTTATGAGGGAAAAACGATAAAAAAATTCCTACTTCAACACCCTCTTTCTCGGAAACGATGCGTTTTAGGAAATAAGTTTATATCCCAAATGAACATTATTTTAACCTGTTCTATCGATTCCTGAAGTTATCAAGATTTAACCTGAATCACCCTGTCACATCTGAGGACAGCTTACGACTTTCAAGATAAATAAAACTTTTTCTCAAGAACTTTTTTGTGAAAAATCAATCAAAAACAAGTTTACAAGATGCGGTACTTCTACCCCTTCTACGGACACAATATATCAAAGTATAAAAAAAACATGTTTCGCTAGTGTTCAAATTCATAGAATGGATCTTTACCATGAAATATGTCACAGAATTCGTACCCAAGTTATTAATCATAAAAATTGTCAATTTTTTCACTTGACTATAGAAAAATTATTCCAAACACAAATTAGTCAAAAAAATACATTAATCATACAGCACCTACACCTGATGCATCTGTCCTTGTGAAAATAAATCATCGAGTAAAAGGTAAATATTTTGTTAAGGGAATATTCTCTGAAAGGTTACAGACGTTAATTTAGATTTATTTATCTCTTAGAATATCAGAGGCTCTAGCTCTACTGAAACCGATTTCAACTATACTAATTTCGTGGTTAAAAATAGTAGTGAGGGTTCTCCACGCTGAATTCCTGAAACCAGATTTCTTAAATGAATTGAAATTACAAGTACTTTCAACTTGTAACTAGAAAGTTTATTGAAACATGTTGAATTTGAAATTTAATGGTTTAGATAGCAAAGGGTAATTTTAAAGCCCGGCATGTCAATGTGATATACCAATGTTATCTACACATTTAAAATTTAAATACCAGGTAACGGAATTTAAAGTTTGCAATGCAAAAGTTGCCGCACAATCAACACGCTTGTAAGGAAAAAGTGTATATACTCATATGTATATAGTGAACAAATGTTTACATTAATCTAGTTCTAGTGTATGTATGTATGTATGTATTTTGAGCAACAAGAAACGTTATAATCAGTTAACTAACTAACTGAAAATGCAAACATTTTTGTGACAATTGCAGATCTAATTTCTATTAGAATCTATTAGATATTATTAAAAACGATATTTTCACTTCTCTATTCTAAGGATAATAAAATGGGGAACTTTCATATCCTCTGTGTAGGTATTTTACGATATATAGGGTGTCCGCTATCTATATGATCAGAACTTATTTCAGCACGTTCTTTGGACGGACGAAAGTCGGTTTGTCAGTAATGGTTTGCTAAACAAGCGCAACAAACATTATTGCTCCATTGAAAATCTTCACATTGTAAATTCAGTTATAAATATGACACGGCATTATCGATAGGCATTTAATTGGGCTTTATTTTTATGAACATACATTGAACAGCGTGAGTGACCTAAATTTTCTACAAAAAGAACTTTCTGCACTTCTGGAGAATGTGACTTTGCAGCTAAGGAGAAACCTATGGTTTCAGCACGACGGAGCTCGACCCCATAGGCTAGAATTGTGCAGGAATATTTAGATAACACTCCCAGAAAAATGAATTGGGATTAATAGACCTACTCAGCGGCCCAGAAAGTCACCAGATCTAACACCACTCGATTTTTTATGGGGGGCTTTAAAAAATAAGGTTTACAAAACACTTTCGCGTGATATTAATTATTTAAAAGAAAAAATCACAAACGCTTGCAATGAGTTAAACAGCGAAATGTTAATAAACGCAGCCCACAAAGAAATGATAGGAGGTCATACAGAGGATAGATTGTAATACAGTGGCGGCCTGGTGAGATTTCAGATATGCCATATCTCAATAACCAGACATGGAACCCAAACCAAATTTTAGGGTTTATGTACTGAGACCATATAGAGAACTTTGGTAGAAGAAGAATGATTTTACAGTTTGCCAAAAATAGTTGAAAAAATCGTGGGATTGGAAAATCGACTATTTACAGACTTTTAAAGAAAACAAAAAATGAACAAGATACTGTAAATCCCCCAAAACCATCTACAGGGAGGTCAAAAGTCGTTATAGATGAGTTCTTCAAAAATGTCATTCGCAGAAAAGTACACTCATTTTATTTTAAAAAAGAAATACCAACGCTAAACAAAATTTTAAGTAAACTTTCAGAGGACAACGATTTGCCAAAAATCAGTAGAAGCAAATTATGGGCCGTCTTACGAGAGTTGAATTTTTGCTGGGAAAAGCAGAACAGGAAGTCAGTTCTTATCGATAAAGATGAAATTATTTGTTGGCGAAGATCCTAATTAAGATCAATTAGAAAATTCCGTGACGAAGGGAGGAATATTTATTATCTAGACGAAACTTGGATCAACAAAGGATATACTGTAACCAAAGTATGGCGAGATAAAAATGTAAAAAGTTTTCGACAAGCATTTTTGGATGGACTTTCAACAAGGTTCAAGGCACCTTCAGGTAAAGGGCGAACATTAATAGTGACACATATAGGTAGTGCCAGTGGTTTTGTAGATGACGGTTTACTTTTATTTGAATCTAAAAATACAGGTGACTATCACGAAGACATGAACGCAGATGTTTTCGAAGAATACTTTACACAGATGTTGGATCTTATTCCTCCGGGGTCTGTAATTGTTATGGATGCATCAGTTACCTTTCACAGCAGACCGGGCGGACGCCTACGACTGCTTGGAGGAAAGCCGATATAATTCAATGATTATTTGGAAAAAACATTTCTTTTGAAACAAATATGGTGAAAAAGGAACTTTTGACACTTGTCAATCTTAATAAAGATCAGAAAAAATATGTTATCGATAAAATGGCAACAAATTGCCAAATAACGGTACTACGGTTACCAACTTATCACTGCGAACTTAACCCAATCGAATTAGTTTGGGCGCAGGTAAAAGGAGATGTATACATCATGTACAAAAAGAAGAGGAGAAAATGTGGGAACTCGATAATTTAATTGATGTTACTGTGGAACCTATCGTTATCAATCTAGGAGACGAAGATAATTCATCAGAATATTCAGAGGATGACTTTTAATATACCTACTTTTTTATTTTCTTTATTGTACATTTATACAACACTACATTTACTCACCATAATTTGAATTTTCAAAATACATATATTTTTGTGTGAAATAAAAGTCTATTCATTAGATTTAAATAAATATTTTGATAATAATATTGAACAATTTTATTTGAATTACTAAAAACCCTCTTAACCCGGTTATGATGCTTAAAATAGCCTCTAGTTTTGAAATGCTGTTTTTATATTGTTTACTTATAAGAGAAATGGACCGAGAAATTGAAGCGGCATAGACAAAGATGGATTGTCGGGGATTAAATTTTAGCTACATGCTACTTTAGTACGGTTCGATCACACAGTTTTTTTTTTAAGTACACCTCATCTATACCGATAATACATAATATAAAAATATTGATTATAAGCACAAGTACTGCATTTATTTACGATTTGCTTACATAATAAGCTTTTATTACTCTCTTTCATTTCTAAACAAATTATACGTGGACATACTAATGGAAATTTGCGGCTAAGACATGGACAAGCAGAGGTCGGGTTCGCCGACAAAGAGTTTTAAATGCCTAGAGAAATTTTAGACTTTGTGGCAGATAATCCGCGAATAAGCACAAGACAGTTAACCCGGAAGTTCCCAGAAGTTTCCAAAAGTGTCACATTCAACAGCGTAGCACATATTAAATAAGGCTTAACTGAACCCTTATCACATCCAGAGGATCCAAGCATTGCTCCGTAAGAATTTGTAATTGGTTGTTGCAAGAAAATGCATGCTTTACAGTCGACATCAGATACAACTTTTACGCGTAATGATATATGATTTCTTTTTTTGGGGTATTTAAAACGAGATATACTGTATACCTTCCCAAGTACAAAATATTGATGAATGTAGTTCTTAGGGAGCAGCAGGAAAGAAGTAGAGAATAGAAAAACTTTGAACATTTCTTCTATCTTGCAGAAATAAATAAAAATAGTACATTATAACAATTTTTATCTTGGTTTTCTGTTGGACTTATATTACGCTTTCTTTGAACAAATAGACTTCCTACTTGAATACGGTTAAATTTCGGATAAGTTGTGAAATACTCGTAGATATACACAAAATGATTCTAAAAGTAATAGCATAAATTTAATTGCGATTTTTAGACTTGAAAATAAAAGGAAAAGTCGTATTATTAAACGCTTCTTTTCTGACATACAGGGTGTGAAAGGTTAATTTCTGATGACGGCGGTTTTTGATTGGTATATCTCAAACGCGTAGAAATTAATAAAATGTGTAATAATCCCCTAACTTTGAATGCTTTTTTGAAAATCTGGAAAGAAGAGCATAGCTTGTCCAGAGGCGGGTTAAACAAAGCGAGGTGCTTGAAAAATCCCAAACTTTTTTGTGTACTTATATTTTTTTGATAATTTGGTAACAAAAATAAAACCCCTAAAGATTTTTACATAAAAAACTACTTTTGGCGCAAGTATTATAAAAAATTACACAAAAGTTTAAGCATTTTTGAAGCACTATCACTAATCATCTAATGTTAACAACATATCTGTATATTCAGCGATTGAAAAATGATTCGTTTTTCGTAATAACTGCTTATCTCTTGTAACTAAACACTTTTATGGTAACAACACACGATGTACTACTAAATATTTATATTATGTATGAATGTATGTTTCAAGTCCGATTGATCTTTAATGAGACTTAGTGCACAGGGATAATAAAATCCATTTTTATCGAAAACTGCTGGCGATTTCAACAAGGGTAACTTTTTATGAAAAAATCTTTAAACTTTTCATATTTGCTATGAAATTATTAAAATACAATATAAGTGCACAAAAAAGTTTGGGTATTTTTGAAGCATCTTTGTTTTACCCGTCTCCAGACAAACTGTGTTTCATTTCTTCAGATTTTCAAAAAGCATGAAAAGTTATGGCATTGTGCCATTTGATTAAATTGTCTCTACGCATTTCGATAAAAACTAATTAAAAACCGTCATCAGGAACTAACTTATCACACCCTGCATGTTGAAAATGAAGCGTTTTACGATACATACAGACTTCTCACCTTACTTTAAGGTTTAGAAAACGCAGTTGAATTAATAATACTACATTTAAAATCACCTTGTATTTCTGTGACTGTGACTTCGTCCCATTAGCATCCTGCCTACTGTTTCTAAAATTCTAAAATTTTAGAACGTATTGTAGATCGACAGCTAAGATTCCATATTTCAAATTTTTCCTTACTCCCCAACATACAGTCAGGTTTTAGACCACATCACAGTTGTGAAACTACCCTGTTAAATATAACAATTGACATATTTTGTAAGCTTGATTTGAATAATGCCACGATTTTAGTGTTAATAGACTTTTCCAAAGCATTTGATACTTTAAATCATAAGTTGCTTTTAGCTATTCTTAAATCAATAAATTTAGATTGCTCTAAACTTTTTTGAAAGTTATTTAATGAACAGAAGTCAGAGAGTGAAAATAGCTTCACAGGTTTACAACCCTCTCATGGTATCTAAAGGTGTTCCGCAAGGTTCAATACTTGGCCCACTTCTGTTTTCGTTATATACTAGTGAATTTCCAAAAACTGTTAAGGACTGTAATATCCATTTATATGCGGATGATACTCAAATTTACCACTCATTCGATTTATTACAATTTCGCCAAGCAGAATTGTCCCTAAATAATGACCTTAATAACTTGCTTCAAATTTCAAAAAATCATGCTCTCCATATTAATCCTACTAAAACTGTAGCTATCGCATTTATGCCGCGTAAATTTAAGCAAAATATTAGTGATCTTATTAAGTTAAATTTGGATAATCAGGATATTATATTTTGTAACGAGGTTAAGAATCTTGGTATTATTATCGATTCATCGCTCAGATTTAAAGCCCATGTTAAGAAATGCATTCGTTTGGCATATTTCAATCTTAAAATGATTTATAACTGTCGACATTATTTAAACAGGAAAGCTAAAATTGTTCTGACTGAATCCTTAGTATTATCTAGATTTAATTTTGGAGACACCATTTATGGCTCCTGTATTTGCTCTGATGACATCAGGCGTATTCAAGTTGTTCAAAATGCCTGTATGAGGCTCATTTATGGAATAAGAAAATTTTAACATATTTCCCATAAATTGAAGGAGGTGGGTTGGCTCAATATGTCAAATAGACGGTTATTGCATTCTGCTTCCCTATATCATAAAATTATAACTTACAAAGAACCTATTTACCTTTACTCTAAAATAACTTATAGGACTGATGTATACAATATAAACATAAGGTCTAAAGGTAGGTTGACACCACCTAAACATAAAACTCAACAATTTAAATGTTCCTTTTCTTATCAAATTACTAAAATTTACAACTCCCTTCCCTCATTTTTTAAAAAATTATCAGTTACTCGTTTTAAGTTTAAATTTAAACACGATCTCTTTTCCAGACAATAAAATAGTCACTCTTTTTGTAGTTACCTTTGACTATGTATTATCCTCCATCTACTCTCTGTACCTTATTAAATTCATGTTTAATTCACATTTATTAATTTGCTGTCATTATTTTAGTTGTAATGTCATATTATAAATATTGGCTTAAGATGAAAACAGGGAACTTTCCCTTGTGGGAGGTTCATCTGATCTTCGGCCATTTCTTGAACTAATATATTTATTTTTTTTATTATTGTTATATATATATTTTTGTAACTATTTGTGTAGAGAAATAAAGACCTATTATTATTATTATTATTATTATTATTATTATTATTATTATTATTACTACTAAAAACACGTCTGTACTGCGATAGCAAAGTTAGGGTACTATTAGAACAGTAATACGTTTTTTTATGAAGTAGTTCCACTACAGAAAGCAAACCTTTTGGCTGACGCCTATTGTGTAAATTTATTTGATCGAATTAGCTGGAAAATAAGCTGTGACCATAAAAATAAATTCTCAGTGTAAAACCCACAAAGAAAATTTACTCGAAAACACTGATCCTTTTAACAAAATGAAAAACGTTTATGAAGTTTGTATGCCCGTGCGCTTGGTCGGTGGTATCGACGCTCAACGAGGGAACTGCATTTTATATTAATTTAGTCAAAAACTGTAGCTAAGCCTGAAATATGTAATATAACCTGCGGTGAAGTCTGCCTGCGGATGCCATTTATGAATAATTTGAATTTATAACAGCCATTAATAAAACTGGGTTCCAGACGGGAAAATTGTAACTATACAACCAATTACTGCAGCAAAAAATAGATAAATTCGGTTAATGTAGTATATTTTTCGGTTATTTCCACTTAAAACTTCATTACTTTCAGGTTTTGTGACTGTTTCTATTCGTTATAGTTGGGGTGTGGCAGTGTTTTAGGGAAAATTTTTGTTGTTTAAAAATTTCGAAACGAACTTTCGTATTATCGGTAGTTTTAATCAAAAATTGAGAAGTGCAAGGATTGCTAAGTATCAATCACGACATTATTAATTTATTTGTTACATAAAAAACATAATACTTTAACCACCATTCAGTAGATGCTCTACTGATAAATTATTTATTTCGAAATTACGTCCAACATGAGACTTTTAATAACTAAAATTGTAAGCAAAAAAAAGCTTCATTTATACATTATTGATTGAACAAATTTGACTTATTTTGACTACGAGTATACAATCACCCCTTCCAAGGATGCCAGTAATACCCAAGACGCCCTATACAGGGTGTTAAAAAAAGAGTGTAAAATATTTCAGGAGGTAATAGTATGAACCAAAATAAGCAGAAAAGTCTTAATAAACATGGGTCCGCAAAGTAAGGTTGCGGAGATATGGACCACTATTCGTTTTTCAAATATTTTATTTTATTAAAATCCGTAGCTTCAGCTCTTCCAGGCTATTTACAGGAGTACCATACACTAATGTCTTCAAATATCCCCAAACAAAGAAATCTAGAGGGTTCAGATCAGACAATCTTGGAGGCCATAAAACAGGTCCGGCCCTTCCTACCCATCTATGTGGAAAAGTTTGGTGTAAATGCTCCCTAACGGCCATGGAAAAATGAGCTAGAGCACCATCATGCTGGAACCACATTTGTTGCATCTGATTCAAAGGAATGTCTTCCAAAAACTGATACAGTGTGTTCTGCAGAAAGTTAAGGTAAGCAGCGCCTGTTAATCGGTTTGGTAAAACAACAGAACCTAGAAACCTGTCACCTACAATACCCATCCAAATGTTTAATGAAAAACGTGTCTGATGTCCAGATTCTATTAAATCATGAGGATTTTCGTCGGCCCAAATATGCGTATTGTGAAAATTAAACACTCCATTTCTTGTGAACCCGGCCTCATCAGTAAAAAGAATGTTTGCAAGAAAATGAGGGTCTTCAGCATCATGACGTAGAAACCATCGGCAAAAAACCAAACGTGATTGATGCTCATTTATTGGATTTAAGGCCTGTACTCGTTGCACATGGTATGGATAAAGCAGTTGCTCGTGAAGGATTCTCCAAACAAGAGGACCACTAATTCCTACCTCGGCTGGTATTCGCCGCACACTCGTACCTGGATTCTCCTCTACCAGTGCTAGAATTTCTTCTTCTGCTCTAGGAGTGGATACCGATCTTGGTCTTCCGGATAAATGGCACTGTTTGCTCAAGGAACCGGTAACACGCAATCTTTGGTGAATTCTGGTGGATGACGTTGTATGTTACTATCCTCATCAAATAGCCACGACGCAATGTATAACAATAATCGTGTCGATCTGTTGTTAATTTTACGGTTAATGATATCAAAACGCTTCAGAGGCACAGCACTGGCAGCCGTATTCGCCAACAAGAGTTACCTTTCTAACAAACTGTTAAGTCAGTTATTAATCGGTTAAATTATTTTTTTTTGTATTCACCATCCTTATCAAACTGTTACAACGACTGTTAAAGTAACAGAAGAAATTTGGCCTGTTAAAACTTTAACGGAGAGTTAAATGTTTAAAATTAGGTAACTTGGTGGTAACTTGGAATCCATACGTCGCCTTGTTTTCCTTGATTTGTTTTTGTTAGCAAAACTCGTTGGTTCTAAGCACAAACCTAGAATTTTGGTTATAACCTTCACATTTTGAACCTGTAGTTTAAATTTGTAATTCAAATGGATAGACTTGAACAAATTGATTTAAATATTTTGTCAGATGTATCATCAAATAATGAGAAATAACCCCCTCGAGTTGTTAGGAACCCTATAGTGCGAAATAATTTATATGGACAATTAAATGACATTGAATTTATAAATATTGTTATACACAGCATTGTTTTTTTTTTGTTTTCAATCATATGTATGTACGTTTCAACTAATAAAAGTAATATTTGTCTTTAAAATCTGCTATTGCCAACATAAAAATCTAGTGATTTTTATTTAACAGACTGTTTGTCTAACCATCTATGATTATTTTTAGTGAATACAAACTGTTACTTAATACTCTGTTGAAGAATATATCTTTGTTAAGTTATTTATTTATTTATTTATTTGGGATACTTACAGGACAAGCCCAAGAATAGTATTCACTAAGATAATATAAAAGTTATTTCATATATAATAGTACACAATAATATAAGTAGAGAAGTATACAATAACATATTTAAATTAATATTCTAAATAAAGTAAACAAGAAAAGAAAGGAAAAAGTGCATTATTGCAACTAACAGAAATAAAAATTACTATACTAAGCAAAGTGAATGAATAGAGAACATGAATATTTAGTTTTCTATATTATATAAGATCTTTCTTTAATTTGCTTTTAATGGCAGCGTACGAAGTTGTTTGAAAGTCAACATCAGAACAGTAGCGGTTCGCCAATCTCATCATTCTACAAGAAGGTGCATTTTGTGAGTTATTTGTTCTCCTAAAAGGGATATTAAAGAGATAGGTGGATCTAAGGTGCAGAGGGGCAACATTAAAATTAATACTGGCCAATATTTGAGGAGCATCAATAACATTAGCGACTAGTTTATACATAAATATGATATCATTTAAAATTCTCCGGTTCTCTAAACTTAATAGAATAGATGCAAAATTTATTCTGTTATAAATATATGCATAATATAAGTGGAAATATGAGTTAACATTTCTGAAAGGTCTCGTCTGTCGATTTATAAAGCCTAACAACTGAAAACATTTAGTTACCAAATTATTAACATGAGAATCAAATATTAACTTCTCATCAAAAATTACACCCAGATCCTTAATCTCTGAAGCTTTTTTTATGTGACAACCGTTGATATCGTAATTGAAATTAAAAGGTGATCGATTTCTTGTAAAGGAAATGCATGAACACTTGTTAATATTTATGAAAAAGCTATTCTCTTCACAGTACTTTAAGAAACGTTGCAAGTCCTCCTGCAAATGTAGACAGTCAGATAGAGATGTAACTGTTGTAAATATTTTTAAGTCATCTGCATATAGAAGATATTTACAGTAATGGAAACATTCACTAATATCATTAATATAAATCAGAAAGAAAAGAGGACCCAGATGGGATCCCTGAGGGACTTCAGATATAGTAGATAAAATGTTAGATTGTACTCCATTAATTGTCACATAAAACTTACGATCAGATAAATAAGACTTTATCCATTTGAGGAGAACTCCATCTACGCCAACCATTCTTAGTTTAATAATAAGTATATCAGGATTTATTTTATCATAGGTCAGTGTAGACAGAATCAACCTGGAATCTAGAATCTAGGTTATTACGTAAATATTCGCTATAAATAAAAAGACTAGTTTCAAGAAACCTTCCAGAGAAAAACCTATGCTGTTCGGGAATTATTTGACATTTAACTAATGCAAAAATATATTTATAAATTAATTTTACAAACAGTTTGGCAAAAACACATAATTTACTTATAGGACGGTAATTAGCAACATTGTTTTTTGGTCCACTTTTATGTACAGGAACAACAGAAGACAGTTTCCATTTGTTAGGAAAATAACCATTGATTAAAGATTGATTATAGAGAATAAATAAAGGATGAGCAAGACCAGTAGCACAATTTTTAGCAAGTAAAGGAGGTAAACCATCAGGTCCCGCTCCTTTGTTTGGATTTAGGTCCATAAGAGCTCTGTGCACTTCACTTTCAGTTAAAATTATAGATAATAAACTAGAATGACTATCGGCATAAGGAAGATTACTTACAGAATCATGAGGACGAACGAACATACTCTCAAAATGATTGGCAAACAAATTACTAACTTCTAAATTATTACTTACTTCAATATCATTCAATTTCATAATTTTAGGAAAGCCACTTGTAGTTTTATTTAGAGAAACAAATTGAAAACATTTTTTAGAATCATTTGGAATTTCATTCTCAATATAATCAACGTAATTCATATAGTCTTTAGAAATAAGTCGTTTTGATCTGGATCTCAAAAGTTTGAAAGTATTTAAATCAGTAACATTACGGTAATTTTTCCATTTTTTATGGTACTTATTTTTTTCTTTTATTACCTTTATAGTCGCATTAGAAAAATAAACTGGATATCTAATATTTCTTTGACATATTGGTACTCTATCTTGAATGATGTTTTCAAGCACATTATAAAATGAGAACTTATGAGTCAGTTAATGCAAGAATGGTGAATACGGCTGTGGAACTACTACTCTTCCTGTTTCATTTGCCGAACAATTTTCAAGCCATCAAGCTAAAAAGCAAGTGCCACCCGAATGTGAAGACCTTGGTATACGATACGCGTTTAAAAACAGAACGCTAGAGCTTAACGCTGTGAAAACAATATATCCCATTACAAAGGGGAGTTATATGACGAGACGAGGCTTCCCTTTGCGACTGATCTATTTTGGGAGCTCTATGATGTTCGAGGGGATCTGAAAGGCTGGGTGATGACGGAAAGGGTGCTGTATGTTGATGTTCATTTATTGCCCATTCATAATGATGCGAACAGGCATTAGGACTCGTCATAGACTAGCTATCTATCATATGTCGAGGGGTGAGCTCTAATGGGTTAAATTGGACAGAATATACACGTAAGAATCAGAGATTTCTTTAGAAAACAACCAAGTCATTCGGTATGACGTTGACAATAATTTAACAGCTTATTTCTTGTTTCCGTATGATTCATTTCGCATTAATTAATTAGTAAGTGAAATTCATAAATTAATACACACGTTATAATTCTACTGTGCGAAGTTGAGAAGTCCTAACTTCTCTTTAATAAAAAAAGCCACGCCCCCACAAATCGGTTGCCCCATAGCCTAAACCTGTGACGTCAGACGCCGTTCACACGTGTAGACCTAAATATTGCAGTGTGTTTTAGTTCATTAGTCCATTGAAATGTTACATTATTATGGCCTTAGCGTGCATTTTTTAGAGGACGCAATTTTATTGTTTAGATGTGAGGGGGTGTCAAAAAAAGTTTAACTTGAAGTTTGTGGGGTCACAACCCTCCAACTTGGGCCGCCATCTTGGAAAAGGGGGTTAAATTGTTTTTAGCATTTATCAGGTAAACTATTGGTCATACAAAATTTTGTTAAGAACATTTTTTATTGCAAATTGAATCCTCTACAATTTTAGTTCAGTAACTTTTTGTTGTTAAATCAAAAATAACAAAGATATTAAAGAAAAACAATCAAAATTTTTGGACAAATTGTCTTTTGGACGCCATAATTTATTTATTTTTTTATTTAAAAAAATGACATCAGAGCATTTTTGTAGAGTGGTTTTCAACGAAGAATTTTTATTATATACTTTTTCTATTGGACGGTTGTAACCCCACAAACTTCAAGTTAGGCTTTTTTGACCCCCCCCCCCTCACATCTAAACAATAAAATTGCGTCCTCTAAAAAATGCACGCTAAGGCCAAAATAATGTAACATTTCAATGGACTACATATCTGTCTACCATTTCCATGCTTTCGGACAACGCAATACATAATTTAGAAAAGTTAATTTGTCATTTGTGATATTATGTTACTGTATTGAATAGACATTGGTATTGAATAAAATTGCAATCGTAAATCGTAAAATGGACACAGAAAGTGCATGGAAGACAAATGGAACAAGTATTGTGTTATGTCATTATGTACGAATACAGCATATAGCGTCTAATAAAAAATATTTCACTGTGCCAAAATATGAAACGAAAAATGTTGTGCAGGGCGATGAAGCGTGACGAAAGGAAGCATTGCAAGATTGTTTGTTTGTGAAGACCATCTTAATGTAAGTTTAATTGGAAATGCAGGTAGGTTTAAGTTTACATTACATCGTAACCTGCATCCACGGAAATAAACCGCGCTGAATAGCGTGTACCGTCACACCAATCATATCGCGTTTTCGGCCACGTAGTTGTGACAATATGTTTGAAAGATTACCCTGTAATACATTTCAAACTAATACAAAATTCATACAACTTCCCCATCCCCACATTTAATCGCGTCATAAATATTTTACTTTACTAACAAACCGTGACTATGAAAATAAAATATTTACCTATGTATAGTTAGATTAGATAATTACTGCTTTATTTGAACGTTATGAAGTAAAAAATATATTTGGTATGTACAACTTAAGCTTATGGTTCCATGATTTTTTTGTCTACATGTACATTGACGTCAAGGTACGTGCAACACGCTAACTGGCAAAATCAAGTAAACTGCATTTACAAACGTATTTCCCTTAGTTTAAACTCCATCAAAGTTATTATTAAATTTCCACGGTATTTTTAGATTTTTCACCGTTCACTCGACAAGTCTAATCACGTTCCATAACAAGCAAAACACGTTCAGTACCGAACATGCTCGGTCACATACTGAATAACTGCATTATTACTACATTTCCTCGTACCTACATTCAATCTTTTATTGTCTATATCAGAGTTGTCGTTTTAGCATATGTATACAAGTGGCGACAGATAGGATTTGAATTAATTATTTCTGACACAATACAAAGCGATCTCTCTGTTAACAGAAGATGGAGACATTTGCGGTATAAAGGGCGGCACATTCATTAGGTCGCATTTGTATTTATGCCCATGGACAACCTATGGTTTAGTAGGCACTAACCACCATTCGGATTCATAGAAATAAATGTAAATTAGCAAAAGAGGACCAGTATTTAATTACACCTGAAAACCCTATAGCGAACAGCGACCAGACATATAACGGTTTCGAGCTTATTAACTTTCATTAGTACGCTGTAGGTGAGGCATCCGACGACTATCCCTAGCTGTTCGTGTCAGTTGTAACCGACAGAAACGAACTTGAGTACGCGAGATGTAACACGTAGCACACTTATATACCTAGTGGTCAGTGGCTACTTAATGTTGGAGCTGAAAGACCACAAGAAAAGGAGATATACCATACTATAAGTAGCATTAAAAGACCTCGGCCTATATCGCCATCGCAATATGCTTTACAGGTGTAATTCAGTGCTGGCCGAGGAATTAGACCGCAGAGTAGTTACTTCCTGAAATTCCTCTTTTGCAAATTCGATAAGCGCCGTTGGTAATATACGTTAAGGATTTTCAATGGTACCTACACAGTACACATTGAAAAAATTATTTATGGAAATTTACCATGATTTCTTTTTATATGTCATGGTAGTTATGCATGGTAATTGTACTTACGATATGTAAAGTTAGCATTGTAAAAATTTCAATGTAATTAAACAAATAATAACCTAATTATCCGTATACATAAGTTTGCAAATGTTTCATTAGCAAAATACACAGCTTTAAAATGTCAAGAAACATTTCGAGTTTTATAAATATTTCGAAGAAACCTAGAAGAAAATTGTTTAAAATTTGTTGATATATTAACAGTATGTACATCTTGCGTGCAGTAGGTACGGTCGATGTAGGAGAAGACGAGCTTGGAAATAAATCGCTAGTAATCTAGGTACTATGGTATTAATATAAATTAATTAGATGCTTATGCGAATTAGTTATGGGAAGGCATTATACCAGTAGGAAAAAATAATGATTTACTGCCGAGTTTGTTTTTTGACTATAAAAGTTACAAGTGTTATTGCACTATTAATATAGAAATTATTAAAGCAGCAATATATGAGAAAAGTTAGTGAAAGGAAAAAAGTAATAGGTATATAAACAATATTTTCAAGTAGATAGTAATATTTATTGAATGTAACAAATATATATTAACATGTAGAAAGTTGCATAGAGCATGAAACACATTTACATAGTTTTTTAAGAAATTATGTGATAATATTGATAGCTATAAATGCAGTACTACACATTGTGCATTCCAACATGTATTTTTAAATCACCTTCAAAGAGCTTGTTATACAATATTTTACAGCATCACTGAACCATATACACACTTGAAATCTCTTGTACCACTTTAATTTCAACTGTACTATCTATAATACACATTATTGTATAGACAAGTTGACCATTACTGAGTTAGCTGCTAAAATTGCAAACTGAAGTAGAACTGTATATTGCAATATATTCTGTGAATGACAAGACTATTACACACTTTAGGTATTATTTCAATTAAATTTACTTGATATTTGCAAAATTACAGAAGATAACTATAAAATTACCATCACTATTATGATATATATGTAAATATAAATAATTTCTTTGGAATTTTACAGACGCTTTTTAGAGTACAGTATGGTATGTCGTTTTTAACGTGACAGGTGCAGTATTGAGTAGTTAGTGACCACTAGATATAGACACGAGCTACATCTCGCTTACAATTGTAAATTTTGTCGATCGATATTATATCCTTCACAAGTCACTGAATATTTCATATTTTACAGAGAAATTTAAAAGCTTTCGATTCGGATTTCTATAAATATCAAAGAGTTATTTATATCCTAATCCGTGAAATATTTATTGACTTGTAATCTGAAATTCCGAATTAAAAATAACGAAGTAAAACAAAAAGGAAATTGAATATAAATCTGAATATTTAAAATGAAAAAAAAATAACACAGCATTTACTGTATCCGACATTTATGTGTGAAAATGGGGTATTACTGCAACAATTTTATTTTTATTAAACCCCAATATAACGCTGGCAAACCCTCAACCTGTTTTCCTTTAGGATTTATAAAAGACGATGCAAAGCAATCGTCCTGCTTTGTTTTATTACCATCCCCTCCAGTAAGTGCCCGTCTAAAAGTTTAATATCCAACTTCCTCGACCGTAATATTTTCGCATCAGTAATTTTAATATTTGCGGCATTTTTGTGAAGATAATAAGTTACACAGATACTACAAGCCCTGTGAGATATCCACTGTAATGAAAATCGCAGAACAATCCCTCTCTCGTATTACAATGTCGCAAACAGTTCTAAATCAGCCGCGAAGGGCTAACACTTCCAAAGAACGATGAGACCACACACATTCGTCTTTGGGTAGAAGCATGCATGATTTTTTGCAAACGAAACAATTATTTTTTGGGAAAAATCCTCGAACAGGTCGATTTTTAATTTAAAAAATACATATTTTAGCGTAAAATGCGATTTTCAAATGTCATTTGTTTTCGAATAATGACGTCATCGATTTTTTTTAAATGGCAACACCATATTTTTTTCCATGATTCTGAAAGATCGTTTAATTCTCTATCAGACAGTACTAAAATTTTGCCCTCTTACATGGGAAAATTTCGAGTAAATGACGATTGAATGTTAGAAAACGTAAATTGTATCCATAAAAAAGTAACAATTCTGAGGTATGTAAAATAAAATACAATTGATTAAATTTTATACTTAAATTAAATGTTCGAATTGCCATCCACCAACTTCTTGACAATGCGCAAGTCTGTGAAGAAATTCTTCTTGCACATTATGAATGATTTCTGGGGTAACTCTGCCTATTTCGTCCCGAATGCGATTTTGAAGTTCTTCTAAATTACGTGGTTTATTAATGTACACTTTTGACTTCAAGTATCCCCATAAAAAATAGTCAAGAGGTGTAAGATCTGGCGATCTTGCAGGCCATTCTATCGGTCCGCGTCTGCTGATCCACCTCTCAGGAAAACAGTTGTCCAAAAAATCTCGTACAGGGCGCGCATAGTGCGGAGGTGCACCGTCTTGCTGAAACCATATGGTATCGTCAGGAATGTCAGGGTCATTATCGTTAGGAAAAATTACTGCAAGGGCTGGAACAAGGTCATTTTCTAGAAACTCTAAATATATTTGTCCTATAAGGGTTCCTTTAAAGAAGAAAGGCCCTACTATTCTGTCGTCAACTATTTCAGCCCACACATTTAATTTCTGAGGGTGTTGGGTATGTGCTTCTGCCATCCAATGAGAATTTTCCCGACTACAATATCTGCAAGTTTGACGGTTTACTGTACTATTCAGACAAAATGTGGCCTCATCTGAAAAAAAGTATTTGCCGGTGTAAATTTCTATTTCCTTGACATTAGAATTTCGCAAAAGTGTAAGCGGCGATCGGGATCATCTTCATTGAGTTCCTGCACAAGTTGAATTTTGTAGGGATGATATTTTTCCTTCCTCAAGATACGTAGCACTGTGCTCTGACTAGTGTCATTGTTTAATGCAACCAATCGTGAAGAATTATGAGGATTATCCACCATACTTATCAAAATGTTCTGTTTCTGATTTTCATTAATGCTTGGACGTCCAGGTTTTGGAATATTTACAACATTGCCAGTTTCTCTAAATTTAGACTCTACCTACTGACTGTTGATTGGCTGATAGGGCGATCTGGATATTTTTCATTAAATAAATCGCAAATTTCCTGCTGAGTTCTAGTCATATTCCCGCATCCGATAAGAATTAAAATTTCAATTCTTTGAGTAACAGTTAAATGTGCCATAATACTTTAAATTGAATAATAATTTCTATGTCGCTTATTATACTTATTAGAAAGTCGGTGTGACAATGACACTTTGCAAAGATTTTCACCTACGTGATCCATAAAAGAACTATGGAATTCGAAAAACTAAACTTGACTTGCTTTATTTTAATTGATTTACGTTTTCACGGAATCATATTATTCAGAAACGATGATTATTACTTTAATCTACGAGTATTGCTCCTTATGTTCGGTTAGTCTTTTATCAATATGTTCTGTGCATTCGGAAGTTTTCGGACACCTCTTCGGCACGTATACGTCGCTGTTTACGTTACGCAAAGACCCGTGAGCCCACGTACATCCGTATAATGTAAACGTGGAGTATTCTAATTTGAGCATACGCGACGGTCAAATTCTACGTACACGTTCACGTATCGGACACAACTTAAACTCTCTATTGATCCGATTTTAATACGGCTTGCATCAGTTTTCTTAAAACAAAAAAAAAACATATTTTTGACACGAGTAAACTAAGGGTTAAAACGTAACAGAATAAATAGGCATCCTAGAATTATTTTACTAATTCATACACACTTTGTTTCTGAAAATAATTAATGATACCTTTGTAAATTTGGAACTAAGAAAGTGCATTTTAAGTTAGAGCCTACTATTGGAGCCACTTACGCTCCAGTAATGTCAGGCGATGAAATACGAGACAGGCAAAGACAGAAGATATAAGGGAAGTCGGACGGTTGCAATGCGCTTAGTGGAACGGTCGAGTTGACTTGCATCTAGCGTTGCCCCTTAAATACAAAAAACGTTACCGCCAGCGGTCAGTGCTGGCGGTAACGTTTTTGCTTATAATAACTATTTATTTATGTTTTTTATATTAATTTCTTATTCAAGTACCTATTTGCTTACATGTAATATTTTAAATATGTTGTTTTGTTGTTACTATCTACTGACTTTTGTTTTGTTTTCATTTAGCACACCATTTTTTATAACTTTCTTGTCCTGTAAGTGGAAGTTTTCTGTTGGGCAAATACATGAATTATTACTATTATTATTACAGAGAAAAACTTTAGACCTTACTGTTTTTCAATAAAAAAATGAACTTACCAGCTCATTAGAAAACGTTCTTAAATTTTACATAACAGCGACTTATCGAGAAACCTGACAATGGCCCATTTTAACTAACTTCAAGTTCATAAACAAAGCTTCTTGGCTCATTAGCCATTCCTATTATCTCCCAACAATAAATTTACATAATTAATTATTACAAACATTCAGACCCTCGACAATGAAACAATTGTTATAATCAAAGAAAAATGTTCTTTATCGGAACGCTAGTCTTCTGATCGATTACTGAGTTGTTTTTAGGCCAACACGCGACTCGAGTATTTTTAGATGTAAATGGTTTTGAAAATAGTTCTAATGTAAAAACGGCGTACTCATAATCGATTAATATTCAGTTCAGTAATGCGGACAATGTGGTCTTGGAAGTAAATGTCAACGTGAGACCGTGCACGTGACCGTAATGTGTGACATTTTCAGTCGCTGAAAAGGAAATGAGGCTTATTTCCACAAAATAATTTTTCATTAAAAAATTTAGTAAACACATCAGAATTAGGTGACGTATCAATTTCAACATCACAAATATAGCCAAAAATAAAACCAAGCTATAAGTTTATATTGTAATGAAGTCTTTAAAATTTAAGAACTTTTTTAAAACAGTAACGGCTGTTAAAATTATATTATTCGTATTCTGAAATATATTTTCAGCTAAAATTTAAAGGATTGCTTTAAAATCGTCCTTTAAACATACATTTTTAAAGGAATGTTAAATATTTACATTAATTAAAGTGTGAACTATGACACTTTACGAGATTGTTGGTGAAAGCTTCAGTTGAAGAACTATAATTGGAAATGGAGAAATGTCGGACATACATTGTTATTTAAGATTAGTTTCATTAATTTTATTAAATATCCATTCATTTAGAAATGAACTCTTACTACAGCACATAACACAATTAGGTATAGGATGGTCGCGCGAAAACTTTTCTTATTCTACGTTACTGTTCGAGATATTACAAATGCAGATTACATCAGTAGTATACAGATGTAAGAACAAAAGTTGTAGGAGATTTCCTTGTTACTTGCGCCATTTCGTTATCTATTGCATAGATCATCAACACACTTGTTGAACTGTATTTTTGATAGCGTTCTTGGCGTGAACAAAAATCAAGAAATTTCGAATTTAATAATAATAATAATAATAATAATAATAATAATAATAATAATAATAATAATAATAAATGGTTTATTGTGCACACAAAAATGAAATACAAAAAAAACACAAGCTAAACAATAATGGTAATAATGTAGGTACACAAAATTAAGACGTTAGCCACAGCTGTCTTACACTTCTCTTAACATTCTAAATTGTAATAACGTATGTGTTTCGGATATAAAGAAAAGAATAGCAGAAGTCAAATAATAACTGATAAAATAATAACAGATAAAATAACAACAATAATAACAGCATACCAGATGAGATATGAACATTTCAATATATCAGCATTTTATAAATAACAGTCCCACAAAAAAAAAAAAAGTTCATACACAAGAGAGTGACATATGTATTCCCATGTATTTTTCGACGCTGAATCCGATCCCGAGCTCAGAATTGGCCCTACACGTCTGGAATTGGCTCCAGGGGCCGAAAATGGCCTGAAATGCGATTCCCGGGATAAGGCGAAGTCAACGCTGAATTTTGGAGCTAAAGCCGTCGTCATTTACTCGAAAACTTTCCTATGTAAAAGGGCAAAATTTTAGTACTGTCTGATAAAGAATTAAACGATCTTTCAGAATCAAGGAAAAAAATATGGTGTTGCCATTAAAAAAAAAATCGATGACGTCATTACTCGAAAACAAATGACATTTGAAAATCGCATTTTACGCTAAAATATGTATTTTTTAAATTAAAAATCAACCTGTTCGAGGAGTTTTCCCAAAAAATAATTGTTTCGTTTTTATTGAATTTATTCCATACTTTTGGTGCATACTGTATTATAATGATTATGAGTTGCAAACATTTGTCTTAAATCAGTATTAAAGGATATTAATGTATCGTCTCCTCCTCGTAGAAGATACAAAATACCTCTGAAATTTTCAAAATAATGCAGTATACAAGCTAAGATAAAGCAGTTACATTGGTTTTTCTCATTTCCTTCAGCTTATTAGAGAATCCACCTTCTATTCATTTACCTGTTCTATTCCACCGCTCGTGATTTGATGAAACAAAAGAGGCCGACATAACTCTACGTCTTTGTGTCGGCCACAAAGGCCAAAATGTTTGCATACAAAACAGCGAAGGCGATTATATTAGTCGTTCTCGGGAATTATTAATCCTATTCGTAATCATTGTGCTGGTAACGTTATTGTGCTCATTATAATAGATAATAGTAGGAGGTACTCTCATTACTGCTTTATTGAATAATGCAATTAATGGAATGGTTCTTTGAAATTGTAAAAACTTGTAGGAAATGTTATTTTTCCATGGAATGACTTACTGTTGTTAGGAATAACAAACTAAAACTAACAATCAAATAATACAAGAGTCGAATATAACTGACAGCCATTACTTTGACAAGTTGGACCCCGATTTTTCGGGATCCCGGGATTGACAGCCCTAATCTGAACACTAGTGGTTACTAGTTCATATACATTTTTGTTCTATCTGGCTTCCTTACGGATATACAGGGTGAAAAATTTCAGGGACAGGTTCTTTTGATAAAAATAAGAAAAAAAGTTCCCATTAGCATGTGTCCGGAAACGCTTCGTTGAATTTAATTAATATAACAATTTTTACAAACTTGTGAAAAAGGGAGTTCTGACGAAAATAAGAACAGTTCTGCATTGTGCACCAATAGATCGACAATTACATGCAAACCGCATCGATCTAAGTGCTCTAGTTCCGGAGTTATCCAATTTAATTAATATAAGGATTTTTAAAAAATTTTGAAAAAGGGAGTTCTGGCAAAAATAAGAACATTTCTGCATTGTGCACCAATAGTTCTACTATTCCATGCAAACCGCATGGATCTAGGTGCTCTAGTTCCGGAGTTATCGAATTTAATTAATATAAGGATTTTTCAAAAATTTTGAAAAAGAGTTCTGGCAAAAATAAAAACTATTTGTACTATTCCATGAAAATCGCATCAATCTAGATACTCTAATTCCTGAGATGTAGGTATGTTAAATATAATTAATATGTTTGTTATGCAAAATTCAATTTTTTCCCCCGTTTTTTAATATGTTATTTTTTTAACAAATGTAAGCCGTGCAAAGTTCTTATCAGGAAAAAAAGAGATTTATTTTGCATCATTTTGAGCTCCCATGATACACCAAATATGTAAATGCCTAAATGTAATACCAAATAAGATATAGAAATTCTTACAAACCTCTGCAACTGTCACTTTTTTTAATTTCAAATATCTCCGAAACGACTGGGTTTATGCATAAGTATGTTACATAATTTGGTTAGAAATTCCAGACCCTTTCCAATAATAAAATAATTATTCCATTTAAATAAGTTGACACCTACTTTCCGTATTTTGGAAATACATATTCATTAAACTCGATATCTCCGGAACTAGATCGATGAGATTTGCATGTAATTGTAGAACTATTGGTGCATAATGCAGAACTGTTCTTATTTTCGCCAAAACTCTCTTTTTCAAAATTAAAAAAATATATACTTATATTAATTAAATTCAATATCTCCTGAACTAGAGCACCGAGATCGATCCAGTTTGCATGGAATAGTAGAACTATACGTGCACAATGCAGAAATGTTTTTATTTTCTCCAGAACTCCCTTTTTCAAATTTGTTGAAAAAGCCTTATATTAATTAAATTCGATAACTCTGGAACTAGAGCACCTTGATCCATGCGATTTGCATGTAAATGTAGAACTATTGGTGCATAATGCAGAACTGTTCTTATTTTCGCCAGAACTCTCTTTTTCAAAATTAAAAAAAATATACTTATATTAATTAAATTCAATATCTCCTGAACAAGAGCATCGAGATCGATGCGGTTTGAATGGAATAGTAGAACTAATGGTGCACAATGCAGAAATGTTCTTATTTTCCCCAGAACTCCCTCTTTCAAATTTGTTGAAAAAGCCTTATATTAATTAAATTCGATAACTCTGGAACTAGAGCACCTTGATCCATGCGGTTTGCATGGAATAGTAGAACTATTGATGCACAATGCAGAACTGTTCTTATTTTCGCCAGAACTCTCTTTTTCAAAATTAAAAAAAAAAAAATACTTATATTAATTAAATTCAATATCTCCTGAACAAGAGCACCGAGATCGATGCGGTTTGAATGGAATAGTAGAACTAATGGTGCACAATGCAGAAATGTTTTTATTTTCCCCAGAACTCCCTCTTTCAAATTTGTTGAAAAGCCTTATATTAATTAAATTCGATAACTCTGGAACTAGAGCACCTTGATCCATGCGGTTTGCATGGAATAGTAGAACTATTGATGCACAATGCAGAACTGTTCTTATTTTCGCCAGAACTCCCTTTTAAAAAAAAAAATTAAAAATTTTTATATTAATTAAATTTAATATTTCCTAAATTAAAGCACCTAGATCAATACGATTTGCATGTAATAGTGGGATTATTGGAATGCGCTATTTTCACAAGAGCACGCATTTTGGAAATTATTTTACTTAATAACTACATGTTGATTTTTAAACCTATTATGGTACAGAAATATTGCTAAAAATTACATAGAACTGTAGAACTATTGAAGTACATCCCAAAACGAGCAACAAATATGACAGAACTCATAAATGGGGGGCTGCGTGAAGTTGGCCCCCCCATATTTATAAAAAAAAATCACTAAACGTCATAGAACTATTGTTTAAATTTATAGAGCACTTCAGAACTATTCATATACAATCCAGCACTATAAAAATTTTAACAAAATCGAACATTGGGGAGCAAACTTCACACGCACCAATTTTCAAATAAATCGGTTAAAGGACTTTTGAAATAACAAGTATTAAAAGTAGATTACAAAAAAAATGAACGCCCTGTATCTCGGATACGAAGCGTTTCCGGACACATGCTAATGTGAACTTTTTTTCTTATTTTTAACTAAAGAACGTGTCCCTGAAATTTTTCGCAAAATTAAAGAATCACCCTGTAAAGGGCTTCCAAGTAAGAAGTTAAGTATTGAATTTCAGTCATAGTTTCGAAACCATTACCTTGACAAATAAAAAGAAATAGTAACTCATAGGCAATTCAACTTTCATTTTTAAAATTGAAATTTCCTCTCTCAATTTGCTGCTATAGGTACGTTTTATTTAAAGGATACAATATGGAGTCATATTTGTTAGTCCATTACTAGGCGTACTAATTAGGTACTGATTAGGTACTGATAATCATAAATTACATTTTCTTGGATACTTCAAACTACAATAAATAAGTTTTTAGTATCTGCTAGAAATTTCCAATCCATAAAATGTGGAAGAGTTCATCTCTCAGACCGCAAAAGATGTATAGGGTTGATAGAAGGTTACATAAAACTGATAGGTACTTCTGTTAAATTCAACGCTCTGCTATTTTATAAAATTACTTAGGATTTTTTAAACCAAAACACGGTGGTCGAAGGCCGCGACATGCTCAAACTGTTGACGCTGAAGAACGAGTTTTGGAATTGATGGATAAAGATCCTACAATAACCACCAGAACATTGTCATTGACATCAAATATTCCCAAACCCACAGTACGTAACATACCCCAAGAACCCCTACATTTACAAAAAGTACATGCCATGACAGGCTGATTATCCTCCACGTTTACAATTTTGCGTATTGTTATTGAAGTTATTGACTATGCCTGACAAGGTGCTTTTTACTTATGAAGCTGGGTTTACTCATGATGGAGTACCTAATTAACTCATATAGTTTCTATGTCTACAACGATGAAAATACACATGCTATATATCGTTAAAACAAAATACCAACCTATATTTTTAGTTAACACATGGTTGGAGACAATTGGTGGCTTCTTTATAGCACCGTATGAAATTAATGGGACATTAACGGGACAAAAATATCTAAATTTTGTAGGAAAATAACTAAATATTTTAGTGGAAAAAGTAAATATTTGAAATAGCATGACGATAATGCATGATGGTGCTCCTTCATACTTTAACAGAGCAAGTAGGATTGCACATAATGCATTTCCAGTCCTATGGATGGAGCGAGGTGGTCCTTTGCCGTAGCCACCTCCATCTCCTGTTCTTAATCCTTTGTTTTTTTTTTTACTTTGGGACACCTAAAAGCATTGGTCTATTCCACCCCTGTTGACATCAGACAAGAACTTATACATCGAATTGTCCTTGTAATTGTCACAAGTTGTGATTCCATCAGAAATTACCCCACCATGTTATTTTGTGTTCAACAGAAACCTTTAGATAATTTTGCTTATATTGAAAACATTTTTGGATAAATTGTTGTATATGATATTTAGATGTTGTATAGATTATATTTTTTCTTATTAATTTAAATGTTAATACTTAGCTATTTAGAAAATATTTATAATATATTTTTTTTACTTATTGGATCCAATTCAATCACCTGTTGGAATAATAATAATAATAATAAATTTATTCTCCTTTTGACAACTTACATTGTATAGGAATAGTCATATAACATTGAAAAGAACGAGTAGAAGAAAGACTAGAGAAAAACGGAAACAAAATACAAAAAAGAAACAAAAATAATACAAATGAACGTATAGGCAGAGATCACACAAATTCACTCAAACTATAAAAGCATTTATTCAATAGATAAAGTTTTAATTGTTTTTTAAACAAGATCAAACTATTTATATTTTTAATATATACTGGTAATTTATTAAAAACTTTTTTGCTTAAAAAGTTAGGTGAATTAATTGTTACATTATATTTGTAACTCGGAATAAAGTAATGATCTCTTTGTCTCGTATTTAGACCGTGTACTCGCTCATTTGAAGAATGCTCTTATTTTTAAAAATAAACATACACAGCTCGAAAATTAACAAACATGGAAGAGGTAAAATATTATATTTTTTAAAGAGTTCTCGACAGGAGTACCGAGAAGAAACTCCGGCTATGCACCTTATAATTTGTTTCTGCGCAATGAATACGTCCGATGATTGAGTGGAATTACCCCATAGACATATGCCATATGTCAACCTGGAGGAAACCTGGGCATGATACACTAAAACCAACTGATCTACAGTCAAAACGGTACGCAGATTTCTAAACAGGTAACAAAGCGATTTCAATTTTGAAATTAATTGACCACAGTGTTTATGCCATGTTAAACATTCATCTAAAGTGATTCCCAAGAATTTTACGTCGGTATTAAATTTCATATAATCTGTGCTGTTCGTTTTTAATTTGAGTCCTAAACAGTTCTTTTGCCTATTGTGGAATCTGATTAACTGTGTTTTATTACTATTAAGATATAAAGTGTTATTGACGCACCAATTTCCCACGGCTTTCAAGGCAGCATTACATTTCGATTCTAACAGTTTATCATTGGCATCTGAAATAAGCATAGACGTATCATCAGCATACATCACAAGAAAAACGTTGGACATAAATATATCAAGTTCGTTTGTATATAGAAGAAATAGGATAGGACCCAGCACAGAGCCTTGTGGAACCCCCACGCTTACGTCTCCATGTTCCGACCTAATGTTACTGGCTCCAAAATCATTTGTAAACTTTAAATGAACATACTGCTCTCTGTGCGTTAAAAAAGAAGCAATCCATTTATGGGCCACTCCACGCACACCACACATTTCAACTTTACACAACAACTTGTCGTGATTAACACAGTCGAATGCCCTGCTAAGGTCGCAAAAGATCCCAACAGGGCACTCACCTGCCTCCAGAAAGTTAATCATTTTATTATAAAAAGAGTAGACAGCAGTGTGCGTAGACAAATTTGCCCGGAAACCATGTTGCTTGTCTGAAAACACTTTATGTTTTCCAATGAAACTCAATAAACGATCGAGAAAGCAGTATTCAAATATTTTAGAGAATACACACGAGACGGCCACAGGTCTGTAATTTTCGACACATGTAGGATCTTGTTTTTTAAAAATAGGTACGACTTTTCCAGTTTTTAAGATCTTAGGAAACTCACCGGTCAAGAAAGATAAATTCACGAGATAGGTGATTGGTTCAATAATGATGTCGAGTACTTTTTTTAACAAAAACATGGGTATTTCGTTCGGTCCTGAGGAACGCTTATTTTTTAATTTATTATTTAATAGTAGCAACATTTCTTTGCAGACAAAAGGCTCGAGAAAAATAGAATTAGGGTTAATGCGGATAGAAAAATTGTTACAGTCATGAATCGAATACTCAGGACTTGAGCATATATCACCGACAATTTTTTGAGGAGTATCTAAAAAAAATGAATTAAAAATATTTGCGACTGCTTCGGGTTCTTCATATAATTTTCCAAAGACAGTCAATCGCCTTACACCCTGTTTATAAAAATGTATGCATAAGCACTACTTAAAATTATTTAAATTCAAGTTAGGTAGGTATTTACAATTTGCAAAGTATACATTTGAATAAACTACTAACATAAACATTAATCAATCATCCTTGTAACTTAGAACATAATTAATAAACCTGTACCACCTAAAAGAGATGAAGATAAAGTTATGTCTGTAGAAGTATTACATCATATCACTTTACGTAACACGAACAATTCCAATACAAGTACTTTCTTCCTTGATCAATTGTAAATAATATTATATTTATCGATGAAGAAAGAGGTCATTGATGCTTATGTAAAGATGCATTATTATTTTACACACTAATTACGGTACTATTTTATCTTTCAATTTTTATGATGCGGAAGTTTTGCCTCGAAGTTCAAAGTGTGAGGTCAACAAAACGGATGATAGTCAAGTTTGCCATGACTTAATTTGTTTGGCTTCAGATATCGTCGCGCTCTAGATCAGGCGCCAGTAAATTATGTAAAAATAACTGCAAACCTATTTTTTGTAAAGCAAGTGGCACAAAAATTATAAACATGGAACTAAAAATTTGAGGGTTTAATATAAATAAAATAAGTATTGTCACCAGTTTCGCAGACCATTTATTGAACATATTTCCACATTCCTATAAATTACCTTTAGAAGCACACAGTGTAAAAAAAATAGAATAGGTGTTTATACAACTGTAGCAGACCATTTATTGAACATATTTCCACTTTCCTATAAATTACCTTTAGAAGCACACAGTGTAAAAAAAATAGAATAGGTGTTTATACAACTGTATTTATTAGAAATTAACGTACTGTTCTATTTATAATAACTTGTTTACCACTATACTTGGCATTACTCATAAAAAATTTATATGGATTGTCCATAATAATAAACAAGTACACAATGAATAAGGATAAACATCGCTTACATATACTAACGACGATACAACGCTATTTAAAAATGCAAAATTGCGACAATGAGTAATCGCCAATACCCATAAATAAATTTTTATAAGTGGAATAACTATCGTTATTATTACCTTGGTATTTGTTCAAATCCACGTACAGAGAAGGTAAAGGATCCACTTCGGCCTCCATTCTTAACAAAAAATGTAATTAACTATCTTTAAGGACCTCTACGACCACTGAGGAAGGACACAACTTAATTAGTACAAGTTATATTCTATAATTATTAACATCTCCTTTAACAAATCAACCTCAACAGAGCAACGATGCGTTAATCCTGACGTAAATTAAACTAACAATACAGATTTTCGTGAGGATTTGCACAGTTTACTTCACTTTTTCGCAATGGTATCGCGATCGTCAGCTGTTTCGTATTCCGCGGCCGTGCGCGATGTAATGTAGCGCGCGTGCACAACCCACTGCGACGACGAAACGACTGATTCATGTGAACGTCGAGGCGCCAACAACGAGCGTCGCGAGTGGGCGCGTAACGTCGCGATGCCTAAACATTTGGTGGTTGGGGACCTCGTCACGCCGACGACCCCCGACCTACGTACACCAAGATGTGGACAGCGGTGGAGGCGGCAGGGACATGTTTAAATTATGGCAAAGATACATGATTTATCAAAATGTCATTTACTCTTACATAGTTGGTATCCTCTGCAATTTTTTTAAGAATACGTATGTTTAATGTAATAAAAAAAATGTCTGCGATCGATAAAAAGTTTTGACGCCAAATAAATTTTCTTTTCTTAAATTGGTGTTTAAGAAATTTCCAAAGAAAAATCACCAACTACGACTCTACAGTCGTATTAAACAAATAGAAAGAGTTGAATGACTATTCTTCATATAGTGTATTCTACAAAAATAAATAATTTTAGTCATTTAAGAACGGAATAATATAGAGCTTAGCAAATAACAGGAATTGTATTTCATGCCACCTGCGAATATTGGAAACTATATACCGTAAGTAAAACGAATATATAACGATAGAATGTGGTCTATCCAAACAATTCTTAGGTACAGAAATCTTTCAAACTACGTATTTTTGTAAATTTAACTATACAGGGCGAACCTTAAATAAGTACAATTATTTTAACCAGCAGTATAGTTCACTGTGTAGAACACATAATTAATAAAATAGTTTTTTACAAAAAATCAGAAATAAAAAAGTGAAATTTTAAATAAATTTTGTAATTTTTCTGTAGAAAACTTGTTGAGGGCCGCTGACTTTCATACATTTATGAGTCATAGCACTGCAGATTGAACGTATGGTTCACAGTGTTGCCAGTGTTACACAAATGTATTTGCTTTTCTTGATATTAAACGCGTACGTCAAGCTGCTATTTTGTTATTTAATATTGTGTGTACCTTTATTTTAAAAATCTGTTTCACTGTTTAAAGTGCGAAGTCACTTTATGGTTCTGGATCCGAAATAAATGGTTAATACTGACTCATTTGGGGTTATGTGGCGAAAATTAAATTTAATATGCTGTGTAAAAATCATAGTTTTTCGTTATTCTTCATAAAATAACGTAAGGAAATTGTGTCTTGTGTCTCTTTCTAACAGTGTACAATGACATTTAACTTGTGAAATGTGGATTACTGATTAAACAGGTAAGCTTGTGTGCACGTTTATGTATAATTTTTGGACATTGAACATAGTAATATCACGTAATATCTTCCTAAATACTTTATGGTAGTATGTATTTAACTTGCGGAAATTAATTTTTAATCGTTTATAGTAAGGTCAGTTAAGCAGTTAAAATTTATGTTAATAATACTGCGTATCATACTACATACCCAACTTTACAGTACCTATGCTTCAAACAAGTATTTTTAAAATAGAATTTAACCGTATTACTTTACTAGTATTACGTTAAAGGAAACTTAATATTTATATTAGAGGAGATATGGCAACCTCGCAACAAATCATATGGTTCATTAGGTTGGTTATGACAGCGGTCCTCGAAATGTGGGTATTTTTTTAAACAATTAATATCTCCGTAAATATTAGACATTTTTAAAAATGGCTTTCACTAGACTGATCTATATGACGAACTACACCAGCAGTTAAAATATTTGTACTTATTTAAGGTTCACCCTGTATATAGAAAATAAAGTGTGTTGTACAAACACTTCTTGAAAATTATTATTTTGTTTGAGGAGAATTTAAATAGCAAAAGTGCATGAACAAAATATCAAGAATTTTATTTTAAATATTACTTTTGTTCTAGGTGTTTTCTTTTTCAAGATTTCAG
This sequence comes from Monochamus alternatus, assembly GCA_037114965.1. Classification (NCBI taxonomy): domain Eukaryota; kingdom Metazoa; phylum Arthropoda; class Insecta; order Coleoptera; family Cerambycidae; genus Monochamus; species Monochamus alternatus. The sequence continues at coordinate 23,156,692 of CM073431.1, forward strand.
TATCTAAAAACCGAGGGGGTAACAAAACTGGGATCAAAATTGCGACAAAATTTCGCAAAATAGAGAGTTCCAAGCGATTTCGCATTTGATAAAAATTACCTCGAAAATTACTATACTTACTTATACTTTACGCGTGTAAAAAAACACATATTCAGGGACCAAAAATTTTATAATTTTCGAGATACAGGATGTTTAACTTGTTTAGTTTTTTCTTAATAACTTTATTATAAATTGTAGTCAATACATAAAACTTGGTTGAGTATTCTTACACAAGAACTTAAAATGTGGCTTCGAATTTGCTGTCAATTGTAGAGAGCGCCACCTACAGTATTTCATATGCATTAAAATCGTTATAAATTTTGTGTGGACTGGTAGTTTCAATTTTAGTAAACATTTTTTAATTTTTTATGACAAATCCAAGTGCTCTAAACGCCCTATTGCCCAAAAGTTGGTAATGCTAGTTGAATTTTAAATTGGTTTGCATAACATCCCCTAAATCCATTACGTAATCCCTTTTTTGAAGAATTTTATTGTTTATTGAATAACAATATCGAATGGCTTGGATTTTCTTAGTGTAAGTCATTGTAGGTAAGTACACCACTTATTGAGAAACATTTTAAGTTTAAAATTGGAAAAATGGCACTATAAATGAAAGAAACCACAACGTAAACACAAAATATTTCAATTATGACAACGAATTTTACTGTTTAGTGTTGTGGGTTGCCGAACTCTCTAAACGTCAAACGTGTGAAATAAATAAATGAAATATGGTGGCCCGTCCTCGCAGCGGACGGGCCACCATAGCCACGATAAATAAGTGTTTAATATAGTTTCGCTTCGAGCGAATTTATAATTTTTTTTAATATTTCTAATATTAAGAAAATTGATCTTGCTTTTCCAGTTTAAATTAGAATACAAACACAATTTGCAACTTAAAATTCAATTTTTGTAAAAATCTAATATGTACAGCACTGGGTAATTTTAATCTTTAGTAGATTTTGAGGCAGGATTATCAACAGGTGTAAGATGGGTTGCCTACGTCCGTAACACGTGGCAAATAAAAGGACCGCAAAATTCTTATAAATCACGCAGGTAACCATTTACCGAGCCATTTACTAATACTATGCTAGTAATAACGTTAACAAACTTTTATTGCATACTGGAAGGCAATGTACAGAAAATATCATGTTGACGTCACCTCCATTTTCAGTGAACCCGTCGAGTCTCGAGGGTATCGAGGCATCTGTCTATCTCATAAATTAACGGGGCTGCTTATAAGATTACGTGTTACACACCCAATTAAAATTTCGTGTAGACTCCTGCTAATTAATGACACCTCCGACAGAGACCCTACACCGAAGAGCCCTACTGAATTAGTTTACCGTAAAGTTACCGGAAATAATTCATAGACATGCTCGAGATTCGAAATTAGTAAACAAAAATATTAAATATAGAGGGCGTAATGGTCTCAATGTATACAGTGATCCAAAATGGCTAAAAGTGACGTTTTCTAGAAATATTATGTGCCGCTCAGTTGGCAATTTATACGAGCTGATTTTGAAAATGGAGTAGTAATTTTAGTCGATGCAAGAAGCCAAGAAGGATTACAACACAATCTAGAAGTATGGAATAAGGCCTTTGTAGAAAGAAACCTAAAAATAAATATAGGAAAAACAAAGGTGGTGGTAATAGAAAAAGAGGAATGCACCAATGACATAAGACTAAATAAATAAATATAGAACAAGTGAAATCATTTAAATATATAGGAGTCAAAATTCATAAAACTGGAACCAGGCAGAAATTAACGACAGAATAAAAACCTTAATAACACACGACGTCCAGTGGACGTCTATTTAATGTCCATTTAACGTACAGACGTCCATGGACCATAAATGGACATTCGACGGATGCCCATTCCTGGACATATTTTGATAGAACATACATTGGACATCCGATGGATGTCCTTTATGGGAGATATTTTGATAGTAGGTACATATGTGGACATCCAATGGATATCCAGTATTGTACATGTTCTGTTATAATTTGAATTTGCCACTAAAATTCGCGCAGAAAAAAAATGGATCCAGAATCCAGATGTAACGCTAGCCTCTAAGGTTTAAACATCCTGTTCTGTTCTCTTTGGTGACACTGATAAAGAGATAAACGTTGATAAGTAAACCCTATAGAAGAATAAATTAGGAAACCGAAGCAATATAAATCACATTTTGTAAGTAAATTTGTATTTTCTACTATGTCTATGTCTATGTCTATTATCTATTTATAAATAATTGAATTATTTGTTGGCTAGCCTAAATTCATAACATCTTTATGTAGACAATATGTCACAATATAATTATGTACTAAAACCGACAACAGTCGTTTTCGTTTTTAGATAAAGAAGTTTTCATTTTCACTCTAGTTGTTGAGTTTTCTCGTCTTTAGCTATTCTACGTTAAGTTGAGTAATGTAATTATATGATTTTGTTAAAGAATTATATATGGTTTTGTTCTTGTTACGTGTTATATAGTTGTTTTATTTGTATCTCTTAATTATTTATGTATTTGTTATTCATGTAATTAGAAAAACAATAAATACATATTATCAAAAAGTATTTCTATAATTCCAATGCAGACCTCCAATAAATGTCCAAAACAGGACATCCATGGGTAGCACACATTTGGTACAGAGGCGGACATCTGTGGGTCCGAAAGTGGTACAGTAGTGGACGTTCCTAGGTTGAACGAAGTTGTAACATTTGTGCGTCCAGGAGGAATTCCAATGGACGTCCATCGAACAAAAACGGACGTCCACTGGATGTCCGGACTTCCGACTTTGGTCATCCTTTAGATGATCATAGAACGTCCTTCTGCTATTAGGGAAAGTGCAACGAAACTGTACTATGCACTAAACAGTACTTTTATAAGGAAACAAGAAGAAGAAGAACAATGAAACAAAACCAATACTGAACAATACCATATTTATACCAATATCGACGTATGGAAGCAAAAGTTCAATAACAAGAAGAAATAAAAATCAAATACAAGCCACAGCAATGAAATAATATGTGGAAAAGTTTGGTGTAAATGCTCTCTAACGGCCATGGAAAAATGAGCTGGAGCACCATCATGCTGGAACCACAAAAGCACCATATAGATGGGTAGGAAAGGCCGGACCTGTTTTATGACCTCCAAGATCGCTTGATCTGAACCCTCTAGATTTATTTGTTTGGGGATACTTGAAGACATTAGTGTATGGTACTCCTGTAAATAGCCTGGAAGAGCTGCAGCTACGGATTAATCAAAAGTGTCAAGAAATCCAAACCAAGGAAGGTGTTTTCGAAAGCGTTCGAATATCGTTGAGACAAAGATGTTGTGCCTGCTTGAAAATGGACGGAGGGCACTTTGAACATCTTCTGTAACTTTGTTTTTTGTTTGTTGAAAGCTTCCTTTGTCGGTTTATTCCTAATAAAATAAAATGTTTGAAAAACGAATAGTGGTCCATATCTCCGCAACAGTTACTTTGCGGACCCATGTCTATTAAGACTTTTCTGCTTATTTTGGTTCATACTATTACCTCCTGAAATATTTTACACTCTTTTTTTAACACCCTGTATATTAGCGCGTGTGGATGTTAGATAAAAATACACATAAAATTGTCTAGACTATTTAATTCATTTTATATTTATATAACAATTTATATAAAACCTCACTTACGCATACGACCATATCAGTACTGCTCAAAAACTTAGATCGTTTGTTGATATCGGTTCCTACTAACACATTCTCCAATAATTTTTTACACGACCATTTTGGACGATGATAACATCGGAAATATTAACATACAATCCCATAAAAGCAGCAACAAATGGGTGATAGAATTATTGAATAGTAATAGAAACCTAATGCGTTGTAATTTGTTTGAATTCCAGCCTTGACAGAGACAAACTAGGCGACAAAATTTAGACTGGGTCAAAGAATGAGAGACATTATCAATTGGAATAATTTTTCCCGGAACATTTCTATAACATGTCACTAGACTAGCGAATTGAGTGATTCCTTTTTTTTATGGAAACATATATAAAATAAAATCCTCGAACAGGTCGATTTTTAATTTAAAAAATACATATTTTAGCGTAAAATGCGATTTTCAAATGTCATTTGTTTTCGAGTGATGACATCATCGATTTTTTTTTAAATGGCAACACTATATTTTTTTCCTTGATTCTGAAAGATCGTTTAATTCTCTATCAGACCTCCTCTTACATAGGAAAGTTTTCGAGTAAATGACGATTGAATGTTAGAAAACGTAAATCAATTAAAATAAAGCAAAAACGTTATCAAGTTTAGTTTTTCGAATTCCATAGTTCTTTTATGGATCATGTAGGTGAAAATCTTTGCAAAGTGTCATTGTCACACCGACTTTCTAATAAGTATTGTAAGCGACATAGAAATTATTATTCAATTTAAAGTATTATGGCACATTTATCTTTTACTCAAAGAAATGAAATTTTAATTCTTATCGGATGCGGGAATATGACTAGAACTCAGCAGGAAGTTTGCGATTTATTTAATGAAAAATATCCAGATTGTCCTATCAGCCAATCAACAGTCAGTAAGGTAGAGTCTAAATTTAGAGAAACTGGCAAATGTTAATAATGTAAATATTCAAAAACCTAGACATCCAAGCATTAATAAGTATGGTGTATAATTCTCATAATTCTTCACGATTGGTTGCATTAAACAATGACACTAGTCAGAGCACAGTGCTACGTATCTTGAGGAAGGAAAAATATCATCCCTACAAAATGCAACTTGTGCAGGAACTCAATGAAGATGATCCCGATCGCCGCTTACACTTTTGCGAAATTCTAATGGATTTATGTCAAGGAAATAGAAATTTACACCGGCAAATACTTTTTTCAGATGAGGCCACATTTTGTCTGAATGGTACAGTAAACCGTCAAACTTGCAGATATTGGAGTCGGAAAAATCCTCTTTGGATGGCAGAGACACATACCCAACACCCTCAGAAATTAAATGTGTGGGCTGGAATAGTTGACGACAGAATAGTAGGGCCTTTCTTCTTTGAAGGAACCCTTATAGGACAAATATATTTAGAGTTTCTAGAAAATGACCTTGTTCCAGCCCTTGCAGTAATTTTTCCTAACGATAATGACCCTGACATTCCTGACGATACCATATGGTTTCAGCAAGACGGTGCACCTCCGCACTATGCGCGCCCTGTACGAGATTTTTTGGACAACTGTTTTCCTGGAAGGTGGATCGGCAGACGCGGACCAATAGAATGGCCTGCAAGATCGCCAGATCTTACACCTCTTGACTATTTTTTATGGGGATACTTGAAGTCAAAAGTGTACATTCAAAATCGCATTCGGGACGAAATACGGAGAGTTACCCCAGAAATGATTCATAATGTGCAAGAAGAATTTGTTCACAGACTTTCGCATTGTCAACAAGTTGGTGGATGGCAATTCGAACATTTAATTTAAGTATAAAATTTAATCAATTGTATTTTATTTTACATACCTCAGAATTGTTACTTTTTTATGGATAAAATTTACGTTTTCTAACATTCAATCGTCATTTACTCGAAAACTTTTTTATGTAAGAGGGCAAAATTTTAGTACTGTCTGATAGAGAATTAAACGATCTTTCAGAATCAAGGAAAAAAATATGGTGTTGTCATTAAAAAAAAATAGATGACGTCATTACTCGAAAACAAATGACATTTGAAAATCGCATTTTAGGCTAAAATATGTATTTTTTAAATTAAAAATCGACCTGTTCGAGGATTTTTCCCAAAAAATAATTGTTTCGTTTTTATTGAATTTATTCCATACTTTTGGCGCATACTGTATCTAGAAGATATCTAAGCACAAAAAGAAATAACTCAAATTGCACAGTGTAACCGAATGTTATATTCGATTACACTGTGCACTGTAGGTACATACATATATGATTTATGTGTGTCATGAGTTCATATAGAACGTGATATTTTGCGAAACAGAAAGTCTTAAGCTCGACCTACGCAAGAAATGTCGTTATTCACGTTAAAGGGCTATAAATAGGAAACCATTTACTTTCCGCAATTACAGACTCATTCATTTATTAGTAAAGACAAAGTTGTGAGCCTGTGCTTTCAATGAATGAAGTGGAAGACTTTCTAGGGGAAAATTTTAATTATGTTTGCTTCATTACAGAATTCTGATTGCTTTGTTGTCTTCATACAAACCAGTTATTTAACAATGAATACAAATATTAAATGATTGCGTGAAGTGTCAATTTCAGTAATTATTTTACTCTATTAATAATATTCGGACTGGTATATGATCCCCTGCAACTACGCGTTTTGTAGAGAAAATTGTCATTTATGAAATGAAATATGGCCAATGTTTTTCATCGCGTTTATTTTATCAGGTTTCTATTAAATTTACTGACATTTATTTGTGCAGATTAGCGAATTTTATGGATAAACTGGTATTTTCAGTGTAATGTTAACTGTAAACTTGTTGGGCGGCAGAATGTATTTTAGATTTTTTTTGGGAGAGTCCGTGGGTCAATCGTACATTTCATGGCCGTATCATTTTCTAATACATAATAAAACAAATATTTTTTTAGAAATCTTCATAAATCTTCAGATTCGATCTGTACAATTTCTGTTATGCACTGGAATGTTAAACATTTACTACTTCTGTTCTCTTGGACACTACAGTATTACCAATAAAATAATCGAATTAAAATTTGATAACTAGGTGTCCTAAATCAATCTCTGGTTCTTACATTATGTACGATTCTCTCACGGACCTTATTTCTACAGCGAGATTCAGTCATAGTGTCAATAATCTTAAGATAAGAAAAACAAATTTTAAATGCAAATTTACACCGAAAAAAAATATTTTCAAGTCATTATTTAAACCCTCTCTTCGGCCTTACTGATCGCTGTCGGCTTCGGTTCATTCACAGCTCCCAATTCAACTCGATGTCGGCCCGATGCGACGTTGCCAAATTTAAATATTTTCCTAGTAATTCGACATAGCAATAAACGGTTGTATTGACGATTTTAGAAACTCTTATGATTTTCTTGCACATTTCGGCCAATAATAATTTAAAATATGTAATGAATACTATAAATTATATTTCAAAAGTATGCAATTAACATATTAAGTTTCAGTTTAAAAAATATTTAATAATGAAGTTACAAAACTCCAATGGATCAAATAATATATTTTAATTTTCACTTCGTACTCAACGACAAGGACAAAACCTCGCAGAAAAAAGACTTTTCAGCATTCGACTACGTTTTATGGAAATTAAAACAACAAACAAAAAGTGCTAGAACTCTTAAACATTATTGTTTTTTGAGTTGAAGAGTATCTTTAAAATTTCCTTATTCTGAGAATTTTAAAACGCATTTAAGCGAAGACTGTGTGTCTTCGGGAACACTTGTTGAATTGCGTCTTAAAGTTTCCCTTTGAGAATAGTTTAAATGTTCTGGTCAGAATAATGTTCCGTCATTTTCCCACTGGTATGGAACGACACAGAAACAAATACCTTTTTTCTCTTTTAAACACTATTTTAAAACTCAGTGTACATATACTCTAGATAAAAAAATCTGCGGGATGTGAGATGTTGACATGAACTATACATATTGCAATTTTAAGGTTATGGCGCATTAAGGAAAAGTGGTGAAAAGTTATTGTAGCGATACTACCATCTTTAAGTGGCTTGAAAGTTGATAGGTTAGTTCCATTGGCCACTTGTTAAATAAATAAAATATTATTACTCATCAGTATTGTATGACATTTTGCAGGTATATAGATAATTATTGGTATCAGGTAAAAAAAAAAATTGATAAACATTTTTTTTGAGACACATAAGTATATAATTTTTTGATTCGCGAAATTTACAGAACTATTTGAAATAATTTTTTAATATCGGATTTTTCAGCGGACTTGTTTATACAGGGTGTCTCATAATAGAAGGCCATACCATTAACCACATATTCTTTGGACAAAAATAATGCGACTTTCCTTATGCCATTTTTTATTTGGGCATCCCTGTACGGGGTGTTAAAGTTAAAGTTACATTTTAAAAAACTATTTTTGTTAATAATCCCATTGTTTTGTAAGATACACATTTGAAATTTTGCACGTACTTTTATCTTATTCCGACATACTTATCATGTAATTTTGGTGAAAAAAATCGAAGGATGAATGGAGGTAACTGAGGGATGCAGTACCTTTTATCCCCTCCAATTATTTCTAAGTACGCCTATGCAGCTTTTTCTTGAAATATCAAACGTAGAATTTTCTTCTGATCATTTTATCTCTCTTGTAATTTTTTGTTTAAATGCTCCGCTTTGAAGAGAAACGGCAATTTGTAGTGCTCATAAATCTATCATTCACTATCATTTTCAGCTAAAACTGAAATTTTGTTGATATACTTATTATTACAATACCTTGGCAACTTATCAAATCTTAATACTTACTAAATGAATAATTGCTAATTAAAACAGAATGGATAATTTTATAAAATGAGGAATACTTATGAATTGAAAAAATAATATGGAATTAAAATCTGTAATACAGTTCTCTTATCAACCAAAAAATAATAGTCTTGTTTAGTAATAGTAAATAATGAATGATCAACATAATAACTTTTTACCTAAATAACATTAAATAAAGTAATTTATTAATTACTACTAATTTAACAAACGTTCTACTTGCCCACCCTTCTCATTAACACATGCACGTGCCCTTTTAAGTAGCGAAAACCTTATATTTTGAAAGATATTCTCTTTTAATTTTAATTAGCATACATTCATTCAGTAAGTATTACGATTTGCTAAGTTGCCAAGATATTGCAATAACAGGTATATCCACAAAATTTCAGTTTCACTTGAAAATGGTAGTGAATAATAGATTTATGGGCACTACAAATTGCCGTTTTCCTCCAAAACGAGGCATTTAAATAAAAAATTACAAATTGCTACGTTCCGTTCACTAATAATTCTACTTGGGTATGTGGTTCAAATTAATGAAATAATTATATATTTTAACATAGAAATTGTTGCGCCACTGTGCCCGACGTCTTTAAAGGCTACATATGTCAAGTCAAAGATGAAGTAAAACAATACCTTCCTTCGCGGCTCTCATTATCCTTTGACGTATCCTATTCGCGAATAGACATTATTCATCTTCAAGGGATAGCGTAAAAGTAGGATTTGGAATTCCACCATATATTATGTCAACCTGACTGCAGGGATATGGCAAACACAATATTTAGCGATACGGAAGCAAGCGCTAGGAGCATCTGATAGCGTGACCCCTGACATCCTGCAATAATGGTACGAGCCCTTTAATATGAATGTAAGGGTGGAATTTTGAATTTGCGGGTTGAGATTTTATTAGTCGACGGTTTACTCAGGACCAGAGTAAATTTTATAAACTTGTGTGGGAAACTGTATGATTTTTTTTGATAAATACAAGATATCCGGAAACTCCGCGCAGAAAATTTAGGGAGTAAATATTAACAAAGTTACGTAACCTCAGTTATTTTTTTAAATTGGTTTTTTGGCTATAGCATTTTTAATACTTTAACGATTTTTTTCAAATTTGGCACACTTGTTATTTTTATCGAAATGCAGTTTCAGGTAATTATTTCTAAAATTCCAGCGCCCTAAAGGATACGTGCTAGTTAAAAAAATATTCATAACTGTTTTGTTTTATTAAAATTTTGATGTATAATATGCACTGTCACTTGTTTATTAAACTCATACGCCAAGTTATGTTGTGAACCCGACAACCTTGGGCTGTGGTTATACCTACGACATTAGCATGGGTTTCCCATATTTTGGGGAATTTTAAGTTCCATGATTTTATTTTTTAAATTTGGAACATGCAGTTTTAAAAGCATCTTGAACGATTCATATAGAATTAAAATAGTCAACAACAAGTTATCATTGTTTCGTGATTAGCTTTCAAGAGAATTTTATATGCCAGCAAGTGTCACTTTTTAAAACACCAATAAAAAAATTGCTACCAGACGACAGTTTGTTTTATCTACAGGTTAATTAAATCATAATGTCATTAATTTTAAGAGGAGATAGCGAAAAATGAGTATTATACCATAATACGATGAGGCGATTAATAGTTATTTATGCAACAAGTACAAAAAGTAGTTACACCGCGTACTCGTGGTCCCTTCTGTCGAGTTAGACTAAAACTAGTCGCGTCAAATTAGCATTTCACTTGTAACTTTTTGCGGAGAGGTCCGATTGAGATGCGGTTTTCTGCAAAATGTTCAGCGAATTTTTTATAACAAAAGGTACATCTAACCTCTGTACGCTCGCAAATTTTTAATTTTTTATTTAACAAATGACCCATTTTTGTTGAACATATGGCAAATGTCACACACGATTCAACGAAAATGTCTGGAAAATGTTCTCTCGGGGGTTTTCGAGGTCCCTCTTTATCACTTTGGTGTTAGCTTTATTATTTATTGCTAAATTGTTGTAACTGGGATAATTAACAAATTAAAAACTCCACCCCCGAAATCACTAGAGAACCGGCATTTTTTCCAGGATTTCTTGCTTATTAAGGCAAACCATCGGCACAAGATTTTTGCAAATTGTTGTAACCTCGCTAACCCACTACTGGGCTAGCTATTGCTGTAGGTTTTCCAGGTGTAATTCAATGCTGGTCGAGGCATTAGCCCGCAGAGTACTTGTTTCCTGGAATTCCGTGTTTAATGGCCGATAGAAGTAGTTAGTTCTACACAGCGTGTATTAACATTGTTTATTATCCTTTCGTCAATTATTTGATTCTTCCGAACAGAAAATGGATCGTCATTACATCGCAAGGCCACCTCCAATCTTGTAAACGTTCTTGAATTTTTTTCTGAGTCGCCGTAAATTCGCAACATATCAACTTTTCGTACTGAATAATGACAAGTGTTTTGTGACATTAATGCACTTTAAACAACGAACATTCAATTATTTTCCAACGACTACTTGATCCTTCCATCGCTAATGCGATTTTTAGGTGGTATTTCTTTTGAGACTTTTTAGGACGATATTGCTTATAATTTTTAAACGGGAAGTAATACAAAAAATTTCTCTAATAAAAGTTTATTAGAAAAAAGAGAGCTTTTTAACAGGAAAAAAAAATTGGGTATGTTTCTGGAAAAAATATAATTGATGACGTCATTAGTCGTTTCTATCAAATCCTAAAGACAATATTTTCGATTGAAAATGGAGCTTGCCTCATCGCATTTAACACCACGTGTCCCAAATTTTGTTTAATTTTTTTATATCCTCACAGTAGGCCCATACTATCAAGTTTGAGACACCCTGTACAGAGTACAAAATTATGAAAATATAAGCAGGGATACCCAAATATACAAATCGAAATATTAAAAATATGCACATAATTTACCAAGATTTTGTTTTTATTATCTGAGATAATAGCTTTGTTCGCACCACACCAGAACGCTCGCTTTAAACTAGTGATGGGATCACTCGAGTGAAAAATAACTGATTATTCGGTTATTGCAATAACCGAAATCACTCGGTTATCAGTTATATGAGTAACGAATTATTTATTTGATTTTTTTTACTGTTCACTAAGTAGGCTTGCCACCTTTTCATATGTGTAAGTAAGGACAATCTTATATTTTTAAATTCTCAATTAAGCACATTACTTGCCATTAATAACAGGGGTGTTATACAATTTACGTCGTATTTGAACATTTTCTTTACATATTTTGGTTGGTCTCTTTGTGTTCCGATAATTATATTTTAATATGAACAAGTAACGACATTTCTAATAAAAGTAAGGACTGAAGGACATAGAGGCTGCAGTAAGGACAGGTGGCGCTTAAAATGTATGTGTTCGAGCTCAAAATTTATATAATAATAGATATGCATTACGAGAACGACTAACAAGCAACTAAAAATTGAATAACTATACAGTATGCGCCAAAAGTATGGAATAAATTCAATAAAAACGAAACAATTATTTTTTGGGAAAAATCCTCGAACAGGTCGATTTTTAATTTAAAAAATACATATCTTAGCGTAAAATGCGAAATGTCATTTGTTTTCGAGTAATGACGTCATCGATTTTTTTTTAAATGGCAACACCATATTTTTTTTCCTTGATTCTGAAAGATCGTTTAATTCTCTATCAGACAGTACTAAAATTTTGCCCTCTTACATAGGAATGTTTTCGAGTAAATGACGATTGAATGTTAGAAAATGTAAATTTTATCCATAAAAAAAAACAAATTCTGAGGTATGTAAAATAAAATACAATTGATTAAATTTTATACTTAAATTAAATGTTCGAATTGCCATCCACCAACTTCATGACAATGCGCAAGTCTGTGAAGAAATTCTTCTTGCACATTATGAATGATTTCTGGGATAACTCTGCGTATTTCGTCCCGAATGCGATTTTGAAGTTCTTCTAAATTACGTGGTTTATTAATGTACACTTTTGACTTCAAGTATCCTCATAAAAAGTAGTCAAGAGGTGTAAGATCTGGCGATCTTGCAGGTCATTCTATCGGTCCGCGTCGGCCGATCCACCTCCCAGGAAAACAGTTGTCCAAAAAATCTCGTACAGGGCGCGCATAGTGCGGAGGTGCACCGTCTTGCTGAAACCATATGGTATCGTCAGGAATGTCAGGGTATCGTTAGGAAAAATTACTGCAAGGGTTGGAACAAGGTCATTTTTTAGAAACTCTAAATATCTTTGTCCTGTAAGGGTTCCTTCAAAGAAGAAAGGCCCTACTATTCTGTCGTCAACTATTCCAGCCCACATATTTAATTTCTGAGGGTGTTGGGTATGTGCCTCTGCCATCCAATGAGGATTTTCCCGACTCCAATATCTGCAAGTTTGACGGTTTACTGTACCATTCAGACAAAATGTGGCCTCATCTGAAAAAAGTATTTGCCGGTGTAAATTTCTATTTCCTTGAAATAAATCCATTAGAATTTCGCAAAAGTGTAAGCGGCGATCGGGATCATCTTCATTGAGTTCCTGCACAAGTTGAATTTTGTAGGGATGATATTTTTCCTTCCTCAAGATACGTAGCACTGTGCTCTAACTAGTGTCATTGTTTAATGCAACCAATCGTGAAGAATTATGAGGATTATCCACCATACTTATCAAAATGTTCTGTTTCTGATTTTCATTAATGCTTAGACGTCCAGGTTTTTGGAATATTTACAACGTTACCAGTTTCTCTAAATTTAGACTCTACCTTACTGACTGTTGATTGGCTGATAGGGCGATCTGGATATTTTTCATTAAATAAATCGCAAACTTCCTGGTGAGTTCTAGTCATATTCCCGCATCCGATAAGAATTAAAATTTCAATTTTTTGAGTAACAGTTAAATGTGCCATAATACTTAATAAATTTAATAATAATTTCTATGTCGCTTACAATACTTATTAGAAAGTCGGTGTGACAATGACACTTTGAAAAGATTTTCACCTACGTGATCCATAAAAGAACTATGGAATTCGAAAAGTAAACTTGATGACGTTTTTGCTTTATTTTAATTGATTTACGTTTTCTAACATTCAATCGTCATTTACTCGAAAACTTTTCTATGTAAGAGGGCAAAATGTTAGTACTGTCTGATAGAGAATTAAACGATCTTTCAGAATCAAGGAAAAAAATATGGTGTTGCCATTTAAAAACAAATCGATGACGTCATTACTCGAAAACAAATGACATTTGAAAATCGCATTTTACGCTAAAATATGTATTTTTTTAATTAAAAATCGACCTGTTCGAGGATTTTTCCCAAAAAATAATTGTTTCGTTTTTATTGAATTTATTCCATACTTTTGGCGCATACTGTAGAAATGATCATCATTCATATTTGTAATTTGCAATCGTCGTAGCCATAGATTACAATAAAATTTTATGTTGACGGAATGCAGGACGGTCGTAAAATAATTTTTGAAAAATTTAAATAAGTAACACATTTTTTGTATACTGAACTGAACTGCAAAAAGAGCTTTTTAACAGGAAAACATCTGGGTATGTTTCTGGAAAAAATATAGCTGAAGACGTCATTAGTCGTTTATGTCAAATCCCAAAGGTAATACCTTCAATTGAAAATGAAGCTTAGCTCATCCCATGTAACACCACGTGTCGCAAATTTTATTTAAATATTACTATCGAGTTCGAAAAGTTTTCCCTTTATTAATTCTATCTGATAAGTATCGATCCGGGTTGAAGCTCCACCTTGTACTTCGAAAATAGTACGATTAACGCGGTGACCGCCTTTCATCGTCAACAACCCCATTCATACCCTTTTTACCTGCCCGTGTACGTCATACGATACCGAAGGGTGGATCCACGACCCACCCAATCAAATTACTCGCGGCTGTATGGTCCCGCGTGCCCAAAATAACTACATTATGTCACATTTATTATGATAACGTCAGTCTTTTCCCGTAATAAGTACGGCTGAAATGCTGGAATATAAAATTGCAAATCGCCCACGCGTTCCATCGGTTTTTCAAACGTGTGGGTTCATTCAGTTCGCTTTGCTTCTTTCAGTTGTTCCTAGCAAAGCTCCCAATAGAGTTCAATAGAGTTATTTATAGATACAACTACATAATTTTTTATTAGTTTTTTTCCAAAACCGTTTGTTCTTTTACCTTGAGAGATGGATGAATGAAATATAAATGGTTGGTTTATGTCATAGGAATTTGGATTTCTTTAAAACATACTGAAATGAAAAATTAGTATTTCTGCAAGTATTTGTTGTTTGATCTATGACAAACAATACGATAAAATTTCAGATAATAGGATCATTTGGACAAACCTCATTACACTATCTGCCTGATTTTAAGTCGATCTTATAAGTAGTTTTCGAAATATACGAGGTCAAATGTTTGGAATTAAAAGTTCGCGAGGCGTGACGTCATTGTCTCCTACAGCTTTTTGTACTCGGGCAAGGGCCTTTCTGTGTGAAATTAAACAGATTAGCAAAAGTTAACTACTTTTAAAATTCACAATATGCTATTTAAAAGCATATTCGGTTAATTTACAGATGCATGATGGGTTTAATTATTATGATGGACTTTTTTAATAAAGACACTAATTTGCAAATGCTGAAATGAGAGGTGTAAAAATGCAATGGTAAGTTTTAAAACGAAATCGATAACATCAGCTAGGTTATTCAAATAATATAGACTGGTACTTAAATAAGTAAAAAATATGTATTTATTATGTCACAACATAACAGTAATAATAAAATGGAATGTTTGAATAATTTAATAATTTATGTAATTTAAAATTTGGTTAATAATTACATAGGATGTGTAAACATATCTATACAAATTTATTCATTTTGACTTTAAGGTCGCCGTATTTCTCGCCGTAAAATGATTAAATTTGTGGTTTCTTAAATACAAAAATCTCGAAAAATTAAACACATAGAGAGAAAAAATAATATCCAAAATAAAATTATAGATGTTTTGTTTATTCAGTTTTACTATTTAAATTCTCCTCCTCAAATAATATAATAACTTTTAAAATGCATTTGTATGACACACATTATTTTGCTATTCTAACCCCGTTATATATTCGTTTTACTTCGGTACTTGTAAATATTCGCAGGTGACATGAGATAACATTGCTGTTATTTGCTAAACTCTATTTCAAGAATACGGCGCCCTTAAATATCTAAAATTTTATATGAAAATATAAAATTTCCAAAAAATTATTCTATTTAAGATCCTCATGAGACAGCTATGGTGACAATATAGTGCAGCTTATGTTTAAATTAAAAGAGTAATTTGCTAGCGTCTTCTAATTAAAAGAAAACCCCATTTCAAACAATAACTATAAAAATAATGAAGTAAATGTTTAGTTTATAAATCTTATTATTATTCAAATTTAAATTGCATACTAATTTAAGCAGCTTTATTAGAATTTAGTAGTTTAATTTTGTTTATTGGCCACCTTGTAAAATAAAGATTTAATTTTCCCAAATAGGTACTCAATTTGATTGCCAGTTGATTACCAGTTGCATTTGTATCAGTTTTGTTCTTGGTATTCGTCTTCGTGTTATTAAGATGTTTTAAGCAGAGTTATAGTGACTATTTTGCCAATGCCTTTACTGTAGCCTTATTTCGCTTCAGGCCTTTCCTTTCAGGGCTACAATTTTCGTCAACATAGTCAATTCAATACTACTCCATGGTCACTAAACTCACAAATAGCACCTTACTGTGTATCTTTATGATTTTTACTAGTTTTATTACTTTATTGTTAGACATATTAGCACGACAGAGAAAATTGTGTTAAAGTGGTTCTCTTTACAGCAGGGCCAAAATTGATGGCTTGTCGTGTTTACAAGTTTTTACTGAACGATACAATAATTTTGAATAGAGCAGTAGAGCAAAAACTTAATTATTTCATTTATAAGTGACTACTTGGTAGTAATTACTTCAAATTTTCCAAGAAATAATGGGTTTTCCAATAAGAATGATGTGACCTAGCTAAATACGTGCTTCAAGAAGTTTGAAAATAGGCGGTAGTCCTAATTTTGCGAAAAAATTGTTTTCAGGTGAAGTTCGTTTTTAGTTAAGTGGATATGTTAACAAGCAAAATTGCCGTTTCTGGTAGGAAAACAATCCATAATAGATTCATGAGAAGCTTTTGTATCCGCTAAAGGTAACTGTATGGTGTGGTTTATGGCATGATGAATCATCGGACCATTTTTTTCCAAAATGAGGTAGGAAATGCATGCAGTTACAGTGAATGGTAAACGATACCGACAGATGTTCAGTTGCATTTGTTTGGAGAATATGTGCTTCCAGCAAGACGGTGCCAAAAGTCACGCTGTTCATGAAACCATCGACGTATTGCAAGAAAACTTTAACGAAAGTATAATTTTAATGAATGTAACTATTACTCTCCTACTTTAGATTACTTCTTTTGGGGCTATTTGAAATCTAAAGTTTATGCAAACAGACGACAAACAAACACTTGATGCAGTAAAACTGAACACTGAACTAGTTGTAATGAAGGAAGTGTTTTCTTTCCACTATCTAAGCAGTAAGTTCCCGCGTCATAATACGTTTTCGTTGTACATTTAGCCATAGGTCATGTTTTATTAAAAACTCATCTCGTCCTGACCATAACCCAGTCCACCTCGGGCTTATTTTTAAAATTCCTCTAGCATCCTGCCGGGACGATTACACGAGACGGCAGGATTTCATCAAGAACTGGGTAAAGAGTGGGACGGTCAGGTCAGGTTTCCGCCGATATAGAGCTTCCTCGTGGGAGGAGGGCGTGGAGGAAAAACCGTTTAACTCCGTCAAGCTTTTGTCGTCACGTGAATTATTTAAAGAGGCGGTTCGACAGGGACGATGAAGATCCGTAATGACAGTTTTAAATTCATAAAAAGTTTTCCAATTTACCAGGGTAAATACGTTGTAGGCAATTTTTCATCTGGGAGGAAAAGTTTGACGTTGCGTCATGTCACTCATCAGAAATTGTTTTTGCCTATTTATTACCTAAACATAAATAAAGCTCTATTATATTTTAAATGAGACTGTCCACAACAAACTGTGTTAGAACAATTCACATTAGCAGTAAGGTTACCTAATATAACCCATATTATTTTTCACGCATGATCAAAAACCACAGAACGCTACGCATTGACGCTATAATATATATTTATATCTATGCGGTTTACATGTCTGTGGGAATATATATTTCACTACAAACATATCGAGGAACATATATTATATTATCGCTCATCGTTCGTAACCGGCTCTACGTATATGATATTTTCAAGAAAGCATACTTGTGATAATTTTTTGTGTTGTGTTATATTTTACAGAGCATGTGTAAATGTATATACTATTCTTATATACTTTATTAATTCATCATTGAACATTTAGTAAGTAAAAAAATCCAATTCCATTAAAAAATGACTGCATTAGTAATATACAGTGCGGCGATAATGTCTTGCCTCCCCCTTGGAACTGGTAAACGGTTGGTAGGATGTCTTTGGGAAAAAACACGTCGATTGTTATTTTCGTAATAACATCATTTTAAGTTATCAATATTTCTGTGGTACTTCAGGTTTTCCCAGAAATGACGTCACCTCTCTTATTTTAAATGAAACACTAATATTTTTGTCACAGATGTCGGATTTAAGCACATTTCGAACATTTACTTGAATAAATTAGTATTATGTATTATTATTGAAGAAAAATTAAATTATACGTATTGTTAAATATTTTATGGTGTCTAATGGGAGACTTTTCTTTGTTTTTGAACGATCTGTCAAGATGTGACAGGCATTGTACCATATCATCTGACCGAGAATTTACCTTGGATGCGATATCTGTAACAAAAATATTGATGCTCCATTTAAAATAAGAGAGATGACGTTATTTCTGGGAAAACCGGAAGTATCACATAAATGTTTATAACTCAAAAGGAGATTATTTCAAAAATAAAAATCGACCTGTTTTTTCCCAAAGACATCCTACCAATGGCAAGACTTTATCGCCGCACCATATAGTTGAAGGTTATGTTAGTTTATAAAAATAGGTAAAATAAAGAATATATTATATTTGTTTTCTGTAAATATATTTAGGTATTTTCAAAGTTATCTTGCAGTTTTCTTTATTTACTTTTAAATTTTATTATTATTAATGTTCAACATAAAATACTATGTGGTTTTCTTATGTCTTATACAAAAAATTTGACTTAAAACATATGTATAAATGAATGCAAATCTCTAATAGCTGGCACAAAAACTGGTGCCATTCGCCAGTAACAAGGCCAATATTTTCTTGAAATCGCACTCACTATACATCAAGTGAACTTAAAATAGGAAAGAAAAGTATTTCTGATGATGCACTTGAAGATAAAAACGAAACAATTTTGAAAGAGATCTACAAATTCAAAATTGAAGTATTTATATCCAAAACCTTTAACAAAATGCTAGAAGAAGTAATATCAACCTTTAAATAACTTTTACCCTTAAATAAGAATGAAATCAAGCTATCAATAGATAAGTACTTTATAGCAGAAATATAGATGAAACCAACTTTTCACAATGTTTTTGACTCAAATTTGAGTCAAGGAAACTTAGATGCTTATCACTATTGTACAGGGTGTCCGGAAAAGTGTGGGAAATTTCTCGGATGCAGATAGGACATGAAAAAATAAGATGAAGTTCCTGTAAATTTTTTTCCTACTGGCCCTCCCTACAGAGATATGTGTCCCTGAAGGATGCCGCTGGAAATCGGATTTTCTTGAATAACTTTCAAAGTACTCAATACAATTTAATAAAAATTTAATGTGGTGGACACTAGTAAGGGCAAGGGCACTATTTTAAGAGGCCCTTGCTAGTGTCCATCATATTTAATTTTTATTAAATTATATAAGTATAAGTACTTTAAACGTTATTCAACAAAAACGGATTCCCTGCGGCGTACTTCAGGAACACGTAGGAAGAATTTTATAGAAACTTGTCGTCTTATGTTCTATCTATTTTATTTGAATCTATTTATTATTTATATTTGCAATAAACATTTTGTTAACAGAAATTGTGTTTTATGTGTTAAAAGAACGGTCAACATTCACACGGAGGTCGTCTTCTATGCCAAGGCCCGAAGTTAACTTAAACCGGCGCTGATCGCACTAAATATTATTACTTATTTATGGCTTTGAGGAAACATCCTCCAAGACCTCCACTGATTTTTATTGGGGGGGAAAAAGGAAATCCACTTATCGAACAACGATTTATGTCCGCTATTAGCGAAGTTGGCGGCGCTGACTCACTTACTCGAACCGCCATCAACTTTTGTTTTTCTTGCAATCTCATTTGCGATGTCTGAGTGATGAAATTCCGGAGAGATTATTTGAACGCCCCGCGGAAATTTTAATCCGCAACATGGCTTGTCGCCGCAGCTTCGTGATTAGAGTTCGAGACGTAGGCGTCGCGGCGGACAGAGCCATGGGGGCGAACGCAACGAACGGCGTTTTTTAATTAAACGTATTAAATCGTTACCGTCCAAACAACCGACAAGTTAAGAAACACGGAAGTCAAGTTGGCTGTTTTAAAACAAATGATGAATTAATAAACTCCTACATTGGTGGTTGCTGACGTTTCCGGCAAATGTCGAATCACACGAAATTATTAAATGTTAACCAGACAGATGGCAGCACCGATTTTTCTTATGGAACAGCACGGAGACAGTGTGTTGAATTTACAAAATTATTTTTGTTTTTTTTTTAACATTTAAAAAACCAGTTAGTGAAATAATTTATAATTGGACACACTCATAAATTTATACATAATCCAGGACTTATCAAAAAAAATTTGGGTTTCGAAAAATGTCAATATCGGAAACAATTTTTTTATAAAATCCTCCCGAGTAAAAAAATTATTGAGGTTGTACTATTTCCAACCTTTACATCGCTGGGCTACTGTAGTCTCTCGCCAGGCGATTCCGAATATAGAAATCCGATTAACTTTTTTAGGTATTAAACGTTTTTGTGATGCGATCTTTACATTAGTTTTTCAAGTGTCAAAATTAGCTTACGTTATAGCAACTCGGAGTTGATGGATATCGTTTTAATTTATGGCGATTAGAAGACGCTTTACTATAACGATTTCCTGGTAAACATGTGCCAATTGCAGCTACTTTTACCGCGGTGTGCAGTAAGTCCATGTGTATGGCAACGCGGGCGTGAGACGGGAAATTTGCAACCAAATCGTGGATGAGATGGAGATCCAGGACGTCCACGGCGTATTGCAGCAGTTTGGCTCAATTATATAATGACACTCCCTCAAAACAGCTATTGAACTTCTGGAAGTTCTGAGTAGAAATTCCATTAAATTTCCATTGGTGAGTGAAACAACTAAGAACTAATGTTAAAAGTTGAAAGTAGATTTCATTCCGAATGCGTCAGTAGTTCAAAATAAATCGCAAAATTAATTTTAAAGGGATTGGACAATGAAGAACGGTACCATAGCCGCCACGATGTCCTGCCTTTAAATCATTTGGACTTCTTTTTGTGGAGATATTTCATAAATGAAGTGTATTGCACCGAAGTGGATACATACTATTGATGATTTATGCAAACGTATCATAGTTGCTGCCAATAAATTACGAGCTCAAAAGGAAAAGAAGCAGAAACATGTATGTTAGTTTGTAGAAACTGGGTAAGACGGGCCCAACATTTTGTTGTAACATCACGTATGTCAAATTATTTTTTTAATTAAAACCACAAATTAATTCTGTTAATAATTAATAACAATAACGGCAAAATCAGTAGAATTTGCTGTATAAAATAGGCGTTATAAAATATTTATTTCTCTCCTTGGGAATTTATTTCTGGTCGGCGACTGCATGTTTTACCGCCTTATCAAGTTTTACAGTGAACCAGTTTCCAGTGCCGTGCAGAAGTGTATTTTTAAATGATTTTCGAATTACCCTTTTTGATTTTTTTTACAAAATTGTATTTGGAAGAGTCCCCTGTACATTCAATTTTTTTTATTTAGATAAAGGGTTTAAAATTTATATGCTCCAGTGGCGGAGATACAGGGTATTGTATTGTATCGCCAGTGTAGCTTACAATTAATAATAAAATTTGCTTTTGCCTAAATAAAAATGCAATTTATGTTGACTAAAGTGAAGTAGTAAAAGATCGCGGTTGTCTTCCAATGAACAGAGCCGTGGAAAAATTTATAAGACATTTTAATAGACATTTGCGTCTATGTTTTCTGTGTGCATATGTGTTATTCGATAGTTTGTTATTACCGAACATGTATTATTATCCATATCTATGCCATCCCGAGTGGCAACGCTGGACTTCTATATAGCCTCAATACTCGTACACGTCATCAGAAAATTTGTAGTGTACCAGAAGCGTTATTTTACCGATTGTTGCAAGCTAATTTGTTGGGTATTTTTTGAAAGGTTGAGTAAATTTTTTTCCGATTTTCTGTCTTTATTAAGCCTTCTGAATACGTGGTTAAAATTAATGACATTATGACTGAATCACCCTGTAGTTGCTTAATGAAAATTGTTTATTTTCACGTCTTCAATAGTACCTTTGAAGGAACGTTCAGAACGTTGCATATTTAAAGAAAACGAGATACAATTCACTGTGAATATTTCATATAGTTTAATTTTTTCTGTACTCGTTTCCATACGGTCCAATTAACTGGGGCTAAGAAATTTTCTAAATGGCAGAACTTTATACAACATTATAACTGTATATCTTGTACATAATTTCATTCTATGACACAATCATCCCACATGCCGCAACTTATTTCGCACAACACGGAAATGAGTGTCGCTGGCAGGCTTGCCGCATGGCTTGTGGGGCCTGCGTTATAAATTATACTATACTACCCCTCGGAAATCCCGTTCCTCTCCCCTGCGGCCAGACGTGAATTTTCATCCACCATCGGCCATCCCCAGTGCATAGGCGGCACATAATGCCACCCAAACCGTCGCAGCTTGTAAACGTAATCAGAAACATTTTTAATGTTCGTTTAAAAATAAAATTTTCTATCAATCTATCAGACCAGTTTTTATAATTTTAGTTTCAGTGTTTATCTAAAATTGAATTTTTACTAAAATATGTTGTTTTCTAATTAAAATCAGTCTGCAGGTCATAATAGTTATTTATATATCAAGAGCGTAAGTAGACGTTTAGGACCCGTAGTGTAAAGGTAATAAAGCCGAGGGCTATTACACGTTTAGGGTATTAAATGCATTAAGACGCACGAGATTTATATAAAACAATAAACACGGCTGGTATTTAGAACACTTATAAATTTGCTACACACCATATTATGCATTTGCAGAAATAAGTGTCTATAACGATCTACTCTATCAAGTAATTTTTGTTGGAGCCGAATTGACAGTTGTGGATGCTTAGCAATAATATCAACAAACGTGGTTTTCATGTATACCATATTTAAGATGCGTAATAAGTGTAGCAAAGTGACACATTTTTTTATATATAATTGGTAAAATATGGATTTCAATAGTGATAGTAGTACAGAAGACATTCCGAGTACGCCTCCTGAAATTTATAATGCTTAGGAGGATGCGAAAGGAAGCCTGCTGCAGGAAAAATAAAAAAAAACCATACCACAAAACTTATAATTTTATTAAACGGTGTTCCTTTAAAAACTTCAAACACTACACTGAAAATGTACTTCTGGCATATTTTTTGGAAAAATGTGAGAACTATAAGCCTCTTTGTGGTCGCATTATTCCATGTTAAAGGCAACGGTACTTTTATATCATAACATTAGCAAATATTCAAGAATAATAGCATTCTTAAAAAGGTAAAATGAGGGTTACAAACTGAAATTGACCAGAGAGAAAATTGACACTTCTGAGAAATGCCCCCGATGAAATATTTTTAATGATTAATGTAAGTTATCACCTTCAAATGTAAAATAAAATGTACCTACATTATTTTCTTAATTAGGCGGCACTGATTTTTGACATATGTGGAATTTGTCGTGGAGAAGAGTTATGTAACATAACAACAGATGATATTCAGGATTTAGATAAAACTTTGCTAGTAAATATAAAATAATCTAAGACTGTATTGTATTTGTACGAAAGCACCCTGGTACTTTTTATTTTTAGAAAATTCAATATTTTGAGATTTTTCTCAATATCTTGACTTTTTTCTCAATATAATGAGATTATTCTCAATATTTTGACTTTTTTCTCAATATAATCATAAAAATATCAATATCTTGACTTTTTCTCAATATACTGACTTTTCTCTTAGTATTGTTATATTTTTATGTATTTATTTACATTCTACTAGTGATAGGTAGTGAAAAACGGATCAGTTTTTCGAGAAATAATATGCGATTTTTTAGATAATTATTTTTTATGGATTCTCATTCAGCTTCGTTAGAAACTTCTCTGAGTTCTATGTACCAAGTTTTGCCCACCATTCTTTACTTTTCAATAAAAACCTTAAGCATTTATGTTGTCACTTTCAGACCCCTAATAATATCGAATTTCAATCATAGGCGTCCGATATGAGATTCAAAAAGAAACCTGTTTGTGCTAAATTTGAATGAAATATATTTAAAAGTATTCAAGACATGAGCACACAAAAAATACGTTTTTTACGTTCGCATATCTATTAATTTTAAAACTATTATTATACAAACAGTTTACTGTTACTGCTTGTTTTTCATTAAGATTAGTATGATATTCTCGAGAAATTTTTCTTTCAGTAAAATTTTTTTAAAATAGGATCCCGTCTGCCATAACAATCTTTACATTTATTAGTGTATTAGATATATTTTCTTTAACGATATTATTACATAACTATTTATACTTTATTATGTATCTTATCATGAAACTTTCTAAACAGCATGTTTCACACGACGCAGGGGCCTGAAACCGGCGATATAAATGTTTGATGTCAGAACAATTGGATAACAAACAAGTCGCCCTTGTAAGCAAGTTACAAAACTTAAATCTTTGAGAGTATAAGATGCCAAAATTTAGACATAGGGTTTTCAAAAGAAGCTGAATAAGAATACTAATTAATAATAAAAATAATTTCCTAAAGAAATTGCAAATGATATTTCTCGAAAAACTGGTCCCCTTTTTCGATTCTACGTGTAACGCCTATGACTAAACACGCTTTTACAACCTAAATCGCTAGTGAAATGTGAATAAATACATAAAAATAGCACAGTACGAAGATAAAAGTCAAGATATTGAGATTTTTCTCATTATATTGAGAAAACAGTCAAGATATTGAGATTTTTCCCATTATATTGAAGAAAAAGTGAAGATATTGAGAATAATTCAATATATTGAGTTTTCTAAAAACAAAAAGTATGTTTGACACGAAGGTGCTTTCGTATATTTGTGCTCCAAAATGTGTTTTAAACTACGAATAGTACATTATACTATAAGGGAGAGAAATGCGTTATTTTGGCAGAGGTGCAATTTGAAGCCCGACGGTACAATGCACCGAGGACAAAATAGCATCTCTCCCGAATGGTATATACTATTTTTTCCACGGTCTCATTAACTTAAAAACACATATTTTGTCATTATGAAGTAAGTAGCACCAGAATTATTGTATTCGGATTTGAGCATTTATTTAGTAGTAGTCGTTGAGTTATTGTCATAACTACAAAATAAACAAACAAAAAGAATTGTCAAATTAAGGTGCTAGTTTGGTTTAGTTTAAAGTTTGTTTAGTGCACAATGAATAATTGTGAGTCGGAAGAGATTGTGGAGGCTGCAAATATTGCAATAAGCAATTTGCTGCCTACGAAGTCAAGATCTTTATACGATATAGCCTACAATCGGTTCAAAAAGTGGTGCGCCGAGAAAAATGTTCAAGTATACAGCGAGAATGTTTTGTTGGCATACTTCAGTGAAAATGCAAAGAATTACAAGTCTTCCACATTATGGGTGCAATATTCTATGGTTAAGTCATGCTTGATAATTTACGACAACATAGATATAAGCAAATTCCCCAAGCTGATCGCATTTTTGAAAAGAACCGGTGACGGATATCAAGCGAAAATATTGACAAAGGGTGAAATCGACAATTTTCTATCAAGTGCAGATGACAAAGAATTCTTAATGACTAAGGTAAGATTACTTTTGTTGTTAGGTATTTCAATCATTAAGTATTTTGATTTTTTATAGGTTGGATTAATTCTGGGGATTGCCGGAGCTTGTCGAACTGATAAACTAGTCAATTTAACTGTAGATGATATTGAGGATGTAGGCTCTTCCTTGATTGTAAAAATTCCAAACACTAAGACAAAGATTCCACGAACCTTTCTGGTTACCGATGTGAGAAATATGCTTGAATTGTTTCGAAAATACCTGTCCCTTCGTCCTCCCCACGTCAAGAATAAGCGCCTTTTTTTGTACTACAAAGCAGGAAAATGTAGTTCGCAGCCAGTTGGCAAAAATACCATGGGAAAAATTCCGAGTGTAGTAGCTTCGTATTTAAAATTACCTGATGCTGCATGTTATACTGGTCACTGCTTACGAAGATCTTCAGCGACATTACTGGCAGATGCTGGTGTGGATATCACAACAATAAAGCGTCATGCTGGTTGGATATCGACGACAGTCGCTGAGGGTTATGTCGAGAACTCCATTGAAAATAAGACCAAAATTGCTAATCAGGTTTTAGTAGGTACCACTACTAGCGCAATCACAAAAACTGTAAATGTAAGCGAAAGTAATATTCCTTCTAATATTAATTTTGAAAATGTAACATTTAATTTAAATGTCAATAAATAATTTTAATGTAATCTTATTTTTTTTCATGAAAAACGTTCTCCATAATGTAAACTCCCTTAGGAGCATTATACTCCCTGGGGAATAATCGACTACTTCTGTTTTAATTTTGATGTCATAGAAACTGATTTCTACTACCGACCGTGGAAAAATACCTTTTCAGTCGGGGTTTGACATTTAGACACCTTCACATTGTGTGATTTAATCTATTAAATCAAACATTTTTATGGTAGAACGTGGTGCGTATTTACGTATTTCATGTTTCTTTTTTGAAAAAACAGTTCGGCAACTTTCATAAAACCCTCCGAACCGTAAAAAATCTTTTTTAGACATAACCTTCCGGGAATTTTAAGCTTACATTTTTGCTAACTTCTACACAAAATTTGAAGTCCTTTCTATCACATCATTTTTTAGCACGCGGTACTATTAATTATTTTACTAAAAATTAAATCATCAAATGCACAACATTAACAACTACCTGTGAAATCGGAACATCCCTGAGATTGCACGGGTGACTTGATTAAACGGGGTGTGAACAAACAGCTGCGAAACCCACTAAGCAGTCAATTTTCTTCAAAACCTTCATATTTTCCCGACCCGTCATCGCCCACTTGATCGTCCCTGCAACCTAAAGGCTCCGCTGTTAGTAACGCCTTCCCATTTCCACCCACATTTTCCAAACTAGCATCAATTATTCCCCGAAACTTATAATTTCATCCTGCGAGATCGCTGGATGCAATTTAGAACCCCTAAATCGAGCGTTCATTCCAGTATAATTCCGACAGCGCAATGCAATCGTACTATCTAACGTAATTACGTCTTTTTAAGCGGTGGTACTTTATCTACCTTGTAATTAAACCAACCACGTCAAGAGGAATGCATTAACTGTACTTACGGACTCTTCAAGGACTTCGAATTGGCGCGAGTTTGCCGAAATGGGTCTTCTGCTCTACAAGCAATCCTGTAACAAACGTAAAATTTTAAATGATCAATTTGAAAATGAGACAGAGTACTAAAATCTTTTTGTTATGCAAATTACTTAAAAATCTAGTGATTATATTTATATCTAAATTCATATAGTGTGGACCACCGAAATCCTGCCAGCTGTAGCCGGATTTCAAAAAATAGTGGAGAGTGACCGTGGTATTCATAGTCTATCTCCTATGAATACCACTGTGACTCATGTCCTAAACCCGCTCATAATTTATAGCAGTGAACACAAATACAAATTCAAGCCGTTCGTAAATTCTTCGTATATAATTGTGTGTTCCGCATACCTAACAGAGTATACCCGATCTTTCCGCTCATTTAATTTTGGCTATAATTAATTTACCAGTGATTTTATGTTCTTAAGAATGGAGGATAATTCAAGCTTTCCAGCGTGTCCTCAAAATCGTAAATGTCCTAACCTAATAAGTGAGGAATATCGGTTGGAAACCGTATGGAAGGATTAGAGCTCGAAACCAAATATGAGTAAGGCGGTTGAAATATGTATGTAGTTCGATAACAAGAGTGTCTATATACTGTGCAATAAAGAGTGATAAAGAACAACATACGACTGCGAAAGGGGAAATAGTAGAAACTTCCGGAAGGAAGAAGAGGTTGATGACGACAAAAAATACGCAATTCGTAGTACAATGGGGAAGTTGCATGAATTTTATATTGGTTTGAAATGTATTACTGAGTAATCTTTCAAACATAATGAAAGGTCAGAACATGTGTCTGGCGGCAATAAACACATAATAATTAAAATAATAATTATTAGTGGTAATGTGGTATTGTTAAGCGTAACTTATTCCTTTGTTTACAATATGGAATCGCTCGTGACGATTACGGCGACAATGCTGTTGGGTAAGTAGCAGATAGATGGTTTTATTTGAGGGATTTATAAAATTATGCCATTTGATTCCACAGTAAACTACTTGTTTTAATTTGAAAACTAATAAAAGTAATGAATAATGATATTTAGTATTTATTCATTCTTTTTTAAATAATTTAATAAATTGTTATTGCTAACAATTCATTTCTCCTTTTACATTTTAAAAAAATCTTAATTAATTATTTTTATTTATTTTGTTTTCAGAATAAAGCAAATTATTTAATGTAGTGAAGCCAAAATTTTAGAAACGCCTCAAATAACATTCTACATCACGTAAACGGTAGGAGCAAATACAGAACATGTTATATGGAATCGGAATGAAGCGCTGAATACAATAAATGAGAAAAAATGTAAGTTTGTTTTATCATTGATTTTTTAAACGCCTTTTTTACTACCCGAAATACCAGATTTGAATACGCGAAGCTTGTAACATTTATGTTATTACTATTACGGATTTTTAGTTCTGGCACTATTTGAAGCAAAAAACTTATGAATATGCTTTCCTCCGTCTTTCCTCTCTGGACAGTAATAGCAAATTTAAACTAGAACTTATATAGCATAGTGCTTACCACCTTCCATGCAGTCCCCTCTAGTTGCGCCCATAACTTTCTTTTGAAACAAACGATACAATTTGCCAATAATTGTTATAAAAGTTTTTTTAAATTTAATAATTATTTTATTGTCCACTATTTTCACAAAAAATTATATTGTATATTTGTTTCAGGCTTTCCATGGTAAGAAATACATAAGTAATAAAATACAGGGTATTCCACCGGGATCTCTGTCGAGCGTTATCTGGAAAAGTACTGATCCAAAATATTTGAACATTTGGCAAAATCCCTGGGACGAAAACTACTAAAATATCTAAAATTCTCCAGCACGATACCAATTTCATTATTTTAAATTGATCACCTTGTATATTGCATTTTTAGATACTACCTAGGGAAAATTGGGTCGTTTCGTCGATTCTATGGGTTTAGGGTTGTTTCCCTACAGCTAGGAGTTATAGATATTAATTTATTAAGCAAAAAATTGACGCATGCTAGGGTGTGCGGAGGTATCCACAACTTCTTCCTGGAAATATATATCATGCTGATTTTTGGTGTTTTATTTTTGCCGTTACATTTTGACGACTTTGAATAGCTATAACTTTTTTATTTCAAACGGAACACTAAAATGTCCGAAATTATCTTTTATATAGTTGTATTCGGAGAAAGTTCACCCTGTATAATCGCCTAAATCTCATTATCAACATCAATATATTGCCTTATTTCCGCTGCTATTTGTGTTTTTGGCGTAATTGCCTATTTTTCTCCATTGTAAAGCTTAATTAAGTTGGTCGACGATTCAATCGGCCGTATATTTATTTTCCCCAGTTCATCTACAGTCTGAATGAAGCTACAAGCTACTACATTACATAGTGGTCTCAAATGTCAAATACATGTCTGTATCCTGGTTGTTCGTAAAGTTAGAAAAAAAATAATGAATGCGTTCTTTAGTAATTTTTTTACGTAGAGTCCAGTGGCGTGCCTATTTTTTTTGTAACATTAATAATTTTGGAGTTATAACCTGAAGTTGTGTTTTTTTAAATACGAACCATAGGTACCATACGAAAACTGTTATTTTTTCCTATTTCTATTAATATATAATATCCTATTCTCAATTTGTTCTTATTTTTGTATTCATCGTTTGTACTGATGCATATTTTCTTATATGTTCTCTAATTGTATTTATATTATTATTATTATTTTTTGTATTTGTATTTTAGTGTTTTACTAGGTATGTCTTTGTATTCATGTTTTTATTTATTTTCTCTTTTTAACAGTCAACTTATCTTGTAAATGGGTTTCGCCCATTGGATATTTTAATTCAATAAATAAAATAAATATATAAATAATATGTGGGGTTAAATATGATTGTTTGCTATTTTACTGAGACAATAATTTATTATAGCTTATTTTATTTCTTCCATTTTCTTAAAGTAGACGTGTGTCATTTGAAATAATTGCCCATAGCTACCTATGGTTTGTATTTAAAAAAAAACACAACTTTAGGTTATATCTCCTATAGTTAACGAGCCTATAAAAACATAGAAATTTGCCCACACTGTACAAGCAGATTTTGATGAACACAAAAAATGAATAAATAATTGTTCGCAGAATACTTTAATATTTCTTTGTAATATTAATTTAGCACGCGTTCTAAATTTTTGTCAAAAGTGCGAATAGAAATTCTATATAGAAAATATTGTAGAATTTTGCCAAAAAATGTGATCGCATCATACGAATTTTAGTTTAATTGCGCAAATAGGCATTAAAATCTTGAATATACCTATTTACCTATTATCTGCAGGTTATTTTTTTAACCATGCTAGTGGGTTAGTGGCAGTACTGTCATTAACAATACTAGTAAATGACGTGTCACTTGATTATGCAAGCCACCATGCAGCGCGAAATTTGTTTCAGTGGAAATATACCTAATGATTTAACACGAATATCAAATTAATCAAATGCTACTGTGTACTATGAATTTAATTAAAAATTATGTTTTCAGTTAAACATTTTAATAACCAATATATTGAAAATAGAGTTATGATTAAATGATTATGTTAAAATGAATAATCTGTCATGCAAAAATAATGGAAAAGAATCCTAGTATCATAAAAAACAAATATAAATTATGAATAAGTACTACATTTCATTGTGCGAACTTCAATAAAAACATAGGCTAAAGAATTAAGAAGTGATCATAAACTGTCTCGTCTATGCTAACTTGCCAAGATCCAAGATTATTCCAATGCTCACAGCTCGAGCCCAAACATTATTTTTAGTCACAAAAAGTAGAGATCAATACAGACTACTGACTACCAACGTTAGGGTAGGTCAGAACTGGAACAGAAAACATAATAGTCAACTGTTTCATTCACTAAAAACAAAGCTACTCATAAAAAAGAAAATAGGCACAATTTATAAACATACGGATTTTTTTATAGACCTACATAACGCATTTTTAATTGATTTTTTAGTATCGAGTTATTGAAAAAAGAAGGCTTAAATCATGCTTCAACCCCAAATAATATACGTTAAATGAAGAATACATTTAACGTAAATGTAGAATTGTAGGACATGCTATCGAAAAATATACCATCCTAACCTACAAACAATAGAATCAAATTCGATACGTACTCACCTTTTCTCTAGAATGAAGGTGTGCGCGTGTATTTCAGAACAACAATGAATATAAAAATAAAGTACTATCGACAATACACACTCACTGGTATTTTATTTTAATCACACACACCACAAGGAATACCAAATAATCATTTATAAATAGGCTTTCATTATATGGCGCCCGTAACTGGGCAACCAACTAAACGCTTGCGCCGTGTGTCAGGTGGTAGTACGATTTGTATTGTTTTATTCATTAAACCAGTGGCGTAACGATTAAATACTGTGCAAATTAAATATAAAATGTAAGAAAGCAGTATTAAAAAGTAACCGGTATAAATTTTTAAATGTAAATGAAATAAATTAAAATAATTACGGATCAAAAGAAATAAAACTATATAGTCTACTACTACATGGTTATTTGTAATGTCGTAGAGATTTTATAAAAACAAAAAACCAAAAACTAAATATCCAAGCGAAGGTAATTTAAATAATAATCATAAGACAGTAAAATGAATTTTCTGTACATTTCAGTGCTAAATTTTATTCACTGAATGTACCGCCTCTGTTCCAAAGACTTTAAAAGGGTTTATTTTAAAGTCCTCAGTTATTAATGAAGGATGCAAGGGGGTGAATATAGTAAGTAGTGTATTTCATGTACTCCTAATCACGCACACAGAACGACGGCGCCAGGTATTCTTCTTCTATATATTTAATATTAGTATTTATACTTTATTTTGTATCGAGCAAAGTGATAGTTATTATTTATTTTAATATAAGAAGTCACGACTAATGTAAGTAGTCGTTCTTGATTTCATAGTAATAAGATAAATAAATTGTATAATTAATTTAAGAAATAAATGTGTTATTATAGAGACAACCTAAGGTAATTCAACTCAATTAAAAAATGTTTGTTACACGTTACACTTATTATATTCCATTATTTCCAGAGAACAAGACTGATAAGTTATATTTAATATATATATTTTAAAAACAACAGTATTATGTATTTATGAATTCGCGTTAATCTAATAGGATAAAATACAAAATTATGATTTCGCTTGAAAGATAGGAAATCTTATCTCCTTAATCTTACTTATTCAGCGTTTACATTGACTTTTGAAACAATGCAGGTAGTAGCTATACATCAATATTTTTTAAAAGTGTAAATAGAAAATGTGTATTATCATCTTCAAATAGCAGTTTTTGTGTCCTTTGTGCCAAATTCATATTTTCAATATTCAAATGCCTGTGTAAAAAACGACTCTCGTGATTGGTGGTCTCGAAAATCGAGCATGCGCCAACTGGCCAATCAATAACGTGAGGCTCGCGAGTGGGTGAACTGTCAGTTCCAAGGTCGGCACATCGATTTTAGGTTAAGAGATGTCAAATGTAAACTTAACTAGGCCATTTTAGCGAAAATTAGTAAACAATGAATTCAAAAACGCAATGTAAGGTAAATTCGGACGGTAGTGTGTGCTTGCGAGATATCCTAAATTCGTTCAACTCTTCAGTGAAGGAGGAACATGCTTGGGCATTATGTTACCAGTGCGCGAAGTATTTCAGTGACTGCATTCAGACGGGAAAACAAAATTGTTGCATTATTACTGAGGTACAACATGTTTACTTGAAGACAGACGGCAACGTTCACGAGAATACTATTTCGGCGGGAGACACCCCAAGAAAATTGCTCAGGCATGAAAAAGATGTGGTAGCTGGTATCGGTGTTATTATTTATACAGCTTTAGATCCAGATACACAAAGCGGAGAGGAAAGAGTTATAAGTAACGATTTGGAACAACTAATAAGTGACATGATCACAGATGAACTAACCATGGGCTCCGACCAGAGTCATCACGAAACGGACGATGAAGGAATCGAGAGGGATTCCGAGGAAGGCGATGAGCCGAGCACCTCCAAGTGTAGCACTCAAATAACCTTGCAGGAAGTTATTAAACGATGTGAGAACCACCTGGGAACGCTGACAAAGATTCAAGCAGAAGCACATTATAAAGCTGTAGTAAGAGCTCTTGTAGCCGAAGCTCTAGAGTTGTCTATGTTTCTAGAAAAAGTAGCACAAGGCAGCATAAGCCTGCCGACAAACAGCTCAATGTCGAATCTAGACCAGCTCCAGTTCTCGGACTGGGCAAAGTTCTGGGTGCAAGTCATGGGTGAACTACGCACTGGGGTCAAACTGAAAAAAGTGAATTTCAGCAAGGCTCCCATAGAATACGAGCTCACCCCTTACGAGATACTCATGAAAGATATTAGAAATTGTAAATATAATCTTCGAAAAATTATGATTAATGGAGATGTGCCCTCCAGAGTTACGAAAGACGCCCATGCCATTATTCTCGAGTTTATAAGATCGAGGCCCCCTTTGAGGAAAGTCAGTGATAGGAAATTAGCCCCCCAACCACGCACACTGACCCCTAGGGAGCAACTTCTCAATTCTATAAAGAAGGGTAGAAAACTTAGGCCTGTACCTGTTCCCCGGTAAGAAATATTTTTATAAAAGCGTGCCCAGAAATCCACCAAAACCAATTTACTTGAGCTGCAAATAATTGAAAAAAACCTGAAATA
Source organism: Monochamus alternatus (assembly GCA_037114965.1). Taxonomy (NCBI): domain Eukaryota; kingdom Metazoa; phylum Arthropoda; class Insecta; order Coleoptera; family Cerambycidae; genus Monochamus; species Monochamus alternatus. The sequence goes on from CM073431.1 coordinate 23,190,669, forward strand.
TAAATTTTGAATTTATAAATTGTTTTATTGAATTGTCTGCTTAGTAATTATAGAAATCATATTGCTAATTAATAGTTAAATTCTTGCATGCGGCCATTAAATGTTCCATTACAGTGAACAGGTGTTTGTTATGTAAAAATGTGTTTAATTAATTCCATGTGAGCTCATGAGTCCACAGTCTAGTTGCTTAATTATGCTGGACAAGTTTTAGTAATACGCAACAGGAAAATAGAGCAAGTCATGTGGAATTATGTGCTAATATCTTAGTTTTTCATTTTAGTAATCACCTTGATAACGTACAGATAATTTAGAATGTTCATAATATCTATAGAATTACATATATAAACAATTTAATTTGCACTGTAGCAAACATTATAGCAGTATACATGTTTTTAACTTTTAATTTCAAAAATAATGTTATATAATATTTGCGATAGATCACTATAATAACAAACAAACTGCTCGTCATTGCAAAAAAAGACGAACAAATTTAATTAACTTCTTTAAATATAAATTATCTTTGTAGATACATTAAGTTACCAGCATAACATTAAAATTTTGGCTATGTCAAATTTTGCCACGAATTTTTTTGTCTCGCTCATATTTTTTAAACTTTTTATATAATTAGCCAGTTATCTCCCCTAAAAACAAACGTTTGATATTCAGTTTGTGCCGGAATGTGCCATAAATAAATAGCGAATACAATATTTTTGGAATGCTTAAATTTAAAAAAAAAAAACAGTGTGGCACGCTAGTTTTGTGTAAAGTAGCATTGAAGTGTTTAAAAGCAAAATTTTAATTGAAATAAGCAAAGAAATATAGTATCGCATTTAAAAGTAAAAAAATTATAACAAATGTTATAAAAATTATTCTGTAGATAATAGTAGCAGCCGCTGGGATTTCAGGTATACCTACCATATCTCAATAATCAGAGGTGGGACCCAAACCAAACGTTAGCGTATATGTACTGTAGTCATATACAGAACCTTTGTGAATAGAGCAATTTGTGAAAAAAAAAGAAAAAGGTGCTAGCCTCCCCAGGAAATTTTCAAATTGACTTATTTAATTTGTGTGAAACTTTTTTTTTATAAAATAAACATGAATTTATCGAGGAATTTCAGATTATATTGAAAAGTAATAATTTTTGTTAAAACTACAGCATGTTGAATTTTCATTTGATATTTGTGATACATTGTAAAGATTTCAAAATACTGTAAGTTTTACAAATATCATCATCACATTTCAATAAAATTTGAAAATTCTCGATAAATTCATGAAAAAAAAAATACACAAATTAAATAAGTCAATTTTCTCTTGTGGAGGATAGCAGCTTTTTTAAAACATATGACCGATATCTTGCCAAAAAATGTGTTTCACAACATTACTTATTGCAAATTCTGGAATAGTTAAAATTACAAAATTTTAAAATTACTCTGCTAAGTTTATGTAGTGTTGTTCTATTTCTTTTCTTGAGTAATGATTTTGTAAAAAAGCTATGAAATTATTTATTTTCAATCTTTTTCCAGAACGTCTAGACGAATAGACACACCTAAATCGTCCCCGAAAGACGCCACGACCCCTTCAAAGCCCCCAGCCCGCAGACTCATTAAAGTAGATTTCTCACAATTCGAAGACGAAGATGACGAAGAAGAAGCAGACAGCACCCCCGAATCTGTAGAACCAGGCCTGTGGTCCAACGAATATCCACAGATATGCGACAGCACTTTGGACGCCTACGACCTCGCAACGCAAGACTACACTCGAGCTGCCATTAGAAGAAATACCCTAGACGTAGTCGACACTAATATCGGAAGCTATTCCGTGCCGCAATCCCGCCCCTGTTCAAGACAATCGTGTAACAGCTCTGAAGCCGAATCAGTGCAACTAGAACCAGACGTGGCGAAACAAATCCAGGATGAGCTTACCTGCACCCAGAGCTGGCAAGACACCATATCGTTAGACGATAGATTATCGCTCACACTATCAGAAATCGTTCACATTCGTACAGTGCTTACAAAAGCCGAATTAGAAGCCCTTCCGGTAGAGGGCAGGGTGCGCCACGACGTAGAAGCAAGGAAAGTCTGTTTTTTGTGCCTGAAGACGAGGTTCGGCATCTTCGGACCTTGGGGTACCAGGTGCACCCTCTGCAAACGCACAGTTTGCTCAAAATGTTGCTCTAAGATGAACATTCCCATGGAACATTTCTCAAGCGTTCCCGTCGTCTTACTTAGTCCTAGCATAATGTGTACCCCGGAAGAGGAACCGAATGAGTCCATAGCCAAGTCTCTAGTCAATAAACTCACCGATTCCAATGCTTCCGGGTCCATTTCGAAAGAAGCCAGTCCCGACTACAGCAGGCCGGGTTCTAGCATGGAAAGTAGTATCATAAGCGATCCTGGTACCTTGGGGAAGTTCCGCACAAAGGCTGTGGCGGTGGGCAGGGCCTCCCGGGCCATGGATAGGTTCAAGGGGGCCCAGATGATGGTCTGCCATGATTGCAAAATGATGGTGCTGCAGATAATCAAGTCGGCCAGGGTCAATCGCTCGGCCATCCGTAACAAGACCATTCAAAGTCTTACTCTCAATCTGTCGCCTGTATTTTAAAAAGTGATAGCCCTCGTATGGGAACCTTATAAAATTAAAGGGATTTAAACGTTTCATTACCTTCACACCAAAGAGTAGATAGTATCTCCACACCGTAATAACTTTTAACTCTTTCTTCCAAATAGTTGATTTTATATGTTAAGTATGTGCGTGGAAAGGCAAATTTGGGCTAAAGTGATTTGAGAGCTTCTAAGATTAGTTACTTAAAAAAGAGTTATTGCTTTCAAATTGCATAAACGATTTACGAAAAAAGAAAAATAGAAAATTTTATTATAGTACTCAAAACTTTCAGTAATAAATAATTATAAAGCAAAATGATAAAATTTAAACATTTTGTGTAAATAATCAAAAAATTATATTGTGGTGGTCAGAAAAAAGGTGTTTAAAATAGGCATCTAGTCACAAAGTTTAAGTGTAGTTAGTTAATACGGTGATTTTAAAATTTGTGGATAACCTACAATCAGAAATTTCATAGCCCACTTTACATTTATATATAAAAGTCTTCGCCTACTGAGATACATCACAAAACTATTTTTGTATGTATAACCGATATCTGCTATGGATTTTAAGTAAAAATGAAAAATCTACAACACACTGAAATGAGAATGATCGCGAATTTTGTTTTTATACTTAATGGAATGATTATATTCACAAAATAATAAAATCGGCAATTCCAAAGATGAAATACACTAAATTATTTATTTATTATTTTTTTTTTTTAAGAAATATTGAAATACCCTTATAAAAATTAATTCTAAATTTTTCTTTATTTTAGTGTATTGTCTTAGTTCATATTTCAGCATGTCATGACGTTTTATTCGAAATTTATAGAGAACAGTAAACTTTTAGATAATGTATTCATATTAATAAAATAACACACTGTATATCATTTTTATAAAGTAATCTAGTAATATATATTACAGAAAGGATAGAAATACATACTAGTAAAGGAATCTTGAACCCAAAGCATTTTAAGGTTAGTTATATGAAAAAACATCGTTTTGTGGTATGCACTGAGAAGAGGGTTGTGTCTCAGTAGGCATTAACTTTGAAACTGACATTTTGATCCAAACAATCTTTGATTCTACGTTGCTCACATGTTTTTTGGGCACTTTGTGCATTGTATAATGTATATTGATCTATCCCTCTTCTGATACCTCAATTGCCTTGCTTAAAGTCAAGGAATTGACTCAAAAATACTCCTAACTTAAATAATTAAATAGTATCTGAGATTAGTTATGTATATTTTAATTTAATGGAGATCTTGTGATATTATTGTGTAGTATTATTTTCTGTAAGTATTATAGATAAGTATTAATTTTTTAATTTGCCTTTCCATGTCAAATCGCTGTGCTTATTTTGAAGCACGAGAAAACCCTTCTAATATTAAATAGAAAAATGTAGGACAATGGAGGACTCTATAATTTTTACTTTAGAATTTTATTTATTTTGCTGTTTCTTTAAAGTTTTTATTACATTTATGTCTACTCAAATCTAGTATTTAGGAAACTGAATTTTCTACCTTTCCACTTCTCTCTTCTAACGAAAGCACTCTTAGTTGCAGCTTTATTCTATTGATACTCAAGTGGATATTATTTGTATTTGTCATTTTAAATTAATTTTGTGCCTCAAAATAATTTTAATTTGTAAACTATTAATTTTAGTGTCATGAAAGATCGATAAAGTCCTTCATTTGATAAATTAAAATTGAAATATACGTTTCAATACTCAAAAACTAATTAACTGAAATTTGTTTTTTCTCTTTAATTTTAAACTTTCCTTTAAATATTTAATCAAAGTTCAGTAGTGATATTAGTTTTTAACGGAAACCGATCTTACAGATCTTAGATATTCTTTCTTATTCCATGTATATTTATAAATTCAATTTGTATGTGTGTGTACGTTTATTTTAAAGATATTAAAATGTAATAGATTATATTTGAAATAATATATAGGAATATTTTATTTTGATAACTGTAATTTTATGTCAATCCTCTGAAACTTGAAAACCTATGAATATCAAAAATAAAGGCTATGTTAATTGTTTACTTGTATCTGTGATTTTAAACAACTTCATCAATAGAGTAAATCTATTTTAATGCATTGAACATGAATATTGTTGACCATTCCAGTGGCGTAGCCACGGGGGGGTCAGAACTCCCCCCCATGGATTGGGTTTGGTCATATAGGTAATGTCCCACTACAAGCCTGCAATTACTTTATTCTTTCTTTATTATATATCTTATCTACGCTTTATTCGCCAAGATTTGGCAACACTGTCAGTGAACTAGATCTCCTACGGCAACCCTACATTAGAGTTCGTCTGCAACTAAGTTCTAATTTTATTTTTGTCATTTTTGTAACAAATATTGTTCGTACCTGTTTATTATTTACAAGTGTATGATGAGACCGTTTTTTGTTTACTTTTTATTATTTTAATTTATTAAAAATTATTTATTTATTTTTTACTAAAAAAATCTACCTAGTTTGAAATACTCAACTTTGTTCACTGAATCCCCCCCTCCATGTCAAATTTCTGGCTACGCCACTGAGCAATTCATAGCAGAAAGCTTGGATTCTGATTTGCCATTCGATATACAGTATGTATGTGAGCAAAATGTGAGTAGATTCCTACGAGCCGATTATAGAGGGTTTTATGCAAAAAAAAAAAATTTTAACATCCCGTAAAAAGTTGTAGCCCTTTAAAAGTGGTTGTTGGAATCAATCTCTTTCTATATTATATATCTCTATTTCACTCATTGTTACCTCACAGTAAGGAGATGAAATAATACACCTCTTGTTATGTTTATTATCAGAATTTTTAAGTGGTTAAAAATTTTGAAGAAATAGCCTTGTCCAATATAAATTATGTTCACATATAAAAAAATAAAAGCAGCATCTCAACCCTATGATGTAGGAAGATTCTGTCACTTACCAGTTTATTTAATTGCTACTCATTCTTATGATTAAGTTTACCTGATGTTTTGACACTTTTATAAGTTTAAAAAAAGAACATGGAAACCCAATTTCAGCATTTATTTTTAAAAAGGTAACTTTTTAGGAAATGCTGAAATTATTATTTTTTAAATCAAACACCTAAAGTTGGCTAAAGAATATCTCTTTCATTTACTATTTAGAAACACCCTGTATATTATTGAACCAAATGATGCGGTAATTCTATTAGTTTTTTATATTAAATATAGATAAATAAGAATGACTTGATTTAAGATAAAATACTAATAATGGTCACTCGGCCGTCACTAAATTTGAGACGAATTCAGTAATCAACTCCCGGATTCTGATTACTGAATTAGTCGAGAAACCGAATCTAGGCCCTGCATGTTACTGAATTTGTTCACATTCGAGTTTTTAACAGACAAGATCTATTCATAAATCGAATTTCAAATTTTAGCGCCAATATTAATGACACTTGTCACGCTGATTGCATAATTTGTGATTCACAACCGCCGCCATTTTGGCTCTTTTGTTAGGAATCAGAAACGCAAGAATGTGATAAAAGAATGGAAAAATATTAGTTTGTTATTTTGAATGCCATGTACAACGTAAATTTTAATATTTGCTCTTTTAAATTGTGTTCAAAGTACAAAAAATTAGAATTGTTGTTATTGACGATAGCTTAAATTTCCAAGATCTAAAATTTTTGAAAAGAAAAAAATCAGTCAATTCTCCAGTACTTACTATTATATTAGCAAAATCTATATAAAGTATCTTCACATTCTCTCATAAAAATAAGGATGAAATTTCAGCTAAATTAAAGCAACATATAGGAAAGTTAGTTTTAATTTCACAGATATATAAACATTCTTCATTCAATAGCTAGAACTGTACAGGCTGAAAAAAAATGGAACAATATAATTTTGTAAAATTTAAAAACGTATGCGCGGTTGCTCGAGGAATCTCAGTAAAAATAGTTATGGAGTATATAAATTAAATAACAAAAATAGGCAATAATTTAAAATTACACTAAAACTTCTCCTCATCAAGGCCGTGCTTGAAAAACATCATCACGGGAACGGATTCGCCATTGATATCTCTGTATTCCATCAGTCCAACCATACCGTCGATGTCCATGGACTCACCGGTGAAGAACTGCAATTCTTTAAACCTACCAAGAATGTCTTTCATCACTTTGTTCATATTCGTTTTGAAGACATCTACTTGGTCTGGAGATTTCTCTTCCAATTTAGCTACTAATCTGAAACACGTTTTTCTTATAACTTCTCCAGATCTTTTGAACAAATCTATTCGGCTTCATGCATTCTGGACTACAGGGTTGCTACAGATATAGTTTATCTAAATTTCCTAATTTATCCCTGTTTTTGAGAATTCATATTTTCACTAATTTTTCTTATGGTAAATTTAAGCAAAACTCATGAGTTTTTAAAGAAATTATATTTCAATAACGAAATGTATACCTCGAATCTAATTATTTTTATTCTGTAAAATGCCAATGGCCAATTGTGTAGAAAGACTATTTGCCATTTTGTATTCCATGACCAGTAGAAAATTCTGACTTTTCCTGGTTTTATATACCTGCAGCAACCAACACTTAACTACAATAATGTTCAACACCCTTATACTTGCATATTTAATTATTTAAATTGAACATCGTATACAGGGTTTCCTTAAAATGCATGTACTAACAAACTAATCTAGATTCTTTAGGTCAAAATACAACGATTTATGCATTTACCTATATGCAGCGTTGGCCAAGTTTATGAAAAAACATCAATAATGGGTTATACTCAAAAAAAAATTGCGATATTCAGATAATATACAAACAAAATTTTTAATCGAGATATCCAATTTAAGGCATTTGTGTATATCTGTAATTAATGCTAATTACATGAAGAAAAGCTGTTTAATATAATTTTATATCCGTATTTCACTTTAATTGTTCAACAATTTTCTGTTTTATTTTTGTTTTTTTCAAAAACTTTGGCACACCCTAACGTTCAAACGGCCTACTTTTCTATATAGGCAAATTAGCATACATTTCAGGAATACTCTATATAGGGCATTTTAGTAGAGTATTTTTTAACTCGGTTATTTTAATTAGATTCAACTATTTGTAGAAGTTGCCTCCTACATTTTTTGGTAATCAATTGTTATTTTGGTAAGTCCAAATAATACTAAGACTTAAAACATTTGCAAACACATTTTTTCTAATTCTTACAATGTACTCTTTTGCTTGGATGTAAAAATATACATTGTACATTTTTACATATTAGTAAGAAGGTTTTTAAAAAATCTATAATAATACATTTTATAAGAAAATCTCTAATAAAATACAAATGAAAGAGCTTCTCTTCTTGAATCATATTAACCCAAAATATTGCAAAAGCTCGACAGATTTACTTAATTGGCATGCAAATTAAGAATCGATTGATACATGATTTTTGGCAGATGCCGTTCAATCAAAAGCTATTTCCGTCAAGAGTTTTATGTTTTGCATAGAAAACTTGTAGAAATAATGAATTATGGAAATTTTTTAGGAAATATATCAAAATAATTAGAAAACTGACAGTGCAGTTTGTAATTTATGAAAAAAATCTATTTCTGTAGACAGAAAAAGAAAAACTGCAAATATACAGGTTGTCTGGCTAACTCCAGATAGGACAGAAAGCTTATTATTTTTACATCACAACTTGCCTAAACTAAATTATAATATTTTTAAAATAATGTTTATGTTTTGACAACGTTTTATTGTTCTTGTTCTAATGCCTCGAAGTATAAAGATATAATTTTTTAATAATTTCATGTACATAACATAATTAAAAACTACTTAGATGTACTTGTTTGTTTTTTTTTTATTTTCATAAAACAGAAATAATTATTTTTAGTTTTATTTTTGCTATCACCAAATAATTAAGAGATGCACATCATTTTATTATTTTTTTAGCCAAATAATGATTTATTTTTGGCACTTTTATAGAAATTATGTATTTTTTAATGTTTTTATTTGGTGTTTAAAAATATTTTCATATTAAAAATATATATCGGTCTATCGGCAGACATATCGGCCGATACCTATAATCGGCCAAATAGGCCGATATATGTATTATCAGTTCATCCCTATTGCAAATCCCTTTAGAATGGACATAACATATTATATTTGATATGCAAGGCCGTAATAACTAAACAATCAAATAAAATAATTTAAAATAAGCGGTGTGTTGGAATAACCGCGTGCAAAATGAGAACAGAAATCAAACCAAACTTCATAGAAGTATATAGTAGTTACTTATGTTGTAACAACCACCATTTTTTTTCCAGATAACTTGTTAAAATCTTATAAAATTTACTGCACATTCAAAAGGCAGTAAGGCAGAACCACCGATTTTAGTAATATCGCATACCTTGCTCTGAATAACACACTTATGGGTTATTATTCAGTTTTGGAGCATGCTTATAATTTTCCATTTCCGATATTTACACATTATTATTATTATTACTTCTTAATTCCACTTTAAACTATTTAGGTATCAATATTCACATAATGAATCAATTTTTAGGTCATTGACCTGCCATCTCAAATTTGTCAATAAGGGTTTAAGGCATACCAACTTACTCACTATGAAACTGTAAATTTTAATCCCAAGACAATAAAACATATTTTCTACAAAATACACAATCAGGTTTTTACCACAATTATCTGCAAATCTGGAATGTTTTTATTCATTTTGTAATCAGTAATATGAAAGTACCATCTCATAAACATAAAAAATTGGAAAATTTCCAATAATGCGAATGCAACACTGCAATTTATTTATATTAAATCCTATCCTGTGCTTGTAAGGCACATGCCAATTCAAATTTTATATTTAAACATCACTGTACTTACTTCTTCATGTAATCCTTAAGGTATGCAGTATACGATTTCTTGTCACCAAAGGCATAGGTTTCGCACAATCTGTGATTTAAAACTATATCAACACCTGACTCAATAGCAGCATCGGTGCCCTCATCAGCTTCTTCTGCTGAGGGATTTGATCCTTCTAACTGAATGTCTCCTTGTTTACGTTGGACTAGTTTTCCATAAACTTCATAAAGGACTTCATCTACTAATTTCATTTTGTAACTGTCTGAGAACATTTCATCCCCTAAAACAAATGGTAAATTTAATAAAATTGAACAAATATATGTATTTCATTTCAAATAGAGAAATAATGTGTAATGTAAAGCTGGTAGAACTATATTTATGATTTTATTTAAGTAAAAAATACAAGACAAAACTTCAACTGGTCGATGACATTTAAGATGACAGATGGAATAGAAAATATCAAATTGTTTAATAATTGATTATCCAAGCGCAAAAATACCAAGCAAGCAAAGAAGCTACATATATTTTAGGTAAAACTTACCGGTAAAGATGTCCTTATAGATTCTCATTTTGTAGGATTATTTAGATTTTTGTCGAATCACAAAAATATCGACCTTAGCCTCAGGAGAGCACCGGAAAGAGGTCGGTGAATAATTTTGACAGCCCGCAGAAAGTGCGTTTAAAAGAGAAAGCGACGGAACATGCGTGCGCATACTGTTTGAATTTAGTTTAAAACTTTTATTTTGGTTTTGGTAATTACTTAACGATAAAAAAACACAAGAAATAACACATTTTCTGTTTATGTCACATAATTTCTTTTTCTAGTAAGGTAGGGACGACCAATAATTTAAATTAATTCAATTAATTACCTGAGCATTCTCTATCTCTGTCGTGCAACGAAATCATATTTAACGACCTCTGTTATCAATTGTCAGCAGTGATTTTGCAAAGTAATCATCCAGGCATTTTTTTACGATCAGTATCCGCTTCCAATAGCGAGAGCAGCGCTTATAAAACCAATGGCAGCAGTTTAAATTCAGCAACCATTTCAGTTCAGCGCAATTGTTACGAAATTTAAATTGTAAATGTGAAATAAAGTATAGATATGTGATAGGTGGTTTCGAGGTAGTATATTAATCGCATCTGTAATGGATTAAATTATTAATGTAACATCACAAAACATAACAGCAGTTACAGCTTTTATTTTTACCTAGTGTTTTTCTGGGTTGTTATCTGTGACCTTAGCTGGGGTTATTTGACATGCAATTGTTGTTCTCGGGTTAGGTCTGTGGTGGGTGGGTTCAGTTACCTATCTAGACCATAGTTCAATGACCATATTAAACAAACCGAAAGACCACTATTACTAGATCGAATAACAGCACTGGCCCTCAAAACCACCATACCATAAACCTAATCAGGGATTTGAACAAGTGTTGATATATTATGGATCCTAATGAGCCCTAGATTACAGTTAAATTATTTGAATAAAATAAGGACATTTTGTGACTTGATTTGTTTTTATGTAATTTCATAGCTGCCGCAGATCACTTATAGTGTCTGTCTTAGGGCGAAATTCAAAATCAACACTTCACTTGTGTGGGACTTTTCATTTAAGGATTACTTAAATAAAATATGCCCTTCAATATTTTGTTTCATTATATAAAGGCCGTATGACACGGTATAAAATTATATATAAAATTTTACACAGAACTATATAAGCATTTTTTATATATTTAGTACTAATAATAATTATTGTTATTATAACCAATAAATTAAGCAAACATAGGAAAGATATGGGAAAGATGCACTGAAGTTTATATAATTGTTTACATAAAAATGTATTCAGAATTTTATATAAATAGAACTTGTTTTAATTTTCAGTTTTATCAATAGAAAACTGTACATTTTGCTTGTATGATATGGGACGAACCACTTTAATTATAATATCAAATAAAAAGCTATGTGAAATATTACACCGTGTCATACGGCCTTAAAGCCTTAAGTTGTTACATTGCATTGCTAAAATGAAATAAGTGCACACTTAACCTTAAATGTGATATATGAATTCCACCCTTAAAAATAAAATATTTTAAATGACGTAACTAAATAAATATAATTTATTTGGTTAACTGTCTTCATTGTGAAAATTAGTATTAATCCAGTCAAATGTCAACTGTCAAAAAATGATTGGTTTCTCTCAAATGTTATTGGTTGTTATTCATCTCAAAAACCAATGGACCAATAGCTGATCATTATGACTAGCGTGGTATTATACCGGTTTGCTTTTGCATGCATGCTGAAAAGAGAAGTGCGTTGTTGGTTGTAGTCGTGCGTCGTGCAGTGTGCAGTTCAATAAAATACTGCAAAATATCAAAATACGTTTTGTCGGCGTTGTACCACCACGTGCAAATCAGTTCTTGAAATAATAGTGTAAACAGTAAAAATGGCTAGTGATTTGGAACAAAAGATTATTCGTCAGATCGAGTACTACTTTGGTGACATAAATTTACCAAGGGACAAATTTCTTCAAGAAAAAATTAAGGAGGACGAAGGATGGGTTACACTCGAGGTCCTTTTGACTTTTAAGAGACTCGCTGCCTTATCAACAGACACAGACGTAATTGCTAAAGCCGTGGAAAAATCAGAACACAAACTTGTAGAGGTTAGCGAAGACCGTAAAAAGCTCAGGCGTAATCCAGAGAAACCACTTCCAGAGCTAGATGATGAACGCCGCAAGGAACTTATGTTAAGAACTGGTATATATTATTTGACATTGTAGCAATTTGTGACTAATGAATATTTTTTTTTAGCTTATGCTAAAGGTTTTCCACTAGAGGAGCAACTAAACGACATTCTAAATTTCTTAGAAGCTTATGGCCCAATAGAATCGTGCATACGTCGTTCCACAAAAGACCACAAGTTCAAAGGATCATGTTTTATAATTTTCAAAGAAATTGAAAAATGTAAAAGCTTTATTGAAGAAGAAAGCGTAAAATATAAGGACACCGAATTAATACGAAAGTGGCAAAATGACTATCTTGAAGAAAAGAAAAAAGAGATAGAGGAACGTAAAAAAATCAAGAAGGAAAAGAAAGCAAACGTCGAGGACAAACCAGAAAAGCAGCTAGAATTTCCTAAAGGAGCTGTAATACACTTCAAAGGTTTGGAGGAAGGGCAAACTTTAACAAGAGAAGAACTGAAGGAGAAAGTAAAAGAGGTAGGAGGGATAGATCTCGCTTTTGTAGATTTCAACAAGGGCGATTTAGAGGGATATGCACGGTTTCCTGAAGAAAACAATGCCGTTGAGTTCATGAAAAAGTTGACGGACGGAGAGCTGGAGGTGGAGACGTTCAAGTTGAATCTTCGCCTATTGGAGGGCGAGGAAGAAGAAGAATACTTAAAGAAGACTTCCGATACAGTAATTGAGTTGCGAAAGAAACAGAAACAATCCAGTAGGAATAACAGAAAACGTAAAGGGAATTTTGGAGGTCAGGGCAGAGAAGCAAAGTCAAAAAAAAATTAATAGTTTTGGTTTATTTAGTATTTTCGGAATTGTAAAGATTCAATGTTTGCATATGATTTTCTTAAACTATATCTTTTACTAATTGAAAGTATGACCATTCTCGTTAAGTTTTTTTTATGATTTGTAATTTAGTTTTTAAGAATAAGTTAGAGAAAAAATATATTGATGTAAATATATTTTAATGTATTACAATAAAGAAAAATCCTTGGATCGATGGATTAATAATTTGTTTGTTTAGTGTTACAATAAATGGATGTCAGGCGACCAACTATTAGCTACTTTTGTAAATTTGAATGCACAGCGTTTTTACATATATTTATATGATATACAATTATGTATACACATTAGCGTAATGTTGGTTGCATATTCACATGAAAATAAAATTAAAATTTTTTGTAACGAAATATATCGTATTTGAATTAGAGTAGGGTAGTAGATATAGATATTAACATAAACAAGGATATTAGTTAGTTCAATATATTTATTTACATTAGATAAATGCTACCACATTTCAAAAAATGGTTCTTGATTTAATTTTTTATTAAATTAATGGATGTACTTGTATCAAATATGAATTTTATATTACAGTGGGTAGTTTGTACAGAAAGGAATATAAAATTTGTGTATAACTATTACAAATAACACGAATAACCACTTTGGTCGTTAAAAAATGCAGAACATTAATTATAATCTCTACCTTAGAGAAAGTTGAATCGCATAATAGTTCCTAGACATTGAAAGGATTATTCCGCCAAAGTTCACATAATAGACGGCAAGTATGGTGTGTAACAAAAGTTTTAGTGAGTACAAATATTCGAAAATACCTAAAGACGCTGAAAGCGATGTTATATCCGACTGTAGGAGGATGGATCAGCAAGATGCAGGCTATTTCTTGGTAAGATCGAGAGTAATATGATTTTTATGCAAGGTCGGACACTCCTGACGACTAGCATCTATTGAATTCTCATACATGTGCAATTTATACAATTATCTACTTTTTGCTTTGTGTTAATTATTCTGTCTTAAGTTCGAATGTTGTTTAAACATTTTCAATTCTTATGTAATATATTGTATTACAGTTTGTATTATAAATATGAACTTAGTTTAGTTAGTTACCCAGTAAACACAGATACGTCCTAAGGACGTTATTAGGTCTTAGGATGTTCAGTGGATGTCCATTTGGGGACGTTAAACGACCGATGTGTCTAGAAGGTCCTAGGTACGCTGTTGGATGTCCTGTGGACGTCCATGCTAGTCCAGAAACGTCATAAAATCACCGTCCGAAGGATGTAATATTAAGGACGCCGCTGGGAGCTACACTATTGGACATCTCATGTACGTCCATAATAATTAATCTTGGAACGTACCGACATAGAAAGACTTAAAGTGAACGCCCCGTGAATATCGGCTGCTTAGTAGGTACTTTCTTGATTTATATATATTTATTATTCAACGAGCATATAATGATGGCTGTGATTGTAAATCATCCGACTGAATTATAGCCATCCGACTAAGCATCCGATATGCACGGGACGCCTATTTTAAGTCTTTTTAATGTTGGTACGGCCTAGGATCAGTTATGGACGTCCACAGTACATCCAATAGGTCCTAAGATCTCCTAAGGACATCCGTCGTACGTCTAACATCCCCAATGGGCATCCATTGGACGTCCTATTAGAACGTATTTGCGTTTACTAGGATTATATGCATAGTAGAATAGTATACTTTGTCCACGACTACTAACAATATTTTAGCGAACTTTTTACTGAAAAAATTATACAATATTATGACATTCGTAACATAAATATGACACAACATACAATTCAAAACTGTCGAAACACATAACTTTCAGATTTGACATTCGTTGTTCTCTCGATATAAATTAAATAAAAAAACAAAACTAGTTAGTAAACTTCTACCGTCAATGGCTGTGACTGCTATATAGTGGGTAGAGTGTTTGGCTTTCACATAGGAGGTTTGAGTTCATTTGTTAACATTGGAGGATATTTGTTTTGTTAGTTCATTCCCGATACTATCCCTAATAGCACAAGGACGTCCTATGAACATCCAAAGGATGTCCAAAGTCGGAAGTCCGGACATCCAGTGGACGTCCGTTTTTTGTTCGATGGACGTTGGAAGTCCCACGGACGCACAAATGTCACAAATTTGTGCAACCCAGGGACGTCTACTACTGTACCACTTTCAAACCCACAGATGTGCACCTCCGTACAAAATTTGTGCTACCCTTGGATGTCCTGTTTTGGACAGTTAATGGAGGTCTGCATTGGAATTATAGAAATACTTTTTTTTAGTATGTATTTATTGTTTTTCTAATTATTACATGAACAACAAATACATAAATAATTAAGAGATACAAATAAAACAACTATATAACACGTAACAAGAACAAAACCATATATAATTCTTTAACAAAGCCATATAATTACATTACTCAACTTATCCTAGAATGGCTAAAGACGAGAAAACTCAACAACTAGAGTGAAAACGAAAACTTTTTTATCTAAAAAGGAAAACGACTGCTGTCGGTACTCGGTTGTTAGTACATAATTATACTGACATAATTGTCTACATAAAGATGTTATACATTTAGCCTAGCCAACAAATAATTCAATTATTTATAAATAGACTTAAAGTAGAAAATACAAATTTACTAACTTCTATAGGCTTTACTCATCAACGTTTATCACTTTATCAGCGACACCAAAGAGAACAGAACAGTTTATTTAAACTTTAGAGGTTAGCGTTACATCTGGATTGTGGACTCATTTTTTTTCAATACACATGCGCTGCACGAATTTTATGCGGCAAATTCAAATTGTAACAGAACATGTACAGTACTGGACATCCATCGGATGTCCACATATTATGTACTATAAAAATATGTCCCATAAAGGATATCCATTGGATACCCAATATATGTACCAACAAAATATGTCCCATAAAGGACATCCATCGAATGTCCATTTATGGTCCATGGACGTCTGTACGTTAAATGGACATTAAATGGACGTCCATTGGACGTCGTGTGCTATTAGGGATCATACTGAAGAATTTAAATTGTTGACAGAAGTGTGAATAATCATTAATCGCAAGTGAATAATGATTAATCACTCCTATACATGTAGTGCATTGTACATCATTAGCCACTTCAAGAAACAGACGGTCAGACGAATAATATACTTAGGGTGCTTCATAATTATGTGCAGTGAATTTAAAATTCACATCTATACCCCTTGAGGTATTTTTGGCAAATTTGGCATAATTTTTTAGTATATTGATAAGTACAAAATATAAAATTTGCAGCTTACGTAAAGTGCCAATGACGTACCCCTGTTAAAAATATCGAATTTGTCTCTAAACGGCCAGAGATACAAAAAAATTGCGTAGAGAAAAAATTATGAAAATGCAATGGATCATATGATATACAGAATGATATACTTTTTCTTACGGAAAAAGTCATGGCAGTACTTATAACCCCGCCACTGGTACTTAAGCTTAAAATTTTATATTTTATATCTAGATACCAACATACTGTCACAGAAATTGCTCCGCTCGCTGTGGTACCGCAGAACGCCCGATCGCCCCCAGGCGATACTGGCAAACAAACAAAATAATACCGTGTATCGAGGCGAGACTGGAATATGGAGGATCGACGAGGATCTTTCTAGAAATGGATTTAGAGATGCTAGAAATTACCTGGAATATTCGTTTGGTCTATAAAAGAAGAATAAACGGTCGAGTCAGACAGTATTGAATTACAGTCTTGAATAAGAGTCTTGAAATAGAAAGTTGATATTTGGATATTTCGGAGAGATCAATTAGAATTCAGAGCGATTTAGATAGTGACTGTATTTAAATATAGTGTTTAGTTGAGTTGTAATTAGCATTCAGTAGTGTAGAGAGTACTTAATAAAGATAAGTGAGTAATTAATGGATTGTTTTTCTGGTAAAAGAAAAAGTGACAATTGGTGTCGGAAGTGGATTTAAGTGGAAGTTTGAAGAACTTTCTGCAACTCTGTGCGTGGGTGAACGGTGTTATTCGAGGACAATCTCGAACATTCTAGAACTTTATACGGAAGTGAGACAAAGACCCAAATGTGACATATCACCGAATTCGTCGTGACTCAAGGAAGTGAACGGTGGTATTTGCGAAGGACAATCTCGAACATTCTAGAACTTTATACGGAAGTGAGACAGAGACCCAAGTGTGACATATCACCGCTTTCGTCGTGACTCAAGGAAGTGAACGGTGGTATTTGCGTAGGACAATCTCGAACATTCCAGAACTTTACACGGGAGTGAGACAAAGACCCAAGTGTGACATATCACCGCACTCGTCGTGACTCAAGGAAGCGAACGGTGGTATTTGAGAAGGACAATCTCGAACATTCTAGAACTTTATATGAGAGTAAGGCAAATACCCAAGTGTGACATATTACGACACTAGTAGCATTCTAAGAAAGTCAACGATGACATTTGCAAACACATTTGTGGACATTTTATAACTTTCCAAAGAAAATAGAGTGAATGCCTGTAACTAGAAGTCAAGTCAATATGGATGCACAAATGGCAAAACTGTTATAAATGATGCAAACAATGCAAAAGAAAATGGAAGAGACAATGCAAGAGAAATTTGAAGAACAAGGGCATAATATCGAAGATCAGTCCCAAACGATGCAGGAGAAATTGGAAAAGAAATTAGAAGAACAGGGACAGACGATGTAAAAAAAATTAGAAGAACAGGGACGTACAATGAAAGAGAAATTCGAAGAACAAGGGCGTAAAATGGAAAATTAAACAAAAGAAATGCAGATAAAGTTAGAAAAACTGGAGAATACACTAGGAAGAAAAACTAGAGTAGCAATCACATAAAGTGACACAAGTAGAAGAGAAACTGTTAGCACAAAAAAAAGGAAATGAACGAAGAAATAAACTTGGTTAGAGAAACCTGCGAAGAGCTTCGACATAAGCTAGACAAGATAACGAGGGCGTAATCAAATCAGAAGGACCTGTTATCTGAAGTCAGAAAACGGAACCTCCTGAATTCGCCGGCAGGGTTTTCCTGGAATGTCTATCTGCGTCAGTTTGAAGCAGCAGCTGCAGCAAACGATTGGTCTGATTGTGAAAAGGCTATTGCTCTGATAGTTGCTCTACGAGGGGAAGGTCTTGACGTCTTACAAGGAGTTCCTGCTGGGCAACAGAATAACTACGACATTCTAAAACAGCATATGGAAATGAGATATGGGGATAAGCACTTGCAACAAGTGTACCAGGCACAATTGAAAAATCGTCACCAACAGAGTGGAGAGAATTTACAACATTTTGAGACTGATGTTGTCAGACTGGTTCGATTGGCTTATCCAACAGCCCCGAATTCTTAGACCAGCTCTCTATCCAAGTTTTTACCGACGGCCTAAGAGATTGCGAAACTCAGCAGGCACTACGACTTGCCAGACGTAAAACGTTGAACGACGTTCTTTCGCGTTCACTGGAATTCGAGGCAGCAAAGATGGCATGTGGTAGACATGTTAAAGTTTGGGTTATCAGTGATAACAGCGATAATATGGGAAATTGATAAGCTCAGTCAAACTACTAAGCCAAAGAAAGAACAATCTGATAGTCGAAGGGATGGCCTTCTTCAATGTTGGAACTGTGGGCAGATGGGACATCTGAAGAGACAGTGTAGAGCCCCAGTTGCAGATTAACAAAGGCGCGACTCCCAAGTCTTCGGGGAACATGTTAAAGTGCGGACCATCAGTAATAACCGCAATACTATGGGAAATGGAGAGATAATCAAAACACTGAAGGAGGCCATTGATAAACTCAGCCCAACTACCAGACCAAAGGGAGGACAACCTGATAACCGAAGAGATCGTCCACTTCAATGTTGGAACTCTGGGCAGACGGGTTATCTAAAGGAACAGTGTAGGACCTCAGTCGCAGATCGGCAATGGCGCGACTCAGGCAGGCAGGAAACATGGAAACACAGATGCCCTTTCTAGACCTTGTCCGACCAACTGCACACATTGTAGTAGTCTTGAAAGAAAAGGGGACATAGCATTTGTTCCTTGTTCCTACTAGACTGGAAAGAAGCCAACAACCGACCCTCTTGGGCCGAAATCAGTAGTAAAAGCCCAGCATTAAAGAACCTGCGCAATGGAATTCCCTGATGTTGGAAGCGGTGTCCTAAAAAGAGCATGGGCGAACAGTGACGGAACGGATGTTAAGAAACATGTACTACTCTCGGGTCAAGGAAGTGTTGCAGGAAGTACATGGAGGTACTGGTGGTGACATATGTGCAGTCAGCAAAGGACCGAAGACCCGTACCATAGGCAAAATGCGCCAGTACATCGTAGGAGCGCCATTCGAAAGGATTGCCATTGATATCGCTGGCCACCCCACTGCATCCTCAGATGGTATGGTGGAACGCTTCAACGCCACACTAGAAACCAATCTGAGGATGTTTGTGAACGAGAACCAGACAGACTGAGACAAGCTCATTCCACTGTTCCTGTTAGCTTACCGCTCAGCTGTCCATGAAACTACTGGGAAGACTCCCGCAAGGATCATCTTTAGAAGAGAGCTTCGTCTTGCAGCAGATTTGGTATTTGGTCGTCCTGCGGAACAGCTCCAGACACTTATACCCATGAGTTAGAACGAAGACTAGCAGCCGTACACGATCAAGTCAGATCTCGAATGCGACTGGAGAGCGATCGCATAAAGACTTGATACAACGTCCGAGCCAATACAGTCGGATTCCAACAAGGTGAGCTGGTGTGGCTGTACAACCCCACGCGGAAGAAAGGAAAATCGCCTAAACTACAGAACCGTTGGGAGGACCCCTACACCGTCATAAAAAGAATCAGTGACGTTGTCTATCGGATACAGCGGATTCCCAGCAGTGTCACAGAATTTGCCCCGCTCGCACCCAATTCGACGGCCGTGGTAGCGCAGAACGCTAGATTGCCCCGATCGCCCCTACGCGATACTGGTAAACAAACAAAATAATGCCGTGTATCGAGGCGAGACTGGAATATGGAGAATCGACAAGAATCTTTCGAGAAATGGATCTAGAGATGCTGAAGTGTTTAGTTGGAAATTTCCTGGAGTTTTAGTAGTACAGAGTAGTTAATAAAGATAAGTGATTAATTAACGGAATGTTTTTCTGGTAAAAGAAAAAGTCGGATTTGGCAATCCGTGTCAACACTAAAAATTATGTCAAATTTGTCAAACATATATCAAGGTTTTTAGAAGTTATAAATTTTAAATTGAGTTTTTTTCAGCTTTGGACCCCTTATATCTCGGAAATGACGCCCATTAGACCCTATGCTCATTTAACAAAATTGCATTTTCTGCTCGTAATTAGAAAACGCCCTGTATATTATAATCGTGAACGAAATATTTTATTTAGATAGATGTCAAAAATAGATACGATGACACTGTTGACAGGTATTATGTTACTGCATAATATCTGAGTTACTTAAAATTTGCGTAGCGTTAAACGAGTTTAGGATTGCTATCATTATATGAAGCACTATACCGTACTATAATATTTATTATATCACACATGCAAACCTCTTAGTTGCATGTATACATTGCCTTCATTATATCTAAATAACTTTATTTTTTCGCATTTTGACTGATAATATGCTATTTTACTGTACATTCAAAATCGTTTACTAAAGTGGCACTTTACGACATTGAAATGTCACTTTACTATATAGTAATGTTACTGTTTATAAAAAACAGTTTGACAGAAAATTGTTTATTTAAATATTGGAAGCATTGTTATACATATATTAAAAGTACAATTATTCAAGTTTGAAAAGTTAACAACACGAAATTTATTCAATTCTACTTGATCTTCCTGAAAACTATTTTGATTCTCTATCTGCATTCCTGAATGATCTTGAGGTGCCACTAGTTCCTACTGATGAAAACATACTTTTTGTATTCCTCACTATAACCTTTAGCCACACTAGTCCACTACCATCCTCCATGTCTTTTAAGTGTTTGAATATCTGCTCCACTGTCAGCGAGAAACGTGGCGATGACCTCCTCAAGCAATGGCCAGTGCAACTGGATGCATCTGGGAGTTTTAATTATTATGTAACTTTTAAAGAATCTATTGTGTTTTACTTCTGTGTGGGTTTCAAACGTAAATACTTTATGATAAATTTCATATTCATTGCACTCTGATCCTACGGCAAATATACATGTTTCTTTTTGGTATCATGTAAAGTTATAACCAAAATAAATTTTCCTCGTGTCTTCTGTAGTTAAACTGCACAATTCTGCACGCCGCCATGCTCCATTTAAACCAAATATTAATACCACTTTCATTAATAAGGCATTTTATATTGTGGTATAACCATATTTTCGTTTATTTGCACAGTACTTTTCAATGTGAAATATGTAGACCATAAAATAACGAAAGACATCCCTAATAGCACACGACGTCCAATGGACGTCCATTTAAAGTCCATTTAACGTACAGACGTCCATGGACCATAAATAGATGGATGTCCATTCCTGGACATATTTTGATGGTACATATATTGGATATCCGATGCATATCTTTTATGGGACATATTTTAATAGTACATATGTGGACATCCGATGGATGTCCAGTATTGTACATGTTTTGTTATAATTTTAATTTGCCGCTAAAATTCGTGCAGCGCATGTGTATTGAAAAAAAATGGGTCCAGAATCCAGATGTAACGCTAACCTCTAAAGCACAGTATATAATTGTGCTCTAAAGTTTAACAAACTGTTTTGTTCCCTTTGGTGACGCTGATAAAGTAATAAACGTTGATGAGTAAACCCTATAGAATTATAAATTAGGAAACCGAAGCAATATAAATCACATTTTGTAAGTAAGTAAATTTGTATTCTCTACTTTTAGCCTATTTATAAATAATTGAGTTATTTGTTGGTTAGGCTAAATTTATAACATCTTTATGTAGATAATTGTCACAGTATTTTCGTTTTTATATAAAGAAGTTTTGTTTTCATTTTTACTCAAGTTGTTGAGTTTTTTCGTCTTTAGCTATTTTAGGTTGAAGTTGAGTAATGTAAGTAATGATGGGTTTGTTAAAGAATTATATATGGTTTTGTTCTTATTACTTGTTACGTATTATATATGTAGTTGTTTTATTTGTATCTCTTAATTATTTATGTATTTGTTATTCATGTAATAATTAGAAAAATAATAAATACATATTATCAAAAAATATTTCTATAATTCCAATGCAGATCTTTATTAAATCTCCAAAATAGGACATCCATGGTTAGCACAAATTTGGTACAGAGGCGGACATATGTGGGTCCGAAAGTGGTACAGTAGTGGACGTCCCTGGGTTGCACGAAGTTGTGACATTTGTGCGTCCGTGGGACTTTCAATGAACGTCCATCGAATAAAAAACGGACGTCCACTTCCAACTTTGAACATCTTTAGGGATTGTATGAAAAACACTAAAATATGTATAAAAAATAGCTTACCTGCTCAAAAGAATACGCCAGCATTACACTTTAATCAGTTCTTAGTGAGTTTTTATTATCCTCCACTTACAAAATATTTCATATACATACCTTCTTATATATTTTCTCGGATTTTAAAAGAAGTAAGCTCGAAGATGTCTCTCGAGCGTCATTTAAAATGTCTTCAGAACAATTTTCTAAATCGTTTTCAGTAGCAAGACTCATTTTTATAAATATAACTTTTTGAATGAATTCGATTCACAAAAAATAAACTTGACTGTTATTATATAAATAAACAAAGCCGTATCAGGCCGTGTCAAGGTTACGGAAATCCTACACAAGTACCTACTGTAAAATTTTTGAAATGTCTGACTTTGTAATGCTTTTATATCTATCACTATTTGCTTATAATTAACAAATAAATCTCGTAAAAACAGTTTTACTAAACTCATAGCTGTATTCGTTTACTAAATGTTTGCTTTTCTAAACTTGTTGTTGTTATACTATTATGTCGAGTAAATACTTTTCCAATTTACTTTTGGACTGAGCACGAATTTACGTCAGAGCTTATGACTTTATCTTATTCGTGTAGTGTGCACGCACCCTTAATTTATGGCAAATTGAAAATATAAACAACACACACACGTTACTGCCTTTTAAGATTTAACGCAGATTAAACTATTTTATTTGCCCACGAATAAATTTATGTGGTTTAAGAAGTAGCAGAAAACGAAAAGTGATAGGCTGATAAGTGATAAGATAAATGCTTCTCTAAAGGCCAAATCTCAGTGGCTTGTGACGTCAAAACCAGGGTTGGTTTTAGGATGAAGAACGAGTCAATAGACGAATTTTTTTCAGCTTCGGTTCTAATTTCGGTCGACATAAAATTGACAGATTTTTTGACAGTGGTTTTGCTTCGGTTCTAAATTCGTGACGTTATCATTATTGCCAATTGAATGCATTGGTTCTGTGGGATTGTGCTGTACACACATTTAAAAATATTTGTTAATTGTAAAGTAAATAAACCAACAATTTGAACCCCCAAGATTTGGATGCTTCTAAAATTGACAGACCGAATTGCTGTCCTGACGTCACGAGGTTCCAATAGAATGCGGTTGGTATCATTTTGGTTGACCTTCGAGTAAACCGATGCTGAATAAAATTCACCAAATGGAGCACCAAGAGGGGGGCTTTGGGGGTTAACCCCCCTCTCAATACTTTGGAAAAACATATCAATTGATGTTACCTCTTTTGTAAAAGCAAATAATTAATTTCCAATAAATTGACAGTTCATTCTTACAAAAATTACCAATATTAATGTCATCACTGAAATGGCGAATGTAGCAGAAAAAAAATCGGCCAAATATACCTGCAGCGGTTTTGGGGAACCTCTCCCCCCAAGTGGAATTTCTGGGTGCGTCAATGTGCGAAGTTATTCCTATTCTATTACTGTCAAAAATTAGATGAAGGAGCTTGAATTACATAATTTGGTAGCAACACAAATCACTTTTTAAGTTTTCAAAATTCTCAATTTATAGCAGACGTAGGCGCTGAAATTACTTTATTCCTTTCCTAACTATTTTAATTTTAAAAGAAATGTTATGAAGTTTAGTACCTTTATATTGGCATAAGATTTTCAACATAAGTGGGAAAAAATTCTACTCCAACTAGATGCCTAAACTTTTGTAATCAACTTTTAAGTTTTTTTATGGTCGCAATATTTGATTTTGATTTTTGATACCACCGAAAAAGCACAAAATGGTGAATTTGATCATGTGTAACACTAGTAACACATCGTCCTCTGACAACCACACTGTTCTATGTCCATACTATTAAATTTAACAAGAGAGCATATTTAAAACTTATGGAGTATGTGAATTCCGAAACAACATATATTTTCGTACACGATAATTTTTTTCTACTTTCAGTGACTGTTTTAGTGTCAAAATAATTAATCCATGTTTTTCAGAAGACGCCTAGGGTAAAACAAAAATATATATATATAAAACAGTCTTGGACATATAAATTAAATTAAAAATTTTTGCAATGGCCTTATTTTTATGTCCAAAATTTTATTTTAAATAGAGTAATTAATGGAATAGATTACTAGAATGATGTTTATTTTGAAAAAGTAAATAGTTTCTTGCAAAAATCACTTTTCTGATGGTTGATATTCTGATACTGAATTATGTTTTAAGTCTTAAAAAATAATAAGCCTGTTTATTCGCCTTGGTCGCAATACAAAATATTGATTCACATTAGTATCGTATTATAACTTGAGACAATTATGTCTCCACATTCGGTTGCACTAGAATACTGCGGTTCAAATTTTAACAAGGTTTCATGGACATAAATAAAATAATCCTTTCCTTGGCACATAGAATAATTTTATATAAAAACCATGGACATAAAATAGTTTGGTTGTCAGGCGATGGATATATATTTGGACATTTATTTCTGCCATAAGTTAATAATTTATTTATCGCCCAAGAAAACAATTAAGGGCTGTTCAGAGTGGGAGCGACGAGCGTCGCGTCGCGTTAGCGTTGCGACGAGCGACGAGATGGTATTTCAGAGTGGGAGCGTTGCAGCCGCGTCTGCGACGCGTCGAATATTCGACAATACAATATATTTTCAGTTTATAAAATGGCTCCAACAAGAGCAGTTCGTTTGTTTTTGTTACTGGACATGCCATATCATTTTGGCCGATTAAACAAACGGAATTCACCCTATAAATAGGGAAAGGCATTTGTTTGGTGAATTCCACCTTTTATACTATAAATTGATAATGTATCCAGACCGATTTTGGAACTACCTGAGAATGTCCATCCGAACTTTTGATTACTTACTTATCAATATTTCAGCTACGTCCTCCTCTGTTGGACTCATTTTGACAACTGGTCGCTGCTACGACGCTCCAAAAAATCAATTCCATTTGTGTTCGTCGCTGTCGCTGGAAGGCATCGCAACGCGACGCCGCGCTGTTCGCTCTTACTCTGAATGCTTG
This sequence comes from Monochamus alternatus, assembly GCA_037114965.1. Lineage (NCBI taxonomy): Eukaryota > Metazoa > Arthropoda > Insecta > Coleoptera > Cerambycidae > Monochamus > Monochamus alternatus. Next base: position 23,216,151 of record CM073431.1, read on the forward strand.
AATTTCTTAACACTAGGTTGTTTAACTGTCGACGCGCCGCTCGTCGCAACGCTAACGCATCGCGACGCTCGTCGTCCCACTCTGAACAGGACTTTAGCCAGTAGCTGTTATTTTACTTGCCCTAATTGAAAATATTTCTGTAACAAATGTAGTGTTGACATCCACGTAAAGTTTGCAGCCAGAATATGACAGCCAGTTTCCGACAACCATAGGCGGAAAGTAAGGGTGTTAGGCTTGTGTCCCGAAGTTAATGGGACATAGAGCAAGACTGAATTCCTGAGACGATAAAAACCTTAGTCGAAGTTAAGAAGATACAAAGTGTCAAAGTTAAAGTTTTATTTTTGATATTTGTAAATAACTTTTAAAAAATTCCAAATATTTTTATACATTTTGGAGATCGGGTTCACAGAACTATTGAGCGGCTGGCGTGGTGACACGTTTGGCATCTATATCCATGCGTTGTGCCGAGTATTTCGTTCATTTGGATATTTCATTAATTCCAGTTATACTCTGTCCAATGTTATAGAAGTGCCTCGTTTTCCATCAACTTTTTAAATAAGCCTACTGGGCAAATATCTTCCTCTAAAATATTAGACGTCATCAATTTGCTATCACATAATTTATTGTCACCTCCTTGTCTCGTTTTCGAAAATAGAGGATTATACAAGATACGTCCAGTTTCTTTTTCATTATTTTCAATTTCAGATACAAAATAACTGGTTTTGTAGTAACTTGTTTCTCCTCCGCGCCAAGCTAATTCAAACGCCAAAATGTGATATAATTTCTTTTCAAGTCCTTCCGGTTTATATTCGTCACGTAATCTGGCCATTGCGAATATTTCAATTTATTAAGAGCTGATGCACTGGATTTTCTCTTTTCGGGTTGTGCTTATAGGATTTTACGTTTAGCGTTACGTGCAGCTCGTGATGCATTAAACTGTACGTCGGTGAAAGGGTTAAATACAATATTGAATTCTTTATAATATTTACTTTGTAGCATTTAGCGGTGGTGTTCCAAATTATTTTAACTACTGCTTCTTTGTAGTCTTTTCCGTCATATTTTTGCATTTTACATTAAATTTCTCGATGGAAGTATTTGGCTCAAATTTATATCGTTTTGCATCGCAAATTTAATTGCTTTTGTCGCTATTGTTATTAATCACGTAAGCAATTTTTGACACTTGAAAAACTAATGTAAACAATGGCATCACAAAAACTTTACTGCCTTACAAAAGTTATCGGATTTGAATATTTGGAATCGCATGTCTAGAGACTACAGTGGTCCAGCAATGTAAAGTTTGAAAATACTGTTTACCTTTTCAACTGTCAAAAAATTTCCACATAATTATTGCCTCGCCTCGAAAAAATTTCCGGAAATTTTTCTGGTTGCCATGGTAACGAATCAAAATAAAAGCATGATATTGGTTTTAAAGTAGAGGTGTGAAATTTTGGTCAGAAATCTACTCTTGATCTATGTCCCATTAATTTCTGGACACCCTATACATATTTTGTTGATTCTTAAAATTTAAATTCTGATCGACGATTAAAAACACTTTTAGTGTTCATTAAAATGTAGTTTGCATGAAGAGGTGAAAGTATCTGACGATTTAATGTAACCCTTGGTGTTTTCCTCTCAAACGCCCAACAGCTGATTCTGAGTCCGACGAGAGCTGGGCCAAGATATACCTTGGAAAATGATAAACCCCACCTGATCGTGAACCGCGAGTCGCGGGTTCGCGTTATTCGCGCTAGCCTTTCCATTCAGTACAGTTTAATCCGCGGCGGCATCGCTCCACAAACAGTCGAATAACTTAATCATCGCGATTGTTTTTTTTTCAAGGGGCAGCTGATTCGTAAAAACAATTGCGAAAACGCCGTTCCGTAGGGTTGGAGAGTCGTTTTAAGTCGCGTTATGATTGACGGGTTGTTGGTTTAAAGAAGGAAAGTGAAAGTGTTTGGATAAGTTGGGAAAATGACTGAGAACAACAGCAACAACATCACTAACGGCAGTTCCAATTTGGAAATTGCTCAGAGCAACCAGGTAGGGTGGCATTTGAGAGATGTGTGTGTATACCAAAATTTCAAGACGCTATATTGGGTTTAAAACTTTGGTGGGAAGTGCAGAAAAGAAAGTTGTTCACACATTTTGAATACTTACTATTTAATTTGTAATATGTACATTTAAAACGTTTTTGTCAGTACAAAAATGTTCTTATACTTTCAAATTTCCTCGAAAAATATTTACTGATAACTTTGTTCAACATATTTATAGAAAACATTGAGAATAAAATTCAGTTAGATTAGCTTCTTTTACAATTAGGTTTATTCTTCAAACATCAATGAGGAAATTATTATAAAAGAATTTCCATACTTCTAAACAATTATATTTATTGAACAAAATTGTTTACGATTTATTTCCGTAACACTTATGGTAATATAAACATATTTTTCTTATACAAGGTGTCCCGAAATTGGTACGCAATAATTTATCAACGCATTTTACAACTAAAAATAAGAAAAATGTTTATGAGGGTGTTCCGTAAAGTACGTTATAAAGTTTTGGTGGTGATAGTAGGTACATAAAAAAGCATTACTAAAAACCCTATTAAATCTTAAAAGGTGCAACTATAAAAGTAATTTTTATGACTCTTTGTGGGAAAAAGAAAACAATAACATTTTAGGGAACTAGTTAGCTTTATGAATAAGCTTATTGTAAATAATAGGATTATGAATAAAATCGAGAAAGCAGGAGGATCATTATTTATCACCCTGTATTCTATTTTTTTAATAAAAAAAAATCCGCAAAGGTACAGTAAATATCACAAGATTTTTAAAGAAGCTATTGAATTTAGACATTTTTTGACTTTTGTATTTTTTATGTAAAATGTTTCGTTTTCTAGTAAATTTACAAAATGTAGAGGAAATATGCACATCGCTAGGTGTTAAACTTGTCCTGTTCAAAAAGTAGGCGCCTGTTACGGAGCATCTGCTAATTTTTGTGTTCGTGGCATACAATATCTACACATGCGTTTTTCTAACCGATGAATAGGAAGAGGATATAATGCGTCAATAGCCTGGTCACCGCAATCACCTGATCTGAATCCTGTTGATTTTTATCTGTGGGGACACGCAAAGTCCCTAGTTTATGCGGCCTCTGTCAATTCAGAAGTTCAACGTTTGTTATAATAAAATTTGTATTAGTTCTGTTTCGGTTACTTAACAAAATAAATTGATTGTAGTAGCTACTCTTAAAAACAAAGTTAGTTTAAGAAATGTATATAAAAAATACAGGAGCACTTTGGATTTTGTAAATTTTATAGAAAATTGTACCTACATTTTACATAAAAACACAAGACATGGGAGACAGGGTGAAAAAAAAACACTCTTCCGCTTACTCGATTTTATTCATATCTGCATTATTTATTGGCTTCCTATAGCTGACCGAAAATTTCAGTCTGTTTTCTTTTCCCAACAAAGAGTTACATCATAAAAACTACTTGTAGTTGCACCATTTAATATCTATAACTGCAAAACGGTTACGAGGTTATGTTTATTAGAGTTTTTAGTCATACTTTTTATGTACTATCACCAGCCAAAGTTTGTAACATACTATACGGAACACCCTGTATAACTATAGGCCAGGAAGAGTACCCCTGCTTCACTTCGACAAACCACTGTTTTTAATTTAAAAATTGTGTTACACGCACACACAAAAATTTAAGATTGAAAGTGTAAACAGTCAACTTATCCCATCATATATAGTAGTAATAGTAGTAGGACTATAGTTAATTTTGGAAAGAATGTTTTAATTTTGTATTAAAAAATAACGGACATGCCAACAAAATATTTTAATTGTTGTAGAGAAAAAGAGAAAGACTGAGCTAATTACTTTCATTATATTTAATTTTTTAAATATTTTAATTCTACATTTAATTTATCTTAATAATTATTTGTCTTTACAATAATTAAAGATACGTTACAGATTGGAATTACTGTCATTAATTCATTTTATTACAGACAATAAATTATCTAATCTGTATTTTGAAGGAATTATAGTATTAATTACATCGCGAAATTATAAAATATAATAAGCAAAGATAACATCACATTGTACGATATACTTATTGTATATTTTTTCAGTGTTATCATTTATATATTTTAATTTAAAGAACAAATAGATATTTTACTTCCGAATTCACGTGCAAATGATTGTTTGGATTAAGTAGTCGCCACATTGACCTGATTTCAATGCATTCGTTTAATTCATTCGTAATGAAAAGCATCATTTTATGTAAATGTGCGAAAGATACAGACGTTTTAAAAGCAACATTTAATGCATAGAAAGTTACTAATCCAGCAGAATATTGAAAGAGCTGTTTTGCAAGATTCAAATTATGTGGATGTGTGTTGCAACTGTTGATAATTATATACATACAGGGTGTCCCCTAAAAGCATGTGCCAGCGAGCCACCCTAGATTTTTAAGGTGAATATACGACAATTTATGTTAATTTACCATATGCAAACATGCACCGTTTTGGGGGGCCAAAGTTTTTGAAAAAAATTAAATACTCGGTTATAAAATGGAAATGCGTTAAACGATTAAAATTAAATTAGGTATATGAAAATATATGGATAAAAAGCATTTTTTGATGCAACTAATATTAATTATCGACTTGCACAAATGCCTTAAACTGTATACCTCAATTGAAAAAATATTCATATATTTTTATGTCTATTACCCGATTGTCACATTTTTTTCTGGTAAACGTTAAAACATTTTTTAAATAAATTATGTCTTACAAAATTTTGATAACTTTTGCCACTTAGTTGCAAAAAATTCTTCTGGCTATCTAACTTTACATTTATTGTAAAATGAGGAGAGACACCATCGTACATGATCTACATTCCCTTTTTATAAGTAGGGGCACATTTGCTACTTCAGCGCGTAAATTTGCGTGTAAGAAATTCAAATACATTTTGTCCGTCAGTGGTCGAGTGGTTTAAAGCGTCAGTACTTGAATCGATGTGGCCAGTCCGCTGTGGGATCGAATTCCGCGGCCGGTAGACCGTAGATCAGCTCTATTCACATAGAGGATTAGCATCCTCTGTGCGGTTATGGTAGAGTGGAATAATGTTGCCACTGAATTGTGGTTGGGACCTACCAACATAAGACGTTTCTGGGCGCAAATGCGGCTTACTTAAAATAATATGCCGCTCCCTCTCCCACACAATTCTCCAACTTCTCGCTTAATCCTCGTAATAAGAATGAGGGGTAGGGATATTGCTATTATTTCTCTGTTTAGAAAAACATAATTTACTTTAAACCAAACGAGAAAAAAATTATAACAATTAGATAATACACACAAAAATATATAAAAAATTTTTTAATTGAGATATCCAGTAAAAAACTTTTACCTTTTACCGATATATTTTCATATACTAAATTTCAGTTTAATCGTTCAACGTATTTCCATTTTATAACCGATTATTGAATTTTTTCAAGAAATTCGGCGCCCTCTAGCGCCCTAGCAGTGCATTTTTGCATATAGGTAAATTATCATAATTATATCGCCGTACTTTCACTTTAAGAATCAAGGGTGGCTCGCTGGTGCACGCATTTCTGGGACACCCTGTATATATTGAACATAAAATTTACATTTATTTAAATGTTCCAATAAACTGTTAGTTTATAACAAAATTTCACTTTTCTAAATTAGCTAGTTTGATTTAATTTTAATATATCATTGTCGTGCTGGAAGCAGTATTTCCCCCACAGAGTTTGCGTGTTGGAATTCACCATTTACCGCAGTATTATAGGAAGTTGTATCGTTGAAAAAATACAAAAAAACACAATTAATCATTTAATTATAATATTAATAACGCGAGTATTTAATTAGTCGGAATTAAAAGCATTCGTATAGATTGAAAAAGGAATAAATATTGAATTTCCGTCTATAATTCTTTTTTATTTTTGCCCGATGCTTCGATATTATATTTAATATTACATAACATCATAAAAACAGAGGTAGCTCTGTTTGACAAGATTTTCGTAAAAATGTGAAAATTCGTTCCTAAAAAATATCCGCATTGTTAGGTTACGGTCTTATGTTTCCTTCGTTGGCATTTCTCAAGTGCTTTCCCAGAGAATGACATGTGTTTACATAGGATATTGTGTTTGCCTAGCGTCACATTAAACTCCTTTATTCGGAGTTGTCCTCCCACGCTCTGTTCCCAATCCTGGTGGTAGAATAAAGTGTACAGATGAGAGAAACTCGGATCAATTCATAAATAATGAACTAATACGTCATTTCCCCCACATAAACTCAAAAAATCGATGCGTTTCCTTAAAGGAGAGCATACACGGTCAAATAAATTTTCGATTCATTCTAAGAATTACGCCCTCGTACGGTAAACATTTAAACTATATCTAGAGAGTCGTTAGTCGTATGTGTTGTTTATTTAGTCTTTTTATTGTAAATACTGACTATTATTTTATAGTTTGCGGTTGGATATTGGAAGCAGGTCATTAGTTAACAAATTATGAGTTAGATAGTCCTTTAACATAATGCAAAGCTGGGTTAGGAAATTCAATTTTTGAGGGCTTAAATTCTCCTGCTAATAGCTAAAAAAATTTATACAGGGTGAATCTTAAATAAGTACAAATATTTTAACCAGCAGTATAGTTTTGTGTGTAGAACACATAATTAATAGTTTTTTTACAAAAAAATTAGAAATAAAAAAGTGAAATCTTAAATAAATTTCGTAATTTTTCAGCAGAAAACTTGTTGAGGACCGCTGGCCTAGACAGATCTTTTCATGCTTTTATGAGTCATAGTGCTGCAGACTGAACGTGTGGTTCACAGTGTTGCCAGTGTTACACAAATGTCTTTGCTTCAAGGAAGTTTTAAAATCTTGTCCTCATGGACGCAAAATTTGCGAATATTCGCTCGAATTATTTGATGGTGGGAATTTCGTCAACTGTAACATTTTATATTATTTTTATTATCAAACTGTCATTGACTGTCATGACAGATTATCGGAAGCCCAAGTCAAACTTGCTAATCTCTTTCTAACAGTGTACAATGACATTTAACTTGTGAAATGTGGATTACTGATTAAATAGTTAATTTTTTAACAAACAGGTAAGCTTGTGTACACGTTTATGTATAATTTTTGAACATTGGACATAGTAATATCACGTAATATCTTTCTAAATATTTTACGGTAGTATTGAACTTGCGGAAATTCATTTTTAATCGTTTAAGTATAGTAAGGTTAGTTCAGAAGTTAAAATTTATGTTAATATTGCTGCGTATCATACTACATACCAAATTTTACTGTTCTTATGCTTAAAACAAGTATTTTTAAAATAGAACTATTACGTTAAAGGGAACGTAATATTTATATTGGAGGAGATATGGCAACCTCGCAACAAATCATATGTTTCATTAGGTTGTTGGATGAGAAATCTGCCAGCGGTCCTCAAAATGTGGGTATTTTTTAAAAATAATTAATATCTCCGTAAATATTAGAAATTTTTAAAAATGGCTTTCACTAGACTGATCTATATGACGAACTACACCAGCAGTTAAAATATTTGTACTTATTTAAGATTCACCCTGTATGTATAGAAATGTATCAGTAGACTTGGTACTACTATCAAATAATAATGGGCGAAAATCACGAAGTTGCTGACATCTGTTGATAGATTTTGGATCTGCTGTATGGGTGAACAACAAATTACTTGCATAAGAGGTGTGTGAAGCTTTGCGTTTTTTAAGATTTTTCTATAATTTTTTCTGTATAAATAGTATGAAAACAGTTTGAAAATAGTATAATTTTATCTTGAATGAATAGTACAGAATCACAATTTGTAATAAATCGAGTGTGAGATTGAACAACAATAGAACAAATCTATTTTTATGTATAGGTGTAGTGGTAATTTTCTGTATTTTTTAGTAATTTTGCAAACATTATTGAAATCGTACTACTTCATTTAGTGAAAAGTGTACAAAAATGCAAAAGATACGCAAGAATATTTGCACAAAATCTCAGAAAATCTGTGCTGTTCCTCAGTGCTCCTCTTACTGTGCCTACTTTTGATATTTTCCTACATAAACTTCCCGTAGATCCGAAACTCTGTAAGCAGTGGAAAATTAAATTGTGAATCGGAAAACCGGTAACTAAATACAGGAAAGTATGTAGCAAACTTTTACTTATAGAGGATTATATGCCAGGTAATTATAATAAGATTATGTTGTTAATTAATTAAAGATGTCTTTAAATCTATATTACACATTACATTGGCAATTCTCCCCATTTAATAAAAGGTGGATATTTCATAGGGTGGTGGCTGATCTAAAGCAGATGCTATAAACACAGGCTTTTGACAACATGGAGTGTCTCGCGTTCTACCCCAGACAAAATTATGCACACGATCCCCCAAGTAGCTCAAGATATCCCAAATCAAACCATTATATCTGAATCTAAAAGGTTATGAGCATACTCGGAATTTATCTTACATTAAAGTTAAAATAATCCTTTAAGTCCTAAAATTCACTTTCATCTAAAAAAATACAGAAATACAAATAATTGCATCATAAAACACAACACACCTGGCAATTAAAAGCTTTATAATCTTAACAGAAATTGTAAACAAATTGTTGATCACTCCTACATCCGACATCTTGAATTTTACAGCCCCATCTTGTGGTTCGTGAATTTTTGCCATCACGATGTCAGATGACCTTCTTGAACGAGGGGCATCGTTCATTTCAAAATTTCAATAGTTCCCTGTTACAATCATATTATTCCTAATACATAAATTCATAAATTTAAACTTAGTAACTGAACAGAATATACAAAGCAAACTACTTATACATTGTAATAAAATGTCAGATATTTATTACAGTTATGAGAAAGGTGAACGGCGATACAACTTGTATAGTTTACAAGTTAAAAGTTGTTTTGTTGGATTTATATGTCTATAGCTTTCTCTCTGCCCTCCTTAGCTGGTACACTTAACTACTTGTTTTATTTATCTTCCAGTAAAGAGCAATACTACTGTCGTGACTAACCGTTGCAGCATAGCGTATTTCTTTAATAATTCTATTTGTTGCATATTTTGCATTGCTTAATATATAATATGTACATAAACTACGGAATAATTTTTATTTTTAATTGCTCTTTTTCTGAATAGAGTTTTTAACTGAGGCCAATCAATCTCTGTTTTGGTAATATTTTTTAAGTCTCTATCGAAAGTTGATTTCAAAAACCTATAATACTTTAGAGTTTAGTGTTCATAGGTCCGTAGCTATAGACAAATGAAAATATTTGTTTGTAGTTCAACAAATTGATTTATTGTATTGTATTTATAATAATAACTTAAAAATTAAAAGTGTTCAAATTGATAATCTGCTTGAGCTTATCCCATACGAATTCTTGCTGAAATTGCGTCTTGAAAGATATTGTTTTAGACTACTCTAATGTTATCTTTTAATTCTTCAATATTTCCCGGTTTACTTTTGTACACTACGTTTTAAGTAATCACAAAGTAGGGATTAAAATCGGGTGACCTTCTTGGCCACATCTTTTAATCCACTTGTTTGGAAAACCTTTGTATTCAGCACCACCAAAAATGTGCCTTTGTCAAATTTTGATGAAGTATAGTAGGTAAGTGATGTCTTGGGGGGCTCTAAAACAAACGTTGCCTTCTCATGCAAAAAAAATATCAGTGGATTATTGTCATATATGTGAAAAATATATTTATTTCGAATAATCTACTTTTCCACTGAAAGAATGAAAAGAACATATCTTTTTTGTTTAACTTTTTGTCGTACACCATTTCTTATAAGAATAGGAACTGAAACAAGAAACGTCCGGTTCTGTTTCGAATTCGATATTATAATCAATTAAGTGATTAATAAAAGTTTGTGGAAAGTTTCCAATTATTTATTATACCTACTACTCAAAAAGGTAGGGGGAGCTTTTGACCTGTTGACGTATTCGTAATAAAATCTACTTAGTTGTTTCCACTCACCAATAGAGATCTAATGAAATTTCTACTCAGAACTTCCACTAGTTCAAAGACTATTATGAGGAAATGCCATTATTACTGCCATAAAATGTACCTATCTTATATTTTACATACGTATGGAGTCTCCACTCCAAGCTGCCTATTACGTACTTACTGAAAAAACATGTATATTTTATTTGAATGGGATTATCATTATACATACCTATTTATTAATATCTGTTAGAATTTCATTATTTGATCTGGATCATCTTCAGATATCTAACTCTTGCATAAAATGCAAAATTAAATGGATGCCACTTTTCTATTTTTTCACTCTGTGTACCAAAGTAAAAGGGATATTCGGCCAAACTGACGAATATTTAATTTGGTATCTTCAATCAGTTCAGCAGTTCCTATATATATTTCTCTACCTGTACTTTATGTATACACTGTATAACTTATTTGGTAGTTTTTAGCATAGCTCTGTTACAGTTCGTAATTAAAGTGTCCAAACTCTTCAAATGCATCTTCCAAAAGTTTGCGTAAGAGATGAGAGATTTTTATTTAAAAATGAAGCAATAATTTAGTTGATTAACTGATTAGAAAATTAAATCAATTTAGCAGTTTGAAGCTGTTTTGCTTTACATAAAATATGATCTGACGTAACAACGAAATAGGCAGACGAATTTCACTGAAATTATCATTGCAAACAACAAATCTCTCCAGTTCGTTGGCCTGATTTTTGATCACTTCGGGTGGATTTACCAGAATGCGTGCAGCTGAAGAGAAAAACATGAATTATGTCTAATGCTGATGTAACAGTAATTTATGCGCGAAATTATGAAATATTAAAATCAAGTGGAGCGCATCTTAAAAATTGGGAAGAACCGAAAAAAGTTAAAAAATCGAAATGTAAATTGAAACGGGCATGCATATTTAAATAATGTAAATTATTTTCCTAATTTGCTGAAGCACAAAATTAGTGGAAAAAATACAAGGCGTTTTTATCATTGTATACCTAATTTTAAATAATGGCATTTGACGATGACATATTTCATATTACGTCAAAATAACGTTTTACTGGATTGACAAAGCCGGCTGGTACGTAGTCTTTATTTATTTATTTATTTATTTATTTATTTATTTATTTACTCTTAAAATTTCCAACGGGTATAACCTACTTAAAGGATTAGTAGTTAAAGTAGAAAAATTGCAGTAAGAGAAAAAAAATACTTAAAAAGATACCTACATATTAAAAATCGATTGTATAAAATAAAATATAAGTAGTATAAAAGTCTAGACAAATAAAAACAATTTAAAATCTAGTAAAAATAAAAAGTAATATACCTGAAAGTTAAATTGTCAGATAATATAAAAATAACATAAGAATTAAAAAACAAATAAAAATTACTAAACAAGATAAAAATAAATAAAAAGGAACAAGAATATACACACACACCTATTGAAAATACTTTTTTATATCACGTACACCACAAAAGTTAATGTCAAAACGCTCCATATTATTGCTATTGTTCAGCATTTGATAAAAAGACGACTTTAACAACATATTTGTACGGGCAAAGGGTAACAAACAAATCACAATTCCTAGAGTTAAATCTGGGAACTCTAAATAATAAATCTTTGGTAATGTATTCACATCTAATTTTAAAATGGATTTTTTATATAATAAAATGATACCATGCATGGTACGTCTACTGGCAAGACTTTGTAGATTAAAACGGGCACAAAATAATTCCTGTGGAGTACCTTGAGTAGGATAAACTCCATCTAACATATATGTGGCAGATTTAAAAAATCTTCGTTGGATTCTTTCCAGTAATGATGTATATGTAATATACATTGGATTCCATATAACTGACCGTATTCAAGTTTGGATCTCACAAAAGTTGTATACAATAATTGCAAAGTAGACTGATTCCTGAAACCTTTAGAATTTCGTAAAATAAATCCCAAACTCCTGTATGCATTGGATAGGGAACTGTGGATGTGCTGCAAGAAACTTAACTGAGAGTCAAAAATAACACCTAAGTCTTTAATGCTATCAGGCTTCTTGAGAATGTTGTCTTGCAACATATAATCAAACATGATAGGTACTTTTTTTCGATGGAACGACATAACATTACACTTGCTGATATTAAGAGGCAACATATTTCTGTTACACCAGTCGTTAAGTGAAACAAGGTTATTCTGAAGATTCTCACAGTCTAAAACAGAGTTAATTTGACAAAATAATTTTACGTCACCAGCGTATAATAGGTATAGTATATTAAGATCCTCCGCAATATCGTTAATAAATATATCAAATAAAAGAGGTCCAAGTAAGGACCCTTGAGGAACACCTGATGTTTGGAGAAACGTGTCAGATTTGAATCCACGATATTACACATATTGGGATCGATTACAGAGGTATGACTGAAATAATTTTAATAAACCAGTACAGAGGCCTACGTTGTTAAGTTTATTTAACAACTTAGAGTGGTCGAGCCTGTCAAATGCTTTAGAGAAGCCTGTATATATGACATCAACTTGACTTCCAACATCAAGAACTGCAGAAATGTATTGAGTTTTACATAATAAATTAGTAATTGTGGAACGACCTTGAATAAACCCGTGCTGTTCGGGAATAATAATAATAATAGTCTTGGTTTGGTAGTACGTGTAGAAGGATTTTTCTGTATGACACACATACACATCATAGAATAATAAAATTGAAACTGATTAATTCATATATTTCAAGATAGCTAATGTAATCCATCAACTAACATAATTTGATATCGGTGATTTACAGAAAATTTTGAATTAAAATATTTGAGCTTCAACTTACCAATTTAAACAAAACTAGTGAAATTAGTGATAATCCCGTTGTTGTTATCTATTATTATTTATATTACCAATGTGAAATTAGCCATTTCCATAAATCTAGGTAAGACTATAATCGGTAAAGTCGTGGTCATGAAAATAGCACAATAATATTCAATATTTTTAAAATGATTATATTACCTTTAACAATCTTAATACAGGATTGTTCAAAACAATACATAACATAGTAGATATTCATTATTCATAATTAGGAACTAAGGACTGTTATAGAGTGTGAAATATACAAGTAGATGCAAATTTAAAGAAACGGGGAAATATAAATGTTAGAGAAATGTATTTTGACCGATAATTATTTTAGTACAAATTATTGGATATAAGAAGATTAAGTGATTCCATCTGCTTCATTTGTCAGCTCGTCGCAAGTGGTGAAAATAAGTTGAAAATGAAAAAAATAATAATAATAACAAAACGCTAAAAATATCATTTGAACTGTAATGATTTTCATTTAGCAACCCGTGACAGGTCGTGAAAATGAGCTGAAAATGAAAATTCCATCAATCGAAAATGAAATTGCCGAATACATGGACTTCATTGAGAAGAGAGTTTACCTATAAGAACACAAAAAACTTAAATTTTATTAAATAAATTGTGATTTAAAAATATAAATGTTACTTAATTTTTTCTGCATTTTTATGTGAAGAGGTGCCGTATAAATCTTGGCTTTGGAAATAACGTTTCATAAATAGATTTATATAGAGACTACATATTGTAACCCCTACATTGACCTATCCTTGAAATACTCCGCGTAGAAAAACAAAACTTTATTGTCACTAGTTGGCTCACAACAAATGTACTTCAAACAATTCAAACTGTCAAAATCTTTACTTTACTATATACGATATACTATATCCAAGTTTTTAATCTTTGTTCTTTAACCAAATTTCAGATAGCAGCATAAAGATTTGTCTTTTTCTCTTGCTTCATTCAGTTTAGTTAAAGTTACTATGCTGTTTTATAATTTTTCTTCTACTGCTGATTTTTTTCTTACAGTCGGGTTTCCAACTTGTTTTTATCAGAACTTAACTTCCGCAGCAACTGAACTTTATGTTTTAAGCTTTTCTACAATTCCTCTGTTTTTTTAACCCACTGAGCCTCTTCCTGTTCCATTTGATCCTGAATTAATTTTACCTGAAGAATTCAGCATTAGTAACTTCCAAAGTTTTATTCTGGTTGTCCAAATTAATTAGCATTTCCTTCTTATTTTCCAGTTCCTGTCTCGATCTTCTGGCCTTCTGGCTGGATTCTTTTGTTGCCTGTTGTCCGATTGCCAGGCTCTTTCTGATCTTGATTGAATATAATCCTAGCGCATTATTTCTGTGATCTTCGTTGCCTGGTCCCATGGTCAAATAAGCATAGTCCTGTCCTTTATAAAAGTTATTCCATAAATCTTGCAGACTCTTCACAAACTCTTCTGCATTCATTTGGACTCCTTGTTGTTCTCCAGTTTGAACCCTAATTCGCTTTGATCACATCTAGGTGCTTGTCGAGCGACTTCGATTTCTAGCGCCGTGGCCAATGCTATGGATATACTTTTATGGCCAACCTTAATGCCTGACTAATTTCAGAATCCTCCAGACCATCAATGAAGCTACTCACTGCTAACTATTCTTTTGTCAGTGTGATGGGGTAGGCTAGCTTTACCATACGTGCTACATCTGCCTCAAATTGCTACAGATTTTCTTTTCACCTTTAATATCTGGATCACTGATCATTCAGAATAAGATAACTAGATGGCATTGAAAAGAAAATTTAATGTGTTACATTCCGTTAAAATTTTAAGGATCACCCTCGCTTAGTACATCCATAAAATAAGTGCCCCTCAAAACAAAATATAACGAGTCAGAACATTCTTTAGCTTATGTAAAAAAAACTTTGAAATTATATCCAATAGTATACGTGCAGTTCTCAAAATGTTCGTCTAGTTTCAAACGCAAACGAGGGTTATAAAAAGTGAAGGTGGTAGAACGAAGCAATACAAATTTCAATATAGCCTTCACCGTAAAGATGAATATCTCCTTATTTTATCGAGAATTTTAATAAAGTAAGCTGTTAGAACTGCCACTTTTCTCACGGTTCGAGCGTGTTTCCTAATCATTATGATATGCTAGCATTTGTTAACATCGGTCTGGACTGTTGGAAATTACGGAAATTGTTGATGTATGCATAATTGGTCCGCATTCGTATAAGTGCAAGTTATAATCGTCGTTCTAGTTTGGTCTAAACATGATTTTCTCGAATCACGAGTATAAACTGCATTATTACAGTAAGGTAAAATAAACGATAACAATTTAGTTTCTATAAAGTAAGGTAGGATCTACTGAATTTGTTGATTAAAATAACTACTTATTTGTCACCCATACAATAAGTGTTAATAATAATAATTTTTAGTATCCAACAGATAAAAATCCATTTAAAGGATAAATATAAAAAAAATTAATGAAATAAATAATTCAATATAGTTAAAACTGTAAGCAATAGACTAAATAATAGATTAAATAAGATATTGGATTACTTAAAAATGCATATAAATATCGATACTAAAACAACAGCTCCAACTATCTGATTGAACTTACATTTTTCTTGATTTATTGTATTTAGCGCTTCATTCCGATTCCAAATAACATGTTCTGTATTTGCTCCTGCCATTTAGGTGAGTAGAATGTTATTTGAGCCATTTATAAAATTTTGTAGTCTTCACAATATTATTTTTGCCACACTTCTGAAAAATAATAAAAATTGATTAAATAAGCCTTTGCGTTAAACGGATCAGTCAAGGGTTATTTTTGAAACTAAGTTTGCCTAATCAAAAAATCTCACACTGAAAAAAGCAGATAAGTAAAAAATAACAAAAATCACATCACTATCGCGCACTTCCGTATTATTGACGTTTCGAAAAACTCTCTTTCGTTCTCAAAATAGTAGTAAAAGTATTAACCGTGCGCGATAGTGATGTGATTTTTGTTATTTTTTACTTATCTGCTTTTTTCAATGTGATATTTTTTTGGTTAGGCAAACTTAGTTTCAAAAAAAACCCTTGATTGATCCGTTTGGCGCAAGGGTTTATTTAATTAATTTTTATTTTTTCAGAAGTGTGGCAAAAACCCAATAAAAGTAACATACTAACGTAGTAGGAAGAACGTATATTTTATATCTATTTAATCAGTTGCATTACATATAAATTCAAATTGCAATTTTCCAGACAATGATTTTCCGCGAATCCTAAAAATAACGTGTCAATTATATAGTTACGAAGTAAACACTGCACGAAATAAATCTTTAACATTTTATTGCAAATAAGTCGACTTTATTACTCAATAATACACATTTTACCTCCTCATTTTCAGATATTTTGGGAATGGAAAATTTTTGTTATTTCTTACTTATGTGCTTTTTTCAGTATGAAATTTTTGGTTAAGCAAACTTAGTTTCAAATATAACCCTTGATTGATCCGTTTGGCGCACGGGCTTATTTAATTAATCTTTATTTTTTTCCATCAAACTAAAGAAAAACATTGATAAGCATTTCAAAGCATCTACATATAATAAATACATTAAGTTTTACAGAGATTTAAACTTCCGGTAAAAAATGGCGGCGCCACTTGTATAAATTGAGTAGGGAACTTGATTGATGCCGGAAAACATAATTTATGGCTCATAGACGTAACCAGCATTTATTTTTTCGAAGGACCTAAAGTTCATAGGTGTCAAGTGTTTTTTTTGTCTGGTAACTTGGAGCTTTTAATAAGAGAGGCTATTGCATTTATTTTAATTTATCGCTTGCTTATGTTTTTAGTTTTTATAGTAAAAATGTCAAATTATATGGTTCATTCAGAAGAAAATCGTAACAACTCCAAACATCCCAAAAACTGTTGTCAGTTTTTTGTTCGTTAATTTTTTTGCCATCGTGCCTGACGCCAACTGCATGCTTTGCCCTAAGCAAGATCAGGTTTTACAGTGAACCAGTTTCCAGTGTTGTGTAGAAGTGTACTTTAAAATCATTTTCGAACTATCCTTTTTGATTTTTTTACATAATTGTATTTGTAAAAGTTCTCTGTACATTCAAATCCAACTAATTTCTGAATCGCCCTATATAAATTGGCAACTTCCTTCATGACAACCTAATTCTAAATAGAAGCGACACTTTTTATCAAGTTTGCTTTTTTCCGTAAAACATAAAATAAAAAAATGTATCCTTTTATCTTCTTTAATTATGGACATTATATGGACATACTTTATATATAAAAGGAATTCGATACGATAAGACATAAATAGAAACCGTATGGTAACCTGACCCGATGTTCTTGACTAATATTGTTCTATCGAGGATGTAATCTAATTTTAATTCCTCGTACCGAGTGGGTTGCGCAATTTTTTTCATCAACTACAGGTGAAGCATATTCATTAGCAGATCACGTTTGAACCTAATGGTCAAGGCAGTTCAGTTCACATACATAAACCACGTACACTTTCACTTATATAAACTCCATAGTTTGAAGTGAGTATAATATGAATAGATGGTGTTGCACACACTTGTCCACGCTTTCTTTTGTTTCGTGTATTAATGAACATGTTTCGTAAATTTTGCTTTTGGATAGACGCTGGCGGCTTATCGAGTGATTACTCGGTATCGTGACCAGATAATTCTACTGATTCGACTCCAATTGAATTTGACTGAAAAATAACTTGTTAGTTCATTTCGTTGTTTCATTCCATGAGAATTCTAATTTATTCAACTATATAACATAAATAGATTAATTGTATACGGAATATTTACGAGTACCTAATTTCAAATCGAACTGTATTCTTCCACCATTAAATAGTCATTAATGGTTTTCTATTGCGGTACATTAGCTTTATATCCTTCCTTCTAATACTAGTTTATTTACCCGTTTACTTATTCGTGAGCGGACGTCAGTAATATGCAATTACTGTAATAAAATGCAAACTGGTATTCTATATGTCGATTGTTTAAAAGAGTGACCTTCTAAGTGTCGATCTGTAATATTTTTGTTTGTGTAGGATTTTGATTTCGTTTCTTTCTACCAGGATATTTCAACATTACTGTTATACTTGCACCTTTTAAAACTGTTTTGAAAAAAAAATGAAGAATTCAACAACAATTAAATATTTTCTACTACAACGTATTGCTTTTTTACAAAAATAGTATACAGGGTGTTAAAAAAAGAGTGTAAAATATTTAAGGAGCAACCAAAATAAGCAGAAAAGTCTCAATAAACATGGGTCCGCAAAGTAACGGATGCGGATACATGGAATGTTTTATGTTTTTTAGCCCCTTTTTTATTTTGCAAAACGTTGTGTATTTTCTTATAATAGTTGGTTGATGTTTAGTGAAATAAATAGTACGTATTTGACAGTTGTTCTCAGTGCACAAGTTTTCTTTCGCTATGGTTGGTTACTCTAACGCATTGACGCGTATGAGTTTTTGGAAGGCATTCCTTTGAATCAGAGACAACAAATGTGGTTCCAGTATGATGATGCTCTTCCATGGCCATTAGAGAGCATTTATACCCAACTCTTCCACATAGATGGGTATGGTACCCCTGTAAATATCCTGGAAGGACTGCAGCTACGGATTAATCAAAAGTGTCAACAAATCCAAACCAAGGAGGATGTTTTCGAAAGAGTTCGAATATCGTTGAGACGAAGATGTCGTGCCTGCTTGGAAATGGACGGAGGGTAGTTTGAACATCTTTTGTAAATTTGTTTTTTGTTTGTTAAAAGCTTCCTTTGTCGGTTTATTCCTAATAAAATAAAATGTTTGAAAAACGAATAGTGGTCCATATCTCCGCAACCGTTACATTGTGGACCCATGTTTATTAAGACTTTTCTGCTTATTTTGGTTCATGCTATTACCTTCTGAAATATTTTACACTCTTTTTTTAACACCCTGTATTACATACAGAGGTGGAAAGTATTTCATTCTTGTCGAGAGAAAAGGATGGTAACCTTGGAGATATCCAGATATCTTCGAACATCTATAATACATAATGCGGAGCTGCGCCATCTTGCTGGTGCCATAAAGAAGAAAACAAACTATTCGATCGTGGTCTAGGCGCATTGCGGTCCATTCTGTGCCGAGTTGATCACGGTCTTTTACAAAATCAGCCACATATGTCACTCTATATGCACTCCCGACTGATTCTACTGTACTATTTAGGTGTCAAAATGTTCTGTAGAAGAAGTATTTTTATTAGCTCTTTTATTTGAGGCGACTGGTCAAAAGTCTCCAAAAAGTTTTCGGCGAGACCGTGATGCAATTCTCGATCTACTATTGCAAACGTATAGGTACGTTTAAAATCATTAGAAGATATGCCTAGACTAGGACTGCATAATGCGATTTCTTCTTATGTTTTGTCAGAAATTTCACTGTTGTTTATACTCAAGATACCTTGGTCCATTTAAAGTATTATCTAAAAACTAGAGACAGATTCAGTTTCAGCAGGAAAAAAAATTGTTTCAAGAGTATTATTATTACATATATTCATCAATGAATAGATAGAATTTCATGTTTTAACGTGAGGCACCTCCAGGTAGGTAATTCTTGCAGCATAAGATGTACTTTAAAGGGATACAACTTATTTAGTTTTAACACACTGAGTACTAAAGCATCTTGTACAAGATGGCCTATTATTGTGTGGAGTCTCTTCTCATATTCTTAGGTAGCTGAATTTTTTTTAGTATGTAATCTATGGAAGCAGTGTCCCATATTTATCTCAATTTTGCTCATTATTGACTGGTCTATCTGCTATCTGAATACTTATTGTTAACTAAAACAAATACTGCTTGTTGCATTCGTACCATGTCACCATATCTAACCATCAGAAGGATTTCAATTCTCAAAGATACCAACAAACGCATTGTTATAAAGCAGAAAAAGCTTTATGTGGACGATTAAATGAATGAATTATTGACAGGTCTTAAAAAATTGTATGTACACCAGCCTACTTAAACTAATACCACAATAAATCCAATGTTCAGCTTGAAAAAGTAATATTTTCAAATGTCTGTATCTGCGAACCTGTAAGGACTAGAACCTAAATACAACAGTTTTTTGAAATCAACTTTCGAACTCAAACATAAAAAATATAAAGCGTATTTCTAGTAAAAGAAATATATGACATCAATATCGAAACAACGATGGCAATTAAGAAAATCAAATCAATTAGCAATGAGCAATTAAAATCGACCTATCGGAAATATGTTTGTATTCGAAAATAATTAATTTATTCCTTTATTTAGGGACACAATATTTAGGTAGGTATATTTCGAACTTATGAGACATTTTTACTTATGTACATTATAATATAACCGTGTAACCTGACCCTGTACTTATACCTACATATTACTTGTTAGACATGCTAGTATTGTTTTTTATATAAAAAGGAGAAAGCGGGGAAATGCACTGCGATAACGTACCATAATAACAGCGTCTGTGCATTATGCATACAAATTTACACAAAGTTCGCTAAAATGCCGGCAGATATTACTAAATATTCGTTAATACCGTGCTAGTTTCTCTAGGATTTCCTAAATGGCCTCGTTTGTCGCCTTAAGAACCTCAATACGATTACAAAAGGTCGTTTACGGTCCTCCCACAGGTTAATAAACGAGAAATATCACCAGGACTCTTTCAAAATGAGCAGTTAGCATAATATAAGCTAATGTCACGGGCGTATACAAGAAGGGGACCAAGGAGAAACTACTTGTAGATATATTATTGTCGGCCAGTAGTCGCGCGGTTTAAGGTGTCAGTACTTGAATCGATGTGGCGCTATATTCGTGGAGAGGATTGGCACCCTCTCTACGGGTATGATAGAGTAGAAGAATGTTAGATAGGGTCAATGTGAGATATTGATACCGGTCAACCGGTTTGACTACCTCCCTAATTAATGAGGTTTTCCGGGATTCCCTCATTCCTGCACTGAATGATGGCTTGGGCCTACCAACTTAGATCGCTTTTGGGCGCAAATGCGGCCTGCTTAATAATAATATGCTGCATTCAGGTCTGAAGACTCATGGCGCATATTGCATCTTGATGTGAAGAAGAAAACTGTTCCAAGCTTCCATTAAACAAATGCAGTTACAGAGGATGTGTTATCACTAGAGTTAGTGCCAGTGCGGAGTCTAACATGGTCGAACGCGCGGGTCGTTGGCCTTCTCAGCTGACTCACACTGCGTTTTATTTATTTACGTAACGCTGTAATAGTCGGTGTCGCGTCGATACGTTTTATTTTGACGTATGCAGTAAGTTAGATTCGCCTTGTGTATTAAAATAATATATATAATAAATAGTAACATAATTTATAGTAATTTATTAGTTGAGGGGAGAAGTGAAAGAAGTAGAGTAACATGCCAAAGGAGTGAAGAAATAGCAATTATTTCAAATGTGGTTGGACAGTAATCCCAAAGGTTATAGGGACATACGTATTAAAGGGAATGACCTGTTTTATATTATGTGTGAACGCATTATAAATTCTTCTGGCAAAACTAAAGTGATAAGACATTTTATGAGCCATGCCTCGTCCAGCGCTGAAGACTATATTTTTCTATGAACTTACAGACGCCTTTCTTATAAGCAATATTCCATTGAACAAACTACAGAACCCCAAGTTACGTACGTTTTTGGAAAAGTATACGGACCTCTTGAAAGTACGTTAAGGATAAAATATGCCGACAGGATTTACAACAATATATTGACAATTTCGTCTATTTCGTTATAAACGAAGCTTCTGATGTTTGTAGGTGTTCAGTAGCCAATTGTTTAATTGGTGCGTTAAGAAGTGACACTGCTAGGAACAGCCACCTACTGGTTTTTAAGGTGCTGGACAAAACCAATTACAAAACTATTATAAATTATGTTATTGACTGTTTTCATTATATAATGGCTCGATCAAGATGCTTCAGATATAGTTCTTGTAATGCTAAGTGATGTAGCAGTGTACATGTTAAAAGCAGGACAGATTATGTCTAAAAAAAAATAAGCAAAATATATTTCACTTGTGCTGCTCACGCAGCTGGGAAAATAAGAGGAAATTTTCCTTTAGTAAACACTTTTATATCATCTGTCAAAAAAGTTTTCATTAAGACGCTTACAAGAAGGGACGTTTATGGAAGGCGTTACCAGGCATACTTCTGCCTTCTGAATCAGTTATAAATAGATGAGGTATTTGGTTAGAAGCCGTAGCATATTACGTAGATGTTATTTGTAGATTTAATCCTAATGACAGCAACGCCACACACACTGCAGAACATATTGAAGGACCAAAATATTTGCGATGGCATACGTTACATTAATAGATATCATGGTTCCTTAATTAGTGTAATAAGGAAATTTGAATCACATGGACTATCCAAAAATGAACATTTTGACATAATGAATGATGTATATAATGTCAATAATATACGCTCAGTCAATAGTACGATAAAAGAAAAAATACAAAGCCTGTTGAAAAGAAATCCAGGACACACGATTTTGGAAAACATATGTAAGGTTTTAGCTGGTAAATATCAGGAGTTACCAGGAAATATATTAATATATAGTTCATGTCTCAACAATTTATCATACTGTCCGTTGTCAACAGTAGGTTTTAAACGGTCAAGTAGATTAATATTAAGCACAACAAGAACCTTGCGTCAGCACTAAGGTTTGTCGGGTAAGTGTTGTCATTTTTACTTGTTATCTCAATTTATACTAGGCATTCCATCCTCGACTTAACCTTACTTTTTGGTAATAGTACTATATTCTGACATGTTTTTCTGTGAAGATATTAAGATGCTCATTCGTAAACTGACTATGGTCCTGTTAAATTCCGCGCTGCACTAAATCTAGTTATCACAGAACCTGCACTTCGCAACATTGCTTAAGCCATTTATACGAAAGTGCTTGTTGAAATGTCTGTGGCCCTTTAGAATACTCATTATTACTAACCTAATGTTGCTTCTGCTAAACATAATAAAATTTCGGTTTACCCCGTGCAGACCAGATCTACCAAACCAATCTTCTTTTAACAGCTCTTTGATTCAGTCATCAATGGACTTTGCCGGCTGGCAATGTGGTAACCTCAGTACTGATTCAGGTCCCACAAATTGATCACTTGAGCCTTGTCTAGTCAACATGTCAGCCCTCTTATTACGTGTCACATAACTGTAACTTGGAACCCAGGTTAGCTTAACGCGATTTCCCCTTAACAAAAGGGAAATAGCCTTAACGCATTCCAGGACCACGAGAATTGATGCTGAAGGACATTGCCACGCCTTGCCGTCTTCTGAGATTTTCTTAAACGCAGGCAGAGAGGAAATACTTCAACCTGAAAGACCGTGGTGTTTTTTCCCAGTCAGTGAAATAAATTCACTCTTGGTCGTACATAGATCCCCCTCTAGGAGCCATCCGTTAACCAATCGAGCCCTTTAGAGATCTGAGCATTAACAGAATCATACTCTATCCGATTTTTGTTTTAATTTTGGCATTTCAGCTATGTATCAGACGACAATACGTTTGCATATATACATAAATTACTATAAATTTTGTCGCTAAATTCAAACAACTACATGTATTGATTGAGAATATTAATGAATCAAAATGCCAAAAGAGGGAGTAAATAAACAGGAATTGTTTCAGTTGTGGGTTAAACATAATTTGCTAAGGATGCTAGTGAATGAATTATAAATTCTTCTACTAAAACTAAAGTGGCAAGACGTTATGCCTCACCCAGCGTTGAAGATTCTTTGTTTTCCTATCAACTTATAGAAGTATACGTACATTTTAGGAAATAAAAACACATGGATCGAAAAATTCATTAAGAGGAAAATATGTAGATTACGTTTATAATAATGGAGGTAAATCAAAATACAAATTTATTATTTTCTTATTCACATATACACATATCGTTTACATTAATAGACAAAACTACCGATGTCGGTAACAAATTTTTTAATTGGTACATTTTACGTTTGTAGTTCAATAGTCAAATTCAAAAATTCGTATAAGAAGAGACGTTTTTAAGGATATTTGACCCTAGGTTATTTGAATAGAAAGTGTAGGGCACTATATTTTGTTGGCATTAAGGATATTATTTATTGCCTCAATTCCAATGAAAGCAAAGCCTTACACAAATTGCAGAACTTACTGAAGAATCAAAACATTAGTTATGGTATATGTCATATTAACAGACGCTGTCGTTTTTTAGTTAATAAAATAAATACATTAGAATCTCATAAATTATAGATAAATGGACAATTTCACATACTGGACGATATAAAAAATGTGTATAATGCTGACAATACATGCGTTGTATTAAAATGGAATAAAGTGTTATGACACGTTATTCATCTGTTATAACACGTTTTAGTAATTCTGTATCGTTTTTGATTTCATTTAGTGACTCCATTCGGCGCTGTTTTTCTTCGAAATCAACAATTTTGGAACAGATGTAGTTTCCTACCCAAAAATCATAGCATAAGTCAATTGATATGTCAACATCTTCAGAGACTTCTCTGATTGTGATTCGGCGATCGATCATAATAATTACTTTCACTATTCATTTTCATCAGTTGTATGTACTGGGGCGTCTAGGGTGCTTGTCATCTTCAACGTTTCCACGACCTTTTTGGAAATATTTCTACCACTCGTAAACTTTTTTTTTGCTTATAGCAGGCACACCAAAAGTAATATTTAAGGTTTCTAAAACATGGTTGCACTTTATTTCATTCTTATAGCAAAGTTCAAATGTAAATTATCTGGTCCATTTGAGAAATATATACATAATCGCCAATCGTACGAAAACACATTGAACCTTTATGACAATTGACAACAGACTAAACATCCGTTATGGCTAATAATGTATATATACTTTTTAGTCACACCTCGTACATTGAACGCACCTTGATTTAACAGATATTATATTCTGTAAACTTTGGCTTTACATATTAGCAATGATAATTATAAATTGTAAATTAACTTTTCAATATTTAATGAAATGTGGAAATGTTATATTGATTACTTTGAATGACAAAATAAGCTGTATCTATTTTTTGAAAATAGATACTTAGCTTATAGATTATAAAAAAATAGAAAAGTCTAGTAGTTAAGTTATCCTTGTTTCCTCCAAGTCGACTATTCCAGATTTAGGACACGCTGTAAATTATGAAATTAAATTATTAATGTTAAATAGACGCCTTCAACCCAAACATACGAATGATTTCTCTCTTCTTATACTCCAGGATATACTTCGTATCTGGTTTCTGTATCCTGTATTGAGTTGTCAAGCTATTGACGTCAAGATTGTAGAAAAATTCTATGGGTTTGGTAGTATTAGCAACTTGTGTGTTAATATCAGTAAGCTAACAGTAGCTATTTATTAAAATATAGGTATATTTTGAATTGCATTTTATATGAGGCTGCAGCTATTGTCAGCACGTATTTTCAAGATTTATATGTCTGACATTTTTCAAATTATCTACTTATTTATTACACTACAAACATGTTTCAATTAAGGCAGATTAAAGTATTGCAAATATAAATTTGTCGGATTAAGAATAGGTATTTGAGAAAGGTAAATACTTTTTCATAAATATTAATCAAGTCAATTTGTCATCAGACAAAAATCTCATAGTATAACCCTTCGATTAGCACCATAAGACCAATGATAACATAATCTAAATTACTTCTTTAACATATTTATGAAAGTAAATTTAATCTAAGAATTCAGTATTTTAATTTCTGTAAAGATAATTATACAGCGTGGTTTTTATAAGTCTAGTGCCATTTAAGAAGAAAGAATGTCAAATATAAGAAAGAAAATTTGTATTAATGATGTTTGTTATTAAATGTTATGTTTCATATGTTTCTGGTTTATTCTCTAGACTTAACTGCACGCAAAGTATACAGAGTGTCCCAACTTTAATGGGGCACGGTAAGAGTAGAGTTGAAAAGATGAAAGTCATCAAAGTTAAAATTTTATTTACAAAATTCTTAAAAAATTTCAAATAGTTTTCAATTAATTTATTATATGGCCACAGAAGACATTTTATAAGGTGATTAAAAAAATGTTCACTGTATGTATGAAAGTTTTAACAGAGAAATATAATTATATGCGGTATACCAGTTCTGTTGCAAAATTTCACAGTTTTCGATGTATTTTGTTGTTTGCCTATTAGATTTAATATAATCAATGTAAACATTTGACTAATTTAAAACTACCATAGTAAGTTTTGGTTGTTTTGAAACAAAACATGATTATTTTAAAGTGTATTCTATTAAAGTCTTTGTAAGACTTTGATAATATTATCTGAAATATGCCTCCCCATAATTTATTTTCTATATGAAGAAATGTGAGATATGGTATGTATTTATGCAAAAGAGAATTTCGTTTAAAAATAACTAATTTTAACATTAGCATCTTGCAATGCAAATTTATTTCAATCGTATTATTTTGTTGTCTGCAATCTATCTCCTGACCCATTCATTTCGGAACACTTTGTATACATCGCAGTAATATCATACGCAGTGTAATCTTACGCTTCCAAAATCTATCTTTGTTTTCTTATATTTTTTAAATTGTTATACGAATGTATTCTGAGGCAACAAATACTATTTTCATATCGCTTCTATTTAATTCAGTGTGGTTCAAATTATTTGTAGGAGCAAATGTGAGAAAATTGGGTTAAACTGGCATGTCCTGTCATTTTATTCATAAATGTAAATCTTCCAATAATGTAACGCCCTTCAGAGTCCATTAGTAATGAAAAAAATATCAACTGAATAATTTCATAATTATAATGGCGATTTAACTGTCGACAAATTATAATCAAACGGGATGAACAATAAATTTTTCTTTGATAAGAATCATCCGTCCGTTAATATCTTAATTAAATAATCCAAATACACATTTTTCTTTAATTTTATTCAACATAATCCTCACATATCAATATTGAAATAGATTAGTCATAAATTAGGTGTATACCTATAATCTCTATGTATCTGTGTATGAATTCTTTTGACCTATAACACATTTCCAAGCACAATTGTCTCGGTATTTATAGTGGGATTTTTCAAGGCCTCTTTCCTTTTTGATCGTTACTTTACAGGTCGATGATAATAAAAGCGTTAATAAATATAAATCCTTGCTAAATCGCGTAGATTAAGGCAGAGATGATGGGCAATATGCTTCGTTGAACAATGGCTGGTATATAAAAAGTTTCATTTTCAATAGCTATTATAAAATTTATGACGTGATAATAAATTACTATCGCCAGATCACCGAAATTTTGTTTTATGGTGGATCTCAGTTAAGTTGATCTCATCCAGTAAAGTATACAAGTTAAGATAGGACAGAACATTTCTATAGATGTTTCTCTTAAATATGTATGGTTTGACAAAGCTTAAAGTTATTAGTATGATGTATTTATGAATTACTTTTTTGTGATGTATGATGCCAAATATCGCTAATCATATTGTAACCTCTACATTGAATTAACCTTCACATAATTCAACGTAGGAAAACAAATTCAGTTCAGTTGTTAAAGTTACTATGCTATCTTGTAATTGTTCTTATCTCTTAGAGTTTCCAATTCGTCAATATTTAACTTCCTCATCAACTGATCTTTATGTTTCAAGTTTTTCGGTAATTCCTCCTTTTCTTTAGCTCACTGAGTTTCTTTTTGTTTCATTTGATTTTAGTTGTGCCTGGTAAATGTGTTGTAGATGAGCTTCACCATATCTCTTTTATAAAGGAATTTTCAATGTTTGTTAATCCTTTTGTTTATCCTCAGCTAGCGTTCTTAGTCTCCATAGCTTTATCCCATAGAGCCACTGTTACTGATGTGGCTTTTTCTTTTTCTGACTAGTTGCTCGCCAAGAAAGCTGCTTCAAACTGTTTAAGATAGGTCCATGGTACCTTTCCATCGAATGATGGAGGCTTCATTCTTGCAGATGGAAGACTTTGGCGACTTCACTCTGTAACTTAATAACACTTTCTTCCACAATCTTGACTTTGTCTCATTTTTCATTAGGTTAATTTTTTCTTCCACGGTTCCTTCGAACTGTTCAAGTTCGATCTCCACTCCTTATTACTTATTTCTTGATTAATTTTCATTTCTTCTAAGTTGTTCCTCATTTTCTCTTGACTGTTCTTCATTTCTTCCTGACTGTTTTTCATTTCTGTTTTCATATCCATAAATCCATAATTAAATTTTTGCTACTCTTCATTTCATCCTGGCTTTTCTTAACTTCCTTTTTATAAGTCTTCCTTCATTTCGTCCTGGCTGTTCTTCATATCTTCTTAGCTCTTCTTCATATCTTTCATTACTTCCATTAACTGTTTGAATGTTTCCTAGATTTCTGTAGACTTTGCTCTTGTAACTGACATTTCCTTTTCAATTAAAAATTCCTTCTTAATGCGCCGCACTTGTGACCCCATTCTAAACATAAAATGATACTAGAGGCGGAACTGATCGTTTTATATAGGTACTTATAATTTTTGAGTTTTCGAAATTTCCACAGTTATCGAGAACACGTGAGAAACTAAATCGATCACAATTTGGCAGGTTCTAGAAAACGTCAAAATAAAAGTATTCACAAAGGACAATGAAAATAGCCGATTTTTGTCTTATCCGGGAAACGCATAAATCATTACAAAATCAATTGATTATTGTTAATTAACATTAGAAATGACCCAGAAATACGTCAGATATCTGGGGAAATGTCGCTACTACCCCTAAACCTATATAAACTACCCTTAAATAGCTTTAAATGGATAATAATTAATTATTGTTATAAAATTCGTGTAAAATGAAAAAAATGCTTGAAAATCATTTGAACAGACAGTATGTCAATATAAAAAGTGACAAATGACTGGAAAAGTGCCCATTCAATGGCGAAATAGCGCCAATTGTTCTCACTTTGCGAGCGCGTACTGAAAAAATGGCAATTTATCCTTGCGCCCATTTTTCAGGTCGCAATAGTATATAAGTGATTTAAGCATTTTTTTTATTCTAAACGAATTTTACAACAATAAATAATGATTATCTATTTTAAGCTATTTAAAGGCAGTTTATATAGATTTAGGGGTGCAATTAATATTTCCCCACTTACTTAATGTACTCTAGTATCAGTTTTTGCATTATTTGACAGTAATCTATAATTTTTTTCTAGCAATAGGCGTTCCCTTGAACATTTAAGCATTATCTATTTTTGATGCCGAAATAAGCTCACCATTAGCTTTTGAAAGTCGTTTTTTTAATTTTTAGGGGTGGAATGGACATTTTTACAGTTATTTATCACTGTTTATATTGACATACTGTCTGTTCAAATCATTTTCAAGCATTTTTTTCATTTTACACGAATTTTATAACGATAATTAATGATTATCCATTTAAAGCTATTTAAGGGTAGTTTATATAGGTTTAGGGGTAGTAGCGACATTTCCCCAGCTATCTGACGTATTTTTGGGCCATTTCTAATGTTAATTAACCATAATCAATTGATTTTTTTATGATTTATGCGTTCCCTCGGATAAGCCAAAAATCAACTATTTTTAACATTGTCCTTTACACATAATCAGTCATGTTTGAATGTATGTTAATAAACAGCATTTTTAGACTTATAATAGGGTCATAATAAGTTCAGATAGGGTACAAAATGTGGTATAATTCATGTTACAACCCACTCTTATCAACACCTTCCATTTATTACCAAGTACTTCCGGAAATAAATCTGACTTAATCCAGCTCTATTTATAAATATTCCCCACTAAAACGCGAGTGGAGAAAATAGGGGTATTATTCAAATAGAAATTCATTATGCTAAACACCAGACGCTGGTAAAATAATGATACACTTTTACTTTTAGATTTTGCGTCTCCAAGTTCTTGAACGAACAACTGAAAAAAATACAAATATATTTATAAACGTTCTATTGTAACTGAAAAATACGGGGTGTTTCTGAAATAAGGGAAAATAAATAATTTTCATTTAGCAACCAGTGGTACAAATGTCATATTTTAAGATGACAAAAATTGTCAATCGGAAACATAGAAAATGTTGAAACCGGCCTTGTGTAGGCTGCACTAAACATTTTTCCAGTCGAAATTTTTACTTTCAAACATTATTTTATACGCTCTTGGTTAGATAGTGTTAAATTTGAGGCTAATAAGTATGCTTTTATGTGGTAGTAAAAATTGTCTTTCATTCTTCCGTGTGTGCAAATCCTTCAGATAAGCTGCAGCAACAATATACTGTTAGCACAGCCACATTTGCTAATTCTTAATTTGAATAAGACACTTTCAATAAAACAACGTAAACTAATCTATTGAACTTATATGTATTTTAACATACTATTTCTATTTCTAAAAGATTTTTTCTTAAAAGCTAAATAATGGCAATATGCAAAATTTCAAGAAGATCGGCCTACTTTGATGAAATGTTTCTGCTTCGATAAAACCATTGTTGATAATTTAAACTAATCGGATAGGCTTCAAATTCTCTGGATTGGCCATAGATCATAAATTCTTCATAAAAATAGTGTAATTTGATGAATTTCAATAATAGTTTCGTAATCTCCTTAGAACTAATAGACTGGAATTCTTTATTACCTATTGTTATGTTATTTTACTTTGCCATTTCTTTCCATTATTTAGCTTGTATTAAATGTTTATTATTATCAGAATGATAAAAATTGTTGAATTTTGGATTACCAGATACCTTATAAAATGTACATAAATTTAAAATAAAATTAACTAAGTCAATTTTTTTTGTTTGTTTTTTTTTATAGATCATTAGGTAAATGTAATAAATTTAGAAATACAAAAATATAGATGTCTACTACCAAACATAAAAATAACCCGATAATGTTATACAGGATGGTCACTTGTATGATGCAGAGACGGTAATGTACACAATACAATATTTTCAATATTTTTTGAGTTTTTTGCCGCTATATGAGGAAGTACGCAAAATATATTACTTTGCACAACATCGAAAGGCATAAAAATGCACAATTTTTTTTATTTACTTCACTCTATATGTGCATATTACAGTTTTCGAGAATACTATACAGGGCGTCGTAAAAGCGATCACTCTGTATATGATCTGAAACTTTTAAGCAAAATTAAATTATGAGAAATGTACAGGATTTTTCATTCAATAACATATATTGCGTCTGTAACTTGAAAAATATTATCTTCAGGAGTACGGCGCTGTATTCTATGGAGAATAATTTACGGCAATCAGTTTTTAGATATTCCAAAATATTAGAGATCTTGCAAAAATGGTTAAAATTTGTACATTTTTCAATTTCCATGAAAATTCTAACATGTATGTTTTTCTGTCTCTCGAAAAAGACTATTGCGAAAATAGTTTTGAGTACTTCTCGAGATTACCATGCAAACGATCGAAAAAGGTACAACCCAGCTGTGCTGGCAAATGTTTCAACTAGTATTGTACTAAAAATGGACAAAATAAATTTTAAAAATGACGTGAATAATGCAATTACATATTCTTTAAATAAATGTATGCAAACTCAGCATTTTCTTATATTTTCATAATTATTTTAAACGTAATTACTTGAATAAATTAGTTTCATTTAATTTAACAATGATTTATTTCAGGAATATTTTTACATATCGGTAACACAGAGCTCAGTGCGGCAAATCAAAACTCCGCCCATCTAGGGTAATACGGAGTAACCTTTAAATTGAATGCTTGACAAGATAAGTAGTTATTGATTAACTACATTATTTCTCATTAATTTTATATTCAATTTATCTGGCTGTGTGTACTTCGTAAGAGCATTATGATTTATGAAATAAATTAATTGTTATAATATTTATTGTCTACGGACATTTAAAAATTGTGTTGCCCTTTTCTCACCGGCAGGCTTTGGCATTTTTTATGTCTATAAGTATGAATAGAACTATACAAGGTGGTCAGATGAAAACGAAACAGAGCCATTTTCAGGAACTGCGTTAGATTAAAGGGGGACATTTTTTGCTGGTATTTTTGACTCCGCCACTTTCACCCCCAAGCAAGGGTAAGCATCATCCCAAAATATTTAAATGGCATTGGGGGTTGAGTAATATTTATTTTGAAAGCTCTTAGAATTCTCTTAACAACAAACTTTAAATTTTATAATTCCGCCCAATACTTAATAAGAATTTTGCTTTTAAAGTTGAAACTTATGTACAAACAATTAGTAACAGTAAAAATGTCACTCATTCGAGTTAAGTACGCCAATGGTGTAAATTTAGTAAAAGAACACAACTGTAAAAAACAGAAATGAATACTATACACACGCAACGAATGTAAAATTAGTGGATTCCAAATTTATTTTCTAGTATTATTTGGAAGGGTTGGTTGGTTGTTTATTTAATTGTGTATTTGAAAATTAAACACTATGGTTTATTCCATTGCGGAAAGGTTAGATATCATTTCCCTTTACTTTATGAACAATAAATGTGCGAATAGAGCAGCTCAGCTATTTAATGAACAACCTCAAGATCGACATGTCAGGAGGAAGTATGTTTTTAGTAAAAAAAATTAAGAGACAGGGAACGTAGCCAATAAAAAAACGAGCAATTAAAAAATCTATAGGTAGTTAATGAAGCTAGTGAGATTGCAGTTTTAGGGCAAGTTCATCTAGGTCCTACATTAAGTACGTGTCTGTCTTTTCCACGGAATTGGATTGGGGGAAGAGGCAGCATTGAGTGGCCTCCACGATCACTGGATTTATCGCCCCTTGATTTTTTTTGTGGAATACCTAAAAAGTAAAATCTATAAAACACAGCCAGCGTCGCTCCAAGATTTGCGTCAAAGAATCGACGACGAATGCCGTCGAATCACGGTCATCAGTTTGAACATTTAATCAAAGTAGTAAGTAAGCAACTAAACATAATTTAAATTTTAAAATGTATTTTTTTAAAGTATTGGGCGGAATTTTAAAATTTAAAGTCTGTTGTAAAGAGAATTGTAAGAGCTTTCAAAATAAATATTACTCAACCCCCAATGCCATTTAAATATTTTGGGGTGAAGCGGCGGAGTCAAAAATACCAGCAGAGAATGTCCCCCTTTAATCTAAAATCGACGGGCCTGACCGTTTTTCTACAACCTTGAAGCAGTTCCTGAAAATAGCCCTGTTTCGTTTTAATTTGGTCGCCCTGTATATGTTTACTATAGTAATTATTTACATCAATTTATTTTGTTCTAAAGAACACGAGTAGAATTTTTTAAAGGCCTTAGGTCTTGTAAAAATAAATCGAATTACACAGTTCCTATTAACTCCAGTACTGTTTAAAACGTTCAGATGCGTGCTAAAATGTAATTTTGCCTGTTCATTTCCTCTGATTTCGATCATTTACGCTTACGGACTGCATACTAACCATTCTCTTAAATGGCCATATCAGAAGTCCAACTGTAAGACTACCGTAAAACTGCATCGATCAATCTGCCAATTTGCCGCATAAATTGATTGTGTCACAACAGAAATCAATTTGATAGGGAATAGATTATCAAAATATTTCTAGTTTATGAAACATTCAAGATGTTTAAAACATGGCAATATTACTGGAGCTGATAGAAAATCGAAGAATAAATGAAGTTTCGCTGACATTTTATTCTGTAACTTTTATTAAATCTTTTCCCATTTTACACAAAAAGGTGGTCTTAATAAATTTGTTAAAAATGCACTGTTTTTTTGAGGAAAATGCAAAAAACTTTGGAGAGTCAACCATGCGATCCCTGTAATAGTACTTATTTATCAGAGGTGTACGAAGGGTGATCAAAAAGTTCCAGGACTAATGTATTAAAAAATATTATAAATCATTCAACATTGGCACCTTCAAAGTACTTCCTTTGACAACGTATACACTTCTTCCAATGTCGTTCCCACTGCAGGAAGTACCCTGAGAATTGTTCTTCTGAAATGCTGTTTAGCTCCTCCGGCGATTTTTCTTTAATGCTTGCAATTGAGTCTGCCCTTCCAAAGTTCTCTTGAGTTTGGGAAACAAGAAAAAGTCTGTAGGAGCTAAGTCTGGTGAATAGAGTAGTTTGTGCAGACATCGGGAATGAGTAACCCAGTCCCCACTTTACCGACACCGTAACCAACTCAAACATTCATCCCTAAACGCCTCTTGCAACGTTTGCAAAGTTTCGGTAAAAGTTTTATCCAGTTTTGGTCTTCGTTTAAATTCATCTTGCAAAATATTGAAAAATTGCCAAACACGCAAAACTCGTTCTACAAAAGTAACTGTAACTTCACGAAGATGAAAGAATTGAGCATCGGAAAAAACAGCAGTGCTTGGGTTGAGTCATGCTAAACAATGCTTTCAACCGCACTGGGCTCCGTTGCGGCATTGCCATGCAATTCAAAAAATCCTGAAATTTAATGATCAGCCCTCGTATGTGTCAATCGCGGAACTGTTCCATTGATATGTCATATTTTGTATGACAGAAATTATAATGTATAGTTTATTTTCTGATTTGAATAATAATTTCTTGTTTTAGTGATTATTGTAATCTCGTTAAAATTTTATTTTGCTCTGCTTGTTACGCGCTACTACATAATAATAATGGAAACTTATATCAGCAGTGCAAATATTGACCTCTGGGGGAATGTTTTGAGAATGCCACTGTACTTAAATGCTCCGTTAAAATTTTTATACTTTTCTGTAATGTTGTTCTGTTGTTGTTTTGGTATTCTGCACACACTAGAAGATATCGCACTTATCTGCAAAAACAATTTTCTTAAGTTAATGGTTGGATCTTCGGAAATCTTAAATATTTTGGATATTTTTTATTAGTTCTGGCTGATTTAAGTCTATTGGAGTTATTTTGTTTAGTTTTAACGTTAATTAGTGCTACATCAAACGTAAAATATTCGCCCAAAAGTCAACATCTGCACTGCTGATATAAATTTCTATTAGTATTATGTAGTAGCGCATTACAAACATAGAACACAATAAAATCTTAAGTTTACAATATTCTCTAAAAGAACAAATTACTATTCAAGCTACAGAATAATCGACATACTGGAGTTCCTTTTATCCAAAATATGATAAAATGTCAGCAAAAATGCTAGCAACTAGCGGCCTCTACTTTGTACAAAGAACTAATAACACCAGCGTGTATCACCAAAAACGTACTTGTGTCACATTTTAACCAAATCTGTTGGTCATTAAAAGAATTATATCCAAAATTTGATTTTTTAAAATTATCTTACAAGCCCTGTATCTCAAAAATGAATTGCTTCAGGATATACTTTTATTAAACAAACCCCACTTATAATACCTACTATACCTAATAGTCTATAGTTTTTCAAAATTTTGAAGACAAATAATATAGCCCATGACATGCGCTAGTACATGGGCCCCATGTACTTCCAAGACATTCTGCAGAAAATCTAGAAATTAATGTATTCTGAGGATTGCCGATGGGAAGATAAAATCCATCAAGTTAATTTTCTGTCAAAAGTAACTCCCAGTTCTTTGATATACTCAGGACGATCTAATGTGATACCATCTATATTGTATACATATAAAATAGAATTCTTTTTTCTGTTATAAGATACCACACTACATTTGTTGCCATTAATGGGAAGCTTATTTCCATCATACCATTCATTAGTTTTTGAAATATTATTCTGTAATTTAATACAGTCAGATATGGAATGTATGGGGAAAAAATTTTTGGCGCTATCAGCATAGAGTAAGATGTCAACGCTCAAGTTAATACAGTGTCATTAATAAATAAAGTAAATAGAAGAGACCCAAGAATAGAGCCTTGAGGTACTCTAAAAATAGCTTGAATTTCGGCAGACCCGACACCATGGTACTCAACAAATTGTTTCTTTTTGTTTAAATAATTATAGAAGAAAGTTAACAGTGGGGAAAGCAAACCAGCCTTTTGAAGTTTTTTCAGTAGAATACCATGGTCAAGCCTGTCGAAGGGTTTCGTAAAATCGGTATAAATAACATCAACTTAAACGTTGGCATCTAAATTTTCAGCTAAGGTTTGGGTGATGTAAAATAAATTTGTTACCGTAGACCTACCGTGAATAAATCCGTGTTGGTAAATAGTAATTTGATTTTCAATGTGTGTCTATGTAAAGCAAATTCGAACACTTTTGCAAAATTACTAATTATAGTGATAGGTCTATAATTTTCAACGTCAGATTTATCTCCCTTTTTATATATGGGACTAATACGAGAGGTCTTTCATGAATCAGGAAAAACACCAGTCTGTAAAGAAATATTAAAAATTTTGGCGAGAGGTACGGCAATAGAGTAAACACAATCCCTTATAATAAAAGCTTTTCTCCTTAAAGCAGATAAAATTCGTATTGACGTATATTTTGAAAACTACTCAACAGATCAGTTTCAAATATTCTGGGTTAACCGTACAATGCTTCATAAAAATAAGGCAAATAGTTTAATTAAACTTTTGACCAAATGACCCGCTTGCCTATCACATAGCTCATGATTTAGCTGATAAAATCTCAGCCGGATCCATGAAACGGTCGTAGCATTAGTCACGTTAGTCGGACTAACCAGCGTTGCGCCCGTGTAAAGCTATTCACGAAAAATGCACTGCTAGTTAGGCTGTTTATTTACGTCCATATTTGCGCCAAAAGTTAGACCTAGCATTGTACCTGTCTAAAAATCGCGTAACTTCGGCCTTTAGTTCCTTGCGTTTCCTATTGTATATTTAGTATTTATATTCAAAAACAGTACTTTTCAGTGCTACGGATTAGTTAACATATCACAAAGTAAGTATTATACCTAGTAGTGTATAAGAGTACGCCTTGTATTTAAATTGGCGCAACAGAGGCGTAAATTTTTCGCGTAACCTCCGCTAGTCGGACTAACGTTACGCCTTATTGATGAATCCGTATGTTAGATTCTCAGCTGTTGACTTGCTAGACTATCTTTGCAGCTTCCCTTCTATTTACACTTTTCCCATCGTTCTCAGTCCCATTCTTTGCATTGGCCGACCTACTTCCTCTAATGCTTCTAACGGAACAAATTAGATTGTTGTAACCGATAGAGCGTATCACTGAAATGCAACGTAGAAGTGCGTGAGAAAAAAATAATGAATGCCTATTAGATTGGTGGCAGATAGCGATCCTGAAGTTTATTTATTTAAAATTCAGAGAACTTCCAGTTTATAGTAGTAGTTTGGTCATCAATCGCTCCCTGCATCTTTATTAAAAACGGTAATTTTACTTTAAAATTAATTTCCTACTCGACGGTGTAATAGCAGCTCTCTTTTATGACCTTTTAAGTTCTTACTGTATGTCTGCAGGGAACTTTTCCATGAATTAATTTGCATTTGTAAGTCTCTGATTAAGAAATTATCCTTGGCACCAGTTGCATACTGGAAGAGTTCTTGAATCATTACCAGATGTTTAAATATAGGCATATTTATTGATTTATTTAAGCTACACCGTCTAACAGGCAAAATCATTTTTCGATTCGGAACACACATTTAACGATATAACAGTAATAGTAAGTAATACAAAAGCCACTTAATTACAGAGCACCATTATACAAGATGATTTTAAAAGTAGTGCCATTAATTTTACTGCGGTTTCTAGACCCCAAAATAGGAGGAGAAGTTTATATAAACATGTATCGTATAACGTTTCGTTTTCGATAAGCTTAGTTTCTAATGATGGTTTTTAATTAGAAGGCATTTTCCTTATTTTTGTGTATACAGTATGCGCCAAAAGTATGGAATAAATTCAATAAAAACGAAACAATTATTTTTTGGGAAAAATCCTCGAACAGATGGATTTTTAATTTAAAAAATACATATTTTAGCGTAGAATGCGATTTTCAAATGTCATTTGTTTTCGAGTAATGACGTCATCGTTTTTTTTTTAAATGGCAACACCATATTTTTTTCCTTGATTCTGAAAGATCGTTTAATTCTCTATCAGACAGTACTAAAATTTTGCCCTCTTACATAGGAAAGTTTTCGAGTAAATGACGATTGAATGTTAGAAAACGTAAATCAATTAAAATAAAGCAAAAACGTTATCAAGTTTAGTTTTTCGAATTCCATAGTTCTTTTATGGATCACGTAGGTGAACATATTTGCAAAGTGTCATTGTCACACCGATTTTCTAATAAGTATTGTAAGCGACATAGAAATTATTATTCAATTTAAAGTATTATGGCACATTTAACTGTTACTCAAAGAATTGAAATTTTAATTCTTATCGGATGCGAGAATATGACTAGAACTCAACAGGAAGTTTGCGATTTATTTAAGGAAAAATATCCAGATCGCCCTATCAGCCAATCAACAGTCAGTAAGGTAGAGTCTAAATTTAGAGAAACTGGCAATGTTGTAAATATTCCAAAACCTGGACGTCCAAGCATTAATGAAAATCAGAAACAGAACATTTTGATAAGTATGGTGGATAATCCTCATAATTCTTCACGATTGGTTGCATTAAACAATGACACTAGTCAGAGCACAGTGCTACGTATTTTGAGGAAGGAAAAATATCATCCCTACAAAATTCAACTTGTGCAGGAACTCAATGAAGATGATCCCGATCGCCGTTTACACTTTTGCGAAATTCTAATGGATTTATGTCAAGGAAATAGAAATTTACACCGGCAAATACTTTTTTCAGATGAGGCCACATTTTGTCTGAATGGTACAGTAAACCGTCAAACTTGCAGATATTGGAGTCGGGAAAATCCTCATTGGATGGCAGAGGTACATACCCAACACCTTCAGAAATTAAATGTGTGGGCTGGAATAGTTGACGACAGAATAGTAGGGTCTTTCTTCTTTGAAGGAACCCTTACAGGACAAAGATATTTAAAGTTTCTAGAAAATGATCTTGTTCCAGCCCTTGCAGTAATTTTTCCTAACGATAATGACCCTGACACGGTGCATCTCCGCACTATGCGCGCCCTGTACGAGATTTTTTGGACAACCTGGGAGGTGTATCGGCAGAAACGGACCGATAGAATGGCCTGCAAGATCGCCAGATCTTACACTTCTTGACTATTTTTTATGGGGATACTTGAAGTCAAAAGTGTACATTAATAAACCACGTAATTTAGAAGAACTTCAAAATCGTATTCGGGACGAAATACGCAGTTACCCCAGAAATCATTCATAATGTGCAAGAAGAATTTCTTCACAGACTTGCGCATTGTCAAGAAGTTGGTGGATGACAATTCGAACATTTAATTTAAGTATAAAATTTAATCAATTGTATTTTATTTTACATACCTCAGAATTGTTACTTTTTTATGGATAAAATTTACGTTTTCTAACATTCAATCGTCATTTACTCGAAAACTTTCCTATGTAAGAGGGCAAAATTTTAGTACTGTCTGATAGAGAATTAAACGATCTTTCAGAATCAAGGAAAAAAATATGGTGTTGCCATTTAAAAAAAATCGATGACGTCATTACTCGAAAACAAATGACATTTGAAAATCACATTTTACGTTAAAATATGTATTTTTTAATTTAAAAATCCACCTGTTCGAGGATTTTTCCCAAAAAATAATTGTTTCGCTTTTATTGAATTTATTCCATACTTTTGGCGCATACTGTATATTGTTTTTGATAGTTTTGTAACAAAAATTAAAACTATAGATTTTTATATAAAGAAGGTGGCACTCACCTGTTAACAATGTTAACATGTCTATACAGGGTGCTCGAAATATAATTTTAAGGGCTTATATATTAGACTAAAAGCAATAAAAAACTCTTATGAAAAAAATGTCTAAAACCAATAGTTTGTCTACAAATAAACATACAACTGCAATAATATGCAAAACTACGTTACGAAATTACAAACTAAGGTACAATTAAAGTATTAATGAAGTAAACAATTGAAATTTCCGAGAAACTCATTAAAATTGTAACGTACTGTAACGTTCGACAACGTTGAAGTGTCAGGCTGCTGTTGATAACCTAACAGTAATATTAGTCATAATGGTGCGTACAGTTAGTGCGATTCATTTTTGTCTAATTTTTCTTTGATGTTT
Source organism: Monochamus alternatus (assembly GCA_037114965.1). Taxonomy (NCBI): domain Eukaryota; kingdom Metazoa; phylum Arthropoda; class Insecta; order Coleoptera; family Cerambycidae; genus Monochamus; species Monochamus alternatus. Next base: position 23,256,096 of record CM073431.1, read on the forward strand.
GTGAGTGTACATAAACAAAAATCGAACAATGTATAGTAAACATGACTCCGAGACGTTTGTACGGTAAACGCTTCTTGCAAGAAACATAAGTAATTTTAAACATTGTAACTATTATTCTGTGTTGTGAAAAGAGCTCTAAGGAAACTATTCACAGTAAGTACCTATGTTTAGGTGTACCTATTTGCAATTATTATGTATAAATACATCACAATCCTAAGATAATATGTTGCGACGTTGTCACATATTCAAGACCTGTTTGCTGTCACTATGATGTTACCGTTGGTCAAACTGTTAAGTCAAATATGTTTTGTTTAGAACAACTTATCATATGGTAAATTTAAGTCACTCATATTCGGACACCCTGTATTTAGCGTTTGAAAAATGTTTTATTTTTCTTTACTATTATTTGTCGCTTATGACTAAACACTTTTATAGCAAAAACAAAAAACCACTCGATATACTAATCAATGCTTATATATGTGTAGAAAGTCAGAATTGTTTCTTTTCTTTCATTTAATATCCAACTATATTTCAAGATATTAAAAATCTATATTTCATCAACAATCATCTTTTATGTAAAAATCTTTAGTCTCCATTTTGGCTATGAATTACCAAAAAACATTACCTCCCTTTTTTAACACGCTCTAGGACAAACTGTAATTTGTTTTTAGATTTTCAAAACGGACATAAAAAGTTATGAGATTGTGCCAAATTTCCTTAATTTAACTCGTTGGGAAATACCAATATTTCACACCGTGTATGTTGAAAACGAAGCGTTTTACCATCATCTGCTAAATCGCAGCATTCGTGCTTTATCTGGTCTGTATCTTTTCTCGGTTGAAGTGACTCACCGAGCGTGGCAGCACAGTGTAGTACAAATGACGTAGTCGAATGTAGTTGTCAATTGTTTGCATCAGTAATTGGACGTTTCTTAGAAATTACAACAAATGTCAATGCAGCAGTCTATTATTAATACGTACATGTCTAGTTTTGTGAAAAATGTGAAATATTTAGACATAAAAGCTTTGTGTGAAGTATAGGAATGGTATCAGTCTCGCATATATTTTAATGTTTTAAAACAGCAGATAAAAAATAAGTACATTTTTGCAAACCCAATTAGATAAGTAGGTACCATTAAAAGGTAAACTATTACAGTGACAATATCAAATGTCAAATTCTACTTTACGTTTACTACTTGATATGTATGTTTCCAAATACTAACATTGGAGTCGCCACAATGCGTTACATAATTCTGTATTCAAATTCAGCTAATTCGACAGACAAATATTACAAACACGACATGATTTAGCAGACGATGTTTTTAAGATAACGGTTAAACAAACCTAGATTTGGATCCAGCGACTCCAAAATATTGTACGATGGTCTGATCCATTTGCATACCTATCTTTCGATTTGACCTTGGAAAGACGTTAAATATTAATTGTTGGGGTTAAACAGATTCAGATTCAGATTCAGTGAGAAAAAATACATAAGAATATATAGGTCTAGTCCGCCAGACAGACCACTTTTCTGTAGCGCTGTGTTATCAAGCTTTCTGTAGATGTTAAATACCACATAAGTTATACAAAGGTAAAATTTTGAGTAACTTTGACCTTGGGGTTAATAGATAAAAACTAAAAAAACACTATTAGTCTGGCTGCTTATGTAGGAATATTAACAACATAATTTGAGTCAAAATAGGGAGACAATCAGGTAGCTATTACAGTTTTCAATAGAAACACATTTCAGAATGCACTTCCCTTCCTGTATTTAAACTTTTATGTCTCATTAATACATCCTAAATTGAATAGAAACCATCCAATTTGTAATAAGTATTTGTAGTTTCGTAGAATATTTTCCAAACTATTTCTGTAGGCCTGATAACTGACATTTCTAATACCTTTTTCATATTATAACTGAGACAGGGCAAAATAATTAAAAGTAAGAATACATTTATTATATCAATAAAGTAACGAAAATTTCATATAACAAACACAAGATATATCGTATGACAGACAGAAGATCATCAACGTATTGATTGAAGTTAAGTTTGCTATATATGTCTAAATATTTTAATTCATTGACTGTAATCAAACGTTCATATATTCAGCTAATAATTAAAATGATGTTTGCAAAAACTATGTACGTCTCGTTTTTGTATACTGAACTCTAAATTCTTATCAATACTGTGTGTGGCGTAACTGTTTATTATATTATATCAACAAGGTCTTTAACGCAAATTACAAACAGTAAGAGCCCTAAGATGGAGTCTTGAAGCACTCTAGATAGAGCGCGATACTCGTTAGAATTAAAACCACGATAAACGGAAACTCAGCATAGTCGCGCAACATGAAAGCAGGTTCTTATGCAACAATCATTCAAAATAGGTGTGTTCATGTTTGGTACCAATAGAAAAGTAATTATTAATAATTAATCCTTGATTTAAGTAGTGATGCCAAAATAGGTAATGTTTTTTTTTAGGAATTTAAATTTTACTTGATTATTATATTATAATTTAAAGTTCAGTTGGGGTAATAACCTAAAATACCAAATGTATTACTTTATAAGTAGGCTTTGGAATAAATGTGAAAAAAATGACATTAAATTGGATTTAGCAATAAGAGAACAAAGTATTATCAACATAACTAATGTTTCATTTTGTACATTTATTCCGTCTACTTCAGAAGGTAATACGTCTCCATTAACTAAATTGACAGTTGAGATTGATGATTGCGTACAATGTAATACCTGAACATATTACTGCATGTAACAGTAGAGGCGTCATTTTTGTTAGATATAGAAGCATAAAAATCGATGTAAGGTGAACTGATATAAATCATTGAAATATTCCTAAGATCGGATATTTGGAGCAGTATCATTGTGCATTTTATAATATTGTGTGATTATTTCTTACAAATTTAGAAATTACCTAAATTAAACTTTGATCAAAATTATGTTACGCGCAAATATATATACCTATTTGTATATATAATTTGTTCAGTGATATGTAAAATCACAATTTGTCACGAACGATGGAACTATTAAAATGTTTAAATGCATATTTACGCTAAAATCATTACTTTAATCTCTTTTCAGATTCTTACTGACCGCTTGCGCTCTTTATTCATTCACAGCTCCCAAAGCAACTCGGTGTTGGCCTGATGCGACGTTGCCAAATTTAAATATTTCTTATGGATAATAATAATAATATATAGTTTAGTTTACCCATATATAAGAACACATTACAATTACAAAATACTTAAGAATGGTAAATAAACAGAATAGACCTCATCCGTCACAATGAAACAATGAAAAATTGTAACACGTGACGAATAAGACCCAAAACCCACAAAGGCGAACCTTGTGCGTGGGTGACATTAAAATTAAAATACAAAAAGTTGTTAAAAGCAAATTACAAATTGCAAAATTAAATTACAACTATAAATAAATTACATTCCAGAATATAATATATGTACATCATTCAAAATACCAGCAGTTGCACTTGTTAAACAGTGTAATACAAACATATATATGTGGAATGCAATTGAAGGTATTAATTTATTTAAAAAAAAGGACGATTAGGTAATCATATTAATTACATATTTTTTTTGTTTTACTTTAGATAGAAGGTAAATTTAATAATAAATATTTTTTTCTGTCAATTGTTTGGTGTATTTTATTTCTAGGCGTTTGTTGTATCCATTGTTGTAATCGCTTTCTAAAAATATTAATAGAAGAAGTGTTTTTTACAGTAACAGGTATTTCAGCGTAGATTACAGGACTGAGGTAAGTGAAACATCTTTAACCGATATTTTTTTCTATTTTCGGAATGCCGGTAGTTTTTCCTTTAAATCTTGTGTCATGTTTGTGTTTTATTTGAGATACAGCGTTTTTATATTTAAAATGCCTTACAGCCATATTTTGTAGGAAAAGTTGCCTTAGATCTAGTATTTTAGACTCCTTGAATACAGCTTCAGTTGCGTAAGTATAATGTTTATTAAAAATTATTGTTAGTAGCCATTTCTGAGTTACTTCTAGCGTTTTTAGGTAGTTATTGTGAACTCCCCAAATTAGTAGACCATAAGATAGATGAGTTTGTACTAAGGCATAGTATAATACTCGCAAATGATCTAATTCAAAAATATTCTTATATAGCTTAAACTTGCTTATTAAAGATCTCATTTTATTTGCCACATAGTCTACTTGGTACTTCCATCAGAGGTGACTGTCAATCATGACTTCCAAATATTTAATTTTATTTTGTTTTGTAATAGTTACATTCTTATCAATTAATTTAATATTTAATTCATCATAATATGGCATTGAATTTTGATATGAGTAAAAGGGAACAAAGAATGTTTTGTCAAAATTTATGGTTAACAATCTGCTATCAAAAAAAATCAACAATTTTTCCGAAGTCTTGTTCAACTGTATCTTTCAGATGTTTCCAGCTAATATCTTTATAAAACAAGGCAGTATCGTCACCAGAACTCGTTAATTTCCCCACGATGTTAAGATTGAACAAATCATTAATGTAGATAATAAACGTTATATGGCTTCATCGTCATAAAAACGTTGTTGCGTACTAGAAGCGCTATGTTACCGTGAGTTATGGGATGATTTACTTTTCTTTTAAGAGGTCAAGTATTTTTTTTATTTTCTGTCTTCCAAACACGTGTTTAATATTAATGGCATTGTATAAATAATATACAAACAAGAGACTTCCAAATTGTATGTATTTATTATATTTAAAAATGATTTTTATATGTACACCTTTTTTAAATAATTTATCATTATGATTATTAATTTCTAAAAATTTATTAGCAAATTTTCCAGCTTATAAATATTTTTTTCATAACTATTGTATACAGTTTTAGTATAAACCATAAAACATTTTCTTTAAAATTGGAGACATTTGAGGAGGGGGGTGGGGAAGGTACATAAATAAGTATACAGGGTGTCCCGTAAAGTATGTTACAGACTTTGGGTGGTGATAGGTACATTAAAATATAAACTCACCGGCAAAAAAAACCGGCCGCTAAAAAGTAACCCCAATTTTAAAGTTGGCTTCCTCGCGAACCGCTCATTTGATTTTGATGATCTTTGTTTTAACATACATTGATTTCTCAGGAACGGATGCTATGTCGAAAATTTTTGTTCGGAATTTAATTTGAGTATATACGGGGTGCAACAAAAAAACGAAGTTTTCTTCCCGAAATTTGTAACACTCTGTGGAGTGCAGCAGCTACAGTCGCTGTTGCTAACTAGAGTCACACTGTAGCCTCATCTTTTGTGAACATTTTGTTTTTTTAATCACGACTTTATCTCTGTTTTCATTGGAGCTACACCATTTTAAAACGAACGCCTCGGAAAAAGGCTTCGCAAGCAGAAATTTCTACGTGTAAATAATCATGGTGGCATAGGCGGACGGTTGTCCAATTAAAAAAGTGCCATTATCTACAACGGATGTTGTTGATCTGCGAATTGCACTTCAGGAAGAATTTGATGCAATTCCACAAGGATTTGTTACAAACCTGATTTGATGCCACATTGAATGAAGTCATTTTGAAGCGAGGAGGCCACACTAGATATTAGTTCCTTTAAAAAATATCTTTTTTTTAAATTTCAATTGTTGTCACATTAATCTATGTTTTGATGTTTATTTGTTTATTTGACTTGTTTTATGAGTTTTTTCCGAGGCGTTCTTGTTAAAACAGAGCATCTCCAATAAAAACAGAGATAAAGTTGTGATTAAAAAAACAGAATCTTCACAAATGATGAGGCTACAGTGTGAATCCAGTTTGCAACAGCGACTGTAGCTGCTGCACCCCACAGGGTGTATATACTCAAATTAAATTTCGAACAAAAATCTCCGACATAATATCCGTTCCTGTACAATCAATGTACAATTTAAAAAAAAAGATTATCAAAATCAAATGAACGGTTCGCGACGAAGGCAACTTTAGAATTGGGGCTATGACCAAAATTTTGACGCAGCGCTTTCCAGTTAAAAAACTTTAAAGGTGCAATTTTTATGACGTAACTCTTTTTAGAAAAAGAAAACATAATGAAGTTTTCAGAGACTAGAAGCCAATAAGTAATGTGGTGTACTATTTTCTGCTAAAAAAAATGTGTACGAAGGTACATCAAATTTTACTATATTTTTAGAAAGGCTATTAAATTTAGAAATTTTTTGTCTTGTGCTTTTTTATGTAATAGTTTTCTAGCAAATTTACAAAATGTAGAAGGATGAGTGCTCTAGTATTCTCTTTACCGTGGTTGCAGGGGACAAAATTCCATAGACGTACCATTTGAGAAGGAAGGAATAAACAAGACTTGACAGCTCAAGAATCGCGAATACACTCATAGTCTGTAACAAGCTTAAAAGATTTCTCTGAATGTGCAATATGTTTCACTGTCAGTTTTATTGCCTTCATCATGAGTCTGCAAATTGGGAGTCTCCAATACTTTTACACCTCACTGCCTCCTTTAACTCAATTTTCAACTTTTTAAACACAATTTGCGTCAGGCAACCTTCCCAGTTGTTTGTTTTAAAGTTTTAGGGGTTCAAGATGATGCAAATTTCGTCCAACAGTAGTAGGAAAAGTATTTTGTCAGTGTCATCGCTACTGCGATTGATCTGTATATATTTAAATTTCCAAGGAACAAGGAAAAATCACGCGAACAGTCAAGTTCCGCAAACGTGTTAGAAATAGAAATACTAAAGTTATGCAGATCAGGTGCTTAGTGGATCAGCAAATAAAATATTCATTAGATATTTGTAAAATTACTTAACACAGTAAAATAGCACATACATTGATAACGGCTTTGGTCAAAATGGGAAGTGAATTTAAATGAAGGTTATTGAAGAAAATAATGTGGTTTTACATTATTGAAATGTTTATGGAAAGTATTTTCAGGGATTTTTGTATAAGTATAATATTTATTACAGTTAGGTACATAACCATAAATATTTCATAAGGGTTCGCCTCTCTGGTTTCTTTTATATTTAAAATATTTCTTTATTCGGAATTAACTACATTTTTATTTGAATTCTTGTTAAAATTTCTGTTGAATACCTTATTTGCAATCTCATATCAAAGACTTATTAGCATTTAAACGAAATTATTAATATAATATTTCATAATTGCGGTTATAAATTGCACGATAAAGGGCATTAAATATAATATTTTTGCGTTAATCATACAGGGTGTTTTGCTTATACTAAGCTTATAAAAATCTGAAGGATGAGTTGCTCAATTTTTTTTCATTAACGTTAAGTTTTCGACAGAGTGTTACAATTGTTACTTTGAATGGTTTTCTGTACATTATCTTTACATAGGTTGAAGATAAAGAAGTGGAGATTTGTACACTAATTAGTCAACTGTGTTTTTATATATTTTTAGGTATTAATAATATTGTGTGAAACTAACTACTCAGTGGACAAATGCCCCAACCTGCGTTGAATTACACCCACAATATCCACCCATATATTCCTTATTATTAGCTTTTGTAACATTTTTTTACTGTTTTGGAAAGGTATTTTAAGCCAATATAAATCAAATCTCCTACAATTCCTATGAAGTCATATGTACGTTCTCTGATACCAAACATCTATGTATGCTAATGAACAATTCCACAGACAAAGCTCTGATCAATAATTTCAATTTTTATAATAATTTTTATAGTTAGATATTTGATTCAACTTAAAGGAGACCACCTGAAGAAGCAATCCTAAAAATGCAGAAATAGGTCAGATCTTATCTATTGTGGTTGAATTTGTCGTGTTCCCACTGCCAAAAAGTGAAGTTAGATATTTATAGTGTTTCATTAGTAGGTCAGTAAATTAAATTATTTTCTGTAGATGATTATTGATTAGAGCTTTGTCTCTGGAATTGTTCATTAGCATACCTAGAGGTTTGGTATCAGAGAACATACATATGACTTCATTGATAGGAATTGTAGGAGATTTGATTTATATTGGCTTAAAATACCTTTCTAAAACAGTCAACTGTGTCTTACGAACACACCACCTTTTTATTTCCAGGAGCAGGGTAGTTTAAGTTATACAATTGAAGAAAAATTGTTAAAAATCGGAATTATTTATACAGGGTGAACCTTAAATAAGTACAAATATTTTAATCAGCAGTATAGTTCACTGTGTAGAACACATAATTAATAGTTTTTTTTACAAAAAAACAAAAATAATAAAGTGAAATTTTAAATAAATTTTGTAATTCTTCTGTAAAAAACTTGTTGAGGACCGCTGACTTTCATACATTTATGAGTCATAGCACTGCATATTGAACATGTGGTTCACAGTGTTACCAGTGTTTCACAAATGTCTTTGCTTTTCTTGATATTAAACGCATACGTCAAGCTGCTATTTTGTAATTTAATATTGTGTGTACCTTTATTTTTAAAATTTGTATCACTGATTAAAGTGCGAAGTCACTTTATGGTTCTGGATTCGAAATGGTTAATACTGACTCATTTGGGGTTATGTGGCGAAAATTAAATTTAATATGCTGTGTGAAAATCATAGTTTTTCGTTATTCTTAATAAAATAACTTAAGGAAATTGTGTCTTGAGCCTCTTTCTAACAGTGTGCAATGACATTTAACTTGTGAAATGTGGATTACTGATTAAATAGTTAATTATTTGTTTAACAAACAGGTGTGTGCACGTTTATGTATAATTTTTGAACATAGTAATATCACGTAATATCTTTCTAAATACTTTATGGTAGTATGTATAACTTGCGGAAATTCATTTTTAATCGTTTATAGTAAGGTCAGTTAAGCAGTTAAAATTTATGTTAATAATACTGCGTATCATACTACATACCCAACTTTACAGTACTTATGCTTCAAAAAAGTATTTTTAAAATAGAATTTAACCGTATTACTTTACTATTACGTTAAAGGAAACTTAATATTTATATTAAAGGAGATATGGCAACCTATCAACAAATTATATGGTTCATTAGGTTGGTTATGAGAGCGGTCCTGAAAATGTGGGTATTTAAAAAAAAATTAATATCTCCGTAAATATTAGAAATTTTTAATAATGGCTTTCACTAGATTGATTTATATGACGAACTAGACCAGCAGTTAAAATATTTGTACCTATTTAAGGTTCACCCTGTATATGCTAACAGCTTTGCAAACACCAAAGGATAAAACAAAAAAATCAGTATTTTCAAGAAATACGAAGGTATGTTGCCAAAAAGCCACATACAACAGATTAACATAAAAAAGTAGACTACTATAGGGCTAGTGTAATTTGACAACATAAATTTTAATTGTCGCAAGATAATTAATTTTTTGTTCTGTTGTCAAATTATACTGAATTTATGGTAACGTACTTTCTCATGTTAGCATTTTTAAATTTATTTTTACTGTGTAAACATTAAAGCTTTAACTTAATTTTTCTCGAAAAATGTACATCCTACCAATTTTCAACTACTTAGTATACCTTTCTTTAAATTATTCTTTGGGCTACGATATTTAAGAAATTTTGACTTTTGATATAGTTGATTCGTGCACCAATTTTGCCATCTTTATCTTTAGGGACACTCTGTATACATTTTTTGTTTTTCTGCCATCTCTTATTGATAATACGTGGTACGGGAAAAAGAATTGAGAAACTTGATTTAGTTATTTAAAAAATGAATTCCGATTGAAATTTTTTTTCAGATTGTCCAGCTTTTGCAAATTCTTTTATATTTTCACAACAAAGAGTCTAAACCAAATTAAATTCTGTCTGGGCGAATTGGATACTTTTCAATTCGTTCCATTTAACTAACCATAAAACGTAATGTGTTTTAATGTACGCATATTAGACAAAACGATTTACTAATTCTGTTGATTATACTAATGATCCTGTAATTGATTTTGAGTGTCCTCTCATTAATATAAATCTTAACGGAAGGCGGGAAGAAGTATTATTTCGTTAATATGCAAAAATGTTAATGTATTCACCGATGGTTGGACAGATATGTTTTTTTTTTCATGTGAAGGCGAAATGACAAGAATAGAATACTATCGTCCACCGGAGCAATATTTTTTGTACTTATTTTTTTACCATCACATTTTTTGTGATTGATTAGACTAGTACAAATTTGATTGATCATCGTTATGCAAAACAGAAGTTGTTTTAAAAATAAAAATGCTTGTATTACTGTTATATATAGAATGTGTGGTGTAATTTAAAAATTAGCCTGTCCGGCTTTTTGTCCAACGTAAAATACGTAACGATATGCACAACGTAAATTTAAAATAATTGTTTTATTATACTTATTTCCTACCTAGGGTTGCCAGCTTTTAATATGTTTGAATAAGGACATTATTCATTGGAGAGTACATAAATTCATACGCCAATTGCTCTCTTTGATCATTTTATACATTTACAGTTATTAACGTTTTTATAATATACTAACAATTTGCATTAAGTAAGGACATATCTAGTAAAAGCAAGGACGAAAGGACACAGTGGCTATAATAAGGACTCTGCTTCCAAAATAAGGATGACTGGCAACCCTTCTACCTGTAATCTGTACCTATGGTAATACATATAATCACATTTTTTGTTAAAAGAAACATTGCTTTTTCGGACCATATGCAAAAAAAGAGAAAAATGTCTAACTAAATCGACAGTTACGTTCGACTTTTCTAATTTTAGAAATGGCAACTCTAGTCAGGTCTCATTTCTCGGTTCAATTTAAGAAGGAAAGTTAGAACGAACTATGTTCTAAGTTTAATTTTTGATATACAAAGTATTAACATTTTTGATATAACATTTAAGCAAATATCCTTAAAGATGATACTATATTGATAAAAATGAAAGTACTCTTTCTTCTTCTGTTAAACTTTGCAGAAGAATATTAAGATTAAGAATAAATAATTACTTATTATTCCAACTCAGACTTTAATTTGAACTACATATAATTCTTTTCATACCTATAATAGACATAAAAAATGTCAAAATCTGCCACCAATTGTGAAATGGGGAGAGAAGGGCAACACAATTTTGATCAATTAATCTATTTCACAAATCATATTGCTGTTTAGTACAGTCCAGATAAAAATGAGAACTGATGGTCAGTGGCATACCGTCTTGTGCTGTTTGTTGCATTATTATTTTTTTCTAACATTTTCAGAACACATGTCGGCGTCTAGTAGGTACTGCATACCACCATTATGAGCTACAAAATAGATACTGAAATGCTAATTTACACAATAGAAAACAGATGCATCCTGTGAGTAATTTAGGATATAAGGTAACAAAAGCAGAACCTGCATTAATAATAGAATACATCTATATATTTTTTCTTTTTTCTTCTTCGTTTTATGTCAAACCACGGTAATTATTTTATTATTAAAATACATCATAAATTGATACAAATGATCAGCACAAATGACAACAATGACTAGTCTGTTACTGATTATACGACATCGACGTGAAATTAGTATGGAAAATTGACGCGCATGGTCAGCGCTGACGATCCGTCCAGGTCATACGCTCCATGTGAAACGGCACTTACGGTAGTATTCATAGTCTGTCTCCGGTCGCCGGAGAGCGATCTCCGTCCCGAAATTATGCGAATTTTATAATAAAAAATAATTAATATTTATAATTTCGAACGGACAATGAATACAGTGTACTGTAGCAGTGGTATCTCATATCTTCGTCTCGAAATTACGTGAATTTCATTATGAAATTCGCATAATTTAGGTATGGAGACCGCTCTCTGACCGCAGCAGGCGTAGACCCGTATAGCCAAACTGTACATAACCTGTTATATATTAAAATCTTTACACGATAATGGCAGTCTGTATTCGTTTGGTACAGCAACAATACGAGTTTAAATACATTACAGATTTAGACGCTTTTTGATAAATACTGAATATAGTCAATCTCAGAAATACAGGTCGCCTGTCAAGAACGGTACAAGACAAATAATTTACAATTTAATTTTATTTGTTGTAGATATAGGCATTTTAAACTTAACTGTGGTAGGTATATTTTATTTTTATAATTAATTGTTAGTCTTATTAAATAATGTATTGAAAAACTCCGTATCTACCTTATGTTGAATGCAATGAGTGAATTCTGATGAGATTCAAATCTACGACACAAATGTGGAGTTGACGTTTACAGCAGTCCCAATGGACCCTGTATTGTTAACTGAGCCTCGCCTGTATATATTTTTATTTATGACATTCCGAAAATTAATCAGGGCTACGTGCAAGCCAAGAAATTTCGCTGCCGCGTCCAGTCCAAATTTTTTATTAAGATATTCTCTTATTCATGGGGGGTAATATGTAGGTGCACCGTCATGCAAAAACCAGAAGTTCTGTCATGAATTTAAGAGAATATCTTCAAGAAGCAATGGCAAGTCATTAATTAGAAAATTTAAATAATTTTCTCCGTTAAGTGGACTTGGTGTACAAACGGCCCCACAATATTATCGGAGAAAATTCCTCATCAAATATTGATAGAGAAATCTTGCTGAAAATGTACTTCTCTTGGCAGATGAGGATTTTCTAGTTCCCAAGAATGACTATTTCTGCAATTAAAAATACCTCGTCGGGTAACTGTGGCTTCACCCGTAAATAATATTTTATTATAAATTGCCATCATTTTGTTGTTGGCGAAGAAACTGTGCAAACCGTAACCTAGCTGTAGGGTCTTGTGGCATTAAATGTTGAACTGGAGTAAAATGATAAGGATACAATTTTTCTTTGTGGAGAATTCTGCTAAAGAAAGACTGACTGATGCCAGTAGCTGCCGACATTTGACCTGTGCTTGTACGTGTGTTTTCATCAATTCGCACTAAAATATCATTTCTTGGTCAGCTGTTAATATTTTAATTTTGATGATGGAAAAATCGAACAATATAAAATTTCATTACCTATATTATTGTACCAGATACGAGTATTTTTATCTATTACTAATGCACTGTTTTTTTCAAAAACGTATCAGACATTTATACATCGCAGACGGCTAACTGAATTGTTTTTGTTTTAGACATTGTTTTGAATCACTCGACAGTGCACACTGCGATTAACCAGTCAGACAGATATATATATGCATTTGGCAAAGATCCCAGCGTGGCTACTATTTAGTCTAGTAACTTTATTTTGGTACCTTCACACGCAGTCCTAAAGTAAATAAACAAGTCCAGAGACGATTTTTGGAGAGTTTTCCTAAATTTTCCGGCGCGTTGTCGAACCAGAAAGACAAAAGATAAAAAAATTATAGTTGGCTTATCATAGTCTACTTATTAATAGTTTTATGACTCATTATATGAATAATCTGTAACTTTGCTGTGGATATTCTAATGCTTTAATCATCAATAGAGATCGGGGATCCGCGGTTCTTAACAGAACCGGACTCAATTTAGTACAATGATAAAAATTTGTCTATAATTTCACATAACTTTATGTTCGTAATTTGTGACCAGCTCAATGTTATGTAAAATTACATAATAATACAATAATTTTGTAAATGAAATAAATTCACTGTAATGTTACGAAATTAAATATAGATAACATTCCATATTATGTTATGTGATTTTACAACTGTCAAATTTTAAAGACAAAGCCTACTGATTTTTTTATTCTAATAAATACTATTAAAATCTTGTTTTAATTAATCCATTTTTTCTTAAAAACCTTATTTTTTTAATTTAACAAAAGTAAAAAAGTATTTTGAATTAAATTTGACGCGAAATACTATCATTCTTTTTAAATTCGATCAGTGAAAAACAAAATTTGGTATAAATATAGGGGTGACTCTGTCTCAATGAACACCTTGTAGTAATTCAATTTACTTGAAGTCAAAGAAGAGCAATAATACACCTATGTACCAAATTAGGTTATTCCTAGTTAACGTAATTCAAAGATATAAAGAGAAGATATATATTTTTTAAATATTTGACCCCACTTTGAAGGCCTATAACTCCGACTGTTTGGTTATCTCATCTATTGTGGTTGAATTTTCGAGTTCCTACTGCCAAAAGTGAAGTAAGATATTTATAGAGTGTTTTCAATAAAGCAGGTTAGTAAATTTAGATAGATTAATTTCTTTAGATACTTATTGAATAGAGTTTTGTCTGCGGAATTGTTCATTAGCATACCTAGATGTTTGGTATCAGAGAACATACATATGTCTTTATTGATAGGAACTGTAGGAGATTTGATTTATATTAGCTTAAAATACCTTTCTAATACAGTAAAAAAAATGTTACAAAAGCTAATAATAAGGAATATATGGGTAGATATTGTGGGTGTAATTCAAAGCTGGTTGAGGCTTTTGTCCACAGAGTAGTTACTTTCACACAATATTATTAATACCTAAAAATATATAATAACTTCAATAATTGAAACATATGCATAAATAAAACTTTTTCAACAACTAACATTATTGTACATGTATGGCTGAATATCAGTGTGTAAAAATGTATATAATGAATGTAATGAATATGCACATGTTAAAAAATGTATATAAGAACCAAAGAGTTCATCAAGCAGTTCAAATATTCTCTTTTTGTTTAACCTGAACAGAAGCCAATTTAAAAATATGTTAATATTGTTTTTGCTGCCATATAGAGGGTGTGTCGACAAAAGAAATTGAGAAGGAGGAAAACTTTTTACTTTTAATATCATGCGAAAAGTTGCTCGGATTACAAGATTCTGCCTGTTAAAATGTACAAAATATTGGTATAATATGAATATCTGTTACTAGCAAATTGTTAGGAATACAGTAGATTTTATTATTAGAATTCAGTAATAAATACACTATGCGAATTACATTTTTATTTCTGAATAGTTAAGAACTACAATTAATGTTAGTATCTGTTGCAAACTATTGTTATTTTTACTACCACACAGGTAAATATGTTGACATGAATGTTGTGTATTGGTGACAAAATATAGTCTTATACTTAGTCTTTTCCTAGAATATCCTAGAAAAAGTCATTATTAATGAACCTTACATGTTTGTCTACCACACATTAACACAACTAAAACACATTAGATTACAGGTTAGATTGATGTACTTCTGCGCATGTGTCACTTGAAAAATTCTCTAAAATTTTATAATAAATAGAGTAAATATTTCCAAAGTAGTGTACATCCACATTATTCCTGAAATTTCCTAATGTTGTTACGTAAAAACACACATATATACAGGGTGGTCCACTTTCGAAAGTGGAAACTTTAGAAGCAGACAGAGAACCACAAAATAATATCAGTTTGTATTATAAACTATATTCGAAAAATGCTTCGTTACAAAGATGCAGGGTGTCAAAATTTGTATCAAACGTTTCAAATTTATTAATATTTTTAAAACTACTTTAGATATTTAAATGAAATTTGGAACCTTTGAATAGGTAATCTAGATACATATTTTTACGTAAAAAATATTATTTTTCTTCCACCAGTGGCGTGCGTACGGACAGATCTTCGGAAAATTTTAATAAAAAAAATGGTACGCGAATGTTTTTTTTGAAACAAAAACTATTTCGAGAATCCTTGTTCAATTTACAACAGAAAAAGGTTCCTTACTTTTTATCGTCTGCCAGTAAAAAATTAAGCAACTATAATTCAAACAAATTTTAATTTGTCGTAGTAGGCCATAAAACAAAAAAGACTACTACTGTCAGTGTTTCTGTAGTTTATAATGACAGTTAATTGAATTGTGTCAGGTAATTTAATTTCGAGTTATTGTTAACATTGTTATTAGAGTGTTGTGTAAGTATTAATCTGAAAAATGCTACGGATTTTGTGATGGAAATGCAGAAGTGGCGGTTCGTGAATATCATAGACGCTATCCAAATAGAAGAGTCCCAGATGATCGCGATTTCATCAGAACACATCAGAATTTTCGTAACTTGGCCTGCGTGTTAATAACGAACGCAACACAAACCGTCGATATAATATTCAGAATAATTGTATACTACGTATACTTTTGATAACAATCCGAGGCTGAGCTCTCGGAAGGCAGCTCAGCACCTAAGTCTAAAATATTACGAGTACTACACAATGACCATAGACATGCATATCACCTACAGCCTCTTCAGGATTTGCAGCCTGGTGATGCTGAAAAAAGAATAAGATTTTGCCAGTGGTTTTTAAACTTGACGGAAGAAAATCCTGACTTTTTACATAAGATTCTTTGGACGGACGAGTCCTCTTTTACCAGACGTGGGGTAACAAATGACCATAATATCCATATTTGGGCACATCAGAATCGTCGAGAAATTCGGACAAGATCATTTCAAAATGAATTTTCCGTAAATGTTTGTTTGGGCGTTATTGATGGTAATATTTGTGGTCCACATTTCCTACTCTCAAAGTTGAACTCGGAACTGTTTATGGAGTTTCTTAACAATAATCTGCAGGACTACCTAGAAGATTTACGCATTAATTTAAAGTATGAGAGTTGGATACAACTGGATGGAGCTCCCCCGCATTTTGAAATAGCTGTAAGAGAATGGCTTAATACCAATTATCCTCAACGATGGATTATTGGCCGGTTAGAGAGGAGTGGCCTGGCCACTCAGGTCACCGGATCTTAATCCACTAGACTTTTACGTTTGGGGCACTATTAAAGATAAAGTCTACGCTAATCCCGTATTAACAAGGGAATATTTAATTTTAAAAATTCAGTAAGCCTGCAATGATATGCGGCGAAACCCGCATGAAGTATCTGCTGCAATAAATGCGTTAGTGAGAAAATGTATTGAGGTGGGTCTACATTTTGAGCAATTTTTGTGACTTTACCCTTAATTTTCTTTCTTTTTATTATTGTTGCTGAAAGCCACTAATTAAATTTCTCATTTTCGTTTTTGTTTACTTAATTGTTTTTCATAAATCATTAGGTAATTTAATTTTTTACTGGCAAACGGCGTGTCAAACGAAAAAAGTAAGGAGCCTTTTTCTGTTGTAAATTGATCAAGGATTCTAGAAATAGTATTTGTTTCTAAAAAAACATTGGTGTACCATTTTTTTCATTAAAATTTCCCGAAAATATATCCGTACGCACGTCACTGGTGGAAGAAAAATAATATTTTTTATGTAAAAATATGTATCTAGATCACCTATTCAAAAGTTCCAAATTTCAATTGAATGTCTAGAGTAGTTTTAAAAATATTAATAAATTTGGAACTTTTGATAAAACTTTTGACACGAAGCATTTTTCGAATATAGTTTATAATACAAACTGATATTATTTTGTGCTTCTCTGTCTGCCTCTAAAGTTTCCGCTTTCGAAAGTGGACTACCCTGTATAGGTAGATATTTGATTTTTGCCGAAGTCAAAATGAAAATTGAGGGAGGGACTGATTACGACTCTGTTAGGAGCTTCGTCCGCGGTTTTTAATCGAGCTGCCGGTCTTCGTCCTTCCTTTTGCCCCATTTATCATTAGAATGGAAGGAAAACGCCAATTTATCAAGTTATTTTTACACTAAGCGACGACCTTATCATTATTTTTACACTAAGCAACGACTCTTATCATTTTCTACTCTGATAGTTTATTATAGTGCGGTAGGAACTATTATCAGCACTTAAAGGTTTTTCGTAATTCATATCCTATTACTGTTAATACACTCATATACAGTATGTTATACAAAATAAATCCCTTTGACCAAAGTTTATGGAATATTTATTCTGTAAACTTTGCTTTGACTTAGAGTAAAGACGACCCTGATCTTGATGTAACGTGAAGGTGAACAGACTTATGTGTCTCAATCGACACGTTCTCAGATGTCATTTACGGCTTGCCATTAACGCAAAGTAGATCAGTGCCGGTGCATTATACCGTAAAAAGAAGATAAGGCTGCACAAATTGTTTAATAGTCTTTTCTTGTCGCATCTGCCGAACACGGTCACCAAGAGACACAATGGACTCGTTGAGCAATTTCTGTGTTTGGTTGTTTGTCATTGCATTTATTTCATCAGTAAGGATTCAAAAACATATGGAGAACTTCTGTAGTTTATTGGTGACTATTACAGACACATAAGTGAAGACCCACGTGGTTTCATAACGTTTGTAGGCAACAAAAATGATATACACAATGTGTATTTTCAATTTGTAGTATAAATTAAGGGAGTAGTCTTAGGACACCCATTTTTCAGCTTCAGTGTCAACAATTTTTTAAACAATCAATTTTTAATTTCTAAACCGCTTGAGATAATTTAATTAAATTAAGCGTGCATATTTAGTATCACAGTAGGTACGAAAGAAAAATTACCAGCTTTAGAAACTTACCAGTGGCAGAGGTGTAGGTATCATCGATTACACAGCCCCACAAAAAAAAAAAAAAGTTCATACACAAGAGAGTGGCATATGTATTCCCATGTATTTTTCGACGCTGAATCCGATCCCGAGCTCAGAATTGGGCCTACATGTCTGGAATTGGCCCCAGGGACCGAAAATGGCCTGAAATGCGGTTCCCGGGATAAGGCGAAGTCGACGCTGAATTTTGGAGCTAAAGCCGGATTTGTGTTCGAAAAGTTTATGGCCAACTGAAATTCCTGGTTTGGGTCCGGGAAAATGACCTCTTGGGGCGGGAAAATCCTGTTTTGGACGTCCCGGTCGCGACTGTGGTATTTTCGTGTGTTTTTCAATTCTGGATCTGAGACTGGGTGCGAAAAGTTTTTGGTCAGCTGAAATTCCCAGTTTGGGTCCGGGAAAATGGCCCATTGGGGCCGGAAAATCATATTTCGATCGTACCAGTCGCAAAAGTCGGATTTGCATGTATTTTTCAATCCTGGTCCTTAGGGTATGATCAAAAAGTTTTTGGACAGCTGAAATTTCCAGTTTGGGCCCGGGAAAATGGCCCATTGGGGCCGGAAAATGATATTTCGGACATACCAGTCGCAACAGTGGTATTTGTGGTTTCGGAAGTATTCAGTGGTATTTTTGTTTGTATATGATTTCCTTCTATTTTATTGCACGATATTCTTTTGTTTCGTTTTTGTATTTGATTTTGTCCTATTTTGTTGTATGAACATATTTTTTCTTGTTCTTGATTGTTCTTGGTTGCACCTTGTTGATCCCTTTTTTGTTACAATGTACACTTTTTTAAATGCAAGTTTTGTTACTGTTAATTTTCTTATTGCAAGTTTTCTTATTTTTTTACATATTTCCTTATTGTTTTTGCATGTTTTGTTATTGTTTTTTTGTTGCATGTTCTGCTATTGTTTTATATATATATATAGTAAATGAGAGATTCCAATCGACCAAAGCCATTCCAAACACGGTATGAGTTCCGGAATTTAAAAGTACATGAAAATACCAATGTCTCAACTGAGACGTACAAAACACGATTTTCCGGCCCCTAAGGGTCATTTTCCCGGTCCCGAACAGAGAATTTCACATGGCCATAAACCTGTCAAGCACAGTCTAAGCTACAGGAATTAGTACATAAAAATCCCACTGTTGCGATTGGTAAGTCCGAAATATGATTTTTCGACCCCAATGGGCCATTTTCCCGAACTCAAACTGGGAATTTCAGCTGTCCAGAAACTTTTCGAGCACAAATCCGGCTTTAGCTCCAAAATTCAGCGTCGACTTCGCCTTATCTCGGGAACCGCATTTCAGGCCATTTTCGGCCCCTAGGGCCAATTCCAGACGTGTAGGCCCAATTCTGAGCTCGGGATCGGATTCAGCGTCGAAGAATACATGGAAATACATATGTCACTCTCTTGTGTATGCACTTTTTTTTTGTGGGGCTGTGTTATTATTTACCCAAAAAATATATAACCCTTTATAATAATACAAATAAAATTATCTTCACTTTTTGTTTCTTTACACTTGTATGTATTCTAAACCGATTAAAAACAAAACTGATTTATTTGATTAACTGCATTTGCACTATGCGACTATGCAAATCAATAATAATAAAAAGTCAACATCTTATTTAATATTGCGTATTGTCAAATTAATTTTTAAAAAATATTAAATTTTAATAACAGCTTATGCATATTCAAATGCTGAAATGACCAATATGGTTTATATTGATGGCCTTGCAGACTACGCGAATTTATAGGGAAAGATTTCCAATTTATCCAACTCCAAATCCAAGAATGTTCAGAAACATTTTTCAACGTCTTTCGGAGTCGGGCTCATTTTAGAAAAGTCCAATTCCTGGAAGACCTTAAAGTGTTAGAAAGCCTGAGTTGGAAGAAGATATTCTACACGAAATTGAGAAGACCCAAATACTAGTACTAGGAAGATCGCTGCAAATCTTAATGTGAATCATAAATTAGTTTGGTTCGTTCTGAATCATCAACAATTATACCCTTATTACCGCAAGACTACTCGCTTGCAATATTGCCACTGGATTTTGCAAAAAATTTAACAAAATGTTAACTTTACCGCTGGCATATTGTTTACCGACGAAGCTATTTTTTGCACAGATGCTATAATGAAGTTCTACAATAAACACGTTTGGTCTGATTTTCTTTGAATATGTAGGTAGGTATTATTGGAAATTTTCTTGATTTTTATTAATAACTTTAACCGGTGTCTCCTACAAACATTTTCTTGAACACGTTTTACCTGAATTACTTAACAACGTTCCCTATGTTAGACAAAGAATGTGGTTTATGCACGACAGGGCTTCCCCACATTTTTGTTTGACTGCTCGTCAATTTTTAAATGGAAGATTCGGTAATAACGTGATTGGACGAGGTACTCAAGAATCAGGTCGACCTTGGCCACCTGAATTTGAAAAAGATCTGAAGCATGTATTTTGGCAGAAGGTGGCCGTTTTCAACATTTGTTATAATAAATCATAGTAAAGTAATTCCATTATCTATTAATTAATTATTTTTAAATTATTAATATTATGTAATGTAATACGTATATCGTAAAAATGCACTTGCTCAAACAAATCAATTTTGTTGTCGGCTTGGAATACAAAAAAGTACAAAGAAACAAAAAGTGGCACATATGACGATCTATTTTATTTGTATTATTATATAGGGTGATATACTTTTTTTGGCAAATAATGATCGATGGTAGCCACACCTACGCCACTGGTAAGTTTCTAAAGTTGGTAATTTTTTGTTTCATACTGAATTTGCTTAAATTATCTCCAGTTCTTTAGAAATTAAAAACTGTTTTTTTATTTTTGACAATGGTTGTTTTAAGACCCTTCATTTATATAACAAAATATCCTTATTTTTGACCACATAATACGCTCCTGGATCTTTGGCCTCTACTTAAGAAATGCCATGTATAACTTATATATTGAAAATAGAACAGCAAGACATTTAACTTTTATAGACAGGCCATGGTGTGTAACTAATTTATTCTACGTGTTCCAATCTGTAAATTCATGTCTCAAGAGCATTTTTTAATAGTTTTCTGAACGATTTTGAAATATATCTTGTGTGCAGTTAAATCGGACCGTCCTCCATCAAAATCCTTGACATGTTTCCATTTTCAAGTTATCCAATCACGCGAAGTATTATTTCTAACTAGTTATTAGATTTATCAATTACTTCTGCTAACAAATAAACGAAAAAATTTTATAGTCGCCAAATGATGTATTGTTTTTAAAATAACTTACATTTGTTAAGTATATGCTAATTGCTGATTGATAAGTTAAATTTTCTCAATGCATTACGAACATTCAGCTGGGTAAAAACTGTGGTGTAAGCATTTTGTGAATTCAAATCTAAATATGCTTCTTCAAGATAAAAAATAAATTAATTTACGTACTACTTAGCTTTTAACGGTTTGTATTAATAAATTAATAGGTCAGGAATTACTGATAAGTCGACGTTTATCCCCAACCATTAATGGTTGGTTGGTTGGTTAATGGTTGATGTCATTCAAAGTTTGATTGTAGAGTTACAGGAAATTTATACCACAAGAAAACAGTGAGTGACGTCTAGGTTCTGAAGTAATAATCTGCACTTTTTACTCAACGGAATCATCATTTGTTGAGGACTATTGTCTTGGTTGCCGGAGATTAACTGATAATTCATTACATACTTTGGTAATATCGACGATGCCGTTGAGGAATTCTACAGCAAAATAAATTCAGTGCTTGCGGCTCATCTCCTTCGAAAGTCTTCTAATCGCGGAAAATGTACAAGATAACTCGAAATGAGGAAGATTATACCTATTTTAGAAACCTTTGTACCTTGGCAAAAACACAAAAAATTGCTTACAGGGATTTAAAATAAAACCAATTCTATCTTATAATAATGAATATTTTCTAATCATTCTGACATAGTCAACTCGTTTTCAAATTTTTTTTCTCAGTCGTTGTCTCTTAATAGTGGTCATATAAATATTGTCAGATTACTTTACTGCAGACAATGTTTCATCATTAATATTATTTGAAATTACCGAAGATGAGGTTACGTTGGCCTAATATGACGGTGGGACTAGATCTCATTCCAGCATTTTTTCTTAGAGATTGTTCTATTCTTTTATGCAAACCACTTTTTATGTTTTTTAATCTTACTTTAAAGCAACCAACTTTTCCAAACAATTGGAAGAGAATTAGAGTTGAAAATTATCGGCCTGTAGCAATTCTAAATAATTTTTGCAAGATTTTTGCTGTAACAACATGGCCATATCTCCCATCATTTGCAAAATCAAATTTCTGAATCACAGAATGGTTTTTAGCTGGTCGCTCAACAATATCTAAGTTTAAATTAAATTATAAAATTTAAAGACTGTTGTAAAGAGAATTGTAAGAGCTTTCAAAATAAATATTACTCAATCTCCAATGCCATTTAAATATTTTGGGGTGATGCTTACCCTTGCTTGGGGGTGAAAGTAGCGGAGTCCAAAATACCAGAAAGAATTCCCCCCTTTAATCTAAAATTGACGGGTCTGAGAGTTTTTCTATAATTTTGACGCATTTCTTGAAAATGGCTCTGTTTCGTTTTCATTTGGCTGCCCTGTATATAGCTAACGTTTGTGCGCTCTAACTTGAATATGCTTCGGTGATTTGGTCTTGTATACGTATAGAGGGTGACAACGGAAAGTGGGAAGTTGTTTCCTTTTTTGTTGGAAGTTATGGAAAAAATTCTAAATTTGAATATTTTTGTACATTTTTTTAGTTATTACCACTAAAAATTGCGATTTATTGTGTTTCCTTAAAAATTCATTTTTTTCAAATGTAAAGAGGGTGGGCCCTAGTGATTTTTTAATAAAGGATTTTTTTCTGAATTTTGTGGTACAACAATTTTTAAAATCCGTCAAAAAAGAAAACAATTTCTGCCAGTCGCGGCCTTCTAGTTTAATTTTTAAAAATTAAAAAAAAATTCTTACATCGAGATAATGTGTCAGAAAATTGGTCCTACCATACGTAAAATGATCTGCTGATTCAAAAAATGTTAAAAAATACAGGGTGTCCCATTCAAAAATATAAATTTACAGTCATTTTCGGTCAAACCCGAAATGTCATCAAATCCGAAATGACCTCAAAGAATTCATGACACCATCTAATAAAAATCTACCCAATTTAAAATTTTTGTCAGCAGTCATAAAAAAGTTACAGCGTGTTCCCACTTTCTGTTGTCACCCGATATAACAGTCATCTAACTGCAATCGAAAAAGTGAAACGCAGATTCATGAAGTCTGTAATTTTGAAAATCGATGGAGAATATGATTCTAGAGGAATAGCTAATGAGATTTTATTGCAACGAACTAATATGTGCAATCTTTCATCGCGTAGAGCAGCTTGTTCAATACTCTTCTTATTCAAGGTTGTACATAGTTATATTAACTCCGATGAGCTTGCTTCACAAATCTTTCTTAGAGTACATACATTTAATTCAATAAATAATCATATTTTAGAACTACCTGCGGCTCGCACAAATGCTATGATTTCGTCACCATTGTGCCAAATGGTTAAACATTATTTTGATGTTTTAAGGGGCTCACTTGATGTTTTTTTTGTTTTATTCAACATATTAAAAACGTTTATTGTATTGTTTAATGTATTGAAGGAATGTTTGTTATACAATTGTGTCTTTTTTGTTCCAAAATTATTTTAATTTCCTTCCTATTTTGTTTTTTTAATGTTTTTATATTTTTTCGATTATATGTTTTGTTTTAAATTGTAACCTTACGATAATTTTATTATTTATACTGTACTGTGTCCTCATCCCGTAACTGAGTACCGTGCGATGTATTTAAAATAAATAAATAAATTATCGTCAAAATAACATCATTGTCAGGCATAACACATAAGCAGTCATCACTCTGCAATTTGAAGTGATAAAAGCCATCGGCTGATAAACATGATAATGGAAAAGGTGTTAAATACCTATATGATTGATTAACTTTGACTTCTGTTTACCATTAGGATCCCCAACCACACTTTTCATATGAGATTCCAGATAAGCGTGGTAATGTGCTTTTGATTCCATGTGAATTCTATTTATCCCGTATGCTGAATCATTACTAGTATTACTATGGTTAATCTTCTAAATCGATTAGGTGTACGTGAGTAAAAAATTGTCAAGCAAAACAGGTTAATGTAAAACTTTAGTGTATCATAAGAATGTATGGTATAAAGTTACAACGTATAGTTTGAATATGGATGTTGTGCTAGGAACACCATCTTTAGTGGTACAGAAAAAAAAAATGTTAACATAAATTTCATTATGCAAAAACAGTCTAGCTTCACAAATATAATTGATAAAATTTTAATTTTAATTAGTATGTTAAAACGTCATTGCAAAGATAAAAAATTAGGAAAGAAATTTGAAACATCTTATTTACGTTGGCAACATGTTGGACTGAAATATATATAAAGTGACATGTGTTGTTTACATAACATTGATTACCAGCAGGTTTATCTATTTTTCTCAAAATTTGGAATAGGTAACATGATATTTCATATGGTAAAATTTGTTGGTGAACTAATAAATCTCCTTAATATTGTAACGAAAATGTATGTTATAAATTGTGTTTCGCTAGCTTTGCAACTCTAGTTGGTTCAATTTTTAGGCAAAAAATATTTAGTTCCCTATCTAAATTAAACTGTAAAGATACTTAGAATTAAGAAAAATATAATCATAAACTCATATAATAAACTGATTAAGTCGTTCTTGGGCGCAAATGCGGCCTGCTTAATAATAATATGCCGCCCCCTCTCCCGCACAAGTCTCCAACTTCTGGGCTAATCCCTGTGATTAGAATGAGGGGTAGAGATATTATTATTATTATTACTTCTACTTCTAAAGAAAATGAAGAAAACAATTAATCGTCAAACCAAGTTGTTTAAATTTTGATGTGAAAGATTCTTTGGATGTCATACTTAACAAAATGTTTCAAACTGTGTTTTCAATATTAACATAATTGAAGTACTCTGGCAATGGTTATCAGCTGTGCGTTTTTACAAATGTATAATTATAAAAATTAAAGTAGATTGTTTAATTTTAATACTGGGTATATTACCACCCACTTGTCGTAAAATCATTAATTACACTTTATAAACTAAACAATATGTTATAATATTGTTTAATTTTAGTATCGTAATGTACTTTACGACTCACTTGTTGCATAATGCTTAATGTTAGATACTTACGAGTAGAGATATTTTTTATTGACGGGAAAAATCTAAAGTTTTAGTATGTGTTTTGTGCTTTTAGTAAATTTCGTCAACTGTAACATTACCTATCATTTTATTTATAAAACTGTTATTAAATTAAATTATTGTCGTGGTAGATTGTCAGAAGCTCAAGACTAACTTACTTATATCCTTTACTTATAAATCTATGCTTATACCTAATGATAAAAATAGCGATTATATTTCAACTGCTTTGCAAAAGTCTTTGAAAGTGGAGACTTTTCCGTCATTAATAATTTAAATCAAAAACTGCGAAATTCGCACGAATATCCGCGAATTTCTCGTCCATGAGGACAAGGCTTTACTTTGACTTATATGATAGCGAAGTTAAACCAGTGATGGAAATTTTCTAAAACTGTTTCCTTCATCTTCGTGGAATCATTTTCATTACGTTACTTACAAAGATTTAGATCTAGTCAGTGACCTATTACTTCCCGAGTACCTCAGAGTTCCAATCTGGGCCCACTTTATTTTCAATTTTCATTAATGATTAACATTTTATATTGATTGCTATAAACTGATCACTTAAAAATGCTTTTTTCCATATCAACTGTACGCGTAAATCGAAGCCCGTTGTGAGATATAAATGGTTTGCTACTTCCTACGGCTCGACGTCGCTTCCTGTAAATTGAGCCGCTTAGGCCGAGCAAGAAGTAGCAGACCACTTATATCTCACCTGCACTCGGTTTATATGTGAACATATGAAGGAATAGCCAGTTTCAGTCATCTAACCTATAAGTACTGATGAGGGCTAACAATCCTGAAACCGGTCTATGTCTGGTGGGGCGGCCGACAAGGGTTCTTGGCTGTTCACATAGATACTGCAGGTGTAATTCAATGTCGGTCGGGGCATTAGTCCGCGGAGTAGTTGTTTCCTGCAGCATCATTTATAGATTTAATAAACCCCATTTTGTTTAATTACAAGATTAATGCGGATGTCTTGGAGCGCACGGATGGTATAAACGATTTAGAAGCTTACTTTCATAGTAACTTTTTTTTTCTC
The DNA here is from genome assembly GCA_037114965.1 of Monochamus alternatus. Taxonomy (NCBI): domain Eukaryota; kingdom Metazoa; phylum Arthropoda; class Insecta; order Coleoptera; family Cerambycidae; genus Monochamus; species Monochamus alternatus. The sequence continues at coordinate 23,282,715 of CM073431.1, forward strand.
AGATCACTTTTAATATTTGATTTCCTTAACACTTAGAACACCGTTTTGTGATAAGGCAAGGTCGTGAATTTCGAAATGATGCTGCGTTGCTCTCACCATTTTATGCGTTGAGTGTGCACGTAGGTCGAGAGAGTCAAAAGCGCATAAAGAAAGTCATATCCGACTGATTTTGTCAGTGATCAGCTCGACACAGAGCGGTCTGAGATGCGGCTAGACCGTGACCTCATAGTGCGTTCACTCCTTTATTGTTACAAAACGTCACCTGAATGATTGTTTCCAAGGTTAACCTTACTAGGAATTGATTTTAATTGAACAAACATCTTATTTTCTTTTGTGCAGTTCCCGGAAAACAATTAACTATAATCTAATTATATTTTCACAAATGACATGAATTAAATTTTTATTACAAAATTCATAGAAATAAGTAATGCAAAAACTAAAATAACCAAATATCTGGTATGGTATTTCTATTTTAATATTGACTACCGTCAAATTCGCCAATAATTATTATTATTGTTATCAATGATGTTTTTTTCTTTCAGGAGCTAATAATGTCGAAAAGTAGAAGGAAAAAACGTGCGTGGATCATCACAGGGGTGATAGTAGCCATAGGTGCGGCGTTAGCTATCGTTGCAATAGTCCTTTTGCTCACAGGAGGAGACGATGACGGCGAAGTAGACACCCCAGTGCAGGATACCTTAAACTTAGAGGACTACCTCAACGGAAAGTTCGCTCCTCACACCTTCAATGGCACTTGGACCTCAGGTAAGACAGTTGTTCATTTTCATTCATTTCAAATTAGTTGTTCCTGAGACAAGAAACCCTGCAAAAGCCTTATCTTACAAGATTTCTTGTCTTATGAGAGTCTCGCAGTTTTGCAAGACTCGCATGCAAATGGGAAACATGGAACTTTATTACGAATTTCGGAACAGTAGTGGTTAGTTTATTATGAATATTGCACCCCTCCATTCAACAAATTAATAGTTTTTTTTACTTAGAGAAATATAATGCTTCACTCTAGGTCCAACATCAAAACAAGTTTTGACCAATGTATTATTATTAATTACTGAATACTTTTGTACCTATTTGAAGATCTCTTTTATTTTGTCCAATAATTCGGGCTTTCCATTACTCCGACAAAAGGCAAATTTTTTTGTGTCGCTTTATTGAGCGTGTACGATCTAAACTATTATTTTAAAAAAACCTTCTTCAAAAAAAATGCGGCATTTGTGCGAAGAATTAATAATATGCATCATTTTTATATTGGAATAAGAAATAATTTGATACATATTGATTTACAACTTAAATAAAACTATTTATTATCATGCGTCATAATTAGGTTTTGTAATAAACTGGAGGTTATAATTTTAGAGTAGTTTAACTTTGGTATTGATTTACAGCTTGTCCTCGTATAAAAAATCAAACCATGGTCCATTTGTATAAATGGGTTAGATAGCCAGTGAATTTACTGTCTCTTATATACTGTGCCTTAGCCATGCTCTTTCAGTTCTAAGGAAAAGTTTCTTGATAAAAATTCTAACCTCCTAAAATTATTGTAGCGACTTGCACGACACCCTGTATATTGACTCACTATTACTTTATTATGTGCTAAAATTTCAGTTAGTTTCGTTATCCCATTGTTTAGTTTAGTTATTGAAAATGCTGAAAAAATCACGGTTTTCAGCCTGCAAATTGGATACCTCTCATTTTAACTCGTCGTATTTTTTTTTTTGTTCATTGATAAAAAAATTACAAATTTTTACTGATGTCTGCTATTGTCTTTACTGTAGAGGTCAATTGTGTCAAACGCTCTTCTTTTGTTACTTTTATACAGAACAGGGGGGAGTGCTATCTCCGTAAATACTGCATTCTTTAAAAAAGAGAAAAACTGACACAGATAGTAAATAACTGTAAACAGCAATCTGAAAATATTTGAAAATCGTGATTTTTTCAACATTTTCATTAACAACTAAACAATGGGATAATGAAACTAACTGAAATTTTAACACACAATAGAGTAATAGTGAAGCAATATATGTATGATCTAAATTTAAAATTTTTCCGCTCCTGCGTTTTCTTAATATCGGTTTTCAAACTCAGAGGTCTATTTCATTTATTTCGATAGTAGTTTACATCAAAATTAAAGTTTATCACAATTCTAATATTTCAAAAACTATTATTACAGTTAGAACAATTATCCGAATAAACTTGCCAATTGCTGTAGTCTCAAACGCGGTAAATCACCAAATTAAACAATTATTATATAATTCCGCAAGAAATACCTCTTAATTGACAAAACTAAATGTCTCAATTGCAAAATTTCGGGTACCGCGCCGGCCAATTTAAGTTTTAATCGTAATGATCGGTTCCTGGCGGAAAAATGCTGTAAAAGAAACCGTGTAATCACGTCCTGACTTTATTACAGCGAAGGATGTGCGTGAATTAACAATGACGGTCACGAACGGCGCTCCTAATCTTGATTTAGGGATAGACCAGGCGATTGGCGATAGTATTGTGGGCAGTAGTCATTAAGCGAAACGAAGTAACCGATACCAATACGAATCATATGGACATAATTGAAGGTTGCTTTGAAATCGTGACTGAAATGTGAATTTACGAGTGTAGGGGAGAGTTGGGTAATTGTACGCACTTAAGTCTATCGGTAACATCTACGTTGACTTAGCCTTGAATCACGTCACGTAGAAAAACTTTATTGTTACCTTTGATTACACAACGAAAATACTTCAAACAAATTCAAATCTTTACTTTGACGTTTCTATCACGCGTTCGGCTGCTCAGTATGAACTGAACTTAGAACTGCCCTGTGGGAGCAAAACCGATCCGCTTATAAAGGTTTTAGAAGTTTCCGCGGTCTTGCGTTTGCAGTGTTCTAGAAAATGTCAAAATAAAGGTATTACAAATTCTAACGCAAACAGGAACATAATAAAATAAAAAGTTAGGTGAGCTTCCGTAACATTGCTCCCCTCTTAGAACTGATCGTCCCGATCAGATTACTCCACTGCATGATCTTTATATAACGTTAAGTATTACAATGTCGACACTATTCTCCCACATCGGAACGACTTCCAAACCAATAAAATCGTTCTCTGACTTTGTTCAAAGTCTTATTTCTTTCTAAATGCACCACTACGAAGAGCTTCAAAAACTTGGCGCTTTTTTCCAGGTAATACAGTTTAATAAATCCTTTCTTTGCCATTAAGGCTTTCCAGTACTCTTTTCAATACATCATTCTGTATTAACAAGGAACCCTATTTAGTTCAGTAATTTTTCAAAAATGAAGAGTTGTTCAAGATGTTACTCCAGACAGGTCTATTTTTAATCTTCCACTGGTATATAGTCCCGAACTCTGAATCTTCACTCTGTTCTTTAGGAAAAGTTCTATTATCCCATTCATTTCGGCTCTGCCACTTAATTCATTGGCACAAAAATTTGTCCTTTTATCTCGCGTCATTTTGTTCAGTTGTTAAAGTTACTATGCTGATGATTTTTTTATGATATTCCTTTCAACCCACTAAGCCTGTTTTTGTTTCATTTGATCCTGAATTAATTTTATCTGGTTGAAGAGTTCGGTATTAGTAGCTTCCAAAATTTTATTCTGGTTCTCCAAATCAATTACTGTTTTTTTCTCCTTTTCCAAGTCCTGTCTCAATTTTAATAATTGATTCTTCTGTGTTTCAATATTAGAACTCAGTTCTGGCTGGACTCTTTTGCTGCTTATTCTTCAGTTGACAGGTTCTTTCCGATTTCGATTGAAAATATTTCTATAGCATTGATTCTTGAGATGTTCTTTTGCTCCACAGTTCCAACACAGGATGGATCTTTCCCTCTTGTACATAGTAAAGTCCACACGTTTTCGTCTTTCATAAAAGTTATCCAATAAATATTGCATTCTCTTCACAAACTCATCTACATTCTTTTGTACTCCTCGTCGTTCTCCGGTCTGAAGTCTAATCCACCTTGTTTTACCTTGATCACTTCGATTCCCATTGTCAGAGCTAGAGCTTCGGATATATTCTTGTGTCTGGCTAACCGTAATGCTGACTAATTTCGAAATCTCGTAGGCCATCGATAAAACTGCTTACTGCTAACTGTTTTTGGAACTCTGCCGGTGCGGTGGAGTAGGATAGCTGCATCATACGTGCTATATTTGCCTCAAATTTCTGCAGATTTTCTTTGAAACGTTGTCTTCGGCCTTTTAATTAATTAAAATGCAAATTATATTTTTCAACTTTAATCGTATCTCAAGCAATAATGTAGGAAAAGAGATACAATTTTTTTGTAACGGTCCTATATTAGAATCAACATAAGCAAACTTAACATATATAATGTTGTTATTTATCTTCTTTTTATCTCGATCATTATTTTAATTTTTTTATATAAATTCCTAATGTATTTCCATACAAAAACAGTTTGACTATTGTAAATTGAGTTTAGGCGTCTTTTTTAAGATTCAAAACGGCAATGCGGATTACTTCCCACACGAATCTCTGCCTTCCTTGATAATAGTTAAGAATTTACACCAACGAATTCGTACAGGACATTGACCACTGCGAAGGTGATATAAATAAAAAGCAATGTGTTACTTAATATTACCTGTAATTAATATATCTAGTAATTCCATAAACATATAAACATAAATTGCATGAATGCATCGTAATCTATATTTCTTGCGATACTATAAAGGAGCGATAAATTTAATTATTGCTATCCAGTATGTGACAATTTATAGTATTGCATGTGCAGGTTGACCTTGAATTTGTAGTGGAAAATTAGTGAAATTAATTGTAATTAAAGATGCATTTCGAAAAGATAAAGAGAAACCCGATATTTAAAAAACACACTTCAGTGACTATACAGGGTGTCCCTAAAAGGTTGAGACAGCGTTTCGCCACATGAAGTATAGCTGAAAATAAGTCGATTTAACTAAACTTGCCTTATTCCAAAAGTTGATAATCACGGAGCTACAAGGTATCAAAGGTTAAAAAAAAATAAATCGTGTTTTCTTTAATAACTTTCGACTGTTTCACGTTAATTTTACGAAATTTTGTATCCAGAGGTTTCTTGGACTGGTAAATTCAATTTTATTGTCCATTTTGGTATATCTTCTAGAAGGCGCCACCGGCGACGATTTCGAACCATTTAAACCGTTACAATTTTTTTGTTCCACCCTGTACATTATTTTGGTCTAGAAAAATCTCTTCCCCAGTCTTTTATAGTTAAGAAAGGTTACCTTATTGAAGTCTCTTGGAGCAACGGTTTCCGAGAAAAACGCATCTTCAAAACATCATCAAAACTTGAAAGTATGAATAAAAAAATGTATTGAACACAATGGTCGCCACTTTGAGAATCTTTTGTAATTAGACTTAAGCATAATAAAATTTTCAGTTGTTACTGTGTTTGTCTTAATTCGTAATTAAATCTTCTTATTTAAAGGCGTACGTTCAAACAAATAATTTTGTAAAGAAATAGTAAATCGTTCTTATTTCGAAAACGGTTAAGTTTATCGATTTTTAACAGGTTTTACTTAGAATTGAACGTAGTTTAATAATTTCTTATTGGAAATTCAGATTTTCGAAAGACAAAAAAGTTTGACATATGTTTATTCCGACGGAACACAACTAGCGCATCCTAGATGTGATTGCAAAATAGTTACACCCTGTAGATCGAAAAGGAGCAACATTCGGATAAAACATATTAGGCTTAGTCGCTTTATTTTGAAGTCAGCAACCTGCCCTTAAGCTCTGTCCCATTATTAATAAATCACCCTGTATTTGGGAGACTTCTTGCCGTAGCAATATTTCTTGTGTTGTCCCGTAAGGCTTTTTTTTTAAATCTTGTCATGCAATTCGAAGTGTCTATCTTAATCTCGTATTGCGAGACTAATACAAGATCGAGACACGAAACCAACACTATTCTTAATTAAGGATTGTTTAGGAACCTATGGACACTGATAGATTCGGGAGATTTCTTTTTTCTTTTTGGTTTTACAAGTAGCCACGGTACAAATTGTGACTCCAGAATTGTAACACATAATAATATGAAATTTAAGATAAAAGTATGTATGTTGATGAACAACAGCGCTTAAATAACAGCCAAAAGTAACGTAAGAAATACCACAACAAAAAGAAAGTATGTGAAAACACAAAAATAATTCTAATATAAAAATAATTACATGGGACACATATACAGGGTGATTCATTAATAATGGGACAGAGCTTAAGAGCATGTTGCTGACCTCAAAATAGAGCCATTAAGCCAAATATGCCTTATCCGCATGTTGCTTTTTTTCGATCTACAGGGTGTCAAAGTTGAATAAATAAATCACATTTTCTTTATTATTTTTCGATCGCATCGACCGTATGTTGTGAAATTTGATATAGGGGGGTTGCTTGAGACTAGAAATTCGAATATTTCAACGACTTTGGTGTATCTGCTAGAGGACGCCATCAACGATGGTTTGGACCCCTTTAAATTGCTACGACTTTTTAGTGCTACACTGTATTTCATATTAGCAACAATCAGCAGTTTTGTAGGTCCTAGAACCTCCTTAGTCGAATTATAACTCGTTTTATTATTTGATTTAAACAATTTCAGATCAGTATTCTGGGGAATCCATACTAAAACTCTTTCTTAAAATTTATATAAGTACATTTTCACTTTTGGTGGAGGCGCCAGGAATAGTGGTACTTACTGTCATCATACTGCCGTCCGTGGCCTCCTGATCTATTCGAAGATTGCAATATCCATTAATCATGATTTAAAACATACATAATTATAGTTTTTACTTTCGGACGTGCAAAATATAGACCGACAAGTCAAGGTCGAGGTATATTCGTCTTTCTCATTGACTGATGGCAACTGCGATAGGAGGCCCGGCATAGCGTTGCAAATTAAGTGAGTCGGAAGTCGTTGGATGCCTTCCAAACTACGCTATTCTAATTTATTAGGGATTTTTAAGGCCGCCTTACCACCACCACCTTATCTATACAGAAGTACTTTACGTGCCTGGCGTTTGGTGATAAATATTCCGCACTTAGGAAGTTTTTCAAATGTGGGTATTTATATAATTCATTCAGTCTCCCGCACGCAATCGCGTATATTTACATTTCTTCCGTTGGTTAGAGGCGCCTTACACTCGATGTCCTATAGTTAAAAATGTATACTTCTAGCAACAGAAGCACGTAAGTGTTTTTCACAGAATTAAATTAATAATTTACGTCATTTATTCTATCAGACGATATAATATGGTTTCAAGTAGTAAGGGAAGTACGTTGAGGTTGAGTGAACCTAGTGCGTTAAGAGTTATTTAAAAAAATGTATACTCACTCGTGTCGATCTTTCCACGCTTGTAGAAAGCGATGATGTAATGACTGATCGTCGCCATCCACTTACACCAACTTACATACATACTATACGGTACTAGTTACTAGAACTGTCACTATAACAGTCACACATTAACAAGTACTTATCGTCGACTATAATAGGTTATGATCTATTTCCTCATAATAGTATCCTGTTCGTTGTGGTTCAAAAACAAGTAAACTCTGTTCCAAAAATCCAGCTGTACTTCCAATATGGGTTATTATAAGGCGCCGTACACTTCCAGGTGAAATTTGATTTGAATATTTTTTTTTGATTCAGATTTCGACCTTCTAATATTTGTCATAAATAGTTTCTTTGTCATATAACTATTTCATTTTTTTCTGTCAGCCTAATTTTCTGCAGGTATTTCGTTTTATAAAAAGGAAATTCATGTCACACAAAAGCAAAAGCAACCTTCTAGATCTGGATATTCTATTGTTATAACATAAGCTTGCATAGTTCATATAATATTGTTCACTTTTGTTTACAAGTATGTCAAAAAAAATGTTAAAATGTAAGGTTAGAATAGCAAAATAATACGCGTCTTACAAATACTTATTAAATGTTATCACTTTGTTTGAGGAAATTAGTAGCAATGAATAAACCTTTGTTTATCAAGATTTTATTTCTGATTTCTGTACCTAAGAACATCATCAATTTGATCATTTTACGATGAGAAATGTCAGATTTGATGCAGTCTAATTGACGTCACGGCATTGTGATATGCGCAAGCGTATTTGGTACAGCAGAAGAAATAATCGGCACCAAAACGTATAATAATTTTATACAAATAATTTACAGATGCTTGTATTTGTCTCTGTGTTGGCTGCTATAAATTATGAGTGGGTTTATAAAATGGGTTACAATTGGTTAGGGAGGTAAAAATCTATCTGGTAAAACATCCTTACAAGCGTTTTTCCTTGTAGGTGCTTTAATAAAGAAAATCGAGAAATTAACCCCCATCTTTTTTACTGCCCCATAATTGATCGTGTGAGCTGTACATTTGAAGTGCACATTTGCCTACAAATAAGTGGATGTCACTAACACTATAATTATTTTGGATTCTCTAGTCTAAATAATGAAGCTAGGAAGTCTTCAACACTGAATGAGGCATGGCTGTTAATATATATTGTTATTTTAGTTTTAGTAAAATATTGTTTAAGTCGTTCACAAACAATACAAAACAGCTTTATTTTAATACGTATGTCCGCATAATATGCACGATTATTTTCAAATCACATTTAAAATAATTCCCCTTAAGGTTTACGGTGAGCGCTCGATCCAAAGGGATATAGTTTTCGCTCAGTAACTCCTCAACGAAAAATGAAAAAATATGCGGTTTTTTTTAATAGACTACAAATATTATTTTACGTCGACGCTGTGTTTTGAAATTTTGAAAATATGCAAAATTCATTTAAAAAAAATTAATTTTACACTTTTTCAAAATTTCAAAACACAGCGTCGACTTAAAAAAATATTTATAGTCTATTAAAAACCTGCATATTTTTATCATTATCCATTAAGGAGTTACTGAGAAAACTTATATATCGTTTGATAGAGCGCTCACCGTAAGCCTTAAATTTGCCTCCCTTTTGGTATCTTAATTTACTAATGCTCTAAACCAATAATAGTATAGTATTTAAACACACACAATTATTGCCTTCCTGTATATCTTTAATGCTTCTTGAGTACTTGCATGACGAAAAACTATCCAGTAAACATATATACGTTAGAAAAACGTTTATAATGTCCATACAACGTTTGAAAAAGACGTGTCTTTTTTACGTACAATCAACTTAAAAATGTCGTGGTTTTACACGTTTCTGGTAACCAAAGTACAAACGTTTAATATTAGTAAATGAGGAAAGATCATTTTTAGTATTAATAAGCTTTAAGTTTTACGTTTAATAATGACATTTTATTAAGGTTTTTAAATAACGTAAATTAAAGCTTGTTATTTTAATGTCCAAAAAGATGTTTTAGAGACGTGTTTTACAACGTTGGTTTTGGATCCTTCTGGTGGCATTGTACAGGGTTGTCCAGAATTATGTACCATAAATGCTACATTAGATAGTACGTTAAAAAATAAGGGTATTATATTTCAAAACTAAATAATCAGGTACATTTAATCCTGTAAAACCGCAAAATAAAAACCACTTTTTTACATATCTTAACTTAACTAACTATAATACTTTTATAATGAATTTACTTTTTTTAGGTTTTAGTACAATTAATTTTATGTTACCACTTATTCCTTCCTTTAAGATTAAAGCGTTGTAGTATTTTTTGAAATACATAATTAAAAAAATACTATCCAAAACTACCCCTTAATCATAAGTGATTGAATAAGTGATAACAAAAAATTAATTATCCTAATATCATATACTCACCCCATGAACCCATTATTCAAGAGTATCTGAAACACATTTAAAAGATATATATTTTTATTTCATCCTTCAGAGGGTTGTATCTCTCTTATTATTGAGTTTTGAACAAAAATTTATGTAAAATAATACCCTTATTTTTTAACGTGAAATATATGCTCTAGTATTTACGGTACATTCTGGACCACCCTATATTAAATAAATAATTATTAGGGAATTAATATAATATTAATAAAATAGTTACAAAATTTTCTATTATTTAATCGTGTTCCTATTAATAATTATTATCGATATTCTAATAGTGTGGCTCGAATGTTGAACTCCTGCCTATAAATAAGAGTATTAAAAAATATCAATACCTATTGTTTAATTTCAAATTTAGGTAGGTAATAATAAATAATTGGTTTCATATCAGTAATAGTTTATTAAATCAATAATAATACGTACATAATACAAACAAAATATAAACATACCAAAATAATATATCTTATTTATGCTACTGATTGGAACCTAAAAACAATGAAATTAGGTCTGAACTAGTTTCATATCAATAATTTCACTTACATTGGATAATATAGATTATTTAAAGAAAGTCTAAACTTTAAATATGTCTAAGTTTAATCTATTATAGTTATAAATATAATAATAATGCTAATAATAATAACAATAATAATAACAATAATAATAACCTAATATACATTTAATATGACCACGAAGTAGATAGTCAAGAAAGGAAATAAAAAAGTTTAAATCATTCCCAATCATGATTAGAAATATGTCACTGTATCTTAAATTTTAGTATAAAGTAAAAATATTACCAAGTCATAATAATTATTACCCATTTTACAAAATTTACACGCCTACTTTTACTAATTTAGTCATCGCCTTTGTAAGTATTTTGAAACATAAGTAGGAAAAGTTATAGTGGAATAAATTTAGATTCCATTATATAATTATTTGTAACATGTAATGTAAAAAAAACCTAATATTCTTATATTAATAAAATAAAATTAAATACTTATAGAAGTAGGTATACTTACCAAAATAAAATAGGGAAATATTTCACGGATCACAGTAGGTACGTACAGTGATGAATATGCAACTGACAAGGTTTTACAAAAAAGAACTCGAAATGGTATGTGTGTAACACGTGATCTTTATCTACCGATAAGATCATTAAATTCGTATAGAACGTTTAACGGCATTATAGTTGACACGTGTAATAAATGGCAATTCGCTTCCTTATTTCAGTGAATGATTATAACGTATAATATACGTTTAAATTGTACTGTTTTTTAACACTTGTGAGGTTTATTAAAAAATAATTACTATCTAGTTATTTGTATATATAAGTACCTATATATTCTTAATGCAATATCTTTTTATTAAATTATATTGTATAAAATTTACTTTGGATTGGTATCGTTCCGAAATATTTATTGATGATAATAGCAAAACGTTTATGATACGTTTTGTAAGCATTACTTATGCATGTTACTCTAAAACGTTACAAACACGTTTTTGTTCAATGTCAATATATTAATCAGTTGACACAGACATTTTATAAGGTTTAAATAAATAAGTTTTATTTAAATATTTTAAATAACGTTCATTTAACGTTACAAAAGATTTGCCAAAATTTTTTGTTAAAAAAGTACGTATTTTAAACGTTATGTTAGACCGTTACTTTTCTAACCATAAAATAATGGTTGATTTTGTAACGTAACACGAATTATCAACCAATGGTATGTTGACAATACGTTTAAATAACGTATGTGTGTTTACTGGGTATGCTTGATGAGTGGAATCAGCTTCAAAAGTCTATCACAACGTTTTACACCCTGTAATGTACCACCATGTTCACCTTGTAGGTGAAATATAATAGCCTTTTAATGACTTGCTCATTATTTATGGGTTCTTTAATATAGGAAATGATACGTTGTTTATTAATTATGCTGTTACTTATGACGGGGTTGTAAGAAAACTTCACCCTCGGTTCTCATTTTACAGTATTATAAATTATACTTTAAACGGCGTAAATAATTTCGATACGGAACTGTCATGCGATTGCATTTTAAGTGATAGTTTGATTTAGTGCAGGAGCGTTACATTTTTATATTTATAATGAAAACGTGGTTATTCGATGCAGAAATTACACGGATTAACTTGATTTATGTCATACTGCAACATACAGGAATTTTTCATAGTAGTTTTTTTTTATTTATAGGGAGCGAACTCTTATATACAGATTCAGAAGACAACTTAGTCCTGCTTAATTTGGATAACTCAACGTCCAAGATACTTTTAGATTCTACAGAAAATGTAAGGTTTTTTAAATCCTATAAACGCATAAAAATATATATAGTACGTTTTAGGTACAGATTGCAGCATTTGATTACCAGATATCTGCCGATGGACTTTACCTTCTTGTGGCTTACAATTACCAAAAGGTAGGTTTGTATTGATCTTTGTTACTAAATTCTTCTTCCTTTTCGTTACTGCAAATTTTTTAAAACCAAAATAATTACATTAGAATTAGAAACTTATATAAATACTCTACACAATAATTCTTCTTTGCCTAGCTCTTTTCCATTTAACGGTTCTCCATTAATCGAACCTAAGTATATAGTGAATGCGTTTGCGTCATTTTTCGAATCTGTACAGAATTTGACATGAACTCTTTTTCCCAAAATTGTAATGCTCCTCTCTTGCTGTCCCTTCCATATCTGAGGACGATGTTCTCAAAGTATTGAAAAAATGCAAATCTAAAGTGACTATAGGTCAAGACGGAATTTCTTCTTTTTTGTTAAAAGACTATGATTCAATTTTTGCTGCTCCACTTTCGACTGTTTTTAATACATAGAGCGCTCCCTTTTCCAGACATCTGGAAAAAAGCAAAGGTATGCTCTGTTTTCAAAAAGGGAGGACCCATTGTTATTCACAGATTGTTGAAAACCAGCATGGCTTTTTTAAGAATCAACTAATTCTAATTTGGCTTGTGTCACACAATATATTGCTCACCGTTTAGATATATTATGCCAGACAGATGTCGTTTACACTGATTTTTCTAAAGCTTTTGACAGACTTGACCGTGGTTTGCTTCTTAGAAAACTTCCAAGCTTTGGTTTATCTAACAACTTTGTTTTATTTTTTCAAGCATATCTCTTCAAGAGGTCATTATTTGTTCAGTATCATGGTTTCAAACCCGCCACTTTTATTGCTAAGTCTGGGGTTCTGCAAGGGTCTCTCCTAGAGCCCCTTCTTTTTAACTTGTTTGTGAATGACTTTTGCCTTGGGATGAATTCAGAAGCTCTTTTAGATGCCGATGATTGCAAACTGTTTCATAAAATCACCTCCTCAGATGACTGCTTAATCCTTCAAGAGGATATTGATAAACTGGTTCAATAGTGTGATATTAATTTGTGAAATTTTAACATTCCTAAATGTGATGTGCAAAAAATCATTAACTAATTTTGCCTATACTATTGATGACATCAACATGAACAGTAATGACCTTGGGATAGTATTTGATAGTAAATTAACGTTTTCGTATCACACTAATAAGATTGTTTCAGAATCTTTTAGAACTTTAGGTTTTGTAATAAGGAACTCTAAGAGGCTTTTACAGACTAATTCAGTTAAACTCATTTTTAACGCTTTTGTTAAACCTAAGTTAGATATGCCAGTATTGTTTAGAACCCTGGCTATAGGTTATCGTTATATTTAAATAATATTGAGTCCGTCCAAAGACGTTTTGTGAAATAGTTGCGGTTTTCTGCCGATACTGTCTATCCATGTTGCATTTGGAGGAAGTGCTAAACAATAGGTTTAATGTACAGTTGTTAGAAACGCGCCGAAAATATTTTGGAGTCTCATTTTTATATAAAATTTTATATAATATAATTGATTCTCCCCACCTATATCAACATATTTATTGATTCATTTTGCAGATCATTTATTTGGTCTGCAGTTTACATTTACAATTAATTTAATATTTTTGTTGTATTTTTGATGTATATTTTTTCCCACTCTGTTAATAGCCTAGGCAGGCTGTTGGGTGGTGTACTCCTAAATAAATAAATAAAATCTAAATGATTCTATTTCAGCTGTATAGACATAGTTTCAAGGCTCAGTATCAGATCATCGACATCAATACAGGAGCTAGGCACGACCTAATGGCATCAAATCAGTCCGTCCAGCTGGTCGTTTGGTCAACTGTTGGGAACGCGTTGGTATATGTTTATGAGAACAATATTTACTATAAAAGTTCAGCTACGTCGGAGGACGTTGTTACTATCACTTCTACCTCCAATTTTGTTACTAATGGCATACCCGATTGGGTATATGAAGGTACGAAATATGAAAAAACGTATAGTAATATTTGGTTTCTCGAGATGAAATTCAGCCAGGTGATTTATTATTTGTTTTATTGATTTAATTTTTTTTCTAGAGGAAGTGTTTAGTTCTAACAAAGCCTTATGGTTCTCTCCTGATGGTACTAAATTGGCTTTTGGTCGATTTAACGATACACAAGTGCCTGTTATGGTTATACCAGTTTATGGGGAGCCTGGTAGTCTACTGTTTCAATATCCAAAAGCAAATCTTATTAAGTACCCAAAGGTAAGTACATGGACAAAGTCATGTACGGATGTATTTTTTATTATAACTAATTTAAATATTGATAGTAAGAAGAAAATGTTAATATATCTGTAGGTTGGTCCCTAATCTATTTATTTATTATTATCAATGCCCAACAGATTAAAAATCCAATAACAGAACAGCTATAAGTATAAGTAGTAATCAAACATAAAGGAAGCATATAAATAAAATATTAATCTAAATAGAACTAAATATTGACAAAAACAAAATCTCAAATAAATAAAGCAAAATCAAACTACGGAGTGTTTCGCATACACAGCAGGTGCATGTAGGGGGTCCCAACATATTGCAATTTAACCAACATACAAAATTGCACACAGGCGGAGTTACAGGCTATGAAAGTGGGGACAAATATTTCGAAAACTACTTATTTTATATTTTTATTACTGTCAACTGTCAAATTTTAAGATAAAGCCTACTACTGACTTTTTTATGTCTTCTAATAAACACTATTAAAATATTGTTTTAGTCAATGCATTTTTTCTTGAAAACCTTAAAGTTTTTTAAAATTTAATGAGAGTAAAAAAATGTTTTAAATTAAGTTCTGTGCGGAATATTATCATTCTTTTCAAATTTGATCAATGGAAAAAAGTTTGGTATAATTGTAATGTTTCAATTTTCTAGAAACTCATAGTAAAAGAAGATAAAGCCAAATTATATGACGAATTTGGTTGTCAAATTAAAGTAACTGTACCTGTCGGTTTTTATGCGGAGCACTCTGTATAACATAAAATTATTAATTGTGTCAAGTAACTTAGAGAGTCATTATAACTATTACATAAATGAGCTATTTTATTATAATTAAGACATATAAATAGACGATTTCATTAATATATTAGTTCTCGGTTTAATATTATAGAAAATGTGAACTGCTTTTTTGTCTAGGTACCAAAAAATTAAGCAACTAAGAATTTATATAAAAAAGTTAATGAATTTAAAATTATTCTGTGGTGCAATGTATGCATACCAAATCTAACAACCAAAGTTATGTGGTCATAACTTTGGGGTGGGTATGCTCGGCCAATTCTAAAAACCAAAAACTTAGGAGCTTAGAAACTTTGTTCGCGGTAGTGATTCCGAATATCGCACATATCAAATGCGCATGCGATAATCTGAATATGTTCTGAATTTCTACTAATCTGCGAACGTTTCTCAAATGTATTTTGTGTTCAATTTGGAGTTCTGTGATCAAATTTAAACTGCCATTTTCTTTTTCTGTCGTTTCCTTTTTTTAATATTTTTTTTTGTAATAGAAGTTATAGTGGGGTAGTTATAACTATTCGTTGTATTAGATTCGATATCTTATTATCATGAAAAGATGTTAAATTGTTTAATAAATTATATACAGTGTGTCTCTCATAAAAACCGACACAGAGCAGGCGGTGCATGTAGAGGTGTCCAAAATATTGTAATTAAACTGAACTTACCTAATACAAAGTTACACCTAGGAGTGGAGGAGTGATTGGTCCCCAAAGTGGGGCTTTAAAATTCGAAAAAAAAATATCTATGCGATAGAAGAATTATATTTGGTACATGATTTAGGTTTATTATTGGTCGTTTTTGAACATGAGTTAAAGTTAATTGAAGCACTACAAGGTGTTTATTTGGAAGCAACTCACCCCTAAAATTGTGCTAAACTTTTTTCTCTTTGACCAATTGAGATTCAGAGACGATAATGCAAAATGATTAAAACCTACTAGATATCGATATGTAAATTAGATATTGGAAAGGAGACAATGTGCGTGTAGGGTCATTAACTTCATTTTTTCATTTCATTCTTAATTCAACAGGCATTCAATAAGATTTTTTTTTCAATCAAAAAAATGTAAAGAATAATATACATGGGGTACTTTATTTCAACGCATCTGATGACAGGACGAAGAGAATAAAAAATACTCGGCCAGAAGAAGTTTCATCAGCCTAAATACCTTTCCAAAATTTACTTCCTAATTTCAAAGTGTTTGGAAGATTGTTAATAAAACTCTAAATTTATAATCCACTGTTAAGGGGTCGTAAGTTTTTTAAGGGGGTTCATATTAAAAAATGTTATAAGCGGGGCCCCTATTAAAATCAGTCGTACAATCTACCCTCAATTTTTTTGTATATTATTCGGGATCACCCTGTATAGGCATTTGATGAAGTTGGGTCATTTATATGAAATCACTTTAATAGATTAATATAATGTTTCTATATAAATATTTTTGTCCGAATATATAAGACATCTAGATCCAATCCATGCAACAACTAGGTACTAAAATAGTAAAATACGCATGCGTGGGATTAAAATTTCTGTCTCAGGTCCGGGCATGCATGGGACGGATTCAGAACACGTTCAAATTTATAAATCTGGGTTCCACGAACGCAGGATTTATAATTCCGAACGTGCACTAGATGCACCGCGAACGCCCAACGTCAAACTGCGCATGAATCTAATGTCTGAATTAGTTCGGGATTGCTACCGCGAACAAAGTTAAATATAAACGTCATAATGAGGATACCACATGAGAGCACCATATGTCACCTTAGAATGGACGATAGTGAGATATATAGGTAACGTCTTAAGTGAGTCAATATTGTCCATAACGGATGCACATGTTAAGGCTTACGGTGAGCGCTCTATCAAAATTTTGAAAAGGTTTTTTTTTTAAATGAATTTTGCATATTTTCAAAATTTCAAAACACAGCGTCGACGTAAAATAATATTTGTAGTCTATTAAAAAAACCGCATATTTTCATCATTTTTCGTTGAGGAGTTACTGAGCGAAAACTATATCCCTTTGGATCGAGCGCTCACCGTAAGCCTTAATATAATGTACTCATTAAAAGTAAATTTATGGTGAAAGTGCATTTCTACATCTTTAATAGAATTGGTCCGAATTAGTTGAACAGAGTCAAAACAATAATTAAAATGCAGTGGATTCAATTTGCTTTTATAGAAACATACTTTGCGTTTAGAAATATTCATAAAGAGTTCATTACTGTTTGACCAAGTCTCTACATTATTTATTGGCCTCTGTAAATTAATATAATAGGTTCCACTGATTACAGTACAGTAGTTTAAGTCATCAGCAAATAATAAATTGTTACAGTCAACTCACGCCGTCATTAACAAATATTTCGAACAATAATGACCCTAAATTAGAGACTTGAGATGCGCCTGATGTCTTCGATTAAGGTATGATATTATTAATTCTAGCAGTGGGTCACTGAAACCGTAATAATTAAATTTGTGTAAATCATGTCCAACTCTATCAAATGCCTTTGCAAAATCTGTGTAGATAACATCTACTTTTGCCTTGGTTGTTAAGTGTGCCAGATTTTATTTGCGATATTTCAGTGAAATTGATACAGTAGACCGCTTTTACATAAAACCATGCTGGTTGGGTGAAATTAAAAACTTGACGCAATACTAGCTCATACAATTGGTGAAAATTACGAACCAATGGATGGCGCTGCAAAAATCGTGAAAAGGTGAACAACAAAACAATCACTTTATATTATTTATGAAGTTGAGATGTTTGTACGTAATATTATTCGTGGTTTTATGTGTGTTTATTGTGTTTTTATTCAATCTTTAGTGATTAAAATTAATTTCCATTTGTTTTATGTACATCTACGTATCAAATAATATATATTTATTAACTACTAACTGTTCGCTTGACATCATAACCTTTTCAGTTGAGACGGTCGGATTTGATGTATTAATTAAATTAGCAATATTTTGAAACATTTGGAAGATCGTCTGCGACCTCTTGTGCTGTATTAAAACTAGTGACATAATTTTTTTACGTGTAGTAAGATCCAGAAGAGCCCGAAGTAATAGAGCTTGGTGCTTACGAAGGTTACAAACATCCGATTTATATCAACCACCATCACCTCATGAAATTTTTATAAAATTAAAGGTTGGTAAATGGCAGTTTAGATATACTGATATAGCTGGATTGTCGGAATTTTTGTAAACGTGTGGATATATTAATTATTGTATAAAATAATTTTGTGTAAAAATAGTATAATAAATTATTCTAACGTTATACTTCAAAAATTTAGAATTTATTAGTTATATTGAGGTAAAACGAAAATAGGGAAAGAAAAACAAGAATATTTATATCCCTATTTTTTAAAACTGATAATACGCATGTTTTCAACTTTAAAAGCTTCTTTCTAATACATAAATTACTATTAATAATATTAACACAGATGTAAATCATACACAGATATCAATTCATATAAATTATTCTCATACTTTTTAATAAATTATATCACATCTATAATAACAATAATAAATTCCTTAATATATATTTAATAATACAGTAGTAAAACAAAAGATTTTTTGATCATTTTACGATATAATGAAGACATTGACTTGTTAAGTCAATGATAAAGATAAAATTAATTTGACCTTTATCGTCCGAAAATGATAAAATTCTGGATTTTCGAAAATCTGGAATCCTACAAACAGACATAGGACATCAGAATTTACTTCCTGTTAATTTTTTTCCATAAATTGCTTCTTCGATGACTTTATTACAATTTAAATTACAAAGACACATAAAACATTTCAAAGATATATAAGTATACTTAATCATTTTATAATAATAACAAACCTTTTTCTATCATTTCGATATGTATTTAATGGATTTGTACTACCTTACTATTCTCTTTTTAAAAGCGCCGTCTCTTCATACAGTTCCATTTTTTTTAACAATTTAAGAAATATTCATTAAAACAATTAATCACAACTTCGGCTTTTCAATATCTTACTTCACATAATATCTTCAGACGTAAATTGCTTGCTACAAACATACGTATATTTTGACATTAGTCTCCTAATTCTTAAACTAATTTCCCACTGTTTACACAATTTTATATTTGTTGGCATATCATGAAGACATACAAATTTAAGTACATATAATAGTTGGAGCACTGAGAAACGGCACACGTTTAACGCGAAGTTCTTCTTCTTCTTGTGAATATCCCGTAATTTTCTTAATTCAAAATAAAATTATACTTACTATTTACAAACCGTTCTGGTAGTATTTATATATAGAAAAATATAAAAACATGTACAAAACATTCACAATCCTTTATGTAAACAATGTACTTTCGATTTGTTGCACCTTTTCAGTAGTTCCAAAATTTATCAACAGATGTCAGTCACTTTGTGTTTTTCGCTGATTACAAAAATTCGTAAAATTAGAAACACTAACCTAGTTTGTGTCAGATAATCCTTGAGTGCTTTCTTTACTTTAAGATTAAAATATTCCTTGGAATAATAATTTACTCATAGAAATCAAATATAATTCGTACTCAGCACCTGTTGTTCTGGGAGGAATGCATATGACAAGCATATAGAAACAAATATTTTAGCTTAATTTTGCCCTTTAATAGATGGCACGATATTAACGGTAGATCCAAATATTCCACAATATAGTAAAGATTTGTAGGCCAATAACACGCCACATCCTCTAGTAGTACGCTGTACTGAGAAGGGAACAATTCGGTACTCCATACGTCCTTTCAGCCATGTTTTTACCAACACGACAAATTCATACTCAGCATTGCTGACAAAGGAATAGAAATCTGCTACTTTAGAATTTAGACCTCTAACATTAACAATGAATGGTATCTAGTGTGATAGATGGATCATAGAATAATAGGAAATTGTAGACATTGAAAAAGTAGGATTTAGCCAAACATGCCTCAACATGAAATTAAATTTAAATTCAAATTTTAACGCTCTGTATATTGCAAACCACCAACATTTTACTCGGCATGCGGGCCTATGATTGATCTTATCCAGTTATCACTAACAGGTCTGTTAAAGGTCACTGGTAGGTTAATCAGAAATTCGTATGATTGACACTTCTGTCAAGTTTATTTCTCCCAATTACTTAATTTAACAATGGTCACGTAACCCAGTTATGAAACTGCTTGAAATAACCTGACGTTAAATGTAACCGGATTTTTTTATTTGTCAGAAATTTAAATTTTATTTCTGGTAATTGACGTATGATATTTGACATATGAATAATATATAATTTTGTTATTTTTGTCTATAGCACAATTCAGTTTCAATTTATTTCCATATCATAGTTTTACATAATAAGTAAAATACAGCATTACTAGTTTAATAGTAAAAACAATCTTAAAAAAGCTAAAGTTTGTTCTAGGTCAGATTACAATTTGGACAATTAAGATTTTTATTGACAAACAAAAAAATATATAATTTATTTACTAATATTATTAATAATTAAATGAATTTATGAATACAATAGAGGGAAAGCACAATGAAAATAATAATAATAATAATAATAATATTTATTTATCCATTTAGACATATTATGCATGTATAGGACAGGTCACACAATCAATACGGAAAATAAAAACAAACAAATATAACAAGAAAAATATAACATGTGATTATAAAATATCATTCATAAAATCGAGAATGCTATAATAGCATTTAGTCAGCAACATCTTTCTTACAGATGTCTTAAATTGAGCGCTGGTCATGGTCTTAAAATTATTTGGAAGCTTATTGTAAAATTGAATTCCCTGATAGTGAGCAGACATTTCAAATTTTTTAGATTTATGCGCAGGAATACATAATAAGTCACATTTGCGGGTGGAATAATTATGATAATTTGAGTTCTTTACCAAGTTATGAATGTTTTCTTTGGCGTACAATAATACTTTCAAAATGTATATACTGGGAAAAGTTAAAATATCATTTGCAATAAATGTATTTCGATATGTCTGACCAGGACTGATGTTAAATATGTTTCTAATTATGCGTTTCTGTGCTATAAAAATTCTGTAGCTGCAGGCAGCATGCCCCCATAAAACGACGTTGTAAGAAAGATGACTGTATACTATACTATAGTAAACATTTAATAAAGCACACAAAGGCATAGTTTTTTTAATCCTGGATATAGCGTAATAAGATTTATTTAATGTTGCGCACGAAGCGTTTATATGATTCACCCATTTCAATTGATAGTCAAGATGAACTCCTAGAAAGTTGATACTCTCAGATGACTCCAAAACAGCGTCATTAAGATCTAGGTACAATTTGGTGTCTATTGATTTGTTATGAAAATAAATAATTTTTGTCTTATCAATATTTAAAATCAGACTATTGGAAGTACACCAATTGGCAAAACACGCGATGCAGTTCTCGCAAATTGTAATGAGTTCCTTATGTGTTGAAGCCGAAACCACAACAGATGTGTCGTCAGCGAATAGAGTTAAAGCAACTGAATCCATGTAAGCAGGCAGGTCATTAATAAATAAAAGAAAGTTACCTAGTTTTTAATAAATAATATTTTAATAAATAAATAATTGTCTTGACAAGTTAATATGAAATATTTAACGTACCTGCCACCCGTTACATTAAAGAATTTATATGTACTTAAAAATTTTGCCAAAGTACCTATACCCAATATTTTATTACATTTAATGAAATTTAGCATTTCGTCATATTGTCATTGAGTCGTGCGCCGTAATCTTCTTGCCATTTTTACTCAGTTTTAAATACCGACATGTCTTAAATTTTGAATGCGTTACTTGACAATTTTTGACATATGAGTGATAACAGATGACGTATGGGAAAAAATTAACTGCCATGACAGGTTTATCTGGGTTAAGCTAATCTGAATGTTCAATCATAGGCCTGATGATCGGTTAAATCATATTATTTTGACGTCCCCACCCTGTATACTTACGTAGTCGTTTTTAAAATGTTATAGTCCAAACATTAAACCAAGTATTTCATATCAGAAAAATCTACTGTCACTGTTTCAGCAGGCTTGTTCCTGCAGCAGCTGCAAACGATTTGAAACTATCAGAAATGCCCGTTCAACTACTTCTTATGTTAAAAGCACTGGTAACTCGTTTTTAACTTAACTGATTGAATATTTCTGACGGTTTCAAACCGCTTCCAACTGCTACAGGAACAAATCTAATGTTGCACTTTTCTGCGCACTTTTTTGAGTTAAAAAATCATTAACGCGACATACAAGTGTCATCACAGTTTTCTTGTCCAGCTCAAAAACCTGCATCTCTACATTTTTAAATTTTTCAAATTTTCAGGCTGGTACTACCAATCCCATTGTTACCCTACACGTTGTTACTCTAAGTGATCCTACAACTGAACTCGACCTCCAAGTGCCAACAGCATTAGAAAAGTACGCAACCTTTTTTTCGTTTTTTTTTAAATACAAATAATTTCCTAACCTAATTTTCTTTACTTTCGAATTCCAGTGATCCCATACTAAGTGCCGTAGAATGGGCTACGAACGACATTGTCTCGGCAATCTGGATGAACCGTGTACAAAACCAGGCCTCCATCACAGCGTATGATACCACTGCAACCTCAATTACTCCGGTAGTGGTAAGTAATGCTACTGTAATGCTATTTGTAAAGTAATTTACTCTGTTTCAAGTTGCCTGAAATTTGTTTCTCTGCTTCCTTCTTAAGGCTAAATACGTAAAATTGTGAATATTTACTGTTTTTTTCTTTTCTGGAAGTTTTGTGTAGTGACATTTCAACGACTACCACGTAAAAACCGCAGTGTGCGATTCTTTCTGCAAGTTGCAAGTTTTTTGCTTGTAGGCATGTGCGCTAAACAGCAGCGTATTGCAAAAGCCGTCATATCTGGGAGACTCTTGCACTTGCAACAGGTCTTGCTCGATTTTTAGGTATTGCAGCTTTTCTGCGATTCTGGGGAATAATTTAGTGATTTGTATGGATATCACTATTAATTAACTTTTAGAAAAATGACATATATTTTTAAAACCTATTATGCATGCACTGTCGAAAACGATGTAGTATTTTATATATTGATGCAAAAATTCAGATCAATAACGGAAATAGTTTCCAAGATATAGTGATTTAATATATCTTAAAAAACGCAAATTATTAATTTGTCATTTTTTAGAATAACTCTTGTAAAAAATAACACTCCCAGTGCGATTTTTGTATGTACGACCGGTGGAAATTGATACTCCAATGAGTAAATAACAGGTTTGATAGGGCGTTCCTTGTGATTTCAAACTGAACTGCATGAAACACATGTTCTGTCTGATGCCTAAAGGCCAAGATTCCGTTTCATCAAAACTTCAGTTTGCAGGAAATTTAAATAAGAATTAACGTTTAGATATGGTAGTAATTCATATGGACCCAGCAAGCGATCTTGTTGATCCGACTCCACATATTAATTTCTTAAATTTGTTTATTATTAAAAAATTCAGTAGACTTATGCGGGAAGATTTGTGAGTAACAAATTTTGAACCGGGGTAAAATCAAATGGTCGTAAATTTTACTTTCGGAGTATTCTGTATATAGATTTATTTACTCTTATACTTTGATATATAGTGATTTTCCGGGTTGTTATGCCGTGACCTCGGTATCTGGTAGCCACCAGAAACAGAGTTAAAATGCACATCTCTAGCATTAGCCGGGATTCTTTTACCTGCCCTGGTTGTTCTCAGGCTGGCAATAGAAACCGAAATCAATATATGGACGGGCCCAGAGATACCGATAGCGGGTCTATTCCCACAGAGCCTAGGCCGAAAACAACCAGGGCAGGTAAAAGAATCCCGGCTAATGCTAGGGATGTGCATTTTAACTCTTTTTCTGGCAGTTACCAGTTACCGAGGTCACGGCACAACAACCCGGAAAGTCACTATGTGTTAAATTATAGCACTGGCCGTGAAATCCTAAAAACCACTACTCTTATACTTGTATACTAGCTGAAAAACGTCATGTACTAAGTCCAGGATCTTGAGCAAAATGAACTAAAATTTCGTTTTTTTCATCAACACTGATAATTTTTGCAAGCCATATGTTGTTGTTGATACAAAATTCACCAGTTGGTCCATGATGCATAAACGCATATCGCATCTCAGTATTAGAAAAATTGTCATGATAGGGCATTACGAATGAAGAATTCTTCAAAAAAATTTGTGAAGTATAAAAGTTCAAAGCGGCGGTGAGCGTTCTCTAGAATATATGCCAAAATTATGAGGAAATTTAAATTTCTCATGTCAAAAATCCTGGAGATACTAAATTTCGTTTAAATATATCACTTACTTTAAAGATTATTTAAAAAAAATTAAATAAAAGATTTTAATTTTGTACATATCCTTCTATACATTGTATATACAAGGTGAGTCAGAAAGACTAGGTCAACACTAAGCTGGAGATACTAGACACCAAAATATTATGTTTGAGCTCATCATGCCTTATACGAATGTCACTGGTGTAAGAAATTCAGGGTGTTCAAAGTTTAAATTTTATTCTGAAGTTTCTCAACAATTCAGCATGACGCTAAAAATTAGTAGTGTTCGGTTTTTTGGTGTGAGAATTACAAATTTGAGGCTTATTTGTTGAGCTATGCTTAAGAACATCTAAAAGAACATTCATTTCTACATAAAAAATGTACTCCTTTTAGGTCGCGTATCTTTATAGGATTCCGAGTTATTTGCATTTAAAAGTTTAAATGTATTTTGTGGTGATTTTCTTTCAGGCGCTGGTATTACTATTTCTTTTCTAAGTAGGCTTGTGTCAAATTTTTATGTCAATAAATATTAGCGTATGTTGCGTGCGTGTGATATATTATTCGTGCAAAATTATTAGTTAGTGATTAAAAAATGCCGCGACATAATAATTTTTCCAAGAGTGAGATGCGTGATATGATTTGTGTTTTTGCTCAGGCTAATTTTAATGGACATGCGGCGACCCTATTATCACACCGAAAACCCAACACTACCAATTATCAGAGTGATGCTATCAAAACCTTCTCAATTATTGGCAAATTTCATAATAAAATTTAAACCTCAAACACCCTGTAATATTTTGGTGTCTAGTATCTCCAGGTTAGTGTTGATCCATTCTTTCTGACTCAACCTGTATATAATTATTTGTAAAAGCCGGTTTAATACAACTGAATGTTGCCACGAAAATTGGGAGGGAGAGCGAGTAGGGCTCTGTTAGGATCCCTCGCGCGCTCTCAGATCTCTGCTTCCGATTATGAAGTGTTAAGTCTAATCCAATTCTAGATAAAGAGTCTGCAATCGACTGCAGGGTGGTTGGAACTCTTCACTCCCCCGAAATTCTCTAGTGATGGCTCAAAATTTATCTTAATCCTGTCACAAGACCAAGGCGAGGACAGTGGTTCGTATCGACACATAGTATTGTTCAACAGGGAGGAAGATGCTCAGGAACAACCCCTTACAGAGGGAACTTTTGTGGTAACTGAAATTCTGGCTTGGAACCAAGAGGATAACTTAATGTAAGTTGCAGTTTTTCGTAAAATTTTCTGGAATTAATCTGTTGTTTTGAACTCACAGATACTACCTGGCCAACACTGAAGAAGACTATGCCGTCCAACACGTTTACAGTGTATCTCCAGACACCAAAGCGACCCAGTGTCTCACGTGTGACTTGCAGAATTCCGGCACTGATTGTTCCTACAATTCAGCAGAATTCAGCAAGGATGGCTCGTACTACGCCTTGACGTGCGAGGGACCAAATGTTCCACGTGTGACAATCCATTCTAAAGACGGTCAGGAGAAGGCTGTTTGGAACACCAACGATGAGTTATCAGCTTTGATAGACGGCAAGGCCCCTACTATAAAAAAAATGTCGTTTGACATTGCCGGCGGGTTCAAAGCAAACGTTATGCTGAGGTTGCCTCCAAATATGGATACCACTGGCAATACTAAGTACCCTATGCTGATCAATGTGTAAGAAGTGATAAATTGTATATGTTTAAATACCGTAAAACTATATGTATCTTCATGTTTATAGCTATGGTGGCCCTGATACATACCAAGTTATCAACAAGTTCGTGTTGGATTGGGGTAGTTATTTGGCTGCAAATAAGAGCATAATTTATGCTGCAATTGATGGAAGAGGCTCAGGACTCAAAGGAGATAAAATTATGTTTACCGGTTATAGGAACTTGGGTACTGTGGAGGTTGAGGACCAAATAAATATCACAAAGTAAGAAAAGTGGCCCCATTTATTAGTAGCAACTTAAGAATAATTTTATTTTCGCAACATAGATCAATTCAAGAATCACTGAATTACGTGGACTCAACAAGAACCGCTATTTGGGGTTGGAGTTATGGAGGGTATGCCGCTGGTATGGCTTTAGCTACGGATACGGAAGGTATCTTCAAATGCGGTATATCTGTAGCGCCAGTAACTGATTGGACGTTATATGGTAAGTTGGTTGTTTAGATTGGCCGTGAAATCTCACAGATTTAATACCACTTGATTTTTTTAAATTTCAGATTCCATTTACACTGAAAGATTTATGGGTCTGCCAA
The DNA here is from genome assembly GCA_037114965.1 of Monochamus alternatus. Taxonomy (NCBI): domain Eukaryota; kingdom Metazoa; phylum Arthropoda; class Insecta; order Coleoptera; family Cerambycidae; genus Monochamus; species Monochamus alternatus. The sequence continues at coordinate 23,309,477 of CM073431.1, forward strand.
CTACGGATGATAATCTTAGCGGGTACCAGAACGCTCAGCTTTTGACGAAATATGAGGGATTAAGAAACAAGGAGTATTTCTTGATTCATGGCACTTATGATGATAATGTACACTACCAACAGTCAATGCTGTGGGCTAAGGTTTTGGAGCAAAATGACATTCTGTTCAGGCAACTGGTTAGTAAAAAAATTGTTGTCAGTGTTACCATCCCACATCTAATTGTGTGAATGGCAGTGGTTCTCAAACTTTAATTTATATCAAATCTCTCTTGACAGTGATTCCCAATCGGTATAAAAACACTTAGTTATAAAACTCTATCAGATGATTTTATGGCAAAATTATTAAAAATGAAGTAAATAATTGCAAAAATTGAAAAATATGAAATGCATACCCAAGTAACAGAAGGAAGTTCTTATGCCATTTATGCAGTACTTTAGCTTCAGAAAGCTGTTTAGCTGTATAATTACAGCATTTGTTTTGTAAATGCTGTATTAAACTATTTTTGCGCGACAATAAAGCAAAATTGCTTCTTAAATGTAGTTAACACTAGCAAACGATTTTCTACAAAAACATAATACGTTTATGTTTCGCTTTTACATAACATTATAGTTATTTATGCAACAAGTACAAAAAGTAAGTGTTTATTGCACGCGACGTGAAATTGTCCAACGAGGCCGAGTACGACAACACGTCGAGTGCAATAAGCACTTTTTGTACGAGTTGCATACAATATTTTTTCTACGTTCATGCAAAAACCAAAAAATTATATTTAGATGACACTAAGTCTAGGCAAATGTGACGTCGATTTGAACGTTTATGTTTGTCATGATGACAAAACGCTGTAGTAGAATGACAGATGAATGCAACAAACATTTTATTGCACTAGAGCAATAAAGAACCACTTCCACTAAATATAGTTCAATAAAGAGTATTTTAAATGCTTCTGAAGTGACCAAACTGTTTTATTATTTTAGCTCCATGTGTGTTCACTTAATTCCAATTGCTTTTCAGCGTCTATCTTGAAAAATATTCAAACAAAAAGTCAAAATGTTCCTATAAACATGACCCGAAAAATGCTTTATGAGGGGGCTAGAACCGCCAAAAAAGGGGAATCATGAAGATTTTTTTTCAGAATATCTTTCGAACTATTCAAAATAAAATTACGAAATTTGGTGGGTAGCATACATTTCGCATGCTACAAAATTTTCTGTTCTTACAACTTAAAATATTTGCTCAGAGGCGTCACATGCTGAGGAGACCCAAGGTAAATATTGCTCCACCCTTTTTATTTTTCGGTATTTTCTCTTGTTGAGATCAAATTATAAAATTTCATAGTTTTCTACATAAAAAAGGTACTCTTGTTCGATCTCGACAGGATGCGCCGTTTTCGAGCAAAATCGATTTAAATAAAACATAGATCTCATCATAAAATAAAAATTGGAATACGCAACGAATAATAAATAAGACATTTTTACAGGACACTTTTTTATGGGAATTAGGAAATTTGTTTGTTAGTTGAGCAAATGCTCGAATAAGTTTTCATTTTGTTCAATACAATATCTAGCCCGGCGTAGAATATTCTGCGAGGCACGGAGAATTTGAAAATTATTCTCTTTTATTTGAATGCCAGCTAAAATAATTCTTTGAAGTAATTCTTCACGAGTACCACCTCAGATAATAATCTAGTGGATTCAAATCCGGTGATCGCGCTGGCCAGGCTATCGAACCACCTCTCCCTATTCACTTCTCAGGATACTTTTCATTCAGCTAAATACGAGCCGCCTGTCTAAAATGAGTTGGTGCTCCATCATTTTTAAAATACATCCCCATTCTTGTCTCTAAGGGAATATCCTCTAATAATTCAGGTAGGCAATTTTGTAGAAAGTCCAAAAAATATCGTTGGGAATTCAAATTCTTTGGTCATTCAATTGGACCAATCAACTGTTTCCCAATGATTCCCGCCCATAGATTAATGGAAAATCTATTTTGAAAATTAGTTCGCCCTACTCCTCTTGGGTTTTCGTCGGTCCACAAAGTGGTATTGTGGCTGTTACACACAATATCTTTGATAATTTATTTCTATGCGCCAAAATCCATCGGCAGAACTACACCCGAGCTGGAAAATATTGAGGCACCCGTGGAAAAAGGAATGGATGAAAACCTTGTATTTGCGTCATTCTTCCTATCTAAAATAAATAAGAAGATAATTTTCCGATATGAGGTTGGTACTTAACGTATTTATTACAATTGAGTTTGGTATACGTGTGTTTCTAGACAGCAATCTGATATTTGTGGATTTTCCTCTATTCTATAGAGGGCATGTTCCAAGTCATCCCTTGTCCGCGAATACGTCGTAAGGATCCATTTTCAACCTAGTTTCTGTACACTGTTACGAATACTCTGCGCCCAGGCGCTCTTCGTTCTGGAAATCTTCTTCGACTCTTACTGTATCTGTTGCTTTTTTTTCATGGCCTGCTATAAGAATTAAAAATTTATTTTTATTTTATGAAGAGATCAATGTTTTCTTTAAATCGATTTTGCTCGAAAACGGCGCTTCCTGTCGAGATTGAACAAGAGTACCTTTTTTGTGTAGAGAACTATGAAATTTTATATTTTGATCTCAACCAGAGAAAAAACCCAAAAATAAAAAAAGTGGGGCAATATTTACCTTGGGCCCCCTCAGCATGTGACGCCTCTGAGCAAATATTTTAAGTTGTAAGAACAGAAGCACTTTTCGGGTCATGTTTATAGGATCTTTTTGACTTATTTTCACATGTATAATATATGGCAGAAATATTGCTCGCTAATTTCGGGACACCCTGTACAATTTTTATACAGCAACTGTTTTATAAAAATGTGCTTATTTCACGCTATTAGCTGCTGTATTGATGCCAGTAAGATGTTTATGGGACTAAATAAACCTTGCAACTTTAACTCTCCAAAAATTAGTTACAGGAACATTCTTAACTACTGCTATAAAATATTTGGTATTACTTGGGTAGTGTGTTACCATGAACTCTTCCCTTTACAGAGTTATCCAGATGAAGACCATGGCCTAGGTTTAGTCCGTCCCCACTTGTACCACTCCTTGGAGAGTTTTCTGGACGAATGTTTCATAGAAAGGGAAGATTGATATATTTACTTATAAACAACTTTTTAATACGACTGCAACTTTCAACCAACTAGTCAATGTAACTTTTTAAACAACAATCGTCTTACGTATCGCCAGGGTATCTATTGAAATAGATCTCAAAAATTAGAGACGTTTTTATATTTTTGTTATGTAAGATATGTAAATAGGGTAAACATGTAAATAATTTTTAATCAGAAGATTTCCTTAACTTGAAATACCTACATTATTGATGTTAAATGTAAAATTTTATTGTTATTTTTAATAAAAAAATAAAATATACAAAACGAGACTTTTATTTCAAGAAAATATACTGGGTGAGATAAATAACATGTATAAAATGATTCAAAAACAAAAAATAAATATATTGGTGGTATATAAACATTCTTGAGATAAGATTAGGTTATAAAGTATACAAACTCTGATATTGCATTACAGAACAAGGTACATGGTAATATTTACATAGGTGCATAAAGTGTATATTGCCTTTTTGACCTAATTTGTTATCATAACTCTATTTCATCATCTGCGTGGAAAGTCTCATAATAAATATTGTTGTATGTAAGTTATTCTAATCTAATCCAGTCAATTTCAAGGGTAGCGACGCCATGTTGCTTCTTGGCCATGTGCGCGCCGCCATAAGCAACTATTCCGAATGAGGTTATGTGACTCCTGTCCAGTGGTTTCGCATGTTCTACCTGTTCTCCCTTCCAGTACGGTTTAAAATTCCGTATGGGCAAATGGATTGTTTCAAACTCTAATGGTGCCTGTAATAATTATTAACATCACAAAAAAATCATTTAATAAATATTTGTGAAAACTAACTTCAAAATAATGCACATAATTTGGGAAATCATCTACAGAACTGCCTTTTTGCTTCAAAAAGATCTCATAACCCCTGTACTGCCCTTGGCCTCTGACCTTTAGGGAGATGAACTTGTATTTTCTTATGTCCAAGGTGACGTTTTTCTTCATGCCAGCCAAAGCGGCACCACATGGTTGTGGGTTCAACATGGTGAACAAGACGGCTCTCCTGAAGTAACCCGTTTCGTGCAAGACGAAACTAGCCTTGGATTTGCCCTCTGCCATCACTGTATCCGAGTGTTCCATCCATGTTGCTACGGTTGAGTCCTTTTGGAAGTCATCGATGTAGAATTTGCTAAGAAAAGTATAGAAAATTAATATTATACGCAGCAAAATCACTTAAAAATAGACGCAGTTTAAAGCTGAAATACTATCTTTAGTGAAAAATAATTTTATTTTATTTATTTTACATTATAATTTCTTCAACGCAAAAAAAATAGTGCGCCTATGGCGGCATGCCGCATTATCAGACACACTATGCCTACAGCATTTTAGTTTTGGTCTTAAATATTTATTTAAGATTGTGACAATATTAAAAAAGTTTATTTACAACTTAAAATTAAAAACATTATAATAACTACCTATGTTTAGAAAATTATATTAAATTATGTTAATTGAATTTCTGGCTTTGATTTATTGTGGTGAGAAAAATATATTTACATTTACGCTTACCCGTTGGACTGGGCAAATATAGCGGCAAAAATTAAAGTAAAACCAAGAACCGAACAGAACATTAGGATTAAATTGATACGAGCACAGGTGAACATGAATGAATACTGAATAATAGGACAGGGGGACCTTTCTTATACTTAAAGACTTCCAGGTAAGCACACAGGAAACCCGTAAATAAAACATATTTAAGGAATGGTATTTCTCAAGATATAAATCGTATGACGTAAATTTTTTGAATTTGTAGTCAAACGGCATTCCATCGATGGCCACGGAATATTAATTTTGTTATTGATATAAGGAAAAGAATTTTATAGAGAAAGTGCCAAGAAAAATGCGATATAACTTATTACCAATACAACCTCGTTTCTGATTCAGTCTATTCAAAGTAAATGGTGCTACCACCACATATATCTATTAAATTTAGTTTTAATCAGGCATTCTTTCACAACAAATTATTTATTACATCACAAATCATTATCATAAAATTGAATAACGAATGGCGCATTTATTTTTGGATGGAAGATATTATCTCATCTTGCTCCGACGCACGTCAATATAATAAGATGTGTATGCAGAAGAAACAGTGTGCGAATAACTTTACATACCAATGCCGTGCGAATGTCTATTGAATCTAAATACTTACATATTTTATGCGATTTTATTTTGCTTTGAATCAAGCATAGCGCTTATAACGTAATAAATACTAAAACTGCCCAAATAAATACAGGGTGTTCAGTTAATGAGCCATACTTTAAGGATAGCTTTCTGGACAAAAATAATGTGATTCAAATCAACTTAGTACAATTTTGCTTAGTTATAGGCCTGAAAATGTACTTTTCTGATTTTCATTAAATCAATCATATATTGAGAAAGTAGGTACTTTTTTAATTTCATTTGCTTACGATAATTTTCTTATTTGTTGGGTAATTGTACTCAAATTTTGGTAAAGAATGAATGAAATTCATTTTGTGAGATAAACATACGAGGCACAAAAAGTCATGACGATTTAAATGCATGTGAAGTATTGTGGCGTCCTCTACAATTGAGAGCAAATATTTCAATTCCTCGTACTAGAAAAATTCCTTCTATCAAATTTCTATTCTACTTACTACAATTTGTGATGAGAAAAAAATAAAATAAAACTGTAACTTCAACACCATGTATTTCAGAAACTATAAAACTTGATGGACTAGGTAACTTGATTTGGACCATCGTATTTTGCCCCCAGAATCTGAGAGCATTTTTCCCACCTTTCACAGACACTCTGTATAGATACATTTTAATTGTATTTTTAATTATGAATAAGGCCGCACTTCGTTCGCAGATCTCAGGTCCGCACTCAGCGACGAATATTAAAATATACTTTATTTATATTAAAATAAATTTAATCTTATTCATGACAGTGATGCTACTTCTATTTTAAATGTTCAACGGATATTTAACGATACTAGAATTTGCGAATATTTAGCATACATAAATTTTAATTATTCACGGATATCAGAATATTCAATAATGTTATTTGCGACAGTTTATTTCCCAATTATAAGGACTTATTGTAAAACGTGTAAAAAAATGATACCGTTTTGCAGAACAATCCGGGATTTCTTGGCCTTATGCCGTATAATAGATCTTTTTGATGGCAAAGAAGTATATTTTTCTGAACCCACCCTAAATGTGCCATCCATGAAAAGTTACATATACTTTAAATATACCCCATTGACCTCTGTGGACGTTGAACACACGTTTTCGAAAACTAGCCTAACACCTGAACATTTTCAGCAGTTGCTGGTTATTCAATTTTATTCCAGTACCACAAGTCAATAGTTATGTAGTGTTTTGTAAACTAATAAACTTAATGAGAATAATGTTGAATATTATAAATTACCAGTACAAGATAAGATGTTGATTTTAACTTTTTATATCTGCATCTTGGCATCTAAAAACATTAACTTATAAGTGCGCTTATGTTATGTTATGTTTATTCATCTTTAAATAGGTACAAATCATACACGAGTATGCATAGAAATAAACAAGCTAATCACAGAAGTACCTATCAATAGGTACTTGTACGTGATATACTACACTAAAATCAAACATTAATAATAATAACATGAAGTATACTTTACAGTGCTCTTAATTGCACTTCAGTTTGCTTGATAATAATAATTATATAATTACTAAAACTCAACACATCAATGTACATTCATAAGATACTTTTTACGATTCAACATGAAAAAAAATTATTATTACTAGACATATTTCGGATAAATAAAAATATCATACGGGTATCAAGACAAGCAAGGATTATACAGGGTGTCCCGAAAGTAAACCACCATACGTTAGTCACGAATTCTACATCGAAAAATAACCCTAGTTTGCTATATAAACTATAGTCCAAAAAGGTTTTGTTACGGATATACAGAGTGTTAAAGTTTAATTGACGAAAAAATACAGAAACTTAAATTTCTTCAAAACTGTGCGAGATATAATAATGAAATTTTATACAGAAAATGAATGAATGAACGTCACTAAATATTTTTAAAGAATAAAATGGTACATCGCTGGTTTCTCTTAAAATATCCTTTTTTTAAATTCCTTGTTTAATTCTGAAGAAAATAGTTCCCTCGACATTTTATCGTAAACAGCACAGCATAGTATTATCAATATGGTAGGTATTGGTATTATTAATAGATACTATAAATAAGGTGTTTTCATAACGAAGGTTTGTATAGGTTACTGTTAATAAAGCAAAATAGGGTTTGTTTTATAGACTAGTAATAATATTTTATTTAAAAATAAAAATATTTGCAGGTTAGCTAAATTGCTCGAAATTGTCTCCATTGCTCTGATACACGCTTCTGAGCGTACAATAATCGAGTTAACTACGTTATTTTTTTATCTTCTATCTTTTTACTCAAACACGGTGTGTTCTAGGATAAAATGTTGATGGAACTATTTTCTTCAGATTTAAACAGAGAATTTAAAAAATATATATATATTTTAAGAGACACCAGTGGCATACGCGCCACTAGTAAGACCATTTTCTGTTGCAAAGTATGCGTCTTCCATATCTATCTATATAAAATTTCTTTATAATACCTCAAACGGTTTTGAAGAAATTTAAGTTTCTGATTTTTATCAAATAAATTTTAACATTCTGTATATCCGTAACGAAGCCTTTTTGCAATATAGTTTATATAGCAAACTAGGCTTATTTTCCGTTGTAGAATTCGTGATTAACGTATGGCGATTTACTTTCGGGACACCCTGTATAATTTAAAACTCTAGGGGAGGCCAGGTATGAAAGTAACATATTTTTGTAAAGCCGGATAAATAAAAAATTAACAAAGTTATATAAATTTACTTACTATAAGTCGTTTCCTTGGCATTTTATATATTGAAGAAAAATAATATTGAAGTAATTAAAGTTCAGATTGATGCACAATAAATAAAAAAGTAGAGAGTGTACGTCGTTACGACCTACCCAATGGCATGGGTCAAAAGTAACAGAACATGGGGACGTTTGTTACATATGAATAATACGTAATAACTAGGTATATAAAGTTAGTTTTTCTAATTTTTTCATTTGTCTCCTTCCTGTTCTATAATATAGGTCTCTATAGACATTATTCTGGTTACGGTTGTACGAATCAAATATTTGTGATTTTGATTCGTACAACCGTAACCAGAATAATGTTTATAGAGACCTATATTATAGAACAGGAAGGAGACAAATGAAAAAATTAGAAAAACTTATTGAAGCACAAAAACGTACACCTACAAATAGAAAGTTAATATTTACAGGGTATTTGTTTATTGATTATACCTATATAAAAGTAAGTTGTAGTGCAGGTACATAATATATTTCTTTATTTGAAAATAAAAAAATAGAATAATGAAACAAAAATATAAAATAATAATAATTTTTTTTTTTGGTAATAACAAAGAATCCTATCCCTATCTGGCTTTTGCACGGTTGTTACGCCAGACTCGTCCATATTCCATATTTGGGATGGACCAAGTTTTTCCCAATCCATAAAAATCTTTCCCACGATCTGTTGTTCGTTGTCTTTTGTTATACGTCATAAATAAAGAGAATGAATTTGTATATTCCCACATAGTCTACCAAATACTGAAGTAATTTTCTGGATATCTACAGAATTATCATTTTAAATATGACAAATATGATCATAGGTATTAAATATGAGGGACGGTTGTAACATGTTACAATCGTCCCCTATGGCATTGTTACAATCGTCCCAAATACCATGCTTAGGTTATAGTCAATATTGGTATTAACTGAACAAGCCAATAAAATAATTCAAAATAACGTTCAGTTCAGGATTATAATAGATTAAGATAAAGAATGAAAATTTACTTTGCATATCATTTTGCACCGTGCAGGTCTTAACTCGAACTAAAACACACCACGGATATTGTTGTTCAAATAAGTTAATGTAGATTTCACTGCCGACTCTATGATGATATAATATCATAGACAAACCTCTTTAGAAAGGCAATAGGCTTACTGTTACAACCAACCCGTGTTACTTTCGTACCCGGTCTCCCCTATTCTTATTGCAGACAGTAGCGTAACAGTAACCTTTAAAAAAAGATAAAAAGCGAAACGCTTCACTGCTGTTTTTTTTCAAATTAATAGTACACATTATAAGAAACTACTTAAGTATAAAAATAAAAAAAATAACAATTGTAAACTAAACTAATGTGATACACTTACCAGTGCGCTTGAGCAAAGATAGTAATTAAAATGATGGCAGAGCCGCTGATAAAGAGACCCATTTTATTTCAAACTGATAATTGACGCAACGAACGTGAAAATGAGATTAACACTACACAATTAAATCGGAAATCGGCTCTTTTTTATATTAATGAATTTGCGCGCAATTGCGCACAGGAAATAGGTACATAAACAAAAAGTCTTTATGGGAAGGCATTTCCCGAGATATTAATCTAATGACGCGTCTTTATCAAAAATATAGGTATTGTGGTGGTATTTCCTTGACAGTAAAAATGTTAATGTTGTGGGAAAGATAAAAAATAAGCACTTTGATAATCGAAAAGAAACGACAACGAGGAAAGAAATACAACTTTATGGTTCAATTTTGTGAATGTAGATCTTTTTTGATTAATGAGAAAACTATTTTAAGGTTCAGGGATGAAACTCGAAATAGTGGTGGAGATACTGTAAATAAGAACCCCAAAACATTCGATACCATTCACCATTCCTTTATACAGGGTGTTTTATAAGAACGGTCAGTAACTACAGGGTGTAACTCCTTGCAATATTTTTAAAAAAGTATATACAGAGTGTAACAGAAAAGCAAGTCATCTCGTTAACTGCGAATTTCTGTAGACAAAATATGACGATTTAATCTTACTTACTTATACAGGATGAGTCATTAATAATGGTACATAGCTTAAGGGCAGATTGTTAACGTCAAAATAAAGCGATTGAACTCAACATGCCTTATTCAATTGTTGCTCCTTTTCATTCTACAGGGTGTTAAAGTTTTCGATTTTTGCTATACTTTAAAAACGTATGGACTAATTATTTTGAAAATGTGTAGTCTTATGTTTTTTAAGATGACCATTGCGAATATGCAAACAGTGTTGAGGTCATGACTAGGGGGCGCTAGTTATACTGTACTGGCGACTTAAAAATATGTCTAACTTTTTGTATTTTACACTTTTTGAATTTTTTAATGAGAAACTATTGAACTACCTTCAGTTCTAAATAGAAAAGGTATACCTGTTACAAATCGATAAACTCAACCGTTTTCGAGAAACAGACGATTTAATTTTTTAAGATTCGGTGGGAATTAAATAAGAAAATTAGGGAGTCTTAAGATATCAAAACTTAATTAACAATAAGACGAATACTACAACAACTGGAAATTTTATTATGTATATCTTAACAAATTATTAATCATAAAAGATTCTCAAAGTGACCAGCAACGGTTCATACAGTTGTTCTTGACTATTAATAGTCTTTGTAAACTAAAAATTTTCTTGGGCATACACACATATCATGTTTCTCATTTGAGTGTTCGGAAAATTATTATGACGGGGCATTTTAAATATAAAAAATAACAATAAAAGAACATTACTGCCTAATCTACGAATTGAGTGGCATTGACAGAAACAATATGGTATTGTAATGACAGCTATCTGCTTATTATTTCCACGCCTACTACTTTGGAAAAAATAATTTTCTAATTTAATTGCCGAAAACGGTTTATACCTTTTCTGTTTAGAACTGAAGGTAGTTTAAAGGTCTATTTACACACATCAGTGCCGTATCAGTTCCGTATCAGTATCAGTGAAACATAAAAAATTGTTGCTTAGGTTTTAAATTGCCGTGTTTATACACATCCATCACAGTGCCATATCAATGCTATCAGTGCTGCTTCAGTGCCCGTTCAGTGGTTTTAAATACGCCGGCGACGATATTTTTGTAAGCAAGCAAGATGGTACGAAATTTTGATCAATTGCATGATAAATATATTCAGACTACTTTATTTGATCGTTTACTAACTCTTTTTAACGGACTACGAGCGGATATGTGTAAACTGGCATCAGTGATCGACCACAAATAACACTGATACTGAACTGACACTGAACTGATACGTCACTGATGTGTGTAAATGGACCTTAACAGTTTCTTTTTATAAAATTCAATAGTGTAAAATACAAAAAGTTAGACATATTTTTACATCGACAGTACAGTATAACTAGCGCCCGTTGACCCCAACACTATTAAGAAACTACAAATTTTCAAAACAATGGGTCCATACGTTCTTAAAATACATATATCAAAAAATCAAAAACATTATTTCAACTTTAACACCCTGTAGAATGAAAAGGAGCAACGTTGAATAAGGCATGTTGGACACAATTGCCTCAGCTCAATTATTAATGAATCACTCTGCATACAAAAAAGCCTCCCTTAAAAGATGTTAAAGCTGAACTTTTAAAATTGTTTCTTTGCTATAATTTCTTCAGATTTTCAGGTATCATATTAAAATTTTATAGAGATTCTTCTTGTTATTAACCAAATGCTCAAGGGTATTATTATAAACAATGCCGAAAAAACAAACGTAGGAACGGTGGGGAACGGGTTATTTTATCCCTCCAGTTTTTTCGGACGTGCGCATATGGACATTTTTTTATAACGTCATAATGTAGAATTTTGTGAATATTTTATTACTCTTGCCAATTTTTCGTAAACTCGTAATTTTCGAGAGAAACTCGATTTTTGAGTATGCAACGTTAGATTAGTCGCAGCAAAATGAGTTAAAATTTCAAATTACAAAGGAACAATTTGTAAAATTTTAATTTGCTGCAAAGTGTTCTAACTTATTTTATACAGAGTGTCTGTAAATATAGGACTAGCCAGATGTGCCATTTTTACACAAATGAATGTTTCACTATCAATGTAAATTCATTTATTAAGGAAAAGACAAGGGATTTAAGAAACATATTAATTATTAATAGTTATTTATGCAACAAGTACAAAAAGTAAGTGTTTATTGCACACGACATGAAATTGTCCAAAGAGGCCGTCAGGCCGAGTTGGACAACACTATGACGTCAATTTGAACGTTTATGTTTGTCGTGATGATAAAACGCTGTAGTAGAATAACAGATGAATGCAATAAACATTTTATTGCACTAGTACAATAAAGAACCACTTTTTCCATTTTATATATGGTTCAATAAAGTTTTGTTTTTTGCATGAACATGAAACAGATTTATACTAATTGCTGCACAAACCCATTCCTAAACTTTCTGCAAAATGATTTTTGTACTTTGCTCGACAATTTGATACTTACTCTTTGTCAAAATATGTGGATGCAACTTGATGATGCTCCGCCTCATATTGGATTAAATATTATGTTACGATGATATTTAAGTTTAATTTTTCCAAATCGATAAATTGAATGCGGTAAAGACACAACTATTTAGTGGCCACTACGCTTCTCCGATTTTATTCCATTGGATTTCAGTGTTTGGGGATTTATGAAAGACAACGTTTATTCCGAATCAATTAAGAATATTGATCAACTGCAAAGGCGTATGACAAATGCAGCTGAAAAAAATAGGCAATAATTGCAGGTATTCCACAATATCAGATATTCTTTATTACTCTCGTTTATACATTTCCGAGGCAAGTGGACATATAGAGCAATTGAAATGTAGAATTAGTGAATTAAAATATAAAATTACAGTTCTCAATTTAATTTTAGTATCAATGTTCTGTTTAATAACTAATATGTTTCTTAAAAACCTGTTTTCCCTTAATAAACAATGTTCTGATACACTCTGTATAAAATATGTTGGAACACATCAGAGCAAGTTAAAAATTGTTCCTTTGTAATTTGGGATTTAAAAATGTTATTAGGTAAGTGCATCTCATTTTGCTGCGACTATCTCTTGCATTATCAAAAATAATGTATCTCAAAATGTTTTACAGAAAATTACCAAGAATAATAAAATATTCTAAACAAAATTCTATATTATGATGTTATAAAAAATCGTCCATATGCGTTTTAAGTCCAAAAGAAAGTGGAGAGATAAAAAAACCTTTCCCCCTTTTCTACGTATTTTTTAGACGTCGTTTACAATAATGCCTTTGGGGCATGGGCGTAGCTAGGATTTTTGCTTGGGGTGGGCCTCAAGGGGCCCGCTGGTCAGCCGGCTAGCCCGTCAAAAAACACATTATTAATTCATCTTTAATTTTTAGTAGATAGGAACTTAAAACAGTTACTCATAAAAACATTAAATAACAACAAAGTAATAATTAAATAAGTTTTAATTTTCTTTTTTTTTTTCTCAGTAAATCGCTCCAACACTTTTTGAGCAGAAATTTTAGTTTTTACAATTTCACTTTCATTTGTATAGCATGGTTTTTCCTTTTTCTTATCCATTTTATTGCGTCTGCTACTGCTGCTTATTTATTGTTATTTTTTTTTGTCCTTACTTGAGTGAACGATTACTTGTTTGAATATTTTTTATTTCATGATATTATTAGATCGTTTTTTTTTTCTGGGGTGGACACCGACCACTCTAGGGGGGACCGTGTTCACCCTTGCCCTCCCCTGGCTACGCCCATGCTTTGGGGGTTTGATTAATAGCAAGAAGTATCTCTAATACAATTTCAAAATGATACGTGAAAATATGAAGAAATTATAGCAAAAAACAGTTTTTTAAGTTCAACTTTAACATCAAGTGTTAAATCTGCAGGATGGACTATAAAACAGACTCATTGTCGGTATGTTCAATACCGACACCGCCCAGATAGGACAAGACAGCCTTGGGATATCTTTTTGTAGTCCATGTGATCCCAGTTTAGGATTATCCTGCAAGATATCCTAAAGACCGTATGACACGGTATAAAATTATATATAAAATTTTGCACAGAATCATATAAGCATTTTTTTATATATTTAGTACTAGTAATAATTATTGTTATTATAACCAATAACCAATAAATTAAGCAAACATAACAAATATATGGGAAAGATGCACTGGAAGTTATATTATCGTTCACATAAAAATGTATTCAGAATTTTATATAAATAGAACATGTTTTAATTTTTAGTTTTATATAGAAAACTGTACATTTTGCTTGTATGATACGGGACGAACCACTTTAATTATAATATCAAATAAAAAGCTATGTGAATATTGTAGCAGGATATTTTTATTCAATAGTCTCTTGCATTACCGCTCCTGTAGATATTCTATTGCTGCTCCGTTTTTAATTTTTTGACCAAAATAATGAGTTTTGATGGTATTTTGCGTTTCTTCGATGAAAATACGAGTACATATATATTTATGCATATGCATATTTTGATCGAATTAATATAAAATTAATCTATCTCTTAATTAATATCAAAGTAGTAAGACGCATGTTTCATATACTTTTATTGCTCTAATTTAAATTTACCGAGTATACAGGGCCGTAGACAGCCAACTCTGTCACGGGAGCTAAGTGAAATCTTGAGGGGATATCAAGATATCTTTACATAAATCCTGTAATGCGCTAAAGGTTGACTGTACAGGATACTTTAGGGAGACGCTAGGGACCAGGAAGTTTTAAGTGCATGCTCGAAAATACAGACACGTGCCACGGTTTTCAATGTTGTAGAGAACTGCCTTATGCTCAGTGAAGTTTAATTTTTTTTAAACGTTTTTCCTCAACGTTTTGAAATATACAATATGGTCGGGAGTCTAGGGGATTAAACAAAATAGTTTGAACCGAAAAAAGGCACACAACATAATAAAAATATTTTAACCTGTTGCTGCGAAAAATTATTTATAGGAAGTCCTCTCTATACCTGTATGGAAATGTGAGTAGGACACATATTCCATATGGGCACAACCTGGGCTACTTCCATCTTACGATCTGCCATAGTTAACAAAAATTAATCATTTTTCAATCGCTGAATATACAGATATGTTCTTAGCCTACATTAAGTGAGTGTCATCTTTTTTATGTAAAAATCTTTTAGTTTTCAATTTTGCTACAAAATTATCAAAAAAATATACACAAAAAGTTTAGATATTTAGAAAGTTTCCCGCCAGTAATAATTTAAATCAAAATTTGCGAGAATTTTTGCAAATTTTGCTTAAGCCTTGTCTTCATGGACGCCACGAATTATTTAATGGCGGGAAGAATGTCAACTTTTAATATATTTTGCCAACTGTAATATTTATTCTTATAATTTTCATCATAAAACTGCCGTTGACTGTCATGATAGATTGTCAGAAGCTCAAGTTAAACTTACTAACCCCACAAAATACCGATAATATTCCGGTTTTGAGAAATTTATGAAAAATTTACACTTTCCCGCCATTAATAATTTAAATTAAAATCTGTGAAATTTGTGAAATTTTTCGGGAAATTTGAAAAAATTCGCCATGTCCATGAAGACAAGGTTTTAGACGTCACGAAATAAGCCGAGAATAACAACCAGGTGCTATTCTCGGATATAAGTGCGAGTGATTAGTAATGAGCTCGTAAAAAACAATGCTTTATAACAACGCCAAGAACAGCTAAAAACACTATATATACTGTAATCCAATAACAAGAAGAAGAAGAAGCCTACATAAAATTAAATCGAATGTTGTCTATGGTTTATAGGATGGAAGCTGAATTTCACTGATTCTTGACAATGGACTATGCTAATTTCTGTTGTATATGTGTTCTGTGGATTTTAAGACAAGATTTATTCAGAATTTTTTCTTTTTCTTTTGTACTTGAAACTAAAGTAAGTACTAGGCCACCTTAACTCTGAAATAATAACTATTATTACTCAAATTTTTTGTTGAGTAGAAAATTAGGCGGCGTTTATTCAGCGAACAACGCAGGCTTAACCTCTAATATGCCACCGGTTGACAACACACCTAACATAAATATGGGAAACTTCGAATTGCTTCATTCTTTACAAGCCTACAATAGGATTCCTATTTCTGAGTATATATCAAAGAAAACCGGTTTAACCGTTGTGATAGCGGAAGTGGATGGACCTGTCGTAAATGGATACTTCTGCCTAGGTATATTTGTTCGATGAACTACTTTTGAAAACTGACAAGCTTCTTTTAGTGACTGAAGCCTTTGATGATGATGGGCTACCACACACTTTGGAACACCTCATATTTCTGGGCAGCGAAGAATATCCTTATAAAGGTGTTTTGGATTTGTTGGCTAACCGGTGTTTAGCGTCTGGAACAAATGCCTGGACTGATACAGACCATACTTGCTATACTATGGAAACAGCTGGAAGTGAGGGGTTCTTAACTTTGATGCCTATATTTCTGGAACACATTTTATACCCAGTCTTAACGGTTTTACTTATTTTATAGTGACATAATTGTATCATTTTCAGTTTTTACTTTTAGGAGGAAGGATTCATAACTGAAGTCCACCATATTAGTGGAGAAGGCCAAGATGCAGGTGTGGTGTACTGTGAAATGCAGGGCCGTGAAAATGCTGCAGAGTCTCGCTTACATTTAACTGTGGCGAGGAATATTTACCCAGGAAAATGCGGTTATTCCTCAGAAACGGGAGGATTGATGAAGAATTTAAGGGAATCGACCAATAACACTAAAGTATTTAAAAGTTTTTTAAACAAACTCTATTTATTTGAATGCTTTTTTTAGGTGAGAAATTATCATAAGGAGTTTTACAGGCCAGAGAATTTGAAAATTATTATAACAGGTCAAGTTAAGCCGGGAGACGTATTTAATTCTTTGGCTAAATTGGAGGAAAAAATTCTTTCGAAGGTATGGTGACATTATTGATATTAAGTGTTTTTGAAACTTGTGCAATTTATAGGGTGACAGAGGATCATTTTGCAGACCTTGGCAGAATCCAGTTCCTCCTCTCACAAACGACTCTAAAGAGTTGATAATTAAATACCCGACGGATGAGGAAAGTAACGGATTATTCAGCATGGCATGGCGAGGCGCTTCTTCCGTTACAGATCTGTATACAGTAACAGCGACCAATCTACTACTTAAATACTTGACAGAATACTCTGTCTCCCCTTTGCCGAAAGAATTTGTGGAAATAGAAGAGCCCTACGCCAGCAAAGTAAATATTTTCAAATTTATATTTTTATGTGTTCAACACTATAACGTTTTGTTTGCAGATATGTTACAATCTTTACGAGAACTCGGAAACTTGCGTTTACATTACGTTCGAAGACGTTCCGGTGGATAAATTACCGGAAATTAGACCTAAACTCCAAGAAGTCCTGAAAAAAATTCTAGACAACAAAGACATCAACATGGAACGCATGGAGAGCATTATCAACAGGTACAAGTTGGAGAGCTTGAGTAATGTGGAGAACAACCCCCACCATACCGTGGCATTTATGATTATCGGGCACATGCTGTATGGAAACACCAAAGAAGACGTAAGGCTGTGCGAATCATTGTTATTGTTAATTTATAACATTTATTTTGCAGTTGCAACAAAGAGTTAACCCCTTAACAGACCTATCGAAGTTTCTAAAGGAACCCCTTTCATACTGGCTGGAGATACTCAGGAAATACTTCGTTGAAAACAAATACATAGCAATTCAGTGCGTCCCAAGCAAAGAGGAACAAGCCAATATGGCCAAGGAAGAGAAGGAACGCATCCAGGCCCAGATAGATAAACTCGGTACCACAGGTCTGAAAGAAAAAGAAGAGTCTCTTGAAAAAGCTCTGGAATTCAACGAGAGGGAGCCGCCTAGCGATATGCTGACTTCTGTCCCCATTCCAAGCTTAAGCTCCATCAATTTCCACAACATTGTGAGATACAGTACTGATTCGGACACGAAGCAGCCCATAGATCTGTCTGGAACACCCATCTTTACCTACTTTGACCACTTGAAAACGAGTTTTGTTTACGTAAGTATATTTGTAACAGATAGTAATTGTTATACAAGGTGTCCCAAAACCATCAACTGCGAGTTGCTATACGTAAGCCATTTTTGATATTTGGAAAACTAATGTAAATATGTACTTGCATCACAAAAAAGTTAATACGATAAGTAATCAACATGTATAATTTAAGATTATTTTGTAAGTTACATTACAACTACCAATTAATCTTCAAAAAGCTGAAAAATTAGTTTATATTTTATCTATATGTACTTACCTATATTTGATTCCAAAATTTTAACACTAAAATATTTTCTATAAAATGAAAATTAAAAAAAAATAGAAACAAACTGCTTACCATAAATCGATATTAGGTAATTCAGGTACAGTTGCTGCTTGAAATTAAAGTTAAAACACATTTTAAGGAACAGAAAAAATTATCTCGTGGTTACTCTTACATCTGACAAATATTTTAAAAAAGGATAGATACAAATAGGAATTAATGAAATTGCCTTTCAAAAAATTTCCATACTTGTTTACAGTGTAACCTCCATTATCTGGACATAGTTTAATCCGGACATCCAATAATCTGGACGCTCGCGACGCACGGTATAATTTTTACTTGTTTAAGCCTGTCAGAGAATCTTTGCCAGCCAGACTCTACGCTGCGCGCTGTCTTATATGATTTAAATTTGCGTCAAGTGCACTGGTAAGTATTTATTGTTAAAACATGTCGAAAAGAAAACATACGTTAAATTTGCAACAAAAGCATGAAATTAGATTGGTGGATTCTGGGGAAAGTGTCAGATCAGTTGCCGGTAAATTTAGTATTGGAAAATCTACCGTTTCCGATATCTGTAAGAATAAAGCCAATATAGGGGATTATGCAGCTGTGGATAATAATTTAGGAAAAAGGAAGACTGTAAGGTTAAGTGCATATCCTGCAATGGAAAAAGCCTTATACATATTGCTGTAAAAAAAGATATTGAGTCAAAACTAACATTACTGATTTTTTTAAGATGAAGTAAGTTACATTTGTTTGTTTAGGTTTTTAATTACAGTAGAATATGTACAAACTGTTGACATTTTTCTATTTAAAGTTTTAAAATATTTTTTGTTATTTTTTATAAAGGATTACTTTTGTGTTGCTTAATAAATGTTTTATGATATATTCTGGGTTTTACTTGTATCGTAAAATTATGCTTTAGCTTATATTCAGTAATCCGGATAAATCACTTATCCGGACAAATCCCCTTACAATTATTTGTCCGGATTATAGAGGTTACACTGTATAATGTACAAAAAAAAATTCTTAATCTTATTAAACTTCTATTTGTTAACATCTATGGCCGCTTGTCACATGTGACTTTAAATTTTGCATACGTCAAAAGTAGCGACGCAGCACCGTTTTGGCACGTATATCGGCAGAAATGTATTTATTATATTTCCTGACAAACATATTTTAATGATACGATAATATCATTTTTATATATTTTCATTTGACGATCTTATAGTATTTTTTCCAAATAGGTACGTATTTAATATGGAATATACTCTATTTATTTGTAATACAGTTTTACTTCAGTTAAATGAATTGTTACAGTAGCAACAATTTCAAATTTGTATCAAATACAGGGTGAGTCAGTCCTAATGTCATTGATTTTAAGAGGAGATAGGGAATAATGAGTATAATGCGAATATGCGATTAAAAAAAATCTAGGCCTTCCGAATGCGTGGTTAAAATTAATGACATTATGACTGACTCACCATGTATACAATGAAATTTGCAAATATAAATATATTTTTTAACAAATTAAGAAGACTGGATTTTGTTCAGTTGTATATATTACCTATAACTGTTATTTTTTTCTCTAAGTAGGACCATGGTTATTATTTATTTTTTTTTTAAGACAATATAATTCTATTGTTGACCCGATTAGGAATAAGCCATACAAACCTCATAATTGGTATTGTTGGGTGACGTACCTAAATAAATAAATAACAACGATACAGAAATAAATCACCCCGAGGATAAACCAGATTTATGTAATACTTTTCAGATATTTGCATTGCTCGATACTTCTGTGGTACCATCAGAACTGAGAAATTACCTTCCACTACTCCTGGAATCTCTCCTAGAACTACCCGTGGAGAGAGACGGTAAAATAATCCCTTACGAGGACGTCGTAGCACAGCTGAACGACGACACCGTTTCCAGCTGTACGTCGATCGGTTTGGGAGGGGGAAGGTCCCTGTTCAAGTGCGGCAACTACTCTCAGACTTGCATAGTGAATTTGCAAGTCGAGGTATCCAAATACGAAATCGGACTACAGTGGATGAGGGAGCTGTTGTACAGAACCATCTTCACAGCGGAAAGGTTGAAGGTGGTGGCAATGAAAATGAATAATTCCGCAGCAGCGGTCAAACGTAGCGGAAGGAGCGTTGTTTCGTATGCGCTCAAAGGGATGTATTATTCGAAAGGTGAGAATCAATACACATTTTAGTTTAAATCTGCTTAAATTTTAATGACCTCCTAAATGACTTGATTTAAGTCTAACAGACTTCGCAACAGAATTATTGGAAATTAAGAATTTTTCTGACGAGACATTCTATATTTTAAGAAATAATGTATAGGGTGGTTGAATTTTCTTGTCAAACTTTAGGAGCAGGTAGAATATTTAAGAATAAAAATACTTATATGTGCAGAGGTTGCTTTTAAAATTACATCATAGATTTTTCTAAACCAGAAAAGATACAGAATTGGTCATCGTCTCCTAAATCAGTTTGCCTGTGTAAAGCCTTGTTCTTTTGGACGTGAAAATTCTTGCGAATTTCACAGATTTTGATATAAATAATTATTATTAGCGGGAAAGTGTCAACTTTTCGTTAATTTTACAAAACATGAATATTATCGCTATCTTCATCATTACGTGGGGTTAGTAAGCTTAAGTAAGTTTTCTGATGAAAATGATAGAAAATATTGCAGTTATAGTTGGCTTAAAGTTACAATTTTTCCCGCCATTAAATAATTCACACAAACTTTGCCTCCATGAGAACAAGACTTAATACTTATGTATCAAATCGAATGAATTTCAATCTAGAATTCTGTGTGGCGACTTCAGTTTTGCTATTTGGAATTACAAATTTAGGGTTACAGATGTCATAATTTGACATTTATATATTGACTGCAATAACTTACCTCTTAATAAATAGTACTTGTCTAATTTGCTTTATAAAAAACGTTATATATATTTTATCTGCTATTTTAAGACTAAAATATAAGACACTGTTACTATTATTGCTCCACACAGTGTTTCTGTCTAAATATTTTACATTTTTAAGAAAATTGGCTACATGCATAATAATGAACTACTCTTCTGCTCTCACTATGAAAAGCACAAATACAACTCGTATTTCAATTAATAAATTAAAAATGATAATGTAAATATAAATGTATCTTAACAAATATTTTACATTTGTCATAATTTCTAAGAAACGTCAAATTACCAATTCAAACAATTGACAATTATATAAATACAATTTGACAATTGACAAATATACTGTAGTGTGCTGCCACATACAGTGAGTCATTGCAACAGGGCAATGGAACAGACTAGATAAAGCACATCTGCTAAGATTTAGCAGATGATAAATCGGTTATTTTACAAAACAGTTTCATTTTCCAGCATTTTAAGGAGATAAGTCACATCATTCCTGTTATTTCCTAAAATTAAAAACTGTATTTTAATATTGAAAATAACATATAATAGCGGTATGTTAACTCGTAAATATGGGGATTTTCTGTTTGTTAAAGTTGGTCAGAGATCTAAAGGTTTTGCGACATACGCGTTTTACAACAATATTATAACTTAAATTTTATTATTGTTATTTCTAGAGTATTTATGTAATCACTTTGTGATATTTTGTTGCCTTTTTGTGTATTTTACTTGTTTTTTGTATTTTAATTTTATTTACTTTGGCTTTATGTATCTTGTTTCTGACCTATCTGATCTACTGTCCATGTAGTTTAAAAGATTAATAAAGATTGTATTGTATTGTATTTCAGGAAGTATTTTACCTAGCATAATCATTTTTCCTTTCAGATAGTAATGTTGCGAAAAATGGGCTTTTGCAGCAAAACAAGTTCCTAACTGAACTGATTTCGCAACTAGACAGTGATGCGAGCAAAGAGATTGTTGACAAGGTAGAAAAACTTAGGAAAATAATCACGGAACCGTCAAATGTCGTCTTATATGTGGCCAGCAACTTAGACTACTTGAAAGATCCCGTCAAACCGATTAACGAATTTCTACCTTCAGAACTGGGCGTTACAGAAAAACTACAGAGGTATGTAGTAACATATCATTCAAATTTTGTCAAAATTTTCTAATTTTTAGGTTAAATGTGACACCTGATTACAAACTACTAGACCCCAGCCCGCTAAACGGTTGCATAATAGGCATGGGTTGTTTAGAATCGTCGTTTTTCTTTCAGTCAACAAAGAGCATAACATCGTATACTGATCCAGATTTGCCAGCCTTGATGCTGTATCTGCAATATTTAACTCAAGCCGAGGTAAAAGCAACTGATTATGATTATGTTTCATCCGTGTAATATATTTTTTGACAGATGAACAAAATCCTTTTAGTTTTTTTAAGTCTTCTCTTCATCATACTACAATTTCGTTTTTTTTAATGAGCGTGCTTTTATGATTTCAATTCAAATGCCAGAATGTCATGTCATGCATTGTTCTTCTAAGAACTGTATCAGATAATTTAAGCATGTCCTCATCTTCAGTTATTGTAGCTGGAATTTTCTTTACCGTCAGTATTTCATTGTTAAAGAACAAAACAAATAATTTTTTACGAATGATGTATTTTGCTACATTGACTTCTATTCTTTCCTTCCTCATATTTCTTTGAATATACACTTTTTTTATAGCATGATATACAGCGTTAATATGACTAAGTACAAATATTTTAACCATGCGTTCACGGAGGCCTAAAGGACAACAGAAAAATTATTTTGGAATTCTAGCTTAATATTTTAAAAATGGGGCAAAACCTTCTTTTCCTATGGAAAATCGGTGCCTATAATTACTATCGTCTAAGATGACTTTAGATCTGTTACTACCATGCTGTTGTTTTTCACAGCGTTACCATATGAAGAAATGATGAAAATTAACATTTTTATTGATAATATCTAATAAGTAAGAATTAATCTGGTTAGCTCCAGTATTTTGCATTCATTTTTCGTTTCTTCATACCAAACTGTCAAAACTGCATTTTCACTAATTACAGATCCGTCAAAATTACTTGCTAACAAAATACACACTTCGTATAGATACAGATAATAAAATTGAAGGAATACTTACTATTATAACAGAAAACTCCGAATTCACCCTTGGCAGTTTTTAAGCAGTTCTGCTATATTGTCCTCAACTTTAGAAAACATCTTTACATACGTTTAAGGAAAATTCTGGAAAACTGCGCGTCCCAATATTGCAAACATCCATTATTAAATGATTATAATAGTATATTATGCAACGATCATGTAATGATCGCATAAACCATACTAGACTCGCCTTTGGCTCGTTTCGTATCCCGGTTAATGCTCGTGTATTAATAACCATTACTGAGAGTTGCATATGCTATTTTTTCTACACCCGATAAATAATCAAAAACCATAAATTTTATATTTTTATTGAACACAATAGGTAACAGTAATTATTCATATGAACTGCATTTTCTGCTTTCTCCGATATGTGTGGAGGAGTCAATGGTAATTCTTCTATATCGCTGATATCAGACATTTTGATAAATTATCGAAGTTTAGCTAGGTATCTTATGAAAATTTAATACGTACTGATTTTGACATCTAAAATAATTACATAGGAACCTAGGATAAACGTCAAATGCACAGCATGCTTGATTGAAAAATTATGGGTTTCTATTGTTTAAAAATCTGTATCGTAATGAAAAATCTGTATCGTAATAAGTATCATTATGAAACGGATTATAAAATCTGTATCGTAATGAAAAATCTGTATCATAATGGGTATCATTATGAAACGGATTATGGGCATATAAGTGCAGTGTTATAATACGGGTGTAGAAAAAACATTTAAAACTCTCACTAAAAACGGAAAACTCGGAAAAAACCGAAAAATTCACAAGGTAACCACAACCATGTTGTTATTATTATTATTATTATATGCAAACATTATTAATTATTGTTACTATTATTAGTATTATCACTATTTAATTTCCCAACAATATAAGAAGTTGGAACGAGCGTGAGTGCACCTTGCTCTAGTGGCCTACAGATGGAGCCTGTATAAAATTCCGCCTAGAATAATTGATTCCGTAAAAAATATTGCAAACGATTTCAAATAAGTTTTCAGTGTTAGCATATTTAATTTCACGTAATCGTATTTTTTTTTGTATATTTACAAACATATCGTATTCAAACGCGAAAATTACAGATATAGTGTTAATTTATGGGAAGTACGACGAAAGTGCATATGCAGCAGCAGAATACCAGACATTTTTCGAATAAACAAAATATGCTGAATCCTCGTACATATAAAAAATAAATTTGGAGATATATGTAAGATGGGGTGCTTCTATCGGTGCTACCATATTGTGTTTCTCTGTAAATAATCTAATATTTTGTAAATAAAACTTTCTTTAAAAGCGCCGTAAATCGATACATGTGGCAACATGGTGCCCTGTCACTGTCTTTGACACCTTTGACTTATATGGAATATACCTAACCTCGCAGCTGACAGGCGACGTTGTCACCGAGAAATGGGAGTTTAAGGCTATGCCTATAGTGGTTGTATTTATGTTTATTTTATATACTTATACTATAGTGTTACTGTTCTTAATTGTATTGAATAAACATATAATATGGTTTTGAACTAATTTTTTTTCGATTTATAAATACGTTTGGAAATTTTTTGAAGGGTTATTCTGTTAATTCTTATTTTTCTCTATCCTCTTAAAATATTTGTACTTAGTCATATATAACCCACACTAGATATTGACACTTGTGTCGATGAACTACACATATCAACAGCTTGCTTCACTTATATTAGAGTTTTACCTCTGAATTCGTTCATATACAATTTTATTACTATTAGTTGTCAGTCACTTAAGTTGGGTCATGCCGTTGACTTCACCTTTGTTGTTGCTTACAGCAATCATTATCTTATAAAAATCATATTATACACTTTATAGTAATAATGCTTTTATATTACCTGTAAATCACTAGATTTTCAAGGAATGAGTATAGTTTCATTAATTTTCCTTCCAGGGGCCCCTCTGGAAACAAATTCGTGGCAAGGGCTATTCCTACAACTATGCCATCATGGTTAAGGTCAACGAGGGACTCCTCTATCTGATATACGCGAAAGCGACCAATGTTGTGGGAGCCTACAAGGAAACGAAGGACATCGTTGCCAAGCAGCTGGAGATGAAAGAGTGGGACAATGCCCTGTTGGAATCAGCGAAGAGTTCGCTTATTTTTGAGATCATCGACGAGGAGAAGACGATCGGGAATGTCGTGGCATTGTCGATATTCTCCTATTTCCAGAACGTTGATTACAAATTTAATAGGTATTTTGCTGCTTTGGCCTCCTAACTCATCTGATTTTAATCCTCTATAAATTTTTTTCAGGACACTTCTCGAATTGATCAACAAAGTAACAACGGAGGACTTAAACCGAGTAGGCGAAAAGTATGTTGCGCCTTTATTCGATCCATCTAAAATTAAAACCGCGGTCGTTACAGATCCATCGAAGGCAGACGAAATTGCCGCTGGTTTCAAAAAGTAAGAGGTGCGATTATTTTTTGTTTCCTAAAAGGCTAATTGATTATTTTTAGGTTGGACTTAGATCTCAAAGTGTATCCTTCGTTGGAGGAAAGTTTTCTTAATAAATTATAATTATACACGGCACTGGTGTGAGCGTTCCCGTTAAGCCTAATTGCTGAAGATGTGATACCTCAAGGCACTTATATTAGCTGGTTATTTGTATTTCATATACTTATGAAAAATTTATCTGTTTACATGATATGATAACTAATTGTGTGATAATTTGATATATGTTTTCATTTTTTATTAGAATTTCTACCATATTAAATTAATTCTATTGTATCAATCAATTGTTTTTTTTTTCTTCAAATTCTTTGCCTCAACTGCTCTTTCTACTTATCATATGTGTGGACTTGGTTACAATACAATACGATACAATAACTTTATTCCTTTTGATTAATAATTACATTAATATAGGATCCGTCATCAAACACACATTAATAAATATGTATATACATAAAAAATTTTCACATACAATATAATAATACAGATATATACAAAATATATATCGTCATAATATAAATCAGATATAAATAATACAAACAATAATACAAGTAATAAGACAAACAAGTTGATTAGTACACGAGTAAAACTCATTAATGTCATAGAAACATTTATCGATTAGATACTTTTTTAGACATTTAACAAACATGTTGTTTGTACTAGAAAGTTTAATCTCCATGGGTAATCGGTTGAAAATGTCTAGGTCTTTAACAAAAGGCAGATTTTTACAAATATTAAGTCTCTTATAAGGAGTATAAAAGTTATTTCTTTTTCTAGTAAAATAATGATGATGATCGATATTCCTAGCAAATAAATTTTGATTATCATAAACATAAGTGCAGATTTCCAGCAAATATATACATGTAAGTGTCAGCAAATTAAAATTTTGGAAGAAGATACGACAAGAAGTTTGCATTGATACACCCACTAAAATTCTTATAATACGTTTCTGACAAATAAACACGTCGGATGCCATTGTAGCCAAACCCCAAAAACATATACCGTATTTCATTCTACTATAAACCTGAGCATAATAAACAGAAATGAGTTGGTTCATATTAAGTACCTGTTTCAGATTTCGAAGAAGGCAGCAAAAAGAAGCCAGTTTGGAACATAGTCCAGCACAATGATTTTTACAGCTGAGAGTTTCATCAATCGTTAAACCCAAAAACTTAACATTAACCGCCCTTTCCAGGATATCACCACCAACTGAAATATTAATATCTAAGTTATTATGATTCTGTGCTGTATGGAATCTTATGTAGCTAATATGAAATTATTTAAATATAAATAATTGGAATTGAACCAATCACGTAAATTACCCAAAGTAGCATTACAGTTGTTCTCAAGTATAATTTTATCTCTATGGGAAATAACTAGAGAAGTGTCGTCGGTATACAGTGTTGGAGATACATATCGTGGGAGACAGCTTTCAAGGTCATTACCATATATTAGGAACAACACCGGGCCGAGTACAGAGCTCTGTGGTACCCCGACAGATACTTCAGTTAGTGGAGAATGTACCTCTTGCACATTACAATTGTTTACTCAGCAAGTTATGTCTGTATTTTAAGAAACTAGATATCCACGTATTTGCCAAACCCCTAATTCCGTATTTTTCCATCTTGGAAAGTAGCCTATTATGATTGACACAATCGAATGCCCTGCTAAGATCATAAAATATCCCAGCAGGGCACTCATCCACATCAATATAACCAACTAGGTCTTGAAAAAAAGAAAATATAGCAGTTTGAGTGGATTTTCCTGATTGGAAACCATGCTGGACAGTTGACAATATATGAAATCGTTCAAAGAACGACTTTAATCTAAACAAAAAACAATGTTCAAATATTTTACTGAAGCTTGGCGACATCGTAATAGGTCTGTAATGGTTTACGTTCATTTTATCAAGCTTTTTATAAACCGGTACAACACTACTCAGTTTGAGAATATTTGGAAACTTACCTTCCTGAAAAGATAAGTTGACAAGATAACACAGAGGTTTTGCTAATGAGTATGCTACTTGTTTAATAAGATAGCACGATACACTATCTGGTCCAGATGATTTTTTATTTTTTAATTTATTTTTAATTGTGTATATCCTTAACAATTTAAACTACAAATGTACAATTTATTGCAATAATAATGACAGTCTTAAACGAGTTTGGCGATTTATTTCAAACTTGTGACGTATTCGTAAATCATGGACTTATAAACTGATTTGTAAAGTCTGTGAATTAAATCTACTTCCGATATTAGTGCTTAGTTGTTTTTCACTCGCCAATGGAGAAATTAAATTTCTACACAGAACTTCCAGTAGTTCAAAAAGTGTTTTGAGTACATTGTATTTTATCATAGAAAAAGATAAATATAGAACGTGCACGAAGTGCTAATCATGTTCTCTCCGACATTTTTAGGTATGTTGAAGCCAGTAAATTTAAATTTGTAAACAAACATTGTTGATACTGGTTTATTTGCCCGATACGTATGTAAATAATCATCGCTACAGGACAAATATTTTTAGCATTGTATATCTTTATATTGCATGTAATTTTTTCAAGTTGGTCCTTTGTTTTGTGTAATAACTGTCAAATTAATTAATACTTGAATATTTAACAGTCTTAATAAAATAATTATCAAAGGGTCAGCGTATATGTATAGTGCAATTGTGATTACAAATTTTGGAAATTTAAAAACACGTTTAAGGAAAATATTTTATGTATGTAAACGCAATGATTGCGTTACATTATGTTTTATGTCATAATATGTTATACCCTAGACTCAAGGGTTATACTTTGTGGAATAATTGACGTAATGGAAAACTGTCAATACGAATCATTCTCATCTTGAGAACTAGAAGAGTTTAACGGATTGATAATATATTGATTAATGCACAATTTTACACTATTCATATTCATAATGGCACTAAATTAAACTGTTGTTGAATGTGTGAATATTCATTACTCAACGAATAAACATAAGAGAGGACTATCAGCAGGTAACCAATGAAAACTGAAGAATTTTGTGATGTATGATACAGTCTATCTTTCGATAAAGACTATTTTTTGTCTTTATTTACGGGAACTTTGTGACGTCACTTGGCATCGATGGCCTCAATCGTGGTTCGTTAGTGTTATCAGAACATTCTGCAAAGTATGTCCCTAAGCTCTCATTTTTCTTCATCCATATTTGTATTTTCAGCAGTATAACCTGTTCTTTTATTAAGAAAGAAATTTATATATCTACGAGACTTATACACTACACATAATAAAATATACAATGTACAAACCTATCTGACTAGTCAATTACAATAAAGACAGAAAAAACACAGGAAATACAAAGCAAAGAAAAATGAAACACTGAGAATACAATATACTCTCAGATACATAATATACATTGGACTAACACAGTATTTAGAAATTTCAAAATTGAGAAATTTCTCTACGCTATAGAATGCATGGTCTGCTAAGAATGATTGGACCCTCTTTCTAAAGCTGTGATATTGTTGAAGCTCTTGGCTCCAATGTACAATGTTGACCTATTTCTAGGCGTGAAAATGGCTGACGAATATTTGCTTTATTTCTTGTATTATATGAATGTATGTCTTCGTTCTTCTCAAGAGAATGCTCATTCTGTTTTGTGTGTAAGATTATTTAGCTGAAAAAGAGATAAGGTAACGTTAGTATCTGTGCTTTCTTATAAAGTGGCTTACACGATGTTGCTGGTGGTACATTATACATAGCCCTCATAATTTTTTTCTAGGCTATGAAAGCTCTATCTAAATGGGGAGATGCACCCCAAAATATTAAGCCATATTGAAGGGTTAACTGTACTAATCTATAATAGAGAAGTTTCCCTTAAGTTTCTTATCATATAACTGTAAGTACTTAGTTTTCTAGTTATTGTATTTATATGAGCTCCCCAGGTAAGTTTGGGATCAACTGTTATTCCTAAAAATTTTATAGTTTCCACACATTCGATGGATTTGTTCTCTATATGTAAGTGTAGTTCATGATCAGGTGAAACATTTCTCGGCAGAAAATGCATGAAATGAGTTTTTGTTGCATTCAATGCTAAACCATTTTCCCTACAATACTGGTCAAACTCTTGAGATGCCTGTTACTGTTTTTTATAAGTTGTTCAATCTGATTATTTGCCATAATAATATTGGTATCATCAGCATATTTTATAATTTTATTTGGGGTTGAACAGAATTTACCAATATCACTTACAAAGATGATGAAGAATAGAGGGCGAAGTATCGAACCTTGTGGTTCATATTTGAATTATTGCCAATTATCAAAGGTGCAGATCAGCAGTACGACCTGTTCTTTTATTAACGATTCACGTTTGTATTTTTATCAAAGGTGCAGATCAGTAGTATGACCTGTTCTTTTATTAACGACTCATATTTGTTTGTATTTTTATCAATTACAGAAGGTGCAGGTCAGCACTGTAACTATAAAACTCTGCCCAAAGATGTGACTATCGCCGAGGGAAAAATGCAATGGCGAATGCAACAATAGACATGCATGCTAGTTGACGAGGAAGAACGTTCGGAGATACAAGAATGCTCCTTAGATGAGTATTATAATGTGATTATAATACTCAACCAAACGAACCTGGGCATCCAGATTAGCCAACTAAACTGTGCAAAGTATCGGTTTTTATGGTATAAAAATTATATTAAATTTAGCAATTAAATATGCAGATGTGCTGTTGACAGATTTCAAGCAGTTCAACGAAGTTTTCTTTGTTCTAGGTTAAAATTGGGTTTGCTTTAGGCCAACAAAGTGGTGGTAGCTCGAAATACTTGAAACATATGGTTCCTGCTTAGCATTTTTGGAACATTTTTGACAATTCAATTGATTTGTTTGGTGATTTACTTTTGAAATAAAAATTTTTGGCGGGACTATTTTTTGTTTCTTATAACTTCCAAAATGGCGGCTACCCATCATCACGCACGAGCTGCAAGGCTATAACATTTTTATTTACTTACCCATAAGATACCTTGAAATAAATTTTTAGCTTTACATTTTGCTTTTAGTTTTGAATAAGCTAATTACCATGTACTATATTTATGACGTAAATATGAACGTAACTTCTTTTTATTAAAACAATCTTAACAAACCTATTGTTTTTGAGGAAAAAAGGTATACTTGTCATTAGTCTCAGAAATTGACCATTTGAAGATAATGGCTTTTCAACAATCAGTTGTATAGTTCCTTGCACAATATTTTAATGTAGTAGACGCCATTTTAAAAACGTTGCATGTTGAAAAAAGTTATCCATAGCATTTTACATTAGAGGGCAAATTTTATTGCTTGTCGATCTACCTCCAACATATTCAATTTGCAGGAGAATTTTGGCGCCTACTACGTTAAAATGTTATTTTCTTGAAAATGCCCTGGATTTCTGATACTAATAAAAAGTGTATATATTTTTTCATCAAAAACAATGTAGGTTTAAGATTTTTTTGTTGCGATTGGAGAGTTTTGCGCTAATGTAAATAATTACCAAAAATGTTATTCAAAATTTGAGTGCAATTATAGCCAATTAATAAGAAAATTAGTAAAAAAAAATAAAAAAGTGCTTTATTAGGCCTGTAATAAAAATTGTACTAAAGCAAATTTATTTTTATCCAAGTTAACCTTAAAGTATGGTCCATTTTTTACTTAACACCCTGTAAAAGCTGGTAGTGTGGTAAATAGTGGTTGCGAATACAATTTTAATTTTTTTCTGAAAAATTACAGACCGCGCAATAATAAATTGAGATTCGTGTTCAACTACCTGAAAAATATAGAGGGGTAGACAAAATTTTATGTAATTTTAAGTGTTTTACACAACTTGGTTTTAACCACATTATAAAATTAACCCCTTTTGTTGTAAACTATAATAGATTAAAATTTTAAATGAAAATTTGCTTTCTACAATAAGTAAATAAATACATCCTATTGTTATTAAAAAAATAAATGTATTCAAAATGACTATATAGGAATATGGTTATCAACAAGTGAGCTAAAACTGAAGTTGACCAAAAGTAGTGACTAAAATTATTAATAACAGTTACGACAGTAGCATTTTTATTAAATGCTTATTTAAATTCCGAAATTTGCTTTTAAAATTAAGCATTAATATTTCAAGATTTTATAGCACCGAAAATTATATAATCAGTAAAGTAGCTACGTGTTTTATTACCTTCCATGAATATATTATTTCATATTGACGTCAATACCATATACGTTAGTACTTTGTATTCTACAATTTGCAAAAATAAACCTACGTGCTCTATTCCTATAATGAATTAATGAAGAAAGATAATAGCCAGTAGTGCACTCCGAAAGGAAATTTGGGTAGCCAATTTTAAGTAAGTACGTATCGTTTATAATTTATATTATCGATATAAGGAAAATTAAAAAAAACGACATAAGAAACTGCCATAAAAAACATCAAAGGGTTCCGCATCCAGATCGTCAGAAGTAGACAGGACCGTAATGTGACTATTTGGAAAAAACAAATGCTAAATACATATGAAAAAATAAATTAGTACATTATACTATAAGGGAGAGAAATGCGTTATTTTGGCAGAGGTGCAATTTGCTACAATGCACCGAGGACAAAATAGCATCTCTCCCGAATGGTTGGCAGTAAATTAAAAATAATGAGTAAGATTCGAGGGGTCAACCACTGCCCTAAAAATAATACATTATACTATAAGGTAGAGAAATGGGTTATTTTGGCAGAGGTGCAATTTGAAGCCCGAGGGCTACAATGTACCGAGGACAAAATAGCATCTCTCCCGAATGGTATATACTATTTTTTCCACGGTCTCATTAACTTAAAAACACATATTTTGTCATTATGAAGTAAGTAGCACCAGAATTATTGTATTCGGATTTGAGCATTTATTTAGTAGTCGTTGAGTTATTGTCATAACTACAAAATAAACAAACAAAAAGAATTGTCAAATTAAGGTGCTAGTTTGGTTTAGTTTAAAGTTTGTTTAGTGCACAATGAATAATTGTGAGTCGGAAGAGATTGTGGAGGCTGCAAATATTACAATAAGCAATTTGCTGCCTACGAAGTCAAGATCTTTATACGATGTAGCCTACAATCGGTTTAAAAAGTGGTGCGCCGAGAAAATGTTCAAGTATACAGCGAGAATGTTTTGTTGGCATACTTCAGTGAAAATGCAAAGAATTACAAGTCTTCCACATTATGGGCGCAATATTCTATGGTTAAGTCATGCTTGATAATTGACGACAACATAGATATAAGCAAATTCCCCAAGCTGATCGCATTTTTGAAAAGAACCGGTGACGGATATCAAGCGAAAAAATCGAAAATATTGACAAAGGGTGAAATCAACCGTTTTCTATCAAGTGCAGGTGACAAAGAATTCTTACTGATTAAGGTAAGATTACTTTTGTTATTAGGTATTTCAATTATTAAGTATTTTGATTTTTTATAGGTTGGATTAATTCTGGGGATTGCCGGAGCTTGTCGAACTGATGAACTAGTCAATTAACTGTAGATGATATTGAGGATGTAGGCTCTTCCTTGATGGTAAAAATTCCAAACAATAAGACAAAGATTCCACGACCCTTTCTGGTTACCGAAATATGCTTGAATTGTTTCGAAAATACCTATCCCTTTGTCCTCTCCACGTCAAGCATAAGCGTCTTTTTTTTGTACTACAAAGCAGGAAAATGTAGTTCGCAGCCAGTTGGCAAGAATACCATGGGAAAAATTCCGAGTGTAGTAGCTTCGTACTTAAAATTACCTGATGCTGCATGTTATACTGGTCACTGCTTCCGAAGATCTTCAGCGTCATTACTGGCAGATGCTGGTGTGGATATCACGACAATAAAGCGTCATGCTGGTTGGAAATCAACGACAGTCGCTGAGGGTTATGTCGAGAACTCCATTGAAAATAAGACCAAAATTGCTAATCAGGTTTTAGTAGGTACCACTACTAGCGCAATCACAAAAACTGTAAATGTAAGCGACAGTAATATTCCTTCTAATATTAATTTTGGAAATCGTACAAATGTAACATTTAATTTAAATGTCAATAAATAATTTCAATGTTATCTTTTTTTTTGCATGAAAAACGTTCTCCATAATGTAAACTCCCTTGGGAGTTTATATAGTTATACTTCCTTGGGAATAATCGACTACTTCTGTTTTAATTTTGATGTCATAGAAACTGATTTCTACTCCCGACCGTGGAAAAAAAAAATTATTTCTTACCAACGACCACGAGGACCGAATTAAGGTGGAATCTGTTTCTTTCATCAGTCCAAATGTGTCCCGATCAAAGAAAATAATTCCTTCACAAACACATTGCTTATTTACATTCCTAAAATACCAAATATTATTTTGGACAACTCCTTAAATTCGTTTTCAGTTGAAAATTTTTTTGTCCACTCTGACAACACTGATTTTCACGCGCGTACCATCAGCGGATGGAAGCTCGCCAACGTTGCCAAATTAAGTTTTAAATATAAATATTTCGTGATAATTTATATTCCCGGAGATTTTGCGTCAAAACCCGGAACCCGGAGAAATATATTCTAACCCTGAAACTTCGGGTCAAACCCGGAGGGTTGGCAACCCTGGCCAGTATCGGAATTCTCTCTGAAAGTATTGAATAGTATGAAACATTGTCTAATACTATTATTAAATGTTTGATACAAGCCACTCTGGGGTTGTAAATCCCAAAGCCTTAAAATGTTACTTTCAATAGCTCGGTATCTATCTCGGCAAACGACAAGAGGTAACCCTCAAAATGGATTTATTCGGGATATTCACAATGTAATGCTAATAATACAATATACATATATTAACTAAATAATAATTTGACGACTTCTGTTGTCGTGTTCGCGTTCTGTTGGAAATAATAATGTAAAGTTTGATAGGAGGCAAATGGAAATAACTTTGGTGTTCGATGTTACGCGGTGAGAACAAGTGTTCACACTATTTAATACTAATTTATAATAAGCCAACGGTAACAGTAATTAAAAAATACCTTAGTATATCACGAAAGCCTATGAAACACCTAGTACTGTCCTGCACTGCATGCAAAGTAACCAAGTAATAATCTAAGTTGCATCGTTAACTGTCCTCTTTGTCTTCCTTACGGTATTCAAGAACGACGTATGTCGGCGAGTTGGTAGATTTGTTGTCCTTGAGTATATAGTGTATGTAGTCAAGGCTTCGAGTAATAAAATTACCTACTCCTTAAAAAGGTTATTGCGAATTTATAAAGTGCTAATAGTTCGATATGTCATATATACATATTTGATATATCGTAAAGGATTAAATTTTATAAAGACAAGGACCCATTTCCATGATATACAGAAAGCGGTTATCTTGTTTATGAGAAATGTTACAACGTCGCATTCCAAATAGCGCCTTGCCGATATAAGTTTTTATATTCGACCAGTGGGATCGACTGAGGTAAAATAAACACTGACTGATGACGATATGTAAAATATTTCCATAATAACAACCCCGCGTTGAATAATACCGAGATGACTTAAATATTCATGATATATAGAATTATGTTAATATACTATGCATCCACATATTTTAATGATTTTTATGTCACTTGCTTGAAATTATATTGCACCACTCTATCCCACTATTTACGGTCGGTGCCTTTGAAATTTTATATATTCCCTTATATCGATGATACAAACCGTACAAGAATATTTTATACAGGCCGTATTGCACACCCCCCCATAAATACGCCTTTGGCGACGACATAAAAAGTTTGCTTGCATCTGGGTAAGCAATAGTAATAAAATAAAGTAAGGCGAAAGGTCGTCAAGGTTTTTGAAATTAATTTAATTAATGAAGCAATACTGTATTTAAAGAAAAAATGATGGACAGGAAAAACTACTTTCGTTGG
Source organism: Monochamus alternatus (assembly GCA_037114965.1). NCBI lineage: Eukaryota > Metazoa > Arthropoda > Insecta > Coleoptera > Cerambycidae > Monochamus > Monochamus alternatus. The sequence goes on from CM073431.1 coordinate 23,345,332, forward strand.
CGTAGCGATATCTAACTTTAAATGAAAACCATTTTATTAGCTTTGTTACCTACGTTTATGTTTAACCACTTTTGTAATACCATGTTCATTAAATAATCAATTTCCATTTAGATATTTCCTCCTACTAATACTGTTACCTACCTATCTCGATACCGTTAAAATAATTTAGTAGCTTTTAACACAACGCCTAAATGTCTCTACTTTGTAGAGGTTGATAACATTATTTAACAGAAAATTCTATGCGTATATATGTATGCAGTATGCACACGTTGTACATAATCGAATATTTTTTATGCGAATATGTTAATTATCGATATTGGTATTTGGATTTATATCGTGCAGCACATTTCTTCAGAGGTTGTCTAAGGTTATACCAGCTTATTGTAAAGGAAAATTTCGATTTCTGGTCAAAACAGATTTTCGATTTTTTTTATTTTTTGGTTCCAGCAAATGTGAATTATGATATTTCTGACCATTACAATAATAATTAAGTTAAGTAAGTAAGTATATTTATTGATCACATAATAAATACATACAGTATTATAGTGATAAGTCAGATTTAAAAAAGAGGTATATAACAATAAGTAACAATAAAGAAAATATATAACATATTAACAAATAACAATATACAAAAGAAAACATAATTAAAAATGAGCTGTAAGAGCATTAATATATTCACGAACAAAATAAAAGCAGTGATCGAGCATAATTGTCCTAATATTATTTTTTAATTGAGCATTGTTTAGTAACTTTATATGTACTGGACTGGAAGCTTTTTATACAGATTTAGATTTAATGAATTACTTTTTCTTTAGTTTTATTGGGTTTTTGCCACACTTCTGAAAAAATAAAGAAATGTGCTGCACGATATAAATCCAAATACCAATACCGATATAATTAACATATTCGCATAAAAAATATTCGATTATGTACAACGTGTGCATACTGCATACATATTATGCCACAAATAAATAGCTTCAGACAATATCTTAATGAATTACGTTGCGATTTTTGCAACCTAAATTTAAGAGTTCGGAATTAATTAACGGTTCTTGTTAAATAATTATGAACTTCGAATTAGTTAGATAAGTGTACATTTTTTATGTATTTCTATACAAGAAAAAAATATGTAAAGCGATGGCAGGGACATAATTTTTAAATAGAGGATTCCTAGTGTTCAAACGGCGCGACTCTATATATTATGCGTATGTATAGCTTTCTTCTGGAGTTTGCCATTGGAACATTACCCCACAAAACTACTCCAGAACTTAAAAATAACACCATAATAAGCGTTCACCAATGTTGCATCATCCAGGCACAACCTGAGTTTACTTATTAAATATATCTGACATGAGCGCTTTAATAAACACCTTCAATGTGATGTGCCCACTTAAGAGAACTATCAATAGTGATCTTAGGTCTCATCATACAAATAATTACTAGAAAATATAATGGTTTGCGTTTTTTCTTTATTTAACTTAAGGCTTTAAGGTCATTTGAAGTAAACTATGATTCGGCTTTACCTAGATCATTTTCGGCCAACCTCAAGACTGTATCTCTATATTTATGAGAACAAATCAATGTCGAATAAGTTAACTATTTTTGAAGCGTAGAATTCAGGAGCGTGCTTACTTTTTTAATAACTCTAACGACTTTTTGACATATCCGTCAAGATTATATATTTCTTGAAATCGAAGGAGAAGTTTTATAAATAGTACAGGGTGAATGGAGGGAACTCCCAATATTGGAATGGAGCATTTAGAGGACAGAAGTGAACAAAAAAACCTAATAGACATATGGTCGAATATCAACGGTTACTAGCATAACAATGAAAATATTTTTATTGCTATTTTTGCGAAAGCTGTTCTTATTTTATATTTTATTTTGAGTAGATCATGCATAGTAAACCAAACTCACATAAGTGATTACTAATTGTCACATTTATTTTTACATAGTGCGTTCGTTTAGTCGGTATTGTACACACATAATTTCGTAATTCCTGCCGCATTTAGTCATCGAGAATATGCTGATATTATTTTTATTTATGGATATAATAATATCTCTATCCCTCATTCTAATCACAGGGATTAGCCCAGAAGTCGGAGACTTGTGCGGGAGAGGGGGCGGCATATTATTATTACGCAGGCCGCATTTGCGCCCAGGAACGACTTACGTTGGTAGGCCCTAACCACTATTCAGTGCAGGAATGAGGGAAACCTGGAAAACCTCATTAATTAGGGGGGTAGTCAAATATCAACCGGTATCAATCTCTCACATTGGCCCAAGCCAACATTCTTCCACCCTACCATACCCGCAGAGAGGGCGCCAAACCTCTCCACGAATATAGCTTATATACGGTCTACCGGCAGCTGGGCTCGAACCAACACCGATCTAATCACCTCGATTCAAGTACTGACGCCTTAAACCGCGCGGCCACTGACCGACCCTATATTGCAACGCACTTGCAACGGTAGCGCTAATCGTGCAGTTGCTGAATATCGACGTCGCTTCCCGAACAGAAAAAGGTCAGATAGAAATGTATTCTAGGCAGTCGTCAACAATGCACGTGAAACTGACATGCTTCCCAGTGTGAGAATTACATCTGAGAGACAAGCTGGTCCTGGTCTGGTTTTAAGAGACTGTCATTATTATTGCAAAAACATGTACCTATATAACAAAATCGGGAAAGAATGCTGATCGAAAAAGATGAAATAGTGATATGGCGAAGAAACTAGGTTGAAATCTGAATCGAAGAATATATTAGACAAAACATGGATAAATAAAAACCATATGGTAGGTGCTAGAGTGTAAAACAAGTGTAGTATAGTGCATAATAATGTTATAATGTGCAATCCTTATAGTGACAGTGTTATTAACTAGTAGTGTACAGTGTGTATGTATGTATAATAGTGCAGTGTATTATAAATGTTAAAGTGTGATATCTGCAGAGTGCGCATCATGCGCATAAGTGAGTGATGGAGACGATGACACAGGTGAGTTAAACCCTCACCTCCTTTATTCATCTAAGTGCTGCAAATTAATCACTTTCGATATTTTGAAACTCGGGTATAAGTGCCCTAATAGCACAAGGACGTCCTATGAACATCCAAAGGATGTCCAAAGTCGGAAGTCCGGACATTCAGTGGACGTCCGTTTATTGTTCGATGGACGTCCATTGGAAGTCCTACGGACGCACAAATGTCACAACTTTGTGCAAGGGACGTCCACTACTGTACCCCTTTCGGACCCACAGATGTCCGCCTCTGTACCAAATTTGTGCTACCCTTGGATGTCCTGTTGGATATTTCGTGGAGCTCTGCATTGGAATTATAGAAATACTTTGTGATAATATATATTTATTGTTTTTCTATTTATTACATGAATAACAAATGCATATATAATTAAGAGATACAAATAAAACAACTATATAACACCTAACAAGAACAAGACCATATATAATTACATTACTCAACTTAACCTAGAATAGTTAAAGACGAGAAACTCAACAACTAGAGTGGAAATGAAAACTTCTTTATCTAAAAACGAAAACGGCTGTTGTCGGTTGTTGGTACATAATTATACTGTGACATAATTGTCTACATAAAGCTGTTATGAATTTAACCTAGCCAACAAATAATTCAATTATTTATAAATAGACTAAAAGTAGAAAATACAAATTTACTTACTTACAAAATGTGATTTATATTGCTTCAGTTTCCTAATTTATTCTTCTATAGGGTTTACTCATCAACGTTTATCTCTTTTTCAGCATCACCAAAGAGAACAGAACAGGATGTTTAAACCTTAGAGGTTAGCGCTACATTTGGATTCTGGATCCATTTTTTTTCAATACACATGCGCTGCACGAATTTTAGTGGCAAATTCAAATTATAACAGAATATGTACAATACTGGACATCCATCGGATGTCCACATATTATGTACTATCAAAATATGTCCCATAAAGAATATCCATGGGGTATCCAATATATGTACCATCAAAATATGTCCCATAAAGGACATCCATCGGATGTCCATTGTATGTTCTACCAAAATATGTCCAGGAACGAACATCCATCGAATGTCCATTTATGGTCCATGGACGTCTGTACGTTAAATGGACATTAAATGGACGTCCACTGGACGTCGTGTGCTATTAGGGTGGTAACATTTCTGAAAAATGTTCATATCTTTATAGTCAAAATAAAAATTTTCATTTTGATTGCAATTATAAAACTTAAAATCATATTAAAAAACTGTACTGACTTGAGGACTTGACTGGTTCAAATTACTTCAAATAAAAAAATATATAAATATGTTTGTAATTATTTCATCATCTATGCCGTTTTCAAAACCTTAACCTTAACTCACAAACAATTTTATATCTATCTAGTGCTAATAATATCCAAGGTTTTGGATGCTAATTATTACCTTAAATATTACACATGCTACGAGTATATACAAACTTGTTGTCATGGAATACTTTCTTATTAAATTATTTGGAATTCCCTACAGTGTAGCTTATATAAAGGAATATATTTTAATTAATAATAAATAAGTCTGTTTTTTATAAAGGAATTTTTATTAAGAAATCTACGAAAGTAATAAACCGCTAGAAGTGTGCGAATATTCTATACAGGATGTGGCACTTATAATGTATAACAATTATAAGATAATTTTTTGATAATATAATGGAATAAAAAAAGTCTTATAAGGAAAAGTTCGTTTCGAAAAAGGGCCAAAATTTATTACTACTGCACTGTGGTCTCCACATCACACTCGCGTACCCAGTTGTCTATTAACTTTAAATTCTAAAATATTACAATTTTTTAAATTTAACTATTACATATTTTTTTTGTCATGATATAATATATGAACTCACGAGGTGTGACATCTGTGTGTACATTTAACAGAAATTATTTTTTTAAATGTGCTTTTCTAAATTGACTTCTATTTTTATAGACTAAAATTTAGTTTATTTTTTCAATTGAGAACAATTTACTTATTAACTTCTAATTATTTACTTAAATTACATTTTAATAACTATCTATCACGTTTAAAATTATGATCATGTTAACGTCGGCAATTATGATATAAATGACGTAAAATAAATTACCTTATTTATATTCTCCAATTTTAAACTAAGAAACGCATTTTTTAAATATAATTTTAATTACGTTTTGATTTTAAAGTACGTAATTAAATACTAATTTCAATAAAACTAACGTTAAACTTTAATTTACCCACACTTAGGTACATTTATGTATCAATTATTCAAAGTAAAAATTAACTGTTTTTTATTTATATTACATATTTGTTTATTTATGGGAATGTTTGTTATTATGAGCAGCATCCTTTATTCATCAATTTAGATGACAATTTGATACAAGATGACATGACCAGGTCACGAAAATAGTTTATTATTCTCTATGCATTAGAAATCTATCAGAATCGTCAGTTTTGTCCTACAAAAACACCTGCTGCCTCTCGCATACTCTTCTTTAACCAACAAAAGAGAAAGTAACACAGTACATTCACTTATACCTACTTGACCTAACAACCTATCTTCTTTGTTAAATGTTATGGGTCAAGTTCATACAAATGTTTAACCCTCCGCGGTATGCGCACAACGACATGCCACATAATTAAAAATTTAACCAACCTTTATTAGAATCTTTAGATGGTGATTGTACCGCACGGAACAAATTGCTAAATATCAGGTTTTCAATTTTACACCAGAAACAATACGTAGATTGGAAAATCATACACCACAAGTCCACAAGTAAACAAATACCTACGTCGAATAAGATAAAAAATCTAGGATTTATTTTATATACTCACAATCTACTCTTTGATTACTTGCACGGACGCACTAAACAGAGCCCAAACAGCGTAGTAAATATTTTTACTTTTAAATGTATTAAATTATATTCAAATATTAACCTACACATAGGCTTCAAAATCCTACAAAGGTCGTTTGACACAAATTTGCGCTCTAAAAGTTATTTGCCGCAAGCTTAATTATCAGTTATTATCATAAGTAGATATTGTGTGGTCAGAAGTAATTTGGAATACAATGCCTCATTTAAATGAAACCCATTCGACAATATTAGTACAAATTAGTCATAACTGAAAAAAACACAAACATAAACATCGCACTTTTAGTGTGTGTAATAACCAATTCAGTATAGTATTTTAAAAATAATTTGCAGGGTGTGATAATGTTTATAATGCCGTATACAACTTTTTCAGTGTGCAGTTGGCCTGTATAGTATTAGTCTGTTCAACAAGTTTATATAAAAAAACATAAAATGCATGGTTTTTTATTTATTAAATCGCAAGCGCTTCGCCCTAGAGATGAAATTTTAATATTATTTTTTGTCATAATGTTAATACAGGTCCAGAATTTCAATATCTGGTTTAATTATCCCAAATTTATACTAATTTAACAATAACCGTTCCATGGATCAGTACGAAAGGTGAGGGTTGCAGAGAACAAGATTCTATAGACGTGCCACTTGAAAAGGGTTGAAACCAAAGCACATACAATTACCAAAAATAATGTCACGGATTTCCTAACCCGAATTTTTCTTTTACCAGAAAACAAACAGTTAATTAATCACTTATCATTATTAACTACTCAGTACACTACTGAATACTAATTACAACTCGTCTAAACACTATTTCACTTTGAAGCTCCAGGAAATTTGCAACTAAACACTCCAATTCAAGACTGTAATTCAAGACTCTAATTTCAAGACTGACTGACTCGGCCGTTTATTCTTCTTTTATAGACAAACAAATATTCCAGATATCTTCTAGCATCTCTAGATCCATGTCTCGAACGATTTTCGTCGATTCTCATTTTTTCCAGTTGCGCCTCGATACACGGCATTATTTGTTTGTTTATCAGAATCGCGTAGGGGCGATCGGGGCAATTTCACGTTTCGCGATACCGCAGTCGACGAATTGGGTGCGAGCGGGCCAAATTCCGTGACAATAAGTTGACGTCGAGTCAACGACAAGTCAACTAAGATCTTAGAAAGTACTTATTTATAGTAAGGGGATGTGATCTAGCTGGTCAAAAAGGGGAAGAAAATTATTTTAACAGGGAGTGTGCAGTTTAGCTTGGCTGACGTCTACTACTAACCAACGGTCATTTGCACCCCCGGGTTGGTGCGGCCCTGCATTCACGAGCAACATCCAAATACAAACTGAAATTCCCTTTGTGGCTTATGGCTTATGGTCGCCCCAAGTACCAACAATTTTCGGGTAGCTTCAAACACGCTGCGAATGTGCGCTATATGTTTGCGAACCACCAACAAACACGTCCAAATTGACCAGTTATGTTACATTGCAAGTTGTGTTATATGTTGTGTTGCAACTAATCTGTACCCGGCTTTATACATCCTAGGTGAAGGTAGCGGTAGGGAAGAAGACAGTGAAGACATAGTTTTTCTAACTTGCTTGGTTTTTTTTTAGACTGCCTCAACTCCAAATTGAAAATTGCTTATAAAACCTCAAGTAATCTTTTTACCGCTTATTGTTTTTTATTTATAACTAATAAATAAATAAAAGTTTCTAATATGAAAAATTTGTAGGAAACTTTCTATTACCCAGCCAGCATGTAACGTAACTGGGCACTTTTATGATGTTCTTTTTAGGTGACAAAGATACATTCATTTGTAAGGTGCCATAAACCGCTCAGTTACATAGTGCCTAGATGTAGAATGTACCATAGTGACTTTTTCGCTACATGCTTGTGTGATATCTATGGAAGATTAATAAAATGTGGAAATTTGAGGTTTTATGAATAGCATAGATTTTATATAACATGTATTTTTATAACTTTAACTAAACGTGCCTTATTCATGTTACATATAAGTACCTTTAATGTTTCCAATTTTTCCGCACTCACGACGCATAGCGTAACATTACCTTAACTTTGTTATTTCCTGGCGTTCTAGCACAGTCTATTAGTTCTAGTTTATATTTTGTGCCTGGCGTCACTGCTTTATTCAATCAAAGCCATCCAAATTCAAAAGCTGTTTTTGACTAAAGTTACTCATATGGTTTTATGCAGTTTTATGTTTGTGTTTGTTTGACTTTGGTGAGATGTTTTGTGAAAGAATATTTGGTTTTTCAGTGATAAACAATAAGTGGTAAATATGTATAAATCGATAAAAAAACTTTCGACAAGACGCAGAAGATACTGCGGCAGCAGGTATTAAAAACGATCAAGTCTCCATCACCCTTTTCGATCAGAAAAACAACAGTCCCTCTTGAACTGAATCAGATTAATCCATTACCCATCACCTCTTCAATTCCTAATTTTTAAGGAAACAACAACAACAAATATTTAGAGTGATTTTGAATTTTGTATCTTAAGTGCGACTCCAAAGACATTATATCACCCCTATGTTCCTAAGTTTTGTCTTCACCTTCTTCTTACTTAAAATAAAATGGATCTATTATTATTTTTTAAATTATTTGTTAATTTATTAAAACTTAGTTTTCTGTGAATAAAATGTTTGTTTTATTTATTTAACTTTTATTTCTGCTTATTTTACCATTAACAAAAATCATCCTATAAATCAGTTACATAAACATTAGAAATTATAATATCCTTAATACTTCCAAGTCCAAGTAGAATGTTAATATTACAAAAGTAGTGTAATTATTTACAAAAGCTACATTATATTATGTTGATACATATCGGTAATTAATTTAAGGTATATGTTTCTAATATTACTATTTATAATAATTATTTACATTAGCGGAAACCTCTCCAGAAATTTTGATTAGGGAGGTTTCCTCTAATGTAAATAATTACCATAAATAGTAATGTTAGAAACATATGTCTTAAATTCATTACTGATATGTATCAACAAAATGTAATGTATAGCTTTTAAATGTCCAAGTACATAATAAGTACTTCATAATGGAATGTTAACAATACATTAGTAACGATATTTGACGGACATCCCTTAAGTACATTACGAAGAACATTTAAAGTGATGTCTCACAAAGGTCACAACAATACTTCACCGAGATGTACTTTTAAGGCGCACCAGGGAGGACAATTGGTGGTTGTATGTCCTTCGATGCAACATAAACAGTACTTTTGTTGCGACATCGCATGTACTTAGATGCACTTTAAAAGTACATCGTCAGTATGTTGCTGTGCTGGCTGGGTAGTCATTCATTTTTGATATATCGTTCTGTATAACGTTTAGACTAGACCAGACGACTATGAACAAACAATTGCATAATTACGTAATTGTTTGTTCCCCTAGCTGAAATAATATACATCCTTTTTAAATATTATTTTTAAAGATGGACAATATACCTCTAAATAACTATTTGCAGTCTCAGGATGAAGTGGTATGTCAATTCAAATATTTTTCCACGGGTCTGCATTCCAAATACCTCTGCGGTGCCTATACTTAGTGCGGTTTTTGGAAAAAATAGAAAAGGAAACATTTTTCAGCATTTATAAAAAAATACAAATATTTACTTTGCTTTCAGTATGTGGTAGTGCGCTGGAATATTGGCATCAACATTGTACCTAACATCAAAAAATGCTTATTTTGGTGTTATCCACATGAAGCAACCCATCCGGTAGCAGTTCTGGTGTTGCCTAAATATAGCATTACCACTTTAGAGCAGTGTTTTGTTTAGAAAGCGTCAGCCAACAGATTCACCTACTTACTGGAGTCGGAAAGCGTAAACATTTTCTATTTTGAGTTAAAATTATATAGTATGTAATAAGTTGTCATAATTTCGTATCTTCTACAGTCAGTGGCGTTCTCCGTCTTCTATATGAACATATAACAGTGTAAAAATGAGTATGACTACTGTATGGTATGACCAAAACTTTTGTTGGTATAATCTCCTCTTCTCACCTGTTCTTTTATAATTAATATTACTAAATTATTACAAACATGGTTTGTGCCATACTACATTTGCGGATTTGAAATGCGGTCTTTAGTCTTATAAGTCTTGGTTTGATGGGAAGTCTTCTTCAAAACTTTTTCATGCTCATCATCTAGGTGAAAAATGTAGATTTTCATCAACAAAATTATAATCAATTTGAGTGTGAAACTTCGGTAGAGCATTCCCTATTTTCTACTTTCCCTCGCCTATGAGTCAAACCTAGAAAGTGTTTCATGACAATAGGGCTTTTATTAGTTAGTTTTTTCTATTAATTTTATTTACCCATTAAAGATCGTGCACTTTATTCCTGCACGAACCTGCAAAGTCTGCTCATAAAGGTTCCCATGTTATTTAATGGAGCATCGCACATGAGACCAGCACCAGCCGCGCTAATCCGATGTAAGTTCTATTCCCACGAAAGTCAGGGAGTTTCAAACCGTTAGAAATATTCGACCAGTTAAGTTATGAATGTGTCGCTGAATTGTCGGACGCCCTCGCTTATCAACAACCTTATTTACTTACCTTAAACAAACTGCAAGTCTTTCGTCAGATGACACTGCTCTGGGAAATCTTATGTTTTGGGTTGTATGCAAAGACGATTCAAGAGCTCGAAAAATTGTTTTGTGGCATTGGGAGATACTGATAAAAATTTCGTTGATCTCTTCAATTCAGAAAATAATTGAAATTCACCATACAGATTTCTCTTTTTATTTACGGGGTGAACCGAAAACTTTCTCACTTTCCTGATTTCTTCTTCTCGTTCTCTTCATACCTCATCGTTAAAAAAAAAATCTTCTTCCGAGCTACACTCAACTATTACTTAAAATCTTCAAAACACATATAAGTAACCTGCACAAAAAGTTGCTGGTCCGTGTTGGACAAGTCGTGCAGGTTTGCAGGTTCGCGCTGTGCTGGTCCGTGTGGGCATAAAATCTTTTAAATCTATACGTGTTTCACAAAAATCATATGTGTCAGAAGATGACAGATTTATTTGACACGGCAGTTGGAAAAACCGTCCCCTGAATAGTCGTGAACAGTGGCGTAGAGACGGGTATGACAAACACGAACAGCCAGGATTAGTCGTCGTTTGCCTCACCTAGGGCCTACTGATGAGAGAAAACAAGCTTGAAACCGGTATATATCTGAAGGTGCCGCTGATGAATGACCTGTTTGGCTGTTTGCTATAGGTTTTTCAGATGTATTTACTGCTGGTCGAGGCATTAGCCCGCAGAGAATGGTATCCTAAAATTCCGTTTATGCAAATATCGTAAGGCGCATATATGTGCGTAGTCTCTCAGTAAATTACCTTTTAAACACGCTATTTTAGCGAAAATTTCAGCTTGAAATACAGTAGGAAAGATTGCCAGGCTGTAGCTTCTTTATCACTTGGGTTTCAATCTTACTACACCAGCATCAATTCCTCTCCATTCCTTTTATTTGAGTCTTGAATTTATGGAAGTTGATTTCTGAAGTCATTCTGTCATATCTCTATTACCTGGAAAGATTTCAACAGTAACATATTCACGATATTGCACTGCCTCGTATTATTCTGCACTCACTGTTATTCCTGATACACTACACTACCATTCTTGCATGTTTTTCCAGCACAATTTGTAGTAGTGGTAGATTTAACAAAACCTCCAAGGCACTCGATGAAGTTGACGGTATTATATACCTATACAAACTGGTTTCTGAAATTTAGTCGGTTTATCCTTTTATTCAGTCATCAGTGTGATCTTAAGCTACCAAACTACTGCACATTATAGAACCTAGGTCTTATTACAGTCAGTACAGTACCTTCAGTGATAGTCAATAGGTTTGCTCTATTAGACATCGATTCGATTGTAATAACTTCATTGAACGTTCATCGCTGAACGTAGAAAAACAACATATTCAGAATCCAATAGATCTAAGTAATGCCAGAAGTAAGAAAAAGAAGATTTTGGGCAAGACTTTACTCGGAAATAGTTCAGTTATACGCAAAAGTTTGAAAATGTAGTATTTTCATAGTTTCTCTAAAATTTTCACGACAACTATTGCCATGTCCCTCATTTAGAGATTCGAGAGCTGCTTTCTTAATCAGAACGAGATACGTTGCTCTGTTGTTTGATGTATAGATCCATTTTGAATCGATCTTACGCATACCATACCATACCATGCCATTCTACGAGATTCTGCTAGCGAGTTTCGTTGTTTTTTTAAATAATAAATATGCAGACATCAGTAGCTTACCGCCACTGGTAAATGTTACATCAACCAGTTGCTCAGCTCAAGAGGGGAAACGATTTGAGGCCGGTGAGCGTTCAACCCGCCGCCGGTCATTCCGATCGAAGCAGGCGTTGCATAGGCGCGTTTCCACGTTCTGAAAAGTCGCGCGACGCGTTTGTTTGTTTTTGTGAATCGCGGCGGCCTTATTGATCCCTAGTGACCTACCGAGATATAATAACTACTAATCGCGACATGCGTCGTTGAGTTCTAGAACGAGGCGATTCCAAGTTGTGTTTGGTTTACCATGAAGGAAAATAATGGTGCTAATGGGAAGGTAAAATACTTCTATCATATGGAAATGAATGATAACTCTTGCTGGTTAATAACTAAAAAACACTTAGAAAGTAGAGCTTATAATACTCATAAATTACATACAGAGTAGTTCTAAGATAAACGGTATCTGAGTTATAATAATTTGGAAGTTTCCAAGCCATTCAGAAGTATATCTTCAGTATTTTTCGTTAAATTATCCACGATGATTTTAGAGAAATATAATTAAAGAAATTACCAACCATCTCTTAATAATAATATTACCGACATTAACAAATACAATACAAAATAAAAATATATGTACCATGTCGTAAACCAATCGTCTTATTTTAAAGGATATAAAAATAATTGATAGCTCTATACAAATTTCAAACAGCCTTAACATAATTCTGTATTAATATTGAAACTAGAAATTTTCTATATTTTTAGGTAGGTATTAATAATATTGTGTGAAACTAACTACTCGTAGACAAAAGCCCCAACCAGCGTTGAATTACACCCACAATATCTACCCATATATTCCTTATTATTAGCTTTTGTAACATTTTTTACTGTATTAGAAAGGTATTTTAAGCTAATATAAATGAAATCTCCTACAATTCCTATCAATGAAGTCATATATCAGAGAACATACATATGACTTCATTGATAGGAATTGTAGGAGATTTGATTTATATTAGCTTAAAATATCTTTCTAATACAGTACAAATTTTCTAGTTGGTACTTTTAAGAACAAAAGTAAAATGAAAAAATATGTGTATCATTGACAATTAGTTGCAGTTTGCTAATATAGATTTCATTTAAAATGGTCAACTATTTACCTTGAAAACAAATGCTTTTGCCGACAATCACTTGTTTTTTTTTCCACGCAATTAGAATCATTATTAACAACAAAAACAGATTAAATATCCTTGAATATTGACCGATTGGTTTGTGTTTTCTAACGAAGACATGCTTTCTCTCATTTTATCTGATGAATTTGAGAGATGTTCACTTTATAACACAAATAACCATTAGTTGTGCATTTGAAGGCGATAAACTAATATTTGTCAATTTGTTTTTGTAAGACTTTCAGCTGAACGAAACATTGCCGTTTTTGAGCGATAATTGTTTTATTGAGAAGAGGTCAGCGAGAAAGTAATATCTATTATATAATGTGTTTAAGTAGGTATTAAAAACAAATACATTTAAATAATGGCTGATTGAGAAAAATGTCATTATATATTTATAATTACTTTAATGCTTTCTTATCCGTTCCCATTTCTAAAAATTGATTCAGTTTGAAATGCCAGAATAGGATTTATGTTATTTGCTATTTTTTAAAGAATTTATCTGTGATGTTAGTAAAAAGACATAGAGGGAAAGTGTGTCAGTAGATTTAGACTAACTACAATCATTTTCTCCACGGCAGTGGTTTTCTACTTATACACGTAGAACTGTTGTTTGCCATTTACTTCCTCTTTGTTAACAACGCTAATAATTTGAGCAATCTCACTATGAAGTGCGTAGATATCAATGGAGTCAATATTGAAACTATTCAGCAGCCAACGAAAACTAGAAAATTATAAAAATTTGTGGGGAATTTATTTCATTACTTTTACTAAAAGGTACAAACTAAATAAATATGCATATTTGCTAAAAAGAGATAAATATTAATGGGTACAAAGAGTTACAACTTGGTAATCAAGAAGTTTCTTTGTAGCACGAACTATTGGTTCTGCATGCTAAATTAACATTTTATTATTTACAAGCCACTAAAAACAGGTAAAAGTTACTTTGTTTTGTTAAGAGTCTAAGGTTGTTACGGGTGAGATAGCAAAGTAAATAAAATTACAATACAAAAATGTCACAATTGCAATATTGTTTTAAAAGAAATGTTATTTTTCCACAATTTCACTGCACTCTTAATATTTTGTTTATTCACTGTGACTACTATGAACTTTTGCAAACAAGTTATTTATTGATATTGGCAAGAACTTGATTTATATAAGTTTATTATATCATTAATATTAGTAGTTTTTTTTTAAATGTCAACCTTTGAATTTTAAGCTTGAAGATAATGGGACAACTTTTTACAGTTTTATCGGTTTGGCAAATTGAAATGTGTTAAACCCTTGCTCGTAGTCAAAACTTTTTTCGGGAGAGTAGAATATTTTTTTCGGCCAAACTGACAACATAAATATTAGAAAATTCTAACAATGATGTTAGCAACTCTGATTTTAATTTTAGTAACAAATACAGAATTAACTACCATGTGTTCAGGGAAGCCTGAAAGATAATAAAACAATATTTGGGAATTCTAGCTCGAGGTTTAAAAACTGGGACAAAACTCTCTTTTCCTTCGGGAAATCGACGCCTATGATAATCAATGTTCGAGATGACTTAGATCTGTCAACTACAACGGTTTTTTCCAAAATGTAGAAACGACGAAAACGATTAATCATTAATAATAATAACTAATAGGTAACAGTTAATCCGATTAGCTGCAGTATTTTGCTCGTTTTTCGTTCTCTAGTTCCAAACTGTCAATTTTCACTCGTTACAGGTAAATCAGTATTACTCACTAATAACAAAACACAGACTGCGTGTACAGTTAAATAAAATGCACATTTATCTTAAGAAAATTTAATGAAAGGAATGCTAATAGATAACAGAAAATTTCGAATGCATTCGCGGCAGTCTTTAATTATAAAACCTTGTACTCTAGAAAAACAAACCGCATATAGAATAGGGCGAACCATAGTATAGGAAAATATCTGACACAAATTCCTTTATTTAATTAAGTACTATAAAACGTTTAAAACTGAAAAAATATTCATTAAAAGCACGGGATTTCAATTTTGACAACGAATTTTATTACTTAAGCCTGTTTCAGAGAACAATGTAGTGTTGCTGGTAACATCCCCACCACCAGTGTAATTTCAGTGAAATAGATAGATAGATTTTATAAAGTTGGATTTGTTTTTGTTGGCTATGTTATGTACAAGTGTTGCTCCTTTGGATAATTGAAGTTAGAAATTTTAAACTTCACTCGACTTCAACAACGAATTCAATTAATTTCATTGGCTGAAAGTCACGTGACTTAGTGTTGCTGGCAACACTACGTCGATCGCTGAAGCTAAATTTAGTCTTCCATTTCGAAATGTCGTAGATAAATAGGGGTTTAATATAGTTTCGAAAAAAATGCTCTCGCTTTATAAATAAGTTTGGAAATTTTTTGGCGATTCCGTTAATTCATTTTTTTCTCTATTCCATCTTAAAATGCTCACAATTAACCCTGTATACAGAAATATTGTAATGATTATTATATACTTATTATACAAAATACAATAAGACATGATACCAAATGCAAATAATTAATTTTGAAAAAAGAGTGTGCATATGGTACAGAAAAACAAAATATAATCTATCTTACAAAATTAGACATTCTTGATTTATTTGAAAATATTTCTAAACGACATTGATTGTTTATAATAATACAGCCTTGAGTGCTCATCAATACTCAGTGCCATATCATTTAAACAATTTTTGCTTCTAATTTCGGAGTGCGTTTGATTGAACACACATAAACATCCCTCCTGGCTACGACTCTGAAGTCTATAAATTAAGTTAATAATAAGTATGCATTTACCGATATATTTACATAAAAAATATACCTAATAAAATTAATTGCTTTACACATTTTTTTAACGCTAAATTATATACAAGCATTAAATACAACAGCTAACATTACCAGTAACGTATTTTACGTAATAGGACTTTTTCATTGCTTCGTTTCCAATTTTATAGAGCATAGTAATTTAAAAGTCAAAATAACCATATTGATAGCATTATTTTTAAATCAACAGCTTTAGCATTACATTATGAATATAATTATTTCCAACTACGCCATACTCAATATCATCAAGGCTTTTTGATTTCATTTTATTATGTGTGATATAAGAAATAAAATGAATGGTGCTTGAAAAAAAATATATGTTTGATGCACTACAGTGCATCATCGGTTTATCACGGGCTCCTTTTTTGATCTGTACACCACTGGATCTTCAACGGTAAAACGATCTGTTAATAAATGTTCTGTTTCAAGTCAAAAATAAATAAATATATTAATATATAATATTAAAAACATTCTTATTAACATTTGTGGATTACCTTGAATGATTTCGATTATGGTGTTTTTAAAAGACCATAAACCTTCTTAAGTATTATATTTATCATTACTATACATAATCGGTTTCTTCTGTAAATAAAGAGAATTTAATTAAAAAATGTTGTAATAATGTCGACAAAATTTTGAAAATCAGAAAATTAATTAAGCGTTGGTTTTATAAGCTCTAGGTATAGAGGGTTATTCACAACGGCTTAGACCAAAGATATACATACAGGGTGCACCAAAATAATTGCGACATAGAGCAAAATTCAAGCCAAACTTACCTTAGTCAAAAGTTGATAGTTAAAAAGATACAGCTTTATTTTCAATATTTGTAAATAACTTCAAAAAACAGTTAATTCTCCCACCTTTTTTATCTGAAAAAGGTATACCTTGTTGAAGTCGTTAGGGATAACCGTTTCTGAAAAAATCCTATTTGAAATATTCAGTGCCTTTTCCGCTGAAAATACAGCGAAATCTTACCTGAAAAAGTTATTCAGAATGGTAAATTATAATGAAGTTACAAAGAAGATCGGCCTGCTTTGATGAAATCTTTGTGCTTTGTGCCATTGTTGAAAATTCGGTTTTATCAGATCCTGCCGATCTTCTTATAATTTTGCACGTCGTCATAACTTTTTCAAGCAAGCAGCATTTTGCTGCGGAGAACGCTCTTTACCTGAAACCAAAACAGTTTATACTCCGTGCACTGAATATTTCAAATAGGATTAATTATCTCTTTTAATGTTTACTTCAAAAACGGTTACTTTTAACGACTTCGACAAGGTATACCCCTGATCTCCAAAATATATACAAATATTTGCATTTTTAAAAAGTTATTTACATATATCGAAAATAAAATGTTAACTTTGGCATCCTGTATCTTTTTAACTTTTACCTAAGGTAAGTTTGGCAGCATCGTATTATTTTGTTGTCAGGGATCTACTCTTGCTCTGTTGCATTTATTTCCGGATACCCTGTATAAAGATCTTGGTTCCAAGCACAGTCTGTAACTGTGGTTCCAAGTATATTTTTTCGATTTTTCTGATTTTGCAATTTTTTCCGTTTCTTCAAAAGATTCTCGTTACAGTCATTTTATATGAACATAAAATTCAAGTTAGCCAACTTGTCATTATTTAGTATTGTCATTCGTTTTATAAGTTTAATGATGTACCTAATGCTAACTAAGAAACAAAAAAAAAATTAAAATCGCACAAAATTAAATTTAATCGTTCGTCACAAAGTCTATACATATATCGGGGAAAAAGAATTTTATTTTGCAGCTGAAGCAAAAACTATTTACTTCGTATTTGGAAAAAAAATTCGCCTATTGAAATTGGTAAAATGTAACTAGAAAAATAGAGCACTTGATATACGGGATATTTTACGGTGACGGCCTATTATAGAATATTTCAGACTATTTCGATTTCAATTTCGAAAATGTAGGCTTTGGGGTTTTCAGGGGTGTTTTCTTTAAATAAAATAGTGTCACTCTTGAAGCACTTCCGGTTATACCGGAGGTCGTCACATATTTGCTTATTTTAAATGCAACACTGTAGATTTTTGCATATTTAGGTGCTATGAATAATTTTAGGGGGACAATGTCTAAGGGTCCTCAAGATTTTCAATTCAATAAAAAAAGTTGCTTTTCGAGAGCTTAATTCAGAACTACCCATTTTTTACATCAGACAAACTGAACTATTGATATGTTACAGATAGGGTGGTAAAAATTTATTGTCGAATTTGTATAACTTCCAACCGGCAAAACTCGGTTTTACTAACTACTGGAACTATACTCGCGTCAAGAATTCAGACGTCTTACGTCACGGCTGACGTTACACATTTGTTTTTATTGTCAACGTAATTTTCGATATTTGGTCGCGTTAAAAACAATCATTTTTGCAATTTAGTGCAATATATAACGCAAACTTTTACTGTAGTATATAGTTTAATTACTATCAGTTGCAGTTTCTTAAATATTTTGATGAAAATATAATAAATTATTCATTTGTTCGTATGACGTAAGTCGTCTGAATTCTTGTCGCGAGTTATATATTTAATCAAAAACTTTCGTAGAATTTTACCCTTTATCTATCCATACTAGACTTTCATAACAACCAAATAAATGATGACTTATGACATATTGTGGTAGGTCTAGGCCTTTTAAGTAAACATGACCTACAAGTAACGATAACGGTGGTATTCATAGTAATTATGCGAACAACTAAAGGATAACAATAACATATTTTAACAATACCTACAACACCATTTTGTTTCAATAAAACTTGTCTCATCTGGACAGTACACAACCTATTAAGATGAAGTCACGAGCGTCCAAGTTGTACATACGTATAGATATAAAATGAAACCATCATAACTTGAAATGCCAATACCTAGAGAACTGTTACCGTAGGTGACGTCCTTTAATAGTAAGAGTCAAATAAGGTTTTTATTTTAATTTCTCACGTTGCCAATGTTTATTGAATTAAAAATTTATTCTGCAAAAGCTATTAAAGAAAAAACGAAGAACTTTAACACCCTATATCTCGATTACCTTTAATTTTGGGGAATAGCATAAATTTAACCCAATTGCATTATTTTTACATACAGAATACGTCACTACCCATTGTCCCATTACTAAAGGTTCACCCTGTATAGACTTTTATACAAGGTTGTAGTGAATGACCTTATATAGCAACAATCCAACCACAAATTATTCTCTTTTCAAAAATTCATATCACTTTCATGTGGAATACTATAATAAAAATTCTACTAGAAATCTGTAATCCAGAGTACACATTACATTACAACTATTTCAACCTTTCACTAAAAGATGTCGCTACAAGTTCTACATTCCACAACCCTCAAATATATATACAACCATACATACACGCTTCCACCGTGTCCTCCCGTACTTAACCTAACGATTGACGATATAAAACTGAAATTCCAGGTGCACGAAAAACACCAATCGGAAGACGTAGAGACCGGCGAACTTGTTAGCTCCGACGACATAGGTAAAGGAAAGACGGTCGCCACGGGGCGAAGAAGCATAAAGACAAGACCAGTACGAGTGCTGTTCCGTCGCTTAGCGGCCATGTCGCTCGCCCTGGCTGTCCTAGTTGGTTTGGGAGCTGCAGTTTGGTATTTCTTAGGATGGGTGTCTCTTGTGCAGCTGATCCTTGTAGCCGTGGTGGCCTATATTGCGGCAGGAAAATATAAGTGGCTTTACGTGGCCTTGAGAACTGCGCCAAGGGATTTGAGGTAACCTTTTTAATATTCCATTGGTGGAAAGATCGAATTCTGAGTTCAAGGTTGTTGAGGTGGAGGTGTCGGCATAGTGTGTAACCGCTAAGTGGGTTATTTACATTTTGTCGACTACACATTTATGTTATTAATATATAATCTATAATTTAAGTAGTACAAACTTGCGTCTTTTTATCAGTAAATGTGGCATGTGTACAGTTAAATATTACAAGCAACAAATCTGTATAGATAATAAATCATTAATTATACAATAATTTAAAATTGTTTGTTACCTAATGACTACTATTTTAGTAGAAATTTTTCACGTAAATTTTGCTTTTATTACCTCATTAGGGTTCAAGGTTCAAGAGTTATCGCACTTAATTTTTTTTCACAAATCAATTATTTCTACTTTTAAATTTTTTTGCGCCTTTCAGTATTATAAAATTATTCCCTATTTTTTTAAGTTCAGAAGAAAATTATTTTGAGAATTTCACACCTCCTGCCTTTATTTTAATTCGTTGCCATGGCAACCAGAAAAATTTCCGGAATTTTTTTTTCGTGGCGATAATTAAGTGGAAATTTTTTGACAGTGGAGAAAGTTAAATTAATTAAAAATGTTAAGTTTGATTTATACTTGGGGTGTGAAATTTTCTTACCACACGAGCGTAAATATTATTCCTGGAATTTTTTTCGATTACGAATATATTTTAAGAAAATTATTCCTCATCACTGCACGACTCGGGATAATTTCTAGAAATAATTTAAGCTCTTATTATAAGTGAAAATATTTTATCTCCATTTTTAAAAGGGAGATGCGACGATTAATTGATTGTTGAACGATGAAAACTGATTATTGATACAATCAAAAATCAGATGAGATTGCTGGAAATCTGTTCACTATAGTATCTAGTAATAACGAAAGATTATTTCCAATGATAAGCAATGATGAATTGATGCCAATTAATAATAGGTAATAGTTCCTTTATTGCGTAGCACAGCGGTAAATAAACAAAATAAAACAAATAAAATAAAAATATGCTGATACATTCACACCACAAACCTTAGGTTTGTAATTCACACCTTCTGTGCTACTCTGTAGCAATTTTTTTTCTCTGACCAACGGTAAGTATGGTAACATATAATTATGACAGCAAACAGGTTTTGAATATGTAAGAACGTCGCTCAGATACCATTTTAGGATTGTTATATTTTATATATAATTATTACAAATAGGTACACTTAAAAACATATGTACTTACTGTGAATGGTTTTCTTAGAGCTCTTTTCACAACATAGAATAATAGTTACAGGTGTTTAAAATGACTTGTTTCTTACAAGAAGCGTTTAATGTACAAACGTCTCGTAGCCAGTAGTCCATTGAAATGTTACATTATTTTGTCCTTAGCGTGCATTTTTTAGGGGACGCAATTTTATTGTTTGGATGTGAGGGGGGGGGTCAAAAAAAGGTTAACTTGAAGTTTGTGGGGTCACAACCCTCGAGGTTTGGCCTCCATCTTGGAAAAGGCGGTTAAATTGTTTTTAGCATTTATTAGGTAAACTATTGGTCATATAAAAATTTTGTAAAGACATTTTTTATTGCAAGTTGAATCCTCTACAATTTTAGTCCATCTTGGAAAAGGGGGTTAAATTGTTTTTAGCATTTATTAGGTAAACTATATTGGTCATACAAAAGTTTTGTAGACATTTTTTATTGCAAATTGAATCTTCTACAATTTTAGTCCAGTAACTTTTTGTTGTAAAATCAAAAATAACAAAGATATTAAAGAAAAACCATCAACATTTTTGAACAAAAAAACAAAAATTTTCTTTTGGACGCCATAACTTCTTTATTTTTTTATTTAGGAAAAAATGACATCAGAGCATTTTTGTAGAGTGGTTTTCAACGAAGAATTTTTATGTAACGTTTCAATGGACTATAGAAAAAATTAGTGTTCACTTCACAGCGCTGTAAAACCCAAACTAATGAATATAATAAAAAAAGTATATAATAAAAATTCTTCGTTAAAAACCACTCTACAAAAATGTCATTTTTTTAATAAGAAATAAATCAATTATGGCGTCCAAAAGAAAATTTGTCCAAAAATTTTAATTGTTTTTCTTTAATATCTTTGTTATTTTTGATTTTACAACAAAAAGTTACTTGACTAAAGATTGTAGAGGATTCAATTTGCAATAAAAAATGTTTTTAAAAAAATTTTGTATTACCAATAGTTTACCTGATAAATGCTAAAAACAATTTAACTTCCTTTTTCCAAGATGGCGGCCGAAGTTGGAGGGTTGCGACCCCACAAACTTCAAGTTAAGCTTTTTTTTACCCCCCCCCCCAAATCTAAACAATAAAACTGCGTTCTCAAAAAAATGCAACCCCAAATGTAACGTTTCAATGGACTATAGGGAAAATTAGTGTCACTTCACAGCGCTGTAAAACCCAAACTAATGAATATAATAAAAAAAAGTATATACTAAAAATTCTTCGTTGAAAATCACTCTACAAAAATGCTCTGATGTCAATTTTTTTTAAATAAGAAAATAAATAACTTATGGCGTCTAAAAGAAAATTTGTACAAAAATTTTGATTGTTTTTCTTTAATATCTTTGTTATTTTTGATTTTACAACAAAAAGTCTACTAAAATTGTAGAGGATTCAATTTGCAATAAAAAATGTTTTTACAAAATTTTTGTATGACCAATAGTTTATCTGATAAATGCTAAAAACAATTTCACCCCCTTTTCCAAGATGGCGGCTAAACCTCGAGGGTTTTGTGACCCCACAAACTTCAAGTTAAGCTTTTTTTGATCCTCCCCTCACATCTAAACAATAAAATTGCGTCCTCTAAAATATGCAACCTCAAATGTAACTTTTCAATGGACTACAGAGAGTTTTGCTGGTTATGGTTACTATAAATTGTTCCACTTTTGTTTATGTACACTCACAAACATCAAAGAAAAATTAGACAAAAATGAATCGCACTAGCTGTACGCGCTAATGTGACTAATTTCTCGGAAACCTCAATTGTTTACTTCATTAATACTAATCCAAAAATCAAATTATGAACAAATTACGTTAAGGGCGCTTTTGCTAAGCCTTAATTGTACCTTAGCTTGTAATTTCGTAACATAGTTTTGCATATTATTGCAGTTGTATTTTTATTTTTCAAAATGTATTTGTAGATGACAAACTATTCGTTTTCGACATTTTTTTTCGTAAGAGTTTTTTTATTGCATTTTGTCAGATATATAAGCCCCTAAAATTACGGCACTCATATTCTGGACACTATTGTATGTACCTATGCTATTAAAGATAATAAATTTGAGTAAAATTAAAATATTATTCCAACTTTAAATATTTTATTGATATACACAATTGGATTGGAAAATGGCATCTGTTAAACCGTTATTTTGGGAATAAACGATAATAATCAGTTAGTACTTGATAAATCTTCTAGGAACTTTATTCTTGATTTAATACAACGCCCTACCCAACAACGTAGTCAGTACTAATAAGCGACGTCACCGCCAATGAAACCGTATTTTATGGTAGTGGTGAACTTTCAAATTCAGACCAAAAGATAAAAGTAATACAAATTTATTTATAAGTTGCATATGCTTTAGGTCTTATTTAGAATATATATATTCTTAAAGCAAATTTTGAATTGCGGAGGAACTACGGATCGACCGATATATGATTTTTGGCCGATACTGATACTGATAATCGGCTGATAACGATATATCGGTATATCGGCGGCAATTGTGGTTTATGCAAAAAATCTGACAGTACATTTGTAGTTTTGCAATAAATCTATTTGGACAGCAAAGACAAAACAGCAAATATACAGGGTGTCTGGAAATTATCCGGCTAGCATCTGATAGGACAGAAAGCTTATTGTTTTTAGATCAGAACTTGCCAAAACTACATTATAAATGTTTTTAAAATAATGTTTATGTTTTGATGGGTTATTATCATGTTTTTATTGTTTTTGTTCTCATGCCTCTAGCTATATAAAGATTATAATGTTTTAAGAATTCCATGTAGGTATATAACTAAGTTATACCTATATGTACTTATTTTTAGTAAGCATTTGTATATTAAAATAAACAAAATTATTTTTAGAATTTTTTTGCCAAACAATTAATTGTTATTGTTATTTTTAGCACTTCTATACAAATGATGTATTTTCAGTGTTTTATTTGTTTTTTAAAAATATTTTTTTATTAAAACCATATATGTATATCGCTGATATATCGGCCGGTACCGATAATCTTCCAAATAGGCCGATATCCCATTATATGAATCGGTCGATCCATACAAATAAACCCAGTAATTTTTAATAATAAAAAGTGACCTTTAGAATTTTACCCATATAATTTTTGTGACAAGTTTTTAATTGTTAATGGCACATCGAAGCAAATATATTTTTTTTTTATGACTGGGAGTATTATTATTGTTTATAAAACAACCATATACACACTTATGTGATTTGAAATTAAATATTATGGTAAAGAGGAAAATCATTGTAATTTGAATTAAAAAAAATAACGAGCTAAAGAAAAAATTCTATTTGACTTTTAAAACCTTAAAAGGTAATTTGAAACTGTTTATTTTCAGAGCTCTGTACAAATACATAAGACTTCTAATTCAAGTGAAAAGTCTCCAAAGGAAAAATTTAACGTTGGCAGACGTGTTCAGACAAAATGTTAAAAAACATCCAAACAAACCTTGTATCATTTTTGAAGATCAAGAATGGACCTTTGCTCAAGTAAGGATACTGTTAAAGTTTATGTGTATGAAATATAAAAAAGTATTTAATGTTGAACTGTAATGCCAAAAATTACCATTCAATAGAATTTCTCATTAATATTTAATATGTTACAATCGAAATATTCAATCAGTTTACTTACTTACTACTACTTATACTTTCAGATACTTAATATTAATGTTTACTTAAAATTAGGTATTAATTATATCCATTTCTAGGTTGAAGAATATAGCAATAAGATAGCGAACTTATTTAAAAGCCACGGCTATAAAAAAGGTGACAGAGTGGCCTTATTCTTAGAGAACAAGCCCGAATTCATCTGTATATGGTTGGGCTTGTCTAAACTAGGTGTCATCACCCCTTTAATAAACACCAATCAAAGACTGAATTCTCTCGTACATTCTATAAATATTGGCAAAAGCCAAGCAATTATTTTCGGCATCGAATTAGCAGATGGTAAAACACACAGTTACAAGTACAATAAATTTTTAATATTTCATTGTTAAATTTTTTAGCCGTGAAAGAAATATTGGACAAAATCGAATCTAAAGTAGCTCTTTACCAAATTAGTTGTAACAATAATGTGGGTATAGCAGATCAAAAGTTCCACAATTTAGATGTGCTGCTTAAGGATGTTCCTGATACTCCCCCTCAGATTACAGACAAATTGGGCCACCACGATTGTATTGTGTATATTTATACCTCTGGAACAACTGGACTGCCAAAAGCTGCTGTTATTAACGTGTCAAGGTTAGTAAGCTTAATTTTTATTGCTATATGTTTTAGTACAGACCTTTAACTGTTTACAATGGACTTCTGAAACTTACCCTGCTAAACTATGCACGCTATTCACCGTAGAAATATCTATAAATGATCATGTTACATTTTTATTTTGCTCATAATGTTGAAAGAAATATAATGCTTTTTACCTAATGATAGGGTGTATGCCTATAAAATATATGAGAAAATATTACATTGGTAATTTTATCTTAACATTTTTATTTTGTCGCAAGAATGTATAATAGCTCAATGTCAGTGGTGAATTATGACTTTTTAGAGCCTGATTCAGTTCAGAAGCCCTTAAGTCGCATACTAGCATATTTTTGTCGGTTGTCTAGGGATGAGGACAAATTATTAAAAAAAAAAATGTAATAGGTAATAAATTTATTTATATTCTAACCCAGAGCAAAACATTAATTGAAATTCCAAAGCATATCCCTTGGAAAATTGTAAATAAATAACATAACATCAGAAATACGTCAGTGTTTTGCTTACGAAGAAAGTGCAAATTTTCTTGGCTTACAAAAATATTCAGCGGCTAACAGCATTTTAGTCAGCATTTTATTCAGTCTGAATCTATTCTAATAGATATTAGATTGTTTAAGTTTGTTTGTTTTGTTTATTTTAATTAGTTAATCGCAACAATATTTGCAATTCTTAATGCAGTACTATATATGGCATTTTAAGAGTATTTAGCTGGTTACTATACATTGTTCTATTTGTGTTTATGCACATCACAAATATGATAAGCAAACATAGAATACCGAAACTCACTAGGCACAAGGCACAATACTTTTATGACTAATAATACTTAGGTTAATAGCAGCAGGTGATAGATTACAAATGTTATCGTACGTTACAGCACGTTATAGTTTTAAAGATTTTCTGAGAAACTTCAATTGTTTATATACATGTTCATATTCCAACTTCAACCTAATGTAATGCATAAATAGAGGCCTGACCGCACAAAACTCATTTTAGATTCGTGTTCAGCACCCTCGAAAATAGGGGGGTAGAAATTTTTTAATTTAGATTGGAGAGGTTTTCGATATCTTTATAGGAAACTATTCGTTTTAATTTTTTTGTTGTTGCTTTGTTCAGATGTATAAGGTCCTTTATTAACGGGACTTATATTATTGACACCGTGTATAAACAAGTAATTTAGCAAGATCCAAAGACGGCCAACAAAAGACAAACGACGACCCCATTTGTTTAAAATTTTTGGAATTTAAGTACTTTGATAATAGTCCTTCTAGGTTTTCATACGAATTCCGGTCTTAGAACGATTTGGATTTATTGTTGAGCGCTATATTTAATTTTGATCATAAGGTTATAACAGCGATAAAGTTGCCGATCTAAATGGTAATTTCTTGACAATTATTCAATTATATTGGAAAGTACAGTAGAAACATAGTTTAATGATTTGCAAAAATCATGGATTATTAAACTCGTTTGATATTGGGCGCCATCTGTACTTTTGTCTGCGATCTTATAATCACGATAAATGACAGTAGATGGCACTGCTATAAATTGGTAATTTCCCGATGTTTTAATTAATGATTTTCATAATTTTAATTGCAGATACATTTTCATTGCGGCTGCCATTCATTGGCTATGTGGATTTACGTCAAACGATCGCTTTTACACTCCTCTTCCGCTCTATCATACTGCTGGGGGCTGCATGACTGTGGGGCAGATGCTTATCTATGGAGCAACGATAGTCATCCGTAAGAAGTTCTCTGCATCTGGATATTTTGCGGACTGTAGGAAATATAATTGCACGGTGAGATATGAATCTGTTGTTCAAGTGAAAAGGTGACAATAAATTATATTACGTAAAACTAACATATATGTACAGGTACTCTGCGGACATATATATAATATCGTATTTTTGTTAAAGATCGCACAATATATTGGAGAGATGTGCAGATACATATTGGCGGTACCGCCTAAGGACGCGGACAAGGATCACAATTTAAGAATGATTTTTGGAAACGGCCTACGTCCTCAGATTTGGAGAGAATTTGTCGATAGGTTTAACATTGCGAAAGTAGGTGAATTTTACGGTGCCACTGAAGGTAACGCGAATATAGGTAACTATATATATCTTTTCACATTAATATATGGTGAAACATATTTTTTTTTTCAGTTAATGTTGACAATACGGTGGGATCTATAGGATTTATATCAAGGATCATTCCATCGGTATATCCAATTTCAATAATAAAAGTGGATCCAAATACAGGAGAACCTGTTAGGAACGCCAGAGGACTTTGTATGCCCTGTGAACCTAACGAACCAGGCGTGTTTATCGGAAAAATCATTCCCAACAATCCCTCCCGAGCCTTTCTGGGATACGTTGACAAGGAAGCATCCCAGAAAAAAATTGTCCATGATGTCTTTGCACATGGCGACAGTGCATTTTTGTCGGGAGACATCCTAGTGGCCGATGAGTTTGGAAATTTGTTCTTCAAAGACAGGACAGGCGACACCTTCAGGTGGAAGGGAGAGAATGTGTCTACCTCAGAAGTGGAAGCAGTGATGAGCAATTTGGTCGACTACAAGGATGTCGTTGTTTACGGAGTTGAAATAAGGGGGCAGGAAGGCCGAGCCGGCATGGCAGCTGTTTTAGACCCTGATGAAACTGTCGACTTGAACAAACTTGTAGCGGGAGTTAAGAAAACCCTACCGTCTTACGCTAGACCAATTTTTGTTAGGATTTTAAGAAAAATAGATTTAACAGGTATGACTTCGTGAACTGTCTATGACTTTTGTTTTAATAACTTGGTTTTAGGGACATATAAATTAAAAAAGAACGATCTGCAATCGGAAGGGTTCGATCCATCAAAGATTAGTGATAATATTTATTATTTAGAGAGTTCTACGGGTACTTATGAGAAAGTGACACCAGAAGTTTATAGTAAAATTAATGATGGGAGCATAAGGGTGTAGTGGTAGTTAAATTAAGCAACATTTATTACTTTTGTGTGCACTGTGATTATTCTCGAATCGACTGAAGCGGAATCTGAAGAAAACAGCTAATATTTGTACACTACGAATGACATTAGAAGTACATATTTTTTATATGACTTTTTTAGATATATTTAACTTTTTCTTTATTCTACATGGTTGTGTTTCATTGATTATGTATTGTTATCAATAAAAATATTTATATGTTAATTTTTGTTGTCTCCCTGTTTCCATCTGTCCATCAAATGTTTGTGTTGTGCTATTTATATTTTATGGTGCAAAGTTACTTGCTAAACTTATTTAGTTTAATCATTTAATAAATAAATAAATAATTTGTTCAATCTCTTGAATTCTATGCAAACCCATTTTATATGCAGGGTGCACCGAAATTAATGCAACATATAGCAAGAATAGATGCCAAACTTACAATAGTCAAAAGTTGATGGTTAAAAAGCCAAAGTATTTTTGATATTTGTAAATAATTTTTTAAAAAATCCAAATTTGTTTTAAATTTTGATGTCACAAGTAGAGGGCGTCATTTATGACATCATGCTTTTTTAAATGGCAGAACTTTTTTGTGACTCAGTGTATAAATCTGACCATTGAAGCAATCGATTCTCAACCTTTTTTATGTGAAAAAAGTATACTTTGTTGAGTAACCGTTTTTGAAATAATCCTATTTCAAATATTCAATGCACCAAGTAAAAACTCGGGTAACATGCCTTTCTGCTGAAAATACAGTAAAATGTTACTTGAAAAAATTATTTGGAATGCTAAATAATGGTGGGGCAAAGGAAGATTGGTCTTTTTTGATGAAAGTCTAAACGGTCTCATCAAACTTTGCCATAATTTACCATTTTGAGTAACTCTTTCAAGTAATATTTTGCTGTACATTTAGTACTCGTTAAAATGTAGAGATGGGAAAAGACCAGGTCTTTTGGTTTTGAGGGTTTAAACCCATTTGACTGTTTTTCTGTTTTGTATAAAAAGGGTTAGTTACGTTGAGATATTAAATTTAATCCTAAACACTTATTCTTCCTCAAAACGTTCCTGCTTTGAGGCTATAAAATGGTGCGAAATTTAAATTATTGGAAAGATCGGGTCTAGCTGAAAAGACCGGACCTGGTTTAAATCCTCTAGGGTTTAAAAACTTACTTACAAATATCAAAAATAAAATTTTAACTTCGATACCCTGTATCTTTTTAACCATCAACTTTTTATTAAACATTTAATATTCAAATCATATTAAAATTGTTTTCAATTTTAGTGACAGTGATTTATTTTAAAATCCATCCCCAAAAATACACTCATCTCATTTGTCAAATACTAACTCTTTTAGGATAGGATGTATCGGAATGCGGTTTGTCGCATTCGCTTGCAAAAATTATTTATATCATTCGTACCTACTTTGTACCTATTACAAACCGGAAGTTGCATTGCTGCAGCCAAAAATGCATGCAAAAAATGCATCTTTTGAGAGGCCTTTTGGCAAATTTAATAACTTCGTAAATAAGAATCAGAATTGGCTCAAGTCGGTTACCCGGGGGTTTTCGAGGTCGCTGATCACGATTATAATGTTCAAATTGACCCCCCGAATACCTGGAGCTCAGGAACACTGGAGCGTTTTGAGCGTTGGGAGAGAAGTAAAAGGCCCCTCGGCAAGGTTCGGAGATCCAGCCGGAGATTATTCTCGTCGTTTTTACAGAACTGAATCACATTTTTTGAGGGCCCCAGGGGAGAGTTACCCCTGAATGAATGTATGAAATTATGGGACGATTTTTGGTTGGTCTTTTTCAATTGTGTCTGGAAACCCCTCGGGGATGACGTTCAGAGCCAGGTTAGGGTGCAACAGGTGTCCGTGGGGTGTTGGCCGGTGCCATATTTGATTTCAGCAAGCCAAAAAACCCCCCGTAACGATTTTCGGGTGGTTTTTTCAATTATGTCTGGAAAACCCTCGGGGATGACGTTCAGGGCCAGGTTAGGGCGCACCAGGTGTTTGGGTGGTCGTTTTCAACATAAAATTCTGATTCAGCGCACACAAAAAGCCCCCATAACGATTTTCGGTTCGTTATTGTCGATATTTCCAAAAAAATTCTCGAAGATGACGTCCGCATCCAGGTTGGGGCCCACCAGGTGTCTGTGGCGACCCAAAAAACCCCCGGGTGCCTAGTTTCTCTCCTCTCTCGCATAAAGTTCGGGATAGTCCCCGGACATGACGTTCGTCGGCGTTCCTGAGCTCCAGGTGCTCAGGGGGTCAATTTGAACATCATAATCGTGATCAGCGACCTCGAAAACCCCCAGGTACTCGACTTGAGCCAATTCTGACTCTTATTTACGAAGTTATTAAATTTGCCAAAAGGCCTCTCAAAAGATGCATTTTTTGCATGCATT
The DNA here is from genome assembly GCA_037114965.1 of Monochamus alternatus. NCBI lineage: Eukaryota > Metazoa > Arthropoda > Insecta > Coleoptera > Cerambycidae > Monochamus > Monochamus alternatus. Next base: position 23,376,120 of record CM073431.1, read on the forward strand.
TTTGGCTGCAGCAATGCAACTTCCGGTTTGTAATAGGTACAAAGTAGATACGAATTATATAAATAATTTTTGCAAGCGAATGCAAAAAACCACATTCCGATACGTCCTATCCTAAAAGATTTCCTATCTTTGGCCTTTTTAGTGCTTCATTGCCTCAACTAATAGTGCTCTCTGAGATGTGTACAAATAAGCTATTAGGAATTCGTACTCCAGTTCGTTTAAAAAAAATGTGGTTAGGGCAAAGGAATACACAAAGGTACTGGTATGCTGTACTAAAATATAAAAGCCCTTTATTAGTAAAATACTATAGAGAAAGCATTACTCGAATTTTGTGTTCATTGCCATTTAATCATAATGAAAAAAATAGTTGATAAAACAAAGAAAATCATAAAAAATCACACGGAAAGGTTTTGTAATTCCTTCAGCAATTCTGCTTCTCCTTTAATCTTCTCGATCTGATTGATCTCCAAAGTTTTCCCTTGGGCTTGTTGTTGCTTGAGCTTCTCTATCGCATCCAGTTTCTAAAATGGTACGAATCAAAATAGAAAGCTGCACGAGAATTACAGCGTATTACCTTTTTAATATTCTTCAATTTTTTATCCAACTCTGGATCTCCGGTTAAATTAATTTGTACACTACTCGCCACCGTAGGACCCTTAGCTTCCTCTTCACCTCCTTCCAATTTCTTAGCCTTCTTCGCTTCCCTCTTCTTCTTCTGTTTAAGTGCAGCTTTCGAGGGAGCGGAGTCAGCTCCTGAAAAGATTGCAGCTTACAAAATTGCCAATATGGACTTTTTATAAAATAATTACAAAAGGATCTGGACAATGAAAAACTTGAAATTCGATATGTCGCATGAAAATTTGTCATGATTTACTATGAATTAAGAAAAATTAAATACTGACTTTGGTACCTTTACAAACGGAATTGTGAAGTGAATGATATATTGTCTGTAAGTACTACAACTTTGTGAAGATGAATTCATCAAATAGGATTTAAATTATAGTAATAAGTAATAAGAGATTGTAAATAATGAAGAGTTACAAAATTGTATTGTAGCAAATGCAATATTCAGAAAATATTAAATTTTGAGAGAAAGAGAAATATTTATTATTTAGAGAAAACTTATGATACACATGATACTGTCAAAAGCGCTTAGACGGATGATTCAGATAAATGTAAGATTGTGGTAGTACGAAAGGATGGGTCCTAATTGCCTTAAACAAAGTGAAAAAAAAAAAAAAACAAGATTAAAGTGTTGACTATCATCAAAATATGAATAACTATATTTTTGAGGAATAATTTAAATATTCTTTACTGCCAGTTACAAGAAGAAAATTTCAAATTCGAGTTCAAAGAAATAAGATTCAAAATTTTTTTACAGAAATATAATTTATAATTTCAGAAAAATTATACCAAACCACAGCTTTTACGAAATTACTAAAAGTAATTTTTTTTACAGAAATGTTACAAATGAAATGAAACAAATTTTAAATTGCATTGTAAGTTAAATTAGAAAAAAACACCTAAGTACATCATCTAAGCAGATAAATATTTACAACCCAGTTCTTTCTGTTGTCCGTAAATATAATTTTTTTTTATTTCTACAGTAAATATGCAAAGAACTATACATTTTAAAACAAATAATTACCTGGTTTATGAGCTCCTTCTTCATCGTCATGGAGGCTGAATTTTACTAGAGGACGGTTTCTCGCCGACGGAGGTCTATAAGCCTGAGTAGAAGCCTGCGGTTGGCTAGAGGCTATCCCTTCAACCTTTTTTGCAGTGATTATTGGGTCTTTAAATGCCAGTTTCGGATAATTCTAAAACAAGCCATTAATATGCAAACTTGAAAAGTTATTGAAAGAAAAAATATACCTTCCAAATAACGTCGTACAATTCCTCTTGCTGTGGTGATGGTTTTTCATATAATAGCACTCCGGAGTAGTGCCAGATTTTGTAACCGTTGCTGATTCGTAGACGTGGAGCTGTGGTAGCAGTGAAAAAGTGTTCCCCATCAGCCGCCCATTCCAGCAATGTAGTGTCGGGGGCGTCACAGCTACCTAGACGTTTATACAATGTCTTTAACAATGTCCGAGGCAAGCAAATTTAATGTTTTTAAGCTGGCTTAGATATTATCAAAGAAAAGTCACTAACTGAGATCCTCTCAGATCGATTGATTTTTGTCAAAACATCGTAAATATCAAAATTCTAGAAAACCCCATTTTTACCAATATCTATTTTTTATTATACTTATATTTATAAATTTTCAAATAATAATCAACTTTTATTTGAGTAGTATGAATTTAGGAAAAAGCTTCCAACAAAACATCGTAAGTGATATTTGCAAATATTATTTACGATACATTGTTAATGAATATTTGAAAATGAAGTTTAACAGCAGCCTATGCAGCATTTTACAATTTCATTTTTTATTAAAACACAATTTGGAGAGAATACGAGAAACAAAATAAACTGATTACCCGGGCTGAACTGCATTGACAACAGCCCACCAACCTTTGGGTACCCCAAAGTTCAATCGTGGGTCCACTATTCTTCTTGATATTCATGTGTAGCTCCAAATAAGATAATTATGTATGCTGATGATACCAACTTTTAATTAACCGATAATAAGTCTTCAAATACAAAAGTATATGTAGTTAAAACAAATGAACCAAGTTCAAAAACAACCTGTATATCATGAAATTATTTACTTTAATAAGTTCAAAAATAAATTTGGAATCATAAATTTAAGAATACTGTTTACTAAATAGTATATAACACTGTATACTATTTAGCAAATAGACTTCTTATTATGTGGATAAATATTTATGCTCTTGATTATGTGTGTGTATGAATCTTAATTCTTTTGTTTTATATTCTGTATGTGTGTACGTTAATTATATTATTATTTGTAGTTTAACTGTCTATGACATGACTAGTCGAATAAGTTCATACATTTGTGAAACTGCAGTGATGAATAAAGTTTATTATGATACCCAATAATGCATAATAGGAAAAATATATTTTTTTATAAAATCTATCTAATTTTTTTGATAGTTCTGCAGCACCCATGCACCAGCCGCCCCTGTCTTAAATGAATATTCGATAAATAATGTTATTATGAAGTCGTGATGAGGCAATGCTGTACTGCTTTAACGTTTCAACATTCTATGGTTCAAAATTTCATACAAATCAGAAGTGTCGTGTTACCGAGAGTCATGGGCTGATTTGGTTCTTTTATCGGGGTCACATAAAAATTATTTTTCTCAATTTTCTGTTTTTATTAGGCCTATGTGTTTAAAATTAGTGACATAATGACTGAATTACCCTTTATATTGGAGTTATATGATTAAACATAAAATTTTACCAAAGTAATTGTAAATCGCATAAGACATATTTAGTTAAAAAATGTATTTTCTGAAAACATACCAGTGTCGCTTATTTTATTTTAGCTAAAACCAATCGAAATGTCAATTCAGAAATGTTCATAATTTATTAGCTAATCTTTGTGTTTTGAATTCGATTTTTTTTCTGAATTGCAAAAATTTTTAGTGCCTTTTACTCAAGATTAATAAAAATTTTAAAGTTATTATGTCTGTAGCGAATTTTGAGGCGTTAGTATTACCACAACTGTAAGTTCGGTAACCTAACATTTATGAACGTGTGGAAGTCAATTGTTGTAAATATAAAGTACATATACCTATTACACTTGAATAATTAATACACAATTAAGTTTTATACCTATTTTCTTCTTATTAACGGCATCCCATAATTCTACCTGCCCCCGTAAGTTCCCAAATCCTCCGAGCAGCAGTATGTTACCCTGGGGGTTGTAGTAAATAGAATTCTTGGCACCACTGCCCAGTTCAAAGACTGGTTCGCATTTTAAATTGAAGATTGTTGCTTTTGCAGGCATGAAGCCGTAAATCACGCAGAATTCCTGGTTTTTCGGCGACCACTCCACACTGTAGATTGGACCCTCTTTACCTATACATTAAATAATGTAACACAATCTTTAAAATGTGATTTTTTACTTACTGAGTGTTATCATGGAAGTTTGGCCATTTAATCCAATAAAATGAAGTCCTTGTTTCCCATAGTATGAGCCTCCTGTCTTATCGACTTCCGTTGATGTAAGTAAAAGAGCGTTATTTCCTTTAGAATTCCAGTAAAAATCTACCTTATCTGCTTGGAAAAAGCTTTTGTTCGCTATAGCTTGCTGCTCACCAAAATTTGGATATTTAAATAACCTGGAAACAAAAATATGGTAAGATAACAACAATTTCTAAGTAGTTTTTAATGTTACCTTCCAAAAGAAGGTTGGCCAGGGCTACCTGGAGTATGGCAAAGTACAAAATAAGTACCAACATTAGGAGAAATTTTATAAGAAATAACTTTATGACAATTTATTCTAGCAACAATCCTTTCAAAATTGAGATCTTCATAAAAAACAACATCAGTATTTACCATTCTCGTAAATAGCTTTTCATCAGCACTCCACTGGGGTTCCCTAGAAACAAAAATTAATATCTGGAAAATAACTGTAAATTTATTGACAATTTACCAGTTGCCTTGTTTCTTATGTACAAAGTTCTTTTCGAGATGCCCATCTTTGGCTCTGTAAATATTTAAGTTTGGAGTGCCCTGTGGATTGGCATTACTAACTGTAAATGGTTCCCAACTCATCAAATAAGTGCTTTTTGGAGAAAAGGCCAAATGATATGCTTTAGTATTTTCAATTCTTGCCACATCTTTCCAATTATCTGTCTGCACAATCACCAAACTAAAAACACATACTTATAACAAAATTACGTTGAGAAAATAGTTTTTCTTACACTTGTCCATTTACATAAGCAAAATATGACCCGTCTGGACTAAATAACATAGATCTGCACGATTTACTTTGTATAGGATCAAATTCCTCCACATTTCTAAAATTTGGAGGTCCAAGTGATAAGTTTATACCAGATGAACTGCGAGCTAAAGAGAAATTATTTGTTATCAATAGTTTTTGTTAATATTACAGAAATTTACCAGCAATCGGAATAGATGTCATTTTAGGTTACAATTCCACACGTGTTAAAAATTCATTTTCCTTTATTGTTTAAAATTTTAAGGGCGGTTAAATTTTGTAAAAACCATGAATCGAATTATATTGAGAACCAAAACAATAAGTAAATAATAAACAATTATTTTATATTAAATTAAATGAGACCCACATTATAGCCACAACACGGCACTGCATTCAACAAGAATGACAGTTAAAGACTGGCAAACGTCAAACGTGTCAAATGCTGTCACCTGTCAAGAAATTGTCAAGTTACAAGCATCGCCAACATAAAAGCCTTTTAAATACCACTGAAATGTACAATGTGGAATGCTCTTAGTTCCACTGCGCATCCATATAAAGTGACAATCCTAGGAGCAGAGAAAAGGAAGCACATGAAACTCAGCAAAGACATACTTCATTGGTTATGTATGTGGGTGCGAGAGAGACAATCATCTGCACGTACGATATGAACTATGTTCTTAATTTCTCATTATTTTGTTTGTAAACACGTCATTGGCGTACACTGTGTTCTTTTATTTTGTATCTCGTTACTAGTTAGTGTTATTCTTTGTGTATTTTTGTGGGTGTTATTGTTGGAACATGTCATGTTTTATAAGGGACTGTAAAATTAACCAGCATATAGCATAATTCTTCATATCCAGAATGCAATTTCATTCCAATTCGCAATCAGCTAAATCTTTATTTCTCCGTCTTTACTAGGAGGCACAAAATAAATAGGGTGCTGACCACAAGTAATACATTCGCGCATTTTGATGAACATTTCAGTCATCATAATATGTATAAAATTTTATTTCAGTGTTAAATACAAACTATTACAGATAGTCTAATAAGAGCACAGACCATATACAGAAAAATAATGGCTTCCATTTGCATTTACATTCTGCGAGCACAGATCATCCATCCATTAAGTGTACCATTTATCCATCTAGACCCATCATCCTTTGGGCATCGGGCATACCACAAACCTAGAAAAAATATAGACTGAGCCAGTGTCAGATTGCCGGCGAACGCTAATTCATGGTTGTTCAGAATCACTAAAACTTGGTTTTTATGCCATTGTAGCGTGAACTCATTTGTTTAATGTGATTGGTCACATTCATGTCACTTTCTTCTTCTTCTTCTTCTTTTTATGGCCTTCGTCCAGGGGACATTTAGCCAGCCTCTAATTTTATAATTGTTTGTCCTTCTTTAATGCCATTTAAAATGACAGCAAGTTAGTTAATTTCATATTGCAATGCAGCCATCATATATGCACAACCGTCAACATAAAGCAAATAAAATATCCAATTTCTGGACCTTAGGTCACTAGAAAACGCGGCACCTGTCACGTGACCTATATCATGAACCAACGCAGTCTATATTTTTTCTAGGTTTGTGGGGCATACATGAACGATAGTGCTCCGTGATTAGCATTAGTCTGTGATTTGTTTCTTAATATTTTGTGCACAAATGGTTTGAGGTTAAGTTTCGGAAAATGTATAAATAATACATAAACGGACGAGTCATTTCTTAAAATGTTTTTGTAATTGTTTAGAGTACAAAATGTTTACGTTAATTTCTTGTGCATATCTTCTATTATTTATAAAATTTGTTCTAGCCTATAATCGTGATATATTCACAGAGGAATTACTCATTAAACCTCTTTATAGTGAACAGTTATATGCACATTTTCAATTTACTACAAAATGGGATACTAGTCCAGAAACAGAAACTTGTAGGAAGATAATGTCAGTGTATCTATCTGTATAATAAACTGTATATTTTTGCAGTTAATCATACACGTATCTTTCCGAGAGCACTTGGTGAAATAGTCAAGAGGTACAACATACAAGAGTTGCACGTTAGTTTAACGGGAGGGTTATGGAGATATGAAAACTGGGGCTATCCTGTTATTGATGCAGCTCCTGGTGCAGAAGTTTGGGCGTGGTTCAAATCCGACACTCCCGACGTTGATAAAAACTGGAAGTTGTTGGCTAACTCTTTATCTGGCTTGTTGTGTGCATCCTTGAATTTTATCGACTCGTCAAATAGTATTAGTCCAGAATACTCGTTTCAACCAAGAGGAGCTACCGATTTTTCCAGTATTAATAATACTTATTTAAGGTATGTCCAAGAGATATTTTTAAATATAGTCTTTACTTAAGGGGTAATGTTTGCAGATACTCTAGTTTACCTCGTGAAGTGGTATGTACTGAAAATTTAACACCTTGGAAGAAACTTTTACCATGCGATTCAAAATCAGGCCTAGCTTCTTTGTTGAACTCGGGATATATACACAACACACGGTACCATTCCATTGCATTGCACTTACGTCCGATTTGTAGAGATAGTACCTGTCAGTTTCTCTCACTAGAATTACAGCAATCTGTGTCTTTAGTTTACGATTATCTACTGTTGGGCAATAAGGATTGGTCGTTGAAAAAACTTTTTGGACAAGGCGTGTCAAAGAATTGCCCCCTAGCAAGTAGGAGTGAAATTTTTGTAGACACAACTAGTTCCAGCACTCATAGTTTTGAATTGAGTCCTCCTCCGCAAGAGGTTGTAACTTCTTTTCGAGGAGGCCAAGAGAGCACTTTTGCTAAATACAAAGTACCAAATTCCTTTTTCTTCTTAAGCGCTAATTATAAGGAGTCGCAAAGCATAGCGTTGTTGCCTCCTCCACCCTTACACGCTAATCAGTATTTGACCGGTTATGGGCAAGAACGTGGGGGCATTGTCACTAAGATATTCAACAACCACTGGGGTGATTTAGATGTGGTTATATTACAAAACATCCCTTGGTACGTTCCGGTTTATTTACACAGTCTTAAAGTGGTGACAGATGGTGTGAAGGCAAAACCTGTTAGTTTGCGGTACATTCCAGGCAGGCAGAGAGAGAGAGCATATTATCTAGAAATTCTCTTGAAACTGCCGCCCCGATCGTCCACTTCCATTTCCATTGACTTTGATTATGTGTTCTTGAAGTGGCAAGAATACCCTCCCGATGCCAATCATGGGTTTTATATAGGATCAGCCATTGTATCCACAAACCTTCCTCTCGCTAGGAATTTCACTGGTCTGCCACAGGATGGTTCTACTCTAGCTGACAGTTTTAATGCTTCTCGAAGTGGATACTTAGTACAAGTGCGTACAGAGACCATGGTTATAACTTTACCCACTCCCGATTTTAGTATGCCTTACAATGTCATTTGTTTGGCTTGCACTGTAGTGGCATTAGCCTTTGGACCTCTGCATAATATCACTACCAGAAGACTGGCATTGAAGCCGAAACAGAAGGAAAAGCTAGCAGTGAAGTTGAAGAGAATTTTGACCGAGTTTTTGAAAAAATGAGGTAGGTGTGACTGCAATGTTTTTTGGTGTTCTTTTTATAATTTCTTACCAAAAACTAGTCAGTTTCTTAAATAAAGTTGGATAAAATCACAAAATTCTTTCTTATTTTACCCTAATATATTCATTAACTATTAGCGCAAGTGCAGCTCCTATCTCCTTTGATGTTGTGTTAACGTTTGAATTGGGGTCGATTGTATGCACGTGTTAGAAAAAACTCGACATACAGTAAGACTGTCACAATCCTGTAGTTTAGAATATTTTAAACTTTGAAATAATACATTTCATGACCTCACATTCCAAAAAATATTTATTCAGACATTTATATTAATATATATTGCAAATGGAAGAAAAAACTGAAACATATTAATCGTAAGTAAATCTAAAATATAAATTTTCGTAATTCTCAAATTTGATGCATAAGTGACTGATTTAACTATCATTTTCTAAAAGTGACTGATTTAACTATCATTTTCTAAAGGAATACTTGTTGAGAATTGTATATTAAAGTCGTGACAAAAAAATGTATCGTAAAATCTCAATCAATCTCAAGCCTATAACTTTTTAAGAAAGCAAAATTGTACTAAAGTAAGTTGATGTAATTTGTCTTATTTTCGTCAGAGGAAGCTATCATGTCCCATTCTTTACTGAACGCCCTGCATATCCTCAAACTCAAGTGACAGTATAGTGTGATTAAATGAAACAATAACAAACGAATAACATTTTTATTTAAAAACGAGTCAGCCACTGTGTGTGGCTGCCATTAAAACTGACGATATAAAAAACGATATATTGTTATAATGTATTTCATTTTTAACTTTATTAAAATATTAGAATATTTATAACAAGTGCTATTTACATAAAAAAAATGAAGATTCATTAAGGAAAAACAAAAAAAAAAAAAACTGAAAAATTATACAGATTGCACAAAATAGTGAAATGAGTATGCATATAATATTATTTTATAGCTTGTTAGTATAATAAGTATATACAGTATGTTTTATGATTGTGTCCCAAAAAGGGAACATGTTTTTTTTTGTAATTTATGAGAAAATAGAATTGTGTATAAAAAATCTGACTTGTTTTCAAACTCTTCAAAATGTAACTATTTTCTTGATGTTATACACAGGATGTAAGTAAGTCCGCAAACTCTCAGTTTAAAACAAATAATAATTCTAATTTTATATTGGTCTACGTCAGAAATTCTTTAATAAATGATATTATAAATTTAACACACTGTATTTAAATTCGAGAAGACAGTTACATTACTAAGATCATGAAATTTGATAAAAAAACACACTACACTGTAAATTTACCTCTTCAGACCACAAACATAGAACACACTGTATATTTGTGGAAACAGAAAAATTACGGCAAAATCTAGGCAAGACACAGTGTGAATCTAGCAGGAAATATGTCTTTAAATCTTATTCACGTTTGGCAGCCACTAGGAATCATTCTAGTGCACATCCGTCTATATTTTGCTTCATTAAGTAACATTAAGGTATCCTATCCTATCTGAGGACATCACAGTAGTTATTTTTACAATGTACATTAGTTTATGTACATTTCAGCGTTAATAATTAAGTAGGAATCTGTTAATTTGGTAATTATTGATTAGGTTCATCAATTGGTGTACATTATCAACGCCATAGATAGAATACTGATGTTAGAGCGAGTATCCAAATCGGTACTTGGATATTTGAGGTCGAATCGGGAATAGGCATAACTTCCCTCACTTGTGGTTTCGAACTGGCCTCTTTTTGACAAATATTTCCACAGTCCTCGCCATCGCAAATGTCACACAAGGTGGAGGTGAAGCCGTTGTAAAATATTCTCGCCCTTCTCGCTGGAAATAACACTCGTTAGCCAAAAATAAATGTGTTACATCGGTTATACTTACAACTGTCGTAATAGTCATACAGTACGACAGGTACAGGTTTCTGTTTTGCCACTTTATGCGTTCTGAATGCCGATATTGTTGGGCAGTATTCCTCGATGGTTATGTTGTTGAAGTAAAGGTTTACCTTGGTATTCCCGTGACTGGTTTCTACTTTTTGTACGTTTTGAGACACCTCAAGGCTAGGCAGTGAGTCTATGTCGACTGTAAATCCTGACGGAAGGGTCACCTCCATGACTGCCATGTTGCTCTCCCTGGTTTCTGATAAATTGCGGCTCACAAATCTACAACATATATGTATTTAAGAACAAGTTTGAAGAAATGTAAACGTATTTTACCCTGCACATATCGAAACTTGTAAATGGTTTCTGTTGGAAATCTTATCCACTTGTGGGTCTAAGGTGAACATGGGCCAAGGCCCTGTCACATTTACGTTGTACTGGTAGGAAACCCTGAACACGGCAAGGCCTGTCCCTTGGGCCGTCACATTTACTTCCCTGGAGTCTTTACTGATCTAAAATATATATATAATTGGTTCTATTTAATTAATACATAAGGTGTCTCTATAATTGTATGCATAATTTTAAGTGATGACATTTAATGAGGAAGTATAAGTTAATAAGGCGTTGTTGTAATTTCTACACTTCCGTTTGTGCCTCTTGTATTGTCAATTTGCAGTAAAAGTATTCACTTAATTGGATTACACTAATGACTGTATAATCTTTTATTGAAAATCTTAAAGTTTTTGAACTTTTTTTATACGATACATTATCTTGGTTTGTTATTGAACGAGCAATAGAATGTTCACCATAGAAGAAAATCCTATATAAAGTTATCAGCAAAACTCAAATTTAATCCATTTTAACACTAAAGTAACAGTTTCAGTTTTAGTAAAACCTGTCTTACCTCTGTATTAAGCAGAATCATTATGTTGTTCTTATTGACACTGAACTTGCCAGTTCCTTCATTCCCATATTCAAATTCTACTTGCATGTTAGTTGGACTAGCTAGTCTAGTCACTAACTTGTACAAGGCGTGCAATCCAACAGTTGTGTCTTGGGATGAAGTGAATCCTCCAAGACTGTTCTGTTGATTCAACAACCAATCTAAAACTGGAACAGCATCTGACAGTAAATTAGCTTCTATGAAGGAGAGAAGTCCATACGAAGTCGTTTCTACATCGATAGATCTAGGTAGGTTTCTCCAAGGATTTTTTTCTTCATTTGAAGGGGTGTCTTTAGCCCACCATTTCATGTTGCCTTTGGTCTTAGATTTGGCATCCAAGAGATTCAAAACTCCTAATTTTGAACTGTGCTTTGCTAACTGAAGGGCGTAACTGCACAGGGCAATGGTATAGGCGGATTCCTGCTCGTCTATATTTCTTGCTATGTAGTCGAGACCTTTGTTTATTGCGTTAGTGACGAGAGGATTGCTTCTCTGTAACATTTTATAGTTGTTAATAATTTTTTATTAATTTTTCAACTCTGTGTTCTAAATTTGTACCTGATTATTTTCGATGAAGGATAAGACCGTAAACGCTGTAAGAGCTAAGCTGTTACCATCTCTGTTTTGCAGATCCTTATGTATTATGTTTCCAGTTTCGTAAAAGCTGCCGTTTCTACCTTGAATTTCCAACAACCAGTTTAGAGCATTTGCTATAATGTTGTCGTCAACGTAGATAAACGGTTTTGCTTGTTTCAGTGCGAAAAGGGTATAAGCCGTCAACCTAAAGGAATAAAAATGTAAATTTACTTCTATTACCTTTACCAAAGACTAAGAGACTCTCACCAAACACTTCCATTTGTGTCTCTAGACGGGAATGGACTGAAAGACCCGTCCCCTCTCTTATAAGTCAGCTGTGATTGGTAATTCGTTTCCAAATTTCGAATGGCCTCGTTTTCTATCGTAGGATTAATCTGTCTGGTGCTTCTCAGATATTGCAGTATTATCAAATCTGGCATGAAACGCACCAAATTCTGTTCCCCACACGCTGTGGGTAATCTGATGACATTTTCCAAGTGGATCATGGCAGGTGCAAGAAAACTGCCTGCCACGGATACTTCTATCTTTTCGGAGTCTTCCATGATGTTTTTAGGGATTGTGAAGTTGATAGATTGTTTAATGTTGCGAGTGTCTCTTAAATCTAGGAGTACAGACTTGGTGTAGTACTCGGTTTCACCTCCAGGCTAAAGGGGAAAGAATAAATTTAGATTTTTTGGGAGTTTATTGATTCATTTCGAAACTTACCAGTACAAGGAGTTGTTTCACTGCTACGTCTTGATTTCTTGGACTGTTAGCTGTTACTTTGATTTCCACAGGTCCTTTCTTTGTCACCATTATCATGAAAGAAACAGAAGCTCCAGAGTTTTTCTTCACATTTATATGTTTTCTTCGATATACTTCAGTTTCTAAAAAATTGTTTGTTAAGTGTTATACGTCTCTGTACACCTATAAACTTACTTTTGCTATCACTAACTTCGTTGGAAACTTCTGCAAATTCAAATTTCTGTCCTGTATTGTGCAGCGTGACTTCTACATTGACATCTGCATTCATGTAGTTGCTTACCACCACAGGCACTGCTAAAATTTCGCCTACTTGGACAGAATAAGGCAATTCCAAAGTCACTTGGAATGCTTTGGATACCTTCAATTTCTTAGCTGAGGTCACAAGACCGAGACCGTGGAGAGGGTCCAAGGAGAAACTGGTGATAGTCCACGTATTCAAAGAATTTGGAATCCTTCGCCTTATAGAAGTCTTTCCTTCGGGACCAGAAGAAAAGTTGTTGAATAGCCATGTTGGTGCTACATCTTGAGTAAGGTAGACTTTGGGTTTGTTCCAAACAGGACGTGGTATCCGACTGAAAGCGTATGGGCCGTCTAGTGGAGGTCTTGTTACTGAGAGCAGGGGTAGACCAAAGCCACGGTCTGGCTTAACGGTTGATGAACCGTAAAATACTGGACGCAAGTAGATGTCCTCCACTAAAAATTTAAATCAAAGCGCCATATAAAAAGAATAATTTTTATAGAAGCGAAATTTTAACATAAAAATAAAACTTTAAGAAAAGAAATGATGCATTTTTATGGGATATAAAAAAGGTTGAATTGAATGCTTTATATTGGACAATTCTATTTTACAATTTTTTTCTGGAGCTCAGCCCACAAATCGGTTTTCATCCAATCAGAGGCTAGAGAGTTCTACATCGCCAATCAGACGATGAAGAGTTCTACATCAGTCAATCAGATAATGGAGAGTTGTAAAATATGTGGTCAGCAGTCGGTGTACAGTTTTTATTTCCGAAACATGTTCTGTATCCACTAGCCATAATTGAATATAATAAAGAGTACAGCGTAAACTTAATATATTTAAAGTAAATTAAAGGTACCGTTTAATTATATGTAAAAAGTGAAAAGTTTATTGACCCAAGTAGGTCTCGATTATGTATTAATATATTCATATGTTTTAACTTACGTGTGGGCTTATGTCTGTTGACGTGGGCATTTGTTAAAAGATCGGCTCCAGATTCCTAAACAGAAAAAAAAAACGAAGAGTTTTATCATAAGTCAAGCGATTTCATCAACACCTTACATAGACAGCTGAATGAGGGTTGCTTGCGCCAGGTTTCCATTCAAATTGTTGCTTGGCGTTTTTCTTGAACTGGGGATAAGGTGTTCCTGTGGCTACATCATATTTTTTGAGTTCGTCCGCTATGCCTCTCATAGACAAATCGTAACCTTCCCTAAGCAACGCAACATTTTCATCTACTGCTAACAACCCGATGTAGGAGTACTGTTGAGCCCTTATCGTCAGCTCTACATCCAAATCTGGTTCGCTTTCCAAAGTATTTATTTGTATATCAACAAAGTTCTGAAGCAATCCATCCACCTCAATGTCCAAGGCGTCTCCCACTAACTCTCCGTCAGATCTGACGTAGTACACAATCAAATGACACACCGGAACCATTGCGTGTGTGGCCGTAAAATGAAACTTAAACTCCTTCTTGTTGTCGACTTGTAAGCTGTTGGTGATGAGGACGTCTCCGCGACCCATAAGGACGTAATTGATGTAGCGCAAGGGTTCGGTGCAGCTAACCCCCACCTCCACATCTAGGTTGACGATTGGCCTGTCGCTTTGCAGGTTCACCTGTAGGAAGTTGTTGCTGTCGGAGACTGCTGCCGGGATGGGCGAGATTCTCTCTTTAAGGTCTCTGAACTCGGCCTAAAAGTAAATGTGAATGAAGCAGAGTTATTAGCAATTTGGGGCATAAAATGTTCCAAAGATATAAGATCATTATGGTCAAAAGGCTTTTTAATCAAATTGACCATTTTGTGTTTCTAGGTAAGTTATGGAAAAGTGTGCCTTCAAGACGAAACTGGATACATCGAGTCCTAGCACGTGAACCGTGTAGAAATGTCGAGATGTCGATGTTTGTATATATATTTTTAATAATAATAATAATACTCTTTATTATTCCAACAGTTATTATTCCACATTATTATGTTGAATATTCAAGAAGTGGAGGTCAGATTAGTTGAGATTACAGCAAGAGAAATTGAAGTTGTATTAATGATTTATGAATAAATAAGTACCTACCTCAATTCGAAGAGCTGTTGCATTGGTAACTTCCATAGGAGTAATATATTCTAATTTGACTACCCCATTTTGATCCAATTGGTGCTTGGTAACTTCATACACCTCATCGACTCTTGAATACCCATGCCTAACAGTTACATCCAATGGTCCAGATGTCACTGGTGAGCCATCGTGTTTGGTGACTTTGATCTAAATAAAATTAATTCAGTGTGCATCGTTCTATAACTTCTTATTACTTACGTATGCAATATACTTCAATCCTGGCTTGAAATAGTTGGCCGTTTTAATTAGTTCCATGTGGTAGTCGTATTTGTGGATGCGGACTTCGATGCTGTTGTTCTGACGACGTCCTGTGGGTTTTTCTTCGACGACGACGTCAATGACGACATTTCTCTCAAACTCATCGTCTAGACCAAGGTCCTTGTCAATGTCGAATTGTACGGTGGTGGAACCGTCTATTTCAAGAACTTTTCTGTAAGGTGTCTGGAAGATTGGTTGTAGAACTCCAGAGAAAATCGTGGGGAATACTGTGACGGTTACGTTTCCCTTAACTTTTTCCCCATAGTTATATCTAAATAAAAAAAAGTTGTAAATGGTAATATATGTTTTATAAAAAAATGTTCTTACTTTGCCTCTATATTAACAGAGATAACATTCTCCTTGAAAGTTACGTGCTTTGGTGTTTGTATGTTAATCATAAACTTAGGTAAAATATACTCAGCCACTTCTATGGTCTTATTATAAATCTGACCGTGGATCATCACGGATATATTCCAGTTACCCAGTACAGGGTTGTCGCTGAGTTTCAGATCCCCTGTGAACACACCCCTGACAGCCTCCACCCCCTTCCATTCTTTCACCCTATTGCCTTGTCCATCCTAGAAAAAGATGTTAAACACACAGTATGTTACAATTTAACCCAAAGCTAAAGACTTACGGTTATGAAGATATGTAGGGGTTCATTCCTGACATCAGCCGCTGGTTTCAGCTGGGAATTCAAGACAATGGCACGGAAAAGAATTTTGGACCCTGGTTGGTAGACTTGTCTATCGGATTGGACGAAAATGGAGTAGCTTTTGTCGAGAAATTCCAAGGGGAATTCCGTGAGGAAGTCCAGACCGCCTGAGCCCTGGACTATCAGTTTGTAGTCTCCATCTGTCAAGTCACTCACCTAAAATGAAAATTATGGTTACCATAGGGATCTATGTGGTTTGATCATAAAGTTCCAGGACTAATTCAAGTTTATTCACTTTAACATACTCCTTTTGTCTAATTACATACTTCTCCCAACAGTGCTTCTACTGCTAGAAGCATATAGTTTTTCTAGGTATTTATTGTTTAATTTTTTTAATTGTATCATATCTGTGTCCTTTTTTGGCTCATGCATTATTTGCTAAATCGTTAAATTAATAAGTTGATGTTGCGTGGTGCATAGTTGGCCATGCATTTTTAAATAATTTTAGAAAATTGGTTCATGAATTATTGTACTATAATTATTCTAAAACTAATTTTCTGTTTAATAATTCAAAATAATTTTAACAAAATAATAACTATACTAGCCAATTAAGTAATTTATTTATATCTTTAACTGAATAACATTTGAAAATAAATAAAAAACAAATATAAAAAACAATTAAATGAAAAAGTTAGTTCAAAATGTCATTAAAAAAAACTGTTGAATTATTTAATAATGAAAAAATGTTTAGAATCTTTTTCAATATTAATGAATAGTATTTTTAACACAAATTGCATTATTATATAGTATTATTAATAATGGTGCTAAATATTTGCTAGATGTACCATACAAAATATTGACTATTTATTATATTTATTTATTGTTTAAACAAACAAACAAACACGCATTTGCATACATACATTTTTCTTTAAGTAACTTTATTTTTTCCGCGCAAACTGTTGCATGAAAAAATTACAAGAGGGGAAAAAAGTAGTATAATTAGGCGCAGTATTTAAAAGTTTTGTTGAAATCGGCCATTGCAGGAAAAAGTTCTGAAAGAAATAAATCTAGGAGTTGCTTATTTCCGCCTTCCAGACACATTAGCCAAGGAATAGACACCACAACAAAATAGCTTTTGACTAGCTTATAATGTGTACGAAAATTGAAATTTCTAAGTGTAACCGTTTTCAAGGAAAAAAACAACAATTTTTTTCGCCATTTTAAGACTCGAACAGGAAGGACCCAAATTGAAAAATTTCATATGAAGATCCCCCCCTGAAATGGTTTGTGGAATACACTGGAAAAAAACTTGACCATCATTTTAGAACGCCCTGTATATGTTAAAAGTATAAATATTATTGTTGTCTACTATCAGTATACTTACTTCAAGGGCGCATATTTTGGAAGAATATGGTTGGACGATCACCAGGTCCCTGGTGAAGAACGATGTGCCGTTGAATGAGGTGCCCTGGATGGTGACAGTGACGGAGGTAGGTTCTGATATACTCTGCAGGCTAACAGCGCAGTGGTACTCACTGTTGGGGCGGATGACCCGTGGTCCTATTACATTATAGTACCTAAAATTGAAATAGTTACTGTTTAATACACAGATGTTTAATGATAACCAGCAAGATCTTATGACGTATATATTATTGTGAAGTAAAAAAATGTTATATAAAACATAATAATAAATATACAGGGTGTCTCTAAAAGGTTGGGACAACGTTTCGCCACATAAAGTACAGCTGAAAATAAGTCTGACTAAGGCAAGTCCAAAAGTTGATAATCACGGAGCTACAGGGTGTCAAAGGTTAAAAAATAAATCGCTTTTCCTTTAATAACATTCGACTGGTTCACGTTAATTTCACAAAAATTTTGTATTCGTGGTTTTTTTGGGATGGCAAATTCAATTTTATTGTTCATTTCAGTGTATCTTCTAGAGCAGGGGTCGGCAACGTTTTTCGGACGGCGGGCCATTTTCAATAAAAAAATTTTTATGCGGGCCGCACATTCAAATGTAACTTAAATAGTGCTTTTGTTTCATATACGAGTATAAATATTATTAAAAATAAATAATATTGGTGCTTTGGCGGGCCCATAGACCTTATAAATCATGGACGCGCCCGAAAACGTTTTCTGCCTATACAAATCGTTGATGCTCAGATGTGTGCGACAGAGATAAAGCTAGTCCGGGCAAAAACCCACAGATTATTGGCCGAAAAAAAAACAAAAACCGTAAATGACAGACGTATGACATTTACGGTGACAGACCGACTCCGCCATAGTTTATGAGTCTTTAAAAACTATTGCTAATAAACACACTAAACACAACTAAATCACAAAAGGCACACAAATCATTAACAATATTGACAGGAAAGGTTTTGTCAGGTTATGTTTATATATTTTTCTGTCATAGAACATCTGTTTTTGCCTGGACTAGCTTCATCCCTCTTGTACACATCAGGACAGCGGACCTCTCTTTCTAGGGCCGGTCCATGATTTATAAGGTCTATGGGCGGGCCGCGCAAAAAGTTGCAAAGGGCCGCAGGAACAGGGGTCGGCACCCCTGTTCTAGAGTACCCCACCGGCGACGATTTCGAACCCTTTAAACCGTTACAACTTTTCTGTTCCATCCTGTATGTTAATTTCGACTAGAAAAATCTCTTCCACTGCCTTTTTTAGTTAAGAAAGATATACCTTATTGAAGTCGCTAGGAGCAACGGTTTCCGAGAAAAACCCATCTAAAGCTGATTATTATCTACAAAATTCAAAATTATTCATTTATCCAAGGGTAAGTCCTCAAGCAACACTGGTAATTTTTCTTGAAGAAAGTGCAAATAGCTCTTTGTAATTAAATTATTTGGTAGAAAAATAGGACCTATTAGAAAGTGTCTTGGTCTTATGATAGCGGGTGGATTTCCTTCAGCGTTGATATGTTCCTTATGGAAGTTAGTTGTGCCTCTTCTTCTGAAACACGCTTCGTTAGTAAAAAGGTTTTTATTTTGAAAATAAATATCAGTTTCTTCTTTCACAAATAAAATGACTAAATCTCGATCGGGCATCAAAATCAAGTGGCAACATCTGTATGTTGGATATTTGATGTCATGACAAAATTAATTCTGTTATTGTTTGTTATGACATTGTACTTAAGTAAGTATAATATGATAGAAAGCTGTTTATTGTTTTGTTGTTTGTCTCTTACAACTGGTAAATACAGGAATGGCTGGAACATACACATTTGAAGAACAAATAGATATATTGTTAGTACTGGGATTCTGCGAAGGAAATTGTAGAATAAGTGTTACAGTTTACCAAGAAAGATTCCCAAATCGACGGGTACCAAATTTTAAAACTTTTGGTAAGATTGAGAGAAACGGGAAATTTAAAGTCAAGTACGGTAAATTGGGGACGTCTCAGACAAATACACAAACAAACAAGTAGAACAAACCTTGGATACTATTGCGGAATATCCCGGAGAAAGTGTACCTAGTCTTGGACGTCAGCTGGGGATTTCCAAAATTATACCACAAGTGTCGAAAGAACAGTTGCTGCATCCCTTCCATGTACAACTAGTTCAAGAACTATCTCCACTTGATTTTGATGCCCCATTGAGATTTTGTCATTTTATTCGTGAAAGAAGAAACACTGATATACATTTTCAAAATAAAATTCTTTTTACTGACGAAGCGTGTTTTACAAGAAGAGGCATATCTAACTTCTATAACGAACATATCTACGCTGAAGAAAATCCACACGCTATAATACCAAGACAATTTCAACATGAAATTAGAACAAATGTTTGGACCGGTATAATAGGATCAAATTTAATAGGTCCTGTTTTTCTACCAAATAATTTGAACGTTGAGAGCTACTTGCATTTTATTCAAGGAACATTATCAGTGTTGCTTGAGGACTTACCCTTGGATTTCATATAAAATTTCATAAAAATCGGTCAAGCCGTTTCCGAGGAGCGACCTTATGACCTTTTTCAGTACTAAATTAAAAAGAAGCGTTGAGAGTGGGTCTCCTTGTCTCAGTCCTGTATCAATAGTAAAGCCTTCCGAACATTCACCTTTTATTCGTACTTTGGATTTAGTATTTTCTAAGGTCACTTTCAATAGCCTACTCAGTTTGGTTGGTCTCCCAAATTGTTTCAAAATTTTACTTAGTTTATTTCTTTTGATCGAATCATATGCTTTCCTGAAGTCCACAAATAAAACGCTACGTAACTAAAAACACATAAACCATCAAAATAAATGTATGACATGTATATTCCTTTATAATCAGAAGAGCGAATTTAAAAAAATTACAGATGTACAGGATGTTCTGTTTAAAGAGTTTGATTTATATCTCCAAATAACCTCATTGAGTTTGTTTTAAAAATATTTTCCTTGTTCTAGATATAAAGGTAACCAATATAAGGAAATAGTGTTATGTGTGAATACCTTGCACATGCGGAATAAAGGCAATGCAATGAACTGAATGTGTATGACAATCTTTAAACAGAAATAGATTCTGAAGTAAACAAAAGATAAATGTAAACGTTATTTTTTTATATTCTTTGCAGTTCGTCACGCTAGAGGAAACTATCTCTTTACAGAGAGTATAAAAGCATTCCACAACGACTATTTCTCGCCCTTTTGTATTGCTAGCGTCGCAATATCGGGATACTTTCGCAATTCCCCGTCAAACGGAATGTGCATTGACGTAATTTATTTGCTATCCGTAGGTGTGACACAAGAAAACAACCTAAGCGGTCTGCATGACCGTTTTAGGCAACCTGCCATGGTGTTGCTTTGCTTCATCCTTATCTCCTCTTTATTGTTGCCTGGTTAATCGATTATCGGAATTGGGCAAGTGGTTACTTGCTTCGACGATTTTCAATTTTTCATCGTTTTGTAATTTCCGCAAATCATAATTTTGTGTCAAATGAAAACCTCAGAGAACTAAGAAAATTATATTTTTGCTATAAAAGGAACCGACATATATTAATTTTTAGTTGTAGTAAAGTCTGTAAAGCTTCATGTAGGTATCTTATGCGTTTGATACAATTAACAATAACTACAAAGTCAGAATAAAAAAACTATAGGTGTGGGTACTGATATCGAATGAGAATAATAAACACGCCTATTAAGAATTTCCAACCTACATAGGTGCAAAAGTTGAAACAAACTCGTTTTATAGTTGAACAACCCACAGCAGCGTATTGGATCTAAAATATTTTGTCTAAACTACGTCTTGATATACGTACCTAAAATTTTAAGAAAATCTCGGAACAATCCATATTAAGGCAAGGATTAATTACTGTCATGTCATGTCATGTGAGCTCACATGACCACATGTTTTTCGGTTCCTATAAATACAGTATGCGCGAAAAGTATGGAATAAATTCAATAAAAACGAAACAATTATTTTTCCCAAAAAATAATTGTTTCGTTTTTATTGAATTTATTCCATATTTTTGGCGCATACTGTATATTACACCGATATACAAAAAAGTGGTCTGTACTCTTGACCAGACCCAGCTATTTTTGATCAAACACCACCAAAATTTTGAGCAAATCTCAAAAATAGTACAAAAATCGCAAAAAATCATGTTAGTGACCGCAAAAAATCTGATAATTGTTTCCTGACCTTGATCAAGTGTATTTCTTATGTATTTTGATGCGTTGAATTTGAGTCTAAAGTCTATTGATCTGCATAATCCACAGATTTTGAAAAAATTACGAGAAATAGCTGGAAAATGCTAAAAATCGTTAAAAAACGCCATATAGTGGTCTATACTTTTAACAACATATCTATATGCATTTTGACACACTGAATCCGAATCTGAAGTCTATTTAGTTCAAACTCCCCCAAAATTTTGAGTAGGTGAATCTAAAAAATAGTGAAATATCGTAAAAAAAAGTGGTCTCCTTTAAGTTGAATCATTTTTCAAGTAGGTATTGTCATATTTAATTCATTGACAGGATGTCACTTTTTTGTCATTGTCGATATTTAACTTCAAATAATTTTAATTTTTATAATAATTTTTATAGTTAGATATTTGATTCAACTTAAAGGAGACCACCTGAAGAAGCAATCCTAAAAATGCAGAAATAGGTCAGATCTCATCTATTGTGGTTGAATTTGTCGTGTTCCCACTGCCAAAAAAGTGAAGTTAGATTTTTATAGAGTGACTAAATTAGATTATTTTCTTTAGATAATTATTGAATAAAGCTTTGTCTGTGGAATTGTTCATTATCATACCTAGATGTTTGGTATCAAAGAATATACATATGACTTCATTGATAAGAATTGTAGGAGATTTGATTTATATTAGCTTAAAATACCTTTCTAAAACAGTAAAAAAATGTTACGAAAGCTAATAATAAGGAATATATGGGTAGATATTGTGGGTGTAATTCAACGCAGGTTGGGGCTTTTGTCCACTGAGTAGTTAGTTTCACACAATATTATTAATACCTAAAAATATATAAAAACTTTTATATGTTTGTAAGTACACAAAAAATCGTGAAAAATTAAATATGTCAATTACTGAAAAATTATTCTAGGCACCGTTTGCGATATTTTATCTTTTATAGAATAATATACAGTCGCCATATGTAGGCCATTTGGCTCAAGGTGTACCTACTTTACGCCGTTGTATTTTTATACTTCTTGTGATGTTAAAGAATTAAATAATATCTACTAATGATAGTAACAATAATTGACGATGTTTGCATAAAATAATTACCTAGTACTAGTTTTGTAAAAAACCCTCTCTTTGACCAGTGTTCTTTGACAAACGGCGTTTGATATTTGGAGAGTACTGCAACCAGCAACGCAATCACGACGGACGGAACACTGAACGGTTTCCATACTGTATATAAATGACACTGCGAATAACAACTACTCTGTAGACTAATGCCCCTACCGGTATTGAATTACACCTGCAGTATCTGTGTGAACAGCCAAGAAGCCTTGTCGGCCAAACCACCAGACATAGACCGATTTTAGGATGCCCATAAATAATGTGAATATGAATAATATCAAGAAAGTGGAAGGGTGTTTTTTAACACCCTGTATACCTACTATTTTCTGCTAAAAAACTTCTGCAAATATACTTAATATCTACAACAAAAATCAGATTTTTAGAAAGGCTATTGAATTTGGAAATTTTTTTGTCTCTTGTGATTTTTATGTAAAATGTTTAATTTTCTAGTATAATAATTTACCTAAGCTAAATTTTACAAAACGCAGAGAGAGCGAGCAGTATTGTCTATACCCAAGTTTCAAAATAGTAGTAAGTGATGACTAATTTACAGCAGTGTTTGATGAGTGAGGGAGGTACCCAACAAACAATTAAAGTTAAAATTACGTTAACTTGACCTCTGAATTGGTAAAAAACTTTTCATGACCAATTCCGTATAAGGAAAATTTACCTATATTCGTTGGCCTTTTTCCTTATGTGGGGAAAAAAACTAAAGTAATATGGAAGTTAATAATTGGTCGGCAAGATTTTTATTCCAATAAGATAATTGGACCTAAAAGAAATACGGACCAATTTTATGTTAAAATTTCAAAATATAAAAGACATTATTACCAAAATATACCCTAATTATGCCCTTTATATGACATACTTTTGCCAGAGAGAGATAACATATATTTGATTTTATACATTCTAATAGCGAACAGGGATAGGAAAAAAAAGAAAAACTATAAGTCAGGCTACTAAACTACAAGCATAGTAGGAGTTAGTATATTTATAGATATTTAGATTTTAATATAATAAAGTCTGTATTTCTGCTTTTCATTCATCAAATTGTACAACCCAGGAAATTTTTTCGTATAATGACATGGCCAAGCTTTCATAAAAATAACGCGCCTTATAAATATACATTTTTACTATTGCTTTTTAATAATATTACTATACTGAAAAATAACCTAAAATAAAAACGGAATGTACTTCGTGATAAAATGTGTTTAATAATCTTTCGTCATAAATTTATTAACTAATATTATCTGTATTAACATAATTTTAATGAGTAATCAATTAAAAATAATGAAAAAAACACTTAGTGTTTATTACAACATGGCCGCTCAAATAAAATGAACTTTGAAGTCAATTTGTCTGAAATTTTAACCTATAGGGCAAATTGCCTATGCCGTCATAGAAAAATATTAACTTTGTGGTTGAGATTTCCTCCAAATTAAGATATTTTATGGTAATTTATTACCAATTAAATTATTACTAGGTACCTACATATAAAATTCTACTCTTGGAGTTATTTGTGATTGAAAATTCAAATTAAAGCCAGTAATATTATGTATGCGTAATAACAAAAACAAAATAAATATTTTCGAACGGAATTCAATTCGAATTTCAATTCACGTGCACTACTGAATTCATCTGACACGATAACAGTTATAAGAACACTTATATATGAAGTGTTTATCGATATATTATCATTAGATTGATTTACATAATATGCAGTGTTAGCTTAAATTCGTTTTTTACAACTTTGTAATATTGTGTAGGGTTTGGTTTTCACTGCAGATCGCCAAAACAATTTCTACGCGCTATTCTATCTGTCGGAATACATATAACAAGAAGCTTGTTTCCTAAAAAACCTTTATAAGGCTCACTTACGTCGAAGTATTATTAACAAGTAAATTTATACCATAATATAGAACAATATTTCTATTAGGTTAATTGAAATGGTTAAATATTCTTTAGAAATTATCAACAAAGTTAAAAATAGGTTGATATTGTAATAAAAATAGAACTTAACCAATTGAAGGATTTAATAGGGCAAAATAACTAGTTATTACCTTATTTTTAACTACTAGTTGAAGACAAAATAAGTTTTACAATTTCGTAATAAATATGTAAATATTTACCAATTGTAATAATTTAAAAAATCGTTGGATATTGAAGACAGATTTCAAGGTGAAATTAAGTAAATTATAACTTCGTCTTACACGTTATTGGAATGTTAGTATTTGAAAACAAAGAATAGGTAAACAATATGTAATTTCGAACTGTATAAATTGACATATATTTCATTTTACTTAGAAGTCATTATATTACTCTTAATTAACAAATTTTTGACTAAAATTTTGGTATTATAAGATTTTGTAACTTTGAAGACTATTTTTATGGAGGAAAGTAGTAAATCTTGATCAATTTAGAATTATTTTTCTTGTGTAGTAGTCTATTAGGCTTAAATGTTAGTTGGGTAAGAGTTGCAGGCGACAATATTCCATAGGCGTACCACTTGAGAAGGGTTAAAAAAAGGTTCCTGATGCTGTATAGTCCCTGATAATTTCATTATGTTTCCTTTTTCCAAAAATGAGTTAAGTCATAAAAACTACTTTTAAAGTTACACCTTTTAAGGTCTATAAGTATAACTGCAAAATGGTACGCTTAAGAGGTTATGTTTATTGTTTTAGTCATATTTTTTATGTATACCTATACTCACTCAAAGTTTGTAACATACTTTACGGGACACCCTGTATATAGTAGGTAATTTATGTTGAGTTTTGTCAAACAATGCTCTTTAATTATATTCATGTCTATATAGATTTTAATAACTGTATGTACCTAATTGCGTATAGTGTAACGACTTTCCCAAGCTTCGTTTGTTTTTTTAGATAGGTAAGCAATTATAATTATCTTATGTCGCTGCAGGTGCATACACTCTGGATTTAAGTGCAATAACATTATGATGCAATATATTTAATGAAAGGGAAAGTATAGCAGATAAGAACCTGCTTACTTTGGGAAAATTGATTAAGGTATTCGTTAAAGAATGCCTAATAAAAATACTATATTATATACTATAAGTCCAAAACATGTGAACGACAGATTTTGTGCTAGTGATTTCAACGCGTCGAGGAGACTTCGATTTAAGATCAAGGCAGGAACTTCATACAACTAAGTGACAACTTAAAATTCTAATACCTATAAGTAGAAATCGATTTAAGCAATTCTAAATATTATTGTTTAGAATCGGATAAGCTACTAATTCGTAGGCACACTGATAAAAAACATTGTAAATGTACACGTTAAATAAAGTAAAAAATTCCAAATCCATCCTGTACCTCTATTACAAAAATCTCCTTGTGAATACAGTACATTTACATTTTTCATGTAAAATAACATGATTTTTTCTACAAATGCATAATAATGTTGTAAAATTACATTTCATGTGTACAAAACCATGGTTTTACTATGTAAAAAATGCATATTAGGTACTCACCAGTAATTTTCTATTACAGTTGTAGCATTACATTGTGGTGTGTTATTTCACACTATTGATCTAGGCAATGAATAATAACCAACAATCCACCATTAATATCGCTAATAACTTTATCAGTGTAGGTATTTTTATATGCAAAATATATAGAGAAAAGTATTTGGATAATAGAACATGGTTAGGTGTATCTACATCAAGAAGTTTTAATTGTATCTACACTGATAAAAATTATTAGCGATATTACACGGTTGGTTATTTATTGCCTAGGTCAATATTACGAAATAAGACACCAAAATGTAATGCTACAACTGCAATGGAAAATTAGGTACCTACTTATGAATATGCATTTTTCATAGTACCAAAAGCCGTGTATTTATACACATGAAATGTAATTTCACGAAGCTATTATATGTAATTATAGAAAAAAATCATGTAATTTTAATGAAAGATGTAAATGCACGGTATTCACATGGAGTCTTGAATTACAGTATGAATTTGATATTTTTACATTGATGTTTGATGCGAACAACATGTAAATTTACGATCATTTTTATCAGTGTAGGTATACATGTTTAGGTACCCAAGTACATACTTACTTAAGTAAACATATTAGGTATACTTGGGTATATCTACCTAAATCAGTACATGCATATGTACCTAAGTAATTATCTAAGTACTAATCCTAAGTACCTATACAGTAAAAAATTTAATTCAGTAATTTGTTAAACCAAAATGAAATTTCTTTCTATCGATATGAGGAAGTAGATACCTAACTGTAATAAATGCTGTTATACATATGATTTATACTTATACCTAGTTTAACTTATAAAATTACAATTACCTATATACATTCTTTATATGAATAAAATGAAATTTCACGTAGTTTGGTAGTGTGAACTTAGCTTGACAAATTATTGAGTCATATTGAGTCTAAATTTTATACAGTGTACGTAAATGATATTTTCCCATTTGAATTTAAGTATTTAGGTTTAGACCTATAATAATAGCTATACTTAAGTATTTAAATATTTAGTCTAATTTTTGGCGAAGGAAAGTGTTTTGAGAGGAAGAGTGCTCATCTGGTGGCTACGAGGTACGATTTCCTTTATGCAAGTGAAAGTTGCTTAAATCATTTTGTGAATGAAACTGCCGTTCCTTTCTATCCTTTAATTAAATAAGTAAGTTAATCAATGATAATTGATTTAAACATTGTAAAAAAATCTTACAAATATTTTTATTTTCCAGAAAATTTAGAAATATATTTTAGATAAGTATCTATCTATTTAAGAAACTGTTCCAAGTCTGTACGTACTTAAGCAAGTAATATGGACGTGTAGCGTGTAGGTATAAGTACATATTCCTTCAATAACCAATCTAGATGTTTACTTATTTAGCTAACCGAAAATGATAGATGCCTACGTGTGAATTTTACTTACATGGTTAGTCAGAATACTAAATTGTTGACTAAGTATTACTTACGTAAAAAAAATTCTCATAATTATTTACGTATGTGAAATAGTTATTTTATATGTATATGACTAAGCACCTGGTTCTTACCATTATTAAATACTTATATGTTAGGTATGTTGTTGTCTGCTGTCTGTTTCAATGTAAGAAATGGTTTCTAGAATGTGCGTTGATGAATGGTAAAAGGCAGTTACTATGTTTTGTTATTGCATTTTTTCTTTTCATACAATTAGGTATTTGTTACCTATTTATTTACCCATTATTTTCTGATACGTGACTTACGTTTCAGAAATTACATCAATATGTATCTATTTATAGTTAGCATACTTTTTTATATTAACACCTAAACTGCTTAACTATAAGGTAGGAAGTAAATAAATAGGTCTATTAAATCTATCACAGTTATATTATCAACATTTAAGATCTGTCAGGTATAAAAAAAATATAGATATGCTGACTTTTTACCTACATACAATGCAGGTTACATTGACAAGAATACATTTTTTAAATGAATTAAAATGCCCTTGAACTATGCAAGTATGCCTTGGAAAGATACAAGGAAGCAAAAATCTCTTCCAGCTTCTGATCATGACATCATGCCTAAATCTAGATATAGATAGGTATACCTACCTATGTAGGTACTATTTTTATTAAACCCTATATACATATGTGCCAAGTAATTTTATTTTTATTATAAACGACAAAAAAAAATGTACCTATATTGCAAAAAATCATCTTACCCTTCGCAAAGAACACTCGCAATACAAAACAAAAAAATTAGCACACTGGCCTTCATGTTCCTTCTGTGTTTATAGTTATATCACAGACAATACATTTTTCACTCCCGCAAAAGGTATTGAATTAAATAAATCGAATTTTAAATACTGCTGGTATCTCTTAGCGTTATCGTTTACTGTTTTAATTTAAATAAATCGAGAAACAACCCCGCGGGTGTCGTATCGTTTAAATGAAATGTTTCGTTTGTTTTTTTTATTTAACTCGACCGCGCTCTACCGACTAGCAGGCGTGAACTACACTGCTTGACAGCTGAGTCACGCCGCAGCCTACCTGATTCTCCTGCCCGCGAGAGTATCAACCTACTGCTGTTAATGTTTGCTTCATATTTTGAATTCATTGCAATTGAGGAGATTCGGCTAAAAATATGCTTGTTATGTAGCTACTTTTATAATCAAAATACCTACCTTTGCTTGAACAATTTCTTCTCATTTAAATTATTTATCTAGGTACTTGTAATTGTAGCAAAACAATTTTTAACAGAAAAGAGATAGGTATATTTGAATCAAAAAGTTTACCGTCAAATATTGTAGTTATTTTGAAAATTTAATTTCTTTTACCCGATGGTAAATATTATTAAGTGCATATTTTAAATTTCATATAATAATTATTATTATATTGTTTAGTACAAATTCTGTAATTCTGTAAAGAAAAACTACTGCCAAAATGCATTATTTACCAAAAATTTGTATATTTAATTGATCTTATACTCGTATATTGATCTATCAAATACAAATTTGTTCGCAACACTATTGTGTAATTTTAGAAGAAGAAGATAATTTTTGGAACTTGTTCTGCGGTTAAAATTCTACTGCGGATACTAGATGTTCTGTGGCCTATGGTTGAAACATAACCTATAAATAGAATAAACGTTTGTTGTATTTTTACATAAGATTTGTAATATTTTAGTACACTTTTGCATTTATCTTCTGTTTTCTCTAATATAAGAAAATGAACGAGGATGGAAATAGCAAATTGGATTGGATGTATAAGGTAAATTGTAAGAAGACTTTTTGATTGTACCATTTACTAGCTACTTTTTAATTTGAAGGGTGCAAACAGCCTGGTGGATCGCGAAGATTATTTGTTAGGCAAATCAGTGGATAAATCACTAGAACAATTAAACGCAGAAGAGAAAGAAAAGAAACTGGGGATTGTCCCACCAAAAAATCATGTCGAACATGAGTGTATTCCGCCATCGATACGGGACTTTAATAAAATTGTACAAGCAGAACAGGTATGCTGGTGTAATCTAAAAAATATATAATAAAATTCAAGTTCTGTATTTGTAGGTAGATATAAGTGCAAAACTTCAAGAAGATCCTTTAGTAGCTATAAAAAAGAGGGAAGAAGAAGCACGACGGCAATTTTTACAGAACCCTGTGCAGTTGAAGAAGTTACAGGAAGCGTTAAAAGCTCAGGAATTAAAAAAGAAAAAGGGGAAGCACAAGAAGACCAAAGATGGTTCTGATAGCGATATAGATAGTAAAATTGCGAAAAAACTTAAATATTTAAAGGGGAACTCATTGAGTGCGTCCGTTTTGAAGAAGAAAAAGAAAAAATCAAAGGATAATGTGTTGGACACAATCTTGATGCACAAATTTAATGAACTGAAGGATCGATTGTCTCAAGAAGATTTAAATGATATTTTGGCGGGGAACGTTAGTGACAGTGATGAAGAAATAGAAGAAAAAGAAAGGAAACATAGAAAAACAAAGAATTCAAGTAGCGAGGAAAAAGACCACAGACAAAAAAGATTAGAAAAAAGTGAAAGGAAGCGAAGAAGCTCCAGTTGTGAGAGGAATTTAAAAAAGTCTTTGAAGAAGAAGAAAGATAGTAGTAGTAGTAGTAGTACTAGTGATACTAGTAGTGAAGATGAAAGATTTTATAAAAGAAATCGAAAAACACGAATTAATAATGGAAGTTACAAAGAAAAAAATGATAATAGGAGAAAATCTATGAATGATATACGTTACAAAAGTAAGAGAAGGAAACAAGAACATAATAGTAGTGAAGATACTAGTGAAGATGAACGTGAAGAAAGAAAATATAAGAAAAAATTATCTGATAAGAAAAATAATAGATATGATCATATGAAGGAACATAACTTTAAGAAAAACGACGAGGTGGATAGAGATCGAATTAAAGTAATTCCTGATGATGACCTAGAAAGTAAAATATTACAAAAACTGCGAATGTTAAGAGAGTCTTCGAAATCAAAGCAAAATGATGGCAGTAGTGACAGCGAAAGTAAAAACGATAGTGATAGTGATTCACAAAACCATCGAGACGGCAGTGATAGTGATGAAAAAGTGCCAAAATCAAGGACTTTCGGCTTAGTAAAAGCTGATGGTACTAAAATCGCTCTGAACAAAAAAACGCAAGAAGTAAAGAAGAGCGATCAGTTCAATAAAGTGGAAACTGCAGCAAAACCAGAGAGGAAAAACGTAAAGAGACTTACTGAGGAGGAGAAGGAGCAAATGCGTAGAGAAATGATGCAGAACGCAGAAAAGAGGGACAAGGAAAGAAGTGAGAATTTGAAGAAATATAGGGAGGAGGACAAAAGGGAGGAAAAGAATGCTTCCGAATTTGATAAGGATTTCTTACGTAAGCAATTGTTGAGATCAACGAAGGAAGCTACGGTTGAATCTAGGATTAAATCTAACTTAAATAATATACAGAGGTCATCTAGGCATATGGACACCCATTTTTCGAGAAGATAAAAAGTGAAGGGTTTGCGTGAAATGTAAATAAAATAAGTGGTCATTTAATCATAAAATTTTATATTATTTTTAATGAAATTCTTATTTCATTACATTTGTTAATTTTATCGATAAAAATAAATCAGTTTTATATTTTCTTTGCTTAAAAATACTTTTCTACATCCTTGACCTACATTTTTTTAAAATTTTTATAACTACTGGATCCTATAATGTAAACAGAAAAAAAAAATGAAAGTTGAGAAAATTAAATGCCGAAAAAAAAGTGAAATATAATTCGAAAAAAATAAAATTTATATATTTTTAAAACATTTTTCACAGAAGTTAGAAATTTTAAATAGCATCTAGTATAGGCATTTCGCAATTCTTCTGGGCGTATTGTGTGTTGCATAGATTCAGTGTCACAAATATATTTCCGATTTTGATGTAAATCAAATTTACTCACACTAAACACTTTAATTTGTTTGGGCACTTACATTAATTGACGTTAAGAGATGAAAAGACTTTGTTTCCATTGTGACTTTGCTCAGAATTTTTACGAATTGAGTTTCAAAGAAAATAAACATCTCATTAAACGCTTCTGTGTAGGTACAAAGTTGTAGGAGTTTGGTTGATGTTAAAATACGGATATCGGATATAAAATTAGGTCGCAAGGAAAACAAAGCATTTCATTACATTGAAGTTTACTTGACATTGTAAGAGTGGGTGTTAAGAAACTGAAACTAACATTTTGTTTATGAAAAAAAAAAAAAAAACATAAATAAGTACCTATTTCTATAAATCTTATCTTCTTAGAGATCTAGTCGATTCCCATCCCGATTACCATAAACAATTCACACTATCGATTTGGATTTGATTTGTAACCGATTGAGCTGTGGTTGCATGACATGCTAAATTTGGAAATCTCTTTTTATTGTTGGTACGTTATAGACAATAATATGTATACTATATGTTATACAGTGGCGAAGCGTAACATTTTTTCATGGGTAGACATTCAGAGTAAAAAAATTCAAATTGCGCAAAAATTAAATAACTGTTTTGTAATAATATTTATGGTATGTTCAATTAAAAAAATATGTGTTAGGTACTTAAAAATAATAAAAATGTTTATTATGCACTTTCTACAAAATATGTTAAAAATTAAGTAGGATATATCAAATAAAACGAAAAACAACAATAATATTGCGCGAAATAAAACATTAAAAAATATACAAATATATAACAATACGACGCATTAATTTTTTTTAAAAGCAATTGAGTCAACTCATCGACTTTGGTAGTAGCAAAATGTTCATGTTTGTGTTAAGCAGGATAATACTTCGCTTGTCGACCACGGTAGACAAATAAACAGTTCTGCTTTTTTCACCCGTATATCCAGGGATATAATCTACAGCACTGAGTTTCTTATGCGGTGGCGATTTGCGGCGCAGTCCCGTGCCGCTGGTCACGGGAAAAACAAATTCGGAAATGTCTTTAATACTTATTTAATTTATTCGAATCATCTTTTATCAGCCAGTCAGGTAATTAATTCGACCCAATGCTGTTTTTTTGGCTGCTAATATAATTGGAAAATATTAGTAACATTTTGGATAGACAATATCTACCTTGTCTACCCTTACGCTTCGCCACTGATGTTAAATTTGTTGGTGGTCCGTCATTACTGAACACCTACGTCTTTTCATGGAAGCTCGTTGGTTTAGGAAACAATTTTGGACTTTATAGATGCTTTTATCTTTTTTATTTTGCATTTGTATGTTAAGGTAGGATTTTTAACTCTTAACTGCTGACACTCCTTTTCCGAACACTTAGACCGATTTTGGGTCTGTCACACTCCGATTTAAAAATGAAAAAAAAAACATTTTTTGTAAAATTTTCAAATATTATGATAAAGTTTGATAAATGATGACAAATCTGATAATGACGATAAATATTGGTATATCTGTAAGATATGTGTGTAAACATAAGAGTTTATGAAAATCAAACATAATTAATAGTTTTACGAAATAAAAAAATATATAAATAAAATAAATAAAAAAATGTGAAGTTTATTTTATAAGAGTGAATTTACAGTAAAAAATAAAAATATAGCTTGCAAAGTTAAAAACATCAACTTCAGACGGTCAAATCAATAGTCAGAATGATCACACAACTGATGCAGAATTTTATTGGATAAAGAAGGTGTTTCTACCATAACCATAGTAGGGTAAGTCCGGGATAGATGCCCCTCCTTTTTGGATAGTCATAATTTTTGGTCAATTTTCAGATTATATACATAAACTACACGTTATAATAAGATAATATGTATTCTTTAATATTTTTATTAAGGCTTACGGTGAGCGCTCTATCAAACGATATATAAGATCTGTTCCAACAACCGTCGAGAACTGGTTCAGTACCGTGAGAAATGTTTGACCAACACCGTCTTACGTCGCATTCGCCGAGAGTACATTAACAACTGAACTGACTGACTAATTCTGGACGGTTCGGAATCGATTCTTGCTGTATTGGAACAAACCCATAGTTTTCGCTCAGTAACTCCTTAACGAATAATGAAAAAAAGCGTTTTTTTTTTAATAGACTATAAATATTATTTTACGTCGACGCTGTGTTTTGAAATTTTGAAAAAGTGTATAATTAATTTTTTTTAAATGAATTTTGCATATTTTCAAAATTTCAAAACACAGCGTCGACGTAAAATAATATTTATAGTCTATTAAAAAAACCGCATATTTTTATCATTTTTCGTTGAGGAATTACTGAGCGAAAACTATATCCCTTTGGATCGAGCGCTCACCGTAAGCCTTAATATTAAGACACTAACAAACATCTCTTAGGAAACAGACTTGGCCATCTTCCCCGGAGTATTGGGCAAAGATGCCCCACTACTCAGGGATATATGCCCTTGTTTAACTAACACAAATATCGCCATCATGTAGGAAAATAATATAATATTTATTCTAAACGTTGTTGATTCAAAAACATTCTTCATACACAAATCACTTCTTTTTCATTGTAAGTACTTTGCCGCATAAATCGTAGTGGTTTTCGTATTTTGAGCAATTTTCATGCGACCACTTTTTGCAGTGCGTACATTGAACCCGCAATCATCACGCTTGCTAGTATTTTTGTAGTTATCTTCACACCTCATGCATTCAGAATCATCTTCCTCACTCAACTGTGTCTTCTTCTTCATAAGGTACACTTTCATCCGAGTCTGTATCACAATCTCCTTTTTTAATTTTTTTTGTTATTTTTTACTTATCTGTTTTTTTCAGTGTGAGATTTCTTGGTTAGGCAAAACTGGCAGGCTTGGCAAAAAATATCTAATAGTGCTTTAAACCTAAGCAACTGCACCGTACAAAATAGTACATTCAATATTCACGTTAACAAGTGATATTATTATTACTAATTTGGAACTTTTATGTGATAATTGAAACTAAAATAATTTAAAAATGTTAATTTAATGTATTATATTTAATTCATAGATATGGGATGATTACATTAATTGTAAATAAAATGGTTAGTCATATCTATATTTTATCTTGGTGCTTAAAAAAAAGTATATAACTATTGGATTTACAGAGACGGTTATGGATTTTAATTTACTCTGCTCTGAAAACGTATAGTGTTTAATTGAAAACTAGTGCTTCAGTGTTAACATTGCCAAATACTGAAAAAAGAAAATTTCTGGTATTTTCGATTTTTGACAATGTTGCGTTTGGCATTTGAGGTAAAAAAATTGGATTATTCATTGGTCCAACATCATAAACAACTCAGCAAAAAATCAGAACTACTGGATGTACGTACCTATATGGTTACGATGATGAAAACCTGTACGTTTT
Source organism: Monochamus alternatus (assembly GCA_037114965.1). Classification (NCBI taxonomy): domain Eukaryota; kingdom Metazoa; phylum Arthropoda; class Insecta; order Coleoptera; family Cerambycidae; genus Monochamus; species Monochamus alternatus. Next base: position 23,411,029 of record CM073431.1, read on the forward strand.
CTACTCGATTTTCAACAGAAAACTTAAATTTTGTATCAATGAACGAAAACGTAAATATGATCGTCACATGAACCATAACCGGCGCGTTTACAAAAATAGGAACTTGCAAATGAGCAATTTTACTGGATATTTGAATATTTCAAAGTTATTTTTGCGTCAGAAGTGTTAAGTGGCACAATATGGTCAAAGTTTGTAGATTGTGTGTGAGATATATCCGCAGTATGAATAATGTATATCTGCAGCTGTAACAATGAACTATGTGAATGAAACGAGGTATTCATATTTTGTAACCGGGCTATTATCAGCTGTATGTACATAAACACATTTTGCTACCACTATTTTTTTATTCATTCGAATTTTTCTCTGAGTTTCAATAATAACAGCTTACTTACAGGCCTGCTTGTATTCTTGAAATTATCTGTTTTGTCAAAGACAAATGATTGTATTTGAGTACAGTGTATTTCTGAAACATGGAACACTGTTAAGAAAGTGGTGGCTGCCCTCGGTCGGTTAGGGTCTTTCTCGAAACTCACATGTAACTCGATATGGTCGATCGTCGACAGTGATCGATTGTTAGGCGTTATAAAGTATACTCGTGACAAGAATTCAGACGACTTACGTCATACGAACAAATGAATAATTCATTATATTTTCATCACAATATTTAAGAAACTGCAACTGATAGTAATAAAACTATAGACTACACTAAAAGTTTGCATTATATATTGCACTAAATTGCAAAAAATGATTGTTTTTAACACGACAAATGTGTAACGTCAGCTGTGACGTAAGACGTCTGAATTCTTGACGCGAGTATATAGAAATGGCAAAACAAGATTAGAGCTCTTTCAGTCAAGTTGCAGTGAATTTATAATTAGTTCAGTTCAGCAGAACTGGATCTAGACTTAATAAACTTTGATTTTACAAATAATTTTATATGGTGGATGTCCTTTAAATAAAATATACAGGTAGATTCAGAACTTATATACATAAAAAAAATTGAATGTGTTGGGGACTCTTACAAATACAATTTTGTAAAAAAATTAAAAAGGGCAGTTCGAAAATGATTTGAAATACACTTCTGCACAGCACTGGTAGCTTATCTACTGTAAAACCTGATAAGGGGCAAATCATGCAATCAGCGATCAGACAAAAAATGGAAAGAAATAAATAACATTTTATAACACCTATTTGGGGTCGCTGTACTCAGTTTCGACGAACTAACACATATGTTTCTGCTTCTTGTCCGTTTTGAACGTGTAAGTAACTTTGGTGCTATACACTTCATTTTCAAATGATTTAAAGTCAGGAAATCGTGGCAGCCATGGTACCGGTCCTCCTCGTTCAATGGTATTAATGCCTGGACATGCTGTACCTGGCACGGATATAATTGAGCCTAGCGTGTGATACGCCACACTACTGGATCTCCGTTCGGTTTCAAATTTCCCTCGCGTTGCACTACACTTGCGCTCACTTCACACCGTGGTAAAAGTAGCTGCATTTGCCGGGATATCGTTCTGCTAAAGCATTTTCACATCGCTATAAATTAAAACGATATCCATCAACGAGTTTTACACGTAAGCCATTTTTTACACTTGAAAAACTAATGTAAAGAGTGGCATTAAAAAAACTGTAATACCTACAAAAAGTAATCCGATTTCGATATTCGGAATCGCCTAGCTAGAGTAAAGGTTGAATATACTACAAATTCAATAATTATTTACTCGGAAACTATAAGGATTTTACACTTTTTTTTCTGATATTGACTCCATTTTTCATGAGGCATCTATTTACAATTTTTTTTAGTTAAGTTCTGAATCACCTGCAGTAGAAATGCAATATTGTATTGTATTTTATGTTGACTTAAATATTACCCCTTCTTATATCTCTTGTCGTCAGAATATTTCTTATTTTGTCCCGCAATTCGAACTGTCATGTCTTGTCTTGGTCTTGTCTTGTTTTGTCTTACGAGATCAAGGCGAAACTAAGAAAAACCAAGCAACATTGTCAGCACTAACTAGGATAGCAGTAAAAACTCTTTTTAAAAGTTATTTTATTAGAGAAAAAATTAAATAATAACAATGGATAACTAAATTATCAAGATTTCATTATTATTGTCCTTTCTTTTGTTCTACATGTTTTACTTTTTGAGACTCCGGTACTTAAAAATACCAAAAATTCACGACGATCTTAAAAGTAAGCCATCCACCTTTTTCCAACAGCTTCTTCGCTCTCTTGTAAACTTTGAATTTAAATAAAACAACTAATTTTCAGATTGATGGACGAGGAAATCCGTTATCAACAATATGGGCGTCCTCAAGTGACGGCGTTCCGACAAGCCTTCCTTGCCGATGATTTAGTATATTTCTGTGTCTCTACTTAAATATTTTGACTTGTTTACGCCGCTGTTTAGGCGACCGACCGACGCGTGTTGCCATAGACGTCGCACGGGATGGAACAGTTGGTTGCATCTGGAAAGAGAATAGAACCCGTTCCATTGTTTGTCTGGAATGCTTTATGAAATGGAGCGCGAAGGTTTCTGGTGCTGAAAGGGCGATGACGTGTAATCCCGCTGAAACGGGGGTGATCGTCGAAGCGAAGGTGACTTTCACTACACAACCTGAGCACAAATACAGGTAAAAAAAAATTAAATCTGAGTGTTGTCTTCAATAGCAATAATAAAGCATTTATCCATGATCACTATATTAACAGGTTCGCTGCCGGTGGCAGTTTCGATAACATGTTGTCCATGCCAGTGGTTATTTTCTATAAAATTTGAGATTTGATAGGTGGAAACTATCTAAATTATGTCTATATGAGTTGTAATAGTGAATTTGCTGACTGGACTGTAATTTTAATTTCGACGGCATTTTCCATCAGTGACACTGCACGTCTTACTAAATTGGAAGCTATACGCCAGTCACAGTATTTTACGTCGCAAATCTTGTCTCTCTAAGTTCTCAGTGAATTACTTTGAAAATTTGGATGCGGAAATTATCTGAGACAAGAAAAACGAATTTGTACTTAACTTTGTTCTAAACGCTAGTGGCCGCTACAAAATGTAGGTACTCTTGGTGGATAAACATAACATTTTTCTCATTGTATGTATTAAAGTAAATAATATTATTCTCTTAGCTTTTGTACTCAAATATGATATACACTATATTCATGCCGCTAAATTTAACCGTTTTCATTTATTTGCTATTTTTCCATTTCATGTAATTTAATGTTGAAGATAAGAGTATGTAAAATTATTTTATTTATTATTAAATTTCAAGTTTAGATGAACAACTATGTTCTGAAATTTGCAGGAAACCTTCATCTGTATGGTGACGGTTTATTCGAGCTCTTTTTTTGAGGTTGAGGTAGTACCAGGTTTGTCAGTTTTCCAGCCTTATTCAAATAAAAAAAGACAAGGAAAGAATTCGAGCCGTGTAAACCTATCTCTTAAAGCCTTTTCCGAATGTCTGTATAAACTGCCCTACTTGCACGAAGTATTCATATAGTGCAAAAAATACATGCATACAACCGGATTGTTTCAGGGTGGATGGAGGGCTGTCTCCAACCAAAAAATTACACTAGAGACCCTTGTGCGTTTTTTGCAATAGGGATGGTTTCTTATTTACTTTGTTTTTGTTTTTTTTCCAACTTGTACATAATAATATTAATATATTAACTTTTTTGTAACTTGCATATTTGACGTTTCACCGCCCATTATATGACCAAAAATATGATATTTATTTATTATGGCTCAGTAAAGATACAAACAAAAGGCTGGTTTTTGGAGGGTTCTTAGAAGACTGTCTCCTGAGTGGATGCCAAAAAAACCACAGCCTACACCTTCGGTGTTTTGCGCAATAAGGGTGGTTTCTTGGTGGTGGTTCGGGTGGTGGTGTGGAAATGAGTTCAATTGACAATTCATATCACTGAAAACACAAAGTTACTTGGATATTACATCCCATTGGTTCAAATAACTGGCTTACCTCAAAATTACCTATTTAATTTGAACATCCCTATTAAATATGCTTTTTTTTTAAAAAAACAATAGACCCTCCGGAACAACATAATGACTTTTATTAAGTACATTTACACAAAACCACCCCTTTAACGCAGGGGTTGGACTATGCTTTTTTGGATGGAGACTCAGAAGATAGTGCTTGAAAAAATCTGCAAAAATCAGGTGGTCAGCCTTTTGTTGTATCTTTACTGAACCATAATAAGTATAGTAAATAAAAGCAAAATAGCAAAAAAAAAACACAAGGGTGTGGAGAGTGATTTTTTGGTTGGAAACAGCCTTTCATCCATTTTGAAAAAAATCAGCTTGTCCGCATTTATTTTTTTGAAGTATGATATCTTTATTGGGTTAATATTATAACTGACCATTTTACTAATTTAATTAAAAAACACAAGCAAAAATCATAAACCGTACGCAAAAAACTACGTCATAAAACCTTTTCATAGTGCATATGTAAACCACCGTTAGTCAAATGCAGTGCCGACGTAAATAATCCAGCTATAAGTGACTCCAGAGAAGTGACGGAAAATTCCGTCAGAGGCACCAGAGTGTTAGCGAGGCCGATGGATTTTTCCGTCACTGGCACTAAGAAGCATTAAAGCTTTAATATGTCTGTTGTCCGTAGATGGAAGGCCTTTTAACACAATAGTGGATTAGAATTCATAATACCACGCTTCGATTTTATAGCATTTTATTTAGAATTATTATTAACATTTATCTCAAGAACGATCTTGTCATTTTAATCAGGATTATCTAAATTAACTCGATAAGGAGAGGACTGGAGGGACCTACAGCTTTTTTAGCAATTGCCATCTTGCTGGACAGTAAATCTTCAATATAATTTTCCGCTACCGTAGTCAATTTCCAATCACCATGAAGTTTCACAGTGGTAATATCACCCCCAGCATTGGCCAATAATGTTGCCGAAGAACGCCTCATTCCATGTCCGGCAAAACTTTCTGGATCAGGGAGCTCAAGAAACGCAGCAACTTTTGAAAACGTCTTCGAAGTTGTGTTGATGCTTACATGTTGTGTAGAACATTTTCCAGCCACATATCGCAAGAAAAATCTCCCAGCGGGATTTTTAGGTCGCAGATTTATGTATTTTCGATACATTTCTGCAGCACCGGCTGAAAAAACTTCCTTCATGATTGTGCAACTTCTTGAAATATTTGTTTTCATATTCGGAATGATTACGTATAGATAACTGTCTTTATTTAGGACATGGGTGATATCTAAAAAGGTTAATTCATTGCATCGACAAGCATCTGTGACTCCCATGATCTTTGCAACCTGTAAAGAGTTCAAAATAAAACCCGTAAATTATATATTGAGATATTAGAATCGTGTATTTTCTACCTTAACTTGTAAATATTCCTCATCCGGTGTTTTTTTCAAAAATTCTTCGATTTGGTTTTTCTCCAGCATCTTTGCCTTCTTTGGTTTACAATTTCTTAATTCTACTTTCAAATATGAAGTAAGTTTACCATACTTCGAAATATCAATACTTTTGTGCACATTGATTTTAGCATGGAATATTTTGTCCACATCGAAGAGGCAGCAAACCGTTTCTCCGCATTAAAAAAGTAGGATAGTAGCACCTCTTCCTTCTTCTATGCCTCTTTTTTGCTAGTTATCGAATTCCACCTTTTTCTCGTACACACTTTTACTTTTCGCTGACAAGAGACGTAATGTTGCTTCTTGGACTTCTTGCTGGATTTCAGGAATGAAGTCATTCTCATTCATTTTTTGTGTCGATTTTGCAAATTTGTTCGGTTTACTTGACAAATAAACAAACGCATCTCATAGAAACGATTCCAAGACTTTCGAGTATTCAGCTGACAATCAATATTCTTGATTAAAATAAATTTGTCAAATATGACGTTTTTCAAAACCATAATTTTTCACCTGCTTTCATACGAAAAGTGATTTCCTAACTGACCGGTTTTGGTCGTGGTCGTGTATAAAACACATCAACGTATTACATTCGGGAAATTAACCAGCCTTTAATCTTATTGAAAAAATGTAATTCTCGGCTGCCTCGATATACCACATCTACTTTTCTTTTATCATCAACAACGTCTGGCAAAAATTATGTAAATCCAAATAAATTTGTCATTGTCAAACGATGTGGTCAGTAGAAATGCAGTTCTTTAGAGCCTTTTGTTTATTTGATAAATAAATCAATTAAAACTGGTATATTTCCTGATTGTCTTAAATTAACAACCGTTATACCTCTATTAAAAAAAGGTGATCCATGCGAATTAGAAAACTACCGTCAAATTTCTTTGCTGAGTGTTTTGTCTAAAATACCTGAAAAACTAGTGTATAACAGAATAACTTCTTTTGTTGAAATAAATAATCTATTGACTACATCTCAACATGGTTTTAGATCTAATAAATCGATTGAGAAGGCATCCTGTCACCTACTTGAATATGTATATCAATGTCTGGATGCTGGTAAGTATGTAGTTTCACTTCTATTTGATCTCTCTAGAGCATTTGACACTGTCGATAAAGAGATTTTAAGTCAGAAATTATATACCCTGGGTATAAGAGGTAGCATTCTTGCTTGGCTAACTTCATACATGGAAAATAGGTCTCTAGTAATTGGGGTACCTCAGGGCTCTTTACTGGGCCCATTACTATTTATGCTCTATGTCAATGATCTGAACATACATTGAGCAGGGTCATGTAACAATGTTTGCTGATGACACAACGATTACTGTGTCAGCGAATACACCAGATGAGCTCAGAAAAATTATATGTAACGTGGTGGAATCAGTGAGTATATGGTGCCAGAGAAATAAACTGATTCTAAACAACAAAAAGACTATTTACATTAATTTTCACCTTCAAAGACCTCTACCCACAAACTTTATGTCTTATGAAGGTATTATGTCAGATTCAGTGAAAGTCCTTGACACCATCCTTGATCCTATGCTCTCCTGGTGTAAGCATGTTGACCATTTGTGTAGTCAGTTAAATAAAGCATTCTTTGCACTATTGCAGCTAAAGCATACCCTTGATCAAGCGGGCTTAATTAATGTTTATTATTCCATGGTATATAGTCACATAGCGTTTACCATTCTTGCTTGGGGTAGAAGTAGTGAATGTGAAAGGGTATTTATATGCCAAAAGAAAATTATAAGATTACTTTTCAACTTAAAAGTTAATGTGAGTTGTAGGGAGGTGTTTAAGGATAAACGAATTATCACAACACCGTCAATCTATATTTTAAAATGCTTACTTTTTACCAAGAATAACATAAGTCACTTTAAAAAACGGACAAATTTTCGCAACTATACTACAAGATACGGGGAACTGCTCAGTATTCCTACTCACCGCTTTTAAAAAATCACCATATTATAATTGCATAATTTTGTATAATGCTCTTCCTAAGGAAATCCGATGTATATCTGATTACCAGAAATTTAAAAGTAAGACGAAACACTTTTTATCAGTTAGAGGGTTTTATAGCGTAGATGATTTTGTAAGTGGTAAGTGATGCTAACTGTGGCTTTTACTGTTGCTATCGATTTTCACCTCATTTTTCACTCATGCGTGCATATGTTTATATATGCATGTATAATTATATTTGTAAATTATAAGTTGTTGTTGGTGGTTCTACTGTATCATCTGTTCTTTTTTTATATTTATATATATTTGACTATGTATGTTATTTTATACTATTTTTTATTTGTTATTTATAAGTTGTTGTTAGTGATTTTACCTTATTTTGTTCTTTTTTTTCATACTTGACTTGCCATATGTACAAATTTTGTATCTTTTTCTTGGCCAATAAAGTATTATTATTATTATTTACGTTATTTAATAACAAGAGCAAAAATAGATTTTATTATTGTCGTTAGGTTCTAAGAGTTGAACATTTACTTCATTAAATTAGTATTGTTATTAATGAAAGATTAAAACATACGTATTGTTAAATATTTTATTCAGCCTAACGAGACGTTTTTCTTCGTTTTCAAACGATCTGTCAGTTTCCAGGGGGAGGGCAAGACCTTATCGCCGCACTGTATAATCAACCCAAAAATCACCCTATATGTTCGGTTGAGGTTTCGGATCAATAAAGAGAACTCATCCATTACAGATAATTTAAGAGTTACATGTATAAAAAATTTGTCGCCCAATGTGAATGTTACACAGTTGGGCATGGCGTATGGCGACGCGTTGCCCCAGAGAATTCCGCCTTCATTACATTGTCGTAAACCACTTACTTTGTAACGACTTAAGGGGGTGATAACAGGCCCGTATCAAATTTCGGCCGTCAATGTGTGAATACCAGGCCCGCGTTTTTTCTGTACCTTCTCTACGCTTGGCTTGATTAAGCCGTGGCGAATAGTGTAAACAAATCAGAGCGAGACGCACAAAAAATATGGATATTCTTGGAAATATCGACGCTGGCCCAATTTATGAACAAATTCGGAGAAACAAATGGCGCTAATTAATTTTTTAGACGTTTTGTGTACTGATTTGGTTGACCCGTCAGTCCCAACAGGGGTGTATTTCGTTAGAATTAAGAGGCATGCACGTAAAACTAATGGTTCAAATTTAGCGTCCTGGTTAACTTTAAAGTTATGAATTAGTTGTACTAGAAAATATACTTATAAGAGGAAAAATGCGGTTTATGCATGATGGTGCTCCTCATTTTACAATAAATGTTAGGGTAATCCATCTTCATATGAACAGAATTCTTTACGACTAAACAGTATGTTATCAAAATTTTGAAAGAGACTTAATTTACTTTAAAAAATTCTAGCTTTTACAATGAAAACCAATTGTGACAACTAGATAGTTTCAGCCAAGTCAGTAATAAAAAACATTAATCAAGAAAAGCCTTTAACAATATACAATATGTCCACGGATATATACCTGTGAACTGTTTTATTCCACAATTTTTCGAAAAAAGTTGTCTTGAAATGTACATAGCAACTGTGAAAATGGCACTGAAAAATACAAGGTGTTAAAAATATAAGAAAATGTATTTGTGTCAAGAGTAAATCACCACGCTTTTAAGAAGAAATTAAAAATATATATTACAGATAAAAATTGTTTCTAATTTCAATATAACCTTAGATATGAACTTTGAAGATTGTATATGAAAATTAATATTTTCGGTTTCATGAAAATTGAATACGATAATGAGAACACTAACACTAACTAAGTCTTCCAACAGCTACACATTTTTCTAACTTTTTCCTGAATTCTTCATAAACTAAATGAATTGTATTTGGTTTATGTGGTCTATTTTTCCTCTAATTTTTAATTTAACATGTTATGCATTAAATTATGTGAATATACATTTTGCTTTAAATATCGTCATATAATCAAGGGGTGTTAAAATCAGGAAATCGTTGTGATACTATAGGATCTAACCGTTCAATCCATTTATTATTAACATGCCTAGTCGATCTCTGACACCAATCGCAAAGTGTGTGGAGCAACAATTGTGGTCTGCACTGAATGGTGGTTAGGGCCTACCAACGTAAGTTGTTCCTGGACACAAATGCGGCCTGCTTAATAATAATATGCCTTCCCCTCTCCCGCACAAGTCTCCGAATTCTGGGCTAATCCTCGTGATTAGAAAAGTATATTCACATAATTAAATGAATAAAATATATATTTTAAATGAAAAAAAAAAAAATAGTGAAGAAATAGACCGTATAAACCAAAATACAATTCATTCAGATTAAAATGGAAAAAATTAAATATGTATCGAATACTGTTAAAGGAATGGAATCACAAGAGAAAAAAAATAATTTAACAATACGCAGGCTACTCGTATTGCTTCTTGTACCCCTCAACTTCTGCACGCCACTGTGCTTCCATTAAGTTATTAAAGGAGTTCTGTTACAGTCCTACAACTTTTATACGAAACTTTTTTTTTATCTCTCATAATAACGAGAACAAAGGGTAACTCAAATATACCTAATGAATAACTCTCCCAACTAGCAAAATGGAACATTAAAAGAAAATAATTATTTTATAACTATCAAATAGCGTTGTTAAATGGACAATTTGATTTTATAGAGTAAATAATTGTGATAATTTTGTTCCTGAAGAAAGTAATTGTGTAAAATTGTTTTATAATAGTTTTTTTAAAAGTATTATTTTACTCGTATAGAACAAATAAGTTTCAGTTCTTTAATTTTTTTAAAAAAGTATTATAATGCGTTATACAACATTTAAAAATATATAATATATATAAGGATTGTAAACATATTGTGTAAGAGTCGTTTACTTGGACAAATTACTTTTTATTATAACCTTATAAAATAGTTGTCTTAACGTGTTTTATTAAGGATATATAAGGAAATTAATAAAATTATTTTTTAGCCACAAAATGCTTTTATTTATAAAAAAGTTTTATAGTTGTGTTTAATCTATAAAATATTTCCTCTTTTATAAATACAGTATGCGCCAAAAGTATGGAATAAATTCAATAAAAACGAAACAATTATTTTTTGGGAAAAATCCTCGGACAGGTCGATTTTTAATTTTAAAAATACATATTTTAGCGTCAAATGCGATTTTCAAAAGTCATTTGTTTTCGAGTAATGATGTCATCGATTTTTTTTAAATGATAACGCCATATTTTTTTCCTTGATTCTGAAAGATTATTTAATTCTCTATCAAACAGTACTAAAATTTTGCCCTCTTTTTATTGAATTTATTCCATACTTTTGGCGCATACTGTATATTGTATATTAAAATTGTGGCTTGAGAAAATAAAATTATTGTATATTCCATGTAATAAAATTCTAAACCTAACCATATTTTTAGTATAACGTGTGGAATAACGTTTTATTATAAGTGGCCATGTTTAAATGAATATTTGTTAGATCAGCGACTGTTTCCATTATGTAAAATTAGTTGAAAGTCTTAAAATTATATTTAAAACATGATTTTACTATTTTTGAAAAATTATTTTATAACATTAAATATAATTAATTATGCGATGATAATATTAATTAAAGAAAGTATAATTTAAAAAATATATATAATTTTAAAGGAAACGCGGTCTAAACTAAAGTCCACAATTTTTTTATCACAAACATATCTATAGTTTATCAATAAAATTTGCTCCGCAATAAAATTGAAGCACGAGATTGTTGAAATAATAAAATTGTATTATACCTATCTACTATTTACACAAATCATCGTCATTGAGTCCGTCATTGAGTTGAGGCTACCTCATTTTTAATTACAAGCACAAATAATTATGAATCTGCATTATACACCAATCTTAAAATGATTTGGTTTTAGAATTCTTCATTAAAAATATAGTTTCTTTAAATAATTCCAAAATACAGACTACAAAAAGTTTTTATAGTTGCTGTATAAAATTGTTTTAAAAGTGTTGTATACATTTTTTAGAGTACTGTTACATTACCAAAATGTTTTATAAAAGTGGACCCTTTCCGATTCTATAAGTATCGTATAAAGGTATTTAACTACGTTATACGAATTTGAAGCTAGTAGTTGGGCTGTACATGCATTTCAGAGACACTCTGTATTTGACATGTAATGTTGGTGTTCCAGTTAATACAATTTAAAAAAGTTAATTCTACGTTATGAAAACACCAATTTTTGAAATCGTGTTAAGGCATGGTATACATTTTATGTATGTTTGTTTATTGGGAATAGACCGAAAGACATCGAGGATATAAAATAATTTTTGGATAAACTAAACTAGTTATCTAAATAATTGAGGAAGCTATACTCTGTTTGGAAATGAAAGAGAGTAATAAAACCCCGAGAAAAGAACCCATGGGCGTGGTAATATTTCATTTCAGGTAATTATCGGGTAACACTAATGCTAACAGGTAATGGGTGTACATTGGTATATTTTACTGGATACATCATAGGGTAGGAGCCAGTGTATTGTGACAGATCAATTCAGTCTTAGAGCTGAATATACGAAGACGTGCTAGTGCAGTAGAGTAAAATTCGACTTGTGTTTAGTGACTATTGTGCCAGTGGATATAATATTGTTTGGGTAAAATGTCGAACTTATCAGATTACGTACCTGTTAAACGCGTGAAAAGATGTGCGCTGTCTCAGAATGAGAAGATTATTGTATTAAATATTTTTAATGCATTGAAACACCAAAATCCTACCAACAGTGTTGACGACATCGTGGAAAAGTGTTCCAAAATCAGAGGGATTGGAAAATCGACTATCTACAGACTTTTAAATTAAATAGAAAATGAACAAGATACTGTAAATCCCCCACAATCATCTACAGGAAGGTCAAAAGTCGTTATAGATAATTTATTCAAAAATGTAATTCGCAGAAAAGTACACTCATTTTATTTTAAAAAAGAAATACCAACGCTAAACAAAATTTTAAGTGAACTTTCAGAGGACAACGATTTGCCAAAAATTAGTAGAAGCAAATTATGGGCCGTCTTGCGAGAATTGAATTTTTGCTGGGAAAAGCAGAACAGGAAGTCAGTTCTTATCGATAAAGATGAAATTATTTGTTGGCGAAGATCCTACTTAAGATCAATTAGAAAATTCTGTGACGAAGGGAAGAATATTTATTTACACGAAACTTGGGTCAACGAGGGATATACTGTAACAAAAGTATGGCAAGATAAAAATGTAAAAAGTTTTCAACAAGCATTTTTGGATGGACTTTCAACAGGGTTCAAGGCATCTTCAGGTAAAGGGCGAAGATTAATAGTGACACATATAGGTAGTGCCAGTGGTTTTGTAGATGGCGGTTTACTTTTATTTGAATCTAAAAATACAGGTGGCTATCACGAAGACATGAACGCAGATGTTTTCGAAGAGTATTTTACACAGATGTTGGATCTTATTCCTCCGGGGTCTGTAATTGTCATGGATAATGCCAGTTACCATTCACGACAGACCGAGCGGACGCCTACGACTGCTTGGAGGAAAGCCGATATAATTCAATGGTTATCCGAAAAAAACATTTCTTTTGAAACAAATATGGTGAAAAAGGAACTTTTGACACTTGTTAATCTTAATAAAGATCAGAAAAAATATGTTATCGATGAAATGGCAACAAATCGCCAAATAACGGTACTACGGTTACCACCTTATCACTGTGAACTTAACCCAATCGAATTAGCCTGGGCGCAGGTAAAAGGAGATGTAGCGCGAAATAATACGTCGTTTAAATTAAGTGACGTGAAAATTTTGTTAAAAAATTCCTTCGAACGAGTAACTACAGATAACTGGCAAAGATGTATACATCATGTACATAAAGAAGAGGAGAAAATGTGGGAACTGGATAATTTAATTGACGTTACTGTGGAACCTATTGTTATCAATCTAGGAGACGAAGATAATTCATCAGAATATTCAGAGGATGAATTTTAATATACCTACTTTTTTATTTTCTTTATTGTACATTTATACAACACTACATTCACTCACCATAATTTGAATTTTAAAAATACATATATTTTTGTGTGGAATAAAAGTCTATTCATTAAATTTAAATAAATATTTTGATAATACCTAATATTGAATAATTTTATTTGAATTACTAAAAACCCTCTTAACCCGGTTATGATGCTTAAAGTAGCTTCATGTTTTGAAATGCTGTTTTTATATTGTTTACTTATAAGAGAAATTGACCGAGAAATTGAAGCGGCATAGACAAAGACGGATTGTCGGGGATTAAATTTTAGCTATCTACTACAATTTAGTCCGGTCCAATTACACAAAGTTTATTTAAAAGTACACCTCATCTATACCGATAATACATATAAAAATATTGAATATAAGCACCAGTACTACATTTATTTACGATTTACATACATAATAAGCTTTTATTACTCTCTTTCATTTCTAAACAGACTATAGACTTAGATTTGGGTAGATTTCCCAGCTTATGGGCACAGAGCGAGAGGCGCAGGAACACAGCAGTGGTTTAAAGAACATGGAGGGATGGTGGGTATGCGTACAGTATATCACCGAATACGAAGTTTTGGTTTCTTTTCGTTCACATTTGGTGCTGTCTTTCACTCATCAACATCGAGCTAACCGCTTACAATGATCCAGTGAGAGAATTTAGTGAGACCAAGAATAGAATCAGGTGATCTTTAGTGACAAATCCCATTTCTACCTGGGGATGCATGATGGCCGTGCAAGCGTGAGAAGGCGACGTGAAGAGCGATCCATAATTTGACAGAAAGCGTTATGTCCATCATACAATAGGCGTTATCGAATGGGATGTTATCGCGTATGGTAGCCGATCACCACTAGTTTTAATTAGACGCAACATGACAGCCCAACGCTACATTCAGGACGTGGTGGAACCATATGTCATTCCATATGTTCCCCGTGCTCTGTGGTGCCTCTCAATTCATGTCCACGGTCTTCCTGAGTCCACGCCTGGTAACACAGTATTATCCGTGGATCTGTTAGTGCTTCTAGAAATTTCTCTCACCGACAAACCTGCTTCTTCGTGCAACCCAACAATCCGCCCCCTCTGAAAGTTACTAAACTGGGATATCTGCCCAAATCTACGTACTTCAGCTGTAAACAATGTCGCTTGCAACAAGCTTCACAACACTTGTGCACCTATGCAAACTCCGAAAAAAATTAACGGATAAACCTGGAAATTTAATACTTCCACCAAAAGAAGTAAGCATACAAAAATTATTAAAATAAAATAATAATTAATGGGTGTTTACCTTTTTTTGTCAAGTAGTATATATTCGAATGGAATATTAATATTAAAATGCAATTTGAATAGATCCATCTTTCATTATTATATTAATTAAAACAGAAAAACTGTTGGATTATTGAGGGGGCATATAATATTCCTAATTAGTTATGTATTTTGTTTATCAAAATTTTGGATTCAATCAAAACGCTACGAATATATGCAATCCAATAAAATGCACCCATTCATTACTTTTATGTTTACCACATCAAGACGTCACCTATTAAAAATCATTAAAGTGGTCTAAAAATACCGGATGTCATTTTTTGATTGAACACACACATAACTGGGTGGAAGTTATTTTTATTAATTCGGTTATTTCTGTAGTTGACCGTATTGTTTTACAATTTCCTGTTCTAGATCTAGACCGCTAGAGGATTTATTTAGAATGTCGATAACTGCAAACAAATGTACGTGAGATTAAAAGAAGCGGGTCATTTATATCACAAGAAAAATTTCATAGCGACAGGACCTGTCGCAGGGGCAATTTTTATCTTAATATGCATCAGGTATAAACTCCACTTCACATAGGCCTATTATTTGAAGGTTTACTAATGCTAGAGTAATTTATTAAATTATTATTAAAATAGTGTGACATAAAAACGATTTTTTTTAAATACCGAAATATGACAATAAATAATAATAATTCATTTATTAGTAATTAAGCTTTTATAAACACACATACATAAACATGAAATAGTGTAGATAATGACACAGCATACTTAAGGTCGTCGTAAAATGATCAACATTTTTTTATCATATAAAATAAATCAGTATCAATGTACGATTATTTGATACACATTTATAAAATGGAGCATATTTAACATAATATCAATTGGCGAGTCCTTTTACATTTTAAAATTATTCGGATAGCTCTATTTTGCATCTTTTGTGATTGTTGAATTTGATTTTTGTTCGGATTAAAAAGAACACATAATAATATAATAATAATAATATATCTACCCCTCACTCTAATCACAAGGATTAGCCCAGAAGTCCTAGACTTGTGTGGGAGAGGGGGCGGCATATTATTATTAAGCAGGCCGCATATGCGCCCAGGAATGACTTACGTTGGTAAGCCCTAACCATTATTCAGTGCAGGAATGAAGAAAACCTTGAAAACCTCATTAATTAGGGGGGTAGTCAAATATCAACCGGTATCAATCTCTCACATTGACCCAAGCAAACATTCTTCCACCCTACCATACCCGCAGATAGGGTGCCAATCCTCTCCACGAATATAGCTTATATACAGTCTACCGACAGCTGGGCGCGAACCCACACCGATCTAGTCACCTCGATTCAAGTACTGACGCCTTAAACCGCGCGACCACTGACCATGATCAAAATATTCGAAATATGCAGCAACAAATTTTTTACAAATGATATTTTTTGCAGATATGTACTAAGTGATTTTTCAATTCTGCATAAAAACAATACTTTTTTGACATTTTATTCATTATATGGTTCACGAGTTTAAATCAATTTTTATCAATTATTATACCTAAATACTTTATTTCCTTTATCATTTCAAGTTTAGAACCGTTGAATGTAACTGCACCATTCTATATTTATTTTAATTAATTTATAATAGTCACCAATTAACATATAAAATTTACAATTTTTTTCACTTTTCATAATATCGTTAATATAAGTTCAAGGATCATTCCTTGTGGAACAGCATGAAAAAATTTTAATTTCATAGCGCTATGATTTTTACATTTAATATTTTGATACCTATTCTCCAGATGTGATTGAAACCGCTATCAATACCATATTTAAAATGCGTCTGGTCTCATAACATGGAGGGAATTGAAAAAGTGTATGTTTTTTCTTTTGTGCAATTGTTAATAATTATACTTTTAACATTATGACAGTAAATAAAATATGTTTGCCATTTAACCATTCCGCAACATCTTCTTTTCTTCATTCAGATGTTGTCAATTTTACTATTTGTTGATATGATAAGACGCGCTATCCATTACAATCACTGCATCAGGTTTAATGTGAGACAAAATAGATGCAAATTATTCTTGTTCTTAAAATATCCCACATATTTAAACCATTATTTAGAAATCCGCATACATTATCAGATTGGCTAATAACTCTTGGAACCGATTTCATATTAAAAAGTTTATGTAAGAAATAAAATGTGAAAAGTACTGTTTATAAACCTATGACACGTAGCAGGTGCAAAACTGTAGATCACGTATTTCGATGCAATCTCTGTCTTCTTTCTTTTTGTATAGGATACAAAGATACAAATAGGAATATAGTATCATAACAAACAAATAATACACAACATTATTTTATCAGACAATTTGTAAGAAATGTGGTTTGATTTATTTATGATGTCATTCTGTATAGGGTGTCCCTAAATTAGGATACAGTATTTTCCAGGGTGTTTACGTCAGAAAAGAAAGGAGAAGAGGAGATAGTGGGATAAAAACTTTTTTGTGCTTAGACTTTCTTTAGTAAATAAAGGTAATTTTCGTTCATACTGATAAAATGGTTAATTTTTTAGTAAAATCCGTTTAAAAATTAAGTTAGATGCCTCAAAAATAGGAAATTGAAATTATAATTGTTCTATCAAAGTAAGTTGTAAAAAAACAAAAATGAATTTGGTACTTTTTGCATTGTTCAGTTATTTACATTTAATCAGTTGTTATTTTGATAGAATTTTTTAGTAATATCAACAAATCTTTTCCGGACATTTCAAGTCTATGTATGTATTTGTAAGACTCTACAAAATAATATTAAAGAATGGTTAGTGAAATGATTCGTACTGCGTAATATAAAACCTAAAGTTCTTATAGCTTTTTGTGCAATTGAGTACATATATATCTCAAAAGATAATCGACTATTTAAAACTACACCTAGGTCCTTAACTTCACAAACAATTCTTAAAGTATGACCGTCAATGGTGTAATTGTAAGCAATATTAAGCTCTTTTTAGGAAAATGTTATTCTGTGGCATTTATTAATATGAAGGAAAAGTTGATAATTGCAATCTAAAAAGATCTTCCGCTAGGTTAATGCAGTCATGCAGAGATGAACAATATTTGGCAATTTAAGATCATCAGCAAGTAAATTATAATATGAATATTTGAACGAACTAACGTCGTTCGTAAAAAAAGACAAAAAGAAGAGGCCCAAAGTGAGAGCCTTGTGGTATTCCAGATGTTACACTATAGTATTTAAAAAAGTAATTGTTCAATTTTACACATTGGCTTCTATTAGTGAAATAAAACTCCAACCAGCGAAGTGGTTAATGAATACCGAAATTCTCAAGCTTAATTACTAGTATCGGATGTTCTGTACGTAACTATAAGCCAATTATCAAATTCCATAAATTCATCAAAGTGGACCCTTCAAGTGGCTATAAACTTCCTTCGGATTCATGTTTATATGAAAAAAAAAACATCTTTTTTGACATAGAATAGCCTGGAGAAATATTACCCCCTAATTTCAGGACTGCCTGTATAATTTCGGTACTGGAGTTCAACATGTTATGATGAAACTATGAACAATAAATTGCAATTAATTAACTTTCCTATTTTAGAAATGTTTAAATTTATTTGAAGACAAAGTTATAGAAAAAAATGCTAATTCCTTCAAAAACTGTCACTGTCATGAATTGTTATTATTTGTGATAAATATTTATTGTAAGTAATAAGTAATAATTAATAATACGTTAAATATTCTAATTAAAATTTTTCTGTGAAGAACTCTATGGGTTTTTAAAATTGTCTTCACATAAAAACTCTCACTTGAGACTTCTTTTACACCAACAGGCTTCATCCTCTGCTCTCATTAAGCTCGTAGAGACCAATATTTCCATTCCAAAGATAAACATTTCCTTCACCTTTGATGAATGACGGGTATAAATCATTGTCTCCTCCACGAAAATCAATAGAGGAAGCTTGGAAAGAACGTTATACGTTATAGTGGCTGTTAAATTAAGTAGGTAGGTATAAATATTGTATCAGTGCAATGTCAGAAATAGATTCTACGTAGGTAAATAATTAGAATCATGACGCCGAAGTGGTACTTGCGCTTACATTTAACTCGCTTTCAGATCTGATAATATATGTATCGGTGTTTCCTCCACAATAAGTTTTGTGAATCATTTTATTTATACAGTAATTGAAAACGATCCGGAAAAGACTTATACAGGGCTAACTATGACCAAGCAAAATTATTTTAAGAGGCGATAAGTAACTTCAAATCTCGTGACATGGAAAGAAAAAACGAGATCTGACCTATTTCTGCATTTTTTAGGATTGCTTCTTCAGGTGGCTTCCATCATCTATTGTGGTTGAATTTTGTGTTTCCACTGCCAAAAGGAAGTTAGATATTTATATAGTGTTTTCATTAAAGCAGGTTAGTAAATTTAGATAGATTAATTTCTTTAGATAATTATTGAATAGAGCTTTGTCTGTGGAATTGTTCATTAGCATTCCTAGATGTTTGGTATCAGACAACATACATATGACTTCATTGATAGGAATTGTAGGAGATTTGATTTATATTAGCTTAAAATACCTTTCTAATACAGTAAAAAATGTTACAAAAGCTAATAATAAGGAATATATGGGTAGATATTGTGGGTGTAATTCAACGCTGGTTGGGGCTTTTGTCCACAGAGTAGTTAGTTTCACACAATATTATTAATACTTAAAAATATATAAAGAACAACATCGCCGGCCAAATTTTCTCCATAGTTCCCTACCCGGGTACAAATCTCACAGTAATAATTGCTACTAGAGCTAATGATATTGACCAAGGAATTACTTATTCTAATTGTAGTTTCTCTAACTGTAATTAAGTAAATAAATATTTGATTTAAAATTTCTTAATAGTTACGTATTTTAGCACCAGTGTAAAAGTAAATCACATCGTTTACTTTTAGCACCAATATTAAAAGTAATTACTTTTAGCAATACCTTAAAACAACATATTAGATATTAACAGTATGTGTATAAAATTATAAGTTTATTGACGTTTATAGGAAAATTACTTTTTTATCAATTTATTACCGTATTAATCTTGTAAATAAATAAGTTCTTACCTAAGATATAAAGATAAATTATGGACATGGGATCAGCATGGACCAGCACAGCGCGAACCTGCACACCTGGTCGACTCGACACACTTATCCAGCACAGACCAGCAACTTTTTGTGCTGGTTCTGTGTGTGGCAGACGTTTTAAAGTTATTAAGTAGTAGTTGAGGTGTCTCGGAAAAAGAAACTTTTATTTAAGCGATGGTGTATGAAGAGGCAGAAAAGGAGGAAGCCAGGAAAAGAGAAAGCTGTAAGGTGAATTTCATAATTTATTTTCTGAACTGGAGAGAAATCAATCAAGTTTTTCAGTATTTCCGATGTTACAAAAAATTATTTCCGTGCACCTGGATCGTTCTCGCCTACATCACCAAAACACAAGATTGTTTAGAGCAGTATCATCTAACAAAACAAAAGACTTGCAGACTTGTTTAAGGTAAGTAACTAAAGGTTACACATTTACAACTTAACTGGTCAAATATTTCTAACAGTTTGAAACCAATCCCTGATCTTCGTGGGAACAGGCGGACTAGCGCGACCAGGTATAGAAATTACGATACGTCAGTGAAACTGATTCTTATTAGGAAAAGACTGGAGGATGAGGATTCAGAAAAGGCCACTTTACTATTCTTGCCGTCATCCAGGTGGCTAAAGAGGCAAATAGGGGGTATTCGATGGAAAAAAATAATGTTTGCTCGTCACCCTTGAGTTAAAAATGCATTTAATTTAGCAAGTTGGACATATACCGAGCGTGCCCTAGTAGGAAAAGGTATATCGAGCTAGCTGTTAAATATTCTAAATGAATATATGACCGATATGGTCAGTACTAGGACCTATGTTATGAAACGTCTTGTACGACGGTATCCTCAATATATCTACCATGGCCGATACGGATATTATCGGCTTTGTGGACGATCTAGGCTTACTGGTAAGGGATAAAGAGAAGGATATGCTGATATGGAAAGTAAATGCCACGCTGAGGCGGATATCAGAATGGATAAGCTCTCATGATCTTGCCTTAGCCCTGGAAAAAACTGAAGCTGTGCTACAGAGGGAGGCGTGGAGGTGAAGTAAGAATAATTATAGAGAATAGTGAGATTGAGACAGGAAAGAAACTGCGATATCTGAGAATTGTTATAGACTCAGCGCTATCTACCCACTTAAGGTCCGTGGCGGAAAAGTTAGTGGCTAAGGTAAGCGCCTTGATCAGGCTAATGCGGAATATCGGGACCCCAGAGAAAAGAAGAGAAAAATACTATGCGTGGTTGTTCACTACGTTATGTTATACGGGGCTCCCATATCTGAATGAGCAGCAATAAATGTGAAGATTTTTAAAAGGGTCCTGCTCAAAATATAGAGGAAGATGCTACTGAGGATCAACTGTGCTTATAGGACAGTGTCATACGAAGCGGCTGCAGCGATAGCTTCGACGCTCGCTATTAATCTGCTGGCCTGGTAAAGGAGACAAGTGTTCGTGGGAGGACAGTTAAGCCCGGAAAATAGAAATCATATCCGTGAAAATATGATGGAGAAATGACAGAAGAAATGGGGGGGCGACAGAGAAAGGCTCATCGACAAGGATCCCTGATCCCCGATGTTAGACAATGGGTGAAGGGTAAAGCGGAAACACGGTGAGGTGGTTTCAGAATTAACAAAGCAATGAGCGACTTGTGCATATACTGTGGAGAGAGAAACACAGCAGGACATACATTTTTTTCTTGTATTAGATGGCATGAGTGAAGGACGGCCGCCGAACTTGAGGTGGGGGAAAATTTAACTTAACTGAGGGCAATTTAGTGACCAGTATGCTAGCGAGCGAAATGAAGTGGAAGGTGATAGATAGGTTAGTTGACAAGATAATGGGCAGATAGACGAAAGAGCGCGGCAGGTAAGGGGAGGACTATAGGGTGTCTAGCAAGCAGGACCACAGGGTGACACATTTACAGCTTAACTGGTCAAATATTTTCTAACAGTTTGAAACCAATCCCTGACTTTTGTGTGATGTATACATTAGGAAGGGTTTTAGCTGGTAAGTGTACCCAGATGCGATGAATATCAAGCATGATGGATTACCCCCCCAAGTATAGAAATTGCAGGTCACCAATACAACATGACGGTTGTTGCGGATGACGGTACGTGCTGTTACTCCATTAAATGACATGGGTACCACGATACCATGAGCAGGCTTTGCTGGTCCATGCTGGTTCGTGAAGATATAATGTGCGCGAACTTTTATTCCTGATTCCATCCTACCTTTTCTAACTAGTGAAAAATATTTATTTCATATCGGGGGATGAAAATAAATTCATTTTCCCACTAGTGATGAAATAAAACGCGCGCTTCTCAATCAGTCACATTTCTGAAGAGTCGCATTGTAAAAATTATAAAAAATATCCTGACGAGCCTCCACTGCTGTGGACTTATTTTGTAAATGCAGGAACACCATAACTGTGTTGTGATAAATTTTTCGCCAGTCTCGGCGTACTGGAACTGTTTCAGCGCGACATATTCCAAGAATAAGAGAAAACGGACACGACCAGGTAATTAAAACTTCTCACAATCCCAACAAAAACCCACTAAATCGCCAATGCGACCGTGGCAGATCGACGGGAAGCCTTATAAGGTCTACTCGCGCGCGAGTACGGCACGATAGGGTCGTGATATAGGATTACAGCACAGGTATGTACGATATTACGTTGCAGGACGGCATTCAAATGTTTTAATGTGCGCGACGCAACGGGGTTATTAATTGCGACGTGTCGGTGAGTTACGATTTCAGCGATCTGCGTACGGATAAGTTGGACAAGCGCGGCCTCTTTGCTCAGATAACATCGCCGGGGTGGACTTTTGAACGATTCAATTAAAATTCCCGTTTTCACAGCGGTTGGAAATTCTTTTGGTTTCAGAATACAAGTAACCGTGTTGATGTTACTTGTGACCAACAGGTAAACGTCAGAACGATAAATGTACAAGACGCATTTCAAAAGTAAGAGCCTATCGATTATCAAAAAAAAAAACAAATGTATATAGTTGCGCAGTTGCGTTATTTTTATACAGGGTGTTCCTAAAACGTCTTTACAACGCTCTACCAGATATAGTGCGATCAAAATAAGTCGATTTAGCTAAACTTACCTTAGTTCAAAGTTCCTCCGTTTAGGCGCTATATGACCCTGAAGTTGCAATTTTGAAATCATTTTTTTTTTATAAATTTAAAACACCTTATGCGATTTTGCTAAAATTTGGTAATTGACCTTGGTCTATAGAACAATAAACCCCATATCAAAATTATTAGTAACATCAGTCCATTGGCGTGAAATTTGTTTTCTTTTAGTAATTACCTTCCATTCTACGCTAATGGAAGAAAATATTTTTCAGCCAGCAGCGACTTATTTTGAGCAGCATTGTATCTGGTGGAGCGTTGTAAAGACCTTTTAGGGACACCCTGTATATCACCATATCGTTTCAAATACTCTTGATATAATGGAACAGATTGACGTACTCAATTTTCCAATTTCGTCGAATGTTGAGGTATACGGAAAAAATGTAGTCACTGGTTAAGAGTGTAGAATGACCCCATACAGAAGGAAGTTATCGTAAAGCCGGACAATTTTTAATAATCATGATTTAGTTTTCTCTCATATTAAATATCAGATTGTTGTTGCAACATGGCTTTTTTAAGGGAAGATCCACTAATTTTGGCTTACGTGACACAATATATTGCTAACTCTTTGGATATCTCATCCCAGTAGTAAGGTTTTTGGCAGCTTGGCCGTGGTATGTTTCGAGCGAGAAACTTTCGAGCTTTGGCTTACCTAACAACTTGGTTTTATTTTTTCCAACGTATTCAAGAGATTATTATTTGTTCAGTATCATGATTTCAAGTCTTAGTCAAGTTTTATTGTCAGTCAGGTGTTCTGCAAGTATCTGTCCTAGGTCCCCTTCTTTTTAACATGTTTGTGAATGACGTTTACCTTGGGATTAATTAAATGATTTAATTCTTCAAGAGAATCTTCATTCATTTGTTAAATCTTAACATTTCTAAATGTAATATATTATCTTTCACCCATAAAACAGTAACTAATTTTGCCAATAATATTAATGACATTAACCTGATCAGATGTTCCCAATTTAATGATCTTGAAGTAGTATATAATAGTAGATTAATGTTCTCTTATCACGTACTAAGATTGTTTCAGAGTCTTTTAGAATTTTAGGTTCTATTATAAGGAACTTATAAGAAGAATAATTTATTTATTATTAAAAAAATTATTATGAAACCTAAGGTTTATTATAAACATTAATAATACATTGTTTACAATTAGAAATTTGTATATCAGAAGTACATGTGATGGAGCTGCTTAATTAAGTTCGAATTTACAATCGTTAAATCCGTGTTTGACCGCATGATCTTGGTTATCTGTTTCTTATTCTCTAAAGAATTCTCAACACAGCCTTCTGCCGTAAAAGAAGATTTCCATCCCCCACAACGTTTTAACATCTGCATCGCCATCAAGCAGAAACGCGCCTAAGGTCCTTCTAAAACAATGTCAAGTGTATCCTTCAGGATTATTCAATCCAGTCTTTGTTGCAATCATTTTTGGTATGCTTTCAACAGCATTAACTCCAACAGGCTTTAAGGTACATTTACCTTGTCTGTAGAATACAAAAAACCGCCTGTGAATTGCATTAGGAGGAATATTTAAACAGTTGATACCTGCTACATTTCCTCCTGTTATAACAACTACTTGGACAATTTTTGTGTTCCTGCGTGGAATTACAATTTTTATATAGGTATAAAGGACATTGTATTGAACTTGGTTCAACATTAGCTTAGTTAATTCTTCGCGACGACAGTATGAGTAAATATGTTTCATCATCTGCAGTACTTAGAAATTTATATACTTCTCTCTTTGTTTTGGTATTGTAACCCTCTGAACCTCTTTTAAAAATGCGACTAGTTGAGAAAATATGCTTATATCTTTTCTTAACTGAAATCATACTTTTTAACATTGAGTAGTGCGGCTATAGTGTAGATGGTTTCTGGGAGCGTTGATTTCCAGAAAAATAAGCCAAAAGGATTTTTTCAGACACCTCCTCTACCTTTGCACCGCTCTTAAAATTTTTGGTACTCCAACTCATGCCACGTCTTGGATTTTATCGGAACTAGACTTGAGATGCTCCGTTTGCTGGTGTTTCTATATCAGAGGGTAAACTTCCAACAGAATCACTCATTTTGAAAAGGGGTTTTATATATATATATATATATATATATATATATATATATATATATATATATGGGTTAGTTTGACAAAGTTTTGACAATAACCATGCGAAATAACTATTGCAATTGTTGTACTGATCAGTTCCTGTCGTCAATATTTGATCAAGTTTGATCAGTTTGTGATCATACAATTTTTGTGAGGTGAGAGTTTGTAATATCGTACACGAACGCAGGTAGTGCATGGAAACGTATGTATTACGTATCTAATTATAAAGAAATTACATAAAAAATTTTGAAATATAAAAGCGAAGACAAAAGATGTACTGTGAGAAGATGCTTCATCAACAGGAATCAATATGGCATTTGTAAAAGGTCCGATTAGAGAAAATCGTTAAATTTAAATCAAAACAAATTCAGAAAATGGTGTTAGTGTAGCCTGTATACGAACTGAGCGATAGTAAAATCATTGATCGCAATAGATACTTTTGCCTCTGTACTAGTGTTGGCAATCTTGTCTTGCTTTCTCTTGATCTTGTATTAGTCTCGCAAGATGAGACAAGACAAGACCAAGATAAGGCTTGACAACTCGAATTACAAGACAAAACAAGATTTAAGGAAGAGTCTTGCGGAGAAATATTGCTATGGAATGTCTTGTAAATATTTTTAGTGAACATTAGCTTGACAAAATAATATTGCATTTCTATTGTAGGTATATACTTTATTTAAAGTCAAAGTTTATTGAACCTAGGACCAGTTTTGATGAATTAATTGTAATTATAAATTCACTGACACTTGGTGATAGAGCTTCGATTCTGTTTGGCCTGCTTCGTTCATTATTTATAACTTATTATGTAAAACTGGTTGTTTCAATTCTTTATACCGTCTACCAATCGACTACTATCGACAATCGACCATATCAATAGTTACGTGTAAGCTCCGTACGGGACCATAACCGACCGACAGTAACCACCACTGTTACCATTTTCGTAATAAAGTTCCATACTTCCCATTTGTATACAAGATTCGCAAGACAAAAAAAGATATGATCTTTTATTTATTTATTTATTTAATTTAAATACATATCCAACAGGTTAATGCCCATTTACAGGATACAAGTAAAAATATAAACAAGCGTCATACATTATTTTTTGTATACAATAAAAAATAAAACACAAGTCATCAAAATAATAAGACTACATACAAAACAGGAAATACCACTACCCATACACTACAAAACAAGCAAAAGAAGAAAAAACTACTATCTACGATTATACACTGTTTAAAATTTATCATAAAATACACACATATCTGAATTACAAAATAAAAGCAAATCATTTTAAAAAATCGGTTATTTATTTTATTAATCGATCAGAAGAATATATCTATACTATCCTGCACGTCACGATAATTAGAAATCATTTGATACAGAGGAGAAGCCTTCATGAGATTAGTTCTTATAGGGGGAATATTAAAAATGTTATGGGCTCTAGTCGAAAATCGTGGTACTTTAATTGAAATTTTATTTAAAAGCCATGCACAGTCAAGTAGACTATTTATTATTTTATATAAAAATATAACCTGATGAGCTGATCTACGTTTCTCTAGCGCTGGAATATTAAAGCGTGCAAGTAACACATCTTGTGGAAAACCTCTTTTAGGAGACGTACCGTCAAGAATATACACCGCTGATATTAAAAATCGTCTCTGAACCTTCTCCAATGAGTCAATATGCGCCTTATGAATAGGGTTCCAAACGGTAGCGGCGTATTCCAAATTCGACCTGACAAAGGACTGATACAGTAATTTTAAAGTATTCATATTATTGAATCCCTTTGAGGAGCGAATAATAGTTCCTATAGTACTTCAATGTGTTTATTAAAAGACAGTTTAGAATCAAATATAACGCCAAGGTCTTTTAAATATTCTGGTCTTTGCAATGAAGAATTCTGAATTTCGTAGTCATATCTAATGTAGTTTATTTTACGTGTGAAAGTCATAACATTACACTTCTCTACATTAAAGGGTAATCTGTTTTTAATGCACCAGAGATCTATTTCATTTAATGCTTTCTGAAGAAATGCACAGTCCAATATACATTTTATTTCCGTAAACAGTTTTAAGTCATCAGCATATAGCAAACAGTGTACGCCATTAAGATTTGATGTTATATCGTTAATAAACATGATAAATAAGAGAGGGCTCAAAACAGACCCCTGAGGGACCCCAGATCGGCATGATCGACAAAGAACAAAATTTAAAAGAAATTCTTATCTTGTTTCGCAAAACAAGACTTTTTCAAATTTTGCAAGGCTTACCTTTTAACCAACACTACTCAGTACCAAAAACACTTATGGATGACATTATCCTTGCAACTCCTTATGGATTACATCCAAAATTAAAACTTTCCCATCAATAATTATTGCTGATGAAGAAACTTTGACCTGACCAGTAAGTTACCATCAATGCAATGGCAATTTAATGTAGTAGCATTTATATTGTAACCTCTACATTGACTTAGCCTTGAAATACGTCACATAGACAAAGAAATTGTCACTACTTGATTACACAACAAGTATACTTCAAATAATTATCAAATGTTCGGCTTCCGAACATAACTGAATTCTGCCGGTGTCCGGAAATTATGCGTCAAGACTTCAAGAGGTGATTCCTCACAAGAAATTAAGGTCACGTAGTCCTATAACAATTTTTCGAAAACTCAATATTAACGGAGATACAGGGTGTTAAAGTTAAAATTTTATTTTCGATACTTGTAAATAACTTCTTAAGAAATCCAAATATTTACATAAAATTTGTAAATCGGAGGTTTTTGCGGACGAGAAATTCAAATATGTTTCTAATTTTGACGTCACTAGTAGAGGGCGCCACTTATGGTACATCATGTTTCTTTCAAATGACAGAACTTTTTTGCTGCTTAGTGTATCCATCTTACCTGTTATATCTGAAAAAGGCATACCTTATTGAAGTCGTTAGGAGTAACAGTGTTCGAAATAATATTATTTGAAATATTTAGTGTACCGAGTAAAAACTGTTTTAGTTTCAGTTAAAGTGCCTTTTCTAATGAAAATACAGCAAACTGTTACTGCAAAAAGTTGTTCAGAACGGTAAATTATGGAGATGTGCAACATTTTTAAAAAATCGGCCTGCTTTGATAAAATCTTTGTGCTTTGTTGAAAAATGGTTTCATCAAACCTCGCCGATCTTCTTGAAATTTTGCAGGTCTCCATAATTTACGATTCTGAACAACTTTTTCAAATAATATTTTGCTGCATTTTCAGCAGAGAAGGCACTTTACCTGAAACCAAAACAGTTTTTACTCGGTGCACTGAGTATTTAAAAAATGGTTACGCTCACCGACTTCAGTAAGGCATAGCTTTTTCAAATAAAACAGGTAGGAGAATCGATTGTTTCGATATTCAGATGGATACATCAAGATGCAAAAAGTTCTGTCATTTAAAAGAAACATGATGTCACAAGTGGCGCCTTCTACTAGTGACGTCAAAATTAAAAACACATTTGAATTTCGAAAAATTGTTATAGGACTTTGTGACCCTAATTTTTTGTGAGAAATCACCTCCTTAAGTCTTGACGCATAATTTCCGGACACCCTGTATATGTTTTCGCGGTTGTCAGTCATCGAGAACACGTCTAGAACTAAATCGAGTATAACCTGAAATGTTCTAGAAAACATCAAAATAGAGGTATTATAAAAATTATAAATTTGGAAGCAAACAGTAACATAACTGAAAAACTAAACGGGTAGGTGAGTCGTAACAATATGTTAACTTTGAAATAGCAAAAAAAAAAATTGAATAATCGATATATTGGTTCCTTCTAAACAGTTCCTACCGATATTGTTATAATTTCGGTAAAATTGATGCTTTGAATAAATGATTGTAACTAGCGCCGAATTGCTTCAGGGGATATGAAATTAATAGCGGCATTAGCAAGATTCTAAGAATATCATCCCTGTACGTAGGTATATGAGAAAGTTGGCGGGCTTCAAATTTATGTTAATATTTTATTGCTAATATCAGACACACTACTGCATTCGATATTAAATTCGTGTAGGAGCTGATATTTGAATCGGAATTAGCTTATCTAATAAAATATCTAGTGAATATTTATATTATAACCGAAGAATTCCCCTAAACAGAACGTACAAATTTAGATATAAGCACCGACGAAAGTGGTTTTAATATACATAATATACAGCATGTTCCGAAATTAGATGGTATCCTATTTCTCTCATTAAAATAAGATGAAATGTCTCTATAAATATAACTTTCCAAATTTACATTTCGGAAACAAGAAGAAAAATTTCAAATTTTAGTAGGTATGTACAATTAGATTAAAATAAAGCTTGCTAAGCATTTATTTTTCTTTCCAGTGGTGTAGTTATACACACCGCTTTAATTGAAAATATGGTGATTCGCTACTGATTTTTCACACTTTGCTACAAATTCCAAAAAAATTATACCTAGCGTTAACTATCACTTTGTACAACAATTTTAACCACGTGCTCAGGGAAGCCTAAACGACAATAAAATATTTATTTCGGAATTCTACTCGATATTTAAATAATTGAGCAAAACCTTCGTTTCCTCGGAAAATCGGCGCATAAGATAACCACCGTCCTAAATTCATTAGATATGTCAAAACCATGCAGTCGTTTTTTTACAGCGTTGTCAAATACAGAAACGACGAAAATGAAAATTTTTATTAATAATACCTAATAGAACAGTTAATCTAGTTTGACACAAACTGTTAAAAATACATTTTCACTTATTACAGGTTCATCGGAGTTAACCACTAACAACAGAATTCATAGTCCCCGTACAGTTAAATAAAGTTTCCATATATTTTAAGAAAATTGAAGTTTAATGAAAGGAATATCTATCTTTAATTATAAAATCTTGTACGATTGTCGTAGCTCCTTTGGACCCTCGGACTCTAGAAAAGTAAATAGCGCGTAACATAGGGTGATGAATGTTATAGGGCAGCCGACATGAATTTCTTTATTTAATTACTATAAAACGTTTAAAACTAAAAATTACTTACTAAAACTGAACCACAACTTAGAATTTTGCATTGCTAGTTGCAACCTCTCCAAACATCAAAAGACACTGGTCAAAGCTTAGAATATTGTATTCAAAGAGTAAAAAAAGGACTTTTACAGTAGACTATAAAATAGTACTAATTATTTTATGCAAATATCATCGATTATTGATAATATTGTTGCTATTATTAGCAGAATTTAATTTCCTATCAACACAAGAAGTTTAAAAATTTATCGGAGTGAAATACACATTACGCTACTGCTCTTCAGATGGCGACTGCATGAGATTATGTCAAAGACAAAATATAGTAAATGGTGTTGTTTCAAATAATTTTTCAGTATTTGCTCTTTGCATATTTAATTTTTCGTTTATTTTTGTGTGCATTTACAAACAAGTATTCAAACACTGATATTACATGTTGCTAATTTAAAATTTAAAGGAAGGGCAACAAGTGTGTATTATCATGTGGCAGCGTAGTATCGTAATACCAAAGGCGTTATTCGAATAGACAAAATATTATGCCGAATTCTCTTTGAACCACATTGATCAGCTGATTTAGTGCTTGGTTATAAACGCGTAGCAGTGTTTTTATGCATCTGGCGTGTTTTTTTTGTTACCTTCTGTGGTTTTCCCAAGAAGAAGATTTACGTGGTCGACAGGCTGAGTACCTACCTCGCCTCAACCAAAAAAAAATAATCGAGGAAAGGAGTGGTACAAACATTTTTGCAGTGCCAACTTTTAGCGCAAACAAGTAAGCAGAAAATGATTTAACATTCTTGAAATCTCAATGCTATTCTCGATACTACCATAACGTGTTCCTCATTAAATAATCATTTATATATTGTAAATAACTGTCATAGCTTAAAAGGGTCACCTTTGAGACATTTGACTTATGCAAAATATAACTTTGGGGTTAAGCTTTTGCTTTATAAATAAGTTCCGTTAAGTCTTATTTTTCTCTATATTTCTTAAAATATTTATATTTAGTCATAGTTAACCCTATATAATAACAATTTGCTATCTCTTTGTCGCACAATTCGCCAATTTATCGATGATTATCGTGTCCTAATTTTTTTCGACGTGTATACTTGTGCTCATTACTACTGAAAGAGTGTATAAATACGATATTTGATTTATTGCACGTATGCGTTCATAGTTACCGAGAATATTTAATTAATTACTTTTGTTATTTTGTAATAATCATTAGTATTAATTATGGAAGCGTTATCTCTCAGATAATGCCCACAGAAAACAATTTTTTCTATAAATACAGCGTTATATATTGTTATTGTTTGTTCGTTGCTTATTATATTGTCCTTTGTTCTTGTGTGGTAAAGGGGAATAACGATTTCAGTCGACACGATTTTTTTATGGAAATTGAATCGAAGTAAGGTAATAAATTCGATATGTGATGCCAAGGTGAGCCTGTAGCGGCAGAAGACCTCAATTAAATTTTATAACGTATTTCCGAAGCGATGGAAACAGTTGGAAATGAAGGACGCGCTATTTGAAAAACTAATTTACACTGCTTTGATGTCTTTCTGTTAAAAAATTAAAAGCCACTTAAAAGGTATGCGTTTTTACAGTTGGTTTGAATTAAGTCATCACTTTTTCAGAGTATATCCCGTTTGATTTTATATTTTTCCGCAAAAATATCTACTATTTTCTACGTATAAAGTGTGTAAAATATGCCATTCGAATAAATTAAGAATAAAAAATCAAATTAAAAATAAATGTTTGACATTCTAATAGAAAAATTGTTGAGAATTGCTGACTTTACTATAGTATTTGGTGTTAAACTTGCACGAACTAGCAGGGACCAGCAAAGCATGCTCATGAAGATACCCATGTTATTTAATGGAGCAACGCTCGACCAGCATCAACACTTGCCGTCACCCGCAATGACCGTCATAGCAGGTCATGTCGGTGACATATAAATTTTAAACTTGGCCGCGCTAGTCTGACGTAAGTCCTTTTCCCACAAAAGTCAGGGATTGGTTTCAAACTGTTAGAAATATTCGACCAGTAAATTGTGGATGTGTCGCTGAACTGTTGGGCATCCTCCCTTATCAACAACCTTTATTGACTTAACTTAAGGAACTGCATGTCTTCTGTCAGATGACACTGCTCTGCGAATCTTTGTGTTTTGGTGCTGGAGGCAAAGATGGTTCAAGAACTCGAGAAATTGTTTTGTGACGTTGGAAAATACTGAAAAAAATTTCGTTAATTTCTCTACATTTCAAAAAATAAATGATGAAATTATCTTTTTATTTATAGGGTGAACCTTTTCATTTTTCTGGCTTCCTCCCCCTCATCCTCTTCGTACAATATCGCTAAAAAAGATCCAAGAGCTCAAAACATTTTTTTCTGCACATGTAAAATAGCTATTTTACTCATTCATTTGAGTCCTTAAAATAATTCTTTTTCGGACTCAATCCCAAAAAGTTTCCATGACGCATTTTACACAAAATAAACATTAACATAATAAGAGATATTAATGTGTATTTTGGAAGCTTTAACATAAAAATGTTATTTGCAAATATGTACCTAAAGAGTTTTTTCAGACTCTTCCTTTATTCTAGAAAACAGCAACGATTTGTCCAAAAAAACTGCATTTTAGGTACTGATAACAAAAATAACTATTTGTGACATTCGGAAACTTTCGTTGATCTCTGTCCACAGCGATACACTTCATTTTTTAAATATTCCCTCAAAAAGAAGTCTAAAGGATTTAAGTCAGGAGATCCATCGTACCCCTTGAATTTCCCTAACTTACCCCGATTTTCAAAATCCCAAACATAAATATTATGAATGTTATATATTCCATCCTGTGTAAAAATAGCTTCATCTGTAATTAAAACGTCAGCTTCTGGAATTTTGAGCATTTTGTTGCAGCAACCACAAAATCTGATTAAGAAATAATGCCTTGGTATTAATGCTTAAATATGCTGTAAATGGCATGGATATAATTGAACCTCCTGTATGATACGTCACACTGTTCTCTAAAATGTATTTGCTAGCTGCTG
The DNA here is from genome assembly GCA_037114965.1 of Monochamus alternatus. Taxonomy (NCBI): domain Eukaryota; kingdom Metazoa; phylum Arthropoda; class Insecta; order Coleoptera; family Cerambycidae; genus Monochamus; species Monochamus alternatus. The sequence continues at coordinate 23,444,160 of CM073431.1, forward strand.
CAATACGCTTTGGAGCTCTGGACCTCTATCACAACGATTCGTTTGCAAATTTTTCGCATTGTACTACTGCGGTAAAAGTATCTGCATCTGGCACATGTACACCGATGCATTTTATGTTACTTCACCACTTCGAGTTGCTATATACGTAACTCATTTTTCACACGTGAAAAACTAATTTAAACACTACCGCAAAAACGTTGATACTAAAATTGGGTTCCAATAATCGGAATTGTCTACATTCCGATGACGCTAGAGACTAGTAGCCTAGCGTTGTAAAAGTTGAAAATACTATAACTTTAATCATTTTTGTCTCGCAAACTATAAGGATTTTACATTTTTTTTTAAGATATTGGTTCTATTTTTTATGACTATTCCTATTTTTTTGTGATAAGTTACGTGTTACCCAAAATGTCAATCTGGAATTATGTTATATTTAATAGTCGAGTTATAATTTGTTGTTAAACTGCATTTAAACTATTGCCTACATCTTCACTGGCCAATATTCCAATTCACTTATCAGTGTTGCTAGTTGTTACCTTTTTGAACCAACTCTATGAAATTAACAGAGTAACAGATCGCAATGGCCATGGAAAATAATTTTATGCAAACAATTCGTTTTTCTTTGACTTGTTATTTTAAAGTGTTAGAGTTAGTGGACCTCAGACATTTGACATGAACCTAGTTTACGTAAACACGTTATATGACATGCCAAGAGGTTAGTAGGCGGGCAAGAACAACGAGAATGGCCAAATGTCACCTCTTCAGTCATATGTCATGTGTAAACGAGAGACAAGGTGTGACTTTGAGCAACTACTTCAAGCCTAAGAAATGAATTATAAACTTTTTTACTACAAACATGACATTGAGGTGATGCTGAGTAGCATAGCTACCTCTAGCGGCTATTCGTTACTCCATGCCGGATTAAAAAGCCGCAGACAGGAAGCGTTCCACATCACGACCTTTATCGCGATTTGGCGATAACGATATGCTGCAAATACGGAATTTCAGGAAACAGCTAAGGCTAAGGGCTAAGGGCTAAGTTAATTTCCTGACCAGCATTGAATTCCACATGGGAAACTTAAAGCAAACAGCTAAAGTCACTTGTCAGTGGCCCACCGGTTTCGAGCTTATTAGCTCTCATCAGTATGCCATAGGTAACCGACGAATAACTTAGCTATTTTAAGTCTGTCTAACCCGACAGTAGAGATCATGAGTAACGCGGAGTAGCATAGATTCTTCCCAACCTCAATTTATCCTTCGCTTCAATAACTCTCAAAGTAGAGATTGGGATCTCATTCTCCGCCCTTAAGGCTATAGCAGCGTGACTCTCCACTCGACCTTCTGTCTTCCAACAGTCTGCATCCCTTTATTCTCAGGTAGGTTGCCATCGCCTCCTTTACAATCCATGTTGGGAGGGGTGGCAACCCCAACAAAACTTTCAGGGCAGTTGGAGTTATCCTCATCGCCCCTGTGATACCTAAGCATGACAGCTTTTGGATCTTCGACAACACCTTGGCCACAGTCACCCGACCCACACTCATCCACCAGACCAGGGCCCATATTGTAGCCTCGGCCTGATCACCGCCGTGTACACCCAGTGAAGTACTCTCGGGTTGAGTCCCCAGTTTTTATCTACTACTTTCCTTAATTGCTAAAAGGTTGCTATTGATTTTCGAGTAACTCGTTAAATCTGTGGCCTCCAAGACAACTTACTATCCAAGGTTACATCCAAGTATTTTACCACCCTGCCTAGACTAAGGGTCTTCTCATACATAGTTGGAGCCCCGAAATCCTCTATCTTCATCCTTTTTGTGAGAATCAACTCAATCTTCCTTGCGTTGACTGAGAGACCCGTCTCACCACATCATTTCTCTATAATCTTTCATTCTCTTTTACATTATGTCGCATACTACACCCAAAACACGGCCTACTGCTAACACCATACATCATCAACGTAGGCTTGAGTGTTCCTGTATCCCTCTAGAGTAAGGCGATTTAGGAGACCATCCATCACGAGGCACCATAGGTGTGGCGTAACTACCTTGTGGGCAGCCACTCCTCACTCCTACGTTCCTGTCTCCCATAGTTGCACAAACTATTCTTTCCTCCAATGCGGATCTCACCCATATCCCCATAACAAGCGGTGTGCCTCGGTCCTGCAGTGAATCGCATATAGTTTTTGTTCTTACCTTTTTAAAGTCACCCTCTATGTTAAAGAACATGGTCAATGCACCTCTTTGTACTGAAGGGCCTTCTCTACCTTATAGACAATGCTATGTAGCGCCGCCTCCGTGGACCTGCCTCGCCTATAAGCGTGCTGGTTCACATGGATCGGGTGTCTGATCAATACCCTCTGCACGAGATACCTGTCCACAATCCTTTCCATCGTTTTGAATAGGGAGGATGTGAGACTGATCACTCTAAACGTATTTGCCGTTGTTAGTGTTCCTTCCCAGCTTTTGGGATAAAGACTACCTTGGCTGCAATCTATACCAGTGGAACATGTCCCATCGCCAGACTGGCCCGAAAAACCTTCACCATACTTGGTAAGAGAATACCCTGGCCTTTCTGTAGCAGCGAAGGAAAAACTTCGTCTGGCCCTGCAGCCTTGTAGGATTTGAACTGGTTCACTGCCTCGCCCCTGAATATTTCCCTGGCAAGGCAACAATCTATCTTGAGACACGCTATAAAATTTATATTGCACAGGGAGATACAACTTCATCATACTTATGATATTATATACTTCTATCTCCGCCAGTGGATCGTTTTTTATGTATATATTTCTCACACGTTCATTTTCCACCTTACACATTAACACAAACAGTTTTAGTTGCTTTCATTTGCTTTTTGGGTATCAAACACTATTCCATAAAAATACATGCAGAATAAGCTTTGGGACACCGTATACATAGGCTCGTTGCCCATATAAGACCAGTACATCGTCCGCCTTATAAGGGCTTCTTCCTCGAAGTCTCTGTCGTGATCTGAGACGGCGGCTGTCAGAATAGACGCACTCCGGGGTTTCTAAATTAGACAAATATAGGAAGAATAATAGCGGTACTTTGCATACAATGAACGGGTGATCGCTGCCCATCAAGATGGACTTCTAGGTGAGGTACGCTCTCTCCACATAAAAATAAATAATTCCTAATGTAAATTGGACAGCTAAGTGTAAAAAGCTTTTAATTTCGTTCATTAATGGCTTACATGTTATTGTTTTTCGGGTGAAGTATTAGGTAAACACTCCTAACGCGTTGGTAGCAGGTCCATATTGAGTAAAAAATTATTTATTTGCTTACGCTATTTTGTAACGTAGGTACTTCTCCATTACATATTGACATTACCTTTTGCGCTAAAACTGTTTGAATAATAACTACACTGAGAAAAAACATGTATAAAATAGAGGACAGACAAACAATTCTATTGTAGCAGCTAAATCAAGTCTTCTGAAAACCAGTCACTAGTGACAAGTGAACAGGTCATTGAACTGTGGCTACCAGCAATGACAAAAATTTCTTGCTGAAGTACCTGAAACTGTGTTGCTATAGTTATTAAAATTTTTAACTATATTCTGATACATTAAAGACAAGGGAGCTGTACACTAAAGATTAGTTGACTAATGCAGTAATAATTGAACATACTATATTGCAATAATAGTATTTTTTAACTTGTAAGTTAATTGTATTTTAAATAATATAAGTATAAATTTTGTACTTATTTTAAGGTGCATATTTACTAAAACATAAACTTACCTACATAAATAAAAATTATAATTAGGCCACAATTCCAAAAAGTAAGTATATTATGTAATGTATGCAATAATGCGAAATATAAGATATTATTGAAACATATTTTTATATAAAGAAAATATACCTAGTAATGACTAAAAATAAATGATAATAATAAATGACTAATAAAGTAAAATTGAAACAAATTGAACGAACCATTACAGAGACCGAAGGCATTAAGATTATTTATTAATAATTCTTGATCAAGCCTATCAAATGCTTTGGAGTAGTCAGTGTGGTCAGTGTAGATAACATCTCTCTCATTAATAATCTAAGATATAAACTTTTATAAATAAGATTGATTATGGTGGATCGACCTTTTATAAAACCATGTTGCTCTAGAATGGTCAAATTAGACACATGGTGTGAAATATGGTTATGTAGTATAATTTCAAATACCGTGCTGAAGTTATTTAATATGTTGATAAGACGATAGTCAGGTTTAGAATCTTTTTTTATGAAAAGACTAATTTTAAAGCATTTCCAAATATCAGGAAATGTTTTGTTTTGAAATTAGCTTATACAAAACAGCCAGAAATTTTCTCTATATCGAGAATGTTATTAGTAGTCGAATTTGTAAAACCTTTTGAAGTAATAGGAGGTATTATTTACCATGGTAGACGAGATAGAAGTGGTAGTTTTTTAGAATTTATCAATATATCAACGTTTATTTGGTCGGTGATTGAGCAATTTGCGTCATAGAGGTGGTCTCTCTGCTGGCAGATTCTAATCCTGCTGCAGGTAGATTGTGGACCAGCTATATTTGCGGAGAGGATTGGCATCCACTCTATGTGTATGGTAGGGAGCAAAAATGATGACTTGGGTCAATGTGAGAGACTGATACCGGTCGACATTCTGGGCTAATCCTCGTGATGAAAGAGGGGTATAGATACTATTACTATTATCATTATTTATTTGATTCTGTTTTTAGTGCATTTTCGATTTCAGTAACAAAATCTCGGTAAGCTTATTTGGAGGATTTTTGTCAATCTGTTTAAAAAAGAAATATACTTAGTTACACTGTTTTCAAATTTCTTCTGCCTATATAAACGATTTTACTTACAATTATATGTAAAATATACCTTCCAGGTGTAACAAAACAAAAATATCTTTCGTTAGGGGCTCATTACTGTTTCATTTGCTTACAATAGAGCAATAATACTCCCTGCGATGGTTGCATTGTTCAGGTAGATAACAGCCAATTATTTATTAGTTATAGAACACTGGAAATAATTTAGCAATAAGCATCGGCCTGCCTCGCGGCGTTCTGACTAAATTTTAATAAGTCCCTATGTATAAATCAAGCCGTTATTCAATTAAACAACCATGCAGGCATGTTTTAATCTTTTATCGACATCGCAGATTTAATTTACAACCGCACGTCAAGAAATCGGATAATTTTTGCGAGGAGTACAAGACAGCGCTGATTAATAAGTCTGGAAACGTTTAAACTGGGCTTCTTAACAAACGGGGCACCGATTAATTGAAAGGTATTTATTAATCGGAGATCGGGGGCTCGATTTGTGAACCACACGACATGCCTTGCCAGGAGATAGATAAACCAATTAATATTCTCTTTGCGGGCTGGGACTGGCAAAGGATTTACTTGGGAGGATGCTAATCGTGTAACTTCATAGAAAAAAACTTCCGAATTTACTCAAACGATGTGAAAGGTCTGGGAAATCTGCGATTGTCGGGATTCTCTTGAGCCTTGAAAGGTAGTAAATTAACAAAAAATATGTACTTAGTGATTTCTAACAACATACTTAATAAGGACGTTTATAGATTGTATGTTAAGGCTTTGCTACTACTTTCATTAGGCATTTCAGTATACACTGATAAAAAATTGACACATAATGATATTCCGGGTTGTTATGCCGTGACTTCGGTAACTGGTCGCTGCCAGAAACAGAATTAAAGTGCACATCTCTAGCATTAACCGGGATTCTTTTACTTGCCTTGGTTGTTCTTGGGCTAGGCTCTGTAGACAAAAGCTTAGTCGCGGCGAAGTTTCGCCACTGAAGATGCCGACAGTGAAGGGCGGCGAAATGTTTGGAAGCATGGGATCCGACCAGTTACAGAGGCGGCTATGGGACGTGTCGGAAGACCACCAATAACCGAGGAACGATTCCGACCGTACAACCGTATCAGTCGTAATACCAACAATATTAGCCAAAATCAATATACAGTATGCGCCAAAAGTATGGAATAAATTCAATAAAAACGAAACAATTATTTTTTGGGAAAAATCCTCGAACAGGTCGATTTTTATCAGACAGTACTAAAATTTTGCCCTCTTACATAGGAAAGTTTTCGAGTAAATGACGATTGAATGTTAGAAAACGTAAATTTTATTCATAAAAAAGTAATAATTCTGAGGTATGCAAAATAAAATGCAATTGATACAATTTTATACTTAAATTAAATGTTCGAATTGTCATCCACCAACTTCTTGACAATGCGCAAGTCTGTGAAGAAATTCTTCTAGTACATTATGAATGATTTCTGGGGTAACTTTGCGTATTTCGTCCCGCATGCGATTTTGAAGTTCTACTAAATTACGTGGTTTATTAATGTACACTTTTGACTTCAAGTATCCCCATAAAAATAGCCAAGAGGTGTAAGATCTGGCGATCTTGCAGGCCTTTCTATCGTTCCGCGTCTGCCGATCCACCTCCCAGGAAAACAGTTGTCGAAAAAATCTCGTACAGGGCGCGCATAGTGCGGAGGTGCACCGTCTTGCTGAAACCATATGGTATCGTCAGGAATTTCAGGGTCATTATCGTTACGAAAAATTACTGCAGGGGCTGGAACAAGGTCATTTTCTAGAAACTCTAAATATCTTTGTCCTATAAGGGTTCCTTCAAAGAAGAAAGGCCCTACTATTTTGTCGTCAACTATTCCAGCCCACACATTTAATTTCTGAGGATGTTGGGTATGTGCCTCTGCCATCCAATGAGGATTTTCCCGACTTCAATATCTGCAAGTTTGATGGTTTACTGTACCATTCAGACAAAATGTGGCCTCATCTGAAAAAAGCATTTGCCGGTGTAAATTTCTATTTCCTTGACATAAATCCATTAGAATTTGGCAAAAGTGTAAGCGTCGATCGGGATCTTCATTGAGTTCCTGCACAAGTTGAATTTTGTAGGGATGATATTTTTCCTTCCTCAAGATACGTAGCACTGTGCTCTGACTAGTGTCATTGTTTAATGTAACCAATCGTGAAGAATTATGAGGATTATCCACCATACTTATCAAAATGTTCTGTTTCTGATTTTCATTAATGCTTGGACGTCCAGGTTTTGGAATATTTACAACATTGCCAGTTTCTCTAAATTTAGACTCTACCTTACTGACTGTTGATTGGCTGATAGGGCGATCTGGATATTTTTCATTAAATAAATCGCAAACTTCCTGGTGAGTTCTAGTCATATTCCCGCATCCGATAAGAATTAAAATTTCAATTCTTTGAGCAACAGTTAAATGTTTCGAGGATTTTTTCCAAAAAATAATTGTTTCGTTTTTATTGAATTTATTCCATACTTTTGGCGCATACTGTATAAGCGGGCCCAGAGATACCGGGTGTGTCCCGAGAATAACCAGGGCAGGTAAAAGAATCCCGTCCAACGCATGGGATGCGCACTTTAATTCTGTTTCTGACAGCGACCAGTTACCGAGGTCACGGCACAATAACCCAGAAAATGTATCAAATGATAGTACCGGCCGTGAAAGCCTAAAAACCACTATGATAAAAAGTTGTCTGCAATTTCACATAACTTTACGTTGGCAGTTTTTGACCAACGTAAAATTACATAATAATTTCGTAAATTACATAAACTAGAAATTATAGCTGAGGACAAATAATGACGAACAGTGAAAAAAAAAGTGTTTTTCAGTTACAGAGATACCAATTCAAATAATCATAAAATAATGTGATTTTCATAACTTTACAAATATATGTTATTTGTCAAAGAACTGTTTGAAGTTATTTCCTAGATTTTCAATATGCAGTTGAGCTCGCCGAATCCATGAGTCTTCACACGCACGGCCCAAATCAGGTTGTAGTCGAATTGCCTCAGCGGCAGCATGTATACGATTTCGCTCCTGTTAAGTGTTAACTTTCCTAACACACACCATAGTTTTTATGTGAGCCCAAAAGTAAAAGTCAAGCGGATCTAGATCGGGCGATCGAATGGGCCACCCAATTTTACCACCTCGGTCATGGTTCGAGAAATACATAATCCAAATGTTCGCACTAGTCACGCAAAATGTGGTGGAGCACTATCGTGAAGAAACCACATATGCCGTCTTACGTTGAAATTAACTTCGAGGAGTACCACTTAACCGATTTTCCAGAATCAAAGGACCAATAAGTACTCCGTTCACAATTTCAGCTCATACATTTACTGAAACTCGTTGTTGAGTAAAAACGGCCTTATCTGTAACTTAAATGTTCATGGTAAAGTTTGGGTTTAACTGTTGCTGATGTAACAACCACTCGAAAAAGTTCACTTGAAGCGGAAGATCCCTTGGAAGTAATTGTCCTAGTGTTTATGCCAGGCTGCTTCTCGACGGCATTTAAAATAACTTCCTAGAGATATAGGAATCTGCAGCAAACAAGTATTCATCATATTGAACGTTCTTTATGTGACAATTGCCACCATCAAGCTTAATTTTCCACTGACTTGGCCTCCTACTCGCCCCTTTGTATGCCAAATAAAATGTACCGTACCGTCTATAGTCGTCATAGTTATAGGAATCTGCAGCATATATCATACTCTTTACATTTTTAATACATCCTTTTGACGAAAATACTGCATTCCTCACTGATTCTGGTAATCTACTTTTTAGTTTCTCAAGGTCAGATTTTTTTTCTGAACGGGCACTAGAATATTTACTAGAGTCTACTGTATTTTTAATATAGCGAGCTAACTCAAATAATGCACCATCGTTCTTTGGTATTTTATCAAACACAGCCACATAACCTGAGATACTCTGACCAGCGTTATTATGACTGTATAAACTTTAACATTTCTTTTTTAACTACTTACCAATATACGTCATTTACAGCTTCCTTAACTGCTTCGTCATCGTCATCTTTCATCGAAATTATAAACCCTATCCACAAGTTCAATAGTTGAAACACTAAGATTATGTAGCGTAGCGTCCTTTAGCACCTTTTTGGCTGCATTTTTTATTGAATCTCTTAAACTACTTATACAAGACTCTACCGATCTTTTTGCATTAGACGGAATATTTGCTTGGTTAACAACTTCCTTCTTTAAACATTCAACCTATTTTATCATTTTAAATGCGTCATTACTTTTAGTCTTGATCCTGTTACAAAGAAGTTCCATTACACCAGCCTCGATATCAGCACCTCTATCAAGAAGAAGATTAATTATGTTTTGCTTGGCTTCTTCAACAGCCAAATGCAGGGGTGTCTTACCCTATTTACTTTTAATTTCAATGTTAGCACCTTTATCTATAAGAAAGCTAACCATATCAGGATTACTATAATGAACAGCATAGTGCAAAAGCGCCCAAGTATCATTGTTGCAACTAGTACTCTCTAAAGCTTAATATTACCTTTCTTCTCTAAAAATGCTTTGAATACACTCTTGTCCAATTCTAAATTACCGTTGTAAGTAGCATAATGCAAAGGCGTCCAGTTCTGTGAACACTGATTTTTATGTTCCATATCAACATTACTTTTTTTAGCAGTTTTATCGAGAAGAGTTTTAACTTCAATTTGTTCTAAATTACAGGAATTTTCTGTAAAGCTTACATGGTCCTGAAGTGAAGAAAAACTTAGACATTGGTATATTGGGTTCTTGTTTTCCATTATAAAATTATCAATCGATACTAAACATTTTAAGTCATTTGCCGTATGCCAGTATCATCATTCTTTGTTTGAAAAATTATTCGCCATATTTTTATAATCAGGTGAAAATAACCTCGAATAGTACCATAACTGATAATAAAGTATTGTTACAAAAACCAAACATAATATCCTGACTTGTTTACCTACTTCTTCCAGATTATCTGAAAGTACTAGATACAAGTGGGTGTTTTCCACAAACGAGTAATTAATCTTAAAATAAAGCAAATATTACGTCATTAGACGCAGAACGCTCATTTTTAAATAAATTACAGGATAGAATACCTGTCAGCTCACACAAGCCACCATTGATGGATGAGAAATAATAGGGGTAAATCTTGCCGATAGATTTTATACATTCCATTGATATCGAATTAAAAAAAGTATTCATTGTCGTCCTGAACTATCTGAAACCCTGACAAATTTGTGTTCTGCGATGCAAGCTGACTAAACCCACTAATTTTTAATTTGTACAATATTCAAGTGTAGGTGTCAACCATCGAAATAAGATGTTTTAATCAGCTTATAGTTACCCTTAAAATTAAATTGCAATTGCAAGTTTTTCTTGAAATTGAATCTTTCGGAAAAATGCGGGTACTGAAATGAACCAATCAACAAAATATGGGAATAAAACATTTCGTGAAAACTTAGTGTCCAAAGGGAATTCTGATTTCGAATTTTCATTAACAAAGGTTACAATTCGGAGCATACCAAAATGGCGTATTATTATTGTTCACTGTATCATCATCATATGTAACTAAAGATGAAGTCCAGTATGATATGGCATTAATTGATGCAGACGTTAATGTGGAGAACAGTTATATCAACAGCGTTCTGTGTTGAAGATCAATAATTACTTTCGTTCCCTATCTAGATTTTCAATTCTTGAATTTATCAATGCTCCCGTCAGTACGTATTCATATCATATAAAGTTTTATCTAAATACGTTTTGAGTAGCTTTGAAACAGATAAGATACTCGTATGGTTCAATTTTAAGGCACGCGAGCGTGAGAGCTGAAGATTACGTTGACAATCGTAGCATAGGATAAGATATATCTCTATGAAACGTAAAGTTTCTCTAAATAACACAAATACATGAAAGCATAATCTGATTACGAGTACTACAGAAATAAAACAAAATTTTAACTAAACGCAATTATTTTTTAATCTAATATTTGTTTCTACCTTACTCGCTCGATTGTTTGGTATGCTTAAATAAATATGAAGTGAAAGCAGAAATGAAAAGTGATTTAGTTTCATGTTCAATGAAATTTCATCTTGTCCTGTTATTCGAGCGTAAATATTAAACTGGTTAGTTGTTTTTCGGCTTTATGCTTCTCTAGGTTTCACAAACTGTACGGAATATCTACTTCCATAGGTACAGTATCTCCCAGAACACTGAGGAGAATATACCAATAAAAAAGGTTTGTTAAGATATTTTTCATTATTGGTTTTTTAGTGGTATATCATGTTCCATGTTTAATAAAATAGATATAAGTGTTAAAAGCGACACTTTATTTAGTGAGAAGGGATACTTTCGAACAAAATAAAATCACTTTTAACATATATTTATATCATACACCATTTTTTCTAAAAACACTATTAAAAGTACAGCTCAACGCATTTCTTACATTATTAAATTTATAAAATATCATTTTTTAATTGGTGATGAAGTTTTTTGTTACTAAGATAATGATCGATCGTTTGTTGAAATTTAACTTCAAATCTCGAGACATGGAAAGTGATAAAAAATTAATTTCTCCCGGAGGAAATCGAAGAAGTCAAAGCAACAGTACGAGTTATCATTTTTTGAAATGGTGTGAGTTGAAAAATGTTAGTTTAGTGAAAAAGTGTTTTAACGCTTTGGTCAAATTACTTTATGTTGTTGGCGATGATGAACATAAAGAAGAACATAAACAAATATTACAGCTTGCTTTTTGAAGCGGAAGGACTTAAGAAATCAACCAAAAGAAGTCGAGAGAATAAATTAACAAATTTCTTGCAGAAGCGTAGACTGAAACATCTCATACAGCAGGTTGTTGTAATTTTCAGTGTATTTGGAGGGTGCCATCGCGAAGAACTGTGCAACTTGACATTTAATAATATCAAAAACTTGAGAACATTACTAGATATTCATATACCAATCACAAAAATTAATGTGCAACGAACTTCAGTTGTTACTGGTACATTATATTTTTGAACTATTATGAAAAGTACATAGCCAATCGTTAAGCGAACACCATTTCAAGAACATTCAAAAAATGCATTAAGAATAAATCTGCCACGATTCCATGTTGAAATCAACTCATTTGGTAAGATAGGCATGCGCCAATATTGCTGAATTTCTAAATTTGCCTGATTGTCTCCTTTGTACTGGATATTGCTTCCGACGAACTTCGATTAGTTTATTGGCAGACTCTGGTGCTAATCTTACTACAATTAAGACACATGGTGGATGAAAGTCATTAAGTTATTTAGAAGACTCCTAACAAAAACAAGAAGAGTATCTTTTGCCAAATTTTGGTCAAAACTTCGGCAGATAGCATTACTCCCTACTCTGGTATAAGGTTTACAGAAAATATTTGGCAGTATAGCTACTAATGAGATTGACCATGACATTTTTTATTCTAATTGTAATTTTTTAACTGTACATTTAAATAAGTGAATAAATATTTCTTTGATTTAAAATTTCTTAATTATTTTCTACTTTCGCACTAGTGTTAAAAGTAAATCATGTTATTTACTTTTAGCACCAGTACCACCAATATTTTTTAAAATATAAAGACGAATTTGATGATAATTGAACTAACCTTAGGCACGCACACGCATACACATAGCAATGGTAAGAAAATCATGTAATGGTAATAGTAAAAAGATATATTTGCTGGTATTGTTATAGAATTATATTAATATATTACAGTAGTAATAATAGTAATAGTAGTAATAGTAGTAATAGTAGAACATGGTAGTACTCAATATAAATTCTTAATAGGAAACAAAATTACAAAAGCTACTGTAATAAGAAGATGGGATTGCATCAATAAATTCAATTTTTTTACTACTGGTAAGTTCTTTAACAAAATGTTTTTTTTTGCTCTGAAGCTCTACTCGTATTTAAAGCAGATATTTTGCAAGGTATAATCTGTAATTTCTATGACTAAAAATATATATCCCTTAGTTTAGTCCAGAAATATATTTATATCAATAGAAATGTTTAAGGTACATCGTATAGTGTAATAATCTTGGTAACAAATTTCTGATAGGAAGGAATAAAATTACAAATGATATACTTTACTACAGATTCAATGTTGAACATTAAATACAGTGACCAATACTCTACTGAGAGTTTATTGACATGTATGTTTCCTTTCATAGACAAATACGAAGCGATAAAAATGATAAGATATTCGTTTCTGAATTCCTTCCTGAAAGTTTTATTTGCATTCTATTTTAGGAACAACTAAATGAAATATTCTTTATTATAATTAGTACAAGGAGGTCTTTGTTACTTTATATTCATTTTAAAGGAAACTAAATATTCAACTAAAGTTAAAAACTAGCATCAAATTACTTCAGAAGAGACAGATATGTGATATGTGTTGCACTCAATATTCCTAATAGACATAAACTGAAGTTGGAAAGTAGTAGTAGGTAATTATGAAAAATAGAAGAATAGTTCTGGACATAAAGTACGTTTTTTCTCAAGGTAGGAAAGATAGGAAGATATCGATTGAAACATGGTAAATTTTTTTTTCAGCAAAACAAGAGAGAAATCCAATTGTGAAAAATTTCCAAATTTGGAAAAGCTCAAAGACGTATAACTTTAAATGGATAATTTCGTCTGCTCCTGTATAATGCAGGTATATTAAATATCAGTTTAAACTTGGAAATCATTGTTGTCAACGGCTTAAAAGTTATTATTGAAATTTATTTATTATTCCAGACACCCTGTATATTATTGTTAAAGGAAGGAGCAATACTAGTAAAACATCTCGAATCGCCGGAAACGTTAAACGAAAAAATGTATTCAGCAAAAGTACAAAGAACTGGAAGATAGTCTAAATTATTTCTTTTTAACATTATTACTGATATACAGAGTGCAAATAAATAAGTGCCAAAAAATCAGGGGGCAATTATCTGTGGAAAAATAAGGTGGGCGTTGTATATAATTAAATCTCATTTGTAGTAGTTTTAATTTTTTCTGATACCCTAAAAATTATTACGGAATGACAAAATAATTTATTGTCAATCCAGGTAAGATTTCTTATATCTTTCACATACTTATTTTGAAATATAATCAGATATACAATTGAATTTTATTTTTGGCTGCGACTAAACAATCGAACACCAGATGTTGTACCTTGAATCTAGATGGTCATGGCCGTATTTGATTTTTAAGTGACTAAGACAAAAAAAAGTACCTATGCAGCCCATGAAGGATTGGATTATCACGACAACCTCCGCCTCTGGCTACTTGATTTTCGACGCCGTAAAAAGTGCTCAGAGAATTTATGGGCTCATATTGTTTATGGCATGACTAATGTGGAATAATGATTTTGTGATTATTTCTTTGTAATAAAACCACGGGGGCCCGTGGTTCCATTTTACGATAAACATCAGAGAAGGCTGAATAAGGAATTGGAGGTCTGATGTATACGTTTGCTTCATTTTCGAGAATACAAATAATCCTATTATTACAGTCTCTATACTCTATTTTTAAACTAACATGAGCGAATGCCAAAGACAAATTTACACTGCAAAATTTACTGAAACTACCCCAGATAGCATCAGACTATCAAGTATATACTCACTGCAAGTGTTTAACCTCTATTTGAGTACAATAAGCTTTCATTACTTTTCAATGGAGTTATTAAGTATCTATTCAAAATAATGTGCAATGAATATATATATATATATATATATATATATATATATATATATATATATATAAAACTAAGAACCAAACAATTATAAATGATTGATTTTAGTTTTCACATTATTGATACACATTTTTACATTTAGCATTAGAGTAACCATATAATGGTGTCTTTGTTACTTTGAATTGTTGCACTTCTATGAACTACGTTCATTAAGTTGCCGGATAATTGCCAAATAACTGATAACTGATTTCGTTCGTAATCATCTGCAAGTGTTGAAAGTAACAAAATAAGTTTTTATAATATTATTGGTAAAAATGAGGGACAAATCATGTCTTTAACAATTTTCTGAATTATTCCATGAGTAAGTATCCATATCGCTATTATTAACCATGTTTCATCTAAATAATAAATAGGTCTACCTTCAGATGAAAACTTTTTAATTGATATCAAGTAGTCAAGTCTCCATCTCACTATATCATCACGTTCTATCAACATACTTTTACGACTTCGTTTTAAGTATTTACAAAAAAATAAAATGTTTTTATTGCAATTATACTTGCTCTGAGATATGTATTCAACCTTACTTGAAATTAATTTGTTACATATATTTGTATAATGATGATCTGGACATCTGTGGCAAATCGTGACGACTTTTTATTGCGGTTAATATTTTGTCCAAAGTGGGGATTTCAAATTTTAAGGAAAAAGCTGTGTACTATACGCGTTATGGAATTCTTCATTGCTTCATCCAAACATGTAACAATCGCAGGTCGTCCACCACAGTGTTTGGAAGTAGACACTCTTCCAGTAGATCTATACTGTTCTATGGTTCGATATACTGTTGATTTTGCAACACCTAAAAAAGTATAATGTGTAATATAGTTCAACAGTAGATAATGTTAATATAAATTTACCTAATGTTATCGCTATTTTGGATACAAGTTGGACAGTTTTAAAAGTAAGTTCATCATCTAGGCTTTTCTTGTACAAATTCAATATAGCTTGTTTTTCTGCCAGAGATAAGTGCCCCAAACTGAGTTAATTTCGTTTCCTTGGAGGCGATGGCGATGTAATTCCCGCGTCTGCCTTACTTGTGGTCGGTACAGTATCATCCATATCCAATGGAAAATTGGAAAAATACGGATGACCAACAATATAATAAGTTGTTTAGTTCTCATAAGAACTGATTTATACGTAACTGGAATAATAAATAGATAGAAAAGCAGGTAAAAACACAATGACAACGAACTGATGATAACCAAGAGGCAAAATGACAACAAATGTCAAAATGTAAAATTTACTAGCACTGTAAAGTAGGCTCGAAATTAACCAATAAGAAACAAACATTTTAGCGCGCAATATTTAAAACGCTCCTCGTAGTTTAAAAATAGAGTATAGTTTCATTAGGTATCTAGTGTGGCAAAACAAAATTATTGTAAGGAATAGTGAGGACCAATTATTTTACGATACGTTATGCCACACCAGACATTATTTTTTTTAAAATTGTTACTATTAGTTATTAATCGAGTATTTGCTTTTTATGATATACAATTTTGTGAGGAAACGTGCCATTAGTTGAGAATATTGATTCGTCACTAGATAAATAAAATACTTTGAAATAATCTGTTTTCGAGGTTATTAAAAAAATCCATACGACGGCCATCATCTCCGTCAAACAAGTTATGATTAAACATTGGTTTGAATGGATGGATTCAGAATCTACTAATAGCTATATTTTCTGATCTTTTCCTTAGTGACATCTTTGAATTTTGTTATATCTACAGAGTCCATAATTATAATAGTAGCAGCATCGTCATCATTGTACTCCTTTTTTGAACTTTTTGATATTTTTAACATCACCAGAGGTAACGAATTTTTTAATTAACTTACGAATTGCGTTACCAGTTACAGTCACATTTGGATACTTTTCATTATAAATTTGTATCGTATGTCTATACTGAAACATTACCGATTCCATAACATTAGGTATAGTTATGTAAATTTTTATATTTTGAAGTGTTTTGGACGCCCTGTATGTTTGATTACATATCTGATTACTAATCTGATAAGCAAAATTTTTTATCAAGTATATCTTTGTCTCGAAAAATTAAGAATAAAAAAGTTTACAAGAGTGTGGTACCTCATCCGAGGACACACTGTATGCTTATATCTTCTCATATAGCAATTTTCTAAAATTTCGATTAAAAATTTGTAGCTAAAGTTAAATTAGTATGTTAATTTATTATAGATTGCACTAATCGCAGTTATTGTCTAGTGACATTTAAATATAGTACACCTACACTTGGCTTTTATTACCCATTTAATTTTATAGTCTTTTGACACTTGTGAAATTTTAAATCTTTTATTAGTTACGTTTCATTTAAAACGTTTTCACTGTATTTAAAGTGTCAAAGGTAAAGGTACTTATTCCTTGATGTGTGATAAACATTTGTCTTCGAGCGGGTAACACAAAAATAAATGACATTCGACATGAATAGGAAATTATTCAATAAGCATATATAATTATGGCTGTAATTCAAGAGCCGTAGGAAAGTGCTGTAACTCAAGAGAGTGAATTTCAGCAATTATATGCGAGTAGAATCCCAGCTAACAAAGTACTTCTATAAATTTAGAGTAAAAGGAGCTTTATAATTTGTTAATATTTTATAGTTGTATCTAGAATACTAAATTGTTGCATTATTGTGGCACATGAGGCTATTTTGCCTACAGAAACTAAATTGTTTTTTAAATTTGTTGCAAGTACGTTCTTAGAGCATAATTTACAGAGCATTTATAATATAACTGATAATGTAGTCTTATAAGTGTGTACAAATACACAATTTTACAGCAACGGAGCTTATAGAATCAAATTGCTGAAAAACCGATGCAAAATAGTGTTTTATAGAATTATACCATCTCCTGTGACACTCTTATAAAATTATTCTGTAATGTCGCTTATAGCTTAATTATAGAACTATTGTATAAGGTGTTGTTAAGTTACAATTCTGCTGCGGAAAACAAATTACAAATATAGATGCTGCTATCGAACTTAAGAGAAAAAGCTCTTTAGCAGTTATAGAAAATAGTAATACAGTTGTTATAAAATCATTATAGAGTAAATAAGTAACAAAAGCCTTTTTGTTCCATAAAAAACGCTATAGAACTGAAATTTATATACATATGTAGGTCTCCCATACCCCCATCTGACGAGACCTACCTATAAAAGTACGAAATATTTTGATCAAAGTATAATGGGGAAATTTCTATACATAGTCGTGTAGAAATTATTATCTGCTTTCAGAAGGAAAATTTCATTATGATAGATAAGATTTATTTGATTACTAATAGAAACTGATTTCCTTATAGAAATTTAGTAACATATTTAATTTAAACCATTCCAAACCTTATTCATTTACACTTCTAGATGATGAAGTTAAACAATTTTATTAGCTTTATTAAATAAGATTGAAATAATTGATATTAACATAATACAATATGACAACACTGTGGATATTAAGTGGCATAGAACTGTTATAGTAGTTGCTTACGAAGCATATTTGCTCTATAATTATTACAATCGACACAAAAATGTCATATTAGTGAGAATCCTTTGGAAGTGCAAGATAAAGCCCTTCTTTCTGTCGCCATATTGTGAATAAAGAAAACAAATCTTAATTAAAAATATATACAATATAAATAGGTGAAATGACATCAATAATATGAATATACTTACTTTCTGACTATTTTATATACAGTTGGTTGTTAAATTCATCAATTTAGAAAACATTTTTTTATTAAATTTCTAGCATCATGGGAAATATGAGGTTAACTGAGGACGCGTCAAAAAATTCTATAGAACGGTGCCCATTTTTATGCTATAAGTGTTGTAAGAACGTTTTGAAAATGTTCTTAGAACAAACATTGCTCTATAAAATTTGCTCTGGAAACGTTCTTACGATTTTTATAGAACAGGAAATTGTTAGCTGGGATATATTGTCCATGACTATAACTAACTATATTTTAGCAAACATATCACACAATATTTTGACACTCATAACATGAACATGACGTAACATGCAATTCAAAATTTTCAAAACACTTTTTGATATTTTTGACATTCACTTGAAAAATTTAAAAAAGCAAATAAAACTAAGGTACAACTAAGGGTAAGTAAAAGCTTATGTAGCGTAATTTGTTTTTTGTATTAATTACGTTAACAATAGAAGTATCCCAGAAAATGCTTAAAACTGTAACGTATTTTAACGTACGACAACACTGAAATCTATCACCTGCTCCTGTTAACTTAAAATCATTATTAGTTATAGTAGTACTGTGGATAGTGCGTTTCGTTTCTCTATACTTAGTGCTTGCTTGATATTTGTTAGTGTACATAAACAAAACTGGAATAATTTATAATACACATGACCAACTGCGTGCCATGATAATTTATGGCGAATCTGGGCAAAAGTTTCTGACTTTGAGACGTTTGTATGGCTTTTCGCAAGCAACATAAGTCATTTTGAACAGTTGTAAATATTTCACATTTTATTAAGAAATATGTATATTAATGTTTCAAGAATAAGAAGAAAATTTTAGCGGAAACATTCCAACACATTTTGTAATGCGAATGAAATACATTGTAATACCTACATGTTTAGATGATAGATGAACAATACACTTTTAGAGAAAAGGATAGATAGGTCACATTTAGAGGATAGATGAACAAATTTCACTAAAAAATCGTCCTAACAGAAGTTATTTCTGCTCCTGACAAGACCTTCCTGAATTTTAATAATAAAATCTGCTTACTGTATTTCTAATAATTTGTTAGTAAGAGACATCCTGCATATACAGTATGCGCCAAAAGTATGGAATAAATTCAATAAAAACGAAACAATTATTTTTTGGGAAAAATCCTCGAACAGCTCGATTTTTAATTTAAAAAATACATATTTTAGCGTAAAATGCGATTTTCAAATGTCATTTGTTTTCGAGTAATGACGTTATCGATTTTTTTTTTTAAATGGTAACACCATATTCTTTTCCTTGATTCTGAAAGATCGTTTAATACTCTATCAGACAGTACTAAAATGCCCTCTTACATAGGAAAGTTTTCGAGTAAATGACGATTGAATGTTAGAAAACGTAAATTTTATCCATAAAAAAAGTAACAATTCTGAGGTATGTAAAATAAAATACAATTGATTAAATTTTATACTTAAATTAAATGTTCGAATTGCCATCCACCAACTTCTTAACAATGCGCAAGTCTGTGAAGAAATTCTTCTTGCACATTATGAATGATTTCTGGGATTACTCTGCGTATTTCGTCCCGAATGCGTTTTTGAAGTTCTTCTAAATTACGTGGTTTATTAATGTACACTTTTGACTTCAAGTATCCCCATAAAAAATAGTCAATAGGTGTAAGATCTGGCGATTTTGCAGGCCATTCTATCGGTCCGCGTCTGCCGATCCACCTCCCAGGAAAACAGTTGCCCAAAAAATCTCGTACAGGGCGCGCATAGTGCGGAGGTGCACCTTCTTGCTGAAACCATATGGTATCATCAGGAATGTCAGGGTCATTATCGTTAGGAAAAATTACTGCAAGGGTTGGAACAAGGTCATTTTCTAGAAACTCTAAATATCTTTGCCCTGTAAGGGTTCCTTCAAAGAAGAAAGGCCCTACTATTCTGTCGTCAACTATTCCAGCCCACACATGCTGCCCTGAGGATGTTGGGTATGTGCCTCTGCCATCCAATGAGGATTTTCCCGACTCCAATATCTGCAAGTTTGACGGTTTACTGTACCATTCAGACAAAATGTGGCCTCATCTGAAAAAAGTATTTGCCGGTGTAAATTTCTATTTCCTTGACATAAATCCATTAGAATTTCGCAAAAGTGTAAGCGGCGATCGGGATCATCTTCATTGAGTTCCTGCACAAGTTGAATTTTGTAGGGATGATATTTTTCCTTCCTCAAGATACCTAGCACTGTGCTCTGACTAGTGTCATTGCTTAATGCAACCAATCGTGAAGAATTATGAGGATTATCCACCATACTTATCAAAATGTTCTGTTTCTGATTTTCATTAATGCTTGAACGTCCAGGTTTTGGAATATTTACAACATTGCCAGTTTCTCTAAATTTAGACTCTACCTTACTGACTGTTGATTGGCTGATAGGGCGATCTGGATATTTTTCATTAAATAAATCGCAAACTTCCTGCTGAGTTCTAGTCATATTCCCACATCCGATAAGAATTAAAATTTCAATTCTTTGAGTAACAGTTAAATGTCCCATAATACTTTAAATTCAATAATAATTTCTATGTCGCTTACAATACTTACTAGAAAGTCGGTGTGGCAATGACACTTTGCACCTCCTACGTGATCCATAAAAGAACTATGGAATTCGAAAAACTAAACTTGATAACGTTTTTGCTTTATTTTAATTGATTTACGTTTTCTAACATTCTATCGTCATTTACTCGAAAACTTTCCTATGTAAGAGGGCAAAATTTTAGTACTGTCTGATAGAGAATTAAACGATCTTTCAGAATCAAGGAAAAAAATATGGTGTTGCCATTTAAAAAAAATCGATGACGTCATTACTCAAAACAAATGACATTTGAAAATCGCATTTTACGTTAAAATATGTATTTTTTAAATTAAAAATCGACCTGTTCGAGGATTTTTCCCAAAAAATAATTGTTTCGTTTTTATTGAATTTATTCCATACATTTGGCGCATACTGTATATTGACTATTTTAAACCTACATTTCTGTATATTTGAATAAGCAGAAGCAACTTACACGACATTGAAAGTAATAAATTTTCTCTCGTTTCAACTTTATCTGTCGACACACTCTTTATATGTTAAACAAAATGAAAATATTTGAACTGATTAATGAACTTTTTGATATATACATTTTTTTAACATGTGAATTTTGTTCATTATTTAATATTTTTACATACTGATTTTCGGTAAAATAATGTTAGTTATTCAAAAAATTTTCTCTATGCATTTTTTCAGTTGTAGTTATAAAGGTAACATGATTATGGAATTTTATCCATGTTTATTATATTTTTTTTGTAGTTTTACATAACTTTACGCTGATCACAAATTACCAAGTTATGTGAAATTACAAACAATTTTTATCAGTGTAGTACACAACTAACGCACAGGTCAGGCTCGCGGGTTTTTCATTTTTCTTCGAAATATCCTTGGCCTGTCAAAAAATTCCGTTAGTGTATACTAAGTTAGTACTTAGTACTAATCGTTGGGTCGAACCTTTCAGTCCACCTTGATCAGCTCGCAGTTCCGAATTGAAGCCTTTACATTTTTATTTATGAGGCCACCTAAAATCTTTTGTGTACATATGCTGTTTGTTCATAGTATGATGCGATGACGTAAGTGGACTTATTTTCTTCAATAACCCGATTTTAAGCAAAAATTGTATTCGTAATGATTTCTGAGAAATAACAAGTACGCTAACCAAGGAGGAAACTGTGACATTTAAAGATTATTCAGTTTTTCTAAAATTATCAAATTTGTATTGTCCTTAGGTACATAAATATCCAAAAATATAACATGTAGAACAAAAGTAATACCAAAAATAATATTTCTGAGGTTTTGTTTATCCACTTTTACTATTTAAATTTTCCACAAATGAAACAATAACTTTTAAAATGGGTTTGTAAAGACACACATTCTAATAATCTTACCCCACATTTTAACAATTATTTTCATATACTTATTAATCAAGTGAATAATCTTATATGCAGAACAGATGTAGTTTATGCACTCCAAAAAATAATTATATATTTTAATACAAAAAATCACAATACTGTGTTAATCGGAGTCCACACGGAATTGTGTATATATTTACACATTTCTCTTATGTAACAATATGTTTAAGGTTTAAATACATGTCATGTGCAACTGTTACATATTATAATTAAAGGTATATAATATACAGGGTGTTTCAGTTCGAGTGAATCAAATTTTAACCACAGATAGAACTCGATAAGTAATTAAGAATTGCCTTATAAACCAAGGTTCTATGTCTCACCGTTTTCGCTCTACAGGGCCGTATTGGTCGGTTTTTACATCATATTATTTATGATATCTCTGGTCTGGTTGTAACAATATGATTTAAATCTGGTATGATGTTAATACTTGCGAATGTCTATAATTTACAAATTTTTTGTAGGTCAGTGGCGTAGAAACGAGTAGGGTAGCGGGATTTTTTTGCCCCAACTTCTACGCCAATGACCTGATACTTATTTGGAGTAAATTTTTAGATTCCTTGGACAATTTGGCATAATACTTGTTTGAAATCGGTAAAGTGTCTCGTTCTGCCGAAAATCTCAATAATGTGGCAGGCCGTTCTTCTGAATTAACTAGTAGTTATCTTTAAGTACATCATTCTCCAACATTTCAAGAGAAATAAAATACAGTTATAGTAGTAATCTAAAATCTGAAAATGAACGTTCATAAAGCTTTAATATTTTTATATTATAGTTCTGATTAACTTTAGCTTTATCACAATTATTAACTATATCTGATTATTGTTTTTTTTAATAAACTTCACAATTATTAACTATATCTGATTATTGTTTTTTTTAATAAACTTTAATTTAAATATCCATCCGTATCAATTTGAACACCGGAAACGAGACTTAACTGAATACAACAACGCGATACAATCAAAATGGCGTGTACTAGAACTGCTGCTGTATGTATTGCACTTGCGCAGTTCTGCACATCCACAAGTTAGCACAAAATGGTGTACTTTTAACACATTATTAGTAAATATTACATAAATTTAGTATAATTATGTAATACTAGTAATTTTAACACATTTTGTGTAAAACGTATAAAAAACCAGTGTGTAAAACTATTAACACGGATTTTTACACATCCTGAATTCCACTCTGGAAAGTTTCATTTACACAGCAACTTGTTTTACAGTATGTTATAACAATATTTTTACATTTGTAGTTAAATTTAAGAAAATGCGTATTTTGAACAAACTTTGACACTTGTCAATCTTAATAAAGATCAGAAAAAATATGTTATCGATGAAATGGCAACAAATCGCCAAATAACGGTACTACGGTTACCACCTTATCACTGTAAACATAACCCAATCGAATTAGTCTGGGCGCAGGTAAAAGGAGATTTAGCGCGAAATAATACGACGTTTAAATTAAGTGACGTGAAAATTTTGTTAAAAAATTCCTTGGAACGAGTAACTGCAGATAACTGGCAAAGATGTATACATCATGTACAAAAAGAACAGGAGAAAATGTGGGAACTCGATAATTTAATTGATGTTACTGTGGAACCTATCGTTATCAATCTAGGAGACGAAGATAATTCATCAGAATATTCAGAGGATGAATTTTAATATACCTACTTTTTTATTTTCTTCATTGTACATTTATGCAGAGAAATTTAAGCGTCATAGACAAAGACGGATTGTCGGGGATTAAATTTAGCTACCTGCTACAATTTAGTACGGTTCGATCACACAAAGTTTCTTTAAAAGTACACCTCATCTATACCGATAATACATAATATAAAAATATTGAATATAAGCACCAGTACTACATTTATTTACGATTTGCATACATAATAAGCTTTTATTACCCTCTTTCATTTCTAAACAGACTATAGCAAGAATTTTATTTCATCGGCATCTTGTAAACATTTTGAAACATCCTGTTTCGTTAATATTCTCGACTTTTTTGGTTTGTATCCCACTGATTGATTTTTCAGAAAGGCAATTAAATTGTTGAATTTACTGATGTCAACATTTTGCCGCATACAGATTGTAGACCGTAGCATACAATAGAACGCCCAAAGACTAGATGATTTATACTTCTTGGGTAACTCTTCAGAAAATACTAATAATACGTTTTCTTTTGCTTCATATTTTATACTCTTAGATGTACACCAATCAGTGAATCTTTTATAAAATTGTTCGTACTTGGTTCTCGATTTATCTGGTAAAAGTGAAGCTACTGCAGCTGCAGCAGCTTTTCCAATTTCAAGAAGCACGTTTCTGAATCACTCATTATTTCAATCAACACCACTATTTTCACAAGAAAATGTAAAAATAAACACTCAATTTTGTTGATAACAAGTTTGACAGGTTGCCATAACAATGCCTTTGCTTCTTGATTTTAAATCAAAATTTACAAACTGGAACTGATTTTGAATTTTTCTCAATTTAAGGACTACGTCCTCGTCATGCTAAATTCTCATGTATAATAATGCCTATATCCCACTTGTACTATAAATAATTATTACATTTTCAATAAATGAAAACCATCGTTGTTATCGTGCGTTAATCTCTTAATTTGGCAGGCTATTTACTGGCCACGCTACCCAACAAAAATCGAAATAATTAACAAAGTCGCAGATTACTTATCTTAATGTAATGATCACTTTTTCGTAATTTCATGGTCTGGCGGGTAGAGGATTACGATTTATGAAGAAAGTAAACAAGTTAAAAGGTAACGTTAATGTTTTAATTACGATAAAAAGTTATTTAAAACTTTTAAGTGCATTTATACTTTTTTATCGAGTCGGGCCAGGAAAACAATCGTACGCTTTTGTTTTAGTGATATCTCTAAAGCACTGTTTGATAGCAACGATGAAATTGTAGTAGTAGCATTCAGTAATAAGTATGTATACTTATTATTCAATGATAGTAGTGTAACAAATGGTGATATAATAGTACGAGAGTCATCTGTCCATCTGTTTTTGAATTAAAAAACAATCCTGGGTGGATTTTCTTTTTTCAATTGAACGCCAGCCTTAATGAAAACATAAGTTTTAAAAAGAGTTTGCAAAACACGTCTTTGTTGCTATCCTAAGGCCAAATTTTAAGAACTATTTGTAGATACTTAAGTAACTGCAACAATTTTTATATCTAATATTAAGTGAGCTTATGAGAATATTTACATCTACCAGTTAAATCTGAAAAATACAAGGTGAACCTTAAATAAGTACAAATATTTTAACTGCAGATGTAGTTCGTCATATAATAATAATAATTGGTTATTAATTAAATAATAATAATAATAATAATAATAATAATAATAATAATAATAATAATAATAATAATAATAATAATAATAATAATAATAATAATAATAATAATAATAATAATAATAATAATAATAATAACAATAATAATAATAATAATAATAACACACAAACACTTTTAAAAAATACAAGACAATTATAAAAAATAAGAGAAAAAAATCCTCTACCCTGTAACAGTACAAATTAATTAAGTGGACTTACAATTTCTTTTTGAAAGTTATGAAGTTTGATTCATCTTTAATATTTCTGGGGAGACTATTAAAAAACTTTATACCAGCGTAAGATGGTGATTTTTCAAAAAAAGTAGTACGATGGTAAGGAACCTGTAATAAATTGCCATTTTTCGTTGCATAGCAGTGACGGTAAATCGGGGAGGCCGTGGACTCTTGAGTTTGGAGTGTCACCAGAGCAGAGTGGTTTTGGAGGAAGCCTGTAAAGTCAGCAGGAACTGGGATCCCTTTGCTGCATGGTCCAAGACCATGAAGCAGCAGGGATAGGAGCGTTCGTATATAAGGCAGCGAGAAGAGCAGCCGATGAACTTGGTCTCGTGTTCGATACTGAGCGGGAAAATCCAGACTTTGTCACCGAATCTGATCCTACTCAGTTAAAAGCCCAAATTAAAGATGTAGAAACACGTCATCTTCTGCAGCTACATAAGGATAAGCCATGACATGCATGGTCTCATCTACCGTCATCTAGAGGGGCTTGGCTTATCTGAAAAACTGATCTTCGCTTTTTTGATTGATTGAGACCGAGGGTTCATAATGGCTTGCCAAGCTTGTGTAATTAAGAGATACACGAGACGCCAGTGCTGCCTTATGCTGCGGGGATATAGAATCTGTTGTGGGGAATAAGAAATGTCGAATTTATTGGAACTATTCATTCCCCACCCTCAGGTAAATTCAAGCCAATAAGGCTGATGCAGTCCTCCTCGACCACCAGCTTAGGACGATGTTTGTGATTGAGTTCTCGGCTCCTGCGGAGAACAACATCGTCCAAAAAGAGGAGGAGAAACGGAGGAAGTATCGAGATCTTCTCTCCGAGCTCCGCAGGCTGTATCCAGACCACTCTGTTAAGGTTGTGGTACTAATTATAGGCGTCCTGGGTGGAATGAGACATACGCTGCTTTCTAAATTAAAGATCATACCGGCTTTCCGAAATTTGGCAGAGATCTTAGCCGGCAGAATACAGAAGGCAATCGTTGGTTCGCTACGTCTGCTCAGAACACACAATTTACGGGTTCAATGATTACTGACTCCATGGAGTGGAGTGGTCATTGTTTCACTCTTCAGAACATCTCCACACACACAAACACTTTTAAAAAATACAAGACAATTATAAAAAATAAGAGAAAAAAACCTCTACCCTGTAACAGCACAAATTAATTAAGTGGACTTTCAATTTCTTTTTGAAAGTTATGAAGTTTGATTCATGTTTAATATTTCTGGGGAGACTATTAAAAAACTTTATATCAGCGTAAGATGGTGATTTTTCAAAAAAAGTAGTACGATGGTAAGGAATCTGTAATAAATTGCCATTTCTCGTTGCATAGCAGTGATGGTCTGAATTTTTGGAGAAACTATGAATTTTCTTTTTAATGTATTGTAAACATTTATAAATATATATAGAGGGTACTGTCAAAATATTGTACATTTTAAAATACACTGAACACGTTTCCCTAGTTTTAAGACCAAAGATGAGCCTTAGTATTCGCTTCTGCAGAAGAAAGAGTCGATTTGATGAAGTCGCACTACCCCAAATTATAGTATTATATGTTAAGTGGGGATAAATAATAGCATAATACCCACTATTAATTTTTTTACATATCGTATTAACACAGATATCAAACGACAGTGGAAAGTTTTGAGAAACTTTGTGGATTTAGAAAGACTAAAATTTAAATTTTCTATTGTCGCGTGAAAAGCTGGATCAGGATGATTTAATATTCTAAGTTTCATTAAAACTGTTTTATTATTAATTAAAATTAAGTGATTTGTATATATAGATTGGTATAGATAAGTCAAGTGAATTAATTTTAAAAATTTCAAATATTTACGGAGATATTAATTCTAAATAAATATATTCACATTTTGAGGACCACTAACCAGATATACCACTGACGTAACCTAATAAAATAAACTATATGATTTACTGAAGTCGAGATTGCCATATCTTCTGCAAGATAAATAATTTTAATTTAATTTTAATTTAACGTAAATTCAATTTCTGCCGTTGTTTGTAATTTTAAAATACTTGTTTTTAACAATAGCTAAGTAAAGTAAACGATTAAAATATGAATTTCCGCAAGTTCGATACTATCAATTGTGTTTAGGAAGTTACTTTGTTCAATGATTCTAAAAATTATCCATAAACGTGCATAAAAGCTCACTTACTTACTGAAAAACCAACTATTTAAACAGTTATCCACATTTCAGAAGTTAAAACCAGTGTACACTGTTAGAAAGATTATCACAAATTATACCGTTAAATTATTTTTTGAAGAATAATAAAAAACTATGATTTTCACACAACACCTAGTGTAGTACTTCGTAGTTTCGTAGTAGGTGAAACAGATTTTAAAAATAAACACAAAACACGGAATAACAAAATAACTAGCTTGATGTATGCGTCCAATATCAAGTAAAGTGCAAAGTAAAATATTTAAAAGCAGTGTCAATCGCATGCAGAAAAGAAACTGGTGTCATAGGCACAAGTAACAGGAAGATGTCACGAGTAGTAGGTGAAATGTCCCGCATCAGCCCCATTCTCTAGGATTAATAGCCGAAGTCGCCAAAGAGGTTATGTTGATGCCGGTGCATTAATATGGTCCAGCGTAAAGGAATAAGCTGTGGCAAGTTACAAGTGGAAACAAAACATGCAATGTTTGTGGAAAGGGATTTACTAATTTTAAAATACGTACATTGAAAGTTAATATGAGATACTTTTGTATCTTCTGATACCGAACTAAGCTAATGGTTTCTTTAAGTAATGCACTGCTTGACGCATCTGTTTTAAGAGTTGCGGCACTAACGTATGAGACGTATTTAAATCGTCTTATTATTTTTACGGGCAATGTTTTTCTATTACAGTGTCTTGTGTATTTAATTAATATTTTTCGTGAAATACGGTATGGTTAAATAAAATATGGCGCTTTATTCAAATAGTGAAAAGGTTGACATGTTAACAACATATTTGTCAAGTAGTGATAATCAGTGATATTGATGACGATAACGTATTGTGATAAATCAGTTGGAGTGTAGTAAAAATGGATAATGACCAAATTCTGGATAACTATGATTGCGAGTAGGGAAACTGGTTTATATTTTCAATTTATTGGTGAGGTATAGGAATGGCAAAGGGGAGGAGATGACCATTAATATTTTCATAAATAAACATATTTCAATAATTCTTTGACACATATAAAAATTCTAGTTTGTTGGAGCCTATTCCAAGACATTAGTGTAACACTGGCAACGTTGATTCTTAAAAATATTAGTATCGGAGTCGTATCAGCGGCCCTCAACAAGTTTTCTATTGAAAAATCACGAAATTTATTTAAAATTTGACTATTCCTGATTTTGTGTAAAAAAAGCTTATAATTACTTGTTTTACACAGTGAACTGTATTGCTGGTTAAAATATTTGTACTTATTTCAGGTTCACCCTGTATAAATGTACTTTCATAGATTTGGTATAGTTGCGGTAAGAATTCAGACGATCACGGCTGACGTTACGTAATTGTGTATATTGTCAACATAATTTTCGATATTTGATCACGTTAAAAATCGTTATTTGTAGTTCAGAGCAATATACAGGGTGTTTTAGAATTGAAATGACAAAAGCCTAGGGGAGATTCAGCTCAGCACAATATGTAAAAAAGTTAATATGAACATGGATCTGCAAGTGTTTCGTTTCCGAGATAGAAGGTGTTAAGTTTCTTTAAAAAATGAATTTAAAAAAATGTTTTAGCCCATTTTAATGAAATTTTAACGGTTTATTGAAACAATTATCATGCATCTACTGGACCAATTAGATTTGATCCAGAATTTTCAGGGGCGTACCCAACGAGCATGTCGGTTGTTTTTTTTTGCAGAAAAGAATATCACCCTGTAGTTCTTTTGCGGGTATTATCCAATATTCAGATGTTTATTTATGAAAACAACAACAATAAACCGTAATTTTATTCAAATTGTTCTGCTAAAGCATTTTCACATCGCCCTATATTAAAACGATATCCAACAACCCCGAGGTGCTATACATGTAAGTCACTTGACACTTAAAAAACTAATGTAAAGACTGGTATCAGAGAAACTTAATACCTATAAAAAGTAATCGAATTTCAATATTCGGAATTGCCTGGCTAGAGACTACATTCATCGCTGGATGAAGATTAAAAATATATCTTTAATAATTTTTTATTCGGAAACTATAAGGATTTTACAAACATTTTTCTAAATATATTGACTCCATTTTTCATGACGCATCTATTCACAAATTTATTTAGATAAGTTCTTAATTACCTAGTATAATTCAGTTCTTAAATGTTTAAAATAATTCGTCCTTGTAGGAAACATGTATACTGTATAGCAAAATCGATTAAATCTTCATTTCATTAATTTTACTCTCTTGCGTCGCATTATTTGTTTCTACAAACCCCATTCTTTATTGCTTTTAAAACACGAAACAAGAATAGGCCTCTCGAACAAATAAATGGCCTTATTTAATTACCTACGGCCTCAACGCTTGTTCAAAGAGTAAAATAATACACCGTTTAATTTCGTATTTAACATTTTCCACAGCTACTTTCGTTCCCTAACGTTAAGCTAATATTTGTTTCTTTAACTAAACCATTTCGGCTCGTTAACATGTTTTTTGTGTAATTGCAGTGCTTACAAATAGGCTTTTAGCGTTAATTGTACTTTGTTTTTGTTTCAGCAGTTAAATTATTTATAATTTGTTTACAAGGGCAATGGCAGCTCTAACGACTCCAGCAAACCAGGTGCTCGTTATTCATACCGCGAGCTTGACGAGATGATAGATAGCAAATTTATGGAGTTTTCAGAGTTATTAGCTTATATTTGCACATATATTGAAAGCGAAACTGGTGTGTGTGGTACGCGTAGTATCAAAACTTTTGACGAGTAAGCAGAAAAACCAAATCTACTTTTCCAACAAAAATGTTCACTTATAATATCACAAGAGCTTAACAAATTTCCAGGAATAACTTACGCTTGTGTGGTATCCGGTAAGAAAATTTCACACCTCGAGTAAAAATCAAACCTGACATTTTAAATTAATTTGACTTGGCCAGTCACCTTGGAGGTATTGTTGTTGTTGACATATTGTTGATTTGTCATTTTATTTAAACGGTTCTGTCACAGTAGATGTCAATTACTAGTTCGAAGCGTCTTATTTAATAAGTGTATACTGAAATATCGATCTGACAAAGAAAATGAACAAGTTATTAGTCAAGAAATTCAAAACCAGATAACAATGGAAAATCAAAAGCAAATGTATGGAAACAATTTGATGAATTTTGCAGGTATATCCACCATATTTCGTTAAATAAAAAAATTACCAACTGTAGCTACATCGAATGCTAAAACTGTGATGGGTAATAGTTCAATCTATCGTTCTTTGGCAATTTTAGTCGCTAATGGTGGTAGAAATATATTTTTTACAAGTAACACACACATGTAGGTATATTCACCATATTTCATATATAGATAAGATACCGCTGTGTAGATCATATATGTTTACCTTCTCAACTGTCAAAAAATTTCCACTTAATTATCGGCTCGCCTCCGGAAATTTTTCTGGTTGCCATAGTAACCAGTCAAAATAAAGGTATCTTATTGTTTTTAAAGTAGAGGTTCAGTTAAATTAATATTTGAGTATATGAGCAAAGTCAAGATTAATAAATAGAATAAAGATCTCTTATTGCTTAAAATGAAAACATATACATTTCCTTTCACTAATAAATTTACGATTAAAAATAATAGAAATCCCATCTCACTTTATGGTTTTTCATTTTATATTTTTTGAGTAATGACATAATCGATTGTTTCGATAGTCAGATGGATACACTAAGCTGCAAAAAAGTTTTGCCATCTAAAAGAAACATGATGTGCCACAAGAGGCGCCCTCTACTAGTGATGTCAAAATTAGAAACAAATTTGAATTTCTCCCCCGCAAAAACTCCTGATTTACAAATTTTATGTAAATATTTGGATATTTTAAGAAGTTATATACAAATATCGAAAATAAAATTTAAACTTTGACACCCTGTATCTTTTTTACTATGTGACTTGGTATATACGTATGTTAGATTAAATCGATTTATTTTCACCTAAGGAATCTGTGGTCTCATTTTTGCTACTTCATTTAAAACACTTTGTATAAGATTATTTGTGTTTTCATGTGTTTTATTGTTTCTATTCATTGTTCAGTGATTAAAATTTCATTGGTTTTATTACAATTTAAATTACGATATACAGGGTGATTCAGGTTTAATCGTGATAACTTCAGGAATCGAAAGAACAGGTTAGAATAATGTTCATTTGTGATATAAACTTATTTCCTAAAACGCATCGTTTCCGAGAAAGAGGGCTTTGAAGTAGGAATTGTTTTCTCGTTTTTCCCTTATAACTTTTGAACCACTTATGCGATTTAACTTAACTACCTACCCCTCTTAGAAGTGTATTTTGTTTGCTTTCCCCCTCTTACTTTATTTCAAAACTACACAAAAAATAATTAATTTCAATAAAACATCTACACACCACTTTGACCTTTAGAAATTTTTTCGTCTCCTGTATTTTTCCGACGTTTGGTCTTGTTTCTGAGATATTCAAATACATTGGTGACAGTGTAGCGCACCAGCCGCGTAAATTTCATTTAATGTTATAGCAATCCATGAAAACAAAACTCAGTGATTTGTGTAAACTGACGTTTTGGGAGCCGCGATAGCCGAAGTGGCTGGGCGACGACTGCTCGTGGAACCAGTTTGGATCGGCTATGTCGGTGTGGGTTCGAATCTCACTGTAGTACCATGGATGTTTGTGCTCGTCGAGAGATGCACAATAAGTTTATAGGCTACGGTGCTTCCGGGGACATTGTTGAACGGCTCTCAAAAAAAAAAAAAAACTGACGTTTGTGATAATCATTGTCAAAAGTATTATTTAAAGAGTGTTCTTAGTGTTAAGAAAAAATGCCAATAACCTCAAATATAAATTTAGTAACAACTACTTATTACAAGATTTACAACAAACTTATCAACTACTAAAAAAATTACAATAATTGTTCAAAGTGCATTCCTCCAGCCTCAATATATTTTTGGCATCGACGAACTAGTGTATTAACCGCAGCTGCTATTTGAACAGGATTGTTTTTTATGTCATCACAAGCATGTCTTATCCTTTGGATCAATTCCTCACGGGTATGTACTGGCGTATCATACACAATTGCTTTTAGATGGTCCCAAACGAAATAATCCAGAGGATTCAGACCTGGTGAGCGCGGAGGCTAAGCCACTGATCCTTGGCAAGGAATCCACATAATATTTGGGGGTTGTTGGGTTACCGTCCAATCCATCGACGAGGATAATTCTCATCCAACCACTGCTGTACTTGCCTTCCGTAATGTGCAGGGGCACCATCCAACTACATCCAGTTTCCTTGGCGTAAATTTAAGGAGACACCGTCAAGCACGTCGGGGAGAGAGTTTTGCAGAAACTCATGAAATAAATCCCCATTTAAACGAGGAGGCAAAATATGCGGCCCACAGAGGTTATTACTTAAAACACCTATCCACACATTTACACTAAACTGTTGCTGAAATGAAGATTGTCTGACACATCGAGGATTGACTTCACTCCAAACGTGAATGTTGTGGTAATTCACAATTCCAGCTTTTGTGAAATTATGCTCGTCGGTCCATAAAACCTTATGCAGAAATTATGAATTAATTTCTGTTGAATCTAAAACCCATCTACAAAAATTTAAACGTTTTTCAGCATCTCCTGGCAACAAACCTTGAACTGGTTGGAGATGGAAAGCTCTTCGATGATCTTGTTTGAGTGCTCTCAGTACTTTTAATTGAGATAAATGGAGTTGCCGAGCTGTTCGGCGTGTGCTTAAAGTTCTATCGATATCAAAAAGATTAAGAATTCGCTGATTATTTCTTGGCGGTACATTACGATTATGATCATTGTAGCGGCGCAAACCATATTCCGAAAATCGACGATGTACATCTACAAAAAATTGTGCATTTGAAATTCTTCTATTAGGGAAGCGTGTTCGGTACTCTCGAACTGACGCGTTGGAATTTCCGTCACAGAAATCATAAATATAATATATATCGGCATATTCAGCATTTGTTAACGTTCTTGGCATTTTTTCTTAGCGCTAAAAATGCTCTTTAAATAATACTTTTGACAATGATTTTTACAAACGTTAGTTTACACAAATCACTGAGTTTTGTTTTCATGAGTTGCTATAACGTTAAATGAAATTTACGCGGCTGGTGTGCTACACTGTTACCAATTTCTTTGAATATCTTAGAAACAAGGCCAAACGTCGAAAAAAAAGGAGACGAAAAAATTTCGAAATTAATCAGGTCAAAGTGGTGTGTAGATGTTTTATTGAAATTATTTTTTTTTTGTAGTTTTGAAATAAAGTAAGAGGGGAGTCGCATACAAAATACACTTTTAAGAGGCGTAGTTCAAACTTAAGAAGCTTATGTAACATCATAAGTAGTGTTTGTGTTTTGAATTTCACTTAAATTGGATAAGTGGTTATGAAAAAAGTTATGAGGGAAAACAGAGAATAAATTTCCTACTTCAACGCCCTCTATCTCGGAAACGATGCGTTTTAGGAAATAAGTTTATATTACAAACGAACATTATTTTAACCTGTTCTATGGATTCCTGAAGTTATCAAGATTAAACCTGAATCATCCTGTATAAAGGTACTTATAAAACATCTCAAAGATGTATTAGTAATAATTTCATAAGAATAACAAACATCTTTCTATCATTTCGGTTTCTGTGTCCAACGGATTCGTACTGCCTTAATGGAAATATTTTGAGAAGATACTGCTCTATTTTCTGGCTCTGGTACTATTTGTACATAAAATATGAATGCAAATATAAAGAAATACACAAAACTGTCACTCCTATATGTAAACAATGTTCTTTCGATTTATTTTTCATCTTTTCAGTTCCGAAATTTGTCAACATATATCGGTCACCTCGCGTATTTCGTCAATATGCCAGCGATGAAGTTTTCTTTTTGTCTATTATAACAATGTTCATTACCAATGTGTCAATAAGTTTGCTTTATGCTTTGTAAATTTTTTATTTTGCTAAACGCTACCATTCCGAACGGGGTACGAACAATCCTGAAACTCACAAAATCCAATCTAAAGTTGTTACTCTAAGCGCCGCTTAACTCTCCGGCACTTCGTTTATCGAGAGCTGACATTGGAGGTTCTCATGACTCGCGAAGCGAAACAAGGAACTGGCTGAAAGGGTAATTAACATAATAATTACATGGTACATACGTGACCGAGGCTCAAACGTGGCGTAACAGCCGACGCTACTATTAAATGCCTTAAAAAGTTGTCTGGTCTGGAATTGTTGAAAACCTACATTAGCGGCTGTTAATTAGATCTTTGTCTCAACATACTCGAGCCACCTTGTGAAATTGTTGAGGGAAAAATTTGTACTATTTCTTACGTTAAATTGCTTTTTTCTCTAGTCGTCATGAAATTATGCATATTTTTTTTACTAAGGTTGACATTTTCCTTATTGAGAAAAAAAAGGTATTTTAGCAACAAAAGTATTCACTCCCAGCTAGCAAAGTAGTTCTATAAATTTAGAGTAATAGAAGCTTTATATTCTGTTAATATTTATAGTTGTATCTAGAACACTAAATTATTGCATTAATTTGGCACATGAGACTATTTTGCCTTCAGAAACTGAATTGTTTTTTAAATGTGTTGCAAGAACGTTCTTAGAGCATAATTTATAGAACATTTATAAGATAACTGCTAATGTAGTCCTATAAGTGTGTACAATAACACAATGTTACAGCAACGGTGCTTATAGAATCAAATTGCTGTAAAACTGATGCAAAATAGTGCTTTATAGAATTATACCATCTCCTTTGACATAAAATTATTCTGTAATGTCGCTTATTGTTTAATTATAGAACTATTGTGTAAGGCGTTGTTAAGTTACAATTCTGCTGCGGAAAACAAATTACATATATGGATGCTGCTATAGAACTTAAGAGAACAAGCTCTTTAAAGCAGTTATAGAGAATAATAATACAGTTGTTATAAAATCATTATAGAGTAAATACGTAACAAAAGCCTTTTTGTTCCTTAAAAGACGCTATAGAACTAATATTTATATAGATATGTAGGTCTCCCATACCC
The DNA here is from genome assembly GCA_037114965.1 of Monochamus alternatus. Taxonomy (NCBI): domain Eukaryota; kingdom Metazoa; phylum Arthropoda; class Insecta; order Coleoptera; family Cerambycidae; genus Monochamus; species Monochamus alternatus. The sequence goes on from CM073431.1 coordinate 23,480,266, forward strand.
TCATCTGACGAGACCTGCCTATAAAAGTGCGAAATATTTTGATCAAAGTATAACGGGGAAATTTGTATAGCATAGTCGTGACTTGTAGAAATTATTATCTGCTTGCGGAAGGAAACTTTTATTACGATAGAAAAGATTTGTTTGATTACTAATAGAAACTGATTTCCTTATAGAAATTTAGTAACATGTTTAATTTAGACCATTCCAAAACCTTATTCGTTTACACTTCTAGATGTTGAAGTTAAAGAATTTTATTAGTTTTATTAAATAAGATTGAAATAATTGATATTACCACAATAAAATATGACAACACTGTGGATATCAAGTGGCATATATCTGATATAGTAGTTGCTTACAAAGCATATTTACTGTATAATCATTGCAATCGACACAAAAATGTCATATTAGTGAGAATCCTTTGAAAGTACAAGATAAAGCCTTTCTTTCTGTCGACATATTGTAAAGAAAGAAAACAAATCTTAATTAAAAATATTGTCACGGATTTCCCAATCCGAATTTTACTATTGCCAGAAAAACAAACCGTTAATTAACTACTTCTTTATTAACTATACTCAGTACACTACTGAACACTAATTAGAACTCAACTAAACACTTATTTAATTAATCGCTATCTAAATCACTTTGATATCTCCAACTAAACACTTCAATTCAACACTGTAATACAAGACTTATACAAGACTAACTTAATCGGCTGTTTATTTTTCTTTTATAGACCCAGCGAATATTCCAGGTATATTCTAGTATCTCTAGATTTATTTTCTAGCATCTCTCGAACGCTTCTCGTCGTTTCTCAAATTTTCTAGTCCCGTCTCGATCCACAGCATTTTGTTTGTTTAACAGAATCGTGTAGGGGCGATCGGGGCAATCTTAGTAATTCGCGGTACCACAGTCGTCGATTTGGGTGTGAGTGGGGCAAATTCCGTGACAATATATACAATATAAATAGATAAAATGACATCAATAATATGGATATACTTACTTTCTGACTATTTTATATACAGTTGGTTGTTAAATTCATCAATTTAGAAAACACTTTTTTTTATAAAATTTCCAGCATCATAGCAAATATAAGGTTAACTGAGGGCGCGTCAAAAAATTACCAACATGTACTACACATTTCACGATAAAATTTTTTCCGCATTAAAATGTACTGCTCCCTGATGGACAAACCAACAAAGCAATTCGTAATGATGTGAGTACTTGTATGCAGGCTGATTAGGTCATCTTCTATCTTGGTTCTTATTGGCTCATCCATATTATTTCTAATACAGAAACATTTTATAAGATACAATTAAACGATACTAAAGTAGAACATCATGCAACACAAAAATTGTATAACGAAGTGGTATAGAATTTTTATGAGATTGCTTTGTAACTGTGTTATAAAAACTCTTTAAGACCTGTGAGAATGTTTATTCAACAATTCTATAAGTATATCCTGCAGACCTTACAGAATAGCTTAAAGAACTAAAAAGTTCTATAGAACGGTGCCCATTTTTATGGTATAAGTGTTGTAAGAACGTTTTAAAAATGTTCTTAGAATAAACATTGCTCTATAAAATTTGCTCTGGAAACGTTCTTACAATTTTTATAAAACAGGAAATTGTTAGCTGGGCTTTTAATCCTAGGAGCTAATGTTGACACTTAATCCTTAGAATAAAAGTTTTAATTTATAAAAGTTTATTCAACAATATTTACAATAATTTTTGTTTATCCACATTGATATTAAATACACAATTTGAACAAGTATTAAAATTAAATAAACTACTGAAACTGCCACTACTCTCATTCTTCGTATAATTCTCAAAGCAGTCCAACACGTTTTCATTAATAGTTATATTACTTTCATATGTTACCGCTATCAACTTTTAGTATTATTTTCGCAATATTTTCTTTATTCAAAAGTGAGTCAAAAGAGAAGACAAGCGAGGTCACCACCGCCGCCAATTAAAAGGGTAGCAGACATTCGTTGTATTGCGTGTGTCCACTGTACTCTTTTCAGTTGTCCAGTTTCAATAATTTTTATATCTTTTTAGGTATTAATAATATTGTGTGAAACTAACTACTCTGTGGACAAAAGCCCCAACCAGCGTTGAATTACACCCACAATATCTACCCATATATTCCTTATTATTAGCTTTTGTAAAATTTTTACTGTATTAGAAAGGGATTTTAAGCTAATATAAATCAAATCTCCTACAATTCCTATCAATAAAGTCATATGTATGTTCTCTGATACCAAACATCTACGTATGCTAATGAATAATTCCACAGACAAAGCTCTATTTAATAATTATCTAAATACATTAATCTATCTAAATTTACTAACCTGCTTTAATGAAACACTCTATAAATATCTAACTAATTTTTATAATAATTTTTATAGTTAGATATTTGATTCAACTTAAAGGAGGCCACCTGAAGAAGCAATCCTAAAAATGCAGAAATAGGTGAGATCTCATCTATTGTGGTTGAATTGTCGTGTTCCCACTGCCAAAAGTGAAGTTAGATATTTATAGAGTGTTTCAATAAAGCAGGTTAGTAAATTTAGATAGATTAATGTATTTAGATAATTATTAAATAGAGCTTTGTCTGTGGAATTGTTCATTAGCATACCTAGATGTTTGGTATCAGAGAACATACATATGACTTCATTGATAGAAATTGTAGGAGATTAGATTTATATTAGCTTAAAATCCCTTTCTAATACAGTAAAAAAAATTCAATAATTTTGCCACTTCTTGCGAGATGACACTGATTTTATGAATACCGACCACGATTCAATGACACTTTCCACTGACATATCTGAGAAATAATCGGCGTTCCATCAATCCGGCTGGTCGTAAAGCAACATATTTTCGATACAAATTTAAATAATTATCTCCTAGCACAGTAAAGTAACGTGGTCTCTTGGTTTTGGTATTGGGAATTTTTATAATTAAGACGGGACATTTTCAACATAATCAATTGTTAAATTGACTAATTAATCAAAACGGCTTGCGTCTGCAACCCCCAATATTAAGACGACCCATAAAGAAGCTTTTTAAAAACATTATTTTATTTTTATGGCGTTTATCTTCATCATCAAATATGAATTATCAGGCGTACTTTTCAAAAGCAATTAACTCTCTTCTGAATACAACTTAATGTTTTTTCTTTGCACCAATCCATAAAACGTTGGTAGACACATTCATACCTTTCTCGAGATGTCTTTGGCAAAAGATCCAAGATACAACTAAATCTTCATTAGTTTCCATTTTTACAGACTTTTCAGCAAATTGAACCACACACAAATGAACTCAATTAGCAATGTAGCGACTAATGTTTGTCAAACTATCCATGATTACATCGATATATCCTATTCTACTTTGTTTTATTATCCAAACTTGGTTTAAATGGATATCAGAGAGCATACATATGACTTCATTGATAGGAACTGTAGGAGATTTGATTTATATTAGCTTAAAATACCTTTCTAATACAGTACAAAATGTTACAAAAGCTAATAATAAAGAATATATGGGTAGATATTGTGGGTGTAATTCAACGCTGGTTGGGGCTTTAGCCCAGAGTAGTTAGTTTCACACAATATTGTTAATACCTGATGATGATTTTTTTCTAAACATTGAGATACGTTTATGAAAATTGGTAACCGACAACCCGTACGTGCTTAGTCCGTCACTGTAAAAAAAAATTACAAATTTTTATACATACATTCCAACCTGAGAGAGAGAGATAGAGAGGTGGAGTAAAATTTACTATAACTTTTTTGTACGTTGACGTTTTCCACTTTTGACTGAAAAATATGAAATTTCTAAGTTATTTTTAATTAAAATATGGTACTCTTGGTTCATATTGAGTTCATTAAGTAGATTTCATTACGAATACGTCAGCAGTTCAAAAGAAATCGTAAAATTCATTTCATAGAGTGCCATTAGTATTGCAAACGATTGTGCATACGTTAATAACAAAGAACAGAAATTTTAATTATTCTTCTTCCCAACAAGTTGTAAAAAACAAAAGTGCGTTTGGCGTTATTTTCATTGACAATTCATTTGACTAATGCAAGGTTAACACATATTCATTACATTTATGATATTTCCAACGGAAATACGTAGGTACGGTACAAGAATCTATATTGCGTACTTTCTGGAATTATTTCCTAATCGGTTTTATTTACGTTAAATGAGAATGCACTTTAAGGTAAGTACAAAATTTATAGCTGCATTGTCTAAAATATAGTTAAACTTAAAAGTTAAAGAGTACTACTATAGCAATGTAGCGCATTTAGTTATTACTGCATTACAGCCAACTAACCTTTACCCTAACCCTAACAAGTACAGTTGTCTTGTCCTTAATGTATTAGAAACACATTTAGTTAAAAGTTTTAATAATTATAGCAACACAGCTCGGGTACTCTAGCAAGAAAGTTTAGACATTGCTAGTAGCCACACTGTTCACTTATGACTGGTAGGAAACTTCATTTAACTGCTGCAACTGAATTGTTTATCTGTACTCCATTATATACGTCTATATAAGTTTTTTGCTGGAGCAAGTGTATTTTTACTTACCAGTAGTGATTTTTTTCTCAGTGCAGGATACCTAGTCGGAACTTAAAATTCTACACTGAAAGTTTAGAGATCATGGAAGTTTTAGATGTATTCGTGAGCACAGGAGACCGGAGCACCGGTCCATACCTAAATCCTATAGATTACTTTCTGGGGCGTAGCATTAAGGCTATTGTTTGCGCTACAGAAATAAATTTGTTGAAAAAAATTACAACAGAGGATTTTTTTGGCTGCAAATCAAATTAACAAAGTAATTTTGAATAGAAAAATTACTAATCAGGTAAAGATAAGTTTTATTAATAGTAATGTTCAATTATTTTTAGTACTTAATTTATTGTATTACTATTTATAACTTAACTAACTTTATAACTAATTTCAAATTATATTGATTTGTACGAAGCTCTAGAAGGGCCATGTTTACAATTGTTTTTTTAGTTTACACTTTAATCTCTGAATTCATAGTTTTAACTCTGAATTCAAACTTTAAACTCTGAATTCGCAGTTTAATCTCTGAATTCATATTTTAATCTCTAATTTCATACTTTAATCTCTGAATTTAGACTTTAATCTCTGAACTTGCACTGCTAACGAAATTATGGGACAAGTCGTAGCACTCATAGCTTTCTAGATACAGAATTGAGATTTAGAGAACATTTAGAGCATAATATACAGGGGAAAATGAAACTTTACAACATCCTGTATAATTTTATTATTTTTGATTCTAGAGATGATTTAAGGTGTGACTGAAGTTGTTTGGGAAATGATTTAGACCACTTAATTTCCTTAAATCTATTTTTATTTCTGGATATAGATTGCCGTGATGTGCTAACACCAAGTTCCTGATTAAATTTGATTGTACCATTGTCACGAACAGTGCTATTTAAGTACTGGGTGTCTAAATAACGTTGCGCTTTTGAATTACACCTGAAATGCCTATAGCAAACAGCTGCAGTTAGTCGTCAGCGGTGCCACTAGTCATGTACTGGTCTCTAACTGGTTAGTTCTTATTATGCGCTACAAATGAGGCCAATAACTCGCAACTTTAACTGTTCACAATCTTCATAATAGTTAATAGAGTATGAGTACGCAATACGCATCTAGTAGTCATTGGCTACTCAAAGCTGGGCCTGAATACAGTCATAAGCAGTATGCAATCCACTCCATTTAGACATTAAAGTCTGAATTCAGAGTTAAAAGTCTGAATTCAGAGTTAAAAATCTGAATTCAGAGTTAAAAGTCTGAATTCAGAGATTAAAAGAGGCCCAAACTCGTTTTTGTTATTCACAGCCTGCTATGATAGAAAATACAATTTCGATTCTGCATTATTAAAGCGTGTACCATTATTCTTAAACGAATTTTACTCAAAAATGGAGCATTCTATCAATTTGAACCAAAAGTACCTATTTTTACTGAAAAAAGAAAAAATGATTTTTTTCTAGAAGTTGAAAACTTCAAAGCACGAAAAGTTATGGTAATATTTATCCCTTTCCTTTTCTAGTTGGAAAGTATATAATAAAGATATGCAAATTTTATTTATAGTCGTAGACTGATTACGAGAGGGTTAAGTCACGTTCTAGAAGAAATTGCATAAATTTATCTCTAAGTGTTATAACTTACTTGGATACACTTTCAAATAAAGAAAAAGCAAGCTTTTTGACATAGACCCTGGAGAAATATAGCACCCTAATTTCGGAGTACTCGTGACGCAATTAAACTATTTTGATGAAACAAATTGGACGAAAATTTGATAGTTTGACATGGTACTTAAAAAGAGAAATGTGCGACCAAAAGGTCAATATCGATATGATATTTTCCCTGCTACTGGAGACAAATGCTTCTAGCTGGATTGAAACGCTTTATTATGATCCGAAGAACCTCTAAAATTTGATATATAAATAAAATCTTAATGTGTTCCAATTAGAACTGCGTATGTTACTCGAATACAATGTGTTCATGACGGATGAATTTTGAAATGTATTCAGGATTCAGTACTCGAACTAGTATTCAATGAAAGTATTTTATCAATTTAGGGTACTTACTCATGAATTAGTTCTTTCCCAAAAGTTGAAAACTGATTGAGATTGCTGCTGTATTTGGCACTATTTTCATGCTTTTTATTTCCGAAGAAATATGTTTTAAATCATTTAAAACCCATCATGTAGTAAATGTTATTATCAAATAGTATTCTTATTATTGCACTGTGGTTTTTCTTATACTATATTTAACTCAAACTACTAAATATCAGGTTTAATTTCACTACCTTTCATACACGTAATTATTTAACTTTTAAAATTTTAAAACACACAGGAAACAATTACATAAGTTACAAAATTGTACACACAGGTAACAATTCGTTAAATAAGATAAAAAAGCTGTGAGTTATTTTATATATATACACAATCTGCTCTTTGAGTATGGGTATAGACGGACGAAACAGAGCCCAAACAGCGTAGTAAATATGCATTATTCCAATGCGTCTTCTGCTAATATTGAACGGTAATCATGATTCGGCGATTTTCGCATGAAATTTGTAAGTTAAATTAATGAAATGTTAAATTACAAGTTTAACATTTCATAGGGCATTTCTAGATATCGTTGTAAACTAAATCTTAAGTTAAATTTGTCGAAGAACCAGTGGCGTACAATTTGTTTGCTAAAAATGAGTACCTAACGGCACGAACGCCACTGATGCTAGTATATTATAAGAGACATTTATACACGCAAAAGTAGCCCTCCACTATACACTGTTGTGTACCAAATCTCTTCTAGATATCTCGTTCGGATTTCGAAAAAGACCATAGTATTTAAGATAAAAAATTTCAAACAACCTGTATATCGAAATTAAGAAATTCCGGACCCAAGTTTATATAATTTTTTTTTTTCTTATTTTTAAACTGCCCTTAGATTTTTAATATCATTCTGTAATACACTGTATATTTTACCACCTTTACTATAATCTGTCATTTGATTTCACGATACGTTTAAATTTCTTCTACGCGACTCTATCGTATACTAGATTTATTACATTTGAAATCAGTAATTTGATTTACAAAACCCATTCAAAATGTGAGGGGGTTCTGATTGTGAATGCAATGAACAAATTTATGCAGTTAATTTAATTCTTCGTTAGAGTCTATTGATTTTAGTCCCATGAGGACGTGTGTGTATGAATTAGTTCTGACAAAGGTAAAATAACCCCACTTTACCTGAGGGCATATCAGATTATGGAAATCCAAATTATGATTTGGCCCGTATTGTTCATTGGACTGGTCAAGCACAGACGTTGTATGAGTTCTAGAGTTATTCGATTAAAAACAACTAGTAACATTTTCAAGTTATAATTTGTTGTAACTATTCGTAAATTTTACATTTCATAGTTATAAATTGGCGTAGTTTTGCGAAGCTTGCGATCAGAAACGCATTACTAAAAGTGTTGGGAATTTCATCATAATTCATTGATTTTTATACAAAAATTAGTGTATGTCAATGGTTTTTTTAGTATATTATAATTACGTAAATTTTTATTTAAAAAATAGAATTTGAATAATTTTGATAATCAATGGTATAACGATTTTGAATACGAAATTAACTTTAGTTTCGAATAGTTTTTATCTACTTTATCTACTACAGCACTATTCTAGTGTCATAATAAAAAAAAAAAATAAAACCCCACCTTTTAAGAGAATGATTTATTCATTATTAAAAAAATATATTATAAAACTTAAGGTTTATTATATACATATCCACTTATTATAATTAGAAATTTGTCTACCAGAAGTAGTAGTAGTAGCAGGAATATAGTCAAATAAATATGTTAAAATACAATAACTAAAATACGTGTAACAACACAGATAAGATAATATAAATATATGAATAGTGAGAAAAGTAAATAAAAATGTAACTAAAAAAAATATAGAAGAGAATATAAATTACAAATTAAAATTAAACATAGATAAAAGGAAGAAGCTGCGATGGAGCTGCTTAAGTTCGAATTTCCATGTAAAAATCCGGTTTGACTCCATGATATTCTTTGCTATCTGTTTCTTATTCTCAACATAGCCTTCTGCCGTAGAAGAAGATTTCTAGCCCCATGACGCTTTAACATCTGTATATCTGCACCGCCATTTTTTGAAAGCTTTCAAAAGTATTAACTCCAATAGGCTGGGAGGTACATTTTCCTTGTCTGTAGAATATAAAAAAACGCCTGTGAGTTGCATTAGGAGGACGAAGTTCAGCATATTTTCGAAAAATATTTAAAAAGTTGATAAGTATCTTTTGTTGCGATACAATAAAATGAACCGTTTCTGAGAAAAACGACTTCAAACATTTTCATGTGTTAACGCTGTTTTAAACTGATATTCACAGTTTCAACTCATCAATACAAAATTTATTCACTAACTACATTATTAAGTAACATTTTTATTTAGTCTATGCTCTTATAATATGTTCTCGATATGTTGTACTTCCATTTCGACACACAAATTCATTCTTCTCAGAAAGTTGCGAAGAACCCTGAAAAATATGCCCTCTTTTCCTTATTATTGCAAAACTGTCAATAATTCGTTGTCTCAGCTCTTCCACGTTATTCACAGGTCTTCTGTATACCAGTGACTTAACATAGCCCTAAAGGAAAAAGTCGATCGAATTCATGTCGGGCGATCTGACGGCCCACTCTATGAATCCACCACGCCCTATTCCCCTCTCAGGGAAAATTTTATTGATTTCATTCTCACCGCAAAATTGTAATGATGCGGTGCACCGTCATGCAATAGCCACATTGCACGTCGCACTCCAATAGGAACGTTTTCCAACAAAACTGACAGATCATTTTGTAGAAAGTGTAGGTAAACCTCACCACCAAGCCTTTGAGGAAAGAAATGTGGCTCAACTAAATGATCTCCCACGAGGCCAGCCCATACGTTCACAAAAAAATTATTCTGGAACCCACGTTCCACCACTAAATGAGGATTCTCGTCACACCAATGTTTATTATGTAGATCTATTACACCATCATGCCCGAATCCAGCTTCATCCATGAAAAGAATTGAATTGGTGAAATTTGTGTTACCATCATGGAGATTTATAATTGCCCTGCAAAAATTCAGTCGTGCAATCGGATCTCTAGGGAGTAGAGCTTGGACCTTTTGATAGTGGAATGAATGCAGGAGTTGTTCCTGCAAAATTTCATGGACTGAGCTTTTGGGAATATTTTCCTGCGATGCAATTAACCTGACGCTTATATCAGGATTATTATCAACCACATCCAAAACACGAACTTCAGCCCCAGGAATTCGAGTTCGTCGTGGACGACCTACATCAAACCGCCTCATCTTAAAAGAGCCAAATTCACCTAATCTCTGATGGACAGTACTGAACAACTGCGGTCGTGGAATTCTTCTATTTGGAAATGTATCTCGATACAAACGATTTGCTCTTGATGCATTTCCCGCAGCTAAGTCATGATAATAATGCATGTCGCGCAGCTTCTCATTCGAATATTTACTATAATTATTATTGTTATTATTATTACTCATTTCATCAGTTTTAGTCACGATACTTATTACACACAAATGAGCACAGAATAATTCCCATAAATATTATCTGTCAAAAGTAGCTAAGGCAACATTAAGTTATTATTTTCAAAGCCTCCTTTGTAAATCTTAAAAATCACTTTAAAGCAGAGTTAACGCATGAAAATTTGAAATTTGAAGTCGTTTTTCTCAGAAACGGTTCATTTTATTGTATCGCAACAAGATATACTTTTTTGATACTCTTTAACATGGTGTTGTTCAAATTTATAAAGCGGTGAAAACAAAAAACTTGTGGACCATGGATTGAAGATTAAGGTCAGGTTAGACCCTTTGGCAATGGAATATTTGCATCATATTTGTAACATAAATCTACAAGGACATTAGTAATACGTAGAAAAGACTTGGAAAAAAATTAATTCACAAACAAAAAGGTATCTAAAAAAACTAAAATAAATGTTTTTTTGACACCCTGTATCTCCGTTAATATTGAGTTTTCAAAAAATTGTTATAGGACTTCGTGATCTTAATTTCTTATGAGGTATCACCTCCTGAAGTCTTGACGGATAATTTCCGGACACCCTGTATATTATTTATATCAGCATTATTTACAATATTGCAAAGATGATACAGTAATGTTACCTACGTGTAACTTTTTTTCAATAGTCTTATCGACTAATAAAAACAATAATTTAACAGATCATAGTTGGTAAACATACAACGGTTTTAATTATTGTATTGTACTACATTTCTTGATTTTGTTATAAATGAAATCACTAAATTACATATCATGGGTATACGCGAGTCATGTTCAAAGTAGTGGCTGTAACCTTTATCACAGAAAACATTTGAAATCTAAATTACGAAAGAAAAAGCAGCAGGAAATGAAATTGATGACCACAACTAGTTTACCAAGATGAATAAATTTGCAAATGACATTACAAATGAAACTAAAATTTACTTAATACCAAGGTTTTCTGAAAGTGTGCAGATATAACACACTAAAGTAAAGCTATTTTGGTGAACTGTATTTTAAAATAAAAAAAACCTTACCAAAAAAACCTTGCCTCGAATTATAATACAATTAAAATACAATTATTTTGTTAAAAGTTTGATACAATAAAAAGAAACACATTATAACTTCCAGTCATTTATTTTCATGGAACACCTTATTATATGTAATTTTGAAGTTTGTGCCTCATAGATCGGTTAGCACGATTACTGCAGTGATGGAAGAACTGTCGATATTCAAGACTATGGCTTCTACATCAGAGGTTTGCCAGCCAATTTGAAACAGTCAGTTCAAAAAGATGTTTTGTTAATTGGTGTTTAAAAACTACAAATTGAAGTTTGAAAAAGCGTACACGTCTGAATCCCTGGTTGTCTGTGCACATTTGGATTCTCGTCCTGAGCCCTTGGTCAAGTCTCCCTCATTGCATATGTCTTCAGCTCAAGTCTTCACGTGGTTTGCTTAATTTTGTAGTAATGATTATTTTCCACATGCTATAGCGTGCTCCAGTATATAGCCCCTTTCCATTGCAATGCAAGGCGCTCCATGGTTTTGCTTCGCCTTTTTGTCCATCGGTAACAAGGTTATGCATTCATTCCTCTTCTCCTTCCGTAGCAATTGCTAGTGAAGGTTTTGAGATCCATTAGATATTCCACCTCTCTGAAGACAGCAACGGCTTTGTCCATATTGGCTGTCGTTGCTTGTAGTTGATGTATCTTGTTTTTGTTGTATACTTCTCAAATTTAAATCTATAGATGTTCTGCAGTACTTTTATAAAATCTTTATTTATTACCTGTTTTTCTCTGCAAGCTTTTGCTTGTATTTTTTCTGAACTAGTATAAGCTGTGATATCAGTAGAAATGTTTGGGCAGTTATTTGTTTTAAACTTAATATCCATGAAAGAATTAATAAAATTTTCATTCAAAAAATAAACTGAGCAAACCGTTTTGTTTGAGACTCTTTTCAATTCCAAAGGCTTTCAACCACAAACATTCGAGCCATTTATCTCGTAGGAATCACTATACCACTGAATAGTGAGTTTATACCTACTGATGAAACGAAACAAAATAATTACTATTGAGACACAATCACAAACAGAAACTAAACAAAAGTTCTGTCGCTGCCAACTGAAAAACCCTTAGAAATTTGAAACACTATGGGTCACATTTTAAAATTAGCGCCAAAGGTGTCCAAACCTATATATTCTTATGTATTTTCACACTAGGTTCAAGGTTATTTCAAAGTCAAATCGAAAGATAGATATGCAAGTGAATCAGGCCATCGTAGATTTATGTTTTTGGGGTCGCTGGATCTGAACAGGAGTTTCATGTAACCCTATCAGGTCAATTTTAAGGTCATTTCAAGGTCAAATCGAAATATAGGTATGCAAATAGGCAAAATCATCGTACATTTATATTTTTGGGGTCGTTGGGTTACAAGGTTACGGGCATTACTGGGTATTAGGGTTTTGAGGTTGTCTGGTTAAGCTGATCTGATGATGTTAAATGAACTCCAAATTCGTATCCAACAACCTCAAAAATATAAACGTACGATGTTTTTGCCTATTTGCATACCTATATTTTGATTTGACCTTGAAATGACCGTAAAATTGACCTGATAGGGTTACATGAAATTCCTGTTCAGATCCAGCGGCCCCAAAAACATAAATCTGCGATGGCCTGATCCACTTGCGTATCTATCTTTCGATTTGGCTTTGAAATAACCTTGAAACTGACCTGACTGGGTTAAATGAATCCCGGATTTTGATTCAGCGAATGTTCAGTTTAGTGTAATAAAGAGAAACGAATATATGAGTCTAGTCCGTCGGACAGACCACTTCTTTTTGAGGTGCTGTGTAAATGTACGAGATACGTGTTAGGGATGTATGTTGGTAGCACTAATTTAGAATATGGTGGCTTCCAGGGTGCGCCTGAAAATTTGGATATGCAGTCGTCGCGTATGGTAATAATCCATAAATTCCTTGTTTATCCGAACGTTCTCTGCCGTATTTTCTGCGTTGGTGGATGCTTAGGTGGTGGAAATACCTAATATATAACAAGAGAGATTTATGACACTCATTGATTGATAGCATCATCATAAATTAAAATTACTGTCAATTATTATTAGGTTTCAAGTCAGCCAAAGCCCTTATTTCTCATCTCTAGTTATTAAACCAAATTATCAATTTATCAATGCACAGCTAATAATTGTGTTCATATTCTGACAATTTTGTTATCTTATCTTTGACAAAAAATCACCCGATTCCTCATACCAAAACGTTGCCGCTTATATCTTTGCCCCTTTTTTATCTGTAGATACAGTCGTTAATTGTCTTTATCATACTCGTTTCAGTTGAGAATCACTTCAAAGGAAAAAGGGATTCCTCAATGAGAAATTTTTATCTAAACTGGTAATAACGCCGTCACAGAAAAATTGTCCCACTTTTATAATTAATAAGCAAGTGATCCAGGGGCTCAATTTCACAGGAATTGAAGTCATTACTTGACGATAAAAAAAGGCTTTAATTTTTTTTTCTTGTTATAATAAGATGTTTAAAAAGAAGGCAGGTGATATATTGGTAGAACGAGTATGATATTAAAAATTGAAGCTGTCGTTAGGTTCTTATTAAATCCAAGATGATACAAGCACAAACATATTTATACTTGAGTAAACTGTTAGAGTTTCTATTTAATAGCTCACACATGTAAGTATTTCTAAATATCAAATATAGGGTGGTCACATATTTAGCAAGACCTCAGGAGTCTTTAGAGGACCTCATTTTGAGACTAAAAGTTATTATAAATATGGTTCCTAAACCCCTTCCTTTCTGATATATAGGGCGCTGAATTTTATTTTTTTTACTTTTTAACGAAAAAACCGAGAACAAATAATTCGACACCGAAAATCATAGCATATTAATTTGAATGGTGAAGATAGAGGGATATCTATAAGTAAATCTTTTTGTAAAAAGAGTATAGCCAAATTGAAATTAAGAAAAATCGAAAATAATATTTATATGTCAAATCATAATTTTTAAACATCGTGTTATAACGACTAAATTAAAGAGTTAAAAAATTCAGTGAAAATTGTTGTTAGTTAATTAAATGGAAATAAGTATAAAAATAAATAACAAAAATCATATTAAATCAAAATAAATGCTCTAAATAAAAACCATTTTGTTCGATACATAATAACGATGGTTTTCCACAGTATTTAGAAATCGCTGTAGCCAAAATCATACTTGAAATTTCATTCTAATATTGACATTAACACGTATTGCAATTACTAATTGTGTGTTGTGTGTCTTATTAACAAAAAAATTAACAAGTAATTGCAGCAGGTTCAAAATACTGTTTAATATTGATAGGTCACCATATTGTCACCGACGCTGCATGGTTTGATTTTATATAATTTTCGTTATTTATTTTTATATTTATTTCCATTTAATTAAATAAAAACAATTTTGACAAAATTTTTTGAACTATTTAGTTTAAGTTCTTCTATTTAAAAGACGTCTATATATAAAGCCAAACGGGATAAAAATGAAACATCAAATTATTTGGACAAAAACGAAACAGAGCCAACAACTCTACTTATCTGACTACTAGCAACTAAATGAAAAAGTATTCCTCCAATTTTTAATGAAATCTGCCTAGTGAAACTAACAATCATATATAAATACCTGGGGCAACAATGAACAACGGTAGGGAAAATTTGAAACAGTTGTTGTGAAACATAATTTAAAAACAACTTTTCTAAAACTGGATCTGCTGAATTGTTGGAAAATAATTCAATGGTACAGCATAGATTTGTTTGGCTTCCACGATTCTAATAAAATCGAAATAATGGCATTAAAATGTACCAACTCCGATAAAAATCAATGCATAAAAGTTTCAAAAGATATATTTCTTTTAGTACAAAAGACGAGAAACGATATTTACAGATTTTCTGCACCTGTTGATACACAGGGTGTTTTTTAAGTAGAGGCAAAAATCCAATAGCGTATCCAGTGACCAAAAATAAGGGTTTTTTGTTATATAAATATGGGATCTTAGGACAGCCATTATCCAGCTATAGCGTGTGAAAAATTAAAAAAGAATTCAGTTTTTAAATTTTAATTTCTAAACCGCTTCAGATAATTTAGCTAAATTCGGTATGCATATTTTGTACAATAGTAGGTATGAAATAAAAAATTATCAGCTTTAGAAACTTACCAGTGGACGAGGTGTAGGAAGTTTAAAATTAAACACTGATTTTTTAAATTTTTGACACACTGTAGCTGGACAATAGCTGCCCTAAGACCCCACTTTTATATAACAAAAAACTCTTATTTTTGGCCACAGAATACGCCCCTGGATTTTTGATTTCTACTTAAGAAACACTCTGTCTACAAGCAAAATTAATTACAGATTACATTTGCCATTACCTATGTAAAGTGCATCGGTGTCAATATTAGTAACTAACTCTTTCAAAATAAGTAAATGTACGAATGCTTCAAATTTTAAAATACGCGTTTCACATATTTCCATCGATAGGTTAAAGTGCAACAAAATTTTAACTTTTCTTAGTAAATCACATGCAATTTTATAATTTTTTAAATAAGTAAGTTGCGAGTAAGTGAATTCAATGTTGCATCTATTCTCTTGGATAAGCGTTACTTTTTCGATCATAAAACTTTGAAAGTATCTGAAACTGTTTCATTTTTACCCCAATCGACCCTAACCATAGATAAAAATTTTTGAAAATTGATGCATAACTATGTTACTTTTTCGAGAACCTTTAGAAACCGCAAACAAAATTTTCCTAGACCTCTTCGCTTTTGAATTACAGGGCGAAATTTAAAAAAGCTTCTTCGTATCTCAGAGCTGAGATATCGGAATGATTAAAATTGTTTCTTTAGATTTTTTTGTGTATAGTTCAGTGACGTATTTGTAATTTCTCTAGAGGGTGCCTCTTTAAAAATATGACTCAAACGTACATTTTTGTGGAACACCCTGTATATTTTTATACAAATCAACTGCATTATTTGTTCCATTCATAATGATATATAGTAAGTTTTCTTTAATAATTCATAACATAATTTTAACAAGTGAATTATATTAATAAATTGAGTAATTTGTAAATATCTTTAACAAAATAACATTTGAACATAATCAAAAAAAAAATTAATAAGAAGAATAAAACTATTGAAAAATATTTAAAATTGAAAAAATATTATTTAGAATCAGTTAAAATTTTTCTTTTGGTCAGTCAGTGTTAGACGCCATACTCCTCGGAAACGGCTTGACCGATTTTTATGAAATTTTGTATGTATATTCGGTAGGTCTGTGAATCGGTCGCAATCTATTTTTCATAACCCTAAGTGATAAGAGTGGTCCACCTCAAACAATTTTTTTTTTATTTTTTGGACAAAATTTTTTTATGATGTGACATTAAAAAATACATACAACCCTTAATTTTCACCCTTCTATCACAAACCCCTATTTTTTAATAGCCATTTTAGTAATTTAATCATTTTTAACTGATCGGTAGTAGATAACTGATCGGTTATCACTAGATCAGTTATCCTCGCCAGGCGTCTACCGGTGTCACTTCTCACCACAAATCTAGAAAAAAAATATAGACAGCGTCGGTTCATACTATAGGTCACATGACAGTTTCCGCGTTTTCTAGGGACCGAAGGTCCAGAAAATTGATATTTTATTTGCTTTATGTTGACGGTTGTGCAAATATGATGGCTGCATTGCAATATGAAATTAACTAATTTGCTGCCATTTTAAATGTCATTAAAGAATGTGACATCAATGTGACCAATGAGATTCACGCTACAATACAACCAACGTAAATTGGCATAAAAAACAAGTTTTAGTGATTCTGGACCTTTTAGGGCAGCCATGAATTAGCGGTCGCCGGCAATATGACACTGGCACAGTCTATATCGAAGCCGACTACCAAAATATTCACTAAAAATAATTCATATGGTAAAACAACGTTTGCCGGGTCACCTAGTATAATTATGAAAATAGTCAACAAATCATAAAACAATGATAAATAGAAGCATGCAATTCGGAATTATGATTCCACTAGATGTAGCGTAAATGATATACACTATTTGACATATAACTTAATTTTTTAAACAACTCCTCATTTTGTATACATACAGGGTGATTCAGAATTTATCTAAAAGAATTTGGGAATAGATGCGAGTCGATATAGTAAAAAAATTATTATAAAATCCTTATAGTTTCCGAGTAAAACATTATTGAAGTTGCAGTATTTTCAACCTTTACATCACTGGGTCACTGTAGTCTCTAGACAGGCGATTCCGATTATTGAAATTCGATTACTTTTTGTAGGCACTAAAGTTGTGACACCTGCGTTTACATTAGTTTTTGAAGTGTCAAACATGGCTTAGATATATCAACTAGTGGATATCGTTTTATGGTGGTGTAAAAAATGTTTTAGCAGAACGATCTCCCGGTAAACATGTGCCAAATGCAGCTACTTCTACCGCGGTGTGCAGTGAGTGCAAATGTAGTGCAACGCGAGGGAAATTTGAAACCGAATTGTGGAAGAGATGGAGGTCCAGAACTTCCACGGTCTATTGCAGCAGTGTGATGTATTATATCGAAGCTCAATTATATTCGTACCATGTACAGTATGTTCAAGTATTAACACCAAGCGACTGGACGAGGAAGACCGGTACCACAGCGGCTACGATCTTCGGACTTAAATCATTTGAACTTCTTTCTGTGGAGATATTTAAAAAATGAAGTGTATCGCATTGAAATGGATACATACTACTGATGTTTTACGGAAACGTATTATAGTTGCTGCCAATAACTTACGAGTTCAAAACGGACAAGAAGCAGAAACATTTGTGTTAGTTTGTAGAAGCTGGGAGACGGGTCCAAAATATTGCAGTAATATCAGGTATGTCAAACTATTTTAGTAATTAAAACCACAAATTGAATCTATTAGTAATTAATAACAATAGCGACAGAAGCAGTTAAATTTACTGTATAAAATCGGCGTTATAAAATGTCGTTTATTTCTTTCCTTAAGCATTTCTTTCCATTTATTGTCCAGTCGCAGATTGCCGCCTTATTAGGTTGCCAGTGGACCAGTTTTCAGTGGCGTGCAGAAGTATATTTTTAAATAATTTTCGAACTGCTCTTTTTGATGTTTTCTTTACACAATTGTGTTTGTAAGAGTCCCCTGTACACTCAGAATTTTTTGTAACTACATAATTTCCATCGCGTTATAAAATTCTCTTGATTTTGTACATTTTCCCATATCGCAACCATCAGTGACCTCCAAACCAGAAATTAATATAAAATATCGATCTTCTGCGCTATGCCGCAAATAATATGGGACAAATTCGAGCATCAAACCGATATCTGTTCAATTGACAAGTTGCGGGGACCGAGGAGATGAACTCGATACGCATTGCGCCCCACTTTCAAGAACTGAAACCACAAATATGGCCCGAAGGCAGATTTCCGACCACATTTCGCTTTGAGCGTACAACTGAAAGGTCGTTGTAGATTATCTTATTTCGATATCGATATGACATCGATGACCCCCTTCACTTGTAAAAATTTAGAGCGATTGTTGGGTTGGTAACTATATAAGTACATATCTATAGTCTGTTTAGAAATGAAAGAGAGTAATAAAAGCTTATTATGTATGCAAATCGTAAATAAATGTAGTACTGGTGCTTATATTCAATATTTTTATATTATGTATTATCGGTATAGATGAGGTGTACTTTTAAAAAGCTTTATGTGACCGGGTTGTACTAAATTGTAGCAGGTAGCTAAAATTTAACCCCCGACAATCCGTCTTTGTCTATGCCACTTCAATTTCTCGGCCCATTTCTCTTATAAGTAAACAATATAAAAACAGCATTTCAAAACATGAGGCTACTTTAAGCATCATAACCGGATTAAGAGGGTTTTTAGTAATTCAAATAAAATTATTCAATATTATTATCAAAATATTTATTTAAATTTAATGAATAGACTTTTATTCCGCACAAAAATATATGTATTTTGAAAATTCAAATTATGGTGAGTAAATGTAGTGTTGTATAAATGTACAATAAAGAAAATAAAAAAGTAGGTATATTAAAATTAATCCTCTGAATATTCTGATGAATTATCTTCGTCTCCTAGATTGATAACGATAGGTTCCACAGTAACGTCAATTAAATTATCGAGTTCTCACATTTTCTCCTCTTCTTTTTGTACATGATGTATACATCTTTGCCAGTTATCTGCAGTTACTCGTTCCAAGAAATTTTTTAACAAAATTTTCACGTCACTTAATTTAAACGTCGTATTATTTCGCGCTACATCTCCAGACTAATTTGATTGGGTTAAGTTCACAGTGATAAGGTGGTAACCGTAGTACCGTTATTTGGCGATTTGTTGCCATTTCATCGATAACATAATTTTTCTGATCTTTATTAAGATTGACAAGTGTCAAAAGTTCCTTTTTTACCATATTTGTTTAAAAAAAATGTTTTTTCCGAATAACCATTGAATTATATCGGC
Source organism: Monochamus alternatus (assembly GCA_037114965.1). Taxonomy (NCBI): domain Eukaryota; kingdom Metazoa; phylum Arthropoda; class Insecta; order Coleoptera; family Cerambycidae; genus Monochamus; species Monochamus alternatus. The sequence goes on from CM073431.1 coordinate 23,499,950, forward strand.
TTTCCTCCAAGCAGTCGGAGGTGTCCGCTCGGTCTGCCGTGAATGGTAACTGGCATTATCCATGACAATTACAGACTCCGGAGGAATAAGATCCAACGTACACAGACGTCTGTGTAAAATACTCTTCGAAAACATCTGCGTTCATGTCTTCGTGATAGTTACCTGCATTTTTAGATTCAAATAAAAGTAAACCGCCATCTACAAAACCACTGGCACTACCTATATGTGTCACTATTAATCTTCGCCCTTTACCTAAAGGGCCTTGAACCCTATTGAAAGTCCATCCAAAAATGCTTGTCGAAAACTTTTTACATTTTTATCTTGCCATACTTTTGTTGCAGTATATTCCTCGTTGACCCAAGTTTCGTCTAGGAAATAAATATTTCTCCCTTCGTCACGGAATTTTCTAATTGATCTTAAGTAGGATCTTCGCCAACAAATAATTTCATCTTTATCGATAAGAACTGACTTCCTGTTCTGCTTTTCCCAGCAAAAATTCAACTCTCGTAAGACGGCCCATAATTTGCTTCTACTGATTTTTGGCAAATCGTTGTCCTCTGAAAGTTTACTTAAAATTTTGTTTAGCGTTGGTATTTCTTTTTTAAAATAAAATGAGTGTACTTTTCTGCGAATGATATTTTTGAAGAAATCATCTATAACGACTTTTGACCTCCCTGTAGATGAATTTGGGGGATTTACAGTATCTTGTTCATTTTTTGTTTCCTTTAAAAGTCTGTAGATGGTCGATTTTCCAATCCCTGTCATTTTTACACGATGTCGGCAACACTCTTGGTAGGATTTTGGTGTTTCAATGCAGTAAATACATTTAATATAATAATCTTCTCATTCTGAGACAGCGCACATCTTTTTACGCGTTTAGCAGGTACGTAATCTGATAAGTTTGACATTTTACCCAAACAATATTATATCCACTGGCACAATAGTCACTAAACACAAGTCGAATTTTACTCTACTGCACTAGCACGTCTTCGTATATTCAGCTCTAAGACTGGATTGATCTGTCACAATACACTGGCTCCTGCCCTATGATCCAGTAAAATATACTAATGTACACCCATTACCTGTTAGTATTAGTGTTACCCGATAATTACCTGCAACGAAATATTACCACGCCCATGGCCGGTTCTTATCTCGGGGTTTTATTACTCTCTTTCATTTCCAACAGACTATAATATCAGTGTAGCTTGCTAATGTTAATTATTCTTGATCTGTCAGTAAGATTTACATAAGAAAATTAGTGAGATTGGGTCTGAATCACAAGAGATAAACATAAACGTCTGCAGATAACTTAGTCAATACCAAGTGATAAAGCCTGTACAGCCTGTGTTCCTTAATGATATATGAACATATCTACATCGAAAATTAGTGATATTTTGCTTTATAAACTAGAGTCCAAAAATGTTCTGTTACAAAAGTACTGGGTGTTAAAGTTTTAGGAAAATAAAAAGAAAATAACTAATATTTTCGAAACCGCTTTAGATATTTCTATGAAATTTGGCATACAGTGACTATTAATAAAAGTTCATATTTTTCATTATAAACATAATTTTTATCTTTAACAATGGCGTGCGCACGAGCACCGACTTTAATATTTATAAAGAAAAAAATGGTGCGCCAATGGTTTTCACCCAGATAAAAATCATTTTTGAATTCCCCGTTCAATTCGAAAAATAAGAGCCCTCTTGAGTTTTTGGACTGCAATGCGCCGTGAGAAAAACAATAAAAACCGTTGGATTGTCCGGGAGAATTCATGTAATTAAAAGGATACAATTTTGATAGAAAACAACAACTAACAACACATTAACATAATATTGCAACTACCTAAATTAAAACTAATAAAATTTGTAATATTGGTAATAAATAATTATTACAAAAATTGTTGAAAATGGTCCCCATTACTTCATATGCATGTTTCCGCTCTCCTTTGAATGGAAATGCGCACTCGATCAAATATTCCCGGAGTTTGTCGTATTCTATCACATGCTGCAGCTATTCTTACGTAAGTACTGTTACCACCAGATTATCTATTACGAGTTAGGTTTTATGAGTGATTGTTGCAGTAAAATGATTAATAAATTAAACTTTATTTACTTGAAATGGAATACAGAACATTCACAATGCACACGTTTGGGAACTCGAAAATCTGCACTCAACTGAACGAGACCACTTCCAACCCCGTTTTTCACTGAATGTTTGGGCAGGAATTGTTGATGAGCGCCTAATTGGACCGTTCATATTGTCTAATTGTATGGATGGGTTAGAATATCTCGAATTTCTTCGCAATCACCTGCTCGCCCTTTTTGAAAATGTACCTTTAGCTGTCTGACAGCCCATGTGGGTTTTATATGGGGCACCTTTTCACTTTCGTCTATATGAGATTATGTGCATCAAGTGCACGGAGTACGGTAGATTGGACGGGGTCTCTCGATTTAAACTCTCTTGACTTTTTTGAGGTCATTTAAAAAATGAAGAGTCCCGTACCGACGTGGAATTTGCGTTGACAAGAACAGCAACCAGGAGGCACATTCACTTTAGTAAGGAAAATAAAGCGAGCCCAAATGTGTGTACAAGTCGAGGGACAAAACTTCGAACAGTTTTTGTAAAAAGGTATAATAATAATGATAATAATAATATCTCTACCCCTCATTGTAATCACAGGGATTAACCCAGAAGTCTGAGACATGTGCGGAAGAGGGGGAGGCATATTATTATTAAGCAGGCCGCATTTGCGTATGTGCTAATTTTGTATAAATTTCATGTTTCTAATAATGATCAACTACAGAAATTCTTCTTCAAAATTAGTTTAACAAAATTTTAACGACACGCCACTTTGTTCAGATTTATATATTATACTTTTAAGTTAAGTTAAGGTTTCTGTTGAGATATGTGACATCGCTAGTTTGCACTGTCACTCCATTACAGTAAACCCGATTCCAGCGGCGTTCAATTAAATATTTTCATTCCGAACTTCTAATATCCTTAATGTTCTGTAATTCTGTAATACTGACAAATTGTACAGAATTAAATATTTTTAAATAGTTTTCAGAATGCGTTTGCATTATCATATTTGTACATGTATATTGAACATTCCCAAATTTTTTTTCGGATAACTTCTTCTTCACCCTGTATATCTATTATTTGCTTTATTCAGCTGTCAGATATTTTTAGACATACTGTAGATAAAGATCAATCTAAAAGTTTTTTGAAGTGAAACGAATTTTATATTACGGTAAATGTATGGAATTAAGGGATGACAACTTGACTTGCGAAAAGTTTCAATAATAATTTGATTGGGCTATTTTATGCTAAGCCTTTATATTTATCGATTTGAATAAATTGGTCCTATATTGATTCCTTTTTTGCAATATTTAGCATGAGAAAAAATAAATGTGCAAAATAAATGTTGAGTTCTGGGTAAAGTGCCTTCTATCGGCATGTTAATGAACCAATTAAGGCATGTTATGAGAGAAATTCATATATTTATAATAATAATGATACCAGATATTATAAAGAAGAAAAGCAGATATCCATAACAAATTGGCAATCTTTTGACTCCCAAAAGATATCTGTTTGTGACCCTTGTTTTTTTTAAAATAAAAAGCGAATGTTTATTTGAAGTAGGTGAATGCTTTTAATTTGTATTATCCTGAACATATTATCAATACTTTTGGCATTGTCATTTCGAAATTTGATTTCTCAACTTTATATGTATGTGACCCATTGTGCCGCTAGATCATTGTAATATCAGCGCCCGCTAAGTTGTTGAGTATGTCTTATACAGTGGCTAATATATATAAAAAGCTTCAAAAACAAGGTAACTCTTGAGGGTACTTTTCCCATTTTGCATTAGTTCCAACAGGTTGTCTAGCACATTTCAAATCCATATACAGAGTGTTAAAAAAGGAGTATAAAATATTTCAGGAGGTAATAGTATGAACCAAAATAAGCAGAAAAGTTTTAATAAACATGGGTCCGTAAAGTAACGGTTGCGGAGATATGGACCACTATTCGTTTTTCAAATATTTTATTTTATTAGGAATAAACCGACAAAGGAAGCTTTTAATATACAAAAAACAAAGTTACAGAAGATGTTCAAAGTGCCCTCCGTCCATTTCCAAGCAGGCACGACATTTTCGTCTCAGCGATATTCGAACTCTTTTGAAAACACCCTCCTTGGTTTGGATTTCTTGGCACTTTTGATTAATCCGTAGCTGCAGCTCTTCCAGGCTATTTACAGGAGTACCATACACTAATATCCCCAAACAAAGAAATCTAGAGGGTTTAGATAAGGCGATCTTGAAGGCCATAAAACAGGCCCGGCCCTTCCTACCCATCTATGTGGAAAAGTTTGGTAAAAATGCTCTCTAACGGCCATGGAAAAATGAGCTGGAGCACCATCATGCTGGGACCACATTTGTTGCCTCTGATTCAAAAGAATATCTTCCAAAAACTCATACAGTGTGTTCTGCAGAAAGTTGAGGGCCTGTTAATGGGTTTGGTAAAACAACAGGACCTAGAAACCCGTCACCTTTAATACCCATCCAAATGTTTAATGAAAAACATGCCTGATGTCCAGATTCCATTAGAGCATGAAGATTTTCGTCGGCCCAAATATGCGTATTGTGAAAATTAAACACTCCATTTCTTGTGAACCCGGCTTCATCAGTAAAAAGAATATTTGCAAGAAAACAAGGGTCTTCAGCATCATGACGTAGAGATCAGCGGCAAAAAACCAAACGTGCTTGATGATCATTTATTGGATTTAAGGTTTGTACTCGTTGCACACGGTATGGATAAAGCAGTTGCTCGTGAAGAATTTTCCAAACAAGAGAACCACTAATTCCTACCTCGGTTGATATTCTCCGCACACTCGTACCTGGATTCTGCTCTACCAGTGCTAGAATTTCTTCTTTTGCTTTAGGAGTGGATACCGACCTTGGTCTTCCGGATAAATGGCACTGTTTGCTCAAGAAACCGGTATCACGTAATCTTTGATGAATTCTTCCAAACATGCGTTGTGAAGGAATCTGGCGATTTGGATAAGCGTCAACATAAAGACGTCGCGCTTCGGTGGCGTTCCCATTAGCACGACCATACATGAAATGCATGTCGGTTAATTCTGCGTTAGAGTAACCAGCCATAGCGAAAGAAAACTTGTGCACTGAGAACAACTGTCAAATACGTACTGTTTATTTCACTAAACATCAACCAACTATTATAAGAAAATACACAACGTTTTTGCAAAATAAGAAAGGGGCTAAAACATTATATATCTCCGCAACCGTTACTTTGCGGACCCATGTTTATTGAGAATTTTCTGCTTATTTTAGTTCATACTATTACCTCCTTAAATATTTTACACTTTTTTTAACACCCTGTATTCTAAAAAGAATATGCGGCTTGGATGTAGCAAAATGTATTTCGTCCACATTGATAAAACCTCGTACTTTTTGTTGATATTCAAAAATTATGGAAGCATGCCTTCCTCATTGGCTGCCCTTACTAGTCGTTTTTTACTACTTTTAAATTCTGCAATTGCATCCAATATTTTTCATTTTAACCAGCCACCATTTTAAGGTGAAATCGAAAAATATATGTCAAAATGAGCACAACCATCGCCTGTATCCTCAAAAGTCTGGTACTCAATAACCTCGTAATCTTTTAACCGATGTGTAGAAGCGCAACTTTTGAGATCACGGAATTTTATACAGTAACCATCGCCGTAAGTTTGATGGTTTTCAGTTTTATAGGATTACAACGTATGCTATTCTTTCTCTTTCTTTATGATGTCTACTTCTCTTACATTCAATGAATCTGTGCAATGGATATCTTTTACGTTTTCCTCTTTGTGGTATATCTCTTGCGAACATCCAGCAGTAATCACCCAACATAAATTTACCCCATCTGCCTTAGTAACGTCACTAGTTTTCCTCAAGAAATTCTCGATAGACCTTTTGACCTCCGCTATGCAGATATTTCGTCTTTTCCCATTTTGAAGACGAAAACGTTGACTCTCATCATTATACGAATCTGAGATCCATTGAAAATGCTTACTCATAGTTTTGCATTTGAAATATTAAGAACAATCTTTAGGTATATAGATAGCATCCACATGGTCTTCAGTCACAGGACTTTAGGAGAATCAACTAATGCTTCTCTATTGATGTTCTTAGCACCTGGTTGAAATATGAAGCTCTTCTTAGCTACTATTTAGCTGCGTAGTGTTTTCCTAGAGCTACTATCCCAGTCACATAAGAATAATAATTAATAATTTTATTTACCAAATAGTAATTTACAATATTTGCATTAATATAATATTAATCCTTAAAACGATAAACAAAACTGAGGTTACCACAAAGAAAATTCTTGTATGTCACATAAGAAGCACGGATATTTTCTGAAGCCTGATTGATGTCTCAATAAAACAGTGATAACATTCATCAAATATCCAGAACTTCCTTTTAAACCACTGAATGAGCTATTAGAATGGAGGAGTGCACATTAGTATTATGAAAAAGGTCGAATTTTAGAGTTTTCAATGAACTGCTAATCTTCATTTATTAGAATTGGTCTATCCAGATTTGCGTTTGTTCATTACTTGCTTAATATCTGTAGACCAGTTACGAGTGTTATTGGGTATTAGAATTTTGAGGTTGTCAGTTTAAGTTGACTAGATAGTGTCAAATGAACTGCAAATTCGGATTCAATGACATCAAAAATATAGACGTAGGATACCTTTGTCCATTTTAGTATTTATATTTAGATTTGACCTTAGAATGACCTTGAAGTTGGCCTGATAGGATTAACTGAATCCCTTGAAATAATCTTGAAAGTGATCAAATGAATCCACGATTCAGATTCAGAAATGCTAAAAACATAAAGGTACGATAACCCGGTCCTCTTGTATAACTATTATTCGCTTTGACCTTGGAATTACCTTGAACCTAGGGCGATGGTGGAATGGAGACCAAATTCGGATTCAGTGTATAAAAATACATAAGAATACGTTTAGTCCGTCGCACAGAATAATCTTCTTGTGGTGCTGTATTATCAACACTTTTGACAATATCGTATAAAAAAATATTATTCAAGATCAAAAATGAGTGTGAGTCTTGAAAATCATTAATTATATCATTATGCCGGTATGTTTTCTTATAGTCTGTTTGGAAATGAAAGAGAGTAATAAAACCCCGAGATAAGAACCGGCCATGGGCGTGGTAATATTTCGTTTCAGGTAATTATCGGGTAACACTAATGCTAACAGGTAATGGGTGTACATTAGTATATTTTACTGGATACATCATAGGGCAGAAGCCAGTGTATTGTGACAGATCAATCCAGTCTTAGAGCTGAATATAAGAAGACGTGCTAGTGCAGTAGAGTAAAATTCGACTTGTGTTTAGTGACTATTGTGCCAGTGGATATAATATTGTTTGAGTAAAATGTCGAGCTTATCAGATTACATACCTGCTAAACGCGTGAAAAGATGCGCGCTGTCTCAGATTGAGAAGATTATTATATTAAATGTATTTAATGCATTGAAACACTAAAATCCTACCAACAGTGTTGACGAAATCGTGGAAAAGTGTTTCAAAATGACAGGGATTGGAAAATCGGCTATCTACAGATTTTTAAAGGAAACAAAAAATTAACAAGATACTGTAAATCCCCCAAAATCATCTAGAGGGAGGTCAAAAGTTGTTATAGATAATTTCTTCAAAAATGTAATTCGCAGAAAAGTACACTCATTTTATTTTAAAAAAGAAATACCAACGCTAAACAAAATTTTAAGTGAATTTTCAGAGGACAACGATTTGCCAAAAATCAGTAGAAGCAAATTATGGGCCGTCTTACGAGAGTTGAATTTTTGCTGGGAAAAGCAGAACAGGAAGTCAGTTCTTATCGATAAAGATGAAATTATTTGTTGGCCTACTTAAGATCAATTAGAAAATTCCGTGACGAAGGGAGGAATATTTATTATGTAGACGAAACTTGGGTCAACGAGGGATATATTGTAACAAAAGTATGGCAAGATAAAAATGTAAAAAGCTTTCGACAAGCATTTTTGGATGGACTTTCAATAGGGTTCAAGGCACCTTCAGGTAAAGGGCGAAGATTAATAGTGACACATATAGGTAGTGCCAGTGGTTTTGTAGTTGGCGGTTTAATTTTATTTGAATCTAAAAATACAGCTGACCATCACGAAGACATGAACGCAGATGTTTTCGAAGAGTATTTTACAGATGTTGGATCTTATTCCTCCGGAGTCTGCAATTGTCATGGATAATGCCAGTTACCATTCACGGCAGACAGAGCGGACGCCTACGACTGCTTGGAGGAAAGCCGATATAATACAATGGTTATCCGTAAAAAACATTTCTTTTGAAACAAATATGGTGAAAAAGGAACTTTTGACATTTGTCAATCTTAATAAAGATCAGAAAAATATGCTATCGATAAAATGGCAACAAATCGCCAAATAATGGTACTACGGTTACCACCTTATCACTGTAAACTTAACCCAATCGAATTAGTATATGTGCAGGTAAAAGAAGATGTAGCGGGAAATAATACAACATTTAAATTAAGTGGCGTGAAAATTTTGTCAAAAAATTCATTGGAACGAGTAGCTGCAGATAACTGGCAAAGATGTATACATCATGTGCAAAAAGAAGAGGAGAAAATGTGGGAACTCGATAATTTAATTGACGTTACTGTGGAACCTATCGTTATCAATCTACGAGACGAAGATAATTCATCAGAGTATTCAGAGGATGAATTTTAATATACCTACTTTTTTATTTTCTTTATTGTACATTTATACAACACTACATTTACTCACCATAATTTGAATTTTCAAAATACATATATTTTTGTGTGGAATAAAAGTCTATTCATTAAATTTAAATAAATATTTTGATAATAATATTGAATAGTTATATTTAAATTACTAAAAACCCTCTTAATCCGGTTATGATGCTTAAAGTAGCCTGATGTTTTGAAATGCTGTTTTTATATTGTTTACTTATAAGAGAAATGGACCGAGAAATTGAAGCAGCATAGACAAAGACGGATTGTCAGGGATTACAATTTAGCTACCTGCTACAATTTAGTACAACCCGGTCACACAAAATTTTTTGAAAAGTACACCTCATCTATACCGATAATACATAATATAAAAATATTGAATATTAGCACCAGTACTACATTTATTTACGATTTGCATACATAATAAGCTTTTATTACTCTATTTCATTTCTAAACAGACTATAGATCGTCTTATTTTATATTTTTATTGAATTTAACCTCTGAAAAATTGTTTTTTTAGCATATGTAGATAATTGGTATCAAATGATATATAATCTATTACAAAATAATGACACTTTAGAGGAGACTTCCTCAAAATCGTTTTTGATCTACTGAAAGTTCTGAGTAGAAAGTTCATTAGATCTCTATTGGTGAATAAAATAACTAGATCTAATGTTAAAAGTTAGAATACAACACAAATATGTCAGCAGCTGCCAAATTAGTTTTAAGGAGCGCCATTATTATTGTAATAGATTGTACATATGACTTCATTAATAGGAATTGTAGGAAAATAGATTTGAATAACTCAAACACCATTACATTTACAATAAAGTAAAATAACTTACGTTATTAATTTTTATTAATGAATGGAATCAGCCTCTACCAAAAAGACTGAACAATCCGATTTTTAATCACAAAAATATCTGAACATTCGCAATTTATCGAATCTGATATATTACACCGTTGATGGATAGGTGCTTTGATGTAGCGACATCAATTAATGTACAGGATAAAAGCATCCATCATGCTGAGAAATGTGTATTTTAATATTATCTATTTTTCATATATCATTGGCGGAGGTTTCAGCTGATTTGGTGTTGCAATAGAAAATAAAATAAATGAAACACAATTCGTAGAAACTATACGATTTTAACTAACGTTGCGAATACCATTTTAATTACTCTACGTATACTTTTTAATAAGTTGCATTTATGATTATTCGCGTATTAATTTTTGACATGACTCTAGATTTGTTTTTGCAACAGGAAGGATATGTTCGGAATGTTTTCAGGTAATTAATTTTGCCAACGTTCGATAAAACACTGCGAAGCCACAAATCTAAAAGAGAATTTATGATTTATATACTGCCGAAATAAGATATTATTCTCGCTGTTATTAAAATTAACATCCGTTTCCGGTCGGAATCCTCAGAGGTACCTGGCCAAAATTAAGAAAAAAAGTATAAAAATGTGAAAACGAAATAGAACAACATTATGTGAGTCAGTCAAAATATATATTTTCTTAATAACTTCTGTAAGAACAAGAATTTCCTGTTTATTCATTGCTAATAAAATATATATCTACTTGTGTTTTTTCTTTCGTAATACACCAGGTGATTTAAAAAAAGTCTCTCTGTCATTTAAATTTATTTTTATTCGCAAAACATAGGTCGTGATACATATTTTTAAATAAATATGAGACGCTTTCTTTATCTAATGCTAATTGGATAGGTTATGAATTAAGTAATTTTTCTTAGAGGCCTCTTTACCTTGAAATTAGTTTCAAAATAACTACCGATTTGGATGCAGCTTGCACCAGTTTTCTTAGAAAAAAAATCTAGTTTTTAGGATGCCCTAAATCATATTTTTTTGGCACGAGTAAACTAGATTTTAAAACGTAAAAAACAAACAAAATAAATGGGCATGTTAGAAGAGGCTAATTATTTTATTAATTTATATACACTTTGTTTCTGAAAATAATGGATATTAATTGTGTAAATTTGGAACTAAAAAAGTGCATTTTAAGTTGCCTGCTAAAGCAGCCGCTATATATATATATATATATTGCAATAAAAATTTATTACCAATAAGTTTTCTCTATCTCTTAAAATAAAAAAGTTAGACAGCCTTAAAGTTTGGGCACTTTACAGGTTTTTTTGTTATTACTCATGAAGTTGGCCATGGATCTCAAATTTGTTTTTACGAGCATAAAGGCCTCCAAAAATGCAACAAAAAACAATTAAAGATTTTTGACGTGTCTCGCATATTAAGCGAAATACATGGTAGTGGCCCTCTTATGTGATACAGTCTGTATATATATATACATATATATATATATATATATAACAAAAAAATATTAAAACAAAAATTATGTTCCTAGCAGGTGCTGTTGTATATTTTCTTCCACGAAAGGTCGCAGACCATTGCGGCCAAATGAAGTTACTTGAACAGTTGTCTAATGTGTTTCTAGCTTTATAAGACACTTAATAAATTTTAATATTATGATTTCGTATGAGTGATGATCAGAGTACATGCTGTTAACTTGCGGGCAGAAGTCCATTCAAATTCAGCCTTAGAAGTATGTATGCACATCGCTTTTCTGTAAGGTTTCATCCTTCGAATCTTTAATTTGTGTGCCACAAAAGGTCATAATTAAACATGAAGACAACCTACACCCAGTTGTATTTTACAAATCGAAGAAAATATGAAACCACCATAAAGGAAAATCCTTTTGCGGACCCTAACTCAATAGAAAACTAAAAAAATGTTTATCCCTATCACATACAAAAAAATTTAAGAAATTCAGAATTTTCTACGCAGACTACAATTTTGTGAATGGCTTTTAGATCAGCAAGCTATTGACAAAAATATTACTCACCATATTCTTTTCACAGATGAAGCCACTTACTTATTTAAATATACAGGGCGATTTCAATTTAAATACAGAAACTGCAGGAATAAATTCATTTGCAAAAAATAAAGTGGAGTTTGCTCTCTAAACTTTTTTCTTGGGAGGACACGGTATTGCAGATACATGGTGTTCAAGTTTACATAACGCGCTGATGAAATTTAATGAAATTTACTACATTGTATTCATATAATTAGAACTTTGATTGAATGTAATATTGTGGCCCTTGTGGCCTTAACCAGTGGCGTGCTATTGAAGATGCACCAAGAAAAAAATGCCCCATTGATACATTAAATGAATGAAGAATGTTTCTTGGTATTTTTTAATAATAACAGCTGTTTAAGTACGTACGAGATATTTGGGGTGTTTTTACGTTTTATTCATTTTTTATTTTTATTGGATTAAATATTAGCCTTATGGCTTTAACTGGTGATGGCCGCCAACTTTTCCTGAGAAAATAATATGCCACTAACGGCATTTTGTAGAAATAATTTTATTTCTACAAAAAGAATAGAAATATCAAACTAAATAATAAATTAACATTAGCAAATAGGTCGAGTCTTACATAAAACAATTATTGTCACTTTTTTGTTCAAATGAATAGATTGGCCGTGATGGATATCTGTAGGGCATATGAAGTCATTAGTGTACGCTAGAGAAGTGAACGTGAAAAATGAAATTTTCCAGCACATTGACAATGCTAGTGTGAAAATTCAACACAATGCTTTATTAACTTACATTGTAGTACCTCATGGGCGGCATAGAGTCAGACGGAAACAATTTTGAGACGTAGGTTTTTCTTACTTTCCCTTCCCCTTTAATCCAGGTAATATTAAAATGTTTTACACAAGCAGGTGTTAAAGTAAAATAAAAATAAATATTAACCTTTAAAATTATACCTACGATAATAAAAAAGCACTGTATTAGTAAAATTGGACTGATTTCATTCTACATATGTTCAAGTTTGATTGATAGAAAACATCAAAGAAAGACAGATATTTGTATTTGTATGTATATTTGACATTAATGAACATATAATTTGGTAAATATTTAAATTCATATAAAATTTGGCATTTTTTCTCTATATTTGCAATAGTATACTTCTGGGTGTTATCATTGTGAATTAAGGTCTGATCATCAACCATATATCCAGGGCTGTACTTGATTTCATGTGACATTTTGCAACAACATGTGCGGATGCAAATATTTTTAAAACCGTGATTTATTACATGAATTGTACAAAAATGTAAAATAAACATTATTCCCAAGGTTGACCTTGAATCGAGGTGACTAGATCGGTGTTGGTTCGAGCCCAGCTGCCGGTAGACCGTATATAAGCTATATTCGTGGAGAGGTTTGGCGCCCTCTCTGCGGGTATGGTAGGGTGGAAGATTGTTGGCTTGGGTCAATGTGAGAGAATGATACGGATTGACATTTGACTACCTACCTAATTAATGAGGTTTTCCGGGTTTCTCTCATTCCTGCACTGAATGGTGGTTAGGACCTACCAACGTAAGTCGTTCCTGGGCGCAAATTCGGCCTGCTTAATAATAATAAGCCACCCCCTCTCCCTCACAAGTCTTCGACTTCTGGGATAATTCTAGTGATTAGAATGAGGGGTAGGGATATTATTAATATTGTGTTCCTATTAGGTTAAATCATACAGGACGTTCATTTTACTACAACCCTTTGTGAATATTCTTCTGTAACTTTTTCATACGTTTAAATTTTTACACAATAGGTAGAGAATTTTATTCTACTCAAAGCATGTATACCTATCAAAAATCGAAATTATGCTCGGTTATGAAGATATGTATAAATCATAGACCTTATAAATCATGGACGCGCCCGAAACGTTTTCTGCCTATACAAATCGTTGATGCTCGGATGTGTGCGACAGAGATACAGCTAGTCCGGGCAAAAACCCACAGATCATTGGCCGAGAAAAAACAAAAACCGTAAATGACAGACGTATGACATTTACGGTGACAGACCGACTCCAGCATAGTTTATGAGTCTTTAAAAACTATTGCTAATAAACACACTAAACACAACTAAATCACAAAAGGCACACAAATCATTAACAATATTAACAGGAAAGGTTGTGTCATGTTATGTTTATATATTTTTCTCTCATAGAACATCTGTTTTTGCCCGGACTAGCTTCATCCCTCTTGTACACATCAGGACAGCGGACCTCTCTTTCTAGGGCCGGTCCATGATTTATAAGGTCTACGGTATTAATATACTCCATATTTTTTGAAAATAACTACGTATCCATAACAACATGACAATTTCGATGTCACTGTGAAATTTGTATTTCGCAAAAGTTTATTTCTGAAAACGCCTTGTCACAATAAATTTACTAATTATGAAATGAGAGATATGATAGTGGTATATGTACAGAAACATGTTAGTGGACGCTCTGCTAAGAGAACATATGAAGAACCCGAAGACAGCTTTCTCATACATTATTTGCTTCTTTATTCACCAGATTAGGAGGAGCTGAGAACGTTAGGTCTAATTTACGAAATGGAAGGTATACATTCAAAGCAGGGTACAAGAGGAAGAACAAATTCTAGAAAGAGTAAAAGATAATCCCGACTAATATTCGTCGTGTATCAGCAGTCACAAGAGTTGGCCGCAAAACCGTTTCAGCTATACTCCACACGCAGCAGTTACAATGTCCATTTTCACCCTGTACAAAATTTACTTCAACCAGATCGCCCGCTGAGATTAACATTTTGTGAACGATTTCTCTAATTACATAACAGGGATCACACTTTTCTCGGGAGAATTGGCTTTACAGATAAAGCTATTTTTTTCGCATAGAGGTATTTTTAATTGGAAAAACTCTCGTGTGGAGCGAAGAAAATGCATATGCAATAACAGAGTATCACTTCTAACACAAACGTTCAGTTGATGTCTGGAGCGTGATTATAGGAAATTTTATTTTGGGGCCTAATTCTATCTGCAACGACAAATGTGGATATATGCACGGTAGTGCCCTTGTTCATTATAGGCATTTATTGAGAGATCATTTAAATCAAGCATTTTAAAACCGTTGGATTGATCGAGGTAGTGACTATCCTTGGCCTTCTCGCTGTCCGGATTTTAATCCGTTAAACTTTTACTTTTGGGGTAATTTGAAAGGAATTGTTTACAACTCTGTAACACCTAATACAGAATTTTAGTATAAAATACAAGACGCCGTACAACAAGTTAGACGAACGTATAATTCGTTTTCTATTCTTAATAGTTTCACAAAACGTTATGTGTCAAAGATAATGGGTGACTCGCAGAAAATTTATTATAAATTAGTAGACTTTTTATTACTGCCTCCTTTCAGTTTGTTATGTTATTTGTTATGTTTATTATGGATATGCAGTTATTTGCAAACAATCACATATTTTTCGGAACTAGTTACGTTTTTTTACTCTATTAGAAAGGTAATATATATTAAATCTCCTACAATTCCTATCAATGAAGTCATATGTATGCTTTCTGGTACCAAACATCTAGGTATGCCAATGAACAATTCCACAGACAAAGCTCAATTCAATAATTATCTAAAAAAATTAATCTAGCTAAATTTACTAACTTGGTTTAATGAAAACATTCTATAAATATTTAAGTTCACTTTTGAAACTGTGGGAACTCGAAAATTCAACCACAATAGATGAGATTTGACCTCTTCTATATTTTTAGAATTGCTTCTTTAGGTGGCTTCCTTAAGTTGAGTCAAATATCTAACTATAAAAATTGTTATATCAATAAATTAAAATTATTTGAAATTAAATATCAACAATGTTAAAAGTGACTTTAACCTGTCAATGAATTTAAATTAAACATGACCTACCTAATTAATACAAATTTGTACCCTTTATGTAATCGTTTTTTATATATCTTTAGGTATTCACAATACTGTGTGAAATTAACTACTCTGCGGACTAAAGCCCCGATCAGCTGTATTAGAAACGTATTTTAAGCTAATATATATCAAATCTCCTACAATTCCTATCAATGAAGTCATATGGTATAATAATTTTTATAGTTAGATATTTGACTCAACTTAAAGGAGGCCAATGAAGAAGCAAGAAATAGGTCAGATCTCATCTATCGTGGCTGAATTTTCGAGTTCCCACAGTTTCAAAAGTAAACTTAGATATTTATAGAATGTTTTCATTAAACCAGGTTAGTAAATTTAGCTAGAATATTTTTTTTAGATAATTATTGAATAGAGCTTTGTTTTTGGAATTGTTCATTAGCATACCTAGATGTTTGGTATTGGAGAGCATACATATGACTTGATTGATAGGATATTTGATATATATATATATATGTGTGTGTGTGGTTGTAAAATTTCTCCGGGTTCCTTTCCGCGATGAATCTGCATGGTCTTCAAAACAAACATTTGTTTGACAACGTTTCGGTAAAATCTCATTTACCATCTTCAGGATATTGATAGGATATTTGATATATATATATATATATATATATATATATATATATATATATATATATATATATATATGTGTGTGTGTGTGGTTGTAAAATTTCTCCGGGTTCCTTTCCGCGATGAATCTGCATGGTCTTCAAAACAAACATTTGTTTCGGTAAAATCTCATTTACCATCTTCAGGTCTTCTTACTTCTGCTTACTGGAAGATGTTTAAAAAATGTTACAAAAGCTAATAATATAGAATATATGGGTAGATATTTTAGGTGTAATTCAACGCTGGTTGAGGCTTTAGTCCGCAGGGTAGTTAGTTTCACACAATATTATTAATACTTAAAAATATATAAAGACATTAATTTGTTAATAAATATTTTCTGTAATATTTTCATAATCGACTGTTGTTAGTTATACATTTTTTGTGTAGATTAACATTCTCTGTCTATTTGTGACAGTTGCGTGTAAAAATTTAACCGTACAAAAAAGTTACAGAAGAATATCACAAAGGGTCGTAGTAAAATAAACGCCATATATAATTGAACATAATTGGAGCAACAATCACTGCATACTTCATAAAGAGAAACTAAGCAACAGTAAATTTTGTTCAAGTCGGTTAAATGGGTTCTGATTTAAGGAGAACACAAAAAATCAAAAAGAAATTTGAGCACCCTTTATTTTTCCGACATTTTTCTTTAAGGAAGTTTAGTTAAATCGACATCATTTGGATTCAAGATTATATCCTTGCAGTATGTAACATTCGTTAGGTGACAGCTTGTAAGAAATTTCTCTATGTTTGGTTAGGCCTGAGACAGTCTGCTACGTTGAGAGACGACTAGCCGCTCCCAATGCGTCACCCTGTAGATAGCGTACACGCTGCGGAGATATCGTCAACAAATGTGAACAGGGCAAGGATTTATAGCATCCCACAATAGACACTCTGTTTAGATAATGGCCTTATCTATGCTTTTAATTATTTATATACTTCATTAGCTTTCTTCTCGGTATTTAGATTGTTTGATTGATACAACTCGTCCGAGTTACATCTATATCCTCGATTAGGAGCCATGCTTGACGTTGGAAATTACTATTTCTTGAATTATTCTCTCGACGGGATAATTAACGAGATGCTGCCGGAGAATTTTTTTTATATTTTCATATTCCTAAAACTTTAAACACTTGGATGATCTCTAAAGTTTATTACACTAAAAAAAGTAACTGGAAAACTACATGTATAATTTCTATTGTAACTAACTAACTAACTACTGTAGATGTTCCATATTTATTTATTTAAAATATCCAACCCATTAACAGGATAAGTTTCACAAAAATACAATAAAAATAATAGTAAAAGATGATATACCTGAGTTAATTACCATAAACCTAACAAACTAAAATACTCCTAAGAATGTACAAATAAATATATAAAATTTGTGTAAAAATAAAAGCTAATAATAATTAAAATCGTGTATATACAATACAAACGTGATATAGAGAAGTTTAAGAGTATTCATATTTTTAAATTCTTTCATATTTCTCAATATGAATCCAAGAGTTCTATAGGCACTGCTAACAGTTGTTTTCTGAATATGTGGTGTAAAGGATAGTCTTGAATAAAAGGTGACACCGAGATCGCATATAGTTTCAGGCCTATTTAAAGTAATATTGTTCAACTTGCAGTCATAAAGCAGCACACGAGTCTTGCGACAATATGAGATATCATTGCACTTGGCAACATTTACAGGTAATTTATTACTAACACACCACAAATTAATAAGGTTTAGATTTTGCTGCAAATTATTACAGTCGGTGTAAAACTCAATATTAGAAAGGATTTTAACGTCATCAGCATAAATTAAAACGTTTACATCCAGGCCAGCAGTAATATCATTTATCGAGTAGATCCCTGTGGGACACCTGACTTTTGCGGATATTTCTCGTACTGATAACCACGGTATTGCACATACTGCGATCTATTCGTTAGGTATGAATAAAATAAGCCAATAAGTTTAGTACTTTAGACCAATCTCATCTAATTTGCCCAATAATAAACTATGATCTAGACGGTCAAATGCTTTTGAGAAGTCTGTATAGACAACGTCTAAGGCATCAATAATAAATTGAGTTTTGCAACAAAGATTTGTAACAGTATACCGCCCTTCACAAAAACCATGTTGATTCGGTACAATAATATTACTTAGGCATTTATTGATAAATAAAAGTAAACAACATTTTCCAAAATCTCAGAAAAATTGAGTATGGCGATGGGGCGATAATTGGTTATATCACTCAAATTATCTTTTTTAAACACTGGACATATTCTGGTAACCTTCCATACATCTGGAAAAGTAGAAGTTTTTAGAATAAGGTTAAAAATTATACATAATAGCTCACACAGAGCACTGTCACAATCTTTAATTAAAAATGCCGGAATGAGATCAGAACCCATAGTCATATTTGCTTCTATCTTTTTAACAGTCGCCATAACGTCATTATTATTAATTGAATTCAGTATAATAGAGTTATTATTAATGGCATTATTTGCAATTGTAAATTGACTAGGATCGATATAAGCAGAGGACTAAAAATCCGCAAAATGATTGACAATATCGTGGGGATCATGAGTTATTAGTATTGTAAATTATTAGCTTTCATCAGTACGTTACAGGTGCGTGGTGAGTTAACTGATGACGCAAAACTGGGTACGCAAAATATAGCACCGCTACATCTAGCAGGCACCTATTGAAAATTATTTTTTGTTAATAGGTCATACCTGACGTTGGAAATGACTGTCTTGAATTATTCTCCTAAAACTTTAAGCACTTGGATGATCTCCAAAATTTATTACACTCAGAAAAGTAATACTGAAAAACTACATGTATAATTAATGTTGTACCTACTGTAGATGTTCCATATACCTATGATGTACGCTATTTGATAGCTTACCGATGAAAAATAACTTAATCCTGTGTGAATGTGTTTCCATTAAATCAACTATTTTATATCAGTTTATATGTTATCCATAAATTCAGTTAAACCTTTTTTGTGCAGTTCAACTGTGGTAGTAATGTTACGTAGCTATTTAATTATTCCAGTAAAATAAATAGGTACCTACTAAAATTAATTAGACTGTCCATTAATTAATTTAAATAGTAATTGCGCTGTAAAATTCACTTTACGTATGGTTCAAATAGAAAGAAATAGAGAAATGTGAATAATAATTGTTATTTTAATGAATTCTTAGATGTTCTTAGAGACAGTCTAAAAAAATTAAAGAAAGTTAGAATACTTTGTTATGAAACAAGTGCTAAAAGCGACATTTTGTTTTGTGGGAGGTAAAATTTACAAAAAAAATACTTTTAGCACTCGTATATCATACACTACGTTTTGTCAAACACCATTAAAGTGAAATTCAAATTTCTTACGTTATTAAATTTATAAAATAGAATAGAATCATTTTGAAATACAATTGTCCATGAAGTTTATTGTTGCTATAAGGTAATGAAAGTTCGACAGTAACTTGAAATCTCGTGACATAGAAAGTGTCCAAGAAATCGAAGAAGCTGCTAAGTTTTCGTACGATTGTTTCTTGAGATGGTGTGATCTGAAAAATGTTAGTGACAAGTTCAGTGAAAAAGTGCTCCTGGCATAATTTGAATAAATGTCCAAAATATAGAAATCGTCAAAACTTTGGTCAAATTATTCCATCTTGAAGGCGATAATGAACATAAGGAATCGTAACATAAGCAAATATTACAAGCCTGTCGCTTTTTTCATGCGAAAAGACGAATATATCGACCGAAAGAGTCGAAAGTATTGATCAGAGAACAAATCAATAAGTTTCTATGCTTATTTAACAAATTTACCTCAATTTTAACCATGGATTTTTTGTACGTAATTAGGAGACAACCTGTACATCTACAAAGAAAAAGTTCAATATGAATTTTCTGAAGAAAATTACATAAGAATTTGAATAGCAAAATGGTCACAAGTACTGACTTTTTCTTATTGTTTGCATTAGGTAAATACACAGCCACTATTATACTAAATCATAAATTTCCTGCACCAAATACAATTAACATGAAACGAAACATGACAACAACTTTTACTTCCGCGTACTGACTGGTTCAAAATCAAAACACATGAGATATCTGAGCAGGTGCAAATCTTATCTGAGGCTTCTTTTATAAAATATTTTTGCATTTCATTATTAGCAAGAATTTAAGGTTATAATATTATTTTTTATGAAGCACAACCTGTATAACAACGTTTATTATAGCAGAATTATAGGCAGGTAAATATTTAGGATATGACGTCTATTATTATTATGTGGGTTTCATTAGTCGCTGCTATTATTAAATTTAAGAAATAACTTCTCTTGGTGTATATTGTATGCGACTCACGTCTATTTACACAATTAAATTGGTTATTTATCATCATATTGCTTTTCACTACTGGTAATATTGAAGTGGTCTGCGCCATATTATCCGAGAGGAGTAAATTGTAAAAATATCGAGGAGTTTTTTTTCTGGATTGCCAAACGTAACTTGGAAGGATCGTTTGTACGTCTGTTTCGGGAAAGCAAATTTCGCATCACAGCGGGTAGTTACTTGTCTTATTTATTTTATCAGATTCTGCGTTTTATCGATTGCATTTTATGAAAATTTATGTTCCATTTCTAATATTAAAGACCTAATAAATCACAATTTCGCGGTGATCGATTAAGTGTCGAAGAAAAACAGACTGATAGATTTTCGACTTGAATGTTTACCGATTGATTGCTTTTAATAAAGTGGCAATAAACGTTCATGGTTGGGCGTTATTGGCCACAATTTCGGGCGGCTATAGTGTATCCCAAGCAACACATGATAGTCTAAAAAACGTTTATTATACGAAATAATGGTTTAAATTTCATTATCGTTTATTTAATAAACGCTTATGGGTAACATTTATTTTCTAAATGTTTTTTATACGTATGCTTTAAACGTATTTCTTTCAAACTTGTATAAGAAACAGATAATATTTGAGTAATATCTAATTAAAACTGTATTTTAGTTCTAGACTTACATTGATCTTAACTTAATTAACTGAAAACGGCATTTAAATTTTTTCATATCATATTATAGTTTTTTATATATGATTTTTAAACGTATATACTAAATGTATATATATTGTAGTTTTAATATATGTTTTTTAAACGTATATGCTAACTGTATATATAGGCAACGTTTTTCATAGGTATGTAATAAACATTTGTAAATACAGAAAATATCTGAGAATTTATTTATTAGTAGTTATTCATTTCCAACCAATGCCAATGTTGGTTGTAATGACTACTTCCAGATATAACTGATATGTTTGGTGAAAATTCAATCTTGACAAATATGTTATGTAAATTTTAATATAAGTTGATTTATGTATTTGTTACATTTTATTTGCACTCAAATATCTAGTTATACTTTATAACAATCATATTTTCTATGACAATGACACGTTACATAATAATTAGTAGGTACAAATGTTTCATTACTTTAGGTACACCAATATGTACACCTAGCGTAAATAAATCAAATACATGTTTATTATTTCTAATTTGAAGATTTGTCTGTTCCAGTTATATCGTTAAAAAAACGTGGCGGAATTTAAGTTAAGTGTAATAAATAAATCATATGATTCCCCAGAAATTACTTAAGGCTTTGTATTTATCTTTCGAAACGTGTAAGGGGAATAGATATATAAAACCCTAATAGAAAATAAAATATCTATATTTTTTGGAAAAAAACATGATTTATAAAATCTGGTACAATTCTAGTAATTTTATTTCTACGGGTTGGTACAATCGGCCTGACCAAAATTAGCAATACTGAACTCTGCCGGCTGACATCGCACATCGTCGTCTGCGCTACTTCGCAGTGCAACAAAAGCAAAATAATTGCCATTATGTATTTTTATTCCCAATTTGCTTGTAATCTGGAACTAGGTTTCGTTTTAGTTTGTGCTTACCGTGTAATAAGAATCTACAAGAAATATAGGTAAGTATTTTATAAACAAGTTAACCTCATTGAATTAATATAAGTTAGGAGTTGTGTGTTAAATTTTTCAATAATTATATTCATACTTACGAAATGGGGGAACAAATTGTATTTGTGATGTCACATATCAGTTTTGTTCACATAGGTTTTGTTTTATTTAGGTACTGATCTACTGTTACAAAATGGCCACCACTCCAACCTGTATGTATTTAACTGCTATATTAATATGAAACCATAATAAAATAGGTTATTTAAACAAAACAGAAAGAAAGACTGAATAGACGTGTGGAAAATTCTAATATCCTAGGCCTACAAAATGTTTTGCTTAATTTTACATTTTTTGTAATTAAAATTTTGCACAAATGCTCAGTTTTTCATTCTGATAGATCTCAGTAGTATTTTGTAGTATCTCATATATTTTACTAGTGAATAAAATGAAATTTCTCTTAATTTCTAAGGCACACTGAATTTTCCAGATTTGAAATCATGGCAGAGTTTGTTGCATAAAAAGGAAGAGCTAGATCCTAGAATGCCATATTTCAATGACATGTAAAATCACTTATCTGTGGACACCCTATATGTAATAAAATACTATAATAATTAATAAATCTGTGCAATACACAGTCTGGTAGTATTTTATAGATATATTTCCCTCACTAAAAATATCCTAAATGTTTATTACCTGTATGCATGTATGTGTATGTAATTTTTTCTACTTTTTTTAACTTCAAAGGTTTACCTTTAAATATCATATACACAAAAAATATGTTTATATCATGATTCGTAACAAGGTAAGTTGATTTTTATATTTTAATGGAATCTAATGTCTCAAAAACTAACTGCATTCTTTTTTTCCAGGACGTGTGTTAGTGCCATTAAATGAAGTGTGTTATGTGTTTTTTATAGCGTAATTTTGCTTGATTCAATGAGGTTCCATATCTTTTCTATTTGAAAGATATACAAAACTGAAAATAATTTTTTAAATTTTTTGAAATTTCAAAATATTTTTTTCTTTGAAACATATGGTTAAGTATATTGAATTTTCTAAAAATTTGTTCTTTACACTTTCGTATATCTCAAATTGAAAAAGATATGTAACCTTATTGAATTAAGCGAAAAATTCAATACCACGCTATATATACTAATACGTTTATTTTCGCTTTTATATAAACGCATATATTTAACATATGATACAACAAATATATACGTTTTCCATAATCGTAGATTTCAAATATATAATATATGAAATATATACGTTTTTTAGATGTATATATGTAGGATACTGTATACCATATACATACCATTTTTAAACGTTCGTATTTTATATATGATACACTAAATATATACGTTTTTCTAATGTATCTAATATATAATATACAAAATATACACGTTTTTTGCGCGGACATTCGAACGTTAAATATATGTTGCGGTAAGCGTTATATATATTACTCGTATAAACGAAATCGAAACGTTTAATAAACTATTTGGTGTTGCTTGGGATCCGATAAATACCGCCTCCAGGTCTTCATTCTTAATCTACCTGTTTAAGGGAAAGAACCGGAACAAGAGGAATACGTTGGTAGAACTGGAAACTACCTCATGAATATGAAATTCTAAGACTATTTTTCATTTACACATGATTTCTATCAAGTATACAGTGTGCAGTGCACGCTCCAAATGTTATCTAATATACTTCTGAAAAATAAATTGTGAACATTCTGAAACTGTTGTTTCTATATATAAACAAATGAAAATTAAATTGGTGATTTACAAGCAGTTTATGCTTCATAAGACTTGTCTTTAGGCAGAGGCGTACGTGTTATTTTTTGAAAAGGTGACAAATAATTAGTATATTGCAGATATATGAATGGAAACATTTTACATAAAAAAATAATATTATAAAATGTAAATCAATAAGTATATACAATGTGCCTCAAAAATTAGATGCATTTCGGAAACTGACGATTTTTGGAAAAATAGCTCGGGCAAGTAAATTTGGTTTATTTAGAGCATGAACTCTAGTGAAGCTCAATACTCAAACATATAACCAGTGGCGGCTGGAGGGGATTTTATTGTAGGTAACGCTTAAAAGTTTAGGTTTTTTAAATTAATTTGGTGGGGAAAATTTTGGAGAAAAATGGAAAAAACAGCAAACTCTATATTTCTCCGTTTCAACGGAATAGCTGAATCTGCAACCTTTTCTCATCAATACGAAGGAGTGCGTGCACACAGCCATCTTAAGATATCATTTGAACCATCAATTTTCATATCGCTGGATTGGCAGAAGAGGGAAAGCTGAGTAATGTCCAAGGTCTCCTGATTTAACCCCAGTTGACAAAAGAATCCCCATAAGAAAAATTCTATGGGGATACTTAAAAAGCAAAGTATATCGTGACAGATCGGACAATATTGAAGACCTGAAGCAATGCATTCGTCATGAAATCAGGCAAATACTACCTGAAACAATCAGGAATATGAAGAGAAAGTTTGTTGGCAGGCTGGGTCAAAGCTATTTCAATCAAAAGTGAATGTATTCAGGTGCCTTGACTCAATTATTCAGTTGAAAAAGAGAAATTGGAAGTTTACGGTTTTTTCGATTTTTTTCGAAAGTTTTCTCTACTGATCACACTGTTGCACACCAAATATATCTTTACTATTCATTCTCATCGCGAGGATTAGCTCAGAAGTCGGCGACTTGCTCACTCACAGCAGGAATGAGGAAAACCTCATTTATTATTGGAATGGTCAAACGCCGACCGCTATCAATTTGTCACATTGATCTAAGCCAACAGTTTACATTCGTCCCCACAGAGAGAGTGCCAATCCCCTACAAGTATAGCTGATTTACGATTTTTCAGTCGCGAAAATTGAACCTGGATCAAGATTGAATATCGATTCAGATAATAACGCCTTAAACCCCTCGACCACCGCCGATTTTATATCAAATTTTGTCGTTTCATATTAATTATATCAAAATATGTAAAAACACACTTTTACATTTGAACTGAATTATCTGATCACTGATACTGTACAAATATGCAAAATATTGAGTATAAAAATGTAGGGTAAAGTAAAGGATAGCTACCCCTATATTACCCTCATACCGTCAATGGATCTTATTGATATTCAGTTCAAAACACACACACACATTTATTTGTTTTTTTTCTTCAATCTTAAGGGACTGTAACTCGTTAGAGCTACATTTTGGTGTCAAGAGCAAATTAGGCAAATTAAGTTCAAAATATAAATTTTATTGAAAATTTCACAATAGTATTTTTCAGCCAATTAAAGGCCTGTATTTTGTAGCGTTACTATAGCAACTAAGAAAATTTCCGGAAATTTTTCTCTTCCTTGGGGTAAGGAGCATGAAATTACACTGGACATTTTCTGACATTTATAAATAAAATGACATTTATATTAAACTTCAAATTTATTCTATCATAATTTAATAAGTACAAATCATTTATAAATAATTATTTACCAAGTATGTACTTTGAGTAGTTTTAATTACAGCGTCCAAATGTTGCTGAAATTTCTCAGCCACGTCTTCTTTTCTTAATGGGGAATAAACAAGCACACATTCACTAAAATTTATAAAATGTCTATGTTTCAAAAAATAAATGTAGTACTTTGAAACAATCTTATTCTGCTGTGATCCATGAAGAGCTCCATATTTCTTACACACCAGAAGCAAATGATTTTTAATAATCACAAACAAGTTTGGCGAATAAATTTCTGGCCCGCATTCTTGTAATAAATACATTAAAAATTTTAGGTTCCGATGATACATTTTAATTTCACTAACTTTTTTTGCAAAACTTGCATAAAACGTATTTCTCAAACCGCTCCATTTTTCAATTGTACAACACAACGATTTTAAAGAAAATGGTCAAATAACGTCAAAAGTCACGATTACCTTGTTTGACATGGATTACATGGTCTTCTCAATAATATATACATATGAATTTTATTGATATTACATAGTGCTTAAGGTTCTTTGTAAGAAAATATATTTCTACCGACGTTAGTAAAATGAGTATGTGGAAAACTGAGAGATTGATCTACTATTGACTTATTTTTTATTATTTTGCTTAACTAAAGTCGGTTAGTTGTATTTTATTTAACCTAATCTTATATGTATGTAAGTTACTTTGATTATATATACTGCTTCAAGTTTTTTTGCAATAAAATATATTTTTACCAACTTTAGTACACTAAATTTTTAGAAAACTGAAAGATTGAACTACTATCAACTTATTTTTTATTATTTCTGTCTCTTCAAAACAATAAAAAAATTTTAATATCTTTATATTTTTGTCGATATTTTTTAACACTTCATTGTGAAATTTTCTTACCGAATACCAGCTCTAGCTCGTCTTCGACTCAGGAGAATTTTCAAAATATTTGTGTGCTCGAAAAAATTTCCAGTAATAATTGAGGCTCTAGTGGTATTATAAGTGACAATTATTATTTGTTTACAGGAATCGATTCGAATTTTTCCTGTCAAACAAATACTTTTTTGACGATACGACTAAATTACGATATTGAGTTTTTTTTAATTTGCGGTATTTCAAAAGATTATATAACCTAATAAAGCTTAATTTAAAAACTTTACAAAAAAATGAAAAGGTTACATATTTTTCTTTTTCACATATTTCAACTAAAATTCTTCGTTTTTGTATAAATTAAATGCATTATTTGATTCGAAATGCATATTCATTTCAATCAAAAATTATTTTTTTGTTTTAAAGCGTTGTTTTTATACCTGCATATTAGAAGAAATTGTTTAGGAAAATGAAAGAAGTATATTTATTTGAAAATCGGTAAGATTTGAAAATCATTTTTTAAAATTTAGTTTTTACATATTCAAATGGAATAACTATATTTTATTTAAATAAATACTCGTTAAAAAATTAAATTTTCTTACCAAATAAATCAATTTATTTCTGACAAAAAAGTGAACATTACACCAAAAATAATTTGTTTTCCGAGAATAAATTATATTTAAATAAAATGAACTGTTTGTCGATTTTTTTCTTTTGTGTGCTAAAAATATAGCCTTATACATTTTTAAAATAGGGATAAATAAATACTAAAGCTTTTGATTGTATATGTCAAAATATACTCATCGATAAATTGAAATTTTGTGGTTTTACACATGAAAGTACGTTACTGATTTAAGTTTTACCTCTGCCATCGACTACAGTACGTATTATACAGGGTGTTAAAAAAAGTGTAAAATATTTAATGAGGTAATAGTATGAACCAAAATAAACAGAAAAGTCTCAATAAACATGGGTCCGCAAAGTAACGGTTGCGGATATATGGAATGTTTTATGTTTTTTAGCCCCTTTTTTATTTTGCAAAAACGTTGTCTATTTTCTTATAATAGTTGATTGATGTTTAGTGAAATAAACAGTACGTATTTGACAGTTGTTCTCAGTGCACAAGTTTTCTTTCGCTATGGCTGGTTACTCTAACGCAGGATTAACCGACATGCATTTCATGTATGGTCGTGCTAATGGGAACGCCACCGAAGCGCGACGTCTTTATGTTGACGCTTATCCAAATCGCCATATTCCTTCACAACGCATGTTTGGAAGAATTCATCAAAGATTACATGATACTGGTTCCTTGAGCAAACAATGTCATTTATCCGGAAGACTAAGGTCGGTATCCACTCCTAGAGCAGAAAAAGAAATTCTAGCACTGGTAGAACAGAATCCAGGTACAATCGTTTTCAATGACACTCTTTAAAACGAATTTGACTGTTTATTTCGGACTGCTGACGTATTTATAATGAAATCTACTTTCAACATTCAACATTATTTAACTTCAAATAATTTTAATTTTTATAATAATTTTTATAGTCAGATATTTGATTCAACTTAAAGGAGACACCTGAAGAAGCAATTCTAAAAATGCAAAAATAGGTCAGATCTCATCTATTGTGGTTGAATTTGTCGTATTCCCACTGCCAAAAAAGTGAAGTTAGATTTTTATAGAGTGAGTAAATTAGATTATTTTTTTAGATAATTATTAAATAGAGCTTTGTCTGTGGAATTGTTCATTAGCATACCTAGATGTTTGGTATCAGAGAACATACATATGACTTCATTGATAGGAATTGTAGGAGATTTGATTTATATTAGCTTAAACAGTAAAAAAATGTTACAAAAGCTAATAATAAGGAATATATGGGTAGATATTGTGGGTGTAATTCAACGCAGGTTGGGGCTTTTGTCCACTGAGTAGTTAGTTTCACACAATATTATTAATACCTAAAAATATGTAATCAACATTAGTACTTAGTTGTTTCATTTATCAATAGAGATCCAATGAAATTTCTACTCAGAACTTCCAGTTGTTTAAAAACTGATTGAGGTAGTGTCATTATTATTGCAAACGATAGTACGAGTGTGCGGAGAATATTAGCCGAGGTAGGAATTAGTGGTCCTCCTGTTTGGAGAATCCTTCACGAGCAACTGCTTTATGCATACCATGTGCAACGAGTACAGGCTTTAAATCCAATAAATGATCATCAAGCACGTTTGGTGTTTTGCCGCTGGTTTCTACGTCATGATGCTGAAGACCCTCGTTTTCTTGCAAACATTCTTTTTACTGATGAGGTCGGGTCCACAAGAAATGAAGTTTTTAATTTTCACAATACGCATATTTGGGCCGACG
Source organism: Monochamus alternatus (assembly GCA_037114965.1). Taxonomy (NCBI): domain Eukaryota; kingdom Metazoa; phylum Arthropoda; class Insecta; order Coleoptera; family Cerambycidae; genus Monochamus; species Monochamus alternatus. The sequence continues at coordinate 23,528,857 of CM073431.1, forward strand.
AAAATCCTCATGCTCTAATAGAATCTGGACATCAGGCACGTTTTTCATTAAACATTTGGGTATTGGTAACAGATGGGTATTGTAGGTGACAGGTTTCTAGGTCTTGTTGTTTTAACAAACCGATTAACAGGCGCTGCTTACCTCAGCTTTCTGCAGAACACACTGCATGAATTTTTGGAAGACATTCCTTTGAATCAGAGGCAACAAATGTGGTTCCACTATAATGGTGCTCCAGGTCATTTTTCCATGGCCGTTAGAGAGCATTTACGCCAAACTTTTCTACATAGATGGGTAGGAAGGGCCGGACCTGTTTTATGGCCTCCAAGATCGCCTGATCTGAACCCTCTAGATTTCGTTGTTTGGGGATATTCAAAGACATTAGTGTATGGTACTCCTGTAACTAGCCTGGAATAGCTACGGATTAATCAAAAGTGTCAAGAAGTCCAATCCAAGGAGGGTGTTTTCGAAAGAGTTCGAATATCGTTGAGACGAAGATGTCGTGCCTGCTTACCGTTACTTTGCGGAACCATGTTTATTTAGACTTTTCTGCTTATTTTGGTTTATACTATTATCTCCTGAAATATTTTACACTCCTTTTTTAACACCTTGTACATATAACAACAACAAATCAAATATTTTTAATTTAAATTACGGTGTACCTCAAGGTTCTGTCCTAGGACCGCTGTTATTTCTATTGTATGTTAACGATTTTCCGACCAGCGTACGAAGTAACGTACTCGCGATTCTTTTTGCTGATGACACTAATTTATCCTTATCTAATAAATTGTTACAAAATCTGACGTTAGATGTTCCAGCAATCGAAGACGACACATTGAATTGGTTTACCTCAAATAATTTATGCCTTAATGCAGCACCGAAAATATGATAATCAGCTTACGTAGTTTAGACGAAGTAAATAATCCCGATTATGTGAAATTTCTTGGTGTGCATTTGGATCCTAAATTGCAATGGGACATACATACCCACTTCCTCTGTAAAAAAGTTATCCCAAGGCATATACTTAATCAACAACTTGTACGGCAAGGTATCTCAGCAGACACTAGTGACTGCTTATCACAGTCTGATTCATTTTCGATTGTCTTATGCTATTCTGGTTTGGGGACACACGCCTTCTTCTGAGACCGTCTTTTCAATGCAAAGGAAGGTCATTCGTATAATATCGGATTTCAGATATAGAGATGACTGTAGAGGACAGTTTGTAAAACTAGCCAACTTAACTATGCCATGTACTTAGATACTCCAATGCATTTTGTATATTATAAATATAGCCTTATACATTTTTAAAATAGAGATAAATAAATACTAAAGCTTTTGATAATATGTACACTGTCTGTAGCCAAATTCATTGCCATGACACAAGAAATAAGTACATATAACATAAACACCAACTTTCATCGTCCAAATAAAACACGCAAAGGCACATCTTATCTAGGAATTCAGTTTTTTAATGCATTGCCCTCTTCAGTGCAAAATTTAAGCCCTACATTGCTTAAGAGAAGAATAAAAAAATTTCTATTGAACAATGCATTTTACACTGTACAACAATTTTTAGATAGTGATCTCACCGTTTTATGAAATCTTGACTAAGACTTTGCATATTTTATTTGTAATATTTTAATTCAATAAATTATGACGTTTATGTATGTCTTTATTTCTTATTTTAATATGTATCCACTGTTTGTCTTATATTATGTATGTTTATTATGCGTATTTTTATGACTATTTTAGTATTAAATATTTATATTTTGTATCTTACATGAATGTACTACCATATCCTCTTTTTTTCTGACGTGTGTAAACACTGTGTATTTAACACTAATAAATATCTAAATGTTTAAATGTGTAAATAATACATCTTTGAAATTCTGTTTACAATGGTGCCACCTTTCATTAAATGTTGCTAGTTTTAATGAGGAATGACTTTTTAAGTATAGCATAAAGTTGATTTAAACAAAGACTATTTGTTGATCTATCTTAAAAGCAAAAGACAACGACTTTTTTGTACTTTATTAGATTCTGAATGTATGGCAAGTGTTTGTTATTAAAACATCCTGTATATTTTATATGAGAATTTTAGATATGCAAATAGCAATGCCTTTGTTGTAACATATTATAGTATAATCTACACTGCACCTTAAGCTTTTGTGCTATATGTGCCTGTTGATCGTTTTTTGTTTTACATTTGGTTTAAAATTTGCTTTTATTTATTATTTCATTTTATGTTATTAGCATGATATATTATTTCTTACAATTAGATTTTTGATTCTACAATGACTCAACAAACAGTGGATTATTTATTCATTTTCAGATAATGCCCTACTTTTGGAAGCCATTACTTTCTCAGAAATTTCATGTTGTGCTATAATTAATTCATATCTAAGCTATTTCCGGTCGTTTTGTTTATATTTAAATAACGATTTAAAGTGATGATTCTAATAATTCTATAATTTTATTATCGAAGTGTTCAAGTGTACGATCTAGAATTTTACCAGCGATAACATTATTATAGAACTCGAATATCGGGAGTATCGTTGATCACCTGTTTGGTAGTATTAATAGAAAGAAAGCCATTTGGTGGGGCTGTTATTTAATATGTATAATAAAAGTAATAATAATCTTATTATTTGTAACAAACTAGAAATATTTTCTTTCTATGTCTTTCAAGAAAATTATAAATACCGACTGTTGTTCTTGTACTTGATAAACTACGTATAATCTATCAAATTTAGAGTTTTAAATAAAATATCTAAATTAGTAAATTACATAGCTATTTTTTTAGATTGTACCAATTTCTGTTTATATATGTAACTTTCAGACTAAATACAATTTAGATGTTTTAAATTTATAGCTACAATTATCACTAGCAATTTATTTTTTATTCTTGATTTGTATAAACCGCGCAATAGTATAAACTTGATATAAAAATAGGTATTTCGTTCTCTTCCTGCAAAAATTATACTTGGTTATATACTGCATGTCTCGAAATTAGCCTATAATAATTTACGTCGTATGTAATATTTCCAAAATCGTTCGAGCAAATTGAATAAAATTTAAAACTGAACATTACGATTAGATTGTGAATCTAGTGGTCTTAAAATAATTTCATATAATTAGACATAGGCGTACCATATTAGGAGAAACCGAGTTAAATATTGCTCTTTTGGTCTTCAGTTTTTCGTAGTTTAACTATTATTTCACTTTGATAAATTGTATAATTTTCAAGTAAAATTAATTTTACCAAAAATTGATAAAATTGATGCAACGAGTACAGGCCTTAAATCCAATAAATGATCATCAAGCACGTTTGGTTTTTTGCCGTTGGTTTCTACGTCATGATGCTGTAGACCCCCGTTTTCTTGCAAACATTTTTTTACTGATGAGGTCGGGTTCACAAGAAATGGAGTGTTTAATTTTCACAATGCGCATATTTGGGCCGACGAAAATCCTCATGCTCTAATAGAATCTGGACATCAGGCACGTTTTTCATTAAACATTTGGATGGGTATTGTAGGTGACAGGTTTCTAGGTCCTGTTGTTTTACCAAACCGATTAACAGGCGCTGCTTACCTCAACTTTCTGCAGAACACACTATGAGTTTTTGGAAGGCATTCCTTTGAATCAGAGGCAACAAATGTGGTTCCAGCATGATTGTGCTCCAACTCATTTTTCCATGGCCGTTAGAGAGCATTTACACCAAACTTTTCCACATAGATGGGTAGGAAGGGCCGGACCTGTTTTATGGCCTCCAAGATCACCTGATCTGAACCCTCTAGATTTCTTTGTTTGGGGATATTTGAAGACATTAGTGTATGGTACTCCTGTAAATAACCTGGAAGAGCTGCATCTACGGATTAATCAAAAGGGTCAAGAAATCCAAACCAAGGAGGGTGTTTTCGAATAAGGTCGAATATCGTTGAGACGGAGATGTCGGTCCTGCTTGGAAATGAACGGAGGGCACTTTGAACATCTTCTGTAACTTTGTTTTTTGTTTGTTAAAAGCTTCCTTTGTCGGTTTATTTTTAATAAAATAAAATGTTTGAAAAACGAATAGTGGTCCATATCTCCGCAACCTTACTTTGCGGACCCATGTTTATTAAGACTTTTCTGCTTATTTTGGTTCATACTATTACCTCCTGAAATATTTTACACTCTTTTTTTAACACCCTGTATAGGGTGTCTTGGGTATTACTGGCATTCTTGGAAGGGATGATTGTATACTCGTAGTCAAGTTTTAGGCAGTGCTCTTTAAAAATTACCGTTATCACACCAATGCCCTAGGTACTGCCCCAATGCCGTTCTTCACTGCCTCAATGCCAATCGTCACGTTCCCAATACAATTTTAAACAGTATTAGAGAAATTGGGCAATAAAGTGAGAACGATTAAAGGATATATTGTGTGCTAATAATAATTAAACGTATATTTTTTTACAAAACTTTATAACAAAAAATTAATGTACAAAATTATTAATTAGATATCATGGCTCATATGCTATACTGCCAATAAAAAAACTATTAACTGATTAAAACTATGTATGCATAACAGCTACTTACTTATTAATTTTAATAACTTTAGTTTGATGATTCTCACTTTGTTCCCACATTACAGTGCTTTCGAAAAGTAACGAAAAAATTAATTATTTTAGAAATTGCGAAGTTTTCGAACGTCGATTTTGTTTTTTAAAAAAGGCACTTTTTGACATACGACCCATATTAGTGACGTCATCGTTGTTCGAGATATGACGTCATCGACAATTTTTTTAAAGAGCAACCCCCAGTTTTGACCATGTCATTTGAAAGAGCGTGTTATTCTACATACATACATCATGAAAAATTATGGTGTTACATAACAAAAATTTCAAGAAAATAATGTTTGAAGATTTTAAAATTTAATTTTCACAATACTGTGCATCTCCCCATTATGCAACACCTGTTCGTGCTTATTAAGATGAGCTGTTCCCGAATTGTTGAATAGGGAGAAGGGGGCCGATTGAGTGGCCAGCCAGATCGCCTGATTTGACACCCCTAGATTATTTCTTGTGGGGATACTTAAAAAGCAAAGTATACGTTACTAGACCGGTTAATTTAGAAGATTTAAAAGTAAGAATTCGTCACGAGATACATCGTAACCTACCTCCTGAAGTTATTGATAATGTCCAATTTATTAACCGTCTTGGCTACTGTTAGGCAGCACAATTTGAACATTTAATTTAGTCGATTTTTTTACATAATCATTATAATTTTCAGTATTGTGAAAATTAAATTTTAAAATCTTCAAACATTATTTTCTTGAATTTCAAATGGCATGGTCAAAATTGGGGGTTGCTATTTAAAAAAATTGTCGATGACGTCATATCTCGAACAGCGATGACGTCACAAATATGAGTCGTATGTCAAAAAGTGTCTTTTTAAAAAACTAAATCGACGTTCCAGGGGATTTTTTCGAAAGCTTCTCAATTTTAAAAATAATGAATTTATTCGTTAGTTTTCGAAAGCGCTGTATAGATTTTTTTTAATGAACTTGGCCATCTTCTGACTCGGGTGTTTTACACATTTTAAAAGAAACATGGTGTGTCACAAGTGGCGCCCTCTACTAATGACGTCAAAATTAGAAACATATTTGAATTTCTCGTCCGCAAAAACCCCTGATTTACAAATTTTATGTAAATATATGGATTTCTTAAGTTAAGTAAGTTATTTACAAATATCGAAAATAAAATTTTAACGTTCTGTAACTCCATTAATAATCAGTTTTGAAAAAAAGGTTATAGAAAGAGATATCATTTATTTTCGTTCTAGAATTATCCCCTCAATTTTTTGCTCATCATTTCCGGACACCCTGTATATCACTGCCGTTATTTACTAGTTTAATGCCGCAAAACTACGATCATTTCCGACAATTACGGTGTCACTGCTATAACTGCCTAATGCACTGCCGACAATACCGTCCACTGCTGTTCACTACCTATTGAATGCCTTTAACTACCTAATCAATGCAAACATTGCTCACGGCATTGCCTTAACTGCCGTATTCACTGCTGCTATTTTGTACACCACTGCCGATCGCAAAACACCCCTCGGTTTATTCCTAATAAAATAAAATATTTGAAAATCGAATAGTGGTCCATATCTCCGCAACCGTTACTTTACGGACCAATGTTTATTAAGACTTTTCTGCTTATTTTGGTTCATACTATTACCTCCTGATATATTTTACACTATTTTTTTAATACCCTGTATAGAATTATGTTAATATACTATGCATATATTCACATATTCTAACGATTTTTGTGTCGCTTACTTGAAATTATATTGCACCACTCTATCCCACTATTTACGGTCGGTGTGTTTTGAAATTTTTCATATTCCCTTATATCGATGATACATGCCATAAGCTAATATAGAATAATTTCGAGACAGTCTGTATATACAAATTTTTTATGCATCCAAAAACGACACGTTAAGTCGCCTCTGCCAGTCGATGATGTGGTAATACTCGAATCGCGTGCCTCTCACATCTGGTAGGTTGTTAGCAAGTGCATATCATGCACCTAATCCTCCTACGTTGATGACATATGTGTGGGTGGGAATATTTGTGGGACGATTTCTTATTAGATACAAAGTTATATTCATTTTGAGTCAATAAATCAGATAATCAAATGTTTTTAATTTTTATATCGAATATAAGCAATTAAAATTTTTATGATAACAATAAATATTCTTTCTTATAAACCACTGACTTCTGCATAATTACTGTGGTGAAAATTGTATTTCCGTAAAAAGGGAATGTTTTAATACTAATAATAATTTTATTATTGAACAGATGCACCTAAAATTATATTGGAAACATCTCTTTGAAAAAATTGTTGCAAGAAAAGTTGTAATCAATTTCGTCTACAACCAAAATGTTTTGATGTTCAAACAACTGTAAACAGTTGTAATTTGCAGCAATAAATGCAGCTATTAATAATGTGCAACGTGCAACCATGAAGTATTTTTAGCTACAATTCAAGTAATTACTCCTAACTGAAAGCACTAACATTTTTCGCAATATATAACAAAACAGCAAAATTATTAACTTGAATTAAAAATATTGAATTTATTATGTGCTATGTACAGGGTGTTTCAATTTTGTTGTCACTGCAGGATATCTCGGAAACTACAAGAGAGGATGCGGTGTTCACAATATTGGGCTACGTTTTTGAGAAACTATCATAGGTTTAATCGTTTTTGAGATACCAGGCGAAATTTCAAATAAACTACCTACTATTAAGAAATTCTCAGTATCTCAGATAATAACTAGATATCGGAAGGAATGGTTAAAATTGCTTCTGATAGACTTTTTTATGTAGAGTTCAGTGCCTACTTGTAATTTATCTACACTATGTCTTTTTTAAAATATGACTGAAACACCATTTTCAAAATAGATCACCCTATATATTTTTATGAAATTCAGTTGTATTACTTTTTCCTTTATAATGATATGTATATAACAGTTGCTATTTTATATTTTGGAATTTGTCAAAAAACGTTAAATTAATAAAAATTTTACAACCTGAACAATCAGTTGCTTAAACAATTAGGTTACACCCTAAATAGGGGTGTTTTTCGACTGTACTTGTTGTTTTGCAAATTTAGCCATCTTATATGTTTTTTGGGGCGCTGATTACGAAAATGAGGTTAAAACTTGCAGCAATGGTTCCAACCACCCCCAAAATCGCAAGAAAACACCCCTAAATAAGGGTGTTTTTCGACTGTACTTGTTGTTTTGCAAACTAACGCATCTCATATCTTTTTTTGGGCGCTGATTACGAAAATGAGGGTTAAAACTTGTAGCAATGGTTGAACCACCCCCAAAATTGCACAGAACACCTCTAAGTAGGGGTGTTTTTCGACAGTACTTGTTGTTTTGCAAACTAACTCATCTCATATGTTTTTTGGGGCGCTGACAAAAAACACCCCTGGTGTTTTTTGAAATTTTAGGGGTGTTCTAAGAATTGCAGGTAGCTTTAACCCTCATTTTCGTAATCAACGCCACAAAATACGTAGGAGACAAGTGGTCTCGTCAAGTCCGGAGTTTCCCGACCTTTTACCGCTGTTTTAAATGTACTATATTTCTAAATTCTCGTATATAGTACATCATTTAAAGTCGTTTCAGTTAATTACGAATATATAATAAAATTAAGTTGGCACATACAAGCTGATTTTAAAAGTGGTAGCATACCGAAATTTAATACAATACAATTTTTTTAAATTCAAACATTAAACTCTGAATTAATCATTTAATGTCTAAATTCAGATTTTAATTTCCGAACTTATGAATTTATGGTGTTTTTTAAACATTGCAATCGCCGATGGCGACATAGGTCAGAGTTTTCAATAGTTTCAGTGAGTACTAAATGTAGACACGTGCTACGTATTGCGTACTTATATCTTCTGTCGGTTATAACAGAACGTGAACAGCCAGGGTTGCTCGTTGTTGGTTTCACCGCTTATAACTATCTGTGGCTGTTTGCTATAGATTTGCAAGCATAATTCAATGATGGCCTGGGCATTGGTCCACTTAGTAGTTATTTCCTAAAATTCCGCTTTTAAAAATATCGTAAACGCCGTTAGCCAAATAGACTGGGGCTTTTAATAGTAGATACTCATAGTACAGATAGTGGGTCGCTTTATACTAGTGACTGTATTCAGATCCAGCATTGAGTAGCCAATGGCTCCTAGGTGTATACACGTGCTACGTCTTGCATACGAACTACCTCAAGTTTGCTAATTACTTGCCTCACCTGTGGTATACTGATAAGGACTAACCAGCTTGAAACCAGTATATGTCTGGTGGTACCGCTGACGGCTAACTGTGGCTGTTTGCTATAGGTGGTTCAGGTGTAATTGTTGCAACGTTATTTAGACACCCAGTACTAAAATAGCGCAGTTTATGACAAATTCAGTGGGATAATCAAATTTAATCAAGAAATTGATGTTAGCACATCACGGCAATCTAGATACTAAAATAAAAATACGTCTAAAGAAATCAAGTAGGCTAAATCATAGGCCAAACAAGTTCAGTCGCATTAAAGCTTCTCTAGAATCAAAAACAGTAAAATTGTACAAGGTGTTGCATTTCAAATTTTATAGTTGATGACAAATATCATAAAATTTTCCCCTGTATATTATGTCCTCCAAATCTCAATTCTGTATTTAGAAAGCTCTTAGTGCTATGACTTGTCTATTAATTTCGTTAGTAGTGTAAGTTCAGAGTTTAAAGTCTGAATTCAAAGATTGAAGTCTAAATTCAAAGTTTAAAGTCTGAATTTAGAGTTTACAGTCTGAATTCAAAGTTGAAGGTATAAATTCAGAAATAAGTCTAAAATATATATATATATATATATGGCCCTTGTAGGGCTTCGCAAAAAAGTTAGTACTTACTGACGATTTTTAATTAGTATTTCCCAAACGCGTAGAGATACATTAATGAAATTTGGCACAATTTTACAATTTTTTATGTTCTTTGAAAAAGAAATCAATACAGTTGGTCCAGGGGCGGGTAACCAATGGGGGCAGGGCTTAAAAAATACCCAAACATTTTTATTTGTACATATTTTTTTGATAATTTTATAGCAACAATAAAAACTAAGGATTTTTAAATAAAAATTGTGCTCTTGTTCAAATTCGATGTATGCAACAGTTTTCAAGAAAAATGGATTTTAATATCCGGATGCATGGTAAACCTCATTAAAAATCTATGGAACTTGAAATAGTTGTTTTTCAAATTAATGAAAATAAACAATTTTGACATCAATCAATACTTATACGTATGAAAATGTTTACTTCTTTGTTTTTATAAACAAAAAATTTCTCCCGATAAATTTTTGTGAACTTCCGAAAGTAAAAATATTTTACTGCATTTTTTCACTACTCATCATCATCATTCATCATTATTTATCATCAGCTACAATTTCCCAAGTTTATGCTTATAGGATAAGAACCCCGTATTTTCATGAAACCTCACACCCTAGCATACAACTTTCTTTAAAAAACTATAAATCATAGCAATAGAATCCAAAACTACAAGTGTGGTGTCGACTTCTGGTATAACCGGAAATGTTGAAAAGATATTTCGATGGCGTTCTCTAAGGGAATTTGCTCAATTTTCCGATCAGTATTTTTCCAGATAACGACGCAGTTTCCGGTGGGACACTCTATATTTCTTGCAGCTACTAATCTCTTTACTTTCCCTCGAATATTGTATATTGGTAGCAAAATGTTACTGGGACGCATCGAATACAACTTTTTGATCAGGCTGATCTTGAAAAGTGTGTCTTGATTTCTTTCCGAGGCCGGAGGAACATCCCGACGTTCACCAACCCACAGCGTGAGTGGCCAGCCCGCGAGTACGCGTAAATCACATCGCGACCGGCAGAGTGGGAGAAATTGAGAGCTTGGAACTTTGAGAGCGCCAAGCGAGCGCTAGTTTCCACGTTCCCATCAAAAGCTCAGGACTCGAACCGAGGAGGAGTCCGAAGTAAACCCGATCCTGTCGCGCGCCTTCGAGTGCGAAATCCTTTACGAACCGTCCACGCGGCCTTTTCGCGCCGATTGATGCTGGCCTGTTGTGTTCTGTGTTTTGATCCTGGTGAAATGACTCGTGTCCTGAGTGACTAAGGTAGGATAATGCAACGCCGGAGGGGGTCCAGGAAAAGATCCATCGAAAAAATGGGAGGTAGGTTGGCGGCGTCCCAGAAAACGTATTGCGTTCGGGTTTTGTTGTACGTATAAGTAGAAATAGTGATTATCTGCCATGACCTGACCCTGCGATGTTTTTTTTGCAACTGAGAGATAAATAATTGAAACAGTGGCATAAAAAGTAAGCCTAGGATCACGTGTCGGCCAGTTTATATTAATTAGGCTACTATAAAGTGATAAGTGGTGGATAAATTCAAGACCGGCACAAAAATATGAGAAAAAGAAAGTTACGTTTTATAGGCAAGCGCCCAATTTTTTAGACGGCATATTTTTTAAAACAGAACGTTACAAATGAATTAAGTCACAAAAAATATTCAGTACATAGATATATTATATTTTCTAATATTCTGCGCTTCCAGTGCAGCTGTTACTTTTGATTGACACAGATATGAAGAAAACTAAGTTATCTTTGACCGTTAAACCCATTTCTATTTCACAGATTTTTTATCGTTTTATAATCTAAAATCTACAAAGCGACACATTTTTTCTGTATTACATATTATTTTAAACAGTATTCTGACCATGATTAAAGAATTTGGATACAAAAATAAATATTCAGTATATGCATTATATTTTCTTGTATTCTGTACTTCATCCGTAGCTGTGAAGATAATTGAAAATATAAAAGTTGGAAGGATTTCATGAAGCTCCAAAATTTTGTATCATATCAATTTCACATTTTCGCATAGTTAGACATAATACTTTCCCACAATTACGATTACAATGGTACAGACTTATCAACTCTTATATCACTGTAATGTTGTGTTCAGGCATATATAAATAGAAACAAAGTTGACTTAGGACAGTGTAATTTTACAATTTCTATGGAATTTTTCTTAATAAACTAACTAAATTAACTGTCACAAAACTATGACATTTTTTGACTGTTAGCAGTCTCTGAAGATTGACATTTTCCTTACTGAGGAAAGAAATCGTATTTTCCCATTAAAAAATGGTATCTTAGCAATAAAAGTAATCATTTTTAATCCTATGAGCTACTTTTAATCTTAATACAACAATATACTATAGTCGTACATCACAGAAAAAAAACTACACTAGTGAAAAAATAGATTTTTCTGAATTTCCATATTTCAAGACTAACTTGTTTGTTTCTTACATGAATTGTTCTACTTATCTGACAACACCCTATATACTGTCTGTTTAATTATAAAGACACCCTGTAATATATATATTCACGCACAAAATTTTGTTTTCGTCACACTATAGATGAAACATCGATATTTTTTAAATGGCATTGAATTTTTTAACGTTTTTATATATTTTTTATTCCTTTTACAACAATATAGATTTTGTATACCTTTGCATAAAGAATTTCTGAGAAAAAATAAAAAATTTTCAGTCTTTGACATTGGTTTACGGTGCTCGCTTCCTAAATCAAATCAGATAGGTTTATTTGTAATTGTCACTGTTCAAGCATAATTTATAACAAAATTAATGATTTTAATGACGAAGATGATTTTTTATGAATATAGGAAAAACAGAGTAGCGGTTTAACTATAACAGAAGAAAGTTTATAGAAAATTTGAAGCAAATCTAAGACAGTATAGAGTTTTTTCAGGAAATACTTGCAATGAAACAACAACAGGAACAAAAATTGGTGTTTACGACTATATTTATAATAAATATTAAACATTTTTTCCAAAAATGAGAGCTATAAAAAAACTAATCGCTGTGTCGAATTCAAAATATCTTTATTATGTCAGTTATAAATTCTTGAAATACAGTTTTAAAAAATAATTTTTATTAATGATTCCATTGTTTCTAATATAGGTTGAAATTGTTCATATATTTATATAGTTAAGTAATGACCATCGCCCCCTCCCAACTTATTCTTAGGCACGTCTATGGTTGAGCGGTACTATTTTCTGACAAAGACGTTGATTTTCAAATTTTTTCCTCTCTTGTGTATTTTAATTTAAGGTGTGTTTTGAAATTATAGCATTTTTTAAAATTATTATGAGTCAAAAATATTCCTCATTTATGAAGTGTAGAAGGTAAGGAGTACTTCATGCTAAAAGAGCACTTTTGGGTTTCTCTCATTTAAACCTTGCCATTGAACTTTTAATAAATATAATGCACATACACTCATTATTAATTCTTATGTGTATTTATTTATTTATGCGAGTTCTATTTTGTCAAAAGTGCATTAGAAAAGTGGTTTCTACTTTCACACTAATTGTCTAACATAGCCCTTGTTCTCAGTCTCATTTTAAAAGACACCGTTTCTTTAGAATTTTAAATATTAATGAACAAAAACAACAACTTTGTAGTCAACGTTTCCTTATTTTCATTATAACATCCTCAAGACTCTATGATTTTGGTTTTTAATTTATACATATTTTAAATGTCTTAAGGGATTCGACATTAGAACAAATATTATTTTGCTCACTATTTTCATTTCAAATGTAAGCAACTTACATTTCAACTACTTGAAAATTGTGTTTAAAAAATCTCAAACAGTATCGTTTAACAGTTTATATATCAAAAAATTTGCATATCATTATAATTATATTTTTTCCGATATTTCGTTTACAACCTTATATTTTTCTGCTATATTTATATTAGAATTAATTTAGGTACCATTTTATCGCAAAACTGTACCGATAACTGCTAAAAACAAAATTATGTTGCAAAGTCAATCCAATCAGTAAACGGAAATGTCAAAATATTTACCTTAGAACATTAGTCACCACCTTTATTTTGGCATGCAGATACCAGGTAAAACAAAATGTTTTAATTGTAATTAAAGGTTTGTATGCTAATGGACTGTTTAAGTACAAACTACTTCCTTTCTTTCAACTTTTATTAGTATTTGGTAATGTTGGAGTGCATCAGAAGAGAAATGTTATTTTTATATACATAAATAGATAAGAAGAAAGTATATTTGCTAAGCAATGCAGTATTTAATTTAGCTGAAATTTAATTTTATTTGCCATTTGTATTGCACCGTTTTCTGTAAGTTAGTTGCCCATTTCGTAAGGTTTATTTGACTTTGGAGAAAATATATCGCCCGTATCGATCTGTGGGGGCTTCTTGGGAGTAGGTTAATTAATATTTTCTCAGGCACACAAATTAAATTGGCAAAATCTTAATTTTTATTTTTAATACGCTTTGCGTAAATATTTCTCGAATTAAGATATCTCCTCGCGTCGTTTAATTAAAAACGTTTCGTAAAAATAATTATATTATGACTTTGATGTCGCCACATAACTGGTTGATATCGCAGAAAACAAGTGGTTTCTTCGTACAATGATCTCGGATTCAAATTATAGCTGGATATTAAGATCGCTGGAAAAATTTTATGTCACAGATAGTGCGGATGCTTCACATACTGGGTACATGGGGCAATACCGCCTTTTGTGGTCGCACTCAGTTCGAAACAGAAAGATATTTTATTAATTATTTTTTAGTAAAATTGATGTTTCTATACAACGTTAATCAGAACTTATTTAAAAAAAATTTGACTGTCTAGGGAACTCCTACGAATACAATTTTGTACAAAAATTAAAAAGGGCAGTTCAAAATTGATATAAAAATACACTTCTGCAGGGCACTGGAAACTGGTGTCCAATGTAAAACCTGATAAAGCGAAGCATACAATCGGCGATCAGGTAAAAAATTCACCAGGAAAGAAATAAATTACATTTTATAACACCAATTTTATACAACAAATTCAACTGCTTTTGCCACTGTTATTGATTATTAATAGAATTAATTTGTGGTTTTAATTAATAAAATAGTTTGACATGCCTGATGTTATAACAACAAAATTTTGGGCTATAGTCTGTTTAGAAACGAAAGAGAGTAATAAAAGCTTATTATGTATGCAAATCGTAAATAAATGTAGTACTGGTGCTTATATTCATTATTTTTATATTATGTATTATCGGTATAGATGAGGTGTACTTTTAAAAAACTTTGTGTGATCGAACCGTACTAAACTGTAGAAGGTAGCTAAAATTTAATCCCCGACAATCCGTCTTTGTCTATGCGGTTTCAATTTCTCGGTTCATTTCTCTTATAAGTAAACAATATAAAAACAGCATTTCAAAACTAGAGGCTACTTTAAGCATCATAACCGGGTTAAGAGGGTTTCTAGTAATTCAAATAAAATTTTTCAATATTATTATCAAAATTTTTATTTAAATTTAATGAATAGACGTTTATTCCACACAAAAATGAGTAAATTTATTGTTGTATAAATGTACAATAAAGAAAATAAAAAACTAGGTATATTAAAAATCATCCTCTAAATATTCTGATGAATTATCTTCGTCTCCTAGATTGATAACGATAGATTCCACAGTAACGTCAATTAAATTATCGAGTTCCCACATTTTCTCCTCTTCTTTTTGTACATGATGTATACATCTTTGCCAGTTATCTGCAGTTACTCGTTCCAAGGAATTGTTTAACAAAATTTTCACGTCACTTAATTTAAACGTCGTATTATTTCGCGCTACATCTCCTTTTACCTGCGCCCAGACTAATTCGATTGGGTTAAGTTGACAGGGATAAGGTGGTAACCGTAGTACCGTTATTTGGCGATTTGTTGCCATTTCATCGATAACATAATTTTTCTGATCTTTATTAAGATTGACAAGTGTCAAAAGTTCCTTTTTCACCATATTTGTTTCGAAACAAATGTTTTTCCGGATAACCATTGAATTATATCGGCTTTCCTCCAAGCAGTCGTAGGCGTCCGCTCAGTCTGCCGTGAATGGTACCTAGCATTATCCATGACAATTACAGACCCCGCAGGAATAGATACTGTAATCTTATTCATTTTTTGTTTCCTTTACAAGTCTGTAGATAGTCGATTTTCCAATCCCTGTTATTTTGGAACACTTTTCCACGATGTCGTCAACACTGTTGGTAGGATGTTGGTGTTTCAATGCATTAAATACATTTAATATAATAATTTTTTCATTCTGAGACAGCGCACATCTTTTCACGGGTTTAGCAGGTACGTAATCTGATAAGTTCGACATTTTACCCAAACAATATTATATCCACTGGCACAATAGTCACCAAACACAGGTCGAATTTTACTCTACTGTACTAGCACGTCTTCGTATATTCAGCTCTAAGACTGGATTGATCTGTCACAATACACTGGCTCCTGCCCTATGATATGCTAATGTACACCAATTACCTGTTAGCATTAGTGTTACCCGAAATTACCTGAAACGAAATATTACTACGCCCATGGCCGGTTCTTATCTCAGGGTTTTATTACTTTCTTTCATTTTCAAACAGACTATAGTCTTACAGTTTCTACAAACTAACACAAATGTTTCTGCTTGTTGTCCGTTTTGAACTTAAGTTATTGGCAACAGCTATGATACGTTTCCATAAATCATCAATATTGCCCACATCGATACAATATACTTCATTTTTTAAATATTCCTACAAAAATTAAGTCAAAATGATTTAATGAGGAGATTGTAGCGGCCATGGTACCAGTTTTCCTCGTAAAATCCCTTGGTATTAATGCTGGAACACGCTGTACATGGTACGGATATAATTGAACCTTATGTACGCCACTGTTGCAATAAGTCGTGGACGCCTTCGACCTCCATCTCATCCATGATTCGGTTGCAAATTTTCCGTATTACGCCTGCGTTTGCACTACACTTGCACTCACTGCATACCGTTGTGAAAGTTGCTGCATTTGGCACATGTTTACCGAAAAATCGTTCTGTTAAAGCATTTTTACTTCACCAACGATATCTATCAACTGCGAGTTGCTATACATGTAAGCCATTTTTGATATTGGAAAAATGTAAATACCTGCATCACAAAAACGTTAATAAGATAAGTAATCCGATATTATCCCAGTAGTCCAGCGATGTAAAGGTTGAAAATGCTTGTATCTTACAAAAATTGATGCATCTATTCCCAAATTTTTTTAGATAAGTTCTGTATCACCCCGTATAGGGTGAATCTGGGTGAAGTAGGTTTTTTAACACGACATAGATCTCATAAAACTAATACAGAAATTAAAAATGAGAGTGACCTAGAGTGATTCAAAGTTAGTTTTACTTTATGATTCCGAGAATTGAATGTTCTCGGCATTTTTTAATTTCACAAATTTCACTTTTAATTTCCGTCATTAATTCATGGTCAACTCTGATTACACTCGAAAGAATTATAATCTCGCAAAGCAGAAATAAATAAATTGCGATATTACAATTAGAGACGTTTTTTCATTAGAAAGGAGCGTAGAATAAATATGTGGCATCTTCCAAAACTTACATGCTGCCAAACTTTTCAACAGATCCTATAGATACGCCACTGTCTAGTTTTTAAACATGTCTCATCGTCAATATGTCAAGCTTAAGAAGCTTTCTACATTGGAAAAGAAATAATAAAAATCAATTTAGGGGTTACGCGTTTACGGACCTCTAGTTCCATTAGATAGTACTTTTCTATCATTTTCGATTTGTTTTTGAACGCACAATAAATAGGACCACCCTATATATCATCAGATGCTCGAGAAATAAAGGTTTCAAGTTGTTCATTTAACAAGTCTTTTGGCTCCCTTGGTTTATAGATGTTATCTTGACTTTTCATGAAGACATGTAATTTAAAATATTTTGATATACCTATCAATGTTTTCCTTTGTACTAAGTGTTGCTTGCAATATGGAGTAATTTGACCATGTTGTAATCATAATAATATTTTCGGAGGTCGTACTTTTTCAAGGCAATTAGTCTTAAAATGTTTGTAAGCGAATTCGTCACATCGTTCGTTATTTGATAATAAATTTAAGGTCTCTTTTTTTGCAGCTGCTACTAACTCTGGCGATGTCCTGGACATTTGAACATCATCTTCACTGTCCATTTTAAATATATTTTTCTATATATTTTAGCACTCAAACATATTAAAACGAATTTGACATTTATCAAAACAATAAACAGTGATTGTCAAGGAAATGATTTCATAAGCAAATTAAGAATTTCTTAATCCATGTTAATTAATATTGTTTACGATTTCAGAAAAAATAGTATGTGTACCTCGTAGGAAAAGCACATTTCCGGATTCAATGGCATGAATAATTGAAATAAATCTGAAATCAAGCAAAAAATCAAAGTTTTCACACATACTCAGTTTTTCGTTTCGATAAACTTTTCTTAACAATATTTTGTTATATTGCATCAATAAAGAAACAGGACTTTACTGGTGAATAAAATCAGTTTTTTTTCCAAATTAATTTGATTTTTTTTGTTAATAATTTCATACGCCTTTATTTCAGTTAGTTTTGAGATTTCGAAAGAAACGTTACAAGACAAGTTTGCTTAGTTTTTTAAGGTCTATGTCGTGAAGAAAACCCCTGCAGAAATTTAGTAACATATCATAAAATGTCAAGGTGTATTGAATATTTTCTAGTTTCTTTTATATATATAATGTCTAGATAATGTAACGAATACTTTTATTGAACATTATTTTCGATTTATATTGGCAGAAAGAAAACAAGCTATGTTGGAGACGACGTACTGTTAGGGAATCGCAATAACAAGTATATGCGTACTAATAAGCAATATGAAATACCTATCCAAGCATATTATTTTTTATATATGCAAATTTTTGTCAGAAAACGGTATGTGTATTGGAAACATATAATCTTGTACAGCTCAAGGAATTTTTAATATGCTATTATTGAATTCAATTCGGCGGATAAAATTTCTCCCCATAAAATTAGAAACATTGTGATGTGCCTTTGATTTTCCAAATCGATTCTTGTGTAAAAATTAGATTTTTTTGTATAATCGTTTTCTCACTTACAGGCCTTTTGAATTTCATTTTCTCTAATTATTCCTTCGATATAATTTGCATATCGACACATTTAATTGTGATTATAAAATAATTTCTTTCAAGTCATTCCATAATCTAAATGAGTCTGCACTTTTTTGAAGAATATTAATAATACATTATGCGTCTTAATTAACGTAAATTGTTAAATAATTAAGGACTTTGCCTTAAACCTTTTTTCTAAATAAATTAAACATTATACAGGGTATATGCGGAACTTGAATATATATATATATATATTTCGTATTTAAACATGATACACCATAGTGGCCGGTGTTGATTTCGATAATACCAAGGTTCTAGCAAGAATGGAGCATAAGGCAAAAAGAATAATTAGAGAAGCCATCGAAATTGAAAAACATCCTCAAAATCTAAATACACGTGACGATACCCAAAGATTACCAACAGCTTGGAAACCTGTCCTGGAAACCAAGAAGATGGATGTTAGTTCGTAGGCTTCCATGGGTATTATATGTGGTTGTAAAATTTCTCCGGGTTATATATATATATATATATATATATATATATATATATATATTTATATATACAGGGATGGCCAGAAGTACGGAGTAAAATTCATATCTTTTGAATGAGTAAATTTTTTTTAAAACGTCGAAACACGTTACCTGATCTTGATTTTTTCGCATCTTTCGGTTATATAATAATTAAATTTTCTTCAACCCCCTAACCTCCAGCTACCCCTACTTTTTTTTCAAATAGGAACATAAGGTATGAGGGGACTCGTTGAAAAGCTTATAGAAAACCGAATCCAGCCATACCAAATAAACAAGTTTTATGTTTTCAATAACAAGTTTCTTTTCATTTGGAAATTGAAACAACTGAAACTGAAAATGTTCTCCATTCACTATTAAGCGTTCTCCAAGATAATAGTAAAAGCTATCCACAGTATTCCGAATGACTTCAGCGGGTAAATTATGCATCTCCGCCCTAATCTTGTTCTTTAAATTTTCAATATTATCCGGTCTGTCCTGGTAGACTCTTTCTTTCAAATATACCCAAAGAACATAATCCAGGAGCGTTAAATTGGGGGATTTTGGTGGCGATTCAACTGTACCCCGTCTACCAATCCAACGATTTGGAAACATTGCATCTAAGTATCTTCGAACGTCAATACCAAAATGTGGGGGAGCGTCATCTTGTTGGAACCAAATTCTTTCATTCGGTATATCTGGATCAATTTCATGAGGAAAATTCACAGCTAGAGCAGGCATCAGGTCAAATGTTAGGAAATCCAGGTGGCGTGCGGCAGTAAGATTTTCTTCAAAAAAGAATGGGCCCAAGATTCTGTTGTAGATGATTCGTGCCCATACATTAACTTTCTGTGGGTGCTGCGTATGCGATTCGCATGTTCAGTGTGGATTTTCATGGGACCAAAAGTGATAGTTGTGCCTGTTAACCACACCATTCAAATAAAACGTAGCTTCATCCGAAAAAAGTACGCCTCGTTGAAAACGATTATTGTCGTCACACCTTCACAACATTGTAATCGCCTATCATAATCGCCTTCCAAAAGCTCTTGGACAAGATATTCCTTCTAGGGGTGGTATTTCTCTTGTTTCAAAACCATTCGAATTGCAGTTTGAGAAGCATCGTGATTGCGGGCCAATGAAACAGTTGAAATATGAGGATTTTCAACAATTTCTAATGCATTGTTTAATTTATTTTCTTCATTCAAAGCACGTGTCCGTCCAGTTTTGGGCAAAGTCTTTACTGTACCCTGTTCCTCAAATTTGTGAAATATTTTACTAACTATCCCTTGCAAGATTTGGTTTTCGAGATATTTTACTTCAGTCTGACTTCTTATTTTATCTTCACATCCAAGCAATATTAAGATTTCGATACGTTGCCTTTCCGGCAATACCGTTGCGATTCAGTAAATAACTTGATTTTGACACAATAGTAACGTTTCGAACTCCAATTTACAACTAAAGCGAACAATTAACAAGAAAACCTGGCAAGTAAGTGATATCAAAAAAACGCAACATAGAAAAGATTTTTTTGCGTTAGCAGTGATAGGTACAGTTTCAAATTATTTATTTTATTCTGTGCAAATTAATGGAAGATAACACTGAAGATAATAAAATTTTATTTCACTTGTTAACTAGGTGTTTTATAGAACCCTAAAACCTTGCTATTGAAAACATAAAACTTGTTTATTTGGTATGGCTGGATTCGGTTTTCTATAAGCTTTTCAACGAGCCCCCTAATGCCTTATGTTTTCATTTGAAAAAAAAAAAAAAAATAGGAGTAGCTGGAGGTTAGGGGTTAAAGAAAAATTAATTATTATATAACCGAAAGATGGGAAAAATCAAGATCAATTAACGTGTTTCGGCGTTTAAAAAAATCACTCATTTAAAAGATATTAATTTTATTCCATACTTCTGGCCATCCCCGTATATACAAATATACATATACAGGGTTAACTATGACTAGGTATAAATATTTTAAGAGGAGATAGAAAAAAATAAGACAGAATCATCCGTCAAAAAATTTCTAAACTAAAACGAAATTTTTTGTTCGAAACTATATTAAACCCCTATTTATCGACGACTATTAGCGCCCCTTAGCGGCGAGGTTATTTATTTAACAAGTTTGACGTTTGGAGAGTACGGCATTCAGCGGATGGAAGACTAAATGGTAAAATTCGCTGCTCAAACAAGATTTTATAATTAAAGACTGCCACAGGAAGTTTTCTATTATCTATTAGCATTTCTTTCGTTCGATTTTCTTAGAATAAATAAGCATCTAAGCCATCTCGGAAAAAAGTTTTCACCCATTTTTTAAACATCGAGCTAGTATTCCGAAACATTTTTAAGCCTCCCTTAGCACGTGGTTAAAATTTTTGTACTTAGTAGTAGTTAATCCTGTAAAGTATGTTCCCAAATGTGGCACAGCACTCTTGTAAATTTATTTGTTGCTGATTTCTCGACAGAAAGTTATTCTTGATAAAAAAATTTCTTCAACTGAATATTTTTTATTGATAAAGCTAACAAGGAATTTATGAATTTATGGAATCTGTAATGTTTCGCCTCAATATGTATAACAAATTTTTTATGAAAGATATCCAGTTGCGATTGTAACTCGTACAGCAGTTAGCAAGAATACTAAAAAGATAAAAAAGGAATACAATGATGGCAATGCTGCTACTGTTGTAGTTATGATCTCTAAAAATAAAATTTAAATATTATTACGGAAAAGAATTTAGTATAGGCACGACAAAATCCATCTATTTGAACCAGTATTTAATTGTAAATTATTTCAAGTAGAAGAAGGTAGTCGAACTTGGACTTTTGTTTAATAAAGAACGAAAAAATGATTGAAAACAGTTTTTTTCTTCAAAATATTTTATTTACTAACCAATCAACATTCTCAACCAATAGAGTGGTTTTCTTACAAAATTGTAGTTACTGACCTAAATCGAATCCAAATTATTTATTAATAATTTATAGTAAAAAATCCAAACGTTGCATAACGTGTCATACAATAATTGGACTTTACTTTCTTGGAAGAAAGTCTTTATCAAAATTTGTATTTGGAAATTCTCAATATTTTGTTTTTGCAGAACTAGATAGCGAATATTTTGTATTTAGAAATTAAATTTTAACAAAGCGAATGTCCTGCCCATTGCACAACTCTAGTCAGAAACTGGCTTGATGTTCACTTTCCTAACAAGTGGTTTTGACGCTATAGACCAATACTTTGGCCTGCGCGACCACCCAACCTGTTCCATTATATCGTATCTCATGTAGGTGGACTAAAGCAAAAAATATATTCAAATGATTTGGTCGACAACATTGATTTTGAATCAGTGTTGTTGTCGTCTGTATACAAAGCTGTAGAAGAAGCTTATAAATACATCTATTATTTGGAGGTCCACAAGTTCAATAGCATTTACATTTACTCTTATTAATATCAGTTCTAATTTGTTATTCTTATCTCGATTTTTACAACTATTTTAATTAATTAAATCAGAAATAAAGATTGCATTGTTATTTATAATTTTTATCTTCTATTTTATTTTTTATTTTATTTCTTATTTTATTTCTTATACATGCTTGATACACAAGAAATTTTTGCACATATCCATGATTAGAGAATAAAAAAGTATAATAGTTAAAACATACCTCTAAATACATGCTAAATATAAAATATCATAAATACAAGTTAAAATGAAATACAAATGTAACAATTATAAAAAAAGAAAATAGAATACATACAAACAAAAAACAGAAATCATATAAATTCACTAAAATCACAGGTAAAAACTCATCAAAGGAGTAAAACGTTCGCTTTTATAGAAAATTCTTTGCTTTATTTTTCAATACTTTTATGTTAAGTTCCCTCACATATGGAGGCAATGCATTGAAAAACAATAAACCCAGTTCCAAGTTCGTTCCTTTTCTGGTTCTTTGGAGTCTAAAAAATCTATCAAGGTCATTTTTTCCTTTTAATATCATAAGAATTACATCGACTTCTATTATGAAAGAGGTACTGATTATTTTTAACGTAGAGAAGACATTAGAAAATAAGTATAGTAGATGGGACTGTAAGAATGTATAAATCAACAAAATAATTTCTGCAATCGAGTCTGTATCCTAGGTCAGACATAATACGTATGGCCTTCGCTACAAGAAAAAAACTAAGGATATCAGGATGTCATAAGATATAACAGATTGAATGAGGCTGCATTGCATCGAGAAGCATGGGCTTCTAGAGTATTCGATTTTACATCACAACAAATACCATATGGATATCTATCAATTAAATAAGAATACAATAGAGATACACTATCCATCGAAAATTGATAGTAAGAAAATGTATTTAATAAGATCTCATGTGGAGCACAATCGAAAGCTTTATTCAAATCTAAGAACTGGGAACTTACATATCTTCTTTCTTCAAATCCGTTAGCTACATGAGATACCAAACGATCAATTACTAGTTCAGTTGATAAATTGTTTCGACGTTAAAGATGTATTTGTTTGTCAAATGTGATTATTCCTCGTTCTTCACTAAACTAAGCTAAATGTATTTATTGAGTTTTCAGACAACATTGTTATATATAAAGTCGTTACAAAAATAAATAAATATAATCAAGTATAACTTTTTCTCGAAAAATCAGCAACAAAAAAGTTTAGAACAGTGCGGTACCCCATCCCGAGACATAATGTATAAAACATAGTGTCCAATTAAGTCGGCACCATATGGGAAAAATGGGCTTTTATTATTAATTTTATGAAAAAAAGTTATTCTCGATAAAAAGTTCTGCATAGCCTAAAACCCAAACTGAGGTAATCAGATTTAAATTTTTAGCAGTCGTATACGAGGTATGTCGAAAAATGTAAATTTTGCTTAAGAGTAAAGTACCTACCTTAGTTGTTATAATATCGACAATCGTTATTAAGAAAAATTGATCCTAATTGAAAACTACGGTCAGATATCCAAAATTATCCATCTACCATTAAAAAATAAACAAATAAATTATAATTTAATTTTACAAATCATAAAACATTAAAGTTATTGTTGACACTTCCATAAGTCTTAAATGTATTTAAAATACTCTTAACTGTTGAATGTTGAATATTTCTATTCGGATCTCTGTTATTAAAAATCACTGCCGCTTCTCGATGAGTTTTATAAAAACTATTTCAATTTTTTCCTCAGATGATAATAGAGCTGCCATTTCTTGTGTTTTATAAATTGTAATTATCTCCCACAATCAAAACTATTTCAATTTTCTCCTCAGAAGATAATAGAGCTGCAATTTCTTGTATTTTATAAATTGTAACTAGCGTTTTGACATTTGCTGTCAAAAATTCATTGGTTTGTCAGTGCATCCAAGATTTAATGTCGACCTCTAGACGTAAATTATCAGTGCTAATACAGAGAAATTTGTAAAAATAGCAAAATCTGTTTTTTAATGGTAGATGGATAATATTGGATATTTGATCGTAGTTTTCAATTAGGATCAACTTTTCTTAATAACGACGATATTATAAAAAATAAATGTACTTTACTCTTGAGCAAAATTTAGATTTTTAGACATACCTCGTACACGGCTGCAAAAAATTGAAATCTGATTACTTCACTTTGGGTTTTAGGCCTATTCATCAATTTTTCATAAAGTCAATAATAAAAAAGTTTCCCACATGGTACCGACTTAATTGGACACAATTATATACAAATCATAATATAAAGTTTCAAACAATATTTATTTGAAAATACATTCTGACCACTTTGAACAAACAAATATTAAATTTATTATTACAGTAAGTCAAATACTTGGCCCTACGGGACGAACAAACTTAAATTAGCGAAACTACCACTTTCCAAGCCTCATTCGAGGCCTTATTTATGAGCCTATTGTGATGTTTACAGATATACGCGGCATTATTTATTTTGATGTTAAGCTGGTTTCCTAAATACAAAATATTTATCCTTACCCAAAGAGCTATTAATCTTTTATTATGGTCGCAAGGCCTTATTGATGTTCATGTTCATTAGCAATTGGTTTCTTAATGTTGTTATTAGGCCATTAAAGTAGCTCTGATAATAAATCTCGTAAATAAATCTTTTGTAACGGCCGGAGAGTATTGAGTTTCTGGTCAGGACATCGCTATTTAGGAATATTGGATAATAAGTAATACTTTATTGGAATATACGGGGTATCCAGTTTGTACTTCAGTAAAACTGAAAAGGATGGGAGGAGAGAAGGAGTTTTACTTGTAAAATTAGTTGGAGTAGTTTGTTATAACGTTTTCCAAGATCGAATCTATTAAAGTTGTTACTCTGAAGGGTTTTTTAAATTATCTTTAAATTGGTTGAAGATAAAGATATCAAAATTTGTACATGAATTAGTATTAACTGTACTCGTATCTTAAGAAAAACGTGTAAACAGCTTTATTTTTAATATGAATGAAATTGATAAATTTGTCCAGGGGAGTCAAATTTAGGATGTACAAAACAATATTAAGGCGCTATATATCAAGGAAGATCTTAAGAAGGATCCTAAGGGGAAAGAAGAGGGTTATGTAATGGATCAGACACCAAAAATAAATGAAGCTGTGATATCCAGAAGAATGCAGTATCTAGGGCATCTAGAACGAATGGGAGATAAAAGGACAGTAATAGGGAGTAAGCTTAACTATGAGAAGAAAAAAGGTATATCGAGGAAGCAATAGAGACAGACTGTTGCAATACATCTAAGAGAGAAAAATGTAACGGATTGGAAAATAACACAGGGTGTTCGTAATATGAGTGACTCTATTTTGCTGGATGATGAATTGCATCAAACGTGGCAAAGTCGCTCATATACCTATCATGCCAGGATTTATACATAATAACGTGAAATAATACAAGTTATGTTCGTTACACTGGTTACAAGTGTTCAAAATGACTTACGTTGCTTTCGAAAAGCGTTTACAAACGTCTCGTACAGAGGGTTTTACTCTGATTCGCCATAAATTAACATGTCATGCAACTTTGTCATGGTTGCTATAAATTGTTTATGTACACTCACAATTATCAAGCAAGGACCGAAAAAAGAAACGCACTAGCCACAATGACTAATCATGCTTTTAGGTTAACAGCTGCGGGTGATAGATTGCACTGTTGTCGTACGTTACAGTTTTAAGAAACTTCAATTGTTTACTTCAATAATACTGATATAAAAACAAATTACTTTACAGGAGCGTTTACTTAACCTTAGTCTGCAATGTTGTAACACAGCTTTGAATATTATTGCAGTTGTATTTTTATTTTTGAAATCTATTTGTAGAAAAACTATTCGTTTTTAGACATTTTTTTCATAAGCGTTTTTTGTTGCTTTTGGTCAGATGTACAAGGACCCTTTAGTATCAGTACCTACTTATATTTCGGACACCCTGTATATAAGAAAGGTCTTTGATATGTTAACGGTTTGAAAACCCTAACTTTACCTTCATTTTCTCAAAAAATTTACGTTCTAACGATATTCAACTAATAGACTGTTTTCCTATTATTCCTTGGGATAAAGCGGTTGAGATATTTAAGTAATTTTATTTTTTATCGAAGTTTTCTTCAATTATACCATTCAAATTAACCACATCCACGTCACTGCTATTGTTAATCAAACGGTTTACAACTATTTATCAAGACACAGTTGATATTAATTCATGTACAAATTTAGATATCTATACAACGTATTGTCATGTAAAGAGGAAACTTGTAAACAATTGTCGTGTTCCATTTTAAGAATAAAAGTAAAAAAAGTGAGTCAATAGCCATGACGTTTTTTGAGAAATATAAGTTAATCGAATTAAAATGGGAAAGCTAAATGTCCTAAAATTAGTTAAAAAATGTTAAACTACTGCACATAGCTCTGATTTAATTATTATACCAGTATTAATATATTCATACTGCCAGAATCTCTATAAACGTTTACTTATGTACCTTTCATTATGTCATTAATAGTATTAGTACAATTAGTATTAATAATAATGTTATGTAATTAAAGAGCCCTCAGTATGATGATGAAACAACGGTAACACAGTAGTTATGAAATACTGTAAGGGATCTTTTACTAGTCAATTTGTATTCAAAAAACGAATTAATACTATTTTAAGACATTTTTTTTGGTTTAAACTATTTTCACAAGTGGTGATGGGGTAAGTAAGAGTGAAGTATGGCTTACAGCTAACACCCGGTGTCTAAACCAAAGGGAGAAAAACAGGAGTAAACGTAAACATACATTCCAGATGCATCCAAGTGTGTTTCTCTTACAGAGAACAATATGTACCTGTTTAAGAGCTTCTACCTATTTTCTATTTTCGGAACGGAATATGCAGTGGCGGCTTGTAAGTTCCATACCAGAAACGGTGGACAAATTTAGGTACAAACTGAATATTGAATAAGTTCACAAATATAATTGGGTAATTTTATTTTAAGTACCTACTACTGAAATATAGGAAAATGTCATGTCAGTAATGTAAAAACAAATTTGTAAAATCCGTTTCCGTAGTAGGCTACTATAACCCCATTACTTATATTATTAACGTTTTTATGATGCGAGTGTTTTTCAAGTGTCAAAAATGGCTTACGTGTATAGCACTTCGGAGATATCGTTTTAATTTACGGTGAAGTGAAAATGCTTCAGCAGAACGTTTTCCCGGTATAAATGTGCCAAATGCAACTACTAATACCGCGGTGTGAAGTAACTGCAAGTATAGTGCAACGCGGATGTGACATTGGAAAGAGTAACCGCAAAAAACCCCATTTTTCGCCCGTTTTTGCGTAGTGTGTAGCAAGAACGGGGAAGGTCGTCCAGAGTCTCCATTGATCATCATGAAAAATCTAGGTGAGCATAATTCGATTTTTCCAATATTTGTCCGATTTACCTCTACTTAAGGGGTGGATAATGGTCGATCAATTCTTGGTAAAAATTGGCGGGAACGTGAATGGCAAGGAAGAAATTTCTTCCAAAAATGCTCAAGGTCGAAAACACCCCTCGCGTGAGGGTAAAACCACCCCTATTGCCGATAGCAGACGAGGAATGATATCCACTTCATGAAGTACTTTGTTTCCCCCACTACCCGACAAATGATACGAAAGACGGGCCCCATAATTCGATCTTTTGTGAAATTCTGACCAGTTTTCCCCGACTTCAAGGGTGGTTTAAGTAGGGGTAAGTCGGGCAAATATTGGAAAAATCGAATTATGCTCACCTAGATATTTCCTGACGATCAATTTAAGCCCACGGAGACCTCTGTACAACCTTCCCCGTTCTTGCTACACACTACGCAAAAACGGGCGGATTTTGCGGTCACTCTTTGCAACCGAATCGTGGAAAAGATGGGGGTTCAGGTATTGCAGCAGTGTGGCGCATCATACACGAGGCTCAATTATATCCGTACCATGTACAGTTTATCCAAACATTGATACCAAAGGATTGGACGAGGAGGTCCGATACCATGGCCGCCACGATCACCTAACGTTATATCCTTTGGACTTGTTTTTGTGAGGATACTTAAAAAACGTTATTATTATTATTATAACTGGGCACTGTTCATGATTTACGCAAACGTATCATAGCTGCTGCCAATAACTTCGACGAGTTCAAATCGGACAAGAAGCAGAAACATTTGTGCCAGTTTGTAGGAACTGGGTAAGACGGGCCCAAAATGTTGTTGTTGTAACATTAGGTATATCAAACTATTTTATTAATTAAAACCACTAATTAATTCTCTTAATAATTAATAACAATAGCGGCAAAAGCAATTGAATTTGCTGTATAAGATAATTGTTATAAAATGTTATTTATTTCTTTCCTTGGGAATTTCTTTCAATGTCTTGTATTTTTAAATCATTTTCGATTTTCTTTACAAAATTTTTGTTTGTAAGAGTCCCCTGTACATTCGAATTTTTTTTTAGATAAATTCTGAATCACCTTGTATAATTTTTAATAATGAAAATCATTCTGCATTTGTCTCAAATAAACGGCGTTGCGAAATTTCTTGTTCACGATTTTCATAAAATGGCCTTTTAGCCTTCACTAAAAGACTTATTCGAAGGAGACTCACTAACTTCATTAACGCAAATTTTAATTACAAAAAACTTTTTATATCATTTTACATTTGCCACAGAGATAAGGTAACACTTTCAAGACCATCATTTTGTGTCAATCTGATAGCTGATCATTTACTTAACAAATGGTAAGTCCTTTATTTGCATTTAGATTCTACAGGGTGTTAAAAAAAGAGTGTAAAATATTTCAGGAGGTAATAGTATGAACCAAAATAAGCAGAAAAGTCTTAATAAACATGGCTCCGCAAAGTAACGGTTGCGGAAATATGGACCACTATTCGTTTTTCAAACATTTTCCAAACAAACCACATTTTTTGCCTCTGATTCAAAGGAATGTCTTCTAAAAACTCATACAGTTCTGCAGAAAGTTGAGGTAAGCGCCTGTTAATCGGTTTGGTAAAATAACAGGTCCTAGAAACCTGTCACCTACAATACCCATCCAAATGTTTAATGAAAAACGTGCCTGATGTCCAGATTCTAGGGCTAAAACATGTTTATTGAGACTTTTCTGCTTATTTTAGTTCATACTATTACCTCCTTAAATATTTTATAATCTTTTTTTAACACCCTGTATAAGTCAAAACTAATTTGCTATCGTTTCGTAACATGTGTAATGACACTATAATTTTTCGTTCTGATGGCGTACATAGTACGTGGTAAGAGAACGTGCTTTAAAATATCAACTAAGCGGGAAAGAAACAATTATTAAGTAATTTTGGCCTCCATTACAAAAGAGGCCCTAAATACCAGTTATTAAATGGCGTGTTTTATTTCCTTGGGCTTAATTTCCCTTTCTGGTTTTAATGAATTGAATATTTTGGTAAACCTTCCTTGTAATTCGTGTTGGGTTTGCGAAGCTCCAAGTACCTGCTCAACCGAATTAATTGCTCAATTTTAAAAAGGAAGAGAACGGTTTTAACTTTTTTTCTTGTAATTACAAGAGGGCTTAAATGATGTACAACTGATAAAGAAGATACTTTTAAAAAAATGTTCAATTACGTAAATGGTAAAATTATGTGGCTAAGCCTAAACTTGGTTGTGGCGATTTAGAACACTCTCATATATTTCCCTTTCGACAAGAGTATTTTTTATTGAGTGTATAAGGATGCCGCACACATTCAGCGGATGATTGGATTATATACGGTGATTTAGTCATAAGGTTATTAATTTTAAGCACATGTCGCCCTAATAAAGATAGAAAATCGAAAAAAAATTTTTCTCGACCTTTCAGAAACTAAGCAAAGTTTCTCATAAAAATCGATAACACGCCACTCTTGACCGCTATGTGGGTATTTTAGTAAAGGTATTTTCACGTTTTGCTAGGTAAAGAGTAACCGCAAAAAAAAAACATTTTTTCGGCCGTTTTTGCGTAGTGTGTAGCAAGAACGGGGAAGGTCGTCCAGAGGTCTTCGTGGGCTTAAATTGATCGTCATGAAAAATCTAGGTGAGCATAATTCGATTTTTCCAATATTTGTCCGACTTACCCCTACGTAAAGGGTGGAAAATGGTCGATCAATTCTTGGTAAAAATTGGCGGGAACGTGAATGGCAAGTAAGAAATCAGGGATGTTCTTCCAAAAATGCTCAAGGTGAAAAACACCCCCCCCCCCGCGTGGGGATAAAACCACCCCTATTGCCGAAAACCGGCGGCAAATGATGTTCCCTTCATGAATTGCCTTTTTTGTGCCACTCTTCCTTATAACTCCAAATGATATGAAATACATGCGCCCATAATTCGTTCTTCTGTCGGATTCTGATCAGTTACCCCTACTGAAGGGGTGGAAACCACCCCTGAAACAAGAAAACAGAAAAAATGGTCACCAAAATCTGGGTAAAAATTGGCGGAATTCCACATGGCAAGGGTAACATCAAGAATGCCCTCCTAAAAATGCTCTAGGCGAAAAACACCCCCCGCGTGGGAGTAAAACCACCCCTATTGCCCATAGCAGATGGGGAATGATATCCACTTCATGAAGTACTTTGTTTCCCTCACTACCCGACAATTGATACGAAAGACGGGCCCCATAAATCGACCTTTTGCGAAATTCTGACCAGTTTTTCTCGACTTAAAGGGTGGCTTAAGTAGGGGTAAGTTGGGCAAATATTGGAAAATCGAATTATGCTCATCTAGATTTTTCATGACGATCAATTTAAACCCACGGAGATCTCTGTACAACCTTCCCCATTCTTGCTACACACTATGAAAAAACGGGCGGATTTTGCGGTCACTCTTTCCATTTCTCTGCTCCTCAGCAATCGCCGACAATTTTCTTTATTTACAATTGTTTTTATTACCAAATAAATAAATATTTATGGTAAAATATCTTATTCATTCATGTGTCTAGGTAAAAAAGCTCTGTTTACTCCTTGTCGTTGAGTACACAGTAAAAACTAATTTATTGTACCAATAATACGGTAGGTCAAGGTTCACTGTTGCCGGATTGCTTATCACTGAATATCTTCGACTATTTCTTTGTTAACAACACGATGATATTTTGTATTACTCAGTTAGTATTTAAATACGAAAAACGGTTTAACCTCTTTTAATAATTTACCAGCGACTATTGTCTATGTTATCTCACTATTTATGTAAATGGTTACTATTTGATCCGTTGGAGTTTTGTAACTCGAATTTTAAATATTTTTTAAGCTGGAACTTAATATGTTAACTGCATACTAAAAAAGAATTTGTAACATTCATAACATATTTTAATAATTTAAATTACTATTGTCTGAAGTGTGCAAGAAAAAACGTTCTTTTATAAAATAGTTAACACAACCGTTTATTTACGATGTCAAATATCTACTGGCAAAATATTTAAATTTGGCAACGTTGCATCAGCCCGACACGGAGTTGAACTGGGAGCTGAGAATGAACCGAGATCGTGAACGGTCAGTGACAGTCTGATAAGGGGGTTTAAATAATGATTGAAAATATTTTTTGTACAAAACTGTTAAAAGTGGGCTTTTTAATTGTCATTTTTGATGTTAAAAATGTTATTTTTTGACACGCGTGTTAAAAGTAAATCAAAGTTTATTTAAATTTTGTTTTGAAAATTAATAAAACGTATTAACAAACGCATGAACAACTTTTTATTTTAAATAAGTACAAACCAACATTTTAACTAGTTATTACTATTAACATTTATAGTAGAATTAGAACAATTTGAAATTGTAATTCCCTGCGGGGTCATCATACTTAAGTTGGTTTTACTGTCAACATGTGTGACACATCTATTTTCTGTAGAAATACTACTGGTAGTACTGATGGTCTTGCTAATAGTTGCAGCAGTAAGTATTTGGCACGCAATTTCCTTCTTCTGTTCCAGTGAATTTTCTATGTAGCCTTCAGCTACCGTCGAAGATTTCCATCCTCCATGTCTCTTGATGGTAGTAAGATTTGCACCAGAATCTGCTAACAATGTCGCCGATGAACGACGAAAACAGTGTCCGGTGTAGAGTTGAGGATTTGGTAGATTCAAGAACTCTGCAATGTCGGCATGCATTTTACCAAATATGTTAATTCCGACTGGATTCTTCACACATTTATTCTTCATATATTAAAAAAAGTCGTCTATGATCAGCGTTGGGTGGCCGGAGTGCCATATACTTTCTAAAAAGTTTAAATAGAATTCACCAACAACACTGAAAGTCCGAGACACTTTCATTTTAGTATCTGGTATGGTCACAACAACCGAAGTGCCCAAATATTCGATATTATCGATGGTCATCTGACACAATTCCTCCCGGCGACACGCCCCGAAGACACCCACTATTGCTGCGACTTTCATCATCAGATACTTTTCGTCTTCTGCTTCTGTGAGAAATTTGTCGATATGGGTCTCGTCAAAACTTTTGACTTTTTTGCTTGATATCCTTCACCCTTCCGTTTTAAAAAAAGCAATAAATTTATAATGTTTGCATCTTGATCTTGCTTTATTTTTAACATAGTTTTGATCATGTAATAATTTGACCACAGCGTTGACGATTTCCATATCTTGACTTTTCCTCAAAATATGCCAGTAAAACACTTTCGTTACATTTCCCAGGGACCTTTTTAATGTTGCACCATTCCGAAAAGCGTCTATAAGCGATTTCGTAGTGTTCCTTTGATTTCGCCGGCAATAATTCCAATGTTGCTCGACTGGCGGCTTCTTCGATTTCAGCAGGGATGGATTCGTTACGCTCATTATCGAGATTATTCATTATACTTATAATATTACTAGAAAATTCTGTCAATATTTTTGCGTTTTTTCCGTAACTAACAACAGCACTGGTTGCTACGAAAATTTTGGTTCATAAACATTGCGATCTGTGTGGTATTTTTTGATTTCTTATTTTTATTGAGTTTAAAGTTCTTCCGATTGTTTTGTAGAAAAAATAGTGTTATACGTGTTAAAAGTTACTTTTAACACGTATATCATAAATAGCTATTTTCTTTGACGAACATATGCATTCAATTTTTTTTAATTATGTACATATTCGTATTATACTCATTTTTCTCTATCTTCACTAAACAAATTATGACACTATGACTGATGATTATGATTGTTGCTTTAACAAACTTAAATTGATTCAGTGATGAGAATCAGATCTTTGAATTAAAATCTAACATATTTTTTAAATTATAATTCCTAACGTCTATAGAGTACAATAATGTTTCAAAAATATTAAGTAGCAGGTCCACACGTGTGGCAAACTGTGAGAGTGTCGTTATACAGTCAAATCAGAACGTCCATTAGTCACTTAAGATGCTGGAAAGTGTGGCAAACTTTTTTATATCGATATAAAAGCGCGCTTTAAGAATTTTTAATATCAGGAAGTGTTGGTACTTTGTTCCGTATGAATGGTTGGCTGATCGGAAAGCTGCGTGGTGCATGAATTCTAGTTTTGGATTGACGTAATATTTTGAAATGCCTAGAAATAAGAAAGCAGCAATTTTTAAAGAAATACCATTAAAAGACAGAGATGCGAGAAAGTACTTTTGGTATATTTTATAATGATTTCGTTTGTACTATACTGAATTCACTTTGATATTTCGCAAAGGATAACATTTTGATAAAAAACTAAACGAAATATTGTTTTGCTTTTTAATAGTACATATTGAGGTGGAAAGTGTTTATTCTTTTCGAGAGAAAAGAAACTATTTCTCGAGACAAGAATGAAACTTTTCACCGAGGCTTGTATACTATTTTATTTACAACATTTTAAATGCAAGTCACGGTTTTTGTAACAAAAATAATTACGTGAGAAATTAACAAAGTAAGATTACTGTATAAGCAGATTACAGAAAGAAAAAAACGTCAAACAGATAAACTTAAATTATTTTTTATATATTTTTAGTTATTAACAATATTGTGTGAAACTAACTACTCTGTAGACTAAAGCCCCAACCAGCGTTGATTACACCCACAATATCTACCCATATATTCTTTATTATTAGTTTTTGTAACATTTTTTACTGTATTAGAAAGGTATTTCAAGCTAATATATATCAAATCTCCTACAATTCATATCAATGAAGTCTTATTTATGTATGTTCTCTGATACCAAACATCTACGTATGCTAATGAACAATTCCACAGACAAAGCTCTATTCAATAATTATCTAAATAAGATAATCTAGCTAAATTTACTAACCTGGTTTAATGAAAACGCTCTATAAATATCTAAGTTCACTCTTGAAAATGTGGGAACTCGAAAATTCAACCACAATAGATGAGATTTGACCTATTTCTGCATTTTTAGGATTGCTTCATCAGGTGGCCTCCTTTAAGTTGAGTCAAATATCTAACTATAAATTATATAGTATAAAATTATTATACCAACATATTAAAATTATTTGAAATTAAATGTCGACACTGTCAAAATTGATTAATCTGTCAATGAATTTAAACATCATAACGACTTACTAAATTAATAACAAAATCTTACCCTTTATGTAATCGTTTTTTATATATTTTTAGGTATTAACAATATTGTGTGAAACTAACTACTCTGTGGACTAAAGCCCCAACCAGCCTTGCATTACACCCACAATATCTACCCATATATTCTTTATTATTAGCTTTTGTAACATTTTTTATTGTTTTTTTACTGTATTAGAAAGGTATTTTAAGCTAATATAAATCAAATCTCCTACAATTCCTATCAATGAAGTCATATGTATGTTATCTGATACCAAAAATCTAGGTATGCTAAGGAACAATTCCACGGACAAAGCTCTTTTCAATAATTATCTAAAGAGATTAATCTATCTAAATTTACTAACCTGCTTTAATGAAAACACTCTATAAATATCTAACTTCACTTTTGCCAGTGGGAATATGAAAATTCAACCACAATAGATGAGATCTGACCTATTTCTGCATTTTTAGGAGATTTAATTTATATTAGCTTAAAATACCTTTCTAATACAGTAAAAAATGTTACAAAAGCTAATAATAAGTAATATATGGGTAGATATTGTGGGTATAATTCAACGCTGGTTGGGGCTTTTGTCCACAGAGTTTCACACAAGATTATTAATACCTAAAAATATATAATTTTTTTTTATTGTATTAAAGACGTATTTTAAGCTAATATTGTATAACAAATCTCTTACAATTTCTATCAATGAAGTCATATGTATCTTCTCTGATACCATACATCTAGGTATGCTAATGAACAATTCCACAGACAAAGCTATATTCAATAATTATCTAAAAAAAAATAATCTAGCTAAATTTACTAACCTGGTTTAATGAAAACACTCTATAAATATCTAAGTTCACATCAATTATTGAATAGAGCTTTGTCTGTGGAATTTTTCAGTAGTAAATTAGATGTTTGGTATCAGAGAACATACATATGACTTTATTGATTGGAATTGTAGGAGATCTGATATATATTAGCGTAAAATACCTTTATAATACAGTAAAAAGCTTAAATTAGTTGCATTTTTGGTTTTTGAAGACAATGAAAGTCTTGAAAAACATTTATTACCTAAGAAGAGTTGTTCAAGGTATAAAGTTTATAATGTTTTGAAGAGTTAGTTTCTGAAACTATTGTGCTGGCATATTTTAGCGAAATTACCATAATCAAAAAACCATCGACCCTTTAGTCCATTTACTCAATGTTGCATACTACTTTAAATATTCAAAATAAAGCGTATATCTCCAAATTTTCGAAGTTATTGGCATTTTTGAATCAACAACATCTAAGATATGTATCTAAAAAGTGAAGCACTTTCTTTAGTAAAATCATTGCGGAAATTTTAAATAATGACCCTGATGATGTGCTACCTATAAAGGTTGCACCCATAATTGGTGTAAGTATCAGGTGCACTTCGAAGAGACGAACTGTTAAATGAAATAGATGTTAATATTGTGAAAAATAAGATTAACATCGAAATTCCAACATCAAAAACCTACCAGTCAACAGTATTTATAGTGAGTAATGTAGAATGGGTAATGTTAATTAAAACACATGTTACAGTTCGTTTAGACCTTCTAAATGAATACTTCGTTTTACAATTATTAAGATTCGGTAAAATCACTCGTCAGCCATTTGGCCCTATACGACAAGTGAATATCCCAAAAAAATTGCGATGTTTCTAAAGATTTCACTTTGTGAAACATACAAGGGACACGGTTTCTGAAGAACGGCAGCCACACTATTGGTAAATAGCGGTGGTGACATCTTCACTTGAAGAGATTAGGGAGATGGAAATCTTCCACCAGAGCGGAAGGTCCGTCGATAAGTCCACAGATTCTCAGGTTAAAATTGCTATAAAAATATCTGACAAAATGTCAAACTCCATTCCAAAGAAGTTACTATTTTTACGCAGGATGTTCAGTATGGAATAACAATTTCTGTGGCCGCTTATAACAATCGAATCTTACAATTAATTTAGTAAAATCATTTGTAAAACTTAATGTGAATAAAATTTGTTGATAATGTTGTAATGCACAATAAAATGTTTTTGAAACATTTTTTTTTATTCAATGAACGTTGACAATTACCTGAGTTGAAAGTGACTTTTGTGTGAACGGAAAGTAATCACTTTCCACCCTGGTAAATGTCAGAAATGTGTTCCTCTCAAACTTACTGTGAGCTTGACAGATAATGTCTAGTAGTTCAGAATTCTTTCACTTTTATTTAAACATACAAATATTCAAGCTGAACGACGTCAACATTTATTAGATTTTCCATCCACTTCCTTTTCTATATACATATGTATAACGTCTAAACTGAATTGTAAGTTGAACAAACTTTTCGTTTTAAAAGGAAAAACGGGAACGATACAGCAATTTCATTAAAAAACTTTTACAATAGGGTTTGGTTCAGATGTCGAAATTCTGCTGTGAAATCGGTATATACAGATTGATTTCTAAGGGTTGACAATAGCGAGGAAATTTTGAGGTCAAACCAAAAAGGGGAATACGAGTTTTTCTACATTTTTTTCAGATACTAATAACATTATGTGAAACTAACTACTCCTGCGCTGACCATTGTTAAATAATATCTACACAATATTCTTAATTATTAACATTTTTTACTGTATTTTAGCTTATATAAATCAATTTTCCTACAGTTTCTATAATGAGGTCGTATGTATGTTCCTTGATACCAGATATCTAGGTAGGCTAATGAATAATTCCATAGACAAAGTCCCATTCAATAAATATTCAATAAATAACGTACCTCTTCGTACAGGCAATCAGTCACAATAATTTTAATTGAGATGTAATTTTTTTTAGTTAGATAATTGATTTAATAAAAAACCTCTTATAATTAATTAAATGATTTTAAAAATTAAAATGTACTTATGAACATACATACAAGTCACAATAATATTAATGTAGATGTAATTTTTTTTAGTTAATAATAAAGGAGACCACCTAACGAAGAATTGCAGAAATAAGTAAAATGTTAGTTATTGTGACTTTCGTTAGTAATTTTAGTTAGATTAAATTTTCTTTTAAATATTTATTGAAAGTTGTGGAAAAAGATCTATAAAGGCGATTCAGAATTTATTCAAAACAATTATTTATCTTTACAAATTAAATTTCGTAAAAAAATTAAAAAGAGGTGTTCGCAAATGAAAAATACATTTCTGCATTGCACTGGAATCTGATCCACTGTAAAACTTGACCTTGCCTAAGGCAAAGCATGCAGTCGACAACCAACACGGCGGCAAATCGTAATAAAAGATGAACAAAAACAATAAAAAATTGAAAGAATTTTCCAAGGAAAGAAATAAATATAAATTTATAACACCTATTTTATATCAGCAAATTCAACTGCTTTTGTTAATATTAATAAAATTAATTTATGGTATTAACAAAATAATTTGAGATATCTTATATTAAAACAACTGTTCAAAATTTCGTCCACCGACGTGTAAACACATTTGGGTCCGTCTTATCCAGTTTCCACGAATTAACACAAATGTTTCTGGTTCTTGTCTGTTTTGAATTCGTAAGTTAATGGCAGTAGCTATCATACGTTTACGTAAATTATCAATAGTGTCGACTTCGGTGCGATGCACTTAATTTTTCAAATATCCCCATAGAAAGGATTTAAGTGAGGAGATTGTGGAGGCATGGTATCGATCCTCGTCCAATTCATCGTACCTTTGAACTTCATTAAGGTACAAGAACCACACTTGGCGTCGGGCAGTTAAGGACACATCTTCCAGAAGTCCAGGCAGATCATAAGGTATTCGAATCCCATTCACATGATTTGGTAATATGAATGGTCCAGAAAAGTGATCATCGACAATCCCTGCGCAAATATTGAAGGAAAACCTTTATTGGAACTGATCCCTTGTAAAAATAGCTTCATCTATAGCGAACACGTCAGCTGTAAATTTGGGATTTTGAGCATTTTGCTGCAGCAACCATTCACAAAATCTTATCCCTAAGGGATAATCCCTTGATATTAATGCTTGAACACGCTGTACATAGATATAATAGAGCCTCTTCTATAATACGCCACACTGTTGATTGGAATATTCGTTGTACTTGTTGAGTGATGTGCTTGGTACTTATTCAGGGATTTTCTTCAAAAATCTCTAAAATGTGTTCTTCAGCTCCTGCAATGCGCCGTGGATGGCTTGATAAAAGTAGCTGCATTCAGGGGCGTCGACTCCGTGGGTGCTCGGGTGGTCTAGCACCCACAAGAGGGAAATAGTGCGTGCCGAGCACCCACGACTATGAATATCTAAACTAATTCTCATTTTTAACAAACGCAATCTAAAAAATATACCTAAATAATATACGGTATACCTACGTAATACGCGCGCCTAGAAACAAACCTACCCGCTCTCAAGCACGCAGCGTGCCGGCCCGCCGCGCCACCCCCTCCCCACCCGTCTCTGCCACCGCTCGCATCACACCACACAGACACACACACACGCTTTCATTCGTTCTCAGTCTCAGATCAGACTAGCTAGCATCTAGTAAGCACGTGAACTGTTGTGATGGATAAGTGTGTCATTCGGAATCGTAAGGTACCTTCCACTAGTACTAGTAGTAGCTTTTCTCAGCTTAACATAGGTCAAGACCGAAACTTTACTTTTGAAAATTTATGTTCAGAGAAGAAAAGACGCAGTTATCAAATTAAGTGGCAATCAATTTTTCCATGGCTACTGTATGATGGATACATCGATAAAGTGTTTTGCGAAATCTGTAGAGAAACTATATCTAGTGGCGTTTCCACTCCAAAAAAATCATCAAGAGATGATGACTCCATTAAAGCATTCACTGAGATTTGTTTTTCTTCATGGAATAAGGCTTTGGAAAGATTTAAAAAGCACGAAATGTCTGAAGTTCACCGTTTTTGAGTTTTACACAAAGCCAATGCAGAACGTGGCGTCAATGTACACTCAATGTTATCAAAAAGTAAACTTGAAGATATGAAAACTGCTAGAACCGCTCTTGTGAAAATGATTTCTACTCTTCGGTTTTTAATGACCGTAGGCCTCGCCATAAGGAGCCATGAGGATGAAAATTCAAATTATAGTCGGTTATTGAAGCTGCGATCAGAGGATATTCCCGAGTTAAAGTCGGGGCTCTAGCGCAGTAAATATAAATGGTTGTCACACGATGTCACTAACGAACTGTGTACAATTTTGAGTCACGAAGTATTGAGTAAAATAACTAAACTAATACAAAATACTGTCTATTATTCTGTTATGGTAGATGAAACCAGTGATATTACCAATCACGAACAAGTCACATTCTGCTTTCGTTACGTGGACTCAAAGCTTAATATACATGAAACATTTTTCGGACTCTATGAAACGTCGTCAACCACATCTGAAATTTTATTTGAAGTTTTCAATGACGTGCTAAAAAGATTTGGCCTAGATATCAAAACTTGTAGGGGTCTATGTACAGATGACGCTACTAATGTTTCCGGAACGCATACTGGCTTTAAACCACGAGTTCAAGCTATCGAACCAAGGGCAGTTCATGTGCATTGTGTCGCACACTCCTTAAACTTGGTTGTTCAAGATACAATGAGAGAAGTGCCTGCAATAAGAGATATTTTAGTATTAAACGCCAAGCTTGTTTTGAATCCCTACAGGCAGCTGAGGATGCACAAAATCTTTCTGTACGACCGTTTTGCCCAACAAGATGGTGCTGTCGTATATCTTCATTGAAAACAGTTCTGGACAATTATAGTGTGCTTCTATGTTTTTTGAACAACACAGAAACTCAGAAAGATGATGCCGGTGCTAAAGCAAAAGGGTTTTTAACAAGTCTTCAGTCTTTCGAATCTCTATTTATTATTAAAATTCTGATAGAAATTCTTAGTGGCATTGAAGCTTTAAATGCTACGTTACAGAAGATGTCTCTGCATCTGCAAAAAGCTGTCGATAATATTAATACAGTCAAAGAAGTTATATCGTCCCAAAGAACTGACGAAAAATTTGAAAACGTCTGGAAATCTGCTGTAGATTTGGCTCACATTTTGGAATTGGATGAACCTAAAACACCAAAAATACGGAGAATACCTAAAAAGATAGACGACTCTACAAGTGAACCGCACACATTTTCTAGTCCAGCTGACTTTTATCGAAAAATGTATTTTGAAGTGTTAGATAAAGTCATAGGCTGTATTGAACAGCGCTTTTCTAAAGATACTATGGCACACTTGAGCAAAATAATGATACAAATGATTATGTGAAAAACTTTTATGGAGATGACTTTGATATGGATCGTTTGATTCTTCATCGAAACATGCTTTTAGGTATTGCGGAAACAAAAAATTACTAACTCAATAGTGTAGAGGATGCTGTTTCTTTTATAACTACTCATTGCGAATCTATCAAAGATATGATATACTCGCGACAAGAATTCAGACGACTTACGTCATACGAACAAATGAATAATTCATTATATTTTCATCAAAATATTTAAGAAACTGCCACTGATAGTAATAAAACTATATACTACACTAAAAGTTTGCATTATATATTGCACTAAATTGCAAAAAATGATTGTTGTTAACGCAACCAAATATCGAAAATTACGTTGACAATAAAAACAAATGTGCAACGTCAGTCGTGACGTAAGACGTCTGAATTCTTGACGCGAGTATACCAGAAGTCATCAAATTATTAAAAATCATTTTAACTATTCCAGTACCGACATGCACCGCTGAAAGGTTATTCTCAGCACTACGAAGAGTAATGACTTATTTGAGGAGTACTATGACTCAGAAAAGACTTAATAATTACATGGTAGTGCATGTAAACAGAGAAATAGCGGATGATTTGGAACTTGAAAACATTGCCGGCATATTTATAAATAGAGCAGTAGTTCTTCAAAATACGTTCGCATTGAATAAAAAATAATGTTTAAGATAACTAAGATATTTATTAATAAGTGCACATGTCAAACTGTTATGTAATGTAATAAATTATCTTTTTAAGCTTCCGTACGCAGCTTGGCTTTAATAGATTTGTGCGTGTGCACGGTGCAGCATTTAATACACAGGCGCGGCGGCGGCGGCGGTACGAAGTTCCCCAGGTCAGCTAGTACTGATATAAATAATAACAAAAATATAAGTAGCTCGGTATATCATTAAAAAAGCTGGAGCACCCCTGCACCCACGGGAATTTTAAAAACCCGGCGCCCCTGACTGCATTTGGAAATGGCTACCGAGAAATCGGTCTGGGTACAAACGAGAAGCTGCTAAAGCATTTTACCTCACCATAAATTAAAACGATATCTATCAACTCCTAGTTGTTGTACACGTAAGCCTTTTTGACATTTGAAAAACTATTGTAAACATTCTCGCAAAAATGTTAATACCAAAATCGTATTTGAGAGAGTGGTGTGGAGATAGAGCGCATAACGCGGATACTACAGTAGCTCAGCGATGTAAAGGTTGAAAATACTACAATTTCAATATATTTTTTTCTCATAAACTATAAGAATTTTATAATTATTTTTTTACGATATTGACTCCATTTTCATGACATCCATACTAAAATTTTTTTGATTATGAATCATGTTGTATAAATATTAAGTTTTAATATCCTTTTAAAAGGATAATTCTGAAATTTTCCAAACGTCTCGTATCTTATTATTTTCAAGGATAATATCTTTGAAACACTTGAATACAAAGGACAATGTTAAAAATAGCCGATTTTTGGCTTATCCGGGGGAACGCATAAATCATAAAAAAATCAATTGATTATTGTTAATTAACATTAGAAATGACCCAGAAATACGTCAGATAGCTGGGGAAATGTCGCTACTACCCCTAAACCTATATAAGCTACCCTTAAATAGCTTTAAATGGATAATCATTAATTATTGTTATAAAATTCGTGTAAAATGAAAAAAATGCTTGAAAATGATTTGAACAGACAGTATGTCAATATAAAAAGGGATAAATGACTGTAAAAGTGCCCATTCAATGGCGAAATAGCGCCAATTGTTCTCACTTTGCG
Source organism: Monochamus alternatus (assembly GCA_037114965.1). Lineage (NCBI taxonomy): Eukaryota > Metazoa > Arthropoda > Insecta > Coleoptera > Cerambycidae > Monochamus > Monochamus alternatus. The sequence goes on from CM073431.1 coordinate 23,571,985, forward strand.
AACGCGTACTGAAAAAATGGTAATTTATCCTTGCGCCCATTTTTCAGGTCGCAATAGTATAAATGAACCTTAAAAGTGATTTAAGCATTTTTTTCATTCTAAACGAATTTTGCATCAATAAATAATGATTATCTATTTTAAGCTATTTAAAGGCAGTTTATATAGATTTAGGGGTGCAATTAATATTTTCCCACTTACTTAATGTACTCTAGTATCAGTTTTTGCATTTTTTGACAGTAATCTATAATTTTTTTCTAGCAATAGGCGTTCCCTTGAACATTTAAGCATTATCTATTTTTGATGTCGAAGTAAGCTCACCATTAGCTTTTGAAAGTCGTTTTTTTAATTTTTAGGGGTGGAATGGACATTTTCACAGTTATTTATCACTTTTGATATTGACATACTGTCTGTTCAAATCATTTTCAACCATATTTTTCATTTTACACGAATTTTATAACAATAATTAATGATTATCCATTTAAATCTATTTAAGGGTAGTTTATATAGGTTTAGGGGTAGTAGCGACATTTCCACAGCTATCTGACGTATTTCTGGGCCATTTCTAATGTTAATTAACAATAATCAATTGATTTTTTTTATGATTTATGCGTTCCCCGTATAAGCCAAAAATCGGCTATTTTTAAAATTGTCCTTTTTGTCTCTAAAGTTTTTTTACTGAGTTTTGCCGTCTGTATTCCAAACCTTATTTGTGCTTGTTCAAATTATTTTTTTAAATAGTTAAAATATTCACGTAGTAAATGAAATAGAAAATTACTACGAAAACAAATACTGGCTATATCAACAACGTGAACGTATGGATCGATGTTGGAATAACAATCCTAAATACTTGAAAGATTAGCATCGTATTAGATCTGGAACATGTTGTTGTAACTTATCATATTGCAAAAATATTCAGTTACGCTGCTGTATCAAAATATAACTCTAAACGCACGTTCGATGTTTACTATTTTTTTTAAATCGAAAGTAGTACAAAAAATTAGAAGTTAAAGCGAAGAAGGCGTGAGAAATCATTATTGATCTGAAGTGACGGATATCAAATATTTAGCTTTGAAGTTCATAAAAACGTCCGAGGTCTTTGAAAAATTACCTCTCGTTTTTGCACTATTTACAACCTGCGAATTTATTTTTATTTTGCAGGCTTCTGAACCGAGAAATGCCGTATATTTTATATGTACAATTCATTTGAAGAAGTAAACACGTTCCATAAGTACGATGACATAGGATGCTACCATCTTATGTTAATAACATATTGTTGGCTTAGTATTTCAAATGTTTGTGGTTGCTACACTGTAAAAAAACTGCTCTGTAAGTGAGATATTCCCGTGTGTAATTTAGGATGTGTAAAATTTCCGTGTTAATAGTTTTATACACTATGGTGTTTTTATACGTTTCACACAAAATGTGTTAAAATTACTAGTATTATAATAAACTATACTGAATTTGTGCAATATTTGCCAGTGATGTGTTAAAAAGTACACCATTTTGTGTAAACTTAACACATTTCTGTGTTCTATACCCCTACTCCTGACTGGTTAAGCACAACTGTGCATCTGCAGTATATCAGCTGTCCTACATACGTCATTGCGCCATGTTGGTCGTGTAGCGTTATTGTGTTTAATTAGCTGTATTCAAATGGAGAACATTTAAATTTAAATTGAGGTTTGATCAAATAAAATGGTAAGTACTAACCTAACTATAACAAATGTTGCTGATAATTGTGGTAAAGCTAAAATTAATTAGGACTATAACTCTTAAAACTATTAGTTCACTCTGACGTTTTAGATTACCCTGTATTCTGATTTTCTTGTAGCTTTAGATAAATAAAGATCACTACCAGTTAATTTTCGTAAACCCCTATTATGTACTGCCTAAATACATCTTTGTTTAATGTTTGTTGTTCATGATTTAGTAAAACGTTATTTGTTTATAAGTGCCTTATTAGAATATGTACTACTAATTTTGTAAAATATTTTGTTTGAAAACTTAGTTGTTGCTCATTTGAACTGAATTATAAATTTTTAATAAAATCACCACCATAACACCATAATTCAGAAAATACTATATACATATTGATACAGAAACTCGCCTACCCTCCTTTTAGTTTGTTAACTCTATTCCTGTTTGCTTTTAAAATTATAATTTCTATAATACGTTTATTTTGACGGTTTGTAGAACATTCCAGGCTATATTCGATGCATTTTCGACAACTGAATAAACTTCTAGAAAACGTCAAAATAAAGATATTACAAAAATTATATTTATTAAAAATTATTTCGAAACCAAACAGGAACATTATTAACAAACTAAAAAGGTAGGTGAGTCAGTACCTATTATACAATAATACGACACTTTGAAAAATACAAATAACACTGAAATGTGTAAGAGTTACACATAACATTTGTTATATTAACAGAGTGGATTGTGTTAAATCTTTAACACACTGCTACATACAGAGAAATGAGTAAAAATGTACACAATACTGTGTGGACCACAATATTATGATATATGTGTAATTATTATTTTACTGTGTATAGTTTTTAAAATTATTTTATTGACTGCTTAGGGTTTATGTTCAAGATAATTCGAGATAAGAGTGCATCAAACTTCGTAACTTTCTTGATAAAAAAAGCCTTTATAAGGGATGACCTTAAAGACCTCGAGAAAAAGAAAGGGTTATATAAGGCACACTAATTAACTAATTAAGCAACCATTCTCTAGAATTTGCTTTTAATTTTACTGATCAATTCAACAGCCACCAAACAATTTATAAATAAAATAAGCTAATATTTCCCGAAGAATATGTAAAACTGCGAAACGGAAAATGGTGGAAATTTGCAGAAAATAGAAGTTGATGATACAAAACATACGATTTGTAGAACGATTCATGAATGGTATTTAAAAAATGAGCTTCCGGCAATAAAAAAAAATCAGGTTGGTATCTCACAAATTTGAATTAAAGGGCGCCGTATTCTTGAAATAATGTTTTCTACACATAATTTTAGATATTTAACAACTGAATAATATAGAGCTTAGCAAATAACAGGAATGTTATCTCATGCCATATGCGAATATTTAAATGTACCGAAATAAAATGGATATATAACGAAATTTTTAGGAACAGAAATCTTTCAAAATACGTATTTTTGAAATTTAGCTATACAGGTAAATATTGTTTTAACATACTCTTACATAGTTCTGCATATAAGATCATTCACTTTTGTTTATAAGTATGTGAAAATAATAGATAAAATGTGGGGTTAGAATAACAAAATAATGTGTGTTACAAACGCTTTAAACGTTATTATTTTATTTGAAAAGAATTTAAATAAACAAAACATCGTGAACTTTATTTTTGATATTACTGTTGTTCAACGTGTATTATTTTTCTACCACAAATTTCATCATTTTACGATAAATAATACTGCGTGAAATATTTTGAAAATTAGTGGTATTAATAATATCCCAATTTATTTTATTAAAATAAAGTAACATTCGTCAATAACATTATGTATACAGGGTGTCTCATAATTAGCTGCCAACCCTGAACAGGCCGATTCTATGATCAAAACTAAGTAAAAAAGTTCATATGAACATGGGTCCGGAAATACTTCCTAAGGGCACAGGAACCCATTGAAGAGGGAGGAATGGAAATAATTTTTTTGCAATATCTTTTAATCGCGTTGTGATAAATGAATGAAATTTGGTATACGCAGCTAAATTTTGATGAGCAGTTTGATGAACTAATCTATTTATTTCCACAAGGTCCATTGAGGTGCGTACGGTGGCGCCCTTGGTATTTTGCGTGTGTAACTTTTTCATCTTTGACTTTTTAAAAAATTGGACAGCAAATTCCGTTTTCCCGAACTGTTTTACGTTAAAAAGGTACTCTTGTTTCAAATCGTTATCTTTAACGGTTTCTGAGAAAATCACTCTTGAATTAATCGCACTTTGTATTATTTTTCTACCACAAATTTCATCATTTTACGATAAATAATACTGCGTGAAATATTTTGAAAATTAGTGGTATTAATAATATCCCAATTTATTTTATTAAAATAAAGTAACATTCGTCAATAACATTATGTATACAGGGTGTCTCATAATTAGCTGCCAACCCTGAACAGGCCGATTCTATGATCAAAACTAAGTAAAAAAGTTCATATGAACATGGGTCCGGAAATACTTCCTAAGGGCACAGGAACCCATTGAAGAGGGAGGAATGGAAATAATTTTTTTGCAATATCTTTTAATCGCGTTGTGATAAATGAATGAAATTTGGTATACGCAGCTAAATTTTGATGAGCAGTTTGATGAACTAATCTATTTATTTCCACAAGGTCCATTGAGGTGCGTACGGTGGCGCCCTTGGTATTTTGCGTGTGTAACTTTTTCATCTTTGACTTTTTAAAAAATTGGACAGCAAATTCCGTTTTCCCGAACTGTTTTACGTTAAAAAGGTACTCTTGTTTCAAATCGTTATCTTTAACGGTTTCTGAGAAAATCACTCTTGAATTAATCGCACTTTGGTAAATTTCATAGTAATTTAAACAAAATTATCAAGGTATCTTATGTTAAAGTATTGTCAACCTGGTTGCCAATTTAATAATTCTAAGCGAAAAAAATGGAATAGTTTACGGGTCAAGAGTTAGTTGATATGATATTTATTTATGGCTTTTGCGATGGTAATACTGCAGCGGCAGAACGCGTACCCCGTGTTCACTGGGACAACTAAGCCCAGGCGTTGATGATTTATTTTGAAATTAGACAATAAAAGATGACAAAAGAAAAACTAAAAATATACTTGTATTTCAGTAGTGTACAATAGGGCAATCCAACGAACTGTCAAATCACTTTAAAAATGGCGGCTGTAGGACAAACAACTCGACATATGACAAGCAGAAATTTGTGATTTTGTGTAGAACTGTGTGTTTGGCTCATTATATTTTATACCAAGGATAATTCAGACTATCATAATGGTTTTATTTTGTTGTGCGAGTCTGCCATGTATAAATAATTGTTAAAATCAAATTACGTACCTCTGTAATAGTTTACTAATTAATTATATATAACTGCCAATATTGTTATCAATATATTTTTTTATTAATATTATATATAGTATTCTCCAGGACCCTGAATTGCTAGGACTGGCGGGGGTGTAATTATGCTACTAGTTGGAGAAAACAGACCTTAGGTACCTATTTATAAATAATATATTTAAAACTTGTACACTGTAGGTATTTAATTTTTTCTTGAGTTAGGTCTTGGTGTTTTATTGCACTAAGCCACTTTTGCCGTCTTATATGAGAGTTCATTGAGATCAGTTCTGTCTATAATTCAATGCAGCAGGAATCCTAAAAAATCTTGATCTTGATCTTCTCGCTGTCCTCTACTCCAACAATTCATAACACAACAAAACAAAACCATTATGATAGTCTGAATTATACTTGATATTCCGAAATAGGTATAAAATATAATGAGCAAAACACACAGTTCTTCACACAGACCAATAACTAAAAGTTCTACACAAAAGCACAAATTTCTGCTTGTCATATGTCGAGTTGTTTGCCCTACAGCCGCCATTTTTAAAGTGATTTGACAGTTCGTTGGATTGCCCTATTATACGACTCATCCATCATAATTGGATGATAATTTTTTAAAAATTTTCTTATCGGTACCAGTATTATATAAGGATGTCTCGCATGCACAATAATGGCCATATTGTAACAATATTCTGAGATGTGCCCTTCTACTATGCAAATTTACCGACCAAATTATTTACTTCGTCATTATATCGCAAGATGGAGTTTCGACACTTGTAACAACTAGTACTTGATACAACTAACCCCCTCCTTCCCTATCTAGAAGGGTTCTTTTGCGAATTATGCGTGGCACAAATTTTCATTTTATAAAATGAAATTGAAAGAGTATGTTGATAGAAAACGATATGGCGAAGAAACTGTTTAAAACAAATATTAGAAAATAGAAATCCGAATCAATAAATAAAGACCACACGATGACAAAATTGTGGCACTGTTTTGATACATATGGAACCTGGTGTTGTGGTTGTAATAAATATTTATATTGTATTTGCTAATTCAATAAAACCCATCGCAGTTTTTACAAAATTGCTATAGCTGTATCAAGTCCTGCTCGAATATTGGACCTTTCATTTGAATACATTTCGGTTAATATCTGTTATTTATCAATTAATTTTTAAACTGAATTGTATTCAGTATAAAATAACTGTTAATCAAGACAATTTTGGCTCGAAAACATAAAAAACGATTTTGTGCCTCATACTAATATAAAAATTCTGTCTTAACAAATAATTTCATTTTACTTGACTAATTTGATAAGAAATATTTCGTTGCGTCGTAAAGTTAAGAACAACTTTCTCAATTAACGACCCACCCCTCCTCCCTACAGATTTATATGCGATAAATTTGTTGCTGAAACATTTGAAAAATTCCCAAAAGTTATATTCGATAAGCAGTTCTTAATTTACAAGAAGCGCCCACCGACATTTTTTTAATAACTTAAGAATGAAGCAAATCAACTTGTGTTAAAAATTGTTTATGATTTAAATAACAGAACAGCGAGTTTTCAAATTTAACGGCATATTTTTTAGATTAAATATAAAAAATGTAGCCTCTTTGCTCCTGAATATTGTTATATTTTAATTTGGGTAGAGAATATTTCAAAGATGTGACCAGCAGATTTCCCCTTAAATTTAATATTTCACAAATTGTTTGTGCAAAATATTCTTAATTAGTAGCACTTGATAGAAAAAATTAACACTGTATCTACAGAGTAGTACTAAGGAAGCAGACAACTGTAATATACAGGTTGATTCAAGTAGATGAACCGTTAGAAGTTTTCAAGGTTATAGTGATTAATTTTATTTGAAAATTTGACTCCCTGTATAATCAAATATAACCTTTTCAATGAAAATATTTTCAAGTAGCTGTCACTCCTGGTAATACCGGAAGTCGTCACCAACTTCATTATTTTGAATGGAATAATATAATTTTTATTCAATTTATGGATTCCCTATGTTCTTTCAATGAGACTTTCATAAAACTTCTCTATACCTAATGCTTGTCGTTTCCGAGATATTTACAATATTTCGGAAAAACATTTGTTTTCATCGCTTTTGCTTGAAATTAGCTATAATAGAATGCTATGGAAGTTAAAGAAGTAAAATTAATACAAGAAATAATAGAATTTTTAGGCTTTCTGACTATATCCTACAAGTGGCGTAATTTTGTATAAGTTGTTGAAAAACTGTGTGTTCAACTTTGTTAACTCAAACTGTCAAAATTATTTTTAATACAACACCCTGTATAAGTTTATTTTTTTTAGTGTAGAATTATATTTGCTATGGATCCATATTACATTTTCCTATACTTATCTATCTTAATTTCAACACGTCATGTTTTTGCCGAGATAGCTATCTATGATCTGTTTTACTAATAAAAGATAAGGGAGTATAATGCTCCCAAGGGAGTTTACATAACGGAGAGATTTATTGACATTTAAATTAAATGTTACACTTGTACAATTTTCAAAATTAATATTAGAAGGAATATTATTTTCGCTTACATTTACAGTTTTTGTGATTGCGCTAGTAGTGGTACCTACTAAAACCTGATTAGCAATTTTGGTCTTATTTTCAATGGAGTTCTTGACATAACCCTCAGGGACTGTCGTTGATTTCCACCAGCATGACGCTTTATTGTCGTGATATCCACACCAGCATCTGCCAGTAATGTCGTTGAAGATCTTCGTAAGCAGTGACCAGTATAACATGCAGCATCAGGTAATTTTAAATACGAAGCTACTACACTCGGAATTTTTCCCATGGTATTCTTGCCAACTGGCTGCGAACTACATTTTCCTGCTTTGTAGTACAAAGAAAGGCGCTTATGCTTGATGTGGGGAGGATGAAGGGACAGGTATTTTCGAAACAATTCAAGCATATTTCCCACATCGGTAACCAGAAAGGTTCGTGGAATCTTTGTCTTAGTGTTTGGAATTTTTACAATCAAGGAAGAGCCTACATCCTCAATATCATCTACAGTTAAATTGACTAGTTCATCAGTTCGACAAGCTCCGGCAATCCCCAGAATTAATCCAACCTATAAAAAATCAAAATACTTAATAATTGAAATACCTAACAACAAAAGTAATCTTACCTTAATCATTAAGAATTCTTTGTCATCTGCACTTGATAGAAAACGGTCGATTTCACCCTTTGTCAATATTTTCGATTTTTTCGCTTGATATCCGTCACCGGTTCTTTTCAAAAATGCGATCAACTTGGGGAATTTGCTTATATCTATGTTGTCGTAAATTATCAAGCATGACTTAACCATAGAATATTGCGCCCATAATGTGGAAGACTTGTAATTCTTTGAATTTTCACTGAAGTATGCCAACAAAACATTCTCGCTGTATACTTGAACATTTTTCTCGGCGCACCACTTTTTGAACCGATTGTAGGCTATATCGTATAAAGATTTTGACTTCGTAGGCAGCAAATTGCTTATTGCAATATTTGCAGCCTCCACAATCTCTTCCGACTCACAATTATTCATTGTGCACTAAACAAACTTTAAACTAAACCAAACTAGCACCTTAATTTGACAATTCTTTTTGTTTGTTTATTTTGTAGTTATGACAATAACTCAACGACTACTAAATAAATGCACAAATCCGAATACAATAATTCTGGTGCTACTTACTTCATAATGACAAAATATGTGTTTTTAAGTTAATGAGACCGTGGAAAAAATAGTATATACCATTCGGGAGAGATGCTATTTTGTCCTCGGTGCATTGTAGCCCCCGGGCTTCGCCCTCGGGCTTCAAATTGCACCTCTGCCAAAATAACGCATTTCTCTCCCTTATAGTATAATGTACTATTCTAATTTAATCTTATTCCCAATTAATTAGTCGTAATTAATTGTCGGAATTTTCTATTGCTGTAATATAAACTCTTGATACTTTAAAATTATTTTCTACTTTTTAGTTCGGTTTGCTATTAAAGCGTGTTTTTTTGGTTTTTTTAAACTATAATTTATTTTTTATATTCTATCACCTCACGAATGTTCGGTAAGGCAATGCATTGAACTACATGCATGCATCATATCTGTAAAATAGAAGATAATAAGCTTATGGTCCATTGAAAAATAGCGTTTTATTTTTTATATTCTATCGGCTCCTGAATGTTCGGCAAGGTGCTTTTGTGACATATTTCGATTTAGTATTAACACGGAAGGCGTGCCTGCCAGGGCCTTTGTGTGTAGTTCTTCTATAGGGAAATATATATGAAATGTGCAAATCTTAACGCCTCTTATACAGATATTTTCTGGGTTGACAAAAAAAGCAATTTTGTGTTACCGAATTCTACTTATTTCGACGTGGGATGTTGAAAGTAAAGCTGTTTTCTGTACTAGGTGGGTTCTCTCCCAGCTGCGTGACCCAAAAGTCGTCAGACTTATTTGCTGAAGTAGGTAATTATACGTGAATGCCCAGATAAAGTAATTACAAATATAAATATTTTTCTACATGCCGTTGAAAATTGCGGGAAAGCACTTCAATATACTTTCAGGGCTAACTAGTTTCTTCAAAACTAATAAGAAAGAATAGTAACAGTTTATTTAAAGTGATTCCTAAGGACTATAGAAGGTTTGACTTATAAGCTAATTAGTAGTATCGAAATTAGTAGAATTATAGATCTGCATCAGTGGCAGATCGTGGCTTTTGGGGTTAATTAGATAATAGTATATTATACTATAAGGGAGAGAAATGCGTTATTTTGGCAGAGGTGCAATTTGAAGCCCGAGGGCTACAATGCACCGAGGACAAAATAACATCTCTCCCGAATGGTACATACTATTTTTTCCACGGTCACATATTTTATCATTATGAAGTAAGTAGTACCAGAATTATTGTATTGGGATTTGAGCATTTATTTAGTAGTCGTTGAGTTATTGTCATAACTACAAAATAAACAAACAAAAAGAAATGTCAAATTAAGGTGCTAGTTTGGTTTAGTTTAAAGTTTGTTTAGTGCACAATGAATAATTGTGAGTCGGAAGAGATTGTGGAGGCTACAAATATTGCAATAAGCAATTTGCTGCCTACGAAGTCAAAATCTTTATACGATATAACCTTCACTCGGTTCAAAAAGTGGTGCGCCGAGAAAAATGTTCAAGTATACAGCGAGAATGTTTTGTTGGCATACTTCAGTGAAAATGCAAAGAATTACAAGTCTTCCACATTATGGGCGCAATATTCTATGGTTAAATAATGCTTGATAATTTACGGCAACATAGATATAAGCAAATTCCCCAAGCTGATCGCCTTTTTGAAAAGAACCGGTGACGGATATCAAGCGAAAAAATCGAAAATATTGACAAACTAAACTAATAAAAAACTAAAATTAATAAAAACTTTCATATATCCCCATATTGAATATTGCTGTGCTGTATACTATAATTTTTTAACGCAAAATTGTCAACAAAAATTACAACGGATTCAAAATGCCTGCATGAGATTTGTGTTTAATATTCCTCCAAGAAGTCATATAACTCCTTATCTTATTAAGATAAACGAATTAAATATTAAACTTAGAGTTCAGTATCTGTATAGTATATTCTTGTATAAATTGTTAAATACTAAGGAGCCACTGTATCTTTATGATATTATATCTCGAAGGTCTGACGTTCACAGTGTCAATATAAGAAACAATAAGTTTCATATTCCACAGCATACCACAACACATTTCCAGGGATGCTTCTCCTATTTAGTGCCATTTTACCTTAACCAAATTAACACAGACTTGTCTGTTACTTTATCATCCTACAAAAAAAAGTTAAAATTGGAGCTACTAGAGAGACTTGTTTAAATAAGGTATATCAGTTATATATAAAAATGTTACTATTGCTGTAGAATAATTTGAGATGTTTATGTTTTCATCTCGTATGTTATGATTATTGTTAGAAATTATTTTATCTGTTATTATTTTATTAGTTATTATTTTGTTTTTGCTATTCTTTCCTCAATACGCGAAACGCATAATTTATTAGCATTTAAAATTTTAGGAGAGGTGTAAGACAGCTTTGGCTAACCTCCTCCTTTTGTGTACCTATACTACTGCCACCATTGTTTAGTTTAAGTTTTTGTATTTCATTATGTGTGCACAATAAACCATTTATTATTATTATTATTATAAAGTGTGAAATCGATCGTTTTCTACCAAGTGCAGATGACAAAGAATTCTTAACGATTAAAGTAAGATTACTTTTGTTGTAGGCATTTCAATTATTAAGTATTTATATTTTTTATTGGTTGGATTAATACTGAGGATTGCCGGTGCTTGTCGAACTAATGAACTAGTCAATTTAACTGTAGATGATATTGAGGATGTAGGATCTTCCTTGATTGTAAAAATTCCAAACACTAAGACAAAGATTCCACGAACCTTTCTGGTTACCGATGTGGGAAATATGCTTGAATTGTTTCCAAAATACCTGTCCCTTCGTCCTCCCCACGTCAAGCATAAGCGCCTTTTTTTGTACTACAAAGCAGGAAAATGTAGTTCGCAGCCAGTTGGTAAGAATACCATGGGAAAAACTCCGAGTGTAGTAGCTTCGTATTTAAAATTACCTGATGCTGCATGTTATACTGGTCACTGCTTACGAAGATCTTCAGCGACATTACTGGCAGATGCTGGTGTGGATATCACGACAATAAAGCGTCATGCTGGTTGGAAATCAACGACAGTCGCTGAGGGTTATGTCGAGAACTCCATTGAAAATAAGACCAAAATTGCTAATCAGGTTTTAGTAGGTACCACTACTAACACAATCTGAAAAACTGTAAATGTAAGCGAAAGTAATATTACTTCTAATATTAATTTTGAAAATTGTACAAATGTAACATTTAATTTAAATGTCAATAAATAATTTTAATGTTATCTTTTTTTTGCATGAAAAACGTTCTCTATAATGTAAACTCCCTTGGGAGCATTATACTTCTTTGGGTATAATCGACTACTTCTGTTTTAATTTTGATGTCATAGAAACTGATTTCTACTCCCGACCGTGGAAAAACTATTTTCTCTATAACTTTAGGAACCTATTATAACATCTCGATAACAATAATTATACTCTACAATTAAGTCTATTTATTTTTAAAAGTGTTGAAGATTTAATATAGAAACAGATATCAGTAAAAATTTTGTCAAAATAGTATTCGTTAATTGTTAATAATTTATTTACTTAGAAACCTTCCGTGATAAAATAGTTCTAAGTTGTAATGAGATATCTTTAGTCTAATTATTCAGTATATTTAAATATTTACCAGTGAAGTAGAAACCCAGTGGCACTCTTCTTTTATTTAAAGTAAAAATGGTATGCCATAGTTATAATTATAAAAAACGTAAGATATTTTAAATTTCAATTATTTTGAACAAATAATTATTCTTTAAAATTTTCTTTAAAATGCATCGTATTTAGGTAATAGGGTTGTTTCCATAATTCAGAATTTGGTTCAAATAAGAATAAATTATAAAGTAAATAGTATATAAAACATAGATATCACATTAATTAGTATTGTATATACTGTTTTACTAAACTATATGTCTTTTAAAATAGTATAAAATTTGACGTAGGAAAGTAGTTCTAGAAAGGGCTCAGTTATGTTGGTTGCGGGAATTTGGAATTTGACTTGACAATCATTCTGTCATTTCATTCATGTTCATCAGATGTTGCTGAGCCGATAAGTGCGGTTGTGTTTTACTTGTACTGTGTAAATGAAGCGAATTACAATTATTATTCATAAAAGTATTTGGACAAGATGATACAAAACACCACTTATAAAATTTATTTATTGCAGCCATCTTAACGCTCGCACGTGCATCTGACATTTATCTTACAATGACAACTACTTTGCTACGTCATCGAATTATGCAACTCAAAATACACCACCAAATATGTTTTTGCGGTAAATTTTATGGCTTTAACTTGTGATAAAACCCTATTATTCTTTAAAAGGTGAGACCTATTATGCTTTAGGAGGTGCCCCGAAATTAATTCACCATAGCGCAAGAGTAGATTCCTGATGACAAAATAATGCGAAACTTACTTTAAGTCAAAAGTTGATGGTTAAAAAAATACAGGGTGTAAAAATAAAAAGTTCCTTTTCGATATTTGTAAATCATTTTTTTAAAAATCCAAATATTTGGATACATTTTGGAGATCTAGGCTTTTTGGGGGGAGAAATTCAATTTTTTTTCTAATTTTGATGTTATTAGTAGAGAACGCCTCTTATGACACATGCTTCTTTGAAATCGCATAGCTTTTTGCGATTAAGTGTATACATCTAACTATTTAAACAATTAATTCTTCTACATTCTTTATGTGAAAAAGTATACCCTGTGGAAGTCGTTAGGAGTAACCGTTTTCAAAATATTTTGAATATATTTGAATATATAGATTGTTTTGGTGTCAAGTAAAGCGCCTTTTCCGTTGAAAATGTTAAATTATGGCGATGTGCAAAATTTTAAGAGTGGATTTTCAAGTTTCTTTCAGCTTTTGATACAAATATGCACAAACTACTAATTGCAGAGATACATGAACAATTACTTGATTACGATGTATTTTAAAGACAATTGAAAAGAATTATTGTTCAAAATAATCGATTTTTAAAGGATCTTATTTTTTTATAATTAAGACAATGGTATACCATTTTTATTGTAAATAAAGGAAAGTTGCACCGAGTTTGTACGCCACTGGTGCCAATGGAAATAAGTAAACATACTCAATAATTAGACCTAAAGCATCCCATTGCAACCTAGATTTATTTTGAGTGTGCAATCACCTTTGGCCAAGGCTGCCACTGACCTTATTTTGTCTTTCTTTGTATGCCCTGACATTTTGACTACTAGTTTCTGGATACCCTGTATATTCAAATATGAACATGCATTTAATAAAATATATATATTTTTTTATTTATCTAAACCTGCCCTTATTCTTTTTTTATCAAAAACTTCGCGCCGTTACTGATCGGCATAGACCTTGCTCACATGTATTCAAGTGTCAGACTAAAGTTGGAACAGATATAAATATTTTCTAAATGCGGTAGGTACGTGGTTTTATAAAGGAAACCCCGTTGTTTCCTTTTAAATCTGATATGAACGTAAGTGCCACTTTTCACTGCTAGAATAAATTTAAGAATAATCCGTCAAACGTCGCAACATGTTTTAGTAACTTCAATCTTAATTTTAGTTGACAGAAGTGTCATGCACATAAGCATCGTGACATTAGATATTATAACTTCTATTATTGTGGCTCCCTCGTTTTCTTGAATAGAGTCGTGGGATATTTAATATTACCATTATTTAAAGCAAATTTTAATTATAATTTACAGTGTGAAAACACACAACATTCATTAAAAGATAGGTCTATACATATACGTAATTTTAACATTGGCCGTCTGAAAACTGACCGTATTTTTATCCACATCGTAAAACGAGAACAGAGTTTCTTCAGTTTTGATTGGTCTTTTTTTTATAATAATGAAATGTAAAGAAGAGATAATGTTAATAGGGGTTTTAATAGCTATAGTTTAAAATTAAAAATATCTGTTGAAAAATCTGAGTTTTGGTGCCTTTATATTGTTCGGCAAGCCTTCGAATGAAGGTGAAAAAAATTCGACGCCAACTGCACAGCAAAAAAAGCGGGTAAAATTTTACACGAAATTTAAACCATTTTTGATCCAGAGAAGTCTGCACGGAATAAGGGCAAACTTTAACCCATTGCGATTTGGTGAATTTTACAAATACGCTTGAGTAATATACAGTATGCGTATGGAATAAATTCAATAAAAACGAAACAATTATTTTTTGGGAAAAATCCTCGAACAAGTCGATTTTTAGTTTAAAAAATACATATTTTAGCGTAAAATGCGATTTTTAAATGTCATTTGTTTTCGAGTAATGACGTCATCAATTTTTTTTTAAATGGCAACACCATATTTTTTTCCTTGATTCTGAAAGATCGTTTAATTCTCTATCAGACAGTACTAAAATTTTGCCCTCTTACATAGGAAAGTTTTCGAGTAAATGACGATTGAATGTTAGGAAACGTAAATCAATTAAAATAAAGCAAAAGCGTTATCAAGTTTAGTTTTTCGAATTCCATAGTTCTTTTATGGATCACGTAGGTGAAAATCTTTGCAAAGTGTCATTGTCACACCGACTTTCTAATAAGTATTGTAAGCGACATAGAAATTATTTTTCAATTTAAAGTATTATGGCACATTTAACTGTTACTCAAAGAATTGAAATTTTAATTCTTATCGGATGCGGGAATATGACTAGAACTCAGCAGGAAGTTTGCGATTTATTTAATGAAAAATATCCAGATCGCCCTATCAGCCAATCAACAGTCAGTAAGGTAGAATCTAAATTTAGAGAAACTGGCAATGTTGTAAATATTCCAAAACCTGGACGTCCAAGCATTAATGAAAATCAGAAACAGAACATTTTGATAAGTATGGTGGATACTTCTCATAATTCTTCACGATTGGTTGCATTAAACAATGACACTAGTCAGAGCACAGTGCTACGTATCTTGAGGAAGGAAAAATATCATCCCTACAAAATTCAACTTGTGCAGGAACTCAATGAAGATGATCCCGATCGCCGCTTACACTTTTGCAAAATTCTAATGGATTTATGTCAAGGAAATAGAAATTTACACCGGCAAATACTTTTTTCAGATGCGGCCACATTTTGTCTGAATGGTACAGTAAATCGACAAACTTGCAGATATTGGAGTTGGGAAAACTCTAATTGGATGGCAGAGGCACATACTCAACACTCTCAGTAATTAAATGTGTGGGCTGGAATAGTTGACGACAGAATAGTAGGGCATTTCTTCTTTGAAGGAACCCTTGCAGGACAAAGATATTTATGGGGATACTTGAAGTCAAAAGTGTACATTAATAAACCACGTAATTTAGTAGAACTTCAAAATCGCATTCGGGACGAAATACGCAGAGTTACCTCAGAAATCATTCATAATGTGCAAGAAGAATTTCTTCACAGACTTGCGCATTGTCAAGAAGTTGGTGGATGGCAATTCGAACATTTAATTTAAGTATAAAATTTAATCAATTGTTTTTTATTTTATATACCTCAGAATTGTTACTTTTTTATGGATAAAATTTACGTTTTCTAACATTCAATCGTCATTTACTCGAAAACTTTCTTATGTAAGAGGGCAAAATATAGAGAATTAAACGATCTTTCAGAATCAAGGAAAAAAATATGGTGTTGCCATTTAAAAAAAAATCGATGACGTCATTACTCGAAAACAAATGACATTTGAAAATCGACCTGTTCGAGGATTTTTCCCAAAATATAATTGTTTCATTTTTATTGAATTTATTCCCTACTTTTGGCGCATACTGTATATTGATAAATATTTGGTAGAATTACTATATGTGGTGTAGATTGCAAACTGTAGACGTTAAAAACTACACCATCGGGTGTTAATTGGAGAAAAGTGTGTTTTAGAACTATAAACGTCTACGTTGACTTAGCCTTCAAATACTCCACGTATAAAAATAAAACTTTATTGCCACTATTTTGATTCTTGACAAATATACTACAAACAAGTCAAATCTTTACACTGACGTTTCCGACTTCGTGTTCGGCTTAAATAAACTGAACTGTGGAGATAAAGTCGAAGATTCCTAGGTCCTCGAGAACGCGTCTAGAATCAAATCGAATATAGCCTGGAATATTCTAGAAAACGTCTAAATAAAGGCATTACAAGAATTGTAAATTCGAGAGCAAACAGAAACATTATTTAACAAACTGGAAAGGTAGGTGAGCTTCCGTATCAATACTTCTTATTGAATTAACATACTGTGCAAATTTATAAGGATGTGTATATACTGCTAAAATTATGAGATTGACATCGTCGCTAGGTTTTATTTGGTAAGAGTGGTAGTGACTATTAAAAGTAATTGTTTTCTAGCACTTTGTAATGAAACTAAAAATAAAACCATCTAATAAAACAATGTCGACAATTCCTGAAAATAAGGGTAGTTTTCAAAATATTATTGGTATAAATAAAAATATTATTTCTATAGAAAGAGCCACATTTAATCCAACTAGCATTTTCCAGAACTACATCATCAGGTAAATCTGTAAAGGACAACAGTAAAGAAGATTTTTTTTAAGAAAAGGACCCCTTTTCTTACTACAGGGAAATACACAACAGACACAAACATTGACTATTACATAATAAATTATACAATTTGTTTTAACTGTTAAAGATAAAGTGTAGTAAACAACTGCAACAAGTGTTCACTAGTTATACGCTTGATCGTAACGCGCATGCGTTTTGAATAACAAACAGGGGTTATAGTTGGGAAGGGAATAAGGTTTAGCGGCTGTCGTTTAAGTTTTAAAATTGATTTGGTAAATTTCATATGTTCATATTCTATCAAATAATTAAAATTCTATATTTCAGGTTTTTATTAATATTTTTACATTTTCAACATTTTTACAAATAAAATGTACAATTTTACACCACATTATTTTACTACTTCCACAATAGTAGCATATAAAGTCGATTTTTTGTTATGTCAAACTTTTCTTTTGTGATCTCAATAAATTGACCGAAATTGCATCCACACTCACTGCAATTGTGTTTGGAGATATATCACAGCAAATTGTAAGTACATACACTTACAATTGTATTACTATTCTTTCTTTCATTGTTCTTTTTTGTTACCTTCGCAGTCCCAGTTCATATAAAAAAAATTCTCCCGAAAATGACATTTTACAACCCCTGTCTTAGTTTGGTATCGAATTTCAGGAACACTTTGTATAGTGAAAATAAACACTGAAATAAAAATGCTGGTACTAAATATAACTGTAGGGATTCTAGCTAAAAAATTCACAGCACATTCAGCGCTGCCGGTTTCTTGGAAAATCTTCATTCTGGGTACAGATTTTATTTAAATTTGAGTTAAATATTCTCAGCGAGGCTTGAGAATTTGAATTGCTATAGGTATCTACATAGGATAAGCAAAAAAGCGCCATATCGCTGAATAGGAAACCGTTTTTGTTTTAAGAAAGTTAGATACGGGTAGGCAGTGCTTTATAAACTTTGACGACTATAATATTCATAACAAGAAAATCCGAGTCTACGTTCCTCCCCCTGTCACCATTTTAATGCCTTTAACCGCGGTGTTTTGTTCATTTCGTGTTGATAAAATATTCTTGCGTAACGCGACAGGTTAATCGACATTGATTTTCTGTGTTTTCTATCGCAACATTACCCGTGGAAAGTATCGATCCTTTCAACCAACACGATTCGGAGAACGGATCTTGGATCATTATTTTCATGTAATTTGTCGGCGATGACCTCAGATTTTAACCTGAAGTTGAAGCGTGAACTGGAAATTCCCAATCGATTTCCTCGTCACTGAAAATCTACAAAATATACAGGGTGTCATTAATAAAGGACAGATTCTTAACGTCAAAATAGCATACGTACAGGCACACGTCAAACTTCGGCAGCTACTGGTATCGGTCAGTCTTCCGTTAACAGAATACTCCACAAAGAAAAATTGTATCCTTATCATTTTACGGCAGTTCAACGCCACAAGACCCTCTAGTTAGGTTACGGTTTGCACAATTTCTTCGCCAGCAGCAGAATGATGACCCAAAATTTAATGAAATATTATTTACAGGCGAAGCCACATTTGCCCGATCTTTAGATTACGAAGACATTGTTAATACTCAAGAACAACTGTGAGATTCAAGAATTAATATTATCAAGCAACATAAAACTTTATTTAACGTCAGACAAAATTTAAATAAAAGGCTGAGAAAGTTCATTCAAGTCGCTGGTGGTCACTTCGAGAATCTTTTATGATTAATAATTTGTTGAAATATGCATAATAAAAAATTTTCAGTTGTTGTAGTGTTCGTTTTGATATCTGAAGACTCCCTAATTTTCTAATTTAATTTCCGACGAATCTCAAATACTTAAATCCTTTGTTTCTTGAAAATGGTTTATTGATTTGTAACAGGTAATTTTTTTTTAATTTTGAATTTAAGTTAGTTAAATAGTTTCTTATTAAAAAATTCAAAAATGTAAAATATAAAAAGCTAGTTATATTTTTACATCGACAGTACAGTATAACTAGCGCTCCCTAGTCTTGACCTTAACACTGTTTGCATATTCGTTATTGCCACCTCAAAAAACATAAGACTACAAATTTTCAAAACAATCGGTTCATACGTTCTTAAACTATAGCAAAAAATCGAAAATATTTTTTCAAATTTAACACCCTGTAGAATGAAAAGGAGCAACAATTGAATAAGGCATGTTGAGCTAAATCGCTTTAGTTTGACATTAACAATCTAAGCTAATCTTAAGCTATGTACTGTTATTAATGACTCACCTTGTACAGCAATATGTTACCAGTAATGATTTGAAGTTTTATAAATTTTGTCTTTATGCATTTTCCAAGGTACATTAGTAAATAAAAAAAGGTTTATATTAATAATGAGGAAATACTCGTATATATACAGAATTGTTCAATAAAAACTTGACATAGAGGTTTTAGGTGATAATAGCACAGATATGAAACAACGCTTGGTCAGGTCAATTTTATTTTGGACTGATATTCCGAATATCAACATCATCCAACCCTTGAGCAGTGACGTGGCCGACTCCTGAAATTTGAATAGGAAAGCAGGAGTGAGTCATATATCTTTGGAAAGTTCCTTGAAGTGTCTAAATAGTGGTATGCAGTTTTTGGAATATACATTTACCGTTTCAAAAAATTTGATTTTTTTCCGAATGGAATCTGTTTAAAATTTACGAGTTGCACACATTTAGTAGATGTTCATTGTATCAGTAAATACGATAACTTGAAATTTTTATTAGCAAAATTAGTTTAGCACAAGAATTGCATGAAGATGATAGTGATGGTAGCCATAGAAAATCCATAATTTCTTTTCAACACCTGTTTTAGTAGTCTTTTTTAAAACCGTACGGTTAATCTCCATAATTATCGTTATTGGTATTATTCTAATCCCAGAATATTTTATGAAGTACATACTCAAATTCCCCAAAAATTAAATATTTGAGCTGGAATTTTTGGTGATTATACTGTTGATCCGTTTTCCGGAGGAAATCTAACAGGAAAAATGTATTTGGAACTTCTGGAAGCCATAGTTGACCACATGTTTACTGAAATTATTGAAAATTGCCATAGTTATCTGGAGGATCAATTAATATTTCAACAATATGGTAAGATGGTCCGTACTATGGTCTGCCTGTTCGTCAGTGTTTGGATCAACACTTTCCGGGTTACTGCTTAGGGGGAGTGGTTCCATAGAATGGTTTCCACGATCTTCAAGAAACTTCTTTCTATGGGATCACTTAAAAACCATAATTTATTCCACCTGCTTAATTGCAAGAACGTCAACCCAGGAGTACGTCATAATATGCAAGAACATTTTCAACAGAATCTGTATTATTGCATGGAAGCTGGAGGCAAGCAGTTCGAACATTTACTAAAGTGATAATGTAAAATCATTTGATGATGTCTCGATATTATTTTCTTGGATTATGGTTTTGAAACGGCGGAGTTGCTAGTAATAAATCTAGTGATCGTTACATTCCTCGGAAGTAATTCATAGTAGACGTTGGTTTCTTTATGCCAACATATGCACAACACAGCTTGTAGAAATGGGCATCAGATTTTGCTGAGGGATATGCCTCTTTCTGTTAGGACTAAGACAGTTTTTTCTATAGTGTTAATGAGAGAATCAATGACGCTCAAAATATATAAAATTTAATGCTACTGAGACTTTTGGTGTTATAATGTTTATTTTGTACCAAATTGACGTTTTCATATATTCCAGTATGTGGATTTTTATGTTGCCAAACACATACAAAACTAGTGGGTAACATCAGGACTGCGTGTAGGTCACAATGCTCTAGATGTCAACCTATTAGCACAAAATTCTTGTAGATGGTTTTCGCCATAGTATGTGATGTGGTTCTGTCTTGGAAATATTGCATAATTTGCATTTTTGATCATTTATATATATTGATTAAAACTGAAATATATACAATAAAATTACTTGGCGCCCCAATTGACCAGTAGAAAAAAGATTAATACATAAAACTAGTGCCACGCCCACAAGCAGCCGCTGAAGAAGCCAGGGTAAAAAATAAATATATAACTGTTTTACAAAATAGATGTAACATCAATGTATTAAATCTAATCACGTGGGTTTTGGACACTGTTGAAGCAAGGTATATAAACACTTAGAAAGCTATGAAATGGATATCCTGACCGTTGTCTCGGTCCTTTATTTTTCTTCTCAACTGTGTTTTCCAAATCACCGCATGTTATTGGCTACTATGGCATTGTATTTTATCATAAAACAGCAAACGCGCTCTATATATGAAAGGATCTCGAGGGTATCAGCGGAAAACCTGTGTTTCCACTCCACATCACCAGCCAGGGGCAGCGGCGATATTTTAAAAGGCCTGCCAAATCCCTCTTGAGATTACCAGGAAAAGTTAACATTGACACATTTGCGTGTGAGTAATCCCCATCCACAGCCGATAAGAACGTTAAAAAGCAGAAGTTAATTTGCGCTTTTCACCCTTTGTTTTTGTTTGGAAGCCCCTGAAACCTCCTCATGTTCCAAACAAGCGTGGCGTATGTACGAAATTTCATATTGCGAATTATCAAACTTCTATCTCCCCTAGTTATTTTGTTATATCTCGTTTATTATCTGCTCATATTGCAGTCAAATATTGTGTAAACTTTACCGTCTGTTTGCTGAAATTGTGGCTAAATGTATACACAGTGTATACAATAGTGTAAAAATTATTGCAACATGTTTCATTGAACATCTGTATAAGGGAAACATGCGAACATACAGTATCATTCACGATGACCTTAGACTAAAAATATACGGGATGCCTAGTAAAGTATGTTACAAGCTTTGGGAGGTGGTAGTACATAAAAATATGACTAATGTTTATTAGTAAACATAACTTCTTAAACGCACAATTTTTATGTATTGTGTATTTTTATGTAAAAATGTTTTCTAACAAATTTATAAAATGCAAAGCTTGCAGCTAAGTCTTAGCGTTTGTAAAACTCCACATTTTAACAATTATTTTCACATACTTATAAACAAAAGCGAACAACTTTATATGTGGAACTACGCAAGTTTATGTTGTAGCATATTTACATGTACAGTTAAATTTAAAAAATACATATTTTCAAAGATATATATTGTGATAAACACATTTATTTTCTAATTATTCAACATATAATACGAATGAAATACCTACATTGAAATACATTTTTAGATGATGGATGAACAATACACTTTTACATAGAAGAACGGATAATTCACATTTAGAAGATGGATGGACAAATTCAACTAAAAAAAATGTTCGTACACAGAAGTTATTTCTGCTCCTGGCAAGGCCTTCTTAACTATTGGGGAATATGACCCGTATAGTGTATATATTATTGAATTCTAATAATTAAATCTACTGCATTTCTAATAATTTGTTAGTAAGATATATCCTGCATATTTGACTAGCTTAAACCTGTACTTTTGTACATTTTAACAAGCGGAGACTTTTTTCCATGACATTAAAAGTAAAAACTTTTCCTTCCATCAATACACTCTCCATATATGGCTACAAAAATAATATAATACATTCTTAAATTGGTTTCTGTTACGCTATTCAGATTAAACAAAATGTAAATAAATATTTGAGCTGAATGTTGATCTCTTTATTCAGTAAAATATGTGAAATAATATTAATTATTAAAAAAAGTTTTCATTATGCATATGTTTCAATGTTAGTTATAAAGGTATATATAAAATATAAGAAAATTTAATCAGCACTACAGGCCTAGTGGCCCTTGGCTACGAGTTCTTTCACTCTTCTTTTCCATTTTACTCTATCTTTCGCCTCCTTTTCCCAGTCGATAACTCCTATCTCTCCTAAATCTTTTTTGACTTCTTCTAACTATTTCTTTCTAGGTCGTCCTCTTCTTCTTCTCCCTCCTTCTCCTCTCATTAATATTTTTTTTACCCATCTGTCCTCAGACATTCTGGCTATATGACCCAGCCATCTGGCTCTTTGCATTTTCACAACCTGTACAATATTTGGTCCTTTGAATAACTCTTCTAATTCTTGATTTGTCCGTCTTCTAAATTCACCATTCTCTTTTATTCTTCCATAGATTTTCCTTAGAATTTTACGCTCCCATATTTCAAGTTTCATTTCTTCCTTTTTGTTCATTGTCCATGTTTCACAAGCGTAGGTAACTGTGGGTCTTATTAGTGTTTGATACATTCTTATCTTTGTAGCTCTTTGTATATGTTTTGCCTTTAAAATCCGTGATAACCCTCCTGCAGCCTTACTTCCTTTTGCTAATCGTTTTTCTATCTCTTTTTCTTCTTCTCCTTTCCATGTTAGTGTTACTCCTAAATATTCCATTTGTTGTACTTTTTCTATTATGTACTTTTTATTTTCTATACAATTTATGGCCAAGTTAGTAGTTCCATTTCGATTACTATCGTTCATTACCATATATTTAGTTTTCTTTTCGTTAATACATAACCCATATTCTTTTGCTTTTTTTCTAGTAATCTAAATATATTCACTATTTCTTTTTTGGACCTCGCCATTAGAACTACATCATCGGCATAAGCCAAACACTGGTGTCTATTACCAAAAATCAAGCCTCTTGTCCTTATACCACTTTCCCTCAGTATCATTTCCTGGACTAGGTTGAAAAGAACTGTGGACAACGGGTCACCTTGTCGCAGGTTCGTCTTTACTATGAATTCCTCAGATTTCTCACTTTCCATTGCTACTTTATTCTTGGTTACCGTAATAGTCATTTCCACCAATTTCCTCAATTTGCTTGGAATCCCGAATTTTATCAACACACATATTACAATGTAATATAAATCAATATAAATTATAGTGACGCAAATTAACGATAGAATTAGCATAATAGCTGTAAAATCGCATAACATAATTTGAAATTTTATTCATGTTTATTTCTGTAATATTACAGTGTACTTATTCCATTGCCAAAATTATTATGCAATTTTACATAACTTTACGATGATTACAAATTGCCAACGTAAAGTTATCTGAAATTACGACAACCTCGTGCCGCCAGACAAGTTCTCTCTACTACTCAATTAGTAACATTATATCAAGAACGGACATTCAAGATGAGACACACTGTATTTAAAAAATAAAATAAATATTATTTGTGAATTAAATAACGGAAATGAAATCAAATGCAGGACTAAGAACAAAGAATTATCAATAAATAAATAAACTTTTTAAAAATATGACTAATGTAAATAATGTAGTAATAGGTTAAGTTTAGGTTAGTAAATAAGAAAGTGAATAATTAAAAAAATATATTACATTCAATATTTGCACTCAAAGGAAGTGCATAACTGAAGCTAATGTTGGAACAGTTGTGAGAAATATAAAGGTACGTTAAAATATTATTTGAATAGTTATTTGATGGAACATAGAGCTAGCTAGGGAAAAAAATAGAGTACAAATTAAAAACAACATAATAACAATATAACACAATCACAAAATTAAAATTAACAACACTATATTATTATTATTATTAATATATAAAAACAAAATAATTGGCGCCCAATGTGTGGCGATTGCAAAATAAAGGAAAATAATAAAAAAATAAAACCTAGTAAAATTAACACAAAGCACTAATAAAAAAAATGGATATCAGAAGTAGAAAAATTCTGACAAGAGAAGAAACCACGTTGGAAGAAGGAGAAAGAATCACAGTTTCAGAAAGTGAAGGACAAAGTACAAGATCGTCATATTTATTGAGAATTTTATGCAGAGCCTTCACCAGAGCAGAACAAGCAGATTGCAACCCAAAAGGTGCTACAGAGAAAGTCAAACTTCTCCATCTATTATGAAGCCGGTATATTTCCTACTTTCTTCGTGCTATAAGCCAAGGTCGATTGAGTTCGAGCCCCACGTTGGGGGCCAATTATTTTGTTTTATATATTAATAATAATAATATAGTGTTGTTAATTTTAATTTTGTGTTTGTGCTTATATTGTTATTATGTTGTGTTTTTAATTTGTACTTTGTTTTTCCTTAGCTAGCTCTATGTTCTATCAAATAAGTATGCAAATAATATTTTAACTTACCTTTATCTTTCTTACAACTGCTCCAACATTAGCTTCAGTTATGCACTTCTTTTGAGTGCAAATATTGAATGTAATATATATTTTTTAAATTATTCACTTCCTTATTTACTAACCTAAACTTAACCTATTACTACATTATTTACATTACTCATATTTTTAAAAAGTTTATTTATTTATTGATAATTCTTTGTTCTTAGTCCTGCATTTGATTTAATTTCCGTTATTTAATTCACAAATAATATTTATTTTATTTTTTAAATACAGTGTGTCTCATCTTAAATGTCCGTTCTTGGTACAATTTTACTAATTGTGTAGTACAGAGAACTTGTCTGTTTATCACAATATACCTAAAAATTTGATGGTTAGATTGCTTTTTGTCATTACCATAGATTTAGGAAGAGGGAGATAAGCCAAAGACTATTGCGGATCCCACTCCTCTCACCCATTAATCACAGACATCAATTTGAATAATGCCATTTTACCGCCTCTTTGATCGTATACTAACATTGTTGGTTGATACTTAATACACCATAATAGGTGTTCGTACCAGGGCCGTATTTAATGTAATGTTGTTGTTTTTAGTACTACTTTTGCTACAAATAAAAATGTACCTAATATTGATTAATTTCTGAGTAAGAATAAAATGTAATTGGGTATAAAATACAATGTTATATTATTTACGAGAACTTGCTGTTTGCTTGCTGAAAATTTATTTAGAATTATAATTATGGATTTTCTAACGATGCAATTAACTTTATTATTTACACACATTTCTTAAGCCAAGTCTGGTTTAAGAATACAATCAATTTCCAAAATGATTTTTTTTATTAAGCCATGGAAACAGAACTAAAACAAATTTTGTTATAATAAATGTTTAAAATAACCTCCTTTTGCGTCTATACATGCTCTCAATATTTTTCTAAAATGTTAATTGAATATTTTTGATAAAATTAATCATTTCTACGATTTTTTTCTAAGTTGATTT
Source organism: Monochamus alternatus (assembly GCA_037114965.1). NCBI lineage: Eukaryota > Metazoa > Arthropoda > Insecta > Coleoptera > Cerambycidae > Monochamus > Monochamus alternatus. The sequence goes on from CM073431.1 coordinate 23,598,300, forward strand.
TCTATATTAACACGGGTAACATAAACTAGGGATTTTGCGTGGCCACATTGATAAAAATCGACAGGATTCAGGTCAGGTGACCGCGGTAGCCAAGCTACTGATGCTTTATATCCACTTCCAATACATCGGTTAGGAAAACGCATGCGTAGATATAAACACAAAAATTGTTGTCTACTTTTTGAATAAGTCAAATTTATAAGTAAGCTAGCGATGATCATGCTACTTCTGCGTTTTGTAAATACTAGAAAGCTAAACATTTTACATAAAAAACACGAGGCAAAACAAATTCTAAGTTCAATAGTCTTTCTGAAAATCTTGTGATATTTGCTGTACCTTTATAGAAAAATATTTTTTAGCAGAAAATATGATACAGGATGATAACAAATCACCCTTCTACTCTCACGATTTTATTCATATTTACATTATTTATGACGTAGAAAGTGACTAACTTACAGTAGAGTTAGATGAGTAAGAGATGTGAGAGTTGAAAATTTCCATAGGCGTACCATTTTAGAAGGGTTCAAAGAAAAGTTTCATAAAGCTTATTAGATCCTAAAAATGTTATTATGTTTTCTTTTTCCAACAAAGAGTTACGTGCAATGAGCAGATTTGATTGCTATACAGTGTTGGTTTAAAGAAAATATTTTTGTCTTTCGGTGACTTTCGGAAATATTAAATAACTTCATTATTTTAAAAAACTTTATATATTATCATTTTGTGAAAGAGCAAAAAATCTCAAGTCCTAGCCGTTATTTGACGTTTTCTAAAAAAGATTCCAGTTGACGTGGGTTGTAAGAATTTGTAAAATTTTTTTTATGTTGCATTTATTTAGTACACCAAGACTTATTACAGTGTTCCTTGCATTTTCTGTATTTAATAGCAATTCTAGAATTCTTTTTTCTCTGATTAGACTTTGTTATAGTTGAAATCAATATTTTTTTAGATTCTACGAATTCTATTAAATAACAAAATTCGGTTCAGGTACGTTTTAAACGATTCTAAATAAGAATAATCCGTTATCCGACTTTTTCTAAAACAACATTTAATAATACTTTTTAAAATATGGGCCCATATAAGTGATCAAAAATGGAAATTGTTCGGTCATTCTATGTGCATTTTGAATACCTACTCAATGAAATAAAATTACTAACATCGGACAAAAAATTTTACAAGAGTTATCAGCCCTACACATTGTATGTCAGTGTGTAATTTGACTTTGTGCATCTGCAATGTTTCCTTCTAAAATCGTTGAATCACATTCTCAAAGCAGAAATCAGTATCAGAAAATATTAATTAAAGAAGTTATGTGGTTTAATTTTCTACCATCAAGTATAAAGAAAAGTAAAGCCAATGACAAATTTTATATCATTACTTATTATACCTTATCTTTATATTTTCTTCCGATATATGAGTATGTTATCAAGCCGTTATAGTCACAGTGAAATTAAACTGCCTCAGATTTGACAAGTTAATACAATCCGTAAATAATATTTCTGTTGTTAGAATTCCACTGATAAAACCAAGCTATATTGAGAAAGGAACATCACTCCTTATTTGTCTTTCGTTTATTGCTACATTTCCTCTATCACTGGTCGGCCTTTCTGTCACTGAGAGTCTCCACTGATCCGTTTCTCTTAGGGTTAAAGGTCACATATATAATTTCTAGAAGATAAACAAATGTGTAGTAAATCTGTTTGGCTTCGTATAACAGCAGATATAAATTTGAATCTGGTCTGGTTCAAAGTTTTAAGTAGGTATTAGACATATTGTATTCAAATTTAAAAACCTGCAGTCAGGATGATCCTGATCAAGACATTGGGTAATGTAAGAATTACTAATAGTTGTTGTTTTAGCAATACCTATTTGGTAGCTTTCAAAATTACCTGATGAGTTATATGTACAGCACTTAGGTATCCCCATGAGAAATTATTTAGTTATACAATCTATTTATAACTATGGTGTAAGACTTCTACCACAGATTAAATATAAAAAGCTAGACGACTCCTCCTATGTGATCAGAGCCGACACGGTTTTTTGCCTGAAGTCATAAATCAAAACAGGTGCGTTACGAGGGATATCAACAAGTTTCATTGTCTTCATAATTTCTTTTAAAGCTGTGTCACGCGCATCTCTATCTTTATACTTCTGTGCACTATATAATTCTACAAATTTAGCATTGTCGTCTTCTGAAAATTTTCAACATTTCGAAGACAAAAAAAAAACGCAAATTCTTGTCTTCGTATTCAAACAACTAACCAACACGTCAGTAAATATCACTAGAATGCGCGCACGCATTCGATTTCTAGCATTCGAAAATAAAAGTCAACGGTTCTTAGTGCAAGAACATATTAATAGATTAAGTGTTTTCTGCTCATTAATGAAATTCAATTTGAATATTAAAAAATGTTCTTCAATTACCTTCTCACGTAACAGGCACATCTACAAGTCTAAATACTATATCTATAACAATAGATTAAAAATCATTGAAATACGTTATTAGAATAGAACATTTATAAATTTATAAATAATATATGCAAATCTGCATGACGTCTTAAAGATTGCGCACATTATGCCTGCACAGACCAACACGATCTCATATTTTTAATGGAGCATCGCATATTAGACTAGTACCCGCATGGACCGGCACCTGCTACGACCGTCACTACAGGTCGTGTCGGTGGCCTGCAATTTTTATGCTTCGCCACGTTAGGCCAACGTAAATTGTGTTCCCACAAAAGTCAGGGATTGGTTTCAAATTGTTAGAAATATTCAACTAGTTAAGTTGTGAATGTGTCGCTGAACTGTCGGACACCCTCGCTTATGAACAACCTTTATTTACTTATCTTAAACAAGCAAGTCATTCGTCAGATGACATTGCGCTGCAAAATCTTGTGTTTTGTTGACGAGGACGATCCAAGAGCTCAAAAATTTTTTTGTGATCTTCGGAAGTACTGAAAAAATGTATGTTGATCTCTCTCCAGTTCAGAAAATAAATGACAAATTTATATTATCAATAAAAAGAGAAAGCTGTATTGTTTTCCTCAACTGGAGAGAGATCAACGAAATTATTTTCAGTATTTCTGAGTGTCACAAATAGTTAATTTTTTTTACAAGAATTTGAAATACAGTTTTTAAAAGGAACAGTTGCTGTTTCCAGACGGAGTGAAGCCGAGTCTAGAATACTTAACAGATGAGTCCAAAAAAACTTTTTATGTACAAACAACATCTTTTGTTAAGCTCCCAAAAAAACACATTCAAACCTCGTACTGTGATCAGTGCAAATATTTCTGGAGAATAGTGAGTGGGATTTTAATTACCGTGTCACCATAGTAACTAGATTGTTTAATGTAAACACGAAATAACTATTGACGTTTATTTGGTATAAAATGCGCCGTAGTAACTTTTTGGGATTGAGTCTTAAGACTCATTTTACGGATTCAAATGAGATTGCAAAATAGCTATTTTTTGAGCTCTTGGATCATCTTCGTCTATAGCACCAAAACACAAGGTTTTGCAGAGCAGTATCATCTTACGAAAGACATATTGTTTAAGCTAAGTAAATAGAGGTTGTTGATAAGCGGTAACAGATGAGTGACACATCCACAACACAACTTAACTGCTTGAATATTTCTAACAGTTTGAAATCAATCCATGACTTTTGTGGGAACAGATCTTGGACTAGCGTGCTGTGACGATCGTTGTGGGTGACGGTACGTGCTGGTCCTGGTCTATTATGCGCTGTTCCATTAAATAACGTGGATACCTTCATGAGCAGACTTTATTGGTCCGTGCTGGTTACACTTCCTGCACCACTTCTGATGGTGCAGGAAGTGTGCAATTCTTGTTTTTCAGACATCGATATATTTCACTCACCTCTGTTAAAAAACAATATATGTAATTTAATTTAGATCTTATCTAAATATATCTAATGCTATTTTGTCAATTTACATTATTTATGTAAATAATAAATAAAACATTTTTAATATGTTACCACATGCATATTTTCTCTTAATTATTTTATAAGTGTCATGTTCTTATATTCACTGTAAATTACTGTAATAATGAAATATTTATTTTTGTTTTATTTTTATCAATTGTTAATTACCGTATGTGTGTAATTTTGTAAAATTGAGGCAGCTCTGTTACTGGAAGCACGCGTTTCTGTTGAGCTGCCAAACTGTAATATGTAAATAAATTAGCACCATTAAATTTCTCGAAATTATATAGTCATACATTTTTTGCTCCGGAGTCCGTATTAGAACAAAACGATGCTTATTTGGAGCGAATTGACAGACGCCCGTCTGAGTTTGCTACGTAAACGGAATATTGCTTTTATTTACACCGCTTTCAACCCAGAACATATTCGTATTTACTCTAGTTGCGCCGAGAACAAATATATTGACGAGACATCCAGAACTACCTCGCCAAGGAACGAATTTGTAAACATCAGCAGAAGGTTGTTCGTATCTTTTATATAAATAGAAATATAATAACGTCCGGAAATTTTTTTCTCGTTTTTTTATACAGTGTTAAAGTTCAGTGTTTCTTTTATCCTTTATTTCAGATTTATTTTAAACGTTGCAAAAATATTTAACAGTATCTGTTTATTATATCTTAATTATCAAAAAATATATAGCAAAATATGTTCCCTAGAAAGTGCTGAAAATGTCCAACATTTTTTTTCATAAACTAGACGTAATTCTACCGATACGTTTCAGATTTTATTAAAAAAAAATAATTTTTGTTAAAGTTACAGCAGTTTGAATATTAATATTGTATTTGTGATACATTATAAAATTTCAAACTGCTGTAACTTTGACAAAAATTAAAATTTGTTAATAAAATCTGAAACATAGAATGGTAGAATTACGTCTAGTTTATCAAAAAAAAAAAATGTTTCTCGAAATTTAAACAAGCCAATTTGGAAATCTTGGATGAGGCATTTTTTTCGCAAACTGCAAAATCGTTCTCCTTTTTATATATTTTTAGGTATTAATATTGTGTGAAATTAACTACTCAGTGGACAAAAGCCCCAACCTGCGTTGAATTACACCCACAATATCTACTCATATATTCCTTATTATTAGCTTTTGTAACATTTTTTTAATGATTTAGAAAGGTATTTTAAGCTAATATAAATCAAATCTCCTACAATTCCTATCAATGAAGTCATATGTATGTTCTCTGATACCAAACATCTAGGTATGCTAATGAACAATTCCACAGACAAAGCTCTATTCAATAATTATCTAAAGAAAATAAACTAATTTACTAACCTGCTAATGAAACACTCTATATCTAACTTTACTTTTTGGCAGTGGGAACACGACAAATTCAACCACAATAGATGAGATCTGACCTATTTCTGCATTTTTAGGATTGCTTCTTCAGACGGTTTTCTTTAAGTTGAATCAAAATAAATATCTAACTATACAAATTATTATAAAAATTAAAATTATTATAAATATCGACAATGACAAAAAGTGACATCTTGTCAATGAATTAAATATGACAATACCTACTTGAAAAATGTAAAATTATTGAATAGAGCTTTGTCTGTGGAATTGTTCGTTAGCATACCTAGATGTTTGGTATCAGAGAACATACATATGACTTCATTGATAGGAATTGTAGGAGATTTGATTTATATCAGCTTAAAATACCTTTCTAAAACAGTAAAAAAATCGTTCTCCTTCTACTGAAGTTCTCTATATAGTCACAGTATATATATACTAAAATTTGGTATGGGTCCCATGTCTGGTTATTAAGATATGACATATCTGAAATTTCACCAGCCGCCACTGACTTTTTATAACATTCGTTTTTGACATGATACAATTAAAGGTATAGCAAATTGTTTATTTTATTTGTTTAGAAAAAAAGTGTTTAAATAAGAATTTGAATTAAATGCTGGAAATGGCTACCCTGTGCATTAATACAGACTTTAAATCGCCTTCGCATCTGTCTTTTAACTTTCGAAATAGGTGTTTGGCGTATTGTTTCACAGACATTGGTAATACTAGTGTATATAGTCAAGGGTAATACGTTCCACATGCATTTAATTTAAATTCTAAGTTTAATACACTACACTTGTTTCTAAACAAATAAATTAAAAATAAACAATTTGTTACATGTTTATAATAAAATGTTCTTCACTCTAAGTTCTATTTTTGCTTGCTGAATTTTGACATGAAATTTAATGTTGAAGAAAACCAATTTGTTGGGAAGTTTACGTTACGGTTGTATTTAGGCCTTCTTCAGGACAAGTCAAGAAAAGTTTTTTGTGTAAAATACAGATATATAAAATGGGGAATAAAATAGATAATATAACATGCACAGTAGTACATAACGTAACAATGTCCAGAATAATAATATTTATTATTATTACAAGAATTTTTAAACAGAACCTGCTCCTAAATTTTCTAAACATCATTCTGTAACATCCTGTAAAGTAATTGGTCTTTTAAAAATATCCAAATTAGGGTATGATTCACTTGATATTTCTTGCACTAGTTTGGGGATTATTTTCAATCTTTACTAATACAGCCACTTCCAATTTTGTCGTTTTGATCGTAATGTGATGCCTGGATCTTTACTGATGTAAAAATAATAAATTTTGTACAAGATACCCATAAATTTCTATAAATATGCGTTTATCTAGAATTCTGTCTTGAAATGTTCCTTTACATAAATTTTTAGCTCTATTTTCATTTTTTATAATAATATAATCTTAAACTCTGTAAGGTTGCAAAGAAAAAAGAACGCAAACAATAAATTAAACTTCTTAACTGAATAATTTAATCACTTATCAACTTAATATTACGTTCTAAATACATAAAATATGTTTTAAAATTAATTATAAACAAAAAATATATAACGCAGAAATGGTGTTTGAAGAAAATGTAAGGGACCTTATTTATTAGAAAAGTGACTATGGGCCAATTTTTTGAAAACATTTATGCATTTACGTCCCTAAGTGTTGTCAATCTTTGTCTATCAAAAAATTTCCAAACTTATTTATAGAGCGAAAATTGGTTTTTTGAAAACTATATAAAATTCTTATTTATCGCCGTCACTGACTCACTTCTGTCAGCCGCGAGGTTAGGTATATTGCCACTCGTTTACCGCCAAGGCATTATAACAGTTGTTCAATATGGTTCAGAAAGTATTCAGCATAATATTTTGTGTATTCGGAAAATGTCTTTGGTATGTATTATGCTGCTACACGATAATATGCACTTGTCTGCTCCTCTTATAATCAGCACCTTATCTGTCATCTAGACATTTGAATACGGCATGTTTTTAAATACACAAGAAATACGCGAAAAATTAAATTTGCGAAAAGCGGGCACTTACTGAAAAATTATTTCAAACTAATCAGAGTACCGTAACCGTATGCATAAACAAAGGGAATAGTTCACTTGTCTATGCTCGTTTGTAATAATTTTTGACATCTTCAGACGCCATCTGTAGGCCTCTAATACAAGATGCACTTCACGGCGATACATTTTTACTGCTTCTGTTGTTGGGGAATTAAATACTGTTAATACTAATAATAGCAATCGACTATGCTTGTATAAAATAATTAGTAATATTTTAAATTATAACATCCCAAGATGTTTACAGTGTTCTGTAAAAATGTTTCTTAGACCTTTAAAATAAAACTAAACATTGCATGTTCTTTGAGGTTTGGAGAGTATGTAACTAGCAATGCAGTATTCTAGGTTATGTTAGTGACTAATTTTAAATGTTTTATAGTAATTAAATAAAGTATTTTATGTCGGATATGATAGTGAATAATTATTGTTTTTTAGACCACCCTGAGCCGTGTTTAAAATTTTTATACTTGGTCATAGTTAACCCTGTAGATAGATAATTAAGAAATCTAAATTTTTTCAAAAATATTAACGCCCCCTTTCTTGAAGACCAGTAAATTTGCGCCCCTGATTTATTAAGGCTATTTGGGGGAAAAAATACCCAAAGCATGACGCTCTTAAATTATAAGATGGACTTAATTTACACTCTGTTTATTTAGAAATATTTTGCAATTGATAAGAATTCAACATAACAATTGTTAATATTTATATACGTAACCTGCTAAAAATATCGGTAGTTGTAAATTAGAAACTCGTGCAAAATTCTATACCAGTTATTTGCGCAATTAATTTTCTCATTTTCTCCAATATTGGTTCGTCTAATATAAATTTGCAACAATGACTGTTTGGGCACAAAGTGAAAACGTAAACAGCTTAGAAAGTCGGAAGCGGACTCGCAATAAAATTTTCACCGTATAGATGTGGATGTTGCTGAACCCTCATAAATAAATTAAAAAGCAGTAACAATAAAATTAATTTACGGCCTTTAATAGTACAGCGCACTTAAGAGTGCTTGCGGTGGCGACCCGTAGTATGAAAAAGGCATAACGTATCCTACTTCCTTCGCTTCATAATTATTAACACCTTCAGAGGCTAGCTAGATCAGATACCGACTTGTAACGAACGGTATTTATAAATCTATCTCTCTTCCCACTGAACTCAGTTGCATCTAAAAAGAAATAACATTGAATATAATCATCAAAATGGGATTACAATTTAAAAAGGCGATAAATGGCTTGTTCAAAAAGAAAATATAAAAGAAACCGTATAATAAAGAACAATAAACTGAAACTGTTTATTTGTAGCATAATCCTTGTTTTTATTTGGTTTAATTGGGTATTTTACCACATTTCTGAGAAAATAAAGGTTAATTGAATAAAGCCTTGCGCCAAAAGGATCAGTCAACGGTTATTTTTAACTAAGTTTTACTAACCAAAAAAACTCGCACTGAAAAAGGAGATAAGCAAAAAATAACAAAAATTACATCATTATCGCGCACCTTCATATTTTTCGACGCTTCGAAAAACTCTCTATTCTCAAAAATTGCAGATGAATTAAAAGTAAGTCAATTTTGACAGCTTAAACTTTGTTTATGTACTTCCATAGATATGTTAAATGATTTTTATTTTGTTATTACTTACCTCGTCTGGATGCAACTATAACCAATAATGATCAATGTTTACTGAACAGTTTGACACTTATCTGCGTTCAACAAAATAATTGTGGTCTCTTTTAATTTTCTTTTTGCTGCATTATCCTCCTTTTCAAAAATGTTTGCGAACACTCGAAGGAGGATAATGCATCTAAAAGAGAATTCAAATAGGCCGTGATTATTTTATTGGAGATCAGTGTGTGTCTTTTTTGGTTAGGCACACTTATTTTCAAAAAGAACCCGTGACTGATACTCTTGGTGAAAGGGCTTATTCAACTAGCCTTTATTTCAGAAGTGTGGTAAAATACCTAGTACTAAGAAAAAGCAATAAACTGATTTATGAGGAAATAATATCGACCCATTACTGGGAAAAACTATTTCTAACTAGTTTTTCAGTTGTATACTACTCGACAAAGAATAGTAAACACCAATTAAATACAGGGTGTTCGTTAAGTATATGGCATACTTTCGTGAGTGGTATAGGGGAGGTCAAAATAACACTAGTTTATCATTTTTTTTTGCTAAAGTGCCTCTTAACGGAGGTACAGAGCCCCTAAGGGGTTCCCAGCGATTTACCTTTTCGACTCTAACTTTTGAACCGACCTGTATAATTTAATGAAAGCTCATAAAACCGTCCTAGAGTAGATATTTTATACTGTCAGGGAAGTCAGGAACGGACTTGCCACCATATTCGTTTGGCCAAAATTTTGACAGGTGTCATTTTATGGAGGTGAAAACTGAATTTTTATATACTTTGGTCATTTCTATTTAAAAAAGGTACTCTACATTTGTTTCGATAAAAAAAAGTTTTTGTATAACACGTTAAAACATTGACTCGAAATTTATTTAATTTTCAAATTTATTAACATACGATATTTAAACACAATAACTAATAGAATAACACAATAACTAATAGCGCGTATTAGAATAATAAAATTTGTTATTACTACATCACATTAATGCTGATATGCATCTATCTTATGGACAAGCAGTCGGCAAGTATGTTGAGACAAGAAGAATTTATTCTGATACAATTCCAAATCGACATTTACCGCATCGAAGAACTTTTCTTCGTCTCTTTAAAAATTTGAAAGCTTTGTTTTTTTTGTTGTTTACTTGAGCAAATTTTCGAAATGGGCACCCTGTACCTCTATACATATCCTTATCCTACGGATGTTTTCTCGTTGTACTTGAAACACCTCCGGATTGGATCGAATTTTGTCGAAATGGTCAATTATATTTCTGAAGATTAAAATTCAATAAGTAAGTGCCCCTGAACCTGTGTAGGGGAAAGTGGGGGAATACCGCGCACCTAAACAAAATAATTCTTTACTAGGTCATGAAAGTGTTTTGAGGAGTACTCAATGTTATTTTAATTCATTTATAATTTTGAGATTCTGAGAAATTTTGTTAGTTGTGAAATAATACAAATGAGCGATATTTACCACCCAGCGGGGTAATGATGCGCATACTGTAGGGTAATATCGCGTATATTCGGAATTGTTGTTTAAAGTGCAATTTTATTTCACAAATGCTTAAAAAGTAATTGAATAGAAACAAAGTAATAGAAATCATATTTATTTTTTACATACAGATACTTTGCAGCGATCTTCAGTGCTTTCTACTCTTTTTTCTTCTAAAAGTTAATTGAAGGTGAGCTTGTTCAAATTTGTGAGTTGCTTTCTAGTTCCATTTTTATTATTTTACGAAATCCTTTTTTTGGAATTGGATCCAAGTCTTGAACATTCACAACTGAGGGGTTACTCAACCTGCCGATGCTGATGTTTTCGCTACTGGACCTACTAATCGTGCTACAGGTCCCATTTCACATTCAATGTGAAAAAGATGTAGTAAATTGTTTTTCATGATTAAAAATTTCTTGTTGCAAAATCATACACAGTTTTTCTGAGTTTAAGCTGAGATTAAGGGGAGTCACTCGATAACAGTTTGGCTAACTTTGGTTAAGGTTTTCGTATGTTTGACTAGTTCCTCTTCTTGTTGGGGAGTAAATATGGATTTTCTACCTAATTATACATCGCTCAGTGGCTCCAAATTTATTAATTTATCTCTCAACGTTGATTCCAGGATGTTGAGATTACGCGGTATTACCCCTAGATGCGTCTGTGTACAAAATTGGTATACAGAAAAAAAAATAATGGATTAATTTTAACGTGCAGGCTTAAAATGATTTACAAAGATTTGTCATAACAAATTTCTACAAAACAAACTTAAAATCCAAGTACTGAATTAGGAATTACCTTGCTTTATCAAAGATAATACAAATATTATAAGATATACAAGCACTGAAAACAAAACCTATAAAAATTTAACGAATCATTCACTGCTCTACAATTCTTAGGTGCTAGATGTCAGCAATATTTACTTTGAACAATTATTTGTTACACGGGTAACACGTCACTGCGCGGTATTACCCTGTGCGCGATATTCCCCCACTCTCCCCTACCACAAATGATTAAAATCCAATGAACATATATAGGTGTTTACCTTTGTTTGTCAGGTAATATATTTGATCTGCTTTGCATCATTATCATTACTATGTAACAAGCGAAAGTGCGAACATAAATTCATCAATACCTTGCCACATACGTTGCACTTTGGATTTCCGATTTGCGAATTTTGAATGCAGAGCACAGAACAGCACTGTGTCAGTTACAGAAGAATTATTTCACACTTAAATAAGCATTACAGCAGTGGGAAGCGAACTACATATTCAATATAAATCTAATGGGAGTAGTCGTTCGTATAAATAACGGTATACAGAACATTGAAAATATGTCGAAAAAATGATACTATCTATGTCAAAAACTGTATATTATTATGTTACTGGGTATATACAGGGTGTCTCAGAAATAAACGTTAAGCCGGAAACGGGCGATAGGCCAAGTCGTGACAGTTATTAGAAAAATATAAAAAAAAATCTTTGTCATAAATTGGAAAAACTGACATCCTGTGATGATCTATCAAGTCCTGTGACTACAAATATTAATGTTTTGTCAATCTTTTTTCTGTAATGTAATCATGAATAACCCTTCTGTAAATTACAGTTTAAAATTAAAACATAACTGCCTCAGCTTCAAATAAAATGTTGGATTTTTGCCCAACATTAAATTCAAAATAATTACATCACCCGACTTTAACCGACTGTACTGTAAAAAAATGTACTACACTATTTTGGCAAGTAATTTTAAAAGATGGCGCATTTGGTCCCGATTCTAAAATGGTATGATACTTGCTAGTTTACTTCTTTGTTTAGGAAAAAGTGGAACCGGATTTCAGATCTATTTTGTAAAATTATTTAAAATGTTGGTAATGCAGCCTGGGCATTTTTAAGACCACAATTTACAGGTACAAGTACACGCCATTTCGACAATGTGAGTGAAACAGATAGAACATTTTAAATAATTAAACAAAATTGGCCTGAAATCCGGTTATTATTTTGAGTTTAATGTTGGGCAAAAATCCAACATTTTATTTGAACTGAGGCAGACTGTAATTTACAGAAGGGTTATTCATGATTACATTACAGAAAAAAGATTGACGAAACATTAATATTTGTAGTCACAGGACTTGATAGAACATCACAGGATGTCAGTTTTTCCAATTTATTTTTACACTATTTTTTTTTATTTGAAAATATAGCAAATATTATAAGACTTTGTGGAAAGACTATTAAATTTAGAAATTGTTTGTTTCTTTTATTTTTTATGTAAAATACTACTCTACCAGTATTATTTAAGTGGTATATTTCTTAAGTGAAGTCTGTTTTCAAAAATACCTACAGATTTTTTTATTAAGTAACTGAAACAGAGCTAAAATACAAATTTTATTATAATAAATGTTAAAACTGAACTCCTTCTGCGTCGATATATGCTCTCAATATCTTTCTAAAATTAAATCTGACCCGTTTTAATATTAATTGATTATTCCTGATCAAGTCTGATGATCGCGGTGGCCAGGTGTTGATGCATTATATCCTCTTCCAATTCATTGGTTAGGAAAACGCATTTGTGATATTGTCTGATATGAACACACAAATTTCTTTCTTAGACCCTTAGATTTAACTAAGCTCTGTTCTTTGAGGTTTGGGAAGTATGCAACTAGCAATGCAGTATTCTAGGTTATGTTATTTAAGTGATAATGTATTAAGTGTAATTTTAAACGTTTTATAGTAATTAAATAAAGTATTTTATGTCGGATGTGTTAGTGGATAATCATGACGAATCTGCAAGGAGTGAAAATGTAGTTTTGGCAGTGTGCCACGAAAGAATGAAGCACGAGTACAAAATACTTCAGTTAACCGGATTAATTGTTATCTATCAGGTACATAGGCGTTATATGTTTATTTTTGTCCTTTCTACACTTGACAACGCTGCAAAAAACTACCGCACGGTAGTTGACATATCTAATCATCTCGGACGATGATTGATTGACATAGGCGCCGACTTTCCGTAGGAAAAGAGGGATTTGCTCCATTTTTTAAATATTGAGCTAGAACTCCCAAATAAATTTTGTATTGTTTTTTAGACATCCCTGAGTACGTGGTTAATTTTTTGTACTTAGTCATAGTTAATCCTGTATATTTTTGCGTTTTCTAGGGTCTATAACTGCAAAACGGTGCGTTTAAAGGGTTATGTTTATTAGATGATTCTCTTCAATAATCCCTAAAATGTATTCCTCAGTTGCTGCAATACGCAGTATAAGCTCTGGATTCCATCTCCTCCACGATTAGGTTGCAAATGCCTCGTGCCACGTCCGCGTTGCACTACCGAGGTAAAAGTAGCTGCATTTGGTACATATTTACCGAGAAATCGATCTACGTACATGGGAGAAGCTGGTAAAGCATTTTATCTTGCTTTACGATAAATTAAAACGAATTGCTATACACGTAAGACATTTTTACATTTGAGAAACTAATATAAATACTATCTCAAAACTGTTAATACTAAAAACGCGGCACTGTTCTAACAAAACCTTCACAGCCTCTATCACTTCCGATACCGACAAATTAGTGAATACGGAACTTTAAAGCAATTGCTTCAAATCAATGTTAGCTCGTAACAGCTAGTTACTTTGCCAGAGAAAAGCACCAAAAATAGTCTTAATTTATTATGTGTCCTCGGGTTTATTATATTAGTCAATTATTATTTCAGGGTTGACAAGATGTATTATAATGATTCAAACTTTTGGAATCTTCGTTTACGGACGAATACATAAGTGAGTTTTGAATGGCTTATTACATCATAATTGGCCCGAAAATCGATGGGAAGGATAAAGAGTCTAAACAACTTTACCCCGTGCTGGAGAAAACTTATTTCTGTCTCATGCTTGTATAATGTAATGACAAGTTTGTTGCTTGGTAATATCATTTAAGGGGGTATGAACGTGAAACTTAGATATTTGTGTTTTTACCTACATACCTTGTAAAGTATCGGCTTAAATATTTAGAGACAAGATCAGATCAAAGCTCCTAAAGAACATTCGAAATGAAAGCAGTATTTAGATATTAAATATGTGATTTATGTACAAAATCAATCTATTTTAATGAATTATTTTCTTACAGTAAATAGTGTCTTACCTTTCATGATTTTAAATATATTATTATTATTGCAATGAAAATTGTGCAGAGGTAGAACCTATAAATGCACAAAAACAACGAGTAGAAAGATGGTACAACTGTTTAGGCTGAATCTAAGAGTCTTTTAAAAGAAGTTATGTTGAACGCACAAAAACATTTTCTTTAAGGCTGTTCTGTTAGCTGAGAAGTGGAGACGATGAGATATCCTAAATTGTTCCTTTCTTAATTTATATGCAGGTCCCTTCGAGCGTAAGTCGTTACTTAGTGTAACCATTGGTGTAGTTCCTGGAAATTGGTTATGGGTAAGATGATAAAGTTGAGTTAAGTCTCCTCTTTGACGACGCTTGAGTGGTTAGCTGAAGAACTGGAAGACGATCTTCATAGCATAAATGACGTAATTGTTTGGACCAAAGAGTCGCACTTTGTTGAACTCTTTCTAAAAGATCAATATCGCAGCATAGGAGGTCAGATAGGTGTAGCAAAATCTAACAACGGTCGTTACATAAAGTTTTTTACTTAATTGCGGATCGGGGTTCGTGAACACTTTCTGTTGTGATGTGACAGGGCCAAGTGAGGTTTGTAGTGATAGCGATACCTAGGTCTAATTGTAGGTTCACTAACATAAGCCGTGTGTTGTTTATTTTGTATTGTAGGAAAGGATTAATTTTACCAAAGTGAAGCACAGAACATTTACTAGCATTTAAAGGTAACGACCAATCTGCACACCATTTTCACAAAAAGTCTGAACCACTTTGGATCTTTGCACCTGCTGTTAATGGGTTACAGAATAGTTTAGTGTCATCTGCATATACACACGTTTGATACCATAGCCCGTTAATAATTTCTGCACTGTAAATTAGGAAATGTACAGCACCTAATACGGAACCTTGCGGGACACCACTGGCTACTGGTTTGGGCTATAACATGTTTGATCCTACTTTGATGGAGACATTTCTGCTGCGTAGGATCAAGAGTAATAATTTTCCATCGATACTTTATTGAAGGCTCTGCTGAAATCTAAGTATATTATGTCTATAGAGCTACCTGAGTCAAGCTGGTCCAATTGTTCGTGAATGTGAGAAGATTTAAAATGACGGTGCGTTCCGGGAGGAAGCCTTGTAGGGTCGATGAGATTACCTTGCTTTCAATTATAAATGATAACAAATTGGTAACGATGATTCTTTCTAGTATTTTACATATATGAAATGCATATTTTTATTTGGAGTTCTACAAGGAAGTAACTTAGGTCTGTTATTGTTTCATATTTTTATTAACAACATAATCGAGGTTGTATTGTTTAAGAAAATGAATCATAATTTAAGTATTAAATCAGGTTGGTTACAAAATCTTATTCAGGCGTCATTTATATGTAAAAATGGTAGCACTTCATAATTTCTACCCTTTTTGAGAAAACTGACCTAAAATATTTCTGCTTACATGCCGACTTCAAAACTTCTGTTGAAAATTTTCAAAAAATCTATATTGTGGTGCGACAAATTAATTAATTAGGTATCTTATTTTACAAATTTATCCATTTGTATGCATTTTGTAATTCTTTTTCCTCACAAAGAAAAATACATTTAGTTATCAATCCTCTAATAAATATTGAAAAAAGTATGCCGATGTTATGATTACTTTTTATCTGTTATTTACAAACCATGTTGTTTTTTATTCCGGATGTTAAAACCAAAATTTTCTGAAAGTCGCGCGTAAGCTGAAATTTTTTGGAGTTCTTTCTCTAAAACGGTAGGAATTATCAAGTTTTACCAAGTGTTACTTTTTTACGTAGAAATAATAAAATTTTGTAGTCAACCGAATCAGAAGTTTCGGCAACAAAAAATAAGAGAGAAATTTATCATCAGGCATTGCTAATGTGGTCCCCTCGATGGCCGAAGTTGAAAAATGTTTTTCTACCTAATTTGGTGATAAATTTGCATCAACTTAATGAGAAGCTACGGCAACAAAAAATAAGAGAGAAATTTATCATCAGGCATTGCTAATGTGGCGTTCTCTATGGCCGAAGATGAAAAATGTTTTTCTACCAAATTTGGTGACAATCGGTTAAGAGGTACTCGAGTTATTAAAAAAATACCAATAAATAATTCTCTATGGCCCATTAATTAATGATCCATTCTGTATTTATTTAATATAAAAAATATTTCTCCGTACCTACCTCTCGAATATCATGTATATCTGTTTCTCCTCATTCTCTAATGACTACTAGTACTGTCGAATGTTGTTTAAATATCCTTTCGTATCTCCACTTAAAATAGGAGCAAAAGAATGTACCCCATATTGACTGCATTATCAGTTCCACTCTATATGCACATACTAATAGAACACTTGGGCACATTCTTCGCAAATCGGCTGTTTTGCAAGATACAACTTCTGAAATACCAAAGAAATACGCGTATTCCTTCTAAGGCAGTATCATTTAAATCGTACATTTGAAACCATTAATGCGTGGTATTCACATTGTCGATGGTTAACTGGAGATACGTAGACTTTTTGTACATCGGCATTTCATTTGTAGCGGTGGCGATGGAATATCTGTGATGAAATATTTGAAATATACAGAGACACATTCTAGAAGTTCAAAGATAAAGTTGAAAACAAAATTGTAATATGTTACTATTTATTTTTTACAAGACTCGCACTTTAATTGAGCGTATAATTGTCAAACCACGGTCACTAAGCATAGTTAGATAGAACTTTTTCTCCCAGCTTAAAATTACATTGTGTTCAGCTGATCTCCAAGAGTAAAGGTTCTATATTGTATATTATTAAGAAGAAGAACAAATATTTTAAGTGCATAAAATTGTTATTTACCAATAGGGAGTTGACAGAAGTTGTTTATTTCAAGATCAATGGAGCAATCTGTTTGTCAAAGTCGATGTGTTTACTTCCGTTGCTTTAAGAAGAAGTAATATCTCCTCTGAAGAAGTTATTGATAAAAGCTTTTCCATTTAAACAATTCACAATTGTGTACTAAACATTTAATTAAACAACGTAATTATTATTTAGGGTCAGGCAAAATGTATTAAAAGTGTTAGTAGCACGCCTCTGCCAATTTGATTTTTATCTAGTTGATGACGTAAACAGTATTTCAAATACTCCCTCGTAACAAATTTATACATTTACATTATGCTTGGTTCTGAAAGTTAAAGGATGAATACATTTATATATCACCACATAATTAGAACTTTCGTAGACTTCATCTGTACCTATATCAGATCAGAAATAATAAGGAAGTTGCATCAATTTCAGGCAATATAAAAATCACAATTTTCTTGATAATAATTATTTAGTTGCTTAAGCAATATATAACAGAAATGCAATACGAAAATAGGTATATTAATTGTCACAAACCAATAGGAACTACAGTGGTACAACGCAATCTCAGTTACTGTTTAGTTAATTGTAGGTATTAATTATCTGTACAACTTTGTGTCTACATTTATCTTATTTGATTAAATAATTTAAAATTACATTGGTAACTGAAACTTCTGATGACCATACTTGTCTTATTGGTTTTCGGCTCCGGAAGTTCACTTACTGTAATGTCCCTGCTACCAGGGCTCAGGTTCTTCGGTGAGAAGAGGCAAGAAGTAAAGCGTACTCGCATTTTCCTAACTAATATCTATATTAACCTTCTACTAGTAAGTCAACTACATATTTTTGAATAATAAACTTTAATTACTAAACAATATTTATAACATGCATACTAATTAGTTATTATTAATCGTAAAAAGCTGTGCTGGATTGTTTCATATCCTGTTTCAAATTTCAAACTTATTGTAACGCATTTAAATTATGAAATCTATAATTTTATCAACGAATCCAGTACATTACTATCTATTTTATTATTTTTGCGCAAGGTGTTTGGAGAGCCTGTGTGTATTCGTAATAATACTTGGTGTAACAGTCTTAATAAAGCAATAATTGCACGATGACTTCAGATTAAGGCAAAAAAAGGCTAATGTAACAGCTGTATAATACAGCACATGACAAGAATTTATACCTGTAGGTTATAATTTCTCTGAAGCTTCGTTCATTTTTTTTCTACAACATATATCTGTAAATTCTTCTGCATGAAAATTCTTACTGCAAATTCTTTGATTACATAGATATAAAGTATCTTTTCGATTGCATCTTCTTAATTAAGGTTCTTTTGTGACACTATGGAAAGTAATAGATTCGCCGGTTTCCTTTTTTCATTTTTACAAGTAGCCACAGTAAAAATGGTGCCCCCAAAATTATAATGCAACATAATTTGAGATTTGACATAAAAGTATGTATTCTCAATGGCACTGGAATGGCAACCAAAACGTAACGGTAACAAATACCAGAACTTCAATTATTACACCAAAATACGAAAATAATTCCAGTAACACAAAAATAATAAGACGGGACACAGAGATACTTCTAAAATACAAATAAGCGCCAAAAGTTATTAGCAAGCAATATATGACAGTTTAGATTCAAATTCCAGTGGAGGCACTCGTGAGACGGGCGGAGCGAAGGGTTTGTAGGCAACCTCCTCTGTTTAAGGATCTTGAGTTGTAGCAACATATCCAAATTCACCACATTGAATAATTGATAAGTTCTTTTTCTAATTTTGACATATAAAGTGACACTTTTTAAAACTGATTGACATTATGAAACGTCTTACTTTTTGTAACTAGTTGCATAAAGTAAAATTTTATGCAATTGGTGACGAAAAATGTATTTGAAAATTAGTGACAAAAAGAATTATTCTATTTATTAAACTGTTATAATACAAGTTAAAAACATAAATTATAAATTAATTAATTATTATAAATATTGATAACACAATTATTGCAATTATTCAAATTAATTCCCGACGACATATTTTTTTCATTGCTCGAACTTGCTGTTATTTGGGAAGCGGCGCACATTGCATTAGATGTTTCACCAAATATTTCTTGCGCTATAAGTTTTTTATTATTCATGGAATTTTCAACATATCCCTTCGCAACAGAGCTAGATTTCCAACCTCCGTGCCTCTTTAATTTTAAAATATCAGCGCCACTGTCTGCTAGGAAAGTGGCAGAGCTTCTTCTGAAGCAGTGGCCAGTATATAGAACAGGATTTGAAAGACCAAGAAATTGTGCAATAACTTTTGGCAGACTGCTAAATGTGTTAATTCCCACAGGATTTCTGGTACATTCGCATATTTTACAAAAAATCTGTTGTGTTTAAGAACCTGGGGACGCAACTTAATATATTTTCTTAATATTTCAACAAGATTCGTATTTTCAATGTCTCCAGTGGTAATTGTAAACTGCCGTATAACTTTTGTTTTTGAAGGTGGGATATCAACATGAAAATGGCTTCCTTCGTCTATAACATTTTCAACTGGAAGAAATGTTAATTCTGCTTTTCTGCATGCTCCTGCTATTCCAATTATCATTGCAACCTTAGCCATTAAGTATTCTTTGTCATCAGCTTCCACTAAAAATTTGGCAAAATCTTCTTTAATAAAAACTTTTGACTTTTTAGCACTGTACCCGTCCGCTTGCCTTTTAATATATGCTACCAAATTTGTATATTTTTTAATATCAATATTTCTTTTCAGATTTAGTTCAGACCTTAACATTGAGTAAAGTGTCCATAATGTGGAAACTTTTAGATCTTTCTTACCCTCAAAATATGCAAGTAAAACTTTCTCATTAACATGTTTAATTTTCTTCTCATCACACCACGTAACAAATTTTTCGTATGCCAAATCATAAACTGCCTTTGACTTTTTGGGAGTTACTGATAATAGAGCATTACCTGCTGCCTCTTCAATATCGCTTGGTAGCTCTTCAGAACTTGAATCACTCATTTTTTAAAAATAAAACTAAAAATATATCAATCTCGCTAAAAACCTTCCGTCTAGACTTTTTTACATAATGTCAAACTGACAACTAACATGAAGTAACAGCAACAAACTAAATTTATGTTTTCCAAATTTTTGTCAATTATATTAAATTTTATTTTTTATTACTTTCTTCAAAATTATAAAAAATCTTGTATGCAATACGTTACGAAATGAAATTTTGTGTAACTTGTGAGCAAAAATCTCACGCGTTACACAAAATTAGGCATTTCGTAACTGACATAAATAGCTATTATGTAATTGATGAAAATATGTAATATATTTTACTTGACCCTATGTAGGTACTGCACTGATGCATTACTGTTTTTGTAACACTTTTCTAATTACGTAATCTGATGGTATTGCTCTAATCAATTACATTTATACACATCGATACATAACAAACGTCAAGATATGGACATTTTATTTTGTTATGTCCAATTTATCTTGTCCGTTATAGTTAAAACAGTTTATACATAGCTTTCACATTCATTTGGAACGTAATACGATCGTTTCTTTTGTTGGAAATTGATTTAGTACTACTTTGAATCTCATGAATTGTGCAACATGGTCTGATGAATTATTTCTTTGACATATTACAAAGAAAATTTGGGAGGTATAATTAAAGTGTCACAATCAACAAACTGACATACGCTTGACTGGCACTGGATGTAAATATCAATTTGCCTGTCATTAATTATTTTACACGTGGGATATCGTTAATTTGCTTTCAGGCAATGTTATACTTTTACAGCGCAACTTTGAGAATGTTTTGGCTCACTTTGATCTCTACCGCATGAAACGCGACCACAGAAAAGTGTTGGAACCTTTCGTTTACTGTTTGTCAACCAGTGTACTGTGTAATTTTGCGAGGAAATGTTTAATAAAACACTGGAGGCAATTCTGATCCCATCTTTCTGTTGTTTCTTCTGGGAAAAGATTCATTCCACGTGTTGACTATTACTATTGATATTTAGATCAGGGCAGACGAAGAATGTATCCAAAGAAGGAAATTACTATATATTATCTATTTCAGTGACATACACATCCTATATTGTATTTCCTGATTAATGGGGAAGTTGCATGAATTTTATATTGGTTTCAAATGTATCACAGGTTAATCTTTCAAACATACTGTAATGTCATAATATGTGCCTGGCAGCAATAATCACATAACAATTAAAATATCAATATTAATAAATTTCCATGGAATGTAAATAAAGTCACGTGGCCGAAAACGCGCTATCGTTAGGGTGGCATCAACCGATGTTCAGCGCGGTTTAAGTTTCCGTAATATAGGTGCAGTGTTGATGATGTAAACACGCGTTTGTTTCTTCAGTTTTTGCATTTTTGGATCATAGATAGTGTAAATACTGTGCAAAATTCACGATGACGGAAATTAGATATATATTTTGTGTAAGTATAACCGCACAATTTGCAACGAATGGGTTTATTTCATTTTATGCTTATGAAATTCATTGGTGCGAATTCCAACTTCATTAGTTGTGTTAACATTACTATAATTATTAATGGTGATGTGGTAAACATTTACGGTATTGTTAATCATAATTTACTTCTTTGTATACAATATAGATCCGCTTTATAAAGGTATTTATAAAATTATGATATCTAATTTCACTTCAAACTACTTGTTTTAATTTGAAAATAATAAATAAAATTAATTTATTAATTTTTCATTGCTACTTCCTACTAATTCAATTTCTCTTTAAACATTTAAAAAATATATATTTACTACTTTTGTTTATTATATTTTCAGAATAATACAGGTCATTTAATGTCGTGATGTCAGATAGAAAAATTTTATAAATGGGAGCAAACACACAACATGTTATTTGGAATGGGAATGAAGCGCTGAATACAATAAATAGTAAAAAAATATAAGTTTGCTTTATCATTGGTGTTCTAATAGAAATATGTAATTTATTCTGTACAACTTTGTAACGTTCAATAATTTATTTAACATTATTTAAATCATTTCGCAATTTCATATAAATTTATTTCTGATAGTTGGTGGCAACTTCCATTCAACCTCGGTGTATTGTGTATTGCCTAAAACAATTAATTTGTCTATTTAGCCCTTAGATGGTAAATAATACTTATTCGTTGTTACATTGAAGATAAAATATAAACAAGACGAATGAATTATTGCAGCATCCTCGTATTAAATAAGTATAAACCACCCTAGATAATGTTATGGACATCCTGGCATAAATTGCTTTATTCCCAAACCTAAAACAAAAATAACCTCTTATTGTAAACAAACACTATTGTCTCGCACTATAATCAGAGAATTGTGATTAATTTAATGGATTGAAATAAGAATAATAACTTACCTGCAATGTTCTAGATCATGAGGTTCTATGGAGGATATCTGTTGTGCATTAATTATTTATTTAAGGGTTATATTGTTATTGTTGTCGTTTGGCTTTGACATTTCATCAATTACCGCCGTCTTCTTCGTCTTCTTCACGAAATTCAACTTTCCGGTCAAAGTCAGATCTGATTCTGCGCCAAGCGCTGTTGTCGGCTTGTGCAAGAAATCTATCTATCCACGATTTTTTTCAATTTGCGTAATTTTAATAATTACGCTATAAATTTGCACGTTTCGCATATTTTGTAACTGTAGGTATTATAATAAATTTTATTAGCCAGTTTGGATAAATTTCTATAATTATTGGGTGTCCAATTTCATTGCTACAGACCTGATTGGCTAGTGTCCAGCCAATGGGAGGTAAGGACAGTTTTTTTAAGGAGACCATTTTTCAAGATTTTTTTCCGGTACATGGCGTGACTATCATTGTGTGTGTGAGGGTAGTTTGAAAAATTTTGATGATTTCGCATCATCTCCTAGGAGGATTATTATTTTTCAAACCTATAATTGCTGCTTTGGATTTCATTGGTATTTGGATTTCGTTGGTGGGAAATTTGTGTTAATCCGAAGCAGATACTTTCTGAAGAAAGGATTTATTCTCACACCAAGACACTTATTGCTGAAAGTCTATTGTCTATTGCTTACGAGTCTGGTAAGTTTTGAATTCAATCCACTTCAACTGAAATTGCCTCCTTCATATACTCGAAAGATTCTAAAATAGGTCCTATTTACAGTTACCGTAAGGTCTATATTCGCTAACTCTACCATCTTACTAGAAGCTGTGGTGCAGTGCCTTTGCTAAGAACCCCTTACTCTAGGGTAAGTAATTTTATGTCTATATTTATATTTATTCCAAATTGTGTTATTCATAAAATATTTTGTGTTCATTTCGAAAATTTTTCACACCATGTGCTCGATTGCGGCGTTGCCGCATTGCTTATTTTTTCGTTCATACTTGTCAAATAGACAAACACGTGTATTTCTGATTTCCTAGGTGCTTATGCACTGAGTTTTGTTAATTTCACTAATTGTTATTAGTGTGATGGTGACAATGCGATCTGATTATTTTATTTTCATTGGATTTAGGGTTCTTACCATATGCTGTGGTTCTTATCTTGGACAAATTTTGTATTGAACCAATTGAAGGCAGCTTAAGAAGGTTGTCGAATTGCCGTTGTATCAACCTGAGTTTTGGATCTTCCTGAGAGTTGTTAGAAGCCTCCTACTCCTGCTAGAGATCCGCTTATAGTTTGACAAAGAAGCGCTGCGACATCGTCGCCTAGGAAGCACGCAAGTTTTCTAATTGCTTTGCTATCTTACTTACTTACACACATTACATTATATTATTACCTGAGCGGTTGGATGCATTTTTTTTTTATATTGATTCAATAGTAAATTTTACTGAAACTTTATTCACTAGTTCACTAGTAGTTAAATTGTTTGGTAGTAGTTAATTAGTGCATAATATTATTTAGCTTATTTGCTGGATCACTATTAATATTTTATGGTAGATGCTCGAATATCCTTAATTTGAGCTTATTATTATTAATTTACCTTATTTGCATGCTGCTTATTGTTATATTTAGAATAATTATTTGTAGTTACTTACTTTTCCCGCATTTATTACAATTTTTTTTATTGTCTTATATTTTGCTTAGCTTGTCTCACTTAGTATAATTTTGTGTAATTCGGTCAATCATTAGCCATGAGAATTTTCAGTCAATCTTTATCCGAGAATTAAGGCGAACGTTTTATGGTGTTATTTACTATTTTAATAACAAGGTGTTGTTAGAATAAGCCGATGCGCCTGAGCTCACGCGACGCTTCTACTACCTAGTGTTCTAAATTCTTCGCGCGCTTATTTATACTTATTATTATTATTATACTTATTTTTCCACGCTCTTAATTTTCAGGACTCTTTTTTTCATGCTTATAATCGCTTGGCTTTTGTATTGACACTACTTTCCTTACTTATATTTATTTTAATAGCCAACTTACTATTTAAACTTTGCCATACCTTATCCAATTGTCATTAACATCTATTAAATATTAGAATAAACCGCCATTTGTGTAACCGAATGTTTATTATTTGATCTTGTTTGGCAAATTTTCTTGATCATTTAGTCAATCTATCTGGGTGACTTGGTTTGGGGAAAATTTGTCTGGCGCCCTTGAACAACTGAAGTTTATCCTGTCGTAATATACGATATTGTGAAAACAAAACAAAAAAATTAGAACCACCCCATCTCCATTGAGCTGGCCACTCACCCTTAAGTGGTGGACGACCTTATACACGAAGGTGTGCTTTTGTTGGTCGCATTTTTGGCGGCCCAACGTGGGTCCATATAGAAATAGGGAAAAGGTAGAATAATTATAATGTCCGATAAAATGCATGTGAATAGGTTAAGTCAAGATGAGCTTACATATGAGCTTAAAATCAGAGGAATCGCCACTGGAACTGTAGATCAAATGCGTCATTATTTAGCCATGGCATTGAGATTAGAAAAAGCAGGTGATAGTGTCAAGATGCCTACCTATCCATATACTATGGACGAAGACGTAACTGCTGTTAGGGATAAACTGGCTGAATTAGAACCAGCGGTAGCAGCATTCAACAATTCATCTACCAGTGGAGCCTTTTTGAAGTTGCAGTCCAAGTTAAGTCATGTCTTGAACAGGATAGACCATATTGGAGAAGATTCGGCGGATCGACCAGAGTTGTTAGCTAAGACCTTGTCGTTACTGGATATGCTACACAGTAAATCGGCAGATTTTGAGAAGCCTCAGACTGTACCTCCTCAGCTGAGTTTTATGGAGCATGCACAGAACCCTTCAGGTACTTCGAGTCCCATCCACTCTAATGCAAGAATGTCGAGTGTATCGCCCAACAGAAGTCCTACTCATGTCACTGTGAAGCCTATCATGCCACATAAATGGGATATCAAGTTTGCTGGAGATAAGAAAGGCTTATCTTTAAGTGCATTCCTTGAACGCATTGAGGAATTGCGGGTAGCGCGTCATGTGTCAAAAGAGGTTTTGCTAGAATCAGGCATTGATTTATTTTCAGGAAGAGCGTATCAGTTCTATTTAGCCTACAGGAATCAAGTAACTACATGGGATGAGTTTGTTACACTGCTGAAGCAAGAATATCTGCCTTCCACTTATAATGAGAAGCTATTTGAGGAGATTCGCAGCCGTACTCAAGGACCAGGCGAGACCATAGGGATTTATATAGCAGTGATGACTGGCTATTTTAATAGGCTAACTTGCCCTATATCTGAAGATACCAAACTTAAAATTTTGCTGAGGAATATAGCCCCATTTTACCAGACTCAGTTGGCTTTAGTCGAAGTAACTTCTATTACACAACTTGGTGAACTTGGCAGACGTCTAGAGGCAAGAAAAGAAGCTGTAGAGAATTTTGCAGCTCCTTCCAGAAGAGGTAATGTGTTAGAACCTGACCTTGCTTATGTGCATGTACCGGAGGTGCCAGTTGGAAGTTGTTTAGCGTCAACATCTAGTATGGAAAGTGGTGGAAGTATAAGTACGTCTAAGGAAATCGTGTGCTACAGGTGCAACCAGCCTGGACATAGAGCCATAGGGTGTGCAAAGTCAAGAGGGAAATTCTGCTACAAGTGTAAGAAGGAAGGTGTGACTCTGAAAACCTGTCCCAACTGCGCCAAACAGGGAAACGCTCGTCGGCACACTTAGGTGATCGAGTGGAGCGTGCCGATAACATATCCTCGATCGATAAGTTACAAGTTATCCTTAATTATGTGTTGGACAATGCTGTGGGAGACGAACGTCCTTACCTGATGCTAGACATTTTAGGAAAATCCGTGCTAGGTTTGCTGGATTCAGGAGCGTCGAAAACCATCATAGGAAGCAAAGGTTTGACTCTTATCAATCAGTTAGGGTTATATGTTAATCATAATAAGCAGTCCTCGTGCACTGTTGCAAATGGTGATCGCTGTCATAGTACAGGTTCCGTAGAGTTACCAGTAACCTTGAGAGGAAGGTTCAGACTGGTTGAGGCCTTGGTAATCCCAGAATTGCATCATCTCCTTATATTGGGGGTAGATTTTTGGAGAGTCATGGGTATTGTACCTGACTTGAGGCGTAACGAATGGTATTTCTCGAAGGAGCCCATTTTGGTTAACTCAGTCGAACAGGTCAGTACCCAGACTCAATTGACCTCGCTGGAAAAATCTAGATTACAGGCACTGATAGATCGAAATGTAGCCATGATGGGTGAGAGCTTAGGATGCACGAATAAGGCAGAACACGTAATTTCTACAACCAGCCCTCCCATCAAACAGCGATATTATAGAGTAAATCCTGTAATCCAGAAGGAAATTGATAAGGAGCTTGAGGAAATGATCAAGCTTGGTATTGTGGAACCATCGAATAGCCCATGGTCTTCCCCAATTTTGCTGGTAAGGAAAAAAGACGGTACAAATCGATTCTGTGTCGATTATCGCAAATTGAATGCCGTCACCGTAAGGGATAGTTATCCGCTTCCTCTCGTATCAGATACCCTGGACAAGCTCAGAAATGCCAAATATTTGTCAAGCTTAGACGTTAAATCCGCCTATTGGCAAGTGCCAATGGCTGAAACGTCAAAACAATATACAGCATTCACGGTACCTAACCGTGGACTATTCCAGTTCCGCCGTATGCCGTTTGGGTTGCATAATGCTCCCGCTACTTGGCAGAGACTAATAGATAGCGTATTAGGCCATGATCTGGAACCACACGTGTTTGTGTATCTTGATGATGTTGTGGTGATCAGCCAAACTTTTGAGCAGCATCTTGTAATTTTAGATGAAGTATTTCGTAGGCTTCGTGAAGCAAATGTTACAGTTAGTGTGGATAAATGCCAATTTTGCAAGCCAGAGATGAAATATTTGGGCTACGTTGTAGACTGTAACGGTCTGCATGTAGACCCTGATAAGGTGAAGGCTATGCTGGAGATACCTACACCAACTTGTGTGAGAGACGTAAGATCCATTGTAGGAACCTTTTCATGGTATCGGAAGTTTGTGCCAGAATTTTCTTCAATTATTGCCCCTATGACGGCGTTATTACGCAAAAATTCCAAATTTCAGTGGACCGCGGAATGTGCAGAGTCCTTTCGAAGAGTAAAAGAGCTTTTGGTAGCCGCCCCAATCTTAAGTTGCCCAGACTACTCCAAACCTTTTGTGGTGCAGACGGATGCTTCTGGTTTCGGACTAGGTGCCGTACTCACACAACCTAGTCCAGAGGGTGATAAGGTTATTTCGTATCTGAGTCGCTCTCTCACGCGTCAGGAGCGTAACTATACTACCACCGAAAGGGAATGCCTAGCTGTGTTGTGGGCTATTGAGAAACTCAGACCCTATTTGGATGGGGTCCAATTCACTGTTGTGACGGATCATTACAGTCTGCTATGGCTTCAGAACTTGAAGGACCTGACAGGTCGTTTGGCGCGATGGGCTGTCAGACTCCAACAGTACGACTTTAAATTAGTGCACAGGAAGGGAAAAGAACATATTGTTCCGGACACATTGTCCAGATCTGTTCCCGTAGTAGACTTGGCTTTAGTAGAAAATTCACTAGCTACTGGAACCCCAGTGAGGGATAAATGGTACTCTTCTATGATGGAGAAGGTACAGTCGAATCCCTTAAAGTTCGGTAATTGGAGAGTTACGGATGATGGACTCTGGAAGCATGTTACCGTAGATTATCCTGAGCTATCCAGTTCGGTAGATGCATGGAAGTTAGTGATTCCGAAGGAAGACCGTCGCAATATTATTGTCGCTGCTCACGTACCCAGTACGTCTGGTCATATGGGTGTTTTCAAGACTTTTGCCAGATTGGCGGAAAAATATTACTGGCCCAAAATGAGGAATGATGTCGCTGATTTTGTCCGTAAATGTAAGGTATGTGCATCCTATAAAGTTTCCCAAGAAATTCCGGCCGATAAAATGGCTAGCCATCCTAAACCAGACAGACCGTGGGAGGTCATATCTACCGACATCGTTGGACCACTTCCCAGATCAAAACACGGCAATAGTTTTATCTTAGTTGTTACGGATTACCTAAGTAAGTTTTCATTGCTATTTTCTCTGCGAAAAGCCACCTCAGAGGCAGTTGTTCGTAAGATAGAAAGTGAAGTATTCTTGATTTTCGGTGTGGCTCGCGTAATTATCTGTGACAATGGCCCTCAGTATAAAAGCAAACATTTTTTAAATTTTGCTGGGAGGTATCAATGCCGTTTAAAATTTAATGCTTCCTACCATCCCAGGGCAAACCCTACTGAGAGGGTTAACCGCGTAATAAAAACCATGTTGGCCATGTATGTATCCGACAATCACCGGAGCTGGGATGAAAATCTGGACCAAATAGCATGTGCTATACGAACTGCCAAGCATGAAGTGACCAAATTGACTCCCTACTTTATCAATTTCGGCCGTAACATGATACTATCTGGGGCAGATTATAAATCAGGTGAGCTATTAGATTTGGAAGATGGAACCCAAACAGGCGAATTAAGTCGTAATGACACATTCAGGAAAATGTTTGAAGATGTTCGACGTCGATTAGAAGTAGCTGGTCAGAAAAGCACGGACAGGTACAATTTGAGGCGACGTCATGTCGAGTACTTGCCAAATCAGTTAGTCTGGCGGAAAAACTATGTTCTCTCTGATGCAGCAAAATATTTTTCTCACAAACTTGCTCCAAAGTACGTTGGTCCATTCCAAATCCACAAAAGAATATCCCCTTGGACTTACGAGCTTCGAGACTCCTTGGGTGCTTTAAAGGGCGTGTGGCATGTCAAAGATTTAAAACCCGCACCTGATGATTCCCTGGACTTCGTCTAAAATAGTAGAAATTTACGGGGTAAATTTCTTGAAGAAAGGGAGGAATTTGTAACGTTCAATAATTTATTTAACATTATTTAAATCATTTCGCAATTTCATATAAATTTATTTCTGATAGTTGGTGGCAACTTCCATTCAACCTCGGTGTATTGTGTATTGCCTAAAACAATTAATTTGTCTATTTAGCCCTTAGATGGTAAATAATACTTATTCGTTGTTACATTGAAGATAAAATATAAACAAGACGAATGAATTATTGCAGCATCCTCGTATTAAATAAGTATAAACCACCCTAGATAATGTTATGGACATCCTGGCATAAATTGCTTTATTCCCAAACCTAAAACAAAAATAACCTCTTATTGTAAACAAACACTATTGTCTCGCACTATAATCAGAGAATTGTGATTAATTTAATGGATTGAAATAAGAATAATAACTTACCTGCAATGTTCTAGATCATGAGGTTCTATGGAGGATATCTGTTGTGCATTAATTATTTATTTAAGGGTTATATTGTTATTGTTGTCGTTTGGCTTTGACATTTCATCAATTACCGCCGTCTTCTTCGTCTTCTTCACGAAATTCAACTTTCCGGTCAAAGTCAGATCTGATTCTGCGCCAAGCGCTGTTGTCGGCTTGTGCAAGAAATCTATCTATCCACGATTTTTTTCAATTTGCGTAATTTTAATAATTACGCTATAAATTTGCACGTTTCGCATATTTTGTAACTGTAGGTATTATAATAAATTTTATTAGCCAGTTTGGATAAATTTCTATAATTATTGGGTGTCCAATTTCATTGCTACAGACCTGATTGGCTAGTGTCCAGCCAATGGGAGGTAAGGACAGTTTTTTTAAGGAGACCATTTTTCAAGATTTTTTTCCGGTACATGGCGTGACTATCATTGTGTGTGTGAGGGTAGTTTGAAAAATTTTGATGATTTCGCATCATCTCCTAGGAGGATTATTATTTTTCAAACCTATAATTGCTGCTTTGGATTTCATTGGTATTTGGATTTCGTTGGTGGGAAATTTGTGTTAATCCGAAGCAGATACTTTCTGAAGAAAGGATTTATTCTCACACCAAGACACTTATTGCTGAAAGTCTATTGTCTATTGCTTACGAGTCTGGTAAGTTTTGAATTCAATCCACTTCAACTGAAATTGCCTCCTTCATATACTCGAAAGATTCTAAAATAGGTCCTATTTACAGTTACCGTAAGGTCTATATTCGCTAACTCTACCATCTTACTAGAAGCTGTGGTGCAGTGCCTTTGCTAAGAACCCCTTACTCTAGGGTAAGTAATTTTATGTCTATATTTATATTTATTCCAAATTGTGTTATTCATAAAATATTTTGTGTTTATTTCGAAAATTTTTCACACCATGTGCTCGATTGCGGCGTTGCCGCATTGCTTATTTTTTCGTTCATACTTGTCAAATAGACAAACACGTGTATTTCTGATTTCCTAGGTGCTTATGCACTGAGTTTTGTTAATTTCACTAATTGTTATTAGTGTGATGGTGACAATGCGATCTGATTATTTTATTTTCATTGGATTTAGGGTTCTTACCATATGCTGTGGTTCTTATCTTGGACAAATTTTGTATTGAACCAATTGAAGGCAGCTTAAGAAGGTTGTCGAATTGCCGTTGTATCAACCTGAGTTTTGGATCTTCCTGAGAGTTGTTAGAAGCCTCCTACTCCTGCTAGAGATCCGCTTATAGTTTGACAAAGAAGCGCTGCGACATCGTCGCCTAGGAAGCACGCAAGTTTTCTAATTGCTTTGCTATCTTACTTACTTACACACATTACATTATATTATTACCTGAGCGGTTGGATGCATTTTTTTTTTATATTGATTCAATAGTAAATTTTACTGAAACTTTATTCACTAGTTCACTAGTAGTTAAATTGTTTGGTAGTAGTTAATTAGTGCATAATATTATTTAGCTTATTTGCTGGATCACTATTAATATTTTATGGTAGATGCTCGAATATCCTTAATTTGAGCTTATTATTATTAATTTACCTTATTTGCATGCTGCTTATTGTTATATTTAGAATAATTATTTGTAGTTACTTACTTTTCCCGCATTTATTACAATTTTTTTTATTGTCTTATATTTTGCTTAGCTTGTCTCACTTAGTATAATTTTGTGTAATTCGGTCAATCATTAGCCATGAGAATTTTCAGTCAATCTTTATCCGAGAATTAAGGCGAACGTTTTATGGTGTTATTTACTATTTTAATAACAAGGTGTTGTTAGAATAAGCCGATGCGCCTGAGCTCACGCGACGCTTCTACTACCTAGTGTTCTAAATTCTTCGCGCGCTTATTTATACTTATTATTATTATTATACTTATTTTTCCACGCTCTTAATTTTCAGGACTCTTTTTTTCATGCTTATAATCGCTTGGCTTTTGTATTGACACTACTTTCCTTACTTATATTTATTTTAATAGCCAACTTACTATTTAAACTTTGCCATACCTTATCCAATTGTCATTAACATCTATTAAATATTAGAATAAACCGCCATTTGTGTAACCGAATGTTTATTATTTGATCTTGTTTGGCAAATTTTCTTGATCATTTAGTCAATCTATCTGGGTGACTTGGTTTGGGGAAAATTTGTCTGGCGCCCTTGAACAACTGAAGTTTATCCTGTCGTAATATACGATATTGTGAAAACAAAACAAAAAAATTAGAACCACCCCATCTCCATTGAGCTGGCCACTCACCCTTAAGTGGTGGACGACCTTATACACGAAGGTGTGCTTTTGTTGGTCGCAACTTTACGTTTTAATTTTTTCGATGAACTTAAATCTACCTACTTGTATTTTTCCAATTAAACTTACATTAAAATGGATCACAAACGAACAAGATTACAATGCTGGCGAGTTAACGATTTTCTTTCGTTGCGTTTCATCGTTCCATACCACATTTTTCTTATCATTTTTTGGGATGGTGAAATACATTTTGGTGAAATATTTTTTATTACGTGGTGTTCGTATATAATGACATAATGCGATACTTCTTCCATTTGACCGATGAGATGCACTCTCATTTTACGAGTCTATTCTGCAACTTTATTCAATACCAATGTTTATTTAACACAATGTGACTTAATAGACCAAATGAGAAATTAACTCTGTTAAACGTATTACTGCGTATATAATACATTCTTCCTTCTGTACGTATTATGAAAAATTATGCAATTTCTCCATTTAACGTATTCAAAAAATTAAAAAAGGATGTATAAGAAGTTTTATAAAGTTCGTGTACTGACTTTTTTTAGTCTAATCAGGACCTTTGAAGTTTGTGACACCTAAACTGTTATGTGTTGACACAGTTGGCGATAAAAGTTAAACTTGTTTGAAAAAACTGATGGAATTAACATAGTGTTACATTAAAAAGATGTTTTGTTTGTGATGATATATTGGTACTATAAATAGGCCTAATGGAGAACCTTGCAGAACACTGCTCGTAACCAGTTATTCTTCGGAAAATACCCATTCTGATTTCTGCAAATTTGTGGATGTTCCAGTTTCTTTAAAAATCTTCTCGCTGACCCAAGTAGATGATATCGGTTTACACTGTGAAGCAAGTTTGTTATTGTTAATTTGAACAAGTAAGCCGAATTCTGTTACTATGATGAGCAGAGCAAAGTAATAATAATAATAGTAATAATATAATATCTCTACCCCTCATTCTAATCACAGGGATTAACCCAGAAGTTGGAGACTTGTGCGGGAGAGAGGGCGGCATATTATTATTAAGCAGGCCGCATTTGCGCCCAGGAACGACTTACGTTGGTAGGCCTTAACCACTATTCAGTGCAGGAATGAGGGAAACCTGGAAAACCTCATTAATTTGGGGAGTAGTCAAATATCAACCGGTATCAATCTCTCACATTGACCCAAGCCAACATTCTTCCACCCTACCATATCCGCAGAGAGGGCGCTAAACCTCTCCACGAATATAGCTTATATACGGTCTACCGGCAGCTGAGCTCGAACCAACACCGATCTAGTCACCTCGATTCAAGTACTGACGCCTTAAACTGCGCGACCACTGACCGACCATCCCATAATATTAGCACATTATTATATATTTATTCAGTTTGATATAACAGTATTTTGTTTTTTGTCTTTATTATTATCCTTAGAAACATTGTTTAAAAAAGGTAAGGTGAGGTAAGGTAAGTTAAGCTAAGGTAAGGTAAAATAGAGTATGGTAAGGCAAACTATCTAGAGAAGCAAACTTACACATTTTAATAGATGTTTTCTAATCAATTTTAGAATAAATTTGATTCTATCTAAAATTAACAATACCTACAAAAGGAAGAACATCATTGAATATCAGGATCATTTGTAAATGCTTTCGAATATGTAGAAGATACAGTCTGTGATATTTCTGTATTAGTTTCATATAAGGGTTCGTTTCACTATTAGATAAGAGGCATGTATTAAAACTTTAAAAATTAGTGAAAATCAATAATTTAAAATATTTTTTTGCAGTTGCTACTATTAAGAATGGAGCCTTCATAAGTTGTTCTCGTGGTAATTACATATTCCTTGAGAGGGTTAGAAGAACGACGGTTGGAGTTTTTTTTTATATAAATAACCAGACTTGTAAAATTACAGTTGGCAGCTTTAATTTATTATGCAATCCACCGCCGCCTCGACCGAGCATACGCAACGCGATATAATGAAGAACATTTATTATACCTCCTGGCATGAAATTACATCATTGTTGTTCGATATTATTAATGTTAACTTTATTTATTACTAATCCGCAATGTCGGGTAAGGTGATTAATTAGCGGGTTTGTTTATGGTCTATTCTTGCACATTAAGGCTTTATTGGACATTGAATACAGCGAACTTTCGAATGGTTTTATTAGGTTAACGCTCAGGCCGCGTTTTTTTATTTACATCAATCAATTTACTTTGGAATTTAGTTTATTGGATACTGTTTTCAGGGGTTCTGCGGATTTGAAAAAAAATTCAGTTACTTGATTAATAATGAAACGATATTTATAAATTTAATGTTATGGTGAATTTTATTAGAATATCTTCATTGAACGGAGTAAATTTCCCTTCCAGTCAATCTAATTTTCAAAATTAACTAATATCGGGGTGGAGAGGGCTAACAAAAAAGGGTGAAATATTAGCGATGCGGTAGCTTATACTTAAGAGATTCTGAGGGATATTAAATTTTCAGAATTTCTGAGGAATTTCCGTGCGACCAAAGAAATAATAATGCTTGATAAAGTGTTTCATCAAGGAAAACAACTGAGGATATTATGGCATTATCTTTATCATTTAGTAAGTCAATTGTGCGTGAATGTTTGAAATTATTTTAAAATTAAATATAAATTTCAAATCTAAATTTAAAATTCCAGCACTGGTACGGGCACCACATACTTATCATCATTGTTGTCTTTGATTTCATTTGATATTCTCTCTTAAAACATACTTAACAATCACACGTACATAAAACATTTACTATGTCCTAACACTATTCCAAAAATTGATGCTTTTATAACGTAGAAGCAAATGTCGTGGAATGACATGTCGTACATACCACATGAGACACAATGAAATAAATTGTTTATAAAATCTCTATAAATACTTCACCCTTTAACATATTTAATTAATCTAATTTTTGAGACAGGGATTTGTTCCTTGGATTTTAAAATAGCGGTTATAGGTATCACCTATACATAAAAAAGGTGATAAAAATATTACATCAAATTACAGGCCCATATCGTTGATTAATAATATTGCAAAGATTTTTGAAAAAATCCTGAAATTGCGACTGGTTGAATTTCTGGAAAAATATAAATTACTTTCATCGAATCAGTATGGATTTAGATCAAATAAATCAACTCAGGATACAATTTCTTCTTTAACCGCGGAAATTTATAAAAGTATAGATGAGGGGAAAGTCTCTCTTTGTGTGTTTCTGGATCTTGCAAAGGCTTTCGACACGGTGAGTCATTCGTTGTTGTTGGAGTCTTTGCAGGATATAGGAATACCAGGTGTAGCACTTGATTTAATGGACAGCTATTTAAGCAATAGGACACAATTTGTAAAAATTGATTCTACACTCAGTACACCGAGAATAGTAGAATACGGTGTGCCACAAGGTACTGTCATTGGACCTGTATTATTCTTAGTTTATATTAACAGCATACTTGCAACTGAGAGTTCGGGGTTAATCAACAGCTTCGCGGATGATATTGCAATATTTTACTCTGCAAAGAACTGGAACGATTTGCAAAATAAGGTAGAGAATGATATTAGTTATATTTTCGATTGTTTTA
Organism: Monochamus alternatus; assembly: GCA_037114965.1. Taxonomy (NCBI): domain Eukaryota; kingdom Metazoa; phylum Arthropoda; class Insecta; order Coleoptera; family Cerambycidae; genus Monochamus; species Monochamus alternatus. The sequence continues at coordinate 23,634,401 of CM073431.1, forward strand.
GTCATAAAATATATATAAAACTAAATTTGTGCTATTTGCCTCTTATAAAAATAAATTACCGAACTTTGTTACCCTTTCGATCACATTCCAAAATGTAAATATAGGTTCTACATACAATATGAAATATTTAGGACTTACCACTGACAGTCACTTAAGGTGGGATGTTCATGCAAAAAATGTTGCAAATAATCTAAGATGTTTAGTTTACCAATTTAAATATTTAAAAACTTTTCTTCAAATCAAGCAACTAAAAATTTTATATTACTCATTAGTTGAATCACGCCTGCATTACGCTATTTTAGGATGAGGTGGTATAGCTACTGTATATATGAAAAAAATAGAAATTCTACAGAAACGAATTCTGAAAATAATGTATAATAAACCAAACACTTACCCGTCAGATAACATTTATGTGGAGTCCGGAATTTTGGATATCAGACAATTATTTTTGTACAGTATAATAATCTATTTATACAAAAATAGAACACAATTACATTTTATTGATCATCAGTATTCTACAGGACGAAAGCGGAGGCAACTTATCAAAACTAGTGCTAGTCAAAAAACTTTAGGACAACGGAATTATGTTTATTTGTCTTGCAGGATTTACATTTATCTTCCTGACTCAAGATTTTGACCTTAAATTCTATTACAAAAATGAAAAGAGAAATTAAAAAATATATTATGTCTATAAACAGAAATATAGCTCATTCACTAGTAGACATAAGAAATTGAATTGTATATGTTAAATATGTATTGTCTTAGTAGTGTTTAATAATGTTATTGCTTATATGTTTCTTGTATACTTACTTGTGTTAATATGTTAGTAGGGCTTCAAATGTGTTAATATGTCAGTAAATTTAAATTATCAGCATAGCTGGTGGGAGTTATGTGGTGCTGATGAATAACATACCCACGCACAACGATAGTTCTGTGGGTTTCACTGTTTATTTGCATTATATATTCCTATGTTCTTGTTGTTATGTGAATATATATGTATATATGTGTATATATATGTATATATAATATGTCATGCAATATAGAGGCTGCATATTATGTAATTTTACTTTATATTCTGAAGCAAATAAATATTATTATATTATTATATTACTTCCAATTCAATTGGCAAGAAATTATTGATTCAGTAACTTTTTTTAATCCAGTGGTATTATTTAATATCAGGCGATCTTTCATGAATCGTATGAATAAGTGCATCGAGGCGAATTATGGACATATTGACAATTTACATTGAAATACATATTTCATTTTTTTCTTTATGCGTTTAGTTCTTTATTTGTTAAACCCTTGATCAAATCGTTTTCTTTAATAAGAACTTCAACTTTTTTTGTAAATCAAAGTTATTAACTTGATAATTTGTATAAAGAGGATAATATTTAATAGACAACATTTTGCTGGCATTAGGGCACACTACGATAAAATCTCCTGCAATGAAATATGCAGCAGATTGTTGAATTGCGATTTTATCGAAAATAAAACAACGAATAATATTAAGGAACGTTTTCAATATGAGCACCTCTAGTTTCTGTACATTTTCTAAAATTGTTTGAACACCTCCGTTGCACACGAAACAAGATGTCACTTCATTAAATCCAACTGATCTAAACAAATATGGAAATAGATGGCTGAAAAATGGAGTCAATATCGTATTTTTTTTTTATAAAATCCTTAGTTGTCGATTTTTCAACCTTTACATCGTTGGGCTACTGTTTTGAGCAAAAAAATGCTCAAAATTCCATATTTATAGCTGACGTGTTAGTTACAGATGAAGCTATTTGCATAATACTCCTGTTTAGAATTTTGAAAATCCGCAGACGATTCAACGGGATAATAACTTCCAACAACGCTTTTCCCTAAATGGACGATGGATTGGACGAGAAAGATCGGTAGTATGACCGGCACGATCTTCAAACTTAAATTCTTTGAACTCTTTTTGTGAGGATATTTAAAAAGTGAAGTGTATATATCGCACCGAAGCGGACACTAGTGATGATTTACGCGAAAGTATCATAGCTGCTTAGTGTTTATTACAACATGGCCGCTCAAATAAAATCAACTTTGAAGTCAATTTGTCTGTAAGTTTTAACCTATAGGGCAGATTGCCTATGCCAATGTTGACGTCGCAGGAAAATATTAACTTTGTGGTTGAGATTTCCTCCAAATGAAGATATTTTATGGTAATTTATTACCAATTAAATTATTACTAGGTACCTACATATAAAATTCTACTTTTGGATTTATTTGTGATTGAAAATTAAATTAAAAATTAAAGCCGTATGCGTAATAACAAAAACAAAATAAATATTTTCGAACGGAATTCAATTCGAATTTCAATTCAATCTGTCGGAATACATATAACAAGAAGCGTGTTTCCTAAAAATCCTTTATAAGACACACTTACATCGAAGTATTATTAACAAGTAAATTTGTACCATAATATAGAACAATATTTCTATTAGGTTAATTGAAATGGTTAAATATTCTTTAGAAATTATGAACAAAGTTGAAAATAAGTTGATATTGTACTTAACCAATTGAAGGATTTAATAGGGCAAAATAACTAGTTATTACCTTATTTTTAACTACTAGTTGAAGACAGAATAAGTTTTACAATTTCGTAATAAATATGTAAATATTTACCTATTGCAATAATTTAAAAAATCCTTGGATATTGAAGACATATTTCAAGGCGAAATTAAGTAAATTATAACTTCGTCTTACACATTATTGGAATGTTAGCATTAGAAAACATAGAATAGTTAAACAATATGTAATTTCGAATTGTATAAATTGACATATATTTCATTTTACTTAGAAGTTATTATATTACTCTTAATTAACAAATTTTTGACTATAATTTTGGTATTATAAGATTTTGTAACATTGAAGACTATATTTAAGAAGGAAAGTAGTAAATCTTGATCAATTTAGAATTATTTTACTTGTATAGTAGTCTATTAGGCTTAAATGTTAGTTGGGAGGTCAGGTTCTACAGCGAACCAGTTTTCAGTGTCGTGCAGAAGTGTATTTTTAAATAATTTTCGAACTGCCCTATTTGATTGTTTTACAAAATTGTATTTGTATGAATCATTCAAAAAAATTGATTTCTATAAGTTCTGAATCAGCCGGTATATGCGTACGTAATATCTGTGATTATATCTGTGTATTATGCGAGTAATTAATTTCGTGTGTTTTTAAATGCTCCCAGATGGCGCTTTTCTTATTTTAAATAACTACAGACTCCATTTGCTTCTAATGGTATTAGGCAAACACAAACACCGATTAGCCGATTATTCTCATAACCACTACATCCAGCAGTCCATAAAAAGCCTGTAGTCGTTCATTTGTTCATTTAGAACGGCACTCGTGCCTTCTTGACCTAATTGTTTTATTGTAAAATAATACTTGTGCTTATTTAAAACAGATACAGCGCGGCGTAGGGATTAAGAGAGCACTCGGGTCATAAAAACTAGAAAACAAACATTCACGGTGCTGAACAGATTTCTTGCCGATTTTTTTTGTGAAACACAATCACAAGTTCTAATGGAACGAGGATCGGAACGAAACAAGTTAATTAATTTTAATTAAATTACGCTTAAATGATTTGTTTTTATATCCAGTCCATCAAAATTTTGTTCGATGCTTCTTATTTTGGTACTCATCAATACGAAACTGTTAACTGTAATCTTATTTGATTGGTAAAATAAAACAAAATGTAATAAAAAGTATTTGAAATATACGATATATTTTGCTTCTGTAACACTAAAGTAACACAGATGCTCTATTAGCTATTCTCTGTCTACATTTTTAATAGGTGCAAATAAGATTGTGTCTTCTTTGTCAATTATCCTCTGCCATATTCTTGAAATAGTGTTTTATACGGATACACATCATTTTAAGCATTTATGAACTGAATAATATAGAGCTTACCAATAACAGGAATGTTATTTCATGCCATTTGCGAGTATTCAAAGGTACTGACATACTTTTAATACATTTACTATTTTGAGAACGAAAACAGAGTTTTTCGAAAGGTTAAAAATACGGAAGTGCACGATAGTGATGTGATTTTTGTTATTTTTTACTCATCTGCTTTTTTTAGTGTGAGTTTTTTTGGTTAGGCAAACTTAATTTCAAAAATAACCCTTGACTGATCCGTTTAACGCAAGGGCTTATTTAATTAATCTTTATTTTTTTCAGAAGTGTGGCAAAAACCCAATCAAACTAAATAAGTACTGAAGTAAAATGATTATATAATGACACGTCTAACCAACACATTTTTAGGTATAATATAGGATCCCACTATAAAACGACCTTCACCGAGCTGGTTAATGGATGAAAAGTATTTTATATCCAATTAAATATATCAATAAATACATTGCAAATGGGTTGTGTAAAAAAATTCAGTCCAGAATATGATTAATTAACAATAAAAAATTATTATTTTTTTTAACATTTCATTGGTTTGGTTAATAGACAAATTCTATACCAATCGAAAGTATGAAACCCATAGAATATGCAAACGTTAGGTTGACTATTTTTTTCCCGTCACAACTCTTGGGTAGGCATATATAAACAGGTAAATCGATACTAGTAACTTGCACCGGTGTGATTAATAAATTAAAGTTAAATTAAAATAAAGATTATTTCATTACCAACACGGTGGTATAGGGTTGTCTGCGAAAAATCAGTCCTAAATTCCGGTTGCCGAGTTTTAAAAAGTGAAATATTCTCCAGCGAACCATTTCATGCGATAGAAGAGTACACAGCATTGCAGCTGTGTGTAGTTCGTCCATACCGAAAACGAAGACCTTCCGTTTATCCGTTTCTCCGTTTCTCCATAAAATCGAATAAAGTCCGGGGGCGGCGGTAGCTATTATTATTAATCTGCCCCTAGCAACCCCTAACGCTCTTCAATGACAATAAAACAACATTTGCAACCCTACTAATGATATGTCGAGATCGAAAACCCGTAAAAAATAAAATTTTCTAATAATCCATTCGCCGCCCCGAATTAGGTTTAATTTTTTTAAGGAAACGACACATAATCAAAAAATTTTATTAGACTTTTCGATAGGTAAGGTGGAGAAGAAGTCACAAAAAATTTCAATGATTTTAGACAAATTTCATGTTTTCAAGGGCCGCCCCCGGAGGGGCGGCAGGAACGTCATAATATCATTTCAAGTCACTACCAGGCAATAATAGTCTATACGGAAAATGAAGACAATCCGTTTATCCGTTTCTCCAAAAAATCTAATAAAGTCCGGGGGCGGTGGTATTTTGCCGCCCAACTCATAAACCGTTGTTTGTACAAAAAATTCGATAGAAGCATTTTTTCATATTTTCATAAAAAACATTCGAATATGTATTCGAAATGAAACAGAAAAAGTCGATTTCTCGAACTCGTGACTTCGAGACACCACCCCTCAGTTATGAATTCGGGAAACCTCCGATGCTGTCCCACAGCCGCTGTTTACCTAGCCTCATGTTCGTCGTTAGGAGTAAAAAAAAATTCCGCACATCTCACGGCCACAAATCGAATCCGATCGACCTCAAATTTTATGTACGTATACTTCGCGATAAGGCGGGGGCACATCCGGTAATGTACTGAAAAATTTAAAAAAAAAACGGGATGCCGCCCCCGGAGCCGCCCCCAACCGATCGAATCGAAATTTTAAAGACACGTACTCTTTGAGACGCGGAATCGAAAAAATTAGTCCGTCTTCGCGTTAGGGGTTCCTAGGGGCAGATTAATAATAATACCGCCGCCCCCGGACTTTATTCGATTTTTTGGAGAAACGGATAAACGGATCGCCTTCATTTTCGGTATGGACGAATTACACACAGATGCAATGCTGTGTACTCTTCTATCGCATGGTAATTCAAGACTGATTTTTCGCAGACAACCCTATACCACCGTGTTGGTAATGAAATAATCTTTATTTTAATTTAACTTTAATTTATTAACCACACCGGTGCAAGTTACTAGTATCGATTTACCTATTTATACTTGCCTACCCAATAGTTGTGACGGGAAAAAAATAGTCAACCTAACGTTGGACTGAATTTTTTTACGCAACCCATTTGCAATATATTTATTGACATATTTAATTGGATATAAAATACTTTTCATCCATTAACCAACTCGGTGAAGGTCGTTTGATAGTGGGATCTTAGACTAGTACAGAAATACGTATTTTTTAAATTTATAGATGTAAATATTGTTATAACATAAACTTATATAGTTCTGCATATACGGCTGTTCATTTTTGTTTATAAGTATGTGAAAATAATTGTTAACATCTGAGGTTAGAATAGCAAAATAATGTGTGTCTTACAAACGTTTTTTAAATTTTTTTTGTTTTATTTGAGGATAATTTAAATAATAAGAAACAAAAACAAAATATGAAGAATTTAATATATTACCTTCATTCATTTCATCAAATCATTTTACGCCGAGAAATACCTCGTAGATTTTACATCCACAATATATTTTTATAACCATTTATTTTATTATAGGGTCGTAAAGTTATTTTATGTTGAATTTAAAATTTTCAAATAAGGTAGCAGTAACGTTAGAAACGCTACGTTTCCATTCAAAATCCATCCGGAAATTACCGTATTAGTAACATGCAGGATATAACATTTAAAAAAAAAGCGTCTCGAAATTTCGCTATTTTATGTTATTACTATAAGGAAAAAAGGCACACCTGGCATAAGTAAATTATTAAATGATTTTTTCAAAACTCAAACTAACCTTTGCATTTTTTCTGATTGTGAGTTCGTATATATATGTTCAAAAGTGATTTTTTGAGTTTCAAAAACTATTTATTAATTTCATGATTTATCATTTTATTGTGCTAGGTATGCTCAATTTTCCTTAGTAAATTTAGCCAATTTCTATTTTAGATTTTTATTTATTTATCTAATCTTGTCTAGATTTGCTTTTTTAGTTCACTAATAGGGATTATATAAATAAAATAAATAAATATTGATTTGATTTGCTTAAACACATTTATCATGAAATATAAACTGGCCCTTCAGTTAAAGTTACATCCTGTATAATTGAATAACGCTTATGGGACACAAACTTGCAACATAATATTTGAAGCTTTATCTTCATTTGGATTTCCTGCATAGCTTGAGAATGTGTGTCCTCTCTTAAATGGGCAATGGATATTACGTATGGATATATCGTTTACTATATATAAAACTATATTATATTTACATTATGATAATAATTTAATGATTTATATTTATTTAAGTTTATTATAATGATAATTTTAATTTTAATAAGAATTTTTTTTATTAGTGTTGTTGGTTCGTGATATGATAATGATTTTAATTTGGAGAAGATATTAATTTTTTATTTGGGATTTGTTTTTTTTTAATTTAAAAAGTATACGCTTGTATTTACGCCCGTATAGTTTAATTTAAAGTTTATCAAGGTTTATTAAATTTTTGTGTTAACAGTAATTTTATCACTCACTTTTTAACTGTCCTCGTCAAAATTCTTTGATCTGATCTGATTCTGTAGGGTAAAGAAAACACCTTGTTCGTCGGCTGAAAGCCCGGCCACATACATAAAGTTGGTGTTTTTTCTTCTACATTTTTTTACTGGATTTATATTTAAGGTAAAGTAAATTCAAATTTTTTTTTTTATGAAAGCCATGACGTAATTTCTTGTTCATCGAAATTTCTAGATCTTCGATTTAGTTCTATTATTTTTAATTTACAATTTTTTTTTAGTTTTACAATAAAATTGTATATAACAATCTTCTTCTACTAATACACTAATTTATCTTTTTAGTTCCCAAAAGGATATTATTTTTTCATTCATCATTAATGTCAGTTTAAAATTACTATTATTATTCCATTATCACAATTACAATTAAATAATTTAACATTTCTCATAATGTCTCAAATACCTTCCTTATTCTATGAAATTTTATCACTGCATATGTCACAATCTAGTATTTATTATCGTGAAATTAATTGTATTAGATTATTTATAAATTATGACTTTTCCTACCATTATCTATTTACTCTTAAACACATTTTATTTTATTTTAATTTATAGTTTGTATTTATTGGATTATCTATTTTGTTTGCGAAACTCTATCATTTTAATATATTTTTATGTATTAACAATATTGTGTGAAACTAACTACTCTGTGGACTAAAGCCCCACCCAGCGTTGAATTACACCCATAATATCTACCCATATATTCTCTATTATTAGCTTTTGTAACATTTTTTACTGTATTAGAAAGGTATTTTAAGTTAATACAAATCAAATATCCTACAATTCCTACTAATGTCATATGTATGCGCTCTGATACCAAACATCTAGGTATGCTAATGGATGATTTCATAGACCTGAAGAAGCAATCCTAAAAATGCAGAAATAGGTCAGATCTTATCCATTGTGGTTGAATTTTCGAGTTCCTACATTTTCAAAAGTGAACTTAGATGTTTATAGAACATTTTCATTGAACCAGGTTAGTAAATTTAGCTAGATTATTTTTTTTTAGATAATTATTGAATAGAGCTTTGTTTGTGGAATTGTTCATTAGCATACCTAGATGTTTGGTATCAGAGAGTATACATATGACTCCACTGATAGAAATTGTAGGAAATAAATATTAGCTTAAAATACCTTTCTAATACAGTAAAAAATCTATCATTTTAAATAACCATACTACGTACATACACAGTTTCTAAAGTGGGCAGCAATACCTGGTATTCCCTACCTTCACCTTAGCATAAAATAATGTTACTTACAGGTATTTTAACTTAAAAAAGTACAAATATTTGCGATGATATTGCTTGCGACAGCTTTTAATAATTAATTTGGACGGTTCTTGTAAGATTTCCCAAGTCAATATTTATCCTGTCTCATGTCATGTTTACCATGAAACCCGAGACTGGAAACCCGAAAATTAGCTGATGGTATAACCCCTGCTACATCCAGCGAACAAGCCAGCTGAAAGCGTATATGGCTACGCGTTAAAGAGGCTTAAGATATTTTATCTTAAAGAGTGTCACCGATACTAAAACCCAAGGTAAAAGGTTTCTCGAAGAACTGTAATTAACCTGGTAGATAAGCAAATATGTGCAAGTCGAACATAATACTTGGCAAGGTTGGACATTCTGCGGAGGTGTTACAAGCAAAAAAATAACGCAGGTATTTTGAATATATTACCTGGAACCTCTGTTAAAATTTCTACATGTTGTGGATGGTAACTGAAAAAAAAAAACTTTAATCCAACTTTTTAAAAGGAATTTTAAATCGCGGAGGCTCGTATACCTAATTTTTTATGCTCGCTTTGGTTTTGTTTTTCCTTCCACTTTGTTTCTTTCCTATATACTTTAAGAAGTACAAAAGTATTTACTTTTATATACATAAATACGCTGTGGTTGTTGCCTGTTCAATCGTTTCATAGGCGTATTTATTTTTAGATAGCTATACAGGGTGACCGCAATATGAGTGTCTTAATTTTGTCATATGATAAGTTGTACTAAACAAAACAAATTTGACTTAACGATGTTTTTTTCTCTGACCAACGGTAACAGAATTATGACAGCAACTTTCTTACATTCTAGGATTGTTATGTATTTATACATGATAATTACAAACAAGTACACCTAAACATAGGTACTTGCTGGGAATGGTTTTCTTACAGCTCTTTACACAACACAGAATAGACGTTTACCGTACAAACGTCTCGAAGCCTAGATTCGCCGTAAATTAAGATTACTATAAATTGTTCCATTTTTGTTAATGTACACTCACAAACATCAAAGAAAAACTAGACAAAAATGAATCACATTAGGTGAACGCACCACACTGAAATGTGCGCTATGGAATGCGTTTAGTTCCATTGCGCATCCAAATAAAGGTACCACACCTAGGAGCAGACAAAAGGAGGTACATAAAACTCAGCAAAGACATACTTCATTGGTTATGTATGTGGGTGCGAGAGAGACAACCATCTGCACGTACGATATGAATTGTGTTCTTAATTCCCCATTATTTTGTTTGTAAAAACGTCATAGGCGTACAGTGTGGTTTCTTCTTTTATCTTGTATCTCGTTAGTGTTCTTTGTGTATTTTTGTGGGTGTTATTGTTGGAACGTGTCATGTTTTATAAGAGACTGTAAAATTAACCAGCATATAGCACGAAATAATTCTTCATATCCAGAATTCAATTTCATTTCAATTCACAATCAGCTAAGCCCCTACTGCTCCGCCATTGCTAGAGGCACAAAACAAATATGGCGCCGATCATGAGTAATCCATTCGCGCAGGTTTTAGCGCATTCCAGTTTTTATAATATAATATTACATTTCAGTGACGCACCATTATGACTAATATTACTTTCAGGTTATCACCAGCAGTCTGACACTGCAATATTGTCGAATTGTACAGTAAGTTATAGTTTTAACGAGTTTCTCAGAAACTTCAATTGTTTACTTCATTCAAAAATCAAATTATAAACAAATTACGTTACAGGCGCTTTTATTTAACCTTAATTGTACCTTAGTTTTGCATATTATTGTAATTGTATTTTTATTTTTGAAATGTATTTGTAGACAAACTATTGTTTTTCATTTCTTTTAGCCAGATATATAAGTCCTTAAAATTACGGTACTCATATTCCGGACATCCTGTATAGTAGAGCGGTATCTCATTATATGGAGTTGAATATGTTTTTAAACGTAAAAATATGCTTTTTTTATAAAACATCCTTTGTTATTATACAGGATGTAACACACAATAGTAAACCTGTGCATTACAAGTTATAAAAAAAGATATATATGATCAACCCACAAAGTTTGAAGTTGATCTGAGTAGTTTTCAAAATATACGAAGCTAAATTATAATTAAACGCTGCGAGGCGTGACGTCATTGTCTCCTACGGCTTCTCCGTCGGTTTCTAACTCGGTCAAGGACCTTTCTATGTTAAAATTAAAACAGATTAGTAAAAGTTTACTATTTTTAAAATTCACAATATGTTATTTAAAAGCATATGTGTCTAATCTACCGATGGTAGATTTAATTATGAAGATGGACTATTTTACTACAAATTAGGAATTTGTAAGTGCTGAAATGAGAGGCGTTAAAATGCAACGGTAAGTTCCAAAATTAAATCGTTAATAGCAGCTTGGTTTTTTAAGTAACGTAGAAAGGTACTTAAGTAATAAAAAAATATGTATTTATTGTTACAAAATTAATAATAAAATGGAATGTTTTATGCTTTTTTCTAAAAAAGGAATTTTATGTAGGTACCTACACAAAACAGTGCATTGGCTTAAAATGGCTGGCTACTAGATATTTGCCAACTCTTTTAAACTTTTATTAAATTAAAGCTTAGTTATTAATTATACAAGGTGTGTAAACAAATCTTCAAATTATTCTGTGTGACTCTAAATATTTAAAACTTTATATGAAAATTTAAAATGTCTAAAAAATTATTGTATTTAAGATCTTCACGAAAAAGCTACGGAAACAATGAAGTTTATGATTAAATTCAAAGAAAAATAATTTATAAGTGTTTTTTTTTGGCTAAAAGAAAATCTCGATTTCCCACAATAACTATAATAATTAAGTAGATTTATAATATGAAGTAGAGTTTATAAATCTTATTTAAATTAAAATTCCATACAAATTTAACGAAAAATTAAGCAATATATAAACTCGATATTAAAAAGTCTAATTAAGTAAAGTAGATATGTATCCTAAGTATTCAACTCAACTCAACTAGACTAAAAATCAAGAATAAATTCTACATGTCACCAATACCTACGTATAACATAGCCATAAGTATACCATACCTATAACAAAACATTTATTTTGTTATATACCTATTAGCCAGCTCTTTTAACTTTTAGTTAATTCAAAGCTTAGTTGTTAATTATACAAGGTGTGTAAATAAATCTTCAAATTATTTCTTTTTGACTCTAAATATTTATATTTTATATCAAAATATAAAATGCAGTTTATGTTTGAATCAACCCAGTAAACACATATACGTTAGAAAAACGTTTATAATGCCCATACAACATTTGAAAAAGGCGTGGCTTTTTTACGTACAATCAACTTAAAAATGTCGCGGTTTTACACGTTTCTGGTAACCAAAGTACAAACGTTTAATATTAGTAAATGTGGAACGATCATTTTTAGTATTAACAAGCTTTAAGTTTTACGTTTAATAATGACATTTTATTAAGGTTTTTAACTAACGTAAATTACACCTTGTTATTTTAATGTCCAAAAAGATGTTTTAGAGACGTGTTTTACAATGTTGTTTTTGGATCCTTCTGGCGGCATTGTACAGGGTGGTCCTGATATGTACCATAAATGCTAGATTAGATAGTACGTTAAAAAATAAGGGTATTATATTTAAAAACTAAATAATCAGGTACACTTAATCCTGTAAAACCGCAAAATAAAACCCCTTCTTTAAATATCTATAACACTTAACTATCTATAATACTTTTATGATGAATTTACTTTTTTTAGGTTTTAGTACAATTAATTTTATGTTACCACGTATTCCATCCCTTTAAGATTAAAGCGTTGTTTTGAATGATAAGTATTTTTTTGAAATATATAATTTCAAATTTAAAAAAATACTATCCAAAACTACCCATTAAACATAAGTGATTGAATATCATATACTCACCCCATGAACCCATTATTCAAAAGTATCTGAAAGACATTTAAAAAAAAAAGATTTTTATTTCATTCCTCAGAGGGTTATATCTCTCTTATTATTGAGTTTTGAACAAAAATGTATGTAAAATAGTACCCTCATTTTTTAATGTGCCATATGCTCTAGTATTTACGGTACATTCTGAACCACCCTGTATTAAATAAATAATTATCAGGGAATTAATATAATATAAATAAAATAGTTACAAAATCTTCTCTCATTTAATCTTGTTCCTATTAATAATTATTATCGATATTCCAATAGTGTGGCTCGAATGTTGAACTCACTATACGCCTATAAATAAGAGTATTAGAAAATATCAATACCTATTGTTTAATTTCAAATTTAGGTAGGTAACAATAAATAATTGGTTTTAATATCAGTAACAGTTTATTAAATAAATAATAATACGTACATAATACAAACAAAATATAAAAATACCAATAATATATCTTATTTATATGCTACTGATTGGAACCTAAAAACAATGAAATTAGGTCTGAACAAGTTTCATATCAATAACTTCACTTACATTGGATAATATAGATTATTTAAAGAAAGTCTAAACTTTAAACATGTCTAAGTTTAATCTATTATAGTTATAAATATAATAATAATGCTAATAATAATAACCTAATATACATTTAATATGACCACGAAGTAGATAGTCAAGAATGGAAATAAAAAAGTTTAAATCATTTCCAATCATGATTAGAAATATGTCACTGTATCTTAAATTTTAGTATAAAGTAAAAAAATTACCAAGTCATAATAATTGTTACCCATTTTACAAAGTAATTTAACGTAGGCATGTACGAGTACAAAATTCATACGCCTACTTTTACTAATTTTGTTATCGCCCTTGTAAGTATTTTGAAACATAAGTAGGAAAAGTTATAGTGGAATAAATTTATATTCCATTATATAATTATTTGTAACATGTAATGTAAAAAAACCTAATATTCTTATATTAATAAAATAAAATTAAATACTTATAGAAGTAGGTATACTTAGCGAAATAAAATAGGGAAATATTTCACGGATCACAGTAGGTACGTACAGTGATGAATATGCAACTGACAAGCTTTTACAAAAAAGAACTCGAAATGGTATGTGTGTAACACGTGATCTTTATCTACCAATAAGACCATTAAATTCGTGTAGAACGTTTAACGGCATTATAATTGACACGTGTAATAAACGGCAATTCGCTTCCTTATTTCAATGAATGATAATAACGTATAATACACGTTTAAATTGTACTGTTTTTTAACACTTGTAAGGTTTATTAAAAAATAATTACTATCTAGTTATTTGTATATATAAGTACCTATATATTATTAATGCAATATCTTTTTATTAAATTATATTGTATAAAATTTACTTTGGATTCTTATCGTTCCGAAATATTTATTAATTGCAAAACGTTTATGATACGTTTTGTAAGCATTACTTATGTCTGTTACTCTAAAACGTTACAAACACGTTTTTGTTTAATGTCAATATATTAATCAGTTGACACAGACGTTTTATAAAGGTTTGAATAAATAAGTTTTATTTAAATATTTTAAATAACGTTTATTTAACGTTACGAAAGATTTGCCAACATTTTTTGTTAAAAAAGTACGTATTTTAAACGTTATGTTAGACCGTTACTTTTCTAACCATAAAATAATGGTTGATTTTGTAACGTAACACGAATTATCAACCAATGGTACGTTGACAATACATTTAAATAACGTATGTGTGTTTACTGGGAAAAAAGAAATTTACAATTGTATTTTAATTTAAAGAAAACCCAAATTAAAAGGTAGAACCCAAAGTAGATTTATAATATGTCTATGTTTAAAAATGTTATTATTACAATTTGTAAGACCAAAAATTAAGCAATCTCTAAACTCGATATAAAGGTTAATAAGGTAAAGTACGTATATGTATAATCGTTGGAAATAATAACCACACTCTTTATAATAAATTTTACGATTTCTTTTGAACTGCTGACGTATCCATTATTTATTTATTTATTTGCAATACACTAATTAAATCTACTTTCATCTTTTAACATTAGTTCGTAGTTATTTCACTCACCAATAATAGAGATTTAATGCAATTTCTGCTCAGAACTTCCAGAAGTTCAGAAACTGTTTTGAGGGAGTGTCATTATTATTGCAAAAACATGTAGCTAAGAATTTAAACTACTCAAAAATGAATTCTACATGCCACCAAGTATATTAGAAATTATTATTAAACTGATTTTATTTGTTTTGTATCCAATAAAAATGTCGAGCTTTATTGCTTTCTGCCGTAAGTTTTGTGTATTGGGATTCTCGCATAAACAAATACTTACCCTAAACTGAAGTTATATATATAAGATTGGATATAAATTTATATTGCTCAATTTTGATCTTGATCGTTATTTATTATATACAGGGTATCTCTAGACAAAACGTTATCACATATTCTTGAGAAAAAAAATATGATGATCTAATCCAAGTTACCTTAGTTCAAAATTTGATAGTTTTTTAATAAAAAATTCATATTTTAGTAATAGTATATATACTTAATAAATGCCATCCACTTGAACAACCGTTTTTCAGATATTTATTTTAAAATATTTCACACTTCATCCAGGCATAGGATAGTAAATTGAACTAACTTATTCTAATTCTTTTTTCCTATCTTGTTATTATTGGTTATTATTACTGGATAATGTGTGGAGAAAGGTGACGACGATGACTTTATGAAATGAAAAATTTAATTTTTCTTTAGTTTTATTGGGTTTTTGCCACACTTCTGAAAAATAATAAAAATTAATTAAATAAGCCCTTGCGCCAAAAGGAACAGTCAAGGGTTATTTTTGAAACTAAGTTTGCCTAACCAAAAAATCTCACACTGAAAAAAGCAGCTAAGTAAAAAATAACAAAAATCACATCACTCTCGCGCACTTCCGTATTATTGACGTTTCGAAAAACTATCTGTTTTCGTTTTCAAAATAGTACCTAGTAAAAATATTAAACGTATGTCAAGTTTGACAGTTTATAATTTGTTTATCTGCTTCCATAGAGATGTTAAATGATTTTTATTTTATTTTTACTTACTTCTTCTTGATACAACTGTAGCCAACAATGATCGATGTTTACTGAACAGTTTGACACACACTTATCTCCGTTCAACAAAATAATCGCGGTCTCTTTTAATTTTCTTTTTGTCGCGTTATCTTCCTTCTCAAAAATTTTGGCCGAACCCCATTGAATCACATGACCGTTTTCCCAAGCGTGTTCGCAAATTTTGGATTTTTCAAATTCCCGTCTTTTTATATAATTTTTATGTTCCTCAACTCTAACATTCATAGGCCGAGACGTTTCTCCAACATAATGTTTATTGCATTCACAAGGTATACTGTAGATGCAATTTTTTTAATTTTGTATATCGTTTTTTGGACTCGTTTTTGACAAAAATGATCGTAAGGTATTAGTTGTCTGAAAAACTGTTCGAATATTAAATTTATTACCGATTCTTCTTAACTTTTCTGATAATATAGGAATGTATGGAATTTTCATTGTATGATTAATTTCCTTTATTTGTCTTAAAGTGTTAGTTTTATCTGTAATATTTTTGAATGTTCTATCAACAAAATTTGGAGGGTATTCATTATTTATTAAAACATTTTTAATAAATTTTAATTCGTTGTTAAAAATATCATTGTTTGAAAAATTTAAATCCATATATCTCAAAAGACTTTTACTGTAAACGGCATTTGCCAAGTAAATTATTATTTAAAGAAACATCGGAAAATAAGTAATTAAAACAAGTTAAATGTACGTAAAGTATTGTAGGTGGTGCCTTTATATTTTACATTTATATTTGATTTCTAAACTCAAAATGAAAATAATGGTCTGACAGCAATTATGATAATTTTCATAAATGTTAGAAAAAACTTACTTACAATTACTCTATACCATCTCAAAAGACACTACCGATACAGGTTGCCCGTAAAATATGTACAAACTTTGGGTGGCGATGGTACATGAAAAATATGGCTAAAAAGTGATAAATATTAGCTCTTAAATACACTATTTTCCAAAAATAGGCCTTAAAAAGGTAAAACTGTAAAGGTAAGTAGTTTTTATGACTCTTGTGTAAAAGAGGAATGAAATTTTCGAGGACTGTAAATTAGTCACTTTCTATTATTTTGAAACTTGGTTTCCTAAAGCTGACTAGTCCCTGAAAATTTCATTGTTTCCCTTATCCGAACAAGAGTTGCGTCATAAAAACTTTTTTCTACAAAACTGTTAAAAGTGGGCTTTTTAATGGTCATTTTTGATGTTAAAAATGTAATTTTTTGACACGCGTGTTAAAAGTTTATTTAAATTTTGTTTTGAAAATTAATAAAACGTTTTAACAAACACATGAACAACTTTTTATTTTAAATAAGTACAAACCAACATTTTAACTAGCTATTACTATTAACATTTATAGTAAAATTAGAACAATTTGAAATTGTAATTCCCTGCGGAGTCATCATACTTAAGTTAGTTTTACTGTCAACATGTGTGACACATCTATTTTCTATAGAAATACTACTGGTAGTACTGGTGGTCTTGCTAGTAGTTGCAGCAGTAGGAAGTATTAGGCACGCAATTTCCTTCTTCTGTTCTAGTGAATTTTTAATGTAGCCTTCAGCTACCGTCGAAGATTTCCATCCTTCATGTCTCTTGATGGTAGTAAGATTTGCACCAGAATCTGCTAACAATGTGGCCGATGAACGACGAAAACAGTGTCCGGTGTAGAGTTGAGGATTTGGTAGATTCAAGAACTCTGCAATGTCGGCAAGCATTTTACCAAATATGTTAATTCCGACTGGATTCTTCACACATTTATTCTTCATATATTTAAGAAAAAGTCGTCTTGTCAGCGTTGGGTGGCCGGAGTGCCATATACTTTCTAAAAAAGTTTAAATAGAATTCACCAACAACACTGAAAGTCCGAGGCACTTTCGTTTTAGTATCTGGTCTGGTCACAACAACCGAAGTGCCCAAATATTCGATATTGCCGATGGTCATCTGACACAATTCCTCCCGGCGACACGCCCCGAAGACACCCACTATTACTGCGACTTTCATCATCAAATACTTTTCGTCTTCTGCTTCTGTGAGAAATTTGTCGATATGCGTCTTCGTCAAAACTTTTGACTTTTTTGCTTGATATCCTTCACCCTTCCGTTTTAAAAGAGTAATAAGTTTATAATGTTTGCTTACATCTTGATCTTGCTTTATTTTTAACATACTTTTGAACATGGAATAATTTGACGACAGCGTTGACGATTTCCATATCTTGGCTTTTTCCTCAAAATATGCCAGTAAAACGCTTTCGTTACATTTCCCAGAGACCTTTTTAATGTTGCACCATTCCGAAAAGCGATTTCACCGGCAATAATTCCAATGTTGCTCGACTGGCGGCTTCTTCGATTTCAGCAGGGATGGATTCGTTACGCTCATTATCGAGATTATTCATTATACTTATAATATTACCAGAAAATGCTGTCAATATTTTTGAGTTTTTGACGTAACTAACAACAGCACTGGTTGCTACGAAAATTTTGGTTCAGAAACATTGCGATCTGTGTGTTATTTTTTGATTTCTTATTTTTATTGAGTTTAAAGTTCTTCCGATTGTTTTGTAGAAAAAATAGTGTATGATATACGTGTTAAAAGTGATTTTATTTATAAATAAAATCTTACTTTTAACCCGTATATCATAAATAGCTATTATGTTTATTAGAGTCATATTTTTTATGTAGTGTCACCTCCAAAGTTTATAACAAACTTTACTGGACATCCTGTATAAATTATGACATAAATCTGCCTCTATTCAAAAATTTCATCCCCCAAACGTCAAACTTGATGTGTAAATGCAGTTTTCACATTGATATTGTTCTGTATACTGAAGAGTATTATATATTTTCGGAGTCCAGACTCCTATGGACGCGCCGCCACTGCGGACCTCATGGTGACTATCAACGATACGTAATCGTGTCCTGGTGAGATGAGGGGGTGTCAAATTACTGGGAGGACCCACTGAGTTTGTTGGTTTCCCGTCGACTATTATTAACAATAACTCGAACAGGCTTTTTGTAAGTCTAGACCTATTCTTGATAAGTCGAATTCGTTATCTAGATTGTCCTGATTAATGTGGTGCCTACTACTACTGTGTTGCGACATAGTTTCTGAAGTTTGAGTGGGGTGGGAGACGTTGGAAATCTTTCAAAACTGATACGCAGTTCTATGTAACAATTTATTCTTTACTAAACAAGTACAAATTAATCATTTTGTCTGTGAGGAAAGTCGTTTGTATATTTTGATGAAGAAATCGATAAAACTAGGGTAGTACTTATATAGGCTATAGCAATAAAGCAGGTCATCTCGTTCATCGCGTATTTTTGGCGGCGAAATATGACGATGCAACCCTACTTACCTATATACAAAAATGCCACCTTTATAAGATACAGGGTGTTACAGTTGAACAAAATGTATTTCGCTATAAGTTCTTGAGATTTTCGCGTATCATGAGAGTCTGTTACAAACCAAATCCTCGTCTATGGACAAATTTTTATAACAACATAATATTAAATTTTGTTTAGAATATTTTATTACTCTTGCTAATTTTTCGTAAAGCTTTCTTTTTTGAGATAAATTCCATTTTTGGGAATGCAACGTAAGAGATATTTGCATCAAAATGAGCAGTACTTAATAACATTTTTAAATTTCAAATTACATAGGAACAATTTGTAATATTCAAACTTGCTCTAAAATGTTCTATCTTATTTTATACAGTGTGTCTCTGAATATAAGCGGTACAGGTTTTACAAGTTTAACTAAACAACGTTCATTTTTTTAAATAATAGAAAAAGTTGCAATCTATTGTTACACAATTTAAATTTGTGTTGTTAAATTTTACTGTATCCATAGTAACGCAATCTTTCAATTGTAAAACCTGAAGTAGGACTTGTACCGCTTTACTGAATATACTTACAATTTTTAACTCCATTTTTCTCGAAAACTACGCATCCTATGGAATTTCAACCAGTATACCTTATTTTTGTATTATTCTTTGAAGTTTTTAAAACCGAATGAAAATTTAAGAAATTTTGACTTTTACCATGTTTTTTGAACCTTTGTAGTTAAACAGTTTTTGCTTCGTAACGCACGGTTGAAATTTACTAGTGCACAAATTTTGAAAATTTTGTGTTTAGCCGATTGAAAGGTAACTAAGAAAAACCCTCTTCAATATAACAACTTCAACAAGTATAATCGGGACACCCTGTATAACAGGTTTAAACTAATTGCTGCAGATATCCTACACATAGCCTACAAATAAGTTTATATGACGCGACATTTTTAAACTTTCTGCAATAATTTATTCAATAATTTGACACTAAGTCTTCGTCAAAATATGTGGATCAAACTTGATGGTGCTCCGTCTCATCTTGGATTATATGTTAGTTAAGTTTAATTTATCCAAATCGATAAATTGGAAGAGGAGCAAGTATTCAGTGGCCATTACGCTCGATTTTATTTCATTGGATTTCAGTGTTTGGGAATTTATGAAGAACCACATTTATTTCGAATGAATTGAAAGTATTGATCAACTGAAAAGGCGTATTACAAATGCGGCTGAAAAAATTAGGCAATAACCACAGATTTTTCAAAATGTCCGATATACTTTATTGCTTCTTTATGCATTTCGTGGGGCAATTGAAATGTTGAATTAGTGAGTTAAAATGTTAAAACTACAGTTTTCAATTCAATTTTAGTATAAATATTCTGTTTCATAACTAATGTTTCTTAAATATTTGTTTTCCTTTTATCAACAAATGTACATTGATAAAAAACATTTATTTGTGTAAGAATGATTTGACTGGCCCTATGTGTATAAAATAAGTTAGACAAGTTACAATATTACAAATTATTCCTTTGTAATTTGAAATTTAAAAATGTTATTAAGAGCTACTTATTTTGCTGAGATTATCACTAACGTTGCATGCCCAAAAATCGAGTTTATCTAGAAAACGAAGAGTTTTACCAAAAATTATCAAGAGTAATAAAATATTCCAAACAAATTTCTACAGTATAAGCTAATAAAAAATCGGCCATAAGCCTACGTCAGAAAAGAATTGTGGAGATAAAATAACCCATTCCCTCACTTTTCTACGTTTGTCTTTTGAGCGTCGTTTACAATAATACCCTTGATCATTTAGTTAATAACAAGAAGTATCTTTATAAAATTTCAAAGTGATATGTGAAAATCTGAACAAACTCTAATTAAAAAACAATTTTAAATGTTACTCCTTAACACCCTATATTTTTTAAGGGGGGTATTTTAGTATATTTTGGGTAAACATTTCTATATATTTGGATTCTATGCGTAATTTTAAGGAGACTTTTATCAAGGTTCTTTATATCTATTTCTAATGGTCTTCGAGATATTTCAAATCTATGAAAAAAGTTGAGAGCCTAGTTCAGTTACAGTTTGAAAAATTTTTAGAAAATTTTCTTTTATTTTATCCATATTGAAGGAAAAAAAAACAATTTAAAAACAAAATATGTTTAAATAGTTTGCTTAGTGTTAATTGTATGTAGTGTCACGGAATTTGTCCTACTGGCACCTAATTCGACGACTGTGGTATCGCAAAACGCTAGATTGTCCCGATCGCCCCTACGCGATGCTGTAAACAAACAAAATAGGCCGTGTATCGAGGCGCAACTGGAAAAATTGAGAATCGACGAGAAGCATACGAGAGTCGTTCGGGAAATGTATCGAGAGATGCTAAAAAATACCTGGAATATTCGTTTGGTCTATAAAAGAAGAATAAACGGCCGAGAAATTTCCTGGAGTTTAAAAGTGAAAGAGTGTTTAGTTGAGCTCTAATTAGTATTCAGTAGTGTACAGAGTAGTTAATAAAGATAAGTGATTAATTAACGGATTGTTTTTCTGGTAAAAGAAAAAGGCGGATTGGAAATCCGTGACAGTACCTTAGTTTACAATTTCGCAACACAGTTTTATATTTTTTTCTACGTTCATGCAAAAAAACAAAACTTTATTGAACTATATTTAGTGGAAAAAGTGGTTCTTTATTGCACTATGCAATAAAATGTTTATTGCATTCGTCTGTCATTCTACTACAGCAATTTGTCATCATGATAAACATAAACGTTCAAATCGACGTCATATTTTCCTAGATTTATCATCTATATAAAGCATTTTTTGGTTTTTGCATGACCGTAGAAAAAATATTGTTATTGCACTCGACTATCTACTTTTTGTACTTGTTGCATAAATAACTATTATAATAGCATTTTTATTTTAGAAATATATTTGTAATCAGGAACTTTATCAAACTTTATCCTGATCAGGAACGAAACGTAACGTTATTCTTAGTAATCGAAGATTTTAATTTTTGTTGTATAAAAAAACGAACCTTGTTCCCAATAAATCCAAAGCCTCTCGAAATTAATTATAATATTTAAATTTTTAGGGCGTGATATTCAAAATTATAATGGAATTGCCTTAGTTATTATTTAAATATAGAACTACTTTTCTGTTCACATTGACTGAACTAAATTGAGTAATGCATTATTGTAGCTGAAATACTCTTTTCTTTAATGAGAATTAAATATTATTAATAATATCTCTCCAAATCGCATGGGAGACTTTTCGATATCTTGTTTAAAAAACGCCTTTAGCTGCGTTTTTATATTATTTGATACCTATATTGTTTGTCTACTACCAAACTAACTCGTCTGTTATGTTTATATCCACAGTATGCGCCAAAAGTATGGAATAAATTCAATAAAAACGAAACAATTATTTTTTGGGAAAAATCCTCGAACAGGTCGATTTTTAATTTAAAAAATACATGTTTTAGAGTAAAATGCGATTTTCAAATGTCATTTGTTTTCGAGTAATGACGTCATCGATTTTTTTTTAAATGGCAACACCATACTTTTTTCTTTGATTCTGAAAGATCGTTTAATTCTCTATCAGACAGTACTAAAATTTTGCCCTCTTACATAGGAAAGTTTTCGAGTAAATGACGATTGAATGTTAGAAAACGTAAATCAATTAAAATAAAGCAAAAACGTTACCAAGTTTAGTTTTTCGAATTCTATAGTTCTTTTATGCATCACGTTGGTGAAAATCTTTGCAAAGTGTCATTGTCGCACCGACTTTCTAATAAGTATTGTAAGCGACATAGAAATTATTATTCAATTTAAAGTATTATCAAAGAATTAAAATTTTAATTTTTATCGCATGCGGGAATATGACTAGAACTCAGCAGGAAGTTTGCGATTTATTTAATGAAAAACATCCAGATCGCCCTATCAGCTAATCAACAGTCAGTAAGGTAGAGTTTAAATTTAGAGAAACTGGCAATGTTGTAAATATTCCAAAATCTGGACGTCCAAGCATTAATGAAAATCAGAAACAGAACATTTTGATAACTATGGTGGATAATCCTCATAATTCTTCACGATTGGTTGCATTAAATAATGACACTAGTCAGAGCACAGTGCTACGTATCTTGAGGAAGGAAAAATATCATCCCTACAAAATTCAACTTGTGCAGGAACTCAATGAAGATGATCCCGATCACCGCTTACACTTTTGCGAAATTCTAATGGATTTAGGTATGTCAAGGAAATAGAAATTTACACCGGCAAATACTTTTTTCAGATGAGGCCACATTTTGTCTGAATGGTACAGTAAACCATCAAACTTGCAGATATTGGAGTCGGGAAAATCCTCATTGGATGGCAGAGGCACATACCCAACACCCTCAGAAATTAAATGTGTGAGCTGGAATAGTTGACGACAGAATAGTAGGGCCTTTCTTCTTTGAAGGAACCCTTACAGGACAAAGATATTTAGAGTTTCTAGAAAATGACCTTGTTCCAGCCCTTGCAGTAATTTTTCCTAACGATAATGACCCTGACATTCCTGACGATACCATATGGTTTCAGCAAGATGGTGCACCTCCGCACTATGCGCGCCCTGTACGAGATTTTTTGGACAACTGTTTTCCTGGGAGGTGGATCGGCAGACGCAGACCGATAGAATGGCCTGCAAGATCGCCAGATCTTACACCTCTTGACTATTTTTTATGGGGATACTTGAAGTCAAAAGTGTACATTAATAAACCACGTAATTTGAACAACTTCAAAATCGCATTCGGGACGAAATACGCAGAGTTAACCCAGAAATCATTTATAATGTGCAAGAAGAATTTCTTCACAGACTTGCGCATTGTCAAGAAGTTGGTGGATGGCAATTCAAACATTTAATTTATTTATAAAATTTAATCAATTGTATTTTATTTTACATACCTCAGAATAGTTACTTTTTTATGGATAAAATTTACTATTATATTTATTTTTTTAACATTCAATCGTTATTTACTCGAAATCTTTCCTATGTAAGAGGGCAAAATTTTAGTACTGTCTGATAGAGAATTAAACGATCTTTCAGAATCAAGGAAAAAAATATGGTGTTACCATTTAAAAAAAAATCGATGACGTTATTACTCGAAAACAAATGACATTTGAAAATCGCATTTTACGCTAAAATATGTATTTTTTAAATTAAAAATTGACCTGTTCGAGGATTTTTCCCAAAAAATAATTGTTTCGTTTTTATTGAATTTATTCCATACTGTATATTCATTTGTATTGATCCAAGATTTAATGCTTTAATGTGGTGGGTAAGTGCCGGTAATTTATACATAAACGTCATTAGTTACTTTAGTTTACGTATACGTCTATATTGTTTCATAAAATTGACGTAGAAGAAATTTTCAGAGTGGTCTGTTGTTTAGAACGACTTAAAATATCTAAATATACAAGTAGTTATGGTAATTGAGAAATATATGAAATTGTATGAAATATAATTAATAGATACATTGAAATATATTCATTTACTTAAAGTATGGCTACATATTTTTATTTCTTGTTTCTAGATTTATAATTCTCAAATTGCCAATAAAATAACCATTTATATTTCATGAATAAAAATGTATAAATATTCAATGAATTCAAATATATAATTTCAAAAAAGTGATTTCCATGTTATTATTGAACTCGTACAAATAGATTTATAGACGATATGATTCTGTTTTTGTAGAACAACACAACTTTCTATTTTTAAAACTTGATTCTCATCAGATAGTAAATAATAATTTACCATCTATACATTTAATGTATGAGACTTTGACGTAAATGTAGTTTTTCTTTACGTGTACCTTTACTATGCATGAAATATACAATGTTTGTAAAGGCCCAGGCAAACAGTGCCTATACGTCAGCATCGCTGATGAAATATTTAACTTTTCCATGAAGGCTCCTTTTTAGATATCGAGATATCACAAAATGGTTTTTTAGTATTACCAGTGCCGCGCATAGCCCATCGCCACTGAATATTTTTGGAAAATAAAATGGTACGTCGCTGGTTACTCTTAACATATCATTTTTTTAAATTCCTTGTTTAATTCTGAAGAAAATAGCTCCGTTAACATTCTGCCGTACAACGCACTGTGTTTGAGTACAAAAATAAAAACTGTTTTAATACACAGCATAGCACTATCAATAAGGTATTCGTAATATTTAAAGCCCGCACTTCATTCACAGATCTCAGATCCGGACTTGACGACGACCTTAATATTTCAATATACATTTTCTACGTTCATGCAAAAAACATAACTTTATTGAACTATATTTAGTGGAAAAAGTGGTTCTTTATTGCACTAGTGCAATAAAATGTGTATTGCATTCATCTGTTATCATGACAAATATAAACGTTCAAATCGACGTCATATTTTCCTAGACTTAGTGTCATCTAAATAAAACATTTTTTGGTTTTTGCATGAACGTAGAAGATGATTAAAAAACGAGCGTAGCGAGTTTTCTAACTTCACGAATAAAATAAAATCACTTTTAAAACGTATATCATACACTATTTTTTCTACAAAACAATCGGAAGAACTTTAAACTCAATAAAAATAAGAAATCAAAAAATACCACACAGATCACATTGTTTATGAACCAAAATTTTCGTAGCAACCAGTGCTGTTGTTAGTTACGGAAAAAACGCAAAAATATTGACAGTATTTTCTAGTAACACTATAAGTATAATGAATAATCTCGATAATGAGCGTAACGAATCCATCCCTGCTGAAATCGAAGAAGCCGCCAGTCGAGCAATATTGAAATTATTGCCGGCGAAATCAAAGGAACAGTAAGAAATCGCTTATAGAAGCTTTTCGGAATGGTGCAACATTAAAAAGGTCCCTGGGAAATGTAACGAAAGTGTTTTACTAGCATATTTTGAGGAAAAGCCAAGATATGGAAACCGTTAACGCTTTGGTCAAATTATTCCATGATCAAAACTAAGTTAAAAATAAAGCAAGATCAAGATATAAGCAAGTATACTAAGTAGTTATAAATCCTTAACTCCCTCTAATATATTTACAAAAATAAACCGACAATTGTCGGATTTTTCACTGAAATTATTTCCCAAATTGCATGAAATTTTCCGTTGAACTGTTGGCACTGCTTATAACTGTAGTCAATAATGAAGTTGATGTTCCACTTCTTTCTATGACGTGCCAGCTAACATTCTTGCAGTTTTATTTTTCAATTCCATGCTGTCGGTTAAATACCCTTCTGCTACCGTTGAACTTCTCCATCCACCATGTCTCTTCAATGTCGTCATATTGGCTCCTGCATTGGCCAAGGCAGTCGCGGAAGTCCTCCTCAGACAATATCCCGTGAAAGCTTTTGGATCTGGCAAACCCAAAAAACTAGCAATTTGCTTTTTGAACTGGACGAACGCAAGGATATACACTTACTAGAAGCAATGCAGAGAACTCGTTTTCTTCTACAATTGTAAATTTCTTTCTTCTGTTTTACTTTTCGGAATGTCAACCACCATAACCTAGCCCCTATCTTCAATATGATTATATAATCTTCATATACAAAAGGTTTTGACCTCTACATCCCCCGAAATAATCAATAATCAGAACCATTTGTACAATAGAGCAATAAATGTGTAATTCTTATAGATGAATTCATTACCTTATGTATAGTCTGTATGGAAATGAAAGAGGGTAATAAAACCCCGAGATAAGAACCGGCCATGGGCGTGGTAATATTTCGTTTCAGGTAATTATCGGGTAACACTAATGCTAACAGGTAATGGATGTACATTAGTATATTTTACTGGATACATCATAGGGCAGGAGGCAGTGTATTGTGACAGATCAATCCAGTCTTAGAGCTGAATATACGAAGACGTGCTAGTGCAGTAGAGCAAAACTCGACTTGTGTTTAGTGACTATTGTGCCAGTGGATATAATATTGTTTTGGTAAAATGTCGAGCTTATCAGATTACGTAGCTGCTAAACGCGTGAAAAGATGTGCGCTGTCTCAGAATGAGAAGATTATTATATTAAATGTATTTAATGCATTGAAACACCAAAATTCTACCAACAGTGTTGACGACATCGTGGAAAAGTGTTCCAAAATGACAGGGATTGGAAAATCGACTATCTACAGACTTTTAAAGGAAACAAAAAATGAACAAGATACTGTAAATCCCCCAAAATAATCTACATGGAGGTCAAAAGTCGTTAAAAATGTCACTCGCAGAAAAGTACACTCATTTTATTTTAAAAAAGAAATACCAACGCTAAACAAAATTTTAAGTGAACTTTCAGAGGACAACGCCAAAAATCAGTAGAAGCAAATTATGGGCCGTATTACGAGAGTTGAATTTTTGCTGGCAAAAGCAGAACAGAAAGTCAGTTCTTATCGATAAAGATGAAATTATTTGTCGGCGAAGATCCTACTTAAGATCAATTTGAAAATTCCGTGACGAAGGGAGGCATATTTATTATCTAGACGAAACTTGGGTAAGCGAGGGATATACTGCAACAAAAGTATGGCAAGATAAAAATGTAATAAGTTTTCGACAAGCATTTTTGGATGGACTTTCAACAGGGTTCAAGGTATCTTCAGGTAAAGGCGAATAATAATAGTGACACATATAGGTATTGCCAGTGGTTTTATAGATGGCGGTTTACTTTTATTTGAATCTAAAAATACAGGTGACTATCATGAAGACATGAACGCAGATCTTTTCGAAGAGTATTTTACACAGATGTTGGATCTTATTCCTCCAGGGTCTATAATTGTCATGGATAATGCCAGTTACCATTCACGGCAGACCGAGCGGATGCCTACGACTGCTTGGAGGAAAGCCGATATAATTCAATGGTTATCCGGAAAAAATATTTCTTTTGAAACAAATATGGTGAAAAACGAACTTTTGACACTTGTCAATTTTAATAAAGATCAGAAAAAATATGTTATCGATGAAGTGGCAACAAATCGCCAAATAACGGTACTACGGTTACCACCTTATCACTGTGAACTTAACCCAATCGAATTAGGCTGGGCGCAGGTAAAAGGAGATGTAGTGCAAAATAATACGACGTTTAAACTAAGTGACGTGAAAATTTTGTTAAAAAATTTCTTGGAACGAGTAACTGCAGATAACTGGCAAAGATGTATACATCATGTACAAAAAGAAGAAGAGAAAATGTGGGAACGGGATAATTTAATTGACGTTACTGTGGAACCTATCGTTATCAATCTAGGAGACGTAGATAATTTATCAGAATATTCAGAGGATGAATTTTAATATACCTACTTTTTTATTTTCTTTATTGTGCATTTATACAACACTACATTTACTCATCATAATTTGAATTTTCAAAATACATTTTTTTTTGTGTGGAATAAAAGTCCATTCATTCAATTTAAATAAATATTTTGATAATAATATTGAATAATTTTATTTGAATTACTAAAAACCCTCTTAACCCGGTTATGATGCTTAAAGTAGCCTCTAGTTTTGAAATGCTGTTTTTATATTGTTTACTTATAAGAGAAATGGACCGAGAAATTGAAGCGGCATAGGCAAAGACGGATTGTCGGGTATTAAATGTTTGGCTACCTGCTACAATTTAGTACAACCCGGTCACACAAAGTTTTTTTAAAAGTACACCTCACCTATAACGATAAAACGTAATATAAAAATATTGAATATAAGCAGCAGTACTAAATTTATTTACGATTTGCATACATAATAAGCTTTTATTACTCTCTTAGTAAATGTTCTTTATGGGAAGCAGCCTTCGAAAATTTGACAATGTTATCCCGACTAAACACTTTAGACTTTTTTGGCTCATAACCTTTACTTTTTCATTTGAGAAACGTTCATAAAACTTTGTCCCATCTGTATTATTATAAATTGTCATCATTGATTTTAACATTGATCGCTTAGTCCACAGGGAATTATGACTGTATGATTCAGACTGTAAACAAAATAAATCGATACCACTTATACTAGAACGTGGAAGAATAAATACAAATATATTTATAGTTTTACTTATATTTTTGTTTTCAATACAGTTAACTTTTAGTAACTGCTTATACTTTTGTTCCGACTTTGTTGATAGTCGTGCGGCACGAGCTCTCTCAGCCTTGTGTAACAAACCGCCTGAAGGTTTTCATTCATTTTCACAAATTAATAAATTTGATAAACTTTTATTTACAAACTCATCAGTTTATATATCCACGCTAATCATGCCTAGTTAATTATTTAAAATCGTTAATTAATTGTGAAACCCAACAAAAATTTGGGTTAACGAAATTAACAATCTGTTGCCCTCGACAATTGACATCTTCAGAACTCCCTTAATTCATAAATAACTATTGTAATTGCATCTGTAATAAATAAATGATTGATCGATTGCAACTGGTCTGTATAGCGTCTGTACACAGGAAAGAACAGTGGATCACTCTGTACGTCTTCTGTAAATATTTGAGAGCGCGTGTACTAACGGCAGGCAACTGCCTGGGTCCAGTTAAATGGGGTTCCCCTGTTTTTAATTAATGGACTAAACGTATAGCTTTTACAATAGCAACTTAAAACTCAATTGGCCCCTCCCTTCAACCGGAGCATTATTACTCCATTAATGAATTTAGAACAAAAATCATACTCAAACACTTTAATATATTCTATTCCGTTTCCACGAAACTGGAGAAAGATGCGTTATTTATAGAATCAGACATATTATATCATATACGAAAGTGAAGTGAAAAATACTAGAAAAAGAGAGATTTCCGACGATGATGAAAAAATGAAATAGTAGGAGACTGGTTTGAGATGTATCACAGAACGCTTGTCCTTAAGGCTGAAACAAACATGCTCCGTTCCAAATCTTCATATTCTAGTAGACAAATTATACAGGATGTTTGTAAATAAGTGCGAAATATTTTAGGGAATGGTTGCCGAAGTTATTTTGTGAAAAATAATTCATATAAACGAAGGTAGAAATATGCTTCTTTTCCAAAATACAGTGTTTAAATTTTAATTTTTTATTTATTTTTATTATTTCAAAGTTTTATAGATATTGATTCGAAATTTGAAAAGCGCTTTGGAGGGATAAATGTACATTTTTTGGGGTGACCCGAATATTTCTCCTTGCACCAGTGACGTTCGTGGGAGAATGCCATAACTTTTTTAATAAAAAAAAGGTGCGTCACTGACTTTTTCTGGTTTTGATATATTTTTAGAAATCCGCCATTCTGAATGAAATTGGTCTCTTCAATTTTTTTCATAGGATGCACCATGCACCGTTTTGGAGGAAAATAAAACATTTTATTGTAGGTTCTTTTAATCTTTTATTTCAAGGTTTCTTTTACTAAAGTGTTATTATGGTCAAAGTAGAAATGCAATTGAAAATAAAAGGTTGATATAAATGTGGGTAAAGAAATTCTTCGATTTCGAGATATAAGGTGTTTTAATCTATTAATATTTTTCTCTTGAATATTTCAAAAAGTTTTATTATCTAATACAGAAACATTAAACCGAAACAATAATACACAACAACAGTAATAAAAATATTTTTTAATAGTCGCAAACCTATAACAGATATTTAAAATGACCTCCCTCACAAAAGAGTCAACTTTTCGCCTCATTGACTGTCGTGTTCGTTAAAATATTCCTACTGTATTCCTTATTGTCTCACAGCCGGCTGTAATTCGGTTCCTCAGGTCTTCAATACTTTTGACAGGATTCTAAGGGATTTAAATCCGGAGAGCGAAGTGGCCATTGTTACTTACCTCCCCTACCTATCCAACGATTTGGATATACTGTATCTAAGTCATCGTGCCATAAATGGACCATAAATTTTGTCTGAGCAGAAGAGGAATTTCTGCAAGTAGAACAGGTAACTCTTCCTGTAGGAAGTGATGATAAGATTCGCTATTTAATTGTAATGGGAGGAAATATGGACCAATTAAATAATCATTAAATATTCCAAGCCACATGTGTACTGAAAATTGATGTTGAAAAAATCCATGTGGATTTTCATCAGCCCATAAGTGGTTATTATGAAAATTTCCTATAGAATCTCTTGAAAAACTTGTTTCGTCATTTCGCCATTTAAAAAATTAGGATTTTGAGCGGTTATATGAAGAATCCATTGGAAAAAAAATTAGACGCGGTAAAATCTCGAGGTAGTAGTGCCTATACACGTTGAATATGAAACGGATATAATTGCTGCTCTTTAAGAATTTGAAATACGGCGAAGTTGCTCACATTCAATATGTTGGTAATTTTCGAGTGCTAGTTTTAGGTGAGAACTGCTACTTCTAGTTGCACAGTTCGTACTTCTCGATAGCACCTACAGTCAGCAGTTCGTTTCATAAATGTACCATTGTCGCCTAAACGTTGATGAAGGCGAGCAAATATTGTGGGATGAGCTGATGAGGTATCCTACGTTCTTGATACAACTCAGTGTACAGTAGTCGAGCTTTCAGAGCATTTCCATTACTTCCACCATAAGCAAAATGCATATGTGTCATTTCCGTATTTGAAAAATTTTCCATTTTTTTTCTTTTTGAAGTTACAAACATTATTCACTTATTGACATTAATTTCGTGGCAAGCAAATAATGAAAAAATACTAATTTGACATTTTGACGAGATGGTTGTATTTTATTTAGAAATATTGACAGCAACCTACTAGATAATACATCAATACAAATTAAAAATACAGAACTTGCAATAAAATATATTTTTTCCACGGTCGGGAGTAGATATCAGTTTCTATGACATCAAAATTAAAACAGAAGTAGTCGATTATTCCCAAGGGAGTATAATGCTCCCAAGGGAGTTTACATTATGGAGAACGTTTTTCATGCAAAAAAAAGATAACATTCAAATTATTTATTGACATTTAAATTAAATGTTACATTTTCAAAATTAATATTAGAAGGAATATTATTTTCGCTTACATTTACAGTTTTTGTGATTGCACTAGTAGTGGTACCTACTAAAACCTGATTAGCAATTTTGGTCTTATTTTCAATGGAGTTCTTGACATAACCCTCAGCGACTGTCGTTGATTTCCACCAGCATGACGCTTTATTGTCGTGATATCCACACCAGCATCTGCCAGTAATGCCGCTGAAGATCTTCGTAAGCAATGACCAGTATAACATGCAGCATCAGGTAATTTTAAATACGAAGCTACTACACTCGGAATTTTTCCCATGGTATTCTTGCCAACTGGCTGCGAACTACATTTTCCTGCTTTGTAATACAAAAAAAGGCGCTTATGCTTGACGTGGGGAGGACGAAGGGACAGGTATTTTCGAAGCAATTCAAGCATATTTCCCACATCGGTAACCAGAAAGGTTCGTGGAATCTTTGTCTTAGTGTTTGGAATTTTTACAAT
Organism: Monochamus alternatus; assembly: GCA_037114965.1. Classification (NCBI taxonomy): domain Eukaryota; kingdom Metazoa; phylum Arthropoda; class Insecta; order Coleoptera; family Cerambycidae; genus Monochamus; species Monochamus alternatus. Next base: position 23,666,998 of record CM073431.1, read on the forward strand.
CAAGGAAGATCCTCAATATCATCTACAGTTAAATTGACTAGTTCATCAGTTCGACAAGCTCCGGCAATTCCCAGAATTAATCCAACCTATAAAAAATCACAATACTTAATAATTGAAATACCTAACAACAAAAGTAATCTTACCTTAATCATTAAGAATTCTTTGTCATCTGCACTTGATAGAAAACGGTCGATTTCACCCTTTGTCAATATTTTCGATTTTTTCGCTTGATATCCGTCACCGGTTCTTTTCAAAAATGCGATCAGCTTGGGGAATTTGCTTATATCTATGTTGTCGTAAATTATCAAGCATGACTTAACCATAGAATACCACTTTTTGAACCGATTGTAGGCTATATAGTATAAAGATCTTGACTTCGTAAGCAGCAAATTGCTTATTGCAATATTTGCAGCCTCCACAATCTCTTCCGACTCACAATTATTCATTGTGCACTAAATAAACTTTAAACTAATCCAAACTAGCACCTTAATTTGACAATTCTTTTTGTTTGTTTATTTTGTAGTTATGACAATAACTCAACGACTACTAAATAAATGATCAAATCCGAATACAATAATTCTGGTGCTACTTACTTCATAATGACAAAATATGTGTTTTTAAGTTAATGAGACCGTGGAAAAAATAGTATATACCATTCGGGAGAGATGCTATTTTGTCCTCGGTGCATTGTAGCCCTTTTTCTCAAAAACTGTGCATCCTATGAAAAAAAATAAAGAGACCAATTCCATTCAGACTTGATGGCGGATTTCTAAAAAAATATCAAAACCGGAAAAAGTCAGTGGCGTATGAATTTTTTATAAAAAAAATTTGTGATATTCTCGCACTGGTGCAAGTAGAAATAATCAGATCACCCCAAAAAATGCACATTTATCTCTCCAAAGCGCTTTTCAAATTTCGGATAATTATTTTAAAAACTCTTAGAAATAATTAATAAACATAAATAAAAAATTTAAATTTAAATACTCTGTATCTCGGAAAAGAAGCATATTTCTACCTACGTTTTCATGAACATTTTTCACAAAATAACTTCGCCAACCACCCCCAAAAATATTTCACACTTATTTACAAACAGCCTGTATAAATCTGCGAATTAGGTAAACATTGCTCTTGAATATCCCGGCCTTAATTCGTTTGTGGAATTACAGCCCTCCGTATTAAGTAGTGACGTAAATACCAAACAAACTGCCATTCTGTTGACTTTCCCTTTATCAGTGTTATATTAGAGAAAAATATGCCATTATATTGGTTTTGCAGACGCAAACTGACAACGATATTGCGCTGGTTGTTATATGCCGGCTGCAGATAAACCGATATCAGTTTTAATAACCGTGAAACGCATATTGTTTGTGACTTTATCTAGATGGAAACCAGTCGCTAATTGAAAAAATCGCGCGTATGAGAGCTTTCCATTTGCCTACGTGCCAACGATATTTTTCAATGAGCAGTTTGTCAATAGATACGAATGATCTTTTGCGTTGATTAGGATCATTATAATATATATTTTACTTGAAAATAGAATTAAGAAGAGGAAAGAAATAATGCTTTTTCTAACATGAAATAATTCAACCGTTTTCCAATTATGTTCGTTATGAAAATGACAAGGTAAGCATTCCTGGTAAGTCCTTTTGGATTTGCTAGAAGTTTTTGAACATTTTGACTATTTATTCAGTCAAACAGTGTTACAAATGGCCGAGGCAGAATTTCTGCCTTATGAAAGAAAATAAAATGTATGGCCCATTTCTAACAGTGCCAATAGTGGCAGGCACAATATATCATAAAATCTGAATGGAACAACAACAATAGTTATTTGTTTCACGAGGTTGAAAAGCCTTGCCTGATTTCCAAACCTCGGCTATGTCTCGCCTATGAAACACCAGGCGCGGCATTAAATCTACTTTTCTACCTAGTAAAACATATTTTTTTCTAAAATTTGTTCCAATTTCACGCAAAATCGTCTTTTTTATATTTATTAATTGCATTTTATTATCAATATTCAAATCTGGCTTTTCGTTACTATGTTTATCGCTGATGATGTTTGTTCAATTGTTTGTGTTTGCTTTAATGTCATTGTCAATTTTAAAAAATTGTTAAGTAACCGATCGAAATAGATGTAATTGAAAGTGAGGATGAGTTATTACCATTAACACTACCTGAGATAAGAGACCTGGAGCGAGATGTGGAATTGAATCTATTACCGGAAGGTTAAGTTAAGCTAAGTTAAGAACTGTATATGAATTCACATACAGTAGATTGATGGAATATAGACAGAAGAAAAATGTAGGTTCTTTCTCTGAAAATGTGCTGATTGCCTATTTTCCGATATATCAAAGAAAATTAAGCCTTCAACGTTAAAAAATAACATTGATTTGGCAAGCTTTTTTGAAACGGCAGTTAGATGGTTTCCATGCAAGAAAATCCCGAATTTTTCAAAGAGAAAAAATCGAGAAATTGTTATCAGAGGACCCAGATGACCGAAGGTAGGAATATACTGAAAATTATCCATTACGGATTAAGGAACTATTTTTGAATTTATATTTTAGGTTGTACTTATTGTTGCAGTAGCTGGGGCTTGTAGATGTGATGAGCTTTTGCAAATGGACACGGATGATATGAATGATATATGCGACAAATTGCTAATTATGCTATCAATACTAAGACCAAAAAATCAAGATCTTTTGTAGTGTAGTGCCAATAAAAAGCCGGTTTTAATGTCATTTGTACAAGAAATTCGTTATATGCTCCAATTTACTACCCTCTATTAAACAAAATATATGTGAACTGCTTTTATAATAGTGCCTAATAGTGCTACAAGCTGTATGACAAACTCTGGCAGGTGGTAGTTGGGTTAATGTTAAACGTTTTTTCTTATATGAACGTAGGTCCGACATAGTTTTTGTTTAGAAGGGCAAAAATTTTAAAATATATTATAAAATATCAGGCTATTTGTTAAAATGCTTGTAATTTCTAAACAAAAACTAATCATATAAGAAAAAATGTTTGACATTAATCCAGCTTCCATCCGCCAAAGTGTGCCGTAGAACTTGTAGAACACCCTGCATATAGCACATCAAGTGAAATACAGCATAATGAAAAGAAGTACAAAGATGACTTGTAACAGCTGTGAGGCTGAAGGAGATAATGACTCAGACACTTGGATTATTCCAATTATGTATGTACATCATCAACTATTTCTAAGAAATTTCTATTGAATTCAAAATAAAACTCTGAAATATCTTTCGATGAATGTTCTGCAGACATATAGATTCCTTTATACACATGATGAGGTTATTATAACATCTGCAATATCTTTCGAAGTATTTAATTGATATCAGAACTGTACGATGAGTTCCATTTATTTGCAGACGCATTTGCAGCCATCAAAGGTGAACGACAAATAAAAGAAATACTTAACGTCGATATTCCCACTTGTTTATGAGCAGCCTTTTGAAGTAGACCTGCCACAAATCATTACCGTTGATGTTCCCAAGTTTGCAAACGTCGAATGCAACTGATTTAATAAATGCTTTTTCATTCACCCTAAAAGTGTTTTTCTGGTAGAATTACAAGAGACTCGTGATTAAGCTTTTGTGAAGCGGTACAGAAGGTGTTTGTAAGGAAAGTGACGCCTACTTTCTGTATTGCGGAATTGGAATATACAGTTAGGAAAACAATATTAATTAAAAAAAGACATGATCGAGATATCAGCTTTTGGAAAAAACACTGTAATTTTTAGAGAAAGTGACTAATTTTGTATATGTGATTGCATCAAACTCACAAGTATATCCAAGAGTTCAAAAACAATTAAAACTATAACAATCAAAAAGAGATGCAGTTAAAAAATAAAATAGTATCATCATGTTAAGATAAAGTTGCAGCTGCAGCATTCTATTTAACATATTTTGGAAATTTACCAATTATTGTGTTCAAAGACTAAATATAGTTTTATCTACTTTAATTTAGTAATATCAGTTTTACAGTTTTATAAATAGTTTAGTAAGGGTTGCACTAAGGCTGTATGATGAAAAAAAAGTTTTAGTAACATTTCTCTGTTAAAAACCTATTTATTTAGGTTTATTATAAACATTAATAATACAATACTACTACAATTAGAAATTTCTATACCAGAAGTTGATTTGATGTTCGTATTTGACCTCATGATCTTCGCTATCTGTTTCTTGTTCTTTAAAGAATTTTCAACATAGCCTTCTGCCGTAGAAGATTCTCAGAACCCATGATACTTTAACAATTACATATCTGCACAAGCACCAACCAACATGGTGGCTGAGGACCTTCTAAAGCAATGTTCAAAATATTCTTCGGGATTTTTCAATCCAAGCTTTGTTGCAATTATTTTAGGAATGCTTCCTAAAGTATTACTCTGACAGGCTAGGAGGTACATTTTACTTGTCTGTAGAATACAAAAAATTGCCTTTGAGTTGCATTAAGAGGATGAAGTTCAGCATATTTTCGAAAAATATTTAAAAAGTTGATACTTGCCACATTTCCTTGTTATAACAAATTCTCGAACAATTTTTGTTTTCGTGCATAGAATCACAATTTTTTATAGAGGCCATTGTATTGAATATGATCCAACATGAGATTAGTTAATTCTTCGACAACAAACCTCAAATGTTCCGATTATCATAGCAACCTTAATCAGTAAATAGGTTTCATCATCTGTAGTACTTGCACTCACTACTACTCGATATTTTATCAAACTTGGCTGACGTTTCGTTTACTAACTATATATATCTCGTGCTGTAATATGAGTCTTACAACACTTATGTTGTAAATAATTATTATAAACTTTCACACTCTGTAGCTAGAAGAAGTACTCCTAAATGGTTCTTCATACAAAACTTGAAATATAGAAAGTTAACGATAAGTTCGACCAGAATTCATGGATGCATTCTGGCAATGATAATAATTGGGGTTTGCAGCAACAAACAACAATTTTTCATCCAAAGCTTCGTAAAAGGTTGTCAAAGTTTTACAACATTTTTCTCTTTTACATATAACAAATTCTAAAAAAATTATTTGCCAAAATTTGAGTAGTGATATTTTTCTAACGATAATAGTATATTAAACAACAAGATTTCAAAACGACTCTGCAATCGAGCGAGACATATTGGCAAGTCGAGAAAGTGTGCAAAGAGGTTTTCAAACGAGTTTTTTACGATACTTTTTATACAACCCCAATTATCGTCATGCTCTAGAGAAATCAGTGGTGTATCTTCTTTTTTCTTTAAAATTGTATACTGCCCACCCATTAACTACAGCACTGTAGTATATTTTAAATTGTTATATAACAAACCCCAATTATTTTTATCGACAGAATATATTGTTGGAGTTTGATCAAACTCATCGTTAAGGACCTTGTATATCTTTGAACATGCTATATAATGTTTGAAATAAAATAGTTTGCGGAGACTATGAAAAACAGAAATAATAACAATCTGATCGATGCTGTCAGAACAAGGTCTTTTCGATTTACTGACCTAATTCGATTATCTCTTCGCATTCCAGACTTGCATCTGTCAAAATTTGTTATATAGAAATGTATGTAGGTGTGTTTGTGCGTAGGTATACGCTATGGGGGTTATTTCAATGTATTATTTATGTTTTCTACAGTTGTTCAACGAAAAAATACCTGAATGATATTTTAGTCTAGGAAATGGAGAATTTAGACGGTAATTATTATTGATCGAAATTTGACTAATAGCTTGAAATAAATATGGAAATGTATAACGCATCATAAAATACTTCGTATGCAACTTTATCAGTGATTTGTAATAGGTACAGAAAACGTGTTTGTTTGTATAATTATTTTATTTATTAAAAAAAATAACAAACATACAAAACAAAATTAGTGGGAGGTTAGGATATGTTGGTTTTCCACCAGTGTATCAATAATCACATTAATATTTGTTGTTGACAATCGAAGCAATAGAGTAAGTGACTTATTAGACAGAGAACACCTATATTTCGATTTATAAATGTTATGTTAGAAAAGCTAGTACATACCTACTTCTCAGCAATGAACCCAACATAAGGCCTAAGTTTCACAAGCTCGGGTAAGGTTCTTCTGGTAGTAACTGAAAAAAGTTCAATCCCATTTTGGTTCTTCCCTGGTAAAAATGATCTGACTGCAAATCAAACAATTCGAGTTGAAGGTATGCTCCGCACTTAAGTTTGTTTAGATACTGAATCGGTTTTCGATTTTTTCTGCAATTGTGCCAATGTATGTTATATACAGTATGCGCCAAAAGTATGGAATAAATTCAATAAAAACGAAACAATTATTTTTTGGGAAAAATCCTCGAACAGGTAGATTTTTAATTTAAAAAATGCATATTTTAGAGTAAAATGCGATTTTCAATTGTCATTTGTTTTCGAGTAATGACGTCATCGATTTTTTTTTAAATGGCAACACCATATTTTTTTCCTTGATTCTGAATGATCGTTTAATTCTCTATCAGATAGTATTAAAATTTTGCCCTCTTACATAGGAAAGTTTTAGAGTAAATGACGATTGAATGTTAGAAAACGTAAATCAATTAAAATAAAGCAAAAACGTTATCAAGTTTAGTTTTCGAATTCCATAGTTCTTTTATGGATCACGTAGGTGAAAATCTTTGCAAAGTGTCATTGTCACACCGACTTTCTAATAAGTATTGTAAGCGACATAGAAATTATTATTCAATTTAAAGTATTATGGCACATTTAACTGTTACTCAAAGAATTGAAATTTTAATTCTTATCGGATGCGGGAATATGACTAGAACTCAGCAGAAAGTTTGCGATTTATTTAATGAAAAATATCCAGATCGCCCTGTCAGCCAATCAACAGTCAGTAAGGTAGAGTCTAAATTTAGAGAAACTGGCAATGTTGTAAATATTCCAAAATCTGGACGTCCAAGCATTAATGAAAATCAGAAACAGAACATTTTGTTAAGTATGGTGGATAATCCTCATAATTCTTCACGATTGGTTGCATTAAACAATGACACTAGTCAGAGCACAGTGCTACGTATCTTGAGGAAGGAAAAATATCATCCCTACAAAATTCAACTTGTGCAGGAACTCAATGAAGATGATTCCGATCGCCGTTTACACTTTTGCGAAATTCTAATGGATTTATGTCAAAGAAATAGAAATTCACACCGGCAAATACTTTTTTCAGATGAGGCCACATTTTATCTGAATGGTACAGTAAACCGTCAAACTTGCAGATATTGGAATCGGGAAAATCCTCATTGGATGGCAGATGCCAACACCCCCCAGAAATTAAATGTGTGGGCTGGAATAGTTGACGACAGAATAGTAGGGCCTTTCTTCTTTGAAGGAACCCTTACAGATATTTAGAGTTTCTAGAAAATGACCTTGTTCCAGCCCTTGCAGTAATTTTTCCTAACGATAATGACCCTGACATTCCTGACGATACCATATGGTTTCAGCAAGACGGTGCACCTCCGCACTATGCGCGCCCTGTACGAGATTTTTTGGTCAACTGTTTTCCTGGGAGGTGGATCGGCAGACGCGGACCGATAGAATGGCCTGCAAGATCGTCAGATCTTACACCTCTTGACTATTTTTTATGGGGATACTTGAAGTCAAAAGTGTACATTAATAAACCACGTAATTTAGAAGAACTTCAAAATTGCATTCGGGACGAAATACGCAGAGTTACCCCAGAAATCATTCATAATGTGCAAGAAGAATTTCTTCACAGACTTGCGCATTGTCAAGAAGTTGGTGGATGGCAATTCGAACATTTAATTTAAGTATAAAATTTAATCAATTGTATTTTATTTTACATACCTCAGAATTGTTACTTTTTTATGGATAAAATTTACGTTTTCTAACATTCAATCGTCATTTACTCGAAAACTTTCCTATGTAAGAGGGCAAAATTTTAGTACTGTCTGATAGAAAATTAAACGATCTTTCAGAATCAAGGAAAAAAATATGGCATTGCCATTTAAAAAAAAATCGATGACGTCATTACTCGAAAACAAATGACATTTGAAAATCGCATTTTACGCTAAAATATGTATTTTTTAAATTAAAAATTGACCTGTTCGAGGATTTTTCCCAAAAAATAATTGTTTCGTTTTTATTGAATTTATTCCATACTTTTGGCGCATACTGTATATACTCGCGTCAAGAATTCAGACGTCTAACGTCACGGCTGACGTTACACATTTCTTTTTATTGTCAACGTAATTTTCGATATTTGGTCGCGTTAAAAACAATCAATTTTTGCAAATTAGTGCAATATATAATGTAAACTTTTATTGTAGTATATAGTTTTATTACTATCAGTTGCAGTTTCTTAAATACTTTGATGAAAATATAATGAATTATTCATTTGTTCGTATGACGTAAGTCGTCTGAATTCTTGTCGCGAGTATATGAGTAAAATATTAAATACCTTGATGATGTTTTTCTAGGGAATACTTGACAAGTTTAATTTTATTTTTATATTCTCTTATGTAACTATATAAATTGGCAATGTTTATTTCTTTCTTTGTAGCTTCTAATTTAATTCGTTGCCTGTTAAAAATGGAAGGTCTGAAATTTTTGCAGTTTTAAACATACTTATATTTTTCGTATAATATATATTTTTAATAATTTGGTAAAATACTTACGAAATTGCATAGTACTATTTTCTTTTAGTAGAAACAAAATAACAATGCTGTACGTACATATCAAATACACATTAGTAAATTCATGTTTCTTGTTAATACATCAGTTAATATACTTTTCTTATAAAATGGCCTCTTACAAACTTCTGAAAAACATGGCGCACTTAACATCGTGCGGCTTAATGGTTATCATTTCCAATATTGTAGACTTAAGGGCAGTATTCTTGAAATAGCGATTTTTACAAATACAAGTAATTTTATATATTTAAGAACTGAATAATATAAAAGTTAGCAAATAGCAGAAATGTCATGGCACCTGCGAATATTCAAAGGCACCGAAGTAAAACGAATATATAAGGGTTGAAAGCTGTCTAACCAACAAATTTTTAGATACAAAAATCTTTCAAAATACTATTTCTTTAAATTCAACTGTAGATGTAAATATTGTTATAACATATACTTACATACTTCTGCATGTATGATTGCTCATATTTGTTTATAAGTATGTGAAAATAATTGTTAAAATGTGAGGTTAAAATAGCGAAAAATGTATGTCATACAAATGCATTTTAAAAATTATATTAGGTATTTGCGGCGAATTTAAATAGTAAAAGTGGATAAACAAAACAACAATAATTTCATTTTTGATGTTACTTTCGTTTTATTTTTCGAAATTACTCTACCTAAAAACACCACAAATATGATCACTTTACGACGAGAAATACGGCGACCTTAACTGACATTTTGCTTTCAGTCAAAATTATTGCAACTTATATTTTTTATCTCAAAGTTATGTAGAGTTTATTTAGATTAAAATATTCTGTTATAAAAAACTGTAAAGTTTATTCTGGACTTTGAAGTCAATTTAGACAGAAATTTACCATTTTTTCCTATTCAAGTTTACGTAACCAGACAGTTGGTATTAGGTACTTAAGTACATAACCTAACTGTTTTCTCTGTGTTTGGCGACTTGGCTGTTTCACTGTTTAAGCAACTTATAAGCATCGTATGCTAAATCGTGTCGCCTTCGTAATACCACGGCTGCAGCGATTTAGCAGACGATGTTATAAGCAAATAATATAGTTTATATATAAATCTAAAATTCTATTCAATAAGGTTAATTGTAAGTTCTTTGTATCAAGCAGTAAAAGAATATAGTTATTACCTATTTGCCATCTTATTACAACAAAAAGAATTGTTAGGTTAGATGGAATATACATAATTAATTTTAAAAATAACTATAAGGGCATTCAAAGTAGTAATATTTCCTGTTACGTAAAAATTGAAAGATTGTATTTGTAACTAAAATTGGGCTAAAAGAGCGAACAAAATTCAGGTTATAGTTACGTCTAAGTTTAGTAAAATTTACCTGTTTGAGATAAGATAAAATATTGCGACTTAAAAGTTAATGAGATGGTGTAGGATTACGTAATATATGCTTGTAGATCGACTTCAACCAGCTCTTTAACTTTAAAGGTAGTTTAGGGAATAATAACGTAAACATTTCTTACAAATTACATTAAAGCAAAATTGTGTTATTGGTAACTTATTATGAAGATATTACCTTCACAATACTTAATAAATTACCAGTAAGCCAAAATGCCGAGAAACTTAAATATCTTGGTTGCAATTACGGTGTATCGACTAATTCATGGCTTTAAACTATAGTCTGTTTGTAAATGAAAGAGAGTAATAAAACCCCGAGATAAGAACCGGCCATGGGCGTGGTAATATTTCGTTTCAGGTAATTATTGGGTAACACTAATGCTAACAGGTAATGGATGTACATTAGTATATTTTACTGGATACATCATAGGGCAGGAGGCAGTGTATTGTGACAGATCAATCCAGTCTTAAAGCTGAATATACGAAGACGTGCTAGTGCAGCAGAGTAAAATTCGACTTGTGTTTAGTGACTATTGTGCCAGTGGATATAATATTGTTTGGGTAAAATGTCGAGCTTATCAGATTACGTACCTGCTAAACGCGTGAAAAGATGTGCGCTGTCTCAGAATGAGAAGATTATTATATTAAATGTATTTAATGCATTGAAACACCAAAATCCTACCAACAGTGTTGAAGACATTGTGGAAAAGTGTTCTAAAATGACAGGGATTGGAAAATCGACTATCTACAGACTTTTAAAGGAAACAACAAATAAACAAGATACTGTAAATCCCCAAAATCATCTACAGGGAGTAGTCATTATAGATGATTTCTTCAAAAATGTCATTCTCAGAAAAGTACTCTCATTTTATTTTAAAGAAGAAATACCAATGCTAAACAAAATTTTAAGTCAACTTTCAGAGGGCAACGATTTGCCAAAAATCAGTAGAAGCAAATTATTAAAAGCAGAGCAGGAAGTCAGTTCTTATCGATAAAGATGAAATTATTTGTTGGCGAAGATCCTACTTAAGATAAATTAGAAAATTCCGTGACGAAGGGAGGAATATTTATTATCTAGACGAAACTTAAGTCAACGAGGGATATACTGTAACAAAAGTATGGCAAGATAAAAATGTAAAAAGTTTTGGACAATCATTTTTGGATAGACATTCAACAGGGTTCAAGGCACCTTCAGGTAAAGGGCGAAGATTAATAGTGACACATATAGGTAGTGCAAGTGGTTTTGTAGATGGCAGTTTACTTTTATTTGAATCTAAAAATACAGGTGACTATCACGAAGACATGAACGCAGATGTTTTCGAACAGTATTTTACACAGATGTTGGATCTTATTCCTCCGGGGTCTGTAATTGTCATGGATAATACCAGTTACCATTCACGGCAGACCGAGCGGACGCATACGACTCCTTGGAGGAAAGCCGATATAATTCAATGGTTATCCGGGAAAAACATTTCTTTTGAAACAAATATGGTGAAAAAATAACTTTTGACACTTGTCAATCTTAATAAAAAAAAGAAAAAATATGTTATCGATGAAATGGTAACAAATCTCCAAATAACGGTACTACGGTTACCGCCTTATCACTGGGAACTTAACTCAATCGAATTAGTCTGGGCGCAGATAAAAGGAGATGTAGCGCGAAATAATACGACGTTTAAATCAAGTGGCGTGAAAATTTTGTTAAAAAATTCCTTGGAACGAGTAACTGCAGATAACTGGCAAAGATGTATACATCATGTACAAAAAGAAGAGGATAAAGAAGAGGAAAAACTCGATAATTTAATTGACGTTACTGTGGAACCTATCGTTATCAATCTAAGAGACGAATATAATTCATCAGAATATTCAGAGGATGAATTTTAATATACCTACTTTTTTATTTTCTTTATTGTACATTTATACAACACTACATTTACTCACCATAATTTGAATGTTCAAAATACATATATTTTTGTGTGGAATAAAAGTCTATTCATTAAATTTAAATAAAAATTTTGATAAATTGTAATATTGAATAATTTTATTTGAATTACTAAAAACTCTCTTAACCCGGTTATGATGCTTAAAGTAGCCTCATGTTTTGAAATGCTGTTTTTATATTGTTTACTTATAAGCACCACCTTTATTTACGATTTGCATACTTAATAAGCTTTTATTACTCTCATTCATTTCTAAACAGACTATAGTAAAACAGACTTAATTGTGCTACTTGGGCCTATTCTAAGAGATCGAACTGAGGTAATTTTTAATCTAAAAGTCAATTACTGTGTAATTTTATTAAAAAAGCTTGTAAATAGAAAAATAACATATTATTATCTTCCACATGGGAGTGTTCTTTGTTTATTTAATTTCTGAATTCTTGTTAATGGCAGTTATTACTATAGGAGTTGATTGCAAGGAGCTTATCAATATAGACAATCGTTCTTCCAATTAAGAGTATTGTGAGTAAGTATAATTCGGAGGAGACGTTGACATAATCGGCATCAGTAGGTCGCTTTATGCGTGTCCTTCGTAGGCGTCGGTTTGGGAGGATATTTTCTTACTATAAGAGACTTTTCGAAGCAAAAAATCAAATTCTAACTGTATTTATTGTGCACTTATCCTTATCCCTATTAACTGAAATTGGAAATACTGTATCGACAATCTCTAATTAAAATTTAAATTGCATTTTGCAAGTTTTAATTAAATTTCACTCCTGACACTATTTCAGCAAATAACTGCGTAGGTGCTCTTGTCACAAGAGAAATATTTTTTAGTTCTTTTTCAACATAATTAAAATCTGTTTTCATACCGTCACTTTTCTGTTGCAGATGTGGAAAATTATGACGCCGAGCAAGGTGAGTGATTACATTATTTCAGTCAATTTCGGATATTTTATTAAAGATTTTATTGGAAATTATTCAATTGTGGCATTAATTATTTTTTATTTGATTTTGAATTATTCTACCTTTAAAAGAACCAGTTACCGTGCAGTTTTATAAAAACTTTAGGGATTATATGCTTACAGAACGTCTGAGTAAGAATCCAAATATTTATACAGGGTGTAACAATATGACGGTTGCTACTTACCTATATACAAAAATACCTGACTTAAAAGATACAGGATGTTACGTGTGCTAAGTTGAACTTTTAAAATTTATTTTTCCCTATAATTTCTTTAGGTACCACTTAGATGTCTGACATTTTGTAGTTGTTATACGTAGAATTGAGAGGGGGGGGGGTATTTTTTCCCCCTACTTTTTTTCTAACGTACTACTGAAAAAAATTAAGTAAACTGATTCGCCTCCTAGAAGTCTGCATTGAAATCCGTTTGATTTCTATTTGTAGTGGCATATGAAACCATTTGTAGAGTGCAAACTCAGTAAATAAAAAGAGATAGATGGTACTATAAACGAGTAATGTTTTTCCAAAATATACATAATATAAGCCAATTAATTGTTTTTATTTAGTTGCTTTTCTTGTTTTAGTCCTTCTTAAACTGCGTCAATATGTTCGGCGATCAATTCTACAACATATTAATTCAATATTTACCACACGACAAACATACTTGTATGAATTGGTAGAGTAGATTATTATTAAAGCATTTAGTCATGAATTTAAAATCGAAATACAATGGTCTTGGATAGACACTTCATATTCATACTGACCTGAAATTGGTCCTTTGTTTGTAACCTTGAATTCAACACGAGAAATGAACTTTTACAAAAAATTGAAAATGCTGGTGCAAATTAAAAACAATAACTCCTTATTAACTTGTACTACATTGTAATAGAACCAAAAATTCCCACATTTTGTTCAAAGCATATGTTTGGCTTAAGGTTGGCGTGTTATAGACGATGAATTGCATTTCTAGTAAGATAATTATGTAGAAAAAATATTTATCCAGAAAGTGGTAGTTCTTATTAGCTTAAAGGCAAACTATAAGTAATGTTAAAATTGAATTATTTTCTTTAAATTTTGGAGAAAAAATGCATTAAAGAATGTAGCTTATAGTGTGAAAAGTACTTAATAATTTACATCAATTCAAGTCTTACTAGTTTCTTCTTAAGAATTCTGCGAAATGCGATAATGTTAATAATGCCATATTAAATTTTCTCAATTGGGCAATTGGAGTATTCAGGAAACTTTATGGCGGAACATAATAAGTGAAAATATTTTTTTTATATTCTAAATGACGTATCAGTCTGTAAATTGTTTTGTACCTGGGAAAAAATTTATATAATTGGCAAATTTCATTTAAGTGCCTATAGAAACAGCTACGAATTCCTTGAAAATTGCTTATAAAAGTATTTCAAATTAGGTACCAAGGAATATCGATATGATATAATTTCGTTTCTCGTACTGAAATATTGACAACTCGACAACAGGAGGGTCGCTTGTTATTTGCTTGGTTCTTCCTAGAGTGAAACTGAAATATAATAAAAAAATTAATGTTGCTTTAATTTAAATTCAGGAATATTAAACTAGAAATAAACATAATTCATTACAAATTAATATTGAGGTTACTGAAAAAGTTTAATCATTCTGAATTTACAAGAACTGAACTGAAAGAGCTTCTGGAATGCGCTGCGCAAACAATTCCAGTTATAATAAATTAGAACCGGTTGTTTTCCTTACATTTTTGCAATCCTCTACACAATGCCCCGATTTATTATGATTTCCCAACGAATTCTCAAGAAATATGAGCTGTTCTTCCGATCTACGGATTTACAACCGCGGCTTGCATCTCGTTACCGTTGAACAAACAAACGCCCTGACAAAAGACTACACACACACACACACGCAGGCGAAGGGTGTTTGGGCCACCGCTTGCGCCGTGTCACCGTCCAGACCTAAAATAACACTCCGCCACTAAATTCGATACTCCGCTAAGTGTGTTTGAAATGGCTAAAGGTGTTTTGTGTCCGGGCGGCAGAACGGGGCGGCTTCGCACCTAATGGGCTTCAGCGCGGCAATTAGGGGAAGGAATTCTGCCGGCGCGTCTAGACGTCACTTACTCAATTTGCGTGCTTCTATGTATATCTAAATTAGAAATTTCGACACGAATTTCGCCTTAAAGTGAAACTTCATTAACGCTAAGTTTTTTTTAAGAGCAAATTTTACAGTGTGTTCCAATTTATTTATTTATTTAGGAAATACACTGCCCCGACAGAAATCCAATTATAGGGCAGGAAAGAGACACAATACAGAACATACAGGGTATCCCAACGAAAATTTGACCCCCCCTATAATTGGAAAACCGAATAATATTTCAAAATTCGCCGAGACCCGTCGATTTTTGTTCTTGGGGGGAGCTATTTTGACAGTCAAGCCAACTCGATATGTTCATCCCCCTAGCAACCCCAACTTAAAAATTTCAAATGCAACTACCCCACTTGTGGCACATCATTTTAAAGCCCTTTTCATTGCGAATACAGTGACGTACCGTTTTTAGAAATCGGTTGAGATTTGACAGAATTATTGGTTACAAACGAAAAGATGACAAACCAACTTACGCGTAGTAATTTCTACACAAATGCCCACCACTAATAAGTTTTTCATCTACTACACATGGCCGCATTACCTAATTGTTATTGATGTGTCTATCAGTTTACAAAAAAGTCAGAAATGAAATAAAAAAGCTGAAGCAAATAAAACTAGATACTAAAATAGTTATTAGACCTTTTCAAAATAACAAAAAATCAGTACTACAAAAAACGTCGGTGTTTTCTGCTTGTGACCAAGAAATCGTTAGTTTCAGCCGTTATTGAAAGTATTAACATGTGTTCGAAATGGTTTATTCTATCGCGGAAAAAGTAGAAATTGTTGGAATATATTATCGAAATCACGATTGCGCTAAAGCTACAGCACGAATTTTTAATGCCAATCATCCTGAAAAAATGTAAACCACCAGTACGTTAAACACCTGATTGACAAATTTGTTGCAACAGGTTCGCTTTTAAACAAGAAACGTGAAGTAATTGGGCCAGTTCGAAATGAAGCAGTGCAGAATGCGCAGAATGAAGTGGCAGTTTTGGGTCATCCGTACTCCGAAAATGATAATTTGGTAGTAAAAACAACCCCAAGATTTTTAAATTGAGTGCAAGGTTGAAGTTTTTTGTTATCTAATAGATAGTCAAACTCAACAGGGCAAGGTTTTCTTGATCATTCTGAATCATTCTGAAAGTATACATAATCATTATGTGATTTAATAATTGCCAGTATTTTAAGATCATCAGCATATAATAAAGTTTTACAAGATAAAACCAAGGTGATGTCATTTATAAAAACGTTAAATTGCAGTGGGCCAAGAACAGACCCTTGCGGTACGCCAGAGGAAGCATGTATGTCAACAAAATTCAAAAGCAAAGTGCTGCTCAAAAGAAATTCTATTTTTTAAATATGATTCAAAAAATTTAAAAAATGCTCATTAACACCAACAGAAGCACGTAAATTTTAGAAAAAAACCCATATAAACGATAAAAATCACATCAAAAGTTTACACAGGTTCACAAAAAAAAAGTCATGTGTGCTGGGAATTAGACTATATTTCTCTTCTGTATTTTTTCCCGCTGAACACGGATCTGAAGTTAAATTGGGGGTTACACAGCAAATATTTGAGAAAACCTAAAAAAAAAATCTGTAGAAATCCAAGGAAGCTGTACAATAGTAAATATTCACTAATTTACAGCATTTCTCATTGTTTCAGGTTTAAAGAGTATCATACAGAATAAATTACGATAAAGTGATTTTTATCGATTTTTTTAGGTTTTCTCAAATATTTGCGTGTAACCCCCAATTTTAACTTCAGATTCGTGTGCAGCGGAAAAAAATACAAAAAAAAGTACAGTCTAACTCCCAACACACATGACTTTTTTTTTATGGACCTGTGTAAACTTTTGATGTGAATTTTATCGTTTTTATGGGTTTTCTCTAAAATTTGCTGTGCGACCCCTCGTTTTGACTTCAGATTTGTGTCCAGCGGGAAAAAATACATGAAAAAATATAATGGAACCCTCAGCACACACCACTTTTTTTTTGTGGACCTGTGGAATCTATTGAACTACTTTCAATTCTAAATAAAAAATGTATACCTGTTACAAATTGATAAACTCAACCGTTTTCGAGAAACAAACGGTTTAACTTAAATACTTAATCTACCCTTAACTTAATCTGCCCTTAAGCTATGTACCATTATTAATGACTCACTCTGTATACTACAAACATTTTGTGTAGTATACAGTTTTATTATCCTCATTTGCAGTTTCTTAAATATTTTGATGAAAATATAATGAATTATTCATTTGTTCGTATGAAGTAAATTGTCTGAATTCTTGCCGCGACTATAGACCTCTTCGTTTTTAAGATACAGGGTGAAATGTAGAAAAACTAATTTTAAGATATTCTTCATATCTCAGAAAATAGCTAAGTTATTGGAATGGTAAAAATGCATTTGATGGATTCTTTTACGTAGTGTTCAGTGGCGTACCGGTCATTTTTCTACAGGGTGCCTTTATTAAAGTATGACCCAAACATACATTTTTAAATAAAACACTCTTTATATTTGTATGCCCTTCAATTGCATTATTTTGTTCCTTCATGTTAATATACAATAGCTGCTACTTTATACTTTGGAAAGTGTCAAAAACGTTGAATTGTTGAAACTGATGTTGCGTGGTGCATAGTTGGCCATGCATTTTTATACAGGGTGTCCCGAAATCCAACATAGGGCGAGAGTAAATCCCTGACCACAAAATAATTCATTGTTGCCAAGTCAAAAGTGGATGGTTAAAACGACATAGAATATCAAAGTTAAAATTTTATTTTCGATATTTTTAAAAAACTTTTAAATTCAATTAGCGTATATTTTGGAGATCGGGGATTTTTTGAGGGCGATAAATTCAAATTTGTTTCTAACTTTGAGGTTACTAATAGATGGCGCTACTGAAGCATGTTATGCTTCTTCTAAATGATATAACTTTTTTGCGACTTTGTGTATCCATCTGACTAATGAAACAGTCGATTCTCCCACCTTTTTTATCTGCAAAATTATAAACAGATCGGCCTGCTTTGATTAAATATTTGTGCCTTGATGAAACCATTGTTGCAAATTCGGTTTAATCAAACCTTAGAACATACTAACATAGAAGTACTCAAATAAAATACTATAAAATAACAAATTACTATTTGACAAGTCATGCAGAAATGTAATTATAACTAGCTTTTTAGCAAGCCGTGTAAGGCTATCATTTATAAAAATGAAAAGATATTTTTCTCAACACGAAAAAATTGGCTAATCCATTACCTTAATGCAATATGAAAAAACAGTTTCATGTTTGGGTTCTTTAATTATATAATATATATTTTTATTATTGATAGACAAAGATGCATTGTTTATGCGTGTTTTATAAATGCATACACTGAATCTATCTTTCTTGCACGTTGCTCTGTTCTGGTGAGATAAATTTGACATTTGATGTAGGTTGCTTATGTAGGTCTAAATTAGAAATTTCGTGACGTCCCTGAAAGTTGAATTTTAAAAATGTCTATCTTATACGTATTTTATATATCTATGCCTAATTATAATACCTAATATGTTTAATATTAATAATATCACCAATATATCTCTATCTGTAGGTTTTAGGGTTTTATTCTGAGGAGACAGAAAATGATTGTTGTGTGGACTTTAAGATAGGGGGTTGTTATTTCCTCAAATAAGTTAAACACCCAGTCTGGACTGATTGCGCCACTGATCTCGAGCCTCTTATAACAATGGCATATCGACTTTCTGTTATTAAACTGATCTTCTTTGCATTGTTATCACACAACCTGATGAAGGTTAGGCTACAAACTACGAATACAGAAAGGATTTAAATCAGGAGATCGTGGTGGCCATGGTACCGATCCCTTTCGTCCAATCCATCGTACTCCTTGAACTTCATTAAGGCACTGCCAAACATTTTGTTGAAAATTAAGGGGCTAAGAGCACATCTTCCAAAAGTACAGGCAGATCATTTCGAAGGAACTCGAGTGATCATCGACAATTCCCAAATATTTAAGGAAAAGCTTTGTTGGAATTGATCCCTTTGAACCGCGTAAGGATTTTCAAAATCCCACACATGAATATTATGAATGTTATACATCCCATTTCGTGTAAAAATATCTCCATCTGTAACTAACACATCAGATGTAAGTCTGTGATTTTGAGCATTATTTTACAGTAATTTTATAAAAGTTGTATAATATATAATTGTAACTTGTAGAGCCCTGAAGAAGACCCAATATAGACCGAAACGTTGGCATTATCTAAAAATTGTTTTTCTCTATAGATCCACTGACCTATAACCAGGCAATAATTTTCTGTACTATAATATTTGTAATTACAAAAATATTCAAAAAAGAAAATATCGGGATCTGTTGAACTATGAAATTTGAAACTAAATATATCAATTACTTTTTGCAACTTAAGCTGTGGAACAATGGACCTTCTAACCACTCTGTAATGTTTGGAAACTGCAATTATATTAAACTTCTATAACCGAACAATTTGCTGTATTTATTTTCTAATGCAATACATCTCCTGAAGCTAAACCAAATAAGTCATTGCCTGAAAATATAATATCGTTTCTACTAGGTTTCGATTTTTATCTGTGAGATATTTGGCCTAAAGTGGTAGTGTGAAATTGCTGTGCAACGACCGTGACACGTGCATATTAACTGATTTTGTCATAATTAACCTCTAGCGATTGCATGTGCCGCAATGGTAATAACAGTGGAATATGATTGATGGTTCGATTCAGTCATTGATTTCCAGTTCATTTCATGTACGTTTTGCTTCTAGACTTTTCATGCCAAAACACTCATAAAAAGTATTTTTTCTACAAAACTGTTAAAAGTGGGCTTTTTAATTGTCATTTTTGATGTTAAAAATGTCATTTTTTGACACGCGTGTTAAAAGTAAGTTTATCTAAATTTTGTTTTGAAAATTAATAAAACGTTTTAACAAACACATGAACAACTTTTTATTTTAAATAAGTACAAACCAACATTTTAACTAGTTATTACTATTAACATTTATAGTAAAATTAGAACAATTTGAAATTGTAATTCCCTGCGGAGTCATCATACTTAAGTTGGTTTTACTGTCAACATGTGTGACACATCTATTTTCTGTAGAAATACTACTGGTAGTACTGGTGGTCTTGCTAGTAGTTGCAGCAGTAGGAAGTATTTGGCACGCAATTTCCTTCTTCTGTTCCAGTGAATTTTCAATGTAGCCTTCAGCTACCGTCGAAGATGTCCATCCTCCATGTCTCTTGATGGTAGTTAGATTTGCACCAGAATCTGCTAACAATGTCGCCGATGAACGACGAAAACAGTGTCCGGTGTAGAGTTGAGGATTTGGTAGATTCAAGAACTCTGCAATGTCGGCAGGCATTTTACCAAACATGTTAATTCCGACTGGATTCTTCACACATTTATTCTTCATATATTTAAGAAAAAGTCGTCTATGGTCAGCGTTGGGTGGCCGCAGTGCAATATACTTTCTAAAAAAGTTTAAATAGAATTCACCAACAACACTGAAAGTCCGAGGCACTTTCGTTTTCGTATCTGGTATGGTCACAACAACCGAAGTGCCCAAATATTCGATATTGTCGATGATCATCTGACACAATTCCTCCCGGCGACACGCCCCGAAGACACCCACTATTGCTGCGACTTTCTTCATCAGATACTTTTCGTCTTCTGCTTCTGTGAGAAATTTGTCAATATGCGTCTTCGTCAAAACTTTTGACTTTTTTGCTTGATATCCTTCGCCCTTCTGTTTTAAAAAAGCAATAAGTTTATAATGTTTGCTTATATCTTGATCTTGCTTTATTTTTAATATAGTTTTGATCATGGATTAATTTGACCACAGCGTTGACGATTTCCATATCTTGGCTTTTTTCTCAAAATATGCCAGTAAAACACTTTCGTTACATTTCCCAGGGACTTTTTTAATGTTGCACTATTCCGAAAAGCGTCTATAAGCGATTTCGTACTGTTCCTTTGATTTGGCCGGCAATAATTTCAATGTTGCTCGACTGGCGGCTTCTTCGATTTCAGCAGGGATGGATTCGTTACGCTCATTATCGAGATTATTCATTATACTTATAATATTACTAGAAAATGCTGTCAATATTTTTGCATTTTTTCCGTAACAGCACTGGTTGCTACGAAAATTTTGGTTCATAAACATTGCGATTTGTGTGGTATTTTTTGATTTCTTATTTTTATTGAGTTTAAAGTTCTTCCGATTGTTTTGTAGAAAAAATAGTGTATGATATACGTGTTAAAAGTGATTTTATTTTGTTCATAAAGTTAAAAAACTCGCTACGCTCGTTTTTTAATAATCTTCACTCACAAAATAAGATCTTACTTTTAACACGTATATCATAAATAGCTATTTCGTAAAATCGTTGCATAATAATGACATTTCGATTGTCATTTCAGTGTCGAAATAACAATGAAAAATTACTAGAATGCTAGTTTTTTTCATATAAACATTTTAATTTGGAAACTTTATTTTGAAGATAGTGTGTCAAAATCTTGAATTTTTTTTAATATGCAAATTTTTAACAAACCAAATGAATTTCTCACTGATTTATTTTTTAGGAAAAAAATCTTTCTGAAATATATACAGAGCCTTCATAAATGATTACAAGCCACGTGACCAGTAATTTTGTTTGAAACGGTTATTTTATTTCTTTGGTGTTGGCAACTAAATTCTGGAAAATTTGTATGTTACTGAAAGAATAAGACCGCGGTTACATTAAAACTCAATATTACGCGGCTGTGATTGGTGTAATTTATTCTTGACATCTTATTCAACCAATCGGCGATCGCACCATCTCGAGCGTGACACAACCGTTTCGCATTGTTCATTGTAAACGAATCATTAGGACGTATGACGCAAAATTGGCATTTTTGTACCTTTCAGCAGTGTTTGTGCATTCGTCTTCCTGCTATTTACGCGCCGTTGTTGATTTATTTTATCTTTGCAATTTTCTAGCTTTCTTTGCCTCATTAATAAATCATACATCTTTCAAACTAATCAGTTGTTTTCATAGATAAACTTTTGGTACTTCGTCGTATTACTGGTAAGTTCTAACAAAAACTAAATTTTGAGGTTAAAATATTCTTATTATTTCAGAATGCCTTTTACTGTTGAGCAAGATGCCTTTATTTTAATGGTTCATTTTCGAAGTGGGACTAGAAATGAAGACGGGTTGTGGACATACTCCTTACAATCTTGCATTGAGCCATTTATGACCAAGTTCCCAGTCGCAAACATTGACTATGACACAGTCTCATACCAAAAGTGTACTATCCTCAAACGATTTGAAAATAAACAATGCATTTGCAAAGAAAAATATCTACAGGCAGACCAACTGTACTGACAGAAGATGTTGTTGATAATATACAGCAACGAATAACTCAAAGCCCTACAAAATCTATATCAATTTTGAAATTTTTATTTGAAACCCGTATCGAATTATAGTTAATAACCAAAACTTTTTATTTTTAGGACTTTCAGTTGGAACATGTCATGGCTTTAAAAAGCGGTCGCATTTACACCCATACAAGGTACCTGTTGTGCAAGAATTACTTCCCATTGACTATGAAAGACGATTACACTATTGTGAATGGTTTCAAGAAAACATGAATTGTAACTTATTGAACTTAACATTTTTCGCTGACGAACCATGGTTTGATGTATCTCGTTATGTAAATAGCCGAAATTATAGAACCGGGGCTGCAGAAAATCCTCATACATTTGTAGAAACGAGTTTACATTCCGTAAAAGTTGGTTTTTTGACAGCGATTCAAGAAGACGTATAGTAGGGCCTATATTCTTCTACGAAACTATAAATGCTGAAAGACATCGAACCCTTATTTTAGAGCAATTTTTAGAACAGTTACATGATGACGAGCTGCAAATAGGTTACTTTCAGCAAGATGGAGCACCTGCACATATTGCAAGAGCAACAATTCAATTTTTAGAGCAATTTTATCGCAATCGACTGATTAGTGCAGGTTTGTGGCCAGCCAGGTATCCGGATGTAACTGCGTTGGATTATTGTTTGTTTGGACATTTTAAAAACGCTATAAGACAGCGATACACACTATCGAAGAATTAGAAGCGGCAATTATCCGAGAAATCAACAACATCACAGAATAACAGCTACAAAATGTATTTGAAAATATGCACAGGAAAATATGCACCGTTTTGAACACAATATGTAATTATTTTTATTTTGTTAATTTTTATTCAATTGGCAAAATACCCAAGCGAAGATAAATAACTAAGAAATGCCACAAATAAATTCTTTTAAACATTACAATATATAATCTTTTTATCCCAAATATTGTAAATAAATCTTAATACAGTAAAATATGTTTCTTTTACCCTGCAATACAATAAAAAAATCAGTTGTGTTCACATTATATACTCTTTGTTTTCATAGAAATTTCGATTTGTTCATTAACAAAAGAAGATTAGTAGTTTTCTCTTTCTAATAAAGTTAAAAACATTTCAAACGAAACAAATAAACGTTCTTTTCGTCAATAACTATGTAATATTAAATTGTATATATTAAATTTCAGTAGCCGAGCAATTTATTAGGTTATGTACTCAATTTCAAAAACAAATTTATTTACATCAGTAATTCCCTCAACCACACCACTGATGTTAAGGGATTTTTAGAAACTGCTATCAACAGAGCAATGTTGGTTGCATATGCGCGTTGGTCACGTGGCTTCTAATCATTTATGAAGGTTCTGTACAGTTTCTTAAACAGATGCATTCATTTACCTTTTTTCAAGAAATATCTATTACATTTTTATAGAAATATAAGCTCTGTACAAAAAGTCAAATTAATTGTAAAACCACGAAAAATGTCGAGAAGAGAGATGATATTTTAATAAAGATAACAGTGTTTTTATGCGGTAATTTAAAAATGTTAGATGATGATGAAATGGATCAAGCTTAATCCTACTCTTATTAAAAGTTACAACTTTTCAGAGGATCATGACCAAATGGTCCAGATCGTTACTCAGTCCTTTCCAGCGTCCTACTAGAAGACGAACACACAATAATAAGATTAATTTCGCCCGGATAAAAGCGCGTTATCATAATGGAACCGACAAAACCGCGAATGCCCGGAATGAATAGCTTTCAGTAATGATGCAATCGTGCATAAACTCAGTGGCGACTGAAACCGTTCTCTGTCCTCTTGTCCGCGGCAGATTACGTCCAGCAGTACAAAAGGCCTTTATTGTTATGTTGTACTATGTGATATTTAGATGCAGCAAAGCGCAAATTCAAATTTAGAAGCGTTGTTGCTATTAGAACTGTTAAATGCACCAGAAGTACCACTTGATAACCAATGTTTACATTATAATTCACTGGAAAATTGCTTTACAGGCAATCA
Source organism: Monochamus alternatus (assembly GCA_037114965.1). Classification (NCBI taxonomy): domain Eukaryota; kingdom Metazoa; phylum Arthropoda; class Insecta; order Coleoptera; family Cerambycidae; genus Monochamus; species Monochamus alternatus. The sequence continues at coordinate 23,691,527 of CM073431.1, forward strand.
GGAGACAAGGGACCCCCAGCTAGCAAAATAGTTCTATAAATTTTGAGTAATAGAAGTTTTATAGTCTGTTAATGCTTTATAGTAGTAATTACTGTATAACCAATGCAAAATAGTGCTTTAAACCATATGTGACACTCTTATAAAATTATTCCATAGTAGTTTAATTATAGAACTACTGTGTAAGAGGTTGTTAAGTTACAATTCTGCTGCGGACAACAAAATATAAGATCTGGAAGCTGCTATCGAATTTAAGATAAAAAATTGTAAAGGCAGTTTTTGAGAATAATAATACAGTTGTTATAAAATAATTATAGAGTAAATAAGTAACACAAGCCTTTTCGTTCCATAAAGAAACCCTATAGAGCTATCATTTATATATGTAGCTATACAGGGTGTCCGGCAAGTATGTGGCATTCTTTCGTGAGTGTATAGGGGAGAACAAAATAACACTAGTTTGTCATATAATTTAATGAAATTTTAATATTTTATGTAGGCTCAATAAAGGCTCATAAAACTATACTACAGTAGATATTTTATTCTGTCAGGGAAGTCAGGAACGGACTTACCACCATACTCGTTGTGCCAAAATTTTGACAGGTGTCATTTTATACAGGTGACTACATTTTTAAATACTTTGGTCATTCCTCTTTAAAAAAGGTACTCTACATTTGTTTCGATAAAATTGACCGTTTTCGAAAAAAAAAATTTTTGTATAACACATTAAAACATTGACTCGAAATTTATTTAACTTTTTTTTTCGTCGAAATGGTGTCTTATTCTTTCTATCAGGCCTTCCCTGGTGTGAACTGCCGTGGAATACACAAGCCTCTTTAAATTTCCCCATAAAAAGCAATCCAATGGAGTTATGTCGGGCGACCTCGGTGGCCATAAAATGAGCCCTCCTCGACCTATCCATCGACAACCAAACGTATTTGATAAGTGCTGACGAACTAAATTGCTAAAATGGGGCGGTGCACCGTCATGCATAAACCACATCTGATTTCTAATTTTTAATCTAATAATCCGTTTAAGCTTTGTTGTAAAAATTGCAAATACATGGCACCATTTAATCTGTCTTCAAAAAAGAATGGTCCTATGAGATGATTCTCAATAATCCCCGCCCATACCATATTGTCTGTACTATTGCATGTCAATAACACATTTTAACGTCATAAAAACGACTGGTGTTTTATTGCAGTACCTATTCTGATGTATTATTTCAATCACGTGTTATACAAAAACTTCTTTTTGCGGAAAACGGTCAATTTTATCGAAACAAATGTAGAGTACCTTTTTTAAAGAGGAATGACCAAAGTATTTAAAAATTCAGTTTTCACCTCTATAAAATGACACTTGTCAAAATTTTGGCTCAACTAGTATGGTGGTAAGTCCGTCCCTGACTTCCCTGACAGTATAAAATATCTACTGTAGTATGATTTTATGAGGCTTTATGGCCTACATAAAATATTAAAATTTTATTAAATTATACAAGTCGGTTCAAAAGTTGGAGCCGAAAAGGTAAATCGCTGGGTACTCCTTAGAGGCTCTGTATCTCCGTTAAGGGTCACTTTAGGAAAAAAATTATAACTAGTGTTATTTTGACCTTCCCTATACACTCACGAAAGTATGCCATATACTTACCGGACACCCTGTATAGGTACTAGGCCCCCATCTGCTGAAAGCTGCCTGTAAAAGGACTACATATTTTGATCAAAGTATAATGGGGAAACTTGTATAACATGGCCGTGGCTTACAGAATTATTATCTTCTTGCGGAAAGAAAATTTCATTACGATAAATAAGACTTATTTGATTACTAATAGAAATTGTTTTTTTCTTATAGAAATTTAGTAAATAATTAATTTAAACCAGTCGAAACTTTATTCTTTCACACTTCTAGATGTTGAAGTAAAATAATGTTATTAACTTTATTAAACAAAAATAAAATAACTGAAACTACCACAATACATTAATTTGTTCAACCGACTGTTAGAATAGAATAGTTTCAAGATGAGGCGAAAACCCCAATAAAACAACAAATATGAGCAAGCCTCACGTACATTATAAATAGAACTTATTTTCGAATATAGGCAACCTTATGGTTCAGGAAATATCTTAAAATATGACAAACACTGTGGATATTAAATGACATACATCTGTTATAGTAGTTGCTTACGAAGCATATTTGCTCTATAATCATTGCAATGGACACAAAAAAGTCATATTAGTGAGAATCTAATGGAAGTACAATATAAATAGGTGAAATGATATCAATAATATGAATTCATCAATTTAGAAAACTTTTTTTTCATTAAATTTCCAGCATCATAGAGGTTAACTGAGGGCGCATCAAACTCTGCTTCCTAATGAACTCCATACAGGTATGGTCGTATGCAGGTTCATTAGGCCAATCTTATTGGTCCATCCATATTATTTCTAAGATGCGCGATACAGAAACATTTTGTTTTAAAAAGATACAATTAAAAGATTTTAAAATTCTCTAAATAGAACACCAACACAAAAATTGTATAACAAAACAATTATATAAGAGTTGTTTATTTGTTCTATACCAGAATAAAATGCTATAGAACTTTTATGGGATTCCTATTATGATTTTTGTAGAATATGAAATTGTCAGCTGGGCTATTATTTTTTTTATTAAAGCTGGAAAATCAAAATCCTAAATTTAGACGGTTTAGCAAGCCTAGAAATAAAATGATAATGAAGAATAACATATTTTAAACATGGCAGCAGTTTAAATCTGCAACTGATTTTTATTTTTTTTATTGTTTATTTTAGTAAAATACACAGCAACTAGGTATTTTGAAAATGAAGCTTCTACTTGAATTGTAATAAATATATCGCATATTTCCATATTTGAGAATAACCTTTTCCGTTAGTATGGTCGCTCCATCTCTGCGGGTATATGATAGTATAGAAGAACGTTGACTTGGGTCAATGTGTGAAATTGATAACGGACAGCATTTGATCATCCCCGTAATTATTAAGTCTTTCAAGTTTCCCTCATTCCTGCACTTAACGGTGGTTAGGTTGAAAAATATACAGTGTGTTATACTAACTGCCATAATGTCAGTAAAAGATATATAAAGTATAATTTAATAAAAAAGTACAAGGGCATAACCCAAGCCGTTCTTAAATAAGTCCAGTTATTATATGACGGAACTTTATCATAACGTGGCAACAGTGCGAATACACAAACTAGTTCACTGCGCCAGCTGAGCGTATTTGCGGGTTGCCTATCACGCGCCAACTTGTTTTTTAGTGATGACAAAAAAATCTAAAGATGAACAACTATTGTGAAAATGTATGAATTTAGTTTAGACAACTGTGTTGCAATTATTTTTGAACAGAGAATGATAGAGTTATTGTTTTTTCACCATTGGGATACTGTTTTAATTGTTTGAATTTTACAATAACATAAATTAAATTAAATAGGAATTTGAAAAATAAGCAGTAAAAACTTCTAAGACTCACATCTCAGAAATAATAATAACTTTTGTACAAAAAAAGTACTTGCTGAAAATCAAAATACAGTGCCATTTTTACCACATTTGTTCACCGCCGTCAAAATGTTCAGCGCCAATTTCCATACCTTCGGATCCAATTTTCTCGTACTTACTGGAAAATATCTTTATTGGTCATTATTTCATGGGTAGCAGCAAAAATTTGTTCTCGCAGCTCATTTTTTGTTTCCACTTCGGTGGCATAAACTCTTCATGTATCGCCATATATAAAAACCTAGTGGTTTTTAACTAAGGTGTACGGGCTGCATCGTGGATCTGGCTGGCAAGACAATAGTTATAGTTATAATAATATTTACGTCTACAGTTAAATTAAAAAAATACGTATTTTGAAAGATTTCGGTTCTTGATTTGTTAGTTAGACCGCTTTTTGTCGTTATATATTCGTTTTACTTCGGTATCTTTGAATATTCGCAGGTGGTATGAGATAACTTTTGTGTTATTTGCCAAACTCTATATTATTCAGTTCTTAAATATCTAAAATTATTTGTATTTGTAGACAACAATTTCAAGAATATGTGGATTCTATGAACATGTGTTCATAGAAACATTTTAAAAAATTTTAGAAGATCAATTCGAATTTAAAATATTTGCATTTAATCCTGAATCACCCTATATAAAAAGTTACTTGTATTAATACATTGAAACAAATTAAAAATTTGACTTACACTTAATTGTTGTTGTTGTTTTTTAAATAATAAATATGGGATGCGTAGCAGTTATTTTATCAATTTAACTAGCCTCATATATCATTAACTGTCTAAAAATATAACTTCAGAGGTATATATTTAGCTCTATCAGGCTGCATATGGAAATAAAGCCTGAAATGAAACTAATTGTGTACATAGGTAATTAAGATGTAAATCAAATTTCAAAATTGTTACTCTGTCACATCATAATCTTGTCTAATTTACGGGAAATTAATTCTTGTCTCTCTTGGCTTCAGCCGTTTTACATATGCATGAGGCAGTTGATCTTACTTAAAAATTTAATGTTTACCTTCGTCGTGGGCATTTCTTCCAATTAACAATTACATGGTTTACTGCACTGCAACCACTTTATTAGAGGTACTTCATAAATAAACATAACATACTTTTTATACTGAATTGAAAACATTGATCACATCAATAGACAGGTAGCTAAGTAGCTAAGAGACTTTTGAAAAGTAAGAAAGTAAAAAAGAAAAAATTGTCAATATCACACCTTTACCGAAATCTGGTGGGTTTTGAAGTGGGGAAGTCATCAAACTCATTTCGGTTTGAAAAAAATAGTCAATGGAGGGGAATAATAAAGAACTACGAAGCTATCCTAGAGGCGCGGTTACACCACAGCATAGGTAGATCAAGATGGAACTAAATTTAGGTGTCTGTCGAGAAATAGAGAAACGGTAATCAGGACCGAAATAAGAATTATTCATTTGTGCATAAAAAGTTATTCAACTTGATACACATTTACGTTATATATAAAATATCTATGCAAATTATGTAAAGATTAATTATAATTACTGATAGATTTTTGTTATGTTGCTACTCCAGGCAAACGCAATTATTGCAACTAATTATTTTTATATAATCTTTAGGCCGTTAAAATACAAAAGAATGTAATTTTTAAAAACACTAAAATATCGTGAATATCGTAAAAAATCGTGAAACTTTGTTTCTTCATATCGGTATACTTTAATTTTGTTTGTAGTATATATGGAATCTCGCTAATCAAGTTGCGTGTGCGAGTTTATTAGCAGCTTACTACGACTAGGTGAAATCAATTAACTTATACTTGCTATTTACTATTAGAAAATAATGACGGCATTAACAGTAGTCACTTAGCAGCTAGATTTGCATGGATAGATGTTAGAATTTGATAGCCCTTTTTAAATTGCATTTTGATAAAATTTACAATGTAATCACATGCAGCTTACTTGAGAAGAATGAAAATTTTCGGATTTTTTTCTAATTGCCATGATAACGGAATAAAATACAAGCTTCTAATTGGTTACAAAACGTTATTGAATTTTTACTTATAATAATAAAAAAAACTGTCATTAAATGAAAAATTATGGAAACCTACTAGATATTGATGTGTAAATTAGATATTGGAAAGAAAACTATGTGTGTGTAGAGTCATGAACTTTATTTTTTCATTAAAAAACTGTACTACTTATCAAAAAATTGCAAGAGGCAAGAAACATTCTAAATTCAAAAGACATTCAATAAAAAAATTCAATCGAAAAAATTTACTGCCAAAAAATAAAATGATATAAAGAGGGTACCTTATTTCAACGCTTTATGACAGGACCAGGAAAATAAAAAATACTCGATCAGAAGAAGTTTCAACAGCCTAAATCCCTTGCCAAATTTCACATCTCAAAAAATTGTAAAAGAGTACCCCTATTAAAATAGATTATAATAAAATTATTATAAAGAAAATCTGTTTAGTTGGTACACAATATAGGTTTAATGGAATTGTGGAAGCAACCATAACAACAATAACATTGCTAATCATTTTTACTATTATATTATAATATTTATTACTACTACACACTATTTGAAACAAAAATTTGGTATAATAAGTTAAATAAGATAAAGGTTGAGATTATATTTGTAGATAATAACGATGTAAAGATGTTTTATTTTATTATATTTTTAAATAATACATTAAAAAATATGTACCTCGGTCTCACGAAATACTCAGTGGTTAAATATGTAAATGGAATACTGTTTAAATCAATAATTTCCAGGTTTGATCTACTTTTCAAAACTTTATAGCTAAGTAATTGAGGATCAAATGAAATGATAATCATGGAATGACACACCCAAGATAGATTTTCTGAAATAAGAAGAAAATCAACTATTATTTTGCATGGGATGAAGACGGCCATTGTTACTTACCTATTTCTACCACAACTTTGTGATACAAATTGTCACTTTCCGGTCTGCACCATACTTTTTGAATGCAAATTGTAATTTGAAAATTTATTTACAATTACGGTCCATGGTCGGATCAGAACAATACACTTGATTTCGTCTACAGTCAGCAGTGATTTGTGTCATACTGCGCATCGGTACCTGCTCGTACCCAACTTTGTTTTCCCCCTTCCATTTACTAAACATTGTATAATATCTACAACGGTTAGTGTTATTTTTACACATGTTTTCACTCACATATTTTGGTTTTTCTAACCAAATATTGTGTAGATAAGCTCATTTCTTTGTTAAAATGTTAAATTTACTCAAAATTCAACACCAAATTAATTCACTCATAAATGAACTTACTCATTGTTATTTTTTACTGTGTAATGATTTTTCGATAAAACTAAACCTACTATGATTTTTCAAAAATTTCATGGTTCTATTTGCTCTCAGTAGGTCGCATATATCCATTCTTATTGGCATATGTATAAAAATACGGAGGGTGCAGAACTGGGACACATTGTATATAATTATGATCTGTAAGAACTTGAAAAATGCTGCCAGCGATTCTGTATTACATCGTATGTTTCATAATAAAATTCCATGCATTTGTAGAATAAAAAATGAGATTAAACCCGTAACCGTCGCTAATTCTTTACCCAACGTGGCTTGCTTGAAGCTTTTTACGAAACCGGCTTATATCAAAGCAAGCAGTAACTCATTTTTTCGTTATATCCGCCAGGCTTTGAATTTTAATTGAAACGAAAATCTCATTAATATTTTTTATTGTGTTTACGCGCGCTTTGCTAATTTCATTTCATGATAGCTTTCCGTGGCATAATTTCATAGTCGCTGGCCTTCACAATGTAGGTGAACCGGAACCTTCAGAATAATTTCCTTTTCTAGCGGGTGATCCAGTTAAGTTACTGGATTTGAAACCAGTAGAATTTTAAAACAATTCTTATATTCTATGACATTTCATTGAGTAGCAGGAAAATCCTTAGTATTGGATACGTTATTTTTGGAAAATCTTTTTCTAAGAAATAATGCATTCTTCTGAATAACTTTTGTTTGTTTGCTGTTTGCATTAATTTATAAATTATCCTGTATGATCTGATAAATAAACTCGAAAATACACAATATATTATACCCAACCACCAAAATTTTAGAGAGTGACTCATCACTAGCTTGAAAGCGATCAGATATAAAAACTATACCTACAAAAATTGCAAAACTAATTGCATTACATAGCATCCATTATTTTTAGCAGAAACAGTGATACTACAGTTTTTGTAAATTTCGAGGCGTTGTAATAAAAATGATAGTGTTATTTCCAAATTTAAAGTTTTGATCTTATATTATCACCTAGGTGTGTCACTTGAGAAGAGCTCAAAGCACACAAAGTTGTCAAAAATAATTTGACGTCGAATGAACCTAGCACATTAAGAGTATACTGTAAATGTCCCCGTGCCATTCTCTCACAAATTAGAATACCTATCTTTTGGCCGACGATGGCCCACCACCACCTACTTACACCTACTTGATGCGCACTCGCGAGTATCACACTTAAGCCTTGTCTTTATGGACGCGAAATTCACGAATTTTTATAAGAATTTTGCTACTTTTGTTTTAATTATTTATGACAGGAAAATCTCAACTTTTGACAAAACAGTAAAACAAATATTATATTATTGCTACTTTCATTGTTATGTGGTGTTGATAAGTTTGTTTTGAGTTTCTGACAATCTACCATGGCAGTTTTATGATGAAAATGTTATAGTTGACAAAATTCGTTACAAGTAGATATTTTCCCACCATTAAATAAATCGCTCAAATATTCGCAAACTTCTCATCCATAAGGATATAGCAATCCATTTTTTTTTGTTTTAAAATACCATCTTCCTTCCACATGTATGTTTCTTTGTGTCAGCTGCTATAAACTGTGAGCGGGTTTATATCATGAGTCACTCTTTAGATTTTTGGTGGTTGGGTATGTCAGTTAAGTACACCATGTAAATAAGTCGTTAAATTCCGTTTGCTTAATGCTTCAATATGTTTGTTAAAGTGGCAATGTGTATTATAATACATAAAAAATAGTGTGGACCAGTAAAATAGAATGAATTTAGTATCTCAGCTATTGTGCTTATTAATAAAAAAATCCTTAGACACCTATAATCCTTAAATATTTAAATGTCCTAGTATAACGATAAAATGCTCAGATAAATTATTTATTAGTTTACCTCGGAATCCAAATACCCGAAATTTGTGGCAAAAGGCGCAACATATTTCTTGGATCCAAAACAAATAAACATGTCTTGTAAGTATAATAAGATTTATAATAACATCAGTTTAATAATGATTTATAATATACTTATGTAAAAATTATTCTTCATTCTGCAAGAGAAGAAATCAAACTACTAAATTCTAATGTAGCTACTGAAAGTAGTATGCAGTTTAAATTTGAATAATAAGATTTGTAAACAAAACACCTACTTAATTATTCTTATAGTTATTGCGCGATATTGGGGTTTTATTTTAATTAGAAGACACTACTTGTAAATTTCACTTGTAATTTAAACATATGCTGCACTACATTGTCTCCGTAGTTTCTTCGTGAAGATCTTAAATAGAATAATTGTTTAGACATTTTATATTTTTATATAAAATTTTAAATATTAAAAGTTAAGAAGAATAAATTTAAAGGTTTGTTTACACACCCTGTATAGTAACCCATATTTAAATAATTAAAATTTAAAAAGGTTTGGATATAACAAAATGCATGTTTTGTAAACAACTTTTTAAAACTCTTTTTTTAGAAATCAAAATATTCCATTTTATTATGAATTTTGTTAACATAGTAAATAATTATTTTTTAGTTACCTACTGAAGTACCTGTCTATATTATCTGAAAAACCTTGCCGCTATTAACATTTTCGTTATAGAACTTACCGTTGCATTTTTACACTTGTCATTTCAGCACAAATTGGTGATTTGTATTATCCATCATCATAATAAAATCTACCTACCATCGGTAAATTAGACGAATATGCGTTTAAATAGCATGTTGTGAATTTTAAAAGTAGTTAGTTTTTACTGATCTGTGTCCATTTAACACAGAAATACCCTTGTCCGAGTTCGAAAGGAACGAATACCAAGAAGCTGTAGGAGGCAAGGACGTCATTTCTCGCGGGCGTTTAATTCCAATCGGACCTCGTATATTTCAAAAACTACTTATCTGATTGATTGCAGATTTTGTGGGTTGACGTACCATAAAATGCTTCATAGAAATTAAGCATATAGTGGAATTTGAGGTTTGACCAAATGACATTATTCCCTCCGCTCAAACAATACCCTTTTCAGAGTTTTGAACATCCAATTGTCACGTTAAGTGAGAATTCTTATTAATCCAGAAGCGACAGTTTTGACAGTTAGCTTGGTCATGAAGTGTATAAATGAACTCATCAGAAACTAAACATTTTTTAATTGAATATCATTGTTATCGAACCCTTGCATTATTTATTCACAAATATACGTTCTATCAAAAACGTGTTCATTAAGTTTCTGAGTTGGGATCAGTTTATAGGAATACATGCCTTATCTTAATAAGTGAATCTTAATAAGTGAAGGAAGAATCGAGGAATAGATAACCTTCAATGAGGGGTTTCTTTAAACTCAAGCAGTACATCTATTGATATCGTATTATTTTTGGATTTGCCGCACATGCCCAAGTTTCCGAAACAGTTTTCTAATTTTACTAATTACACTCTGAGATTTTGACGGTAAATCAGAAAAAGTTGTGACCATGTTCTGTCTTTGAAGCCAAGTATCTGTAGATTTTTGTTTACTCTGAAATGTATAATTGTTGTGAAACTTACAGAATGAAATGTCAAATATAAATCCATTAAGATTGAAAGTAGTTTTCTTACGTATTCAAGGATTAAGCCGCCAACGATTGTTGAATAAGTATCATGACGCATTTACCTTAAGCAGTTCGAGCAAACAACTGGTCAGAAGGAAAAGCCACATCACCAATAGTGGGTTTACGGGGCTATGGAGGTTTTAAGGGCGTTAGTCGAGGATAAACAAAAGGATTATGAAACGTTGAAGGATTCTTTGGAAGTGAGGTATGGTGAAGCCCTTCTACAACACATTTACCAAACACAAGTAAAAAGCCGAAGACAATGCTTCGAAGAAAATCTGCAGTAATGTTAGCCTGATATAAAAATATATCGGAAGCTCTAGCCTTGGCGCTGGATATTGAAGCAGCTCGACAAACATCAAAAAACAACCAAGATAGAATAAGGCAAATTAGGTTTGAGATTGGAGAAAAACGATTTCATCATGTACAGGAGGCAAAGACCCAGCCAGTGCAGCAACTGTGGAGCAAAGAGACATCTCAGGAATCAATTCCCTAGAAACAGAATATATTCCTAGGGTTCAAGAACAGAAAGAGCCTGATAATTCGAGAACAAGCAACAAAAGAGTCCAGCCAGAACTGAGTTCCAATGTATATAGAAGATCCAATTATTAAAATTGAAACAGAAACTGGAAAATGAGAAGAAAACAGTAATTGATCTGGACAACCAGAATACAACTGTGGAAGTTACTAATGCCCAACTTTTCAACCAGATAAAATTAATTCAGGACCAAATGGGACAAAAAGAAGCTCAGTGGTTAAACAAGAGGAAATGTCGAAAACCTTGAAATATAAAATGCAGTTGTTGCGGAAGTTAATTACCGATAAAAACAGCTTGGAAGCCCGGTTGAAAAAAATAGAGAAAAATTGTCAGTGGAAGAAGGATTACAAAACAGCATAGTAACTGAACTGAATGAAGTTAGAGGAAAAGACAAAATTTTATGCTAAAGAACTATGTTGCTGAGCTCAGACGAATGGGATAACATAATTCTTGCTATAGAACATAGTGAAGATCTAGATTTTGGTGATATTTTCTATTGGAAAATTAAAATCTTGGATGTCTTCGAAAAGTTATTGGAGCTAATTTCTAAGTAATACATGGTGGTGTAAGCATTAACAAGGGTCTTTGGAAGTCGTAATGGTAAAGAAAGGATTTATCAAACTGTATTACCTCGGAAAAGAATTCCAGAAGTTCTTGAAGTAGTGGGGTCGGTGGTGGACACATATAAGACCTTGAACTAAGTTAGAGAGCGATTTTATTGGCTTAGAAGTCTTTCCGATGTGAAAGAATAGTGTTGACATTAAATATCGAAGGTTATGTAATGGAATAACCGGATCAGTATAATTAGTTCTAATATTTGTAATGTCTTTATTTTAATTTAAACACGCATAACACTGACAACCCTAACTCAAAAACGGTATCATATTAAATCATGAAATTTTGATCAGTTACTGAACCCTTTGTATTTGACAATATGCAATAAAACATATCAACATTTATACCATGCACAATTTTAAATATAGTTTTTGAATTACTCTATATAATACTGTTACTGTTAAGAAGTTCTTGTGATTGGAAAATAGGACACTCTAAAAATACCAATAATAGATTATATAAATGTTCATAAGTATTACGTTAATAGCACTAAGTCACACCAAGCACGTCCCGATGTTTTGAAATAAGGAAATAACTTTGTTTACAGGAGAAAATAGCAACCATTTGTATGTAATCACGCTTCACATATCAACAATCCCAAATACTGGACATAACGAAATAAACATTTACGTGAACCAGATTTAGAACGCACAATGGATCTTCTCAAGCGGTTCCCGCATTGTTTTCGTTTGGAAAGGGCTAAGAACCGAAAGTTTACGCTCGTCGGATATACATTTTTAATGAAAATTTGAATGCAAGTGGAATTCGTCAGTCAGCTGGCTGACTAAGAAAGATTATAATCCATATTTCATTGTTGTGGAAGCCAGGTTTTTCGTCAGTGAATTTCCACATATCCAAATGTCAGGGACTGGTTCTAATAATACACTTTAGTTTGGGTTAATCGGAGTGCAGACTGGATGCGTCATTTTGATAGTTTGTAATTTATTCAAAATGGCGGATGCGCTCGGTATTAAAATAACTTTGCATTGAGAAAAGAAAGATAAACATTGGAAATGCAAATTAACTATAAAGTTGATCTGGTATATTTAATAAAAGCTTGTCTTACAATACTAAAAAAAAATAGTTTAATTTGTGTATCTTTTCAACTACTATCATACAAAAAAGTCTATGAGAGAACAGTTAAAGCAGCTGAACGCTTCGAAATTTATTTTGATGATAAACTTATCTCTGATACCACAGAAATTAATGACATTATAAATACACACTTTATTTACCTAATATGTTAGTAAGCAACTTAAAAACAAATAATAACTATTCCTTGGTTGTGAATCGTAACTATCCCACAATGTTTATTGGGCCAGTTTCTGAAAATGAGGTATATGATTTAATAATGCCATTTAGGAAATCAAATTCTTGTGGAATTGATAGTATTAATGTAAATATGTTAAAATCGGTAGTTCAATTCATTATCACACCTTTAATGTATCTGATCAGAAGCTATTTTTCCTGATATTCTGAAGCCCGCTAAAGTTAGATTATCAGTTCATAATTATAGGCCCATTTCATTACCTACTGTTATCCGTATCTAAAATATTTGAGAAGTTGGTTTATAACAGAATGATTAACTTTTGTAACAGGTATGATATTTTATGTAAGGAAAAGCATGGATTTAGAGTGGGTAAATCCACACAGTCTGCCATTTTTTCCTTTCTTGATGAGTTGTATGCCAATCTGGACTCTAATAAACAATGTCTTGGAGTTTTCATGGACTTGAGTAAAGCTTTTGATTTAATTGATCATGGGATTCTCTTAGATAAGCTTGGTAAATATGGATTCAGAGGGAATATCGGCCAATGGCTAAAATTATATCTAAATAATCGCTCTGAATTTGTTCAAAACAGCTGTGCAAATTTAAAAAAAATAAATATTTCACGTGGTATTCCCCAAGGTTCTATTCTGGGTCCCCTGCTCTTTTTACTTGTTATAAATGATCTACCGCACATATCATGTGGCCTCTTAGTGATGTTTGCTGATGATACTTCCCTCTTATGCACGAATGAACGTTTACCACTTTTAATATCATATACAAGTAAAATTGATTATTTTGTTTCTTGGTTTGAAAAAGCAAAATTGCTACTAAATAGTGACAAATCTGTATTTATTTACTTTACACCTATGTTAAAAAATTACAGTGAATGTTATCTACTTAGAGTTCATGAAAAATCTCTGGAATAAGTGCAGACCACTAAAATTTTAGGTTTATATTTAGATAATGCTCTTAACTGGGAGAATCACATCTGTAAATTGTGCAAAAAGTTATCCTCAGTGTGTTATGTGTTATATAGGTTAAGTGTAATTACAAGTAGAGACGTTCAGTTATCCTATTACTATAGCCAATTTTATTCTCGGATTTCTTATGGTATCTGGGGTTCTTCTCATTTTCTGATAGTTAAGTTACAAAAGAAACCTGTGAGGCATATCATGGGAATTAACACTCAATCATCTTGCAAGCCTTATTCTAAAGAATTACAGATTTTACACCTAGCCTGTGTTTAGATGATTGAAGTACTGGTACTTGTATATTTAAATTATTATATAAAAAACAATCATAATCACGATTACAATACCCGCAGACATAGTGACTTAGTTATACCCTGTCACAACTTGATTCTTTATGAAAGAAATCCTAGGTCTACATTAAGAAATTGTTATTGGATCATTGTTTCTACATAATTGGTGAATTTTTGCATTATCCCTTTTGAATTATGTTATTATGATTGAGTTATTTTTATATCTTATTAATATGTGTTGATGAATCTGTCTGTTAGCTTTATGTTTTTTTTTTAAACTTTATAATATGCTATCTCTGTAAATTTGCTTACTTTGACGTGTGGAATACTATTTTGTATACAATACAAGTAAATATCTACCTATCTATCTGTCTAACTGTATAAGGTATGGTTCATTTTAATACTGTATCTAGTCTACTGTCTATGCTTGTTATTGTTACAGACAGTGTTGAGAAAGTCTTTGAAGATGGTGATCAAGGCAGTAACTTAAGAAGTGTGGGCTGAAACAGAAAAGTTTTCAAAATTTAATAAAGTCCGGTCTTGTCTTGAAAAACAATTCTTGCTTAACCTTGCAAAATCATGTCTAATCTTGTTTCCCAAATTATTGTTTCGCAATTTTACCAAACTCTCTTTTAATTCTTGCGAAACTCTTACATACAGATGAGAAACATGGAACTTTATTATGAATTTGGTAATAGTAGTGATTGGTGGTTAGTCTCGGTTGCCTACGGTCATCGAAGCTCGATAGGTAGATGTTATAAAGGATAGAAATAGTCAATTTTACATAATAAGTTATAAATAATTGCCAAATAGGAGAATCAGAATCAGAGTTCTTTCAGTCAAGTTTCAGCAGAACTCGACTTAGATTTATTCGATAAACTGATTTGAAAAATAATTTTATATACTGGATGTACAAATACTTACAAATTGAATAATTCTGAATTTGTTTACAGAAAAACTATCAAATTTCCACAGTTTTATACAGCATGATGCTGTAGATAAATTTATTTATAAAGCAATACATGTTATATTTTTTGTCATTTTTTTCCTCTTTTATATTATATAATTTTTACATAATAACAACCAAACTCGTACAAATGTTGACATGACAAATATTAATATGGCATACTACCCAATTTTTAAACTGTGTGGTCGAATGGTCGAACTATGTGGTCGTTGGTAATAATCTATACCAACGTAACACAAGTTCTAAAACATCAATAAAACGTGCTGTAATTTCTGAATTTCTATTTTCAAAAATATGATAGATAACCCTAAGGTCATAATGCAACAAGTATGCATATACTGAATCTTATCACGTTGTATTTTTGTATTGCAACATACAACACCATAAAACATAACAAGCCACCCATTGTGATTAGCTTATAAAAGTTCAACCTAGTTTTGGACTGATTGTAGATCATCAGGTGCAATTATTTTACAGAAGAGAGGCATATTACAGTGTTGAAGAATTTCTATCACATCACAATTTCACAATCACTGCAGTTTATCTTGTCACAGTTGTTGCTGCTACTTTGTAATACAGTATGCGTCAAATGTATGGAATAAATTCAATAAAGACGAAACAATTATTTTTTGGGAAAAATCCTCGAACAGCTCGATTTTTAATTTAAAAAATACATATTTTAGCGTAAAATGCGATTTTCAAATGTCATTTGTTTTCGAGTAATGACGTCATCGATTTTTTTTTACACACCTTATTTTTTTCCTTGATTCTGAAAGATCGTTTAATTCTCAACTACTACTACTAAAATTTTGCCCTCTTACATAGGAAAGTTTTCCAGTAAATGACGATTGAATGTTAGAAAACGTAAATCAATTAAAATAAAGCAAAAACGTTTTCAAGTTTAGTTTTTCGAATTCCATAGTTCTTTTATGCATCACGTTGGTGAAAATCTTTGCAAAGTGTTATTGCCACACCGACTTTCTAATAAGTATTGTAAGCGACATAGAAATTATTATTCAATTTAAAGCATTATGGCACATTTAACTGTTACTCAAAGAATTGAAATTTTAATTCTTATCGGATGCGGGAATATGACTAGAACTCAGCAGGAAGTTTGCGACTTATTTAATGAAAAATATCCAGATCGCCCTATCAGCCAATCAACAGTCAGTAAGGTAGAGTCTAAATTTAGAGAAACTGGCAATGTTGTAAATATTCCAAAACCTGGATGTCCAAGCATTAATGAAAATCAGAAACAGAACATTTTGATGAGTATGGTGGATAATCCTCATAATTCTTCACGATTGGTTGCATTAAACAATGACACTAGTCAGAGCACAGTGTTACGTATCTTGAGGAAGGAAAAATATCATCCCTACAAAATTCAACTTGTGCAGGAACTCAATGAAGATGATCCCGATCGCCGCTTACACATTTGCGAAATTCTAATGGATTTATGTCAAGGAAATAGAAATTTACACCGGCAAATACTTTTTTCAGATGAGGCCACATTTTGTCTGAATGGTACAGTAAACCGTCAAACTTGCAGATATTGGAGTCGGGAAAATCCTCATTGGATGGCAGAGGCACATACCCAACACCCTCAGAAATTAAATGTGTGGACTGGAATAGTTGACGACAGAATAGTAGGGCCTTTCTTCTTTGAAGGAACCCTTACAGGACAAAGATATTTAGAGTTTCTAGAAAATGACCTTGTCCAGCCCTTGAAGTAATTTTTCCTAACGATAATGACCCTGACATTCCTGACGATACCATATGGTTTCAGCAAGACGGTGCACCTCCGCACTATGCGCGCCCTGTACGAGATTTTTTGGACAACTGTTTTCCTGGGAGATGGATCGGCAGACGCGGGCCGATAGAACGGCCTGCAAGATCGCCAGATCTTACACCTCTTGACTATTTTTTATGGAGATACTTAAAGTCAAAAGTGTACATTAATAAACCACGTAATTTAGAAGAACTTCAAAATCGCATTCGGGACGAAATACACAGAGTTACCCCAGAAATCATTCATAATGTGCAAGAAGAATTTCTTCACAGACTTGCGCATTGTCAAGAAGTTGGTGGATGGCAATTCGAACATTTAATTTAAGTATAAAATTTAATCAATTGTATTTTATTTTACATCCCTCAGAATTGTTACTTTTTTATGTATAAAATTTACGTTTTCTAATATTCAATCGTCATTTACTGGAAAACTTTTCTATGTAAGAGGGCAAAATTTTAGTACTGTCTGATAGAGAATTAAACGATCTTTCAGAATCAAGGAAAAAAATATGGTGTTGCCATTTAAAAAAAAATCGATGACGTCATTACTTGAAAACAAATGACATTTGAAAATCGCATTTTACACTAAAATATGTATTTTTTAAATTAAATATCGACCTGTTCGAGGATTTTTCCCAAAAAATAATTGTTTCGTTTTTATTGAATTTATTCCATACTTTTGGCGCATACTGTATTGTTTCTACGAATGCGACTTTGTCAGTTGATATGATTTTACTTGTTCTACACCAAAGAGTATACGGTAAGTATTGTAACACATTCTGGCTAACGTCTCTACCAGGAAGATCGTTTTTCATCATAGAAGTCTTTAACCTAAAACAACACAATATTATCTAAAATACCACCGGGTCTATAACGTTTTTATTGAACATTATTTACGACTGTATGCGTTCATGTGCGCTGAGGATTCTGTTGACAAATTTATGATAAAACAATAATAATTTATTATCGAATTATCAATTTGACCTTTGCTTATGTTCCTTCACTATTAGTAAATATAATAATATGGAATTTATAAACATACCACTTATCTACTTCTTAGTATCTCTAGACGTTACATCGAAAATGTTTATTTCTGTAATACTGTATAAGCATATTATAATTTTTACAGTTGTGAGAAGAATAACTATATCTCACCCCATAAACAAATTTTGTTTCTATTATTTTTCTCCAAAATACTAGTTTTAGTCGCGTCAAATTAGCATGAAAAATGTGAAAATAGACAACTTTTTGCGGAGAAGTCCGATTGAGATGCGGTTTTCTGCAAAGTGTTCAGGAAATTTTTTATAACAAAAAATACATCTAACCTCTGTACGCTCGCAAATTTTTAATTGTTTATTTAACAAATGACCCATTTTTGTTGAACATATGGCAAATGTCACACACGATTCAACGAAAATGTCTGAAAAATATTCTCTCGGGGGTTTTCAGGGTCCCTCTTTATTACTTTGGTGTTAGCTTTATTAATTATTGCTAAATTGTTGTAATTGGGTAATTAACAAATTAAAAACTCTACCCCCGAAATCACTAGAGAACCGGATTTTTTTCCAGGATTTCTGGCTTATTAAGTTCGATTGTTGCAACCTCACTAATTAACAAATTAATAACTCTTCTCCCGGAATCGTTAGAAAATCGGATTTTTTTTGCAATAATTCTGGGATCAATTGGACAATAAACAATTATATTTGCAAAAATCTTGTACCGATGGTTCACCTTAAAAAGACAGAAATCCCGGAAGAAATTTCGAGTCTCTAGTGATTCCGGGAGTAGAGTTATTAATTTGTTAATTAGCGAAGTTGCAACAATCGAACAATAAACAATTATATTTGCAAAAATCTTGTGCCGATGGTTTGCCTTAATAAGTCAGAAATCCTGGAAAAAATCCGGTTCTCTAGTGATTTCGGGGGTGGAGTTTTTAATTTGTTAATTAGCCCAGTTACAACAATTTAGCAATAAATAATAAAGCTAACACCAAAGTGATAAAGAGAGACCTCGAAAACCCCCGAGTGAACATTTTCCAGACATTTTCGTTGAATCGTGTGTGACGTTTACCATACGTTCAACAAAAATGGGTCATTTGTTAAATAAAAAATTAAAAATTTGCGAGCGTACAGAGATTAGATGTACCTTTTGTTATAAAAAATTCGCTGAACATTTTGCAGAAAACCGCATCTCAATCGGACCTCTGCACAAAAAGTTACAAATGAAATGCTAATTTGACGCGACTATTTGTACAATATAACAGATGAATTTTATATTGTTACGGAAGCTCACCTACCTTTTTAGTTTGTTTTATAATTTTTGTAATACCTTTATTTTGACGTTTTCCGAAATATTCCAGGCTATATTCTATTTGTTTCTCGACACGTTCTCGAGATCACAGAAACTTCGGGAACTCTAGAAATCTACACAGGGTGTCTCATAATTAGCTTCCAACCCTGAACAGGCAGTTTCTATGATCAAAACTAAGTAAAAAAGTTCATATGAACATGGGTCCGGAAATGCTTCCTAAGGGCACAGGGACCCATTGAAAAGGGAGGAATGGAAATCATTTTTTTGCAATATCTCTCAATCGCGTTGTGATAAATGAATGAAATTTGGTATACACAGCTAAATTTTGATGAGCAATTTGATGAACTAATCCATTTATTTCCACAAGGTCCATTGGGGTGGGTACGGTGGAGCCCTTGGTATTTTGCGTGTGTAACTTTTTCATCTTTGACTTTTTAACAAATTGGACAGCAAATTCCGTTTTCTCGAACTGTTTTACGTTAAAAAGGTACTCTTGTTTCAAATCGTTATCTTTAACGGTTTCTGAGAAAATCGCTCTTGAATTAATACCACTTTGGTCAATTTAATAATAATTTAAACAAAAAATAATAATAATAATTTAAACAAAAAATAATAATAATAATTTAATACGTAATCAGTAATATACATTTATGATGTAGAACAATTATGATATGATGATTTGTTTATGGCTTTTGCGATGGTAATGCTGCGCAGCAGAACGCGAGTACGGCAGAAGGTTTCCAAACAGAAAGCTGATATCAAGGAGGACATTCTTCACTGTATTCCGCAATTTATGTACAGGGTTGGCAGCTAATTATGAGACACCCTGTATTGAGCAGCTAAACGCGATTAATAAATGTCAAAGTAAAGTGTTGACAGTTGTGAAATTAATTTGGAGGATATTTCTTGTATAATCAAGAGTGACAATAAAGTTTGTTTGTCTACGTGACGTGTTTCAACGCTAACCCAATTTAGAGGTTACAATATGTTACGTTAAATATCTCAAGTGTTAACACCAATATCAAGCGCATTGTATAGTTGTCAAATTATCATTAGCGCGTTTAACACTTAAGCAAACTATTTGTATGCAGTTTTCATAATGTGTTGACTTGTTTCACTGGTACAGTTTATTAAACAAAATTAGTACTAACTTTCAGGACCACAACTTAACAAATAGGATATTATACTTTATAATTTATGTTTATGTCTGCAAGCAAAGGTCACGCTAGTGTAGTTTTAATCACTTCTGCAGTAAAACATTTCTTTCGTCGTTTGAAAAATTTCTAATAGACAACAACATTACTGATAATGATAATGAAGAAAACGAAATAATGTTAATTGTTTAAAATATTAGGAATTTTCTCCAATTCCGCTAGCAATATGTTATTTTGATACGCCTAAGCTCATAATAACTAAGTTTAAAAAATATTTGTCAACATAGAAGTAAATTCAATAACAAAAATTACCTAAATGTCAAACAAATGTAACACTAGTTGTTTTCATATCAAGTCGTGTTCTCTAGTATCGTAACGCCCCTGGGACGTTAAGAAAATATATTTAGAGAAAACTAGAATAGCTTCTGTTTGCATCTCTCATAATAATAATAATAATAATAATAATAATAATAATAATAATAATAATAATAATAATAATAATAATAATAATAATAATAATGTTTATTCATATTAAATACAATATGATAATTAAATCAATACAATAGAAAATAAACTATAATATTTGAATAAACATAGTTGATCACAGAAGTAGCCTTATACAGGTTACTTGTACGTGATATAACCAAAAGAAAACATACTTGACTTAAGCATATCGTAACAAAATTGTAATCGATACATACACACAGATACATAGGTACTTTTACACACACATATACATATATTTTTAAGTATATACCTAGTTAATAGTGAATGCACCAGTATTTCAAGATTATGACACTAGTTGTTTATGATATCACTAAATAAATATCTATTTTGCTCACAAATCCAATTTTGCAACTTTTTTCTGAAAGTATTGTATGCTGATATTTCTTTTATATTCTGAGGTAATATTGTATACATTCTCGGCGCTAAATAGTTTGCAGATCGCTGACCGATAGTTTCATTACATCGAGGAAAGAAAATTGCATCCAGTCTACGCGTATTGTAGTGATAATTACTGTTTAATAATTTAATTTTAAGTTGTTTTATAAATAGAACAATTTTTAAATAGTATAATTGTCTTAAATCAAATATCCCTGTCTCTTCATATAATGTGTTACTGTGATAATATATATTTTTTTTATAAATTATTCTCAAAATCCATTTTTGAACTACGTTTATGTTATTTAAGTAGCAGTCATATATGCCTCCCCATCCTACAATTCCATATACTAATATGGATTGTACTAGTGAAAAGTAGAGAGTTTTTATGCACTGTATAGTTAAGAAATCCATCAAGTACCCAAATTTAGGCAAAAGCCCTCTAACCTTCTGTACCAGTTGCTTTACATGTATATCCCACCTCATATGCCTATCGATAAATATACCTAAATATTTTACTGAGGAAGATTCAGGAATATTTTCCGTTAATCAAACTTTTAAGGGACCTAGCGTCGGGAGTCCTGTGTTATTTGACGTAAATGGCAAATATGTCGTTTTTTTATAATTTAAAGTTAGTTTATTAAACTGAAGCCATGTGGAAAAGATCACACATAGCATGTGCAATCCCTTTCAAGACACCAGAGAAAGCCACCCCTGTTCATCTTTTTTATTTAGCAAATTTCGTTTCACACTTATTACAAAAGTTCCCCTTACAACCATAAAAGTGACCGCTCTAATTTTCTATAACTGCCATTGATTAACTTAAGAGCTGTAAAATTTTACAGTATAAATTTTTGAGGCTTTGTTATAGTTGACTCTACGGCTACTACGGTAGATACCGCTCCTCAGATAACAGTGCTTTCTTTAGAGGTTGATAGTGGGTTTTGTAACCGCTCGCATGCTGTAGTTTGAATAACTACATGACAGAAAAACGCAAAAATAACAACTGATTTGAATGAAACATAGCAAATATTCATTAAGTATTACGATTTGGTAAGTTGCCAAGGTATTTTAATGATAGGTAAATCCACAAAATTTCAGTTTCATTTGGAAATGATAGTGAATTATAGATTTATGGGCACTACAGATTGCTTGTTTTTCTCCAAAACGGAGCATTTAAGCAAAAAATTACAAAAGAGATAAAATGATCAGAAGAAAATTCTATGTTTGATATTTCTAGAAAAAGCTGCATAGGCGTACTTAGAAATAATTTTAGGGGATAAAGGGTACTGCATCCCTCAGTTACCTCCATTAGCCGTTCGCCATTGTTTTTGTCCGAAGAATATGTGGTTAATGATATGGCCTTCTATTTTGGGACACTCTATAGTAGACAAAGGTGCTTATTATTACCACACTAAACACGGAATCTAATGTTTCAAGAAAATTTATGGTGGACAATGAAGAAACATCTCATTACTTAGTCCTACCCACAGTATACTAAGCAATCAGTACGGAATCTTAGAAAATTTATGAATGAAATACGTCTGGCAGTTTTTAAATACCCCCACTCTAGAAAAAGTCGCCAAGAATATGGCGGATCCCAGAGAACATACGAAAAAATAGTTAAACATAACCAAAGTTGATCGTAGTTTTAATACTTTTGCATTAATTCTTAATTAACTGTTGTAATCCAGTGTAGTTTCATGTAAATTGAGGTTTTGGTTACATTTTGTCTTAATTTAGGTTTCTAGCAGATATAATTTGAATTTGATTATAAAACCAGTATGAATTTAAATTTATTTAAAAAATTTGCGAAAACATAGAAACTAGGTCAACTAGTAGTGTAGTTTTATTTTATATTTTGTAGTACTTTTGCCTTATTTTGTTAGCAGATTATCAAATTTAAGCCCAGTGTAATTTTTATATTTTTACTCATTTTTTTTTTAGGAAAGTACGAAATGAAATTAAAACGTGAATATTAGGTACAATTTATTTTGAGGTTTACAAAAAATATATATATATATAGGTAACATAATCAAAAACCCCCCTGCTCTATTAGGTGTATGGAGTGGTTTCTTTCATTCGTGTATGAAAGCAGTCTCTTTCCTATTTGGAGTTAAATCCTTTGCCCCCTTTCATGTCTAACTTGGTCTCCCATATATAAAACTGTTTACAGGCCTTTTACGCCCAGAGCTGCGTTATGCGTTAGTTTTTTACAACACATTTATTTCCTCCCATAGTTTATTTATTATTTACTGGGTATAGTTCCACTAATAAATAATCACTAATATAAAAACACAAATAACTAAACACTTAACACGACATACAAAGCAGGAATATAAGTACAATAACGATAACGAGTGGAGTGGAGTGGATGTAATAATGTCAAAAATTCAAAAACCTAACTGACACACAGAAATTATAGTAATAACTGTCAGTCGCCAACAAGATGGTGGATTTTTGGAAGACGCGGGAAAGTTTCCTTACTGATTGCTGAGTATACTGTGGTCCTACCAAACCCCCATACAGGACATTGTTTTCAGCGCTCTTCTGCCACATTATTAGGCAACACCAGGTCTAATTTATAAAAATTTCCAAAATAATTGTTATCACACTCTCTTTCTTATTCTATATTTAACAGTTTTTTTAATCTTTTAAAATGATACGGCCATGGAATCACATCCCCTGCACGCTTCACCCGTCCCGCAAGTCCATATATGACACCACTCTCTATAATTTTGACACCGGAATTTAAATGAATAGTTGAAACGTCAAATGTGATACGAACAAAAGCTTAATTTCTCTACTGTCCCGTACACAAGTTTCCGAGATGCAAGGGATCAAACGGGTCCGTAAGCTGCCTTGCGTGGCCGTCACTCCTTAATTATGAAGCAATATGTTAGAGTGGCTTCACAGATCGCCGACAAGTGGGTTATTGAGACAATGAGGCTCTTTCAGCAGCATCTCAAACCAGTCGCCGCTTATTAATTTTTTGCGCGCTATCAATTCATCTGCGATGCTATTCCCCTTTTTGTTTTCTTTGATTCGAACGCAACCTCGCAAAAAACGGATCAGATGCGGTCGTGTTTGTCGTTTCACGAAATGATGAAATGGATCTGTTTTCGCTATCGAATGTACAGGATGGCTCAAACTCGATAATATGGTTTGACTGTGAGGATACAAAAAGTTTAAATAAAATTTGGGATACGTGGTGTTAAATGGGATGAGGTCAGCTCCATTTTCAATCGAAATTATTATATATTTTTTTTCTAATAAACTTTTAATAGAGAAATTTGTCTGTATTACTTCCCGTTTAAAAGTTATAAGCATATCGTCTTAAAGAGTCCCAAAGAAATACCATCTAAAAATCACATTGGCTGTGAAAGGATCAATTAGTCGTTGTTTAAAGCATACATCGTCAGTTTGGAACAAGACAGTCTTAACTCAAAATTTTCATTTTTCAAGATTTAGTCGTGTATCAACTCCAAATATTGCATATTTTTGTGTAAAAGAGTTTCAAGGGTTACAAGTGAGCCTTGCTTAATAACCGTCGAATGGCGCTGCGTTGAAATATATCACATCTCCAACATTGGTTTTGTGCTTTAGACAAAACTGTCACAATTAGTCGTGCTGTGACGTTTAATGAGATGAGATGAGCAAATTTTGGAAAAGATTTTGGAAAGTCGAAATACTATCAATAAGAAACTAGTTTCTTTATGTGTATTTATATGCAAAACTGTCATCTTTAAATAGACCAGTCATTCTCATAAGCTAAGTACTTTTTTTGTTCCCATTTCATACAATAAACCGTAATATTTTGCGCAGTATTATAAATATTTTTATAATAATCTTTAAAATTGTACTATTTTATATATATAAAGCTGTTACAGGCCTTTTAGGCCCAGAGCTGTGTTATTCTCCTCCATTCCATTCTGTCCTTCGCCTTTCTTTTCCAATCCGTTACATTTTTCCCCTTAGATCTATTGCCACTGCCTCTTTCCATCGCTTCCTCGGTCTACCTCTTTTTTTCTTGTAGTTAGGTTTACTCCCTACTATTTTCTTAACTGCCCTTTCATCTTCCATACGTTCTAGATGCCCTAGTCTGCACTGCACTCTTCTGGCTTTTACAAATTCGTCTATTGTTGGTGCCTGGTACATTGCATATATTTCCTCATTGTTTCCCCTTACATAGTCTTCCTCCGTCTTCTTACCCCCTAGAATTCTCCTTAAGATTTTCCTTTCCCACCTTAAAAGGTTTTCTCTTGACTTCTTATTGAGAACCCAGGTTTCACTACCATACATGTCGGTCTCAAAATTGCTTTATATATTCTAAATTTTACTCCCCTGGACAAATTTTTTGATTTCAATAAGTGGTTGACTGATGCCGAACTTCTGTTTGCTTTTATTATCCTCCTATTTATTTCTTGTTCCTCATCACAGTTAGCTGTTATTAGCGCCCCCAAATACACATATTCTTGAACTTCCTCAAACTCCATCTCTCCATGCTCTGTTCTCAATTTAAAATTGGTATCCTTTTTTTGTTCTCCTATTCTCAAAAGCTTACATTTCTCTTGATTTATCTGCAATCCCACTTTGCGTGCTTCCTCCACAAGTTTTCTCGTTACTTCTTCTACTTCCCTACTATCTCTAGCAATTTTTGCCACCTCACCTTCATAACTTACTATTTGGTGACTTTTAAACAATATGTGTTCTTCTCTGTTCAACTAACCTTTTCCAGTACTAAATTAAAAAGAAGCGTTGAGAGTGGGTCTCCTTGTCTCAGTCCTGTGTCAATAGTAAAGCCTTCCGGAAGGTCATTTTCAATAGCCTACTACCTTGTACTATTTTAGTCAACTTTAATAAAATAATTCAGTTTATTAGAAATGTATTTCATTTTATTACCTAAACTCATGTTGAAAAACTTGTAAAAAAATATGTGAAAAAGAGTCACAACTCGGAATTATTTAACAAAAATAACAATAACAAAATGCCAAAAACCAAAGCAAACAAAATTGTTTTTATTAAAAATACTAAGAACTATCCACACAAACATTTTAACATGACTCAAACATTATATATTTATTTATTTTCCAATATTTAGAGTAAGATTATTTATAAAACTTTACCGAGCTTCCCTGAAAATTTACATTTTTTGAGTTATGACAGTCTTGTTCCAAACTGACGACATGTCATTAAGAATAAATAAAAGGATTAAACTCGATAATTGTTTAATACAGTTAAAAGAAAAGGTGATCATAACAATAACTAAACTTAAAATATAAGGCAAACGCCCTTATTCTACATACATATTGCAATCTATTCTCTATATGACCTACCTGACTTCTTTGTGGGCTGCGTTTATTAACATTTCTCCATTTAACTCATTACAAGAGTTTGTGATTTTTTCTTTCAAATGATTAATATCTCGTGAAAATGTTTTGCAAACGTTATTTTTTGAAACTGCTCATAAAAAATCGATGGGTGTTATATCTGGTGACTTTCTGGGTCATTGAATAGGTCCATTAATCACAATCCATTTTTCTGGGAAAGTGTTATCTAAATATTGCTGCACAATCCTGGTCTTGTGGGGTGGAGCTCCGTCGTGTTGAATCCATAAGTTTTTCCTTAGCTGCAAAGGCATATTCTCCAGAAGTGCAGAAAGTTCTTCTTGTAGGAAATTTAGATAACTTATTGTTCAATGTACGTTAATAAAAATAAGGCTCAACCCAATTAAATGCCTGCTGATGATGCCGCACCATACATTTACTCCAAAATTTTGGTTTGGTTTTGGACTGGATTTACAATGTGGGCATTTTCAATGGATCAGTAGTGTTCATTGCACCTGTTTGGCAAATCATTACTGACAAACTGGCTTGCGTTCATCCAAAGAACGTGCCGAAACAGATTCTGATCAACAGTTTCTACGTTTACTACAATTTGAGCTATAAAATTAAGTCTGTTTTCAATGTGACGCTCAGGCAAATACTCCAAATTGTGAATTTTGATCATGATGCCCATTGGTCTTTAAAATTCGTTGAATGCTTGATTTATCCAAATTTAATTCCCGGTTAGCCTGCCGTGTAGAATTTCGTGGATTTTGTTCGAAATACTGTAATAGTCTAGCTGTATTAACATTGTTTCTTATCCTTCGTTCTTCCGAACATAAAATGCATCTGCATTTCGTCGTAAAGTCGCCTCCAATCTTGTATAGGTTCTGCGATCAAGAATGAGGCGCTCTAGATACCTTTCTCGATATAACTCTACATCTCTTCTTGAATTATTTTGTGATTCGCCGTAAATTAGCAACGCAAAAACTTTTAATGAATGAGAAAACATTTTGTAAGCAAAAGTTTGACATTCGTTTGGCAATTTTTATAATAATTTTTATAGTTAGATATTTGATTCATTAAAGGAGGCCACCTGAATAAGCAATCCTAAAAATGCAGAAATAGGTCAGATCTCATCTATTGTGGTTGAATTGTCGTATTCCCACTGCCAAAAAGTGAAGTTAGATATTTATAGAGTGTTTCATTAAAGCAGGTTAGTAAATTAGATTAATTTCTTCAGATAATTAGTGAATAGAGCTTTGTCTGTGGAATTGTTCATTAGCATACCTAGATGTTTGGTATCAGAGAACATACATATGGCTTCATTGATAGGAATTGTAGGATATTTGATTTATATTAGCTTAAAATACCTTTCTAATTCAGTAAAAATGGTAGATATATTGTTCAACAGACATATAATGATGTATATAATTCACGAGGGTGAAAAATCAAATCACCCGAGTGAATTTTAGTCGTTTGCACTTAGATATGCAAGTAGAATATTATAATTTGTCCATGACTATTATAGTTATTTAAGCATCAAAAGCCGTAAGGGTCGTTTCCTGGTCGAAGGCAAAAGTTTGGTTGCCGAGAATACTGAAGCCTAGCAATTTTGCTTGCGACCAGTAGACCTTAACGCTTGTGATGCTTATTAAGTTTTTCGCACAATCCATGCAATAACCAAATTATATGGCTTAAATGACAATGACAATTATCACTTAATAAAAAATCTCAAAATCCCACTATTACAATTGACAAACGTGGCAGATAGGATGTTCGGCTGTTAACTAGAGAAGTCGAGCAAACGGTATGAAAATGCTTGTAAATAAAATTACACATTTGTCATATTTGATAACTTACTGCCTTTCGTTCGGTAAGTGACTGACTATTCTTACCGATATGACATTTGTAAACACAACTCACTATTCCCTTTAATTCAACCAGTAAATACGATAAAAATTAACGGATCGTGCAAAATTGTATATTACGTAATAAGTGTTGTAAAAAGCATTGACAGAATATAATTATTTAAATTTACAAACTGTTATTTTTATTATATTATTTTCTTATTATAATAATTATTTATAGTTACAGAACAAAGTTGAAGACAAAAGATATATCGGTGGTGTTGCTTGTTGAAGCATAAGTAAGATTTACATTATTAGTTGCCTCAATGAAATTTTCATTACTGCTATTAGTACTATTACTTGTACTTGCTATTGCAGATATTTTAGACAAATTGTTAGTTTGATTATTTAGGGAATTCCATATACCCTTCAGCTACGGCTGAAGACTGCCATCCGCCTGTCTTTTTAAATCTAATAAATCACCACCCTCGTCAACAAGAATAGTTGAAAACAGTGTCCTGTATAAGTCACTGCTTCTGGTAGTCCCAGATATATGGCTATTTGTTTTGGAATCTTTCCTAACTTGTTAATACCTACACCTACACTGTCTGGTACATTTTCCACTTATATAGTTTAGAAAAAAGGTAAATTTGGAGCTGTATTTACTGCAGAGCGAAAGTTTATACATTTTTTAACCTTGGAGTAAAATTATTCAGATACCACAAAAGAACGTTGCCGTTTAGTTTTTGAATCGGGAATATTAATAATTAGATTCTTCACTGTGTCTTGAATATCTGACGGTTTTATATTACGCAGCTCTTGTTTCCTGCACGCACCGCTTACACCAATTATAGGAGCAACCTAAAAGACGATTTGAAATAAATTAACATATCTAACATTATATTGAGCTCAATATATTAGCTTCATAAACAAATATTAATTTTTTTTTGTATATTCCCAAATTTGTTGACACCTACTGGCCCTTTCTCATAGTTTAATTCTTCTGTAACAAATTCTCCCGTTAACATGCTTTTGGTTTTGTTTCAGTATAGTATTTTAATGATGTGCCGATCATAGGTTTTCTATATTTTGTGCTTTAACTTGAGATAATTCTTGATTCCGATAAGATCCCGAAATGCCAACAATTACAGCCAATTTAGTAAACAAATACTGACTCTCAAGAGCTTCACCAAGAAATTTGTTAACTTGCTTGGAAGTCAAAGTTATTTACTTTTTTGGTATGTTGTCATCAGACGTGCGTTTCAGCAGTGCTTTTAATTTGAAATATTTGGTTATATGGAGGTCATGATAAATGCTAGCAGTATTTTGAAGCATAGAATATTGGAATTTTTTAATTTAATTTTTTCCAGATCGCTCACCTATCTATTCCATTAAAACATCTTCAGAAAATATATTCTTGCCCGCTTTCCTTTCATAAAATTCTTGTAACATGTTTTGTATCTTGCACGAAATTTTTGGGGTACATTATTAAGTAATTTATCTGGGCATTTTATAGATATACTAGGGCAGTTCAATATAATATAATGTTTAAAATTTGATTGTTTTGTTTTAGTGTCTCTAATAACACCTTCAATATTTGAATTTTTCATAATTGAAATAAAAACCCCAATCATAGCGACGCTTCGTATTTTAAATACAAGTAAAGGGTAGCGAGCGCAGTCCAGCATGTCCATATTCTCAAATTACTTTAAAGGCTTTAGAGACGTCAGATTTTTTTTCAGATCGCACTAAAATTACAAAATCATTCAGAAAATGTAATAAAATATGCTAAATGAATCAGTGTTGAAAAATGTCGCATTATTTGTCAAAATTAGAAAAAGGTTATTTTAATTTAATAGTACGTCAGTAGATAATTTATATTTGATAGATTATTGCAAGCATTTTTTCAATGGTAACGAATTTTAGACTCATAGTGGGATAGAAAAAGATGATTAGATTAGATGATCTACTGGTTTATGGCTTTGGTCTTATCAAATCACACATTAGATGATCTAAAAATGATCAAGTTTGTGTTGTATTTTTTAATACTTATACGAAATTTAGGTTAATATGCTTTTCTTGGAAAATGCCAAAAAATTTCATTAAATAACAACAAATTCATAGCTGCACGGTTATATTAATTGAAGATAATTATAAAAAAAGTTCAATTTTCTAAAGGACCTACCGGAAAACCACTGGGAAAAGCTTTCCTCCTCATGGACACAAATAAAATTCAAATACCGTTGATGGCTGCGTAGAAAATATAATCGGTCTTATAAAAATGATGTTTATATGTCTTAATTGTGTTTAGTTTGGTAGACCTATGGGTTATTGTGTGTGGGTTGGTGTGAGTGTGGGTCGCTGGGTGTTGATGTGGATTTTTCTTACTAATTGTACCTACATTAGTCGCACAACCCACATCAACACCACCGACATACATACAGTAACCAATAGACCCACCAAATCATACACAGATACATTTACACACAATTAAGACTTAAATACTAAAATAAATCTTTTTTATATGAACGATTTATTGTATTTTACTACGCAGCCATCAACAATATTTTATTGGTTTTATGCTACGAAAACTTTTTTTTTCAGAATGATGAGAACTACCTCATTTCAAAGTTTCAACAATTCGTCCATTGCTAAGTGAATGTACCTAATTGATTTTCAGTTTTCTTTAACGTATCCTACTATTTTTACTGTATTGTAAAGGTATTTAAACTAAAATAAATCAAATGATAGGATACGATAACGATATGTTCCAAATATCGAGATATACAAATGAAAAATTAATTTTTATTATAGATAATTTATTGAATACAGCTTTGTCTATGGAATTGTTCATTAGCATACTTAGGTATTTGGTATCAGAGAACATACATATGATTTCGTTGATAGGAATTGTAAGGTTGATTTATATTAGCTAATATACCTTTAGAATAAGTAAAATAAAATTACAAAAGCTGATAATACAGAATATATGGCTGGATATTGTGGGTGTAATTCAACACTGGTTGAGGCTTTAGTCCGCAGAGTAGTTAGGTTCGCACAATATTGTCAATACCTAATAAAAATAGTATACTGCTTTATTACTTAAATCCATTGACATTAAATAGACAGCATTTCTAGTAGAAGAAATATAATCTGAAATTTTTAAAGTATATTTAAAATTGTGGTAATACCTATCTGAAAAAGCACTAGACTATAAATCCATGAAATTTGTTCAGTCAATCATCTTTTCACTAAACCAAAGTAAATTTATTTCGATAAAGCAACAGATTTTCTGTCGTCGTTTTCGGATAAACTTGACTACATTTAACATTAGCTTATTACACTTTTCAAAAGGTTTTAGATCCGATATAAGCCACCTGAAGCTTTTTTTATTTAAAGCGTAATCTAAACTGATTCTTTTTTTTAGAAGAGGGGGAGTACATTACCATTTAAATCGAAATTAGATAAGGATCCAAACAAAATCAACATTTTTAGGTTTAGGATAGTGTAGGCTGCTATTTATACTAACGAAATGTAGAGAATGGTTTACTAATGTCATAAAATTCATTATACAAGAAGGTTGAAACAGTTTATGCTAAATATTTTTTATTATCAATGGTATCTGATTGAAGAACTGCCTTGTCTATAGAATTTTTTTGTAGTGTATTGGTTGTGTATTTCATGTTTTGTATGTAGTCTTATTGTTTTGATGACTTGAGTTTTATTGTATTTATGTTTTATTTTTTATTATATACAAAAAGTAAAATAGCACTAGCCTGCTGGATATGTGTACAAGGTAAATATAATAGTAGCTATGAAGTAGCATGGCAACATTTGATATTGACTGTATATTTCCGCGTTTTTGTATTTCTGTCTTAATAAAAAATCAGTACATAAATAAGTAATTTTCATGGTAAAGAAACAAATTGCAAGCTTCTAATTGGTTAAAAAGTGTAGGACAATCTTTTGTCGTCATGAAAATGAGAAAAACAAGAATAAATTTGGAATCTATCATATAAGATTAATTCTTGTCACGACAGTTGTCACTGGCTGTATATTGTTGAAAAATGAGTTCTAACATTGAATACTTAAATATTAAAGCAGTTTCGCAAAAATCGGAAAACGCTGCGAGTTACACTTACACGACATCAAGGATGAAGGGAGCGCATTGCTTATTACTATGCGACCATCTAAGACACTGAGGGATCCACATTTTACTGTTGCCGACAGCGATTGAATTAGTTATGTGCATTTGGTGAAGCAGCATTTATGACTGCGTCCCCAAAATGTAAGTACAAACCGAGTTTTCTTACGGTATGATAAGGGGAAGTGTACCAATCAAATGTATGGTATTAATAGATACATTTGAATCATGTCCCTTGCAAATTGCACGTTATCTTAAATTGGACGCTCCTGAGAAATACACTGGACATGCGTTCCGACGTACGTCCTTTACCATTATGGCAAATAGTGGTATGGCAATAGATCAAATCCAACGACAAGTAGGATGGAAAACGGCAGGTCTGACGACTGGTTATGTTGAAGAAAGTAATAGTAACAAGAATAATGTTTCAAACTTTATTGTGAGTGACATTAATGGAAGTGCAACCTTATTTACTTCGGAAAATGGTAGCAGTCTTAATTTGAAACAATATCAACTGTACTTTTCACATTCATTTAAAAAATTCAAATAAAAAATGAAAATTGTTGAATGTTTGAATAAAGGATTTGAAACATTTCTTGGTAATATTTTATGGTACAAGGTACTCTTGTCAGATCAATAATTACAAAGCTGACATTTAGACTTCAAGTTTCTCGGGTAGTTGATTTTGCCATGGTAACTTTAAAACAGACACTTTTTTAAAATTGGATATAAAAACGCTGAGGCGTGCTTTAAATAAGCAAAATAGGGTACTAATAAAAATTTAAGAATTTTTCATTTTGCAGGTCCGTTCTTTGTATTGACATATTTAACTAATTACGACTATTTGTTGCAGATGCACGAGTTCCAATCAGTTATCCCGGCTCCTGCACCATGGAAGTGTGCAAGGGAGAGACAGCCTGCAGGCCACAGAACAACAACACATACACCTGCCTCTGCACTCACGATTCACTCCCGCCCACGGCCAGAGGGATCTGCCCGAGGAGAATAGGTAGCTATCAGTCCGGCGACACCTACCGCCTCATTTGAATAGAATGAGTGGGTAATTTGACAGGGTGTTATTTAAGAGGGGCGCCTCAGGAATCCTGTTGGCTTCCGTATTTTTTTGTGCTCTGTGGATGAAGGCAACATTCTTACACTTAAAAACATGCTTAAAATCGAAATAAAAATGTTACGTCTTTTTACAATTTAGTTCTCTTAGACGTTGAGTTTTCTAAAATATCTACAAAAAAGTTAGAATAGGAGTATTTAAGAGTACCTACGTACTTAATTTTTAATTACAAATAACATATAGACTTATTTATGTACACAGGTATGCCTATACTTAACAGGACAATAACACTAGACCATTCTTAAGCAACTAAAACCAATAGCTTTTATAATACAATTTTTTATAACTATAAATATATTCGCGCCAAGAATTCAGACGTCTTACGTCACGGCTGACGTTACACATTTGTTTTTATTGTCAACGTAATTTTCGATATTTGATTGCGTTGAAAACAATATTTTTTTGCAATTTAGTGCAATATATAATGTAAACTTTTAGTGTAGCATATAGTTTTATTACTATCAGTTGCAATTTCTTAAATATTTTGATGAAAATATAATGAATTATTCATTTGTTCGTATGACGTAAGTTGTCTGAATTCTTGTCGCGAGTATATACTCGAACTCTTTAGGAGGAAACGCACTAGGCGGTCGCGATTTAGGCGCATCGCGGACCATGCTAGTTTCGTTTAGTAAAGTATTTTCTAATGATTTGAAATGTACACGTTTGCATTAGTGAGTTGCGGACAGGATTCATTCGCACCGCGGTCTCGCTGAAAACTTTTTGAAAAATTTCTTCAAATTAAATAGCTGATAATAATCCGTCTTCCACATATTTTGACATCAGAATAGTACAGTAGCATGAGTCAGGAGCGTATAGAGAACGACAGGTGGAACTGCTTTTGTGAAAAGTCCGTGATCAGCTCGGCACAGAAAAGTCCGTGATGCGCCTAGACCGCTACCTTATCGTGCGTTCTCTTTAGGATCACACGTTCCTAAGAATAGGTACGCATATGTGGCTTTAAAAGTACCATGAAAATTGATAAAAATTACTTAACACAATAGATCTTCAGTAAATTTTAGCTGTGTTTCACTATTTCTTTTATATTTTCTCATTGTAATTAACTATAAATTAAGAGCTGTGAAATTATAGGTACACGCAGTTGTCAAAGAATACGCAGGGCGTCACCTTTGACGCATGCACAATAGCGTAGTTTTTGCGTGCGTACTCTTATGGAACTAAACGGCAAAATGCATGTCATAACAGCCTTAAATTGCAGCCGTCGCATAATAAATAATAGAAATGTAATGCAGGATATATCTTTCGAACACATTGAAAGGTCAGAACATAATAACACACAAAAACACGTGGTCGGAAACGCGATATCATTGATGTGACGTCACACGACATTCTACGCGGTTTATATTTCCTAGATACAGGTGGTGCAGTGTTTCATGGTATTTTTGAGTCATAGATACTGTGTAGATAATGCTGTGCAATTCCACGATGAGAAAAGCGCGTTTTGTGTAAGCCTAATCGGGCAATTTCCCACAAGTGGATTTACTTAATTTTATGCTTATAAACTATATTATGGCGACACTGCTGTTGGTTATGTTCAGATTTCACTTTAAACTACTCGTTATAATTTAAAAATAATGAATAATGATATCTAATATTCATTAATTTTTTTAAATTGTATAATTTTTTATTGCTATTTACTACTGATTTATTTTCCCCTTAAAATTTTTTAAAAAATCCTTATTTATTACTTTTGTTTATTACGTTTTTAGAATAAAATAGGTAAATTAATGTAGTGAAGTCATATCTAAAAATTGTATAAATCCCTCAAATACCATTCTACATCTCGTAGATGGTGGAAGCAAATACAGAACATGTTGTTTTGAAAAATCGATTCTTTATATATATATATATGGTTGTAAAATTTCTCCGGGTTCCTCTCCGCGATGAATCTGCATGGTCTTCAAAAGAACCATTTGTTTGACAACGTTTCGGTAAAATCTCATTTACCATCTTCAGGTCTTCTTACTTCTGCTTCGCGTTACTACGTTCGGCTTACTGTAGTAACGCGATATATATATATATATATATATATATATATATATATATATATATATATATATATATATATATATATATGGTTGTAAAATTTCTCCGGGTTCCTCTCCGCGATGAATCTGCATGGTCTTCAAAAGAACCATTTGTTTGACAACGTTTCGGTAAAATCTCATTTACCATCTTCAGGTCTTCTTACTTCTGCTTCGCGTTACTACGTTCGGCTTACTGTAGTAACGCGAAGCAGAAGTAAGAAGACCTGAAGATGGTAAATGAGATTTTACCGAAACGTTGTCAAACAAATGGTTCTTTTGAAGACCATGCAGATTCATCGCGGAGAGGAACCCGGAGAAATTTTACAACCACATATAACACCCGCGGAAGCCTACGAATTAACATATATATATATATATATATATATATATATATATATATATATATATATATATATATATATATTTTTATTTATTTGGATGAACTTAAACCTACCTACTTATGTATTTCCAATTAAGCTTACATTAAAATGGCCTTCACAAACAAATAATATTGCAATATTGGAAAGCTTAACGTTTTCTTTCGTCGCGCTTCATTGCCCTAGACCATATTTTTCGATTCATTTCTTGGCACGGTGGAATATGTTTTTATTAGGCGCGGTATGCTGTAGGTATTCGTACATACATAATTGCATACTGCAATAATTCTCAGTAATACCAACAATGACAAATTAACTCTTCTTAACTATGTACTGCGTCGTCCCAAAAATTGAGATCGTTTACAGATATAAAGGACAATGTCATATTAGGTATACACGGGCGAACATCGTCTGACGTCACAGGTCTTCGCTGTGGCGGCGACCGTTTTGTGGGAGTGTGGCCAGACTAAAGTTTTAAATACGGTTTTTAGGCTTATTTTTTCTACGAAATTGTCTAGGATAAACGCCATTTCGATTAAAATAATACTATTTCTTCTACACGTATTTGGAGAAATCATGCAATTTTCCCATTACTTACCAACAAAGTTGAAAATATAATATTTAGACTACAAACAAACTAGATATGCTGTCACTTTGGATAGCGCGCACGCATCGGCTTCCAATAACTGCCAAAATTATAAGCCTAAACGCTGCGTCAACTCCCTTTGTAATTTTTGACAACTACTGATGAGAAACAAATGCGTACTCTTAGGTGTTCCTATCCTAAAGATTCTGTGTTCTTGGAATAATGACCTACAAAAACAAATGATTATAACTGAACCATATAAGGCTTAACAAATAATGGGAACTGTGAATGAATAAATACAGCTTAATCAAGAAAATTTTAGGTATCGAAATCTACAGTGTGTCTACTTTAAATACAAATATGTAAAAACTTTATTCTTAAAGATAATCCAACAAATATGTTTTTAGTTTTAAATGGCATCGAAAACGTCTGATCCTATGACGGCTTTTAAGATGGCGAGGCTTACTATAATGTCTTTTATTACCACAAAATTCAATACAAACGCTTAGCTACTCTTTTATTTAAAATCATAGAAAATAACGTAATTTTATAATGCATGATGTTGGTAAACAACGTAGGTACATAAATTTATTTACCTATAAAACAATACAAATTATGCATATTTTGTGTATAGCATATTCAGTTATACATTTTAATGTTTACAGAAAAACAACACATATTTTGTTTAATAAAACTCTACAAAATATGTTTATTAAATATATAAATCATTCTGCATAAAAGTAGTAAAGCACACAGTACAATACAGTACAATTCGATTTAGACGATTTTCCAACAGAAATAAATTCACGACAGTTGTGCACTTATTCTGCAAAGCGTTTTTATAGTGTACACACGCTTACACGAAAAGTGGCCTCGTTTTCTCTGTTTGAAAAACAGAAATAAATACAGAGTGTCCCAAAATTGAGGCCATATCATTAACCACATATTCTTTGGACAAAAATAATGTAACTTTCCTTAGGCCATTTTTTATTTGGACATCTCTGTTTCAATATACAGAGTGTTAAAGTTACATTTTAAAAAACTATTTTTGTTAATAATCCCATTGTTTTCTAAGATACACACTTCAAATTTTGCGCGTACTTTT
Source organism: Monochamus alternatus (assembly GCA_037114965.1). Classification (NCBI taxonomy): domain Eukaryota; kingdom Metazoa; phylum Arthropoda; class Insecta; order Coleoptera; family Cerambycidae; genus Monochamus; species Monochamus alternatus. Next base: position 23,729,244 of record CM073431.1, read on the forward strand.
ATCTTATTGCGGCATACTTTTGGTAATTTTGATGGAAAAATTGAAGGGCGAATGGAGGTAATTGAGGGATGCAGTACCCTTTATCCCCTCCAATTATTTATAAGTACGCCTATGCAGCTTTTTCTTGAAATATCAAACGTAGAATTTTCTTCTGATCATTTTACCATTTTTGTAATTTTTTGTTTAAATGCCTCGTTTTGGAGAAAAACGGCAATTTGTAGTGCCCATAAATCTATCATTGCATTGCATTGAAAAAGAAGGTATTATTGAACAATAATTCTTATCAATGTATCTCATTTTTGTTATTAGGCCTTTAGTTATATATTTTTTTGTTATTTTTTTAAATTGTAAAATTAATTAAAAATGCTTTATTTCATGTTTCATGAGTTCATGATTTACTACAGTGATGTGGAATAAGAAATATCTCAAAATCCGCAAAAGATACGTGTCATGGGTAATATATATTTGAAATGCTCATTGACGGTTGGCATTATTATGCCAACAGGGTGTTCCATTAAAAAAAAAAACAAAAATTGGCCTTCATCATGCAATATTCAACTGTCTTTGTAAGATAGCTTAAAAAAACCTCTACAACTTTCATTCCTACATCTTCTTTCGTATCTGGAATAATAACGGAGAAAGAGGAGAGACAATTTTCGGGTGGTCACCCTGTACCTACTCTCATGGTTGGCAATATGCTTTGTATAATTTGCATCTATAATAACTTTTTTGTTTTTCTGATCACACATACTTGAATCATAAAGGGAAGTTGCGTATCCATACCCTGTTTTTTTTATTCAGTGTAAAAAAAGGTCCGTGCTGTCCCAAACTGAATTCAACGGGTTTCTAAGCGGCCTATCCCTAACCAGATTTTTTCGTTACATAATACGTGCCTATAGTGAATGAAATCCTTTTAAGCATCTCATAGCGTAGAAACATTTTATAATCCTTCTTTGACGTGTTGGTATCGTGTTAAACTGACAATGGATGTATGATACAAAAAAGGAAGTAGGTGTACATCCAGCGCCTGAGGTGATCTTTACAATAGACCATTCATGGGATATTTACTTGTAAATGTAAGTACAGAATAACAACTTAGTCATTTGGTGCGTGGGTTCGGATGATATTAAATCAAATTTAGATGTAAAGTTGATGGGAACTTGAAAAGATGCTCTTCAGCTCAGATGGAAGCTTTTCTTATAAATACACGGTGGAGTTTAGATGTATGCGACAGCGATACAAACTTTCGTCATCTCCTAAAGAAACGAATTGCTTATCATGTTGGTTTGGGAAATCTTTTATAATAAACCTTTATAATTTCAGCAGATGAGACATTGGACCCAAACAAGCAAACATACTATACGATATAGACCTTAAACTTAATAGTTTTCTGAATATTATATTATTAAATTAATATAGAAATTTGACATTCAATTATTTACACAACTTGACTATATTGTATATTCGTTGAAAAATTCTTTTTAATTACTCGTATTTATTGTGATGCATTAAAATTTGAGGGTCATTTTTATTTAAAATTGCTGTGGAATTGTCATTTGGAACAAAAAATAAAATTCACAGGATTTAAGTCAGGGTTCCGAATTACGACGGGTGTACCTACTGTAGTTACAGGTCTTTATTATGAAAACCAATAGATAGATGATTTTTGTGTTTACAACTGTCATTTCTCTGTTCTTAATTTGATTACTTGTAGTCCAAAAGACCGCCCTTCAGTTTATCACCACGATGCTGATTTAAAGAAAATTAAAAATATCTTTTTTCTACAAAACTGTTAAAAGTGGGCTTTTTAATTGTCATTTTTGATGTTAAAAATGTCATTTTTTGACACGCGTGTTAAAAGTAAGTTACTTTTAACACTAGTATTAAAAGTAAATCAAAGTTTATTTAAATTTTGTTTTGAAAATTAATAAAACGTTTTAATAATAATAATAATAATAATAATAATAATAATAATAATAATGCATTTATTGTCCAACAGAAATAATCCATTTACAGGACAAAATAAAAAAAAAAGTGTGAGAATATTTCTAACAAAATAAAGGAAACTTAATAAGTTACATACAATACGTCAGTGTGATAAGTGTAAGTAATACTAACAGTTTGTACAGAAATTTATACCACAACAAACAACACAACTACAGATCAAGTATTAATTAACCTAAATATTACGAAAAAATTGAGATCCCACCAATAATAAATTTTTAAGAGTACAGGTATTTAAGTCACATAAGCTGGATATTTGATTAAAATTGATAGACATAACATATACTGGAGATTTCATACCTAAATTAGTTCTTACATTATGACAATAGAACATACAGTGATCCCGTGATCCAAGTCTAGGAACACGTAGGTCAAACATATTCAACATAGATGCTGAATCAATTCGGTTGTGAAATAATTTAAATAAGAGTGACAAACTCGCAAGCACTCTTCTGGTATGTAAAGAATCAAAACTAAATCTTTGCAGCAACAAACTGTGGTTATATCCCCTAGGTGGATAGTAACCATCAGTACGATAAGACAAAAACTTTAGAAAACGCCTTTGAACTGATTCCACTAAATCAATATGTGTTCTATAAAACGGGTACCAAATAATACTACAATATTCAAGTTTCGAGCGTACTAGAGAGTAATAGAGGCATTTTAAAGCAGCAACGTCATTAAAATTTGAGGAATTTCTAATAACAAAGCCCAGTGTTTTATATGCAGTGTTAACCATTTGATTAATGTGATTGGAAAAAGATAATTTGTCATCCATGATAACTCCAAGGTCCTTAATACTATTGCAGCGTTTAAGAACTGTAGCGTTGAGATTATAGTTAAATAAAATAGGTTGAGTTTTAAGAGTAAATGAGCATATTTTACACTTGTCAACATTAATTGGCAATTGATTTTTTGAACACCATTCCTCAACTAAATCAATACCTACCTGTAAATTTAAACAGTCACTTATAGAATGTATATTTAAGAAGAGTTTTAAAGCGTCAGCAAAAAACAAATGATTAGATCTTAGTGACAGAGACAAATCGTTAACAAATAAAATAAAAAGAAGAGGTCCAAGGTTGGATCCTTGGGGTACACCCGAGGTGGCTAAGAAAGTATTAGATTTAAAACCGTTGTATGAAACATATAATTTACGTTGCGAAAGATATGATCGGAATAGTCCAAGTAAACTATTACTAAAACCCAAAGGGTCAAGTTTATATATTAATAATTCATGATTAACCTTGTCGAATGCCTTAGAGAAGTCCGTGTATACCACGTCCACCTGACCTCTATTGTCAATGTTGCTTGAAACAAATTGGGTAAATTCAGCCAAATTTGTTAACGTAGAGCGTGACGTAACAAATCCATGTTGATTCGGAGAAATAAAATTTCTAACTTTATTAAAAAGAATTGTATACACAGCCATCTCAAATACCTTCGCAAAGTTGGATAGAATAGCTATAGGTCGATAATTTTTTATATCAGATGGATTACCATCTTTTAGTATTGGACAAATTCTTGATAATTTCCACTGCTCCGGAAAAGTAGCAGTAGACAGAATAAGATTAAATAAAGCACACAATGGAGCAGAAAAAATCACAGAACAGTCTTTAATAAAAAAGCTAGGTATCTGGTCATCTCCACATGTCATCTTATTTTTTAGCTTTGAAATGGCATTACGAACATCGGTTTCGGTGAAGCTAACAATATTAATAGAAGTTTGAAACCTATTTAAATCTAAATGAGGTTGAAAATTTTGACTGCTGAAAACACTTGAAAAATATTTGGAAAAACCATTAACAATTTCAGAGGGGGAATCGTAGTGAACGTCATCCATAAAGCAGCATAATAAACACATGATCAACTTTTTATTTTAAATAAGTACAAACCAACATTTCAACTAGTTATTACTATTAACTTTTATAGTAAAATTAGAACAATTTGAAATTGTAATTCCCTGCGGAGTCAGTTGGTTTTACTGTCAACATGTGTGACACATCTATTTTCTCTAGAAATACTACTGGTAGTACTGGTGGTCTCGCTAGTAGTTGCAGCAGTAGGAAGTATTTGGCACGCAATTTCCTTCTTCTGATCCAGTGAATTTTCAATGTAGCCTTCAGCTACCGTCGAAGATTTCCATCCTCCATATCTCTTGATGGTAGTAAGTAGTAAGATTTGCACCAGAATCTGCTAAAAATGTCGCCGATGAACGACGAAAACAGTGTCCGGTGTAGAGTTGAGGATTTGGTAGATTCAAGAACTCTGCAATGTCGGCAGGCATTTTACCAAACATGTTAATTCCGACTGGATTCTTCACACATTTATTTTTCATATGTTTAAGAAAAAGTCGTCTATGGTCAGCGTTGGGTGGCCGGAGTGCCATATACTTTCAAAAAAGTTTAAATAGAATTTACCAACAACACTGAAAGTCCGAGGCACTTTCGTTTTAGTATCTGGTATGGTCACAGCAACCGAAGTGCCCAAATATTCGATATTATGCGTCTTCGTCAAAAATTTTGACTTTTTTGCTTGATATCATTCACCCTTCCGTTTTAAAAATGCAACAATTTTATAATGTTTGCTTATATCTTGATCTTGCTTTATTTTTAACATAGTTTTGATCATGGAATAATTTGACCACAGCGTTGACGATTTCCATATCTTGGCTTTTTCCTCAAAATATGCCAGTAAAACCACTTTCGTTACATTTCCCAGGGGCCTTTTTAATGTTACACCATTCCGAAAAGCGTCTATAAGCGATTTCGTACTGTTCCTTTGATTTCGCCGGCAATAATTCCAATGTTGCTCGACTGGCGGCTTCTTCGATTTCAGCAGAGATGGATTCGTTACGCTCATTATCGAGATAATTCATTATACTTATAATATTACTAGAAAATGCTGTCAATATTTTTGCGTTTTTTCCGTAACTAACAACAGCACTGGTTGCTACGAAAATTTTGGTTCATAAACGTTGCGATCTGTGTGGTATTTTTTGATTTCTTATTTTTATTGAGTTTAAAGTTCTTCCGATTGTTTTGTAGAAAAAATAGTGTATGATACCATAAATAGCTAGGTAAGATTGTAATGTTTTACTCAACCCATACCTCCATTGTTTAAAAAAATATTTTCAATATTCCAATTTTAATAAATTACAAAAACAAAGCTGGCGACAAAAATATGACACCGTAAGTTTTGCTGTCATATCAATGGTTAAAGTGGATGGAGCTGCCTATACTGTTGAAAAAAGTAATTCATTCGAAAAACTTACTTCTTGAAATATGCGCAGCAACTGTGGAAATGGTTTTGAAAAATACAGGGCGTTAAAAACATAAGAAAAGTTGTGTCAAGCTGTGAGTACGGCGCCACTTTTTCAGAAGAATTTAGAAATGTTATAGAGAAAAATTATTTCTAATGTCCATATAACCTCAGATATGAACCTTGAAAATTATATAAAATGAACATTTTTATTTTTCTAACTTTTTTTTTAAATTCTCCATAAACTAAATGGATTGTATTTTCGTTTATGTGGTCTATTTGTTTCTTTATTCTTTCTCTCTTGGAATTACATTATGTGAATATACCTTTTGCTTCAAATAGCCCCACAAAAAAATTAAAGGCTATAAGGCCTAAAAATTAAATCCATTTATTATTAAAAAATCTATTTATCCAGTGTCTGACACGAATCGCAGAGTGCGTAGGGCAACTATTAGATTTTTCTATTGACCATAACGATCTCCTGATCTGAACCTCTTTGTTTTTATGGATAATTAAAATTCAATTATTTATTTAGTTTACGAAGAATTTGGGAAAAGATTAGACAAATGTGTAGGATTGAAGGATATCATGTTACACATAATAATTAGGTTTCTAAAAAAAGTCTCCAAAATTCATATCTGAGGTTATATTGGCATTAGTAACAACTTTTCTTTATAACATATTTCATTTTTCAATGCCATTTCCACGTACATTTCAGGATAAGCAATTTTGTCTAAATATTTACATTTTTTGAAAAAAAAAGTAAAGTAAAAAAGTTCACAGGTCCGCACTTGGATACACTGTATATGTACGTATTTAGGAATTACCCCGTATATTTAAAAAATATATGTGTAGGTAATTTTGAACAAAAATAAAGCCGTGTATATGTTTATGTCAATCAAAGTGCTAGAGAACGTCATCGTAGGAAAACAACAGATGTTCGCAGCTTTTTTAGGCTGTAAAATTTTATAGGACATAACAGATTTTAACCTGAACAATTAAACTCCGACACAAAGGCGTTTTTATGTATTTTTCATAACCATCCTCTTATGGAGGTCGAAATGCGATATTACAAAAATGTTTTTTTATGTCCCTCAAGGTTCCTCTTTTACTTATGCCAGGAAACGACAAAAGTATACTACTTGTAAATATAATTACCGTTTTATTAATTTCTTTTCATTATTTTTAATTTTGGAAAACATTTTTAATACTATTTATACAGGATGTAAATCTGATCATTAGAAAAATCGTGAGTAGCTTTTTTCAAATTTCGTAGCAAAGTTAATTTTGAAACTGTTTTTTTTTTCGTAATTTTCATACTCCTCTATTCGTCATTACTGCTGCACACAAACACAATTTCGTAACATTAAACAGTGACATCGCTATAATTTTACACTTACATTACACACTTTACTAAATGTTGTTATTTTGATTTCAGAAAAAAACTAATACTTTATGAAAAATGCCGCAAAGTTTCAGATACTTTCTCAGAAACCGATAAATAAATCGTCAAATTAACATTAACCGTATATTTTTTCCCATCTACCAATTGTTGGCATATCACGGCAGGCGTTTACCCATTCTTCAAAAATCTTGGGAGTGACTGATGGTTAGTGGTAACGCGACAAGTGAAGCGTGCAGAGGGCAACAATTAATACATAGGCGTATCAGTTTATAAGGCGCCCAAATATAAAAAATATACAAAAAATTCAATATAAACATATAAATAACTGTATCAGATGTAAAAAATACAATAGAAGTAATTGTATTATATAATATTTATTATTTTTAGTAGGTATAGTGATTAAATCACCAGTATTTACCAACTTAAAGACCATCCATATTAGAAGTGATAGAGTTCTTTCCAAATTCACAACTTTTATCTTGTATCGGTGTGACAGTTTATAAGTTTTATCAAGAAAAGTTCAAAAGGATTCTTAGCAACATAATATTTTTAAATATGAAAAGGTTCTATAAAACGATGACTTCCTGTAATAATCATTTTACATTTCTTAATTTAAGATGGTATTATTTCGTGCTACTTCAGTTTTTTATTTGTGTCCAATATAATTCTATTGGATTTTATTCACGGTGATATGGCGGTAAACGGAGCATATGAATTCCTCGAGTCCTGGCTATCTCATCCATTACATTCTAAATGTATTGACCTTTTTCACTTTGAACAAATTTTAATAATTGCGCTTAGCATGGTCTCTGCTACTCTTTGATTTTAATCACATCATAGTATCTGCTTCCCTCCATGATAAAATGTCTGTAACTTTTGCGATCCTTCTGCTATGTGATAAACTAGATTGAAGCAATTTTCCAAATACGTCACTGTTCGTATCTTCATGGAAATCTCCCGTCCTAAGTGATTCAAAATCATGCAAACCATTTTCTAAACATCCATTTTCGCTTCTGTATTAAGTAGGTATGCGATATTATTAATATTCGTCCATTTCCAGGCGATCTTTAATCCTGTAGAAAATCCATCTAAAAGTGATATTCTTACTCCGAACGTTACCATCTTGCCAAACTTTTGATATAGTTCTTTTACTCGTGTATCATCCATCTTCTATATCTTTTTGCCAGATGCACGAAATTCTCTTAGTTTTCACCAAATATCAAATACCGAAAATTCATATCATCCATTGTTCTCATAAGAATTGTATCATATAATTTAGACATATCCTCATATTTAGCTATTGTAGCTCCAATTTACAAATACAATACAGTACAATATTTTTGTATCTTCAACCTATATCCGTAGGGGTCTATTTCAGTATAATATTTACTAATTAAAATACGGTTTGTAATAATGAATCTCTTTGAATATTTAATTAAAATTATTACACACGTCAAATACAATCGTTCGAGTGTAGTGAAAACGCTGTATTATCAAACTACCTGTTTAATTACTTAGTAAACGGAGAAGATAATTTAAATGTTCATCCAAACGCTTCCTCGCGATCGTAACCACACACGAAATTATGCTATAATTAGATACAAAATCTACCTACGTTTGCAATGATCCCAGGATAAGAGAATTTTCGTGATAGTTATACACACAAGGTTAAATATGAGTGAGTACAAATATTTTAAGAGAGGATAGAAAAAAATAAGTACTAACGGAAACAAATTTTCAAATTTATAAAACAAAAAAATTGTTTTTTTCGAAACTATATCACACCTTTACGTATCGTCGGCTATGGGCGCCCGTCCACCGCGAAATTATTTATTTGGCACGTTTGATGTTTGGAAGGTATGGCAACCAGCAACACAACTACAGCAGATGTACGTTGTTATCGGACAAGCGGGTGTATTTGATGTTTTCTATTATCTATTAACATTCATTTCGTTCGCCACCTCGGACGATGGTTATCATAGGCACCAATTATCCTGAGGAAACGAGGGTTTTGCTCCATTTTTTTAAACTTCGAGCTAGAATTCCAAAATATTTTTTTATTGTCTTTTAGGCCTCCCTGTCCACATGATTAACATTTTTGTACTTAATGGTGGTTGACCCTGTATACCAATTTTTCGTTATCCTACGACGCTTTTATGTTCTTAATGTCCTAATGTTCTTCGATTTTGATATAGAAGATGTTTGACGCCGTTAAAAAATAGATTGTTTTTATTTTTTAATTTCCGAACTGTCAAATATATTCAAATAGAATTTAATATAGAAAATACACTAATATAGGGTCATATAACCGAAAAATATCAAGTTTCTAAATTTACTAGAGACGGAGATAGATCATTACGACTACATAGATAAAATAGTTAGTATGGCCCTTGATATAAAACAGAAACTATGTTTCGATAAAGAATTCAGTTATGAATGTTATGAAAAGTTATGAATATATAATGTCTTTTCATATTTTTTTTGGATTTGCCGCTTTCCCGATTAGCAAACATATACAGGATATACAGAGTGTATCGTAAATAGTTGAAGAAAATAAAATAGTGAAGTATTTAACCAACGTTATCATCCCCTAAGAAGTTACAACTCTTTAAAAGTAAGTTCTGAAATCAAGTTTCCATACTTTTTTTGTGTCAAAACACCAGCTAAATTTACCATAAGAATGATAAACAGCAATAAAATAAAGTGGTAATAGCAAATGACAACTAGCACACTGCACACTTCGATTCAGAAAAAAGTTTGGGGAACACATCGCTTTCTAGAAGATAGGCCATAATTTCGGCTAAAATATTTTTTTTTCATTTGTTATTTGAAGCAAATATCTCGAAAATTGTTTGAAATGTTAGCAAAAGACAAAATTTAATTTTTAACTTCGACATTCTGTAAGTCGGTAACCTTGAACTTTCAAAATGTGGTAAATTAGGTTAAATCACAATATAGTCCTAAAATTTGAATCTTTCTTTACTGGACTCCCTACAGAAAACATCTAATTAAACAATTTTAAGCAAATAATTGTTACTCGGAACTCGGAATTCTTTGCAATGCAGTAGTTCACTGTGGTTAACGGTGCGGTGTGGATGTATCTCGTCCGCTAAATCGAGTAAATGTCTTATACAAATCAAAAATTAGCAGATATATGTACCGAAGGTTCCTGGTCGATGCTGCTGATTTCCAACAACGTATTTTTGCTGGAAGATGACGGTTTGAATGCATAATTTTGAGCAAATTTTCCAGAATTACCTAATATTGATTTATAGCAAGTAGTTTATTCATATAGAGTGTAACAAAAAGCAGGTCATCCCATTAACTGCATATTATTATTGACAAAATATGAAGATTTAACACGACTTTCCTATATTATATAATTCTTTATACAAAAATGCGTGCCTTAAAAGATACAGGGTGTTGAAGAACTTTTAAAATAATTTTTTCGCAATAACTTATCATGTCTCAATAGATATATTTCTTGTGGTTGACCAAATTCTCAATAGTGTTATTGTAAACTACGCCTAGTTAGTAGATGGGGACAAGATTCTTAGTGCACTCAGCGACAAGATATTCCCTACTTACGCTTTTCAAAGGAATTTTAAGGAAGAACTTCCGACTAGGGAAGCCTGATTCACTATTACTGACTCTCAGGTCTCGAAAGGGCTCGTCTGGTTCACGGATGGGTCCAAGACGGACCAAGGACCCGGGAACTGAGATCTATGAAGTACGACCAAGAGTGACTTTATTTCACTCTCTGGAGAAACGTGCCACGGTCTTTCAGGATGAAGTATTTGCTATCTGCCTGCGTTCAGAAGAATATCAGGGAGAGACATGTGAACCAGCATATTCAAGTATGGACAGACAGTCAGGCAGCTTTACGAGCGCTTCTGTTCTTCAGAATCACCTCTCCGTGTGGTCCTGGAATGTATCAAAGCTCTCTCTCTCTCTCTTGGGAAGTATTAATCTGACCTGGGTTCCGGCTGACATGTTGGCCAGGCCAGGCTCGAGCAGTCAATTTGTGGGACCTGAACCAGTTTTGGGGTTACCACAATACCATCTCGTAGGGTCCATTGATGACTGGATAAAAAAACAATCAATTGAAGATTGGTCGGTTGGATCTGGCCTGCGTCAGGTCAGGCTACTTATGGGGGCCATGTGTTGACGCAAACCGAAACTTCATTATGCTTAACAGAAGCAACATTAGAATTGTCATGGGTCTCCTAACTGACCACGGACATCTGAACAGAACAAGCACCTACATAGAATGGGCTTAAGCAATGTCGCGGGGTGCAGACTTTGCGACAATACAGATGAGGGTTCGATTCACATCCTTTGTAACTGTCTATGTTAAATAATAAAGAGGCACAAATATCTTGGGGCGGCTTTTCTGTTTCCTAAAGACATTAGAGAGATTCCAACAGAGCTGGTGTTAGCTTTTGCGCGCAGAGCGGATCTGTTTTGAACTCTATAGTCAGCGGCATGTACAATGGGTCTTCAGAGCTGAGTGCTGAGGGCAATCCGCGCCGCTATTAACAACAACAACAACAAACTTCTCCTAAATAACAAACGTAAAAATTGGGGCAATGGAATACTTTGATCCCTTATCTTTTTGACGTACGCCCATTGATAATTTGTCTTAATATCGTAACATAATATTTTATTTGGATTATTTTATCACTCTTGATAATTTTTCATATAACTTCTTTTTTTTCTTTAGTTTTATTGGGTTTTTGACACACTTCTGAAAAAATAAAGATTAATTAAATAGGCCCTTGCGCCATTATTTGTGGCATAATTTTAGTTTTTCTTTAGTTTTATTGGGTTTTTCCTACACTTCTGAAAAAATAAAGATTAATTAAATAAAAAATTAAAAGAAAAAAACTAAAATCAGGCCATGGCGCAAGGGCTTATTTAATTAAGATTTCAGACAATAACTCTTCTTTTTCGAGCAGAAGTATTGCAACGTTAGAGATTTATAAATTTTTCAATTTTACGAAATGTAATTTCATTTACATTTATTATAGTAATACTAGGTGACCCGGCAAACGTTGTTTTGCCATATGAATTATTTCTAGTGGATACTTTGGCAGTTAAATAAAAAATAATTAACTTATTGTAAGTGTGTGAAGATGACGTATATGACTAAGAGAGGAATGCACTGTGAACGATGACGATGATGATTCTTATATGCATAAGAATAACAAAACACGAAACATTAATTTTTTGAATAATTTCGCGTGCCTGCTATTATACTTGTTTGACGGCCCAAATTAGCCCCTTTACGTCTTGTTGACATTGTTCACTGTACAAAAAAATAGCCATATAGTAAAATAATAGCCGTTGTTGGCGGGAGCTTGGGACACGTGTTGTGTACTTTTGAGGTTATGTAGATCACTTAATTAACTAATAACTTAAAATTAATAATTTTATTAATTATTGATAAAATAGGAAATAAATCATTATGGCCCAGCAAATTAATAATAAATTTACTTGAGAATTACACTTAGAAGGTAAAATGATAATTGTAAACGTCACTTAATAGTGACGCTCGATATAATAATAATATATAATAATGGTCGAAAACTGTGTAGGGAATGAGAGAAGGCTTATTGTGAGAGAGACAGGAGACCGGCTTCGTTCTCATCCCTACTCCGTGCTGTTTACTAGGTGAGAAGTGACACCGGTAGATGCCTGGTGGGGATCGACCAGGGTTAAAAATGATTAAATTACTAAAATGGTTATTAAAAAATGGAGGCTTGTGATAGAAGGATGAAAATTAAGGGTTGTATGTATTTTTTAATGCCACATCATAAAAAAATAAAAATAAAAAATTTTGTCCAAAAAATAAAAAAAATTGTTTGGAGTGGACCACCCCTATCACTTAGGGGTATGAAAAATAGATTAAGACCGATTCTCAGACCTACCGAATATACATATAAAATTTCATAAAAATCGGTCAAGCCGTTTCCGAGGAGTATGGCGTCTAAAACTGTGACACGAGAATTTTATATATTAGATAGATAATATTAACATTAAAATTCAATAATTTCATATTTTAGTTAACTAATTGTTCAACGAGTTTTTCTAATTATTAAAAATATTTTGAAAAACCTATGGAATGGGGAAGGCACAGTGCCCTTTTCCTTCTACGTTTGTTTTTTTAGGCGTCGTTTAATAATACCTGAAGGATTTGGTCAATCACATGAAATAATTTTACTAAACTGATACGTAGAAACTTAACAAAGTTACTGCGAATAAACAATTTAAAAAATTCAACATCTTATATCTTTTAAGGGAGGCATTTTTGTATGCAGGTAAGGTAGGTTAAATTGTCATATTTTGTCGTCAAAAATACGCAACGGGATGACCTGCAGTCTTTTACACCCTGTATTATTTTATTGGGAAGAGAATAAGAAGAGACTCCCCAGAAATATTGGCCAAGGTCACCATTTCTCCTTGATCTGCCCTGGTGTCAGGAAAAATCCCCTCTGCAGGGCTCAGTTTTCAGGAGATTGGCTTGATTTTATTCGTTCGTGAATTTGATATAAAGCCGCCGTAGTTTTTCATTCAGTCAAGTATGCATTATTATTTTTCATATTTTCATTTCATTCTACCCAGTTTATGACTTAGAAAAAATTCGAATTGTGAATTACAAAGCGATTACTAACAGACTGTAAAATGTGCGATAGTTCGTTTAATTGCTAGGCCTGTAATTAAATGCGTATTTTCTTAAAAAACTGATGAATAATTCCAGTGAATATATATTTATCACAATATGAGTTTTATTCTTTCCGGTATAAAACGGAAAGGCATTAAAATGTTGAAAACAATACATTCCAAGTAAAATAGAAATTATATTAAATTCAATTAAAATAAACAGTCCACAATAAAATTCAAAAAGTTTTGTCAATTTTGTACATTAATATAATGAAGTGTGAGGCTTTTACTGAATAAATTCAGATTCCTGATGGTTAATAAAGTTATTTTATAAAGGAGGCCAAAAGTTAAATTATTTTTCATAAAAGAGACAGAAATATACATGAGCTGGTGTTAACAAGTGGAAGAAATGGTTGTTGCTGTGTTTTGTTCTGTTGCATATATAAAATGCACTTGATGCTTAAGATCATTGATGTTCGGTTGAGAACTGTGTTTACAAATCAGTTTTCTTAGAGAAAAATCTAGTTTGTAGAATGCTCTAAATCATATTTTTTTTATAAGAATAAACTAGGGTTCAAAACGTAAAGAGAACAAAATAAATAGGATTATAGAAGCGGCGAATTATTTTATATACACTCTGTTCCCGAAAATAATTGATAATAACTTTGTAAATCTGGAAATAAGAAAGTGCAGAAGAACATTTTACGTTTAAATATAATCAGGCCATGGCCATACGAGGCTGGCAAAGATGTAAATGATTATATACGAATTAATAAAATAATTCGCCGCTTTTAGGATGTCTATTTATTTTGTTCTCTTTACATTATAAACCCTAGTTTATTCGTACTAAAAAATATGATTTAGGGCATCCTACAGACTAGTTATCGAAAGTTCATCATTATTACGTTATTTTGAAACTAGTTTTAAGATACCTACAGAGGCCTTTTAAAATGATTTAAAGAATCATTTATATTTTCACGTATTTAAGTTATACCATGTATTTTGAAGTTTAATTGCCATACTTATGGCAGTTTAAGCAATCATATTTCTGTTACACCACCACCGTGAAATTAATAATTAGAAGTCTTCTTCTTTGATACCGCCACTGATAAAACATGTCCTCTTTGCAGTGAACGAAGCCCCAGGGAGGATACCCAACGTCCAGCCCCCATCTATAAAGCTCCATCCGGCAACCCAGACGACGACGAACTCCACGACACTCTCTGTAAGTCGGATTTAACCTAGGATCAACTGAAAACCTACAGGAAATAAATTTAGCTGACAATTTATTGAAAAATATTTTTGTTCATGCCTAAAGTCAGAAATCACTGAAACGTTTTTCAATAGAGATGTTTATCCTATTCTGAAAAAAATATTCATACAATAATTGTAACAAAAATATACATAAAATTGTAATATTTACATTGTTATTTTTTTATGATATTAAATAGTATGAATTTATTTATATTGAATGTTTCTAAAAAAAGGTCTAAACTTCTATGACAGAATTAATTATGACTGAGTACAAATATTTTAAGAGGGGATAGAAAAAAATAAGAATTAAGGAAATCACCTTTCAAAAAATTTCCAAACTATATTACACCCTTAATTATTGCCTTCTGCACATTTGATGATTAAAGAGTTAGGCAACCAGCAACATTAAACGGTAAGATTCATCATAATTGAAATCTCGTGTGTTTACGTTGTAATTCTATGATCTCTCGTATTTTTTTAAATTTTAAATGTTTCATAATTATTACATAAAGGAATTTGTGTCGGGTACAGATCTTTTCCTATAATATATATCGCCAGTTTATTTTTCTAGGTTATCGGGCAAGACCCATAAATGGGCATTTTATTTAACTGTACGCTAAATATGTTTTGTTGTCAGTGAGTAATCCTGACTTGTAACGAGTGAAAATATAGTTTTCATACTGCATTAACTGTTATCTACCAGTTAGAGAAGCCACTTTTTAAATATCAAGCTACAATACCTAAATATTTTTTATTGTCTTTTAGACCTTCCTGAACACGTGGTTAAAATTTTTGTACTTAGTGGTAGTTAACATTGTAGAAGAAGCCACAAAGATTATATTAACATATAGCTTAAACATATCCGTAGGAGACCTTTTCATCCCCTAAACGATTTGAATAACGAAAAATGGACTAGCTTATTCAACGTAAAAAGTTATGTATGCTCCTTAAATTTGTCTATTTATTTTCAACCGTTTTATATATAACACAAAAAAAAATAGTTTCATTTGTACCCTTTCGAAGACATGTAACTTTCTAAAGTGCATTTTAAGCCACATGTTAATATTCATTCGTAAGAACTGTTTTGGCTTATTTTAATGAATTAAATATGCAATAGAAGTTTGGAATTGTATTTTAGAAACATCTTGCACATTTTATACTCAGTCTAATTATTATGGAAGAACTTCATTAAAACTCTTATATTAATCTTAAATGTACAGGATGTGCAAACCTGATGCCTCGACCCTCGTTACGAGGAAACAAAAAACGAAAAATGGGACGTCATCGACAATACGAACATACCCAAACATTTTTCTCTTAATAAGGTTGTATATATTTAAGTAATGTTTATTAAGAAGATTTTTTGCTATTTTCATCTGCTTAGTAGTTACGCACAGTAACTAAATACGAAAAAATAACATTTAAGATATTAGACATTACTTCATGGAAATAAGTTGACAAAATCTCAATTGTTTCGTACCTATATACCAAACAATTGTTTGAGATAGAAATGCATATTCATAAAAATTGAGTCAATATCGTAAAAAAAAAAATAAAATCCCTATAGTTTTCGAGTAAAATTGTAGTATACTGAACTACTGCCACCTCCGCGTTGTTCCAAATGCAGCTACTTTTACCGCAGTAGTGCAACGCGGGCGTGACACAGGAGATTTGCCACCGAATCGTGGAAAAGAAGGGGATCCAGGGCACCACGGCGTATTGCAGCAGCTGAGGAAGACCAGTACCATGGCCGCCGCGATCTTCTGACTTAAATAAATGGAAATAGCAAGTTGCTTAATAAAAATTCTTCTGAACAATTCTTTATGATCACAATGTAAAGGTATACTCGCTACAACGTAGAGTTTTCAACTTAAATTTTCCTTTTTTAAGCTGGTGGACTGTCAATAGGAATTGTGGGAGGCATCAGTGATTAGAGCGTGTCATAATTAGGCATATGTGTGAGAACTCATATTGACTAGGCATGTTCGGTCCTCCGGTGTATCGGGACCGATATTTTTGAGATACCGGGCACCGTTATGTTTTTTCAAAATACTGGTCTACCGGAAAACCGGTATTGGTATCAGAAGATCGGTTCCAACTGGTACTTGCCCCAGGAAACCGGTTCCAACAGGTATCAAAAATTTTATTTCGACCGGTACCAGTACCCAAAAACCGGTACTAATACCAAAACTGGTTTTTAACCATACCGGTACCGGTTATTGTGTCTGTCTGGTTTTGTGATTCTCTGCGAACTTTTGCTTTTATATTGAAAATTAATATTTTTGATGTAAAACAGGCTATATTTAGTTCCTTTATGACAATATGTTTAATTTTGTATTTTTCAGTTTTGTTTCTCAGTAACAAGGTCGTGGCTTTAAATTTGAAGTACCCTATATAGAGTCATTAAGTGAAACTATTAGATTCGACTGTAACTTCAATGTCTTTCAACATAACGAAAAAATTGGATATAACAGATTCCTGATACTTTGATATTTGAAAAAAATATATTTTAGTTTTTCTGTAGGTATCTTAAATTACTACGAAGTTACAGAATCTACAATTTTCACATAAGTTTTATACCTATTAATAATATCAACCCTTTCCAATACGTGTTGAATAAATTTCAATAAATCCTCTACAAATTAAGTAATTCTCTCGTAGGAGGAGCAACCCGCAGCAGCGACAACAGAATTCCAACACCTGGAAAGTTATATAGCCCCTTCGGTTTTCACAATTGTACTTAGTTTAATCATAGTCCTTTCGTTCAGTATATACCTCAGGAGAAGATCCAAACGCCACAATGCCGTGGTAAGTTTATTTCAATTATCTTTACATCAGCGGTAAAAAAATAAAACAGATACTATAACCAGTGTTTGATCCTAGATTATTACATACATACATATACAGAAAATTGAAAAATTCTTTATTTTATTCGCTTATAGATATCATACAAAATAGGACACATTACGATTTCAACCGTAAAAGTGAGAGTACACACGCTTACAAATTATATTCTAATAACCCTGTACATTCTCCATTTCTCAGCTAAAGTTGCTTTCCTTAAATATGTGACAACGTCGCACACCTACCATGTCAGCAGTCTTTACATAATAATTACAAGCGCTCTAAATATACTTTCTGTAAATAGCTTTTCTCACAACATAGAATAAAGTTTAAAATAGTTATAATAAGTGTTCAAAATGACTGCTATTTCTTGCGAAAAACGTTCACCGTACAAGCGCTCACCCACCTGACAAACTGTATTCATTATACAGGGTGTCCCGAAATTAATGGGACACAGAGAAAAAATAGATTCCTTACATCAAAATAATGCGATTAAGCCAAACTTAGCTTCGTCCATTTGTGGCTAATAAAAAAGTTACAGGGGGTTAAAGTTCAAATTTTGAATACGAAATTCTTAAAATTCTTAGAAAGTTTTCAAAGGGTTCTTTTGTACAAAATGTACTCTTGGTTGATAAAAACTGGTTATAATTTTTTTTTCTCAGTGTGTTAGAAAGTTTTAATAGAAAAATATTGTTCTCCTGTCTATTTTTCACAAATAAGGTATACTTGTTTTATGTCGATAAATTTACCGTTTTCGATTTATTTCTTGTTTTTCTATTGGATGCAATAAAATAAAATAAAATAAAATAAAAGTTTGTAGGTACTTATGAAAAACTGTCATAATAAGCTTGGTTATTTGAAAACAAATTGTACTAGTGACAATTAGCTGATTGACATGTAACTTATGTTAAATAGTGTATTCCTTTAAGTTTTTGTTTACAATTTAATAATATCGCGTGAAATATGCCTCGCCATAATTTATTTTCTAATGAAGAAATGCGAGGTATGGTATGTATTTATGCAAAAGAAAATATTAATGATAATAATAATAATAAATTTATTTTCCTTTTGACAACTTACATTGTATAGGAATAGTCATATAACATTGAAAAGAACGAGTAGAAGAAAGACTAGAGAAAAACAAAAAACAAACAAAAAAAAAACAAAAATAATAATAATACAAATGAACGTATAGGCAGAGATTACACAAATTCACTCAAACTATAAAAGCATTTATCCAATAGATAAAGTTTTAATTGTTTTTTAAACAAGATCAAACTATTTATATTTTTAATATATACTGGTAATTTATTAAAAACTTTTTTGCTTAAAA
This sequence comes from Monochamus alternatus, assembly GCA_037114965.1. NCBI lineage: Eukaryota > Metazoa > Arthropoda > Insecta > Coleoptera > Cerambycidae > Monochamus > Monochamus alternatus. The sequence goes on from CM073431.1 coordinate 23,748,008, forward strand.
AGTTAGGTGAATTAATTGTTACATTATATTTGTAACTCGGAATAAAGTAATGATCTCTTTGTCTCGTATTTAGACCGTGCACTCGCTCATTTGAAACAAGATTGCTCTTATTTTTAAAAATAAACATACACAGCTCGAAAATTAACAAACATGGAAGGGGTAAGATATTATATTTTTTAAAGAGTTCTCGACAGGAGTACCGAGAAGAAACTCCGGCTATGCACCTTATAATTTGTTTTTGCGCAATGAATACGTCCGATGATTGAGTGGAATTACCCCATAGACATATGCCATATGTCAACCTGGAGGAAACCTGGGCATGATACACTAAAACCAACTGATCTACAGTCAAAACGGTACGCAGATTTCTAAACAGGTAACAAAGCGATTTCAATTTTGAAATTAATTGACCACAGTGTTTATGCCATGTTAAACATTCATCTAAAGTGATTCCCAAGAATTTTACGTCTGTATTAAATTTCATATAATCTGTGCTGTTCTTTTTTAATTTGAGTCCTAAACAGTTCTTTTGCCTATTGTGGAATCTGATTAACTGTGTTTTATTACTATTAAGATATAAAGTGTTATTGACGCACCAATTTCCCACGGCTTTCAAGGCAGCATTACATTTCGATTCTAACAGTTTATCATTGGCATCTGAAATAAGCATAGACGTATCATCAGCATATATCACAAGAAAAACGTTGGACATAAATATATCAAGTTCGTTTGTATAATGTATTAATGGACGTCGTGCGTGTCGCAGGTATTTAGAAAGTTACCCAAATAGATTACAACCAAATCACAAAGTATTTAAAAATCTTTATGACCGGTTAGGAGATACTGGATCGTTTCATCCTAAAAGACGAGATGCTGGCCGTCCAACAACTGTTACTCCAGAACAAGACGAGGATATTTTTCTTCGTGTAACAGAAAATCCTGAAATAAGTTTACGAGGAATGTCTGCTGCTGTAGTGGTACCTAAATCATCTATTCATAGATTATTTCATAATGAAAAACTGTACCCGTATCACTTTAACCCGGTGCAGAATTTATTACCTACAGATTTTCCAGATAGGGAACAACTTTGTCTTCGATTCTTAGACCGGCACAATGATGATCCACACTTTTTAAGCAAGGTGCTGTTTACAGACGAAGTCACATTTACTCGTCGGGGCGTTTTCAATTTCAGAAATAAACATGTTTGATATAATGAAAACCCACATGTATTAAGAGAACGTCATTTCCTACATGAATTTAAGATAAAAACATTTGGTGTGGTATTGTTAAAAATCATGTGATGGGCCCTGTTGAATTGCCATATAATCTGAATGACCGTTCTTACTTTCAATTCTTAGAACATGATTTTGAGGAACTTATTGATGATTTACCATTAAATGTGAGACACAATATGTTTTTTATGCAAGATGGTGCCCTTGCCCATTTTTCTGTACAGGTGTGAAACTATCTTAATAAATCGAAAACGGTTAAATTTATCGACATAAAAGTATACCTTATTTGTGAACAATATATAGGAGGACAATATTTTTCTATTAAAACTTTCGCATACACACTGATAAAAAAGTTATAATCAGTTTTTATCAACCAAGCGTAAGTTTAGCTTAATCGCATTATTTTGATGTAAGGAATCTATTCTTGCTCTGTCCCATTAATTTCGGGATACCCTGTATAAAATCGATTTGAAACGTTTTCACTGAACTTATCTCGTTTCTAAATAGATATTGTAATTTTTTTTAAATAAATAATTATTTTTCCAGACGTCTCCAATAAATCTGAAACATAGTCTCTTGGTAGCGGAAAGATATGCTCCCAATCCTCAATATTCCGCCTGCTCGGGCACTGGAGTGCCAGTCCTGCGGAAGGAGACGCTTAAGTTCCTTAACGAAGTAGGGGAAGGCTGCTTCGGGAAGGTCTTCAAAGGTAAGTGGAAAATTACTTCGCCAAACTCGAATAAAAAAAAATTTGACCGACAATTCAGAATAAAACAGAAATAATATAAGATGGAAGAAAGTATAAATATTTTCAAGCATTATAATCTTTCTTATATTTTTTGCAATTAATTGACAAAACGCGTGTACCTGTGACAAAACTAAGGCACACTAATAAAAGTGCAAAAATGAAAAAAAAATAATTATATGGTTGTAGGTAAGTAAATATCGGTCTACTTCTTTTGTTATTTTGAATATTATTATCATATCAATAAGTATTGATGCTATTTAGAAATCATTTAAAAGTACTAAACAAAAAATCGCGTATTATTCAATGTTTTATCAAGAGTATGATTTTTTGAGACATCTCACTGTTACTTTAATATAGGCATTGATGTATTGAAAGTCAGGTTATTTTTATGTGAAATATTTCTATAAACAATTTTGAATTAAAAAATGTGACTGTGCGTGTGAGTTTTGCCCAGATTTGCCATAAATTGCTATGTCTGGCAGCTGGTCATGGTTGCTATAAATTATTCCATGTTTGCTTATGTACACTCAAAAACAACAAACAAGCACTATGTACAGAAAACAAAACAAAATGCACTCATCACAATACTACTGTGACTGACAATACTTTTAGATTAACAGCAGTAGGTGATAGATTACAACATTGTCGTACCTATATTACAGTTTTAAGGATTTTATGGATAACTTCAATTGTTTACTTCATTAATACTGACTTGAAAATCAAACTACGTTGCAGGAGCTTTTACTTAACCTTAGTTGTACTTTAGTTTGTAATTTTGTAACAAAGTTTTGAGTAATATAAGAAATTAGGCTGTTCACGGTCTAATTAGTGATATTTCAAAATGCCTTTACGCATATTGGACAGTATCAGTTTTGGATTCTGAAATTATGAGAGGGTAACCTTAAAAAGCCACAGCACTTAGGCCTCATTGGGCCCCTTGTGCTTTCTTCCATTAAGATATCAATCCATCTGAATCGCTAACCAACCTAATAAAGAGTGATGATGTTGCTCAGAGGGTCCCCTCTAATGTAAGCTATACAAGGCCATCGCTCTCTCAACACGGATTCTCTTGTTGATGAGACTGATGTGCACTCACCGAGTGCATGAAGCACGGTATTCGCAACCCCTACAAAGAGGTGTTTCACACTTCCTCAAATAATACATGTGCCTCCTTAACCAACAGTGTCCAGTTTGAATTACTGTCACTAGACGAATATTCATTTTGGTCATAGCCAGGTATTTTTTGGCCGTATCCTAGCAAATTGACAGCTATTTGTTTCATCTTACCGTCTTTTGAATTCTTTGATAATTTCAACGAAAGTTGACAGCGGAAGCATACTGGAGAGTCCAAGTTCAAAGATACTGAGACCTGATGCACTCCTGGCCAGCTTATCAGCTATTTTATTGCCCTAGCATCGCTCGTGTCCCTTTACCCAGCATACATATATGCTGTTGTCGGTTGAGGTCACTTCCAGTGCTTGATGGCACTCCCATGCTGACCTAGTTGCTGTCTTATGATTACATAAGATCAGTAGTGATTTTCTGCTATCTGTGTAGTTCTGATAGTTTTGCCCATTATATGTCTACGGACAATTTCCTTGGCGGCTATGGTTATACTTGCTAGTTCCGTTTATAGGACGGTAGCATGCAAATCCATTGCCCACTGATATCGGATGTGCAGCGATTTGGAGTAGATTCAATATCCTGCACCTTCCTTTCTTTTTGATCTGCCCGTAACTGTCAGCGTCTGCCTGCAGAAGGGACATCCTTCCGACAGCCCCATTCCACAGGCAACTTTTAACCTCTCCACATCCTACATGTGGCATAATACCAGCATACTTGAGGCGAAGCATAGTTGTCATAGCTACTTCCTTTTGACAATTGTATGCCAGACATAGCATTATCTCCATTGCTGTGGTTAGCGTAGTTCGCATAGCTCCAGTTATGCTCAAGCAGGTAATCCTTTGTACCCGACTGAGCTATGGACAGTATCAATGTTAATCATTTTCGAAAACTTCACAAAGATTATTAGTGCAATTCACATTCTTTAATCTCTCATTCTGTAACTCTAAAAAAAAATTAACAGGGATTGAAATATAGTGACCGTAAATCTTTTCTAGGACAGGTGCTACATGTGTACTTGTTTGAAAGTTTTTCTGCACAATGTGATGGTTGACAAAACATGGTAATATTTTGTGTATTTTTTTGTGTACCTTTCTAAGGAAATAGAACAAGATTTCCCAAGCTTTACAGATTTATTCACATAATTTTCAATTTATATTTTCTCTTTTCCATTCATTCGTGTCTAATTGGAAAATATGCGTGGAAAATCATTCAAAAATACAACTTATTTATCCCTTACAACTTTTTGCAACAGGTTTTCCCGTTGCTCGTTACCTTTAAATAATAGAGGCTCCGATTTCAATTACGACGCCACTCATTCAGACTCTGCTAAGTTTTCTAAATGGAAGATAAGACCTTGAACTAATTGATATACATTCTCGCTCTTCGGCTTTCAAATGTACGAGTACACAACTGCCGTTAATTAGCACATCAGCGATCTAAGTAACCATTAACGAACTGCCACAAAATATATAACTGGAATATATATTTTCATCCGTATCACAAGACAGAATTTCGCTGATTTATTGTAACGGGTGTAAAATCCGTGGATCGTCCCACGCGAATTCTTCCCTTTCACTGGTTTTAATATAAATTTGAATACAAAATTACAAGAAAGGCGCGGATTAAAGCAAACGAATAAACACCAGAAAATTTATCTTTACCTTTATTTAGATACGTGGATGACTAAAGTTTTCTTAAGCTGACCTTGAGGGCGTCTTCAAGGATTCGATGCACTTTCACGGAAGTAAGTGAAAAGTCAGGTAATGTTTTAAGTAATGAAAAATGACAAATCCTTGAAATAATCCAAAGAAGCTTCCTGGGTGGAATACCATTTAAATGCTGAAAATTACTCTGGGATAGGTGAATTTCCAGGTTGAATACGACGTCGTCGATTTAAGAATCCCTCAGAGCCTCATATGGAGTCTTTCACACTTGACTGCTTGCGGGATACGGTATCGGGTTACAAAATTCCCATGTGGGCCCTTTCAAAGGAGGATACTGTATCTTAGATATTGCATGTGAGATTCGGAATCTTATACAGCAAATACATGCGCCTGTATGGAGCTTTTTACACATGGGTGCTTGTGGAATACAGTATCCCCTATAAAATTTCCATCTGAGCCCTTTCAGATTAGGATTCTGTATCTCAGTTATTGTATGCGAGATACGGAATCTTATACTGCAAATACATGGGTCCATATGGAACCTTTCAGACGTGGGTGCTTGCAGCATAGAGTATCCGGCTGCAAAATTTCCATGTGAGCCCTTTCAAACGAGAATACTATATCTTAGATAGTGTATGCGAGATATAGAATCGCATACAGCAAATATATGCGTTCATATGGAATTTTTCACACGTGAGTGCTTGCAGGATACAGTATTCGGTTGTAAAATTTCCATGTGAGCCCTTTTAAACGAAGATACTGTATCTTAGATATTGTATGCGAGATATAGAATCGCATACAGCAAATATATGCGTTCATATGGAATTTTTCACACGTGAGTGCTTGCAGGATACAGTATTCGGTTGTAAAATTTCCATGTGAGCCCTTTTAAACGAAGATACTGTATCTTAGATATTGTATGCGAGATATAGAATCGCATACAGCAAATATATGCGTTCATATGGAATTTTTCACACGTGAGTGCTTGCAGGATACAGTATTCGGTTGTAAAATTTCCATGTGAGACCTGTTAAACGAGCATACTGTATCTTAGATATTGTATGCGAGATATTGAATCGCATACAGAAAATATATGCGTTCATATGGAACTTTTCACACGTGGGCGCTTGCAGGATACAGTATTCGGTTGTAAAATTTCCATGTGAGACCTTTTAAACGAGGATACTGTATCTTAGATATTGTAAGCCAGATACGGTATTTTATACATGCGCTCATATAGAGCCATTCACATGTAGATGCTTACGAGATACAGTATCCGGCTGTAAAATTTCTATATGAGTTCATTCAGACGAGGGTAGGGTATCGCATATATATAATAGTTCATATGAAGTCTTTCAGACGTGGCTGCAAAATTTCCGTATCTTGTCCATCTAGATGCCGGCGACGGTATGCGCCTCTCTGATACAGAATTACCAATGATTATATTATAACCTTTCAAACGGGGATACAATAGTCCAAGATCCCACTATAAAGTACCTTCACCTAAATGTTAATAGACCAAATTGCATTTAAACATGTGTTTCATGCACATCCTAACACGAATTGGCACTTCTAAACGAGGCACTTTTGGACTAAGCTAAGCTTGTCTAAATCGTTTCTATTTGATCACAGGGAGCAATGTTTACGCTGGGTCCCATTACTTTCCGGACACCCTGTATACATGGATATGGGATACTGCTCCGTTTAGCTTGTTTCTTTTTATTCAATAAGTACCACAACATTTGATGACTCTTCGACATCCATCCTACATGCGCCGCTAACGAACAATGGCTGAACTGAAGGGCCATATCTGACAAGTGATTTGTTTTGAACTGCTGACGTATTCGGAATAAAATCTAGTTTTAGTTCTTAGTTGTTATTATTACGCTCACCAATAGAGGTTTAGAATATCATTATTTTTAAATTCGATTAATGGAAAAAAGTTTAGTACAATTTTAGGCGTCAGTGACCCCAATGATCACCTTGTAATGCTTCAATTAACTTCATGTAGTCATGTACCAAATTTGATTCTTCTACGGTAAATTGTATCATAACTTTTACTCTGGGGCTAATAGCTCCTCATGGGTGCAACAATTCAGTGGCAGCTGGTGAAATTTCAGGTATATCATATCTTAATAACCAGACATGGGACCCAAATCAAACTTTAGTATATATGTACTGTAGCTATATAGAGAACTTCAGTAGAAGAAGAACGATTTTGCAGTTTCCGAAAAAAAGTTTAAAAAAACGTGGGCCTCACCTAAGATTTCCAAATTGGCTTGTTTAAATTTCGATAAACATTTTTTTTTTTCATAAACTAGACCTAATTCTACCGATAGGTTTCAGATTTTATTAAAAAAAATTAATTTATTTTAAAGTTACAGCAATTTGAAAATTAATATTGTATTTGTGATACATTATAAAAATTTTAAAATGCTATAAATTCTACAAATATAGTTACTTTTTAATAAAACTTGAAACCTATCTGTAAAATTACATCTAGTTTATGGAAAAAAATGTTTCTCGAAATTTAAAGAAGCCATTTTGAAAATTTGAGGTGAGGCCCACGTTTTTCTCATCTTTTTTTCGTAAACTTTAAAATCGTTCTACTTCTACTAAAGTTCTCTATATGTCCACAGTACATATACCCTAAAGTTTGGTTTGGGTCCCATGTCTGGCTATTGAGATATCGCTTACCTGAAATCTCACCAACCGCCACTGCTGTATGCACCTACTCTCTGTCGGTTCTTATGCAGGTCAACTTGTATAAGAAGACCAAGTATTTACATAGAAAATTTTGGCATATTTGTGTGCAAAGCTTATATCTGGAAATTCTTGTAACATACTGTATCCTACATTATTGCCAATATAAAAATTTTCGGTGAACGATATTGGGTTAGAGGCAAAAGACAAAGTTTGCAGGCAGAAGAAAAACTTTACATGCTGAGCCGATTTATGGTTTTATGTTGCATTGTTACAAGTTGCCGACGATGCCGATGTTGATTACTACTCATATTCATCATATTCGTATGCGAGTATTGTAAACATGTCTTAATAAACATGGGTCCGCAAAGTAACGGTTGCGGAGATATGGACCACTATTTGTTTTTCAAATATTTTATTTTATTAGGAATAAACCGACAAAGGAAGGTTTTAACAAACAAAAAACAAAGTTGCAGAAGATGTTCAAAGTGCCTTCCGTCGATTTCCAAGCAGGCACGACATCTTCGTCTCCTCGATATTCGAACTCTTTCGAAAACACCCTCCTTGGATTTCTTGACACTTTTGATTAATCCGTAGCTGCAGCTCTTCCATGCTATTTACAGGAGTACCATACACTAATGTCTTCAAATATACCCAAACAAAGAAATCTAGAGGGTTCATATCAAGCGATCTTGGAGGCCATAAAACAGGTCCGGCCCTTCCTACCCATCTATGTGGAAAAGTTTGGTGCAAATGCTCTCTAACGGCCATGGAAAAATGAGCTGGAGCACCATCATGCTGGAACCACATTTATTGCCTTCGTATTCAAAGGAATGTCTTTCAAAAACTCATACAGTGTGTTCTGCAGAAAGTTGAGGTAAGCAGCTTCTGTTAATCGGTTTGGTAAAACAACAGGACCAAGAAACCTGTCACCTACAATACCCATCCAAATGTTTAATGAAAAACGTGCCTGATGTCCAGATTCTATTAGAGCATGAGGATTTTATTCGGTCCAAATATGCGTATTGTGAAAATTAAACACTCCATTTCTTGTGAACCCGGCCTCATCAATAAAAAGAATGTTTGCAGGAAAACGAGGGTCTTCAGCATCATGACGTAGAAACGAGCGGCAGAAAAACCAAACGTGCTTGATGATCATTTATTGGATTTAAGGCCTGTACTCGTTGCACATGGTATGGATAAAGCAGTTGCTCGTGAAGGATTCTCCAAACAAGAGGACCACTAATTCCTACCTCGGCTGATATTCTCCGCACACTCGTACCTGGATTCTGCTCTACCAGTGCTAGAATTTCTTCTTCTGCTCGAGGAGTGGATATCGACCTTGGTCTTCCGGATAAATCGCACTGTTTGCTCAAGGAACCGGTATCACGCAATCTTTGGTAAATTATTTCAAACATGCGTTGTGAAGGAATCTGGCGATTTGGATAAGCGTCAACATAAAGACGTCGCGCTTCGGTGGCGTTCCCATTAGCACGACCATACATGAAATGCATGTCTGTTAATTCTGCGTTATAGTAACCAGCCGTAGCGAAAGAAAACTTGTGCACTGAGAACAACTGTCAAACACGTACTGTTTATTTCACTAAACATCAGCCAACTATTACAAGAAAATACACAATGTTTTTGCAAAATAAAAAAAGGGGCTAAAAAACATAAAACATTCCATATCTCCGCAACCGTTACTTTGCGGACCCATGTTTATTGAGATTTTTCTGCTTATTCTGGTTCATACTATTACCTCCTTAAATATTTTACACTCTTTTTTTAACACCCTGTAGATGTTGTTACCTTTGCACTGCGTGAACTTTAATTCTAAAGCTACTTGCCAAAAATAGGTTTATTACGACAAGTATGGAGCTCAAAATTAGTAATTTACTAATTTCAATATGGCGGGGTAATTACAGAACGCTCTTAATATATTTATTTCTTCTCAGCATTCAAATGCTTATCTGCGTGTGTTCGCTTTCTGTAAAATGACAAACGTATTGTCAACATATCTGAATCAACACTTTGGTAGTTTTGGAGTTACTTAACTCAAACCCTTCTTCTCGAAGTCTGAATCTTGTGGGGTATTGTGGACACCCTATATTGATGCTGGCTGCGTAAAATCTTCGTATTTAAAATATGATCCTTGGAAATATTAAATTATTATCCATTTAAATTAAACATGAACTGAATGAAAATGAAGTGGAAAATCGGAAATAAAATAACAGATTTGACATACAAATTTATAATCCGTTTTCAGGTGCTTTTGCATTATTCATTACATAAATCAATTGGGAAATTGATTTCTCAATCTGTAACTACTTCAAAGATTACCAAATAATTTTTACAAAAATGAAATTTGCAATTGATTTTATTTGTTCCTGTTTCAATGATTATTATTACTTTACAAAAAGCAAAAACTGGTGTGAGTTAGGAAAGAAAAATGCACTTTTGTTTCAGGAGAACTGCTTTCCGAAGATACTGATCAAATCGACATCGTGGCTATAAAGGTGCTAAAAGATTCGGCTACCAGAGAAGCTGAGGAAGACTTTCTAAGGGAGGTGGAAATTATGAGTGCTTTCCGGCACCCCAACATCCTCTCTCTCCTAGGGGTGGTATTGAGGGGTAAGTATCTTATTTTTACTTTCATTCAAGTTACGAATTTGGTATGAACATTATTGTTCGCTTAAATTACATCATCTCCATAAAAAATTCAAGTTTATGTTAAGGTCTTCTCTAGATTTGTTATATTTCTTTCTCCAGAGCTTCATCAAAACTTTTGTCATAAAACTTTTCATATTACCCGAACACAACTTTTCTTAATATGCGTTTGATGTTATAAAAGTCGATTGATCTAACTATAATTATGATGGTATTAAAATAGAAACTTCTTAAAGCTCACCATCATCTTTTTAAATTTCCACAAAGTTTCGAATATATTTACATGGCGTTTCAACGTCCAGAAGTTTTTTTACTCGAGAACATTCGAAAGTGTAAAACAAATCTTTAAATTCTGAAAGATCGGGTACGGGTAATATTTTTAATAAGTGGAAATCTCTGAAAATTGGAATCAATATTGATGAACGTGACAAATGCAGGGGATCGAAGCTTACTAATTCTAGGACAGTAGTTTAATTAAAAAGTTCGACACAATTGTTTGTTAAATTGGAAATCCTTTAATCGAAGTGTTCTAGTGAACTTAACATTCGAAACGACGTTTAAAAATATGAGAAAATAAGGGATCTGAATATTCGAGTGGGGTAAATTTAAGGATCTAATTATTCAGGAAAATATTTAGAAAGGCGAAAAATTACCTTCCTTTCTGCTTAATTAAATAAAACTTTTTTATACTAATGGAAAAAACGACATAAATGAGGAGTTTGCTTTACTTATCGATTCCTGTGACCTACGCTATTGCAGACTGTTGAGTGTAAAGAAAACTGGTTCTTGTTTTTCACAGATATTTCATTTAGGGCCGGTGTTATAAAGCTCAGGTTGAACCGTAGGTTGAATTAGAACCGGCGGTAGAAAAAAATTCTGTATTATAAAACTATTTCATGTCACGGTTCGTCAACCTGACGTTAAGATGTATTTCTGGATGTTGACTACGCTGTCAGCTCAATTTTAGCCAATGAAATATCAGAATATTTTCCCGCCAATTTTTGCAGATAGCCTGTCTTTTATTTTGACGTTTTGCAAATTATAATTATTGGTGACATTCTTATATTACTATAAAGAGTAATAGAGTTATTTATTATGATACAGACTACCTCCGTCTAGTAGATGCAATTATTAACGACAGAAATATATAATAAGTGTAAGAAAATGTTATTTTATGAACTTGCTTTCACAGTAATATTTGGGACAAAATCGCAGATACTTATAATTTTATTTATGTTATAATATAGACAGTTAGATGAACAAAAGAGAAATGCATTTAGTTCCACAATTTTAGCTTGTGTAAGTACGGAGAATGATGAAATAAAAAATAAAAATATTTTTCTTCATATTTCTTTGTTATATAATTTAATTGTAACTTCTACAGATCGGTTCTGAACATTATAAATGAAACTCATTTTCTGAAGGTTTAAAAAATATAAAATAAATTATAACATTATAGATTAGAATGCGTTAAGAAAGTATCATTTTTAAATAACTATTAACCAGTAAAGATACATTTAAAGCAAATATATTAAATATAGTTGCTCTGTTTTTGTTTATACGAGTTTACACACACTTTTATTTATGTAGATAGTTGTAGTTTCAACCGACAGTTGACATTCAACCTGTACTATAACCATCGGTTGAGTGAAACTAAACCGACACTTCAACCTTCAGTTGACGTTTATAATACTCAAATTGCGGTTTGAACGGAGGTTGAAAGTCAACTCCAACATCAAGATTAGGGAAAAAAATATGTATTGGTGCAGATTTAAAAAGCCCGGTTGTGTTGAGTCGGAGAACAAATTCAAAGAATTGAGAGCTAGAATTAAGATAAACACTAGGACCTCTTACTTAAATTTTATTAAAAATATCGAATCTTCCGAACCTAGTAAATTCTGATTTTATATTAACCACAACAAGGGGAATTCTTGGATACCTTCAAAAATGAAGCTGAATGATGATTCTTTTGGGAATTTGCAGGACATCGTGAATGCATTCGGCATACGTTTCCATTATTATTATACAAGGTGAACCTTAAATAAGTACAAATATTTTAACCAGCAGAACACGTAATTAATAGTTTTTTTTATAAAAAAATCAGGAATAAAAAACTCAAATTTTAAATAAATTTCGACATTTTTCAACAGAAAACTTGTTGAAGACCGCTGTTCCTGGAGTCATAGTGGATGTGAATTCCACAACGTTGCCAGTGTTACACTAATGTCTTCGAATAGGCTCCAATAAATAAGTTTATTTATGAAATTATTACTGGTCATCTCCTCCCCTTTGCCATTCCTATACCTCACCAATAAATTGAACATATAAACCAGATTCTCTACTCACAATCATAGTTTTCCAGAATTTGTTCATTATCCATGTTTACTACACTCCAACTGAGTTATCACAGTATGTTATCGCTATAACTCTCACATTTTATTTAATCACACTGTATTTCACGAAAAATATTAATTAAATCCACAAGACACTTAAGATAAAAATACTGCCCGTGAAAATAAAAAGACGATTTAAATACGTTTTATACGTTAGTACCGCAACTCTTAAAACAGAGGCGTCAAGCAATGTATTACTTAAAGAAACCATTAGTTTAATTTGGTTTCAGAAGATGCAAAGTGTATTGAAATTATCAAATCCCTTTCTACAAATATTACATGTTTTGTTTCCACTTGTAAGATACACAGTTTATTTCTTTGCGCTGGACCATACTTGTGGTGCGGTATGAACATCAACATAACCTCTTTGTCGACCTCGACTATCAATCCTAGAGAGTGGGGCTGGTACGGGACATTTCATCTACTGCTCGTGACATCTACCTGTTACATGTGCCTACAGCACTAGTTTCTTTTTTCCATGCGATTGACATTGCTTTTAAATATTTTATTTTGCCTTCTCTTGACATTGAACATACATCAAACTAGTTATTTTGTTATTCCATGTTTTGTGCTTATTTTTAAAATCTGTTTCACCCACTACGAAGTACGAAATGGTTGGCACGGACACGTTGTTTGAGGTTGTGGCGAAAATTAACTCTTAAGGTGTTATTTGAAAATCATAGTATTTTTTTGTTATTCTTCATAAAATAATTTAAGGGTTATAATTTGTGATAATCTTTCTAACAGTGTACAATGGTATTGTATTAACTTTTGAAATGTGGATAACTGTTGGTTTTTCAGTAAGTAGGTGAGCTTTATGCACGTGTATGGATAGTATTTCGAATCATTGAACAAAGTAACTTCTTAAACACTTTAATTGATAGTATCGAACGTGAGGAAGTTCATATTTTAATCGTTTATGATAATTTAACTTTACTTATTGTTAAAAACAAATGTTTTTAAATTAGAAACAACCGCAAAAATTGAATTTGCGTTAAACAATTATTTATCTTGCAGACGATATGACAACCTCACGTTCAATAAATCATATGGTTTATTTTATTAGGTTACGTCAGTGGTCTATTTGGTCAGCGGTCCTCAAAATGTGGGTATTTTTAAATAAAATTAATATCTCCGTAAATATTTGATTTTTTTAAAAATGACTTTCACTGGACTTATCTATATGACGAACTATACCTGCAGTTAAAATATTTGTACTTATTTAAGGTTCGCCCTGTATAGTAGCACGTAACTATCAAAGAGAGTTTGGGGTTTCACACATAGATTTGATAAATAAGTAGTATTAAACCACTTTCAGAGAACGATGTAGTGTTGCTAGCAACATCCCCACCACCTCAGTTTAATTTTTATAAAGCAAATATTTCACAGAGTCAGTTTTGTTTTTCTTGGTACAACTGTTGCCTTACTAGACGGTTGAAGTTGAAAATTTTGAACTTCACCAATAACTGCGAAAAAACGGGAACTTGATTAATTTCATTGGCTGCAAATCACATGGCTTCATGTTGCTGGCAATACTTTGTCGTTCTCAGAAGGTAGCTTTATAGAGATTTTGACTTTACCACAGTTTTTTTGCATTATTAACAAATTTATCAGGAGCACCTGTCTTGCATAAAATGTAATTTTACATAATATCACGTAATTTTGAATATCAAAAGTTAATTTATAAATAAGTTACAAAATAAAATGTCATCAGAAATGCTAGCAATTAATACCCTCTACTATGTACAGAAAAACTAATAACACTCAGCAGCGCCCAAATTTAGATGAAATATGTATAGTGTCACTCTGTACTTCGAAAATGAGTGGGTCTAGAATACACTTTAATTAAGCAAACCCCGAGCTTCCCCAAGCAATATGGGAATGTCTATTTGAAACACCCTGTGTAATATAATTTTGAAGTTATGATTACAGAATTATTCGTTTTGTAATATCAATTTAGCTTTTAGTTTGCAATGTTTTCTTTTTTCTAATTTAACATTTGAACGAATTTATAAAAAAATCTGTGCGGATATTGGTTAGAAACGATTTATAGAGGTCTATCTGAGTATAAACTGATTTTTCACAGATGGAAATGTCAACCCCATGATGGTATTCGAGTTCATGCCGCACGGTGATCTCGCCGAACTGCTTCGTTCCCAGAGAAAATTGACGGATAATTACGACGACGAAATGGACGTACCACAACTAACTAGGAAGGACCTGCTCTCCATCTCACTACAAATAGGCAGCGGCATGAAGTACCTGGCTGCCCAGAGGTTCGTTCACCGCGACCTAGCGTGTAGGAACTGCTTGGTGGCGGAAGGACCCACGGTGAAAATCGCAGATTTCGGCATGAGCAGGGACGTTTACACCTGCGACTACTACAAAGTAAGTTATAATAGCCTTCCAATTAGCAATTTGATGCTTTGTAAGAGTTCAAAGAATATTTCTATAACACTTTTTATAATTAAAAATTTCTAGAATGTTTATACAGGGTGTCCCAGTGTGAGCACACAAAAATTTTGCAGGGGGTAGACCAGATCAAAATAAGACATTGCAACCTTGTCGAACGTTACACTACATTACAGTTTTAACGAGTTTCTCGGAAAAACCTTTTACTTAACCTTAATTATACCTTAGTTTTGTAATTTCCTAACATAGTTTTGCATATTATTGCAGTTGTATTTTCATTTTTGAAATGTATTTGTAGATAAACTATTAATTTTAGACATTTCTTTATAGATATATACAAACGCCGAGGATCATAACAGTAGTACAATAAAATTGTACCATGATTTTAAAATTATAGAGCAGCTGCACTAGTTTTGTCAATTATTATTTTTATTTTTGCAGATTGGAGGCTCTCGCTTGCTTCCAGTGCGTTGGATGTCGCCTGAAAGCGTCGTCTACGGCAGGTTCACCTTGGAATCAGACATTTGGTCCTACGGGGTGGTACTATGGGAGATCTACAGCTACGGCAAACAACCCTACTACGGTCACACCAACGAAGAAGTGGTGAAGTTGATCCTCGACGGCATCATGCTTATCCCTCCTGAAGACTGTCCTTCGCTGATCTGTGAACTTATGAAAAACTGTTGGAAGACGGAACCCAGACATCGAATCACCTTCCCGAACATCTGCGATAAGCTAGAGTTAGCCTTTGAGGGCTTCGATGAGAAGAGTGAGATCAATTTCAAATACGAGAACGAGATGAAGAAGTTCAAACAGATGGGCAGTAAGAATAAGAGCCTTCCTAGGCCGCCGCCGTTACCGGTCCTGACGCATGCCGACCTGCTGGACGCGCAGGGTTACCTGCTGCCCAAGGAAGTGAAGGAACCCGCGCACTATTTGGAGACGCTGCCGGACTGACCTAAGGCCAAGCGGTCGTCCTCAAGGCGCATCGTCTGGACGAGCAATCAGCGCATCGGCGTCGACTTGTAAGCCGAGCCGTTCCCTCGCAAACATAAGACTGATTTTACAATATGTTGTTGGATTGCATTGTGTAGTACATGGAAGTGTTGCAACGACAGAGTTCGTAGTATTTCGACAGGGACCTGACCAGTGTTGTGACTGAATTTAACGTGAACTGTATATATACCGTTGAAGGATGAAGTCTTAAATTTTCTGTCAGAATTTATAGTGTTCCTCTTTGATTACCCTACCCTTTAATTTGTAGTATTATATTGTCCTTTTCCCTTAAAATGTTTCCTTCCCGCTGAATATGGTTAGAGTAGTGAATCTTGTCAAAAAGCCGCGATATTTACAGGGACAATGTCCAAATATGAATCGTGAGGTAGTTTACCAATTATAGACATTCAGCCTAGGTATGTACCTCATTTTGGTCATAACATTTACGTTATTTCAAGGTTAAGTGTTATATTTCATCACCTTAAATTTTTGTAGTATGTGTCCCCCTGTAACTGTTAAGAAATAATGGCGATGTTATTTCTAACACGCAGGCCCGCGCCAAGATAGCTGCCGCCGGAGCGGAACCTTTGCTACCGCCCTAGCAGCATTCTAGGTTAATCACCAAATACTAAAAAAAATAATAATAATAAAAATAATTGTATTTTTCTTCAACAATTAACAGAAAACAAACAATATATTTATAATATAAAATACATGTGTAAAAATAACAAAAACATATAAAGTGATGATATAAGTAAGTAAGATATCAGTATTGTACTGACTTTTCATTTAAATAATAGGTATCTTGTCATTCAAAAAATAATTTTTCGGGCCTTTCTTTTTGCAAATTCCTCAACCAAGTGAGATATATCTAGGTTCTTTGAAATTTGACTTTCGATACTTATTATAGCTAAATGAGAAAGTCTATCTTGTGTCATGCTAGAACGCAGGTAATTTTTTATTATCTTTAATTTTGAGAAAGATCTTTTGCCGTAGGCTACCGTTACTGGTATAATATTCTTAAAGCTATGAACACGTTGGGGAATACATTTATTAAATCATTTTGGAATAAACATTCTAAAACTGCTAGGGGGGTCGTTTCTTGGTTAATATCTGTCAGAAGGTTTCCAACTTCATCATACATATCTATGGCATTAATGTCCATTGGTTCTGTTGGATCTGAAAACTTAGTTTGCAAGTCCATGCAATATTTCATTTTTATATCTTAACTTAGACTTCCGAATAAATGAGGATCATTTAAAAAGTCGAATGTATAGTTGTGAATGTTCAATCCGCTTCTCAATTTTGTTTATAGTCGAGGCAATGAACTAAAAAAGTTCTAAAACTAGTTGTGGTGGACGGATCGGAATGCGGTTTTCTGCATTCTCTTCCAAAAATTATTTGTAAAAAATGTGGCGACATGGAATTTCTGACAAATCGGAAATTGAATTGCTGCAGCCAAAAATGCATTCAAAAAATGCATTATTTGAGAGGCCTCTTGGAAAATAAGTGTCAGAACTGGTCCAGATCGGGTACTCGGGGGTTTTCGAGGTCGCTGATCACGAATATGATGTTCAAATTGACCCTTCGGACACCTGGAGCTCAGGACCGCCGATTAACGTCATCTCCGTGGGACTCTCCCACAAATCACGCGGGAAAGAAGAGAAACTCGGCGCCTGGGTTTTTTTTTGGGTCGCTGAATCCAAATCTGGCATCGGCGAACACCCCACGGGCACCTGGTGTGCCAGAACCTGGACACGGATGTCATCTCCGAGAATTTTCCTGAGAAGAGTGCCAAAAACCACCCGAAAATTATAATAGGGGCGTTTTGTGGGTCGTTGAATCCGAATTTTACGTTGGAAACGACCTCCCGAACACCTAGTGCACCATAACCTGACCCCAAACGTCATCTCCGTAGCTTTTCCTGACACAATCAAAACAGGTGAACCGATAATGGTTATGGTTTTTTTTTGGAGTGCTGAATCCGAATTTCACGTCGATAACGAACCCCCGAACCCCTGGTGCACCGGAACCTCACACGGAACATCTTCTCCGACGGATTTCCATACACGATCGAAACAGACGAACCGAAAATCGTTATGGGGATTTTTTTTGGTTGCTGAATCCAAATATGATATCGGCGAACACCCCACGGGCACCTGGTGCCCCCGAACCCGGACGTGCACGTCATCATATTCGTAATCAGCGACCTCGAAAACCCCCGAGTACCCGATCTGGGCCAGTTCTGACACTTATTTACCAAGTTTTGACATCTTCCAAGAGGCCTCTCAAATAATGCATTTTTGAATGCATTTTTAGCTGCAGTAAAGCAATTTCCGATTTGTCAGAAATTTCATGTCGCCACATTTTTTGCAAATAATTTTTGGAAGAGAATGCAGAAAACCGCATTCCGATCCGTCCACCACAACATCTGCATAACATCACCGTTACTTCTTAACATTTAACCTTGAAATAACGTAAATGTTATTATGATCAAAATGGGATACATACTTCGGCTGGTTTTGTTCAAATTTATGCTTTGAATGTGAAACAAATAAAATAACAAATGTTCCAATCTGCCAAACATAAGCTATGGATGTATGGGCCAATAGTGACGATGAAAACATTAAATACAAACCGCAACAGGGACAGATATACATATCAAAGTTCACTGTAGTTAATTTTTATATAACGTTAGTTTCTTTAAAGCTGTTAGTAACAAAAAACATTTGCTGAATATTTATTTACAAATTTGAAAAATCAGTTCTATACAGTTCAAAGTTTATCAATTATCTAGAAGTTGTACAGGGTAACCCACCAACATCAGGCAGGGTAGAACAGGTGCCTTAGAAAGGGAGTTTGTAATTATGGAAAATTTTAACATATTTATATACGGAAATCAATGACAATGACACTACAGGATAAATAATATAATATAATTGTACAAAAATTAAAGTATGGAATATTAATTAATGTGAAGATAGGTATATTTAACTGTATACAAGGTGTTTATGCGAAATAAGTACGTTGATTAAAAAAATCGTTGTTAAGTTCATGTAGTCTAAAATATCGTATTTTGAAGATAAAAAATGTCACATCAAAGAAATACCCGATTTTAAAACCAGTCCTATTGTGTAATGGTTGCTAAAATTTACCATAAATCGATATCGATAAGCGATAATGCAAATTATCTCGTTTGTGTGGCATTACTCCATATACCAAATTTCATTGCGGGAGAAAAAATATAATGCCGAAGGCACTTGAATTTGCTAATTCTTGATTTGAATATGGAACTTTAAAATAAAACAATTCACAAACACAAATCAATCAGTCGACAAGACATATCTGCGCTCGCTCCTTAATCGGTACTGAACGACTTGAGCTAATAATGTAAACAGTGGATTAAGTGAGGGTATGCAGGCACGACTTAAGTTTTACGTCACAATTCTTGATATATTTTCTGAACACATGATACTTAAACTACAGGTGCTTAATGAGAATTTTTCACTTTTACGTGCTTTATTATCCTTTGAAAGCAATGTGCAATTTTATAAACACTCTGTATACTTACACATAATATATGAGTACAATTTTTAAAGTATGTGAGTGCATTCAACTGTCACCCTTTCATATAAATGTTATGTTTGTTATAACTCAACCTTTTTGATTTCTACACACTGATCTTATATGTCAGAATGTAAACATATTTCCTTTAGGCAATACTTACTTACAAATTGGTAAACCTTGCTTTATCTCAAAAAGAAAAATGTGAATTTACAAGGCTAAACCTGTAAAAAATTATATAATGTTAATATTTCTGTGCCAAATGTAATGTAATGTCACATTTTCATAAACATTATGAGCGGGTGTAAGCGCGTCTGTTTGTTAAATTTTTTTGTATGATGTATTTTACCAAAGACTTTACAAGCTATGTCAGAGATTAATTATAGGAGAGCTGTATTTTGAGAGTATATATGTTAATTACAATGTTAATATTCTGTTAGTATAACAATAAATTATTTAATCGTTATTACTGTTTTATTTCGATAAAGACTGCTTGCAAATTATTATATATTGCAACATTTTTTAAATATGTCCCAATTTCGTTGTAATTGAAGGATATCTCGGAAACTGCAAGATATAGAAAGATGTACCTTTCACAACACCTAGATACTGAACACCCATACTGAGAGACTTTTTGAGATAAGGGCGAAACTAAAAAACTACCTGTTACGGATTTTTCATATCTCAGCTGAGATATTAGAAGGGCGAAAATTGCTCCTGATAGACTTTTTACATAGATTTTTTTTTATTTTTTGCTGACTATTTAAAATATTTACCACAGGGACAATTTAAGCAGTTTTTAAATATTTTTTCAATATTAAATAACTCAACATTGTTTTGTAATGACGTCGATTAATTTTCTTTATGTTCAATCATCACTAATTATAGTAGGATTTTTTGCTTGACAGTGACAATGAAAAGTTGACATTTTTTGAGAAGTGTCACATGAGTGTTACTTTATACTGATAAAATCTAGCAAACGCTCGTCGTCAATAGCAACCAAGTAAACAGCGTCCTTTTTAAGTAGTAATTAAATTTTATAAAATTTGCAGTTTAGTTGAGATAATTTTGCGAAAACTGTAACATTAGATTTGTTGCCGAAAAAAAGACGTTATACAAGAAGCTATTCTCTGAGATCCCTTAAAAGTAGTTTTTTTAAAATTTCCTTCCTATATCTCAAAAATGAAGTCCATGAAAATGCTGATTGCGGCATCGCGTGTTGTAAAAACTGCATTTTTCTATCTCTTGTAGTCCGAGATACTCTGCAATTACAACGAAATTGGGGTAAGGGTTTGTAATAGTTTAAACATATTGGATTAGTTTTCGCCTATTTCTATATTTATTTTTGATTTATACAATATCTTAGATCTTCAATGACTCTGCCATCTAGTTGTTTCAGAAGGTTTTATTTCTTTAGATGTATCTTGCTATGAAGAGCGCTGTAGTTTTTAAATGCGACATCTAATTTTGAGATTTGGAACTGTCATTTTATTGCTGCAGTTTCCTTTACTTGATGTTTTACTATTACAAACATTTGATAAGAGATGTTGCTTAGTACAGTTTATATAATTAATTATTTATTATAGTTGAGAAAACAATTTGATCACTGTTGCCAAATAAAACACGTTTTCTTGATATATTTATTGTTACCTTTATGAAAAATAACGTTACAGAAAAGTAATAGTCAGTATTAGTTAGTGACATTATTTTACATAAAGGATGTACCTAATGAAAAATTAGAAGACATCTTCTTGGCAATATTTGGAATAAAAAGTTTTATATGAAACAGTTCGATCTTAACACATTTTCATTTAAATTAAATACTGCATTTTAGAAAATGGCTAAAATATGAACGCCAATTCTGTGTTGTGTTAATTTTCAAACATCTAGGAGACGCCATTGTCTGGCGTACTGCATTTAGAATTCTTAAAAATAGCCATAAATCATTCCAGAACTCGTCATAGTGGTACGGTCAACGATCATCGTCTGGATCAAAAAAAGAATCCAAACTTCTTTTGTGCAATGTTATTTAAATAATAACGTGATTTTATTCTAGCCCAGATCAGCATTCAGTAAATCATCAAGGGTTGAGCATTGATCTTTAAATATTTAGAAATTTATAAAGCATAAGTTTATGGATTAGTATCTATATGATACTTACCTTCTTCTTCGTTTTTAACATAAAGGAAGAAATAACTACTGGTAGAATTAGGGGGACTCCTGGAATCAGCAAAAATGTTCGCCCAAATTGTGTCGGTGCCATGCCTGTGTCTGCGGTAATGATAGGCGTCAATTTTAGCAATTTCTATATGAATTGTAAGTTTGTATCTCATTTTGTACATTGTTGCTTTAGTGGTTACAGGTGTGAAGTTTGTTGTTTTTAGAAGCGGAGCGGATTACCTGCAGCACTTAGGTCTGAAGACCCATTGTGCATGCCGCTCACAAATTGATAACTTGACCCTTGTATGCCCAATATGCCAGCCTTCTCATTGCAGTCACATCACTGTGGTCGGTAACCCAGGTCAGCATAACACGATTATCCTTTCTCAAGGAGGAAGAGCCCTGACACATTCTAGGACTATATGAGATGAAGAATAGAAGCACTCGTAACGCCTCCTCGCTGTCTAGTATATACATATTTCCTTCTAACATTCTCTTAAAAACAGGCAGAAATAGCAAATACAGTCTGAAAGCGTATTTCCCCAGATAATGAAATAATCCACTCTTGGTCGCACTCCATAGATCCTCGTTACTGAGCCCTGTCCGTCTTGAGCCCATTCGTGAACCAGACCTTTTTTTGAAACCTGAACATTAGGATTAATGAGCTAGGTAGGAATTTCTACCTCAAAATCCCATTGAAATACGTATGTAGGGAATATCTTGTCGCTGACTGAGAATTTCATCCTCAATTATTAACTCCATAACGGTGTGACCCCCGTCGAGATTTTTATCTTGTCACTTCCATTATTGTTTTAGAGACCCTCTCGCCTCCCCTTCTACTAGATGTGGTTTTGGAAGAGAAAGGAGAGCCTCAAAGGCCTCTATGGTAGCTGTGCCTATCGCCCCTATCGCATTGACACATGTAAGTAGCTAAAATTTGTTTAGGCGCTGAGTAAAGAAGGAAACGCACTAAGCAATCGCGGTCTAGGCATATTGCAGACCATGCTAGTGTCGCTCTTGTTTAATTATGTAACTTCTAATGATTTTAAATGTACACATTTGCACTAGTAGGACGGGTGCTGGACCGACCGCGTCTCGACGAAAACTTTTTGGAGAATTTCGGCTATTCGCGTCAAATAAAAGAGCTAATAAAAATACGTTCTCCACAGAACATATTTTGACATCTAAATAGTACAGTAGAACTAGTCGGATACGCATAAAGAACGATATATGCAACTCTTACACTGATTTTGTAAAAGTCGGTGATCAGTTCGCCACAGACTAGTCCGAGATACATCTAGTGAAAGATGGCCTAATCAATGCAGTATAAAGCATCAAGTTTTCAGCATCAATCGAGTTTAGTTTCATCATAATTAAGTTAATTTTCGCACAATCGTTCTGAAATATGCACTTACTGTCATTGTTGACACATTCTGTAAGTTGAATATACAACACTATGGTTTGGTGTAAAATGGAAAGAATTTTTAACAAGTGGAAAGGAATGAATTATTAAAAGATTTTAAAATTATTACATTGCCAACGCCTCTCAGAAGGCGGAACTGTCAATTATTATCATTGAGGGGACTAATGTCATTTAATATTTTAACAAAATAATTTTGACGTTTTCAAATCAATTTTCTTTCTCGATACTTGTATCTTAGTATTTATTGTTATAGTCGTAGATAAAGTATAGTATTCAGCTTGCGGTAATGGTCATAACTCACTTGATGAGTGTGAGTTATGACTTGCATTACCGCTCGTTAAATAATATACTATTATTTGATAAATGCGATTGTGCGAAAAACGTTATACACACGGTTGTTAAGTAGCTACCACACTTACCAACCTAATAGTGTAATATACAATTTTTAAATTCTTCATCAGGCATATCAAATGGATTACTTAAATTTTGTATCCATTTTCATTGGATGTTTTGATTTAAATTTTACAACCAACTTACTTTCGACGTGTATTTATAAAAACGCGAACTAAATGTAAATTTAATAAGCCGCCCACAGATATGTAAAATTATAGCAACACCTAATTGTTAAAATTCTACATAACGTGTAAGAAATAATCGTCGTTATTTCTTAACAGTTACAAGGGGATATATGCTACAAGAATTTAAGGTGGTGAAATATAACATTTAACCTTGAAATAACGTAAATGTTATTATGACCAAAATAGGATACATAATGAGGGTGAACATTTTAAACATTAGTAATCGTTAACTACAATTAGGCAAAATGCTTTTTGTTTATTGATTAATGAAAATGAGAATACTGTATAAAATAATTATTCATTTATGGAATTTATTTATTAATCTACTGGCTACATCAAATATATCATAATACAATGTACAGAAACTAAAAAAATATTCTATTATTTTTTCTAATGGTAACAATAATGCAGGTAGTTAAACTTACATGAAAACTGGTTTATGTACACGATGATATATTAATATTTGTCTAGAACCTAATGTTAAATGACATTCTCGATTATTATTAAAAATAAAATTCTTATAAACTATTTTGCAACAAAAACAACGTGAGCCCGTTTGCGTTTAGGTATAAATGTAACATATTTTTGTTGAGATCTGTACTTTTTCTATTTAATTAACGTACAGGAGCTTTAGATAATAGAAGATTAAAATCGTAAAACTCTAAAAATGAATCATTTCAAATAATAAAAAGTCAGTGTTGATAATGTAACTTATATACAGATACTAACAAAAGGTATTCTGTGACAAATGCTACAACTAGCGTGCGGCATATGAAGCAAGCATCCTGCCGTCAACGTCGTGGTTACTTGTAGACATGGATGAGAACGTAAAGGCACTAACTCACGAACATGTTATAATACTAGACTCGCACCCCCGCACCACCCTTGCAGTCTAGCCCGCTCACCGGCCGCAAGTCTTCTGGTTGACCATGAAGAACACGTTGAGCTCGATGAGACTGGCCAAGATGAGGAATACCGCGTACATCAGCAAGCACACACGGCCCACTCTCTTGTCCAACTGGAACTTGTTCAAGGCGAAGGCCACGTACAGCATCAGAAGGGTTGACAGAAGGGAAATGGCGCTGTACTCTATTCCCGCTGAATTGATCACAACCTGGAAAAAAATTCATTTGGAGTTTCAATTTCAGTACATCAATATGAAATTTAGCCACGATGACCAACTAAACTATTTGTTCTTGGTTTCTTTATGTGTCTTTGATATTGATTTAATGTAAACAGTCAATGCTATATAGGCTGGTTCAGAAATGCGAGGACATTGTATAGAGAGATAAGTGATGAGTCATAGATGACCTGGTAATAGTTTTTGCCAAAATATGAAGAGTACATTTATACATGGTGATTCTTAACCTATAGTCTGTTTAGAAATGAAAGAAAGTAATAAAAGCTTATTACATATGCAAATCGTAAATAAATGTAGTACTGGTGCTTATATTCAATATTTTTATATTATGTATTGTCGGTATAGATGAGGTGTACTTTTAAAAAAACTTTGTGTGATCGAACCGTACTCAATTGTAGCAGGTAGCTAAAATTTAATCCCCGATAATCCGTCTTTGTCTATGCTGCTTCAATTTCTCGGTCCATATCTCTTATAAGTAAACAATATAAAAACATCATTTGAAATCTAGAGGCTACTTAAAGCATCATAACTGGGATAAGAGGGTTTTTAGTAATTCAGACAAAATTATTCAGTATTATTATCCAAATATTTATTTAAATTTAATGAAAAGACTTTTATTCCACATAAAAATATATGTATTTTGAAAATTTAAATTATGGTGAGTAAATGTAGTGTTGTATAAATGTACAATAAAGATAATAAAAAAGGAGGTATATTAAAATTCATCCTCTAAATATTCTGATGAATTATCTTCGTCTCCTAGATTGATATCGATAGGTTCCACAGTAACGTCAATTAAATTATCGAGTTCCCACATTTTCTCCTCTTTTTTTTTGTACATGATGTATACATCTTTGCCAGTTATCTGCAGTTACTCGTTCCAAGGAATTTTTTAACAAAATTTTCACGTCACTTAATTTAAACGTCTTATTATTTCGCGCTACATCTCTTTTTACCTGCACCCAGACTAATTCTACTCTTTATTAAGATTGACAGGTGTTAAAAGTTTCTTTTTCACCATATTTGTTTCAAAATAAATGTTTTTTCCGGATAACCATTGAATTATATCAGCTTTCCTCCAAGCAGTCGTAGGCGTTCGCTCGGTCTGCCGTGAATGGTAATTGGAATTATCCATGACAATTACAGTCCTCGGAGGAATAAGATCCAACATCTGTGTAAAATGCTCTTCGAAAACATCTGCGTTCCTGTCTTCGTAATAGTCACCTGTATTTTTAGATTCAAATAAAAGTAAACCGCCATCTACAAAACCACTGGCACTACCTATATGTGTCACTATTAATCTTCGCCCTTGACCTGAACGTGCCTTGAGCCCTGTTGAAAGTCCATCCAAGAATGCTTGTCGAAAACTTTTTACATTTTTATCTTGCCATACTTTTGTTACAGTATATCCCTCGTTGACCCAAGTTTCGCCTAGATAATAAATATTCCTCCCTTCGTCACGGAATTTTCTAATTGATTTTAAGTAGGATCTTCGCCAACAAATAATTTCATCTTTATCGATAAGAACTGACTTCCTGTTCTGCTTTTCCCAGCAAAAATTCAACTCTCGTAAGACGGCCATAATTTTCTTCTACTGATTTTTGGCAAATCGTTGTCCTCTGAAAGTTCACTTAAAATTTTGTTTAGCGTTGATATTTATTTTTTAAAATAAAATGAGTGTACTTTTCTGCGAATGATATTTTTGAAGAAATCATCTATAACAACTTTTGACCTCTCTGTAGATGATTTTGGGGGATTTACAGTTCATTTTTTGTTTCATTTAAAAGTCTGTAGATAGTCGATTTTCCAATCCCTGTCATTTTGGAACACTTTTCCACGATGTCGTCAACACTGTTGGTAGGATTTTGGTGTTTCAATGCATTAAATACATTTAATATAATAATCTTCTCATTCTGAGACAGCGCACATCTTTTCACGCGTTTAGCAGGTACGTAATCTGATAAGCTCGACATTTTACCCAAACAATATTATATCCACTGGCACAATAGTCACTAAACACAAGTCGAACTTTACTGTACTGGACTAGCACGTCTTCGTATATTCAGCTCTAAGACTTGATCTGTCACAATACACTGGCTCCTGCCCTGTACACTCATTACCTGTTAGCATTAGTGTTACCCGATAATTACCTGAAACGAAATATTACCACGGTCATGCACGGTTCTTATCTCGGGGTTTTATTACTCTCTTTCATTTCCAAACACTATAAATGTATAAACTTGGGCAAGTTTAAAAAAATTATCACGTAAATGTTTTATTGATAAAAACTAAGTCAGGACGATATGTTTGGTATTTCCTATTCAAGTTTATTTTCCCACGATTATAAGAATATGGTGCATCATTTCTTAAACAAAGAGCATGATATTTGCATACATAAAATCACATCAAAATTCCGTGGCTATAGCTTTCATCTTTATGCTCGAAGGTTTCCTCAAAGATATCATCCAAGATGTGAAGTATTTTTAAGTGTGGTTCAGCTGGGTAAAAGACTGGTAATTTTCAGCCGAGGCCTTGTCAACATGAGGGAGCCAGCAGACCTAGGCGAATTGCGAATTTCGAGGAGATTTTAAATGCCGTCGAGGAGCAGCCTAGCACAAGCACTAGGACAACTGCAGCGCAATTTATGAATTTTTGCGAGTGATTGCTACATTGGCACCACTTAAACATTACCTTGAACATTTTAGTTATGGATGAGGCAATTCTCGCACGTAATAGTATTCACATTGCAAAATCTGCATGGAATTCGACGAACACACTTTCAACAACGATTTTCAGACAATGTATCGGCTGAAATTGTGAACGGAGTACTTATTGGTTCTTTCATTCTTAAAAATCGGTGTTCGTTATTTACAATCCTTGTGTAATAATTTATCGGTACTCCTCGAAGAAGTTAATCTCAACGTTAGACAACATATGTGGTTTCTTCAAAGTGGTGCTCCACTACATTTTGTGCGACTCCTGCGACAACAATTGGATGTGTTCCGAACTATGGATAAGCCAATATGGTTCAATTGGGTACACCCCTCGATCGCCGGAGCTAAATCTGCTTGACTTTTATTTTTGGGGTGACATAATAACTATGGTGCATATAATCGAACTTAACACTGAACAAGAGTTCCAAAATCGCATATCGCTCTGGGCCATGTCTGTGGGCACATTCATGGATTCGGCGAGCCCAACTGTGTATTGAAAATCACGGAAATAACATCAAACTATGACAAATTAAATGTATTTTCAGTTTTATAAAATTCACATAAAGTTATTATTATTTAAAATAAATTAGTATCTCCATAACTGAGAAACATATTTTTTATAATATAATTTTCTAAGTTTATGCGTATACAGTATGCACCAAAATTATGGAATAAATTCAATAAAAACGAAACAATTATTTTTTGGGAAACATCCTCGAACAGGTGGATTTTTAATTTAAAAAATACATATTTTAGCGTAAAATGCGATTTTCAAATGTCATTTGTTTTCGAGTAATGACGTCATCGATTTTTTTTAAATGGCAACACCATATTTTTTTTCTTGATTCTGAAAGATCGTTTAATTCTCTATCAGACAGTACTAAAATTTTGCCCTGTTACATAGGAAAGTTTTCGAGTAAATGACGATTGAATGTTAGAAAACGTAAATCAATTAAAATAAAGCAAAAACGTTATCAAGTTTAGTTTTTCGAATTGCATAGTTCTTTTATGGATCATATAGGTGAAAATCTTTGCAAAGTGTCATTGCCAAACCGACTTTCTAATAAGTATTGTAAGCGACATAGAAATTATTATTCAATTTAAAGTATTATGGCACATTTAACTGTTACTCAAAGAATTGAAATTTAAATTCTTATCGGATGCGGGAATATGACTAGAACTCAGCAAAAAGTTTGCGATTTATTTAATGAAAATATCCAGATCGCCCTATTAGCCAATCAACAGTCAGTAAGGTAGAGTCTAAATTTAGAGAAACTGGCAATGTTGTAAATATTCCAAAACCTGGACGTCCAAGCATTAATGAAAATCAGAAACAGAACATTTTGATAAGTATGGTGGATAATCCTCATAATTCTCCACGATTGGTTGAATTAAACAGTGACACTAGTCAGAGCACAGTGCTACGTATCTTGAGGAAAGAAAAATATCATCCCTACAAAATTCAACTTGTGCAGGAACTCGATGAAGGTGATCCCGATCGCCGCTTACACTTTTGCGAAATTCTAATGGATTTATGTCAAGGAGATAGAAATTTACACCGGGAAATACTTTTTTCAGATGAGGCCACATTTTGTCTGAATGGTACAGTAAACCATCAAACTTGCAGATATTGGAGTCGGGAAAATCCTCATTGGATGGCAGAGGCACATACCCAACACCCTCAGAAATTAAATGTGTGGGCTGGAATAGTTGACGATAGAATAGTAGGGCCTTTCTTCTTTGAAGGAACCCTTACAGGACAAAGATATTTAGAGTTTCTAGAAAATGACGTTGTTCCAGCCCTTGCAGTAATTTTTCCTAACGATAATGACCCTGACATTCCTGACGATACCATATGGTTTCAGCAAGACGGTGCACCTCCGCACTATGCGCGCCCTGTACGAGATTTATTGGACAACTGTTTTCCTGGGAGGTGGATCGGCAGATGCGGACCGATAGAATGATCTGCAAGATCGCCAGATCTTACACCTCTTGACTATTTTTTATGGGGATACTTGAAGTTAAAAGTGTACATTAATAAACCACGTAATTTAGAAGAACTTCAAAATCGCGTTCGGGACGAAATACACAGAGTTACCCCAGAAATCATTCATAATGTGCAAGAAGAATTTCTTCACAGACTTGCGCATTGTCAAGAAGTTGGTGGATGGCAATTCGAACATTTAATTTAAGTATAAAATTTAATCAATTGTATTTTATTTTACATACCTCAGAATTGTTACTCTTTTATGGATAAAATTTATGTTTTCTAACATTGAATCGTCATTTACTCGAAAACTTTCCTATGTAGGGCAAAATTTTAGTACTGTCTGATAGAGAATTAAACGATCTTTCAGAATCAAGGAAAAAAATATGGTGTTGCCATTTAAAAAAAAATCGATGACGTCATTACTCGAAAACAAATGACATTTGAAAATCGCATTTTACGCTAAAATATGTATTTTTTAAATTAAAAATCGACCTGTTCGAGGATTTTTCCCAAAAAATAATTGTTTCGTTTTTATTGAATTTATTCCATACTTTTTGCGCATACTGTATGTTAAAAATGTATGTGTGGGGCGAACGTTAATATTAACAGAAATACAGGTTACAGTAAAATTTTTTTTTAGTAGAATTTAATAACTTTTACAGTTGCTGATTTATCGATTTCAAATTTAGTGTCGATGGATTTCTGAGAATGCCCCTTTAAAGAAATGCTATAACGTTTTTTTACCTAACATTAGAGCAAAATATACTGTTACGTGCTTGTGGGTGGCGATAAAAGGAATTTAAATTGTGGATAACTAAATCCGGGGGTTTCAGGCTCTCTTCAGCGGTAGGGTTGGCCCTAGCTCAGTGGAGACGGGCATGGGTTGTGATGCTGTAGAAACTTATAAGGCGCCACCCGTTTTACAACCCGGTGGACAGTGTACAAGAGGGCTGAAGAGAGGTGCTGGCTTATTTTTACCTTAACAGTGCAAATAACAAAAAAAACGGGAAAAAGGTACTAAGTGATACTCATAAACCACGGAATTAGCAATGTTTACTAACGCAAAATTAGGGATTCAGTAACCCAACATTTATACGCCCCTCTACGGAACGATATGTAAGTACTTAGTATAAATGATAAAAATATTAATTAAAACCCTTTCTATAGTACTATAGGTCGGTGTACAGTATGTAATATGCTAACGTATATTTTACAATTATTAGGTGGTGTTACGGTGATGAAAATAACGTTATAAATATTAGACAATAAAGTAGAAAACACTAGATAGTAATTTTAGTAAAATTTTTAAATTGGTGTCTCAAATACTCTCGCAAATTAATCTAACATGACGATTTTAATACTAAATCTGAATATATAAGGTGCAAGACGGCAAAATATCTTAAACAAATCTTATCTGGTCATTTTTGAAGAACTGCACTTTCCGATCGGCTCCAAAACGGCAGGCCCTCGGACTATTAGCGTCCTCAATAAGAACTCCTCTGTTTGGAAGAACTAGGGGATGAACGACAAGGTACAGGCCGCCTTAGTGGTCAATTGCGTGTTTGATCTGGTAACACTGAAGAATAGACAGGAAACTCATACAGGCAGGCGACTGACAGGATACAATTAGAGGCCTAAATTAAAATTAAGCGTATAAATATATTGATCAACAAGAAAAAATCATATTGTTAAGCAAAGAGATTTTTAATACCTTGGTTCTTGGGCGGCCTCGTAGGTAACCGTTAAAACTCCTTCGTTTTCCGGAATTTGGGGATAAATCCAACATAAGTTGCTATAATCACCGGCAACACAAATGCCAAATTAATTATCGTCCCAAATTATCACCAATTAACTCCGCATATAGCGTTAATTTATGGCTTCACAGCACTTAAAAAAATGGGTTCGGAAAAATGGACTCGATTCGTTGT
Source organism: Monochamus alternatus (assembly GCA_037114965.1). NCBI lineage: Eukaryota > Metazoa > Arthropoda > Insecta > Coleoptera > Cerambycidae > Monochamus > Monochamus alternatus. The sequence goes on from CM073431.1 coordinate 23,779,446, forward strand.
TCCACGAGCGACCCGCCAAAAGAAATCTCTCCGCAAAAAGTGACCTCTCGTCAATAAAAAGTGCGAATAATTAAATGTATCCAAAATAGATTTCAGTATACAGGGCCGCAATTTTAATATGAACCTTTATGAGTTGACTCATTAGTAAAGCCAGTTCATTAATTGTCTAAATTATGCTACTTTATCACAGTCTATTCATTTATTGTTTACAAAAATAAACCGTAACAACACCCCCCTTTCCTCAAAAAAAAGTTTACAACGTAAACTTTTAACAGGAGTTGAGTTAAAGAACAATAATGAAATTGGAGTTATTCTTCATCCGAGGAGTTACTGAGCGAATTGTCAGGTGGGTGAGATTTTAAATCTTTGGCATGCCATGTCCCTATATTTCGGCCTGTAGAGTCAGATAACTCATATGTCCACGGGGAGAGTACGCGTGAGATAGTAAAAGGACCAGAAAACTTTGATGCCAGCTTAGCGGTAAATTTCTTAGAGGCATCAGACAGAACATAGTTCCGTTTCCATACTGTCTGATTTACTCGAAATTGTTCATTGCGATGTCGTAAATTATAAATTCTTTTAGAGGACTTATAGGCCTCTCCCAGGCATCTCCGTACATCTTTAAAAACATTATTTAACGCATCTGATCTCGCTAAGGGATCATCGTACATAGAGTCTTCGGAACTGTCGTTCACCTTTTGAATAGGTTTTCCGGATAAACGAACTTCACGACCGAAATTTATAAAATTAGGGGTTAAACCAGTAACCTCAGATCGGGAGGATCTAATTGCGGAAGCAACTTTTGGAAGGAAACGATCCCACCGTTGATGTTTATCTTTAACATAGGCTGAAAGCATAGTTTTTACCACTCTATGGACACGTTCGACAGGGTTAGATTGTGGATGATAGTTTGGTGTAAAGAACAGCTTTATGTCATAACTATCTGTCAACAATTTAAAGGCGTTACTATGAAATTGTGGCCCGTTGTCGGAGATAAGAAGTTCTGGAGCACCATAAATGAGAATGACTTGCTCTTCTAACATTCGTGTTATAAGTGAGGTAGTAGCTGAACGCAAAGGGAAAAAGAGAACAAATTTGCTGAAACAATCTAACACAGAGAGAATATAAGTATATCCCGAGCTTGATCGAGGTAGAGGACCCATGAGATCAATGCTCACTAACTGCCACGGTCGGGTAGCGGTCGGTTGTATGCTACGCATCTGTCCGATTGGACGCTTTTGTTCCGGTTTCGTTTGAAGACAAGTGACGCATCTTCGGATATAATTGGCGACATCAACGCGTAACTTAGGCCAATAGTATAGTTCGGAAATACGTGCGACTGTCTTAAAAATTCCGAGATGACCATACTGAGGGGGATCGTGGTGATCCCGTATTATATCTTTACGATACTCTTTTGGTACTACTTGAAGCCACGGAGTGCCGGTTAGTTCGGGATACGGAGGTCTAGACTTTTTGTATAATTGACCGTCTTGGACTATCCAAAGAGGGTAGCGTTGAGCCTTGGTTGAAACTAAATTTACCATATTTAAATACCATTTATCGGCCGTTTGTTGGAACACTTTATTATCGGAACTATGTGCGTGATCTGTGATACTGTCAACCGCGGGAACGGCACGAGAGAGCGCATCGGGGACTGTATGGTCCTTACCGGGGCGATGGACGACATCAAAATTGTATTGCTGTAGGCGGATAGCCCATCTAGCGATCCTACCTACAGGATCTTTGATCGTGTGTAGCCATTTAAGGCTATAGTGGTCCGTAATTACAGTAAATTTAGTACCCTCAATATATGGACGCCATTTTTCCAACGCAAACAGAACCGCAAGGCATTCCTTTTCTGTAGTACTATATTTACGCTCACATTTAGTTAAGGATCGGCTAGCGTAACAAATAACTTTTTCGCCTCCTTCCATATGTTGCGAAAGTACGGCTCCTAGACCATAATCAGAAGCATCCGTTTGAATAACGAATGGGAGGTCAAAATTCGGGCACGCCAATACAGGTGCCGAGACTAAATATTCTTTAATGGTGGTTAAAGCATGATCACAGCCAGAGTCCCATAGAAAAGCTTTATTTTTCCGGGTCAGAGCGGTAAGTGGAGCAACAATAGTTGAGAAATTCGGTACAAATCTCCTATACCACGACGCTAAACCGACAATACGGCGGACTTCCGTGACATTACGTGGTGTAGGGATTCGCAAAATAGACTCGACCTTGTCTGGGTCGACTAACAACCCGAAAGAATTGACTACGTAGCCTAGGTATTTAAGCTCTGACTTGCAAAAATTGCATTTTGAACGATTTACAGTTAAACCAGCTTTGGTGATACGTGCAAAAACTTCGCGTAAGATGTCAACATGTAACTCAAACGTCGGAGTACACACAATGACATCATCTAGGTACACAAAAACATATTTTTCAAGATCGACTCCGATGACGCGATCTATTAACCGTTGCCAGACTGCCGGCGCAGAATGGATACCAAAAGGCATTCGCTTAAATTGGAATAATCCGCGATTCGGTACAGTAAATGCCGTAAGAGGTCGTGATTCTTCTGACACTTTTATTTGCCAGTAGGCAGATTTGATATCTAAAGTAGTAAGATATCGCGCGTCTCGCAATTTATCTAACGTGCTACTCACATAAGGTAGAGGGTAAGCGTCTGGTAAGCTTACTTTATTTAATGCCCGATAATCAACGCAAAACCGCCAGTGCCCATCAGGCTTTTTGATCATCACAATGGGGGAGGACCATGGACTATTTGATGGCTCGATAATGTCCTCTGCAAGCATGCGTTCTAACTCGACATTTACTTCCTTTTGAATAGCAGGAGACAAAGGGTAATAGCGCTGTTTAATTGGCGGGGAGGTAGTACGGATGGTTAATTGTACCAAATCGGTGCAACCGAGTTTATCACCCATTTTATCAAATGCTTCATCTATAACTTCCGATAAAATAGACCGCTGTGCGTCTGTTAAGGAATAAATAGGATGTATAGCCGCGATTTTATCCTCAACAGAATCTGACACTGAGCGAAAGGACCATTCGCCTGCAAACAAATCAGGAATTATACCCATCGAGGCCCAAAAATCAATACCTAATATAAGCTCATGCGGGATAGATGGTACAACGAGAATTTTAATGACTTTAGTACGGTCTTGCAAATTAATTGGGAGATAAACAAAACCGATACTATTACAAACTTGACCGTTGGCCACGCTACACGACCGGATTTCGGTAGAGTTCAATTGGCATAACCCACTTAGAATATTCCACCCTGAAGCACCTACAATGGTTGAAGTACACCCACTATCAAGTAGACCGGAAAACGTTCTGCCAAAGATGGTTACATGTAAATAAGGTCTTTTATCACCCTTGGCGTGTGCGAATACATAATCTAGAATAACCTTATGCTCAGCCGATTTTTCTTCAAAGGCAGGGTCCGGCAGACGGCTTACTGTCGACCTGCTTGTAAGTTTTTTTGACACTTTGGACATTTACTGACTGTCACATTATCAAAGCCGCATTTAAAACAAAAGAGACGACGTGGTTGACCACATTGCCTAAATCGGTGTCCGGTACCTTTGCAATTCCAACACAAAGTGACATTCGGACTTGGACTATTCACTACGGAAATCTGATCCGAAGTTGAACCGACGGGCTGACTAACATTCGAAGTATCTCCAGATACTACTGAAATTGAAGGAAATGAATTTCCCGTTGGTCTCCGGTAGGCGAGTTCTGGTTCTAGTAATTGTCGATAGTTTGTCGGCGGAGGACAAAACTGACGTACGCGCATCTCGGTTTCCTCGACAGATCTACTCACTCTTACGAGTTCGCGAATTGTATTGACAGAGTGTAAAGACAACTGTGTCTGAATATACGGGAGTAAATTTCTCCTAATAAGCTTAATACGAGATTCTTCGGAAGGTTTTTGCGAAAGTCTATTGAAGAGTTGCTCCATGGATGCCACGAAAACTACAACGCGCTCGTGAGCCCCTTGGGTACGTCGTCGTAACTCTTCCCAAACACCATTATCGTAATCGTACGGTTGAAAAGCCTCTCGGAGTTGACTCACTAAATCGTCCCATGAAGAAAAGTGATTAGTTCGATACCAAAGTAGTGCGTCCCGAGTAAATAATTCAGCGGACGATCTTAATAAGTGCGCTTTCGAAATACCACGTGAAATTCTTAATTCTTCGACTCGTTCAAGGAAATTGTTTACACTTGAAACACCATCATATTTCAAATTCCATCTACTAGGGTCGACAAATAATTGACGTGCATCGAATGGCTGATAGTACGAAGGCAAAGTAGTATTGTCATTAACCGACGAAAAATTTAAACCCGCAAATTTGTTCGCTAACGATTCACAAGTTCCAGATACAGCGTCATTTACATTAGAAGTGTCATAATAGTTGGGAAGACGTGACCAATCATTGCTCGGTAGTTGCTGATCATCGGTCCCGTTACGAAAGCGTACTCGTTGTGTAGTTCTATTACGTATTAATTGACTTCCCGAATCAATATCGGAAAAACGCGAGATCTGATCATTAATTGTGTGTCTTGATGGAGATGAAGATGCTTGAGCGATCACGGATGTATTAGCATTAACCGGTTGATCAAGTTGACGATCATCATTATCCCGAATATCACAAATTCTACTCGATGACAATGTTGGATGCGGTTTTACTTGAGAAACATTAACACGGCCATCATTGTTTATATACCGGTTTTCAGCCCCTGACTCTGGAGCGGGATCAATTAGCGGATGATTTGATGGATTTTGAGAATGAATAACTTCGGGTAGCATTATATTCGGTGTGTCCAAAATTGATACTTGTGCTTGATCATGCCGAGATTCTGAACAAATGTTTGTTTGTGAAACCTCGACACAAGGAACTCCATCGTATACTAAATTTAAATCGCCGATCAGTTTGCGTCCCGTTGCAATTAATTCATTACGATGTCTGGTTTTGTCATCAACATTCGGATTGATACGTCCTAACCTAAGTATAACATGCAAAAGTCTCGTGTAGATCCGCTGAAATTCATTCTTCCTGTTTTCGAAATTGAATGCCTTAATTTCTGCTTCTAAACCCGTTAATTTAGACGAACAGATAGATAGTTCATCCTCCGAATCTAAAAGAAAAGTTGTAGGACAAGAAGCCTCGCCTTCGCGTTCTTGGCGTAAAAGACGTCTCAGCGTTGCCCGTTTTTCCTCCACAGTTCTGCTGACTGGGTAACCACGAATCAAAATTTCATATGTAAGTTCAGAGTCTAAAAGTCGATTTACCTCCATAATATCGCGAAAAAAAATTCTACCTACTAATGCAAAAATTTCGTTACCTCACGACAGTATGCAAACCCGACCTAAACTACTAAAAAAAAAGAACCAAAAAAAAAGACTTAACGGTATTCGTAATATCTAACAAAAGTATAACAACCGTTTAAATATCTGTAATTTAATTAAAATATTTGCAATTATGTTACCAATTTATTATAAATACTTAGAAATTGTATTGTAAACAGAAGTTATATACTCACCAGAACTGTAACCTAATAAAGACTATTTTATAGAATATTACTAATCTAACCACTAAACTATCGACGAAAATATAACCTAAAATATTAATAGATTGCTATGCAATAATCATAATTTATTCCAGAATAAATATATACATGTATAATTGCCTTACAGCCGCAACCATTGACTAAGTAAACATAGTTCACCCTGTATGTTATGAACTAAATAAAAAATGCGGATATCTCCAGCAGAATAATTAAGAACGTGAAGAAACTATAATTTAATTTAAAGAATTATATTACTAACTCCTTCTATTGTACACCCTGTATATAGTAGCAACGATATATTGTTCGCCTAAATATTTGATAAGTATTCAGTAAATTTATATAAAAAATTCAAAAGTTTTCAACACAAATGTCATTTCATTACAGCTATATTTATATTGATCACCCTATATGTAGCATAATTTAAACAATCAATTTTTCAATATAAAGAAAGCAATATCAAATGATAAAAATTGATTTTTAAAGAAAATATTTAATATGTATTGATTATGCTCTGTTTTTGGGAGTGACCCTGTATAGTGAAATATAAAATCAAAGGTAATAAATAACAGTTTTAAGTTGTCACTTTTTGTAACGGAAATTTTATTATGTGAACAAATTGTCGATTATTTCAATGCCGTAATTAGATAATATTTTTGTCCACCGTTGTACCACCTTGTATAATTAAATTACTGACTGTTCAGAATATTTACAACGTTTACCATGTGAATCTAATCAAATGTACATTTACAAAAACATTGGCTATATTCACAAAAAATTTACTAAATTTTAGTAGTGTTTAGTATAGGTATCTTAGAATACCTCGTATATTATAGCAACTGTAGTAATTATACAATATTTACAGCATACAAAATGAGAAATTACTTGAATTAACTCAAAATTATTACGAATGCAATTTATTTGCCAAATCAAAAAAAAATTAAAAGATATACACAATACAGTACTCTTAGAAAGTATGTGTTATAACGAACACCCTGTACCATATAACTTTAATCAACAATAAATAATTAACACGGTTGGGCGCCAAATTTGTTACGTGCTTGTGGGTGGCGATAAAAGGAATTTAAATTGTGGATAACTAAATCCGGGGGTTTCAGGCTCTCTTCAGCGGTAGGGTTGGCCCTAGCTCAGTGGAGACGGCATGGGTTGTGATGCTGTAGAAACTTATAAGGCGCCACCCGTTTTACAACCCGGTGGACAGTGTACAAGAGGGCTGAAGAGAGGTGCTGGCTTATTTTTACCTTAACAGTGCAAATAACAAAAAAAACGGGAAAAAGGTACTAAGTGATACTCATAAACCACGGAATTAGCAATGTTTACTAACGCAAAATTAGGGATTCAGTAACCCAACATTTATACGCCCCTCTACGGAACGATATGTAAGTACTTAGTATAAATGATAAAAATATTAATTAAAACCCTTTCTATAGTACTATAGGTCGGTGTACAGTATGTAATATGCTAACGTATATTTTACAATTATTAGGTGGTGTTACGGTGATGAAAATAACGTTATAAATATTAGACAATAAAGTAGAAAACACTAGATAGTAATTTTAGTAAAATTTTTAAATTGGTGTCTCAAATACTCTCGCAAATTAATCTAACATGACGATTTTAATACTAAATCTGAATATATAAGGTGCAAGACGGCAAAATATCTTAAACAAATCTTATCTGGTCATTTTTGAAGAACTGCACTTTCCGATCGGCTCCAAAACGGCAGGCCCTCGGACTATTAGCGTCCTCAATAAGAACTCCTCTGTTTGGAAGAACTAGGGGATGAACGACAAGGTACAGGCCGCCTTAGTGGTCAATTGCGTGTTTGATCTGGTAACACTGAAGAATAGACAGGAAACTCATACAGGCAGGCGACTGACAGGATACAATTAGAGGCCTAAATTAAAATTAAGCGTATAAATATATTGATCAACAAGAAAAAATCATATTGTTAAGCAAAGAGATTTTTAATACCTTGGTTCTTGGGCGGCCTCGTAGGTAACCGTTAAAACTCCTTCGTTTTCCGGAATTTGGGGATAAATCCAACATAAGTTGCTATAATCACCGGCAACACAAATGCCAAATTAATTATCGTCCCAAATTATCACCAATTAACTCCGCATATAGCGTTAATTTATGGCTTCACAGCACTTAAAAAATGGGTTCGGAAAAATGGACTCGATTCGTTGTTCCACGAGCGACCCGCCAAAAGAAATCTCTCCGCAAAAAGTGACCTCTCGTCAATAAAAAGTGCGAATAATTAAATGTATCCAAAATAGATTTCAGTATACAGGGCCGCAATTTTAATATGAACCTTTATGAGTTGACTCATTAGTAAAGCCAGTTCATTAATTGTCTAAATTATGCTACTTTATCACAGTCTATTCATTTATTGTTTACAAAAATAAACCGTAACAATACTAATATGAACTTTTTGAGTGAAAAATGTCATACCTTGTGGAACCCATAATTATACATTTAAAAAATTCAGAACATAAACTATTTTTTATTTTATACAGTTTTTATCAAGTCTGTATGTAACATACATATTAGTTTCATAAATAATTTGCAAATTACAATACAGAACTTTAAGAAATTAATGATACGCCCAACTTTAGAACAAAACACGTATAACAATAATTAATTTTTGACATGATTATCATTTCGTTTACTGACAGATTTTGTTTCATTAATTTTGCTTTAATTATTAACCTATTTATTCAAATAAGATAACTTGTACTTAACGTAGGTTAACTAATAAAAATTGCATAGTAAAATAAAAAATAGTTTGTGTATTGATTTTTTTTAAATGCAAGTATCTTGAAAACGGTTAACGATGGATTTCCAAGTCATGGCATGTTTTCACTGAAAGAGTTTAAACTATTATAATTAAAAAAAATGTACTCTAGTGTTAGATAAAAAAATTTAGCAATTCTATTTACATCAAAAATGCACAATGTTGCGTCCCTGCACAAAAAAATATATATAGATTCTTTTTTTTTAAAAGTTGCTAAATTTAAAATCTTGTTATTGGTAAATGCGACCGAAAAAACCAAAAACAAGATGTAGCGTCCAGTTGATGAGGATATCACAAGACAAATATTTTCCAAAATGCACGAAAAGTTCATTTCCGACTTGATATTTTACAAAAAATCTCAAGGTTATTATCTCTAACAAATAATCTTGACTGAAAATTTCTTAAATATTATAATTTATTAAGATCCTTGTGAAAAACAATATAACAGCAACGTATAGCACGACTTGTCTACATCTATTATCCAATCTGTTTGAATTATATTCCCAACCACATTATCTGTTTCATTAATTTTCAACCTTGTCAATGGTAGTACTACATGGCGACGTTTTCTACCTAACTCCCTTAAATAAAACAGAATAGTACTTTTATGTGCATATTGAAACTGCTTTGAATCTCCTGGAAAAAAAACTATACATGAGGTATATTAATCATGTTCAGATCGGAGGAGCACTGGAAATATTTTCAAAAAGCAAGGCCCCTTAAATATTAAAATTTGAGTAAAAAATATCTATTAAATAATTTTTAAAGTTGACTATGTACTCAATTTCTTTTTAAAATATCTGGAACACTATATATTGTGTTAAAAATATTAAATATTTTTTTTTACTGATGTTAGTAGTGACATTGGTTATACAACTCTTTCTGTATAAGGTGGCATTAGCCATATTAATAAATCTGTTGTTTTGTTGGAATATTCGTTTTGTGTAAAAGTACTCTTTACATATGACATTTTAACACATGACTATTACATATGAAGAATAACAAAAAACGTTACGATAAAAATCATACCCAGTGTTTCCCAGGAATGGTGGGTATGAATGTTGCTTTGATAAACCAAGGAAGACCTAGACAGAGTAGTATGTCGAATGTATTCGACCCAATTGAGTTACTTATACCCATGGAACCATGACCTAAAATCAAAATTATATTTATCTTTATACGAATTCAGATCACAGGGGTAACTTTAATGAGAATCATTTTTCATTTGGTCAAATTATAATGTATGAAAATTTGAAGTTGATAGTTTGATTTCTTTTATTTGCCCACCTTGGAGAACCAAAAATTAAGCAGTATATTAACTCGGTATTAAAAAGACTAATAATATATTTAAAGTACCTACTTAATATGTAGGTAGGTACTTTAGATCAAGAACAAATCCTACATAAGTATGCGAGCAATATAAATTATTATTAAACTGATTTTATATATTTATTATATTTCATGTTTATTTAAAATTTTATTCTTCTCTTAAAATAAATAAAGAAAAAACAACTGACAGCTTTCTGTTTATCGAGACGCCACTATTGCACCCTGTATACGATACCTTGTTTGGAAACGATGACGCTAGAAACTGCTTCTGGAACGCTGGTACCAGCAGCTAAGAACGTAATCCCCATTACAGAATCCGGAATTTTTAACGTATCCCCTGAAAATAAAAAGATACTATAACCATCACCAGACTATAACATAATTTACACTGACCTATAATGGTGATCATCCAGGCAACAACATATGACAGAGAACCAATCCAGATGATGCACATTATGAAAGTTAGAGGAAACCACTTCTTGAAACGGGGCTTTTCACAATCAGGAATGGTGAAGTGGTAAATGAGATATATAGGCCAAGTTAGGATCCATGTAGCCTGAAAGTTGTAAAATTTATACTCATTAAAATCGCATCAGCCTCTTTCTCTAAACGTATCAGACACAGTGATGTTCATAAATCATTAGTCACAACAAATAAAGTTGGAAATAAACCGCTTCGTCACAATTTAACATTAGAACTTAGAAATTAGATGCAACAAAAACAGTTGGGTGACTCTCACTCACACTGGAAAGAACACATGGTAATGATAACATAAGTAGATCTATTCAAGCAAGGGCTGTGCTAGAGGGACTAGTGCTAAACTGAAATGGATTGGGTTTCATATGAATGGCTTTTCTGTAAACGTAATGCAAGGAGTAGGTGAACGAACATTTCTGATAGTTTCAATCTAGTCCCTAATTGATGCTTAAATAAATGTAATATATGAACTTTCTTCTCTTGATAGTATTATTTTTTAGATTTTTAATTTTAATTGATTTAATTTTAGATAATAACCTTGACCCAGTCATTATCTTAGAAAATCGACGGTTCGTTTGTGACACATTATACTGAAACATGAATATTACTGTCTCCATTCAAAATGTTACTTGGAGGTATTCTAACATTTAAATAATGTTATCGCAAACGATGGATTTACTATGCCTGTTAATATAATGTATATTTTATGAGTTTTTGATTGGCATAAATTGAAACCACGTGTTCTAGAACATGCATACTTCTACAGTTAGTTTGTAAAAAGAGTAAGACAAAACTCTATTTGTTTTTGTATTATTCTTATGTTAAGTTCGAAAAAGTTATGTAACACTATAACGTACGTGCTATCATGAGATGTTAGTAAGCCCTAAGCTTTCTACATCTTTCATTTTTTTTTTGTATTAGTCCAGAGTATGTCCCAGGTGACACTGTTATTTAATGACTACATTCTTTAGCTAAATACCAAAACCGAATATAAGAAGGATTTGAAATTTAAACTCTTTACTAATATCTAGTGTATATAATCTTTGCCTCTATTCAATAAAATAGGTAAAAAACTCATGACTATCATTAACCCTACCTGTGTGAACTTCCCTCGACCAGCTGGCCACTTCCACAGCGAATGGGGCTCTTCTTCTTCCACGAAGTTGTTCACTTCCACCTTCTTGTTCATGTCCTCAACCTCCTGAGCGTCGTTAACTGAAATTTTCAGCGAACCGTTCAAATGCGAAGGAGCATTCAATGAGTGTATCTGCCCTTCTATAGATGATACAACGCAGGTCTCGGTATTGTTGTCCTGGTCTTTCTCTATGTTCTTCGACTTGATCGTCTTGTCCTCTGGTAGCCGCAAAGGAAGGTGAGCTTCAATCGTTTCTAAGATCAGGATTGTAATTTGAAATCATACAAATTAACTTATTGTATACAGGAAATTAAACATATTTTCAATAATTCAATTAATGTGGGATTTTTCCCAACTATTTGGAAAACAGCAAATATATTACCTCAACCAAAAATTTCATCTCCTAATAGTTTGAATGACTTAAGACCAATTTCAATATTACCAACATTATCAAAGTTGTTTGAAATACTAATATCAAATCAAATAAAGGACTATTTACACTTAAATTCTATTCTACTGACTACCTAGTCGGGATTTCGTAGAAATCATAGTACACAAACAGCACTTCTTAAATTAGTAAACGACTTTTTTGAAGCTAGAGACAAAAAATTATCGAGTAAATTTTGACCTATTAAGTGCGAAATTAAAATACATCGGTTTCAGTGAAGGAACTTTGCAGTGGGTTAATAGTTTATGTAAAAGATAGATCGCAAAGAGTAGTTTTGGATGATTTAACATGTTCAACTGCAAAAGAGGTTCTCTCAGGAGTACCTCAGTGTGTTGGGTCCGATTTTGTTTTCCCTCTTTGTTTTTGATCTGTCCGCGCATATTTCGCATTCTCATATACATCTTTATGCAGATGACATTCAAATCTACATGTCAACTAGTCTCCAATCTGCGAATCATATCTTGCATCAAATTAATAATGATTTAGAAGCAGTCTCTAAATATACAGATAACCATGGCCTGATGCTGAACCCAAATAAGACAAAAGTAATGGTGATAGGTATAGATCGACATAGTAATTTTATTACCTCGAATTTCTTTCTTAAATTAAATAGCATAGATATACAATGGGTAAATTGTGAAAAAATGTGGGTGTATACATAGATTCTGATTTGAACTTTGAGCGTCAGGTCACATATGTACTTCGTAGTTGTTTTTTTAAGTTGAAAATTTTATATAATTTTAAATTTTCTTTTAATCAAGAAATTAAGTTGAAACTAGTGAAAACCTTCTACCCGCATATTGAATATTGTTCTGGTGTTTATTACAATTTTTTAACTCAACGTAATCAGCAAAAACTGCAGAGAGTTCAAAATGCATGCATGAGATATGTGTTTGATATTTCACCTAGAAGTCACATAACTCCTTATCTTGTTGGAATTGAAGAATTGAATATTAAATTCAGAGTCCAGTACCTATTTAGTGTATTTGTACATAAATCGTTGAAAATAAAGGAGCCATCGTATCTCTATGATATTATATGTAAAAGATCAGATATTCATACAGTCAATATAAGACAGACTACTACCATATTCCTCTACATTCAACAAGGCAGTTTCAGGGATGCTTTTCCTACCTTTTTATATAAACCAAACGATAAATTATATCTCTGAAGATATTTTTTGTTTTAAATCAAAATTAAAATTGGAACTAGTGAATAAACTAAAAGATATTGTTTTACTTCAGTATGTGGGATAAATTTTTACTGTCTTACTTTAACTTATAGAGTGAAATACTATGTACTACTAAAACAAGTTTTGATTATTGTGTGTTTCTACAGTATGCGCCAAAAGTATGGAATAAATTCAATAAAAACGAAACAATTATTTTTTGAGAAAAATACTCAAACAGGTCGATTTTTAATTTAAAAAATACATGTTTTAACGTAAAATGCAAATTTCAAATGTTATTTGTTTTCGAGTAATGACGTCATCGATTTTTTTTTAAATGGCAACACCATATTTTTTCCTTGATTCTGAAAGATCGTTTAATTCTCTATCAGAAAGTACTAAAATTTTGTCCTCTTACATAGGAAAGTTTTCGAGTAAATGACGATTGAATGTTAGAAAACGTAAATTTTATCCATAAAAAAGTAACAATTCTGAGGTATGCAAAATAAAATACAACTGATTAAATTTTATATTTAAATTAAATGTTCGAATTGCCATCCACCAACTTCTTGACAATGCGCAAGTCTGTGAAGAAATTCTTCTTGCACATTATGAATGACTTCTGGGGTAACTGCGTATTTCGTCCCGAATGCGATTTTGAAGTTCTTCTAAATTACATGGTTTATTAATGTACACTTTTGACTTCAAGTTTCCCATAAAAAATAGTCAAAAGGTGTAAGATCTGGCGATCTTGCAGGCCATTCTATCGGTCCGCGTCTGCCGATCCACCTCCCAGGAAAACAGTTGTCCAAAAAATCTCGTACAGGGCGCGCATAGTGCGAAGGTGCACCGTCTTGCTGAAACCATATGGTATCGTCAGGAATGTCAGGGTCATTATCGATAGGAAAAATTACTGCAAGGGCTGGAATAAGGTCATTTTCTAGAAACTCTAAATATCTTTGTCCTGTAAGGGTTCCTTCAAAGAAGAAAGGCCCTACTATTCTGTTGTCAACTATTCCAGCCCACACATTTAATTTCTGAGGGTGTTGGGTATGTGCCTCTGCCATCCAATGAGGATTTTCCCGACTACAATATCTGCAAGTTTGTCGGTTTACTGTACCATTCAGATAAAATGTGGCCTCATCTGAAAAAAGCATTTGCTGGTGTAAATTTCTATTTCCTTGACATATATCAATTAGAATTTCGCAAAAGCGGCGATCGGGATCATCTTCATTGAGTTCCTGCACAAGTTGAATTTTGTAGGGATGATATTTTTCCTTCCTCAAGATACGTAGCACTGTGCTCTGACTAGTGTCATTGTTTAATGCAACCAATCGTGAAGAATTATGACGATTATCCACCATACTTATCAAAATGTTCTGTTTCTAATTTTCATTAATGCTTGGACGTCCAGGTTTTGGAATATTTACAACATTGCCAGTTTCTCTAAATTTAGACCTTACTGACTGTTGATTGGCTGATAGGGCGATCTGGATATTTTTCATTAAATAAATCGCAAACTTCCTGCTGAGTTCTAGTCATATTCCCGCATCCGATAAGAATTAAAATTTCAATTCTTTGAGTAGGTAACAATTAAATGTGTCATAATACTTTAAATTGAATAATAATTTCTATGTCGCTTACAATACTTATTAGAAAGTCGGTGTGACAATGACACTTTGCAAAGATTTTCACCTACGTGATCCATAAAAGAACTATGGAATTCGAAAAACTAAACTTGATAACGTTTAACATTCAATCGTCATTTACTCGAAAAATTTCCTATGTAAGAGGTCAAAATTTTAGTACTGTCTGATAGAGAATTAAACGATCTTTCAGAATCAAGGAAAAAAATATGGTGTTGTCATTTAAAAAAAAAAATCGATGACGTCATTACTCGAAAGCAAATGACATTTGAAAATCGCATTTTACGCTAAAATATGTATTTTTTAAATTAAAAATCGACCTGTTCGAGGATTTTTCCCAAAAAATAATTATTTCGTTTTTATTGAATTTATTCCATACTTTTGGCGCATATTGTATTTGGAAGCTTTTATTATTTATTTTCGTTCTGTGTCTATCTATAATATGTATACGTTAGAAACTAAAGAGCAGGTGGGGTGTAAGATAGCTTAGGCTAACCCTTTCCTATTGTGTGTATGTTTACTATATTTAAGATATAATTGTAGATATATTCATTTTTGTTGTAATTATATATGCACAATAAATTACTTACTTACATACTTACTTACTTAAATGTTTTAGATATAATAAATCTACTATCTACTTACCTTCAGATAGATTTTCAGGTATAGTGCTTTTTGGTGTTCTGTGCTTTCTTTTGTGCCTGAAGCCCCCTATAATAAAGTGTGAATGTATAGAGAAGATGCTTTGTGATTTCGAAGAATAAAAATATATTTTGGCGCACATCCATGTAATCCAAGACATATTATAGAATATATGAAGAAATGTAGGTAACTACTACTGACTTCTTGGATTTTTGTGCTGCTAAACAACTTATAGTTATGCATGACATTTTATTTGAAAGTGTTACCTCTGACAAACCTCTGGATGGACTTGTCAAAGTACATGATGAGGATATAGACTGTGTAGAGTAGAACCAAGCAGAGAGCCTCATACCACTCCACACGCTCGTCGTGGATGATGCAGATGAGAATGGAAACTGTGATCCCATAGGCAAGGCAGTCCCTTGTTAACGGCCACCAGTCTAGAGGGACAACTTTCACACCACACTGTCACAAGAAAGAAATACTGTTAATTAGTTTTATGGATATTAAATCAGAATAAGTAATACTCCACAAATCTGATAAGCAAAGTTTAGATCTCACTATATAACTGTAGGTAGTTAATACGTAAGTTTTAAAATTAATACAATCTTGATTTGGAGATAATTAGAGCTATACTCACCATACCCGCACCGATGCCGCAACAGGCAGCCACGGCAAGGATGTTGAAAACCGCAGAACCAACGATGGTGCCCACGCCGATGTCGCCCTCCGTGATAAACGTGCCTATCACGTTGACGAAGAGCTCGGGGGCGGAAGTGGCCGCCGCCATAAAGGTGGCTCCCGCCACGTCGGCTGACATGTTCAGTGCTGCAATGCAAACAAGTAGTTACGCACTGAATTTCACTCTAAATTCGCACAATTAAGGCTTTGTGGTTTTCCTGATTTGAACCGAAACGTGTAGAAAATTATCGGAGATAATACCATAAGAATTCAGATTTAGGCGAATATTTTTTTATGTTTCTTTTCGAGTACCTACTGTCGTGGCAATTTAACGGCAGCTGTTGTGGAACAGCTGGAGTTAAATTACCTAAAGTAAGTACGAGAAAGTAAACATAAAAAAGTACCAGGCTCAAAATCTGAGCTCGAATGGTATTTGGTAAGACAATTTCATGAATAGAATAATGATAATTAGATCAAAACTTTATTTAAAAGTACAGAAACAACAGGCAATGAATGCGATTATTTTTTTAAAGTGAACAATTATTAAAACACATGCATATTATATACGCCCACCAAATTAATTGTGTGCTATGATTTCTTATCTCGAAGTATTTTTTTGAAAATTCATGTTAGTGATTTTTTTATGGTAAATTTGCCAACGTACTCGTAGCATTGCTCTAAATCTGTTCAAACTCTGAATTATATAAATCTTCATATCTTCAGTAATAACTTTTCTATATAACATCGAAGTTTCTGAAATAGGAAAAAACACTTTTATTCAGTCATGTAGAAGGCGCTTAAATTAAATAAGAAGCGTATAATGGAAAATAAAAGGTTCAAAGTAATCGTAAATATTAGAAAAAATATTTTAATATTTCTATTTAATTTTAAAGCCATGACTCACATAACCGAAATAAATCATTTTATCTGCAATTACCTATAACTAACGTTTATTCACTCTTTGCAACCGTGAACAATTAAAATTTATTCAGTACAGAAATACTATATTACTAGTGAAATAAAGAAATTCACAACAGCAACCAGTGTTCTCGTCCGATTTTCAACGAGATTTTGTTGACGTTTAAAAAGTTCATTTTCTATTAATTACACTCGACTAACTTAAACTTGTGATGTGAATAAAACGCTATGTTGCATTCGTGCTTTTATGTACTTAAAAACTCGAATTAAAACGCTGATTAAAACACCCTTAAAATAAATAACTAATCGGAAAAATTACCTCAAAGGAAATTATAGCACTAAGAACATCTAGGAGAGTCCTCTATGCAAAGAAATTTATCAAATCGCACAGTGAATGAATAAATGAGTGAATTAATGAACAAGTAAACGGATAAATGAATGGATACGCGAATGAATAAATTTATGAATGAAGGAAGGAACGAACGAATGAATGAATGGATGAATGAATGAATAAGTAAATGAATGAAAGAACAAATGAAGAAACAAACCAACAAATATAAAATGAAAATAAAATAATATACAGCATTATCTACGACCAAGTACAAATTTTAAAGAAAAAGGAAAAATAAGAATTATCGAAATCGTCCTTCAACATTTTTTAAAAGTAATTTATAAAGCAGAAACAGTTCTTTTTTCTATAATAAATTAATTTACTTCAACATCACTCAATTCTGATGTAACGACAACCAAAATATCACAGATTATTTTGGACTTTAGCTATGCAGCCATCAATACAACAGTTTGATATGTCTTGGCAGTTGTAATAATGCACCACTGTCGTGTTTATCATGTTATCAAAACTGTCAAATCATCGGCAAAAATGTATTTATTGTTTCGTGGCAAACATATTTTAATATTACAATATAATATTATTTTCCTTTTACGACGTTAGGTATAGTATTTGTTCCAAATAGATATTTTCTATAGTATGCGCCCATATGTATTTTTAATGTACTTTCACTTCAATAAAATGAATTATTGTAGTAGCAACAATTTGAAAGGAAATAATATAAATTCTGCAGCGAAACCATATTAAACTCTAATTGATCTCCGATTTGGGCAGTTAGGAAACCAGCAATAATTTGTTCTCATAATTGAAACCGTTTTGAAACTCTTTGTGTTCACATTTATCATTTTCTGTAGTTTTTAGTGCCTATTTTTTCGATTTTAAACGTTTTTTATTAACTAAATAAAAAAATTGTATCGAGTACAAATATTTTTCTATAATAGAGTGCGCCGGTTTGTTTTTCTAGGATATCAGATTTTATAATTAATGACTGACAGTTTGGAACAAAAAATGAATATAAAATCCTGCAGCTAACCGGACTAACTATTACCATTCAGATATTACATATTATTTAAGTTCATTTTCGTCGTTTCTACAACTGAAAATGCTGTAAAAAACGACAGCGTGGTAGTTGACAGATCTAAGATATAAGCTATTATATTTTGGATGTTGCTCATCATAGGCGCCAGTTTTCCGGAGGAAAAGAGGGTTTTGCCCCATGTTTTAAACATCAAGCTATACGAAATAATTTGTTTATTGCCTTCCTGTGCACGTGGTTAAAATTTTTATACTTAGTCATAGTTAACACTGTATATTAGGTATTGTTAGATATTAATACATTTTTATATTGTCTTTTAGTCCCTAAGCATGCAGTTAAAATGTTTGTACTTATAGTCGAGGCAATAAACTAGTAAAAAGTCCAAATGTTCTAAAACAAGTTGTGGTGGACGGATCGGAATGCGGTTTTCTACATTCTCTTCCAAAAATTATTTGTAAAAAATGTGGCGACATGGAATTTCTGACAAATCGGAAATTGCATTGCTGCAGCCAAAAATGCATTCAAAAAATGCATTATTTGAGAGGCCTCTTGGAAGATATCAAAATTACCAAGTTTTGACATCTTCCTAGAGGGTGTTTTGGCACTCTTCTCAGGAAAATTCTCGGAGATGACGTCCGCGTCGAGGTTCCGGTGCACCAGGTGCCCGTGGGGTGTTCGCCGATGCCAGATTTGGATTCAGCGAATCAAAAAAACCCCGGGCGCCGAGTTTCTCTCCTTTTCCGCGTGATTTATGGGAGAGTCCCACGGAGATGACGTTCATCGGCGGTCCTGAGTTCCAGGTGTTCGGGGGGGTTAATTTGAACATCATATTGGTGATCAGCGACCTCGAAAACCTCCGAGTACCCGATCTGGGCCAGTTCTGACACTTATTTAGCTAGTTTTGACATTTTCCAAGAGGCCTCTCAAATAATGTATTTTTTTAATGCATTTTTGGCTGAAGCAATTCAATTTCCGATTTGTCAGAAATTCCATGTCACCACATTTTTTACAAGTAATTTTTGGAAGAGAATGCAGAAAACCGCATTCCGATCCGTCCACCACAACTAGCTTTAGAACTTTTTTAGTTCATTGCCTCGACTATTAGTGACAACCTGTATAAGAGATGTGACTTATTTATATGTAAGAATGAATCATTTCAAGATCACCTTGTACATACATATAAAAGCAATTTCTTAATATTTATCGACGGCAATGTATAAAAATGATAAATGTTAGCTTTTATGCGGTGGCGAATATCGTCGGCACCTCTTTGGGTCGGCGACACGGAGATCTGGGCCACCTGTTTGCCGGGGTTATCCTGAAAAATGGGAAAGCGATGACGCATGAGAACTTGTACTTACCGTGACATATTTTATCGACGGCCGGCACAAAGAATTTATCACAGACTACGGCCAACGCCACGAAGAGGTAAAGGGAGATGAGGATGTGCACGATGACGGCGCCTCTTTGCCTCTCTTCCTCCGAGAACAGGTCCTTGGGGAAGTCGTCTATCGCAGGGGGTGTGCAATTAAGTCCTGCAAGTCATGTCTAAGTTTTAATTACGAGAAATTGGTAGGGGTCATAGTTTAAATATACAGGGTGTTGGGTGTAAAATATTTCAGGAGGCAATAGTATGACCCAAAATAAGCAGAAAAGTCTTAAAAAAACATGGGTCCGCAAAGTAACGGTTGCGGAGATATGGACCACTATTCGTTTTTCAAACGTTTTATTTTATTAGGAATACACAGACAAAGGAAGCTTTTAACAAACAAAAAACAAAGTTACAGAAGATATTCAAAGTGCCCTCCGTCCATTTCCAAGCAGGCACAACATCTTCGTCTCAACGATATTCGAACTCTTTCAAAAACACCCGCCTTGGTTTGGATTTCTTGACACTTTTGATTAATCCGTAGCTGCAGCTCTTCCAGGCTATTTACAAGAGTACCATACACTAATGTCTTCAAATATCCCCAAACAAAGAAATCTAGAGGGTTCAGATCAGGCGATCTTGGAGGCCATAAAACAGGTCCGGCTCTTCATACCCATCTATGTGGAAAAGTTTGGTGTAAATGCTCTCTAACGGCCATGGAAAAATGAGCTGCAGCACCATCATGCTGGAACCACATTTGTTGCTTCTGATTCAAAGGAATGTCTTCCAAAAACTCATACAGTGTGTTCTGCAGAAAGTTGAGGTAAGCAGCGCCTGTTAATCGGTTTGGTAAAACAACAGGACCTAGAAACCTGTCACCTACAATACCCATCCAAATGTTTAATGAAAAACGTGCTTGATGTCCAGAGTCTATTAGAGCATGAGGATTTTCGTCGGCCCAAATATGAGTATTGTGAAAATTAAACACTCCATTTCTTGTGAACCCGGCCTCATCAGTAAAAAGAATGTTTGCAAGAAAACGAGGGTCTTCAGCATCATGACGTAGAAACCAGCGGCAAAAAACTAAACGTACTTGATGATCATTTATTGGATTTAAGGCCTGTACTCGTTGCACATGGTATGGATAAAGCAGTTGCTCGTGAAGGATTCTCCAAACAAAAGGGCCACTAATTCCTACCTCGGCTGATATTCTCTCGTACTGGATTCTGCTCTACCAGCGCTAGAATATCTTCTGCTCTAGGAGTAGATACCGACCTTGGTCTTCAGGATAAATGGCACTGTTTGCTCAAGGAACCGGTATCACGCAATCTTTGGTGAATTCTTCCAAACATACGTTGTGAAGGAATCTGGCGATTTGGATAAGCGTCAACATAAAGACGTCGCGCTTCGGTGGCGTTCTCATTAGCACGACCATACATGAAATGCATGTCTGTTAATTCTGCGTTAGAGTAACCACCCATAGCGAATGAAAACTTGTGCACTTTGACAACTGTCAAATATGTACTGTTTATTTCACTAAACATCAACTAACTATTATAACAAAATACACGACGTTTTTGCAAAATAAAAAGGGGCTAAAAAACATAAAACATTCCATATCTCCGCAACCGTTACTTTGCGGACCCATGTTTATTGAGACTTTTCTGCTTATTTTGGTCGCGTCATTTTTTTGATGTGGTCGAATATGCCGCCGTAAATCACGCGACAGAAAAACTAGGCATTAGATTATCAACCAATTCTAAATGTATGTTTTTAAATGTAGCAAGTAGCAAAAATTAAACCACAGATTCCTTAGGTGCAAAAAAATCGATTTAACCTAATATACCTATATTCCAAGTCGCATAATAAAAAAGATACAGGGTGTCAAAGTTAAAATTTTATTTTCGGTATTTGTAAATAACTTCATAAGAAATCTAAATATTTGAATAAAATTTGTAAATCGGGGGTTTTTGCGGGCGATAAATTCAAATTTGTTTCTAACGTTTCGTTTTTCTATATACAAGGTGTGAAAGGTTAGGGTTCCCAAACATGTAGAGATAAATTAATAAAATTTTGCACAATCCCATAACTTATCATAAGCTCTTTTGAAAATCTAAAAAGAAATTAACACAGTTTGTTCAGGGGCGGGTATTGTTTCAAATATATTCAAATTTTTTTGTGCCTATTTTTTTTGTAATTTCTTAGTAAAAATGAGAACTCAAGTTTTTTACATAAAAGAGGACTATTGTTGAAATTCGATGTAGGCAACAGTTTTCGAGAAAAATGGACTTTTCATTAAAAATATATCGGATTTGAAACATAGTTGAATTTTAATTAAAAAAAGAAACAATTGTGACATTTCCATACATGTAAGCGTTGATAAGCAGATCGTGCGTGTTTTATATTACCATAAAGTTACAATCGATAAACAATTTTTATGCAAAATGATATATATGTGTATTGTAAACACTTGAAAAACTTACAAGCAAACTTAGAAAATCATTCATTATCGGCACATTAGACATATGCCTCTTCCGAGCTTGTTACCTCTTCTCAGTACGTGACATAAACTAGTTCTGAAAAGATATTTATTGTTTTTGTTTCTATTTGCAGGACTACTTTGATAAAGTGCATCTGCAGTTTAAATCACAATAAATCATTTAAATGCAAATATTTTGAAATCGACAATTCCTATCGACATTAACAAGGTATAGCTTTTTGACGTAAACTTGATGTATTAGAAAAATGAAATACAGTGGATAGCAAAAAAATTGTGAACTATAAAAGGTTCAATGAGGTATTATGAATCGACAACTCTGTAGAAACTTAGTAATCTAAATTCTAATACTAATAAAATGGCAAGTTTGACATAAACTTGTTTTGAAAGCGTTTTTCATTGTAGGAGTGGCGCCCTCTACAATATATGCCAAAATTATGAGAAAATTTCAATTCCTCATGTCAAAAGAAAACGGAATACCACATTTCGTTTAAATACATCAATTACCTCGAAGGTTATTTTAAAAAATTGAAAATAAAATTTAAATTTTGACACCCTGTAACTTCAACTGTAACAACTTTTGGACTAAGATAAGAATGGTTAGATCACATTATTTTGGTATCACCAATCACTTATTTGTAACTTCAATAAAAATCCGTTTGGAAGTTACAATTCAACTTCATTTTTATTAGACTTCAGTAATGAAGTATCATTTTAATTAGAATTCAACAAAAATTCATGTAGAATAAAGCATATCGATATCATGCATGACATCGATATAGTTAAAATTCAAATAAAATTTGACTGAAAATTCAAGTGCAGTGTAATGTAATTGTAATTCAAACAAAATTTTAAACATTTACAATTAAAACTGTAATACATTCACGGTGTTCTAAAAACATGGTCATACATGATATAATACCATTATTGAGGTATAAACAGTTGAAATTCCTTAGTCCAACGATGATGTTTCATGTAAAAGTTAAAGGATGTTTAAGACTTTTTTTAATCTAAATAACTAATATAAGTTATATTATTTAAATTAGATACATTTATAACCGTATGGAAAGCTATAAGAGTCGTCCTCAAATTCTCAGTTTGTCTCTTCTAATTCCTTTTAAAATTGCTAGATGTTGAGCAAACAGAGACGATTCAATTTATTGGCTCCTAAAAAATAACATCTGAAGATGCCAAATTAACTAAACATCTGAGAAACGACATGATTTTAACGACTACATTTAGATATATATATATGAACTTCTTTCCTTTGTATAACTGAGCTTAAGAACATGGATTCGCGTAAACCGCTGTGTGACGTCACTACCTCCGATAGTGTGCCGGGTTGCACTCGCTACCGTTTACTTACATTTAGAAGAAATACGATGTCGTTAGGTATGCGATTTTTCAATTATGGATAATTCAGATATTGAAGGTATTATTAGAGACATCAAAATAAAACAATAAAACTTTAGATATTGTATTATACCGAAATGTCTCAGTACAACGATAAAATGCATAGATAAATTATTTATTAGTTTATCTTGGAATCCCAAATACACGAAACTTGTGGTAAAAATCAATAAAGCGCAACATATTTTCTCGATACAAAACAAGTAAATATGTGTTGCATAATAAGATTTATGTCAGCTTTATAGTTATTGTATGAAATAAGTTTTTTCAGTTTGAAGAGACTTGTAAATAACTTAACTGCTATTAACGATTTCATTTTAGAATTTACTGTTGGAATTTTACACTTCTCATTTTAGCACTTACAAATGGTGATTTGTATTAAAATAATCCATTATTGTAAATAAATCTACCATCGTATCGGTAGATTAAACGAATATGCTTTTAAATAGCATGTAAATTTTATAGGTGGTTAGCTTTCGCAAATCTGTTTTAATGTAGCAGAGAAAGATTCTTCTTCGAGACGGACGAATACTGACAATCTGCAGGAGGCAATGACGTCACCCCTCACGATCCGGGGCGAGTCAGTTTGACCTCGTATATTTCAGAACGACTTTAAATTTTCTGGGTTGACCATATATCATAAATGCTTCACAAAAAATAAGCAAACAGTGTAATTTGAGGTGTGACTAAATAATAATCATGATAATATCTCTACCCTCTCACTCTAATCTATGACGCAGACTTGTGCGGGAAAGGAGGTGTATTATTATTAAACAGGCGTTGGTAGGTCCTAACCACCATTCAGTGCAGGAATGATGGAAACTTGGAAAACCTCATTAATTAGGGTGATGGTCAAACGCCGACCGCTGCCAATTCTTCTCATAGACCCAAGCCAACATTCTTTCATCCTACCACACCCGCAGAGAGGATGCTAATTCTTTAAGCAAGTATAGCTGATCTACAGGTCTACCGGCCGCAGCAAATGACCCTATTTAGATGATTCAATCATCTTTCTTAAAAAGTTTATAGCAAAAAAAGGTATTTTCAAAAAGACGGAGTGACACATACGATTACAACATAAAGATTTTTAACCTAACACGTATACTACTTTTGAATGAGTGAATCGGTGGACTACTAACAAGAATTTTGGGAGACATCAATGATTAGACCATGCCAATACGTTTTAATATTATTTTTTGTCTAAGCACAAGAGGTTAAGCATCTAATAAAAATATAATACTGACATAGACTGGAAATCTTTATGTTGCGGCGAGTGTAAGCATGTAACACTATATGTGAATGACAGAATGGAATATTACATCGCCCTTCAGCTACTAACAAAAAATGTGAAGAGTAAAACTTTGTCATTTTTAAACGAAACAATTTTAGAAATCTGTGGCTACTGTAGAACTATTGCTTTCTAAGGTATCCTATAATTTTGGCTTAAATTAATATAGTAGTAATATGCAACTGAAAGCATAAGCAGTGGTTCGTTTTGCAAGGTAACAAAATGGGAGTGTCGCACAAACTTGTATTATAATCGCTTAATGTGCACCGTTTTTGCCCAACAATGACGTGCCTTGCACGAGCTACATCATTGTGATAAATGAATAATTGAATTAGGTACAGAAAATCACGTAGGTACAAATGTTAGCGTATAAAGTTATTCTAATGAAAATACTATAAACTTTCAGTCCTTTGTGAAAAGGTTGCTGCTGCAACGAAGTTTAACTAACCTTTATTTAAATGCTCTGCGAAACTTAACGATTTTTGAGAGAAAAGTTTTCAAAGATTACTTTAGGAATAAACCAATTTATACAATTATTGTCATTGTTTTAATTAATACCATATTTTTTTTACTGTATTAGAAAGGTTTTAATCTAATATATATTAAATCTCCTACAATTCCTATCAACTCTCGTTGGGGCTTTAGTCCACAGAGTAGTTAGTTTCACACAATATTGTTAATACCTAAATATATATATATAACGTTTATACTTCAGCATAAAAATATACAGGGTGGCCTACTTTTTTGTAGTAGGACTTTAACAGCCGGTAGGGAATCGTATTTTAAGAAGAGTTTATATCAATATAAGTCCGCAAAAGCTTCGATACGGACCTACAGGGTGCATCAAACCCATTCTTTCTGACTCACTCTGTATATAACGTTCTGAAAAAATGATTTGTTTGAAAACAATAATAGAAAATGTAAGAATATGCAACTTTTTTTCAAAACCTGTGATCTAATATGTTATATTTGTACTTATATCCCTACTGCTTAAATGATTTTCGGTTCGAATTTTCTTCAAGTTTCCAAAAACTTAACTACCAGAAGCTCTTCTACATTAAGTATGAGTATATCTGCATGTTCACTAAATGTATATTATGCCATTATAACAACTAAAATTGAAGAGAAATAATTTATTGTAAAATGACAACTTACATGACATCATCCTACTTGAAAAATGAAAAGTTATGGACTTTATATTCCATAACATTTATATCCCTACCTTTGAAATTTATGGAATGAATTTTAATTTACAATTTTTAATAAATTATAATCGTGATATATTCATACATTAATCTACTAGTGATCTGATACATTTTTGTAATATATAAAATATAAGTATCTGTAAGTATAATATATTATTGAAACGCTCAGTAGACGGTTTTTTCAATAGCGTAAAAATATGTGGGGTGTTCCATTAAAAAAAACAAAACAAAAGTTAGGCCTTCCTACATCTCGGAAATGCGATATTCAATTACCTGATATATGCTTTAAAAAATATTTAAAAGTACTTACTTACCAAACACTTTTATTCGCATCTCGAATAATAACGGAGAAAAAAAGACGGGACAATTTTCACGTGACCACTCTTTTAAGGAAACCAATTATTTAGGAGTAACAATAACTGATAAAGGGGAGGAAAAAAATAAATACAAGAAAGAATAACAAAGGGAACAAAATGTCTAGGTAGTTTACATCATGTGTTAAGGTCAAAAAACGTTTCGAGAAATGCTAAGAAGAGAATATACAAGACAATAATTAGACCATTAGTTACATACGGAAGTGAAATTTAGAAGATGAATGTAATACAAGAAACATCATTCGAAGTATTTGAGAGGAAAGTTCTGAGCAAAATATATGGGGGAAGAAAAGAGGGAGATGTGTGGCGAAGGAGAACAAACGCTGAAGTGATGGAAATGTATGGGGAACCATCGGTAATAAATATCATTAGAACACAAATAATGAGATGGCTGGGACATGCAGAGAAATTAGAAGAAGAGAGGCCTACGAAACAAGTACTGACAGGAGGAATAACAGGAGGGAGAGGAAGAGGAAGAACACGAACCAAATGGATACAAGCAGTGGAGAAAGACTTAGAAGCAATGGGAATAAGAGACTGGAGGAGAAAAATAAGAAATAAAATACATTGGAAATATGCAACCAAGCCATGGCTCGTAGCGCTGAATTTATGTACAGGGTGTACCTAAAAGTTTGGGACAGCGTTTCGCCACATAAAGTATTGCTGAAAATAAGTCGATTAAACTAAACTTGCCTTAGTCCAAAAGTTGATAATCACGGAGTTACAGGGTGTCAAAGATTAAAAAATAAATCGGGGTTTCTTTAATAACTTTCGACTATTTCACGTTAATTTCACGAAATTTTGTATCCAGGGGTTTCTTGGGATGATAAGTTCAATTTTATTGTCCATTTTGGTATATCTTCTAGAGGGCGCCACCGGCGACAATTTCAAATCATTTAAACGGTTACAACGTCTTTGTTCCAACGTGTATATTATTTTTGACTAGAAAAATGTCTTCCCCAGTCTTTTTCAGCTAAGAAAGGTTACTTTATTGAAGTCGCTTGGAGCAACGGTTTCCGAGAAAGACACGTCTAAAGCTGATGACTTATTATTTATCTACAAAATAAATTCAAAATTATTCATTTATCCTCAACCAATACTGGTAATTTTTCTTGAAGAAAGTGCAAATAGCTTTCTTTAATTAAACAAGAGGACCTATTAGATTTGATTCTATTATACATGTTTGTCAACTCTTCAGCTTTACAAAAACATTGATATCTCTAATTTTCCGAAACTTCTAAGCTTTTTGAAGACTAAGGCTAAACATCACAAGATAAAAATAAAAAACTCTTGAACGCAATGATATTAACAAGAATTTGGAAGAGGCATTTGATGGTGAATTTTTGCTCATCAAAACAGTTTTAATTATGGGAATTGCGAAAGCTTGCAGATATGATTAACTGAGTAATTTCAGTGTGAAAAATGTTCAAGACAAGGATTCCTATTGGTATGAAATTATACCTGATATAAGACCAAGGAATCTCGTTGTTTCACAATGGTGCAGGAAGGATATATAAACAATCCTCTAGAATTAAGCAAAAAATACATATCTTTAAGACCAAAAAATACCACTCATAAAAGATTTCAATACGTTGGATAAACACTTTGTCAAAAATTGTATTTGGGCCTACAACACCCTGAGTTATACATTGTTTGAGGAAATCATCCGCTACGTTACTGACAAATGCAGGGGCAAACATCGCAGCATTGAAACGACATGAAGGATGGAGGTGTGTAACGGTCGCGGAGGGATATCTAGAAGAATCCATCAACAATAAAATTGAGATTGCAAAAAAATCCAGGGTGCTGAAAGTGGTTCAAAACGAACTGATGTAATTACAGAGCCCAGTTCAAGTACTGTAAGCATACAAGGTATAAATTTAAAAATAAAGCTTGAGTGTTTCTAGAATAGAAGGCATGACTTATAACTCATGTGTTGTGACTTATGTCACGTGTGTGTTATTCTTCCCTTTTTATATATGAATGGATGAGAATAATGACTGTATAAGAAGTGGCTGTTGGATAAAAAATATTCAAAAGTTCCTACAATTTTCATTAAATGTTTTATTTTAATGTTTGAAAATTATGATAAGATTCACCTAGACTAATTCGAGAGCAGAAATTTTAATTATTTTATTGTATGTTATACTCTAGTTTCATATAAGAGCTCCGAAATTGCTTGAGTGTTTCTAGAAAAAAGACGTGACTTATAACACACATAACACACACTAGTGTGATATAACTTATATGCCACGTGTGTGTTATTCTTCCCTTTTTGTGACTGTATGCATGCTAATACTGACTGTATAAGGAGTAACTGTTGGATAAAGAATATTTAAAAGTTTCTACAATTTTCATTCTTTCACCTTTTTTCGAATCTCGAATAATAACGGATGAAAAAAAGACGGGGTAATTTTTTCAAGACAACCTTATACATAGGTAGGGAAAATGTTTTATTTTAATGTCTGAAAATTATAATAAAATTCACCTAGATTAATTCGAGGACAGAAATTTTTAAAAAATTATTTTATACGATATCAGACCTCTGAGATTGCGTTCATTTACTCTCAGAAGATTCAAATCAAATCTCTTTCATTTCTATATTTCTAAGTCCAACAATATCCATACACTATTTCTCCAAAGTCCCTGAAACCGCTATGAAACATTGTTTCCTCACACGAACCAATAAAGAGCGGTACCAACGCTCTTAGTCGGGCCACGCTTGCGACTCTCTAGTGTTGTGACCTCTCAATGGAGTTGAACTTGCACTTAAGCAGTCAAACGTCGAATTGAATTAGCCGATGATGTATTGTACGTACGTTTAATGAATTAAACGCGCTGCATGCCACAGCGACATCCAGCAAAAAGTGCGATGAGATCTTTTCATCGGTATATACACGACAAAGATATACTGGGTGTATCAGCTTTTATTGAGCACGCTATGTATACGTATGTTTCTAAAAGCATTGAATTCAAACTTTGATATTATTATATAACGCCAACATTATTTGCAGAAAACAGCATATTGTTACAATTAAATTGCAATACTTGAATATTACGAATATGGCGGTTAACGGATGCCTAAATTATTATGTCACTTACGTTAATTATAATATATAGCTAATAATCTAATGGCGAATATGAATTAATCACGATACTCGAATTGCATATACCTCACTATCTAGATAGTATATAGAACAACTTAAAAATTAATGTTAAAGCTTTTTGGTCTTGTGTTAATTCGAAGAAACCTGTCAGCGAGATATATCTAATAACATGTTTCTGAAAACCCTTAAGATATTGTTAACTGTTTCTCCAAATTTTTTGAAGATTCTTTTTTTGTTCCGACCCGCACTAATTTTCCTTCTAATGTTACACAAGAGTATTGTTCAGGTAGTTATTTCCATTGCGAGAACTTTGAATTTCACTAAGTTTTACCTGCTTTAAAGAGGCTAAAGACAAAATTAACCAGGGATTCTGATGGGGTACCAGCTTTTATTAAAAGGGATTGTGCTTATTCTTTTGCCGTACCTCTCACAAAAAAATTTAATATTTCTTTACTGTCTGGTGTTCTTCCTGATTTATGAAAGACCTCTCGTATCAGTCCGATATATAAAAAGGGAGATAAATCTAACGTTGAAAATTATAGACCCATCACTATAATTAGAAATTTTGCCAAAATGTTGGAATTAGCTTTACGTAGTGTATTTCAGGTACGTTTAGAAAATCGAATTACTATTTACCAACATGGATTTATTCACGGTATGTCCATGGTAATAAATTAAGTTCACATCACCCAATTCTTAGCTGAAAATTTAGATGCCAACGTTCAAGTTGATGTTTTTATACAAAATTTTCGAAAGTCTCCGAGAAGCTTGATTATGGTATTTTACTGAAAAAACTTCAACAGATTTGATTGTCTTCCCCACTGTTAACTTTCTTCTATAGTTATTTAAACAACAGAAAACAATTTGTTGAGAACCATGGAGTTAGGTCTGTCGAAATTCAAGCTGTTTTTGGCGTACCTCAAGGCTCTATTCTTGGGCCTATTCTCTTTGCTTTATTTATTAATGACATTGTAAAATATTTGAGCGTTAACATCTTGCTGTGACGCCAAATTTTTTTTGCCGCATTCCATATTAAATTACAGAAAAATCTTTCAAAAATTAAAAAATGGTGTGATTGAAATAAAATTTCCCTTAATGGCAAAAAATGTAGTGTGGTCTCTTATAACAGAAAAAAGAATCCTATTTTATACGCATACAGTATAGATGGTATCACATTAGATCGTCCTGAGTATGTCAAAGACTTTACTTTTGACAGAAAATTAACTTTTAATTTCCATATTGAATCAGTTATTCAAGCATCCTACAGAAATTTGGAAATCGTTATGAGAAACTCCAAGGGCTTCACTGATATTAATATACTGTTTTTGCTTTTTAATACCTTCATAAGATCTAAGTTAGAATATGACTTGATCTGGAACCATGGATATGATACATATAAAGATTCATTGGAAAATATTCATAGGCGTTTTTTAAAATATGTATTTTACACAGTTGATGGATTTTATCTTAACATCGACATTCGTCAGAATATATTATTTTCTGCAGAATGTCTTGAAGTACGTAGGCAAAAACAAACTATATCATTTATCTTCAAAATTTTGAAAAACTATATAGATTATCCTCCAATATTAGAAAATCTAACGTTTTACTTGCCACGTACTTCCTCTAGATATAAGAAGACGTTCTATTTGCCCGCTTCGAGAACTAATATCTTAAAGTTTTTTCCGCTGCATTTCAGCTGTCATACTTGTAATGATTTGTAAAGCAAAATTGATTTATTTTGTACAACTTCAAATAAAAAAATATTAGAATTGTTTAGAATATAGAATTTTACATTCAATTTCAGATACATATATTATTTTTTTGTAATTTGTGTGTTGTGTTTATGTACTGTTGTAATTTCCATACTGTAATTGGTCATTGACTATTGGATGGTGTAATTCTAAAATAATAAAATAAAATAAAATAAAATTACTCGAGAGACCCAAAAATTTAAAAATTTACAAAACCCTGTATATTTTTAAATATTGGAAATAAGTTGATCGGCACTTCCGGTGTAATTGGAAGTTGCCAAGTTTCTAAAATATGTTTTTAAATAATGCATATGATACTAAAGGCAATATCAAAGTTTGAATTAAATGCTTTTAGAAACACTGCGTATGTGATGTGCTCAATAAAAGCTGGGACACCCCGTATAGCACGTTTATTAATCACGTCGAAAGCATACAGTTTTAGATAAAAAAAATACTTGGACAAGTTGATCATTATTGGTCCAAATCAAATTTGTACTTATTTTTCATATTCTACTGTTTCTACTATTTATCGTTTATCCATAGTTATAATATATTTAATACATATTTTTACATGTTCAGTTTTACCAAATAAAATATTTGCGTGTTTTTATGCAAAAATTACAAAATGCAACTGAAACTGTCAAAATTGAGAAATTTTCTTTATGCAGGGTGTATAGAGACAGTGGTTAAAAATGATAGGGTATACAAAGGAAGTCTAAATAATATCAGTACTTCATATACATGTTTATCTATCTGGCTCCTTACGGATATACATGGCTTGTCATAAATTTCTAATCGCCAACCTCAAAATTTGGATGATATTAGTAAATCATACAAAATACAATATTCATTATTGAAATTGGAATTTGACATGCTTCATTATACAGCTACGCCCGAAATTAAATCTTAAAATTTATGCAATTTTGACGGTGTAGATTTTTTAAAACATTATATGCAAATGCCGAAAGTAAAATTTTAATTTTGACATCCTGTATCTTTTCGTCAATTTTTAAACTAAAGTAAGTTTGATTATACCGCATTATTTTGTCGTCAGGAATTGATCTATGTTGCATTAATTTCGTGACATAAGGGTATTCTTAATATTTTGGCTTAAATTCTTACTAGGTGGTCTGCGTCTCATTACTTGAACACTCTGCATTGAAAAGAAATAGCAAAGATGACCTAAATCTGTTTACATTCAGCCAATAAGAATTATCTGACCTAAATCTGTTTACATTCAGCCTCTGAATTATCCATATTGTCTTCGGACATGTTGTATGATGCTCAAAGCAACTGTCAGGAATCAAAAACCTAAAATTAGTAATGATCACTAATGCCAGTACAAGCCAATTATCCGCTTCCTCGGTTTATTTGTAAGCTTTCATCATCTTCGTACGGCGGATACTACGAATGTATACCTTAATTGTTAGACAGCAGAGAATGAGATTGTTTCAATTCGTACTGAGTCACGTTTTCACTTAACAACTAAATTATTAAGATTACTAACAAAGAGTATATATATATTACAATTGAGTATAATCGGCGTCTGTGCTGAAGGATTTAAGCCCGTTTTAATGTACGAGAGGAGACCTACTTTTCTCGAAGGCGCAAGAAAAAAATAACTCGATAAAACTTTCTATTTTATTGGAAAGTTTCCGGAAAACGTAAAGTTTTTCGACGTTGATACATCGCGATAATAAAAGGCAATTTCCTCTTTACATAGGGGTAAAAATCATATCGCCCAGAGCGGGGCATGAATACAGGAGAAGTATTCAATGTATGGATACTAAGTACTATGTTAAAATAAGTATTCAGGATTACATGATTCCTGAAAACAACATTCAAAGAGTACCTGAATCCTGAATACTTGAATTCGAATAATCATATTACATACAGGGTGTTTCATTGGAAAATGTACAAATGTGTTAACAATGAATATATAATATCTAAGAGGTGTCAAAAAATCTATTGTTGACGGATCATATTGTACCGAGATACAAGGTGTTTTACCGATTTTGGCTATTTCTTTAACTTGCCATAAAAGACGAATCATTCTGTATTCACTGAATCCGCTATAAATGAAACAGAAATGCAGGTCTGAGCATATATATATTTTTATTTTATATATTTATTTTTTTACTCGCAGAAACAACACCCTGTATGTAGGACTTTGAAAAATCTGTTCAGGTATTTGAGTGGAGCAGAAATAGTAGAATTAGATAATTGAAATTATCAGTCGAAAGCAACTGATCGAGCGAATAGCAATAGAAATAGAAATAATCCTAATGTAGTAAGAACAATAATTAATGTAACAGCTATTATAAAAAAGTATGTAAGTGGGTTCAACATAACGGTGGACACTTTGCTCACTTATTGTAGTGTTTCTTAAATTGTTTCTCTTTTAGTTTTTCCTTGTCCGTTTTTATTGCTATCTGTTATTAAGAATACTATTTTATTTTCTCTATAAATAAATTATTATTAGTTGATTATTGCCTAAAATATACTATTTAAAACAAACATTTAAATGTTCAAAAAAACAATAAATTTTTATTAGTATTATTATTATTTCTGCACATAAAATACTTATTAGTTTTCACTAAAAATTGGAAAATTTTACACCCGAATTGGTTAAAGCCCAAAATTTTTTCGTCTATTTTTGAGTCCTATGCAGCGTTTTTTGTTCAAGACCAGGGGGCACAATTCGATATTCTGGTACGGAGGTCCTTAGTAATTTTTCTCGGGCAATCGATTGGGCCCATCAGATTTTGGCCCGATGGGGCCTTTAACGAGATATGAGGCCCAAATTCAAATTTGAACGAAAACTTTGATGTTTTTATGGCAAAATCTTGTTTAAAATTTAAAAAATGTACACTGAAAACCGAATGAAAACAGAAAATGACAAACGTAAACACACCGGGTTTCATTTGTGACAAAAAATTGTTGCTGGTTGCCTAATTGTTTAAACGTCAAACGTGCGCCCGCGGCTACCGAAATATCGTTTCGAAAACAATTTTTTGTCGTTTTATAAATAAATTTGAAAATTTTTTGATTCCGTTAATTCTTATTTTTCTCCATCTCCTTTCACAATATTTGTCATAGCTGTATATTTATATTTATATAGCCTGTATATTTATTATCTTGAAATGATTGTCCCATTACTTGTGTTAGTAGAACTATTGGGTTTATAATATCCGTTTTAATGAATACTTAAAAAAACTGGAAAAATCAACCGTTGATTAATTTATTTAATTTTCATTTGCTTACAGAAATGTGTGATCCTAAGAGTGCATATAAATGCGGCCTGCTTAATAATATTATGCCGGCCCCTCTCCCGCACAAGTCTTCGATGATTATTATTATTATTATTATTATTATTTATTTTTTTTTCAGTAACACCTTCCGAAGCTCCGACACATTAGGAGATGTTCTGAAGAGTCAAGCAATGACCACTCTCCACTCCGTGTGAGTCAGTAATCATTCAGCCCGTAAATCGTGTGTTCTGAGCAGCGGTAGTGAACCAAGGACGATTGCCTTCTGCATTCTGCCGGCTAAGATCTCTGCTGAATTTCGGCAAGCTGGTATGATCCTTAATTCAGAAAGCAGCGTATGTCTCATTCCACTCAGGACGCCTATAATTAGCACCACAACTTTAATAGAATAGTCTGGATACAGCCTGCGGAGCTTGGAGAGAAGATCTCGTTTCCCCTCCTCTTTTAGAACGATGTTGTTCTCCGCGGGAGGCGAGAACTCAATCACAAACATTGTCCTAAGCTGGTGGTCGAGGAGGACTACATCAGGCTTATTGGCTTGAATTTGCTTGAGGGTGGGGAATGAATAGTTCCAATAAATTCGACATTTCTCATTCCCCATAACAGATTCTATATCCCCGCAGCATAAAGCAGCACTGGCGTCTCGTCTATCTCTTAATTACACCATCTCGGCAAGCCATTATGAACCCTCGGTCTCAATCATTAAAAAAAGCGAAGGTCAGCTTTTCAGATAAGCCAAGCCCCTCTAGATGACGGTAGAAGAGACCATGCATGCCATGGCTTATCCTTATGTAGCTGCAGAAGATGACGCGTTTCTACAGCTTTAATTTGGGCTTTTAACTGAGCAGAATCCGATTCGGTGACAAAGTCTGGATTTTCCCGCTCAGTATCGAACACGAGACCAAGTTCATCGGCTGCTCTTCTCGCTGCCTTATATACGAACGCTCCTATCCCTGCTGTTTCATAGTCTTGGACCATGCAGCAAGGGGATCCCAGCTCCTGATGACTTTACAGGCTTCCTCCAAAACCACTCTGCTCTGGAAACACTCCAAACTCAAGAGTCCACGGCCTCCCCGATTTCTTAGAAAGTATAACCGCAGAACAGACGATCTTGGATGCAAACTCCAATGGAGATGCATCATTTTGCGGGTCCTTACATCGCGTTGCCTCAGCTCTTCTTGTGTCCATTTCACTACTCCAAAGGAGTAGAGAAGGATCGGAACGGCAAGCATATTCGCACAGCTTCGAAGACCAGATCTGTCGGAGGCGGTGCCGATACCTGCCGCGGAGAGCGTTTTTCACCGTAGCCACCTCATAAGTGCCGCGCTGTGGGACACCCAAGTAGGTGTACGACTCTCCTGCATCTAAATGGTGAAAGATGATTCCGTCTATGAGCTGGGCGTCCTCTCCGTACGAACCGCATCATCCTCTTTTGAGATGAATTAGTGCACATTTGTCCAGCCCGAGCCATTGAGGGTTTTAGTTGCTTAAGAACGCTGTTACTGTTGTTTTAAGTACAGGCATATAAATAAATAAATGTGAATGATATTTGAAATTAAAATTTAGTGGGTACTATTAAATATTTCAACCCTATTGCTATTTCAACCTAGTAAATTAGCCATTTCAATATTGGCAGAATTTGTTATATTTGTTATTTAATGCTAAAGGTAAAATGTCGAACTTTATTACATACATAAATTTTAAAAAATCTACACTTTTAAAATACATTTATGATTTTTTTTTAATTCACCTAATTGTGCAAGCCAGTTCCAGTCGTTTAAAATGTCATAAATACCGTCTAATAAATAAAAAATATGAGTTCGTTAACACTTTGTATTTGAACGTTCTTTCGAAAACGGGAAAAGTACATATATTATTTGCCGGTATCCCCTTTTCCTGGAACATCTGAAACGACCTTCCTATAAAGCACAGAAAATCGTCTTTAGCCGAAATCAAGGCATTCACAATAGCGGAATCCGCCCTAGGGCCTTCTCTTATATACCCTATAAGGCAAATTCTCTCAAAGAGTCAAACATTGTTACACATCCAATTACGGGCCCTGCTCGCCAAGGCTTGACATTTCTGATAATTACAAATAAAATTTCATACACAGCGAGGTTCCCACCAGCTTTGAAGGTAATCATTTTCAATTTCGGTGTCGTGCGGAGCCGCAATTTTAGAATTAAAACGGATCTCTGTGGGCAGAAAAGTGTTCACTAATTTTTAGAACTTCAAAGCTTCGCTGTACTGGAGCCGACAACAGTGCGTGCGTTTTAGCCGCCTTTCGAAACTTTACCTTATTCTGTGCCTGTAAACAAGAGTATTTGTTATACTGTATTATGTCCAGAACAGGGATTATTAGGATTTGCTCGTGGAAACCTTACACGTTGCATGGTGTAGAAAATTTGATGAAAAATTTTTAAGAAGCAAGAGAAGTTATTTTAGGGACAGTATTCTAAGAAAGAGAAAACAATAAATTAGCATTAAACTTAACCAAGTTGTAGTTTATACAAAATTTAATGTTTTCCTTAAAACACAGACAGAAACAAATAAACCTAGAAGCTCCTCTGTATACATGATTCAGCTCCTAAGTATAATCTATATTCTAATACTAGAAAAGATGGAGAGAGACATAGGGATTCTATAAAACAAGACTAGGAAGTGTCAAATATTTTAGATTTGTATAAAGTCAAGTGCAACCCGCTAAAATACAGGGAATAGCCAAAAACCATGAAAAATTAGTATAAAGCACTAACGAGACAAAAAATGGAAAGAAATTCCCAAGGAAAGAAATAAATGA
Organism: Monochamus alternatus; assembly: GCA_037114965.1. Taxonomy (NCBI): domain Eukaryota; kingdom Metazoa; phylum Arthropoda; class Insecta; order Coleoptera; family Cerambycidae; genus Monochamus; species Monochamus alternatus. Next base: position 23,816,758 of record CM073431.1, read on the forward strand.
CATTTTATAACACCTATTTTATACAGCAAATTCAACTGGCCTCGACGCTATTATTAATTCGAATCGAATGAATCGAATTAATTTGCGGTTTTAATTAATAAAATAGTTTGACATACTTGTTACACCAAATTTTCGGGCCCGTCTTAAGGCGTTTACACGCTACGATTTACTGTGCGTTTTATTGGTCATTCCAAACGGAATATAAAACTTACATTTTGAGAAGTGTTGACATTATTACGTCTTTTTGCCCGTTTTTGAGTCAGTTTGTTCTCAAATTGTGGTCAGTGAACCCATCTTGAGTGAAGATATGGAGGAGGAAGCACTAGTGTTAGTAAAAGTACTAGTGTTGTAAAAGATGCTAGGAAAAAAAGATGTCTTTGAGTCATCATTTCTCGAGGTACTCGGTATTTCTTGATAATTGAAAAAATCTAACAAATGGAAGTACCACAGAGATGGTTTATGCGTACGTCCTCTTCTCCAGGCCCAGAAGTCTCCGATTTTTTTATTTTAGCCAGCTCCTTCTTGTAAACAGACATCTACTTCCTTATGTTTATTTTTAAGTTCTTCATACGCTAATTGCTTATTATTTCGATCACTGTATTCTTTATTTTTAATTTGCCATAAGCAGAGAAAACTTTTATATAGTTCAAAGAATTCCGTGAGGAATTCACGGAAACATTGCCGCAAGTTCGATAACATGATGTTCACAATTTTTTAAATAAAAACACTGGTTTGTTAAAACAAATGTAGCTAAACTGAGGTTAAGTTGTCTGCTTACACGTATCATGTGTTTACACGCTCCGTGTTGTCTGATCAGTTCTCGTAAAACTATGCTCTGCCCGTCAATTCTCCGACTTGTCCTTTGATTTAATTTCATTGCGATAAGACGTACGCTCCGTTTTATACAGTATGCGCCAAAAGTATGGAATATATTCAATAAAAACGAAACAATTATTTTTTGGGAAAAATCCTCGAACAGGTCGATTTTTAATTTAAAAAATACATATTTTAGCGTAAAATGCGATTTTCAAATGTCATTTGTTTTCGAGTAATGACGTCATCGATTTTTTTTTAATGGCAACACCATATTTTTTTCCTTGATTCTGAAAGATCGTTTAATTCTCTATCAGACAGTACTAAAATTTTGCCCTCTTACATAGGAAAGTTTTCGAGTAAATGACGATTGAATGTTAGAAAACGTAAATCAATTAAAATAAAGCAAAAACGTTATCAAGTTTAGTTTTTCGAAATCCATAGTTCTTTTATGGATCACGTAGGTGAAAATCTTTGCAAAGTGTCATTGTCACACCGACTTTCTAATAAGTATTGTAAGCGACATAGAAATTATTATTCAATTTAAAGTATTATGGCACATTTAACTGTTACTCAAAGAATTTAAATTTTAATTCTTATCGGATGCGGGAATATGACTAGAACTCAGCAGGAAGTTTGCGATTTATTCAATGAAAAATATCCAGATCGCCCTATCAGCCAATCAACAGTCAGGTAGAGTCTAAAATTAGAGAAACTGGCAATGTTGTAAATATTCCAAAGCGTGGACATCCAAGTATTAATGAAAATCAGAAACAGAACATTTTGATAAGTATGGTGGATAATCCTCATAATTCTTCACCATTGGCTGCATTAAACAATGACACTAGTCAGAGCACAGTGGAAAATATCATCCCTACAAAATTCAACTTGTGCAGGAACTCAATGAAGATGATCCCGATCCCTGCTTACACTATTGCGAAATTCTAATGGATTTATGTCAAGGAAATAGAAATTTACACCGGCAAATACTTTTTTCAGATGAGGCCACATTTTGTCTGAATGGTACAGTAAACCGTCAAACTTGCAGATATTGGAGTCGGGAAAATCCTCATCGGATGGCAGAGGCACATACCCAACACCCTCAGAAATTAAATGTGTGGGCTGGAATAGTTGACGACAGAATAGTAGGGCCTTTCTTCTTTGAAGGAACTCTTACAGGACAAAGACATTTAGAGTTTCTAGAAAATGACCTTGTTCCAGCCCTTGCAGTAATTTTTCCTAACGATAATGACATTCCTGACGATACCATATGGTTTCAGCAAGACGGTGCACCTCCGCACTATGCGCGTCCTGTACGAGATTTTTTGGATAACTGTTTTCCTGGGAGGTGGATCGGCAGACGCAGACCGATAGAATGGCCTGCAAGATCGCCAGATCTTACACCTCTTGACTATTTGTTATGGGGATACTTGAAGTCAAAAGTGTACATTAATAAACCACGTAATTTAGAAGAACTTCAAAATCGCATTCGGGACGAAATACGCAGAGTTACCCCAGAAATCATTCATAATGTGCAAGAAGAATTTCTTCACAGACTTGCGCATTGTCAAGAAGTTGGTGGATTTTATTTCTAATTAGCTCCAGCAACTGTTTAAATGATTTACACACACTGTACGACATATGATAACAGGGTTGTGTAATATTGGAATTTAAATTTGTGTATTGTTTTGGATTAATTTAATAAATTGAAATAAATTATTTGCATAAGATATATAACATGCGGTATCGATTGCAATACCTGTCATTTCTGACGACACTTGAATGATCCTAGAACTGTTCTAAATAATTGTGTTCTCAATCTGCTTAATGAAATGCTCAGCTATCGTTAACCTTTCTAAAACAGTCATATACATAAAGATATATACTGCTCTTTGACGATTGCGCATCGGTACGGAGCTTGCAATAAAAGGGGATGGAAAATGACCACCATTTTGATATACTCTCTTCTTTTTCCCATGTTTATGTTTACGTTTGTTGGTTTGTGAGGTTAGGTTTGGAATTTATTTGGTTTACAAAAATGTTAATTTAATAGAATATTTTATTATTCTGTGCATGAAGAACATGTGCTTTATTAGAAGTTGTAAAAATGTTAGAAGTCTGATGCCCCCACAAATGTTTTTAGGATTCCGAAGTGACTTTCATAGACACAAGCAGATTTACTAATATATCTATGGACTTTTTATAGGTATGTTTTAAATGCTTGTTTTGTTTTTGTTTGCTTATTTTAAAAAATATATTTTATAGTAAAAACAGTACAACCTATGAGTTTATCCCGTTCATCCGATATATTTTTGACACCTTCGTCTTCGATGTTATCTCTCCAAAAACAAAAAAAACAAAAAAAAACAAATACAAAGGATGGCAATTCAATTTCAATGGGAGTGAAACAGGTTGGGTTTCATCAAGAAAAGGCTCGAGTATAGCTAGTCGAAGAAAACTTTAAAAAGCTGAGCACAAATATTTGTAAGTATCCTGCATGTTTTATATATAAAAATGTAAGCATACTTATTAATCCACATTTGTTATTTTAGAGTAAGTCCTCGATCTGCCAAAAGAAAGTGAAAAATTCAGAAACAAATATATTGAAGGAAGAAAATGTATAGGGCCAAACAGTGTATAAAAATATTAGAGTTGTCATTAAAAGATGTCCATTTCATGACTTTGATCGCAGATATTATTGCTATATTAAGAAAATTATTTGCATCACTTGACAATTTATACAAAAGACACCTAGATCAGCTTTTTAAATTTACTGAAGATTACCATAAACCGTTATAAAATGTATAAAAGTAAGGTTGACAATAAGTAACCGTAACTATCTTTAATTTTATTAGTTTGGCTCTCAGATATGTCAAAGTAAGGTTTCACTTTTTGACGACAAATTTTAAGTAGTACAAAGTTACGAGGCTGTCTAAATCCAGAAAAGCATTGGGATCAACACCCTCAGATCTAACAAATTAAGCATTTATTACCTTTATCATTCAATTAAAATAGTATAAGTAACAAATTACCTGTTTTTCTGGCACAGGTCTTGAGATCTGGCGATGCCGAACGTAATGCTTGACATGTCTGACGGCCTACAAATAGTTTTAGACAATATCAACAATTAGAAGGACCCTTCTTGTTTCTATATATATAATGGTAACTGTATAAAGCAGAAATGATAATTAAAGACTCTTTTCTATACTAATCACTAGTCTATTTATTATAAAAATTTTGAATTTCATATTCCTCATATAGTATTTGAATGTAAACCTTTCAACTTCTCTCTGACACCCTGTATATTATAATTTATTTATTTTGACTGTTACGATTTATGTGTAAATTAAACTCTTACCAATAAATTTTCGTAAAGCATTAATTATTAACAGTATAAAATAAATACTTCTATTTCCTCTTTATAAATAAAAATTGATGTAATCAAAATAAAACTGTTTTCAGTTTTGGTTTCTTGATTCTGTAGTCTTAATTTGTTCATCTGATTTAAGTGTTTTAATCCTTATCTATTACATTTTTATAATAGACTAGTTATAATTTAATTTCTTACAAAAGATGTTTAAATTTAGAAACGGACATTATATTTACCGCCCACAAAATATTTGAGATTTGTAGTGTTTTCACTAAACAGTTGGCAATGAGTACATCAAAATGGCAGCCCTCTTTGTTGCACTTGTCGGTCGTCGCACTCACGCAGTATATATCTTTATGTATATTAAAACAGTTCGCCATCGGAACCAAAACAAGCTTACAGACTGGTTTGAACCGATACCGGATCGTGACGTAATAGCAAACCCTCTTTGTTTTACAATGTGAGAAATTTAATAAGAGAAGAATAAAAATGTGAAACTTCCCCATTCGAGTAAAATTTTACGTACATTTCTCTATGTATAACTTCAGGGATGTAGAAATTTGATCCTTTGAACAGTTCTAAAGATATGACCAGAAGCAATTTATATTTTTTTTCAAATTTAATAACCTGTATCTTCGCAAGCATGATGATATAAACTGGCGCAGAACTCTCAAGTGTGTATAGTTTACCCCTACTAACACCGTAACAAAAGGTCCACTTTCGTTCTGAAACAACTTAATCCACGGTGTAATTGGAGATAAAACGGACCCAAAATATTTTCATTGAAAAGTTAGACTGTCTAGATGGTCGACAAGCTACTCTAAAAACTTCTAATGAACCCTTTCTGTGACCCAATCCAAACGATATAAGCCTAATCGGATAGAACATTCTGGAACTTTGCTACCGCTGAATAAAACTTCAGATAAACGAAACAAATCCCGTTGCTAAACAGATTAGATAGGGGTTGTTTACTTTAAAAATCGCTCTCGGAACAAACGACGTGCTTCTGTTTTATTGGCAAACGGGAAATCAAAAGTAAATTAACTAATTTCGCCTACAATCATGCACATAATAAAGATTGTCAATATTTTGTTGATTCTAGATAATAATGAAAAGATTTTAATGTGAATATTCGTAATTTTCCAAAGTTCACTCACTTAAGCATATTATGTAAGAAAATATAGCGAATTTTTCATCGAAATACTAGTAACCTGATGGAAATGGATACAAAATAAATTATAAACTGTCACATTTTGTTTTCCTAAAAAATGGGTTTTTCTTCAACGGTCACAAAACTATAACATTTCTTTTACTGTCAGGAACCTCTAAGATTGACATTTCCTTACTGAGAAAAAAATGGTATCTTAGTAACAAAAGTATTCACTTTTAATTCTCAGATTAAAAGTGTTAAATAAGTTTTAAGTTATAAAAGTTTATTCAATACAATAATTTTTGTTTTTCCACATTGATCTTAAATACACAAGTATTAAAATTAAATAAACCACTGGAACTGCCACTACCTTCATTCATGGAACAATCCTCAAAACAGTCTAACACGTTTCCATTAATAGTTACATTATTTTCAGATCAAATCAACTTTCAGTATTCTTTTTGCAATATTTTCTTTGTTCAAAAGTGAGTCTCAAATGTGGCCTTCCGCCACAGTGCTCGATCTCCATCCTCCATGTTTCTTAAGACAAGTGAGATTATCACCGCCGTCAACTAAAAGGGAAGCAAATATTTGTCGTAATGGGTGTCCATTGTACGCGTTCCAACTGTCTAGCTTCAATAATTTTACCACTCTTGCAGCACTGATTTTAGGAATATCGTCCACCATTCGATGATACTTTCCACTAACATATCCGATAAATAATCGACGTTCTACGAAACCGGGTGGACGTAAATCCAGTAATATATTTTCGATAAAAACTAATTTTCTCTCAGAACAGTAAAAAACGTGGTATTTTGGTTAGTATTGTAAATTTTTATAATTAAGGCGGATTTCACATTTTCAACATAATCAATTGTTAAATTGACTAATTGATCAGAACGGCAGGCACGTTAAAATAATAGAAATATGCCTGTTTCTGCAACACCTCATGGAGTACAGCCAAAATAGTTGGTGTGATTATTTTGAGCTAACCAGTAAGCGGTACAAGTGATATTTACATGTTTTCCATTATGATCCTTATTGATAGAGTTTGGAGTCTGAAATGAATATCAGTGCAAATTTCTGCAATGAATGAGCGTCATCACGATCAAACAATAAGACAAAAATGTCTTATTGTTTGAGGAAAACTTTCATGTGTTGTTATTCTTCTTCATAACAATTATTGGTGTCATGTGGTAAGAGAAAAATGAATCCTGTCGCCTTGTTAATTCCATATTTTAGGGCTCTTGAAGAAGGTACTAAGCGTAAACGTTTTGGGTCGAATGAAGAAAGACAAAACGTTGTCAAAGAATTCTTCAATGGGGAAGTTGGTTTGAAATGTATTAAAGGGTAATCTTACAAACATATTGAAAGGTCAAATCATACGTCAATAATCACACAATAATAAAATATTAACATTAATAAATTGCCATAAAATGCACACAAAGTCACGTGGCCGAAAACACGATATCATTGGTCTGATGTCAAACGCCGTTCAGCGCGGTTTATGTTATCGTAAATACAGGTGCGAATTACGGTGTTGAAGATGTAAAAAGGCATTTGCTTCTTGTGTTTTTGTGGCATTTTTGGGTCACAGATAGTGTAAATAGTATGTAGGTAATGCCATAATTATTAGTGCTGATGTGGCGAACTTACGGTATTGTTAAATACACAAGTCAGGGAAACAATAGGGTAAATGTCTCAATTGTGGTGGCAATTATGTTTTTGTTGTTTTGACTAACACCAAATATCGAAAGGGCTTACAAAACCATATTTAAGTGTAAATGGAAGTAAATTCCTAGACAAAATTAACGCACCACAATAAATTGGCAACAATGCTGCTGTATTTCTGAACTGATGGTCTGACTTGAATGATTTTTTTTAATTGTAAGTGGACTCCTTGGGAATTTGACTGTTTTAATTATTTTTTTATAAAAAGTTGATTTCGGTGTTACACAGGGTGTAATAACGTTATAGGTTTTCTTTCGAAAATTCGAAACACTTTGTGGAGTATACTACCAACCAGAACATACCGATGAAATCAAACTGTAGCACCGTCTTTCCTGAGTATTTTACTTTTTTGTTCACTTCATTATCTCTGTTATTAGTGAAGATACATCGGTTTTGGCCCATTTCGGCATTTTATAACTTTATTATCGCATACCTCTATTTTTATAATTTTTAATAAGTAGGCTTTTTCTCTTCTGACATTTCAAACATCAAATGTTTTGTTTTGAGGTTTTAATTGTCAAAGTCAGTTTTGGTCAGTTACAAGTAATGATTAGTGTGTTAAATTTAATTCTAAAATGAATCGACCAAGACATTTATCTGTGGAAGAGTCAGTAAGAGCATTAACGTTGTTGGATGAGGGTTACTCGATGCGTTATGATGCTGATCTGATAGGACGTCATCATTCCAGTATAAGTCGCATAGTTACACGATTTAATGAGACAAGATCTCATTCTCGAAAGGTAGGACAAGGGCGAAAACGATGTACCGATTTTTATATTTTTTTGTTTATATATACTGTGCTGCTTGAAATAAACCAAAAATATTGAAATGAACAATGCGAGCAAAGCTGCTATTGTATTAATTGCAAAGCGATTAATAGAAGATTTCTCAGAGGATAGCGATGAAGAATTATTATTTAAGGAAACTGAAACTCATTCCACTATAGAAGATTATATCGGAAAAACCGTTATGAATTATAGTCCTGAAGTTTTTAAATCCCATTTTAGCATATCCAGAGGTGAGGTAGAGGTTTGTAGTACTTAGTTACCTTTCATTTTAAAATGAATCATGAAGTATTTATTTTATCTCATTTTGATTATTATTTTTTTAGCTCTAATAACTAAAGCCAAGAAGACCAAGAACATTATGCCTTTCTATGCACTTTACTTAAATGTATACTTATATGAACGTTTTCTTAGGCAAACTGTTCTTAGAAACAGGAGAATCACTGAAACTGTTTTAAAAAATGATCTCGCAAGTACTCGAAATCTTCTATTATAGTATCATCTCGGACAATTAGAAGACGTTTAAATGAATCTGAATTAAGCAGCAGGAGACTGGCAAAGAAGCCATTACTTACCAGGCAGCATAGGGTTCAAAGATTGCGTTTTGCCAGAAATCATCAACATTGGACTGTTAATGATTGGAAGGTTTTATTCTCAGATAAAACGAGAATTAGTCTCAACTGTCCTGATGGGCGTGAACGTGTTTGGCGAAGGTCGGGAGAAAGATTTGCAAGTTGCAATATCTCTCGAAAGGTCCCATTTGGTGGAGGTTCTGGAATGTTTTGGGGAGGAATCTGCTTCAATGAACCCACAGAGTTAGTTCCTATACGTGTAAGGTCTATTAACGCGAATTATTATTTAGAAAACATTTTAGTTGAACATGTGGTGCAATTTGTCCCTTTTTTGGGACCCAATTGTTTATTCATGCAAGATAATGCTCGTCTCCACGTGGCTAGACAGGTTATAGACTACTTGAATGCAGTTGCTATTCCGTTGATAGAATGGCCTGCCCACAGTCCCGACCTAAATCCGATAGCATCTATGGGATGCTCTTAAAAAAAAGATTAGATGCCGGACATCTCCATCGGTTAACCATCATTAACTGGTGAATGCAGCAATAGCAGAATGGGAGAATATTCCCCAAGATGTAATTGAAAATTTAATAGCTAGTATGCCAAGGCGCATGAATGCGGTAATTCAGAGTAGAGTAGAGCATACACGCTATTAAAATTTGTCTATAATTTTGTTCTTAGTTTGTAATATTGTAATTAAAGTAAGTTTAATAAAGTGGTGTTAATTTTGCTTTCATAATTTAATGATAAAATACCGAAGTGAGCTAAAACCGATGTATCTCCACTAATAACAAAGATAATGAAGTGAACAAAAAAAGAAAATGCTCAAGAAAGACGGTGCTACAGCATGATTTTATCTGTGGTATGTTCTGGTAGGTAGTATACTCCACAGGGTGTTTCGAATTTCCTAAAGAAAAACTAATAACGTTATTTCACCCTGTATAAAACCGAAATCAACTTTTTGTAAAAAAATAATGAGGACAGTCAAATTCCCAAGGAACCACCTACAGTTCAAAAAAAAATCATTCAAATCAGACCATCAGTTCAGAAATACAGCAGCATGGAATTTGTTGCCAATTTATAGTGGTTCGTTAATTTTGTCCAGGAGTTTATATTCAACATGTTCAGTTTGTAACCGTGACTATTGGTGTCAATAATTTTATTTTTCATGCTAGTTAACAGATTTTTAAATATAATTTATAGATACATATTATTTTATTTTATAATAATTATAGTAATTTCTAAGAGCTGTAATATGGAATTTCGTATTACCACGCTCTCAATCGAAATGTTAAAGTCATCAGCATAGTAAAGATTTCTTCAAAATTATTTTACTTGTGTCAAAGAAACTGGTAGTGTTATTGCCCTATGGCCATATTAGAAAATACGTAGTTAAAACTGTATAAATCAATAAGGTGAAATAACTACCTTAATCAAATAGTAGATTTGGCATACTTTAAAAAAACTAAGGCGAAAGAGTTTAATGCCTAACTGTTTTTAATCTGAAGAAAAAATGGAAACATTCTAGTTAATCTTCGACTCTCAGAAACTAAGCTTGCCGTTAAGCTGCTTACGTTAATTTGGAATTCACGTTCGGCAAAGTATTGGAAAATTTTCACGTAAAACGTTGACGGAAGTTTTCATACCCCGTAATTATATGCAAATGCAATGTTTTAATATAACTTTTAGACATACTAATGCACAAATTCAAGTTGCTTATCTAAAAAGTTATGTAGCAAATATTAATTTCTATTAATGTTATAACGGTTAATGGGACAAAATTACCTTTTATGTATATACCCATCATTTTTCATTGTTTGTAGAACAGCACACTGTTTCTATGATTCTGCTTCTAGATTCTAAAAAGAACTAGTACAATTACACTTACAAGGCGCTAAAACAATTATAGACTGTAAGAAACGGCTACTGCTCGCAAAGATGTAGAAACAAATTAATTGGTATGCTGCACATCAGTTAATAGATTTCAATTGTATACAGAGTGGTCGACGATACCATAAACAGTATCAGAAGCTGGATACAATATGGATATATTTTGGTGTAGAATATACAGTATGCGCCAAAAGTATGGAATAAATTCAATAAAAACGAAACAATTATTTTTTGGGAAAAATCCTCGAACAGGTCGATTTTTAATTTAAAAAATACATATTTTACCGTAAAATGCGATTTTCAAATGTCATTTGTTTTCGAGTAATGACGTCATCGATTTTTTTTAAATGACAACACCATATTTTTTTCCTTGATTCTGAAAGGTCGTTTAATTCTCTATCAGACAGTACTAAAATTTTGCCCTCTTACATAGGAAAGTTTTCGAGTAAATGACGATTGAATGTTAGAAAACGTAAATCAATTAAAATAAAGCAAAAACGTTATAAAGTTTAGTTTTTCGAATTCCATAGTTCTTTTATCGATCACGTAGGTGAAAATCTTTGCAAAGTGTCATTGTCACACCGACTTTCTAATAAGTATTGTAAGCGACATAGAAATTATTATTCAATTTAAAGTATTATGGCACATTTAACTGTTACTCAAAGAATTGAAAGTTTAATTCTTATCGGATGCGGGAATATGACTAGAACACAGCAGAAAGTTTGCGATTTATTTAATGAAAAATATCAAGATCGCCCTATCAGCCAATCAACAGTCAGTAAGGTAGAGTCTAAATTTAGAGAAACTGGCAATGGTGTAAATTTTCCAAAACCTGGACGTCCAAGCATTAATGAAAATCAGAAACAGAACATTTTGATAAGTATGGTGGATAATCCTCATAATTCTTCACGATTGGTTGCATTAAACAATGACACTAGTCAGAGCACAGTGCTACGTATCTTGAGGAAGGAAAAATATCATCCCTACAAAATTCAACTTGTGCAGAAACTCAATGAGGATGATCCCGATTGCCGCTTACACTTTTGCGAAATTCTAATGGATTTATGTCAAGGAAATAGAAATTTACACCGGCAAATACTTTTCTCAGATGAGGCCACATTTTGTCTGAATGGTACAGTAAACCATCAAACTTGCAGATATTGGAGTCGGGAAAATCCTCATTGGATGTCAGAGGCACATACCCAACACCCTCAGAAATTAAATGTGTGGGCTGAAATAGTTGACGACAGAATAGTAGGGCCTTTCTTCTTTGAAGGAACCCTTACAGGACAAAGATATTTAGAGTTTCTAGAAAATGACCTTGTTCCAGCCCTTCCAGTAATTTTTCCTAACGATAATGACCCTGACATTCCTGACGGTACCATATGGTTTCAGCAAGACGGTGCACCTCCGCATTATGCGCGCCCTGTACGAGATTTTTTGGACAACTGTTTTCCTGGGAGGGGGATCGGCAGACGCGGACCGATAGAATGGCCTGCAAGATCGCCAGATCTTACACCTCTTGACTATTTTTTATGGGGATACTTGAAGTCAAAAGTGTACATTAATAAACCACGTAATTTAGAAGAACTTCAAAATCGCATTCGGGACGAAATACGCAGAGTTACCCCAGAAATCATTCATAATGTGCAAAAAGAATTTCTTCACAGACTTGCGCATTGTCAAGAAGTTGGTGGGTGGCAATTCGAACATTTAATTTAAGTATAAAATTTAATCAATTGTATTTTATTTTACATACCTCAGAATTGTAACTTTTTAATGGATAAAATTTACGTTTTCTAACATTCAATCGTCATTTACTCGAAAACTTTCCTATGTAAGAGGGCAAAATTTTAGTACTGTCTGATAGAGAATTAAACGATCTTTCAGAATCAAGGAAAAAAATATGGTGTTGCCATTTAAAAAAAATCGATGACGTCATTACTCGAAAACAAATGACATTTGAAAATCGCGTTTTACGCTAAAATAAGTATTTTTTAAATTAAAAATCGACCTGTTCGAGGATTTTTCCCAAAAAATAATTGTTTCGTTTTTATTGAATTTATTCCATACTTTTGGCGCATACTGTATTCATTATATTCATAATTTCATAGTGCACTGTATTAACAATCTAAGTTTCGTGAAATATAACAAACATCTTCAGTACTTTTCAATGTTGTAATATAAATACTGCTGGCTATAACAGTAATATCATGAAATAAAGCGATAGTTTGAACATCTTGTTTGAATTCACAGTGATTCCCAAAATTGTTGAGTTCATCTAAACTCAATATTGACTCGCTTGTAAATAATAATTTTCAACTAACTCCCATAAATTAAAAAAATATATGAACGAGGAAATAGACCTGAGTAGAGTATAAAATTTGAACGTAAACATGTTTAAGTTTTCCCTGAAAAATAACGATGACTCACGGTTGATGAAGTTAAATTCATATTTAAGAAGGATATCCATTATATGTGTAATGCTGCTGCTGCATTATACAGGATGGTCCGAATATGATTCAGGACATTTTGAGGGCTATAGATTTCATTATATGAGATGTCTGTATTGGAAACATAAGTCTGGCACCGTTTTAAAAATACAAGATGTTGATAATCTGATGATGAAATTTAAAAAAAATGATACAAGAAATGTATGACAACATCCCTTGTGCTACCTAAGATATTTTATTTTATTTATACTATTCAACAGGTCAAAGACTCAGTTAGATAATCGGAAAACAAACAATCAATAAAAAAAACATAAGCAAATTACAGAACACTTATGTATGACACACATGTGACAAATATGAAAAATAATCAATTAAAAATCTGATAATAATTATAAAACATACATGTTCATATATTACAAACTATAAAATCTACAAGCAAGTTAACTTCATTATATACACATATTATGAAGTCGAAAATGTTTCAGAATATTTGTCCCAACAGGTGGCAAATAAACCATGTTAAATTGTCTAGCTCCTGTTCTGGGAACATGAAAGCCTAACATTCTCAAGATGGCACTGCAGTCAATGGCATTATGCATTATTTTATGTAAACAAATAAAATAAGCCTTTTTACGTCCATTCGAAAGTTTTAAGACCATATCTATTAAGCATTTCTAATTGAGAGAACCCAACAGAAGGATACTCTCCATCAGCTTTAAAAGTAATATATTTTAAGAATTTATACTTAACAACTGATCCATATTCACAATTGCACCTGACAAAAGTAGAATACAAAATTTTCAAGGTAGAAGTAAAGACAGTACATGACACTTACTAATAATTAGTGGCAGATTATTTGATATGAGCTAAAAAATCCAATAAAGTTATATTCTGATGCACTGTAATACAATTTGATTACAAATTGGACTTATTTTTAAGCATAATCACAAACATTATAAAATTAAAATTGTGCTTAAAAGTATTTGCTAGAGGAAAATTTTATTGGTAGCTAGTAACTTGAGAATGATTTTTAAAATACCTTTATTTTTGATACTTATACAGGGTGTCCAAAAATAAATGGAACATAGAAAAAGAGTGGATCCCTGACGACAAAATAATGCCATGTCGTCAAACTTACCTTAGGTCAAAAGTTGCACGTCATCATAGTTTACCATTCCAAATAAAACAATAATTTGCTGACTCCCTCTACTAGTGATATCAAAATTAGAAACAAATTTGAATTTTTCGCCCCCAGAAACACCAGGTCTCCAAAATGAGCAAATATTTGGATTTTTTAAAAAGTTATTTACAAATATCGAAAATAAAATTTTAACTTTGACACCCTGTATCATCAACTTTTGACTAAGGTAAGTTTGACAACATCACATTATTTTGTCATCAGGGATCCACTCTTGTTCTATGTTGCATTTATTTCTGGATATCCTGTTTTGCATAAACATCCGATACGATCACATTAAAGAATACAGTGCTGTACGTTCTTATTTAACAAGAGATAACCATTACGCTACTGATTGCCTAACTAACATTTAAGCATAATAGACTACTGCACAAGAAAAATGAACCTAAATTGATCGAGATTTACTACATTTCGCCATAAAAATAGTCTTCAATGTTACAAAATCTTATAATACCAAAGTTTTAGTCAGAAGTTTGTTAACTAAGAGTAATATAATGACTTCCAAGTAAAATGAAATATATGTCAATTTATACAATTCGAAATTACATATTGTTTACCTTTTCTGTGTTTTCAAGTACTAACATTCCAATAACGTGTAAGACGAAGTTATAATTTACTTAATTTCGCCTTGAAATCTTCAATATCCAGGGATTTTTTAAATAATTATAATAGGCCAATATTTACATATTTATTACAAAATTGTAAAACTTTATTTTGTCTTCAACTATAGTGGTTAAGAATAAGGTAATAACTAGTTATTTTTGCCATATTAAATCCTTCAATTTAATAAGTTCGATTTTTATTACAATATAAAATATATTCAACTTTGTTGATAACTTCTAAGAAATATTTGATCATTTCAATTAACCTAATAGAAATATTGTTTTATATTATGGTACAAATTTACTTATTAATAATACTTCGACGTAAATGTTTCTTAAAAGGATCTTTCAGGGAGCAAGCTTCTTGTTATATGTATTCAGATAGATATTTTCATGCAATAGGGTGTTGAAGTTGTTTTGTGTTTTGATGATCTGCAATAAAAACCTACTTCTGTCATACGAGTAAATCAAAAGATAAAGCCCAACAGGCGACTTACCACACAATATTTCCGAGTTGTAAAAAATAATTATTGGGTTCATATTTCGCCTACCAAAATCGAAGCCAACACTGCAGATTATATAAATCAAGCTAATGATAATATATCGATAAACATATCATAAGTATTCCATATGATAACACTGTTATCGTCTCAAATGAATTCAGTAGTGCATGTGAATTGAAATTTGAATTGAATTCCGTTCGAAATTATTTATTTTGTTGTTTTTGTTATTACACACACATAATATTATTGGCTTTAATTTGAATTTTCAATCACAAATAAATCCAAGAGTAGAATTTTATATGTAGATACCTAGTAATAATTTAGTTGGTAATAAATTACCATAAAATGTCTTCATTTGGAGGAAATTTGAACCACAAAGTTAATATTTTGCTGTGACGTCAACATTGGCATAGGCAATCTGTCCTATAGGTTAAACTTCACACAAATTGACTTCAAAGTTGATTTTATTTGAGCGGCCATGTTGTAATAAATGCTAGATATTTTGTTTATTATTTCTAATTGATTACTCATTAAAATTACGTTAATACAGATAATATTATTTGATACAATTATGACGAAAAATTATTAAACATATTTTATCACGAAATACATCCAGTTTTTATTTTAGGTTAATTTTCAGGATAATAATATTATTAAGAAGTAATAGTAAAAATGTATATTTATAAGGCGCGTTATTTTTATGAAAGTTTGGTCATCACATTATACGAAAAAATTTCCTGGGTTGTACAATCTGTTGAATAGAAACCAAAAATACAGACTTTATATTATATTAAAATCTAAATATCTATAAATATTCATATACTAACTCCTACTCTACTTGTAGCTTTGTAGCCTGATGTTGTCTCTCTCTAGCAAAAGTAGGTCATATAAAAGGCGTAATTAGGGTATATTTTGGTAATAATGTGTTGAAATTTTAACATAAAATTGGTTCGTATTTCTTTTAGGTCCAATTATCTTATTGGAATAAAATCCTTGCCGACCAATTATTAACCATATTACTTAAGTTTTTTTCCCCACATAAGGAAAAAGGCCAAGGAATATAGGTAAACTTTCCTTATGCGGAATTGGTCATAAAAAGTTTTTGAACAATTCAGAGGTCAAGTTAACGTAATTTTAACTTTAAATGTTTGTTGGGTGGAATTTTAGAGCTGATATTTTAAGAAACACAGAGCCTGTTATCATACGTTACGTGTGTCAAATTTTATCGACATCGGTTACTAGATTCCGTAGAGATAAAAAGAAAGTTCGATTTTATTTTTATAACTTCGACACCTGTGTCTGTAAAACGAAACAAGATCTACGTTTATAAAGCAAAAACTTAATATTTTAATGGAATTTATCTGCCGTCAAAGTTTCTTGTGTAAATTCGGACCACTCTATATAATAAAAAGGTTATTTCCAGACGGGTTTAATGAAAAGAACAAAAATATAGTGGGAAAAAGTACACCACCCTTCATTAAATGGGGTGCTGCGAAACTCGAGCAGACGAAAAAATGTAATCGAATCAGACATCGCGGTTTCTAGTTTCGGAAAAGTTAAATCCTGTACATCCTGGGGGCACTAAATTCAATCAATATGCATATAATTCACTGTTTTTAGTAAAAAGTATTATAGATTCTTCAACTGAAGTTTAATGGCACAGTGAAATGCATAGCGAAGATTAATAAAAGTTTCACAGATCTTATCTTTTAAATTACTGAGCACTTACGAACATTATAATTTAATATTATACAGGCTGGCCCGTAAGTAATGGAGGCACCAATAGTAAGTTACATTTTAACAATTATCAGACAAAATTTTTGTTAAAGTTAATAAATATTTCTAAATGTAAGGTATTTATCCAGTTTTGGATAAAATCAATTACTTTGCAAAATCGAAATGAAAAATGTGACTTATTTGTTGGCAATTAAAGTTCAATGGACGTTCTCGACAACGAGAATATTTGGGAGGATTTCGAAGTAGAGATAACCTGACAGTCAACAATTTAAAAAAAACTCACACTGCGAATTATCCACAAACTAATTCAGAACAACTATTTAGAGCTGCAAGAATAAGTAAGGCTTCCATTTTAAAAACGTTGCATGTTGAAAAATATTATCCGTACCATTTTACACCAGTGTATTTTATTGCTTGTCGATCTATTTTCAGCATATCTAATTTGCAAGATTTTGTTGCCTACTAGGTTATAATATTGTACAATACAGTTGATTGTTAAAAAGCTCTTTTCTCTAAAATGTCCAATTTCTGAGACTAATGACAAGTATACCGTTTTACTTCAGAAACAATGTAGGTTTAAAATTTTTTAAATAAAAATCGTAATAACGTTAGGAGCAAAAAGTTACGCTCACATTTACGTCACAAATATGGCGGATGTGGCGCGCTCTAGGAAATACATAGAAATAGACAGCAGAGTACGATTTCTCATTCCAAAAACATCTATTTTCAAATTTTTAAGTTGATATATTCAATGACACTGTAATTATTAAATATTTTTATTTTGGCAAAATATTAGTTCCGTTCATTTGAAACAATGCAAACATATACATATTATAAATCATATACCAAATGGTGAGTAGGACTTAAATTGAATAATAGATCAAAATCTCTTTTAGATAAAAATAAAAAATATATTATAAAGACTTAACGTAAATGAAAATGGCTCTCTACAGATAGACTCGAATAGTTGTAGCATTGATTTTATAGAATTATAAAGTCAGTGGTTGTAGATACATATGTATAAACATATTATTATATACAAAGTGAACACGCGATCTCCCCCCCCCCCTCGTATTTTCCTCAGTCATAAGTCGAAATACGAAAAAATGTGTAAAAATAAAAGTTGAAGGAACTTTTAAATATTGTTTAAAGCAGAAAAAAAATAAATATCGCAATATATTATACATGATACTTATCTTTTAATATTTTCGAGATATTACATGTTTATTGTTAACATGCATCATCATGTAACTCATGATATATATCATTTTAAAATGAAAGATATAATTTTAATTGGGAATTAACTTTTAATATAAAATAAAGATACTTCGGTAAAATTTAGTAAAGTTAGCAGCTTTGGATTAAAAAAGGAGGTCATATTGAACCATTCTTATAAATGTATTGCTTTTATTTTTCATATACATTTAAAAACTTAAAATATATCAGTTATATCATGTAAAACATAAGTATCATATACATATAATATATTTCTGAAAAGTTAAATTGACGGTCTTTTCAATGGTGTAAAAATATAACGAGTGTTCCATTTAAAAAACAAATTCAAACAATAGCGAAGAACAAAGGGGGGAGGGAGGGCAGTTTTCAGGTGATCACTCTGTACATATTAAGAACACTCTGTACATATGGTTATTCATTTACAATAAAAAAAGTAGAATTATTAGTTATTACGGCCCGAAATTCTACACAACACAATTCAGCAACTGACTAAATAAACGTCCGTCAAACGCTGTAACGTGTAATCGTTTAATCTTTTACTCTGTTTGACGACAATGAAAAAGGCAATCCCTAAAATGACGACAAACTTCAGTCCATCAAATAAATATTTATCGTTAACGACCAATCAAGAAAACTGACTTAAAAATAATTGATTGTTGCGTTTGTCAATTTAATTTTTTTTTCTAAATAGAGAGGCAAAAAATAACGGCGTGGAATGTTGAGTGAACATCCCTACATAAACATTTTAACAATTTCAAGTCTATAGTCTGGAAATGAAAGAGAGTAATAAAACCTCGAGATAAGAACCGGCCATGGGCATGGCAATATTTCGTTTCAGGTAATTATCGGGTAACACTAATGCTAGCGGGTAATGGGTGTACATTAGTATATTTTACTGGATACATCATAGGGCAGGAGCCAGTGTATTGTGACAGATCAATCCAGTCTTAGAGCTGACTATACGAAGACGTGCTAGTGCAGTAGAGTAAAATTTGACTTGTGTTTAGTGACTATTGTGCTAGTGGATATAATATTGTTTGGGTAAAATGTCGAGCTGATCAGATTACGTACCTGCTAAACGCGTGAAAAGATGTGCGCTGTCTCAGAATGAGAAGATTATTATATTAAATGTATTTAATGCATTAAAACACCAAAATTCTACCAACAGTGTTGACGACATCGTGGAAAAGTGTTCCAAAATGACAGGGATTGGAAAATCGACTATCTGCAGACTTTTAAAGAAAACAAAAAATGAACAAGATACTGTAAATCCCCCAAAATCATCTACAGGGAGGTTAAAAGTCGTTATAGATCCTACTTGAAATCAATTAGAAAATTCCGTGACGAAGGAAAGAATATTTATTATCTAGACGAAACTTGGGTCAATGAGGGATATACTGCCACAAAAGTATGTCAAGATAAAAATGTAAAAAGTTTTCGACAAGCATTTATGGATAGACTTTCAACAGGGTTCAAGGCACCTTCAGGTAAAGGGCGAAGATTAATAGTGACACATATAGGTAGTGCCAGTGGTTTTGTAGATGGCGGTTTAATTTTATTTGAATCTAAAAATACAGGTGACTATTATGAAGACATGAACGCAGATGTTTTCGAAGAGTATTTTACACAGATGTTTGATCTTATTCCTCTGGGGTCTGTAATTGTCATGGATAATGCCGGTTACCATTCACGGCAGACCAAGCGGACGCCTACGACTGCTTGGAGGAAGTCGATATAATTCAATGGTTATCCGGAAAAAACATTTCTTTTGAAACAAATATGGTGAAAAAAGAACTTTTGACACTTGTCAATCTTAATAAAGATCAGAAAAAAATATGTTATCGATGAAATGGCAACAAATCGCCAAATAACGGTACTACGGTTACCACCTTA
Source organism: Monochamus alternatus (assembly GCA_037114965.1). Classification (NCBI taxonomy): domain Eukaryota; kingdom Metazoa; phylum Arthropoda; class Insecta; order Coleoptera; family Cerambycidae; genus Monochamus; species Monochamus alternatus. The sequence continues at coordinate 23,836,691 of CM073431.1, forward strand.
TCACTGTGAATTTAACTCAATCGAATTAGTCTGGGCGCAGGTAAAAGGAGATGTAGCGCGAAATAATACGACGTTTAAATTCAGTGACGTGAAAATTTTGTTAAAAAATTCCTTGGAACGAGCAACTGCAGATAACTGGCAAAGATGTATCATCATGTACAAAAAGAAGGGGAGAAAATGTGGGAACTCGATAATTTAATTGACGTTACTGTGGAACCTACCGTTATTAATCTAGGAGACGAAGATAATTCATCAGAATATTCAGAGGATGAATTTTAATATACCTACTTTTTTATTTTCTTTATTGTACATTTATATAACACTACATTTACTCACCATAATTTGAATTTTCAAAATACATATATTTTTATGTGAAATAAAAGTCTATTCATTAAATTTAAATAAATATTTTGATAATAATATTGAATAATTTTATTTAAATTACTAAAAACCCTCTTAACCTGGTTATGATGCTTAAAGTAGCCTCATGTTTTGAAATGCTGTTGTTATATTCTTTACTTATAAGAGAAATGGACCGAGAAATTGAAGCAACATAGACAAAGACGGATTGTCGGGGATTAAGTTTTAGCTACCTGCTACGATTTAGTACGGTTCGATCACACAAAGTTTTTTTAAAAGTACACCTCGTCTATACCGATAATATATAATATAAAAATATTTAATATAAGCACCAGTACTACATTTATTTACGATTTTCATACATAATAAGCTTTTATTACTCTCTTTCATTTCTAAACAGACTATAGTTTTATTTCTCCGTGATAACTTCCCGCATAAAACAAATTACATCTACAATGCCCTTTCTAATCATTGAAAAGTATAAGGATCTTCCCCTTTATGTCGATAAGCGTCAAACAGCTACGTGAAAATAACACTGCAGTAAAATTTAAAAGACAATTTAATCCCGAAGTAATTAAGCCTCGATTTCACGCGCTACAAAGTAAGAAGAGGCAGTAAAAGGCTGTCAAGGCAATAATGATCGAATGGAATCGGATCTCTGAAACTAAATTTTCACTGTCCTTTCGTGGCGTTTTAAGGTTGATTGAAATAATAAGAAATCTCGCAACGGCTGCAACCGTTCTCCTTGTGTCGCTTGTCCATCTTTACTCTCGACCGCAAAGGAGTTTAGATAAAGCAGTCTCCATTATAAAATATGAACCGACAGAATAATCAATTTGGTTGAGGCTAAATCAAAATGATTTCTGGTATATTTAGGCACAGTTTTATTAAGTAATTAAAGATTTCTAATTAATAGTTTAATTTTCCATTGATTTATATTGTTTAATTATATAATTTCAAAACTGATATTTTGGTACATCTGGAATTTCACGCTGTATCAAATTGTATAAACTAAAAAAAATACGAAAATGAAATGCAGGAACCGTTTCTTAGTTTAATTTTTGAATTGTCAATGAATGCGAAAAATAGGCTGTTTGGAAATCTTCAAGAACAGCTTCGATTTTGATATACAGGGTTAACTATGACTAAGTACAAAAATTTTAACCACGTGCTCAGGGAAGCCTAAAAGACAATAAAAAATTTATTTCGGAATTCTAGCTCGATGTTAAAAAAATGGGGCAAAATCCTCTTTTCCTACGGAAAGTCGGCGCCTATGTCATCAGTCATCGTCCAAGATGGCTACATATGTCAACTAGGCATATGTTCTGTGCAACTAGGTACCATGCGGTCGTTTCTCACAACGTTCCAACGTTGCCGAATGTAGAAACAACGAAAGTAAACATTTTTGTTAATAATAATACCTAAGTACCTGATAGATAACAGTTAATCCGGTTAGCTACAGTATTTTGCATTCATTTTTCGTTCCTTCGTTCCAAACTGCCAAAACTTCATTTTCAATCATTACAGGTCCGTCAGAATTACTCGCCACAAAATACACACGTCGCGTAGATGCAGTTAATAAAATTGCCCATTTATTTTAAGAAAATTGATTGAAAGAAATACTAACACAAAACTTCGAATACACCCGTGGCAGTTTTTAATTTATAAAATTTTGTCCGATAACGGTTACTCCACTGCATTGCTCTCAACTCTAGAAAATATCTTCACGTACGTTTAAAGAAAATTGTGGAAAACTACACATGTCCCAATATATCGCAACTATCCATTATTTAATGAATAAAACGTTTAAAACTGAAACTGTCACTAAAAACGAAAAACTAAAACTACAATGTCAACGCCATCGTTCAGTCTTCGGTCCGCCTACACCGAGAACTTAATATTCTTCAGATAAATATTCTTATGGCAATCAATATAATCAATATTATTTTCTTTTATGTACGATCGTGGGTTTCTTCATTCTAGTATTGTTTTGACACTTTCTCCGTGACATGGGGTTACACGCACTTGTCAGTCGATATAAACCTATACTGTGTTGTTGGTTGCATTGTTTCTAATACTCTACAAATGTCAAACAGCAGTAGTGGTCAGAAAAGTAATATTACAGAGCACTGTAAACGCCTCGGGAAATTTAAAATAATAATACTACAATATTATTATATGCAAACATGGTCGATTATTGTGTGGACAATTATTTTGTTAATAAAAATATCTTAGTTTAAACTGTAGTAAAGTAGGCATAAATATATATTTTATAAAATGTAGATCAGAAAGAATGTAAAAAGAAGAAGAAGATGTATGTCATAGTTGAGTTGTTGTAAAGATAGAAAGTGCGAAATAAAGAAAGTAGTAAAACGTTATTGGGTATTTATTTAATTAACAAAGAAAATATTACCCTAACTATTGTTAATATCGTTTCTATTATTAGTTTTCATTATTTGCTTTTCGCACATTCAAATTCGTGTAATCGCGGAAATTACGAATATGGTACTAATTTATGGGAAGTGCGACGAAAGTGCATATCGTGCAGCAGCAGAATATCAAATACGTTTTCCAAATAGACAGAATATGTCAAATCCTCGTACATTTGTACGAATTGTACAACGTCCACGAATGTAGTTTTACACGTGCTGGAGTTTTAAATACGTATGTACCTACCTAACTTGAAAATAAAAAAGAACCAATTTCATACTTTTTAAAATTCTTCTTTTTTACTTAGTGACATAAAAATAAAGCATTTTTAAACTACAATAGATACACTTACAGAAAAAAAAGTATTTTTTTATTTATGAAATGGTCGAGGGAAACCAAGAGGTCCCCAGCAAGTACAACAATTTTTACAACGACAAGTTATAATGTAAACAAGTTAGAAAACAGTAAATAAAACTTTCTTGAAATCTCCAAATATCAGTTCTGGAAGTATCAATAAGGTAGGTTTTACTCTCAGTGTTATCATATCGTGTTTCTCATTACATAATCTACTATTTTGTAAACAAAAATTTTTCTTTAAAAGCGCCGTAAATCGTTACACGTGGCAACGCGGTGCTCTGTCACTACCATTGACAACTTTGACTTTGACAGAATATACCGACCCTCGCAGCTGACAGGCGGCATAGTCGTCGAGAAATTAGGTTAATAAGGTTTTGAAAAAAAATTTTTTTCGCTTTATGAATAAGTTTGGAATTTTTTTGAAGAGTGATTCCGTTAATTCTGAATTTTCCCTATCCCCTCTTAAAATATTTGTACTAAGTCATAGTTAACCCTGTATATATTTTTTAATTTGTTGTTTTTTTATATTATTTCAAATCAGAAACCTTTAGAATATTCATTTTAGTTTAAAGAATAATTGTTAAAATAAAGTTTTTAGTCAATTTAATATTTACATAATAAAAATTCTGTATGTGGGTCAAGAAATATGTATACCTTATTTGGTTTTAGCTAGTATACCATATATTATTTTATAGTTTATTCAACAAAATCCATGTTAATATATACCTACTACCTACTATTATCCTTTGTCATTCAATTAATAACACTTATTTATGAAATATTTAACAGATGAAGCACATAGAAAACTAAGTTAAATTTTGTTCAGTTTCAATTTTAATATAAGGATAATTAGGTATATCAGGTAAAACTTGAACTATAGTTTTACTAATTTGAATGCGAATGTTTCGTTAACTTTATTTGCACTAAACACATACGTAATAATGGGGGCTCCAGCTATATATTTAAAACCATAAAGAAGAGAAAAACACAGATAAACTCGTATACATACGAATACTGACTAAAAAATCACAAAATCTCAAAATTCAGATTTGATGGATGGAGATTTCTGACATGACAGATAAACCAAATTAAATTTGTACTTAATTCTGTTTCGCTATCGATGGAGTAAGAAGACATTTTAAAAAGGTTAAAACATGTATAGAATTACTTTTGAATAAGTAGTTGATCGAAAACGACTCTGCTATCGAATTCAAATGAAAAAATCTTTTGCAGGACCAATAAAATTCCAGTCAGATTACCAACTACTTTAAATTAAGAAATATACTTGAATGTCTGACAATTACTTTACCTTCTGAACTAGAAAATGTGCCCCTACTGATAAAAAGGGAAATGTGGTTCATGCACGATAGTGCTCCTCTTCATTTTAGAAAAAAAGATCTTTTTTCAACAACAGTATAAGTTATCAACATTTTGGAAGAGACAGAATTCAGTTAAAAAAATAGATAATAAGATAATACACAGACAAAAATATGAATCTGTTTTTGAGGTATCAAATTTATGGTATTTGTACAAATCCGTAATTATTATTAATTGCATCAAGAAAATCCTTTTATCAATATATTTTCATATACCAAATTTAATTTAATAGTTCAACGTTTTTTCGTTATATAACCGATTATTGGTATTTTTTCAAAGTCTTACTCCTAACGTCCTAGCAATGAATTTTTGCATATAGTTAAGTTAGCATAAATCATTTTGACCCTAATAATCTATAGAATGGCTCCCTAGTACAAGTATTACTGATCCTAAAAATATGAAAGCTTGAGCTAGCTGACAAACAAATTCAAAGGAATCTGCACAATTGTTTCTACCAAAACCCTATTTCCTACCATTAAATGTCACTAAATTCTTAATTCTTTTGAAAAATGTCTAACAACAAATATGAATAAAAGTACTGTATTTCTATATCACCTCAATAAATTTAAAAAAGAAAATATATGTTTTATTTTTCATACATAATAGATCTTAGTCAGAGAGCGGCTAAAATATCTTATATCAAATTTATTGAAATCAATAAATTCTGCATATCTGTCAGTTCCACGTGGCTAAACTAAGCGTTTATTAGTATCAGTTTTTACCAGGACTCTCCAACATGAGCCCCGAAGCGACAACAAATATAACAATATGCTTTGAAAACAAAAATTACTACGCCAATGATGAAATAAAATAACACGTATATTATTATAGGCGCTGAATTAAACACCGCAACGCAAGTTACTGAAACATTCGAGATGCGGAATAGATACTTATAAACCGAAAAAACGTTAAGTACGGTTCACGAAGTAAAATTGATGTTTCTGCATTGTCATTGATGAAACCAGATCTATATGATAGAAACTGAAATTGAATTTACAGAACTCTTAAAATAAAACAATATCAACTGTCCTGTGATACTCTGCATTGTTCACCAAGAGGCCCTATGTGGAAAATAATTACGTCAATTGAGTATGATTGTTAAAATAACAAATATTATAAGATGGGGCAATCGCGCTTCGACTCAGAAAGTTTCGTAATTTTTTGGCTGAAGTCACACATTTCTATCAGTCCATGTATTTATGACAGACCTGACATCTCACCTTAACGAATTAAATTTGAAACTACATGGAAAGCAGCAGGGTATTGTCAATTTATATGGTCACATAAGAGGATTTAAAAATAAAAGGATTTTGATATAGTTCCATATTTTATCTGATAATATACATTGACACAATTGTAGAAGGATTTGAAAACCGATTTAGCGACTTCAACTGAAATTGTGTGATTTTCTGTCAGCATCATTTTTACTAGGGAAGAACTAAACTGGACTTAAGTTACTCCCAGGAAAACGTTACCCCAACTTGCCTTATGATGGGATCAATGTTGAGGAGCAAGTATCTTTGCGAAAGCCGTTTTTTCAACATGAAATTATAATGTCACTTATTCAGTTGCTTCGTTTGTCAACAACAAATATTAATGTTAATATTGATACACTGGTTAGTAAAAACCATCATCCCCAATCTTTCTTTGTATATTTGTTTTTTTTTTTAATAAATAAAAATAATAATAATTATTATTAAACAAACACGTTTTCTTGTACATATTACAAATCACTGATAAAGTTGCATAAGGACTATTTTAAGATGCTCCCCTCACAATCGCAATTTTATTTAGAGCTGACCTTGGGCCACTCGAAGTTAGACTACTCTGTATGTATGTTATCTCAAGCTAATTCAAAGCTATTCTACCAATTAACATAATTGGCAAGTAAATTTACATTTATTGACAATAACTAGCAGTTATAGACTTAATTTATTTGAATTTTTAATTATTCGTCATTTTAAGTTGATTAGTTATAGTTATCAAATTATTAAATTTTATATTCCAATTAATTCAATAAAGTGTATACACGTATTTGAAAAATAAAAGCCGATCGGTTATACAAGAAAAAAAGACAATAGGAAATGGAAAATGCATAAACGGTTCTAAATACATGCAATGTTACGTTATTTTTGAACGTTGTCACGCTTTTACAAACTCTTCGCATAAAATTTCATCACCTCCAGCTACACCGAGTTTCCTAGATTGGTTGAATCAGGTCTTGAAATGTAAGAAGAAATGATGGGTGGCGAATTAGTGTTAGTACTATGCTATTCAAAATCAGCGACACACTTCTGTTTATGGTTATCCGTACAATCAATAATTTGAACAGAAGATTTATGATCATTTTGCTTATAGTCAAAATCATCACCTCTTCCTACATTTCAGTATTCAAGGAAACTAAAAAGTTGGAAACCTCAGTACAAAATTAGTTACAATCCCAGGCGACGAAATGTTAAGCCTTGTCCTCAAGTATATGCAAAATTCGCGGTTTTTCGTACAAATTTTTAGTTTTTAATTTAAATTGTAAATGGCGGGTGAGTCTCTCAAGCATCTGAAATATTTTCATTATATGCGGTTAGTATAAGTTTGTCTTGAGTTTCTGACAATCTGCCATGACTGTCCATAATAGTTTCATGTTGAAAATGATAGAAAATGTTATATTTTGTTGTTGGCTCAAATTTGACTACAATATCTGTAGAGCAATTAGGTCTAGAAAGTATTATAGTGTTCAGTTTACAGTTAAATTTTCTAGAATTGTTCTTTCTAGTCACCATGTCGATATCTAGATGAGTTCAAAGATAAATCATTAAGTAGACAGTAATTGCAAATGGATTCTGCAACCTATCACAGTCATTAATGATGCAATTAAAAGTTTGAGTGCCTGTAAGTTTCCAACGTCATTATAAATAATACAAAAAGTAAAGGTCTAAAGAAGGATATACAGGGTTAACTTATGACTAAGTATAAATATTTTTAGAAGGGATAGAGAAAAATAAAAATTAAGAGAATCGTTCATCGAAAAGTTTCCAAACTTATTTATAAAGCGAAAAAAATTCTGTGAATAATAATAATAGCAACAATATTAACATTAATGGACGATGTTTCCGTAAAGTAATTAGTACTATTATAAAATAAACCCGAGATGTTTACAGTGTTCTATAAAAATCATTTTTTTTTTACCCTTAGAATATAATAGTCTAAGCTTTGACCAGTGCTCTTTAATATGAAGTGTTTGTAATTAACAATGCAAAATTCTAAGTTTTGTTTAGTTTTGGTCTAGTGACAAATTGTTACTTTTAAACGTTTTATAGTAATTATGTAATAGCTATTTATGATATACATGTTAAAAGTAAGATTTTATTTTGTGAGTGAAGATGATTAAAAAACGAGCGTAGCGAGTTTTTTAACTTCACGAACAAAATAAAATCACTTTTAACACGAATATCATACACTATTTTTTCTACAAAACAATCGGAAGAACTTTAAACTAAATAAAAATAAGAAATCAAAAAATACCATACAGATCGCAATGTTTATGTACCAAAATTTTCGTAGCAACCAGTGCTGTTGTTAGTTACGGAAAAAACGCGAAAATATTGACAGCATTTTCTAGTAATATTATAAGTATAATGAATAATCTCGATAATGAGCGTAACAAATCCATCCCTGCTGAAATCTAAGAAGTCGCCAGTCGAGCAACATTGGAATTATTGCCGGCGAAATCAAAGAAACAGTACGAAATCGCTTATAGACGCTTTTGGGAATGGTGCAACATTAAAAAGGTCCCTGGGAAATGTAACGAAAGTGTTTTACTGGCATATTTTGAGGAAAAATCCAAGATATGGAAATCGTCAGCGCTGTGGTCAAATTATTCCATGATTAAAACTATGTTAAAAATAAAGCAAGATCAAGATATAAGCAAACATGTTGCGTGTCGCCGGAAGGAATTGTGTCAGATGACCATCGACAATATCGAATATTTGGGCACTTCGGTTGTTGTGACCATACCAGATACTAAAACGAAAGTGCCTCGGACTTTCAGTGTTGTTGGTGAATTCTATTTAAACTTTTTTAAAAAGTATATGGCACTCCGGCCACCCAACGCTGACCATAGACGTCTTTTTCTTAAATATATGAAGAATAAATGTGTGAAGAAGCCAGTCGGAATTAACATGTTTGGTAAAATGCCTGCCGCCATTGCAGAGTTCTTGAATCTACCAAATCCTCAACTCTACACCGGACACTGTTTTCGTCGTTCATCGGCGACATTGTTAGCAGATTCTGGTGCAAATCTTACTACCTTCAAGAGACATGGAGGATGGAAATCTTCGACGGTAGCTGAAGGCTACATTGAAAATTCACTGGAACAGAAGAAGGAAATTGCGTGCCAAATACTTCCTACTGCTGCAACTACTAGCAAGACCACTAGTACTACCAGTAGTATTTCTACAGAAAATAGATGTGTCACACATGTTGACAGTAAAACCAACTTAAGTATGATGACTCCGCAGGGAATTACAATTTCAAATAGTTCTAATTTTACTATAAATGTTAATAGTACTAACTAGTTAAAATGTTGGTTTGTACTTATTTAAAATAAAAAGTTGTTCATTGGTTTGTTAAAACGTTTTATTAATTTTCAAAACAAAATTTAAATAAACTTTGATTTACTTTTAACACTAGTGTTAAAAGTAACTTACTCTTACCACGCGTGTCAAAAAATGATATTTTTAACATCAAAAAATGACAATTAAAAAGCCCACTTTTAACAGTTTTGTAGAAAAAGGAATTTATGTAGGGTACAGATATTTCCTTTCAACATGGTTCGCTCTGTGCTATTTGTTTTTCTCGAGTTGAAGGCCCAACGGCAATCGTACAAGATTTTATAATTAAAGGCTGTTGCGGATGCATTCCGAGTTTTCTATTAGAAGGTATTCTTTACAATAAATTTCAATTTTCTTAAATAAACGGTTATTTTATTTAACACGGACTATGTATTCTGTTAGCAGATAATTCTGACGGAGCTGGAAGTTGAAAATGTAGTTTTGGCAGAGTGCAACGAAGGAACGAAGAACGAATGCAAAGTATTGAAGCTAACCGGATTAACTGCTATCTATCATGACATGGTTTTGCAATCATAATGACACTTCATCAAAACAGTCTGTGAACTTCTGGAAGTTCTGAGTAGAGATTTCATTAAATCTCTATTGGTGAGTAAAACTACTAAGAATTAATGTTAAATATTGAAAGTAGAATTCATTACGAATGCGTCAGCAGTTCAAAAGAAATCCCAGAATTCATTTTAAAGAGTGTCATTATTATTGCATACAATTGTACGTAGGTATTATTATTAATAAAAATGTTTATTTTTATTTTTTCGTATTTGACAAAGGCTGTAAAAAACGATCGCGTAGTAGATGAAAGATCTAAACCATAGGTGCCGATTTTCCGAGAGAAAATATGGTGCCCCATTTTTTAAATATTGAGCTAGAATTCTGAAATAATGTTTTTATTGTCTTTTGGCCTCCCTAAGCAAGTAGTTAAATTGTTTGTACTATCCTAGTTAACCCTGTATATTTCACCTTATTAATTGTTTTTTTATATACGATACTGAAAAAATTATGGTCGCATTAATTTTTTCACTGAATACTTTAGCTGTTCTCTAGGACAACTTATGTTTTGCAATTTAATTTTATTTGTACTCTAATTACATTACGAATACTAGGGATTCTTGTTGAATCATCAATAATAATAATTATTTGTATTATTCCTTGGTAAATATAGGGTGGTTCAGTCATAATGTCAATAATTCTAAGAGAAGATAGGGAAAAATGAGTATAATACGAATACGCGATTTAAAGTAAAATTTAAATGCATATTTACGCCGCAAAAACTATTTTCAAACCGTTATTCAAATCCCCTTCCAGACTGTAACTGACTGCTGACCTGACGGGACGTTGCCAAATTTAAATATTTTTCTACCTAGTTATTGTAATATGTAGGTAATTATTACTATACCTAAATTATTTTTTAAAAGTATGCAATTAACATATTAAGCTTCAACATATATCAAAATATTAAACATTGAAATTACAAAACTTCAACGGATCAAAATAAACCATTCACATTTCATTACATAAATAGTAAAATAAAATCCAATACTCACTAGGTTAAATTATTAAGTGAGGCCGAAACGTTTTTTGTATTTAAATACGGACAGTAAAAACTCTAGTGTTGATAACAAAAAACAGTCCGAGACATACCTATTCACTGATAAACAATGCGGCAATTTGAGTCTTTACTACCATATTTAGGTCAATTTTTAATGTCTACTCAATGACAAGCGTTGCAGAGCTGCAGAACCGCAAATAGAACCGATTTAGACAATCTTAGCTTAGTCCAAAAGTGCCTCGTTTAGAAGTTACAGGGTTTGTTTTCTTATTATGGGAATAATTAATAAACGAAATGTCCAATCATGTTAAAATTTGGTATAGTTATGTTTTAAATAAGTACAAGCATACCGTAAAGGGCGCTCTTCATATTTTTATCGTATCTTTTTTATTGGCCCCACTCTGATAGGGTTGACTGAAAATTAATTTTGCGCAGAACAGTTATACCTGTTCCATGTTGAAATAATGTACCGTTTTCGATAAAAACGCGTAATTTTAACAAGTGATAATTCGAATTAGAAAATTAATTTGTAAGTATTTTATTGTGCGGAAATTTTCAAACGAGTTTTTACCGAAAACGGCGCATTGTATCAACATGGAACAAGTATAGATTTTCTACGTAAAATTAATTTGTCCATCATAATTTTCAGTCAAGCGTATCAGAATATGACCAATAAAAAGATACCATAAAAATGAGTTACAAAAAAACTGCCAAGAGCGCCCTCTGCCATATGCGGCACTATTTACTCCTTCGCAATGCTTGTACTTACCTAAAACATAATTGTACCAAATTTCAACATGATTGAACGTTTCGTTTATTAATTATGCCCATAACAAGAAAACATTTTTTATCTTTGAAGGCCTGTAACTTCTTAACGAGGCACTTTTGGACTAAGCTAAGTTTGTCTAAATCGGTTATTTTTGATCACAGGAAGCTATGTTTAAGCTGAGTCCCATTACTTTCCGGACATCCTGTATATGTATAGCTTTAATAGTCGAAAGCGTCATCAAAAAATTCATTGGATACGAGGAACGTAATTTATTTATCTTTCGAAAGGTTGAGTAAAATTAGGCCTTCCGAATACGTGGTTAAAATTAATGACATTATGAGTGAATCACCCTATATACACGCAGATAACCGACAATATCATTATAAAAAAAATCCCTCTTAATCAATGCAAACAACCAGTCACAATTTTTGAACACCAGTTTACATTCGATGGATGTCTCTCGGTTGGGAAATAGTTGTACAGCGCGGCATCATCGAATACATTGTTATGCAATTACGAGCGTTCAAGTCGGTTGATTAGGATATTTACGGGAGCATTTACTCAGGCGGCAGTGTGTGTTGAACCGGACATTTCGTCTTCTTCGTATCTATATCCATGTCAACAAGTTTCAAACGCTTCCGTTTGCGTCAATTATTTTAAGGGTGAATTTTTGTTACAGGACCATTTAAACAAAGCGAAATGGAAGTCGTAGCTATATTTATCTGCGTTTTTGAAGGACGGTCGATTAATGGGATTTCAAATTGGACCTTTTGGTGAAAACGGGGCCATTAGGAGCATATTTATTGTCTCCTAAAAAGGGGAAAAATAACCACAGGCACCTGCTGCTCGAAACAATGCCTCTGAGATTACAGCAAATTTATAAAGCGGAAAATCCAGTATGCCGTCATTAAAACTTGTTTCGGTACTATACTGAGTGTCCCATTTTAAAAGAAATACGAAATACTCGCTGCATAGGTAATGGTTATTTATACAACAGACATACAGCATGATTCAGAACTTATCAGAAAAAATAAATGGGAATTTTCAACATACATGTACTCATATGGTAATCCAAACAAAATAATATACTTATTCTGAAAATTATTTGAAAACATTTAATTGCACCAGTGCAAACTGGCAATGCCATATTGTACGAAAAAATTCTAAAATTAAACCGACACCGGCGCAAAAAAATTTGCAGCGGTTTTACTTTAAAATAATTTTTAAGAAATATAAATCAGACCGAATTCCGTGTCTTGCGGTACTTGATCGCTATTACAAATACGAAATTTAAAAAAAATTGGTGAATACCTTATTACAAGATCTGTTGGAAATTTAATCCTTCGACTTGTACACATATTAGGGTACGCCTTATCGAATGTTGATGTCCTAAAATTAATGTGCCTCCTGATTGCTGTTCTTGTAAACACAAATTATTCGGGGCAGTTGTAATACGTTTCCGCAAATATAATTCAATATCCCCATAAAAAGAAGTCAAGAGGGTTTAAATCAGAAGACCGCGGGGGCCATGCTACCGGTCCATCCCGTCCAATCCACCGTACTCTATGCACCTGATGGAGATCTCGAACATCTAGCCAAAAATGAGGAGGTGCCCCATCATACAGCATAAAATATGAACTAATTTAAGTAAGATTCTGAGATATAAGTGGTCTGCTACTTCCTGCTTGACCTAAGTAGCTCGACTTGCAGGAAGCGACCTACATTGGAGCAGGTACTTCAATGCAGACCTCTCGCCCTGGGCAACGCGCCAGTAAATCTGTAAAAGCAGGAAACAACTACTCCGCGGACTAATGCCCCGACAGATATTGAATTACACCTGCAGTAACTGTGTGAACAGCCAAAAACCATTTTTCTACACCCGTATTATAACAATGCACTTATATGCCCATAATCCGTTTCATAATGATACCCATTATGATACAGATTTTTCATTACGATACAGATTTTTAATCAATAGAAACCCATAATTTTTCAATCAAGCATGCTGTGCATTTGACGTTTATCCTAGGTTCCTATGTAATTATTTTAAATGTCAAAATCAGAACGTATTAAATTTTCGTAGATACCTAGCTAAATTTCGATAATTTATCAAAATGTCTGATATCAGCGATATAGAAGAATTACCATCGACTCCTCCACACATATCGGAGAAAGCAGAAAATGCAGTTCATACGAATAATTACTGTTACCTATTGTGTTCAATAAAAATATAAAATTTATAGTTTTTGATTATTTATCGGGTGTAGAAAAAATAGCGTATGCAACTCTCATGTAATGGTTATTAATACACTCGCATAAACCATACGAAACGAGCCGAAGGCGAGTTTCGTATCCCGGTTAATGCTCGTGTCTTAATAACCATCATTACATGATCGTTGCATAATATACTATTATTCCATCATTTATAGATTATTTTATTATTATATTAGTGTACCCTGTCAAAACACTCGATACTACAGAACATTTTCTTGTCAAATAGCCAGAATAAATTATGAATTTAGGTCACCCATAGTGTTTAAACTATAATACTTTGCAGACAAATTGTGAAATTTCCCTATTAGGCTAGGCTAGTTGTTTAGTTATGTTTTTTTTTACAAGTTTTGTTTTTATCTTTTTACAGGCGTTTGATGATAGACTGAGATACCTATCGGAATGGTGAACATTGCTTCTAATAGAGAGAATATCAAACATATATATTTTTAAATGAATCACCCTGTTCATTCTTATGCCATTCAATTGCATTATGTATTCCCTTCATAATGATATACAGGGTGTTCCAGAATGATGGTCAAATATTTTACCAGTGGGTAAAATGGTGGAAAAAAAGTTTTTTTTTATTTTTCTTTAAAACAGTTATACTTAGAAATTTGAATATTGGCACACGTTATCAGCTAGTCAAAAGCTATTTTATGGTGGTGTCTATTCCTTGGCTCATGTTTCTGGAGGGCAGGAATAAGCAACCCCTAGATTTATTTCTTTCAGAACTTTTTCCTGTAATGACCGATTTCAACAAAACTTCTTTTTTAAATACTACATATAATTTTACTACTTTTTTCCATCTTGAAATTTTTTCATACAACCAACAGTTTGCGCGAAAAAAAATAAAAATTGTTTTCCTTACTCTAAACATCTTTTCGTCACCGGTTACTGATAACCGCAGTAGGCTGTTGCTATGTTAATGTTTCTCTGTTTTGTCAAAAAAATCAGTCTTGACAGTTTTTGCAAATATTTGTAAACAACTGACTCTTTCGTACAAATAGCAAATAAATTGACGAAATATGCATACGGCAGGATTGGCAACAGTTACAGGAATATCTTTATTTAAAAATATTTGCAAATTATAGACCTAATGGCGATTTGTTTGACAAAACAACAGAGAAACATCAACATAGCAACCGCCTACTGCGGTTATCAGTAACCGGTGACGAAAAGATGTTTACAGTAAGGAAAACTATTTATATTTTTTTCGCGCAAATTGATGGTTGTATGGAAAAATTACAAGAGGGAAAAAGTAGTATAATTAGGTGTAATATAAAAAAAAGGTTTGTTGAAATCGGCTATGGCACGAAAAAGTTCTGAAAGAAACAAATCTAGGGGTTGCTTATTCCCGCCCTCCAGAAACATGAGCTAAGGAATAGATACCACCATAAAATAGCTTTTGACTAGATGATAATGGGTACCAAAATCAAAATTTCTAAATGTAACGGTTTTTAAGGAAAAATAAAAAAACAATTTTTTCCCGCCATTTTGAGACTCGAATATCTCAACAGGAAGAACCGAAATTGAAAAATTTCATTTGGAAATTTCCCTGAAATGGCGTGTGGAATACACTGATAAAATATTTGACCATCATTCTGGAACAGCCTGTATAATAGTTGCTATTTTATATTTCGAAAATTGTCAAAAAAACATTAAACTGGTAAAGCTGATGTTGCGTGGTGCATAGTTGTCCATGCATTTTTATATAATTATACAAAGTTAGTTCATGAGATACTTATTTCACTGAAAAAAAATATACGTAAAATAAACAGCTGTTTAAAAAATTAAGTTACCCATATAGTAAATAGTCAATATATTATTTCAAAAATATAAAGTAGTAACTATTATATATCATTACACCCTGTAGAGAAATTACAAGTACGCTACTAAACTCTAAACATTTTTAGAAGCAATATTCACCATTTCGATAACTCAGCTATTCTCTGAGATACGAACAGTCCCTTAAATGTAGTTTTTTAAATTTGGTCCTGTATCTCAAATACGAACGTTTTGTAGGCACTAAAGTTTTTATGACGCCAGTGTTTACATTAAATTCAAGTGTCAAAAATGGCTTACGTTATTATACTGTGAAAATGCTTTAGCAAAACGATTTTCCGGTAAACATGTGCCAAATGTAGCTATTTTCGCAGCGGGTGTAGTGAGTGCAAGTGTAGTGCAGCGCGAGGGAAATTTGAAACTGAATCGTGAAAGAGATGGAGGTCTAGGACTTCCACGGCCTATTGCAGCAGTGTGAGTATCATACACGAGGCTCAATTATATCCGTACCATGTACAGCATATCCAAGCGTTAAGAGTCCGTCACGCGTTTGAAATAAACCGATTTTTTACGCTCGGCCCATAACGCTTATTTAGACAACGAATAAACATAGCGGTTCTAATAAAAAAACAATCGAAAGACAAAGTTGTTTCCTAAAGCTGCTGTGTAATATTTTTTTCAAAATTAGTTTTTAATTACTTAAATTTAATGAGTAAACTGAAGAAATCGTCATATTTACAATTTATTTATTTAAAAATAAAGGCTTAAATCGAAAATTGGTTACATGAGGAAAGTAAGTCTATCTTTTAGCTTTGCAATGATACCAAAATTATATCGAATTGATAACAATTACTCAAAATTCTATGCTAAATGCCGAACGTCTACAACTTCAGAAACGAATATATTTTAAATGCTGCAACCACGTGTGTTTCACTCAATGGGATGGGCTTAAAGATTGCGTCAGGACCGGAGTTCAAAGAAATACAGAGTCATTTATAATCTATACGTTCTCAGTTGATACAGTATTGAATTAATCGATCTTATGGAGTTCGATGCTGATTCTTTTGTTGGCGGTGGTGTCTAAACTTTTCTTGTAGAATACATTTTTTCGTTTAGACCAACAGTTCCGGAAATATAAGAAGTTCTATTAGAATTCCTTAGGTATGCAATTTTACATTGCTTATTAAAACAATGTCATTTTTTCGTAACTTCCAAATTGAACAAAATTCTCCACAAATTAAATTCGTATTTTCCATATTAAACAAATTAAGAACATAAAACACTGAAATAAATGTAGTCATTATATTTATTTTATATAAAAATTTGCCTGTTCTCAAATCTTTGTACTTTTAATTTTAAAGAGCGCAATGTCATAAATATATTAAACATAATCATAATATGAACAATAAAAATGTTTTTCTCATTATGGAAAATATAGATATTTTTAACTCGTCGAATGAATGTGCTGTTCTATTTCTGAAAACATCTTCTTCATCACAAGTATGCACTCGGCGCACAAAGTTAATTTCTTCAAAAGTGTAACACCGATATAACTCGATATAACTACATGTCAATAGTAAATAATTAATATAAGTTTGTTTTCGAAAAGGCGTTAAGTTATTAAAAATTTGTGTGTACCGTGAGAAGTACGGTAGTTTTTTATATAAGCTGTAAAAAAACTACGAACATAAGTAAAATCGTTGATTTATAAGCGCGATGTAACGAAAAACGTAATAATTGTCTAATAATGTCCAATCATCAAATAATGAGTTTCTTTCATTTCAGCATACAAAATTTATGAAACAATTGACAGAAAATCCGGTCATCTTTGAAAATAATTTTAATGACACTACAGGCAAATTATTTATACTTCTACCATTGGAAGATATTGTTTAGGTGGAGCAAAGTATTCGCCTAGTTGACCTGACCGAATCTCCTCCTACTTTTTATTAATAAGTCGTAAAAATTGAATTTGCGAATTGGAATCATTTTATCGGTTCAAGATACAATGTAAATAAACTAAAAAGCAATTTAAATGTAGAAAATGAATAAATCTTCTAAAGGTAGTATCTTTTTGAGTTTAAAATTTCAGAAATTCCTGTAAGTGCTACCTAATATGCAGTATTATGTCAGCGTAAAAGTAAAAACCGAGAATCTATTCTCGGGTAACATCTTAAATCGTTGATTTTGTTCATGGAACTTGTAAACAGAATATGCTTCGAAAAATTATACGACTTGGTCCATTTTTATAGAGGGTGATTCATCTAAAAGAATTTGTGAATAGATGCGTACCGCAATTTTTTTTTTATATAAAATCCTTATAGTTTCCGAGTAAAACATTGTTGAAAATGCAGTATTTTCAAGATTTACATCGCTGGGCCACTGTAGTCTCTAAGCAGGTGATTCCGAATATTGAAATCCTATTACTCTTTGTAGGCACTAAAGTTTTTGTTATACCCGTGTTTACATTAGCTTTCAAGTGTCAAAAATGGCTTACATGTATACAGGGTGTTAAAAAAGAGTGTAAAATATTTCAGGAGGTAATAGTATGAACCAAAATAAGCAGAAAAGTCTTAATAAACACGGGTCCGCAAAGTAACGGTTGCGGAGATATGGACCAGTATTCGTTTTTCAAACATTTTATTTTATTATGAATAAACCGACAAAGGAAGCTTTTAACAAACAAAAAACAAAGTTACAGAAGATGTTCAAAATGCCCTCCGTCCATTTCCAAGCAGGCATGACATCTTCGTCACAACGATATTCGAACTCTTTCGAAAACACCCTCCTTGGTTTGGATTTCTTGACACTTTTGGTTAATCCGTAGCTGCAGCTCTTCCGGGCTATTTACATGAGTACCATACACTAATGTCTTCAAATATCTCCAAACAAAGAAATCTAGAGAGTTCAGATCAGGCGATCTTGGAGGCCATAAAACAGGTCCGGCCCTTCCTACCCATCTATGTGGAAAAGTTTGGTGTAAATGTCTAACGACCATGGAAAAATGAGCTGCAGCACCATCATGCTGGAACCACATTTGTTACCTCTGATTCAAAGGAATGTCTTCCAAAAACTTATACAGTGTGTTCTGCAGAAAATTGAGATAAGCAGTGCCTGTTAATCGGTTTGGTAAAACAACAGGACCTAGAAACCTATTACCTACAATACCCATCCAAATTTTTAATGAAAAACATGCCTGAGATCCAGATTCTATTAGAGCATGAGGATTTTCGTCGGCCCAAATATGCGTATTGTGAAAATTAAACACTCCATTTCTTGTGAACCCGGCCTCATCAATAAAAAGAATGTTTGCAAGAAAACGAGGGTCTTCAGCATCATGACGTAGAAACCAGCGGCAAAACACCAAACGTGCTTGATGATCATTTATTGGATTTAAAGCCTGTACTCGTTGCACATGGTATGGATAAAGCAGTTGCTCGTGAAGGATTCTCCAAACAAGAGGACCACTAATTCCTATCTCGGCTGATATTCTCCGCACACTCGTACCTGGATTCTGCTCTACCAGTGCTAGAATTTCTTCCTCTGCTCTAGGAATGGATACCGACCTTGGTCTTCCGGATAAATGGCACTGTTTGTTCAAGGAACCGGTATCACGCAATTCTTCCAAACATGCGTTGTGAAGGAATCTAGCGATTTGGATAAGCGTCAACATAAAGACATCGCGCTTCGGTGGCGCTCCCATTAGCACGACCATACATGAAATGCATGTCTGTTAATTCTGCGTTAGAGTAACTAGCCATAGCGAAAGAAAACTTGTGCACTGAGAACAACTGTCAAATACGTACTGTTTATTTCACTAAACATCAACCAACTATTATAAGAAAATACACAACGTTTTTGCAAAATAAAAAATTATTGAGACTTTTCTGCTTATTTCGATTCATACTATTACGTCCTTAAATATTTTACACTCTTTTTTTAACACCCTGTAATAGTAACTCGGAGTTGATGGATATCGTTTTAATAGAGATGACTAGATCGCTGTGGGTTCGACCTCCGCAGCCGGTAGACCATATATAAACTACATTCGTGGAGAGGATTGGCACTCTTTCTGCAGGTATGGTAGGGTTGAAGAATGTTGGCTTGGGTCAATGTGAGAGATTGATACTGGTTGACGTTTAACTACCCTCCTAATTAATGAGGTTTTCAAGGTTTCCCTCATTCCTGCACTGAATGGTGGTTAGTGTCTACCAACGTACTTCGTTTCTGGGCGCAAATTCGGCCTGCTTAATAATAATATGCCGCCCCCTCCCTCATAAGTCTTCAACTTCTGGGCTAATCCTCGTTATTAGAATGAGGGGTAGATATATTATTTTTATTATTAGTATTATTATTAATTTATTACACTGTGAAAATGCTTTAGCAGAACGATTTCCCGGTAAACATGTGCCAAATACAGCTACGAGTACTTTTACCGCAGTGTACAGTGATTGCAAATTTGAAGGAAATTTGAAATCGAATCGTGGAGGAGATGGAGGTCCAGGACTTCCACGGCCTATTGCAGAAGTGTGACGTATTATACACGAGGCTCAAGTATATCCGTACCATGTACATCCAAGCATTAACACCAAGGGATTAGACGACCGGTACCATGGCCGCCACTATCTCCTGACTTTAAATCATTTGGACTTCTTTTTGCGGAGATATTTAAAAAACAAATTAAGTGTATCGCACCGAAGTGGATACATACTATTGATGATTTATGGAAACGTAACATAGTTGCTGTCAATAACTTACAAGTTCAAAACGGACAAGAAGCAGATACATTTGTGTTAGTTTGTAGAAACTGGGTAAGACGGGTCCAAAATGTTGTTGTAATATCAGGTATGTCAAACTATTTTAGTAATTAAAGCCACAAATGAAATCTATTAGTAATTAATAACAATAGCGTCAAAATTCATTAATTCATTTGCTGTATAAAATGTTATTTATTTCTTTCCTTGAGCATTTCTTTCCATTTTTTGTCCAGTCTCAGATTGCCGCCTTATCAGGTTTTACAGTGGGCCTGTTTTCAGTGCCGTGTATTTTAAAATCATTTCCAAACTACCCTTTTTGATTTTTTCTTTACAAAAATGTATTTGTAAGAGTCACTTGTACACTCAGATTTTTTTTTTTTATATAAGTTCTTAATCACCCTGTATATTGAGAGAACTGTATTACCATCTTTACAAATTGCTTTGTGTTCTATGAAATCTTTACAGGAGCGTTAATGGAAAATTAAATTTTCTTCCCACTTTCACTTCCACGGAAAACCGAAAATATATAACAGGATCACGTTGTCACAAAGAGGCAGAATTGAATGTATATAAGTAATTGCTTTTTCTGTGCTGCAAACGAAGAAAGCATCTGAAATTATTAGCTGATTCCAAAATTTAACGTGTAAAGTGTAATAAAATAATAATCAATGTTACAAAAGCGAATACTTTTCAGAAGAAAGGAGAAACGCGTTAATAATATTTTAATAAAAGGAAATAGCATAAATTGTACTTGCTGCTAAGGAATTATGATATTGTGCAGTAGTACACACAGATGTTTCCGAAATATATGTACCAGTAAACCAGCCTAGGCTGGTACGATTTA
Source organism: Monochamus alternatus (assembly GCA_037114965.1). NCBI lineage: Eukaryota > Metazoa > Arthropoda > Insecta > Coleoptera > Cerambycidae > Monochamus > Monochamus alternatus. The sequence continues at coordinate 23,857,815 of CM073431.1, forward strand.
TGCTAATTTATCTCTATAATCCAGTAACTTTGTCATCAGAAAGGGAAGGGGAGACCTTGCGTCAGATCCGATAGTTATCACTTTTTGCTAAGATGTTTATGATGCTGACCAAATGGATAATTCAATTTTATTGAATTTAAATCCAAAAAACCAAAGAACCACGAAATTTTCTACCTCTTCAATTTTTAGCAACCCTTAAGCACTAGCTTTTTCGATTATAACTGCGAATACGTAGAGTAGAATTCAGAACCATCTTTGTAAACTTAATACAGCATTTCAAAATTTATGAATTTTTCCCAACTAAGAAATTTTTTTAGTAACTAAAGTTATTCTGTAGGAATTTCGACCCTGTAGACCAATTTTCTCCAAATGTTTAATTAGCAATAAATATTCTTTGTTTTCTTCTATTTTCAACAAAATTATTTTTTTATCTAATCAATTATTATCTATAGAAACTATAAAAAGTTTTTATATAAATATTGTTAATTTATTATTATAGCGGGTGCAAAAAATTTAAACATATTGTGCTGTGGCGGTTTTGGGTAGGTAGTTTTTGGTAAATCTGGGCCTTGACCGAATTACAAAAAAGTGTATTTTAATTTTGAATATTTTTTCAAAATTGAAACAACCCAACTAGCAAAATAGAACTTTAAAAGAAGCGAAATATTTTATAACTATCGAATTGCGTTGTTTAACGAACAGTTTGATTTTATAGAGCAAATAATTGCCATAAAATTGTTCCTGAAGAAAGTGTAAAAATGTTTTATAATAGTTTTTACAACGTGTTTTAAGAACAAATAATTTTCAGATCTTTAAAATTTTTATTAAAGTATTATAATACGTAATATAACATTTAAAAAAATTATATATAAGGATTGAAAACATATTGTGAAAGAGTTGTATACTTAGGCAAATGGCTTTTAATTATAATCTTATCTTAAAATAGTTGTATAAACGTGTTTTATTAAGGATATATAAGGAACTTGATAAAATTATTTTTTAGCCTCGAAATGCGCTTATTTATAAAAAAGTTTTATAGTTGTGCTTAATCTATAAAAATATTCCCTGTTTTATAAATATGTTATAGAACAAAATTGTGACTTTAGAAAACAAAATTATTGTATATACCGCGTAATAAAATTCCAAACCTAACCTTAATTTTTGAACTACTAAGGTATAGTGTATTACCAGGCACTAATCAAGAAAGAATACAAACAAATTCTTGAAAGTAACGTTTCCAGTCAAACGTGCCGACGTTCAATTTTACTTATAGATTTTATTATATAAATAATGATGGTGTCCATGTTCGAGAACTCACATTAAAAACGCTTCATGGCTGCGAAAAAATACGAAAAACCAGTTCGAGAGAGTAACTTTGATTTAATATTTTGGTAATGCAATAATTAGGTTAGATTTAAATTAAATACCCATTATAATTAACTAATAATACTTAGCTAATACCTAACACTATTAATGTAATGATAGAAATTTCTATTTTTTTTTATAAAACTTGGCAACTTCTTTCGATGCAAACATTATCTACTTGCGCACACACATTTTTAAATATATTTAAGACTATAAAAACATTTTATCGTATAAAGTTCTAATTTACACTAAAATATTTTGTTATGGTTTTATGTGGAATAAAATCATTGTAATATAAGTCGCCATATTTAAATAAAGACTTGTTGGATCAGCGACTGCCGCCATTATGGAAAATTAGATAAAAGCCTTATTAAAATTATATCTAAAACATAATTTTGCTGTTTTTGCAAGACTATTTTATAACAAAATCATTAAATTTAATTACACAACGATATTATATATTAAAAAAAGCATAATTTTAATATTTTTTAAATTTATTTTTTATAATTTTAAAGCAAATGTTGTCTAAACAAAAACGCATATTTTTTTTTGTCACAAATGTATCTATAGTTTATCAATAAAATTTGCGGCGCAATAAAATTTTCGTTGTTGAAACACTGATTGTTGACATGATAATATTGTAAGTATTATACCTATCTACCATTTACACAAATGATCGCCATTGAGTGATCCCGTTTTTACATATAAGTACAAATATAATTATGAATCTGCGTTATACACCATTCTTAAAATGATTTGGTTCTAATATTTTTCACTAAAAAATATAATGTTTCTTTAAATAATACCAAAATACAGACTACAAAACGTTTTTATAGTTGTTGTATAAAATTGTTTTAAAAGTGTTGTATACATTTTTTATAGAACTGTTACATTACCAAAGTGTTTTATAAAAGTGGGCCCTTTTCGATTCTATAAGTATCTTATAAAGGCATTTAATTACGTTATATGAATTTGAAGCTCCTATAAGATTTATATTATAGCAATTTATACAACCTTTATAAAAATTTATTTTGCTAGTTGTGAATGATTCATAATTCCGATTTTTATTCCTAACATCTCCACATAATATGTAAAAGCGGTAAAACAATATTATCTGATATATATTATTTTCAGAAGTTTGGACATGGATGAAAAAGAAAGGGTTAGTAATGAAAAATATGTAACATGTAAAAATATGTACATTGTTGTATCTGACAAAAATTCCATCCATTACGATGGATATACTTTTTATACGAAGGTATGTTTATGTTAGGACGCTCGTTTCTACATTTTTCACCAATCAGGAGAACTCCAATTTCGTACAGAGATCGTATCTAGCAAAGGCTAAACACATGCTAAATTAAATATGTAATACTAAATTTCTATAAGGAAATCAGTTTCTATTAGTAATCAAATAAATCTTATCTATCATAATCAAATTTTCCTTCTGCAAGCAGATAATAACTTCTACAAGTCACGACTATGCTATACAAATTTCCCCATTATACTTTGATCAAAATATTTCGCACTTTTATAGGCAGGTCTCGTCAGATGAGGGTATGGGAGACCTACATTAGTTCAATAGCGTTTTTCATGGAACAAAAAGGCTTTTGTTACGTATTTACTCTATAATGATTTTATAACAACTGTATTATTATTCTCTATAACTGCTTTAAAGAGCTTTTTCTCTTAAGTTCGATAGCAGCATCCATATTTGTAATTTGTTTTCCGCAGCAGAATTATAACTTAGCAACGCCTTACACAATAGTTCTATAATTAAACTATAAGCGATATTACAGAATAGTTTTATAAGAGTGCCACAGGAGATGGTATAATTCAATAAAGCACTATTTTGCATCGGTTTTACAGCAATTTGATTCTATAAGCACCATTGTTGTAAAATTGTGTTATTGTACACACTTATAGGACTACATTAGCAGTCATCTTATAAATGTTCTATAAATTATGCTCTAAAAACGTTCTCGTAACACATTTAAAAAACATTTCAGTTTTTAAAGGCAAAATAGTCTCATGTGCCACATTAATTTAGTATTCTAGATACAACTATAAAATATTAACAAAATATAAAGCTCCTATTACTCTAAATTTATATAACTACTTTGCTAGCTGGGCTGGCTGTGCTTTTGTAAAATTAACCATAATTTTCCATGCATTGTGATAAGCAATCACTATATTATAGTTATACGGTTTTATTGACTTACTAAAAAAAACTAATTTCTACCCGCAGTTTGTACTCTTTTTCCAATATTGAGGTTTGACTGCGCACGTATTTCGGCTGCCCTCTAAAGTTTTGTAAGTCCTACTTACAATACTTTGTCAAAAACTACGATATATAGGTTCCATCAAATCTATTCCAAGTCCATTGGAATATGGAAGAGAAGGGGAGGCATATCCCCAAGAAAATAGGACATAGTGTAAATTCCTACAGAGAAACAATATATTGTTACAAATTTTTGAGTTCGAAAAAATTTATAAACTTTCAAAAACTGTACTACGGAAACTATTGGGTTTGCAGAGACGATTTTGGACTAAAATTATAGCAAATTTACTCTACTCTGACAACGTACTAGTAGTTACAATCCAAAAAACTAGTAGTTCAGGATTAAAGCCACCAAAAAATGAAGAAAGGTAGAAAATTTCATATTTTTTTGGATTGATGACGTTGAGTTTGGCGCTGGAAGTCGTAAACTTCATTAGACAAATATCATAAACAACTCAGCAAAAAAACAGAACTACCGGATCTGACGCAAGGTCTGATGTATATTATGATTACTGGACTACTATGTAAAAACGCATCGCCAGGGTATAAAAGGCACCAAAGTATTGAAAAATATCAAAAATCGATTAGAAAATGGAAAACGATTAAAATGATATATACAGTGTGTCCACGGATGTAGTTGACAAGAGGAGAAACTCTTTTGTTTTTGACTTTATCAAAAAATATCACCCTTTATAAAAAGTTCTGCTTCTCGAAAAAATGAGATTCCCATAGAAACGTCTTAGATCAGATATACGGGGTGCTCATAAATAAAGAAAACAAGGAAATACTCAAGAGAAAAGTAGTATTATTTTTTATTGTATACAACATTTTTATGAAACAAATCTGTTAATAACTTCAAATAATACAAATTTTAAAATCAAAATTTAAATTTTACCATTTACTCTACCTCTATCTCCCACCTTAACACATTTTCCCGCTAACTTATAAACTATAACTAATACATTTTTCGAATAGCTAGCGGCTCATTCGGTTCATGTATTCCTTGGCGTACGTGCTCTTTTAATACTTCCCTTCATGTGGCAAACCATTTGTATAAATGTTTTGTTTTAGAGCATCTTGGAGAAGGGGTGTAAGGTTAGGATTGGACCAAATCTTCATCTGAGCAGGACAGCCGTCCTGTTGCCAAAACATTTTGGAAACATTTGGTTTACCATTTTTAAATACTTGAGAGCCAGAAGTACGCAATAATCTGTTCTGGCAACAGGACTGTTGTCCTGCTCATTTTACAGCCTTGCTCAGATAATGGTGAAAGGTGGATAGGAAGATTTGGCCCATTATCCTGCTAGACCACCTGACCTTACGCCCCTTGACTTTTATCCTAAAACCAAAGGTTTATTCAAATGATCTGCCACATGATATTAAAAGAGCGCATAAGAGAAGAAATAACAAACTATTCGTAACGTGTAGAGTAAAAGTCAAAATTGAAATTTTTATTTTAAAATTATAAACAGATTTATTTTATAAAAATATTGTGTAAAATAATAAATAATGGTATTTCTCTCTTGAGTATTTTCGTGTTTTTTTTTTAATTTATGAGCACCCTGCATATCCGATCTAAGGCGTTTCTATGATAGTCTCATTTTTCGAAAAGCGGAACTTTTTATAAAGAGTGACATTTTTCGATAGAGTCAAAAACAAAAAACTTTCTCCTTTTGTCAACTCCATCCGTGGACACACTGTATACAGTATGCGCCAAAAGTATGAAATAAATTCAATAAAAACGAAACAATTATTTTTTGGAAAAAATCCTCGAACAGGTCGATTTTTAATTTAAAAAATACATATTTTAGCGTAAAATGCGATATTCAAATGTCATTTGTTTTCGAGTAATGACGTCATCGATTTTTTTTAAATAGCAACACCATATTTTTTTCCTTGATTCTGAAAGATCGTTTAATTCTCTATCAGACAGTACTAAAATTTTGCCCTCTTACATAGGAAAGTTTTCCAGTAAATGACGATTGAATGTTAGAAAACGTAAATCAATTAAAATAAAGCAAAAATGTTATCAAGTTTAGTTTTTCGAATTCCATAGTTCTTTTATGCATCACGTTGGTGAAAATCTTTGCAAAGTGTTATTGCCACACCGACTCTTCTTATCGGATGCGGGAATATGACTAGAACTCAGCAGGAAGTTTGCGATTTATTTAATGAAAAATATCCAGATCGCCCTATTAGCCAATCAATAGTCAGTAAGGTAGAGTCTAAATTTCAGAAACTGGCAATGTTGTAAATATTCCAAAACCTGGACGTTCAAGCATTAATGGAAATCAGAAACAGAACATTTTGATAAGTATGGTGGATAATCCTCATAATTTTTCACGATTGGTTGCGTTAAACAATGACACTAGTCAGAGCACAGTGCTACGTATCTTGAGGAAGGAAAAATATCATCCCTACAAAATTCAACTTGTGCAGGAACTCAATGAAGATGATCCCGATTGCCGCTTACACTTTTGCGAAATTCTAATAGATTTATGTCAAAGAAATAGAAATTTACACCGGCAAATACTTTTTTCAGATGAGGCCACATTTTGTCTGAATGGTACAGTAAACCGTCAAACTTGCAGATATTGGAGTCGGGAAAATCCTCATTGGATGGCAGAGGCACATACCCAACACCCTCAGAAATTAAATGTGTGGGCTGGAATAGTTGACGACTGAATAGTAGGGCCTTTCTTCTTTGAAGGAACCCTTACAGGACAAAGATATTTAGAGTTTCTAGAAAATGACCTTGTTGCAGCCCTTGCAGTAATTTTTCCTAACGATAATGACCCTGACATTCCTGACGATACCATATGGTTTCAGCAAGACGGTGCACCTCCGCACTATGCGCGTCCTGTACGAGATTTTTTGGACAACTGTTTTCCTGGGAGGTGGATCGGCAGACGCGGACCGATAGAATGGCCTGCAAGATCGCCAGATCTTACACCTCTTGACTATTTTTTATGGAGATACTTGAAGTCAAAAGTGTACATTAATAAACCACGTAATTTAGAAGAACTTCAAAATCGCATTCGGGACGAAAAACGCAGAGTTACCCCTCAGAAATCATTCATAATGTGCAAGAAGAATTTCTTCATAGACTTGCGCATTGTCATGAAGTTGGTGGATGGCAATTCGAACATTTAATTTAAGTATAAAATTTAATCAATTGTATTTTATTTTACATACCTCAGAATTGTTACTCTTTTATGGATAAAACTTACGTTTTCTAACATTCAATCGTCATTTACTCGAAAACTTTCCTATGTAAGAGGGCAAAATTTTAGTACTGTCTGATAGAGAATTAAACAATCATTCAGAATCAAGGAAAAAATATGGTGTTGCCATAAAAAAAAATCGATGACGTCATTACTCGAAAACAAATGACATTTGAAAATCGCATTTTAAGCTAAAATATGTATTTTTTAAATTAAAAATCGACCGGTTCGAGGATTTTTCCCAAAAAAATAATTGGTTCGTTTTTATTGAATTTATTCCATACTTTTGACGCATACTGTATATACCAATATATTGGTGAAAGGGTTTTTCTGGATGCAATTAATGTAAATTACTAACTTGCACAAATATTTTTATCTGAATACCTCAGTTAAAAAAATATTCATATTTTTATTGTGTATTATCTGAGTGATACATTTTTTTTGTAAAAGCTGAAACTTTTTTAAATAAATTCTATCTCTTTTAAAACTTAAACCGCTTAGTCGCAAATAAATCTGTTCATGCAGATGGGTCTTGACATTTATTGTAAAATGAGAAGGTGTGCTACGTACAAGAACCCCATTTATCTTACAAGTAGCGATATATTTTCTAGATCAGCTGGTAAAATTGTTTGTAAGAAATCAAGATATATTCCTCCGTTTGTGGTTGGCAATCTTAAGGGGATTTGATTGGCACAATAACCATTTTAACTGGCAAATCTGAATTGCTTATAAACAATTTTATCCGTTGAACCTCCATTGATAAGAAGACAAATATGGCTTATTTATGATGGTGCTCCTCCTCCGATTAAATACAGGCTGTATCACATAAGAGGGCCACTCCCATGTATCTCACTTAATATGCGAGACACGTCAAAAATCTTTAATTGTCTTTTGTTGCATTTTTGGAGGCCTTTATGCTCGTAAAAACATATTTGAGATCCATGGCCAACTTTATGAGTAATAACAAAAAAACCTGTTAAGGAGATTTTGGAAATATCGTATGTGGTTCGCTGCGCCCTCTAGGCGGATAAAAATTTTTTTTATTGAAGCAGACTATAGCCACAAAAATTGCCTGTTTTTTCGTCTTTCATGCAATATACTACATGTTGCCCTTATTTTTCGTATTTATTACATTTTTTCAATTTTAGTTTAAAAAAATCTAAACCTAACTATTTTCGTGTTGCTCAAGATAATGTAGAACCTGTTTTAAACACGCCAACTGCAAAAAAATAATAAACAGAATGTACTTTTTTATGCAAAATACAGATTTTCTTATAATATTATTTTATTGGTTTTCACATTAGAAGCAATTGGGTCTTTAAAATTATTTTGACACAGACAATGTAATAAAATAATATTATAAGAAAATCTGTATTTTTCATAAAAAAGTACACTCTGTTTATTATTTTTTTTGCAATTGGCGTCTTTAAAACAGGTTCTACATTATCTTGAGCAACACGAAAATATTTAGGTAGGTCTTTTTAATTAAAATTGAAAAAATGTAATAAATACGAATGATAAGGGCAACATGCATGAAAGACGAAAAAACAGGCAATTTTTTGTGACCATAGCCTGCTTCAATAAAAAAAATTTTTATCCGCCTAGAGGGCGCAGCGAACCACACGATATTACAAAAATCTGTTTATATCAGGTGGAAGGTATCAATTTTGCAATAAAAATGTATTACCAATAAGTTTTCTCTATCTCTTAAAATAAAAAAGGTAGACAGCCTTAAAGTTTGGGCACTTTACAGGTTTTTTTGTTATTACTCATAAAGTTGGTCATGGATCTCAAATTTGGTTTTACGAGCATAAAAGCCTCCAAAAATGCAACAAAAAACAATTAAAGATTTTTGACGTGTCTCGCATATTAAGCGAAATACATGGGAGTGGCCCTCTTATGTCATACAGTCTGTATAGTCCAAACATAGACTTCTCAATAAATTGCTTTTCTTTAACAATGACCTCATTTGCAGTCATATTTTTGAAGATTAAACTATTGGATCATAAATATCCTTAAAAATAGTAAAATAAATCATTGTAATCTTTTGATGTGACACCGTAAATTTGTAGAATTGTGCTTGTTACTGAATAATCTATACATTACGTAACTTATTGAGTGTTCCACTTTAACTACTGAAATTTCAGGAATTGATTTCATACATTAAAAATGTATATTTAGTTTTTCGAAATATTATTATTTAAATAAGTATTACCACATATTTGATTAAGTCAAAAGTAAATTGAGAATTACTCGTTTCAAGAAATATTTGTTATACAATTTTACATGTAACATTTCCATAAATACTAAAAAAAAAAAAAATAAATTATGAACGTAGGGATATAACTAGCAAATTTACTCTAATTTTTCTGCTCTTTTGATGATGTGGCACTGTAATTAAATTCGTATTTGTAAAAAAGTTACATTTATTTTTTAATAAGCGATTCGTTTCCGTAATTTCAAAATTTGAGGTGAAATCACTGTATCCACTTTTTGAAAGTGATTTTTTTAGGTATTTCTGACAGAGACGAAGAGATGCTTTATCACGCTTTGAAGACCACTAAATTACTAACAGAGTATGGCTCTATTGTGTTGCGTTTAAATTCAGATAACAATCCGCTGGTAGTAAAACAAGCCTCTTGCGTAACATTATTTAAAAAAAGTGTACGTATTACCCGTGGAACAATCACGATCTATCGAGAAAAGGAATATAACCTCAAAACGAAGTATAGTTTTGGCGGTTAAGCACTCCGAACGTAGATTCTACTTTAATTATGAGACGGGAAGCGATTTAGTGGTGAACAATGGCAATTGTCCTAGAAAAATCCATCCAAAGTCCGTCACGACGAACGGGAAACCCAACCGAATTTTTCTCGTGCGAAAGGAACTTGTCCCACGTCCCGCTAGTTAGCTTTCACTATTCCTAACAAATCCACGTCCTTTCAACCAAACTAGATTAGGAAACGTAGACCATTGCGAGCGTATGGAGAACAATCATTCACTTAGCCGCAAAATTTAACTATACGAGCTGCGACAGAGAATTTTCACATTGGCAAACCGCTCCAGGGCGGTGCTGGGGTGGTTATTTACCTGCTGCCAGCGTCTCGAAGTCCATGGTGGAAGCGCAATTCTTCTGGATTCACTGAGATGACCCCCGCCCCTGCACTATGTACGCTGCTGTCGACGACGAACATCGGCTCCACTGCCCACTTCTGCCACACTGTACGTAGGCACTTTGTATTGTATTTCGTCCGGTAACTAACTGCCTTATTGTCTGTTCTCCGTAAACATCCGAGCTATTTTATTTGTTACGGCCCAATTGATGATGGCACTGCCGATGCTGCTGCTGCCCGACGACGCTTTTTGACATTTCTGTCAACGCTCTGACGACGGGAGTGAGCGAATAGTACGCGACGAGCTATTAAGTCATCAGTATGAGCTGATTGATGCGAAATGTCACATTTTATCATCAGTCATATTTTGCGCACAAATTAACCAAAACTGTACTTCAATTCGTATGTCAATTATTAATAAATGGTATTGATATGACAGATTGGTATATATTTGGAAAATATTTCATTCCATTTACAGATATACCTTCCGCAAGCAAGTCTCTCACATCCAAATTAAAAAACTTGGTTTGTCGACCATTTCTTCAGATATAGGAGATATGCCTACCAACAATTGGCTATTTTTTAGCTACAAGGGTACTCTTCCAGCCGTTGTATTTTTTCATGTTTAATTGTCGGCGAGTAAAGACGTTGACATCTTCCTCAAGGTATGTGGAGAACCAAACATATTTAGCAATGTTTTTTGGAATATCTCCAAAATAGTCTTAAAGAAGAACATTGAACATTGTACATTGGCCGAACGTAATACAGGATATTTTTATACAGTCTTAGTGTATAGTTCACATCAACAATGGCGAATACTCGTTTCTTAACCAGGTGTTTCATGGCACTAATAGAGGTCCTTTAGGTTATTTCTAGTAAAAAAAGTTCATGTGAATATGTGTCCGATTTATTTTGTTTATTCATCTATACGAATTTGAAAATAAAATAATTACAATTAATTTTTCAGCGCTTCGTGATTGTAATCCAGCGGATTGATGTCTAAAAACCTGAATGGGTAAATGGGGCTTTCAATAAAGAACAAGGTAATATAATAATAATAATAATATTTTGACCCCTCATTCTAATCACGAGGATTAGCCCAGAAGTCGAAGACTTGTGCGAGAGAGGGGCGGTATATTATTATTAAGCAGGCCACATTTGCGCCTAGGAACGACTTAGGTTGGTAGGACCTTATCACCATTCAGTGCAGGAATGAGGGAAAGCTGGAAAACCTCATTAATTAGGAGGGTAGTCAAACGTCAACTGGTATCAATCTCTCACATTGATCCAAGCCAACATTTTTCCACACTATCATACCCGCAGAGAGGGTGCCAATCCTCTCAACGAATACAGCTTATATACTGTCTACCGGCTGCGGGGGTCGAACCCACAGCGATCTAGTCACCTCGATTCAAGTACTGACGCCTTAAACCGCGCGGCCACTGATCGATCCTAAGGTAAAAGGTTTCATCAGGATCTGAAGAGAGCAGAGCGACGTTACCAAGGCAGATGGGATAAATATCTGCTGGGTGTGTTCTGCTGGATGTTCGCAAGATATATATTAGGAAGATGACGAAAACGGAAAAGACACTTACACAGATCCTTTGGATGTAAACCTACAAGATTGAAAATCCTCAAGCTTACGACGATTGTTAATGTATAAAATTCCTTATTCTCTAGAGTTGTGATTTTTAGCGCTTCTATGTATTAGTTAGTTGAGTTTTGAAATTGTCAAGTTAAGCTGACCCGATGGTATGAACTCTAAATTCGGATCCAACTATTCTTAAAAATATAGACGTAACTATCTTTCGATGTCCTGAAAATAACCTTGAAACTAACCTGATGGGGTTAAATGAATCCGGAGTTCAGATTCAGCGACCCAAAAACATGATGGCCTGGTTCATTTGTATATCTATCTTTCGGTTTGACCTTAGAATAACCTTGATTCTGATTGAGCGTATGAAAATGCATAAGAATATATAGGTTTAGTCTGTCGGACAGACCACTTTTTGGTGCTGTGTTATTAAATAATTGAATCAGACGAAACTGTATTGATACTTTTTTAAAAAATAAACAAACCAGAAGTAAATAACTACATTGCTTCGCGACATATCTAATGCAGGTACAAGACAAAATTTGTTTTCTTTAAAATCAAGTACGTCCGCATATGGCTGCTCGTCCAACTATAAACAGATGGAATGGAAAGATTTATAACCATCCACTTTATAGTCTCAATCAGTGAAATCTCCTTCTACACCTCAGCGTTCGAATATATTAAAAAATTAATGTACAAAACTAATTACAATTCCAGGCAGCGGAATGTTATGCGCCAGCGATGCTTATATAAACAATGATGTGTTTGTAAATGCTTATTTATTTGCTATTGTTTGTTATTAAAAGTGTTTGGAACCTATCCTTATTTCGGAAGAACAGTTCTTACTAGCCTCTCGGTCCTTCTGTCCTTAAAGTGTTAAATTGATATTCAAATATTGAATAATCAGAATATAAAGAGACCAACTATGTAAAACATGTGTTTAAATACATGTGTGTTCCTCTGTATACAAGGCTAACTATCACTAAGTACAAAAAATTTAACAACGTACTCAATTAATAAAATAATCAAAATATCTAAATTCTTTCTCCATGGAAAACCCTTTTTAATCCTCTAAATCGGCGACTTTGATAAGCGGATAACTAAGCATCGTTCAAGATAGCTTAGATCTACCAACTACTATGCGGTCGTTTTCTGCAGAATTTCCAATTGTAGAAACACGAAAATGAATATTAATAATGATAATATCTGAAAAGTAACAGTTAATCAGATCTTTACTACAGGAAAATACCTATATTAGACACACATTTCTTTATTTAATTGTTATAAAAGGATTAAAATTGAAAACTTAGGTAAGTACTAAAAACTGAAGAAAAACAGAAAATTACGAACGTAAACACAAAAGCGTTCTAATTATGGCAACAAATTATTGCTGGTTGCCTAACTCTCTAAATGTAAAATGTACGTCCGCGGCTGTAGGCCGCCAGAGTCGGCAATAAATTGGGGTTTAAGTCTCAAAAAGAAAAAAAATCGGGCATTTGGGCTTTTTATTTGAGTTCAATAGAGGAAAATTATGCCGCTAGAACCATCTGTACTATTGGAAATACGGTCAAGAGAATGCTATTGGGAAAAGTACAACACAAAACTGTTTTTCTAGACTGAAAAGATTATTTTGACATTTGATTTTCTACGTTCAGGGAAACCATCTGACTTCAATGATGATCCTGGATGAACATAGACCATTAAGATGTCGTACATCAGATACATTCATAGCTAAAACAATCTAATTCATTAAGCACCATTTTTTGAGAGATACCCAACTGTTTCATACATTAAATAAGAAACCAATATGTTATACGATTTGAGACAAATTAACTATGTCTGATGATGTATCATTAAACTCATCAGAATTAATTATTTTGCAATAAAAACATTATATTTACGTTCCACAGCTTCCAGGATATGACACTCCTTTGGATCGATGATTTCATTAAAGAAAGAGGTGAAATCAATAGCGTTTGAACTAACATAGGTATCTTAATTTAATAATCAATAATCCGCTTTGGCGAATTGTGGATACAATTACCAAAAGATTATGAATTTGGTGCAATGTCACAATAAATAATTAATTGTGGCTATTGGAAGAAATACAGTATGAGCTACCCATTAAACTTTTAAAATAATAGCCGTAACTGTTTTTATATATTTTTAGGTATTAATAATATTGTGTGAAACTAACTACTCTGAAGACTCAAGTCCCAACCAGAGTTGAATTACATCCACAACGCTGGATGGGGCTTTAGTCTACAGAGTAGTTAGTTTCACACAATATTATTAATACCTAAAAATATATAAAAACTTTTACATAAACGGTAAACATTATTTAAGTACATATTGCCATATTTAATTTAAAATTCATTGACACGCTAATGTCACTTTTGTCATTGTCGATATTTAATTTCAAATAATTTTAATTTATATAATAATTTTTATAGTTAGATATTTGACTCAACTTAAAGGAAGCCACCTGAAGAAGCAATCCTATAAATGCAGAAATAGGTCAGATCTCATCTATTGTGGTTGAATTTTCGAGTTCCCACTGTCAAAAGTGAAGTTAGATATGTATAGAGTGTTTTCATTAAAGCAGGTTAGTAAATTTAGATAGATTAATTTCTTTAGATAATTATTGAATAGAGCTTTGTCTGTGGAATTGTTCATTAGCATACCTAGATGTTTGGTATCAGATAGCGTATATATGACTTTATTGATAGGAATTGTAGGAGATTTGATTTATATTAGCTTAAAATATATTTCTAATACAGTAAAAAATAACCGTAACTGATAATATAAAGATAAAGCAGCGCTTTACGTTCCCAAAACTTTTTATACCAGAGATAATACTGAATTTTATGAGATGTCCACAATTTTCTAATTTCATTAACATTTTACCTTTTGTTTTCAACTTTTTGGATAATAACCAAATTCAACCATAAATTTTAAATATTTTCCATACAATAATTTCCTTACCTTACATATTAAAACTGATACAGTTTGAAGAGTATTACCAGTTGCATAATATATTTTCAATTGTTGCATTCATTTCTTTAAGATACGTTACAATTTCTCTTTTAGAATATAAGTTTTTCGTTTTTCATCTATAATTTAACGAGTTATAACATGAAAAAATTGCACAAATTACATTTAGAGTTCGGAAAAGACATAAATTGTCTTCTAGTGCATAGAATTTTCTTCAAAATTATTTTCTATAATCCTCAAGAGATCACATCGGTAGGTTTTATACGTGTTACAGATTTATTAGAACAAAAAGTCAGCCTCAGTCTCAAATATATTCTGCTATTAGCCCTAATGGAATGAAAGACTTCTTTTGAAACTTTTAGTTGGTATCGGAGAGTGGAAAAAGAAATAGTGTAAAGCAAGAAACATGATTCTAGTACATTTCACAATGTTGTTTCCGGAATTCTAATTCTTAAAAATCCTCTAATTGAACAAGAACAAAAATGTACAATATTTTATTTATTTTTTTTACTTTACTATTAATAAAGTATATCTGAAGTCAAATATTTTATTTATTGTTACTCTCTACTGTCTTACATATTATAAAATCCAACTATAGAACAGGAGGGCAAAGAGAAATAGGTTGTCCGGAAATGATGAGCAAAAAAATTCAGGGGATAATTCTAGGCCGATAAATGTTACCTCTTTCTATAACATT
The DNA here is from genome assembly GCA_037114965.1 of Monochamus alternatus. NCBI lineage: Eukaryota > Metazoa > Arthropoda > Insecta > Coleoptera > Cerambycidae > Monochamus > Monochamus alternatus. The sequence continues at coordinate 23,873,083 of CM073431.1, forward strand.
TTTTCCAAAACTGATTATTAACGGAGTTACAGGGTGTTAAAGTTAAATTTTATTTGCCACACTATCAATAATTCTAGTTTTGAACGTTCCAAATTCTTCCAGTCTTCGATGAATGGTACTACATTCGCGATTGGGGTAGGTTTCTATTTCGAAATTCTTCGCGATACAAACGTCGTGCTGCAAGAGCATTGCCAGCAGCTAAACCGTAATAATAATGCATGTCCACGTTACAGTAATTGTTGTTCATTTCTATTATTATTTTTCTGATAACAATTACTATAAAGGAACTTGTACTGTCTGTCAAAACTAATTCTCCACAACCTTGTTTCCAAGGCAACTAAGCGTTCGTTTCTAAAGCATGCTATGTTTAATGTAGAAAATAAATTAAAATGATTTCGCATTCATCACATGCAAGCAATGTTATTTTAGCATTTTTTTCGAAAACGGTTAGATTTATCGAAACAAATAAAGTATACCCTTTTTATGTCAAAAGGTGAAGAGGATAAAAATATTCAGTCAAAAGTCGCATAAAGTGTAGCACAAAAAAGTTGGAACCATTCAAACCAAAATAAAGGCTTGTATGTGGCGCCCTCTACAAAATACGAAAAAAACGGCGAACAAATTTATAATCTTCATCCGGAAAAACCCTCATATACGAAATTTCGTGAAAATATTATGAGTGTGGCAAAAGTCATTGCAAAAAATCAGTTTTACAAAAAATGTTATAGAAAGAGGTAGCATTTTTAATCTAGAATTATCCCGTAAATTTTTTGCTCATCATTTTCGGACACCCTGTATATAAATTTAGATCAAATAATGTACAAACACATAATAGTAATATCACATATAAAAAATAAAAGTACTTAAAAAATATAATGACCTTATTTTGGAAGTGCTGGAATTAAAAATATCTATAGTCGAGGCAATGAAGCACTAAAAGGGCCAGAGATAGGAAATCTTTTAGGATAGGACGTATCGGAATGCGGTTTTTTGCATTCACTTGCAAAAATTATTTATATCATACGTACCTACTTTGTACCTATTACAAACCGGAAGTTGCATTGCTGCAGTCAAAAATGCATGCAAAAAATGCATCTTTTGAGAGGCCTTCTGGCAAATTTAATAACTTTTTCAATGGTGTCTGGAAACCCCTCGAGGATGACGTTCAGAGCCAGGTTAGGGTGCACCAGGTGTTCGTGGGGTGTTGGCCGGTGCCATATTTGATTTCAACGAGCCAAAAAATCCCCCGTAACCATTTTCGGGTGGTTTTTTTAATTATGTCTGGAAAACCCTCGGGGATGACGTTCAGGGCCAGGTTAGGGAGCACCAGGTGTTCGGGTGGTCGTTTTCATCATAAAATTCGGATTCAACGCACACAAAAAGCCCACATAACGATTTTCGGTTCGTTATTGTCGATATTTCCAGAAAAATTCTCGAAGATGACGTCCGCGTCCAGGTTGGGGCACACCAGGTGTCCGTGGGGTGTTCGCCGATAGTATATTCGAATTCAGCGACCCAAAAAACCCCCGGCTGACCAGTTTCTCTCCTCTCCCCGGAGATGACGTTCGTCGGCGTTCCTGAGCTCCAAGTATTCGGGGGGTCAATTTGAACATCATAATCGTGATCAGCGACCTCGAAAACCCACGAGTACCCGACTTGAGCCAATTCTGACTCTTATTTACGGAGTTATTAAATTTGCCAAAAGGCCTCTCAAAAGAAGCATTTTTTGCATGCAGTTTTGGCTGCAGCAATGCAACTTCCGGTTTGTAATAGGTACAAAGTAGGTACGAATGATATAAAAAATTTTTGCAAGCGAATGCAAAAAACCGCATTCCGATACGTCCTATCCTAAAAGATTTCCTATCATAATGCTTCATTGCCTCGACTACTAAGCCATTATGAATTACAAAAAGTGCACATTTTAAATATAGCGGAACGTTTAAAAATATTTTTATAGGGCGTGGGAAATGTATTACATTGAATGATGTACAATTTATGGGCTGCTTTGGTCGATACTTAACTTCAGATGTTTCGCCTTACTTAATAAATGGAATCTTCTCATATATTGACCGACGGTTGAATGGTTACCGCGTTCACTTGTTTGTTTCTAAGCAAAGGCATCGTAGTATGATTAATCTTCAATCCCTCGTCCATGTTCATGTTGTTCGGATATTGTAGAATCTCCACAGCCTCCCTTCGCACTATGTTGTAATATCCATTGGTACGAACCATCACTGTAATATCTTATAGTGATATTATGTGTACCCCTTTTCAAGCATCTTCGGTTACAATCTTTTTAATATGTAAATTGAAAAACAGCTTACCATCAAAAACAACTCAGAGATCGCGGAAAGTGTTAGGTCGTCATTGAAACTATAGTGAAACATAATCGACGATTTTGAAGTATACATTATCTAAGTCTAGTTAATTTGTCAGCAGTTCTCAATTTGTATTAAATCACCTTGAAAACGCTCACAATCATTAAGACTCAATAGTCCAGAATACTCGTACTTTTAAGTCATCACCACAAAAAAGGCAGCCAGCACTTAATCAGTAACATCATTGATGAAAATATTGAGTAATAGTGGTCCAAGGACGGATCCTAGCAGGACTGCTGAAGTTGCTAAGCAGTCGACAGACTTATACCCTTTGAACAGAACATATCTGTTGGACAAATAAGATCCAAATATTTGTAAAACCAAGAGAGAGAAATTAGTGCATTATATTTTGTCAGTAATATAACATGGTCCAGTTTGCCGATTGCCTTGGAAAAATCGGTGCAAGCAACATCTGTTTGCAATGCGTCTATCCATGGAGTTAAATATAATTGTGTTATTTTCACTAGGTTAAAAGTTGTAGAACCACCTTCCATACTGATGAATTGAATGAATGAATTTTATTTTTAATGTAATATTTGTGACTATGAAGCATATACTAAAAAACCTTACTAATGTTGCATAAGATATTGACCAGAAGTATAATATCCTGATTATTTCCCTTTTTAGGTATATATCGAACAGATTTTTGAATGCTTTCAGATATTAGGAGAGATACCTGCTTTAATACATAAATTGATCAACAAAGTAAGAGGATATGACAATACTGTAGCGTGTCTTTCATAGAATCTGGTCTGGTAGTCATTTTAGGTTTCAGAACTGTAACTACGTCACATTCATCAAACTGTACAATGTGAACTGTGGGATAACTTTCAGTAGAAATACTTATATTTTGATATAAGGTATCATTATCTTCTTAAGCTGTTGTAAAGAATGCGTTAAAATATTATTTGTTCTCCATAGTATATTGTATACTATTCGAAATATTGTTAAATTCTCTTTTATTACCATTAAAACCCAAAATTTATTTGGTTCAAATTAACTTATCTTTTATGCACGATATTCACGTCCCTATTAATGTTGGACTAACGCTTCTACATAATATATATATATATATATATATATATATATATATATATATATATATATATATATTGCCGGTATTTTTGTACTTGCGATAACATTTGTCTTACTTATTTCTACGATGAGAAAAATACTTAAAAACAACAACATTATATATTTTAGTTTTTTAAATTATAGTAATTTTTTATATTTTATAATATATAATAAATCCATAAAAACACATAATAAAATGCTTAAATTTATATTACTTTGACTGACACCTACATTCATTTATAAATCTTCCAAATAGTTAGAAATATCAAAAGGATATCTAATATTATTTCAGTTGTCTGCCTGCGTTCAATATGGAGAACACTGAAACGGAATATTTCCCAAATTTTTTACATCTATAACCAAATAACGTGTTTTATACACGCCATCGGATCCGCCTTTCGATGCCCTTTTCATTGCCGAGCCACTTTGTTGTAATGGATTTCGTTGGAAGGTAAAGTTTATTGTCATTCGATCCTGCCAGCCCTGCTCTATCTGCAAACAAAGAAGGACAACTTCCTTAAGTACTACACACCATCAAACTGCAGCGGCTTTCTTCTGAAAAATCAGCTGAAAAGGAGATTCAACTTTCAGATGTGGAGCAAGAGCAAGAGTTATATTGAGTGATTAGGGGTTGATATTGTATATTACCTAGTTACAATATTCATGATATATAATGTAATAGTAAAGTTTATACAACAAAAGTAATATTATACGGTAATGATGATATTTTGTATGCTATATAGCGCAAATGATAGCGAGTAAAATTGGTTGCATAAGGTTACATAAAATACTTCGTATTACGAGTACGTGGGTTAAAATTAGGAATTGTCGAAGCTTTTAGATACTTCTACTGACACATAGCTACTGATAGAATAATATACAGAGTGTCTCAGGTATTAATGGCATCGTTGGAAGGGGTGATTGTACAGTCAAAACAAGTGAGGGTATCAAACATTTCGAAATTTTTATTATATTTTTTATTTACTTGAGAAACCTTTCGTGATAAAACAACAATAGTTCTAGGTAATCAGATATCTTTAGTCTAATTATTCAGTGTGTTTAAATATTCTCATTATCACCAGTAGCGTAGATACCCTGAGACACTATTCTTTTATTTAAAATAGAAATGGTACGCCACTATCTTAATTATAAAAAACGTAAGATACTTTCAATTTTGATTATTTTGAATCAATAATTATTCTTTATTTTTTTTTTTAAATGCATATTGTTTAGGTAATTGTTATTTAACATGCTTCAGTAACAGATGGTGTCCTGAAATTAATGTACCATAAGGCAAGAGTCAGATCGTGGGTTTTTGGGGGAGAGAAATTCAATTTGTTTCTAATTTTGACACTACTAGCAGAGGGCGCCACTTAACGCACATCATGTTTCTTTTAAATGGCAGAACTTCTTTGCGGCTTAGTATATGTATACATCTAACTATTAAAACACTGCTTCTACTTTCTGTATGTGTAAAAGGTATATCTTATTGAAGTCGTTAGAAGTATCCGTTTTCGAAATAATCCTATATTCATTACTTGACAGTACGACTCTGTATCAAGCTCCAAAATTGCTTGAAAAATATTAGAATTCTTTCTAGTAGGCCAAATTTTTCGCACTTTGCAGTCTACACAATTGTCAAAAGCACGATTTTGATTCTTCAGGAAGTGAAGAAAACGCTCATCACTGTATTTTCAGATAGCACAACAACTTTTATTTTAGGGTTTGGATCCTTAACTACTTTAACATCATAACTGTTTGCCAATTTACTATGAGCCAACTACATAAACTTATTAGCTCCATCAGTATTATCACATCCAATAAGTACGTACATTTACTTAGATTCTTCACTTTAGAAACCGGAATCTCCAAGTCCACATTATTGATTTTTATAGGTTAAAAAGAATCGTCTGTGGTACATTTCTTGGTCTAGGTTCCATATATTTTTGAAATACGTAATTTGCATGGGTTACATTACTTCCATTGACAACAGTGAATATTCTTACTTGCAGACAGCTGTGAATAATAAAATCATAATGATGATGATTCCATACTTTTTGATTTTTCAGATAGGTATATAAGCCAATATTATTTTGTCATTTACACCCCTTGCTTGCTTTTTGTTGCGCCATTTGTAGATATTAATTAATTCTCTCTCATAAGTAACATGGACTTCTCCAGAATTACTTTGCACAAAGCCGATTGTGCTTCTAATAATACTTCGTCCCGTAGACAATATGATAATATTGATTCTTGCTCCATTACCTCCAGACATTTTAACTTTCAAACTATTCAAAACAAAAATGTTGACATGAATCACACCTGAATTCAATTAATAATTAGTTAGTTGTTATAGTATAATTTTATTATGTTTTTGTATGTATATATGTTAATTTCTCGTTTGTTTTCTGTGTTTGTTTTATTATATTTTGATAGAAGGACGTCTATTAAACGTTGTTATTAAATATTTGTTGTAATTGATTTGTTATAGCATGGGTTACTAGATAAAAAGCTTCTTAATGCATAATAAACAACTTGGCAGCAATTTAGCCATAGAATCGTTAATGTTGAATATTTTTTCATCAAATTTGGTACTGATCCATTTCAGGGGACGCCGAATTCAGTGGCGTACAGATTTTTTCTAAAAAACTCGCTAATATGGATTCCGGATTTTTCAGCCCCCGAATGTTATCTAGTAGGCCTTCGTTTTTAAAAAAACTGGACGCCGCTTGGCCTCAAATTACACCTTTCCCCCTACACATTTAAAAAAAAAATTCGTCAAAATAGCTCTATAAATGAAAATGTTGTGAGGGTGGCCCGCTTTCAAATGGGTCACTCTGTATGAAAGAAGAGCAAATTTAACTCCATTATGCTGCTTGCTTTGTTGCAATGTAAATGTAATCTCTCGATTTTCATGATTATTATTATACTACCAACCTCCCACACACATCGGTATCAGCTTAATAATATACCTGATTTGCCCAGTAGTAATCTGTTATGATAATTAATGGGTATGTCTGATAATCAGATGGTTTGTAATTCACACATATTGGATATAGTAGCGAAAATAACAGACAAGCATGTAGATATATCATCAACTGGCTTAGTAACTTATTATCGAATTCTAAGCAATAGATATTTATTGCATAAATGTTTTAAGTAGCATTTTATCCACGCAAGAACGTAGTATTGGAGAGAGATTAGTAATGAAATAAATGAGGAAGGTAAGTATTAAAATATACAGAGAGTCCAAAATATGACTGTATAATTAATTGCACCAAACAAAACATATTTGATTTAACAATTTTATATGACCAACGGTATCTGAGGGCAAACAGGTTTTAAAAATGCGGCACTGTCGCAGATCTACCATGTCAGATGTTTGTATATAATAAATACATATACGCCTAATAAACATACTTAGTGTGAACGGTTTTCTTAGAGCTCTTTTCACAACACAAAATAAAATGTGAAAGTGTTCAAAATTAATATCGTTGCTTGTGAAAAGCGTTTATCGTACAAACGTCTTGTAGCCAAAAAGTTTTGCCTGGATTCGCCATAAATTAACTGGTCTTGATTACTATAAATTGTTCCATTTTTGTTCATGTACGCAAATATCAAACAAACACTAGGTACAGAAAAATGAAAGGCACTAGCCGCACTGCTATCACTACCTACTATTTAAAATAATTTGAGTTTAGTAGTAGCAGGTAATGGATGTCATACGTTCCAGTAGGTTACAGTTTTAAGGATTTCTTGGGAAGCTTTTATCGTTTACTTCATTAATACTGACCAAAAAATCATATTACGTTGCAGGAGCTTTCACTTAACCTTAGTTGTGAATTAGTTTGTAATTTGTTAACACAGTTTTGCATATTATTGCAGTTGTATTTTTATTTTTCAAATGTATTTGTAGAACTATTAGTTTTAGATACTTTTTCCATGATAGTTTCTTGCTTCTTTTGGTCAGATATACAAGCCTCCTTTACTATCAAAAGTTCAAAAGTGAATTTTAAAAATCATTTAATAATTCCATTATGACAGGTATGCCTTTTTTCGTTAGAAAATTTAGCTAAATTAATTTATAATTTACATATTTATTGTAAATCTTGTAACTATACATATGACTTCATTAATAGAAGTTTTAACAAAATTGATTTGTATTTTCTTAAAAATGCGGTAAAAGATTTCTTGTGTCATCCATGTATATTGAAAAGAACTTTCCTTGCAATTTTAAATAAATGATAAATTCTGAATAATTTCTTCTATTGCGATTAATAGGATTTACTCCAAATTGTTTTCTCTTTGACTTAGTAGTTATTGAATCTAAATCAGTTCTTCGTCAGAAGCTGATATTTTGCAAAGAACTACCTAAAACGTATCGAATACATTTTTGTCCTTTTCGCTTTTAACAGCTTCTACTGTGTGCGGTCTCCGCACGAGAAATCAGCGCCGATAACCGCAAGTTACTGGTAAGCGAGAAACCCGCTTCCACCCTATCTGTACCCTTAAATCGATAAAAGGCAAATAAAACACGAATGCAATACAACGTTTTATCCATAATCACAATCATATTTGTGGAGTCAGAATTATTGGAATTTAATAAAAAAATATTCACACGACTTGATATTTCTTAGTAGTCAATGAATCAAAAACTTGATATTACAAGGAAAATTCAAGAAAAATATAGCTGTTCCTTAGAAGAGGCATCCGTAACTTGAGCAAATTCTTCACAAACTTCGATAGATGTTATGCCTTCCGAAACTGATGGCAACAATGCTACAAGATTTGTTATTAGTGGAAAGGAAGTTAAATGTGATAAAACAAAACGTCTATTACTATAAATGTAAATATTAATGTTAATAAGTAAATAAATACTTAAATTAGCAAACACGGAATTCCAGGAAACAACTGCTCTGCATTGTAATGCCCCGACCAGCATTGTGTTACACCTGGAAAATCTCTAGCAAATAGCTAGAGTCATTCGTCAGTAGCCCACCAGACATATACTGGTTTCGAGCTTATTATCTGTCATCAGTATGCCGTAGATAAGTATCTGAGGATGTTATGCGTTCCGAAACTGATGGCAACAATGCTACAATGTTTGTTATCAATGGAAAGGAAGTTAAATGTGATAAAACAAAAAGTTTATTACTATAAATGAAAATATTAATGTTAATAAGTAAATAAATACTTAAATTGGCAAACACGGAATTCCAGGAAACAACTGCTCTGCAGGAAGTTAAATGTGATAAAACAAAACGTCTATTGCTATAAATGTAAATATTAATGTTAATAAGTAAATAAATACTTAAATTGGCAAACACGGAATTCCAGGAAACAGCTGCTCTGCAGAGTAATGCCCCGACCAGCATTGTGTTACACCTGGAAAACCTCTAGCAAACAGCTAGAGTCATTCGTCAGTAACCCACCAGACATATTTACTGATTTCGAGCTTATTATCTGTCATCAGTATGCCATAGATAGGTATCTGACGAATAATCCTAACTGACAGACAGATCCGTATTTGTAAAATATCATTTCTCACCGAACGCGATAAAGGTTGTTGTGTTTCTTAGTATTTGGCGCGCCTCCGTGCAGTAGTAGATAGGGGCAACTGTATACAGGAGGGGGTGGAATATGGTTCATCCCTGTTTGTGTTCATTTTTAAGATTAGTGTGTTTAAGTATTTGGAGAAGCATACTCCTTACTCCCGCCAACAATTATTAGTATACAGTATGCGCCAAAAGTATGGAATAAATTCAATAAAAACGAAACAATTATTTTTTGGGAAAAATCTTCGAATAGGTCAATTTTTAATTTAAAAAATACATATTTTAGCGTAAAATGCGATTTTCAAATGTCATTTGTTTTCGAGTAATGACGTCATCAATTTTTTTTTAAATGGCAACACCATATTTATTTCCTTGATTCTGAAAGATCGTTTAATTCTCTATCAGACAGTATTAAAATTTTGCCCTCTTACATAGGAAAGTTTTCGAGTAAATGACGATTGAATGTTAGAAAACGTAAATTTTATCCATAAAAAAGTAACAATTCTGAGGTATGTAAAATAAAATACAATTAATTAAATTTTATACTTAAATTAAATGTTCGAATTGCCATCCACCAACTTCTTGACAATGCGCAAGTCTGTGAAGAAATTCTTCTTGCACATTATGAATGATTTCTGGGGTAACTCTGCGTATTTCGTCCCGAATGCGATTTTGAAGTTCATCTAAATTACGTGGTTTATTAATGTACACTTTTGACTTCAAGTATCCCCATAAAAAATAGTCAAGAGGTGTAAGATCTGGTGATCTTGCAGGCCATTCTATCGGTCCGCGTCTGCCGATCCACCTCCCAGGAAAACAGTTGTCCAAAAAATCTCGTACAGGGCGCGCATAGTGCGGAGGTGCACCGTCTTGCTGAAACCATATAGTATCGTCAGGAATGTCAGGGTCATTATCGTTAGGAGAAATTACTACAAGGGCTGGAACCAGGTCATTTTCTAGAAACTCTAAATATCTTTGTCCTGTAAGGGTTCCTTCAAAGAAGAAAGGCCCTACTATTCTGTCGTCAACTATTCCAGCCCACACATTTAATTTCTGAGGGTGTTGGGTATGTGCCTCTGCCATCCAATGAAGATTTTCCCGACTCCAATATCTGCAAGTTTTACGGTTTACTGTACCATTCAGACAAAATGTGGCCTCATCTGAAAAAAGTATTTGCCGGTGTAAATTTCTATTTCCTTGACATAAATCCATTAGAATTTTGCAAAAGTGTATGCGGCGATCGGGATCATGTTCATTGAGTTCCTGCACAAGTTGAATTTTGTAGGGATGATATTTTTCCTTCCTCAAGATACGTAGCACTGTGCTCTGACTAGTGTCATAGTTTAATGCAACCAATCCTGAAGAATTATGAGGATTATCCACCATACTTATCAAAATGTTCTGTTTCTGATTTTCATTAATGCTTGGACGTCCAGGTTTTGGACTATTTACAACATTGCCAGTTTCTCTAAATTTAGACTCTACCTTACTGACTGTTGATTGGCTGATAGGGCGATCTGGATATTTTTCATTAAATAAATCGCAAACATCCTGCTGAGTTCTAGTCATATTCCCGCATCCGATAAGAATTAAAATTTCAATTCTTTGAGTAACAGTTAAATGTGCCATAATACTTTAAATTGAATAATAATTTCTATGTCGCTTACAATACTTATTAGAAAGTCGGTGTGACAATGACATTTTGCAAAGATTTTCACCTACGTGATCCATAAAAGAACTATGGAATTCGAAAAACCAAACTTGATAACGTTTTTGCTTTATTTTAATTGATTTACGTTTTCTAACATTCAATCGTCATTTACTCGAAAACTTTCCTATGTAAGAGGGCAAAATTTTAGTACTGTCTGATAGAGAATTAAACGATCTTTTAGAATCAAGGAAAAAAATATGGTGTTGCCATTTAAAAAAAAATCGATGACGTCATTACTCGAAAACAAATGACATTTGAAAATCGCATTTTACGCTAAAATATGTATTTTTTAAATTAAAAATCGACCTGTTCGAGGATTTTTCCCAAAAAATAATTGTTTCGTTTTTATTGAATTTATTCCATACTTTTGGCGCATACTGTATAGTAAATTGTATATAAACAATATTACATTAATATTGTCTGCACTTGAAATAGTGAAGTGAATTTATTTATTAAATAGTAAAGCTAAACTGTTGTTTTACTACAAGTTGGATTGACATTTCTAAGGAAGTTTTTAAGAGAAAAATTAAGGGTTGTATAAACCAGCAATAATCAAAATACAACCCCACCGCAACAAAGGTCAACAGCGTTCAATGATGTAGAACGCTTCGTGTGTGTGACATTTCAGTCCGGCATGGAGAAGCGAATGGCCGATAGATGTAGGTTGTTCTACACCGCATAAATTAAATTCAATTTATTATAAAGTATCACTTTAGACGGTTCATACGTGTGGATAAAAATCCGTTTATAAGGTGATTGTGGATAAAATATTTTTCTGTAGCGGTTGCTTTATATTTACTTTTATTTAACATTTAAACACTTCCTAATACTAATACTCACATTTTTTAAATACAAAATATAATATTTGGGAAACTACATATTGATTATTTTATTTGTGTGTAATGTAATTATTTGTTTAATTTGTACTTTATGTCTTCATTCACATTTAGGATTTATATTGTAAATGCAGTTTCCATTTGATCTTATTTAATTTATAGAACATAGCAAGAAACTAGTTTCTTATGATTTTATCAACATTTATACTGGTTTTTATGTATTTATATTTCTAATCCTTGATATGAGATGATCTGTGCCACAGTAATATTCCACAACTGTTAGATAAACCACGAAAGAATAAGAATCATTGTCAGGTTGGTTTGCGATGCATTCGATAGCATAAACAAACACCACTTGCACTAGAGGTAATTTTCCTTCACCACTTGTTTCTGTAAATATAGACTGCTTCTCGTATCAAACTCCTGTATTTCGTGACGCAACAGTACCGATAATTATGTTTGTTTACTTATAGATGTCTATATATATATTTAAACAATCAGCAAGAGTGTAGAGAACCCTATGTGAAATGTCTTAAAGAATAATAATTATTATTGCGAAGTAAAAAAGTGCATTGCTTAATTGGAAGTTATCAATTTACAAAAATATTTATGTATATAAATAAAATGTTTAACTGATATCTCAACTAAATGTCATATTTTGAAATTATTTTATTGATCAACAAAAAATCTTATGAACAAAGTTGACAGATTGTCCAGTAATCATTGGTTATATAAGGTTTGTAGTTAATGAACATACTTGGGTGTGACAGAATTACGACTCAAATATACAGGGTGTTAAAAAAAGAGTGTAAAATATTTCTGGAGGTAATAGTATGAACTAAAATAAGCAGAAAAGTCTTAATAAACACGGATCCGCAAAGAAACGGTTGCGGAGATATGGACCACTATTCGTTTTTCAAACATTTTATTTTTTAGGAATAAACCGACAAAGGAAGCTTTTAACAAACAAAAAACAAAGTTACAGAATATGTTCAAAGTGCCCTTCGTCCATTTTCAAGCAGGCACGACATCTTCGTCTCAAGTCTTTCGAAAACACCCTCCTTGGTTTGTATTTCTTGACCATACACTAATGTCTTCAAATATCCCCAAACAAAGAAATCTAGAGGGTTCAGATCAGGCGATCTTGGAGGCCATAAACAGGTCTGGCCCTTCCTACCCATCTATGTGGAAAAGTTTGGGGTAAATGCTCTCTAACGGCCATGGAAAAATGAGCTGGAGCACCATCATGCAGGAACCACATTTGTTGCCTCTGATTCAAAGGAATGTCTTCCAAAAACTCATATAGTGTGTTCTGCAGAAAGTCGAGGTAAGCAGCGCATGTTAATCGGTTTGGTAAAACAACAGGATCTAGAAACCTACAATACCCATCCAAATGTTTAATGAAAAACGTGCCACATAGATGGGTAGGAAGGGCCAGACCTGTTTTATGGCCTCCAAGATCGCCTGATCTTAACTCTCTAGATTTCTTTGTTTGGGGATATTTGAAGACCTTAGTGTATGGTACTCCTGTAAATAGCCTGGAAGAACTGCAGCTACGGATTAATCAAAAGTGTCAAGAAATCCAAACCAAGGAGGGTGTTTTCGAAAGAGTTCGAATATCGTATTATATTTTACACTATTTTTTAACACCCTGTAGACCAGTCCTCATGGACGCGAAATTCGTTTTGTTGGTTATTATATCTATACAGAGTGTTCGGAATATAAGTGCCGTAAATTTCAGGGTGATATCTGACTAAAAGCAATAAAAAACTAAAAAAATAATGTCTAAAATAAATAGTTTGTCTACAAATATATTCCGAAAATAAAAATACAACTGCAATAATATGTAAAACTATTGTACGAAATTATAAAGATACAATTAAGGTTAAATAAAAGCGCCTGTAATGCAATTTCTTCATAATTTGATTTTTGGATCAGTATTAATGTTTACTTCATTAAAGTAATTGTAGTTTCCTAGAAACTCGTTGAAACTGTAACGTACTGTAACGTTCGACAACGTTGCAGTGTCAGGCTGCTGCGGATAACCTAAAAGTAATATTAGTGATAGTACAGCTAGTACATTTAATTTTTCTGTAGTTTTTCTTTGATGTTTGTGAGTAGGAAGTAAGCAGACCACTTATATCTCACCTGCACTCAGTTTGTAGGTGAACATACATATGAAGGAATAGCCAGTTCAATTGTCGATCATCACCTATGGCATGCATGAGGGCTAACAAGCCCGAAACCGATCTATGTCTGGTGGTGTGGCCGACAAGGGTTCTTGGCTGTTCACAAAGATACTTCAAGTGTAACTTAATACCGGTCGGGGCATTAGTCCGCGGAGTAGTTGTTTCCTGCAGTACCATTTATAGATTTAAGCGCGTCGCCCAGGGCGAGAGATCTGCATTGAAGTACCTGCTGCAAGACGAGCAGCTTAAGTCGAGCAGGAAGTAAGCAGACCACTTATATCTCACGTGCACTCAACTTAAAAGTCACAAAATCGATAATAAAAAAAAGTGGAAGAAAAATAAATCCAAATTTGCATCCTAACAACTAGGGTCGGCTCAAATAAAAATGAAACAGTTCTGAAACTTTTGAAGTTTCATTATCGAAAAAGTGTAATGAGTAGGACTCATTCCAGAGAATAGAGCAACATTGCTGTCTGTCACTGTGCAATTGGTATTTATAAAATTATAGAATTGTTAAGTGGTTTACTAAAAAAATACAAAAATTCTATTTCACTTTTAATCTGTCGATGGGAAAATGTGAAACGAGTACGTGAAAAAACATGAAACACTGGTTTATTTGCTTATTTTGATAGAGTTTTTACTGATACGAGTAAAAGGAACTCTTCGAAAAAAATTACAGAAAAATTTAAAAAAATCTCTTTTTCTATTATAGGTACTTAGTATTGTAACTAAAATTCACATGTTTATTATATAGTTTTAATGCAAACATATTATTTTTTGAAAGCTAATTAACTAAAACCTCTAATAATGATAGTATGCAGTTTATATAGGTAATGGGAAATGTTATCAGCAGTTTCTTGATTGTATATATGCCAACAGGTGCAGAAAAACTGTAAATCTCGTATCTCATCTTTTGTAATAAAGGAAATATATCTGTTAAAACTTGTATGCATTGATTTTTATCGGAGTTAGTGCATTTAAAAGCCATTATTTAGATTTATTAGAATTGCGTAAACCAGACAAATCTATAGTACCTATACTTCTTTCCACCCAATAAAATAATTCTTTTTAAAGTTTCAGCAGATGAGATCCGTCTTACTCACTGTATGGCTTATCTTTTTAATAATTAGAATTAACAGAATTAACAGAATACTTATTTTAGAGAAGTTGCTACAAATAATGTTAGACATTTAAGAGTTGCATAATATAGAATTTAGCAAATAACAGGAATATTATCTCATGCCACCTACGAATATTCAAAGGTATCCAAGTAAGCCTGATATATAACGACACAAAACGGTCTATCGAACAAATTTTTAAGTTAATTAGTTTTTCAATTTAACTGTAGATGTGAATATTGTTATAACATAGACTTAGATTAGAATAGCAAAATAATCTGTGGCTTTTTTTAAATTATTATTTTATTTTTGGAGAATTTAAATAGTAAAAGTAGATAAACAAAATATCAAGAATTTTATTTTTAATATTACTTTTCTATCAGATTTCTGATTCAAATTTTCCCTACAGCTGTTTTATTATTGCCCTATCTTTATCGATATCATTATACAGTTTCATTAGGCAGATCTCTTTAAAACTCGAGATCTACATATAAGGTAAAGTTTGGTAGCATTCTTGAAACTAAAGGCATAAAAATTGCAAAAAATACAATACAATATTACAAAAAACTTTTAATTTATTTTATCGTACTTCTTAGAAATTTATAACAACCATACTATAGATACATGAAACTTCACACAAGTGCTTTCGAATATTCGGGATATTTAGGATAATTTTTACCCTACCTGATTTTTTTTAAAAAAATTCTACGATTTTACGTCCATGAGGATTAGCAAGTTTTCTACAATGAACTGTCAACAATGACAAATTTATTGACACAAATTCTGAATTATTTTACATGAAATTCATTCAACTGAACTTAAATAATTCACCTAACAATGGTTCAAGGAGAGGTTTATTGCTGGCAATCGAAAAATAAATATTCCTTCTTTTTAAGCTCCCTTTTACATTGCATATTTCATGAAAAATGCCTTTAATCTTACCCTTATTCAAGCATATTAATAATTTAAAGGAAATTTTTAAATATTTAGCCTCTTATAGTTGTCTTTTGGTCGAGTTAAATGTTTTCAGTAAAATATTGTAAGACAGTGAGTATGAAGTATTTTCATATTACTATAACAGTTCTAAAGGTAACCTGTTTTCTGCTGCTCTTCTCCACTCTTTTATCTATTCGTTAAATTGATGTCAATGTAAATATATTGAAATATAAAGTATAATACCAATACAATACAAAATTCGAAGCAAAAGGAATTCAAATTGAACTTAATTCATCCTTTTGATCTACAGAAAAGGTTTTCAATAGAAAAAGATAAGTACGGAATAAAATTCATATCTTTTAAATGAGTAAATTTTTTTTAAAACTCCGAAACACGTTAACTGATCTTGATTTCTTCCCATCTTTCGGTTGTATAATAATTAATTTTTCTTCAACCCCCTAACCCCCAGCTACCCCTACTTTTTTTTCAATGGAAACATAAGACATGAGGGGACTCGTTGAAAAGTTTATAGAAAATCGAATCCAGCCATACCAAATAAACAAGTTTTATGTTTTAGAAATTGAAATAACTAAAAATAAACTCAATGCCGCAAATGCTGAAAATGTCCGAATGACTTCAGCTGGTAAATTATGCATCTCCGGCCTAATCTTGTTCTTTAAATTCTGAATATTATCCGGTCTGTCCTGGTAGACTCTTTCATTCAAATATCCCCAAAGAAAATAATCCAGGGGCGTTAAGTCGGAGCCAATCCAACGAATAGGAAACATTTCATCTAAGTATCTTCGAACATCAATACCAAAATGTGGGAGAGCGCCATCTTGTTGGAACCAAATTCTTTCATTCGGTATATCTGGATCAATTTCATGAGGAAAAATCACAGGTACAGCAGGTATCAAGTCAAATGTTAGGAAATCCAGGTAGCGTGCCGCAATAAGATTTTCTTCAACAAAGAATGGGCCCAATATTCCGTGATTGCGGGCCAAACAGTTGAAGTATGAGAATTTTCAACTAGTTCTAATGCAATGTCTAATTTCTTTTCTTCATTCAAAGCACATGCCCGTTCAGTTTTGGGCAATGTCCTGTACCGTGTTCCTCAAATTTGTGAAATATTTTACTAACTGTCCCTTGCGAGATTTGGTTTTCGGGATATTTTGCATTAAATAAATCGCGCATTTCAGCCTGACTTCTTATTTTGTCTTCACATCCACGCAATATCAAGATTTCGATGCGTTGCCTTTCCGACAATACCATTGCGATTCAGTAAATAACTTGATTTTGGCACAATAATAACGTTTAGAACTCCAATTTACAACTAAAGCGAAAAATTAACCAGAAAGCCTGGCAAGTAAGTGGTACAAAAAAGCGCAACATAAAAAGATATCTTTTTTCCGTTAGCAGTGACAGGTACAGTTTCAAATTCTTTATTTTATTCTGTGCAAATTCACGGAGGATAAAACTGAAGAATACTAAATTTTATTTCACTTGTTAAGTAGGCGTTCTATACAACCCTAAAAATCTTGCTATTATGGCTGGATTCGGTTTTCTATAAGCTTTTCAACGAGCCTCCTCATTGCTTATGTTTTCATTTAAAAAAAAGTAGGGGTAGCTGGGGGATAGGGGGTTGAAGAAAAATTAATTATTATATAACCGAAAGATGGGAAAAAATCAAGATCAGTTAACGTGTTTCGGCATTTTAAAAATAAATCATTCAAAAGATATGAATTTTATTCTGGCCATCCCTGTATACAGATTTATGATATTAATTTGAACTGCACTGTTAATATCAATATATAACAAACTTTTTCAATGACACAAGCATTAAGATTGGCCCCTTTCAAGGCCAAAGAATCATATCTAAAGGTATACAAAAGAAGGTGGATGATCTTAATTAGCATGGTACTAAAATATAATGTTGAAATTGACTGTTGGGGGGAAAATCTGCTGGAGAACAAACTGTGAATTGTATCTTACCACTGCGTTCCATGCACTAGTGTTAGGTACTAGATTTTTAAAAGAGTTCTGAGGGATGTGATAATGTTTATAATGTCGTATACAATTTTCTCAATGTGCAGTTGAGTTGAATAAAATTCAGCAGATTTAATGTTAAAATAACAAATGAAAATTATGTTTTTCCTCATTCTAAATCTTGTCACCCTGGAAACTGTTATACAAACTGGAGAACACTTGTATAATTGACACAGTGGAGATATTCCTTCTGACTTATATTTTTTTAAACTGTAAAGTTTCTGTGAAGAAACAGCTATGAAATTAATTCAAAACGGCACCCTTAAGAAATCTGAATCCTTTGCTTTTTGGTATTTTTATAAATGCTGTAGATAATAAGAAATTTTCACAGAATTTCAAAGAATTCTTTCATCCATGTATGCACTCAATTCTTTGTTATTTTATGACTAATAATAATAAATCTTAAGAAACGTTTTCAATATGAGAACCTTTTTTAAAATTGTCTAAGCACCTTCGTTTCTCACGAAACATGTAATTTTTGATTAAATCACAACTCGTGACGTAAAAGTTCTTCTCTGGAGTCAGCAGGGATGGAATAGACCAGTCCCTCTAGGTGTCCTTAAAGGAAGATATCCAAAGGAGTAAGGTAGCCACGGGAAAGAACTACTCTGCTAAAGTGGATGAGCACCCCGATGCATTATCCACATACTATTTCTAATATTTAAAGGTACATTTTGCAATAAAGAATCTAGTTACTCCTATAAAAAAAATTAGGTACTTCGCCTTGCTTAGTCATGGAGTCTACTTTTTGTAAATGGTACGGATGTAGTAGTTGTTCTTGGGGTATATTATGTACCGTATATTTAAGAATATTTAACGCCAATGACAAATTTTTAGTACTTATTTTATAATCTTCGTTCACCAATTCCAAAGCTCGTTCTTCAGGCCTTCCACCACCGTGTTTTGGTTTGAAGGATTATAAGCAATTTTATAAAATAGCAGAGCGTTAAATTTAACAGAAGTACCAGTTTCATGTAACCTTCTATAAATCCGTATAAATGTTCTACGATCTAGGAGCCTCCTGTTGCAGAATCGGGAGCCATAAAGCCGAACAGATCGAAAAGCATATCCTTCAGCTAAAGCAAACAGATCTATCTCGAAAATGCTAAAAGTTTTCGATGAAAACAAGGCTTTTTTGCAGCAAATTGATAAGGAAATCGAACTGCAAATGCAAAATGTCAAACTTACACAGATGTAGATTATTATACAGGGTTAACTAGGACTAGTACAAATATTTTAAGAGGAGATAGGGAAAAATAAGAATAAACGGAATCATCTATTAAAAAATGTCCAAACTTATTTACAAAGAAAAAAAATTTTTATTTCAAAACTATATTATCCTTATTTGTCGCGAGGTTAGGTATATTCGGCTAAAGTCAAGGGTGCAAACGTAGTGAGAAGAGGTCACCGCTTTGACACCTGTATCAGTGTACGCCGCTTTGAAAGAAAGAAAATTATTTACAAAATGTAGATTATTATTTATTTAATGATTTAATGAGAAACGCGATATGGTAGCACAGGGTGCTGCCCCCCTCCCTTACTAATATTTATTTCCAGGATTGATATTTGGAGAGATTTTAAGAATGTTGTATCATTTTCTGTTTTATTACTTGTTTAAATTAAAACCTGCCATTGCAAAGATTTTTATCCTTTCTGTAGACCTCTTCTAACTATAACATGCCAAGATGTTTACAGTGTTCTGTAAAAATATTTCTTACACCCTTAGATATAACTAAGCTTTGCATGTTCTTTGAGGTTTGGAGAGTATACAACTAGCAATGCAATATTATAAGTTATGTTATTTTAGAACATTTAGTCACTAATTTTAAAAGTTTTATAGTAATTAAATAAAGTATTTTATATCGAATATGTTAGTGGATAACTATGATGAATCTGCAAGGAGTGAAAATGTAGTTTTGTCAGTGTGCAACGAAATAACGAAGAACGAATACAAAATATTGCAGCTAACCTGATTAACTGTTATCCTTGAGAGTATATACACCAAGAGAGTCAGTCCTTAATAAAGACCTAAATAGTTATCATAATTCCTGTTAGATGTCGTACTGTGTAACAATACGCATTTATTCAAACGAAGGAAATAAAGCGCTACTATTTTAATCTGCAAAACACTGCGAAGGCGTTTCGAGGGCGTGGCCACGTGACCCTTTTTCATTTACCTGCCTAAATAATAAGACTGTGGCAATATATTTATATTCAAACCACAGATCATAAAGTTTGAAACATAAGCAGTTTATTTTATTGCATCAGAGAAGTAAGAATATGAACTGTTAATTAATTAAAAAAAAAACAGAAAAATAAGATTGCGAAAAAGAGTTTTCGGCGATATGCCAAAATTTACAATTTGTATTTTATTTCCTTTAAACACATTAAGATAATTCGAATTAATTCGATATATCTACTTCTATAAAGAGACATATAGAACTACAGATTATCGTGTGAGTTTCTCTTACTGCACAAGATGCATTATTATTTTTCGAAAAATCAAAATGATTTGTCAACAAGAAAATAAGGGAAAAAATCATCATTAGACATTGTTAGTGCGGCGTCCTTTTTTGTCAAAACTGATTTAATACTTAAATTATTTTTATTTTTCTTAAAAAATGTTTCCCTATCAAATTTGGTGACAATCAGTTGAGCGATACTCGCGCTATTACAAAAAAAGAAAACACAAATAAAAATATTTCAACTTTGACACCTTGTATCTTTTTCCACAGAAATTTTTTACGAAGATATATTTAGCTATATCTTCATATTTCCTCCCAATGACGTTACTCCTCTATGTCCCCTTGTCAATGGCCCACCCTGTATATTTTTATCGACATGTATCACTTGAATTTACCAAAGCTGGAGGAATATGATAAAAGTGTTATCTGGCGGTTAATATATTTTAAGGTTTGACTTTCATTGATGCGTGAAAGTGAATATGAACTGAATAACTGCACTTCTGTAATTTGTTTGTTTTCTGTAAATATGAGAATATTTTTATTATTAAATCATGTGATGGAATTGCTGTAATTACTTATCAGAATTCAAAATCTATCATTATAGTCGATTTTCGCCTTGCGGAAAAGTTTTATTCCTGGAATGTTTCCTCTAGTTTTATTACATTATAAAAATTAACATTTATTTCCTACCTGCTTCTTCATGACTAACACATTCCCTTAATAATAACTTAAACAGTAATCCTATTGAATGTCATTAAAGTTATGAATTTTAAGTATATACAAGCTTTTGAAATAATAATAACACTCTCTCAAAACAGTTTTTGAACTTCTGGAAGTTGAGTAGAAATTTCATTAAATCTATATTGGGAAGTGGAACAACTGATTACTAATGTTAAAAGTTGAAAGTAGATTCCATTACAAATACGTCAGCAGTTCAAAAGAAATAGCAAAATTCACTTTAAAGAGTGTCATTATTATTGCAAATGATTGTACATAACACAATATGTATGAACCAATCTTCTTCGATGGGAGGAGCTTTCAAAACTATTTATCCAAATTCATGTCATTTTAGTACCTAATATTGCGCCATCTACTAGCAAATAGTCCAAGCGTAAACGTTCTCTTTGAGTTCGTTTCCCATTATGCGATAGTTGGTTTCCCATTCAGGCCAACAAGGTCTCCCATTAGATTGACTCGTCTTAGTGTATATAGTCAACAGGAATTGACGATGTTTGCATAAAATAATTAGTAATATTTTAAACTATAACATCCCAAGATGTTTACAATGTTCTCTAAAAATATTTCTTACACCCTTAGATATAACTAAGCTTTGCATGTTCTTTAAGGTTTGGAGAGTATATAACTAACTAAAAAATGTTTATTTTCGTCATTTCTACACTTGACAATGCTGCAAAAAATGACCGCAAGATAGATGATATATCTAGCCATCTCGGACGATGATTAATTGTCATAGGCGCCGACTTTCCGTAGCAAAAGAGGGTTTTGCCCCATTTTTTAAACACTGAGCTAGAATTCCGAAATATTTTTTTTATTGTCTTTTAGACCTTCCTGAGCACGTGGTTAAAATGTTTGTTCTTAGTCATAGTTAACCCTGTATATAAAATGTTTATGGATATCTCCAATCGATGCCTTAACTCTCTCGTTGAATTCAAACATAAGAATAGGTTGAAATTATTCGTACTTTTGTCTACATCACTAAAATCTAAAAATCTAAAATCTTGGTTCAATATATCGAAAGTGTAGGCCAAATCCAGTCGTTTCGTTCCTCTTGTGCTTGTCGAGAAGAAAAGATATCTCTTATTAATACAAACAGTTCCTGACCTTTCGTCTATTATTAAAATCGAAGCATTAAAATAGATAACGTACAGAATGAATACAAATAACCGCACACTTATGAAGAATGTGTTTGTTGACTTTGGAAACCGTTTTTTCCATATTTTCTAATGCCCAGCGTCTGCCCTCATTGTCTCCTAGATCCGAGGTCTCCCCATGGCCGCGTATACCGAGCGTTTCAGAAAAATGCGTCTCAGTTTCTCAAACACTATCTCCGATATTATTTTTATAAACTTTGTAAACTCTTCCTCGATAGGAGATAACTCGGTAGTGAGGTTACTTATGTTTTCAACAATATTTTTCCACTGTAGGTGTCTGATAATGCCCACGGGGTGAGTATTTATTTAGACGGCGCTCTTAAACTAGTTTACTCACTTTTGATACTGCCAAGGCATCGGTTCGTTATCATCATAGTTTACCAGTTGCCCAACGTTAGGTCAAAAGTGACTGTTTGTAAAATAAAGTGCGTGTTGATTCAATTTTTATGATTATTTGATAAAAAGCGATTCGTAGCTAGTTAAAGAATGGCCATGCTTTTAAGGACTAGACAGAAACGTGTAGCGTTAACTCTTAGGGTAGTTTGTATTTTTTTAGTGACCGTAACTTATATTTTAATAGGTGTGGCGTCTAGAGGAGCCGGTTCCGCTCAAAACGACTTAGGTGAGAATTTGCTTTGATACATAATCTAATTTGTAATCTTAATTTTTAGAGGAGATGCGCCAAAAATGGAATACCATTTTGTTTTTTCTGTATAATAAAATAGTTTTGATAATAGGAATTATTATTTTTTTTAGAAATAGATGGATCAGTCATTAAAATGTACCTAATATGAAATAGAATAAAAGTTAAATTAAACACAAATCTATAACTTTTGTTAAAATGTTTTAGATGACATACGTTAATTTATGTTATTTAAATTAAATTAATTTGCAACATTTGAAAATAATGTGGTCACTTTCAGATTGTGAACAGGTTACGTGACACCAATGGTGATAAGGACCCACTCTATAAGTATAAAGTACTCTGAGAAACTTGAAAACATTACGAGTATGCACTGTCTTAAATTAGATGTAGCATATTTCCTTTATCCCATACTTTGCTATTTGCTGATTTTCGGTCTTTATCTTTAGGCATTTTCTGTAACAACAATAATCATAATATTTTATCTTCATAAATTAATGGAATATTTTAAAATAGGAACAGTTCCACCTATTCCATATATACTTTTACAATTACGTAAACTTAAATTACAAACGAATTTTTCCTGCAAAAAAACTATTTTAAAACGGGAAATTTGCAGTTAGCTTTAAGCAGATATACAGGATGATTCAGAACTCATCCAAAAACTTACTGATATAATTTTGCAAAAATCTCAAAAAGGGCGGTTGTAAAATGATTTAAAAATTCACTTCTTTATGACATTGGAAACTGATCAACTGTAAAACCTGACCTGTTAATTAATATAGTTAATTTGTGGTTGTAATTAATAAAATAATTTGACGTACCTGGTGTTACAACAACTGCTCAAAAGTTTATCCACCGACTTGTAAACACTTAAACACATTTGGGTGCATCTTACCCAGTTTTTACGAACTAGCACAAATGTTTTTGATTCTTGTTCGTTTTGAACTCGTAAATTATTGCCATAATTGAGCCTTGTATATAATACGCCACACTGTTGATTGGGCCACTCCCGCGTTGCATTGCCTAGGTAGAAGTAGCTGCAGTTAACATATGTTACCGGGAAATCATTCTACTTAGAGACGAGAAGCTGCTAAAGCATTTTCTCTTACTTTCACCGTAAATGAAAACGATATCCATGAACATTGATTTTTTTTAAAAGTTGTAAATCATCGGGTATGTATTTATGTCTCAAATACTTAGGTACTGCAAAAAAATTTGATTTCTAGAGATTAAAGCTATTTATTACAAAAAATAGATGAAACTATTTTTAATAGAGACCGTGATTGAGGCAAACGCAAGTTGACGTTTTGGTTGCAACTGAGAGATTGTACAATTTCGTTGTATTGTACAATAAAGACATATTCCATATTCGGCTCTTTTTCTCTACAATTCGTTACCGCATTTTTATTGTAAAACAATCTTCAAGAATTATAACAGGTATATGATGATATTCTTTAGTTGGCTATTTCTAGCCAAACGCCATAGAAAATTCATTGGATATTTTGAATAACCATCAATGTTACACTAGACTCAATCGATACCCAATATTAACATTTCAACAATAATCTAACACCGATTATCAATACACCTAACAGTAAAATTGCACAATTACTAATATATTAACTTTGTCTTACAATCAAGAAAACGAATATTTTATTAAAGATCCTTTTCAGTTCTCTACATTTATCAATGAAAACCAGTTACCAGACAATTATGGCATTGTCAGTTTTGATGTTGTCTCATTATTTAGTTATATACCGTTAGATGTTGTGAGAAAATGCATTGAAAAAAGATGGGGCACCATCTGGATTTACTGTAGTTTTGATCTCTGAGTTTATCAGGATTATTGAGTTTATATTTGACACTACCTTTTTCAGCTTTGACAATGTGTATTATAAACAAATTCTAGGTACACCTATGGGTGCCAGCGTGTCACCGATTATAGCTCAGATTGTAATGGATGATTTACTTGATTTTTTTATACTTGAATTAACTTTTAACTTACCGTTTATTAAAAAATATGTAGATGACATTATTTGTTCTATACCTCAAGGGGGAGAGGATGAAATAATGAGAATTTTCAACAACTATAACTAACATATTCAATTGACAATTGAACAAAAATATGAACGAAGTGTGCCCTTTTTGGATACAAATCTAGTCAGAACAACTGATAACAAGGTGATTCTAGACTGGTATATTAAGCCAACAAGCTCGGGGCGTTATATTAATTATAACTATTACCACACGGATAAAATGAAAATCAATTTGGTATTAGCAATGAAAAATCGAATACATAATATTTGTCATCCCTCTTTGAGGAATAAAAATCTAGAAAAACCATCAGAAATTTTACAAAATAACTCATATTCAACTAAATTACTTAGAAAATATTTGTCCAATACTCTATTAAGTAGTAATGTTCGGGTTGATCATGACATACTGGAAACTTCATCACAAATTTCAATTACTTATGGTTCATTATCCTTTGTTAAAGAATTGTCCACTATAGTCATCAATATTTTCAGGGAAGAAAAGAGTATAAAAATTGCACAAAAAAGTGTTAGGTCTATAGGGAACCTTTCTAGTAAAGTAAAAGATAAAGACAGTATTATTAGTGTATAATATTCCTTGTTACAATTGCAATCTGGGATATATTGGTCAGACATCCAGATCACTTAATGCACGTATTACATCACGCAAGAGTGACTGTAGAACTGAAAAGCGGTCTTGTGCATTATCACAACATGTTTTAGATGCAGGACACCATATGAATTTTGACACCATATGAGTTTTGTAAATGGAAAAAATTTAACTAAACGGTGGTTTCTTGAAATAATTGAGGTTAGTAGGGATTAAAATGAATACAAAAGTAGACATTAGAGGGCTCTGTTCTATATATTCCTTTGTACTTTCCCATAAATTCTATAACCATAACAGTGGTGAAGACAATTTTAGTGACTCTGATTCAGTTTAACATGGTTTTTAGGCTAAATTAAACCCTATTTATATTAAATAACTTATTGCAGTTGTCAATGATACTTTGAGTTATTATTATACAGATAAGTCATTTGTTTTCAACCATTTAACTTTCATAAACCCGTGGTCAAAAACTTACATTAAATACCGAGTGGGGTCCAAATGTACCCCAACATTTTTTTGGCTTATTATTATTTTTTTGTTATAATTAGGGAATATTAAAAATAAAACATATTCTGCTTATAAAAAAATATATTTTTACATAAAAAAGTAGTCAGCATTGATAAATGAGTAAACACATTTTGAGAAAATAATATGAAATGATATTTAGATATATATTTAAGAAACATAGCTCGAATGAAATTAAGTAAAAAAAATTATTTAATATACCCAAAAATTCATGTCTGGGGTACAGCTGTACCCCGCTCGGGGTATAGTAAGGTTAAAGTCTGGTACATATTTTTCATTTTGCTTTTTAGTTATTTCTGTTTCATAATTCGTCAGAAATTTTCGGTATTCGCTAAATTGTTGTAAGTAAAATAAATTTTTTAAATAAAAAAAAAATGTTAATAGGTGAATACATAATATAGCATTTAAGTTTAAAAAAAATTAAAAACACTAGGTACATAATGAAATATTTTACCTTGAGCTGTTTTGTACAAATTTCATATTTTTATATATTTTTTGTTTGAAATAATCTTCATAAGAAATTTCTTTTAACATGATAACATTAAATTGTTTTAACAAGGAAATGGAATAATTTTAAGGCAATAACCATGTAGTAATTATTTTGTCTTAGTACAACTTTACGTTTTATTATAAATAATGTCTAAATACACTCTAGCAGTAAAATTTTATATTGAACTTCAACTTGCTAGTAAGTATTAGCATTTGTAACATTTTTACTGTATTAGAAAGGTATTTTAAGCTAATATATATCAAATCTTCTACAATTCCTATCAATGAAGTCATATGTATGCTCTCTGATACCAAACATGTAGGTATGCTAATGAACAATTCCACAGACAAAGCTCTATTCTACTAAAAAAATTAATCTAGCTAAATTTACTAACCTGGTTTAATGAAAACATTCTATAAATATCTAATTTCACTTTTGAAAATGTGGGAACTCGAAAAAATAGTTGAATTTTCGATTTTTTTACAAAAGCTAATAATAAAGAATATATGGGTATATACTGTGGGTGTAATTCAACGCTGGTTGGGGCTTTAGTTCACAGAGTAGTTAGTTTCACACAATATTGTTAATACCTAAAATTATATTAAAAAAATTAATAGCAAGTAGTTCTCTATTAAGTGAAATTTATAAATTATTGTATTATTGTTATTAGTACTTGTTATATAACTGATTTATTTATTTATTTATTTATTGAATACATCAACTTACAGCCAAAAGGCCAATTACAAGTTGAGAGAACAGCACAAATGCATAATATCAATCAGATATAACAAAGAATATATACAGGCTGTATCACATAAGAGGGTCACTCCCATGTATCTCGCTTAATATGCGAGACACGTCAAAAATCTTTAATTGTTTTTTGTTGCATTTTTGGAGGCCTCTATGCTCGTAAAAACAAATTTGAGATCCACGGCCAACTTTATGAGTAATAACCTGTAAAGTGCTAGTGCTTATTACATTGTCTGTAACAAAATAATTTTAAAGACCCAATTGCTTCTAATGTGAAAACCAATAAAATAATATTATAAGAAAATTTGTATTTTGTATAAAAAAGTACATTCTGTTTATTATTTTTTTGCAGTTGGCGTCTTTAAAACAGGTTCTACATTATCTTGAGCAACACGAAAATATTTAGGTAAATTTTTTTAAAGTAAAATTGAAAAAAATGTAATAAATACAAAAGATAAGGGCAACATGTAGTATATTACATGAAAGACGAAAAAACAGGCAATTTTTTGTGATCATAGCTTGCTTCAATAAAAAATTTTTTTATCCGCCTAGAGGGCGCAGCGAACCACATACGATATTTCAAAAATCTGTTTATATCAGGTGGAAGGTATCAATTTTGCAATAAAAAATTATTACCAAAAAGTTTTCTCTATCTCTTAAAATAAAAAAGTTGGACAGCCTTAAAGTTTATGCACTTTACAGGTTTTTTTGTTATTACTCATAAAGTTGGCCATGGATCTCAAATTTATTTTTACGAGCATAAAGGCCTCCAAAAATGCAACAAAAAACAAAGATTTTTGACGTGT
The DNA here is from genome assembly GCA_037114965.1 of Monochamus alternatus. Taxonomy (NCBI): domain Eukaryota; kingdom Metazoa; phylum Arthropoda; class Insecta; order Coleoptera; family Cerambycidae; genus Monochamus; species Monochamus alternatus. The sequence continues at coordinate 23,901,143 of CM073431.1, forward strand.
CCCGCATATTAAGCGAGATACATGGGAGTGGTCCTCTTATGTGATACAGCGTGTATATAAAAACAAAAAAACAAAAATCTAACATCTTTAATACATTATATGTAATTATAAACACGGACAAAACACAAACTATACAAATAATACAAATAAATTTAATTAATTAATAATTATGTTCTTTTGTAGCCTGAAAAAGACAATAAACATTGTCGAGAGCTCGGCGTAGTAAACTAGAATTTTCCCAATTTTGTCCGAAGCCCTGTTAAAATTAACACTTTTTTGGTATATATGTAAAAATAAATAAATGCTTTTCTTTTCGTACCTATTTAATAAAAATTTGAATTTTGCGTGACCCACGGCTGCTAGCTGCATGGACCGCTTATTTATTATCTTACAACACAGTTCATCCAAAAATGATTGTTAAATGACTCTTACAAATTCATCTTCGGATAGAAGTGTACATGTTATGTTTTGGAAAATATCACAAATAATCAATGTTTAGTAAATAAGCCCTAGTGCCCCTTCGCCAAAACTACATTTTCACTCATTACAGATCCGTCAGAATAATCTATTAACAGAATATACAGTTCGTGTAGTTAAATGAAATACCCATGTATTCTAAAAAAAAATGAAATTTATATATTAAATATCTACTAACAGAAAACTCACAATTAACCCGCGTAGTCTTTAATTACAAAGTCTTGTATGATTGCTTTAACTCCGTTGGATTTGCCCTCAACTTTAGAAAAACATAGCATAGGGGGAATTATGTTATAGAGAAATATCTGTACCCGACATAAATTCCTATACATATCACATATAATTTATTATAATACTTTAAAATTAATCACTAAAATTGAAGCATAATCTAAAATTTCGCATTGCTAGTTCCATATTCTCTAAACATCAAAGAACACTGGTCAAGGCTTAGAATATTGTATTCTAAGGATTTTTATAGAAAACTGAGAACATCTGTGAAGTTTAAAAATTTATCGGCGTGAAGTACATCTGGCACTAGTGGTCTACAGATAGCGCACTCAAATTACTGTACACCCCTTAGGGTTGGGCCGTTTGAGGTGATTTGTTTTAAAAGTCCCTATCGATCCCTCTTTCCCAATTTTCGCTTTGGTCTCCATTTTCGCGGAATTTGGCTCCAAAATTGGCTTTGCATGGAAAAAACTAGATTTTTCGCACAAAAATGACCCTACGGAACACGAGATTGAGAATTTGCCGGACTTTTTTATGGGGGAGTGCTCGTCTTGGAAAGCCCTACAATACTGTCCACTTAGATTTCGGGGAGAAACTTTTCGTTGCCCTTAAAATAGCCACAATCCGCAAAAACTTTTCCAGAATTTTTGGACTCATTTTTGGACATTCACCAAAATGGCCACATACAGATTTTCTGAATTTTCCTGTAAATTATTGATTTTTCCTGGAACTGTTCGGATGGAAATGTAAGATAGTAAGTCTTCAGTATCTACTGGATGCTTTAAACTTTGGAGACCATAAAATTTTCTGTGTATTATTCTTTTTTGGGCATTTTGATCCAAAATCCAGTAATGTTCAAAAACACTGGGAAATCATCTGGCATTCCCGAAACGTTTAAATATTTTGGCTGTCCAAACAAATTCTCAAAAAGCTCAGTCTTTTGAAGGATTATTGTTATATATTTTATAAATACCTTGTATATAAATTAATGTAGAATAGTGGATGTTTTTCTAGGACAGATATTGTTTTTGTATATTTTATTTACTTTTTTTTTTTGGTACATCGCTCGATATAAAAAAGCAAATTTCGACGTTGTTTTATGTTATCTCTGTGTGTTGGGAAGAAAATAATCAAATCAATCATCTCTCATTAACAGAGAGAATTATTGTATCCAAAATGGCCACTTTTATCAAAAAATTGAATTCCCAAAAACATGTTCAAAATCATTTTTTATGGAACCTTTCTGACCTTTTTTAGAATTACGGGAAAATTCGGAAAATATGTATGTGGCCATTTTGGTGAATGTCCAAAAATGTGTCCAAAAATTCTGGGAAAATTCCTCGAATGTGTACAAATAATTTTTGTGAGATGAGATTTTTTTCCAATATTTTCCCAGTTTTAAGTAGAACGATTTGTGATATGTGAAAATTTTTGGATGATTGTAGCCATTTTAAGAGCAACGGAAAATTTCTTCCCGAAATCTAAGTGGACAGTCTTGTAGGGCTTTCCAAGACGAGCATTCCTCCATAAAAAAGTCCGGCAAAATTTCAATCTCGTGTTCCGTAGGGTCATTTTTGTGCGAAAAATCTAGTTTTTTTCATGCAAACCCATTTTTGGAGTCAAATTCCCAAAGCGAAAATTGAGGAAGAGGGATCAATAGGGAATTTTATGACGAACATTCTAAAAAAAATGACCTCAAACGGCCCAACCCTAAGGGGTGTACAGTAATTTGAGTGGCACAGTGGCGTTTTGCGCCACTGTGTGGCGGCTGCATCAGATACTGTCAAAAATAAAATATCTCATACGATGTTTAGCTTGAAATAATTTTTCAGTATTTGCTCTTCGAAAATTTAATTGTTCGTGTATTTTTTTTGTGTATTTACAACCCTGTATTCAAATGCCGAAATGACGGATAAGGTGTTGATTTATGGAAAGTGTGACAAGTTCATAATATCATGTGGCAGCGTAATACTAAAGACGTTTTCCGAATAAACAAAATATTATGCTGAATCCTCTTTGAACCACATTGAACAGCTGTTGTAATGCCTTGACGGTAAACGTGCAGCAGTGTTTTTATGTAATTGTGTACATTTGAGTGTGTTTTTGTTACCCTTTGTGGTTCTTTCCAACGGAGGAAATCCACCTGGTCGTGGTCGTCGATCCGAGTACCTCGTTTTAAATAAAACGAACTGTCGAATGAAGGAGAGGTCACGAGCAAGAACTCAGCAAGTAAAAAAACAGAAAAAGATTCAACATTTTTAAAATTTTTCGAAAAATCAACCCTGGAAATAAATATAATCAGATAATCATGTTTCTCATTAAATCATTACATAACCATCCACATTTTGTAAATAAAATATTTCTTTTTAAAGCATCACACACTGTATCTTGTCACCTTTGACTTATGTGTTTAATATAGTTTAAATTTAATTTTTTTTTGCTTCATAAATAAGTTTAGAAATTTTTTGACGGACAATTCCGTTAATTTTTATTATTCAATATGTGTACTTAGTCATAGCCAACCCTATATATGTTAAATTTAGAACTACTAGAATATTAGAACTACAGATATTTTAAATTATTTTCGTTCTCGATGTTATGATGTGTAAACACATATTTACCTATAAATTCATTATATTCAGTGAAAAACATTACCTTTCAGATTATTATTCAAAATAGAGACGTATACTTTTAAATTAATTCTATTAAATGAAAAATATTACTCTTTATGTTATTGTTCAAAATAGAAAGGTATTTACCATTAGACATTTACCTACGTAAATGTAGGTACTAGCATAAAATCTAATAAGATAACTATTTCTACACTTAAGATTATTCTTGTCAAACACACATGTATTTGCTATTGTTATCTTCAAGGTATTGTGATGTTGTGTTTAGCTTAGTTACCTTGTACACAGTTTCTTAATTAGAATAATTAAGAGAATATTAAAAAACTGTGTCACATTGTATTGATTTTACTTGTACGTAAATTATATTAAAAAATCTACTAGCTCCAAATCGTTCAATATAAAATCAGGAATAGATTTAGACATTCTAATAGACGTATATAAATAAATAACTATTCAATTATCTTGTCTTCGTAAATATCGTCACAATTTTATGTCTGAATGTTTATATATTGTTGGAGTTTTATAGGGTCTTAAATATTTACGAACTATTGTTAACACTTCGACAGATCCCGTAATAGCGTTTATTGATATCAATATTGATTTCTATCAAAATTAAAAGTAAACAAACTGGTGTTAGGATAAAGTTCCGTGGAAATTTTCCATTTATCCGATAGTTTATTGAACAGATTTTGTAAACTTGTCGATGTTTACTGTCTTTTAAAATCTAGTTATCATTTTTATGTTTAATGTGCTTTATAGCGTTTAAAAATAAAAATAATAAACAAAAAATAATACCTTGATATCCAGTTGAATATATTTTGAATGAGTTGTGCGAATATTATTAAAGTTTCGGGTCAATGGAATCTGTAAACATAAAGAAGAACCACCGCCGACTAGTTTGTCGCTAGCGATTAAGGCAATTATAATTTTGAAATATCTTTTTAATTAATTGCTGCAGATTATGAATTAGCCTCTCGACCTCGATAAATTAACCAAAATTATTTTTTATGATCCAGAAATTGCTCTAAATACTGTTATATTAGGTGCTGAACTTGGTATTCTGTTTTTTTTCGTTTATAGTAGGTGATGTCAAATTGAAACAATTGAAATTGCATTATCTTATTCCGATAGCATCAGTATTAAAGACGTTTTGATTTAAGGCGGCTTATCAAATATTATAAGCTTTTACTCTTATTTTGCAGATGTGTTCCATCTAGGACACTTATTGTTATTTAATAAACGAAATAAACTCGAAAGGGAGACGTCAATATCGTCTTCAATTTCTCTGAGAAATGTAGGGGATTTGTAGTGACATATTCCATCTTATTTATGTCGACTATTTTCTTTATTTGCCTTATTGTATGCCAATTTTATTTTTTTAACAATTTTATTGGTTGTGTTGCAAATAAAATTGTCGCGCCTGTAAAGCTTCATTCACATAAGATTAGTGCGGTTGCATTGGTACTGCAGAAAACTTATTAAAAAGGGCGCCGTATTCTTGAAATAGTGTTTTCTACAAATACAAATAATTTTAGACATTTAATAACTGAATAATCTAGGGTTTAGCAAATAATAGAAATGTTAACTCATTCCACCTGCAAATATTCAAAGATACTGAAGTAAAACGGCGAGAAATACGGATGACGTTCAAATAAACTTAACAGTAACGCCTTTGTACTGCAGTTGTATGGCAGAAGCTAAAAGCATTTTAGCTTTTACCATTCCTTTTCCAACAATCATACAAGGACCAATCAGAAAACAGCTTTTTTAACAGTAAACAGAAGATTCACATTTTTGCAGTTTAAGTTTTTAGATTCTAATTTAGATATTTAGTTTAGAATTGATTTGTTTCTAAAAAAAATGGATGAATAGGACTGTTTAGTTCAAAAACAGTTACTTTTGCTGCTCTTATTCGCAGCGACGTCAATATGTATATAAACTATACATGCAGAAAAAATGAAAAGAAGAACTCGGAGGTGGTGGGTGCGACCTATTAACCGCAGATCGCACATGCAAGCGATTTCTATAATTTATATAAAGAAATGCGAAATGAGAATGCCGATTATTTCACCAGAATGACAGTGGCAGTGTTTGATGACTTGCTGAAATTAGTGGAGCCTCATTTAACCCACAGTATACTAGTATACTGTGATTTAACCAAACATTCAAATAGACCATCTATTCCTGCAGATTGTAGGCTTATATTTTATCTAGGATAGGCTTTTAATTACTATTCGGCAAATGATAAAAACCAACAATATCCGTAGATAGGGACATAGTTGACAAAACATAAACATAACCTCCATAAGGTAAATAATCTTGAGTTTTTGCATGTCGCCAACTTACAGCGGAAAAATTCCGCAACTTCTTAAGTCTACAGTAATTTTATGTAAACAGAGTAAATAATATTTAACACCATACAATTACAATACAACAATACAACTGCAGTGCCATTGCACTAACGTTTATCTGAACGTTACTTAACACTACATGATATACTTTCACAACGGTACCTTGATTTTTAAAACTCATGAATTTCCGATTGAAAAAATCTCATAGGATGTGAATTGTCAGGACTTGTCCATCAAAATCAACTCTGCATATAAATGCACTCGAACTTTGAGACCATGGAAGTGGTACTTAAAATAAAAATTGTGTGTATCGTAAAACTGATTCATATCTGCTAATTAATTGATGTTATAAACGTGTTTAGGAGTTTTAATGACGTAATTTTCAATAAAAAATGTTATTTAGTAAATATGCTCAGACAATATTACGTCATTAAGAAAAGGACTTGAACGAAAAAATTCTTAACGCATGTACTTGAAAAATATGTACATAATTAACTACCATTAAGTATACAAATTTTAACCAGGGAGTCCTGAAAAATAATAAAAAAAAATATTCGATGTTTCAAAAATGGGGAAAAATCCTTTTTCCACCGGAAAATCGACGTTTATGATAAACATCGTCTGAGATGGCTCAGATCTATCAACTACTTTACGGTCGTTTTTTACATCATTTCTAATTGTAGAAACGCCGAAAATGAACATTATTAATAATACCTGATAAGTAGCAGTTAATCCGGTTAGAAGCAACATGTTACATTCATTTTTCAAATTGTCAAAACTGCATATTTATTCATTATAGATCTGTCATGATTGCCTACTAAAATACACGCTTAGGGTACAGTCTAAGAAAATTGGCGGAAGAGACATTAATAGATAATAGACTTTAAATGCACCTGCGGCAGTCTTTAATTATGAAATCTTGTTAGATAACCAAGAAAAACAAACTGGCGGACTTTATTATAGGACAATATGTGTACTCCACAGAAGTTTCTTTATTTTATCACTATAAAACGTTTAAAATTGAAGAAATAGGCACTACGAATTGAAGAAAAACAGAAAAGAGTTTCAATTATTATGATAACATATTGTTGGTGGCCGCTGGCGCTGTCGACCGCCAGGGTCAGCGATAAATTGGGGTTTAATATAGTTTCCAAAATATTTGCTTTTGCTTTATAAATAAGTCATATTTGTCTTTGTCCCCTCTTACAATATGTGTACTTCGTACGTCATTGTTAATCCTGTATACCGGAATAATATGCATCAATCTATAAAATTTAAAAAAGCCTTATTCATATAGCTAATTTATAGAAAAGCATCTACAGACATTAAATATGTACATAAATTAAGTCTAAACCAAAGAATGAATAATTTCTTTGCTTTTCAAATTAATTGTAGCCACCAATGGTGAAGCTGAAAATCCTGTAACTAACATTAAAGTGTATATAACCTAAACGTCCAGTCACTTTATCTGGTCTATTATATATGAATATGACCCTGACACAATGTGTGATTACTTTACTTGATAAAGATTCATTATTATTAACGCATTTGTTTCTATTTATATTTTTAATTGGATTAAGCACTTGCTACTAATACTTATTGCAGAAACAATGAATCTCATATCAGTCGTATGACACAAACTGATTGTTTAGGTAATCATACTTATAACATAAAACATAGATTGAGTGCTATGCTTTAATATATAACAGAATACTACTCTCGTTGATAGAGATACAACAATGATGTTTCTACTCATACAAATGTCAGTAAAACTATAATTTTAAACGTATGCCGTCAGTGTCTAAAATGTCATTTTAAGGCAGTGGTGTTGAAAGTAATTTACTTTTAACACAGGGATGCGAAAATAGAAAACAATTAAGAAATTTTAAAAGTACCTAATTAAATGTACAGTTAAAGAAACTACAATTCCATAGCCAATCTCATTATGTTATGTTATCCGCGAATTTGGCCCGTGATGCTATTTGTTTTTTTTTTTTTTTGTAAGGAGAGTTTTCTATATTACCTTCTGCTACTGTGTCGAACTTCTATCCACCGTGTCTCTTAATTTTAGTAGGCTTAGCACCAGAATCTGCCAACAAACTAGCTGAAGATTGTCGAAAATATTGTCCAGTATAAAGATATTTAATGAAAATTCTTCATAATTAGTGTTTGCTGGACGAAGGGCTATGTATTTTTTTATAATAGTTCAAATATAATGTATCAGTAATAACGAAAGTTCGTTGCGCATTAGTTTTTGTGTCTGGTATATGCACAACTGGTGCAGTTCCTAAATTTTTGTTATTATGTTAATGTCAAGTTGCATAGTTCTTCCACAGTACAGGGAGACCAGTAGAAACACTCGGGCCGATATAATAAGTCGCGCATAGCAGCTCGCGCATCCATTTCAAGCTGCAGAGACCTCAGTTTACATCCAACTCTGGGAGTGCGAACATCGGTTATACAGAGCCGTATTAAAGCAATATTTTGAGTCTGATCTGGGAACAAGTCGCTGCGCAGCAGTTAGATGTTTAAATATATCATCTATAGTAGTAAAGTTTCTTTAAATTTCCTAAAGGCATAAATAAGTAATAAGTAATCTATAATATTGTGTACAAACCATAAATGATATTTTACTGCTATTGCCTTACATATTAACTTATTTCTTAAGTATAACATTGGAATATAAATACTTATCATGAAAGTGAAGTTTAAAGTATACATATTTATATTTTTCACAAAAACAAATTTTTATTTTAGAGCAAAGTTCTGTGAAGAGGCTTGTAATAGAGACGATTTATTAGAAAAGCTGCTCAGGATTAGTAATAGTTCATACAAACTATGTCAAATACATTTTTAAAATAATATGTTTTCTAACGATTCGCGCAGTAGATTATGCAAAGAGGCCGTTCCAACGTTTCCTGCACAAGACGGCTCATCTTCAAATTATGTAGATGATCATATTTCTTGTAGTCGCTATAATGAGAGTAAGTCTCAAAACAAAACAATAAAAAATGATTTTTTTCTAAATTTACATTTTACTGCACTTTTATCTCCAATTTAACAATTTTGAAAGTTAAGTAAACATAATTTTTCTGTTCTGAAAAATACTTGTTTTCTGGTTTACGTAGATCATTTAAGACGAAAAAAATTCATAATAAATTATTTGTCCGCTAAACTTCAAACGTCAAATTTTAAATTTAAAAAAATCCACAAAAAATATAATTATCACTAATAACAAAAAAGTAAGTAAATAAATAAAAATGTTTTGTAGTGCAATAATATATATTTTAAACTCTTTTTTTTTAAAGTGTCCAAAGAAGTAAATCGAATTTTCACACTGTATGTTAGTAGCAGTAAATGATATATGAGTATATAATACATGTTGAATTACCCATTTATAATTGTATAATGAATTATTACATAATGTGGATAGATATAAAGTAAACTTGTATGTGGAATAACTACGCTTTCACGCGCAAGTAAAAAATTCTTATTCCGGTCATGATCACCGATTCTGTAAATTCTATCGGATGCGCTATCGCACTCTCATTTCGAGGTCACCGCAGAAAACTGAAAGCAGTTCAAAGTGCCGACAACGGAGTGTAACTGCTGGTCTACCTATGCTGTGGTTCTTCGCAACGACAGGCTTATGGCAATCTTCTGCATTTCATCCTGTGCTTCTGCGAGAAATTTGTCGATTTGTCCTTTATGTTTTTGGTCGATATCCTTCGCATTTCCGCTTTAAAAACTCAACAAGCTTGTAATATTTACTTATGTCCTGATTCTCTATGTTCATCATCGGCTTCAACATATAGTAATTTGACCAACCTGTTGACAATTTCCATATTTGGGACTCTTCGTCAAAGTATGCTAAAATCACTTGCAAATAACATTTTTCATATCATATCATCTCAAGAAACGATTATACGGAAACTCATACTGTTTTTTTTACTTAAAAATTTTACTTAAAATTAATTTTCTTGATCACTTTCCATGTCATGAGATTTGAAGTTACTTGTAAACAAACGATCGAAGATTAGCAACAATAAACTTCACGGACAATTGGATTTCAATTTATGTAACAAGTTACGAAAAAAGTGTGTTTTAAGCGCGGGACGCAAAATTGTTCAACGAAGCAAACACCGAATTGGACAATGCACATCGATTTCGCAACGAATTTCATATAAAATTTTTTGTGAAAGCGGAGATTTTGTTATGCTTTTATTTGTATTTTTAAACATTTTGAAAAGTGAGCAGGCAATCTGCTTCTAAAGCATTATTTATGCATTGTTTAATGTGAAGGTTCTGTCAAGTATTTCCTATACAGTTTTGAAAAAAAATCGCCAAAAATGAGTGATAGTGACGAGTCTTTGGATACTGAACAAACTGCTGAAGCTGCGCTATCCACATTAGTGGCAGAAAAATCGAAAAATTTATATGAAAACTTCTATACTTTGAAACCTGGGCCAAAGAAAAACATATTGAGAATTTTACAGAAAGGAATTACGAGCCTATTTCCTGAAGCTATCAAGTACGTTAAGACCGTCAACTTTGTGAAGTCTCTCAATGTCTCAATACTCGGCACCACGATTTACCTGAACAAAAACGTAGATATAAGCAAATTTACAAACCTTATTGCATTTTTAAAAAGGAAAGCTTTCAGATATCAACCAAAAAAAATGTTTACGAAGCTGGAAACAGAACGCTATATAAAACAAGCAGAGGATAAAGAATTCCTGTTTGCCAAAGTCGTTTTAAACGTTGGAGTATTTGGAGTATGCAGGAGGAAAGAAATCGCATTTTTGAAAGTAGATGCCATAAAAGATTGTTAGTCACAAAAACTCATGTTCCAAGAATGTTTACGATTACTGAGGGATCAATAGATGGTATCAATTTTTATATATATATATATATATATATATATATATATATATATATATATATATATATATATATATATATATATTTCGTAAATAGGCAAAACTTCCTCCACTCAATAGGACGGTTTTTCTTGACATATCGAAGTAATAAATTGCTGTACCCCAATTAGAATCAATACAATTGGAGATATACCAAAAAAGATAGCGGAATTCCTTGGATTCTCCAACGCCAATGAATACACTGGCCATTCCTTCCGGCGCAGCTCTGTAACAATGTTGGCAGATTCTGGAGCGAACATGACACTTTTAAAGCGACATGGAGGTTGGCGATCATGTTCAGTTGCTGAATGTTATATTGAAAACAAAATAGTAAAAAGAATCATAGGTCAAATAGATACACTAAACTTGCCACTACTAGCAATTTATTCATTCCGATTACTAGTACCTACTTGCATTGCTGTTAGAGAAGAGAAGCTAGATGCCTCTAGTATTCACTTTAATAATTTACATAATTGTACCTTTAACATTTATAATAAATAAATATTTTCATTGTCTTGAATGTTTTATTTTCACTTTTAGGTGTAATTTCGATATTCTATTCAATATAAAAATATTTTAAATTTGAAACATTTTCACAAAAAGATTTTTTATAAATTTAATAACGTAATAAATGTGTTGAACCTTGAACCTTTTAAAGGTTTGTTGTTTGTTGAAAAAAAAAGATATACACTATATTATTTTTTCAACAACCTTCTCGACCTTTTTTGTTTATCGTACAATATCTATGTTGCGCACATCCTGTATACGTATCCCATCAAGTTAAGCAATTGTTTCTCTCAGAGTTTCGAATAAATATTAAAATATAATAATATTAATAAAAAAATTAATTAATTAAATTAAATTAAAAATAAAATATAAATATAAAATAATTAAATTATTAATAATAATATAAATATTGTTAGAAAATTCATACATGTTTCCTTATTGTTTCAGTTTCACCTTTGGGTAGCGGCCGTCGTCTTTTAGGGGTAGTAGGGAGGCATAACAGCACTCCTAATTGCACCCGCGCGGCAATAAATGAATTTCCTCCCGATGGATTCACGAGGCAGCAGCGGCAGCATGGTTGGGTCGTCCTGCACGCTCTCTTCGCCTGCTACCTATTCATCCTGCTGGCAATTGTTTGCGACGATTACTTTGTGCCTGCTATCAAGAAGTTTTGTGATAGTGAGTATTATTTAATCAAATACGATTTGAATAAGTTATAAATATTTTAAATTTAAAGGCAATTTGATATAAAAAAGGATAATTCTTATGTTTTTATAAATATCTAGTAAACACATATGTAAACAAAGGCATAAATAAAAATGATCAAGCAGAAAATAACGGCACGAATATCTTTCATTCAGAATAATATATTATGTTAATATTTATGTTTAATTTTGACTTGATACCAACCTTTTTGTCGGTAGAATAAATTTGTTTTAATAAGAATTGGGCAAAATTAACAATATTATCATTGGCTAAATTAATTGCTTTTCGGTTTGATAAAATTTGTTTTATGTATAATTTATTATACTTATATAAATAATTTTGTAAGCAATGGAAATGTTTCAATCATATTCGTTATATCTTTTGTAAAGTGTAAATATACATTGACATATCTTCGTATATGCAAAATTCTATTTATTTTGGTCAGGCTTAGGTCATAAGAAAATTTTCCAAAGATAAATAGACTTCTTGTCATGCAATTCCGATATAATAACAAATATAACCAACATTCAAGATGATTTTAAGTACATAAAGATAATGAATATGTTACTACACTTTTTTATTATGTTACCAGCTCCAGAATATCATAGATCATATTAAAATATTCTAGAAATTCTCCTGTTGTACAACTTGGATTTTTATGCAGTTGTTTCTTGTTTATCCCAATTACATCGTTCTTGGCGATGGGTATATATATATATATATATATATATATATAAGAATCTTATTTGATCCTAGTGATATAACAACAATTTGGTCCAAAATATTTAAAAAAAGATGTAGAAGACGTGACGTAAATAAGTTCCAACAACTTTTAGCAAATCTAAAGACAGGTCTAAAGAAAAAGCATGGTAGGGGATTTACAGGATTATCGGATTCTGCCATGATTGTGATAAATGTGTTCGACAGAGAGAGGGGTGGAATATATCAGCTATAGGGTGGGTACATCAATACAGTATGCAATGGTTATTTATATATACTATGTACAAAAAATAGTTCTATGAACTGCAATGAGTAACATAAAATTGAAATTTTTGGCAAAAAGGGTCAAGCGAAAGGTATTTGAAATAATATTTTATACAAAAAAAAGTTTTTGGTAAATTGAACATTAGCTTATTTTCATTATCTTATTCTGAACGAAGGATACAACTCAAAAAGTTTAAAACAATTTGGAAACTTTGTTTTTTTATGATTTTTGGTATCCTAAAATCGGGCAAAACTACAAAAAATCTGGACGAACCAAACAAATTAAAGTATGGTGAAATTAATGAAAAGAAGATATGAAATGAGACGATATGACAATAAATATCAGTTTAAAGTTCTTTTTTTCTTAAAAATAAACCTATATAACTAAATGGTTTTGCAATAATAATGACACTCCCTCAAAATAGTTATTGAACTTCTGGAAGTAGATAATTAATTAAATCTCTATTGGTGAGTTAAACAATTAAGAACTAAAGTAAAAAGTAGATTTCATTACTAATACGTCAGCAGTTCAAAAGATATCGCAAAATTCATTTTAAACAGTGTCATTATTATTACAAACGATTGTATATCTTTGTGAATTTTTATTTATTGAACATCTTTATTTGAATGGGAAGAGGTATCGTTCAGCTGCACCATTGCGAACGGAAACGTTGTAAATAACTCAATACATTTATAAGAACGAACGACGTTTATTCAAAGTAAGCGGTACAGAGGTATAATTCACACTGAAACTAAGCTGGATCTGGAACTCTATATATAAAGAAATAAATGCAAATCTAAGCAGACGATAAAATGACTAATATGGTAACTGTATGTTACAGCAAAGAAATAAAATATAAGCAAAATAATATATATACAGGGTTAACTATGACTTAGTACAAATATTTTAAGAGGGGATAGGGAAAAATAAGAATTAACGGAATCACCCTTCAAAAAAATTCCAAAATTATTTATAAAGCCAAAAAAAATGTTTTCGATATTATTTTAAATCCTTATTTAACGCCGCCAATGTTAACTTGCTTGTTGGTTGCATACTCTACAAGCATGCAACAGTCGGTCAGTGGGTATCGCTGTCATGTCATAGGTAATTGAATTCCTGTGTTTACGTTGTAATTTTGTGTTCTTCTTCAGTTTTTAGTGTCTTTTTTAATTTTTAAACGTTTTATAGCTATTAAATAAAAACATTTGTGTTGGCTGCAGATACTTTCCCACAATATAGTTCGCCGGTTTGGTTTTCTAGGTTATGGGACAAGACTGCCGCGGTTACATTAAAACGTCTATTATCTATTCCTTTTGTTCGATTTTGTTATAATAAATATGCATTTTATCTAATTGTACCTACGGGAAGTGTCTTTTATCGGTAGTGAGTGGCTGTAATGAGCGAATATGTAGTTCTACCAATTTATAACGAAATAATGGAAAACGAATGCAAAATACTGGAGCTAAATGGATTAACTGTTACCTATCTATCAGGTATTATTACTAATAAGAATGTTAATTTTCGTTTCTACATTTAGAAATGCTGCAAAAAAACGACGATGGTACTAGATATTGTTGACAGATGTAAGTTTTATCTATGGATCTAAGCCATCTCAGTCGGTTCTTATCATAGGCGCCCACTTTCCGTAGGAAAAAAGGGTTTTGCCCCATTTTTTAAATATCGAGCTAAAATTCTGGAATAATTTTTTTATTGTCTTTTAGGCCTTCCTGAGCACGTGGTTAAATTTTTTGTACTTAGTCATAGTTAACCCTGTATAATGTAAAAAGGGGTATATGCATAATTTGCGTTCTTCGAGCAAAAGGGAGATCTTATCAACCAAATTTTCAGGAAAAATTGCTGGAATCTTCTGCAATGAGGATATGACTAAATTGAATGATGTTACCGTCACCGAAAAACATCTTCATATAAAAAATGGGTCCTACCATTTTGAAATATTTGTGTCGAGACTCTTGGGCCTCTTGACTCAGTTGTCCAATTGGTATTTCCAATCACTTTATCACGTCAGAGCTATGAGAGAGGATTTTGTAAACTGTAATAGCCATAGTATTTTTTAGTCAAATATTTAATTTTTCCTCGATGGTATCACTATCGGGAAAGGAACGATTTGGTGTAAATTCTCAGATAAATTATTCTTAATATAGGAACGTCTTCTCTGTATCGGATAAATTCTCGATAAGAAAAGAAACACGTTCCAGACATTGAATAATAAATAACTAGTACTCCAGGCTCGTCAGGATTACTTACTAACGACAAAACACCATCACGCGGTGTTCTGCTGTTAAATTCATGAAACTATTTTACATTTTTAAATTTTAAATTCTTGCTACTAAGTGATCCATTTTATTGGAATAAACCTGTAATAATAGTACATTATACTATAAGGGAGAGAAATGCGTTATTTTGGCAGAGGTGCAATTTGAAGCCCGAGGGCTACAATGCACCGAGGGCTTTTAGGGCTGTGTAACCCTAAAATCAATGCAGCATTCTACTTTCATATAATGGCTCTAATTGGCTCGTTGAATAATATACTATTTTGATGATGCGTTTGAAAATTTTAACACCACGAGAAACAAAAATATTTCATTACTACAACAGGATAGACATATATATGACATTATTGTGTTGATGGTCACATAGCCAAGATAGCAAAATCTCAATTTGTGTCTGCAGAGATATCATAGGCGTCGATAAATTCGAGTTTAATATACTTTAGAAAAAAAATGTTTTTGCTTTATAATTATTTTTGGAAATTTTATATTTTATATTTTTCCTTATCCTCTCTTAAAATATTTGTACTTAGTCATAGTTAACCTTGTACCTATATGAAAAATATTGAAGGTGTAATTCAGCGCACACAATATTATTGGTATCTAAATAATACAAAAATTATTAAAAAAAAAAACAATGGGGAAATTGCATGATTTTTCCAAATACGCGCAAAAAAAAAGAATGTATATTATAATCGAAATGGCCTTTGTCTTAGATAATTTTGTGGAAAAATAAGTGTAAAAACGGTATTTAACTTAGTCTGGCCACACCCCCACAAAGCGGTCGCCGTCACAGTGTAGACTTGTGACGTCAGACGCCGTTCGCACGTGAATACCTAACTACAGCAGTATGCTTTGGTTCATATCTGTATATGATTTCCATGCTTTCAGACAATGTCGTACATACAGAAGAATTACTTTGTAATTTGTGATATTATTAGGTGTTACTCTATTAAATAGAGATTATTATTGAATAAAGTTGCAAAATAAACTCGTAAAACAGGCACAGAAAGAAGTTCGCTGTTATATTTTATTTTTTTCTTATTGTATTGTGATTTATGTATTTTGGTATGGTATGTGTGTAAATCTTTAAAATATTTTAAGTTAATAATATAAATTTTAATTTTACTTACCCAAATTACCTTTAATCTGCGCCTTTTTTATGATTAAATATTACGAATTTTATTGTCGGTCAGTGGTCGCGCGGTTTAAGGCGTCAGTACTTGAATCGAGGTAACTAGATCGGAGTTGGTTCGAGCCCAGCTGCCGGTAGACCGTATATAAGCTATATTCGTGGAGAGGTTTGGCGCCCTCTCTGCGGGTATGGTAGGGTGGAAGAATGTTGGCTTGGGTCAATGTGAGAGATTGATACCGGTTGATATTTGACTACCCCCCTAATTAATGAGGTTTTCCAGGTTTCCCTCATTCCTGCACTGAATAGTGGTTAGGGCCTACCAACGTAAGTCGTTCCTGGGCGCAAATGCGGCCTGCTTAATAATAATATGCCGCCCCCTCTCCCGCACAAGTCTCCGACTTCTGGGCTAATCCTTGTGATTAGAATGAGGGGTAGAGATATTATTATTATTATTATTTTATAAATCTTATGGGTTCACTACTATTGATTAATAAATTTGGAAATTCACTTTTATATGATTTTATGACTATTTGTCTCAGTGGTAGGTTCAAACAGGATTAATATTTATTATTTAGATATTCTTCACTAATAATTTTGATAATTTTATTTCTTTCTTTTAATGTTAACTAATTTTATTTTATTTTAAATATCAAAGGTTTAACAATTGAATTGATTGAATCTTTCCTACTCCACCTAAACCCTGCTCTATCTTATAAACTAATAACAATAAATATTACGAAATACAAAGTCATTACCGAATTTCTTCTGAAGTCCTTGTTTGTTAAATGCAGTTCTTTTCTCACTGCACTCTGTGTCTGCCTTTTATGGATGTCCGCTTCTTCATAATTTCCTTGTGAAGCTCAATTGCTGGTGATTGCTCCTCGTATTGGCCTATCAATCCGTATGGTGGCTGCTCCTTATATCGTTCTTGTCACTCTGTCTTCCGTCACTTAATATTGAATGTTGTTCTCTGGATATACTATGAGCAGAAATATAATTTAAATACCTTCTGCAATGTTAGTAGTTTGATGCCTATAATCTTTTAATTGGTCTTCCTAATTTCCTAGCTATTTTTGTTCACTGTTGGGCTGCCTCTTCTTGTTCTAATTTCAATCTTGACTTCAATGATATTTTCTTATTTATCCTTTTATACAGGTTTTATAAATTTATCGAATATGAGCTCCCTTCAATGTATCTTATTTTTCTCTCTAACTTTTTCTTCTTGACTTCTTGTTATTCCGTTTCCTTGATTACCCTTTTTTTTAATTTCTTTCCAATGCACTGTTATATCTACTTTACATAATTTGAATAAATATTACATTTTTTCAATCAATCAGATTGACATTTGACGTTTTATAAAATTCACCTAGTTTAATATTTCTTGAATTTTGAAAACAATTTTTATTTTTGTATTCTATTTCCCTGCTTTTACCTTCCATTGAGACCTTGTTTAAATTTCTCTATCACTTTAAAATTTAGTCTATGTATACCTATTACAATATATTACACTGTGTCAAAAATTGAAAAGAAAAATGTGGTGTAGGGCGATTAAGCGCGACGAAAGGAAGCTTTGCAACATTGTTTGTTTCTAAAGACCATTTTAATGTAAATTTAGTTGAAATTATAGGTAGGTTCATCAAAAAATGTAAAGTTGTAAAGACTCAATTAAACTTCTCTATTAAGCTACCAGGATGTATACAGGGCGTTTATAAAATTAATTGTAAGGCAAACTTACATTTTTTCTCATTTATTGTATTCAGCGTTACATTCCGATTCCAAATAACATGTTCTGTATTTACTCCTACCATTTATTTGATGTAGAATGTTATTTGAGGCATTTATAAAATTTTGTTTTCTGACTTCACTACATTAAATTACCTATTTTATTATGAAAACATAATGAACAAAAGTAATAAATACCTCAAGTAAAACCATCATCTGGTACTTACCCAACAACATTGTAGCCATAATTCTCACCAACGGATCTGTATTGTAAATAAAGGAATAAGTTACGTTTAATAGGACCGTAAGTCCCAAGACCCACAAAAACGCAAAAGTACAGAAAACAAACGCCTGTTTACATCTCCAACATCGTAACCTGCACCTGTATCCTCGGAATCAAACTGTGCTGAACGGCATGTCACCCCAATGATATCGCGTTTTCGGCGAAGTGATATTGTTTACATTCTATGGCAATTTATTTATATTAATATTTGTAACTTGTAACTTCCCTTTTTTATATATTGTATTTTATGTAAAAATTGATTTATAAACTTTTCTTACTAATATTTTGAGAAATCCACTTTTACACGTCACAAGATTAGTTTCTGGTGGAAATACTCTTACAAAGCATCATTTTAAAGACGTACATGATTTACTATCCGAGGCTGAGTGATACGTTAAGACATCCATCGACTTTTTCAACACAGACACGTGTTGATGTTAATGGCTCCATCCTGATTAAATTCCCGACAGGACAACGCTCCGTAATCAATATTCGTATGTCAAATATGTGAATTCTTTGGCACATTCACCATCTATCTCCCCATATTGAGTTTTTTGCTTGACAAGGGCCAATACAGAGAGAATTTACATGTAAATTTCCTAACTGGATTTGCATTAGAGGACACATAGGTCCTTTTATTAAGCTCGATAAAAAGTTGATTGGCAAGATAATGTGGTGAGGATATGCGGGTAAAATAGATGTTTATTTGATGGCGAATATTACAAACTAAACTATAGGGGTCCCCGTATAGGTGCTACTGTGCGAGATACAGAGTATCAAAAATTTTGAAAAAATAATAATTTGTTTATTAATGATTCATCGAATTTGCACAAATATTTATTACTTTATTCTGTTTTTTTTAAAAACATATACAGGATGCCTCGCTTAAAAGTGGAACAAGACTGTAACATGCCTACCGTTCGACCGATTTCAATAAACTTTTTTTTGTTGGACCGTGGCCGACTGATAAAATTTATGTGGCTTAAAATCGGAAAATCTTATTAGGGATTATTTGATTCGAATAATTCCTACCATTTCTTGACCAGGACTCCAGAAAACCCTACCAATAAAATTTTCGTTGTCATAGTATACAGGGTGCTCAGGATAACTTGGGTGTCTTGCTTAAAAGTGAAACAAGCCTGTAACATGCCTACCGTTCAACCGATTTTAATAAACTTTTTTTTGTTGGATACATCTTCAAAATGTCTCTCTTGGACATATCTGGTGTTCTCTTAAATTCAAAACCGTGGTCGACTACGATAAAATTTATGTGGCTTAAAATCGGAAAATGATATTAGGGATTTTTTTATTCGGAAAATTCACACGAATTCTTGATCAGGACCCCAAGAAACCCTACCAACCAAATTTTTGTTGCCACATTATACAGAGTGCTCAGGATAACTTGAGTGTCTCGCTTAAAAGTGGAACAAGCCTATAACATGCCTACCGTTCGACCGATTCCAATAAACTTTCATTTTTTGGCTACATCTTCAAAATGTCTCTCTTGGACATATCCTGAGCACCCTGTATAATGTGGCAACGAAAATTTGGTTGATAGGTTTGTCTGGGGTCTTGATCAAGAATTCGTAGGGATATTTCTAATAAAAAATCCCTAATATGATTTTCCGATTTTAAGCCACATAAATTTTATCGTAGTCGGCCACGGTTTCGAATTTTAGAGAACACCAGATATGTCGAAAATAGACTTTTTGAAGGTGTATCCAACAAAAAAAAGTGTATTGAAATCGGTTGAACGGTAGGCATGTTACAGGCTTGTTCCACTTTTAAGCAAGACACCCAAGTTATCCTGAGCACCCTGTATACTATGGCAACGAAAATTTTATTGGTAGGGTTTTCTGGAGTTCTGGTCAAGAATTGGTAGGAATTATTCGAATCAAATAATCCCTAATAAGATTTTCCGATTTTAAGCCACATAAATTTTATCATAGTCGGCCACGGTCCAACAAAAAAAAGTTTATTGAAATCGGTCGAACGGTAGACATGTTACAGGCTTGTTCCACTTTTAAGCGAGACACCCTGTATTATCTATGGTCTTGAACCTTTTATGCCTTTAACATTTTCTTAGTCAGTAACATGTATTATTTCCCTGATAAGTGCTTTGTTATGTTGAATTTAGACATTTTGGTACTGATTTACAGCAAAAGTTATTAACATTGACTATGAAAGTGTAAAATATTTAAAAAATTGAATTCTATATCAAAAATTCAACAAACATAAAAGTTTGCAAATTTTATTTGCTATTAAATGATCGTAGTTTCGAAATACCTTTTCATATTTTTACAAAAAAAAAAAGAAAATTAAGGTGTGGATATCAACTCTACGATTCTTCTAACAATACTTTAAACTACATTATTTTAGTAGTATCTCCTATCAACCGTCATTATCAGTTTATTGAAGACAATTGTATTCACGCAAAAATTAGATTAGATTTTTTACTTGGACCGGTTTTGAAATAGCCATTGGTTCTCATTTTAAAGATCATAAACTTCTTAGAAAATATATATATCCCTCTAAAACCGACTGAAGAATTGACAGTTTCATTTTCCACAACTATTTTCGAAACACCCGGTCTATATATTGTAGGAGTAATACACAAAATAGGTAAGTAGTTGTAAGATAGGTAATATATGACACTATGAATGAATCGTTTAAAAATTAACGTATTTATTTGCACCAGAATCCAAAGTTTCTGATATAAAAATATTTTCGTATCGCCTATATGTGTTGTTTGTAGATATACCATAAAATTGAAGCTGCTTGGCAGATCTTCCACATCATGTTTACAAAACTAATTTAACTTGTGTATTCAAAAGTTTTGAGAAATTGCCTTTTTCATAGAAAATTTCAAGGATCTGTGAAATATTTACCAATTGTTTCCAACTTCAATTCGTACGTCAGATGAAAAAAACAACAACAATTATTTGGATTATTATAACATAATGAATATGTTTCTAATAATAACTGACCTTTCTAGTTAATTGCCGTTTATCTTCTTTTAGAGGAAGTCTAGTAATAATGAAATCATTTTTGAAGTTAGCAATAAGAATTTTTGTCTAATTTTAGTACCTAGCTTCACAAAAGTGCAACTGGTAAAAATAATCATCTTCTGACCATCAACTGTTTAGTTTCACTTATATATCATTGCTACACATCTCTCTTTTTCTGATATTGTAAAGCAGAACTTTGTAATTATTTACGTTTCACTTTATTTATAAAATGTTTTTCTCTATATTTAAACAAATTTGACGTTTATGTCATACGAAATGGGTAAAACAAGTTTGAAAATACTAGAACTTTTAACTAATTCTTCTAATTTCATCTAATTTCAATATAAGAAATCGTAAGAATCCCCTCATGGAAGCATTGAAACATGATTTTATTATTGAAAATATATCATTAAATAATATTTGCTTTATTGTTATGTTTCAGAAAAAATCTTTTTATACAAGCATAAGCGCATTTAAGCAACACGGTAACATTTTGTGATTTGTCACAAACACCTGAACAACCTAGCCACCATAAAACAAAAATAACTACAATAACCGACAAAAAAACAAAATTCAACCTATTTAAGCTGTATTCTGAGGTAATAATAATATATATTTATAAATGTTTCCTTAATATGAAAATATAATTTTCAAGTGAAAAATCGCCTTAAACAATGTTTTGCTAAGCATCATGATTTCATTAGATTTTCCAACATTTTTCTCAATAGCACGTCATACTAATATTTGTCCTGTCTACAAATAACCCATTTTCCAAACCTTTCGTACTTCACTACACTTTGCAAACGATTTTCTTATACACTTCCAGTTTTTTCCAACCGCTTTTATAAAATCCGAGAGGAATACAACACGTACAGCCTTAAAGAACTTTCGATTTCGCATCCTCTTTGATAAAATTCAAACATGCTCGAGAACGTGTCGTATTCTTCAGCTGATTCGATTTTTTTTGTTCCAGATCTACACATGAAAGAAGACATTGCGGGCGCTACATTCATGGCGACGGCCAGTTCTAGTCCTGAATTATTTATTAATTGTGTGGGCACCTTCGTCACGGAGGGAGACTTGGGGGTGGGCACCGTGGTCGGGTCAGCAGTGTTCAACATTTTAGCGGTGCCGGCCTGTTGCGGACTGTTCTCCAATATGGTAAACTTGTACTCATTACATATTTATTGCTCTGTAAATCTCTATTTCGTCCCTTTTATCACCCACTTACGCAGTGGTGATATAATTTGAACATTTTTCTACATTCATACTCACGAACATATGAAGTAATACATATTTTTCACAGTATTTACCATTGAAATGGCTTTATTGCCTGTATCTATTATGAAATATAATACATACAATATTATTTTAATTAAGTACCCACTTCCCGGACTTTTTTTTGAGAAAGCAACACTTAGAAGGATGTAATTGATCGTTAACATAGCAATGAAATAACGATCCAACTGGGTCTCAGTATCTTTGAATATGATCCCCCCAGTATGCTTCCGCTGTCAGCTTTCGTTGAAATTATCGAGGAGACCACCCACAAAGAATTCAACAGACGGTAGGATGAAACAAATAGCTGTCATTTGCTAAGGAGTTTCTAGAGTACCCCAACAAAAATACAGTTAAAAAAATTTGGCTATGACCAGGATGAATCTTCATCTAGTGACAGGAATTCAAACTAGACAATGTTGGTTAAGGAAGCACTTGTATTATATGAAGAAGTATGAAACACCTCTTTGTAGGGGTTGCGAACAGGAAGACAAAACCATGCTTGATGCACTCTGTGAGAGCATAGCAGTCTCATCAACAGGAGATCCGTGTTGGGAGAGCGATGGCCTTTTATGGCCTAGATT
Source organism: Monochamus alternatus (assembly GCA_037114965.1). NCBI lineage: Eukaryota > Metazoa > Arthropoda > Insecta > Coleoptera > Cerambycidae > Monochamus > Monochamus alternatus. The sequence goes on from CM073431.1 coordinate 23,924,243, forward strand.
AGAGGGATCCCCCTAAGCAACGTCACCACCTATTTCTCTTTATTAGGTTGCGTAGCGCTTCAGGTGGACTGATATCTTAATGGGAAAAAACACAAGCGGCCCAATGGGGCCTAGGTGCGTTTCTTTTAAGGCTACTTTCCAGAATCTAGAACGACTCAACTGTGCGTTGAACAATGCAGTTATCGTTTCGATGGTGGAATCGACCTGGGTTGTACAACTTCTCGTATAACAAATTATATAATGTGTGGGTCGTTTAAATTTTTCACGAGTAATCATTCGAAGGTCGTGTTTCAGTCATTGACGCATCATAAGAACCTTAGAAAAGGTTTTAGAAACAATGAGCTTTGAGTTTCTTAAAACATCATAAAATTGCACAGTGTACACATAGTAAAGTTTTATTATTCATAATTTAATTTAATATTTAAAAATACTAAACTAAAAGTTTGTTACATCTCAGTTAAACCATGGACATAAGAAGGTTTTATTACTAACAATTTTTTAATCTTCAAAAATACTATACAACCTAAATAGCTATTTATATAACAAGTTGCGAAGTGTGTTTGTCCAACGAGGTGAAAACTGAGTTGGACAATGCATCGAGTGTTTAAAACACATCGATTTAGAAACGAATTGCATACAAGATTTTTTGTGAAAGCGGAAAATTTTAGATTTTCATACTTTTATTTGTATTTTTAAACGTTTTAAAATGTGGGCAGGCAATCTACTTCTAAGACATTGTTTATGCATCGTTTAATGTCACGGTTCTGTCAAGTTCAAACGTCACGCGTCGCCGTATTTCCTATAAAGTTTTGCGAAAAAATTGTCAAAAATGTGTGATAATGGCGAGTCTTTGGATTTGGAATAAGCTGCTAAAGCTGCTCTATCTACGTTAGTGTCCGAAATATCGAAAAAATTTGTAAGAAAATTTCTACAACTTTGAAACCTGAGCCATAGGAAAACCTATTGAGATTTTTACAGAATAGGTATTACTAGCCTATTTCCTGAAGCTATCCAGTACGTTCAGGCCGTGAACTTTGTGGAGTAAATATTCGATGCTCCGCACCATGATTTGCCTGAACAAAAACGTAGATATTAGCAAATTTACAAAGCTACTTGCATTGTTAAAAAGGAAAGCTTTCGGATATCAGCCAAATAAATCAAAAATATTTACGAAGCTGGAAATAGAACGCTTTATGAAACAAGCCGAGGACCGAGGATCAAGAATTCCTGTTAGCCAAAGTTGTAGTATTTGGAGCATGTAGGAGGGAAGAAATCACATTTTTGACAGTAGATGCCAGAAAAGATTGTGAATCATTTATTAGTGTCAAAATTTCGAACCCAAAAACTCGTTCCGGTCCGGAATAATAATTATTTGTAGTCGGCACACAGCGCTGGATACGTGTCATATCTAACGGTAAGGGGCGAGGCATCCCAACCCTGTATCTCCTCTATACAAGGCAACGTAGATTTATTATTCACACTTCACTTCGTGGGTTATGTGTTTCAAGAATGTTTGCGATTACTGAGAGCTCAATAGATGGTACCAATTGTTTAGATATATTTCGTAAGTACGCAAAACTTCGTCCACTCAATACGACACAGCGATTTTTCTTGACATATTGAAGTAATAAATAAAATAAAAACCTTACCAGTTGGAAAAAATATGGCGGAATTCCTTGGACTCTCCAATGCCACTGGCTATTGCTTCCGGCGCAGCTCTGCAACAATGTTGGCAGATTCTTGAGCGGACATGACACTTTTAAAGCGATATGGAGGTTGGCGATCAAGTTCAGTTGCCGAGGGTTATATCAAAAATTCCATTGAACAGAAAAACGAAATGGCAAAAAATATCATGGGTCAGAAAGATACACCAAATAAGAAATTGAAAGAAGCTCACGCAGAAGCTAGCAGTATTGCCACTACTAGCAATTTATTCATTTCGACTACTAGTACTTGCATTGCTGTTAGAGAAGCTAGGTGCTTCTAGTATTCACTTTAATAATTTACATAATTGTACCTTTAAAATTTATAATAAATAAGTTTTATTTTCATTGTTTTTAATGTTTTATCTTCACTTTTAGGCACTAGTGCTTAAAAAGTGTCATTTCGATTTTCTAATAAATATCAAGTTTGCCAATTTCGCAACGTTTTTACCAAAGAAAAAAATATTTCATATAAAGTCAGTGGAAATATGCAACATACTAAAAATTTGCATAAGAGTTTTGTACCAGAACTAATGTCTCAAGAAATATCTACCTAGAATCCTGAAACTTCCACAATTTATCCTTATAAAATATTTCAGCTAAAACTTAAATCTTAAAAGTTTTATTTCTTCTCGTCGCATATGTAACAAATTTCCAACGTCCTTTTACGTTTAGTTTTATTCAAACTTGCAAACGTTCTAAATCAAATCTTAAAAGATAATACCGGCAGAAATGTGCGCAAATACTTTTTTTAAGAAACAGTAAATATTTAGTTAGATGCTTTAAGATGGTAGAATGAGGTTAGAAAATATGAATAACAAAATATCTCTAGAATTTTATACCAAATTCATTAAGAATAGATGTAAATGATTCGAGTAATGGGTGATATTATTGATAGGATCAATTTTGTTAAACTGATATTTTTGGTACAGAACATATTTTTATTGCGCAAATATTTTGTCATGTTTAGTGAGAATGTATAGAAAAAATTGTATTCTTCAGTAGTAAGAATTCTAATAACTCGATTGGGACATCATCGGGAAGCGAATGAAGAACTGACTATGCAGCGTTTTGTTGGTATTCACCGCTGCCTACTTTCAACAGCGTCTTATGTATATACATTTATCATATGGCGTGGTAAATATAACCACATACAAAGACTTCTATATTTATATAGATATATCACATGTCGCTAGGAATAACCGTTTTTTAGACATTTGCATTTAGAAGATTCAATATGATTTATACTGCAGATGAACTTTATTAAAGTAGTCCTCCAAATAAAAATAGAAACAATGAAATACGCTTTCAAAATTAGTCTAAGTCAAACATTCTTAATTAGTGTTAAACTTCAGATTACTGTTAAGTATCTACAAAGTTTTTTATTCGTAGTATCTTACCACATTTTCTTTCCTAATACACAGGGTAATCAAGAACTTATTTTAAAAAAATTGGAATAGACGCGTCTTGAAATGTGATCAATATCGTAAATTTTTTTTTTGTAAAATCCTGATACTTTCTGAGAAAAAAAATGAATTTCTAGTAGTTTCAACCTCTACATCTCTGGGCTACTGTAGTCTCTAGCCAGGCGATTTCAAATATCCGATTACTTGTAGTTGCTGGGTATCGTTTTAATTTATGGTGAAGTGATAATGCTTTAGCAGAACGCTTTCCCGGTAAAAATGTGCCAAATGCAGCTACTTTTACAACGGTGTACAGTGAGTGCAAGTGTATGCAAACGCAGGCCTGGCGCTGAAATTTTGAAGCCGAATCGTGAAAGGGATGGAAGTCCAGTGTGTGGACGGCGTATTGCAGCAATGTGGCGTATCATACACGAGGCTCAATCATATCCGTACCATGCACAGCGTGTCCAAGCATTAATAGCAGGGAATTGGACGAGGAGGACCGGTACCATGGCTGCCACGAAAAAAATTAAGTAATGAACACTATTGATGACATACGCAAACGTATCGTAGCTGCTACCAATAACTTACAAGTTCAAAATGGACAAGAAGAAAAAACATTTGTGTTTGTTTGTAGAAACTGGGTAAGAAGGGCCCAAACTTTTGTTGTAAATCAGATATGTCAAATTAAAGCCACAAATTAATTTTATCAATAATAAATACCAATAGGGGCAAAAGCAATCGAATTTGCTGCCTTAAAATATGTTTTGTAAAATGTAATTTATTTCTTTCAATTTTTTGTCCGGTTGCCGATTATAGTCCTTATCAGGTTTTGTAGTGGACTAGTTTCCAGTGCCGTGCAGAAGTGTATTTTTAAATCATTTTTGAACTGCTCTTTTGGATTTTATTTTTACAAAATTGTATTTGTAAGAGCCTCCTATATATTCAAAATTTTTTTAGATAAGTTCTGAATCACCCTGTATAGAGATGCAGAGAAAATTCTTGTAGAACACGTACACACCGAATATACGCGTACATACTATTATATATATCCTATCAGTTTTTAACCGAATCAACAAACTTTTAAAAGTGTCTTCGATTGATTAGGATAAACTGGAAAATTTCATTCCATAAGGCGTCCCAAAATTATTAAGTATAAAGAATACGAAATATTAGCTCGTATTGCTAAGATTCTGGAATTGTAAATCTTTAAAAAGGATTATAAAATTTATGGAAGTGGATGGAGATTTAAAAATTTGATAAAATAATTCACAGTGATAATGTACTGTTCAGTTATGTTTATGTTTACAAATTGAATTCTGATGTTAAACTTTCTTGTCATATATTGATTCTTTTAAATGCGGATATCTTGAAAACAGCAATTTCTAGGGACATTATCGGTCAGTGGTCGCGCGGTTAAGGCGTCAGTACTTAAATCGATATTGACAGTCCTCTGCAAGATCGAATCCCGCGGCCGGTAGACCGCTATATTCGTGGAGAGGATTGGCATCCTATCTGCTAATAGGCTAGAGTGGAAGAATGTTGGCTTGGGTCAATGTGAGAGATTGACACCGGTCCACGTTCGCCTATCCCCCTAATTAACGAGGTTTTCCAGTTTTGCCTCAATCTTGCACTGAATGGTGGTTAGGGCCTACCAACGTAAGTCGTTCCTGGGCGCAAATGCGGCCTGCTTAATAATAATATACTGCTTCCTCTCCCGCACAAGTCTTCTTCTCCGGCTAATTCTTATGTAAAAATGATGGAAGGTGACACGTTGGTATAAGAAAATACCGTGTGGAGTAAAAAAATGGTGAAGTATAAGAGTTCAAAGAGGTGGCGTAAGTAGAGCCCTTTACAATGTATACCAAAATTTGGAAGAAGGAAATTTTTAATTTCTCTTGTCAAAAAATCTTAGGATTCCAAATTTCGTTTAAATACATACAATCACTTCGAAGGTTATTTAACTCAATTACTATTAACTGTTTGTGATTGAAAATCAATAAATTTGCCAGATAAGTAAAATTTAGAATGTATAAAACAATTTTGAGACCCACAGCGCTGTATGGCAGTGAAACCTTGGTCCTCAATAAGAAATGAAAGAAAACCTTTTAAGGTAGGAAAGGAAGATCTTAAGAAGAATTGTAGAGGGCAAGAAGACGGAGGAAGGCTATGTAAGGAGAAATAATGAGGAAATATATGCAATGTACCAGGCACCAACAATAGATGAAGTTGTAAAAGCCAGAAGAGTGCAGTGGCTAGGACATCTAGAACGTATGGAAGATGAAAGGATAGTTAAAAAAATTGTAGGGAGTAAACCAAACTACAAGAAAAAAAGAGGGGGATCGAGGAAGCGATGTAGAGAGGCAGTGGCAATAGATCTAAGGGAGAAAAATTTAACAGATTGGAAATGAAAGGCGAAGAACAGAATGGAGTGGACGAGAAAAACGCAGTTCTGGGCCTAAAAGGCCTGTAAACAGCTTTATATTATTATATATACTTAACTTTTTAACTACGGTAAGTTTGGCTATTCCACGTCAATTTTGACGTCACAAATCACCTGTTACTCTATGTACAATTCGTTATGGGACACCTTGTAATAATAATAATAATAATGCTTTATTATTCCAACAGGATTAAACCCAATTACAGGAATAAGTACTACATATTATAGATCCGTATTCCATTTGTGATCTAACTAGAGAGCAAAATAAAATTTTAAATGTGCGTATATTTGTAAAATCTTTACAGTTACGGTATATAAAACCATAAGTTCGAAATGCACAGGACACAACATTATTAATATGCTCGATGAAAGTAAGTTTGCTGTCAAATGTAATACCTAAATCCTTGAATAAAGAAACCCGACCTATGACATATCCATCAATATTATAATTATAAATAATAAAGTTGGTTCTACGAATGAAGGACATTGTTTTATATTTAGAAGTATTAAGGGACAAACCATTTAACTCACACCATGACAACATATGATCCAACAAAGCTGGAGATGATCACAATCTGAAGTAGAATTTATTGAAGAGAATAATTTAAAATCATCGGCAAAAAGCAATTTTTCACAAGAAACAATATCTGGGAGATCATTAATAAAGAGTAAAAACAAAAGTGGTCCTAAATTAGAGCCTTGCGGTACATCTGAAGATGCAGAAAAAGAACGAGAACTAAAGTTTTGATATCTGACCATAAATTGCCTACTTGTTAAATATGATTCTAATAGAGTTATCAAAGAGTCTGACAAATTAAAATCTTGCAATTTCGCTGATAATATATGGTGGTTTATATGAACAAAGGCTTTATGGAAGTCCGTAAATATTACGTCAACTTGCCCTCCACCATCCAAAGTTTCAGAAATAAATTGAGAAAAAACTGCAAGATGCGATATAGTAGATCTTCTCAGCACAAATCCATGTTGGTGGGGGGATATCAATTGCTTAGTCAGATAATAAATTTCGTTATGCAAGGTAGATTCAAAGACTTTAGAAAAATTGCACAGCAAAGATATAGCTATATAATTCTCAATATCATTATGGTTTTCTTTTTTAAATATTGGACACACATATGCTTTTTTCCAAAAAGACGGAAATGTGGCATGTGGCATAAGCCTTAACACGAATAAGCCTAATGATCTCACCCGTGAACCAGAAGAATAGTGATAACGGCGAACATAAGATGTTGACGAATACTTAGGCACAGTTACATCAAACAGACCATATAATTTGTCATAAAACTTCAAACACTCATTATCAATATCATAAAGAAAAGTCCAATCAGCTTGACAAATGAGATCGTATAACAACGCAAAGTTTGCTTTTTTAAAGTTGTAAGCAGTACTAGGAAAATTCATTAGAAACTCATTTTGAGACTCAGACCTTTTACAGAATGTAATCAATAACGAAGGATGATGACGATCCTCAGTAACCAATGGAGATTCAGATTTATCGAAGATACAGATGAAGTTAGAAAACACGAGATCCAATATATGATTATTGTTATTAAAAATGTTATTACGTTGAACAACATTATGAAGTTGCTGAAAATTATCAATGATTAAACTATTTCTATCCACTGCATCAAAAATAAAATTCGGTATATTAAAATCACCCACAAATAATATATGAAAATTATTTCTTAAACACTCAAGCGAATTGATTACATCGAAGAACATTTCCAACTCTTGAGAAGATGTACGCGGAGGAATATACACAACAAAAATTACCAACTTTGCACTATTAATATTGTCAACTGTAACTCCAATAACATCGATCACAGGAACAATTTCAGAAATCGCCGACAAATCCAGTTCTGTACAGGGAAAGTAGTAGCTTCTAACTGCAAGAACAACTCCACCGCCACTAGTTAAACCTGTAGGCACCAAACATCTATCTTTGCGAAATACAATATAATTATTAGGAGTTGTTATTGATGTCAGAGGATAACCAAGTTTCAGCCAACGCTATAAAATGATAATCACTATTGTAGAATTCAACAACCTTAGAGCGTAGACCATTAATATTTTGGTATAACAAAGTTAAGCTGAATTGGGTGTCTAGTTTAAATTTTGTTTAATAATTTTGGGTATGCCATTGACGTATCGAATTTTTAAATTAGACTCACCATTATTTCTACGAACATTCAATTCATCTTTAAGCTTTCTGTATAACTGAATTTGCCGGGGAGTTCTATCCGAGGAAACAAAAACATGTTTAAAATTATCCAAATTACGCAACTTCGAGGCATTCTTAAGGAAAGTGACAACTTCTTGTTCATTGCGTAGAGAGACTTTTAAAGGTCTATCATGACCCCGTACACGACGCCCTAAACGTTGAATCTTCAATGCATCATTCCTGTAGTCTGGAAGAATAGTTTCTAAAACGTTATGCGTAATCACAGAGTCGTGAGAAATAGCTTCGTTGTGACTGATGTTCATAGGCGGCTCCGAAACCCCAAATATGACAAGGTTCTGCTTCTTCTTCTGACGTTCCGCAACTTCTTTTATAACATCCTCAAAATCATATGAAGTGACTTGCTGCTGCTTTTCAGCGAGAGCAACTCTTATAACATTAAGTTGAGAATCAAAATCAGATTTTAATTTATTAATGGAAGTAGTTAGCTGATTTTGAATCGTAGGAATGAGATTTTTGATATTTTTGATATCCTTAAATTGAGACATGTTAACACTACATGAGTTACAAACAACTTTAATTGCTCTAGACTTTGCTCTAGTTAATTTAACTTCTGATTCAGAGAGACCCACACATTTCATGTAGCGGTCCCTGACATACATCACAGTGAATAACTGACGAAGTACTAGATTTTATATCTGAGTTGCAGTTTAAACATAGTGACATTGTGACTATAAAAGAAAGAACAATTGTAAGGTTATCTCAATTATAACAGGGATACAATGCTTTCGCACCCAGGGGCCGGTCAGGGTGACTAACAGATCGACAAACTTAGAGGGATAGGTTAAAAACAACACAAGAATAAAAACAAAGGATATACAACTACACAGTCATTCGCCTCTTAATAAAAACCAAAGTCTGATAAGACAGATTAATAAGTTACAAAAAATGACGTTAATAGACAATTCACATTTATTCTTAGAAATGAACTATTGTAAAATACCTACATAACAGTAAGGTAACCAACAAAATAGCATTAGAATGTAATAGAGAATATACTTAATAATTATTGCAAAGTTAAAAAAGCTTACTTAGGACAAAGAAACTTTATTATCCAGAGCACATATAAATCATAGTATACATACCGATCCGGTTTCAGAGTAACTTCTAAGGAAATAAGTGAAAAAATAACTTTGAGGTGACCTAGCTTCGTTAATATTGACTATTCGAGAAAATGTTACATGAACTTGACACATTACTTTTTCGAGCAGTATCACCCTCTAAATTTTCTGCGTTTAGTTTCCGGATACCCCGTACATATTTAAAATCAATTTTGAAATGTTCAATTATTCACGACCAAACTAAGATTTTACGAAATAAATCATGCACTTTATTGGCCAGATTCAATAATGTCTGTAATTTAATAAGATTTCTTCCATGTCGGTACTTATCTTCACAGTTGTTTCGAATGTAAAATAATTCTGCAAAGAAACAAATATTTGATTTGTCCCAACTGCGTTTTTAAAAAACGGTTTCCTAAGGCATTCCAATCAGTTCTATCGAGTTCAGTGCTGTCCTTGACTAGAATCGTTTGGTAAAAAGCAATAAAAATTGTTTCGACTCTCCATCAAATCAATCGTGGGTTCTTAACAAGTAACAACTTGTAATACGACGAACCTAGTACAAAAACTTTGTTCGAGTTGTAGAAATCGATGGTGATTAATGTTTCCGTCTTTTTCAGGTTTTGGAGGTGGAGTGGTGGCCAATCAGCCGCGACAGTACCATGTACGGGGTTTCCGTGGTCCTGTTAATTGTTGTTTTACAGGACGGCAGGATATACCTCTACGAGGCTTCAATGCTAGTGTTAGCCTATTCGCTGTATATATTGCGTAAGTATGCGTCGATTTATTTCATGGTTTGATGCTACTTTTAAATCCGAAATTGGGCAAATCTTTGCTTCTAATTTATTATTAGAGACCCAGATTCCGTGAGTTTTTACAAAACTGGATTAGGTTTACTAACATAAATATTAATATTTTTACGGGAAATATGTGGTAATACACAGGATTCAAATATTTCAAAATGAAAAATATTCCTTAAGCGAAGTTTTTATTTTTTGTTTTCGTTAAAAGCTTGATTTAACAAAATATTTAGAAAACTCTAGAACTGCTTAAATACGGAGTTTAGTTCAGAGAGAACAATAATATGTTCCAACAACGTGTTATTCTCTTATAAGCACAACCTCGGATGGTTTAATTCAATGATTTTTCTTTATTGTTTTTAATTTCGTTATGTTGGACATAAAATTACACCGATATTAAATGAACTGTTATTTTGTTGACTAAACGGTGTCAAATTATTAAATGAAACGTCTCTAATTAATTCTCTCCAATAAAAAAACCTTTAATTTCAAAGTGTAAATAATTTTAGTTTAATACACATAACGTCAAAAGTCTTGGCTCTCGGTATATAAAATGATTCGTTTTTCTTAATGTGGTAAAAAAGTACATGTACTTAGGGGACAGAAAAGACAATAAAAAATTGCAGACCATGAATCTTTACTTTATTACCAATGTTTTTACAAATCTGGTCAGTTTGTTAGTATATTCAGCCTTTGGATTTTTGTACATTATAATGCCAGGACGTGAAATTTATGACTGCTTTACATGATGCAGGACATTCTAATCATCAGATATAGAACATGTTGGGCATTCCCAGATCATCTGTTGTACGAATAGTACATATATATAAAGAATTTGATACAGTGAAAAACGGACCACGTAGTGGACGTCCTCGAGTTGAATGAAAGGGAGGTATTTGGTACAATCTGCCCGTATTGAGTATTGAGTTAATCTTTTTGATTTATTTTTACAAGATCAATACTTTATTTACTCTAATTGATATTTTCAATTTTGTGTATTTTGATTTAAGTACTTTTGGTTGCCTTTCATTTAGTTTTAAATGGTTTAAATGGTTTTTATGTATTTCTACAATTTTTACGTGGGAGCGATATTTACTGATTCCCTTTTTACCCATCCTTTGGCAATTGGGTATGTTTTTTTGGTAGTGAAAGTAATAATGACACTGTATAATGTAAATACTTTTTGGTTGACCTTTACTTTTTAGTAAAGGATTTTAACAATTTGGGAGTCAAATTTTGCGTAGCTTTTCCTTTTACTACATCTATTAACAATGTTCTTTGGGTTTTTCCCGTATCCAGGTGTGTACAGCGTTCATTGGGGCATTTCCCAACTATGTTTTTATTTTATTCTAAATCTTACAATGTCTTTTTATTAATTGGAACTACCACTTACCTACCATTATTAGTCAATTGAATTTTTAATATCAACTTTATTATTTCAATTCAATAACTCTAAATAAAATGTTATAACATATGCAAATATTATAACCCTGATTTTTTTACCATTAGTAATCATATGTTTAACTTCCTTAATTAGTATTATTAGGGGATGATCCGTTCCATTTCCCTCATACTGGTAAATCTCCATTTAATGTTTCTGTTTATTAATTTTTCTACAATAATTTTAATTTTTCAAACTGAATCTTAATATTGTGGCCCTTATTATTATTATTTGTTTGGTACATTTCTATGCATCACAACACCTAGTTATTTAATGTACATGATGATTGCAACTTATAGTAGTTTATGTACACTTGCAAATACATCGACGACTGATGAACAACTGAGATGCCAAAGCTGAAATAAAAATCTGAAGGAGGCTGAGTACGTCTTTGAAGTCGTACCTCGGGTCAACTAATAATAATCAGTATCAAGTAGCTTAGTATCTAATAATTCAAACGAAATACGCATTGTTCAGACAATACATTCAAAGGAGAGTATTATGATACAGTTATGTGATATAAACTACGACTGCAATAACACATTCTTGATAATTACTGTTGTGATACATGATAGTTGTTGTTTATGAGTTATTGAAATCTATTAGATGTCCACAGTAAATTATTGAATTTTATTTTATTTAGCATAAAATTTAACTAAATAATTCAATGAGGTGATTACGCTAATTTTATCTTATATCGAAAGACGTGACTCTTTGCATCGATTTTAATTTGATTTGATTGATGTCACAAACGAGAATGATATAAAGAAGGTATTTAATATTCATTTAGTTTATGAAACGTACAACTTAAGTCATCGTTCTCTGTACCATACCGTCAACTTCCGAGTTTCATTTAACACCAAAGAGGAAAATTAATCTGGTCTTACTTATAAGTTCATTAGTAAGGGTTCAAAGAAAACGCTGAATTTCGATTTGCAATGGTAACAGGAGAGTGCAAAAGCTGTGAAAAGGGATCTACTTCTACACCACCATTAAAATGCGACAATCTAGTTACTTTTAATGTAATCAGTTACACATCTTTCTTTTTACACAAATTGAGTCAGAGAATTAGAAGGTTAGGTTAAGGAAAAAAGCATTATAATTAACATTGAAGCTCCGGTTTAATCTAATGTTTGCTTTAATCACTTCTCCTCACTTTACCTTAATTTCTAAGCAATCGAATTATTTTCTTTTTCCTTTTGTATGTTTTTCTTCCGTAATTTTTTCCAAAGCTGTCTCTTCCAGTTTATTAAATGATAGAGAATCTAATAGAGAAAAAATATACGATTTATGGATTTCTGATGGCAACTTGTGCATTGAAGGGGGGAAATTATTTCTCTGCGGGAATGTGTTTAGGGTAGTTAGGACGCATATTATTAATATAATTAATATTAAAAGTCTCCGCCCCTAACTTTAAAATGTTGGTAATTAAAAAACGAACGTTTTATAGAGAAAGCACTCCCTCTGTCAAATTATCTATCAAGCTTCGCTATGAAAACGTTGTAGTAGATTCTCTCCTGTTTTTCCAACAGATTTGCATTAGTAAAAAAGTGACGTCGATTTGAAGAATTATTTACAGTAAGAATTGGCTCCATTTTTCTTAGCCTTATTAGTCTGTTTAAACCAACCAGCAAAAGGTGATTGATGAAGGCATCCTTTTACATAAGGTCATCTGGCAATGAGGATCCTCAGTTTCCAAAAATAACATATAAAAACATAAGGCAGAAGGTGTACCACTGTTTCTGATGGATATAGCAGCTCTCCCAACTGCATTAAGTCGGTAAAACAAGAAGAACGTTATCGGATGAAAAAGTGTGTCGACATCAACTTCAATCTGGAAACTGAAATTGCAGTGACTCAAGAATTATTTCTCTCCAACCACCAGAACAAAGATAGACTGATCAACCTATTGAGATCTAAAAACGACACCACAATATATCATGATACTCATGTATTGATTGTAAGCACCGTTATTAACCAGTCCGTAAGTGAAACAACCAATGTGGCTGTTATAGGAAAACTTCAACCTCATTGTGCTACTTGTCACCTGATCATAACATCCTGTTCATAAAACTTGACAGAGGAAAAGTACAAACCAACGTTTACTCCACGCATCAAATGTAACAGGACTCAAGGATATTTTATTTTTATATGCTATTGTTGCTATTTCTACTAGCGCAACATTTTGGAAGAGTAAATTTGATTTTGTAAAAACAAAAAATATCCTGAAGTGTTCCACAATCCCTTTTCTTCGCAAGCTGATCGAATATGCATGCTGAAATTGTACGTTACTCCTGCTAAGATAAGTTCACTGAATACTTTTAGTTACGATCCATTTTTGACATCGACGTCGAATATAAAATGAAATCTTGCATTTCCATCCAAAGAAGGAGCACGCATTACGCATATTCCACCAGGTGCAGCTCTGGCTGGGAAACCAACTGCCTCCAGACCTATAAGGTTGGGAACGCAAAGGCAATATCTTAGCTCCTGTGATGACCAAAAACGAAGCAACACCCAGAGAAATTTTGGACCTCATATTTTGTAGATGTCGGAAAGGCTGCAGAAGTGGAAGGTGCAGTTGCAAAGCAGTTGTTCTCGATTATGGTCAAAACTGTCATGGTCACTATTTAAATAGCACCCCCATTTTAAATGAAGATGACGAAGAAGACTTAGAGCTCACCTGCGCCTCCTGTGTAGACTGATGACGAAGACAAGGGTGATTCGCAATTCGTGTTACGATCGTATTGATGCTTCAGCCAGAAGCCTTCCGGCTCAAGAGAAACAGGCCCAGTTAATTTTGTTTTGTTAAGATTTTTCATTAGCTACGTTTTCTCCTTATTAGTTTTTATAAAATTAAAATAAGATATACATTTTTTACACATTCTCCTTAGGTTTTAAATTTTTCACAATTCTTGAAAATTGGTAAACTTTTGCTTATTTATGTCTGAATGTACAATATATTAGCTTGTAAACTCTGTAATAACAAAGACAACGTGTTTTCTTGAATTTTAGGGAGTTCTTTTGGAAATTCATTCCTTTTAACCAAAATATTCAAATTGCTGTAACTTCTGCCCCATTGGGGTTAAACTGGCATATTTGTATATATTCCTGAATAAAATTTATTGTTTTAAAACATTCTCTTATGGAACTTTTGTGTAAAACAAGCGGCCGAAGAGTTACCGGGGGAATTATGATAAAAAACATTTTTTTAATTAGCGATTTTTGAAAGGAGATATCTCTGACAAGGAGCATCGTAGTGAAAAAATTAATGAAACTAATCTTTGAGAGAATGTTATAGTCTCTAATTTTTATGTAAAGAATTTTTCGCTGCAACCCACCGTTAACGAGTTATAAGCGAAAAACCAAAAAACTTTTCAGCCCCCCTTCCCCCTGAAGCGGACGAGCTAGGGGCAGGGACTTTTAATACGTTTACATCCTAACTACCCCCAACACATTTCTGCACCGAAAAATTTACAATTTAAAATGAACTGTGGCTTTAGCTTGTTCAAGTCATTCATGTCCTACGTTTGATCTATTATTATCGCAACAGACGAAAAACTAGTCGTTATAAATTGATTTTTTATGCCTTCATTGACCAGATCTTCACAGGAGTAAACAGCAACATGGGAGGACGGAATGGAAATATCTGGTACGTCTGAAATGGCGCTATAATTAATAATTGAGCCGACAATAAATCGTTATCAAATCACTGTTGATATACAATGTTACACGCGTTGTGTACCAACAATAAAAGCACCGGCTGTGGATATATTAGGTGCTGGGACACAAGAGAGACAGTGATCGATTGATAAACTGACGGTATCCGCTTTTTCGACATAAATATGCCTTATGGATATTCATGGAATAAGCCGGTAAAATAGGATTTTGGATAAATGCTAGTCCAATTTCACAATCGATTGATTCCGCTGAAACATTTTTTCTGCTATATCTTCTAAAACAACAATGAAAATTTTGATATGAACTTATTTACTGAAACCATAAGATAGTTTTTATAAAGAGTGTTTCATAAATAGTCGTTAACTTGCTTATTTCAAATGAAGTAATCAGTCCAAGTATGTATCCCATTTTAGTCATAATAATATTTACGTTATTTCAAGGTTAAACGTTATATTTCATCACCTTAATTTTTGTAGTTAAGAAATAACGGCAATGTTATTTCTAACACAAGTAATTAGATGTCGCTATAATTTGACATATATATTATTTGAATTGTGAAAATGGACGGCTTGTTAAATTTACATTTAATTCAATAAATATAATTACAAATGCATATCAAAAATAAGTTATAAAATTGAAATCAAAACATCCAACAAAAAAAGATAAAAAAATTAAATAATCCAGTAAATGTTCGGCAATTTATTAAAGAACACACATGTCAGTAGCTACTTTCTGCAAGTTCTTTGAATACCATTATTCAGGTAACAGGCATGTGTATTCTCTGATTAAGTGATTGTTGACAATTCGATTATTGTTTTTTAGTTTTAATATGATATAAATATAATTTAATTATGATAAAAGTAAAGCTTAAACTAAATTGTTCTTGATACAGCTTTCTCAGTTTTTATGTGGTTCCTTGTTTGTTGAGTTTATGGAAGCATCATATACCGTGTCTTCATAAATGATAACAAGCCACTTGATCAGGGTCGAGATTTTCAAATCAATCGCAGAGCAATTCATATGCGAATATCCTTTTCCTCACTACGGAAATTGAGAAAGACAAGATATCTATTTGCATACGAGTTGTTCTTCGAGAATCACAGTCTTGGTCACGTGGCTTGTAATTATTTATGAAGGCACTGTACCTATTTAGAAAAACGTTAGTGCAATAGCACTGCAGTTGTTCTGCTGTATTGTAATTGTATGGTGTTAAATATTATTTACTCTGTTTACATAAAATTACTGTAGACTTAAGAAGTTCGGGAATTTATCCGCTGTAAGTTGGCGACATGCAAAAACTCAAGATTTTTGACCTTCAGAGAGGTTATGTTTATGTTTTGTCAACTACGTCCCTATCTACGGAAATTGTTGGTTTTTATCATTTGCCGAATATTAACTAAAAGCCTACCCTAGATAAAATATAAGCCTACAATCTGCAGGAATAGATGGTATATTTGAATGTTTGGTTAAATCACAGTATACTGGTATAGTGTGGGTTAAATGAGGCCCCACTAATTTTAGCAAGTCATCAAACACTGTCACTGTCATTCGGGTGAAATGAAAAAATAATCGGCATTCTCATTTCACATTTCTTTATATAAATTATAGAAATCACCATAGGTCGCACCCACCATCTCCGAGTTCTTCTTTTCATTTTTTTTTGCATGTATAGTTTTTATACATATTGACGTCGCTGCGAATAAGAGCAGCAAAAGCAACTGTTTCTAAACCAAACAGTCCTCTTCATCCATTTTTTTAGAAACAAATCAAATATCTAAATTAGAATCTAATTTAAAAACTTAACCTGCAAAAATGTGAATCTTCTGTTTACTGTCAAAAAGCAGTTTTCTTATTGGCCCTTGTATGATTGTTGTAAAAGGATTGGTAAAAGCTAAAATGCTTTTAGCTTCTGCCATACAACTGCAGTACAAAGGCGTTACTGTTAAGTTTATCTGAACGTTACAAAAGTCACCCGTATTTCTCGCCGTTTTACTTCAGTATCTTTGAATATTTGCAGGTGGGATGAGTTAACATTCCTATTATTTGCTAAACGCTAGATTATTCAGTTATTAAATGTCTAAAATTATTTGTATTTTGTGGAAAACACTATTTCAAGAATACGACGCCCTTTTTAATAACTTTTCTGCAGTACCAATGCAACCCCACTAATCTTATGTGGATGAAGCTTAATACAGATACTAACTGATTTTTGACAGTCCTAAATTAAAATTGTCACCAATACATGTCTGATAACTATCTTATGTTAAAAATAATCATGTTTCAAGTACTGCAACCAATCTACTTATAAAAAAAATAAAATTAGAATGCAGTAATTTTACCTTTAGCTCCGCCAAAATACTTTTTGTCGCCGAGGAACTGCCAAAAATGGTCTTAATTCGTCAATAAATTGCCGTATTGCTTTTACTAAATCTAAATATATATTTTTAATTTTTCATCAAGCAAATCAAATCGATTACTTAAATTACTTACATTAATTACTTCGTTGGATTTGAATATTGCAACTTACCTTCGATGTGCATTTCAAAAACTGCGAATTAAATGTAAATTTAATAAGCCGTTCATTTTAACATTTTAATTTGATATAACAACCTAACCTTGAAATAACGTAAATGTTATCATGACCAAAATACGTGGGATACTTACTCGGGCTGAATATGTAGGGTATATAACATTTTTGGAAAGGACATGGAGTTGGAAATATGTAAGCATAAAACTTTTTTCGTATATTATTATCGCTTTGTACCAAATTTCTGTTGAAAAATAATGACGCTAGATTGCATTTTCTAAAATCGCTCTCTTCAGTTTTCTTTACAATATTCAGCAACGGCAGCAGTTATCTTGGATCTGTTTGGTTTATTTTAACAAAACAGTTTCTAATTTGAACCATCCTGTATATTGTTCTACGGATTCCAAGATGCCAATGGTAAACCATCTTTATTACAAACAATGTCCTGTATAAAAGTAACCTAATAATATTTCGGTTGACCTTTATTGAAAATAAGCTTCAATAAATTGATATTTCATATCGCTTAAAGAGTTACAGATCCCCGATTATTCGAATTACTTGTTTGCAGAATTTATTCCTACAGCAGCTGGGTCTACCCTCAACTTGGTACGGCAATATGATTTATTTTACATTTCGTCATATTGTTTCCGTTTCCTCTTTCGCGTGTTGGAAAATGTAGAAGTTAAATTTTGTTTACGCAACAACAATGTCTGTGCTGGGGAATGTTTTTAAATTGATTTAGTGTATTTTTAATACATTTTCGAAGATTTCTTCAAATATGAGTTAAGCACCAACACTGCTATTCATAAGATTAACTGTTAGATTTATGATCAGTAGCTGAGAATATTGATATTGTTACATCAGCTGTTAATTATTCTATTATTAGTACACTGAAATGCATCACGATATTTGCTAATGTTTCAGGATTCTGAAGAACTAGTAAATAAAGCAGGCAATAAAAGTATGTTTACATGTCGCCAATGTTAACATCATATGTTTAACAATGCGACAGAACAAGTGTTTTTTTTTCATGAAGTGTATTATTCATGCTTTTGTATAGTTCAAGTCTGAAATTGAGTTTTCTACTAAAAATAAACTGGAGAAATGGGTTTATTCCACGTAAACACAGAATTGGACGCTGTTCCACAATGGACTCTGCGTCAGACGTAATAAAACAGTGAATATTTTTATTGTAAACACAAAGCAACATGAAACATATCATATGTCCATAAAAAAAAAGTAGTAAATAAATAAATAAGAATAAATGGCTAATAACTACCCACTTATTTTATTACTACGTACAAAGTTGGCCACGAAAAATTTACCACTCACTTACCACTTTATTTTAATAGAAAAACTAAAAAAATGCTCAAACTAGTAAAGTTCTATTTTATAGGTCACAAATTTCTACTTCAAAGTGGAAGTAACTTTCAACCTTAAAATTATGGAAATGAGAAGTGTTATTGTGTGATACATCAATTTAAGATCACCGTATTTCTCGCCGTAAAACGATCAAATTTGTTTTGTTTTCAGGTACAGAAAAAATAAAACACGTAGAGCAAAAGTAATATCAAAAATAACATTCTTGATGTTTTGTTTATCCACTTTTACTATTTAAATTTTCCTGATATAAAATAATAACTTTTAAAACGATTGCAAGATACACATTATTTTGCTATTCTAACTTCATGATTCAACAATTATTTTCACATAAACAAAAAATAAACAATTTTATATGCATTTACAGTTAAATTTAAAAAAATACGTGTTTTAAAAGATCCTATCTGTACCTAAAAATTTGTTGGTTAGACCGCTTTCTGTCGTTATATATTCGTTACCTTTGAATATTCGCAGGTAGCATGAGATAATATTCCTATTATTTGCTAAATTCTATATTATTCAGTTCTTAAATGTCTAAAATTACTTATATTAGTAAAAAACACTATTTCAAGAATACGCCCTTGAGAGGCATTCAATAGGGTTACTTGGTCAAACTCTAAATTACATTATTTGCCTAATTTTTATGAAATCTTTATGGTCATCCTAGAAAATTTGAATTTGTCAATTTGATAAGCAGTTTTCGAAAAATACGAGATCGAATTGGAATTAAACGCTCACTAGGCGTGACGTTGTTGCCTCCCACAGTTAGTTGTTCACTTTGAACTCGGGCAGGGGTTTCCTGATAAACTAATTAAAACAGATTGGCAAAAGCTAACTATTTTTAAAATTCACAAAATAATATTTTAAAGCCTATTTGTCTAATCTACCGAACACAGATTTAATTATGATGATCGACTATTTTAATAAAAATCACCAATTTGTAAGAAGTGCTGAAATGAGAGGTGTGAAAAGGCAATGGTAAGTTCGAAATCGTTAACAGCAGCTATGTTTTTCAAATAATGCAGATAGGTACTTAAGTAACCAAAAAATGTTATTGTTACAAAAATTAGTAATAAAATGGAATGTTATGGTTTCAAAAAAATAAGTTGTACGTAGGTAACCTACAACAAAACAGAACATTTGTTTTGTTATATACCTATTAGCAAGTCTTTTTAAATTTTAGTTAACTTAAAGTTTGGTTACTATTGATACAGACTGTGTAAACAAACTTTCAAATTTACTTTTTTTTTGTCTCTGAAATGTCAAAAAAAATAACGTGTTTAAGATTTTCACCAGAAATCTACGGAGACAATGCAGTGTAGTTTATATTTAAATGAAAAGAGACATTTACAAGAAGTGTCTTCTCAACTGATAGAAAACCCCAATTTCACACAATAACTGTAGGTATAGTTAATCAGATGTTTAATTTATAAATCTTATTATTCAAATTTAAATTGCATTCCTACCAATTTCAGTAGCTTTAATAGTAAATTTTTTTATTTTCTGAGATATGAAAAATAAATATTTCTCCATCTATCACAACAAACATTTCCTGGTGATCATTCCTAGACTCCTTCCAAATAGTCTAGATATTTTCTTGTACTGATGTGAGGCGTGTTTGTAGTATTGATGTCACTTATTAATGCATTTATACAGTATGCGCCAAAAGTATGGAATAAATTCAATAAAAACGAAACAATTATTTTTTGGGAAAAATCCTCGAACAGGTCGGTTTTTGAATTTAAAAAATACATATTTTAGCGTAAAATGCGATTTTCAAATGTCATTTGTTTTCGAGTAATGACGTCATCGATTTTTTTTTAAATGACAACACCATATTTTTTTCCTTGACTCTGAAAGATCGTTTAATTCTCTATCAGGCAGTACTAAAATTTTGCCCTCTTACATAGGAAAGTTTTCGAGTAAATGACGATTGAATGTTAGAAAACGTAAATCAATTAAAATAAAGCAAAAACGTTATCAAGTTTAGTTTTTCGAATTCCATAGTTCTTTTATGGATCACGTAGGTGAAAATCTTTGCAAAGTGTCATTGTCACACCGACTCTCTAATAAGTATTGTAAGCGACATAGAAATTATTATTCAATTTAAAGTATTATGGCACATTGAACTGTTACTCAAAGAATTGAAATTTTAATTCTTATCGGATGCGGGAATATGACTAGAACTCAGCAGGAAGTTTGCGATTTATTTAAAGAAAAATATCTAGATGTCCTATCAGCCAATCAACAATCAGTAAGGTAGAGTCTAAATTTAGAGAAACTAGACAATGTTGTAAATATTCCAAAACCTGGACGTCCAAGCATTAATGAAAATCAGAAACAGAACATTTTGATAAGTATGGTGGATAATCCTCATAATTCTTCACGATTGGTTGCATTAAACAATGACACTAGTCAGAGCACAGTGCTACGTTTCTTGAAGAAGGAAAAATATTATCCCTACAAAATTCAACTTGTGCAGGAACTCAATGAAGATGATCCCGATCGCCGCTTACACTTTTGCGAAATTCTAATAGATTTATGTCAAGGAAATAGAAATTTACACCGGCAAATACTTTTTTCAGATGAGGCCACATTTTGTCTGAATGGTACAGTAAACCGTCAAACTTGCAGATATTGGAGTTAGGAAAATCCTCATTGGATGGCAGAGGCACATACCCAACACCCTCAGAAATTAAATGTGTGGGCTGGAATAGTTGACGACAGATAGTAGGGCCTTTCTTCTTTGAAGGAACCCTTACAGAACAAAGATATTTAGAGTTTCTAGAAAATGACCTTGTTCCAGCCCTTGCAGTAATTTTTCCTAACGATAATGACCCTGACATTCCTGACGATACCATATGGTTTCAGCAAGGCGGTGCACCTCCGCACTATGCGCGCCCTGTACGAGATTTTTTGGACAACTGTTCCTGGGAGGTGGATCGGCAGACGCGGACCGATAGAATGGTCTGCAAGATCGCCAGATCTTACACCTCTTGACTATTTTTTATGGGGATACTTGTCAAAAGTGTACATTAATAAACCACGTAATTTAGAATAACTTCAATCGTCATTTACTCAAAAACTTTCCTATGTAAGAGGGCAAAATTTTAGTACTGTCTGATAGAGAATTAAACGATCTTTCAGAATCAAGGAAAAAAATATGGTGTTGCCATTTAAAAAAAAAATCGATGACGTCATTACTCGAAAACAAATGACATTTGAAAATCGCATTTTACGCTAAAATATGTATTTTTTAAATTAAAAATCGACCTGTTCGAGGATTTTTCCCAAAAAATAATTGTTTCGTTTTTATTGAATTTATTACATACTTTTGGCGCATACTGTAGATTGGAAACTATTATAGCAATTAAAAAAACTGTACAGACAATTTTTAATGCAGAATTTAGTGAGTAAAAACTAAAACGTCCCTCTCAGTGGCTTAAACAGTATGCTGCATAACGAACTTTGATGCCTATTTTAACTTTCACCTTAAACATTAAATAAAGCGATAGAAAAAAACTTCAGTAGCAATTTTGTGGTGAACAGAATCTCTGACGTCTGGACTAAATGGATTGGAAGGAGAGGACCTACTACCCGTATATTTTTCCTATAAAATCGTGTGCCGTATATCTCTGAGAGCATACCCGATTACACAGCTTCTGCTGCAGTAAGTACGCATGCGCTGCAGCTTTTTATTGCTTGTGACGAATTGAGGAATCCACCTGTTCAATTTCCAGTGCTATCATGGGCGGATATATCGTTTGGGCAGACAAAATTTCGAATATCTTTTCGCTAATTTAATTATGAATGTAATTTATTTTATTAGTGATTTTGTGTTCTTAAGAATGGAGAATAATTCAAGCTCTGCAGTGTATTCTCAAAATTGTCCTAATTTAACAAGTGAGGAATATTGAGTGATGACATCTATGAAAAGTTTAGGGCGCGAGGTCAAAATATAAGTGTAAGTGATGTTGAAATATGTATTTCAATAACAAAAATGTACGTGACTAGCATATATGAAAAGTGCAAATAAAAAGCGGAAGGAAGTTTGTATTTTTAAAATGAGTTTACGACAAAAAAACAGATTGCTATATCGTACAAGATGAAACTTTGCCTAGAATATATAGAAGGGTGCTTTTGAGAATTATGCGTGATGATTTATAATAGGTGTATTTCCGTATAAATGAAATCGAAAAGGGTATACTGATAGAAAAAGACAAAATAGTGATATGGCGAAGAAACTATTTAAAATAAATATTCAAAGATCAGAATCTGGATCGAAGAATATTGTTACGGAAGCTCACCTACCTCGTTAGTTTGTAAACAATCTCGGTCACATTCTATTTGATTCTCGAGACCGCCGAAAACTTCTAGAACCCTAAAATTCTATATAAGCGGATTATTTTCGCCGCTGGAATCAGTATACATTGAGTAGTCGAAGACGATTGACAAACGTCAAAGTAAAGCGTTGACAGTTGTGAAATTTGTTTGAAAGATATTTCTTGTGTAATGAAGAGTGATAATAAAGTTTGTGTACGTGACGTGTTTCCACGCTAACCCGATTTAGAGGTTACAATATATTAAATTTTGACGAAACATGGATGCATGAAGGTCATACAGAAAGCGATTTTATATGATATATTAAGTGTTAATGTGTGACCGTTACAGAGATGTCAGTGCTAGTAACCAATAGCGAATAGTGTGTATGTATTATAGTGTATATTTGCGCGATTTATTTAATGGCGGGAAAATCTCTACTTGTAAAAAATTTTGTCAACTATAACATTTTCTCATGAAACTATCATGGTAGATTCTAAGAAGCTCAAAACAAATTTATTAACACGACATAATAATAACAGTAGCAATAATATTTGTAGTGTTTTTCTGTTTCGTAAAATTTGTCAAAAGTTGAGATTTTTCTGTCATAAATAATTAAAACAGAAGTTGCAAAAATCCGTTAATTTGGCGTCCATAAGGACAAGGCTTAAGTGTGACATCTGCGGAGTACGCATCAGGTAGGTGTAAGTGGGTGGCGGTAGGCAATCGTAATCCAAAATGACGGTATTCTTACTTGTAGAGAGGATGACACATTGAAAGTAAATTGTTAATGTGTTAAGTTCAATCGACGTCAACTTATTTTTGATAATTTTGTGTGCTTTGAACTCTTCTCAAGTGGCACGCTTAGGTCACCCTCACCTTCAGTACTCATCTCTGTGTTGTGAATTAGTCACTTCAAATTTAGTACGCCTATGAAATTTTGCTTCGCCCGTCGTGCTTGTGTACAAGCTAGCGATTAGTCACTCTCTAGATTTTCGGCCGTCTAGTATAACTAAATGACGTTGATCAAATAATTTATTGCTCTCTAAAGTCACACAATATCACTTTCCATTTAAGATTCTAAAATTAAAGGTCACCCCCGTTTAAAGGCAGTAATATGAGTAAGGATATTCATAAAACATGTCCCCCTAACAATAAAAGTTAACGGTTCTGAGATCTGGGTGGTAAGTTTTTGGTGATCCACACCGTATTGTTGACTTAATTGATTAATCCCTGAGAGTATAATCTCTACATTAATGACTTTTTAATTTCCAGTAATGTGTTATAATAGCAAACTCAGTTCGGTGGCTCATAGATTACTTGCAAAATTTCGAAGACGGAACTACTATGTAGAGGTTATGAGTGAAACTCATCCTTTGCTTTTTCAGAAAAACGGCAAGTACAGCGGGGTACATGAAATTCTTGAGACCGAACTCACCCTCAAAGACTGCGAGGAACTTGGTAAGTACTACTAGTCTAATTTTGGTACTAGAAAAGGTTAGATTCTCTATCGTCCAAAAATCTGCAATAAAATGACTCGTGAAATATTACATTTTATATAACTTATTCACTTTGTTGACTAACATTTTAACTTCAACATAACACTGATTGTGTCTTGATTTATTATTTTGAACCATTGAAAAGACATAAAGGAAGATAAACACTAAAACTCAGTCTTGGTTAGTCCTGAGCTGGCGATTGCAAAACCATCACAACTTTTTCATAAAAGTAATTCTTACTAATGTGTTTCCAGAGGAATCTACGAAAATTTGGGAATGGCCGAGCGGTTGGAGTAAGAAAGGTCAAATATGGTGGGTTATCACTTGGCCAATCTCTTTTATTCTGCAGATTACAACTCCCGATTGCAGGAAATATCCTAGATTATTCGTCATCACTTTTGTTATGTGTATTTTCTGGATTGGAACCACTTCATATATGGTGGCTTGGTTGATTACAGTGATAGGTAAGAGTAATAATTATAGGTCCAATTGGTTGATTTATGAAACAGAAGATGTAATTTACCATTTCTCAACTTGTTTACTTCAGGAGACAGTTTAAATATTCCCGATTCTGTCATGGGTCTGACATTCTTGGCTGCTGGAACCAGTGTACCTGAAGCTGTATCCAGCGTGATTGTTGCTAAATTAGGTAAATAACCTAAAAATAAATATGATGGCTGTAATAATAATTTATATTTTTCTATCTTCAGGTCATGGTACCATGGGTCTTAGCAGTTCCATCGGATCGAACACCTTCGACATCTTACTGTGCCTTGGAGTTCCATGGTTGATTAAAGCAGCTTTCTATCCCAAACAGGAAGGCAACCATTGGATACAAATTAATTCGTCCGGTATAAACTGTAGTGCATTTGCCCTTCTAACCACTTTGCTCTTATTATACGTCAGCATTGCTTTTAACAAATTCAGGTAGGTTTTAAATTTTAGATTTACAAATCTCATTTCAATTATGATACCATGTCTATCTGTCTTTGTGTACAACAGACATTCCAAGAATTTCTCTACATGGTAATAGTCATCTCTCAAATTATAAGCCTTTCCGAGCTTACAGCTGAAACCCTGTATAAGTATGCTACGCTAAAGTATGCTATAAAGTAATTTACAACAGAAACATTGTCTGAATTTCCAAAGGGATTTTGAATTATACCAGCTCCCTCAACTCCTTAGTAACACTTTAAAGTTTTCATCTACAAATTAGCATTTACCTTTTCAGTAAAGTTTTAAGGAAAACAATTTAGTTTCATTGTTAATGCTCCTTGAGCTTTTAATGGAGGCTGTGATATAGCGAAAAAATTTAATATAAAAGAAAAAATTGAAAAGTATTTTATAGAAGCTATACAAGTGTACTTTTTGTAACTGTTTTAGAATGAATATTATTTTATGAAGTTTTTTTTTATCGAAAGGCAATACTAATGTTTAATTGTTTCTACTGTATTTAGGAATAATGTCATTTGGAGTTTAAAATCAAGAAAAATATGTCTAATTATTGCACTAATTATAAGCAAGTGATTAACTATGACTGAGTACAAAAATTTTAATCTCGTGCTCAGAGAAGTGTAAAAGACAATAAAAAAAATTATCTCGGAATTTTAGCACCATGTTTAAAAAATTTTCCCCAGAAAATTGGCCACTATGATAATCATCATCCAAGATGACTTAGATCTGTCAACCACCATGCGGCTGTTTTTACATTGTCAAATGTAGAAAGGACGAACAGTTACTCGACTTAGCTGAGGTATTTTGCATTAACTACATATTCAGATTGCACACGTGGCAGTCTTTAATTATAAAATCTTGTACGATTGCTGTAGCTTCGTTGGGATTTCGACTATAGAAAAACGAACAACACATAACGTAACGTAACGTAACGATTTTTACAGAACACTGTAAACATTTCGGTATGTTATAGTTTAAAATAGTTCTAATTTTACTGTGTCAGATTTTGTCAAAAACAAAATCCTCCATATCGTGTTTATCATTAGGTAAATCGTTAAATAATTAGCTTAAATAGGTACACGTGACAACGCGATGCCCTGTCACTACCGGTGACACATTCGGCGATAAATAGGGCTTTGGTATAATTTCGTAAAAAAATTTGTTGTTTTATAAATACAAATAAGTTTGGACATTTTTTAATGGACGATTCCGCTAATTCTATTTTTCTCTATCCTCGCTTAAAATATTTGTAATTAGTTTTAGCTAACCTTATATAGGTAACTATGTAAAAATATAAAATGTTGTCTTAACAAGTAGATTTACTTTTACGGCATTTGTTTTGGCCTGTAAAAAAAGTCAACTTTTAGTAAATTTTAATAAACTGAGTTCGAATTTACTATTGCGTCTGGACAAAATATTATGATGCTAATAGAATAAAGATATGAAAAGTACATATCTCCAGATTTTATTAACAATATTATAATAAAATGTTATTTTAGCTAGGTAATTTCAATAAGTACCGAAATAAAACTGACACAATGCAAGGTCGAATCTATATATTAATCTTTGTGAAAAAAAATTTGTTTTGATAGAAAATAAGATAAGAAATGCATATTCGATAATATGTTTTGCTCAAATTGCTGAAAACGTTGAAACATTTGATAAAATATTGCAAGAGGTGAATTATATCTTCTTACAAAATTAAAAACAAAATTTATATAAAATTTGTTCGCAGTATAGCATCAAAACGATTTGATAGAATTGCTTCATAATTTTATAAGTAGTTTTGTTTTAAGAAAGGTCTCTACTTACCTATATAAAAATTTCTCAAAACTTAAATCGCAGAGATGGAGAAGGAGTGCTTTTTAAAAATAAATCTGCACCGGTGACAATTTCGTGTTATTTCAAATATTTTTTTCGTTTGCCACAATATTCTCATTTTCGAAGCTTATAATATGTTTCGAAAAACTATGAACACAAAACAAATAAATAAATAGAATAAAATTTATATATATTTTCCAACTAAGATTAAAAACAAGTCAGTGAAACAATCTGTTGGTACTTATATAGCAATATTTTCTATTTTTTGAGCCATGTTTGAGAGCTTTAACATTACATTTTGAATAATATCTGGTGTTATGATTTGAACTTCTCTCTAATACGATGTTTCAATTCTCCAAATGTGTGTGGTTTGGTCATATACAGAGTGGTCACTTTTACGACGTCCAATAAGTACAGGGATCTCGGAAAAAGTTGTATATACAAAATGAGATATTTTGTGTAGTTCCTGAAATAACGGCTAAAAACTGATTTTTCTTAATTTTTTTTATTTTAGAAATAATTTTTATCCAACGAAGATGTAAAAAATATTCTACGACTACTAGATACCCAAGTTTTCATTGCCAATTTTTAATTTTATTTTGACCGCCATATTTAATTTTGATACTACCGAAAAGAGCGAAAGAAGGTGAATTTAACACATGTATATTTGAACATTTTTTTGCCCTTGTATACAGGGTGACATGTCAGTATAGCTAGAATAAGTGAGGTTTGCTTAATAAACATACAGGGGATGTAAGATAATTTTAGTACAACGTTTATGAAATTTTTTATTTATTTATTTTATTTACTTATTATTATTATTTTTTTTTTGGAAATGAGAAAAGGTGTGAAATACGGTATGCAAAAGATTATCTATGAGCACGTACGTTTTTTAATACAGAAAAGACCATAAAATAATTAATCAATGCGACATGAGACATTTTTTTATTTTTATTTTCTTTTTGATGACTGAAAAAAAAAACAGTAGGTATAATCATATATAACTGATTTTGCCTTTAGAAGCGCTATCTATTTATACTATGAAATATAGAGCAACCTATTTAAAAAAAACACCGGTAATGTTGTAGCTCTTAAACATTGCTCAAAGAAATTTAAAATATATCAATTTTAGAAGGTAATAGAATACTTGATTTTAAGTCGATTGAAATAAACATACCTATATGCCAAGTGTTACAATATTTGTGATAATTAAATTTTTAATTTAACCATGATTTTCTACAATTATTGAAGTATAGAAGAAAAACAAACATTTTTAAAATAAATATTTCTATACTATCACCTCCTAAAATTATTGTAACGATTTGCTAATTTACCTGTTTCAACATTTTTTTTATGTTACAACTAAAAAGAAAATATGAATTTTGTTCTATCAGTTTGGAACATACTGTATTTGATGTTCAGAATAGAAGTGGCTATTCACGCAATTGCCTAATATATTGCGCCATAGTAAAATTTAAAAAAATATGTTTTACATAAAAATCTGGAAGAGCTATAATTCCTCAATTACTATCTTGCTCCCCTTTACGGCAGGTGACAGTTTCCCACACGCCCCATTAAACCCAAACTGACGGAAAACGCTTCTTTGCAGGTTGGATTGGAAGGTTGGGCTCGCTTGTCTGCTGATGTACATAGCCTTCTTGATCTTTGCCTCTCTCATCGAGCTGAACATCTTCTTTCCGGTCAATTTGCCTACCTGTGACAGATGACACTGAAGACTGAGAGTTTATTTTTACTACAGTTAGTTGTTTAAGAATCCGTGAAGCCGAAAAATATTATTAACGGTAGGAAAACGAAAAGGCACAACTAGAAAAATAGTACTAATTTTTGTTAATTTTCAAATGTCTTTTTCTTTTAATGTAAGCTTTGCAAGACTTGTATTTATAACTTAGTTTTTAAAATAACTACTTATTATACTTATACATAAAATAAACCTTTTTATATTAAGCATGACTATTTTAAATTGTTCATAAGTTGAGTATTATTCTTTTTAAGGTTGTCAATTTACTGACCAAGAAATTATCAAATTTGTGGCGTTTTTAGATACCGAAATCCTGAAAAATAAAGCTTGGGAGACAAAAGTAATCACATTAATAACAATCTCGACATACAAGTTTTATTAGGTAGGTATTATTAATATTGAGGAAGCTAACTACTCTGTGGACTAAAGCCCCGACCAGCTTTGAATGACGCCCAGAGGATTTACCCATACATTCTTTATTATTAGCATTTGTAGATTTTTTACTGTATTGTAAAAGTATTTCAGCTAATAATAAATATTCTCGCCTAATTTTTTTTTTAAGTAATCAATTTGTATTTGACAATAAGATTATTTAGAGACATGGAAAAGGAAGGGTTAGTTAGAAGAGTGTTTATTAGTATACTCGCGTCAAGAATTCAGACGTCTTACGTCACGGCTGACGTTACACATTTGTTTTTATTGTCAACGTAATTTTCGATATTTGGTCGCGTTAAAAACAATTATTTTTTGCAATTTAGTGCAATATATAATGCAAACTTTTAGTGTAGTATATAGTTTTATTACTATCAGTTGCAGTTTCTTAAATATTTTGATGAAAATATTGTGAATTATTTATTTGTTCGTATGACGTAAGTCGTCTGAATTCTTGTCGCGAGTATATATCAAAAATTATACCACGATAAATTTTCTCATTTTGTAAGATCGAGTGAAGTGTTAAGTAAAAATGTTGCGTTTTGGAAAAGAAAATCAAGAGACTATTAGAAAAGAAGTCGAAAATTTAGTGTTACAATACAGGGTGTTGTAAATAAGTGCGAAATATTTTAGGGGGAGTGTTTAAATTCTAATTTTGTATTTACCTTTATTAATTATTTCATAGAGTTTTAAAGATATTGACTCGAAATTTGAAACACGCTTTGAAGGGATAAATGTGTATTTTTGGGGTGATCCGAATATTTCTACTAGCAGCAGTGACGTTCATGCGAGAATGCAACAACCTTTTTTAATAAAAAAATGGTACGCCACTGACTTTTTCCCGTTTTGATATTTTTTTAGAAATCCGCCATCAAATTTGAATGAAATTGGTTTTTGAGGAAAAAAAATAAAACATATGTTATTGCAAGTTCTATATTTTTAATTTCTATTGATACATTATCTAGTAGATTGCTGTCAATATTTCTAAATAAAATACAACCATCTCGTCAAAATCTCAAATTGTCATTTTAACATTATTTGTTTGCTACTAAATTAATGTCAATAAGTTAATAATTTTTGTGTCTTAAAAAAAATGGAAAATTTTACAAATGCGGAAATGGCGAATATGCATCTTGCCTATGGTCGAAGTAATGCAAATGCTCTGCAAGCTCGACAACTGTATGCTGAGTTGTATCAAGAACGTAGGCCTCATCACACAATATTTGCTCGCCTCCACCAACGTTTGCGCGAAAATGCTACATTTATGAAATAAACTGCTGACTGTCGGCGCCCTCGAGAAATATGAACTGTGCAACTGAAAGAAGCAGTTCTCGATATAGCTTCGTAGTCATTTGGAACTAGCACTCGAAAAATTGCCAGCATATTGAATGTAAGCAACTTTACCGTATTTAAAATTCTAATAGAACAGCAATTGTATCCGTTTCATATTCAACGTGTAGCGTCTAGTTTTTTTGCCAATGAATTCTTCATGTAACCGCTCAAAATCCTAATTTTTTAAATGGCGTTTTATTTACAGGCGAGGCAAGTTTTTCAAGAGATTCTAAACGAAATTTTCATAACAATCACTTATGGGCTGATGAAAATCCACATGGATTTTTTCAAGGTCATTTTGAACATCAATTTTCAGTAAACGTGTGACTTAATGATTATTTAATTGCTTCATATTTCCTCCCATTACGATTAAATGACAAATCTTATCATCACTTCCTACAGGAAGAGTTACCTGCTCTTCCTGCAAATTTATGGTTCATGCACGATGGTGCTCCAGCCCATTTTAGCATTAATGTACGTCGTCACTTAGATACAGTATATCCAAATCGTTGGATAGGTAGGGAAGGTACGCAACAATAGCCAGCTCGCTCTCCGGATTAAAATCCATTAGAATTTTTTCTTTCGGGGTTTTCTGAAGTCATTAGTTTACTCCAATCGTGTCGAAAATGATTAAAATTTGAACACCCTGTATCTCGAAATCAAAAAATTACTTTGACCATAATAACATTTTAGTAAATAAAAAAAGGTTGTGGCATTCTCACACGAACGTCACTGGTGCAAGTAGAAATATTTGGATCACCCCAAAAAATGCACATTTATCCCTCCAAAGTGCTTTTCAAATTTCGAATCAATATCTTTAAAACTGAAATAATTAATAAAAATAAATAAAAAATTAAAACTTAGTCACACTGTATCTCGGAAACGAAGCATATTTTGACCTTCGTTTATATGAACTTTTTTCACAAAATAACTTCAGTAACCACCCCATATAATATTTAGTACTTATTTACAAACACATGTGTAAAAGCAGTACGTAGAGACAGTTTTTGCAGTTTTGCTATAAAAAATCTTAAGGGCATGTTTTTGACCTCAAAATAGAGCAATTGTGCCAAATACGCCTTATCCGAATGTTACTCCGTTTCGATCTAGGGGGTGTCAAAGTTGATAACATAAATTACGTTTTCTTTATTATTTTTCGATCGCATCGACCGTATTTTA
The DNA here is from genome assembly GCA_037114965.1 of Monochamus alternatus. NCBI lineage: Eukaryota > Metazoa > Arthropoda > Insecta > Coleoptera > Cerambycidae > Monochamus > Monochamus alternatus. The sequence goes on from CM073431.1 coordinate 23,956,235, forward strand.
TAAAATTTGGTATTGAGAGGTGTCTTGGTACTAGAAATTCGAATATGTCGACGATTTTGGTGAGGGTCGCAGTATTATGCTGTTACAGTATGTCCCATTACTTACGCAACAATTTGACTTATATGATTTATATGCGTTTTTCTCAGAAACCATTGCTTCTAGCGACATCAACAAGGTGTATCAAAATGAGATACAGTGTAGCACAAAAAAGTCGTAGCGATTTAAAGGGGTTCAAACCATCTTTGGTGGCGCCGTCTAGCAGATACACCAAAATCGTCAACATATTCCAATTTCTATTCCATAAGGCATATTTGGCTTAATCGCTCTAATTTGAGGTCAGCAACATGCCCTTAAGCTATGTCCCTTTATTATTGAATCACCCTGTATATCTTCAAGTGTTATAACGTCGGAAGTACAAAGTATCTAAATAAAATTATGAATATGACAATGTTCCACCCATTTTAGTTTAATAAAATTGCTAAAAATTATTTAAAAATAATCTATTTTGAACCTTTAAACTAAGTTATGTTTAATAAAATAGGTGGAACGTTGTTTTTTACATTATTTATCTTGAAGTGTTATAACTGTGGGTGTAGGGTATCTAAACAAAGTGTTAGAAAACAATATTCCACCGATTTTAATTTAATAAAACTAACAAAAATTGTGTTCAAATAAATCTATTTTACAGTTATAACCTAAATTATGTTCACTAAAATAGGTCGAACGTTGTTTTTTACATTATATTATATATTGAAGTGTTATAATGGCAGGTACAAAGTATCTAAATAAAATTCGGAATATCTGAATCCGAATCTATTTTAGTTAGAACCTAAGTTATGTTCACTAAAGGTGGAACGTCGTTTTTAATTAATGTGTTGTATTTGCCAGTGTTAAATGCATAAATCAAAATTATAGCTTAGATATCTTTGAAAAAAAAATTGAATAATAACAATTTCCTTTTGTTGAAACCTATTATATACTTACCGGTAGTCCTACACTGTATATGTAATTTGTAGCAGAGTTTTTGTGGCAATATTAGTTAAATTAAAAAAAACCGTTAAATCGGACAAATATGAAAACAGTTCAGAAATACTTTACGTACAACCCTGTGATTTCAAACTGTATCACCCAAATTTAAAATATTTGTCGTACCTCTACCATTGATGTATGCAGCTTGGAGTGCAGATTAGAAAATCCAGAGGAAAATCTGTTTACTACAATACAGAAGAATTTACTTAATGTGTCAATTAAGTTTTCTCGGACTTATAAAGCTAAGTTTAACAGAATTGTTTCAAAATATTATGTTTATTTACTTAAGGATAGATTTAGTTAATACGAATATCTTACTCACCACTAAAAATTTTTTTTTTCAGAAACACTTAAGAGATGTAATTAATAATGAAGAAATTTATAAAAAAAACAGAATAAAAGATGGTTTAATTGTTTAATTATGATTTGCATAGAAAATAAACAAAAAAATCTATTTGCATTTTTAAGCAAAATTTGTGTCATTACGTTGACATAAATATTTCTACTTATTAGTATCGTCCAGGATACTCCGGACGATGAATATTTCCGGAAATATTTTGGGTTTAATGGTAACTAAACGTAAAATGAGTAACTGATTGGCTGAGTGACATTTTCTTTGATATTCAATAAGTAGGTATACAGAAGAACAAATTCATAGACAAAATTGGGTTCGATAATAATTATCTAAAACAAAAATGAATCTAAATTAACTAACAAAAATAGACACACCTGAAATCATTCAAAAACTTACAAAACCCAAATTAACTTTTGAACATTAGGAACATATAATCTAACCACAATAGATGAGATCTTACCTATTTCTGCATTTTTAGAATTGCTCCTTGAGGTGGTAAAAACTGTTTTGGTTTCAGGTTTTTCGCTGAAAATACAGCAAAATGTTGCTTGAAAAAGTTATTCAAAATAGCGATGTGCAAAATTTAGGAAATCGGCTTGTTTTGATGAAATCTTTGTGCTTATACAGGGCCAGAAACAGTGGGTCAACACTAAGCTGGAGATACTAGACACACAAAATATTGTGTTTGAGCTCATCATGTCTACAATACAGGGTGTTCAAGGTTTAAATATTATTCTGAAATTTCTCAGTAATTGCACGAATAATAAATTACACGCACGGAAAATACGATAATATTTATTGACATGAAAATGTGACACAAGCCTACTAAGAAAAGAAATAGTAATATCAGCGCCTGGAAAAAAATCACCACAAAATACATTGAAACTTTTAAATGTAAATAACTCAGAAGTAGCTAAAGTTGGGCGATCTAAACAAGAGTACAATTATTATGTAGAATTGAACGTTCTTTTAAATTTTTAACTTGTTTTAAGCATAGCTCGACAGATAAAAAAATATATTTTGATTTACCTAAATAATACTATGAAATTAGCGCCCTTTAGAAGCAACACTACCAATTTTCAGAGTCATGCTATCAAAGCTTTCTTAATTATTGAGAAATTCAGAATTCAGAATAAAATTTAAACTTTACACTGTATTTCTTAAACTATCAACATTCGTATAAGGCATGCTGAGCTCAAACATAACATTTTGGTGTCTAGTATCTCCAGCTTAGTGTTGATCGATTCTTTCTGACTCACCCTGTATATCGAAAATAGAATTTTAACTTTGACACCCTGTATGTTTTTAACTATCAACTTTAGACTAAGGTAAGTTTGTCTACATCGCATTATTTTGTTGTTAAGAATCTAATCTTGCTATATGTTGCATCTATTTTGGGACACAATGTATAGCTCAGTTATTAAATACTTAAACTATTTGTCTTAGCAGCAGACACAATTTTAAGAATGCGGTTTAAATAGATAGTAATTGGAAATACATTAGTTATTATTCTTTTTTTCAATATAATAATTTAATTACGCATTATTTCGTAAATATGATATTGTTTTACGTATTTACTAACAGTCCTTTCTGTTATCATAACAAAAACGTGAAGTGTTATCCTGAAAGCAGGATCTCAACAATTTTAAGGATTCTCATTGCACAGATGCTCGCCCTTGAGATTAAGAGTAGCATCTTGATTGACTATTTTCTTCAATCCAGTTCTTATCGGCACGTTCTATTGGAAACGTCCAACCAATCGTAACGTGGAATGTAGAAAACAAGTATGATTGACGCAAAACAAATAAATAATCTTATCATTTTGCCTTGTTTGCGTAAAAGTTTTCTTCGTCTCTGCTTGAATGGACGTTTTTTTGTCGACTGAAAATTTGTTGCCAGATTTCTCAGTCAAATGATACCCTTACAAATTGAAATTGTTTGTCCAGCAAAAAATAATTTATTTACATAACGAAATCTATTAATAAACTTGTGACATTAAATAGCCGTCTCAATTATTATCTAAAAATATAACAACTGATTAAATTAAAAGTAAAAAATACAACTAAGGAAGACCTAAACTAACAAATAATTGTACTTAAGTACAAAATATTTCAAGTATCTAGGGCTATTTATATATTTAACAGATGGGTAGTTGATATATCATGTGTTCGATATACGCATATAATAAGTTGAAAAAATCAAATATGGTAATATTTGGTAAACCAATCAGTTCAAAGTTTCAGATTTATTTTATAGTCACTAATAGAGAGGTAAACCTTGTTATTCTTAACACATGGACAAATTAGGCAAACATTTTGGTCCGTCGCAAATTGAGTTAAGCCCAAACATGGGCCGGAGGCAGTACATGCATGAAAAAAATCTGTAAAACACAGGAATAATAAGAGCAGGACATATTAGACTCATTTTTCGCCATGTACCCTCCTAACAATCTCTTAACCAATTTTCACGTGAATCAAGTTGTGCGAGGAGTACAAATTTAAGGGTAGTAAGTAGTTAATTTTTATTGTTTGAATGAAGCACTTTAAAAAAATGTGTACGTGGTCTGTGTTTGGGCAGGATATAAGACGGCACAGAAAATGCTGTTTTTACACATCTAAATCGTATTATAGACAATATTAACAATAATAAAAAATATCTAGTAATATATATGTATATATATATATATATATATATATATATATATATATATATATATATATATATATATATTATATAGTACCTTGAGGTACGAGATTGTTAGGAGGGTACATGGCGAAAAATGAGTCTAATATGTCCTGCTTTTATTATTCCTGTGTTTTACAGATTTTTTTCATGCATGTACTGCCTCCGGCCCATGTTTATATATATATATATATATATATATATATATATAAACTATTTGTCTTAGCAGCAGACACAATTTTAAGAATGCGGTTTAAATAGATAGTAATTGGAAATACATTAGTTATTATTCTTTTTTTCAATATAATAATTTAATTACGCATTATTTCGTAAATATGATATTGTTTTACGTATTTACTAACAGTCCTTTCTGTTATCATAACAAAAACGTGAAGTGTTATCCTGAAAGCAGGATCTCAACAATTTTAAGGATTCTCATTGCACAGATGCTCGCCCTTGAGATTAAGAGTAGCATCTTGATTGACTATTTTCTTCAATCCAGTTCTTATCGGCACGTTCTATTGGAAACGTCCAACCAATCGTAACGTGGAATGTAGAAAACAAGTATGATTGACGCAAAACAAATAAATAATCTTATCATTTTGCCTTGTTTGCGTAAAAGTTTTCTTCGTCTCTGCTTGAATGGACGTTTTTTTGTCGACTGAAAATTTGTTGCCAGATTTCTCAGTCAAATGATACCCTTACAAATTGAAATTGTTTGTCCAGCAAAAAATAATTTATTTACATAACGAAATCTATTAATAAACTTGTGACATTAAATAGCCGTCTCAATTATTATCTAAAAATATAACAACTGATTAAATTAAAAGTAAAAAATACAACTAAGGAAGACCTAAACTAACAAATAATTGTACTTAAGTACAAAATATTTCAAGTATCTAGGGCTATTTATATATTTAACAGATGGGTAGTTGATATATCATGTGTTCGATATACGCATATAATAAGTTGAAAAAATCAAATATGGTAATATTTGGTAAACCAATCAGTTCAAAGTTTCAGATTTATTTTATAGTCACTAATAGAGAGGTAAACCTTGTTATTCTTAACACATGGACAAATTAGGCAAACATTTTGGTCCGTCGCAAATTGAGTTAAGCCCAAACATGGGCCGGAGGCAGTACATGCATGAAAAAAATCTGTAAAACACAGGAATAATAAGAGCAGGACATATTAGACTCATTTTTCGCCATGTACCCTCCTAACAATCTCTTAACCAATTTTCACGTGAATCAAGTTGTGCGAGGAGTACAAATTTAAGGGTAGTAAGTAGTTAATTTTTATTGTTTGAATGAAGCACTTTAAAAAAATGTGTACGTGGTCTGTGTTTGGGCAGGATATAAGACGGCACAGAAAATGCTGTTTTTACACATCTAAATCGTATTATAGACAATATTAACAATAATAAAAAATATCTAGTAATATATATGTATATATATATATATATATATATATATATATGTCAGGCGCGCAGTTCCGGGACATTTTTTAACACCTATGTACTTTGTGATAATTCGGAGTACATTTGGATGCTTAATGGAAAAAACCGAGTACATCCTAAAAATAAAGTTTCAGGTACAACTTGTTATGTATCGCCAATTACCGGGGCATCCAGGTATGCATGTACTGATTTTTTCCGGTCCCTTTTTCTTTTAACATTCCTTTTAATATACAGGGTATTAAAAAAAGAGTGCAAAATATTTCAGGAGGTCATAGTATGAACTAAAATAAGCAGAAGTCTTAATAAACATGGGTCCGCAAAGTAACGGTTGCAGAGATATGGACCACTATTCGTTTTTCAAACATTTTATTTTATTAGGAATAAACCGACAAAGGAAGCTTTTAACAAACAAAAAAACAAAGTTACAGAAGATGTTCAAAGTGCCCTCCGTCCATTTCCAAGCAGGCACGACATCTTCGTCTTAACGATATTCGAACTCTTTCGAAAACACCCTCCTTGGTTTGGATTTCTTGACACTTTTGATTAATCCGTAGCTGCAACTCTTCCAGGCTATTTACAGGAGTACCATACACTAATGTCTTAAAATATCTCCAAACAAAAAAATCTAGAGGGTGGAAATGGACGGGGGGCACTTTGAACATCTTCTGTAACTTTGTTTTTTGTCATATTTTCCTAGACTTAGTGTCATCTAAATAAAACATTTTTTGATTTTTGCATGAACGTAGAAAAAATATTGTATGCAACTCGTACAAAAAGTGTATTGTACTCGACGCGACGTTTTGTCCCACTCGGCCTGACGACCTCGTTGGACAATTTCACGTCGCGTGCAATAAACTCTTACTTTTTGTACTTGTTGCATAAATAACTATTTTGTTACGTTCATGCAAAAAACAAAATTGAACTATATTTAGTGAAGAAAGTGGTTCTTTATTGCACTAGTGCAATAAATTGTTTATTGCGTACATCTGTCATTCTACTACAGCGTTTTGTCATCATGACAAACATAAACGTTCAAATCGACGTCATATTTTCCTAGATTTAGTGTCATCTAAATACAAAATTTTTTGGTTTTTTCATGAACGTAAAAAAATATTGTATGCAACTCGTACAAAAAGTGTTTATTGCACTCGACGTGTTGTCCTACTCGGCCTGACGACCTCGTTGGATAATTTCACGTCGAGTGCAATAAACACTTACTTTTTGTACTTGTTGCATAAATAACTATTATCAATATCTAATTCCAAAACAATTTTAACACCTGCTACTTGTAGTTATACTTATAATTTCCAAAATTCCTGAAAAAAGGTGCTGGTATTAGTTTGAAAAGAAATTTGTACGTGATTGATTATATACCTACCACAGAAGTTTCAAAGGAATTCAAATATAGCTAATGACTGCTTCCACGACATGCATAGCTTAGGTGTCTCCTTTGTTCCTGTGCTGTTTAGTTGAATGTTTAGTTGCTCTTGTTGAATGAATGTGGTATAAGAAACTTAATTCAACAGAAATATTTTTTCTTTTCGCAAAAGGTGCAATATAGATATTATACGTCATTGGGGTTTTTCCTTTACAAGCATCTTGGTAATTAATAATGATTAGTTCTGAATAATAATGCTAGAATATTTAAATTATTTGATTATATTCTACTATTATATATTATTAATAATGTCTATAATAAGTTAATTGCAAATTCGTACACGAACGACATGAAAAACATGTATCTAGTTATAATAATTGCAAAAATCGCCAACATAAAAGTTGAAATTGATAGGACATACATATCATATAATACGAGTATGTATAGAAGGTAACATAACTCATAGAAATTTTAAAATTATAATTTGACAATCCGTAGCTGCAGTACACAAAAAGCAGGTAAAAATAAGTCTGTAAACTCCACATTCAGGTCATTATTTTTGTCACATATAGGGTGTTCCATCGGGAACTGCGTCGATCGAGTTATCTGGGAAAATATTGATTCAAAAAATTTGAAAATTTGGCAACATAGCAAGGTCCCTGGGGCGGACACAACTAAAATATCTAGACCTTTCCAGCACATCCGGTTAAGTAATGTTTCTAACATCACTAAACTGCTATACTCGCGACAAGAATTCAGACGACTTGCGTCATACTAACAAATGAATAATTCATTGTATTTTCATCAAAATATTTAAGAAACTGCAACTGATAATAATAAAACTATATACTACACTAAAAGTTTGCATTATATTTTGCACTAAATTGTAAAAAATGATTGTTTTTAACGTGACCAAATATCGAAAATTACGTTGACAATAAAAACAAATGTGTAACGTCAGCCGTGACGTAAGACGTCTGATTTCTTGACGCGGGCATATACATATATTTATCTTATTAATAAAATAACATTTTATTAGATAGAAGTTAATATTTTAACTTAGGTACTTTAAAAGAGTGATATATATCATGATGTGTTTAATGAGAACTAGGTAACTACCATGAATAAAAAGTGGCTTAATTTTAGTCACTTTAGTCAATATAGTAAAATGTACTTTACGTTACTAATATATAAATTAGTAATGTTCTTTTAATTGGTAAACTAATAACTAATATTTGCTCATGAATAAATGAAAATATACAATGTTTCTCCAGGAAAATACTTGTAACATATCTTATATTTTAAAAAGTCTCGGATTAGGTCAGATAACATATACATATGTAATGTATATAAGGTAGGGACGAATATGTCTATGGTCAATTAAAATAATCAATTAAGTTCAGTAGTACTTATGCATGAAAAATACATTAATATTACATATAGATTAAATATATAAAACAAAAATACGAAAATATAAAATACCTACTACTAGAAATAGAGATATATCTGTATTTTCCCCAAAATAGCATTCTATTATTATTCTGTTTCTCCACGTAGAACGTATACGTAGTCAAGGGTAGAACGTAAAAATAAAATGAATATCAATCAAGTTTATATAATATGATTTGTCAATCATATAAGGGAAATATTCCTGTTTGTACATTCGCAAAGCAGTAGACATAATAAAATTAGTAAAATACATTAAAAATTTCAGTGTTATATTGCCAGGCCTATAATGAAGCTCATCAAAAATAATATAAAAACAATAAATACATTTATGTTTACAATGTAGATATTTATTATAGGTATATTATGATGATACTGTTATCGATTTTTATAGATGTCTTGGAAATAATCACTTCTCATATACCTATACAAAATTTAATTCCAAGACAGTCTTGGAAATCACCGTTGAACATAAAAAATTTCTAGTCCAGTACTGGAAGATATCGTTAGAGCATTAACAGTGTCTCGGATTAGGTCAAATTACATGTATATATATATGTATATAATATGTCAACCGCGCAGTTCCGGGACATTTTTTTATCACCTATATACTTTGTGATAATTCGTAGTACAATAATAATATCTCTACCCTTCAATATAATCATGAGAATTTGCTCAGAAGTCTAAGACTTGTGCGGGAGAGGGGGCGGCACATTATTAAGCAGGCCGTATTTGCGTTCAGGAACGACTTACGGTGATAGGCCCTAACCACCATTCAGTGCAGGAATGAGGGAAACCTGGAAACCCATTAATTAGGGGGGTAGTCAAATGTCGACCGGTATCGATCTCTCACATTAACCCAAGCTAACATTCTTCCACCCTACCGTACCCACAGAGAGGGTGCTAATCATCTCCACGAATATAGCTGATGTTCGGTCTACCGGCTGCGAGGCTCGAACCCACACTGGTCTAGCCACATCGATTCAAGTAGTGACGCCTTAAACCTAAACCGCGTGACCACCGACCGACAATTGTATGCTTAATGGAAAAAGCAAGTACATCTTGAAAATAAAGTTTTAGTTACGTAGTGTAAATTACCGAGACATCCAAGTGTGCTTCTATTGATTATTTCCGGTCCCTCATTCTTTTAACATATATATTTACCTACATATTTAATTTAGTGTTTATTAATATATAAATTAATATGTTCTGTTTGTGATTACTTCATTACCTACTGTTGTATCTACTTTACGACAGTTTCCTAAAAGCATGTTCTATATTAAATAATATAAGATGTATAAACTGCAATACATTTGATAAATTATTTCAAGTGAATTTTTGCTTTTATTTTGCAATAATGTAATACCTATATAACAATGTTAAACAAAAACTAAGGCAATATTAATATATAGTTTATCAATGTATAATACCAAAATGATTTTAATACTTGTAGTTATGATGAGTTAGGTGATGACTAGTTCGAAAAAAAAAATTTTGATTGACCATAAACCTACCACAACATTTCAAAGGCATAATAGGCTAATTGCAGATACGTACACGAACGATATGAAAAACATGTTAGGTATAATAATTACAAAATTCGCCAGCATAAAAGTTGAAGTTGATAGAGCATACGTGTCGTATAAACGAGTATGTATAGAAAGTAACATAACTTACAGAATTTTTAAAATTATAATTTGAGAATCCGTAGCTGCAGCACAGCTTAAATAATTGTTATTTAAGCTGTGGCTGCAGTACATAGTAGACAAGAAGCAGGTAAAAATAAGTCTGTAAAGCTGTTGACACTCACGTCATTATTTTTTTCACATACAGGGTGTCCCACTAGGAACTGCGCTGATTGAGTTATGTGGGAAATTATTGATAAGAAAAATTTGAAAATTGCGGCATTGCAAGGTTCCTGGGGCGGACACAACTAAAATATTTAGAACTTTTGAGCACTTCGGGTTATACCGGAAGTAGACACTAACTTCGTCATTTTCAATGGAACACAATGAACACTTGCATTTTTGGATAATATGTAAAATTATAGGGTCGCCTTGTATAACATTCTCTATAGCTCTAGAAGTTGTAGATTTGGCAACACTAATTTATTAAGAAAAAAGTTGACGCATGCTAGAGTGCGCAAAGGTGTCCGCAACTTTTCCCTCGAAATAGATTTTCGTTTCAAAAACGAGAATATTCGATTGGCATGTCATTGTGTCAAATGTTGTTGTATTGTGCTTCCATAGTTTATATCCATGGGAAATTTGAGGTAACAATTTGGCAAAAGCTGATACCACCATGGTGGAAATTACAAATCTCCAAAAGTAGTAATCGTAACCCTAACAATTGCTTATACAGGGTGTTTTTAAATGAAGTAGCCAAAATAAGACCACAGATTCCTTAGATGAAAATAAATCGATTTAACCTAACTTACCTATATCCTAAGTCGCATAATAAAAAAGATACAGGGTGTCAAAGTTAAATTTTGTTTTAATATTTGTAAATAACTTCTTAAGAAAACTAAAAGGTATACCTTTTTCAGATATAACAGGTAGGAGATTGTTTCAATAGTCAGATGAATACACTAAGCAGCAAAAAAGTTCTGCCATTTAAAAGAAACATGGTGTGCCACAAGTGACACCCTCTACTAGTGACGTCAAAATTAGAAACAAATTTGAATTTCTCGCCCGAAAAAACCCCTGAGTTACAAATTTTGTGTAAATATTTAGATTATATTAAGAAGTTATATACAAATATCGAAAATAATATTTTAACTTTGACACCCTATATCTTTTTTATTATGCCACTTGGGATATAGGTATGTTACGTTAAATCGATTTATTTTCACCTAAGCAATCTGTGGTCTCATTTTTGCTACTTCATTTAAAAGCGCCCTGTATGTAAAATCGTTTGCAATAATAATGACACACTCTTAAAACAGTTTTTGAATTTCTGGAAGTTCTAAATAGAAATTTCATTAAATCTCTCTTGGTAAGTGAAACAACTAATAACTAATCTTAAAAATTTAAAGCAGATTTCAATATAAATACGCCAGAAGTTCAAAATAAATCGCAAAATTCATTTTCGTAAGTGTCATTAATATTGCAAACGATAGTACAAGGTGAAAACCAATTTCATTGTACATATCCCAGCTGTAGGGGGATATGTTTTACAAAGCGATCCTAAAATTATTCGTAGAATCGAAAAATGCAAAATGTACAGGCTTTAAAATAATGAAGTTGGTGTTGACTTCCGGTATAACCGGCAGTGTTGGAGAGTGCTATATATTAGTTGTGGTTGTCCCAGAGACTTTACCATGTTGCCAAATTTTAAAAGTTTTCAGATCAGTATTTTCCCAGATAGCTATCGACGCAGTTCCCAGTGGGACACCCTGTACCTATTAATTCAAAATTTTGACTAGGTTATTCAGATACACATTAACACGTATTTTTTCTTCCTATTGTAAAATTGAATTACCGTGAAGATAAGTTTTATGATTGTCATAGGCAAAACTAAGGGAAGGGGGTGCTGTACTGGCAGGTATAAAAAAGCCTATCATTCCCCCTGCTACTTCCTCGAGCACTAACAATTTTTGAGAGCCAATATGGATTTTGAATTTTAAAATTAAAAGTTATATTGTATTGTACTATTAAAAGTTAGATTAGAAATTACATTTTTGGGGTGATTTATTTTGCATTGTTAGTTGAGCTTGCGAATTTGTTAAAAACTATTTTATTGATTATTATTGTCGATTTGTTACTCTTATAAGTTATAACGGCAACAATGGTTCCAATACTTCCAATTGGTTAATTCAGGAGTACTTAAAAAGCAAACCAGAAAAAGAACACTTCAGGAACAATTCCAAGACAACTGGAAAGCTACCATGTCGATAGATACCTGCAACGATATTATAGTACCAAGTTTAAAAATCCTACTTTCAAGCGACAAAAGTGACCCGATGATCAAAATTGGACACATCTCACAAAATTTTTCCAGTCTATTATGACAAAATTCGAATTTCTGCTTAATTAATTCAATTCTGCATTATTACCTGAAATGTCTAATGTCCAATTTGGAAAAAAAGATTTAATGTTGAAAATAATCAAAGTGATCTCATACAATATCTTTGTCTATGCTTATTTGTTTTATGATTTCTGGTTTTGTTTCGTGATTTTTTTGTCACGTGGTCATGCACGTCACGATTTTATGATTGCGAGTCTTTCCGCAGTTTCCGTTGTGCTGTAGTCTGTACTCCGTACTGTAGTGCTGCTGCAGCGACTGTACTGTAGTTATAGAATGTACCTCGTAACGTGTTTCAGATGTGATGAGTTACCGCGCAAAATTATTCTATTACTTGTGTTTTCAGTGAATAATAATTAGTTTATTGTGTATAGTGCTTCTAAGGTAAGTGCATAATTGTATTTGTAAATGTAGTTTATAGTTAAAAGATGTTCTAATCGGACAATGGCATGAACGTATTAAATACGTATTGGGTATTACTAGAGTCAACACATATACATACATCTCTGTGCTTTGAAACGAGTAATTTTCAGTATTTAGCTGTATAAAGAAATAACAACAGATTTAAATTGTTTTGATTTATTGAAAATTTTTATAAACACCGTTAGTTTGTAGTAATCTAAAAAACTAGTCTTAAGTGAGGCAGGGGTAATTTGTTATTATTTTAGTAGCTAGGTAGGTACTCCCTATTTTCAAGAGCGCTGAAAACGAATCTAAAGTTAGTTTCATGCGAGTAGTTTTCAAAAAAAAATTAAATCGAAAATCAAATCATTATAACTTTTTACTCGTTTCAAAACTCTTCAAAGCACGGTACACTGTACAGAAGTGATTAAAACCACAATAAATAATTAATAATGAACTTACTTAAATGTAAGAAAAAAATATATTCATCTACAAAAGTTTAAAATCATCATCTGTAGTTTCTACGTCTAATACAAGTAAGGTTTTTTCTCGAAAACTAAATTCGACCACATAGAGCTAAGTTTACCTTCGTGTTGAGCTTCTTTGAAAGTGGGGGATTTTTAAATTCAGATTTTATTATATTAGGCAGGTCTCTAAGTAAATACATATAAATACCAACCTATTCGGATATAGGGTTATATGTTTACTTAACGAACCTTAATGAAGACTTGTTTACAGTATACCTACCTATATATTGTATAAAAGAATTAGGTAGGAAAGTATATATTTACATACAGGGTGTTTAGTAAAGAATGAGTCATGGGTCATATACTTTAAGGCTAGGTTCCTTTAACAAAAACAATATGGTTTAAACAATTTTGCTTTCTTAAAAAGTTATAGGGTTTAGAAAGTAATTTTTTGTTTCATTCTTTTATGATAATTTTTTTTATTGCATGGTTGGGTAAAGTTTAATTTTATTTGTTAATCTTGGAAATTTTAAAAAATTATGAATTAAAAGAAAGAAAATGTATCATAAAAAATTGAAATAAAAACAGCACCTACAGTTGCAGTTTCTTAAATATTTTGATGAAAATATACTGAATTATCCATTTGTTCGCATGACGTAAGTCGTCTGAATTCTTGTCGCGAGTATACCTTATTTTCGTCCAAGGAAACCCTTAAAGTATGACCATCTTGATAAAAACTTGTTAATCATGAAATTTATAAAAATTGTGTAGGTACTAGATAGGTATACTCGTATTCAAGAATACTTATTTTTGTTTTAGATCACAATGTTTTATTTGATTGAATTTAGTGGCAATTCAAGGGGAATTTATTCTTCGAAATGTATACAAAGAAAGGAAGGAACTTTGTGTATTGTAAAACATAAAGGAGGAAAATATGAAGGCAATATAATTTCTGTTAATGGTAAGTTAATAACAGAGTCAAAGCTATTTGGATATTATTAAAACTTTTGCTCATTACAAATTATAATACATCTCTACTCTAATATTATTCTAGATTTTTTTCTTCCCAAATAAATATGAAAATGACTTTATTATAGTAACAAATAATTTGCAATAAATTTTTTAATAATTAATTGTCAAATATGAAGAGATATTTTTTTACGATAGTTTTATATTTAGTGAGCTATTTTTATTTACAAAATACACTCATTCTCTTTTAGAATCTACACCTTCAATATAACCATATTATTATAAAAGTGTTTATGAAAAAGATTTGTGTATGGCTAGACCTTTTGTTTTTTGTATTATAATTTTTAACTCTTATGCTGAAACCAAATATCAATGTTTTAACATTTGTTTTGGTTGGTACTTGTATGCTCTATCATTAATTTAAGAAATATAAGATTTTTTGCTTGATATACCTATCTTATTAGTAATCATATAGTGTCAAATATTTTTTCAGAATCTAGGAGTGAACTGGAAAAAAGGATTGATGTGGTGGATATCTCCAATGATAAGGAATTACTGATGCATCCACACTATGTAGGTGGAAATACAACAACTGATGTACAGTATGTTTCCAGCCCATCAAATTCTCTTAACAGCAATGTTATTATATTGTCTGATAATTTATTAAATGCACCTCTTGATGTATTGGCAGGGGAAATTAGTAATACTAAACTTCAGTTATCAGCAAGTTATGAATGTTTTCCTGAAAATTTTTGTCCAACATTGACTGAAATCGAAGAACAGAATATAAATAATGTACAAACAGAAATGCAGCATAATGAAGGTAAATAATATATACATTTATGTCTTGCTAACTGCCAAAGGTATTATAATAGCAGCAAAAATGGAGTTTTAAAATAAAATATTAATAACAAATTATTCTTGAGAAAAATTGAATATGTCTAATATTTAGTATAGCCACTTGATCATACAGGTCTAAATACTAAGGCCTGATTGATTTGAGGGATATATTATACCTATCTAGACCTCCTGCAAAATTGAGTTTCATTGCTGGTGGGATAAAAATGACGTCAAATATTTTTTTATATTTTTATCTAATTTGAGTGTTATAAGGGTACTTGACATTATTCGAAGCCAGTTAAATATTATAAATATAATTCATCTGCATTTGTCTTATAACATGATTTTAAAATAACTGTCTTTTTATATTAAGATGTTTGCTGATTATGCTTGTAGTTATATCACTAATTAATATATTATTTAATTTGTATTTTTAATCCTAGGCATAACTGGTTCCAATGATGAAATATTAAATTCAGATCAATGCACTTTAGAACTTGAATCACATCATTTATCAGAGTCTGAGACTTCAGAGTCTAGAAATGAAGTGGGAAAAATGAAAATTGATGTGATGGATACGTCCAATGATAGTGAATTACTGATGAATTTTCCGTATGTAGGTAGGAAGGCAGCAGGTATACAATATGTTTCCACTCCAACAAATCCACTTAACAACGTTATTATATCACCTGATTATTTATTAAATGCAAGTCTTGAACTAACAGCAGGGGAAATTAGTATTTCTGAACTTCAGTTACCATCAGAAAGTAGTGAATATTCTCCAACATTCAGTGGAATGAAAGAAAAGGATTTAAATAATGCAGCAACAGAAATGCAGCATAATGAAGGTAAATAATATAGTTATACATTTTGCTAAGGGCCAAATAAATGTAATTACAAACAGCATAAATGATTACTTATTATAATTTACTTTTAAATTTTGAAATAAAAGTACCTATTAGCGTAGTATAAATATTATATTTATTTATACAATGTCAACACGCCATTTTTTTATGAAATCATTTGCTTATCTTGAAACTACAATTATAAACACAAGATTTGACACTCCTATACTATAAGATACAACTAAAATAAAATTTTAATTTTTTTTTCAATTTTATGAAAATATTTTTAATTTTGTTTTATTACACGAATTGTGCAAATTAATGTAATAAACATTTTTCCCAAGACAGTCAATTTCCTATCTACTTATAAATTTTGATATCTTTATTTTTATTTTCAAGTAGGTTGGATTTTAATCATTCAAAAATATTCAAATAATATAATGTTACGTAACTAGGAAATTGACTACCTTGGTAAAAATGTTTATTAAACTATTTTATATAATTCGTGTAATAAAATCAGTTTTAAACAAATTTTCATAAAACTGAAAAAAAAACAAAATCAAAGTAATTAAACATTTTTGATAAACCCTGTATAGCAGTTTCAAATTTGGTATTAAAAATTTTGTAATTTCTAGACAAGCAGACGAGTTTATAAAGAATAACTCATTCTTCTAAAGTTACAAATAAAGTTTTATCACTTCCGAACATTATCTGTGAACACACTGTACATTATTTTTATCTGATTTGTGTCTTATATATCAGCAGTGCACTCTGCATTTGTGTCTTATAAACTTGATTTTAAAATAACTGTCTAGTTTGCCATTTGGTATTTAAGATGTTTATCGTACTATAGTAGTTTACTAATCAATAATTAATTAATCAATATTTTATTTTTTATTTTTAATTATAGGCATAACTGGTTCCAATGACAAAATACTAAATGCAGACCAAAGGACTTTAGATCTGGAACCACAGCATTTGTCAGAAGCTGAGGCATCGATCACCGATCATGAATTATCTTCCACAATAAATGTACCAGGTCTTATTCCATGTAATGAGGACTTAATGTTTATCAATAAATCACGAGGCAGAAATGGAGACAAAAAAGCTAATTTTTGTATTTTTTGTCACACTAAACAGATGAAAATTTCAAGGCACCTAGAATTGAAACATAAAAATGAAGAGGAAGTGAAGAAATTTATTAATCTTCCGAAAGGAAATCTGGAACGAAGAAAATTAATTGATGTTATCCGGAAACAAGGAAACTATCTATTTAATACTGATAAAAATTTCAATGATGGTGAGCTAATTGTATGTAGACGACCAAAAAATAATGAGCAAAAAACTGCTTATGAGTATAAGGCTTGTGGAAAATGTAAAGCTTATTTTTCAAAGAACAGTATACGTGCTCATTTTAGTAAATGTGCAAAAATTAGTAGCACCAAAAATCGAGTTGTTAAGATTATGAGTAACAGAGTTATGGGCCGCATTCATCAGAAAGCTTGTGAAGTTGTAAGAAAACAACTATTTCCTCCATTAAGAGAGGATGAAGTTACAAGAACTGTAAGATATGATGAGCTTGTTATCGTGTATGCAAATAAAATGGTTGAGAAATATAGAAACCCCAGACACCATGAAATGATTCGTCAAAGAATAAGATTGATTGGACGATTTTTATGCACGATAAAGAAAATGAATAATGGAATTTCTGACCTTATGTCTGTTTTTGATCCAAAATATATAGATGACACAATAGCTAGTATTAATATTGAAGCCAAAATTAATAAAACCTCGAACAATTATGAGACTCCCACTGTGGCTTTTAGTTTGGGTTCCTTATTAAAACAAATTGGTAAAATACTTATTAATGAAAGTATTAAAAAACATGACGATGATACTCGAAAAAATACAGAAAATTTTTTGAAACTCTTAGAAGAAGAAATTACGATGGGAATAAATAGGACTGTAGCAGAATCACAATTTCAGGAACAACGTCGAAAAATTGTAAAGCTGCCTACAATGGAAGATGTCAAATGTCTCAATTCATTTTTGCTGAGGGAAAGGAACAAGGCATTTGAAAAATTGAAAAAAAAATTTTCTCAAAGTTCTTGGCTACGTCTAGCTCAAACTACTCTAGTTCACATACAGTTATTCAATAGGCGGCGTGCTGGAGAAGTAGAAAGAATTTTAACAGACGATTTTTCTTGTTATCATGGTATTGAGACAGCCGATGAAGATTTGTTTAAATCATTATCAGTGGAAAGTAAGGAGGTTGCCAGGAAGTATGTTAGATTTGTAATCAGGGGCAAATTGAACAGAAATGTTCCAGTGTTACTGGATCAGAGCTTATTGGAATGTGTAAAACTTATTCTTCATTATAGAGAACAAGCGGGTGTTTCAAAAAAAAATCCATATGTATTTGGAATAGCATCTCAAGATAAGACTAATAAATATTTAAGAGCATGTGCTCTTCTAAGACAATTTTCAGCAGAATGTGGTGCCAAGAATACGGATAGACTTACCGGCACAAAGCTGAGGAAGCATATAGCTACAACTTGCATTTCACTTAATTTATCGGAAACTGAAATTTCAGATTTGGCAAATTTTATGGGACATCGAGAACAGATACATAAGAATTTCTATCGGCAACCACTAGTAAATCGTGAGATACTTCAGATGTCAAAACTTCTAGAAGTTGCACAAGGAGCAACTAATGATGCATCGAGCGATTCTGGTGAAGATATGGATGAAGAATTTCATCAAACAGCTGACAGTTCTGCAAGTGAAGAAGAATATGTTCCAAGGAAAAGATCCAGTAAGCCTATAATTTAATTACATTGATTTACTTATGTAGTGAGGTATCTCAAAAACTACAAGAAATAGATGAATGCAGTTTTCACTACACTGTTCTACTTTTTTGAGAAATTTAAGATGCTGCAATGAGAATTCTCATAGACCTATTCGTTTTTGAGATACAGATTTAAATTTGAGAATTAAGGGAAATTCTGATATTTTTTTACATAGAATTCAGTAGTAGAGTACTTTTAATTTCTCTAAAGAATGTCGCTTTTAAAATATGACCTAAACATACAACTTTTTAAATGGAACACCCTGTATATTTTTATGCAACTCGATTACATCAGTTTTATTAACTTAATATTTTTTTAACAATTTCCAAAATATAAAGTAGCAACTGTTATGAAGGAAAAAATAATGCAATTGAATTCTATAACAACAAGGTGTTCTATTTAAAAATTTGTATGATTGGAACACATTAAAGGAGACATCTTTTAGAGAAATTACAAGTACACCATTGAACTCTACATAATAAATGATATCAAAAGCAATTTTCACCATTCTGATATATCAGCTATTCTCCAAGATACAAAGAATCCCTTAAAAGCAGTTTATTTAAATTTCGTATTGTATCTCAAAAACAAAGAGGTCTATGAAAATTCTGATTGCAGCATCTTCAGTTTATCGAAAATATAACACAGTAGGTATTGTGAAAACCGCATCCTCCCATACCCAAAATCCAAAGGAGTGTGTGACTATTTCACAGCACTTAGACATACCTTCAGAAGGGTTCAAAGAATACAAAATTATCAAAAATAAGTTGACATTGAGTGAACCTAGCATTTTAACAGGTTATTTTAAAAATCTTATAAATCTACCCATATCATCCTTTCTGCAATTGTAGAAAGCCATCATTTTTGATGGCAATGCATGGCTCACCACCACCGACTTACACCTACCTGATCAGCATTCTTGATATAATCATATTGTAACACTTATAACACACTGCCTATATACATTTATACACTATACACATTTATACATTCTTCACTACTTGTTACTGGCACTCACTATAATGGCTACACATTAACACTATGGCTACACTATATACTACACTACACGTGTACCACCTTCTATATGGCTTTAATTTATCCGTGTTTCATTAAAGTGTAATATATTCTTCGATTCAGATTTCAACCTTTTCATATTTGTTTTAAATAGTTTCTTTGCCATATCACTATTTGATCTTCTTCTATCAGCATATTCTTCACATATAATTTATATATCATCCATAATTAGCAAAATTTACACCCTCTACGGTCATTTTTATACTACTAATTCCTTATAATTTTGTAAGATCTTTTCTACTTTAATATCACCATTACAAATGCCCAAAAAGTTTTCAAATTATGCTTCTTTAAAACAATATTTTCTATTTTCTAGCTTCACCGTATGGTTCTGTGAAACGTGTACGTTGGACTGAAGCAGAGAAAAATATAGTTTTTAAAGAGTTTGGAGAAAATATTAAAAGAAGAAAATTGCCATCCTTGGGTGACATCCAAATTGTTATTCAAAATAATCGTCTTCTAAGAAATAGAACTTGTGCTCAAATTAAAACCTGGATTCATAACCAATATAAACATTTATGAATAAATATGAATTGTTTTGGAAACAATTCTAGTTTAAAGATTAATAAGACCTAAGTTGC
Organism: Monochamus alternatus; assembly: GCA_037114965.1. NCBI lineage: Eukaryota > Metazoa > Arthropoda > Insecta > Coleoptera > Cerambycidae > Monochamus > Monochamus alternatus. The sequence goes on from CM073431.1 coordinate 23,976,637, forward strand.
TGAAGTGATGAAATACTACACACTATACTGGAATGAGGTTCTATACAAGTAACGATGAGGGGAAGAAATCCATTATCAATCATTCATTCATTCTAAAATGTATTAATACAGCAATAAATATTTTTTCCGAAATTAAATTTATATACCACATTCCATTATCCCTAGCTGATCCATCATTTTCAATTAGGTATAGTGGTAGGTAGTTCTATCGTATCCACTAAGAGCAAGAAATGAATAATTTAATTTTTCAAACATTTTTTCCTTAACTCTACTGTTCCCCTACTGTTATATACTACAGGTAAAATCATAGGATAAAAATAAGTTATAAAAACGTGCCCAATTACAGATAAGAATTCAGAAAATCCATCATTAGATGACATTTTGATAAAATTGATTTCGAAGATAATACTTTTATGGGGGATGTTTCGTGACTTATTAAGCAAAATATAATAAACTAAAATTTATTTAAAACAAAGTGAAATAAATATAGGTATTTATTAGTAGGTATGTGATAAATAAAAAATTTCAAATTGTTTTATTTACTATATAGGTAAGTAGATTCAGGCACATACTGAATCAAGATCAAATGAAAATATACCGGGTGTTCCCTCTTAAGATTTTCAGTGCTTTTATCTCAGAAATCATAGCCAGCGCGAAGAAATTTGGCATACACACACTAGATGGCGCGTAGAATCTGATGATAACATCAGTTCTTATACCTATAGCTAATAGCGGGTTTACACATGCATGGACTTAGTGGCGCCAATGGTTACTGGAGCGCCAGTAAAATAAAATGTCATATGAACCTCTACTGGCATGCCATTTTTATCAGTGGACTAATAAAATGGCACGCCAGTGCCACTAAATTCATGCATGTGTAAACGTACTCGCTAAGCTGCTATGCGTATACCTATTTATCTTGTTAATAAAATAACAGTTCATTAGATAGAAGTTAATATTTTAACTATAACTATAAAAGAGTGATAAACATCATGAATGAAACTAGATACCTACCACGAATAAAAAGAGTCTTAAATTTAGTCACTATATATATAGGTAAATTGTACGTTACTAATAAATAAATAGGTAATATTATTTTAATTGGTAAACAAGTAACTAATACTTACAAATGAATAAATGAAAAAATACAAAGTTTCACCTGCTGTGTTTTATCTATACCTAGGTACCTGTATTGTTTTTTCTGTGTTCAGAATTATATTTTAAAAAGTCTTGGATCTGCTAGTTTTTCCATATATACCTGTGACACAGCATAAATAAATATTTACTTATGCTGTGCCTGTGATACATCTATATTATAAACATACGAATTTATTTCTGGCCAATCAAAATAATTACCTTTATAATTAGTTTTAATAAATGCATAACGATATTCAGAATATCGATTTTTATAGAGAGTGCTTGAAAATAATCACTTGTTATTCATACAAAATTGAATTCCAAGATAGTTCTGAAAATCATCGCTAAACATAAAAATTCAGTCCAGTACTGGAAGATACCATTAGAGCATTAAAAATGTCTCGGATTAGGTCAAATAACATATTGATATATATTTTATAATATATAAGTATGAATTTGTCTATGACCAACCTATACAATAATTATTTAATTAATTTAAATTAAATGCTTATGCATAAAAAATACACTATTATTAAAAATTGCCTGTTTTTTCGTCTTTCATGCAATATACTACATGCTGCCCTTATCTTTTGTATTTATTACAGTTGTTTTCAATTTTAGTTAAAAAATGTACCTAACTATTTTCGTGTTGCTCAAGATAATGTCCTGATAATGTAGAACCTGTTTTAAAGACGCCAACTGCCAAAAAATAATAAACAGAATGTACTTTTTTATGCTAAATATAGATTTTCTTATAATATTATTTTATTGGTTTTCACATTAGAAGCAATTGGGTCTTTAAAATTATTCTAACACAGACAATGTAGCTTACGCTAAAATAATAATATAATAAAATCTGCATTTTGCATAAAAAAGTACATTCTGTTATGAATTTTTTGCAGTTGGAGTTTTTAAAACACTTTCTGCATTATCTTGAGCAACATGAAAATATTTAGGTAAATTTTTTACACCAAAATTGAATTTTTTTTTTTAATAAATATTAAAATTGAAAAAACTGTAATAAATACAATAGATACGGGCGACATGTAGTAATATTGCATTAAATACAAAAATCGATAAAAAAATTTTTTGTTTGGGTACTTTACAGGTTTTTTTGTTATTACTCATAAAGTTGGCCATGGATCTCAAATTTATTTTTACGAGCATAAAGACCTCCAAAAATGCAACCAAAAATATTTAACGATATTTGACGTGTCTCGCATATTAAGCGAGATACATAGGAGTGGCCCTCTTATGTGAGACAGCCTGTATATTCATAAAATTGCATTAATAATATCAGTGTTATATTGCTATGCCTATCATGAAGAATGAAGCTCATCAAAAATGATATTATAAAACAATAAATACATTTATGTGTATAATGTAGGTATTTTATTAAAGGTAGGGGTATATGAAGTTACCGTTATAATTACCTAATTTTAATAGATATATTCGACATTCAGGATATCGATTTTTTATAGTTGTCTTGGAAATCATCAAATCTTATATATATACCGGGTGCTCCCTCTAAGACTTTTAGTTCTTATATCTCGGAAACCATCGTAGCCAGTGCGACGAAATTTGGTATACAGACACTAAAATGGCGCGTAAAATCTGATGATAACATCAATTCTTATACAGGGCGTTCGATTTTTCAGGAAATCGATTTAATTTTGATTTTAGAAGTACACTACATCTGTAAAATAGTAAACAATGTACTACAGTTTCTGTATTTCATATGATACAGAACTAAAATAAAGCAATTTATTTTTGCTAGAAAGAATCCCCTGCAAACTTACTATTCCCAATGCTCCAAAAGCCTCAACTCAAGTCTAAATTTTTATCGACAAGTCTCAATAACACCATTGTGTACACGTAAATTGCATTAAATACATTATTTAGCGTTATTTATGTTCAATAAAATACTTTATGCCAGTAATATGTAACAATTCATAGTTTGACGTTTACCGATGTTAGTTCTTCTGAGTAAGTCTGGCTCAAGGCTATACACTTTTTACATGACAAAACAATGAAATTTGGGTACTTTTTGGAGGCGTTTTTTTATGTTAAATTTTAATTTTTTTGAATGTTTATGTTTCATAATGTGTTCATAATTAAGTACAAGTATTTCAATTTAAACATAAGTTTAGCGGGGTTGATTATCAAAATTAAATCGATTTCCTGAAAAATCGAACGCCCTGTATAAGAATTGATGTTATCATTAAACTCTACGCTCCATCTAGTGTCTGTATACCAAATTTTGTCGCACTGGCTATGATGGTTTCTGAGATATAAGCACCGAAAGTCTCAGAGGAAACACCCAGTATATATATTATGCAAAATTTAATTCCAAGACAGTCGTGGAAATCATCGTTGAACATACAAAATGTCCAGTCTAGTACCGGAAAACATCGTTAAAGCATTAAAAATGTCTCGGATTAGGTCAAATTACATATTTGTAGGTATACATATTTTATATATTACATACCTGTACGAACTTATCTGATTATCATTAAAAATTGTTTAGTGCTTGTGAAAAAAATTGTTAAACAAATTTTATGTACCCCCTTTAAGGGGCTGTATCTTAACAAGGGATGCTCCAATGAAGTTTCTTTATGTGAAAGATCCTATCTTTTTTTCGATGAGGAATCACCTCCTTAAATGTTTTACACTTATTTAGTTACACCCTGTATATGCGAAAACAATGACATCATGAAATATATTTATTGTTAGAATTTGCATTTACTTGAGTTAAGAAGAACTTTACCGAGTCTCAAGTTTCTTTACATGTTGTTATACCACAAAGTTGATTCATTGAGTATATTATGGAAAATTATATTTCATGTTCATGGTTGCAGAAGTGTGTGATGTACATTTTGATAGACACACAGAGTATAGACACAAAATAATTGCTATATCGTATAATGTTAATATAATTTGGCCTTAGTTTAGTTTTAAGTTTAGATAGTTTATTATTATTATTATCATTATGTTAGAAATATGTAACGCAATAAAGGTATTATTATTTATAAATAAAAGATGGCCCGCTCTATATAGATTTTATATTGAATTGGTTCCAACTTTTACGTCCTCACTGTATTATATATGAATTATGGCCACCCAAAATGATAATTTAAATTAATGCTTTTATAGTAAAATTAAACTAATTATTAAAAAAACGAGTTTAATATATATCTATGTGTTGCTACCGTTATAATTAATTAATTTTAATAAATACATAAAAAACTACCAATTTTATTTATTTTACATAAAAACCAAGACTATAAATATATTCCAGTAAGTATAGAACCACATTGAGGATATTGATTATTTATAGATGGCCTGGAAATAATCATTTGACATATATGCAAAATTTAATTCCAAGGCAGTCCTGGAAGTCGTCTTTAAACATAAAAAATTTCCGGTCCAGTACTAGAAGTCAACAAAAGTCTTGGAAGATATCATTAAAGCTTCACAAATGTCTCGGATCGGGTCAAATGACATACATACAAATATGTAATTTGTTCTAATCCCAGATAATTTTAATGTTCTAACGATATCTTCCAGTACTAGACGGGAAATTCTTTATGTTCAACGATGATTTCCAGGACTTAAAATTAGTGCTTATATGTATAAGAAAATTAAACTAATTATAAAATCGATGAAATTAAAAATATATATATATATAGTTACCTACTAAAGATGTTTCTGTATTTTCCTCAAAAATTATTATTCATAGGTAACACGTAAAAACAAAGTAGACATCAATCTAGTTTATTTAATAAGATATATTGCAATCATATACGGAAATAAGTTGTTTTTATATTCGTCAGACAGTGAATATTATGGTAAAATTCGTAAAATTAATTCAAAATATCAGTGTCATATTGCCATGCGTATGATAAAGTTCATCAAATATGTGGATAAGAAAACAGTTAATATATTTGAGTACAATGTATCTATATTAAGGCGGTTTCAGATGGTGCTTCATAATTTAATACATATTATATTATATCCGATACCTTACAAAATTATCTCTTGTGATTAAAAAGCACAAAACGTTTGACGCTGTAATATATATTTACATCTCTACAGTTTTGCGGATTACTTGTCTGTAGGAATATATTTCATTACAAATATATTCATAAGTACCTATTGTATTATCGCTCACCGTTCGTAACCGGCTTTATAGAATGATGTGACCGTTATAATAACTTTTAATAAATATGATTTTTTATAATGTCCTACAAATAATGTTGTCATACGAGTCTACCTATGAAAAATTGGATTCCAAGACAGTCCTGGAAACCATCGATAAACATAAAAAAATTTCCAGTTTAGTACTGGAAGATATCGTTAGAGCATTAAAAATGTCTCGGATTAGGTCAAATGACAAATTCGATGACTATATATACTTTAGTTATAAGTTAACTTATAAGTTTAACTAAAACGTCAAAAGTTACAATCAAATTAAAATTAATTAATGAATTAAAACAGAGAAGGTGATATTATACAGGGTGTAACTAAATAAGTGTAAAACATTTAAGGGGGTGATTCCTCATCGAAAAAAAGATAGGATCTTTCATATAAAGAAACTTCATTGGAGCATCCCTTGTTAAGATACAGCCCCTTAAAGGGGGCACATAAAATTTGTTTAACAATTTTTTTCACAAGCACTAAACAAGTTACAATATTGAAATTAACCTGACATTTTCTACTACCAAAAAGACACTTAGCCAGTAATTTATTTGGTTTACCCCATGGTTGTAAGGGGTGGTAAACGCAACCCCTAAAATTTATTTCCAACGTAACTTTTTGTCTTATTATTTGTTTATTAATTAACTTGTTTAGTGCTTGTGAAAAAAATTGTTAAACAAATTTTATGTACCCCCTTTAAGGGGCTGTATCTTAACAAGGGATGCTCCAATGAAGTTTCTTTATGTGAAAGATCCTATCTTTTTTTCGATGACGAATCACCCCCTTAAATGTTTTACACTTATTTAGTTACACCCTGTATATGCGAAAACAATGACATCATGAAATATATTTATTGTTAGAATTTGCATTTACTTGAGTTAAGAAGAACTTTACCGAGTCTCAAGTTTCTTTACATGTTGTTATACCACAAAGTTGATTCATTGAGTATATTATGGAAAATTATATTTCATGTTCATGGTTGCAGAAGTGTGTGATGTACATTTTGATAGACACACAGAGTATAGACACAAAATAATTGCTATATCGTATAATGTTAATATAATTTGGCCTTAGTTTAGTTTTAAGTTTAGATAGTTTATTATTATTATTATCATTATGTTAGAAATATGTAACGCAATAAAGGTATTATTATTTATAAATAAAAGATGGCCCGCTCTATATAGATTTTATATTGAATTGGTTCCAACTTTTACGTCCTCACTGTATTATATATGAATTATGGCCACCCAAAATGATAATTTAAATTAATGCTTTTATAGTAAAATTAAACTAATTATTAAAAAACGAGTTTAATATATATCTATGTGTTGCTACCGTTATAATTAATTAATTTTAATAAATACATAAAAAACTACCAATTTTATTTATTTTACATAAAAACCAAGACTATAAATATATTCCAGTAAGTATAGAACCACATTGAGGATATTGATTATTTATAGATGGCCTGGAGATAATCATTTGACATATATGCAAAATTTAATTCCAAGGCAGTCCTGGAAGTCGTCTTTAAACATAAAAAATTTCCGGTCCAGTACTGGAAGTCAACAAAAGTCTTGGAAGATATCATTAAAGCTTCACAAATGTCTCGGATCGGGTCAAATGACATACATATATATATATATATATATATATATATATATATATATATATTATATAGTACCTTGAGGTACGAGATTGTTAGGAGGGTACATGGCGAAAAATGAGTCTAATATGTCCTGCTTTTATTATTCCTGTGTTTTACAGATTTTTTTCATGCATGTACTGCCTCCGGCCCATGTTTATATATATATATATATATATATATATATATATATATATATATATATATATATATATATATATATATTAATAACTTATACACCATAAATATTGAGAATGGGCAATTTGTTTCTTACACTGATGATACAGCTATTGTTTTTACCGGTGATACATGGGACAATGTATGTAACTTTTTGAGTTTAAATACTGCCAAAACTAAATTTATTACCTTCAGTCTGACAGTCAAAGACATACCAAATAAATATACAATTATGCCCCATAAAAACTTAATGTAGAAAAAAAAATTGTGAATATTTGTTGTTGAGAGGGTGAATAGAATAAAATATTTGGGAGTCATTGTGGACTAATTTTTGTGGTGGAAGGACATGTAGAATATACAGTACCTACAAAGATTAAGAAAACTAATTAGGTACAAAGTTTATCAACTAAGGAATATAATAAACAACAATCTTATAGTTGTGGTGTACGATGCTCTAGCTGAGTCTATTATCCAATACTGTGTTATTGTATGGGATGGTTTATACAGGGTGTCCGGAAAGTAATGGAACCCAGCTTAAACATAGCTTCCTGTGATCAAATAGAACTGATTTAGATATACTTAGCTTAGTTCGAAAGTGCCTCATTTAGAAGTTACAGGACTTCAAAGAAAAATTGTTTTCTTGTTATGGGCATAATTCATAAACGAAATGGCCAATCATATTCAAATTTGGTACAGTTATGTTTTAGATAAATACAAGCATTGTGAAGTAGTACTTAGTGCCACATATCGTAGAGGGCGCTCTTGGCAGTTTTTTTGCAATAAATTTTTATCGTATCTTTTTTGTTGGTCCTAATCTGACACGAGTGAAAAGAAGGAGAAATTAATTTTATTTAGAAAAGCTATACTTGTTCCAAGTTGATAAAATGCACCGTTTTCGGTAAAAACGCATTTGAAAAGTTCCGCACATTAAAATAGAAATAAATTTTCTAATTCGATCAAGTTACCACTTGTCAAACTGACGTTGATACGCTTAAATTAGATAAAATTTGATCAAAAGCCTGTCATATTAATACTAATTATTATACTGAGTTAGTAATTATCGTTGTGTAGTTGTGTAAAGTATAAATGTAATGTGTAAATAATTTCAAATTATTAGTATTGCTTTGTCAAATTTTGAAAACCTCGACATAAACAGTTTTCCAACACAGAACGGCAGATATGATTACTGTTTACTGTCAAAATCAATTTAATGGAGGAGCTGCAGAAATAAGGTACAGTTACATGGATTTCTACGCAAAATTAATTTATTCATCATGATTTTCCGTGAAGCGTATCAGAATAGGACTAACAAAAAAGATGCGATAAAAATTAGTTACAAAAAAACTGCCAAGAGCGCCCCCTACGATATGCAGCACTACTAACTCCTTTCGCAATGGTTGTACTTATTTAAAACATAACTGTACCAAATTTCAACATGATTGAACGTTTCGTTTCTTAATTATTATGCCCATAACAAGAAAACAATTTTTTTTTGAAGCCCTGTAACTTCTAAATGAAGCACTTTTGGACTAAGCTAAATTTGTCTAAATAGGATCTATTTGATCATAGGAAGCTATGATCAAGCCGGGTCTCATTACTTTCCGGACACCCTGTATATGACGTAAATTTGCAAATGCTGTAGCTCAAAACACACTACTGAACATAATGTTTAAAAAATACAGACAGTATTCTACTAACCTTTTCTTTAAAAAAAGTATGTAATATGTAAGTGTGTATGTATGTAGTATGTAATTAGAAATATTGTATTGTAAACAGCACATTCATATAGTACCTAGGCTGTAGGAAATTGTGTAGGTTAGCTCATACCTAATGATATGTCTCGTACCTTGCTCCAAGAGTATTTAATTTATTGTCTACAGACATTCAAAATAAAAATAACTTAAAGAAAGAGTTAAAGCAATATGCAAATAGTAATTATACAAAATTTAAAACTACTATTTAACAATTACATGTACATATAAAATAATAAGTAAATAATTTCTTACCAACTTGCTCATTCGCTGTTTCTCATCTCATCAAATGTCATCTTATTTTCCTTCCTTTTTTTATTTAGTATTAAATCTTGTATTGTTTATTCACTTTGATGATCCACAACACTATTATTCAACGAAATTGTGATCCCTTTTATGCCTGATGGGTACGCCATTGCAAAACTGACCTCGTCAAAATGCACTAAACCTAGTGTTTCCTAGAAAACTATTTAAATATATTAAGGTATTTTCATAATTTAAAACACCATGTATCTTTCAAATTGTATGTAAGACAACCCAAATAAACGAAATGTGCTCTAAACTTAACATAAATGTTTTAAAATATGTCATCTTCTGTTTAGTCTTCGTACAGAAATAATTTGTGTAAAACACATAAACAAGTTTCATGCAAAAGCAAATTTATGCGACTTTTTGCGTGTAGCTACTGCAGGATTGTCCTTGGAGTTATCTTAATTGTCATCTAAACACATTGTTTATTGATTATAGACACACTTCTAATCACTATCGAATCTGCAGATTGCTCGCTGTGATAAAGCTAATTTGACAAAAAAGATTTGAGTAAGGCACGGATCGGATGACAATATTATCACCATTCACCTTTCTGCGTCATTCATGTTTGCATAATAAAAAATAAATCTTCTGTCAATTACAACGCTATAGGATACATCACGTAAATATAGGTAACATTATCAATAGGTATAAGCGAAGAGACGTGGCTTTTAATAGAGTCAGACTCCCCTTCTGATTTTTATTTCAACTTCGGCATTTCAGTTGTTTATCAGACACTGTGTAGGCACATATTCAGAACTTATCCAAAAAATTCTTTGAATGTACAGGAGACTTTTAAAACATAATTTTGTAAAAAAAATAAAAAGAGAAGTTCGAAATTGATTTAAGAGTCCGTCACGCGCTTGAAATAAACTGATTTTTTACGTTCGGCCCATAACACTTATTTAGACAACGAATAAACATAGCGGTTCAACAATCGAAAGACAAAGTTGTTTCCTAAAGCTGCTGTGTAATATTTTTTTCATAATTAGTTTTTAATTACTTAAATTTAATGAGTAAACTGTGCAAGAAATCGTCATATTTACAATTCATTTATTTAAAAATAAAGGCTTAAATCGAAAATTGGTTACACGAGGGAAGTAAGTCTATCTTTTAGCTTTGCAACGATACCAAAATTATATCGAATTGATAACAATTACTCAAAATTCTATGCTAAATGCCGAACGTCTACAACTTCATAAACGAATATATTTTAAATGCTGCAACCACGTGTGTTTCACTCAGTGGGATGTGCTTAGAGATTGATAAATACATAGTCACTTATAATCTATACGTTCTCAGTTGATACAGTATTGAATTAATCGATCTTATGGAGTTCGATGCTGATTCTTTTGTTGGCAGTGGTGTCTTGTAGAATTCATTTTTTCGTTTAGACAAACAGTTCCGGAAATATAAGAAGTTCTACTAGAATTTCTTAGGTATGCAATTTTTACATTGCTTATTAAAACAATGTCATTTTTTCGTAAGTTCCAAATTGAACAAAATTCTCCGCAAATTAAATACGTATTTTCCATATTAAAATAATAAAGAACAACTGAAATAAATTATATTTATTTTATATAAAAGTTTACCTGTTCTCAAATCTTTGTTCTTCTAATTTTAAAGAGAGCAATGCCATAAATATATTAAACACAATCATAATATATACAATAAAAATGTTTTTCTCATTATGGAAAATATAGATATTTTTAACTCGTCGAATGAATGTGCTGCTTCTATTTCTGAAAACATCTTCTGCATCACAAGCATGCACTGAACGCACAAAGTTAATTTCTTGGAACCGACACCGTAAACTGTTTTTAATAAACTTTTTTATAGTTTTGACTACATTTGCTCGATATAACTACATATCAATAGTAAATAATTAATATAAGTTTGTAATGCACAAATTTGCTGGGCCGACTTTGAACCATTTTTTTCGAAAAGACGTTGTTATTAAAAAATTTGTGTGTACCGTGAGAAGTACTGTAGTTTTTTATATAAGCTGTAAAAAAACTCCGAACATAAGTAAAATCGTTGATTTACAAGCGCGATGTAACGAAAAACGTAATAATTGTCAAATAATGTCTCAAGCATTAATAATTTGATTTTATTTTTATAAAATGCGGCCCTACTAAAAAATGTTGTACAAGTCCATTTTGGATACTACAACTGTTCTTCTACGAGATGGTTATATTTTCTTATAAACAAAACGGCATAATTGTTAGCGGATTGTACTCCACTAAATCTAAATATTCTAAATACGTTCACCGTAAAGTCATTGTAGTGGGAGAGCGATAATCTCCGCCTCCAGTCGTAACTCCCGTGCAGCCGACTCCGGAGCGTTACCCGAGGAGTGTACAGAGAACGAACTCTTAAAAGTACACTTCTGCATGACACTAGAAACAGGTCTACTGTAAAAGCTGACCTTGCGTAAGACAAAGCAATCAGTTGGCAACTGGCACGGCGGTAAAGTGTAATAAAAAATCAAAGGACAAAAAAATTGAAAAATATTCCCAAGAAAAGAAATAAGTAAATAAAATTTTATAACTCCTATTTTATATGAGCAAATTCAACTGATTTTGCTGTTTTTGTTATTATTAATTAATACAATTAATTTGTAGTTTTAATTCATAAAATAATTTGACATACCTGATGTTACAATAACAGTTAAAAATTTTATATACCGAAGTCTAAACACATTTTATATATATTTTTTATAATATTGACTTCATTTTTCATGACGCATCTAGGTATTTTCAAACTTTATTGAATAAGTTGTGCATCACCCCTCATTCTAATCACGAGGATTAGCTCAGAAGTCGAAGACTTGTGCGGGAGAGGGGGCGGCATATTATTATTAAGCAGCCCGCATTTGCGCCCAGGAACGACTTACGTTGGTAGGCCCTAATCACCATTCAGTGCAAGAATGAGAGAAACCTGGAAAACCTCATTAATTAGGAGGATAGTCAAACATCAACCGGTATCAATCTCTCACATTGACTCAAGCCAACAATTTTCCACCCTACTATACCCGCAGAGAGGGTGCCAATCTCTCCACGAATATAGCTTATATACGGTCTACCGGCTGCGGGGTTCGAACCCACAGCGATCTAGTCACCTCGATTCAAGTACTGACGCCTTAAACCGAGCGACCACTGACCGATCCATGATGAAAGGATGAAAGGATGAAAGGATTGTTTTGAAATTTGATGTAGTGAATGTCACTATTAATAACTATTACCCAGTGTAGAGCCAGCTAAATAAGAAAAGACAGTGGCGTGGAATCATTACTATGGTGAACCTATTTAAAACAATTATGTTACGCCACTGACTAACATTTAAAATAGTCCATTTTTTAGATTAAGCATTTTTTAAGTATATAACAGATTCTTAAATAATCTCAGTCTACTTTTGATGTAACCAACTTTTTACGAAAGTTTGTACATAAATGTGTATTTTTAGTAATTTAATCTTACTAAAAGTACACGTCGAATTTATGTGCAGTTAAGATTTTCAGAAATCTTTGTTCCGAGAACTGTACGTAAGGAGCTATTACACTCTTACTACTACACAGGGGTTTAAGATCTTCATACTGGAGTTGCCGCGCAAGGTTTACGTTCTTATCAGTGGCTTATTAAAAGAATACATGATAATCCTTATTTTATTTCTTTTGTTTTATGGATAGATTAAGCCATTTTTAGGAGAGACTCTCTCGAAAATCATTTCTAAAACTGCCTAGAAGACATTCCGTTGAATATTAGACAACAAATGTACTTCTCATCAGATAATCCATCTCTTCAGAATGGCAGATTTGTGACAAAGTGACTGAATAATAATTTTCATGGTAGATGAATGGGTCGGTTTGGTTCTGTGGGGTGACCTCTCTTAAGTCCCGACTTAAATCTGGTAGATTTCTTTTTATGGGGTTTTACAGCGAGTAATTAGCATTAAATAATAGTTGTAGCAACGAACTACAATGATCGCAAATGAAATTTGGGGTATCTTAAATATGAGAAATATGTATATATATATCTAATGTGACGGTCTTCAATTATTATTAGTAGCATTATTTAAATTATTAAATTCTTGTAATACAGACATGTATATGTTAAATCAGAAGACATTTTATTCAAATATAGTTATACGGGAATAGTACACTTTACTTGGTAAGGATAGCCAGAGTGGCCAAATTTTTCTTCGAAATGTCAAAAATAATTTTGATCAAAACATGAAATCATTTTAAATATATATTTTTTTTTCACACATTTGCCTCCCGAACTAGCAAATTATAATAAACGTTTTGATGAAATGCACAAAGAATGTTATTTACTATTTTAATCCCAAGGAAAGCAACGCCATGCACAAATCATTGATAAATACGTTTTATTAATAGAAAACGGTTTTTAGTTAGTGCAATAAATAAATTAGAACCACATAAATTATTAGTAAGTGAACAATTTCGCATACCTGTGGTTGCAAAAAAATATAATAATATATTCAGCGTCAAGAGCTCGTACTATGTTTTGTCAATTGTAAATAATGTACTCATTTCCATTGCAAAAGTTACTATTGCTTTAGTTGCTTTGTTAGCTTTAAATCCAGACAGCATGAAGCGTAGCAAGCGGATGAATCGCGTTGGAATTGGTAAAAACATTTGTTACGTTGCCGATGTTTCGATTGAGAATATTTTATTAGTATTAGATAACAGGGTTAGTCAGTTTTACTTGAGATATCGGCAGTTATTGAATAGTGTTTGACATAGTGACTAATCGGTTAAAGTGTGTAAATGTATAAAGTTATTAATAAAACCTGCAAAAATGAATGTATTATAGTTATTGCGAGGAGTAATAATTGAAAGAAACCCTTAACAATTTGTTATCAGAAGTGGGATTTCGGTGAAAGTTACTGGAACTCCATATGTGACTGGAATAAATACTTAACTAATGCCTAAAAAAACTTTCTAGTTCTAAATAAACTAAGAATAAAAACACTAAAACTAACAAGGCTAGCCAAGGAGACAAAATACATACAAACAACTACCAACAGCATTACATTGTAGGAGAGATGGATATAAACTAGGCTGTAATAAAAGTTTAATAATGCAAACAAGGACAAGGATTTTCCCTATTCGAGATATGGCATACAGTGATTTGTTGAGTGTTTTATTGAGCATGTGATATGTATAGACCAATTCAATCGATAATATAATAATAATAATAATAATATCTCTACCCCTCATTCTAATCACAGGGATTAGCCCAGAAGTCGGAGACTTGTGCGGGAGAGGGAGCGGCATATTATTATTAAGCAGGCCGCATTTGCGCCCAGGAACGACTTACGTTGGTAGGCCCTAACCACTATTCAGTGCAGGAATGAGGGAAACTTGGAAAACCTAATTAATTAGGGGGGTAGTCAAATATCAACCGGTATCAATCTCTCACATTGACCCAAGCTAACATTATTCCACCCTATCATACCCGCAGAGAGGGTGCCAATCCTCTCCACGAATATAGCTTATATACGGTCTACCGGCAGCTGGGCTCGAACCAGCTCCGATCTAGTCACCTCGATTCAAGTACTGACGCCTTAAACCGCGCGACCACTGACCGACAATAATCAAGATACATACTTAAAAACTTGGTATTATCACTACATTCAATAACAAAATTGATAAATAACAAAAAAATTATTGGTCCAGCATCGATCCCTGAGGCACCCCAATATCCATTTTATGGCAATGCGAAGTAGTATTGAGAACTTTAGCATGCATAGTTCTGTCAGATAGAAAATGAACTAACCAATTCAAAAATACTCCTCTAAATTCAATACTAAATAACTTATTTTTGAACACAGGAGACACGAAAACTGTCGAGTGCTCGTGACAAATAAAAAAAAAGACCAGCTACACGCTTACCACTGTCAAACAAACTGTAGATACTCTTAGTGAAACTGCAAATTAACTGAATAGATTTACATCCACTAAAACCGTGTTAACAATTTGTCATAATTTTGTATTTACCAAGAAAATAAAACATTCTGTTAAAGTGAGATAGGTCTATAGTTTGCTATAGAGTTGACATTGTTTGAATTAACTTGACAGACAAGCAATCAATACCAGCATTATTTTTGTTATTTATAATGTTCATAACCTCATCTGTATCTACGGTATAAAAAAATGTATTATTAGTGGGTTACAGATTGTTAGAAATAAAATTGAGAAAATAATGAAACCATGACTGTGCCTGTTATATTAAAATCGATGAATATATTATATTAAAAAAATGTATTTTAGGTTAAGTAAACAAACTGACAACAAAATATTTCTCTTTTCAAGAGCTCTCTAGGGTTCTCCAGTTTGACGCCTTGAAAAGAAAACAATGAATGTTACAAATTCGATTAAAAGTGTTCTTTCTTGTGGAATAATTTTTTATATATGGCCAAATGCTCCAGGAAGTTAATTCTTATTAGTTGCAGTCTTCGGTCAGGAAATTTTATTTTTTCTATGACAAGTATAAAAAAATCAATCTTTTAGGTCACGAAATAGATGGTCTCATCACCCAATATGATAACGTCGACGGGATGATATGGCAGCAAGATGGAACTCCACCATATTATGTAAGATAAGTTACGGAATATTTGAATAATAGTTATAAAGAATGGTTAGAAAACTATGGCACCATACGACGGCTGACGAATAGTCCAGACTTGACACCACCTGATATATTTTTATTTGGCTATTTAAAGAATAGTGTTTATAAATATAGACCAATCACTATTTTAGAAATTCAATATATAATATAGAGAAGAAGAAGAAGAAGCTATAGATTACATAAACCAACACCGAAAAATGTTTTATAATTGTTTAAATAATTTAGAAAAACGATACAGATTTTGCATAGAAAAGCAAGGCAATTTTTATAAACTATTCTTTAAATTGTTCCATAAATTGGATTCGAATATAGTTTTGTTTTCTTTATAACAAAAAAAATATGATTTTAGCTATGGAACTCGCATTTAATCATCAATATATCTCAAACAGTAAAAGAAGAACTCATTACATGTGTATATCAATGGAATCAGAAAAAGTGGAGAATGCAAAAATATGTAATAATAATAATAATAATAATAATATCTCTACCCCTCATTCTAATCACAGGGATTAGCCCAGAAGTCGGAGACTTGTGCGGGAGAGGGGGCGGCATATTATTATTAAGCAGGCCGCATTTGCGCCCAGGAACGACTTATGTTGATAGGCCCTAACCACTATTCAGTGCAGGAATGAGGGAAACCCTCATTAATTAGGGGGGTAGTCAAATATCAACCGGTATCAATCTCTCACATTGACCCAAGCCAACATTCTTCCATCCTACCATACCCGCAGAGAGGGTGCCAATCCTCTCCACGAATATAGCTTATGTACGGTCTACCGGCAGCTGGGCGCGAACCAACACCGATCTAGTCACCTCGATTCAAGTACTGACGCCTTAAACCGCGCGACCACTGACTGGCTGATAATATATAGGGAGTTTCATAAGAAAAAAAACCAAATTAATATTATTATCTCAATAGGGCGATCCTCTATTGTTTTGATAAAAAAATTTAAATCCTTGTGAAAAATTAGTCAATGAATGCAGGTTTCAATTTTCCGATATCTCCTAAAATAGAAAGTTACAGTCGAATATAACGTTTACGTGTGATCACCCTGTATATACTACAATATCCTACCATTAATATAATGTCTAACAACATCTCAACTCCTTCCTCTTACACCTTAGAAATAAAATACAGGGTGTTGATTAAGTATGTGCACAAACTTTAAGGCGTTAATCTATGATTGATTTTAAGATAAAAAGTTCATATAAACATGGGTCCGCAACGGCTTTGTTTTACATATACAGGGTGTTTAAAATTGAAAAAAAAAAAAATGTTCGGATCTATTTTCTGCGTAGTGCGAGCTACTTAGTTGAAACTTGGTACACCCTAATACGACAACTTGCTAACTGTCATGTTTTTCATTTATTTTCATGACCTACCTCGCAATAATTTTGCATTGAGTTCTGACCAATTATAACTCTAACTTAAATTGCGCGCATAATAATGAAATTAAGACATTTTCTCGAAAACGGTTCATCGTATCATAAATTACCAAGAGACATTTTTTGTGTAATTTTAATTGGTACAATCGAATTTTTAAAAAATTGTTGAAATACCATTTTTTTCTTAAAACACTCTGTGAAGGTTAGCCATATCTGCGTTCATGGCTAAATTAAAAATAATTTAATACCCGCAAAACGTAGTTTTTAAATACCTATTAGGGTGTGCCAAGTTTAAAATAATTAGCTCTTACTACTCAGAAAATAGATCAAAAAATTTCATTTTTTTTCGAACTTTAACACCCTGTATCTGTAAAACAAAGCCGTTGCGGACCCATGTTTATATGAATTTTTTGTCTTAAAATCAATCATAGATTAACCCCTTAAAGTTTGTGCACATACTTAATTAACACCCTGTATATTTGAAAATAATAGAAAATATATTATAAAAATAATTTATCGCTAAATCCAAATGAGAAGGAACGTCTACCTTGAAATAAGTAGATAAGTAATAAACATATTTGGAATTTTAATTATTGTTTGTTAAAACCCTTGAATATTCTTCTTGACCCTTGAATCGAATAGTAGACCACATCTTGAACGTGGTCTGCTATTCGATCCAAAAATACTTAAATAATATATCTACATATATTTCAATCTTAAATAGCTGAAAGATACAATCTAAACATTATCTATGTTATATTCTCGAAAAATATACATATTATAAACGTAAAGTAAAACGAAAAAAACGTACTGTTTTCAGTCCTGGGCAAAAAATTGATAATCGATTTTATTTTTTTCGCAGAAAAAATCTAATCGCAATATCGAATCGAAATGTCGACATTTCAATTCGACCTGAAAATCGTTATATCGATTAAAATTCATTTATCTAAAAAATTTGAATTGAATCTGAACATTTATGAGTAGGTTTATACTGCTCGTTTCTTTTATTTACTATACTGGTATATCGCCGTCAAATTGTTATCTGTGACATTTCGATTTATTTTTTCACTTTTGCTAAAGTAGCGTCTATTGCACTAGCTATTTTTTGCACTAGCTTTCTACAAGTCTTTCTGTGTCGTCAGCATAGACATTTAAAACTTGGGAAATTTAGAGCTGAGGACAAATAATGAAGAATAGTTTTAGTTATACTTGAGTTTAGTGGAATTAATCAAGTTTTGTACTAGCCGTCTATCGCTGTCAGATTACTTACAGAATGGCGTTCTGCTGTTGTAGATGATTTCCATATAATTTTGTGTCATCAGCATAAAAACTATGAAGGATAGTTATGAGGTCATCAAAATATAACAAGAATAAAAGTGGTCCAAGAACAGAACCTTGTAGAACCCCGGACCGTACTTGAAAACAGATGAATGATCTGACCTAACACGATCAGAAAATATTCTGTTGCAAAATAGCTGCAAATCTATGAGTTCACCTGACCTCGAATTGATAAATGGTCAATTTTAAACGAAATATATATCTGAGAGAAACTCGATCAAAAGCAAGGAACCAATGATTTAAACAGGACAGTATATTAGTGGTAGTAGATCTGCCTGAGATAAAACTATGTTGAGATATTGGTTAAAGATTATGTTTGAATAAGTGCATTATTTGGGATACTATGATTCTTTCTAAGACCTTAAGACAAATAGACATTAAACTTGCTTTCGGTAATTATCAGGATCTGTTTTATCGGGTTTTTGTATGTAGTAATTGAAGTAGCTATCAACCAATCAAATGGGAGAGATGACATGGCAGAGAAAAATTTAAATATATTATATAAAGGTTCTACTAAAAATAAAACACAACTTGAGTACTAATGCATCGGGTCCCGGTGCCAAATCCACATGGAGATTATTGAAATGTTGTAGCACATTATTCTAATCAAAACATATACTCCAAAGAGTGGTCCTACGTAAGAGTTGAAAATTCAGGAATAAGACCCAGAGGTTCATCATTTTTAGTTTATTTATATTACTGCAGTCTGTTTATAGACGTCTTCTACACCTAGAACTTAAGTAATATTTCTGTCTAAATTTACAATCGGATGCCAATCTAAAAATATAACATTGTCAACTACAACGACGATTATATTATATTTGTATATATAATTCGCTAATTAAAATGGCACTTATTATATCTTAGCATCGGAATACTGACGCACTTCTGATGACGTATATTACATTGATATAAACTAGATTGAGGACCTGAACTGTAGTGATGTAGGATTCAAAAACACGATAGTATGATACTTAGCAGTATACATGACATACAATATTTTGATCTAATTTCCCCGTGTTCTATTCGCGTATAAGGATCGTTCATAAATATAAACACAGATGTAGTTGGCGACTCATGTTACTGTCATTTGTTTTGATCATATCTAACTGAATCGTCTACAAGAGAGTTTTCTCTAACGTCAGTAAACTTCGAGTGGTTTTCATTAACAACAAGTGGATTGTATAAGTTTGTGCGTCAGAGAGGTTTGCCTTACCGAGAGAACATTTATTTCAGTTCATGAGAAGCAATGACTTTTCGAAAGACTAGCGAATATAATAATGCGCTATATTGGGTGTCGGAAATATGAGTGCCTATAGTTCTCTATATGATAAATTGTAATAAACAATACATAATGTACTTAAGAGTTTTTTATTTCTGAACCAATCTTAACAGAAGTATGACAGCAAACGGTTTCGAAATGGTTTAGAATATGTGGCAACTTGGCACACCTATCATAACGTTATGAGTCAATGTACCTGACATAAACTGATCAGATTCGCTAATCAATTTACTAGTCTCGTATTACATAAATCTTTAATCGTATGTTCAATATGGAGAGTTCAAATCTAATGAAATTTTATAACTGTCAGGAGTACCTCACGGCTTTGTTCTGGTTGCCATATTTTTTGTCTTATTTGTCAATGACATTATGGCTAGTGGACAGAGACATAACTACGTGGTGGTGTATCGGGAACTTGATATTTCACATAATAATTAAGATTGAACTTCATTTAAAGTATCATATTATCTAAAATGTCCAATTTTATCTTAACGAAAACTATGTGACGCCTCTACAAATTATAACAATCCTCGCGCTAATACCTTCAACGCTGTTAGTATTATAATACAAAACAAAGGAGTCCCTGAAACAGTAAGAACACCGGAACTTGAAGAAGGAATTTTACATGAAATTGAGGAGATTCCCGAAACTAGCACGAGGAAAATCGCGGCAACATTTAATGTTGTTGTTAATGTTGTCACACGCACTTGTTTGGAAAATTCTTATTGAAAATTTATTATATCCATATCACATTCAAAGAGTCCAGGCATTACTCCCTAGAGATTTCCCGTTGCGCATTAATTTCTGTGAGTGGTTTCTTCAAAAGGTGCTGGAAAATCCGTTATTTGACAAGTACATTCTTTTTACCGATGAAGCTAGTTTCTCTCGAAACTCAATACGAAATTTCCATAATAACCATTTGTGAGCGGACGAGAACTCTTTTGCAATTGTTGAATCAAATCAAGAACAGTTTTCATTAAATATTTGGGCTGGTATTATTGACGATTATTTGATAGGCTCATTTTTTCTCCCAAGAAGATTAGATGGACAATCGTATTTACACTTTCTTGAAGAAGATCTGCCGCCAATGCTTGAAGACCTTCCTCTTTTATTAAGAAACCAGATGTGGCTAATGCACGATGGTGCGCCTCCACATTTTAGCTTACGGGTGCGTGAATTTTTAAATCACAACTATCGCGATCGGCGGATAGGCCGCGGTGGAACGCAATCATGGCCGCCCAGATCTCCCGACCTTAATAGTTTAGACTACTTTTTCAGGGGTCATCTGAAAAGCTTAGTGTACGCAGTGCGATTCAAACCGAAGAAGAGTTACGAAATCGTATAACAGTATGCTGCCAAACCATAAGAGACACCCCAGGTATTTTTGAAAATGTACGTCAGTCTATGCGAAGAAGAGTAGATGCTTGCATACGTGTGGGTGGACACTTTCAACAACTACTGTAAATATATAATTTGGGTTCTTTATTTTGTTTGTATTTTCTTGTCTTGTCGTTTCGTTTTAGGTTTAAGATTTTAAATTTATCGTTTTACTAAATAAATCGTGATTTTTAAAATAAAATTTAAAGAAATCAGAGGCGTACCGTTTTTTTCTATCCAAACGTTTAATATTATGCCTACGTGGAGGTCACCGGCTAAAGCAGAAAATTAATTTTTGTCCTAAAAAAAATGTTTCCACGCATGGTGGGTGTCTACAAAATGGCAACAAAATATCAAAAGCAGTCTCAATGAACTTGGGGAAAAACATTTTTGGTTTTAATTTTTTTACGTGAAAATAATACGTCGTACGAGAGTAAGTCTAGGGACCGAATTTGCTGTAAAATAAATGGAGATTTTAAAAATAATTTTAGTTTTTAGAAAAAGCAGTGGCATACCATTTTTTCTTCAAAAATGTTTAGTTCAAACCTCGTACGGACGTCATTGGCAAAGATTTTAAAACAGTTTTTACATCAAACAATGCTGCTTAATGATTAATAGGTGTGTACAAAATTTCATAAAAATATCTGGAGTGATAAGAAAACTAAAATAAAAAAGTAAATTTTTTCTTAAAACTGTAACACCCTGTAGCTCAAAAATTAAGAGGTTTAGGACATATGTTGATATTAAGTTTTCTTCTTAAAATTACCGAAGGATTCACACCCTTAAGTATTGACATTCAATTAATAAACACCCTGTATATATTAAATAAATCTAGAAAACAAATTTATGACATTATAACTCCTAAGCAGAGATATAATACATTGCTTTAACTTCTGTCATTAGAGTTTCATCTATTGCGTAATATTTACTTTAATAGACTAACTTTTTATTGTTACATATGCATACTGAAAAATATATAAGTTAGCATCTCTTCTCTACGCGGAAGTAAAAGTGCAAAGATGTTTTATCTAATGTTGTGTATTTTCGTGTCCTTTTATTATAGCTATAACTATTATATTTTTAATAATATTTAAAAGCAACTTTTATATCCTTTTTTAGTTTTTTCATGAACAGTGCATGCATGTGAATTTATACGAAGTATTGTGTGTAAGAATTTAGTTACAAATTTGCCTGATTTGATTTTACTGAAGACTATAATTTTTAGTAAATAAATTCTATCCTATTCTATTCTATCTTTTATTGTAGGCATTAACAATTATTTTACTTATAAATTTGTGATTTTTTTCTGATATAGTTATGTCTGTTTTATTTTATTGGCGGTTATTATATTTTAGTTAGGTGCATTGTGTCCGTAACTTTCCATGACTGGTTAAGTCCTAGAAATATATTTAAAATAAATTTAGTTAAATATACAGTGTTAACTATGACTAAGAATACACATTTGAAAAGAGAATAGAGGAAAATAAGAATTAACGCAATTGTCTTTCCAAATTATTTATAAAGCAGAAATATCTTTTTGTCCAAAATATAATAAACCCATATTTATCGACGCCCATGGCCGCTCACCAGACACGTTTTTAAATTTCGTTATATGTCATATCTATGTCTTGCCAATTGGAGTAATGACATTTTTTTTTATTTTCCGCGCTGTCACAAATGTCAAACCCATATCGGCAGAAACTTATTTATTATTTTTCGAGACAAATTTTCCTTTCACACTACCCCGGGCACCCTGTAGAAATAATTTTCTAAATAATTTGTCAATATTATCAAATAATTCCATCTTCAAATTTAACACTTCGTCACTCAGAGATTACCTATCATTCCCAACACTTTATACTTTCTCCAACACAAGAATTCAGCTGAGGTTAGCAAATGTTCTTAAATTCTGCGTCGAAAAGTTTAGATCGAGATAGTCTTACAGAAAATTGTTTACATGTCTAAATTTAATTTAATTTGGAAAAACAACCCAGTTATTGTTAATTTATAAATAAACATGAAATGATAAAAATATACCTGATATCGGAGAATACGCACTATTAGTACGTATATTGATTGTTTATCAAAAAAATCATAAGAGTCTTCAATGTTCAAGTAAGTAGGTGATATAAAGTATCAAGTTCTTACTTGGAAAATAGTTATTTTCAAAAATGAGTAGATACAGCATAAAACAGTATATTGTAGTGTGGAAAAACATATTATTCACACACAGTGGGACAGCAAGTCCCACGAGTGTCAAAAATGTCGTGTTTTAACTATACCGTTGCATTTAGGTTAGATCCTCTTGTAACAAAAAAAATATGGTACCTCTGCGATTTGAACTAGGGACTTTAGTTTGTCAAACCAAAAAAATACCACTATTTACACCAAAATTTAGAGCGCACGTTTTGTGTATAATTAGCTATTTATGATATACTTGTTAAAAGTAAGATTTTATTTTGTGAGTGAAGATGATTAAAAATCGAGCGTAGCGAGTTTTTTAACTTCACGAACAAAATAAAATCACTTTTAACACGTATATCATACACTATTTTTTCTACAAAACAATCGGAAGAACTTTAAACTCAATAAAAATAAGAAATCAAAAAATACCACACAGATCGCAATGTTTATGAACCAAAATTTTCGTAGCAACCAGTGCTGTTGTTAGTTACGGAAAAAACGCAAAAATACTGACAGCATTTTCTAGTAATATTATAAGTATAATGAATAATCTCGATAATGAGCGTAACGAATCCATCCCTGCTGAAATCGAAGAAGCCGCCAGTCGAGTAACAATGGAATTATTGCCGACTAAATCAAAGGAACAGTACGAAATCACTTATAGACGCTTTGCGGAATGATGCAACATTAAAAAGGTCCCTGGGAAATGTAACGAAAGTGTTTTACTGGCATATTTTGAGGAAAAAGCCAAGATATGGAAATCGTCAACGCTGTGGTCAAATTATTCCATGATCAAAACTATGTTAAAAATAAAGCAAGATCAAGATATAAGCAAACATTATAAACTTATTGCTTTTTTAAAACGGAAGGGTGAAGGATATCAAGCAAAAAAGTCAAAAGTTTTGACGAAGACGCATATCGACAAATTTCTCACAGAAGCAGAAGACGAAAAGTATCTGATTATGGAAGTCGCAGCAATAGTGTCCTCGGGGCGTGTCGCCGGGAGGAATTGTGTCAGATGACCATCGACAATATCGAATATTTGGGCACTTCGGTT
Source organism: Monochamus alternatus (assembly GCA_037114965.1). NCBI lineage: Eukaryota > Metazoa > Arthropoda > Insecta > Coleoptera > Cerambycidae > Monochamus > Monochamus alternatus. The sequence continues at coordinate 24,001,130 of CM073431.1, forward strand.
GTTGTGACCATACCAGATACTAAAACGAATATGCCTCGGACTTTCAGTGTTGTTGGTGAATTCTATTTAAACTTTTTTAGAAAGTATATGGTACTCCGGCCACCCAACGCTGACGATAGACGACTTTTTCTTAAATATATGAAGAATAAATGTGTGAAAAATCCAGTCGGAATTAACATGTTTGGTAAAATGCCTGCCGACGTTGCAGAGTTCTTGAATCTACCAAATCCTCAACTCTACACCGGACACTGTTTTCGTCGTTCACCGGCGACATTGTTAGCAGATTCTGGTGCAAATCTTACTACCATCAAGAGACATGGAGGATGGAAATCTTCGACGGTAGCTGAAGGCTACATTGAAAATTCACTGGAACAGAAGAAGGAAATTGCATGCCAAATACTTCCTACTGCTGCAACTACTAGCAAGACCACCAGTACTACCAGTAGTATTTCTACAGAAAATAGATGTCACACATCTTGACAGTAAAACCAGCTTAAGTATGATGACTCCGCAGGGAATTATAATTTCAAATTGTTCTAATTTTACTATAAATGTTAATAGTAATAACTAGTTAAAATGTTGGTTTGTACTTACTTAAAATAAAAAGTTGTTCATGTGTTTGTTAAAACGTTTTATTAATTTTCAAAACAAAATTTAAATAAACTATTGTTAAAAGTAGCTTACTTTTAACAATAGTGTTAAAAGTAGCTTACTTTTAGCACGCGTGTCAAAAAATGACATTTTTAATATCAAAAATGACAATTAAAAAGCCCACTTTTAACAGTTTTGTAGAAAAAACTCTTTTTTCGCATTTTGACTGGTAATATGCTACACACAACGTCAACAGCCTTGGACCCCCCCCCTTATTCTTGTTAAAGAAATCTTTTTGTCAGAAAAACAAATACATTTATACAAGTCTATTGTTTTCTGAATCTTTTTTTGTAACAAGAATATGTTCGATAAACTGAGTACTTAGAAAATTAAAAACCAGCAAATGTGTGACATATTTGACAAAATTTATTAAATCAAAAAGAAATAACAAAGAAAGTTCTCTACTTGACTAATAGTCGGTATGACCTCCACCACGTTCCAATAGTATATTGACACGTCTGTGCATTGAGATAATCAAGCGATCTCTTGTGGAATATTGTTTCATGACTAACTCATTTGCAGTCTGAGGTGGAGTAATATGATTATGAAAGACTCTAGCAATGAAATCCCACATGTTTTCAATAGGATTAATGTCTGGAGAGTTGGCTGGCCAATCTAATATAACGATATGTCCTGCTTCATATGGAGCAACTTCACGGAGAAAATGAAGTCGCTGTTGACGACCTGGTTCTCTCCAGACTCTTTGTCGATTGTCATCAGTAACCAGCCCAATTCTGGTTTCGTCTGTAAATTAGACCCACGGCCATTGGCGTAAAAGCCAACCCCTATGCCCTCGCTCCCACTGGAGACGGGCAGCACAATGCCTTGGAAGTAGAGTAGGGACCCGTAATGGTCTTTTAGCTGGTAAATTTGCGTTGTGGAGTCGCCTTCGAATAGTATATCGAGGACTTTCCAGCCAATACGTCGAACACCGGCAATAAAATATTTCCAGGCATTTTTGGAGTTTTTAGTAGTGTGGACAATAATATTATTAATTTTATAAAAAAGGAAGGGGAGAGGTCAATTGTATTAAATAATTATTCACATTTTGTGTTTACCTAATGTCATTGACAAATTAATATTAATTACCAGTTGGATTTAAATTATTACCTGGAACATTGCATAGCAACAAACTTTTTCTGCCTAGGCAATAAAAATACACCTTCTACGCTTGTAAAATGTCATTAAAAAGCCGCTTTTAATGTCATTTGGAGAAAAAAAGACTTGTCAGAAATTTGATTATGTAAATATTGGAGGCATTGTTATTTACAGTGTGTCCACGTATGGAATTGACAGGAGGAGAAAATCTTTTGTTTTTAACTTTATCGAAAAATGTCACTCTTTATAAAAAGTTCTGCTTCTCGAAAAAATGAGACTGCTCTAGAAATATCTTAGATCAGATATACAGGGTGCTCATAAATTAGAAAAACACAAAAATACTGAAGAGAGAAGTACCTTTTTTATTATTTAACACAACATTTTTAATAAACAAATTTATTTATAACCTCAAATAGGGTCCAAATACAAATTTTAAAATCAAAATTTTGATTTCGACTTTTACTTTACCTCCCACCTCAACACAGTTTCCCGCTAACTTAATAAACAGACGTACACAGATTATTGCGAGAAGGAATAAATGAGCCGCAAACTATTCGTACAGTGGAGAAAATATATATTACGTTAGCGAGAAAATGTATTGGTGGTTATGTAAAGTAAAAGTCAAAATTGAAATTTTTGAATTTAAAATTTGTACTAGGACTGTATTCGAGGTTATAAACAGATTCGTTTTATAAAAATGTGTGAAATACTAAATAATGATACTTCTCGCTTCAGTATTTTCCTGCTTTTTAATTTATGAGCACCCTGCATATCTGATCTGAGACGTTTCTCATTTTTTCGAAAAGCAGAACCTTTTATAAATAGTGAGATTTTTCAATAAAGTCAAAAACAAAAGACTTTCTCCTCCTGTCAACTCCATCCGTAGACGCACTGTATATTAAAAGTACAATTATTCAAATTTGAGATGTTAACAACGTGAAATTTATTCAATTCAACTTGTTCTTCCAGAAAACTATTATGATTCTCTATCTGCATTCCTGAATGATACTGACGATGCTTTCCTCGATATAACCTTTGGCCACATTATAGTTGACTGCCATTATCCATGTCTTTTAAGTGTTTGAATATCCGCTCCACCGTCAGCGAGGAAGATGCCAGATGTCTTTCTCAAGCAATAGGCACTGTAACTAGATGCATCTGGTTTTAAATATTCTGCAATTCTGGAAAATTTTAGCAAAACTATTGATGCCAACTGGTTGTATTGTGCACTTTCAATGATTATAGTAACTGAAAAATATATTGTGTTTTACTTGTTTGGGTCTCAATCGTAAATACTTATGATAAATTTCATGTCCGTTGCACACATAGACCTTATAAATCAAAGGTCTATGGTTGCACACTGATCCTACGGTAAATACACATTTGTTTTTGGTATCATGCAAAGTTATAATCAAAATTTTCTCCGTGTCTTCTATATCTTTTATAGTTAAACTGTACAATTCTTTACGCCGACATGATCAACATACTAAGGTTTTCCATAGTCAAAACTTTTGATTTCTTAGCTTCGTATGTGTCATTTTGACGTTTTATAAACGCAATAGCAATTTATATTCTGACATCCATATTTGCGTTTAGTTGTATACCAAATACGAAATAGGTAGAGCATAAAGTCGATGCCTTAAGAGATTGTGCCCAAAATAACGAAATACATTGTGTGAAAAACATATGTATAAAAAATAGTTTATATTCCAAAAAATACGGTAGCATTACATTGCCATCAGTTCTTTGTGCGTTTTTTGTTAGCCTCATCTTAATGTTTCATATACGTTCTCAAAGCTCAAAGATGCTTCTCAAGTGGCATTTAAAATGTCTTCAGAACAATTTTTTAAATTGTTTTCAGCAATAAGACTCATTTAATTAATATATAACTTATTGAATTAATTAAACTTACAGAAATGAGTTAGCTGTTTAATATTTGTATCCAGTTTTTACCAGTTTTTGATTGCTGATGAAGTTTTCTCCTGTTCCTTTTTACATTCTGCTTTCACTCTGCATGAAGCCAAAATAATTTAAATAATTGTCTGGATAAGTTAATATGAAATATTTAACGTACCTGCCAGTACTTTTGGAGATTTATTTTCGGTCCATACATAAAATAATTTATATATGTACTTTAAAATTTTGCCAAAGTACCTATATTAACTTGCGTTGAGTATACTTTGCATCCCAACAAAATTTTCGTACATTTAATGAAATTTAGCAATTCTTCATATTGTCATTGGGTCGTGCATCCTAATTTTATTGCCCTTTTTGCCCACTTTTAAGTATCTATGTTTTAAATTTTAATTGCGGTAGTTGACAATTTTTGACATATGGGTGATAACAGATGACGTATGGAAAAAAATTAACTGCCATGACAGGGTTATCTGGCCATAATAACAGGCAGGAAATGGCAAAATGGATATTTTATTTGCTTTATGTTGCAGTTCTGCAAATATGATCGCTGCATTGCAATATGAAATTAACTAACTTGCTGTAATTTTAAATGTCATTAAAGATTGTAACCAATCACAGTAAACCATCTTCACTCTACAGTACAACCAACGTAAATTAGCATAAAAAGCAAGTTTTAGCAATTCTGAACCTTTTAGGGTGGCCATGAATTAGCAGTCATGGGCAATTTGCCGCTGGCACCGTCTGTATTTTTTAGGTTTGTCCTTTTATATCCATGACTATTTAATTATAATTACCTACTAACACAAAATGCGAAAAAGATAGTATAAATAAATCTTGTAAGAAAAACAGCTTTATCCTATATTCGTTTAATAAAACTTTGCTTTTCTAAACTTGTTGTTTAGTATACTATGTTGTGGTAATTATTAGTATGTTTTTGTTAATTTTTAAGCAACCGTAGGAAAACATGGATTTTTTTCCTTTTACAATTCTTTTTTCAAGCTAATATCAGTATAGGCCATGAATCCTGACGTTGTGAAATCTGACAGTAACTCCCATGTGAACAGCATCAAATCAGCTTTAGATGTAATAAAAAACCAGCCCATTAGTTGGAAAATATTAGGTAGTGCCGCTGGAGGGTGTATTTTAGGTATACTTATAAGAAAAGCAGGAAAGCTAGTGGCATTTATTGCAGGAAGCGGAATCATCATGCTGCAAATTACGAAAGAGAAAGGATTCGTTGAAATTAACTATTCAAAGATGTCGAAGAGTATTGAAAACGTTTCAGGGGGTGTAGAAAGTAGCATCAGACGCTGCTCTACAATAATAGCAGAGGTGATGAAATACGACAACGTCTTACTTTCTGGATTTGTCGGTGGATTTTTAATTGGTTTATCGACAGGATAATGATAAGATATATTCTGTATTATTATGAGAAAGTATTATTAAATATAATACATGTGTATGTACATATATTTTTTATTTCTTTGTTTCATAAAAGCAAACAAATTTGTCCTTAAAATGATGCAGATACATATCCTTAGAAAAAGAATAAACATGTTTACATGTAGGTAAGTAAATTGTTCAAATATTAGGTACAGTACATTTCATCGATATAAGAGAATACAAAACATTTCAAAAGACACCGCAACTAAATCGTGGGATAGAGTGGTGCAATATAATTTAAAACAAGGGACATAAAAAATCATTAGAATATGTGATTATATATGCATTATATTATCAGAATTCTATAGGTAATGTCTATATTAGTCATCTAACTCGACATTATTCAAGACGGGGGTGGTTATTAAGGAAACTATATCTCGTCGTCAAATCAGTATTATTTTACCCCGATCAAACCCACTGCTCGAATATAAGAACTTGTATCGGAACGGCGGCTACAAGCTGTTATTTGACTGCAACGTTGTAACATCTCACAAAACAAGGTAACCGCTTTCTGTACATCACGGAAATGGGTCTTTGTCTTTATAAAATTTAGTCTTCTAACAACAGGTATCAAATATGTACATATGACATTTCGAGTTATTAGCAAATTTGCAATAAGGTTTTTAAAAAGTAATTTAATTTTATGAATCGTAGACACCAAACTTGGCCACTACGCAGTCTCTCGACTACCAACTAGTCGACATACGTCGTTGTTGAACATCGTAATGAAGACAAAGAGGACAGTAGTTAACAATGATATTATTATCTTTTTATTTTATTTTCGTTTTAAAGAGGTGTATTTTAACTTATTAAATATTTTTTCTATCTGTTATGAAGCTACCCTTACCCTACTCAATCCTAATCCCAATCTCCTGAAGAGAACGCTTGTAGTCCTTGCTGGGAGATAATAATTTAAAATCAACATTTAATCAAAATACGCATTTGTTTTTTTTTTCAGTCACATTTACATTCATTATTATATATTTAATTTCATTTTAAATTATTACTGGCGAAATTGAGCGAATACTGGTCCTTCTACGGTAAGGCTACGACTCATTGGATGTCTTTGATGTTTTTATTGCAGTTTCTTATGCGGTTTTTTTTTCTTCCCTTATATCGATGAGATGAACTATACATCACAGATAACTGGAAAGACACAGCAATTGGCCGGGAGTTATTAAACTTTCTTTATGTTCATTTTTCCGATCGGAAAGTCAGAAAATCCTTTGGAAAATACAAATGCGTTTCACTTTTTTATACAATAATAAAAATGGTTCTACAAATAAGTTCTAAACTAAATTAAGTAAAAATTATACAATCTGGTTGATCTGTAGACATGGCAATTATATCTGGTAACAACTCAAAAATATTTATAAAATAATTGCCTCTATTGTGCTTTAAAAGATGACAGTTTGCATTATAACAATAGTTTTAAAAACACAATCTGGTTATAATACAAACCAAAGCTTTGCTAGGGTCGCATATACAGACAATTAGTGTTGTACCCTCTCATCTTTGGGGTTCGGGGATTGACACATATACACTTGATAAATAAATACTATTACAGCATAATATAACAAGGCTTAGTATGGAAAAAACCTAACTTAAAAAAATTAGATAAATAAATGTCAGCGGAAATTCTAGCAACTAGTGTCCTCTACTTTATACAAAAAAAAAGAAACTAATAACACCAGCGTGTGCGGCACAACAAAAACGTACCTGTCAAATTTTAGTTAAATTTGTTGATTTTTGATTTATTAAAATTGTCTTACACGCCCTGCATCTCAAAAATGAGTGGCTCTAGGATATACGGATATACGACTTATTTTTCTGTGTTCTATCAACCCATAGCCATGTTTTTTTGAAACGCTCTGCATAATAATATGTTGTTTTATAATTTTAAGTGTTAAGGGCGCCATTTTTATATGCAAATTTTCAACAAATCCATAGCTGTCTGTTGACTCTAAAATGTCATTTAGAATAAGAAAAAAATCATCATTTTCACCTGTTATGTTTTATCATAAAATCTCATGAATTTTACACGTCTCCTGCACATTGGGAAATTTGTATACTTATGGCACTATGTCACACCCCGCAGAATTTTTTAAAAACACTTGTAATATTGGAATTGATGTAAATTTTTAAGTATTTTTCAGGGTGTATGGTACACAGTGATAAGGTATAATTAACGATCTTTAATGTTCTCTGGCGCATTTTCCCTCCAAAAGTTAAAGGAAATTGTTTAATTTCAGTATTATATTTTAACTAATAAGAACGTATATCATAAGAACCTCCACCTACACGGTGGATTTTTTTGTGCATCATTCTTGGTAATTTAAACGCCAGCCTTACAAAGCAAGCTTATACTGTGCACGTCAACAAAATCGATATCATATTTTAAGTATAACTTAAAAAATTTCGTTTACACCAAGCTTCAACACTTGCAACACAAATGTGACCAGAAATTTTCAAAGCAGAACACTACATTATCAAAGAATCCAAAAAGCGTCAACAGATAAATCTGAAATTTTAATAATTTTTTACTTTCACCGAGGGAAGCAAAAACCTACAAAAAATTATTATTACAATGGGTGTTTGTCTTTGCCACGTAGTATTATTTAAAAACACTTTGAAGAGAAAATAATGCACGCAAAACCTGGAGTGCACTTAGTGATCTTAATGTCCTATATGTATAATAAGGTGACTAGTATGTCAGAAGACTTACAGAACCCCAATGGCTTAAAAAATTATTTTTCGTTGTTTTTGCAAAACGATTCTGAACATATTTAATAATAGAATTAGTTTCACTTTTCTAGTTAAAACAGTAACTGAAGGTAATTATTTTTTTAAATAAATTCAGAAAAAAATGTAAAGGTGTTGATGAGTTATCATCTCTAATGTTGAAATACTACAGCCCTTTTATTGATCTATAAATTACGCATATTATCAACTCTTGCATTGAAATTGGATATTTTCCTGAATTATGGAAAATTTCTATAGGCATTCCTCTTTCCAAAACTCCCATGCTCTCCACTTATTCCGATTTAAGGATTATAAGTGTTCTTCCTGTAGTTTCAAATATTTCTGTGAAAATTCTCCATAGTCAAATCTATGGTTATATTAATAGTAATAGAAATTTACCTGTTTGTCAGTGTTGATTTAGGAAGGGATTTGGAACTTCTATAACATTAGCCAAAGTTATTGATGATATTTTGCTTTTGATACCATAAATCATGAGTTAGTTTAGTTGTAAATTGGGATATAATGGTTTTGATGAACTGTCGCTTAAACTAACAGTCATATTTATTTAATCATTCCCAAAAATTTTTTTTGTATTAATAGATTTTCAACTGATATTAATATTACTTTGGGTATGCCGCAAGGATCTGTCCTTGGACCGCTATTGTTTTTGATTTATACATTAGATATTCTTAAAACTATGGTAAACTGTAGACTTCAAGCATACGCAGATTTATTTAGACTTCGAGCACAATGACTGTGTTCGTGTTATGGAAACAATTAATTGTGATTTATTTATTTTAAGTGAAGTTTCTGCCATTCACAATTTAAAATTAAATCAAAATCACATCTAATGCTTTTAGTAGCAGAAGTTGTATCAATTTTTTTAACTATAGTGTACGCTTACCATATGTGTATTCTATAAAATATTTAGGTTTTATATTAGAACCGGAATTCCGTTTTAGAGACTACGTAAAAAAACTACGAAAATCCTCTTTATCTTTAAAAACTTTATATTTCAATAGTCACATTTTTAATTTGTCGTTAAAAAAATCTCTTTGTGAATATCTTGTTTTGTCCCATTTTAATTATTGCGACTTTTTGTATAGCTTTTCTTTAGATAGCGCTTGCAAAAATCGAATTCAGTTTGTTCAGAACTTTTCAGTGCGATTCATTTACAATTTAAGAAAGTTTCTCATACATTTCGTGAATTTAAGTGGCTACAACTTTCTTATGCATGAACTCGTACGTTAAAATTCAAAAGAACATTTAAATAGTTTCTGGTCAGTAAGTAATTTTTTAATTAGAAATATGTAACACAATTTTCTAGCTACAATCTTTACAATCTTATAATTCGTACCTCCTTTCAATTTATTTCCATGTAGTGAACAGCGTAGATAAATTTTGATAAAAATTAACAAATATTGAATGATATTTATGACACTTGTTAAAAATTCCCTATACAGACAACTTTCCATTTCAAAATACGTTTACAAATCAGACTATCTGCATCATTTGTATCGTCTAATTTTATTTCATTGACATATATTCATAATCCGGATAATCCACAGTCGGGATCTAACAATAGACTGATCTAAAGCTACGTTATTGTCTGGGGTGATCACGTGAAATACTTTTGTAGTCAATCATTTATTAAAATTTGCAAAGCCTTAAAAGTTTAAGGTTAGGCTGGATCTACTGTAGATGTATATCCTCCTATCTTATCTTCAAATTACATCTATATTATTATTATTATTATTAATTTATGTGATGTTATATGTAATTAGAGTTAATCTGTTAGTTGTTTGCGGTGCTATATTGAATATACTGAGTTATTAACTAAAATTCTTAATATTTTAAGTTTTGTTTATCTTTGTCCTACTACACATTTTTTATGACAGTTTCCGAAATTCCTTAGACAATTAATTAAGCATGAATAGAAGTACGTTTACATCTGACGCTCGTATCCGGACATATATGTCAAGTATCAGACACACATCGTATGTGTAAATATATTTATCCACGACCACTATATTAAGATGGTTTAATACGTTTGTTTTCCGTGGATTAAATGGCTTTTAACATACTAGTGGATTAGAATTCATAATACCACACTTCGATTTTATAGCATTTTATTTAGGATTATTATTATTAACAATAGCATTTATCTCAAGAACGATCTTTTCATTTTGACCAAAATTATTTAAATTCAGTAGATAAGGAGTTTCTGGACTGGAGGGACCAACAACTTTGCCAGGTAGAACCTGGATTTTTTCAGCAATTGTCATCTCGCTGTATAGTAAATCTTCAATATAACTTTCCGCTACCGTAGTCGATTTCCAACCACCGTGACGCTTGACAGTGGTAAAATCACCCCCAGCAGCCGGTAATGTTGCCGAAGAACGATTCACTCCATGTTTGGTGAAACTTTCTGGATCAGGAAGCCCAAGAAATGCAGCCACTTTTGAAAACGTTTTCGAAATTGTATTGATGCCTACATGTTGTGTAGTACATTTTCCAGCCACATATTTCAAGAAAAACATCCCAACGGCATTTTTAGGTCGCAGACTGATGTATTTTCGACACATATCCACAACATTGACTGAAATAGCTCCAACCATGATCGTAATACTTCTTGAAGTATTTGTTTTCGTATCCGGAATGAATACGTATAGGTAATTGCCTTTATCTTGGACATGAGTGATATCAAAAAGGTAAATTTGTTACATCAACAAGCACCTGCGACTTCCATGATCGTTGCAACCAGTAAGGAGTTCAAAATAAAACGCTCAATGTATAAATTGAAATATTAAAATCGTGTATTTTCTACCTTAACTTGTAAATCTTGATTTTCTTCAGTCATACCTGTGTAACAGATGGCAGGTTGTTCAGTACTTAGGTTTTAGATCAAATTATTATACAGCTTCGTCAGGTGTTCCTCAGAGTTCAGTTCTTGGGCCCTTACTATTCATCCTATTTATTAATAATATTGTTAATGAACTGCATTGCCCATCTTTTCTTTACGCTGACGATATGAACTTATATTATAGAGTAGATAGCTATGCTGATTGTTTATGTCTTCAGAATGATTTAAATAATATTAAAAAATGGTGCGATAAAAATAAATTACAACTGAACATAAATAAGTGCAAAGTTGTCTCATATACCAGGAAAATGAATGCAATTGTGTTTGATTATAACATCAATGGAAACAATTTAATTCGCGCAGATAAGTTTAGAGATCTAGAGAGTAACTTTGACGCCCATCTTTCTTTTAGAGATAATATTCAGAATATTACAGCATCTGTCTCACAAATGCTAGGCTTTGTTATACGCAACTCTAAAGATTTTGGTGATTTGAGTACCCTGACATTATATAATACTTTAGTCCGACCGAAACTGGAATATGTTAGTGTTATTTGGAGTCCTTACTTCGATGTACATAGAAACAGTATCGAATCTATTCAGAGAAAATTTTTGAAATTTTTAAGCTTAAAATAGATCGATTCTACCCCCCAATTGCAACAACGCAGGAACATGCAAAGTGTAGTAATTCTATACAAATACTTGATTGGCCTAATTGACTGTCCGCAATTCCTTGAGATGATTAGTTTTAAAGCAACTACCAGATCAATCTCCTCTCCGCCTCCTGTTGGGTTTGTGTAGTAAATAAATAAATAAATCTTCCTTATCCGGTGCTATTTTAAAAAAATTCTTCAATTTAGTTTCACTCTAATATATTTACCTTCTTTGGTTTATGACTTCTTGATTCTACTTTCAAATATGAAGTAATATTTTGTCCACATCGAAGAGGCAACAAACCGTTTCTCCATATTTAAAAAATATGATAGTAGTATATCTTCTGTAATTGCTCCACTTGTACAGATTTTTTCTTTTCGCTGGTAACAGACGTAATGTTGGTTCTTGGGCTTCTTGCTGGATTTTAGTTGGAATGAAGAAAGGCTCAGCATTCTTACTCATTTTTTTATTCGATTTTGCAAATTTTTCCACTTTTGTTGACAAATAAACAAACGCCATAGAAACCATTCCAAGACATTCTAGTATCCTGCTGACAATCTTGATAAAAATAAATTTGTCAAATATGATGTTTTTCAAAACCATAATTTTTCACCTGCTCTCACACGGCTTTCACTCTCCTAATTGACCGGTTTTAGCCGTGGTTGTGGATAAAATATTGCATTACATTCGCGAAATTAACCACTCTTTAATAGTCTAGAAAAAAATGTAACTCTCGGTCGTGCCTCGAGTGTCCATTTTTTCTCGTGGATTAAAGGCCTGTTAATTCCTTATCTAATTAATAACTATAAAAGTTTACATATGTATTAAATACACTTGTCCCATATTCATTGTAGAAAGGCGCAAAGTTGAGTCATGTTACAATGAGAGTATCGCAACGAAAAGTTGTTACAAGTGCGATTATCCTGGAGGTTTTACAGAAGGAAGAGAAAAAACATTTATTATAGATTCGAGATTTTGAGACGCGATGAAAGTGTTCATACAATCACATATTATCCAAATTCAATGTCGAAGATCCAGCCCAATTTTCGAATTTTTCAGTTTGATAATCTTTTCTGTAAAATTGGTCGTATACTAAACAAGAATGAAACCAAAACAGTTTAATTTGGTATACTCCAGGGTATTGTCCAGGGCACTAAGTTTTTTCAAAAATTGTATTTCATTTTTTTTTTCTTAAATATTTTTAAGAGCGGATTCCAAGTACAGTTTCACTATGCACAAAAATGCTCTTTTTTATTCAAGAGCCAGTTGAATAGAAAACGTCGCTAAAATTGTAGTACCGCCATTGGCTAACTTGGAAATTAATGAAACAGAAAAGGTACCTGCGAAAATAATTGAAATAGAATGAATGACATGTCAAGATGTTTTATGCGCTTGTATATAATCTTTAGCAAGAATTTTCATCTTATGGAATTAAAAAAACGATTAGGGTTCGTTAACTAGTTAAAGATAATACGAATTCTAAGTGGCTCTAGAGAACCTAAAAATTAAAATTCGAGAAAACAAGAAAATACGAGTCATTTTATTTCTCAAGTCAATTATGTATTCAGTTGTTTATACCTACAGGGCACACCACTTCAAACTTCCCAGACCTACATCTGCGTTATCTGTTAAGATACCTTAGCGATCAAGGTATTATTTTGGCCTGTCAAGGCCTTCTAAGCCAACTATTTAATTTTAAAAAACAAATAATTTTGACAAAATGGCCGTCTATGAAAATTTATTTTCATAGGATAATTACAATGCAATGCATAAGAAACTATTATACCATTAAAAATGATCAAATTATGCTTAGCTCTGAAAGTGCAATGGCATGTAAACAAAATACTATCTGGACTGGCAAAATGATACCTTAGTCACTAAGGTATCTTATAAAATAACGGAGACCTGAGGAGTTTTAAGTGGCAAAACCTTAGAGTACTACTTTTCTAAATCACTCTGTACATAATATATATTTATATTTGAAAATTGTTTTGAAAGTATGAGGAAAAATAAACAAACATAAATCGCCTTTGTGATAAAATTCTATCAAATGTCAAATCAATATAAATCTTACCGAGGGATCAACCACTAGTGGAAATCGATGTACTTTTTTAATGGTAATCGTTCGGAATCATTTGGGGAATCACATGGGAATGAGAAATAATTAGTAATTACTGGGAATCAGTTGGCAGTCACTGGGAATTAAGCGTAATCACTGGTAATCGGCAGGGAGTCAACTGTTGTTTACAGCGGTTTTAGGTAGGCGGTATTTGAAGAAGCCCCAATTTGAACCTGTGTCCACTCATTAGGACAAAGCAATATGGTATTTGGTTGCTTCGTACCAGTGCATGGACCCAGGATCAAAATGACACTTCCTTTCGCTTTGCGCTGCTCCTCCTCAGTGACTGTATATTTACGTTTTGTGAGTACCTACTTAACTGTAGTTTTGGTTATATCATAGGTAAGTTCGAGGGTAGGTTTATGAATGCAATAATTATGAGCAAAGTAAAATTTAATACATTAGGACGACTAGACTACCACTATTAAAATCGGTTTCTTGTTTTATTTTAACTAAAATTCTACAATTTAAATTGTACAATGCCGTACAACTTTTTATGAATGCACTAACAGCACCCTCTTCTGTAATATTTATTAGATTTCTGGAATACCCTCAACAATAGCAGAGGAATATATTATATTATAGCTAATTTTTGTATTGTAGGTTATACATTGGATTTATTAATTTTAAAGAGCCAAATTGAAACTTGGAAGATGAATAATTTTAAATAAAAGTCAAGGTAAAAGTTTTCTTAAAGCATGCTAAATTGCCGATTAATAACTGAAATTACAGATATGACCATCAATACAAAGGAAAACCGTCTTCAGAGAACAATGTATCACGAACTATGATTCCATGTTGCATAAAAATGAATAATCAAAGTTCAGACATGCAGCATCAGGTAATTTTAAATACGAAGCTACTACACTCGGAATTTTTGCCATAGTATTCTTGCCAACTGGCTGCGAATTACATTTTCCTGCTTTGTAGTACAAAAAAAAGGCGCTTATGCTTGACGTGGGGAGGACGAAGGGACAGGTATTTTCGAAGCAATTCAAGCATATTTCCCACATCGGTAACCAGAAAGGTTCGTGGAATCTTTGTCTTAGTGTTTGGAATTTTTACAATCAAGGAAGAGCCTACATCCTCAATACCATCTACAGTTAAATTAACTAGTTCATCAGTTCGACAAGCTCCGGCAATCCCCAGAATTAATCCAACCTATAAAAAATCAAAATACTTAATAATTGAAATACCTATCAACAAAAGTAATCTTACCTTAATCATTAAGAATTCTTTGTCATCTGCACTTGGTAGAAAACGGTCGATTTCACCCTTTGTCAATATTTTAGATTTTTTCGCTTGATATCCGTCACCGGTTCTTTTTAAAAATGCGATCAGCTTGGGGAATTTGCTTATATCTATGTTGTCGTAAATTATCAAGCATGACTTAACCATAGAATATTGCGCCCATAATGTGGAAGACTTGTAATTCTTTGCATTTTCACTGAAGTATGCCAACAAAATATTCTCGCTGTATACTTGAACATTTTTCTCGGCGCACCACTTTTTGAACCGATTGTAGGCTATATCGTATAAAGATCTTGACTTCGTAGGCAGCAAATTGCTTATTGCAATATTTGCAGCCTCCACAATCTCTTCCGACTCACAATTATTCATTGTGCACTAAACAAACTTTAAACTAAACCAAACTAGCACCTTAATTTGAAAATTATTTTTGTTTGTTTATTTTGTAGTTATGACAATAACTCAACGACTACTAAATAAATGCTCAAATCCGAATACAATAATTCTGGTTCTACTTACTTCATAATGACAAAATATGTGTTTTTAAGTTAATGAGACCGTGGAAAAAATAGTATATACCATTCGGGAGAGATGCTATTTTGTCCTCGGTATATTATAGCCCTCGGGCTTCAAATTGCACCTCTGCCAAAATAACGCAATTCTCTCCCTTACAGTATAATGTACTATTTTTAGGGCAGTGGTTGACCCCTCGAATCTTACTCATTATTTTTAATTTACTACCAATGCTACTATAAAATTTTACGAAGTGAATGTCACCAGTCAACAGCAATTTCTGTCAGGCGAGCCCCAGTATGAAAATACTAAGTGTTTATATTTTATCGTATACATGTGTGTCGACATATCGCAGACACTTGAAACATATCGCTGTGACTGAAATTCTTCGCTATTTATATTAAATACAATTCCAGCCCGACGTAAATATCGCGTAGTTAATGTCAGATAAAAACATACCTTAAGAATGAAATAGATTAAATAATTACATGATTACGCATAACTATTAAAAATAATATTATACAGATACAAATTATAAACACTTTTCTCATTTAATTGGTATCCTTTTTATTTTATTAATTCATTTTTAAAAATTTTTTTTGAACTCCGTTCCGTTAAACTTAGATAATTTCCGAAATACAGGGCGTCAAAATTATTATAAGTTTCTTCTAAATATATTCATCTTAATAATAGCATGATTGCAAATTTAGTACTGTTTAGTATGAAAAATCGAGATCTGAAGCACTACGCCGACATCTAAAGCTTCATAACTTTTTTATATCTCGGTATTTATAAATAACTATAAATTTCTAGTTAAAAATTCTTGTTCCTTGGTATTTTTTTATCCAGTTGGTGTCACTTTGAGTAGTCGTTTCTGAGATAATCGAATTTTAATGTTTTATTGCATATTGAAGCTTATCATAGTAATGAGTTAACAATGACAAGAAACCGTCATTATAGAACCGTCATTTAGAAATGAAAGAGAGTAATAAAAGCTTATTACGTATGCAAATCGTAAATAAATGTGGTACTGGTGCTGTAGTACTTGTTATATTCAATATTTTTATATTATGTATTTTATCGGTATAGATGAGGTGTACTTTTAAAAAACTTTGTGTGATCGAACCGTACTAAATTGTAGCAGGTAGCTAAAATGTATTCCCCGACAATCCGTCTTTGTCTATGCTGCTTCAATTTCTCGGTCCATTTCTCTTATAGGTAAACAATATAAAAACAGCATTTCAGAACTAGAAGCTACTTTAGGCATCATAACCGGATTAAGAGGGTTTTCAGTAATTCAAATAAAATTATTCAATATTATTATCAAAATATTTATTTAAATTTAATGAATAGACTTTTATTTCACACAAAAATAAAGGCATTTTGAAAATTCAAATTATGGTGAGTAAATGTAGTGTTGTATGTACAATATGTGTACAATGTACAATAAAGAAAATAAAAAAGTAGGCATATTAAAATTCATCCTCTGAATATTCTGATGAAATATCTTCGTCTCCTAGATTGATAACGATAGGTTCCACAGTAACGCCAATTAAATTATCGAGTTCCCACATTTCCCCTCTTCTTTATGTACATCATGTATACATCTTTGCCAGTTATCTGCAGTTACTCGTTCCAAGGATTTTTTTAACAAAATTTTCACGTCACTTAATTTAAACGTCGTATTATTTCGCGCTACATCTTCTTTTACCTGCGCCCAGACTAATTCGATTGGGTTAAGTTCACAGTGATAAGGTGGTAACCGTAGTACCGTTATTTGGCGATTTGTTACCATTTCATCGATAACATATTATTTCTGATCTTTATTAAGATTGACAAGTGTCAAAAGTTCCTTTTTCACTATATTTGTTTCAAAAGAAAGGTTTTTTCCAGATAACCATTGACTTATATTGGCTTTCCTCCAAGCAGTCGTAGGCGTCCGCTCGGTCTGCCGTGAATGGTAACTGGCATTATCCATGACAATTACAGATCCCGGAGGAATAAGATCCAACATCTGTGTAGGATACTCTTCGAAAACATCTGCGTTAATGTCTTTGTGATAGTCACCTGTATTTTTAGATTCAAATAAAAGTAAACCGCCATCTACAAAACCACTGGCACTACCTATATGTGTTACTATTAATATTCGCCCTTTACCTGAAGGTGCCTTGAATCCTGTTGAAAGTCCATCCAAAAATGCTTGTCGAAAACTTTTTACATTTTTATCTTACCATACTTTTGTTACAGTATATCCCTCGTTGACCCAAGTTTCGTCTAGATAATAAATATTCCTCCCTTCGTCACGGAATTTTCTAATTGATCTTAAGTAGGATCTTCGCCAACAAATAATTTCATCTTTATCGATAAGAATTGACTTCCTGTTCTGCTTTTCCCAGCAAAAATTCAACTCTCGTAAAACGGCCCATAATTTGCTTCTACTGATTGTTGGCAAATCGTTGTCCTCTCAAAGTTCACTTAAAATTTTGTTTAGTGTTGGTATTTCTTTTTTAAAATAAAATTATGATAATTACCTGAAACAAAATATTACCACGCTGAGATTTCAAAATAAGGTTAACTAAGACTGAGATGATACACTGACTAAATATTTTATCCTTACTTCATATCAAATCCTTAACTTCATCATTTATTATATTAATAACCCAGTCCATAACTTGATGACCAGTATCATTAAAAATTGAGTTGGTTAACATACCTTCCATATAATTTGTAAGAGGTACACCTTTAGCCGTAACTACAGCTTGTGGTACATATAAGTTCGTCTACTGCTATATATCGACAGAAAGTCAGATTTATTGTTTTCAAAATCATATGAGGTGATGTTGGATTTACTTCAAACTTTTCACTGGCGTAACAAATTTCGGCAGATCCTATCAACTGAAAATATTAAAAATGTAAAGTCATTACCGATAGAAATGTGAAAATACCTTTAAAAATAGAGAGAAATATTTGCAAATAGACACATACCAAACCACCAAAAATTTGCCGCTGTAGTTTTGTTCCTAGAACGGTTTATTATGGACGGAATCGTACGTACGCAATAAAACATGTAAATTCCTTTATCTCATTAACGATTTATTTAACATACCGAGGCACGGACCTGCACAGCATGAGCCTGCAAAGCCTGCTCATGAAGGTTCCCATGCTATTTATTGATACATTGTATACTAGACCATCACATGCATGTAACGTTACCTACAACAATCGTCACTGTTTCTATGCCAGGCTGCGCTAGTCCAACATAAGTTCTGTTCCCACAAAAGTCAAGGATTGGTTTCAAACTGTTAAAAATATTCGACCAGTTAAGTTGTAAACGTGCAAGTCTTTAGTCAGATGGCACTGTTCTGCACAATTTTGTGTTTTGGTACTGTAAGAGAGACGATTCAAGAAATCAGGTTTTTTATGGCATTCAGAAATAGTGGAAAAAAATTTCGTTCACCATACAGTTTTTTTATTTTTATTGATAGGGTGGACTTAAAACTTCCTCAGTTTTCTTCCTCTTCCTTATTCTCCCTCCTCCTCTTCATACTACTTAAAAACTTAAAAATGTTTGCCACAAGAAGTTGCTGGTTCATTCTAAAAAAATCTAAGCACCAAATATCGTTTCAAAAGTAATAACTTTGATATCCCGAATTTTGAAAACTGTCAACTTTTGGACATAGATAAATCCTCATATTTTAGCCTCAGAAATTTGTACTAGTTTTTTGTACAAACCTTTTAGAGATACCCACACAGAAAATCTCAAAATCTTCAGTCAGTACCGTCACTATGGTAAAATGAACGTCACAAACTGCAAGTCGTTGGTAAATTTGAGTATGTTGGTATGTTTTAAAGTGCACTAGTACAGTCTATCTATAACAAAGTTCTTAAAATTAATAAATCTGTTTAGTAGCAGTAATTAAGATTTTAAATTAGGGACTGCTTTCGTATATTGCTTATATAAAAAGGAAGCAGCTAACACGCGACATATTTGATCAGAATTCGCGGTATGTATGGTTTCTAAATATTATCGAGGTACTCTGGCGACCTATCATCATATTCTAAAGTGCATGGATTTGGAGGTGGGGAGCATTATCAATTGATAGTACCTGCAAGATTAAATCATATTCAAGAGCGATACTCACCTGCTATTTAAAAGCTAACACCAATATCTTTTTTTAGTTGGCTACGTGTTGGTCGGTGCTAAAAGTTTTCGTTTTAGTAATATGGTTTAAATTCTCACTAGTAAGTAACCTATTTTATTATTTCAATTCAAATAAGTTCATTTATTCATTTACTTTTTTATAAATAACCGTATGTTATAGGGGTGAAATTGAACTCATAACTTCATTTAAAGAACTGCACGAAAAATATGTTTTACAAATTTTTTTTTTATTCCAATAGTGAACTATAAAATACACGCATTTCTAATAAATGACACTTTTAAGGAAAATGTTTAAAAAATAAGGTACATAGTTATATTTTTATTCAGAATTAGTTTAGTATTTAATTTGTTGTTAAAGATGCATACGTAAAGTAAATAGCTGTGTGCACATTCTATATATCAATATGCCAACACAACACACTTTATCTTCATGTGATCTATATTTTAAAATTAACAATAAAATTAATAACACCTAACCTAACACCTTGTTAGTGAAATATAGACAGTTTCCATTAAAACCGATGAACTTAAAATTAAAATGATTCTCTATAAAGTTTTTTCATAAATTCAAATTTAAAGCAAAGTGACAACATAATGCTGTCAACAAAAGCAATAATATCACAAAGGTTTTTTTTAATTAAGAACCAGAAAAATCCTGATTCTGAAAGAGCATTCATAACAACAAACCTATAGAAACAATGTAAATATTTACTAACTTGTTTTCAGCTAACACAATTTAAATCTCTGGTCATAAAACAATTAAAATTATTCATCATTGCTTGGATTTTCCATTTTAAAATTTCTAATAATTTCTTAACAAGAGCCTAAAATTATAAAATCGATTGTGTTACAAATTATCCTTAAGATAATAGGTAGATACAAACTATATGTAAATGTAATGTAAAATAATAGTTTAGTTTAATGACAGGTAATAAATTGAAAGATTTGTGGGAAGTAATAATCTGATAAACAACTTATCTTATTTTTGAGGTGAACATAAATCCAGTACACGGCCACATTGTTTTAGTGCAGATTGTGAATCTAAGTAAGAATAACAGTGTTATTGTGAAAAGTCGACTAGTGAAAGTGACAATATATGTATGTATAACATTCAAATAGTTTGTGAAAAATGTGATAAATACAAATAGTTTACAGTCGTCTAATATCCATAGATTCTCGAAAGTAAAAACAAGAAGTTTTCATATTTTTCATTCACAAATTAGAAAAAATTACGTATAAAAAAATTAAAGTGAACTTTACTCTCGATCAAACTATTTTGCATATTGTTAAAAGATCCAAATTTTATGTACCCTTTATTATTAACAAATAGTAAGTAAACATTTATTTCCTTTAATTATACCAAAACGGATTTTTTTTACAATAATAGTTTTACAGTGAGTAAAAACAAATAAATTATAAATAACAGAAAATCTAATTAAGGGTGTAAGGAAAGTGTGGTTCTTGACAATTTATTTTTACATAATTACATATACTTATATTATTATCAATTTACATACTATAGACATTTACGTATTGGCCCCAAGAACCAGTAATACATATAATATACGTACACATATATAAAAAGAGATAAACAAAAAAACAATATTTATAAATATGAAAAAATAGACTATAACTGAGCAATATACTGTTAATGTAACAATCATGAACATAGACGGCGAACACATAAATATATTTTTTTGTATTTCGGACGTGATAATTCTTTGCTGCGTTAGTATCTACTTGAGACATATTCATTTAGGGTATAAAATTCGTACTAACTCAAAAAAAATTTTAGTTTGTGGTTAAAAACTTCGTCAATATTTTTAAATAAGATGGTAATTTATTATAAATTTTTATCCCCGAATACAACGCACCTCTACGGGTTCTATTATAGTCATATTTTGGTAAAACGAGATTTTGATGCCGTGTGGAATAGCGATGATAGTCATTAGGAATGTTTATTTTAATGAATAAGAATAGGCAGTCTATATATATATATATATATATATATATATATATATATATATATATATATATATATATATATATAAATTAGTTAGAGTAAATATTCCAATTTCCTTAAAATAACTTCTGCAAGATTTTCTATGAGGTAAATCATATAAAATTCTGATTGCTTTTTTGTATCAAGAATACATCTTCAGATTCACTACATCCTCCCCAAAGTTCTATCCCATATTGCAACAAACTCTGAAAATATGATATGAAAATATGGTTATTTTTGTTAAATTCTAATATATCAAGAAAACACAATTGTATTTGTCATATTTTTTAAATCAAGGTCTGCATAAACATTTTTAAGTAGTTATGTATTAACAACAAGTGTATATCTTTGTCAAATTCTAATAGATAGATTCTATTTAACTTTTAAATAATGTTTATTAACACATGATGGTTAATACCGAATTCCTAAGTGGTGATAATACGGAACCGGGTTCCATATTAGTTATACCCAAAATTTCATAGAAAATATAAAAAACATGTGTGTATTCTTATATCTTTTAATGTGTATTTGCCGCAACTGATTCTTAAATGTTGCAAACAAAATAATTTCCAAAATAAAATTCACAACATGCAGTATATTGCCAAATAAATACAATTATGATTTTTTAGATCCTATATTCCAACACATTTTTTTAGGTATGTAATTTTGACGTAATGTTAAGAACTGGAATTTAAAATTTAAACCTCTGAAATTATAATACATCAAACAGTATATATGTTAAATATTTTCAAAGCGGTTGTTAAATAAAACTAATCATCATTGCTCCTCAACATATTGACGAGAAATAAAATGTAGCAATGAAATAACTAAATGACAAAAATATCAATATTTATACTAACGTGTTTGTATTTATCTTAACTATATCTGAATTATCTGGTGTTGATAGAAATCCAGGATTTATGTACCACTCTATTAAAACAATTTATTCTCTTTCTAATCTAAGAACGTGCACGTTATTGCGAAACAGACGATAAGGCGGATATTTTATTGAAGTATACCGATATTCAAACTGATTTACAGATCATAATCGAACAATCACTTAAAAACAATTCTGGCAATTGCACTGCTTTCCTTGAAATATGTTTAACATATCGTTCAAATCGTGATTTGATAGAGACACTTAAGAAAACAGTCACACGTAAGAATATATTTCTTATAAAAGTATCAACTTGATAAAAAGTATTAATTTCTTTATGAGATAACAATTACGAGTAGGCAACTACACGCCTTTCGTTATAAATTTTGCATAAACGTACTTTTTGTTTCTATTTTCTGTAATTTCGTCGTGTCAGCACGCAATACTGGACGCATATCTTGTATTTTCAGCAGTTTTGAGCTGCTTATTTTCTCGAAAAATGTTAGGAATTGTAGAGATGTTACCAACTGTCTCCAATTTAGATACTTGAGTTGTGATAAAATTAATCTAGGGAAGGAAATGGTATATTATTATATTAGTAAAAACTGTCACATTGTTATAAGCGTAGCGTAGCCGAGCGGATACAATATTGCTAGACAAAAAAAAACCTTAATCCGAATAAAGCATGCTATTTTGTCTCCAACTGATATCCCTCATTTAATTATTAATTTGTTCTTTGAAATTATTCAAACCAAATTTGGATAATAAAGTTAGTAGAACCCAGCTAACAATTTCCTGTTCTATAAAAATCGTAAGAACGTTTCCAGAGCAAATTTTATAGAGCAATGTTTGTTCTAAGAACATTTTCAAAACGTTCTTACAACCCTTATACCATAAAAATGGGCACAGTTCTATAGAACTTTTTAGTTCTTTAAGTTATACTTATAGAATTGTTGAATAAACGTTCTCACAGGTCCTAAAGAATTTTTATAACACAGTTACAAAGCAATCTCATAAAAATTCTATACCACTTCGTTATACAATTTTTGTGTTGCATGGTGTTCTACTTAGAGAACTTTAAAATCGTTTAATTGTATCTTTTAAAAATAAAATGTTTCTGCATCGCACACATTAGAAATAATATGGATAAGTCATTAAGAACCAAGATAGAAGATGACCTAATCAGCCTGCATAAGAGTACTCGCATCATTACGAATTGCTTTGTTGGTTTATCCATCAGGAAGCAGTACATTTTAATGCGGAAAAAGTTTTATCGTGAAATGTGTAGTACATAATGGTAATTTTTTGACGCGCCTTCAGTTAACCTTATATTTCATATGATGCTGGAAATTAAAAAAAATGTTTCCTAAATTGATGAATTTAACAACCAACTGTATATAAAATAGTCAGAAAGTAAGTGTATCCATATTATTGATGTCATTTCACTTATTTATATTGTATATATTTTTGTTTTCTTTCTTTACAATATGGCGACAGAGATAAAGACTTCATCTTGTACTTCCAATGGATTCTCACTAATATGACATTTTTGTGTCGATTGCAATAATTATAGAGCAAATATGCTTCGTAAGCAACTACTATAACAGCTCTATGCCATCCACAGTGTTGTCATATTTTATTGTGGTAATATCAATTATTTCAATCTTATTTAATAAAGCTAATAAAATTCTTTGGAAGGTTTGGAATGGTTTAAATTAAATATATGTTACTAAATTTCTATAAGAAAATCAGTTTCTATTAGTAATCAAATAAATCTTATCTATCGTAATGAAATTTTTCTTCTGCAAGCAGATAATAATTTCTACAAGTCACGACTATGTTATACAAATTTCCCCATTATACTTTGATCAAAATATTTGGTACTTTTATAGGCAGGTCTCGTCAGATGGGGGTATGGGAGACTTACATATGTATATAAATGGCTGTTCTATACCGTTTTTTATGGAGCAAAATGGTTTTTGTTACTTATTTAATCCATAATGATTGTATAACAACTGTATTATTATTTTCTATAACTGCTTTAAAGAGCTTTTTCTCTTAAGTTCGATAACAGCATCCATATTTGTAATTTGTTTTCCGCAGCAGAACTGTAACTTAACAGCACTTTACACAATAGTTCTATAATTAAACTATAAGCGACATTACAGAATAATTTTATAAGAGTGTTACAGGAGATGGTATAATTCTATAAAGCACTATTTTGCATCGGTTTTACAGCAATTTCTATAAGCACCGTTGCTGTAAAATTGAGTTATTGTACACACTCATAGGACTACATTAGCAGTTATCTTATAAATGTTCTATAAACTATGCTCTAAGAACGTAGGTACTTGCAACAAATTTAAAAAACAATTTAGTTTCTGAAGGCAAAATAGTCTCATATGACACAATAATGCAACAATTGCTAGCTGGGAATATATATATGTAGTTATGGACACTTTGTTAAACATTAATCGCCATATTGTTAATTGAGTTCAAAAAACATCCCCTTTAAAAAGGGGATATTTTGTGATAGAGTTCATTTGTGATTGTGGTTCAATTTGCTGAAAAGTCTATAAAAATGGAATCAAATGAAGGTTTAAGTATATCTGATGAGATACTGAAGAGTGCGAAGGAGGTATATTTAAATCTTCTTCCAAACAAATCTCGAGAAATTTATGAATATGTCTACCAACGTTTTATGGATTGGTGTAAAGAAAAAACATTAAGTTGTATTCAAAAGATGTATTTATGGTGTATTTCTCAAACTTAACAAATAAAATGAAGCTGTCAATGCTTTGGTCACAATATTCAATGTTGTGGTCAACGTTGGATCTAAAGAAGGGGATTGATATAAGCAAATATTCAAAGTTATGCATGTCAAGAACCGAAAAAATCGCGAGTACAAAGGAGCAAGTTGATTGCTTTTTGAATAATGCATCTGATAATTTATATGAAGGTAAACGCTTTAAAAACTTTATATGTCGTCGTAACATTGGGAATTGAAGGCGCATGCCGTTCTGATGAATTAGTCAATTTAACAAGTGATAATATCGAAGATGAGAAATCCGCCTTAATTATAAAAATTTCCAATACCAAAACCGAGAGACAACGTTCTTTTACTGTACTAGGAGATAATTATTTAAGTTTTTATCGAAAATATGTTGCTTTACGACCAGCCGGATTGATGGAACGCCGATTATTTCTCAGATATGTTAGTGAAAAGTGTCATAGAATGGTGGTTGATATTCATAAAATCAGTGCCGCCTCGCAAGAAGTGAACAAATTTTAGAAGCTGTACAACTGGAAACAGTTCAGTAGACACGCACTACGACGAACGTCTGCTACCCTTTAAATGAGACGGAGGATGGAGATCGAACACGTGGCGGAAGGCTACATTGAAGACTGTTGAATACAGAAAATATTGCGAAAAGAATACTAAAAGTTGATAGTGGTAACGATAAACCAAGCACCGCTGTCATTTTTGATTTCACAACATCTAAAAATCATACAGGGTGTCCCAGAAATCAACGTTAAGCCGGAAACGGACGATAGGCCAAGTCGTGACAGTTATTAGAAAAATATAAAAAAAAATCTTTGTCATGTACTTTTCAAATTATAAGTATCAAAAAATAAATTGGAAAAACTGACATCCTGTGACAATCTATCAAGTCCTGTGACTACAAATATTAATGTTTCGTCAATATTTTTTCTGTAATGTAATCATGAATAACCCTTCTGTAAATTACAGTTTAAAATTAAAACATAACTGCCTCATTTTTAAATAAAATGTTGGATTTATGCCCAACATTAAATTCAAAATAATTACATCACCCGACTTTAACCGACTGTACTGTATAAAAATGTACTACACTATTTTGACAAGTATTTTTAAAAGATGGCGCATTTAGTCTGGATTCTAAAATGGTATAATACTTGCTAGATTACTTCTTTGTTTAGGAAAAAAATTTTAGGAAAAAAGGCCAATTTTGTTTAATTATTTAAAATGTCTATCTGTTTCACTCACATTGTAGAAATGGCGTGTACTTGTACCTGTAGATTGTGCTATTAAAAATGCCCAGGCTGCATTACCAACATTTTAAATAATTAAACAAAATTGGCCTGAAATCCGGTTCCACTAAAAAAAAAATATTTTTTTCCTAAACAAAGAAGTAATCTATCAGGTATCATACCATTTTAGAATCCGGTCTAAATGCGTCATCTTTTAAAATTACTTGCCAAAATAGTGTAGTACATTTTTTTTACAGTACAGTCGGTTAAAGTTGGGTAATGTAATTATTTTGAATTTAATGTTGGGCAAAAATCCAACATTTTATTTGAAACTGAGGCAGTTATGTTTTAATTTTAAACTGTAATTTACAGAAGGGTTATTCATGATTACATTACAGAAAAAAGATTAAGAAACATTAATATTTGTAGTCGCAGGACTTGATAGATCATCACAGGATGTCAGTTTTTCCAATTTATTTTTTGATACTTATAATTTTAAAAGTACATGACAAAGATTTTTTTTATGTTTTTTTAATAACTGTCACGACTTGGCCTATCGCCCGTTTCCGGCTTAACGTTGATTTCTGGGACACCCTGTATAACTGTTAATAAAAATGTATTGGACTGCTTTGAGAATTGCTCCAAAAATGAGGGTAGTGGCAGTTTCAGTGCAGGCAGTTTATTTAATTTTAATACTTGTTCAAACTGTGTATTTAATGTCAATGTGGATAAACAAAAATTATTGTAATTATTGTTAAATGAACTTTTATAAATTTAAACTTGATTAACACTTTTAATTGTTGTTATTAAAATACCATTTTTTTTATTCCAGTAAGGAAAATTTTGACCTTAGAAACTCCTGACAGTCAAATAATGTCATAGTTTTGTGACGGTTGAAGAAAAACGACATTTAATTATATTATAATGAATATTTTTCTGAGAACAACTTTTACTTTCTTTATGTAATAGTTTTTTTTCTTCCATAAATAAATATAAATTTTAATGCTAGTGACCAAAAATATCATCAAGTTTTGGTAATTAAATAAAAAGCAAAAATTAACAAATGACAAGTTTATAACATTGAAAAATAAGCATTTCATTTCATTTCATTTACACAAAAAATCGTTTTCTTATAATTAGTTTTAAAAATAAATTAAGTCAGATATTTCATGACTTTAAGTATTCCAAACATATTAAGTTTAAAACTTGCTGTTAGAAAAGGAGGAACTAATCAAAATGCAAAAAGTTTCAAATTGAGTATTATGTTTTATATTCATAAAAGTATATATCGTCCCCGGCTGAAACAAAGCTCATTTCGGCCATGCGATAAAATAACGTGAATAGCGCTGTTAACTAAAAATTTGCATTTTTAAGCCATAATATATTTTTCTAAGTTTTACTACTGCTTTCACTAATTAAAATCAGTCGCCTGAACATTAGGTGTCCGCCTATTTACACAAAAATCCATAGTTTGCAATATTTTAATCTTTTTATCCACGAAACGAATATACTTAATAAATTTAGTAATATTATAAATTTATAAATAGAATACATTCTCTAGAGATAGCTATGTATTATTTTAATATATCTTTTCATGTTATTAATGGTCTATTAAATCAATCTTATCGACGGACACATTTATTTTTAGCTAAATAAAAAATTAAGAAAACAAAAGCATCGATTTGATCGAAAATGAAGTGCTATATTTTTAAGATAAGTATAATCGTGGTGCGTCAAAAACAGTAAAAATGTACCTTTGATATTTGACGATAACTCACATTAAAAATCAATCTTAAATTTTTATAAACATGAAAATATGTGTTTTTATATATTTTTAGGTATTAATAATATTGTGTGAAACTAACAACCAGCGTTGAATTACACCCACAATATCTACCCATATATTCCTAGATGTTTGGTATCAGCGAACATACATATGACTTCATTGATAGGAATTGTAGGAGATTTGATTTATATTAGCTTAAAATACCTTTCTAATACAGTAAAAAATGAAAATATGTGGTCCAAAACCGTGCTCGTAATGACTTTTTTTTGTATCTGCTTTTTCTCATTTCAAAGAATTTTAATTACAATATTTGTATGAAACTATAAAGATTGTAATGCATATCAACGCATGATTTATCTCTAAACCAACATTCTATATAAATATCCAAAACCTACCACCACTATTTGTTTCAATTCTGACTGGTTCTCTCTTTGTTTCAGGATTAGGGAGTGTTGTGAATAACGGCAAAAATTCCTTGAATTCCAGTTCTCTAG
Organism: Monochamus alternatus; assembly: GCA_037114965.1. Lineage (NCBI taxonomy): Eukaryota > Metazoa > Arthropoda > Insecta > Coleoptera > Cerambycidae > Monochamus > Monochamus alternatus. The sequence goes on from CM073431.1 coordinate 24,029,709, forward strand.
TGGTGATCAATCGTGTGTAACAATAGTACAACAGTTATCGCCAAATAGTGAAAAATGAAGTGGTTACATATCGCATTTACAGTGTTCAGCATTGTCGTCTGCACTACCTCATTTTCGTTAAGTGGTAAGTAACACTTATATTGCAAAAGTTTTCGCTAGGAACGTAATCATCGAGTGATTCAAGATTATTAGAAAAAAATAAAAACCTAAATTTGAATTAAAATATACAGTGGCAAATGGTGAAATTTTTGCATGAGGGTAAAAAATTCAAATTGTGACAAAAATTAATATTTTTTGTAAAAAAATATCTATAGCATGTTCAATTCACAAAATGAAACTAAAAAATAACAATAATAAAAATGTTTATTAAGCACTTTCTTCAAAATAGGAAATATAAAAAAAGTTAAATGGAATATATCAAATAAAATGAAAAAAAAAACAGAAATAATATTGCACTTAAAAATTACACAAATATATATCTAAGATTTTATTATTATTTTTTAATCAATTCGAGTCCACGAGTCTCGGTAGTAGCAAAATATTTGCGTTAAATTTTAGTTAGGCCAGTTTTGGGAATTTTTTAAATCAACTGTCAAGATAGAGGAGAAAAATAATTGTCTTTAATATAAACGATGAGATCCTCTATATCTGCCATCTTATTCATTATTCATTTATATATTATATTATACGCACAAAATATAACGCATGATTTAAAAGATCATAAGTGCCGATGTGAAGTGAGAATTTACCTAATGAACTAAATAAAAAATACAAACATTACGCACGGAGAATACTGCAGTTATTCCAGTTGACCACATACTTTAAATCCACAGCCAGTAGGAATGTACCAAATAATTTATTTGAAAAAGCAGAAATACATTTATTTTGTGTAAAAAAGCATTTTTTTAAATTAATTAAAATAACATTATTTCCTTTTCAATGATACACTTCTGGTGTTGATTTAATTATATTCTACGATAAAACATTATTTGTATATTTCAAAATTTTTAATTTTCCAATTAAACATCTGCTTATTTAAATCAATAACTTATTGTTCAGGAATTTGGGGAAACAACTGCGAGTTAATGCCCGGACCAGCATTGAATTGCACCTGAAAAATCTATAGTGGGTTAACTGACGCCTAACCCTGTTCATGTCTTTTAAACCTGATATACGTGAAATATAGCACAGCTACATATAGCTATACATATTGACAATTATTTTTTTGTTTATAGGAAACAATTCGAATTTTTCCTTTCAAACAAATACATTTTTCGACGTTACGACGTTACTATATTAGGAAATTAAGTTTCTTTAATTTACGGTTTTTCAAAAGATTATGCAGGGTGACCGGAAATGATGAGCAAAAAATTCAGGGGATAATTCTAGACTGAAAATAAGTGCTACCTTTTTCTATAACATTTTTTCCAAAACTGATTATTATCTGAGTTACAGGGTGTTAAAGTAAAATTTTATTTGCAGTTTTTTTGCAATACCTTTTGCCACATTCATAATATTTTGACAAAATTTCGTATATGGAAATTTTTCGGAATGAGGATAATAAATTTGCCCACCGTTTTTTCGCATTTTGTAGAGGGCGCCACTTACTAGCCTTTTTTTATTTGAATGGTTCCAACTTTTTTGTTCTACACTTTATGCGAAATTTGACTGAATATTTTTATCATCTTAATCTTTTGACATAAAAAAGGTATACTTTATTTGTTTCGATAAATCTAACCATTTTCGAGAAAAACGCTAAAATAACATTGCTTGCATGTGATGAATACAAACTCATTTTAATTTATTTTCTACATTAAACATAGCATGCTTTCGAAACAAGCATTTAGTTGTTTTGGAAACAAGTTTCTGGATAATTAGTTTTGAAAGATAGTAAATTTTGTGAAAATTTGTTGTTACGCTGATGGTGGTTAATGATAAATATTAAAAAAATAACGTCCTCAACAAATAAAGAATGGTTTACTAACAAAATCATAAGATTAAAATACATAAAATTCCGAGGAACTCTATGGAATATTCATTCCTTTTGCTTAATTACATCACAATTAGCAACAACCCTTTCGAAACAAATAAAGTATACCTTTTTTATGTCAAAAGGCTAAGACAATAAAAATATTCGGTCAAAAGTCGCATAAAGTGTAGCACAAAAAGTTGGAACCGTTCAAACCAAAATAAAGGCTCGTATGTGGCGCCCTCTACAAAATGCGAAAAAACGGTGGACAAATTTATAACCCTCATCCCGAAAAAATCCATATACGAAATTTTGTCAAAATATTATGAGTGTGACAAAAGGTATTGCAAAAAAACTGCAAATAAAATTTAACTTTAACACCCTGTAACTCCGTTAATAACCAGTTTTGGACAAAATGTTATAGAACGAGGTAGCATTTATTTTCGGTCTAGAATTATCCTCTGAATGTTTTGCTCATCATTTCCGGACACCCTGTATAACTTAATAAAACTTCATTTAAAAACTTTACATAAAGAATTACAAGATTGCATTTTTCCAAATCTATCAAAAAAAATATGCATTTTGGAATTAAATAAACGCATGATTTGATTCGAGGTGCACATTGATTTCAGTCAAAAATCATTTTTTTTTATTTTAAAACAATATTCTTATAACACATTTGAACAAATTGTTTAGGCAAATGAAAAAATTATATTTATTTGAAAATCATTTTCTAAAATTAAGTTTTTATAAGATGTTCAAATTTGATTCATTTTAAAAAATATTCAAAAAATTAAATTATTTTACAAATTTTCATTATTATTATTATATACTTAATTTATTAAGGACCTCAATTTGACCCGATGCTGTTTTTTTTTGGCTGATAATGCAATTAGAAAATACAATACAATGTTTTGAGTAGACAATGTCTACCCACACGCTTTGTCACTGATATAGTAAAGCTTTGATTTGATCTTCTTTTATTTATTTTTTTTCCTTAAATTATTTGACGTAGCTTAGAATATCCTTAAAATAAAATAAAAATCGAATACTTCGTTAATTGGGGTCAATATGAAGACGGTATTATAATAAATATTTAACAATACTCTATGTATAATTTGTTGGACGTGAACAGAAATAGTTTATGGCATTGGAAATATCGAAATTCAATATTCAGTACAAACAAAGTATTATCACCTGTTTCTCAACCTCCGAGATTAAGAACCTTTTACAGATATTTGGCACTATTCTAGCGTAGAAAGTGATCAATATTTCCTTTCGTATCGCTGACTCAAAGATGGGATGTGCTGGTCATAAATTATACGTTTAGCTTGAACCGCCTCACATTATTTGTTGTAGAGGGCAATATTTTATTACGTCAAACTGAAAACGTGAAAAAACTGAAAGTTTCTGCATCCCTGTGTTTAGACACTGAATTCTAATAGTGAATTAAATAATTTCACTTTTATCATTATAATATTTTGAAGTATAAACATAACTTCTAGACACCCACTAATCTTATAATCCAAATACTCACAATTACGTTTTTGAGAGGTTTCGGCTACTGCCATAATCTAAATTAAATAAATAAACGGCTTTGGAGCTGCAGATGGATACCTACTTGTAATAAAAATATTATTGTTATCACACAATTATCCATTTGAATAATATTTACCTAAAATATCACAATGGTTGTTAAAACAATAGATTCTGATAAAATATAATAACATTTTCTCTTGTTGATGCATAATTATTTTGTTTTATATTTATTCACCAATTCTTGGCAACCGCTTCAATGGATTTTCCATTTCTATTTAGAATAAGTTTTGAGAAGAAACGCTATAGTCGTCTTCCAAAATTGTAGGGAGTGACTAATATTATAAACCTGCTCATAATTTATAGCAGTCAACACAAAGAAATGTACATGCAGCCCGTATATTTTTCCTACAAAATCGTGTACCGCATATATCTGAGAACATACCTGATTACACTGCTTCTGCTACGCATGCGCTGCAGTTAGTACACGTTAATACGAATGCGCAGCTGCTTTTTGATTGGCTGCAACGAATTGTCGGATCCAACTGTTTCATTTCCAGCGCTATCATGGGCGGGCAAAATTTTGGGTATATCTTTTCGTTTTGTTTTGTGTGCTTTAACTCTTCTCAAGTGACACGCTTAGATAATTATAACACAGGTATCTTCCGTACTCATCTCTGTGTTGTGAATTAGTCACTCTCTATTATTTTCGACCTTGGGTAATTGATAATACAAGATAAAAACTTTAAATTTTGAAATATTCTTATTATTTTTGTTATCTAACACCTCGAAATTGATAAAAACTGTTATATCACTGTTTCTACTGTAAAAGTGATGGATGTTATGTAATGCAATTATTTTTGTCATTTTTGTCATTTTTGTATTATTTTTTATATCTGATCGCATTCAAATTTAGTACGCCTATGAAATGTTGCTCCTCGCACGCTTGTCCCGTCGCGCTAGTCCACAAGCTAGCGATTAGTCACTCTCTACAATTTTGGAAATCAACTATAGCTTAAATCATAAAATTATACAGGGTCACTCAGTCATAGTATCATTAATTTTAACCACGTATTCGGAAGACAGAAAGTCGAAAAAAATGTTTACTCGGCCTTTAAAATAATAAGCAAACAAACCCATAACAATTGGTAACACGGCGGCCCTGGTATGCTATAAATTTTCTGATGACGCGTTCGAATGTTAAAGCGAAACCCAGTTGCCATGTCGTCAGAATCACACAGATAACAGCATGTTCTTTAAATATATGAGTTTTACCATTTTCATGTTTTCTTTATTTTCTCATTTATTCCTGTTTTCTTCCAGGATTTCGCGACGTGATCAGTACCGAATAACGATGTGATAAATAATAAATTCTCATGATTTCATATGTATTGCACCGGGTGTTTATATAAACGTAAATTCAATTATTTGTTTGAGTTATTATCCTACAGCGCTTGTCATTGTGTAGATATTGAAAACAACTTATTGACCTAAATACGGTAGGCCAAGGTTCGGATTGCCGGTTTGTTTATCACTGAATATGTCTCGAACTGTTTTTTTTTTGTTTTACTATCTGTATTTAAATAGAGCATCCCTTAATAATTTACCTAGTGAGTATTGTTTTCATCTCACTATGAAATGAAATGTAAATAGTTTATTATTTGATACGTTGGAGCTTTATGACTTCAATATTAAATATTTTTTAAAGTGAAACTTAATATATGAATTATATACTTTTAACAAATAATTTATAGCATTAATTACATAGTTTAAGATTACAATAAGTAGATAGCAACTAGGAAAATGTTTAAATTTAACAACGTCGCGTCAAGTCAAACCGAGTTGCACTGGAAGTTAAGCCAGTGACAATCTGAAAAAAAGGTTTAAATAATAATTTGAAAATATTTTGTTTCGGCGTAAATATACATTTAAAAAATTTTTTAAATTACGAATTCGTATTATACTCATTTTTCCCTATCTGGTTTTAAAATTAATGAGACTATGATTGAATCACCCTGCATATTGAAGAAATATTTATTTATGGAAAAGTCGACAAACACAGGGTTATAACCCAAAACCATGTCTATAAAATACCTAAAGCTTAATTAAATATGAAAACTTCACGAGCATGGCTTTGTTGGTCGCCATATTATTTAATGGAGCAGCGCACACTAGACCAGCACCAGCACGTACCGTCACGTGTAAAGAACATCACAGCAGACTGTGTCGGTGACATGCAATTTCTATGCCCGTCGTAAGGTCTATTCCCACAAAAGTCAAGGATTGGTTTCAAACTGTTCAATATTCGATTAGTTAAGTCGTGCATTAGATGTATCACTGAACTAATGGGCACCTTCACTTATCAACAACATCTATTTATTTACCATTGTGGTGCTGTAGACGACAATCTAAGCACAAAAAACTGGTCCGTATAATATGTTTTGGTTACGGATGAAAGAAATGTAGAAACACAATAAAAAAAATGGGTTTAAATCTTCCTGGAAAGCAAAATAGTTACAGGAATTACTTATTTCTATCTATTGAGAAAAAATCCATGTTACTACGGAATTATTAAGGATTTAACTGCATTAGTAAATGCTTTTTTGCAAAATATCAGATTGTATCAAACTGTCCTCTAGATTTCCGAATTTTATAATTCTTCAACACCCCCGCCGGAATATTTTCGTTTCTGTAATATACGTTGTTTCCAATGCTTATTACTTTTTTTTGGCAAAATATCAGATTGTATCAAACTCTCCTCTATTTTACCCAATTTTATAATTCTTCAACACTCCCGTCACCCGCTTATACCCCGGAATATTTTCATTTCCGTAATATATGTTGTTTCTAATGCTTATTACTATTTTTTGGCAAAATATCATATTGTATCAAACTCTCCTCTAGATTTCTCCAATTTTATAATTCCTCAACACCCCCGCCACCCCCTTACACCCTGGAATATTTTCGTTTCCGTGATATATGTTGTTTTTAATGCTTATTATTATTTTTTGGCAAAATATCAGACTGTATCAAACTGTCCTCTAGATTTCCCGATTTTTTTTATTTTTCAACAATCACAATGCCATAATCCCCTTTCACCTTGTAATATATTTTTATGTAATATAATTGTTTTGTATTGTTTTACTATGTCTACGCTAAACTACCGCAAAATAATGAAATATCTACGATCTTCATATTTTTTTAGTTGCTGCTTATAACGTGTCTGGTTCATTGTAATATTCCGTTTCTCGTTTCTGATTCTGATTCTGTCTTCAGCCAGATCTTCAAATGGCCCTGGGAAACTATATATAGTAAAGCGACGAAAAAGTGGGAATGAGTCGCTTCCTAGTAATTTATAATTTGTAATAAGATGTCAAAAATTCAATCAATATTCATTACATACTATTGAAATTTAGAATTTTTTCATTCTCTATAGAAACAGACACAGATAAGATTCAACTTGAGCTTCAACAAAATTTGTAGAAAAATATTATTCTCACAAAAACTCCAATATCAGTTATTTTTATTGATAATTTAAACTAAACTAAATCACCTTGACTGCATGCCTTATTAATTTATAATTCAAAAGTATAGCACAAAGTTTCAAGGAGTTCTTATTACAACCCTTATTGTATTTATTCCATATCAATTATTGACATTTTTTCATAAACAGCTGCTACTATATAATTTACAAGAAACAAATTATCTATCATTGTTTGACAAATTATCGGATAAAACGCTAAAGCTATTTAATTACGTTTTCCAAATGTATCAGAAATCTATATTGAAGAGAAAAGTTGTGAGACGCTTGCGTTAAATAAACTATTTAACGAAACGCAATATAGTAGACAGTATTATTTATTCTAAGTATCTCACTCAGTATTTGATACAGTGTTGTCTTGGCATCAGTACCTAAAAAAATGTGAGTATTCTTATACTATAATGCAATTTTATATAACTATACAGTGTTGTGAGAACGAATTTCCTAAATTTAACTAGGATTTACGTGACAAAAATAGTAAAAAGCAGTCATCACGTATTTTCAAAATAAATCACATTTTTTACAATATATCTAAAGATGTATTTAGTTCAAAATTAATGAAAATATGTTTCAGTTACCTTATGAATAGAAAAAAGTTTGCAAACACATTTTTTGTCAGTGTTTTCTTCAGATAATGAATCAGTAAGGAAGGGTCACAGCAAAATCGTAAACTTCTGAATAAAGAAAGGGCAGTCATTATACATGTAATGAGAGCGAGCTTCGACCTTTGGCGATTGGAAAACATTTACTCATGTTCGATAGATAAACACATTAACAATCAGTCGTCACCGTGTCGATCATCAGAGCGATAACAACTATAAGTCAGCTAACAGGTGATAGAATTGTGGAATCGTGTTCTTTTTATCACATCTATCTAAATAGTTAATGTAAACATGGGGTGCTTTTCTCACGAAGCGGATTTGTTATTGATTTGGTCGATCTGTGCGATTACACAGCTGATCAATTTGTAAAGCAATTACTCAGTTATACACTCTCTATGTAGGAAATACAAAAATTGTGGCTGAAAATGGTCCAAAGTAAAATTTGTGCTTTTACACATTTTATCTAGAATTGCTTGTATTCAATTTATATAATAGATTATACGTCTAGCTTCCTTGGACGAAAATAATGTGAATTAAATCGTCTTACTTTGGCACAATCTTGCTTCCTAGCCTTCCTAGTTAAAATCTGGCCCATTCTTTACTAGACACCCTGTATTATTCTTATTTGTGCAAAGTTATGTTAATATATAATAAGTATCTTATGTGCAAATTTATTAAACGAATGTATGTTGCTTTTATGTAAAAATTACAGAACATAGCTGAAAATGCCTCACAAATAGATATTCATAATGTATATTCCTTTATAAATAAATTTATGTACTTTCTAGCAATACTGTGCAATATAGAACTATTAAAATAATGTAGTTTCCTTGTAAAATATATATTTTAAATAAGTTGGCTTTCATATTAAAAAAGTATATACTATAATTACACCAAATACATCAATTTTTTATAATCTGACTAAATAATACGTATGTTTAAGTTTGTACCTAATATAAAAGGAATATCATACCTACAATTTACGTACACAACTGGAAAATATTTTTATAGGTGTACTGTTTAAAACTAGTACCGAACTGTAAGGCTATTATTAACAAATATTTCTATTTAGTATATGCAGAATTTTTCACTTATTTAAGTGAAAGTAGGGTTAACTATCACTGCGTACAAAAACTTTAATTATGTACTCAGGGAAGCCTAAAAGGCAAGAAAAAAATTATTTTGGAATTTTATTTCGATTTTTAAAAAATGGGGCACAACCCCCTTTTCTCCTGTAAAATAGGCTCTTATGACAACCATCGTTAGAAATAGCTTCGTGATGCAAAAAGCTTTATTGTAATTGTAAAAACAATTCAAATAATCATTTCTACTATTATAGTCTGTTTAGAAATGAAAGAGAGTAATAAATGCTTATTATGTATGCAAATCGTAAATAAATGTAGTACTGGTGCTTATATTCAATATTTTTATATTATGTATTATCGGTATAGATGAGGTGTACTTTTAAAAAAACTTTGTGTGATCGAATCGTACTAAATTGTAGCAGGTAGCTAAAATTTAATCTCCGACAATCCGTCTTTGTCTATGCCGCTTCAATTTCTCGGTCCATTTCTCTTATAAGTAAACAATATAAAAACAGCATTTCAAAACTAGAGGCTACTTTAAGCATCACAACCGTGTTAAGGGGTTTTTTAGTAATTCAAATAAAATTATTCAATATTATTATCAAAATATTTATTTAAATTTAATGAATAGACTTTTATTCCACACAAAAATATATGTATGTTGAAAATTCAAATTATGGTGAGTAAATGTAGTGTTGTATAAATGTACAATAAAGAAAATAAAAAAGTAGGTATATTAAAATTCATCCTCTGAATATTCTGATGAATTATCTTCGTCTCCTAGATTGATAACGATAGGTTCCACAGTAACGTCAATTAAATTATCGAGTTCCCACATTTTGTCCTCTTCTTTTTGTACATGATGTATACATATTTGCCAGTTATCTGCAGTTACTCGTTCCAAGGAATTTTTTAACAAAATTTTCACGTCACTTAATTTAAACGTTGTATTATTTCGCGCTACATCTTCTTTTACCTGCGCCCAGACTCATTCGATTGGGTTAAGTTCACAGTGATAAGGTGGTAACCGTAGTACTGTTATTTGGCGATTTGTTGCCATTTCATCGATAACATATTTTCTCTGATCTTTATTAAGATTGACAAGTGTCAAAAGTTCCTTTTTCACCATATTTGTTTTAAAAGAAATATTTTTCCAAATAACCATTGAATTATATCGGCTTTCCTCCAAGCAGTCGTAGGTGTCCGCTCGGTCTGCCGTGAATGGTAACTAGCATTATCCATAACAATTACAGACCCCGGAGGAATAAGATCCAACATCTGTGTAAAATACTCTTCGAAAACATCTGCGTTTATGCTTTCGTGATAGTGACCTGCATTTTTAGATTCAAATAAAAATAAACCGCCATCCACAAAACCACTGGCACTACCTATAAGTGTCACTATTAATCTTCGCCCTTTACCTGAAGGTGCCTTGAACCCTGTTGAAAGTCCATCCAAAAATGCTTGTCGAAAACTTTTTACATTTTTATCTTGCCATACTTTTGTTACAGTATATCCCTCGTTGACCCAAGTTTCGTCTAGATAATAAATATTCCTCCCTTCGTCACGGAATTTTCTAATTGATCTTAAGTATGATCTTCTCCAACAAATAATTTCATCTTTATCGATAAGAACTGACTTCCTGTTCTGCTTTTCCCAGCAAAAATTCAACTCTCGTAAGACGGCCCATAATTTGCTTCTACTGATTTTTGGGAAATCGTTGTTTTCTGTAAGTTCACCTAAAATTTTGTTTAGCGTTGGTTTTTCTTTTTTAAAATAAAATGAGTGTACTTTTCTGCGAACGACATTTTTGAAGAAATCATCTCTAACGACTTTTGACCTCTCTGTAGATGATTTTGGGGGATTTTCAGTATCTTGTTCATTTTTTGTTTCATTTAAAAGTCTGTAGATAGTCGATTCTCCAATCCCTGTCATTTTGGAACACTTTTCCACGATGTCGTCAACACTGTGGGTAGGATTTTGGTGTTTCAATGCATTAAATACATTTAATATAATAATCTTCTCATTCTGAGACAGCGCACATCTTTTCACGCGTTTAGCAGGTACGTAATCTGATAAGCTCGACATTTTACCCAAACAATATTATATCCACTGGACCAATAGTCACTAAACACAAGTCGAATTTTACTCTACTGCACTAGCACGTCTTCGTATATTCAGCTCTAAGACTTGATTGATCAGTCACAATACACTGGCTTCTGCCCTATGATGTATCCAGTAAAATATACTAATGTACACCCATTACCTGTTAGCATTAGTGTTACCCGATAATTACCTGAAACGAAATATTACCACGCCCATGGCCGGTTCTTATCTCGGGGTTTTATTACTCTCTTTCATTTCCAAACAGGCTGTAGTAAAATTCCTGGTAGATATCAGATAAGCCGGAATGCTGCAGAATTTTATATTCGCCTTTCGTTTCGTCTATTGTTACTTACAGGTTCATCCGGTCTTAATTCACGCATCTATTTCAAACTTTTGCTACTACAATAATACATAGTGATTATTATATAGCGATTTTTCGGGTTCATACTTTAATTCTATTACTGGCAGCGATCAGTTACCGAGGCGACGGCATAACATCAAGGCACAAAAACTGTATATTAAATACAATAATTTATTTTATAAAAGTATTAAATTATGGAAAATCTATTTGGAACAAACTACTGTAATCATCAAAGAAAAATACCTAATATCTAAAATTGATATTTTATGATAATTTTTACAGCATTAAAAAAACAAATATAGTTCATTACTAACAGTTAGCAAGACATATTAATTGTTGTGTTGATGGCTGCATAGCTATGGTGCAGGATAACGTCTGACGTTTTGATTAACATAACATCAGAATTGAGTGTTGTTGAAGTGAATTTCTTTAGAACAAATAAATTAGAAATATTAAGCGAATTAAATAGTACACATTTCTGATTAACACAATTTATTAATAGGAGAAATGCAGTGGTACACATGTACCGATATTTTTTGTATGTATCAAATAATAAATAATTACATTTTGTAAATAGAAGTTTTTCTTTAAATGTGTGATACACGTGCCAACGCAGCGTTATGTCACTATTTTTGACGTATGTGAAATTTAAATTTACGTCTGGCGAGCGTCCATGGGCGTCGAGAATTAGGATTTTAAGATAGAAAAGACATTTTCTGCTTTATAAGTAATTTTGAAAATTTTTTTGAAGGACGGTACCGTTCTTATTTTTCCTCTCTTAAAATATTTGTACTTTAGTCATAATTAACCCTGGAAAATGCATTTTTTAAAAATATTGTTTACATATTTTTTAAAAGATGCCTTAATTAATTCTCAAATTACTTTTTCAGACTTGCCAAGTGTGCCAAAGAACAACGGTAGCCAACTAACCGCTAAGGAAAGCGGTGACCCATTAATACATAAACCTGTTCATAAAAAACACAGGGTGTTTATTCCATTTGCAAGACCCTTGAGGTAATTTATTATTTCTCTATTTAATGTACCAAACAAAGTTATCAAGAAATTTTGAAGCTCATGAATACTGTATGCGCCAAAAGTATGGAATAAATTCAATAAAAACGAAACAATTATTTTTTTGAGAAAAAACCTCGAACAGGTCGATTTTTAATTTAAAAAATACATATTTTAGCGTAAAATGCGATTTTCAAATGTCATTTGTTTTCGAGTAATGACGTCATCGGTTTTTTTTAAATGGCAACACCATATTGTTTTCCTTGATTCTGAAAGATCGTTTAATTCTCTATCAGACAGTACTAAAATTTTGCCCTCCTACATAGGAAAGTTTTCGAGTAAATGACGATTGAATGTTAGAAAACGTAAATCAATTAAAATAAAGGAAAAACGTTATCAAGTTTAGTTTTTCGAATTCCATAGTTCTTTTATGGATCACGTAGGTGAAAATCTTTGCAAAGTGTCATTGTCACACCGACTTTCTAATAAGTATTGTAAGCGACATAGAAATTATTATTCAATTTAAAGTATTATGGCACATTTAACTGTTACTCAAAGAATTGAAATTTTAATACTTATCGGATGCGGGAATATGACTAGAACTCAGCAGGAAGTTTGCGATTTATTTAATGCAAAATATCCAGATCGCCCTATCAGCCAATCAACAGTCTGTAAGGCAGAGTCTAAATTTAGAGAAACTGGCAATGTTGTAAATATTCCAAAACCTGGACGTCCAAGCATTAATGAAAATCAGAAACAGAACATTTTGATAAGTATGGTGGATAATCCTCATAACTCAATGAAGATGATCCCGATCGACGCTTACACTTTTGCGAAATTCTAATGGATTTATGTCAAGGAAATAGAAATTTACACCGGCAAATACTTTTTTCAGATGAGGCCACATTTTGTCTGAATGGTACGTCAAACTTGCAGATATTGGAGTCGGGAAAATCCTCATTGGATGGCAGAGGCACATGCCCAACACCCTCAGAAATTAAATGTGTGGGCTAGAATAGTTGACGACAGAATAGTAGGGCCTTTCTTCTTTGAAGGAACCCTTACAGGACAAAGATATTTAGAGTTTCTAGAAAATGACCTTGTTCCAGCCCTTGCAGTAATTTTTCCTGACGATAATGACCCTGACATTCCTGACGATACCATATGGTTTCAGCAAGACGGTGCACCTCCACACTATGCGCCCCCTGTACGAGATTTTTTGGACAACTGTTTTCCTGGGAGGTGGATCGGCAGACGCGGACCGATAGAATGGCCTGTAAGATCGCCAGATCACGTAATTTAGAAGAACTTCAAAATCGCATTCGGGACGAAATACGCAGAGTTACCCCAGAAATCATTCATAATGTGCAAGAAGAATTTCTTCACAGACTTGCGCATTGTCAAGAAGTTGGTGGATGGCAATTCGAACATTTAATTTAAGTATAAAATTTAATCAATTGTATTTTATTTTACATACCTCAGAATTGTTACTTTTTTATGGATAAAATTTACGTTTTCTAACATTCAATCGTCATTTACTCGAAAACTTTCCTATGTAAGAGGGCAAAATTTTAGTACTATCTGATAGAGAATTAAACGATCTTTCAGAATCAAGGAAAAAAATATGGTGTTGCCATTTAAAAAAAATCGATGACGTCATTACTCGAAAACAAATGACATTTGAAAATCGCATTTTACGCTAAAATATGTATTTTTTAAATTAAAAATCGACCTGTTCGAGGATTTCTCCCAAAAAATAATTGTTTCGTTTTTATTGAATTTATTCCATACTTTTGGCGCATACTGTATATTGTAAATATATTTAGATTAAGTTCATTTATGATCTCATAATTGAAGTCGCTTCTAGAATTTTTCTCAGCATCATTAATTTAATAATTGTGTTGTTATTGCAGGCAAGAAGACTCTGAAAATTCGACATGCGAAGATTCATCAGACGATTTTCCAGACTTTCTCACCGAATATGCAAGAAACCATGGCGGTATCGTGCTCTGCTTCATCATAGGAATCTACTGCTTTACTCTTCTAGCAGTGGTGTGCGACAAATATTTCTTGCCTAGCGTAGAGACCATTTGCGACGTTCTCCATTTGACACCCGTAAGTAAATGGCCTTGTCCCCCTTAAAAGCTTTAAATACCAGTAAAAGAAATAGTGCATGCATAGATGGTATTGTCATTGCCAGATTGTCAAAAGTGAACCTTCCCAAATATTTCTAAAGTATGTACTAATCGTTATTTCAGGATGTAGCAGCTGCAACTTTCATGTCTGTCGCCACTTCCTGTCCTGAGATGTTCACGAACATCATAGGTACCTTCATCACAGAGTCTGACATTGGTATCGGTACTATCGTGGGTTCCTCTCTCTTCAATGGACTTGGGGTAGCTGCCATTGGAGGTCTAGCCTCAATTACGGTAAATAAAAATATTTTTTATTGCATTATACACAAGATGCCTCAAAAAAGTGGACTGTCATGTTTTTTCAAGATAGAAAGCATTATTTTTAAAAAATTTTTCTGTAAAGAAATCGTATTCAGGTAGATGTCAGTGACTGTGTGTATTAAATTGATAAATGATCAATAACTAAACAGAACTCTATTACTCCTAATTACATTGTTTCCAAAGTTAATTCAGTATACACATTGTTAGCTGTGGAGAGCACCCAGTGACATTTCTCTTATTGACTAAAATAATCTCGTGAATATTATCAAGTGTCTGTAGTAAGTAGTCGGTATTATCTTATCAAACAATTATAAATTCGAATCTAATAATTACTCCATAAATAGAATGGGTAATTATGTATTAAAGACTGTCAGCTTGAGATATAAGGGAAATAACATTTTGTTTAAATCAACTTGACTTATTAAGGTGGATTATATGATAGCACAGTTTTTGGGCAATCCTGGAGTTATAAATATTTCCTACTGTACTTTGACTTGGATTTAGCATTACTTTATAGGATGTTTCTAATGTAACTACGTTATAAAGAATGATGAAAAATGGAGTCAATATAGCAAAAAAAATCTTTATAATTTCCGAGAATAAAAATATTGAAGTTCCAATAGTTTCAACCTTTACATCGCTGGGCTACTGTAGTTTCTATCCAGGCGATTTCAAATATCCGATTACTTATAGTATTAACTTTTTTGTGAAGCAAGTATTTCTTCAAATATCAAAAATGGCTTACGTATAGCAACTCGCAGTTGATGAGTATCGTTTTAATTTATGGTGAAGTGAAAATGCTTTGGAAGAACAATTTCCCGGTAAACATGTGCCAAATGTAGCTACTTTTACAACGGCATGCAGTGAGTGCAAGTGTTGTGCAAACGCAAGATGGAGCAAGTGAAAAGATGGAGGTCCAGGGCGTCCACGGCGTATTGCAGCAGTGTGGCTATCATACGCGAGGCTCAATTATATCTGTACCATGTACAGCGTGTACTGCATTAATTGGACGAAGAGGACCGGTACCATGGCCGCCATGATCTCCTGACTTAAATCATTCGGGCTTATTTTTGTGCGGATATTTAAAAATGACGGCTGCCAATAACTTACAAGTTCAAAACGGACAAGAAACAGAAAGTGGGTAAGATGGACCCAAAACTTTGTTGTAACACATGTCTGTCAAACTATTTTACTAAATATAACCACAAATTCATTCTATTAAGAATTATTAACAATAACGGCAAAAGCAGTTGAATTTGCTACATTAAAATAGACCTTGTAAAATGCAATTTATTTCTTTCCTTAGGAATTGCATTCAATTTTTTGTCCGGTTGCCGATTTTACTCCTTATCAGGTTTTACAGAGCACCAATTTTGAGTGACGGTATTTTGCTTCAGTCAAATATTGATGAAATTATTCATCATCGTCTTTTACCAGGAAAATTAGTTCTATTACGTATAATTACATAATGGATAATAATTGGATAAGGAAATGTAGCAGTTTTAAAGATCTTGGAGTGGCACTTGTTAAATTATATTTTATAGAATATAACACCAAATATTTTAGTACTTTTGATATTTATGAATGTAATTTATCTCACCTATCAGTTCCGGTTGACTGTCGCATGGTGTCATAAGAATAATTGAAATAAACAGACTAGAATAGAACAAAATTAATACTCCCATTTTGTAGCCCCTACAATTGGATTGGTGGCCTGTAACCAGGGACGTGTGCATTTACGTTATGGCCGTGGCTCTGCTAGTTGTCATCACCTGGGACGGTTACATCTACTGGTACGAGGGTCTGGTCCTCTTCATTGTGTACTTTATCTACTTCGCCATCATGTTCCAAAACACTCGCATTTCCAAATTCGTAAAGAGCAAGTTCGAGAAGAACAACGTGGCAGACTTTCAAGCTGAAGAGAAACCGGAAGCCAGAACGTCGGTGATTTCCGCCTATGGTACGTATCTCGAGGAGGCGCACAAACCAGGCTACGACAAGGCACACGAGAAGGTCATAAAGCAACTCGACGAAGCTGACAAGAAAGGTACGCATTTTTTTTACGAAAAAATATAAATCTTATATTTTTTTGGCATTGTAAATATTGAATCAACAATAAACATGTATCAACTTTGATATTGAAACTACAACTGATTTAGAAGATATTTTCTCAAAGGTCACCTTCAAGTTAAGGAATGAAAGTAGCTAGGAAAAAATACTGATATGTTACGACCAATTCTAATATTTGCCACTTAAATATTAAAACGTTTTCTGTTGTTGCAGAAGCGGAAAAGTCTCTGTTCCGAATGCCAGAGGGGTCCAAATTGTCGAAATTCATCTTCTTCTACACGTGGCCCATCCAACTCATTCTGAAACTGACAATACCAAATCCCAAAGTGCATCCAAAACTATTCCCCATCTCTTTCCTAATGTGCATCGTATGGATTGGTACAAACTCCTACATGGTGTCGTGGATGATGACACTTATCGGTACGTAACCACGTTTCAACTAAAATTATGATAAAAACATAGTAAATAAATTTAGTTTGCGTGAAGTTCTATTTTTGCGAAAGTTCTCTAAAAATATACCAGGATATATCTTGCCTTCACTTTTGTCTTTGATGTAGTATTTATTAAACAATGCGAAAATGATCGATGAGTAACACGTACTCCACCAGGGCAATTCTGTAGTAGCATTATAGTTTTATGCATTGTATAACATTTTACTAATACGAGTATTATGTATTTTTTAGGAAATATATTCAACATACCAGACGCTGTGTTGGGAATGACCTTCTTGGCTGCTGGTGGTTGTCTACCAGAATCTATTTCCATGACAATTATTTCTAGGAGAGGTAAATTTTCAATAACATCATTAATTTTGTCATTTTTTGAGCTTTCAGATCATTAAACATGTACTTTTTAAATAATTTATTTGAAATTAAGTATTTCCTTTTAAAAACATTTCTAATATTGATCTTGTATTCCAGGTGAAGGAGCTTTCGGTGTCTCAAACTCACTGGGTGCCAACACTATGAATATCCTCTTCTCCTTAGGCATGCCTTGGTTCTTCAAAACCATCACTCAAGGAGCTAACAATTCGTCCTTCATCAAGATCCAGTCGGGTTCCATCGAGTACACTATCCTTGCTCTGATCGGTGTCGCTCTTTCATTGTTCATAACGCTATATTTCAACAAGTTCCGTTTAGGAAAGCTTGCAGGAAGTATTCTGATTACCATCTACCTTATTTACGTAACACTAGCTATCCTCTCTGAGCTGGTATTCTTCAACAACGACGAAAGTTGCACCGGATAAAAGTAACTTATTGTTTTATTGTGTTTTCAGATATACTCTTGTTCAGATTTACACTATGAAAATATTTCTAGCACTATAATGCATGTGTTTTTTTGTGATTTAGTTGTAAATCTGAACGTGATCTATGATACCTGACAATAGAGTGCGCTTGCAAAAGACTAATTCCAAGCAATAAGGTTCTACTTTTAATGAGATTCTTAGGATATTTAGCTAATGTTGGAGGAGATTTCATCAAATTTCATCTCTGTTAGTTTATAGTCACTCATGTAAAATTAACGACATGTGCTTTGGAAATGATTTTCGAATGATATTTTGAAATTTCTGTTTACCCAGCCAAAAAGAAGGTATAATCTGTGTTACAAATTAGTCAATTTAATTAATAAATTCATCATTGAGCACATTATGTGATAATGTGGAAGTACAAGCATTTAAAGTATCTTAAAAACTGTTGTATATATGTTTGTCATTCCTTAGGTCGTTCTCACGCGATACCAGTTTTGTTATTGATGTGTTGAGCATAGAAAGAATTTTAGGTTAAATTTGAAAAAAATATATCCAAGGTTGTTGCGATCCGAAGAAGACTGTAAGGAAAGTTCTACATTTTATAAATGTGTGTAAGTAAATAGTTAAAACATATTCTTCGACTGGTCATTCCCGGATCACAATATTAGCCTAAGTCAATAATTTGGCACACGATTATTTTTAAAAACTCATATATTTGATATTATGGCATTGAAAAACGAGGTGGATGTTTAGAAACAGAATGGTGTTGTCTGAACGGCCCAATTTATATTTATTATTGACTGTTCCATATCTTCTTTCAAAATTACAGACTCACTCGCGTATCTCGCCTTGTTTAAAGCAAAAAAGTAGATGTACCTGTCGGTGTAATATTATTTAAGATAATTATATTTAAGAACGAAATCGTTAGGAATTTTTATTGTTATTTATTTAATTCCTAGACGTTTGTACCACCTAGGTTGTTAAAACTTTTGTAAATAGAATAAACACCTGTATTTTTTTAAGCTGCATTTTATTTAGCGTGACCTTATTAAAAATGTGAATACAAATAAGCTGAAAAATAAATATATTTACACAAAAATCAAATAAATAGCTAGCAACAAAAGAATGTTCAATACGGTCTATATCTACATGATAATTTAAAGACCTTAATTACTTAAAAATTAAAAAGTCTCTAGGAATTGATGGAATTACCTTGAAGGAAACTGTTCAGTATATTTATGAGCCGTTATCTTTCATAATAAATAAAACAATATGCCCCTCAGCCTTTAAGGTGGTCGTGGCAAAGTCTATTAAAGAAACTGTGGTAGAAAGGAGGTTGCGAATTACAGACTATTTCATTAATTAGGTAACAATTTTGCAAATATATTTGAAAAAATAATTAAGGATGGAATCGTAAGTTTTGTAGATAAGTACAACTTATTAGTTAGTACATAATTTGGATTTAGAAAAGGGATATGTACACAAGAAGTAATGCGGCTTTAACAAGTATTTGGTAGTTTTTGTAGACCTGCAAAAGGCCTTTGACACGATATGTCATAGGAAGTTGTTAATGACACTAAATAAGATTGGTTCTATAAATAACAGTTTAAATCTTATAACATCGTATACAACCAATTGAATACAATATACTGAAATAGACAGCAGATGAAGTAGGCCTAACATTATTGAATATGGTGTACCACAAGAAACAGTATTTGGACCGACTATACTATTCATTCTGTATATAAACTCGTTATTCAATAAACAAATTTCAAGTACAATCTTAAGCTACGCTGACGATACTTATGTCCTTTCCTATAAATCATCAAGTTGGGACGATCTGAAAGTAGTAAAGAAAGAGCTAGAAAAAGTTAAGGTAATTATTTACATTAGTGTTAAAATCTCCAATCTTAAAAAAAAAATCCTGCCCCCCCTCTCTACTTTCGAGAGTGCTAATCACGATTCTGAAGTCAAATTTCGACGCTGGGATGTAGTTTTGGAAAATTGTTTTTTCAAAATTGTAACCTCTATGTATACATTACATTATGTTGAAATTACGAGTACAAACTAACTCCTATATATTTTGAGAACAGTGTGACGTCATGAAATGAAGAAGGCGGAGGGGACAGAGATGTACATTGCAATTTCAACCTATAGTCGCGTCAAATTATCATGAAAAAAGTGAAAATAGACAACTTTTTGCGGAGAAGTCCGATTGAGATGCAGTTTTCTGCAAAATGTTCAGAGAATTGTTTATAATAAAAGGTACATCTAACCTCTGTACGCTCTCAAATTTTTAATTGTTTATTTAACAAATGACCCATTTTTGTTGAACATATGGCAAATGTCACACACGATTCAACGAAAATGTCTGGAAAATGTTCTCTCGGGGGTTTTCGAGATCCCTCTTTATCACTTTGGTGTAAGCTTTATTATTTATTGCTAAATTGTTGTAACTGGGCTAATTAACAAATTAAAATTCCACTCCCGAAATCACTAGAGAACCGGAATTTTTTCCAGGATTTCTGGCTTATTAAAGCAAACCATCGGCACAAGATTTTTGCAAATATAATTGTTTATTGTTCGATTGTTGCAACCTCGCTAATTAACAATTGTTCAATTGATCCCAGAATTATTTAAAAAAAAATCCGATTTTCTAACGATTCCGGGAGAAGAGTTATTAATTTGTTAATTAGCGAGGTTGCAACAATCGAATAATAAACAATTATATTTGCAAAAATCTTGTGCCGATGGTTCACCTTAAAAAACAGAAATCCCGGAAAAAATTTCGGGTCTCTAGTGATTCCGGGAGTAGAGTTATTAATTTGTTAATTAGCCAGGTTGCAAAAATAGAAAAATAAACAATTTCGTGCAACAACCTTGTGCCGATGGTTCTCCCCATGATCCCAGAATTATTGCAAAAAAAACCGATTTTCTAACGATTCCGGGAGAGTTATTAATTTGTTAATTAGCGAGGTTGCAATAATCGAACAATAAACAATTATATTTGCAAAAATCTTGTGCCGATGGTTTGCCTTAATAAGCCAGAAATCCTGGAAAAAAATCCGATTCTCTAGTGATTTCGGGAATGAAGTTTTTAATTTGTTAATTAGCCCAGTTACAACAATTTAGCAATAAATAATAAAGCTAACACCAAACTGATAAAGAGGGACCTCAAAAACCCCCGAGAGAACATTTTCCAGACATTTTCGTTGAATCATGTGTGACATTTGCCATATGTTCAACAAAAATGGGTGATTTTGTTAAATAAACAATTAAAAATTTGCGAGCGTACAGAGGTTAGATGTACCTTTTGTTATAAACAATTCCCTGAACATTTTACAGAAAACCGCATCTCAATCGGACCTCTCCGCAAAAAGTTGCAAGTGAAATGCTAATTTGACGCGACTACTAATGTAGTGCCTAGTGTAATGTATAGAGGCTATAATTTTGGCGAGCGCCGAAATCTGACTTCATATAATAAATTTATTTTCCAATTATACATGACAGATGCATGTATAGGAATAGTCAAAATAATAAAAGCTAACTTAAACATTTAAAATATTCTGTTACAGAATAATAGCATTTAGTTACTAAAAACGTTTTTAATTTAGTTGTAAATAAACGCTCGTTTTTATTTTTTTTTATATCGTCAGGTAAACGGTTAAACATTAAACATGTCTTGTGTTGACATTATGGTAATCTCTATTAATAACGAACTTACTAAAATTTTTAAACACATAGAAACAAACTTGAAAAATATTCAGTCCTGGTAATGTAAGAATAAAATATTGCTTAAATATATGTCTACAGGATTGAGTGTTGGACAAATTAAAAATATATCTTAAAATACGCTTCTGAGACAAAAACACAGAAGTTAAAAAGTAGAATTCCCCCAAAAACAGACACCATAACTTAGTCGGGACTCGACTTAAGCGTAGTACAAACAGAGCAACTGGTCAACATAAAGTACCGTACGTATATTTCTAAATAAATAGTTAATTGATGATAATTTTGACGTCACCGCTTCGCAATGACCCCTCCAATTAAGGTTTGCATCTACAGTTAAACCTAAAAATTTGACCATATCCGTAGTATTCGAGCATAAAGAGACATTATTGATATTTATATTTAATTTATTGCAAATTTTTCGAAATGGATGAAATCTTATATTTGTTTTCTCAGAATTAAAATAAAAAGAATTTTCAGAAAACCAATCACACATATCAGACATTATTTTAGTGCAATTCTCTACCAATATGTCATCAGATCTATTAGAAACAATTAAATCAGCATACATAGTGACATGACATTCAGACGAAACCTTATCGATATTATTGACGTATAACAAAAATAATGCAGGGCCCAAAACAGAACCCTGTGGTACTCCCATTGTGAGAGAAGCATAATCCGAGCTATAAGTATCAATGTTATTTTTATTATTAAATAAAATATATATATTAAACGAATGAAAATACTGTACCTTTCCCTGGTTGAATCCCACTTAACGTATGGAATTTTAGGATGAGGTTGTGTGTTATATAGTCACTTACAAAACTTGGAGGTGTTTCAAACAGGATTCCTAAAAGTTATATTAAATAAAGATGTCTCTTACCCCTCTGACGCTCTGTTTAGTGATTACTAATTACAGATATTCGATCACTTCAATGGAAACTGAATAGAAAAACTACTTCCGTAAAAATGACTATAGGAAATATAAATAGCGATGTAAGGCTTAATACAAACTATGCGTGTATTCTCGAACGTGATAGCGAGTAATTCGCGAATAATGTGTAGAGTCTTGTTCGTTAAAAATCTATTCATAAAAACCCTACACACTATGTGCGAGTTCCTTACAAACCACGAATCGCGCATCACAAATTGCAAATTCACGCATAGTCTGTAGCGAGCATGAGAGTTCTTAAAACAAAAACAACTTGCAGACAACGATGTTTTATGTATCTTAATGCAAAAGCATATCGGTCACTTTCTGTTACCCTTACACATATTATGACTACCCTTAAGCAATTCAAAATCAAGCAGAAATATATAATACATTGTGCTTCAGTCATTAGAGTTTTATGTAATGCATAATATCTACTAGGCTTTTTTAAGTTTTTACATATTACATATATGTAATTATGTAATTAAAAAATGTATGAGTTAACATCTGGAGTAAATAGCTCTTCCCTATGCGGAAGAATGGAAGTATATGTGCAAAATTTTGTTATTTAATGTTGACTATTTTTGCGTCCTTTTATTATAGCTATGACTATTATATTTTCAATTTTGAATGATGATATTTAAGAACAATTTTTAATTCTATTGTTTATTATATATTTTTTTTGGTTTCTTATACGACGTATTGTGGTTAATTTACAAATTTGCCTTTTTACTTTAACCTACCTAAACTTACTGAGAAAAAAAACGTACCTGCAAATGAAATTATTAAACATATTATGGCAAGACGCAGTCAGCCACAATAGATGAAATCTGACATATTTCTGTATTTAAAGGTAATAAATTAACGGTAATCAACATTGATTTAATTAGTTTAAATATTTTGCAAAACATGATTGATACATATTAAAAAATATTTAAGATAAGCTGATTTTGTTGGAAAAAATCAAATATAACAAGAGAATATACTTCAAATTTTTTAAGAATTGTATATATTTCGTATATTTTATTAAACCCAACAGAAATATGCCATTCAATACTTCATACTTCTATACGCCATTCATATGCCAAACATTCTAAAATATTGTGTAATTATGGAACTTTTGCGAATTCAAGCTGGGCTCATATCTCTTTATAAACACATTTCCCGCAATTAAATAAGATCCTAGTTAATTGGCACGTATTCCCATTCTTTTTTTAATTGCGTGGATCGTGTGTAAAATTGCTCTTATTGGTTTTATCGACAATAAAATTGCCAAAGTTTATTGTTGCATGTAGTTTAAATAATTTTTGAATGAAAAGTGAAATAAGATTAATAATCCTAATCCATTTCGTTCTTAATTAGAACCAAAACAATTTTGGAACATGAGAATACATATCAATTTTCAAGCAAGTCTGACAAAAGATGTCTATTTCTGATCGGATACTTTTCAGGCTGAAACATGGATTCTTTCTAAGATAGACAACAATTCATTACGTTAGCTTGCCAACAACAAACAATAGATCTGTCCTGAAAAGTGTCGGGGAGTATTTCATTCTTTTTGAATTGCATGTATCGTGTGTAAAATGGCTCTTATTGGTTTTATCGACAATAAAATTGCCAGCGGTTATTACTGTATGTAGTTTAAGTAACTTAACACAAAGGAAAGTTAAATAAGGAAAATACCTATATTGAAATGTTAATTAGGAAATCAAGCAAGTCTGACAAAAGATGTTTACTTCTGATCGGATACTTTTCAAACTGAAACAAGGATTCTTTCTTAAAAGATGAACAAGAATCCATTAGGTTAACTTGCCGAATAAACAATAGATCTGTTCTCACAAGAGTTGGGGATTGGTTTCATCTGTTAAACCCGCTAAACAGTGTGCATATCTTTCTGCAATTTGTAAGTCTCTTGCATACAGGCATGCGCTCTAAACAGTAGCGTATTGCAAAATCAAAATTATGGAAGTAATTCTTTTAATGACCAATATATCTGATTAAAATTTGACACAGGTGGTGCCGAATACGCTGGTGTTATTAGTTTTCTTGTAAGTAGAGGGTGCTAGTTGCTAGCATTTTCACTGATATTTTATACATCGTTTTCGAAGAAAAGCAAAAACAATCAGGCGATCCTTGTAATAGTAGGTATGTGTCAAACCTGGACCTTTTCTATTTATGTGTCATACAGGGGGGGTGCACTTGTAATGTTGACTAGTGTCCACGAGCGGCGTTAACAGCAGTGTAAAGTTAGCCATGTTTAAAATCATCATGGCCACACTGAAATTCCAGAATAGTTTGTTTGAAGTTGTACATCTTCTATGGTATAGTCAACGTTGCCTAGCAACGTTGTTGTTGTTTAAAAGTAGTTCAGTAATCTGTGCGTGGAACTTTATAGGTTAATTTTGGATGTGATATATTGGGTTTATTGTAAGTTTTGTTCCACCAGATATAACTTATGTTGAAAAAATAGGAAATTTGTTACATAAAATAATATAACAGTGTAGTAAATATAGTAAGGGGCATAAATGGTAATGATAAGTATCATTTGTCAGTTCTAACAGAGTTGATTGGAATATCTTGTGAATCTGGACGATTTATAGACGTTAAAAATTTTTCAAGAAAGCATAAAAACAAGTAGGTATTGTTCAGTTTTCACAAAATTCTTAATTTTTCTTAAAGTTACAGCATTACGAATTTACAAAAATAAAATTTAAGTATTACATTAAAATTTAAATAAGGATAACTGTGAAATCAACTTTGTGAAATATAAAAAAACACTTCATTGCATTTATCTACAACCATTGTGATGATCTTACCAAAATTCTTGTATAAGCGTACAAATTATAACATTGTACTGACTCAAGCTTTATTTTCAAAATAAGACCACTCAAATATTCATTAACTACATTGCATATATAGATCTTTTTCAACTTGCTGTTATTTACAGTTTCATACTCTATGTTCTTTCCGTTGCAACTGTTATCATTACCATTTGTAGAGCGATCATTTAATATTTCAACTCACATACGTAATAGTTTGAAATACCTCCCATTTATTTTTTAGATGTCGGACATTTTAAAAGTAAAACTAAGAATAAACTGTTACATTCAAAAAGGATAATAATATTTGTTAATAGACCTATATTTTTATGAATATATTTAAACAAATTTGTAATTTTGTTTTTTTATTTCCAAGAGAATGAAACCTATCCATTGTTATAGATTTCAAAATTTTATTGTAGAGTCTAATGATAAAGCCGGTCTTGACAAACAATGAAATTCTGAATCTGATCATGGACCATTGACCGCAGATTTGTAAAGACATATGATCAACATGGGCGTTACAAGCGACATTAGTCACAACTAATAGTATTCTCTATTTCAAGTTTCCTATCTTTTTTTTAATTTATATATATTTAATCTGTGGTGTCATATCATTGAGAAACTCAGGTATGTTGATTATTCTCTAGTTTAAATAGTAATTTGTTCTTTTACTAAAACTACAATGATTAAAAGTACAATTAGTGAATTAAGCCAATGGACACATTATCAAATCTTGTGACATTTTTATTAACACAGAATAAATTGTTAATATGACATTTGTTGATTTGACTCGACATTTTAATAAATCATGTCATCTATAAATGCTATAATAATATACAGTAAAAAATTATCATGAACATGTGATTAAAATTAAAATATAGCATTAAAATGCATATATTGCTGTATGCTAGGAAATTGAAATATGAAGAACTCCTTTATCCATTATAAATACGTAGATGCAGGAGAGTACCTTGTTGGGATATTCTGTGATCTCAGCAGGGAATTTGACTATGTAAATTATAATGTTCTATTAGAAAAATTAGAAAGATATGGTATCCGAGGTGTAGCACTGCTATGGGTAAAAGGTTTTCTCTCTAATAGAACCCAATTTGTGTCGGTAGGTGGTGTTAACTCAGACACAAGGTTTTTGTTGTACATTAATAACCTGATAGGCTTGTCTAATGCACAGTATACTAACCAATCAGTAGGGAAACTCAGCTTTCCCGCGTCTTCCAAAAATCCGCCATCTTGTTGGCGACTGACAGTTATTACTATAATTTCTGTGTGTCAGTTAGGTTTTTTGAATTTTTGACATTATTACATGGTTATCCGCTCGTTATTGTTATTGTACTTATATTCCTGCTTTGTATGTCGTGTTGAGTGTTTAGTTATTTGTGTTTTTATATTAGTGATTATTTATTTGTGGAACTATACCCAGTAAATAATAAATAAACTATGGGAGGAAATAAATGTGTTGTAAAAAACTAACGCATAACGCAGCTTTGGGCGTAAAAGGTCTGTAAACAGTTTTATATATGGGAGACCAAGTTAGACGTGATACCTTAATTGAGAAAATCCTAAAGAAGAATTAAAACATGAAAGGGGACAAAGGATTTAACTCGAAATAGGAAAGAGACTGCTTTCATACATGAATGAAAGAAACCACTCCATACACCTAATTGAACAACGGGGGTGTTTGATTATGTTACCTATATATATATATATATATATATATATATATATATATATATATATATATATTGTAAACCACAAAATAAATTGTACCTAATATTCACGTTTTAATTTCATTTCGTACTTTCCTCAAAAAAATGAGTAAAAATATAAAAATAAGGTAAACGTATACATCTTGACATAAAGGCAAATGTACTGCGAAATATAAAATAAACCTACACTACTAGTTGACCTAGTTTCCATGTTATCGCAAATTTTTAAAATAAATTTAAATTCATACTGGTTTTATAATCAAATTCAAATTATATCTGCTAGAAACCTAAATTAAGACAAAATGTGACCAAAACCTCAATTTACATGAAACTACACTGGATTACAACAGTTAATTAAGAATTAATGCAAAAGTATTAAAACTACGAACAACTTTGGTTATGTTTACGCCAAATTATTAGCTATTTTTTCGTATGTTCTCTGGGATCCGCCCTATTCTTGGCGACTTTTTCTAGAGTGGGGGTATTTAAAAACTGCCAGACGTATTTCATTCATAAATTGTCTAAGATTCCGTAGTGATTGCTTAGTATACTGTGGTCTAATGAATCATGTTTTACCTTACATGCAGATGACATTTCAATCAGTTCATTGTTCTGATAGTATGAGATTTATTGGTCTACAGATGAATGTACTTCTAAACTGGTACTCACAGTGCGATAGTCTAACTCAGTATCGTATCAACTTTGCGTAGTATTTTAAACATTGATCAGTAAATGTCTGTACTATGCACAAGTGGAGCCACGTCTGAGATATGGGATCTGCTTTTGCGGCCTTTCGTCTCATGCTGGGGCCGTTTTTATAGCTCAAAAGAGAACCCTTAAATGTGTGTTTGGTCTCTCTTTCAAACAAATTTGTAAGGCCATTTTTACTTCATGTAAAATTTTAACACTTATATTGAAAATGTGTTTGTATGTTTACTTAAATAGAAATAAATTTATTTGTGTTAAGGATATGCATGCGCGCAATACCAGGTAAGTGAATAAGTTAAATGTGTCATTTAAAAAGCGACTGGTTTCCTATAACTGTCCCAACTATATGGGATGAATTTTATTCAATAAATTAAAACCAGACATAAAATGTGATACATTAAATTAATTTAAAATATCTATTTATGCCTTCAGTTACGAAATGCCTAATTTTGTGTAACGCGTGAGATTTTTGCGGAACGAACGAAGTGACTTTCGCAAAAACTCACAAGTTACACAAAATTTCATTTCGTAACGTATTGCATACAAGATTTTTTCAAATTTTGAAGAAAGTAATAAAAAAATAAAATTTAATATAGTTGACAAAAATTTGCAAACCATAAATTTAGTTTGTTGCTGTTACCGTTGAGTGAATTATTCACTCAACGCTGTTACTTCATGTTAGTTGTCAGTTTGACATTTTGTAAAAAAGTCTAGACGGAAGGTTTTTAGCCAGATTGATATATTTTTAGTTTTATTTTAAAAAAATGAGTGATTCAAGTTCTGAAGAGCTACCAAGCGATATTGAAGAGGCAGCAGGTAATGCTCTATTAGCAGTAATTCCCAAAAAGTCAAAGGCAGTTTATGAAAAGAAAATTAAACATGTTAATGAGAAAGTTTTACTTGCATATTTTGAGAGTAAGAAAGATCTAAAAGTTTCCACATTATGGACACTTTACTCAATGTTAAGGTCTGAACTAAATCTGAAAAGGAATATTGATATTAAAAAATATACAAATTTGGTAGCATATATTAAAAGGCAAGCGGACGGGTACAGTGCTAAAAAGTCAAAATTTTTATTAAAGAAGATTTTGCCAAATTTTTAGTGGAAGCTGATGACAAAGAATACTTAATGGCTAAGGTTGCAATGATAATTAGAATGGCAGGAGCATGCAGAAGAGCAGAATTAACATTTCTTCAAGTTGAAAATGTTATAGACGAAGGAAGCCATTTTCATGTTGATATCCCACCTTCAAAAACAAAAGTTATACGGCAGTTTGCAATTACCACTGGAGACATTGAAAATACGAATCTTGCTGAAATATTAAGAAAATATATTAAATTGCGTCCCCAGGTTCTTAAACACAACAGATTTTTTGGAAAATATGCGAATGGAAAATGTACCAGAAATCCTGTGGGAATTAACACATTTAGCAGTCTGCCAAAAGTTATTGCACAATTTCTTGGTCTTTCAAATCCTGTTCTATATACTGGCCACTGCTTGAGAAGAAGCTCTGCCACTTTCCTAGCAGACAGTGGCGCTGATATTTTAAAATTAAAGAGGCACGGAGGTTGGAAATCTAGCTCTGTTGCGGAGGGATATATTGAAAATTCCATGAATAATAAAAAACTTATAGCGCAAGAAATATTTGATGAAACATCTAATGCAATGTGCGCCGCTTCCCAAATAACAGCAAGTTCGAGCAATGAAAAAAATATGTCGTCGGGAATTAATTTGAATAATTGCAATAATTGTGTTATCAATATTTATAATAATTAATTAATTTATAATTTATGTTTTTAACTTGTATTATAACAGTTTAATAAATAGAATAATTCTTTTTGTCACTAATTTTGAAATACATTTTTCGTCACCAATTGCATAAAATTTTACTTTATGCAACTAGTTACAAAAAGTAAGACGTTTCATAATGTCAATCAGTTTTAAAAAGTGTCACTTTATATGTCAAAATTAGAAAAAAGCATTAAAAGCATTTTTGTTTGAGAAATGTCTTCATGCCTTTATGTACACCCATTTCTTACTAAACTTTTCTCCTGGGATCTATATTAGGAAATGTTAACGCGACATGCATCACGAAATTCGTGCTGTTTTACGTGTCACACGTTCACCTCTGAGGATAAACTAATAATTTCCTTTCTGCAGGCCAACTCCGTCTGGATAAATTCATGGGGAAGCCGTGGCTTTTGACGGAATTAATCGACCAACATTTCTCTGAGTTATTACAATGTTTAGAAGGCGCCATCAGTAAGCAATGCAGTCAGTCGGTGTATATCTGCACCATTACACAAAACTGAATTGATTATGGTTACTTGTTTTGCAAGTGAACAAAGGGTTTGGAATTCTACTGGCAATCCAAAATGTTGTTTGGTAATAGATAACGCCATAATATTGCTTCTACGTTGATTAATTGAACTTGGGTAGCTGAAACATTGATGAAACCAAAACGGAAACTGTGCAAAGGACAGAAAATAATCAAAACGTAATTATGCTTTACTTTATTGCAATAATAATAATAATACATTTATTTACCCAAAAAAGTGAAATCATGCAGTACATACGTACAGGGTGTTTATTAATTGAATGCCGATACTTAAGGGTGTGAATCCTTTGATCGTTTTAAGAAGAAAACTTGATATCAACATATGTCCTAAACCTTTTAATTTTTGAGCTACAGGGTGTTACAGTTTTAAGAACAAATTAACTTTTTTTAATATAATTTTCTTATCACTTCAGATATTTTTATGAAATTTTGTACACACCTATTAATCATTAAGGAGCATTGTTTGATGTAAAAAATGTTTTAAAATCTTTGCCAATAACGTCCGTACGAGGTTTGAACTAAATATTTTTGAAGAAAAAAATGGTACGCCACTGCTTTTTCTAAAAACTAAAATTATTTTTAAAATCTCCATTTATTTTACAGAAAATTCGGTCCCTAGACCTACTCTGGTACGACGCACCATTTTCATGTAAAAAAATTATAACCAAAAAAATTTGTTCCCCAACTTCATTGCGACTGCTTTTGATATTTTGTTGCCATTTTGTAGAGACGCACCATGCGTGGAGACACTTTTTTTAGGACAAAAATTAATTTTCTACTTTAATCAGTGACCTCCACGTAGGCACAATATTAAGTGTTTGGATAGAAAAAACGATACGCCTCTGATTTTTAATCGCGATTTATTTAGTAAAACGATAAATTCAAAATCTTAAACCTAAAACGAAACAGCAAAACAAGAAAATACAAACAAAATAAAGAACCCAAATTATGTATTTACAGTAGCTGTTGAAAGTGTCCTCCACCCACACGTATGCAAGTATCTACTCTTCTTCGCATAGACTGACGTATATTTTCAAAAATTTTTGGGGTGTCTCTTATAGTTTGGAAGCTACTATTATACGATTTAGTAACTCTTCTTCGGTTTGAATCGGCACTGCGTACACTAAGATTTTCAGATGACCCCAGAAAAAGTAGTGTAAACTATTAAGGTCGGGAGATCTGGGCGGCCATAACTGCGTTCCTCCGAGGCCTATCCACCGAACGCGACAGTTGTGGTTTAAAAATTCACGCATCCATAAGCTAAAATGTGGAGGCGCACCATCGTGCATTAGCCACATCTGGTTTCTTAATAAAAGAGGAAGGTCTTCAAGCATTGGCGGCAGATCTTTTTTAAGAAAGTGTAAATACGATTGTCCATCTAATCTTCTTGGGAGAAAAAATCCTATCAAATAATCGTCAATAATACCAGCCCAAACATTTAATGAAAACTGTTCTTGATGTTTTGATTCAACAATTGCAAAAGGGTTTTCATCCGCCCACAAATGGTTATTATGGAAATTTCGTATTGAGTTTCGAGAGAAACTAGCTTCATCGGTAAAAAGAATGTACTTGTCAAATAACGGATTTTCCAGCAGCTTTTGAAGAAACCACTCACAGAAATTAATGTGCAACGGGAAATCTCTAGGGAGTAATGCCTGAACTCTTTGAATGTGATATGGATATAACAAATTTTCGATAAGAATTTTCCAAACAAGTACGTGTGAAACATTAAATGTTGCCACGATTTTCCTCGTGCTAGTTTCGGGGTTCTCCTCAATTTCATGTAAAATTCCTTCTTCAAGTTCCGGTGTTCGTACTGTTTCAGGGACTCCTTTAGCACTGTGGTCTACTTTTAAATTTCCGGTTTCGTGAAGACGTCTATGAATCCCAGAAAATGTTCTCGGATCGGGTAGTACGCGATTTGTATACCGCTCTTGGTATATCCTTCTGGCTTTGTATGCATTTCCGTCGGCAACCCCATAAGTAAAATGCATATCAGCTAATTCACCGATTGTAAAATTTACCATTTTTTTTATTAAATTTTACCTCCTACTCTAATAATAATTTTTTAATAATGAAAAATCAATGTCAACTTTATGGCGAAAAGAAGCGTCTAAAATTATGACACTTTACCCAGCCTACTAATTTTTATTTCATTTGCTTTAAGGGGGCATTTAATGAGCTTACCGTTTTTTCTATTCAAATATTCAATATAATGCCTACATGAACGTCATTTGTGAAAGTAGAAAATTAATTTTTGCCCCACAAAAAGTGTTTGCACGCATGGTGGGTGTCTACAAAATGGCAACAAAATATCAAAATCAGTCTCAATGAACTTGGGGAAAAACCTTTTTTTGGTTTTAATTTTTTTACGTGAAAATGGTGCGTCGTACGAGAATAAGTCTAGGGACCGAATTTGCTGTAAAATAAATGGAGATTTAAAAAATAATTTTAGTTTTAAAAAAAGCAGTGGCGTACCATTTTTTTCTTAAAAAATGTTTTGTTCAAACCTCATACGGACGTCATTGGCAAAGATTTTAAAACATTTTTTTCATCAAACAATGCTCCTTAATGATTAATAGGTGTGTTCAAAATTTTATATAAATATCTGGAGTCATAAGAAAATTATAATAAAAAAGTAAATTTTTTCTTAAAACTGTAACACCCTGTAGCTCAAAAATTGAGAGGTTTAGGACATATGTTGATATTAAGTTTTCTTCTTAAAATGATCGAAGGATTCACACCCTTAAGTATCGGCATTCTATTAATAAACACCTTGTATAATAATGAGAGTATTTACTAATTGGTAAAAAGGAACCATAAATGCACCTAATGGTGCTCTTGCTATGGACCCTAAACTAAACTAAGTAAACCTAAAAAAAGAACAATTTTTGGGCAAAGATAGCTAATATGTAAAGAGAAAAGAAAAAAGAAAGACTGGAATTGATATAACTTTTTAAAAGCCCGTGATTAACAACACGTAGATACTATGGAGAGGGCAATGAGGAAGAATAGCTGGCATACTAATAGAATATATAGGGATAAAAACAGAAAGAAATATGCAGGCAGGCGGAAAATCACACATCCTAAGAAAGCGAAATCTGATTCTCTAAAAACATTTTTTTTACATGAACACCGAAAGTCTGTTTTCCCATTTTTTAAATATTATCATTAAGTTTATTCCATAAATTAATTGCATTGAATGAAAAAGATTTTTGAAAGACTGCATTTCTGTGCTCTGGAACCCTAAAAGTGGTGCCGGAATGAAATATTGTAGGAAAACCGCATGCAGAAATTCTACACTTTCTGAATGAGACGCAAAGATTTTGAGTTGATATAGTTGCTATATACCACATCTCCATAAAATAAAATGGATAATACCAAACTTTGGCATAGACGATATTTAGTATCCGGTGACATACAATGTTTATAACTGCATAAAACTTTGAGATGACTTAAAGCAATTTTGATATTATTTGCTATATGAGCCTGAAACGTTAAACCCGAATCATTCGTGACACCCAAATTTTTTACCTCGTGAACTATAGGAATTATTTCATTATTTATAGTAATCAAAAAATTATCTAATTTGGACCTATTTTTTTTTTGGTACCAACAAGGAGTGCAAAAGACTTGCATTAATTTTTAAACAGTGATCTAGAGAATAATTATATAAGCTTTGTAAATCTGAAATAATATTTTGTTTGTCAGCATCTAAGTTATTTGGGTCGTCAGCATACTATTGCAAGTTAGAAAATTCTGTAACTGTACTCATATCTACAACATAAATAGAGAATAGTTAGTGTTCAAGAATGGAGCCTTGGGGAACACCATTATTTATTGGAATATACTGTATTGTCTGAATAACATAACCATTTGATAAACGTACTTGTTGAACTTGGTGGCTTAAATAGGATTTAAATAAATGAATGGCCTTTACAGAAAACTTATAGTAGTGTAACTTTGATAATAATAATGAATGGTTTAATGTATCAAAGGCCTCGTTAAAATCTAACAATGCTAGGTACGTGCAGTTATTATCGTCTATATGTGAGCAAACAATTTCAGTTAGATTAATAAGTGATGTAGAGGTACTATGATTTTTGCGGAATCAGGATTGAGCAGAAGACATCATTTTATTGTGGCATATATGTCTTTCAACGATTTTGGAGATAATAGGTAATATACTGATGCGTCATAGGTCATTAAAATTTTTAGGATTAGTCATTTTCACAAGTGGTTTTACGATCGCCATTTTCCATAACTCTGGAAAAATATCTTCTATCAGACATGTGTTTATAATATTGACTAAAGTATGAAGAAAAACGTGGTCATGTGGATATACACTGCCATTGTGAGACCAATGTAAGCCTATGGGGCTGTCGTCTGGTGGTTAAAAGTCCAATAGTCGACAACTAAACAAAAGCTCAGTCAGGTACAAGAGATTGCCTGCCTGAGCATAACAGGAGCTATGCGGGCAACACCCACCATAGAATGGAGGTAATGCTATGTCTGCCA
Organism: Monochamus alternatus; assembly: GCA_037114965.1. Lineage (NCBI taxonomy): Eukaryota > Metazoa > Arthropoda > Insecta > Coleoptera > Cerambycidae > Monochamus > Monochamus alternatus. The sequence goes on from CM073431.1 coordinate 24,064,469, forward strand.
CCATTGGATGTTCATCTAAAAGAAGTGGCTGTGACACTGTGCTTCACCTCAAAAATACTGGAATTATACCAGATGTAGGATGTAGAGAAGTTAGGAGTTGCCTGTGGAATGAGGCTGTCAGGAAGATACCTCTTCTGCAGGCAGACACTGACAGTATTTCTCCCAAGTTTGCATTTGACAGACCCTACACGGTACTTATCAGGAATGAGGAGACGACTGAGAACATAATAAACATCACAGACGGATCAAAAAGGAAGGAAGGTGCAGGATGTGGAATATATTCCAGATCCCTACACATCCAATATCAGTGGGCAATGGATAGGCATGCTACCGTGGTACAAACGGAATTAGCAGGTATAACTATAGCGTCCAAATAAATTATCCGTAGACATATCACGGGCAAAACCATCAAAATCTACACAAACAGCAGACAATCACTACTGATCTTACGTAATCATAAGATAACAACTAGATCGGCATGGGAACGCCATCAGACTCTGGTAGTGGCCTCAACCGACAACAGCATATATGTATGCTAGGTGAAGGGACACGGGCGGTGCAATTGCAATAAAGCAGCTGACAAACTAGCCAGGTGAGCATCGGGTTTCAATATTTTTGGACCTGGTCCCTCCAGCATGCTTCCATTATCTTATTGAAATTATCAAGGAGGACACTCATAAAGAATTTAGGAAATGGTGGGATAAACACATAGCTGTCAATTGCTAAGGAGTTCCTAGAGTACCGCTGCAAGAATACAGCGAAAAAGTATCTAGCCATGTCTAGGACGAATCTTCGCCTGGTGACAGGTATTCAGACTGGACAGTGTTGGCTAAGGAAGCATCTTCATTATATGAGGAAGTGTGAAACACCTCTTTGTAGGGGTTGCGAACAGGAAGACGAAACACTACACTATGCACTCTGTGACTGCACTGCCATTTCGTCAATAAGAGAATCCGTGTTGGGAGAACGATGGCCTTCTATGGCCTACTTTAGAGAGATCCCCCTGAGCAGCGTTACCATCTTCTTTTCTTTATTAGGCTGGTTAGCGGCTCAAGTGGATTCATCATCTAATGGGAGGAAGTACAAGGGGCCTAATGGGACCTAAGTGCTGTAAGCTACCCTCCCCACATTTCCAGATTCCAGAAAGGATGAAGACAAAAAAGTAGACACAATTTTAAATCTATGACAGATATTATCTGATCCCATGCTACTATTTTTTTTATAAATAATATTAGAAATATCCATTGGATTCATAAGTTTAATGTTAAAAAGCTCGGTCATATTGGGGTATAAATTGGTATTATAATAATGTGAATTTGGCGTCCTGTTACACCTAATCTGTGTATTTCTACACATGGTTAATTCCTCCGATCTTCCGCATTAAATTTTAGTTGTTCATAAAAAATTATCTTGTCAAGAATTATATACGTATCCATTTATTTGTTTATTTACTTTAATTCTGTCAGCGGGGTAAAGCCTTTTTACAACATAAAGGAAATTAGCGATAAATACTTCACTCAAAATAAGTAACAAAAATACAACTATAAAATGGTGGAAAATAACAACAAATAAATTGTTGTCTATATAATTAATAACAAAACGGTACATACAAAAAATAGAAAAACTTACGCATACGCGTACAATTATCGCATATAGTATATGCGATAATTGTACATTTAATATGTCCACGAAATCTTCAATGCTACCATAGTAGACATTTAATGTAAAAGAGACAACAGCAAAATGCTTGTACAAGAATAGGGACTAAAATAAAATATTATACCTAGCGTTGACTGAGATACTTGTAAGCATAATATTTTCTATACCGTTGTTAATTAGTCTGTATAAGAATATTACAGAGTAATAAGTAAGAGTAATTTTCATTCTAATAAGGATAAAATATTCTCAACAACTGATTTTGTGAAAACTTTCTAAATGGGTAACTTACATCCAAAATTAAACTTACTGACTTAAAAAAATTATCTGTGCCTTTTCTAGCGATATTATAATAGAAATTGTACTTTGTAGACCAAATTATAGATGCATATTTCAATGTGGGTCTAACAAAACTATTAAATAGTATTTACAATTACGTACGATGAATCCTAAATTTATATTGGCCCTAGGTATACATTCTTCCATATATTTACCGAAAATTAATTATGGTCAAAAATAACTTTGATTGTTTTAACAAGCTCTGGATTATCAAGAATGTGGATATTTAAAAGCCGATTACTATTACACCATATATGCTTATAACTTCACTTGGAGCTAAAATTTAGAAGTTTCAAATTATCGGCATATAGCAAAAAGTGAACATTGAGATCTTGGACGATATCATTAATAAAGAGAGTAAATAGCAATAGACCCAATATGGGGCCTTGTGGCACACCAGATGTTTAATTAAGCAACTAAACCAACCAAATTTAGACAATAGTTTACCGTGGTCAAGCCTGTACTTTATAAAAGTTAGTATAGGTGATATTCTACTCACTTCTTCTATCCAACACTTCAGCAATAAACTGGATGCGTCACACCAGGTTCCACCACTTGATCCTGCCTTCCATGAATCCATGTTGCTCGTTTTATAAAAGGACAAGTGTTGATGAATTAATATTTCAAATATTTTACATTAGATGACAATATGGTCTTGTAATTTTTATTTCACTTTTTAATAACAGGACATACTTCAGCTTGGTTCTATAAATCAACAAAGATATTACACTTATGTGATTGGAAATTTTAGAGCGGTTTTCATATTATAGCACAGCCCGGTAATACAAAAATGTTGCAATATCTCGTCAACTAAGCCTCGAATGAAAAGCTTGTAAGAGTGAAAAAAAAAATGAATAAAGAAGTCCTTTATTATAAAAAAATACCATAGGCGTTCTCAGAAAAAATAGGGGGTCAACGAATACTACAACCCCCCTTTCCTCCGTTCGTGATTTGATATTTTAGACCAAAATATATAGAAAGCGTGCCAACTTAGAATAGAAATATGTGCCAAAGGACCCCGCACATTTTATATGGAAAACGGTCTTCCGGTGAAATTTGCTGAAAATTTGGGAAATTGTTCGTTTTGTACCCCTGAACAAAAGTCTTAATGGGGTCGAAGCTCGAAATGCCCATCTTTAGGCTCTACGATTATTTTTAGTGGCCAAAAATGGCCAAAAACGGCCAAAATTCATTTTTTTCTAAATATCATGTTTAATTCTCGGAAAGTGTTTATTTTGTACCCCTGATCAAAAGTCTCAATGAGGTCGAAGCTCAAAATGCCCATCTTTAGGCTCTACGGTTAATTTTAGTGGCCAAAAACGGCCAAAATTCATTTCTTTTAAGTATCATGTTTAATGATGGGAAATTGTTCATTTTGTACCCTTGATCAAGTCTCAATGAGGTCGAAGCTCAAAATGCCCATCTTTAGGCTCTACGGCTATTTTTAGTGGCCAAAAACAGCCAAAATTCTTTTGTTTTATGTAGGGATATGTCCATATATAATTATATGTGTATAAGTCTCATTAATCAGGGGTACAAAACTTTCCCAGCATTACACATGATATTAAAAAAAAAGAATTTTGGCCATTTTTGGCCACTAAAAATAGCCGTAGAGCCTAAAGATGGGCATTTCGAGCTTCGACCTCACTGAGACTTTTGATCAGGGGTACAAAACGAACAATTTCCCAAATTTTCAGCGAATTTCACCGGAAGACCATTTTCCATATAAAATGTGCGGGGTCCTTTCAAATAAATATCTCTAAAATTACTGGTTATCAATATAAATCATTTTTGGAATATTTACTTTGACACCCTGTATCTTGAAAAGGGGAGGAAGGAAAACTTGCTGTGTTCTGTAAATTAATAATATATGGAAAACCATAATTAGTAACGTAATGTTATACTATTGGGACCATAATTCGTAGATGTAATAAAATAATTGGAAATGATCAGTAAAAGTTTGATAGTGCAATCTTGCTTTATATGTATTAATGAATTTGCAAAATCACCTAGAATCAATTTTTATATAATCGCTTCCTGAATACAAGGACGTAATCAACTTACAGTTTTAACTTTTTGTAAACGTTCCAAGCTCGATTTTTTATTTTATTGTTTCTGTTTCAAACATGCCTGCACATCAATGTTTCAAAGTAAAACATTGACGTGTGGGTTTTTTATACTGCTCCAAGTTCCCGCATTGATTTTGTTGAAAACTAGGTTTATATATAATTAGGATTAAAATAAAACACAAGTAAACTGTGATAAAGGCAAAAGAAAGTTATTTTATATAATCTTGAAATGGAAAATTCTTTCAACACCTGCAAAAAACGTAAAAAATCGTCTCTTGTTTGGTTATGGTTTTGTCATCTACCTTAATTTCAAGACTTAGTCAGCTCAAACAAACTTTATTTGGCAACGCTCACTTTGCTTCAACGGTTTTCAAGAAAAACGCATTTTTCATGAAAAAATTACCTTGTACCCATACTTCCATTAATTTCAAAATAAATACTGTTAAAATCTGCCCTTAATCTATTTTATGGTAGCAGTATTCTTTTCCACAATACATAATAGTTTTTAGATTATATTCAATGTGTTTAGTTCCTTGTTCTTGCCTGTGCAGTTTGACGAATTTCTTCTTATATTGATCTACACTAATTCACTTGACCTTTTTAACTTATAGGATTTATTCTGAACAAATATTAGCAGTTTTACTGTCAGTTTGTTGGTCAATAATGTTGTCATTAATCCTTCAATACTTAGAACTATAGGAGCTGAAGGAATGGATTCAACAGCAGCCTCAGCTCATCGAATTTATTATATCAACTCAAACAGTAACTTCATTTTGCCATAATCTTTTATATGTTGATACAACTTCTACTGTTTGATAATTGCAATGCCGTGTGTATCTGCTGAACCTAAAAAAGAGAAGAAAATGTTACTTCTTGTAATAAGTAAATTCTAAAAACAGGATAACAGGACTAAAAGTGAGCATCAGATAAATTTAACATGCTTTGCAACTGCTGTTCAATACCACATCCAATTTGGTAATCGCGGTAGGACGTCTACCTGCCTCTGACAAGACTATTTCTAATACACCCAGGAGAGCAATAATCTATGGGCTCTTCAGACGTTAAGGAACTGTGTGCCATTTGGATATTACCACTACTTGCTGTCACTTGCAATCTGCAACATACAATTACAATGTACGACACTAAATAATACGAATTTCTATAATGTTCAGTGGACATACGATACTAGTTGAATTGAAGTCAAAAATTGCAACAGTTTTGGAAATAAAACACTATTTGGTTTACTGTAGAAGATGAACAACAGAACAATAATAACACTAACAGCAAACCGGGGCAAGCAAAACATTGAAATTGGATACAAATTATTTAGCAACAAGAAATAGAGAATCTAAAAACTGTGCACTCTGTACACAATTTCAATTGAATACCTTAAAAAATAAGGGAATTATCTGCAAAAATATTTACTTTAACTTAGCTCCCTGAAGCTCAAAAATAAGGGGCTAAATATGAAATGTGTTTGATTAAAATACATCTTTGATCTATAAAGCAATTATTCAGAAATATAACCGATAAATATCATGCTCATAGAAATCTACCACCACAGAATTATGGTAGCTGCCGCTTGAAAAATCTTTTCACATTGTTTTGTAACAGATTGTTGAGGAGAACGTTATTACCATTTTGATTCTATTTCGTAAAATAGCGCAAGGTAACCCATTCACAACCATTTTTAAATCTAGTATCTATGAGAACCACGGAAAAAAATCTGTCGCAAATTTTCATGCAACTCTAAACGACAAAACTGCAAAATATAGCCGTATAAGCTCCAAATTCGCAGTAGTAAAATTCCCTCCGTTCTTGTAATAAATGATGTGCAGTAGTATTTTATAATTCTGTAGCAGATTTTCATGCGTACGCATAGAGTGACATAAGCCATAATAATTATAGTATATAACCCTGTCCGGATGTAGTAAACTATGCGTTGCTTGAACCTATCTATTCAGTGAGAAAATTCAAGCAAATAAAAATTTTGTATCTAGAAGCTGCGGAATCAAATTTGCTGCAAAATTCTCCTACAAATTTTATGTACAGAACATATTATAAGAACTGCAAGAACTTGATGCAAGACATTTTTAATTTTTGCTTTTATCGTAAATCATATTTTAAACAATTTAAATAGATTTTATTAGATGATTTTTGTTCATTTTATTATTGTGTTTCTTCAGTATATATTTAATTATTTTTACATTTTGGACCTTCCTGTTCTGTTGTTGAGTAAAAACCTGTAGAATAGTTTAAATCAAATAAATAAATAAATCGACGCCCGTCGATTCTATTTAGGTTGTCGAAAGACCTGTAGCTGACCTGTGTAAATAATATGAACGTCTACTAAACTGCGTACGTGAAATGTAGCAAAGCTACATCTAGTGGTCATCAGCTACACCATGCAGGACCTGAGAGGCTGTCTACTAAAATGATTGTCACTTCTGCTACAAAATATTCTCAATAAGCTTTGTCAGTTATTGCTACAAGCAGGCCATAAATTAATTATTAATAATTGACACACAAAACATATTCACAAATCAAAATTATTATTGAGGTTTACTATCTTCTAAATAATATAAAATGGAGTCAAGATTCATATTCGATTATTGCTTTTAGCAACTATCCATCTACATAATTTTAGGATTCGTTATTTTTGTTAATATAAGATTAATGAGAAAAATGATGCTTAGGACGTCAATAATAAAAATATTTTATCCACAACCACTATATTAAGAAGGTTTAATACGTCTATGTTCCGTGAATTAAAGGCCTTTTAACACACTAGTGGATTAGAATTCATAATACCACGATTCGATTTTATAGCTTGAATATTAGTGAGTGCATCATTAATAAATATAATAAAGAAAAGAGGGCCTAGAACTGATCCCTGCGGGACGCCAGATGTAGCCACCACATTAACCGAATTAAAGCCACGAAGTTGTACATTTAAAATCCTACTACTAAGTATGGGGTAAAAAAAAGTTATAAAATGAGATGATAGCCATACGCATGATAGTTTAAGTAACAAAAGGCCATGATCAAGTCTATCAAATGATTTAGATGAATCCGTATAAATAACATTCATCTGACTGCCTTTATCCAAAGAATTCGAAATGAAGTTCGTGCATATTATTAGTGCATATTATTAACAGCTGTCAACTATTGCAACAAAATCTCCAAAACCTCCAGATAAAATTGTTATCACAATGAATAGTTGATAAGTTTTACCGTTATTAATGAAGCAAAATAGCAATTCATTTTGCCTGACCCTGTACAATGAGAGCTTATCAAGCAAACGCAAATCCAACCCGTGCGATTTTCTTCAGCTTCACGCTCCGCAGCCTCGCATCAGCGTCGGTCGCAGAACGCCGACCACCAGTTTTCGTCCGCACGCCTTCACGTCACCACCTAACAGACGTCGCGACGGCCGACACCGAGAAAATCGAGAACTGCAAAGTTAAAAAGTCTGTCCTGAGCCACAGGTGGCCACGTACATTTTTTAAAAACAATTGAATATCTCTAACAACCCAGCGCGGATCAGTCAAGGATACCTACGATAATGCAACGTACTAAATTTTGTTTTGAGAGTGTCAGTTCCGCCTACTTGAATTGCACCGAATATTTTTTTACAGCTACGTCGTACCCACTGTAAATATTGGGCCAGCAAATAGACAATAAATTTTAACGGCTTAATTTCTTCTTAGCAGGCATTAATTATTATAAGGAGCGCACAATCCGACGCTCCAGTTCAAATCCGTAAGCAATCAAGTGTACGTGAGTGTCAATGGAGATGTTGCTGATGGTTTACCAATACGTCGAAAGTGAATTGGGTGTTGACGGAACACTATGTGAAGGCTAATACGTTCAAGAAATTCTATTGCCGTAGGCTGTAAAGTTCTAAGAAAATTTCAACATGTAAGTAGTCGTTTTTTAAGCGGTAAAAATATTATATATGCATATAGTCAAGTTTAATTGAGAATTAAACTAAAACAACTAAAAATTAAAATTAAACAATTAAAAATTATCTATACAAAGTTTATAAAATAGTTTGCAGTTTGAAAATGTCGTACGGAATTTTTGAACACACTGCTCATACTCAATACGCTTTGAAAATTATTTATAATTGCATTATTTCACAAAAATCTACAATAATGATTATTAAAAATAATAATTTATGCTAGCGCATGATACAGAGTGTGAAAAATAATGTACCATACTTCGGGAAGCAGTATTGATCAAAATAAGAAATAAAATCCATATGAACTACGTTCTTATTAAGGAAATTGCAGCCCTTTAAAAGAGAGAAGTGTTTAATTAATATTTATAATGCAAAATTAAGAAATTTCCTATTTTTAAATTAGAATACAACATTTTTAGTTTTAGAATGTCCTGGTAAAATATTACAAGTTAACTTGAAGACGCCTTGTATAAAATAAAAATAAACCAGTTTTTGTTAAGCGCTTCTATACAGGGTGTTAGGTAAACATGCGGCAAAAATTCAAGGGGTTATTCCTTGGCCTATTCTAAGAATATTTTGTCCTATGATGATTTCTGAAAAACTCCTTTGTTTCGAAGATACAGGTTGAACAAAATTTGCGACAGTAACAACATTTTATTATCAAATAGTACATGTAAAGTTGCTCAATCAACAATAAATGTTCGAAATGACTTCCTCCAGCCTGTATACATTGGCGTACGCCATACTTTTATTTACATTAATAATTTCAACAAATATCGAATATAGTTGTCGCAAATCTTGTTCACCCTTCGAAACAAAGGGGTTTTTCAGAAATCATCATAGGATAAAATATTCTTAGAATAGGCCAAGGAATAACCCCTTGAATTTTTGTCGCATGTTTACCTAACACCCTGTATATTTGACATTATCATGTTGGTTGAGTAAGTTTATTAAATATACAGATTTTTTTGAAGAAACAAAAACCAAATATTTTAGATTTTTTTTGTCTATTGTTTTATTTGTTTCTATTTACATTACATTTCATATTAAAAAACATATTAACGTATCATAGAATTAACAAATAAAAGAAGACAATATGCACTTAAGTGAATTAACACTTATTCTGTGCAAATTTAAAATAAAGACTACAAATAGGTATACATGTATGTATCTAGAGAAGATATTAAGAAGCCATGATCGCTTTATTATAAGAGTATATTATTCGACGAGCATATAATGATGGCTGTAATTTACTGTAAATCATCTGGGTGAAATACAGCCATTACATGCGAGTAGAATACTATACTTTTCCCACGACTATTAACAATATTTTAGCAAACTTTTTACTGAAAAAATTATACAATATTTTGACAGTCATAACATGAATATAACATAACATACAATTCGAGACACCTTACATTCAGGATTGATATTCGTCGTTCACTTGACAAATTTAAAAATGCATAGAAAATTTTAATTAACATCTACCATCATTCGGAAATATATTAATATTGCCGTAACTAGTATAGCGGATAATCCTTAGCTTTTACACAGGAGGTTCGGGTTCAATTGCTAATTCTTGTTTTGTTTGTTCATTTCCAACATTATCACATTGAAAAATTGACATTTCTTGACAGAAGTGTGGACAATCATAATTACAAGTGCATAATGATTTTACAGGGTGTAACTAAATAAGTGTAAATCATTTAAGGGGGTGATTCCTCATCGAAAAAAAGATAGGATCTTTCATATAAAGAAACTTCATTGGAGCATCCCTTGTTAAGATACAGCCCCTTAAAGGGGTACATAAAATATGTAAAACAATTTTTTTCACAAGCACTAAACAAGTTACAATATTGAAATTAACCTGACATTTTCTACTACCAAAAACACATAGCCAGTAATTTATTTGGTTTACCCCATGGTTGTAAGGGGTGGAAAACGCAACCCCTAAAATTTATTTTCAACGTAACTTTTTGTCTTATTATTTGTTTACCATTTAAAAATTTATTTTCGATAGCCTGTTTCATTCTAAAAAAAAATGTCGCTTGAATTTTTTGCCCAAAATAAACCAGTTCGCAGCAAAAAATTATTTTACGAATAACTACAGAGATACATCGTCATAAATGCGAACTGGATTTACTGTTATTTTGTAGTTACTACCTGCATTAAATGATTAAAGGGGAATAATCAAAACTAATTTATTAATAACAAAACATACAACATGTAGAAATCATAGTAAATGTTCAATATGTCTACCTTCAGACATTAGGCATGCGTCTAGACGTCGGCGAATTGAATCACGTATTCGCTCAAATATTTCTGGAGTCTCTCTAATTACCCTGCACGCATCGATAATGCGGTTTCTTAAGTCCTCTACATCGCGAACAGGAGTACGATAAACCAAATGCTGCAAATGGCCCCAAGTAGAGAAATCGAGAGGATTGAGATCCGGGGATTTGTGGTCCTCCTCGACCTATCTGCTGATTTGCATATGTTTCAGTTAAATGCTGACGTGTTACATGACTAAAATGGGGGGAGCCCCATCATGCATAAAAACCATATCCCTTCTGACGCCCAAAGGAACTTCCTCCAGAAGTACGGGATGCACTTCTCTTAAAAATTGAACGTATGCCTCACCATTTAATCGAGAAAGTAGAAAATGAGGCCCAATTAAATAATCCCCAATAACTCCGACCCACACGTTAAGAGAAAACTGTTCTGATGGTTAGTTTCGACAATAGCGTGAGGGTTTTCATCAGCCCATATGTGGCAATTATGAAAATTAATAATCTTGTCCCGAGAAAAACTACATTCGTCTGTGAATTCGATCGTCTTCAGAAAGTCACGATTTCTTCTAATCATTTCCAGCATCCAATTGCAAAATTCAAGACGGTTCGGAAAGTCTCGCGGTAACAGTGCCTGTACTCATTGCAGATGGTAAGAGTATAAGAGATGTTCCTTTAAAATTGGAAATACCGTCATATGATCAACATTTAGCTGGAAAGCAATCTTTCTAGTACTGGTAGTAGGTTGTTCTTCTATCAAATTAAGTACTGCTTCCTCAAGCTGTGATGTTCTTACTTCTCGATGGCGACCACAATCCTGCGTTCTTTTGTTGAATGAACCATATTCTCGTAATCGTTGATGAAGTCGGGCAAATATTCTATGTGAAAGATGCTGCCGTTGACGATACATTTCAACATATCTTCTAGAAGCTTCTAACCCATTCCCCTGCGACACACCGTAAACGTAATGCATATCAGCCATTTCCTCATTTGTGTATGCCATTTTAATAATAAGTGAATTATTAAAGTAACAAATTAAGAACAGAACAACAATACACAACTAGTATTACTTCAATTTCAAAAATTTACAAACTGACAGCTTGATTCCAATTTAATTGTCAGTATCGCTAATAGCGGCCTACTAGATAAATTAGTTTCGTATTTTCGTTTTATGGCGATATGTATCTTGCTCGTAAAATAATTTTTTGCTGCGAACTGGTTTATTTTGGGAAAAAAATTCAAGAGACATTTTTTTTAGAATGAAACAGGCTATCGGAAATAAATTTTTAAATGGTAAACAAATAATAAGACAAAAAGTTACGTTGGAAATAAATTTTAGGGGTTGCGTTTTCCACCCTTTACAACCATGGGGTAAACCAAATAAATTACTGGCTAAGTGTCTTTTTGGTAGTAGAAAATGTCAGGTTAATTTCAATATTGTAACTTGTTTTACACTTATTTAGTTACACCCTGTATACTGCTATAGTGTTTTATGTACATTATTATACTTGAAGAAATAGATGAGTAATGTATACATTATAAAATAGTTGTGAACAGTTTTTATTCAAATGTAGAAATAAAAAATAATTATTGTGTATATGCAATAGGGTGTCCCAAAATTAGGCTGCTAAAAATTAACTGTGGATTTTACGATAAAAATAAGAAAAAAAGGTATATAATCATAAGTCCGTAGACGCCCCCTAACGGAGCTATTGCTCTTTAAAGAGGGACCCCGAAATTTGATTTTCTTCAAATATTTTCAAAACAGATCGAGATAAAGTAATCAAATTTAAAATAGAGAATTTTTGGCAGAGTAATTTAGGAACACCCTGTATATGTATGTGTAGTTCTTAGGATGTGAAGCCTTTCTTATTTTTAAACATAAATATATAGCAAGAATATAAATCATTTCGTCGAATATAATTTATTTTTATTTGCAATACAACAGAACAGATGTAAATATATTGTTTCTCAAGAACATACTATGAAAAAGTTAAATTTATTAAGAGCGAATATATTTCTATAATGCAATTATTTTGGTAATTTGAATGAAATACTAGAATCAGTAACAGTAGTATTAAATGAAGTGATATATTGGATCGACAAAGTTGCTTTATAAAATGTCACCCCCTTGTCAGAACTGGTAAATTATTTTACTGGATTATACGGTAATTATTCTTGCGAAAGTGACATTGGTCACAGGAATACACGTTAGGAGGATTCAATTAAGTGAAAGCATCCATCATTTCTGAAATATTTCCTATTTAATAGTCAGATGAATGATGCTTCATTCTACGATTACTTTGGCTGTTGTTAAAAACAAAAATATAGAAAGTGTTATTAATTCCTTCCATAACTAACAAAGAACATACACTATGTTTTTGCATAATATTTTGTACAAATAATTAAGGATTTTGGCATTTCAATAATATTTTCGAACATAAATAGTAAGAGCTAAATTTTTTTCTGATAATTTCAAAATAGGTATTATATCAAAAAATATATCAATTTTAAATTGAATGTCGGTATTTTAAAACTACCTTTTAAACAACATTTTGAATGATACGATGTAAACTACGACAAAATGGGTTAACTCTAGATCTCAAATGTAACCATAATTACCTATATACCAAGTGTTACAATATTTGTGATAATTATTTATTCAATATTTTTTAATTTAACCGAGCTTTTCTACAATTATTGAAGTATAGAAGAAAAACAAACCTTTATATAACAAATATTTCTATAATTTTTTTTATTAGGAATTAATGGATTATTTAAATTTTTTAACCAATAAAATCCAAAGTGGGTTCGTTACTTGCCTAGAACTTCATAAACATGGTTTTTCTACTTTTTAAAATCGAAGGGGTAAATTTAAACGTGGATCTTATTTAAACCTTTGTGTGTAGGTTTATTCAGATATTATTAAAAACTTACCTAAGCAATGCTCTTTCAGTTGTTAGGAAAAGTTTCTTGATAAACTCTCTTAAAATAAGGGAATTAATCTTAACGCATTTAACTATGCAGGGAGCGCGCCAAAACAGAGGACAGCCGTTTAGTATGTAATTAAAATGGTTAAGAAATGAAACTTTGAAAACTATTGGAATTACAGACGGTTCTAGACTTAAATTGAATTCAATTTACTCTACTTTGAAAAAGCGTTCGGCGCTCTAGATCGAAAGTAGGATTATTTATTCAAAATATAAGAACTGCCGAATCTGAAACCCCTCCCTTTCAGGCGACAAAGTTACTGGATTATTAGTATTATTAGTTTTCGGAAAAGTTTATATGCACAGGTACCCCTATTTTTTATATACACTGTAAAAAAAGTTGCTGTGCAAGCGAGATTTTCCAGTGTGTAATTTAGGATGTGAAAAAATTCCGTGTTAATAGTTTTACAGACTATGGCTTCTTTGTACGTTTTACACAAAATGTGTTAAAATTACTAGTATTATAATAAAATATACTGAATTTCTGTAATATTTACCAGTTGTGTGTTAAAAGTACACCATTGTGTGTAAACTTAACACGCACACAACATAATTGTGTTCTATATCCCTACGCCTGACTGGTTGAGCACAACTGCGCAGCTGCAGCATATCAACTGATTCAACACACGTCACTACGCCATATTGGTCATGTAGCGGTGTTGTGTACAGTTACCTCTCGTTCACTGTGTTCAAATGCAGAATATTTAAATTTAAATTGAGGATTAATCAAGGAAAATGGTAAGTACTTACCTAGCTATAACAAATATTACTGATAATTGTAATAAAGCTAAAACTAATTAGAATATAACTATTAAAAATATTAGGAGTTTACTCTGACGTTTTAGATTACTCTGTAATCTAACTTTTTGTAACTTTAGAGAAAGAAAATTATATGTTCAGATCACTACCAGTTAATTTTCCTAAACCCCTATTATGTAGTGCCTAAATACATCTTTGTTTGTTGTTTCATTGTTTATGATTCACTAGAGCATTATTAGTCCCTTATTAGAATATGTACTATTATACTGTTAAGTTTAATACATACAAATTTTGTTAGCAAACTTGGTTGTTGTTCATTTGAACAGAATTTTATTTTTTTATAAAAATCATAAAAGTAAAATTTCTTTTATTTTATAATTACACCATAATTCAGACAATTCTTTATATTGATACGGAAGCTCACCTACCTTGTTGATTATGTTCCTGTTTGCTTTTGAAATTATAATTTTTAATACATATATTCTGCCGTTTAATAGAACATTCCAGGCTATATTCAATGCATTCTCGACGATAGGCAGAACCTCTAGAAAATGTAAAAATAAAAGTATTTCAAAAATTATATTTATAAAAATTATTTCTCTGGGCCTAAAAGGCCTGTAAACAGCTTTATATATATATATTTCGAAAGTAAACAGGAACATAATTAACAAATTAAAATGATAGGTGAGTCTTCCATATCAATACCTATTATTATACAATAAAATTAACATGTTAATGTGTAAAACCTACACCTTCAATGACAGAAATAACACAGATATGTGTATAAGTTACACATGACATTTGTTATATTAACACAGTGGATTGTGTTAAACCTTTAACACACTGCTACATACAGAGAAATGTGTAAAAATATACATAATTCCGTGCGGACCTCGATTAACACAGTATTGTGTTCTTTTGTGCTAAAATATGTAATTATTTTTTTACAGTGTAAGTACACTTACACTGTTTGAAAGATTATGTAAACTTATCATATATCAATTAGTAATATGTTACATTTGTTTTCTGTACTGGCCAACTTAGTTTCCTTCGGATCAAATAATAACATGAAATGAAATATCGCAAAACATTTGTAGTTCGGAAACAATTTTGAAAATTGCGAATACTAAAACGGGAATAGGACAGAGTGAATAAACAATCAATTCCATTTCATAGTTCATACATCCAAGCGATAAAAAAGAACTACCTAATAAAGCGGATACATCGTCACTCAGACACGTCGCACCAAAATAGAATTTAATAACCACGTATCACTGAATAAATATTTTCCTTATCTCAAGCCTTATTGTCATCAGTTCCTTCACGCTGCACCATTCCATAGGAGAGACCGCGGTTTTCGTTACATCTAATACCGTATGTGGCTGAAAATAAAATTTAGGGGTCGCCTGTTGCTTTTTTCCACGAGGAAATTTATTATACGGGTCAATTTAAAGCTATTCGAAAGCACTGAGCAGGGCTAAATTATGAAATAAATTCAGTCAAAGCGAAATAAATTGTTTTCGGAGAAAAATTGGAACAAGTCAATTTTAATTGAAAAAAATATACAATTTTATCAATCATCATTTTAACTTTTGTTAATAGCAATCGCCTCCTTTTCTCTCGGTTTTCAGGTATCGTTTTATTGCCGAACTAGTAGTATAATATTGCCACCTTACACAGGAGAGTTTTCGAGTATGTACTATCGTTTGCAATAATAATGACCCTCATTAAAATTAATTTTGCAATTTCTCTAGAACTTCTGATGTATTTGTAATGAAAACCACTTCACATTTTTAATATTTGTTATTAGTTGTTTCACTCACACCGAGATTTAATGAAATTTCTACTCAGAACTTCCAGAAGTTCAAAAACTGTTTTAAGAGAGTGTCATTATTATTGCAAACGATTGTACATCAATGATAATTGAATGTTGGAGAACATTATTATTAAAAAAAAACAGGCAAATATAATTTATTAATTTTACAGTGGGGACATTTTCGATTTTTTTTGTTTGTTTGTTTTATATCACTAATCGAAAGTTATTTATCAGAAAAACCTATATGCGAAAAATTCTCCCTTCAACTTCACCCCTATAATCGCCGTTAAAATTGGTTTTCTTCACTGAAAAATATTTTTTTTTGTTCAGCAAACAATTAAATTTATTTAAACATAATTTATTCTCGAGAAACACATTTTTTTAGTGTATTGTTAACTTTTTTTGTCAAAACTGATTTATTTGGTAAGAAATTTTTTTTTGTTTACGAGTATTTGTTTAAATGAAACAAATAGTTATTCCATTTGAATAACTTATGAATACCTAATTTTAAAAAATGAAATAAATATATTCTTTTCATTTCCCTAAACAATTTGTTCAAATCTGCATAAACATAACGTTTTCAAATAACAAAAATGATTTTTAGTTGAAATGAATGTGAATTTTGTATCAAATTAAGCGTATATTTCCTAGAAGATCTTTGAGTGTTTTAATGTAAATCATAAATTACTTTGGTGTGTTCTGAAGAATCAATAGTTATACTCGTATTCCACACAAAGGGTTCAAGTCTTACTGACACAAGACTATCGCCTACAGTTTTGCCACTGGATTTTGCGAAAAATTGAACAAAATGTTGACTTAACCGCTGGCACATTGTTTACCGACGAAGTTAATTTTTCCAGAGATGTTATGATGATCTTCCCCAATAAACACGTTATTGGTCTGATAAAAACCCTAATGCCATAATGAAATCTCGATTTCAACATCAGTATTCTTTGAATGTATGGGTGGACATTTTCTTGTTGGGCCTTACTTTTTACCAAGAACTATAACCGGTGCCTCCTACAGACATTTTCTTGAAAACGTTTTAGCTAAACTACTTGACTAGGTTTCCGATGGTCAAAGAATATGGTTTATGCTCGAAGGGGCTCCCTGAAAAAGGATGCTTCCAAATCATGGCATACAACCAGTACATCTACAGAACGTCTCGGAAAACCACAATTATCCGAGAAACGATACCGACAGCAACAATCGTAATACCAACAACAGGAGCCAAAATTAATATATGGACGGGTCCAGAGATATCGATAGCAGGTCTGGCCCCACAGAGCCTAGTCCGAGAACAATAAGGGCAGGCCAAAGAATATCAGGTAAAGCTAGGGCTTTAATCTTACTGTTACTGGCAGCGACCAGTTACCGAGGTCACGGCATAACAACCCGGATGTTAGTGTGGCTTCCGACAACTGTAGATTGATTATTTTAGTTAAAAATACTTTCACCGCCGATTAGAATGCTTCTGCTTCTTACCCCGTGGAAATAATTTCAAGCAATACTTATAGGATTATTTAACAACCTTCTCTTTTATTTATTATGTACAGAACATCCTGTGGATCGCTAAATTAGTTCTTAGGAAGAAGGATTTAAACAATAATTATCAAAAAGTTTCAGTTACAAATATGCACAGATACTTGAAAAGCCATTCAGTAAATCACCCTCGAGTACAAAATGATGCGCAACTAAAAACAGGAGAGAGAACCCTTTTCGGAAATCTCCGACGTAGGGACGAGTGGCGGTTGCGAGCATGCTTAGGCATAAGCCATCTTCACATTACTCTAAGGATATTTCAGAGGGATAGAGCGTAGACGACTAAATCCCGGAAAAATTAAAACTGAAACTTCCGCAGGAGATAAAACATAGGGATCCCGAATGCAATTTTAATATGACGTTCCCGTCAACGCGGACTTTGAGGAAATAAACAACATAAATCTAGAGGCACCTTGTTTGTGCTTTATTTCATTAGTTTACAGTTGGGATACATCGGCACTAAGCCAAACCTAGTTTACATTTATCTTAGCTGAGTTATTTATATTTTGTATAACGCCAATATTCGCCACAAATTTTGCAAGAACCGGTGAAGAGATCGATAAAGTGATCTGTTGAGTTATTATTATCGAGCAGAAAAATAATTCAAGTGTTCTGTACTGACTAAAATTAGAATCATTGAAATATAAAAAATATGATCTAGGTATCAAAACTCATCTTCAAATCTACGCTGCTATCCAGTAAATAAATACATATTTTAAATGTATCATCAACGAAAATGAGTTTCTAATGCAAAAGACACCATTATATTGTAAAAAATACATATTTTTTTGTATTCAAAATCTTACTAATCAGTAGTGTTCGTCGAATTAAAAATAACTTGTAATTAGTTGTAGCTTCGTTATTATCAATTTTTGAACTGTAGTCTGTTTAGAAATGAAAGAGAGTAATAAATGCTTATTACGTATGTAAATCGTAAATAAATGTAGTACTGGTGCTTATATTCAATATTTTTATATTATGTATTATCGGTATTATTACTATTATTATTATTACAATATGGAAAAGGGCAGAGATTTGTATAACCTATTATGCCCAAAAAACAAAGAAACTACAATATATATCAAATTATACAATGACGTACAACATTTACAATAATATAATTACATTGTGTTTGTTCACGATTATAATTAAACATAAAAACATTAATAAAGTCTTAATTGGAAAATAAATAAGCATCTAATCGGTTCTTAAAAATGTTCACAGATGGTGCAGTGACAATCGATACTGGTAAATTGTTCCAGGCGGTGAATATTCTGTTTGTCAGGAAAAATTGTCTTGTCCTGGATTTGAAATTTTCTTTTTTTAATTTTAATTCATGGCCCCGTAATCGGCAGTCTGTGTTAAGTGTATACAGAAAAGACAGATTTCCAAAATTGTATCTTAAGACCTTAAAAGTTAGAATTAAGTCACCCCGAAGACGGCGCTGTTGAAAATCAGTAACCTTGGCCATTGACAAACGTTCAGTATATGAGGGCCTCAACCGTCCAAATGAAAGCCTTGTTGCTGCACGCTGAACATTCTCTAATAAATTTTGATCACGGATGAGATCGGGGCACCACACTGGACCGGCGTATTCAAGAATTGGCCGCACATAAGTTGTATATAATTTACAAGAGGTTTCAAAAGATATATGGAAAAACGTCTTACGAAATAAAAATAGTCTGGTATTAGCGCGTTTACACACTGAGTTGATATGGTCTGACCATGATAATTTAGAGTTTACTATAACACCTAAATCGTTGTGTGTTGACACTGTGCTGATCAGTTGCTTATTTAAGTGATATGATAGGAGAGGATTGTTCTTGCCAAGATGAAGCACTACACATTTAGATATATTTAATGGAAGAAGCCAATCACTACACCAGTTATTTATAGAAGTTAAATCATTTTGAAGAGACTGAGACAGATAAGAAGTTTCCAATCCATCGGTTCAGGTCTCCTCGAATTCTTAGGTGTTCAAGTTTGTGTAAGAGTCTTCTTATCGGCACCCTGTCAAATGCTTTCAAGAAGTCCAGATAAATGATATCTACTGGATTATTCAAATCTAAAGATAATGACCAGTCATTAACACAGTGTAGCAAATTAGTTAAAGTTGATCTGCCCGGAACAAAACCATGCTGCTGGTCCGGTACGATGTGCTCCCGTAAAAGAAACTCAGTTATAGATTCAGCAATTACGGATTCCATAACTTTGCAGGCAATGGGAAGTAAACTTATGGGACGATAATTATTGGGATCTAGCTTATCTCCCTTTTTGTAAATTGGAGTGATGGATGCCGACTTCCAAACTGATGGGACATGTCCTTGTAAGAAAGATTGTGACATTATCATGGATAGCGGTAGAGTAATGTTGTCGGCACATTGTTTAAAGAAGAAAGGAGAGAACCCATCCAGGCCGGGAGAAGAAAACTTCCGAAGTTTTAATATATGTTTTTTAATTAACTGTGGAGGAAATTCTATTCTGTCTAGAGTGGACATCACACGAGGGCACAAAATAGCAGGAAGTTTATCATTGATAGGTTCATTAGTGAAAACTTTCGAAAATGTGATAGCCAGAGCCTCTGAAGTTTCTTTATTAGTACCACATAAAGTTCCATTTTCATTAGTGAGAAGGGGTATGGAAACTTTAGAAATCAGTGACGAACGGAGAAATTTAAACAGCTTTTTGTAATTGCCACTATTTACAATGGAGTTCTCATAAGCTTTTCTTGAAATAATTAAATGTTTCTTGAGAGTGTTAGAAAATCGACGATGAGCTAAATAGTCCTGTATATCTTTGGAACGTTTGTATTTCCTCCAGAGGTTTCTTTTGTGTCTGACCATATGTGAGGATTTCCAATTAATCCAAGGTTTTAAATAGTTCTTATATACAGTTTTCAGTTGTGTATTCTCAGAGATGCAGGTGCCAGTAATTTGATAAAATTTTTCCAGAGTTGAGTCCAAATAAGAAAGTTTTTGATATAGATCAGGTGTACTTTTAAAAAAACTTTGTGTGACCGGATTGTACTAAATTGTAGCAGGTAGCTAAAATTTAATCTCCGACAATCCGTCTTTGTCTATGCCGCTTCAATTTTTCAGTCCATTTCTCTTATAAGTAAACAATATGAAAACAGCATTTCAAAACATGAGGCTACTTTAAGCATCATAACCGGGTTAAGAGGGTTTTTAGTAATTCAAATAAAATTATTCAATATTATTATCAAAATATTTATTTAAATTTAATGAATAGACTTTTATTCCACACAAAAATATATGTATTTTGAAAATTCAAATTACGGTGAGTAAATGTAGTGTTGTATGTACAAGATGTGTACAATGTACAATAAAGAAAATAAAAAAGTAGGTATATTAAAATTCATCCTCTGAATATTCTAATAAATTATCTTCGTCTCCTAGATTGATAACGATAGGTTCCACAGTAACGTCAATTAAATTATCGAGTTCCCACATTTTCTCCTCTTCTTTTTGTACATGATGTATACATCTTTGCCAGTTATATGCAGTTACTCGTTCCAAGGAATTTTTTAACAAAATTTTCACGTCACTTAATTTAAACATCGTATTATTTCGCGCTACATCTCCTTTTACCTGAGCCCAGACTAATTCCATTAGATTAAGTTCACAGTGATAAGGTGGTAACCATAGTACCGTTATTTGGCGATTTGTTGTCATTTCATCGATAACATATTTTTTCTGATCTTTATTAAGATTAACAAGTGTCAGAAGTTCCTTTTTCGCCATATTTGTTTCAAAAGAAATGTTTTTCCGGATAACCATTGAATTATATCGGCTTTCCTCCAAGCAGTCGTAGGCGTCCGCTCGGTCTGCCGTGAATGGTAACTGGCATTATCCATGACAATTACAGACCCCGGAGGAATAATATCCAACATCTGTGTAAAATACTCTTCGAAAACATCTGCGTTCATGTCTTCCTGATAGTCACCTGTATTTTTAGATTCAAATAAAAGTAAACCGCCATCTACAAAACCACTGGCACTACATATATATGTCACTATTAATCTTCGCCCTTTACATTTTTATCTTGCCATACTTTTGTTACAGTATATCCCTCGTTGACCCAAGTTCTTCGCCATCAAATAATTTCATCTTTATCGATAAGAATTGACTTCCTGTTCTGCTTCTTCCAGCAAAAATTCAACTCTCGTAAGACGGCCCATAATTTGCTTCTACTGATTGTTGGCAAATTATTGTACTTTGAAAATTCACTTAAAATTTTGTTTAGCGTTGGTATTTCTTTTTTAAAGTAAAATGAGTGTACTTTTCTGCGAATGACATTTTTGAAGAAATCATTACAGTATCTTGTTCATTTTTTGTTTCTTTTAAAAGTCTGTAGATAGTCGATTTTCCAATCCCTGTCATTTTGGAACACTTTTCCACGATGTCGCCAACACTGTTGGTAGGATTTTGGTGTTTCAATGCATTAAATACATTTAATATAATAATTTCCTCATTCTGAGACAGTACACATCTTTTCACGCGTTTAGCAGGTACGTAATCGTAAGCTCGACATTTTACCCAAACAATATTATATCCACTGGAACAATAGTCACTAAACACAAGTCGAATTTTACTCTACTGCACTAGCACGTCTTCGTATATTCAGCTCTAAGGCTGGATTGATCTGTCACAATACACTGGCTCCTGCCCTATAATGTATCCAGTAAAATATACTAATGTACACCCATTACCTGTTAGCATTAGTGTTACCCGATAATTACCTGAAACGAAATATTACCACGCCCATGGCCGGTTCTTATCTCGGGATTTTATTACTCTCTTTCATTTCCAAACAGACTATGAGGCAATTTTAGTTAAATCTTCCACAAAACGGAAATTTTCCCAATATTGTTCAGGATTTTTTAAAGCTTTTCAATGACTGAAACTTGAGTACACACTTTGACGAATTAAAGAAAAGAAAAATCTAAATTTGTTATTGTTTGTTGTTATTTAAACCTTGTAATATTGGTATTTAAATTTACATAATTGGTAATTTTTGTATTTTATAATTGCCAAATATCGGTTTATTGTAACCTTTTATATTGTTGGTCAAACATTCAGTCCTTTGTTAACTAATTTTTGTTAAATATATTAATATTGAACTTAGCATTATTCAATATCTTATCAAGTGTATCTAACAAATAATCTTCGTGGATTAGGATTATGTAAATGTTACAAAAATGTTTACCCTTCGTCAATAATTTGTAGGATTAGCTCTGATGACGGATTTTGTAGCCAAAAGTGCTCAGCTTTGTTAATTCTAATAACACATACATACAAATAAGTTTTTAGCGAAAATTAAATAATCACGTATATCTTCAAAGTATCACTCAGGACTTTTTTAAATGTGCATGTGCTCATGCAGATAGAAATAGTACTGCGACTAGGCGGATTTATATGGAAAGATCTCCAAAAAATTCAACTCCAAATCTAAGAATGTTCAGAAATGTTTTTCAACTTCTTTCGGAATCAGGCTCATTTCATAAAGGTTCGATTCTTGGAAGGCCTGCAAGTGTTAGGGTACAGACAGAGTGGAAGTGGATTTCTCGCCTACCGGTAAAGGTCCCCATACACTTTGGATATTTTACACCGATTTATCGGTGCGAGTTAACCCGTACCGATAAAACGAACAATGTATGGTGATCACTCCGTCCAGATTTATCCGCACGGTTGAAATCTGCCTCTGCTAGATTTTATCCGTACGGATTTGACCCGTACCGATCAGTTGAGTAGTGTATGGAGAACACCGTCCGGATTTTTTCATTAGCGGCAAAGTCAAGGGAGACATATGTAAATATATTAACCAGTGATGGATACATTGGCGGCGGAAAAGTAGACCGATCAGCGCATCAGATTTCAATTTAAATTTCACCAAGCAGAAAAATAATTTCGAAATTTATATAACAATAGGGACATTTTAAGCCACTTAATTTGCTTCAAGAGAAACATTAAAGCATTTAAATGGTAGATACATCCGTATTAATAATAAAGTATTTATTTTGATTCGTTATTTAAAAAATTAACACAAACCAATACAAGCCGGCAGCTGTGCATGAACATTATTGCTACTGCGCATGAGCACAATAACTGATTACGTTGTTTGAACGTTAAATAAGTGGCCCAAAATGTCCCTAATAACAAAAATGATGCATTAATCTGGGGGCAGATTGCTTTGAAGCCATGCCACGCCGCGTCATGTGATACAACGGCAGAAGGATCTGACACCGTGTATTTTTTTGTATTTTTATATATTTTGTGCACACTGCTCTAATGCTACACCACGCCAGCCACGCCACGCCATGCTATCTCACGTGTTTTGCAAAGAAAAATGGAAAACTTGTACTCGTTTGAATGTTCTTTTTATCTACCTAGTACATAAGTAGATACATCTTGTTATATATTTTATATGAATTAAAGTTTTTTTCAGATCTGAATATTTACGTTTTATTTTTAAAATATTATGATAATGATCATCCGATATGTTTCACCAATTTGGTAACTGCCACTGCTAAATCAAATTTTCGTCTAGTTTCCATTTTTACAACCGATAAATTGAGTAAACCGCTAGCATCAGCGTGCAACGGGTTAATCCGTACGGTTTTATCCGAACCGATAAATCGGTATAAAATATCCGAAATATATGGGGCCCTTTACTCGCGCTTATCGGTACCGATTTCTCGCACACAGAAGTTGTTCAAAGCGGAAAGGGACAAACATTTATTCGATACGTCTTAGGTACTTCCTTGCAAAATATCAACATCTGACGATGAACTGATCGTTTTGGATTCTATAATTATAAAGAGAAAACAAGTACACTCTATTAATCGCAATATAAGACATTATTCAGAATTAATTTATTTAAAATTTCAAGGAAAGTTCTTTTCAATATTCAAGGGATGCAACATATCTTTCACTGCATTTTAGATAAAGTGAAATGCCGTATAAAGAAAAATTGGTGTAATCTACATAAGCAAGCTATATCGGAAGAAAGACTTGTTATTACTGTGAGATAAGCAATTGATTTACTTTAGTTTAAAGGTACCTATTTAAAAACATTGAAATATTTTTTTTTTAGAATTTTTATTAATTAATACATATCAAAATTATAAATTAATCTAACGAAAAAAGACATTGAAATTATTGAATATTTTTCAAAATTAACTTTTCAACAAATTTATACCAACATATAATCAACCACATATATCCAGCACCGTTAATGAAACATATTTTTGACAATTATTACATTATTAATATACAGGATGTTCAGAATATAAGTGTCGATAATAAAAGGGGCTTGTATATCTGATCAAAAGAAGCAAGAAACTCTTGAAAATAGTGTCTAAAGCTAATAGTTCTAACCTCAAATTATTCTAAGCAGTAGTGATAGCAGAGCGGCTAGTGCCTTTCGTTTTCCTGTACCTAGTGATTGTGTTATATTTGCATTCATAAACAAAAATGGAACAATTTATAATAACCATGACCAGTTAATTTATGACGAATCTAGGCAAAACTCTTTGGCAACGAGACGTTTGTATGATAAACGCTTTTCACAAGCAACCACATTACTTTACACATACTTATAACTTTTTTATTCTGTGTTGTGAAAAGAACTCTAAGATAACTGTTCACACTAAGTATGTTTATTATGTGTATTTGTATTTATTATGTACAAATGTCTGACATGGTACGTCGCATATTCAAAACCTATTTGCTCTCATATGCCGTTGGTCAGACAAAATTGTTAAATCAAATATGTTTTGTTTGGTACAATTTATCATACAGCAAAATAATAGCACTCATATTTCGGACACACTGGATGTTTTAATACTTACCCTCTTCATTAATTTAATTACTAATCTCTCTCCAATATGTGTGTACTATACGGTTGCTGTGGATTTTGTCCTATACAGGGTGTTAAAAAAAGAGTGTAAAATATTTAAGGAATTAAGTATGAACCAAAATAAGCAGAAAAGTCTCAATAGACATGTGTTCGCAAAGTAACGGTTGCGGAGATATGGAATGTTTTGTTTGTTAGCCCTTTTTTATTTTGCAAAAACGTTGTGTATTTTTTTATAATAGTTGGTTAATGTGTAGTGAAATAAACAGTACGTATTTGACAGTTGTTCTCAGTACACAAGTTTTCTTTCGCTATGGCTAGTTACTCTAACGCAGAATTAACAGACATGCATTTCATGTATGGTCGTGCTAATGGGAACGCCACCGAAGCGCGACGTCTTTATGTTGACGCTTCTCCAAATCGCCAGATTCCTTCACAACGCATGTTTGGAAGAATTCACCAAAGATTGCGTGATACTGGTTCCTTGAGCAAACAGTGCCATTTATCCGGAAGACCAAGGTCGGTATCCACTCCTAGAGCATAAGAAGAAATTCTAGCACTGGTAGAGCAGAATCCAGGTACGAGTGTGCGGAGAATATCAGCCGAGGTAGGAATTAGTGATCCTCTTGTTTGAAGAATCCTTCACGAGCAACTGCTTTATCCATACCATGTGCAACGAGTACAGGCCTTAAATCCAATAAATGATTATCAAGCACGTTTGGTTTTTTGCCGCTGGTTTCTACGTCATGATGCTGAAGACCCTCGTTTTCTTGCAAACATTCTTTTTACTGAGGAGGCTGGGTTCACAAGAAATGGAGTGTTTAATTTTCACAATACGCATATTTGGGAAGACGAAAATCCTCATGCTCTAATAGAATCTAGACATCAGGCACATTTTTCATTAAACATTTGGATGGGTATTGTTGTAGGTGACAGGTTTCTAGGTCCTGTTGTTTTACCAAACCGATTAACAGGCGCTGATTACCTCAACTTTCTGCAGAACACACTGTATGAGACATTCCTTTGAATCAGAGGCAAAAAATGTGGTTCCAGCATGATGGTGCTCGAGCTCATTTTTCCACGGTCGTTAGAGAGCATGTACACCAAACTATTCCACATAGATGGGTAGGAAGGGCAGTCCTGTTTTATGGCCTCCAAGATCGTCTGACCTGAACCCTCTAGATTTCTTTGTTTGGAGATATTATATTTGAAGACATTATTGTATGATACTCCTGTAAATAGCCTGGAAGAGCTGCAGCTACGGATTAATTAAAAGTGCCAAGAAATCCAAACCAAGGAGGGTGTTTTCGAAAGAGTTCGAATATTGTTGAGACGAAGATATCGTGCCTGCTTGGAAATGGACGAAGGGCATTTTGAACATCTATAACTTTGTTTTTTGTTTGTTAAAAGCTTCCTTTGTCGGTTTATTCCTAATAAAATAAAATGTTTGAAAAACGAATAATGGTTCAAATCTCCGCAACCGTTACTTTGCGGAGCCATGTTGATTAAGACTT
This sequence comes from Monochamus alternatus, assembly GCA_037114965.1. NCBI lineage: Eukaryota > Metazoa > Arthropoda > Insecta > Coleoptera > Cerambycidae > Monochamus > Monochamus alternatus. The sequence continues at coordinate 24,091,281 of CM073431.1, forward strand.
TTCTGCTTATTTTGGTTCATACTATTTTTCTACACGCGACCCGCGCGTACAAATAAATTAAATTTCTATTCTGATAAAAGCGGGCTCGCCGGTTTCCGGCGCCGATCTGCTTCAACCTGCTTTCACTGTGTACGTGTCCATTTAAAAGTATGTTATAATTTTCAAAGAATATAGGCCCGGTTCGGCGCAGGGTACCAGTAAGCGGCAAACCGCTTCCACTGCGTCCGCTTTAGCCTGATTTAAATTGTTGTTTTTATATCAATTTAAATATACAATTACAAATTTCATAGCTTATAAGTACATATGCGGCGCTGGTTACCAGTAAGCGGAAAAACTGCTTCCACTCTGTCTGTACCTTTAGAACACTTGAGTCGGAAGAAACTATTCTACACGAAATTGAAGAAGACCTAAATACTAGTACTAGGAAAATCGCTGCAATTTTTAATGTTTGATCCGTTCTGAAGCATCAACAGTTATACCCATATCACATATACAAAAATATAAAAAATAGTGTCGTAATTTTTGGTGTGGAAGAACAAAATCATGAACAACCTGTTTCGTCTCGACTTAGTAACGATAAAGCTGAAGTTATAGGACTTTTTCATTCTATTGATCCTGACTTAAACGTTCAAACGGTAAAACCTATAAGACTTGGAAAATTTGTAATAAATAAAAATAAGCCTATAAAAATAGCATTAAGTGATGAACATCAAGTGCATAATGTATTAAGCAAGGTCAGTACTCTTAAAAACCACACACTTTATAAAAGAATATTTGTAACTTGTGATCGTACTACACATCAACTGGAATATTATAAGAAAATCAAAATGGAATTTATAGAAAAAAAAAGAATTGGCCGAATTGAATATCAAAATAAAACATATAAAAGATATTCCTAAAATTGTTACTTTAAATTAGAAGTGCTCAACAGTTCTAATGATTTACTGTGTTACTATCAAAATGTTCGTGGTCTTAATTCAAAGGTCTCGGATTTCTATTCTTCCGTGAGACTGAATTTGACGTAATTGCACTGAGTGAAACTTGGCTACATAGGAATGTGAAGGAGAGTGAGTTATTTCCATCTACATACAGGGTATCTGTGAAAGGTTGGGAAATCTCAGAGCTAGAGATACTGGTGATCAAAAAATTCGATTGAGCCAAATATGCCTTATTGCCATTTGCATGAATTTAAAAGATTACGGTCTTTGATTAAAGAACAAATCCGTCATGCTTATAGCGTTTATACACAGAATGTTCAGTCATGAATTATTAGGAATACTAAATTTTTTTGGTTATATCAATATTCCAAGAAGGGATCATCTTGAATTTCCGGTAGAGTATCATATGAATCCATAAATTACGATAAACCTCAAGAAATTGTTAATGTGTTCAGTATGTTTTTTAAAAGTGTTTATCAAGTACCTCAGTTAATGGTAACTTTATTCATTCTTTTGAAAATTTTCCCAATACTGATATCGGAAATAACTGAAGAAGACGTTTTCAATGCAATAAAAGGATTGAAGAATAAAATGACCTTGGGAGTTGATAATATACCATCTTTCACTGTCAGAGATTGTGCTATGCCGTTATGTACATTATTTAATTTTCCTTTGAAGCATAGTATTTTTCTCGATCGATGGAAGTAAGCTAAGGTTTGTCCTATATTTAAAAATGGTAACAGAGCTTGTATTGAAAATTATAGACCAATATCGATTTTGTCAAATTTTGCAAAAGAAATCATAATTTATGACCGTACTTATTCTTCTGTACAATTTCACCGTCAACATGGCTTCATTTCTGGCAGGTCTACAGTTACAAATTTAGCAGTATTTACTCAGTATGTTTTAAATATCTTAGATAATGGTGGCAGGCAGATGTAATTTACACCTTTCGATAAAATTGATCATCAAATTTTAATTAGTAAATTACAATGTCTTGGTTTTCATTCAAATACGCTAAATGTTATCAGGTCATATTTAAGGAAAATAGTACAATATGTGTCATATAATGGTTATAATTCTGTTCAATATATTGCTACTTCTGGAGTTCCGCAGTGATCAAACTTGGGACCACTTTTATTTGTTCTATGTATCAATGATTTAAGTGATGTAATAAGTTGTAAGTTTTTCTATGCAGATGATTTAAATATATTTTCGACTGTTAATGACATAGATGATTGTTTTAATTTGCAGTATGATTTGGATAATATTAGAGATTGGTGTGTTAAAAATAAATTATTGTATATATCGAAATGTAAAGTACTCAGTTATATAAGGAAACCTTCACCAATTCAATTTAATTATAGTATTGGCGGTGATATATTATCTCGTTGCAACACTCATAAAGATTTAAGTGTAGTTTTTGATGTGAAGTTTACTTTTGATGATCACGTAGCAATGAAATCAAGTGAGGCTATACAATTGTATGGATTTATTGTTAGAAACTGCAATAATTTCACCAACTTTCATGTTTTAAAAACACTTTTCTTTTCATATGTTCGTTCTAAGCTGGAATATGCCAGTTTAATTTGGTATCCATATCTACCCATATATTCTTCATTATTAGCCTTTGTAACTGAGAGCATACATATGACTTCATTGATAGGAATTGTAGGAGATTTGATTTGTATTCGCTTAAAATACCTTTCTAATAAATTAAAAATTAGACTCTGTTTTTTTACACGCGCTAACTGGACAATGCTTGCCCTTATACCCCACATTTATATAACAAAAAAACCTTATTTTAATCCAGAGAATACGCCCCTGGATTTTTGACCACTACTTAAGAAACACCCTGTAGAATATTTCTATTGCAATGCGTAGTTACATGTATGTACATATAAATACTGATTAACTATTTACTCCTTTATATTTTAACTTAGGTACTATGGACTTTTGATAAAAAAAAGCAATATTAGTCCGTCGTGTGTATAATTTTTAAATCAGAAGCGACAAAGCTGAACCTCCCAGCAAATGAAAACAGTGATTTGTTAATTACTGAGCTGAGAAGGAATGACTAAAATATTCTGCAACAACGCTCAACCAAGACAGCAAGAAATAATACCTTTATATTTTGAATATGTAGTTTTTTTTACATTTCTTAGAAGGGATCACTGCTTAATGGTTAATTTTACTTAGAACCAATAGGTCTATCAATTTAACAAGTAATAGATAATTTAACTTAAATTAAATTGAATTACTTGTTATAAAAATTACTAACACAACTTTTGCAGTTCGTAAGATTTTGCCGCATACAGATGGTAGACCCCAGCATAGAATAGAACGCCCAAAGACTAGATGATTTGTACTTCTTGGATAATTCTTCAAAAAATGCTAATAATGCTTTTTCTTTTGCTTCATATTTTATATTCTTAGATGCACACCAATCAGTGAATCGTTTATGAAATTGTTCGTACTTAGTTTTCGATTTATCTGGTAGAATTGAACCTACTGAAGTTGCAGCAGTTCAATTTCAAGAGGCAAGTTTTTTGTTTCTGAATCACTCATTATTTAAATCAACACAACTATTTTCACAAGAAAATGTAAAAACGAAAACACAATGTTGTTTATAAGTTTGACAGATTGCCATAACAATGCCTTTGCTTTGCTGACTTTGAATCAAAAGTTACAAACTGGATCTGATTTTAGAATTTTTCAGTTTAAGGTAATTTAAGGTCATATTTTGAAATAAGTTGATGATTACCTACGTTAAAATCCGGATTTGAAGGTACCAAAACTGTTTATAGTTCTCAGTGTATCCAATACATTCAAGGAACATATACATTCCTACAATCTTTAATTTTGCCCTATTTAAAAATTAAATCTATGTTATTAAAGCACCAACTTTGGAAATTAAACATTTTAAAACGTGAGATTGGACGAACAATACAAACAAAAATTAATGAAATTTAACTTTAAACGCATTCAATTACCTCCGTCCGGCTTACTCTTCTACTGAGTATAACTGTAACTCTATAAGTTAACTATTTCACCAAAAGTGGTTAAAAAATTACTTAAATCTGAATTTCATGTTACGTAAATAAGTTATATTGCATATAAACTTATTTTGTTATTTTTAACGCAGAAAATATACATAGAACATTTTTGATAATAGAAGCTAAGTTATATCAACACCCTGCCTATTTACTGTAACCTGTAATTTAATTGATTATTTATAGGTAAAATACCGGAAATATTCTATTTTCATACTAAGTCCCATAAATTTTGCTATTGATTAAATAATTAATAACTCTTTATGGCAGTTTATAAACGGATAAAGGACTATAAATAAGTAACAGACATATCTAGTTGATATTCATTAGTTTGATAGTTTTCCTTCCCCCTGGTGGTGTTTATAAGGCTTTTACAGCATTCTGCGAAATCTTCTACACTATTAAAGTCTTTTACGAAGGCATTAAAATGGGATATATCCCCAGCACGATGCTTATAAATATTAATTGATAAACTTGACTAAAGTTGGCTACAGCTTATTTGTTTCTAAACTATATACATAATCTTCGTTAAGTGTCACAATGTAGACGTTATTTGGTATTAAAATAATAAAGTTGTAAACACTGAGCCTCGTTCTGAAAGGATATAACTTAAAACTTTTTTTACAATTCATAATCCCAGAATATAAAATATTGCAGAACTATAATTGTATCCAGTCATATCTATAGAGCCCTGCCAAAACTCTAGTGAAGTCATTGGTTTGTAACAATTTATTTACTTCAATTCGACATTGATTGATTGATTGAATATTGTATGCCAACGTTAAATGAGACTTAACTATGCGTAAAAATAATAAATCAGAATCATGGGATATAGTCATTTCTGTTTACAACTACAATCTGTTGTGAGCGAAATTTACTTCGTTCAGTTTGGTGATATACTGTAACCATAAGAGATAACCTTTGCAAACATGTTAAAATAATTATGAATTCAGTTAATTTCTGACTGTATTTGCAGTACAATCAGTGGCGTAGTACTAGTAGTATAATATTAAATATACAGGGCAGAGGCACCATCATGCTGAAAGTAACATATTTTGCCTAATATCCAATGGAACATCATCCAGTAGATCTGTCATATTTTTAAAAAATTCCACATATCTAGCTCCAGTAAAACGACAATCTAGCACAACTGTGCCAAGTAATTGATTATTAATCATACACACGTTAATGCTGAACCGATGATGAAAGTTACTTTCCACCGTGGGGTGCGGATTTTCATCTGACCAGTGGTGTTCATGGTGACAGTTATTTACTCTATCACTAGTGAATTGAGCCTCATCAGTGAACAAAATGTATTTGTAAAGTGTATGGTTTCCGTTTATCCAATTGCAAATATGCAACCGCAAATCGTTATCACCGTCCTAAAGATATTGGACGCACTCAATATGGAAAGGTTAAACCATTTTTGTGAATGATTAGTTTGATTAATTTGGAGACGGGTTGCAATGCATCTTGTACTTACACTCGGGCTACGTTCTACCATATTTAGAATTTTTTTCTACTGCTAGATAGGATCAATTTGCTTCAGATGTAATTCTCACACTGGGAAACATTCCAGTTTCAAGTAGTAGTAGTAGTAGTGTTTATTGTTTCACTTATTTTACATTAATAGAGAAATAATATACTGTTATTGCTTGCTAACCACATGTCAAGTGCAGAAAAAATAAACGGGAAAAACCACAAAGATCGAAATCGCGCGTGGTTATGCTATTCTGTTGTTACAAAGTTAATTAATTTACCGGATCAGTACTGCCTACCTAATATGAATGAAAACTTAAATTTACTATTATAGTCTACAACTTAAATGTATTATACTCTAACCAATTATAAAGTTGTAAATAAGAAAACGAGAACGTGCGTTGTTAAAGACTGTCTCGAATCACAGATTAAACAAGAATAGATAGCCCACTCTATCCTTGTTGAAGACGGAACAGAGTGTTTGCTGCGCCATCTAACATTTCTGCACAGAACTTTCCTGAAGTAGGTAATATAGATAACTCTAAATTGCGTTATTTATGGGTGTATATCCGTACTAAATAATAATTTATTATTATTTAAAATGTTAACAAATTTAATACAAAATAGTTAGGGTAATGTGGAAGCATTAACCTGACTATTTATGTATCAAATTTGTTAACATTAAAGTGGAATTACATTATTTGTTAAAAAAAAAACTGCAAAATTCATGACATTTTTATTTAAAACAATTTCTGATAAATGAAAATCATTGTAACAAGTAAAATACACATTATAAAAGTATAAAGTTGCGGAAAAAATTCACATGACTTACGGCATACGAAGATAATTCATTATATTTTCATTAAAATATTTAAGAAACTGCAACTGCGAATAATAAAATAATAAAACTATATTATACTACAAACTATCGAAAATTATGTTGACAATAAATTGTGTGTGCAAGTAGTATACAGTTACATATGTTTTTGTAATTTTCATAAAACACAACCAATATCTTTCTTTGTTTCTAGTTTTTTTTATAATTTCCTCCCTCCGTTTAGTTGCTCCTTGCTCGGAAATAATTATACAAAAACTTACTTGTCGAACATTACATTCTCAAATTTATATGGAGAACATTTTTTGAAATTGTTTAATTTTCCTAATAATGAATAATACCTACATTTCAATTTATTTATTCTTTCATAAAGAATCATCTTGCCCTCTGAAGAAAGTTGTATTTCCTTAATAATTACCAAACTTTTTAAATTAAGTCTTCTAACACTATCTGAAAAAAAACATAATTTTAATGATTAAAATTGCTTTATTTATTAAGAAAGTGTACTTTCAATAGCACAAATTGATAGATTTTAAAATTAGCCTAATTTAGATCCTGAAATCCTTTTTTTAATAATTATTACATACTTACGTTGGATTTTTATGTTACTTGATCCCAAATTTAGTTTTTCGTCTTGACGACCCTACAGCAACATATTGCGATGGTTCAGGAGATTCACAATTGTCATTGGAGGGTTTGATAGATATTTTGATGTTTTATACAACTGGCTCCTTCTACTTATTATACACTTTACTAGGAATTCTAATTGGCCCCACAGTGCTTTCACATATTAAGATAATTTATTTTAAAAACATAGTCGCCAACGTATCTAGAATACAAATGTACGAGTTAAAATTAATATAGTTATAGGGACACAGAATACATGTTTTTACATTTTGTACTCATAGTATATTCATACAGAAAAAAAAAACTCAAGTGTCATTTATAAATTTATGCACATATGACTTAATATACCTACCGAGAAAATTGAAAATATTGTAGATATATTGTCCGAAAAGAAACATTAGGTATAGCTTTCCACTTTTATCGAACCAGACATCATAATAATGATTAGCACAATAATAAATTACGTAGTTTCTAATTCTTGATTCAGGAACTGTTAATAACCAATCACTACCAATACATTCCATCCACATGCTTCTCACCTCTATACACTTGTAGGCAGTGAAAAACTAAAAACAAATAAATTATGTTATATTTATAGAATAATCTAAAACTATTAAAATAACTTACCGTCTTCAAATTTTATCTTGACAGTCAGGCACACAACAGTTAAGTTTCCTTTCCATCACTACAGTTTTTTCAATTTAATATTCAAAAATTAGTTGTTACGGACCTAATACAACATATATTATGCAATGTATGAAATGAATATTATAAGTAAATATATACATATATATATATATATATATATATATATATATATATATATATGCATTGGATAGGACAACAAAGACATATACAAACATCCAAACAACTTATAAAAGTTAATTTGAAAATTCGACTGATCCGCGATCCACCGAATCCGAACCAAATGCATTATTGTCAGATTGTGATAGATAATTGCTTTAAATTAATTATAAAGATTTTAGTTCCAACTTTAAACAACAATATTAAATACCTATTTCTGTTCAATTTAAAAAAATACTTATATAATTAAGTATTTATACGTACCTGCCAAAAAATATGTATTTATTTTTCTCATTTTTATTATACATTAACATAAAATTCAACTATAAAAAACACGAAATTTATTCTTTTTGAAAAATAATGTTTCATTCGTCTTTCCATACATTTTATATATGTAACTTTCGAATAAAATATCTTCTATATGTAGAAAGTAGAAATAAATAAACATATTATTTATTTTCAATTATTGTATAAAATTTACGTTTCTTAACACATGTTTGCATTTGTATTAAAACAAAATCTTTTAATTTAATGTTATTATACGTTATTTGAAGCTCATTATCAATAAAAAAATTCAAAATGTCGTAGATCTTAATAATTGTGGGAAATATGGCATCGTTACTTTCCTAGGATGAATTAAACAATTTAGTACAAATATCTATAATATGTGGTGTACAACTATATTAATTTGAAGGAAGTTATGTGCAGAAATCATAGATGGCGCCCCCAACAACTCTGTTCCCATGAGTTTCACCCCCTGTCTCGAATACATTTCTATCTGGAACTATTCTGTGCCGGAAGCGACGTCGATATGCACGATTAGCGCTACCGTTGCAAAACCCATAAATAAAAATAATATCAGCATATTATGTGTGTACAATACCGACTAACCGAACGCACATATAAAAATAAATGCGACAAATAAGCGTTTAAATCATAAACGTTAAAATAATGTGACAATTACTAATCACTAATGTGAGTTTGGTTTAGAATGCATGACCTACTCAAAATAAAATAACAAAAAAATAGTAATAAAAATATGTTCATATCTTTATTAGGCTTTTTTATTCACTATTGCCCCCTAAACACCCCTTTCGAATATTAGATGTAAAGAAAAATATACTTAAACATTCGTTTCACTGACAATGTTATATTTGCAGTTTTTTTACTTCCGTAAACATACAATGAAATCGATTTCATCAGAATGATTATCGAGAATCATAAATTTCTAAAGAAACGGAATTCATGAAAATTTACGGCACAGAAGTTTGCTGTTCATGTAATATTATTAACTTGGCTGTCAGAAAACAACAAGGGTTAAATTAATGGAAAGCTTATTTTTGACCTCAGTGGAAGTAGGCCTTGGTATGTTTGTTCTTCAGCCACGTGGATAGCAGGCAATATTTCATATTTTTTTATGTTATTTACTCTTTTTAAACTTATATTCGAGTACCATGGTCCTGCTTGCCCACACCCTCAGCTTTCTTTTGTGTAAACAGCTTTTTTCTTAAAGGATAAAAATCTACGTAACCGATGCTGTAAAAAAATATTATAAGGAGAAGTTCTTGCTCAAATTGCAGTTCTCGTGCACAAGATTTTTATTAAGTCAGTAAATATTCCTGTATATTTTATTAATATAAATACAAATTACTATAAATTACAATTTAATCACACTAATATCATTAAGAATTACATTATTATGTTTATAATAAAATTAACGGAATTACTTATACATATATTAGGACAGAATTTATCCTGTCCATTTTCTAGTTATTAGTCAGTAATATTAGTCTTTTTGACAAATTTTGCGGAATATCCAGAGCATCTACTAGTTAAAATATAAATATAAATAAAAAGATTAAAATAACATCATAAAAGAAGATAATACGGCTTTCAGCTTTAACATACAGATAGAGAAAATATTTAACAGATTATGGGGAGATTTTATTACATACATTTCAAATGCATGGGGTATTGGTGGGAAGATGACGCACGACAGGGCGGGCTTAGTCAGTTCCCAAAAATATGCTAGAAGCATATTTTCAGTTTAGTGTTTCACGTTTTAAAAGGAACACCGTTTAACAAAATCATCATAAGTTTTTTTTTTATTATTTTCCCGGCAACAGGCTTCCTCAGAATTCAAAAGGCGTACTCGAAATGTATTCTGTACTATTACCACTATTGAAATAAGTAACAGATGTTTTATCAATTATATATGAAAATATCTGTTACTTTGCTACATAAAAAATGCGTTTGTTGATATTATTGCTAGGCATCCGTCACAACTGTCAATTCGGATCCAACAAAAATTACTTGATTTTAGTTATAGAGAAACTCATTTCCACAAATACATAATATGATGTATAGTAAATTTATAAGTGTTCTAAATACCGGCAGTTTTATATAAATTTTGTGTGTCATAATGCGTTTAATACCCAAAAGGTACGGATTCGCTGGTGCGACTGTGGCTGCGGCTCGCGACTGCGACTCGTCGCCGACCAATGGGCTGTAGTTGATGAAAGCATTCAGGCTGTCTATTGGTTGGCGACGAGTCGCAGCCGCGAGCCGCAGCCGCAGTCGCACCAGCGAATCCGTACCTTAAGCCACGCTACGGGTCTTAAATGCCTACTTAACACTCTTAATATATAAATAACATAACCATTATGAAAATAAAATATAATAATGAAGTAGTAAGTGATCCAAATAAAGTTGCTGATATATTTAACATGTTTTTTTAAACAGGCTCCTATTGATATTCTTCAAACAATTTCCTTTATGAATAAAAACTCGGAAGACAGCCACAACAAGATTCAACCTAGGAATAAGTTTCTACTTTGTCCTTATATAAAAAACCAATTATTTTATCTTTCAACAATGAAACTAAACACCAGTCATCTGGTTTTGACGACATTCCAAAGTTTTTGGTTAAAAAAATCGTATCCTTTATCATAGCACCATTTACTTATCTGATTAATCTGCCGTTTTGTTTAGAAAAATTTCCTGATTACCTAAAAACAGGTAAGGTCATCCCTATTCACAAAATAAATGATAACATATTAATTGGCAATTACAGACCAATTACCATACCTACTAATGTGTTTTCAAAAATGTATGAATATGGATTTCTTAATAAGATAATTTCTTTTATAGCAAAATATCAGACTTGATCGATGCAGGCGAGTGCCCGGTAGGGATCATCTGCGACGTTAGTATGGTATTCGACTGTGTCGATCATGAAAAACTGTTAGACAAATTATATAATTACGGAATACAGTATAATAGTCTTAGCTAGATTCAACATTTTTTAATTAACCGTAAGCAATATACTAGTGTGTTAAATATAAGTAATAATTTAAGAACATATTCAAACTCTTCGTATGTAGACATAAATATGGGTGTTCCGCAGGACTCTGTGCTGGGCCCTATACTTTTCTTTATTTATGTTAATAAAGTTGAAAACATCTCTCGGGCAGATGACACTTCTGTGATTATTTGGAATAAATCAGGTACAATGCTTGCTGAAAAGAGCAATGAAGTCATTAATAATTTAAATCAATGGTTTAATAAAAACTCTTTATTTCTTAATTATGAAAAAACTCAGTATTTGAGGTTTCACAACAGACAAAAATCTTACTCAAATATTGATATAATGATTGACAATGATCTCTCAAATAACCCTATATCTACCTCTCAATCATATGTAAAGTTCTTGGTTTTCCACTTGTATGAAAACTTAAATTGGAAATCGCAATGTAAACATATCGTTTCAAGATCGAATTCGCTAAATTATATATTTAAACATTTACGTACTGTGTTAACGGGGCTTTGTTTGCGATATGATGTGTGTTTCTGAAGCCAGTCTATACATTCCGATATTGTCTTTCCTTCACAGAAGCGTAGAATATGTACCATTGCTGGTGTAGCTTGTACATTTAGCTGCAAAACATTATTTTCTAAGTCAGATATTAACTGTACCGTCACTGCTTCTGTTCGAGTTAGCTGTATATATTTTCAACACCAAATTAATGTTAAAAAAAATAAAGATGTTCATAATGTCAATACAAATTACAAAGAATATTTTCATGTGCCATGTAGAAGACTCTTTCATATGGATCTCCTAACATATTGGGATTGAAGATATTTAATAAATTACCTGACACTATTAAAAACTGTGAAACTATTTGTCTTTTAAAGGTACTCTTAAGCGTTATCTGCGCACCAAATGTTTATACTTTATCAATGACTCTTTCCTTTTTCTTGTAAACAGGTTAGTTGTATTTTGACTATTTCTATGCAATTGTGTAATAATTGTCTCCAGAAATAAATATATTATTATTATTAATTATAACTATTATATATTCTACAGGTTCTTGCTAGTAAATTGTGGAACTATATCAGATTTTATATATTCTCGATTTTCACTTGTAAAATGTGGGTGATGCATATCACTGCATTTGAAAGCAAGATCAGATAACCATATCGTTTTTTTATATAAAAACTTTTTTATATAACTTGTTTTTCAACAAACATTGTCTTTTATAATGACTTTTGTTTTCACCACTGTAACGTAATCCGTACACAGTTTTCCTTTGAACATTTTCTGCACCATTTTGTATAACTCGATAGCCTATATGACCCCCTTTATTTTTTTATCATTACGAGTATAATACTGCAACGCCTATATACGTTAAACGGGTAAAGAATATTGCTTGAACATTGAGTTGGTCCCCTTCACAATGTTTTAATGGCCCAGAATTTTATTAGGACTTCCGGGCATCATCATATGACAAATTAAAGTTCATAGAAGGAACGTGTTTTACTTTAACCAAAGGAATGACCTCAAGTAACTTCATACAAAAGTTAATTTAACATGCATCTGGTTAATATCAGAGCATTTCCGTTTGTTTATCTCATACCAAGTGACAAGCTGGCTGGATGTATTTTCCGAGATATTGGAAAATATTTTTTTCGGGTGCTATCATATTTCACCCCCTGGGGCCCATTTCTAGTCGATCATATTTTTTCTCCGTAATAAGCATCCCTTTAGGAACTCTCATACTAAGTATCATACCTTGGATGTTATTTAGTATGAGATGACGAAATGGAACTCATAATATCATTTTGATATTTGCACCTTAGTCAACGAAGGTCCATGGTCATTCGGCTATTTTCGGAAATTTCGGGTGGTAAATGCTCGTCTTCATTTTCTGAGCTCATTTTGATTTAAACACTCTTTGAATATGAATTCCAATATATAATTCAGACACTAATTTTTCAAATAACTATTTTTTATTGCTTATTAGGTTGATATCGTTATGATAGTCACCGCGTCTAAAACCGTCTTGATTTAAACACTGTTCAAACAATTTCAAATATAAATTAAATTGTTGTAGATAACACAATTGTTTTATTTTTTCAAAAACATATTGTTTGTATCTCGAACGCAAATTTTTTTTGAAATAACTTCCATTCTAGATAAAAAAATAACTATTTTTTTTTAAATTTCAAAGATTTCATGGCCCATATTTACATGAACTTGCTTTCTTATTTTAAAAAGTTGTATCTGCAATTCGGAACACCCTGTATGTATTTATAAGAAAAATGTCTTCCTTATAACGATGAATGTGATGTAAGGGAAAGGCGATATTATAGATATATTTCACACGTTAAAGTAAGCAAATTTACAGAGATAGCATATTATAAAGTTAAAAAAACATAAAGCTAACAGACATCAGACATCAACACATATTAATAAGACATAAAAATAACATAAACATAATTCAAAAGGGATAATGCAAAAATTTACCAAAACAATGTAGCAGTGTAGAAACAATGATCCAGTAACAATTTCTTAATGTGGATTTTTAAACCTCTAAGTCACTATGTCTGCGGGTATTGTAATTCTGTTTTTTTTTATAAATGTATTATAATTTAAATATACAAGAAAAATGAAAAGAACCCCAGACGATGTCATAAGGAATCCGAGAGTAAAATTGGCCGTAGTAGTAGGATAACTGAACGTCTCTGCTTGTAATGACACTTAATCTATATAACACATAACACACTGGGGATAACTTTTTGCACAATTGACAGATGTGATTCTCCCAGTTAAGAGCATTATCGACATATAAACCTAAAAATTTAGTGGTCTGCACTTGTTCCAGAGATTTTTCCTGAACTTTAAGTAGATAACATTCACTGTATTTTTTTAACATAGGTCTAAAGTAAATAAATACAGATTTCTCACTATTTAGTAACAATTTTGCGGTTTCAAACCAAGAAACAAAACAATCAAATTTATTTTGAGTATCTGATATTTAAAGTGGTAAACGTTCATTCGTGCATAAGAGGGAAGTATCGTCAGCAAACATTACGAAGAGGCTAGATGATATGTGATGTAGATCATTTATAAAAAGTAAAAAGAGCATTGGACCCAGAATAGAACCTTGGGGGACACAACGTGAAATATGATCTAAGAGAATCCCATGATCAATTAAATCAAAGGCTTTACTCAAGTCCATGAAAACTCCAATACATTTTTTATTAGAGTCCACCTCATCAAGAAAGAAAAAATGGCACAGTGTGTGGATTTACCCACTCTAAATCCATGATGTTCCTTGCATAAAATTTCGTACCTGTTACAAAAATTAATCATTGTGTTATAAACTCAAATATTTTAGATACGGATGAAATGGGCCTATAATTATGAACTGATAATCTATAGCCTTTCTTAAACAACGGAATAAGTTTAGCTGTCTTCAGAATATCAGGAAAAATAGCTTCTGAAAGTGACCAGTTAATCTACCGATTTTAATATATTTACATTAATATTCCACAGGAATATACTTTTGTATACTATAACTACCAGTATATGAAAGAACGATGCAAACATTCGAATTTATCTAAAAATAACTAAATTCAAAATTATTAATTATTTTATGTCAACCAATCTATTCAGATTACACAAAATATATTGCCGTTGTTGTAATTTTAATACTAATTATAATATTAATTAAAATTATCCTCTAACAAATTATGAGCCTGAATATAAGTGATATATTATACACACAGTTTGTTATAGGTAAATATTCCAAATTCATTGATTAAATTATGATTATATTTATTTAACCACTTTTATACACAATGCAAATTATTAATTTATAGGCATTTATTAATAACACGTATTCATTTCGCATATGTCGATTTTTGGAGTTGACTGTTGCGGGGGAAACAACAATAAGAAACGTTTTTTACTCGAAGAAAGAGTGAGCAAGGAAAGAATCCGAAATGCCTCTATTTGCGGACAAATTTATTACGGAAACATCGGAAAAATAATGATTGAGAATTGGGGGAAGAATATTAATGGAAAGGAGAGCCTTTATTAAATCACAATAAACCAGTTGTTGTATTTCCTGTATTGGATGATTTTATTTCCTTCCAATTTACTCTCTTGGGAAAATCAATGCATTTTATATTTTTTTCTACGTTCATGCAAAAGACAAACCATTATTGAACTAGGTATATTTAGTGGAAAAAGTGGTTCTTTATTACACTAGTACAATAAAATGTTTATTGCATTCATCTCTCATTCTACTTCAGCGTTTTGTCATCATGACAAACATAAACGTTCAAATCGACGTCATATTTTCCTAGACTAGTGTCATCTAAATAAAACATTTTTTGGTTTATTGCACTCAACGTGTTGTCCTACTCGGCCTCATTGGACAATTTCACGTCGCATGCAATAAACACTTACTTTTTGTACTTGTTGCATAAATAACTATTCTTTTTAATTTGTGCAGGATATCTGAACGCAAATTTTTATACAACCTTCAGATAATTATAAGAAAAGGAAGACATATCCAAATACACTGATAATTTTTTTTTCTGTAATTTCAAGTAACTTTATGTTGGCAATTTGTGACCAGCGTAAAGTTATGTAAAATTACAGAATGATTTTGTAATAGAAATAAGTACACTATAATATTAAAGAAATAAATATGGATACAGTTTCATATTATTCTATATTGCATCCTTTTCCGACACTATAATTTGTATTGACTACATTGTACTTTTTAGGTTGGAATTGTAAAATATAGATATGCAATTTTACAGAGTAGATAATCTGAATTTTCTTATATACAGGGTGATTCAAAAGTAAGCTGCATCCTTTCAGGTGCATAATCCTTGCATAAAAATAAGACAAAAGTTCCTATTAACATGGGTCCGAAAATGCTTCCTAAGGGAGCTACGACTCTTTGAATATGACACCTTATAGACGATTTTTTCTCTATAACTTTAAAATCCTTTACAATTAAATTTTGAAAATTGGTGTACTGTATAAACTTTTGATGCTAAATAAGATACTAAATTCGAAATTTTAAAATTTTATTCAGTGGCGTCACATACGAGGGTGGTAAGGGTTAAAAGATCCCTATTTCTTTTACTCTTTAGGTTATTGCGATTTTATTCATAAATTATAAAATTTTAGAGTTTTTTACGTAAAAAAGGTGCTCTTAGTTCAATTCGATAGAGCGTACCGTTTACGAGAAAATGGACGTTGAAAATTTTCTGGTATTCGTTTATTCATATTAAAATGACTACGCATTCAAAACGAAGTTCAGTGTCTAATTTAAAATCGTATATCCCTCCCAAAGAAACTGCTTTTTTATTATTATGGGCCAAAGAAAGAATTAAATACTGTAGACAATTTTTTTGGCGATTAATTTTTTTTTTAAATGACTGATAGTCATTGTAAAATAAGATTTACCTTGTCAAAGTCAAATTAAAGTACTTTGTGTGTCTAAGTTTATAAAGCAAAAATGGTTTTTAATTATCAAGAACAAGCTGATATTCACATTATGTTTGGAAGGGCTTTTGGTAATTGTATGGAAGCAAGACGGTTGTATGAAGAGGCATTTCCTAATCGACGAGTTCCATGCCGTACGGTTTTCGCAAGAGTAGATCGTACTTTAAGGGACACAGGTAAATTCTAAAAATTTAGTAAAAAGTTGTCCCATAATACCTACTTACATTCTACTTTAGGAACTTTTCAAAGACAGGAAGTTGTTGGGCGACCAAGGGTTGCCAGAACCCTAGCATTAGAAGAACGAGTGCTAGATCGTATTGAAGACGATCCATCTTTAAGTACCCACATTATCGCAAATCAAGAAAGGTCCTCTCAGTCAATTGAGAACTCAGAATTTTGCACGAAATGTTACTTTACCCTTATCATGTTCAACGGAATCAGGCATTGGAAGTGCGAGATTTTCCTCTACGTGTACAATTTTGTAATTGGCTCGAAGAACAACGCGTTGTTGTTGAATATTTCGAGAAGAAAATTTTATTTACCGACGAGGCCGGTTTTACAAGAAATGGAATTTTCAATTTCCACAACAACCACGTATGGGCGGATGAGAATCCCCATGCTATACGGTACAGAGAGCACATCAGCAGCAGTTTAGTTTAAATGTGTGGGCGGGAATTATCGATGGGCATTTAATAGGACCCGTATTTTTACCGCAACGACTAAATGGACAAATTTACACAAATTTTTTACAAAATGAATTACCACAAATGTTAGATAATCTGCCACTTCTATTGCGAGCACAAATGTGGTTTATGCACGACGGTGCTCCCTCACATTTTAGCATTATCGCTAAGGACCATTTAACTAATGCCCACCGAAATCGTTGGATAGGTCGTGGGGGTCCAGTGTCATGGCCACCACGGTCTCCTGACCTAAACCCCCTTGATTTTTATTTATGGGGACACATGAAGCAGCTAGTTTATTTCCGCCCAATACCTAATATTGATGTTCTCAGACAAAGGATAGAGGAAGGATTTCTGACAATAAAAAACAACCCAAGAATCCTACCACGTGTGCATCGTAATCTAATAAACAGATTAGCAGCTTGTCGTGAAGCTAATGGTAATAATTTTGAACACTTTCTCTAAATTGTTAAATAAAATGTTAGTAAAAAAATGTGTTTTTTTTTCTATGGTAATGCAGATTAATTTTCATCAATAAATAAGCAAATCAGAAAATTTTCAACGTCCATTTTCTCGTAAACGGTACGCTCTATCGAATTGAACTAAGAGCAACTTTTTTACGTAAAAAACTCTAAAATTTTATAATTTATGAATAAAATTGCAATAACCTAAAGAGTAAAAGAAGTAGGGATCATTTAACCCTTACCACCCTCGTATGTGACGCCACTGAATAAAATTTTAAAATTTCGAATTTAGTATCTTATTTAGCATCAAAAGTTTATACAGTACACCAATTTTCAAAATTTAATTGTAAAGGATTTTAAAGTTACAGAGAAAAAATCGTCTATAAGGTGTCATATTCAAAGGGTCGTAGCTCCCTTAAGAAGCATTTTCGGACCCATGTTAATAGGAACTTTTTGTCTTATTTTTATGCAAGGATTATGCACCTGAAAGGATGCAGCTTACTTTTGAATCACCCTGTATATAATAATAATAATAATAATAATAATAATAATAATAATAATAATAATAATAATAATAATAATAATAATAATAATGCATTTATTGCCCAACAGGAAAAATCCATTTGCGGACAAAAATAAATTTATACAATATAAGGCATACTAAAGTACAGACAATGAAGGCTAAAGGGCAAATTAAAAAAAAAACAAGAAAAATGATAAATAGAAAAATTAAAAAGAAATACTACAAGTAATATTGAAAATTATATCAGATGCAATTCTTAACAAGTCATTAATATTGCAATGAAATATATCACACTGATCTGTTATTTGGTTATAATTATTAGCTATTAAATAAATAGGAAATTTTAAAAGTATATTTGTTCTAGCATTTCGACAATAGAACAGTGAATTCTCACGAGAGCCAGGTCTCGGAACACGTATACTGAATAAATTGACTAAGCCTGAAAATCAACTATACCATTAACAAACTTAAATAAAAAAGCTAAACTAGTAATCACCCTTCTAGTATACAACGACTACATATGAAATCTTTGTAAAAGGGTCTGATGGTCATATGTCCTGTCAGGATAATAATTATTATTGATGCGAAAGGATAGGAGTTTAAGAAAGCGTTGCTATATTATTTTCAAATGGTTACTGTAGATTTGAGAGTAGGGGTACCAAATGAGGTTACAGTATTCGAGTTTTGAACGTACAAACGAACAATATAGACCTTTCAATGCACTTGCATCAACAAAAAATTTTGTACTCCTTATAACAAAGCCTACGGTACTGTACGCAGATTTAATAATTAAATTAATATAACTCGAAAAAAGTGATCTGCTGTCAAACACTACACCAAGATCTTTAATTTCCTCGTAACGTGTTAAAGGTGACATACCTATATTATAATCAAATATTAGCTGCTAATTTCTGAGAGAATACGTATATGTTTTGCATTTATTTATATTAATAGGTAAATATTTGTCAATACACCAAGTATAAACATCATCTTCTCTTGCAGAATCAAACAGTCAGTCGTAGATGATATATTCAAGAATAATTTCAAGTCGTCGGCAAACAAAAGATGATTTGATTTTAAAGATAAGAATAAATAATTTACGAAAAGAATAAAAGTGGTCCCAAATTGGAGCCTTGGGGCACTCCTGATGTCGCAATAAAGGTGTTTGACTTGAAACCATAATGAAAAACTTACAACTTTCGTTGATATAGGTACGAATTAAACAGGCTGAGTAAGCTGTTACTGAAACCATAACGTTCCAACTTGCAAAGCAATATACTACGATTCACTTGTAAAAGGCCTTTTAGAAGTCTGTGTATATAATATCAACTTGTCCTTTGTCATCAACATGGTTCGCTGTATATCCAGTAAACTCATGTTGAACGGTTATAAAAAAAAACCATGCTGATTTGGTGATATGTACGACTTAACATTATCTAATATTTGGTTGTACAGACGCATCTCAAAGATCTTTGCGATGTTAGACAATATGGCAATAAGGTGATAACAACTCACATCTGCAGGGTTATCACTTTTTAGAATTGGACACACTTGTCAGTTTCCACTTATCAGGAAACTCGCCTGTTGATAATGCAATATTGAACAAAGTAAACAACGGAGTGCACAGAACCCTTGCACAATCTGTTATTAGAAATCTAGGAATCTGATAGTCACCACATGACATTTTGTTTTTTAGTTTATAAGTTGCTAGAAGAACATCAGATTTCATAAATTACTGTATGTTAATGCAGGATTGATAATAATTAAATGAAAGATTTTGATTCTGAACATTCTCACCGGTAAAAACGCTAACAAAAGATTTATAGAAGGCGTCAACAGTTTTAATGGGATCGTCAAATTCTTGATCATCGAAAAAAAGCATTCTTAGGTATCCCCGTCTGCCCTTTCTTATTATGAACAAACTACCAAAACCTTTTAGGATCACTTTTAATATTGGCTTTAATATAAAAATGTTATAATATTAAAATAATTTTAAAGATTATGTCGATAAATGAAGTTGAAAACGAGGATAACTTTTTACTTTTAGTGTCATGGAAATAAGTTCCCTCTGCTTGTCAAAATGTACAAAAATACAATACAGGTTTAAGTGAATCAATATAATATGCAGGATATCTCTTACTAACAAATTATTAGAAATACAGTAGATTGTATTATTAGAATTCAATAACAAAAACACTGCGAGTCACATTTATATTTTTAAATAGTTAATAAGGCCTTGGCAGTAGCAGAAATAAGTTGTGTAGGAAGATTTTTTTAGTGAAATTTTTCCATCCATCCTCTAAATGTGAGTTATCCATCCTTGTATGTAAAAGTGTATTGTTCACCCATCATCTAAAAATGTATTGTAATGTAGGTATTTTCATTCGCATTAGAAAATATGTTGCTGAAAATATTACATAATTATTCTCGAAACATCAGAATATATTCCTTGGTTTTTGCAAATATTTGTAGATATAAGTATATCTGTGTGAAAATAAATATTTTCGCTTCAATTTTAGTTTATTTGTAATTAACGTAACTACAACTAATGTAATGCAATCTGTTGTAATTAATTACTATTTTTACTGTCACAAAGATAAATATGTTGTTTGAAATGAATGTTATATGGTTAGACACATGTAATGGAGTAATTTTTATGCAAACATTTAAGCCATGTACCGTTTCAGTTTCTATGAAATGTATGAATTGTATAATGTTTCAATTGGCACAAGCTGCAAGTTCACACATAATAAAATATAATCTTATAATTACTGTTTTTCGAATATCCCAAAAAAGTCTTTATTAATGGACTACACGTTAAAAGCTCAACTAAAACGTATTAAGTTAGGTTAATATGCCTCTGCGCATGTGCAATAGAAATCACATGAAACTTCTGTAAAATTTCATAGTAAATTTAGTAAAAGTAAATAGTTCCATTGTATTACCACACTATTTCTGAAATATTTTATTACGTAAAAACACATACAGTTTATTATTCCTTAATATATAATGTAAATTAAAATTTCCCAGTAAATATTATGCAAATAGAGCATAACAAAACATAGAAATTTGCACCCATTTTTATCAGAGTACTTACTCTTTTATAAATATCCCACAAAAAGTCTTTATTAAAGAACTATACAGGGTTTGTGTATCACACCTTAGCACAACTAAAACCCGTTAGTGTAGAGGTTAGACTGAAGTGCCTGTGCGCATGTGCAACAGAAACACATGAAACATTCTGTAAAATTTCACAATAAATTGAGTAAAAGTAAATAGTTTCAAAGGAGTACACTGTATTACCATATTATTCCTGAAATTATCTAATTTTGTTACGTAAAAACACATGTATTTGATTTTTCCATAATATACAGGGTGTCCCATAATAATGTGCGCTCCTTTGGAGGGTGTGTCCCTTAAATCATTTTAGGTGAGTACTTTCTATAAAATTTTTCGATTTGAGCCCTCCCCTATGAGATAAGGGCTTCTAAAGAATTAAAAAAAATTCGGTTTTCATTTTTTTTTTTCTCAAAAACTGTTAAACTTATAAATATGAAAATCGGTGAATACATTTAGTTAATTAAGTGATATTGTTGAATATGATTTTTATTTTTACCAAATTTCTACAAGGGTTGCAACCACCAACCTCTGTTGTTTTTTTAATTAGAAGTTTTTATTCTAAACGTTTCTCAATATGAAAAAATTACAGTAAATAGAACAATCAATTTACAAAATTTTCCCTCTCTTAGTATCTTTATGCAGACACGTGTTTTCTTTTAAAAATAAAATCCACATACGTATATATCCTCGGGTGTGGAATATGCTAGTAAAATAGTTCATATGAAACGTAGTAGGCTGGTAGTTTTAAGTTTAGACATATGTGCCAAATTTGAATCATTTTTATCAAGTAGTAAACTCAGAAATTGGAAAGTGCGAAATGAAAAATGTTTAAATATGATGGCTAATGTGGCAGTCGGTAAAGAACACTGACTAATATTTGTTATTGTAAATACATAGAAATAAAGCTACAAGCTAAATTTAATTTTATCAAATGTTTACATTTCAAAATGCCTTCCCAGATGTCGGTCACACAGCTGAAGTCTTCGTGTAAAAAATTTAAATTTACACTGCGCAGTACCTGACGGCAATTCTTGATTTCGTTGGAAATATTGAAAATTCATAATTGCAATAGAAATTAAAAGAAAAGAATAACTAATTTGGTGGTAGATATCTGACATTAATTGTTAATGACAATCCAAATAATAAAACCATCAAAGTGACAGCAGCCTACTACATTTCATATAAATTATTTTGCTTGCATATTGCACACCCGAAGAATGTATGTATGTATGTATGTGGATTTTATTTTTTTAAAAGAAAACGCGTATATCTGCATAAAAATACTAAGAGGGGGAAAAATTTTTAAATTGATTGTTCTATTTACTGTAATTTTTTTATATCGAGAAACGCTTAGAATAAAAAGTTTTAATTAAAAAAACAACAGAGGTTGGTGGTTGCCATCCTTTTAGAAATGTAGTCACCGATTTTCAGATTTATAAGTTTTTGAGAAAAAAAAATGAAAAGCGAAGTTTTTTCAATATTTTAGAAGCCCTTATCTCGTAAGGGAGGGCTCAAATCGAAAAATTTTATAGAATGAGCTCCTCCCCCTAAAATAACCCAAGGAACACATCCTCCAAAGGAGCGCACATCATTATGGGACACCCTGTATAATGTAAATTTGAAAAATACCAATAAATGTTATATAAAAAGAGCATAACAAAACATATGTGTGGCTATTAGTACAGTGCCTTGATAAATGATTACAAGCCACGTGACCAGAACTGTGATTCTCGAAGAACAACTCGTATGCAAATAGAATTCTTGTCTCTCCCAGCCGTAGTGAGGAAAAGGATATTCGCATATGAATTGCTCTTGGATTGATTTGAGAATCTCGACCCTGATCACGTGGCTTGTAATCATTTATGAAGGCACTGTACATGCCACGAACATGAACTAATAATTAAGTTATTCAAAAATATCTGATGCAAAATTGGGGACTACGGCCTGTGATTTGGTTACAGCACGGATTATATAACAAAAACACGATTATAATTTTACGGTGGTGGTTTGAACAAATAAATCACTCTTGGCACGCAATTCTATGATAATTTTCTTCACAGCAGGGGAAGAAATACGAATATTAACACGATAACAGAATAAATCGGAAGCCAATTGCTGTGGAATAATCCAGATAACGCTTAATTTGGACTGAAGTCACGTTATTTTAAAAGTAACGATTTTACACCTATAACAGTGGTGGGAATAAAAATATTTTAATAGTTATTTAAGTAAAGAGGCTCGAAAAAATAAGATTATGCCCGCAGATGTGAAGAAGGGAACATGAACGACAATTTAAACAAAACATTTTTATAATGTTCCTAAATTGTCAAATAAATTTAATACCGATTTAACTAAAAACAGTTTTTTTGACTAGTAGTTTTAGGTTCTATACCATACAGCACATATTTAGGTCATTTTTTTATGATTATAATCAATAGATAAATCATGAAAAAATGGGGTCAATATCGTAAAACAAATTTTTGTAAAATCCTTAGTTTCCGAATAAAAAATTATTGAAGTTGTAGTATTTTCAGCCTTTATATCGCTGAGCTGTAGTCTCTAGCCAGGCGATTCCGAATATTAAAATACGATTACTTATTTATATTAGGTGTTAACGTTTTTGTGATGTGAGTATTTACATTAGTGTTTTAAGTGTCAAAAATGGCTTACATGTATAGCAACTCGGAGTTGATTGATGTCGTTTTGATTTATGGTGATGTGAAAATGCTGTAGCAGAACGATTTTCCGGTAAACATGTGCCAAATGCAACTATTTTTTTCGCGGTGTGCAAGCAACACGGGCGTGACACGGGAAATTTGAAACCGAGTTGTGGAAGATATGGAGATTTAGAGCGTATCATACACGAAACTCAGTTATATCTGTACCATGTACAGCGTGTCCAAGCATTATGGGCGCCGTATTCTTGAAATAGTGTTCTCTACAAATACAAGTAATTTTAGACATTTAGGAACTGACTAATATAGAGTTTAGCAAATAACAAGAATGCTATCTCATGCCACCGGCGAATATTCAAAGGTACCGAAGTAAAATCAATATATAACGTCAGAAAGCGAGCTATTCAGCAAAGGACCCCGCAATAATCTTATGGAAATTGGGTTTCCGTCAAATTGTCTGAATTTTTTATATGTTGTAGATTTAGTCATCCTGAACAAAAGTCTCCATGGGCACAAAGTGCCAAAATGAACATTTTGGCAGCTACGGAGCTGCCAAAGCTCCCCTGATCCGTTGCAAAACTATTCATTTTCAATACTATTTACAGATGTCAAAAGCATATTTTAATTATTCTAATATATAGGGTAATGTTTTTGAAGTCACTGGATTCAACCCTCATGTCAGATTGGACAAATTGACCGTTGATAGCTGTCAATACACTGTCAACGAAGAATAAAAAAGTAAATGTTATTTTTGCACATTGAGAGTTTGGGCTTTTGAGGGAGCTGAATTCAATTCTCATGACCGTTGACAGCTGTCAATTCACTGTCGACGAAGAATAGAAAAGTAAATATTCTCTGTTGACATTAGGAGTTTGGGATTTTGTGGAGCTGAATTCAATTCAAATATCAGATATGTGACATGAGAGTTGAATTCAGCTCCCTCAAAAGCCCAAACTCCTAATGTCAACAGAGAATATTTACTTTTCTATTCTTCGTTGACAGTGTATTGACAGCTGTCAACGGTCAATTTGTCCAATTTGACATGAGGGTTGAATCCAGTGACCTCAAAAACATTACCCTATATATTAGAATAATTAAAATATGCTTTTGACATCTGTAAATAGTATTGAAAATGAATAGTTTTGCAACGGGTCAGGGGAGCTGTTCATTTTGGCACTTTGTGCCCATGGAGACTTTTGTTCAGGATCACAAAATCTACAACATATCAAAAATTCAGACAATTTGACAGAAACCCAATTTCCATAAGATTATTGCGGGGTCCTTTTTAGGCTGAAATCTTTCAAAATACATATTTAGTTCTGTCATTTAAAAGAAACATGATGTGCCACAAGTGGCGCCCTCTACTAGTGACGTCAAAATTAGAAATATATTTAAATTTCTCGTCCGCAAAAACACCCGATTTACAAATTTTATGTAAACATTTGGATTTCTTAAGAAGTTATTTACAAATATCGAAAATAAAATTTTAACTTTAACACCCTGTATGTCCGTTAATATTGAGTTTTCGAAAAATTGTTGTAAGACTTTGTGACCCTAATTTTTTGTGAGCAATCACCTCCTGAAGTCTTGACGCATAATTTCCGGACATCATGTATAGTTGAATTAAAAAAATACGTATTTTGAAAGATTTCAGCCTAAAAATTTGCTGGATAGATCGCTTTCTGACGTTATATACTGATTTTACTTCGGTACCTTTGAATATTCGCCGGTGGCAAGAGATAACATTCTTGTTATTTGAAAATAATTGTTAAAATGTGGGGCTAGAATAGCGAAATAATGTGCGTCATACAAATGCATTTTAAAAGTTATTATATTATTTGAGGAGAGTTTAAATAGTAAAAGTGGATAAACACGACATCAGTAATTTTACTTTTGATATTACTTTTGCTCTACGTGCTTTATTTTTCGAAATTTCAATACCTAGAAAACACCACAAATTTGATCATTTTACGACAAGAAATACGGCGACCTTAATATCAAGGAATTGGGCGAGGAGAACCGGTACCACGGCCGCCACGATCTCTTGTCTTATTGTGGGGATATTTAAAGAATGATGTGTACACCGAAGTGGACACTATTGCTGATTTACGCAAACGTATCATAGCTGCTGCTAATAAACTTATGAGTTCAAAACGGACAAAACATTTGTATTAGTTTGTAGAAACTGGGTAAGAGGGTCTCAAAATTATAACATCAGGTATGTCAAATTATTTTATTATTTAAAACCTTGAATAAAATCTATTAATAATGAATAACAACAACGGCAAAAGCAGTTGAATTTGTTGTATAAAATAGGTGTTATAAAATTTATTTATTTATAGTAAACAAGAGAACTTAATATATCATTAGCCAATTATTAGTAAAACAACAATAAACTAAGAAAAAGCAATGACTGTTAAATCTCAAAACTCATTTCTTCAAATAATCCTTTACAGTTGTCTGTTAATGTTGATGAATAAAATTTGCTGCGGCAAATTTATTTTAAAATTAAAACAAATTAGAAGATTTAATGCCTTGATAAATAATATCTGAAGCTGATTACGCTTTGTCAAATTTGCTTTCCAGCAAATCTAAGATCGAGATACCGAATTGTTTGATAGCTTGGATGATGGAAAAGAATGTGACTATCACATTCTTTTCCATCATCACCGAGTCCTATTAATATATTTTATGAAAAGGTATGTTGTTGCATTTCGTTATTTGATATATACTGATTTTCTGCGGTGTTATGCCGTAACCTCGACAACTGGTTGCTGCTAGTAACAGAATTAAAGTGCATATCCCCTATTGCTGGGATTCTTTGACCTGCTCTTGTTATTCTAGAGCTAGGCTCTGTGTGGGCAAACCCGCTATCAGTATCTCTGGACCCGCTCATATATTGATTTCGGCTCCTGATAGCAGATCTGCCTCTACAGAGCAGAGCCCATGAACCACAAGGGCAAGTCAAAGAATCTCAGCTATAATTAGGGATATGCACTTTAATCATGTTATTGTTATAACAAACGGAAAATCTCTATATATCAACTAATAGTACCGGTCGTGAAAGAAGAGAATTACTTACAACTAGTTCAATCTTTAAGCAAAATAATATCAATGCAGTTTCATGTAATCCAAACATTAAATGGTTAAAACTATACTAGTTGTTCATATTATAAACTGATTACATTTTTGAAAAATAAAGGCTGATCCACACTGGGATATTTTAGTGAAGTCAAATAGTGGAAGCTTTTAAACTAGTCAGATGAGTTGTTGATCACTCTAGACGATTTATTGTTTCAAGTTTGAGAATCAATTGGAGATCAAAAAACAGACAAAAACGATCTGTTTGGGTTAGAAAGTCGATTTAGATATGATTTTCTTTTTCAAATTGCAACTGCAATATTGTATTTCAATAATACATGTTAAAACTATTACTATCAAGAACATTAAAACAATATTTTCAACATCTAAATATGGTCACAAAAAGTTACTATAGTAAAATTGCAGTACACACTGATACATTTGTTGCTTCCATTCGTTAAGTAACTTTCAAGTTTGCTCCAGGAGCACTCTAAAATTTCAGGCAAAATCCTTCTTCTTCTTCTGGCTCCTACTAGTTAACTTCACTAAATTGTGCCAGTAAGACCCAGTCATGAGAATAAAATTATGCTTCGTTGTTTGCTACAAAACAACTAGTCATCAGTATCTGTTCAATATTTGAAGAAACAGTCGATAAATTAAGTTCTTTAAATTTTGTTGTGAGAGATTCTTCAATCTTATATGCTTCTCTGTTTTCAATATTACCTACTAATATAATTAAAGTACTCCTTACTTTTGCAAATGGTTCCAAACCATATATTTTTACCTATAAATTATAAAAATATAAATTCTTTTCAGTGGGCCATAAAATCGTTGTTTCCACCTCGGCAACTTAGATGTTAACAAGCAGTTTTCATGCATTTGTACCTAAAAATATGAAATACAAGAACAAATATCATGCACATACACAAACGTAAATATTTTTCAATGCTATGACAGATTATATTGACTCAACGTAACTTTAAAAAATCGTATCGGGGTTTTTGATGTACGAGTAAACATTGGGACAAACAATTTTTTTCGTGTATCGTCCATTTCCATTTCCATTACCGTGCTACGGTTGGGTTTACATAAGCTGACGTAATATTTTGTTGCAACTACTGCCTTAATAACAATAATAATGCTTTTAACTGCTTTGTTTATCGCTTGCTGTTCTATCATGCCGCTTGTCCAAATATTCCTGATAACTGCAAATAATATTAAAACCTGTATCGTTTTTATGTATTTATGGGTGTTTGTTTGCCGTGATCTTCAAATTAGGGAAAATATAGACACAGAGTTGATAAAGGACAATAAAACGAATGGTAAATGAAAAAAGAATATTATCGAGAAGATAGCTTTTACATTACGAAAAGTTAATTGAGAAATGTTTCTTTAGAGAACTGACAGTGATACACTGTGGTTCGTAAGTAATGGTCCATGTACTGATATCCTTGCTCAGAAATTGGCCTCTTTCGATAAAATCACACTTCGCCTATGAATTGAACGCATTACAGGAAATTTGATCATAGTATGTGCCAATAGGAAGATAATGTACTTTGACACTTTAGACTTTGGTGCATGAGCATAGTAAACAAAATAGTTAATACAAACACTCGCGCCCAACATCAAGCAAAATATTAGTAAATTAGTGACCTGTCTTATATTTCATATCGAGTATTCTTTGATGAACCGTATAGATAACTATATCGAGATAAATGGTGGAATATATTGAAAGTTTACTATGAAATTAGTTATTTACCTAACAAGTGCGGGAAGTGTTACTTTTCCGCCCACAATCGCATTTCCCACACATGTTAGATACCAGTTATTTATGCAACTAGTACAAAAAGTAAGTGTTTGTTGCACGCGTCGTGAATTGTCCAACGAGGTAGTCAGGCCCAGTAGGATAACACCTCGAGTGCAATAAGCACTTTTTGTACGAGTTGCATACAATATTTTTTCTACGTTCATGCAAGAACCAAAAAATTATATGTAGATGACACTAAGTCTAGGAAAATGTGACGTCGATTTGAACGTTTATGTTTGTCATGATGACAAAACGCTGTAGTAGAATGACAGATGAATGCAATAAATATTTTATTGCACTAGTGCAATAAAGAACCACTTTTTCCACTAATAGTTCAATAAATTTTGTTTTTTGCATGAACGTAGAAAATACCCAGTTAAAAACACTGATAATATAGATATCTCACAATAAGCGTGCATTAGACGTTTTTAGGAAACGATAGAAATCTGAATTTTTGTTTCTAGGAGTTTTTAATACTGCTAAGTTGAAATATAATATATACACTAACGTGGCGCAACTAGTACAAAAAGTAAGTGTTTGTTGCACGCGTCGTGAATTGTCCAACGAGGTAGTCAGGCCCAGTAGGACAACACGTCGAGTGCAATAAGCACTTTTTGTACGAATTGCATACAATATTTTTTCTACGTTCATGCAAGAACCAAAAAATTATATGTAGATGACACTAAGTCTAGGAAAATGTGACGTCGATTTGAACGTTCATGTTTGTCATGATGACAAAACGCTGTAGTAGAATGACAGATGAATGCAATAAATATTTTATTGCACTAGTGCAATAAAGAACCACTTGCATGAACGTAGAAAATACCCAGTTAAAAACACTGATAATATAGATATCTCACAATAAGCGTGCATTAGACGTATTTAGGAAACGATAGAAATCTGAATTTTTGTTTCTAGGAGTTTTTAATAGTGCTAAGTTGAAATATAATATTTACACTAACGTGGCGTAGTACCGGAAGTAGACGTCAATTCGTTAACTATAAACGAAAAATAGTATTTTTATTTCATTATCAGATTCTACGTGCAATTTTAAATCAACTGTATTAAATATGCCATATGTCCAAGCTCAATAGTTTTTGAATTATTTCGTTTCCTTTAATTTGTTTTTTTTTTTCATCATGACTGAATTATTCAGGCTCCCAGGTAATTAACGGCTTAAAAAATAATAATTTTGTGAATGAAATGACTTAGAATTACATGTAGAATCTGAAAATTAAATAAAAAATACCTGTTCCATTCAAAATAAGCGAGTTGACGTATAATGTAAATATTTTGCATCAGTTCAGCAGTGTTGAAAGGAAAACAAAATCCTCTAAAAAAGAAATTTCAGATTTCTAGCATTTACGGTTTCCTAAATACGTCTAATGCTCACTTGTTGTGATACATCCTGTATATACATGTCTATTTTTATTTGTGTACAAAACCTTAGAAACTTTATTCTTCAAGATAATCTAACAAATATATATTTTTTGTTTTAAATACTTCTTCGCTTCTTCTGATTCTACCATGGTTTGATGACGATGCAAGGTCTGCTATCATTTTTTATACCTTTAAATTTCAATAAATACGTTTAGCAATTTTTTTATTTAAAATTTTTGAAGTTGTTCATCAGGTGGACCCCTCAAAATGTAGTATGTGAAATTTGAATAAAAACTATACATAGTGTTTTCTTCTACACGATCTTAGTTTTATTCGTGTATAGATCTGTAAAAATGGTTTTGTTCGAGATATTTCAACAAATATTTGTTTGTTTAAAATGTCATCGAAAATCGCGTCTTTTGATCCTATTACGGATTTTAAGATTGCGACCGAAGGCATGCTATTTTTTTACACCTGCGAAATTCAATATAAACGCTCAGATATATTTTTTTGAATAAGTGGTGCTAATCAGGACCCCTCAAACCCCTATGTGTGAATTTTTAGCAAAAACTATACATAATGTTTTCATTCGTATACAGCTCCGTACAAATTTATTCTTCGAGATAATCCAACAAATATTGTTTCGTTTTAAATATATATAGTCTATAGTCTATAGTCTAAATTGAGCATAATATTGAATTTGAACGGTACTAAATCAGCTTCAATTTTCAGATTTATAGTTTTTTATCCCCAGAAACATTTTCTCACAAACTGTTGAATATTAACGAATGAATTTTGTCAGGAACATTTACTTAAAAAAAGATATTTTACTGTCATATTTCCCATGTTCCTGGTCTGTTGTAAGGGGTGAAATAAACCACTCCTTCCATGTTTATTTAGACGAATAAAAATGAAAAATAAAAAACTGAACCGTCAAATTGAACTGATTGAAAATTAAAAAGCTGTTGTCAAAAAATATTAACAATCAAAAATACACGTAGTTATGGAAATGAAAGGAATGTGTAATTCAGCGTCGCAGCAGCTTTACTGCTATTTACTATTAGACGGTAAACTGAATCGAGCGGTACTCACAAGCATCTTGAGAAAAATGTAGTGCAAACTTTTTCGCTTAGTGCTGCCTACACCCGCTGAATTACGTTGAACACAAGCATTGTCACGACAAAACAATGGGCCTACTGTATAATGTAACAAAAATCGTAAAAGTACACTTTACCGCACTAGTGCGAAAAAGTGCCAGTTTTGTCACGGAAAACCGCGCGAAAAAGTACACTTTCCGCATGATCGTAGGAAAAGTATTTATTATTCTTTCTTGCGCATGCAATACTTTAGTTATGCCACTCTTGATAAAATCATAGATTTGTTTAATTAGAATTACCCTTCAAGTGCTTAATTAAAAGTTTTCAACTTAATTACACCTATTTACTTCTCGAAAATACATTGTAATAGATTACAGATTATGGTTTCTCGTATCCAAAAACATTTAGGTATTCGATTATAATATGATCTTGTATTTTATTATAAATATTTTATTAAGACATGTTAACTCTAATCGTAATAATTTGAAGTACATCTCCATGGGCTATTAGACCATCCGTACAAACAAAAATAATAGAGACCTATGTCTTTACTGTACGTACTTCTACGGTTAATTAATATGTAGTATTATCCGTAATTGTCTTGTTCTATATTAGAATCGTTATAGTGACTAAATAAATGAATATTCGATGAAAACCTTTTGCATTTTACTGGAACATAGTTCTCCAATTTTTATATGTGTAAACCAATTATGATTAATTACTACAAAATTTCAGTATCACTGAATTTTAAAAATTGCCAACACCATCTTTTTAAATAAAACTAGGTGACCCGGCAAACGTTGTTTTGCCATATGAATTATTTCTAGTGAATATTTTGGTAGTTAAATAAAAAATAACTAACTTATTGTGTTTGAAGAAGTGGTATATGACTAAAAGAGGAATGGAGTACTGTGAACGATGCGGGAATTCCTTGTCCATAGCACCAATTACCACTTTTGAATGAGCATAATATTGAATATCTAGCTCATACTCGAATGATACACGCAGGAATGAATCAGATGTAAATGATCGATGTACCTGCTGGCGTGGTTGGTCAATTGCTCTTCTAAGCTCATTTCGTTCAGCTCGTGCATTTTCAGATTCTTCTTGACGCAATTGCGCCATGCTCATACCGCGCATCAGTATTTCCTTGCTGGATTTGTTCTTCTCTTCTTTGGGCTCTTCTATTTCGCTTGATTGCAGTTTTACTTGTTTGACGACTCAAATTAGCCCCTTTACGTTTTGTTAGCATTATTAACTTTACAAAACAATAGCCATATAGTAAAATAATAGCAGTTGTTGGCGGGAGGTCGTGACACATGTTGAGTGTTTTTGAGGTTATGTAGATCACTTAATTAACTGATAGTGAGAACTACACTTAAAATTAATAATTTTATTAATTGTTGATAAAATAGGAAATAAATAATTATGGCACAGCAAATTAATAATAAATTTACTTGAGAATTACACTGAGAAGGTAAAATTATAATTCTAAACGTCACTACTACGCTCGATGCATACACAATAATAATGGCGGAAAACTGTGTAGGAAGGGAGAGAAGGCTTATTGTGTGAGAGAGACAGGAGACCGGCTTCACTCTCATTTCTACTCCGTGCTGTTTCCTGGGTGAGAAGTGACACCGGTAGACGCCTGGCGGGGATAACTGATCTAGTGATAATCGATCAGTTATCGACCAGAGTTAAAAATGATTAAATTACTAAAATAGCTATTAAAAAATAGGGGTTTGTGATATAAAGGTGAAAATTAAGGGTTGTACGTATTTTTTAATGCCACATCATAAAAAAATAAAAATAAAAAAATTTGTCCAAAAAACTAAAAGAGAAATGTTTGGGGTGGACCACCGTTATAAGTTAGGGGTATGAAAAATAGATTACGACCGATTCTCAGACCTACCGAATATACATATCAAATTTCATAAAAATCGCTCAAGCTGTTTCTGAGGAGTATGGCGTCTAACACTGTGACACGAGAATTTTATATATATAGATAATATTTGTCTTATACCTACTAAGAAATGTAAACGTGACCTCCATAAGTATTCTTGAAAGCTGCTGTTTTCTAGACATTTAATCTCCTACCAGCCCACAATTGTAATCCTGTTTTCTACAAAGAATACGTGGCAATGAAAGAACTGCCATGTAATAATATAATTTATTATTAACGACTTTCCTCTGGGTTCTATTTGTAATTCAGGTTCAAGATTACATGTATGTAAGACCAAAAGTAAAATTAGTAAAGCTATCTGCTTTGTTGAAGACATATTTTAATATTCTCTTTGGCTATTTAGATGTTTTACATCATATTTTGGAGTTGATGGAACTACATACATACACTCTTTTTGTAAATACATATATTTTTTTGAATGATATATTTGTCATTAGGTATTCATAATATGGTGAAAAATAACTATAACCTACTATTTTTAGAAAGTTATTTAGTGATTTCAATGTCAGGTAAGGATGTGTTTTTCATTAGTAATTAGATTATTTTCTGTTTTATTTAAAAAAAAACTTAATTATTCCAACGATGCGTATGGGGTTATGTCTCTAGTATTTTTACCTACATACAGTTATTTTTATGTAATTTTAATCGTGTACGCACTTTACTCATTAACATAGACAACTTTTTCTTATTAATGCAATTGCTTCCTTCTTATTTGTTTATAACTAAGCTTGTATTTTTGTTATTAGCTAATAGTATGCTTAATTTAGCTTAGATTTATTGCTTGCATAAAAATTTAATGCTTTTATTATCTGCATTACTAATACATATATTTTTTTTGCTTATTATTTTGCTTCTCTCTGCTTTAGCTATTAATCGTTAAAATTATATATGACGCATGCGGAAATTAGGATGCTAATTGCGGTGGTATATGCTTATTATTTTTTTTTTCTCCTACATGCGCATGCGCCTGAGCTCAAGCGACGCTGTGCCAAAGCTTACTATACGTACGTTTACTTTGAATTTTGGGTTTATGATTAATAGTAATATTGCTTTTCCCTTAATTTCTAAAGTTTGCGTTCAGCTAGTTTTCTTTTCAATTATTTCCATTACATATTTTTCAGAATGATCACTTAATATATTTATTAGTATAACGAATTATTATAAACTTGATTTGCAAGTTGTTTAATTTCTTGTTTAGAATAAAATATATACTGTTTACTTGTGTTTGACTTTATAATCAACTATAGTTTTGACAATTTTCGGTAGTTGACTTTTATAGGGTATATATATTTGGCGAGAAAATTTGTCTGGCGCCCTATTTACATCTTCCTCCCTTCTCCACAGAGTTAGCCAAATACCCAACAAGGTATCATAACCTAGTCATTCATTGACGAGTTGTAGGTTACAAAGTATTTTGTCACATTTATGTACTTTAAGCAACTAACGTTTAATTATTTTCAACGACTACTTGATTCTTCCACCGCTAATGTGATTTTTAGCTGGTACTCCTTTTGATACTCTTTAGGACGATATTGCTTATAGCTTTTAAACGAGAATACAGAAAAACTTCTCTAATAAAAGTTTTTTGTATCCTCATGTTAGGCCTATACTATCGAGTTTGGGACACCCTGTACTACTTAATTTGTGCTTTTTAGTAGATGAAAGGCAACTGTAACATTAACTATAGAAAAAATTATCAAATTAATTTCACATCAAGCAATAAATAACTACGTAGGAAAACAATGGTCTGAACATGTGAATCCGTGGCCAAAATGAATTATTTCAAATTGCTGTTATCGATTAACACTTAAACGATTTACATTTTGAGCAGTCCTGAAATTAGTCTGAGGGCCGTAATTTAGTTGTAATGGATTTAATGATTTAATAAAACTTAAATTTGTGTATGGAGGAAAATAACCCGACGGTAAAAGTGTTAATGTTTTATGTAAAATGGCGAAAATTAGCAACAGGATCACTTAATATAAATATTGATTGAATTCATTTATGATAAAATATAAAAGATTTTTTTCATTTATGCATTCTACCTGTAGGGATAAAAAAATATATACTAGTAAATGTAAAACAAACGATATGTTAAATCAGGAATAAAGCTTACATTACTTCTAATGTAACAGGTTTATGAGATTATTCGATTATTTGTAATACTTTTTGAAATTTTCCAAAATAAGCGAAGAAAATAAGAAAGTGTTTTCCCCTCATTCTTTCCACATTATGATTTATCCGGTCAATTAATTCTCGTTGTGTATTTACTGATATTTGAAACAGTTAAAAAGAAATCACAAGGATCTGGTGACCTGGGTGGCCACGAAACTGACCCATTGTAACAACTTACATATTCAGCAAAGTGTTGTTCAAAAACTCACGCATTTCGCAGTTGAAACAAGGGGTGTCTCATCTTGTAGTAAAACTACATCTCCTGTTAGATGATCAATTGTAGCGTATGGAGGTGATTTTGTAAAACTTGCAAGTTAAAAGCATCCGTTAAACGATCCAGCAAGATGTGTGGCTCACTTACCATTCCATTCACCATTCCCTCTAAACGGTCATGGAAAATCTTTGCTGGAAATTAACTATTTGGGCTGCAAGAACGATTTTCTCCATTCTAAACCTGAGTAGTTCGGAAATTGATGATTCCATTCCAAGTAAACGTTGTCTCGCCCATAGATAAAGTTTGTAAAATTTTCATCTTTTATTTGTTGTTGCAAGAGCCATTCACGAAACTGCAGGGATGGTCTTCTAGGCGTAGTAAGTACTTGGATATATTGTACATAAAGGATATATAACTAATTTTTATATAATGCCTTAAACACATTCATTTGTCTTGACTGGCACTTATTGTCGAATCTTTTTCGACAACATTTAAAATTACCTCTTCATTCAGGACATTCATTCTTGATCATCATGTATGCTTCCTCAATCCTACGTTCCTGGTCCGCTACAAATTTTCTGGTACACCTTCGAATGTTGAAGTAAAATCCAGTTGCCACGTCGACAGGCCCACATACAGAGCAGCATGTTCATTAAAGTACTAGTTTTACTAGTTTTAGGTATTTATAATATTGTGTGAAACTAACTACTCTGTGGACAAATGTGTAAATTTAGATAGATTAATTTCTTTAGATAATTATTTAATAGAGCTTTGTCTGTGGAATTGTTCACTAGCATACCTAGATGTTTGGTATCAGAGAACATACATATGACTTCATTGATAGGAATTGTAGGAGATTTGATTTATATGAGCTTAAAATACCTTTCTAATACAGTAAAAAAAAACAAACTTTTAGTACGCAATCTAAAATGTTATTTGGTATATTTTTTGAGGTGCTTTGAAAAATTGTTGCATTTGTAAGGTATTCATTAAGTATTTTGTCAAATCCTGACGTAATATTCACTAATCTGCAAAAATACCAAGATTTTGAGAATTTTCGGATTTATCATACCCTCGTAGTGCAAGTTCAAAATCTCCGCAAAATGTTATACAATAGGTAAATAAGTTTGGATAAAACATACCAGTTTTTTATGACATCTTCGTTATGTTTTTGAAAGCGGAATCAAGTTGAGCTTGTACGTTGATATTCCCAAATTGCATTTGATTATATGGATATGAATATGAAAATGAATATGAATTTTACCATTTTCATATTTTTTTATTTTCTCACTTAAAAGCATCAGGATCAGATCCCTTATTCCTGTTTCCATCCAGACTTTCGTGTCGTATTCAGTACTGAATAACATCGCACACGGAAAACATGTATTATGGACTATTTCACAATTAATTATTGTTCTTGCTAGAAAAATTAGTCTCACTATTTCTGTAATGAAATGTAAATGATTTATTACCTATTTTATCCGTTGTGTAACTTTAATATTAAATACTTTTTAAATTGAAACTTAATATGTTAATTGAATACTTTTAAACGGTAATTTATATCATCCATTACGTATTTTAAGGTTAGAATAAATAGGTGGCTACTAGAAAAATATTTGAATTTGACAACGTCGCGTCAAACCGACACGAAATTGAACTAGAAGCTGAATCTGAAACTGATGATTTGAAAAAAAATTTTTTCGGCACAAATATGCAATTAAAAATTTTTTAAATCGCGTATTGTACTAATTTTTTCCTATCTTCTCTTAATATTAATGAAACTATGACTGAATCACCTTGTATAAACAAGAAGCAGCAACTATATTTTGACGACAGTTCCCGTAAATAAGTAATTTATCCACTAGTTCGTTAATCATTATTCTCATACACATGGCTCGTTCTCACTTATAAATGATAATTAGAAGTTGAAAATTTGCGATACGTTAACATGGTGATTTAACAAGTGACAGGTGAAACGTGAACATATAAAAGAAACACGTACACATAACGAAGCATAGACCTACGAACTGAACAAAAACCTGTCTCAGTGTCGAATTATTGTAATTATTCGCCAAAAATACGAATAAGTTATGTTTTTTAATAATAATAATATAATAATAATAATTTTTCTACGTTCATGCAAGAAACAAAACTTTATTGAACTATATTTAGTGGAAAAAGTGGTTCTTTATTGCACTAGTGCAATAAAATATTTATTGAATTCATCTGTCATTCTACTACAGCGTTTTGCCATCATGACAAACATAAACGTTCAAATCAACGTCATATTTTCATAGTTACTGTCATCTAAATAAAACATTTTTTGGTTTTTGCATAAACGTAGAAAAAATATTGTATGCAACTCGTACAAAAAGTGTTTATTGCACTCAACGTATTGTTCTACTCGGCCTGACGGCCTCGTTGGACAATTTCACGTCGCGTGCAATAAACACTTACTTTTTATACTATATTTACCATTTTGGAAAACATACATAATAAACTGACAAGTAAAACAGAATTGAATTGAAAGGTAAATAAATAAATTCCACATAAGGCGAACCTTGAGTGCGGCGCAACACATTTACATTTTACCTAAAACAAATACATATCTACAATTTACCATTTAACACTAACGCAAACGTGGGAGAATAAAGAGGACAACATTAGATGCAGTGTAATTAATTTATATTTATTCAAAAACATTAAGCAGAGCAGAAATATTAAGTCTTGTTTTTTTCTGTTAGAAATAATTTTAAACGATTTTTAAAAGATGGATATGTTTTACATGATTTAATATCTTCCGGCAGCATGTTATATAATTTGGCTCCGAGGTAATAGTAACATTTTGTAAATTTTGCAGTATTAGGTTTAGGTATTTGAAATGAACCATCACGATGTCTAGTGCCATAATCATGCTCTTTTTAATTTATTAATTTATTTTTAGTTTTATATTGTTTAGTTAAAATTTTGTAACAAAATAGTTTGTTAAGATCGAAGAGTTTAGATTCACTGAATAAACTGTCACTGCTGTAGAGATATGGTTTTTTCATTATAATTTTAATTAAATGTTTCTGGATGGTTTCTAGTGCATGTGAATGAATTTTAGCAGCTCCCCCCCCCAGATAGTTAAACCGTAGGTAATATGACATTCAACAAAAGCGCTATATAACATTTTAAGCTGTTGTAGAGTTTAAAACTGATACTAATTTTTTAAAGGTGGGTAACATTGATCTAATCTTCTTGGTGACGTAATGTAATTGATTTTTCCATTTCAGGTGTGGATCTGTACATATCCCCAGGTATTTGACAAACTGTACTGATTTAATTTGAACCGAAAGGTCATTATTTATTACTGACAAATATGTGTAATCGAGTAAGTTCGATCGGTATTAAGTAAAAGGAATAAAATATGTTTTGTCTAAGTTCACTGTTAATATTCTGCTGCTGAACCAATTCAATACTGTACTAAAGTCTTCTTCAGCTACTATTTTTAATACTTCCCAATTTTTTTCATTGTAAAATAATGCCGCGTCATCTGCAAAACCGATTACATGTCCCTTTAGTTTTAATTTAAACAACTCATTGATGTAGAGATTGAAAAGAATAGGCCCTAAGACCGTACCTTGCGGAACACCATATTCAACTTCTTTAAAATCGCTCAATGAATTTCCTATTTTAACACACTGCATTCGTTTCGTTAGGTAGCTTTTAAACAAACAAACAAAGTACTTTTCCTCTTATACCAATCTCTTCCAATAAATTTAATAACTTCACATGGCTAACGGTGTCAAAGGCTTTAGCTAAATCAACGAATATACAGAGTTCTGGTTGTTTTTCATTAATTGATTGGTATATTAAAGTAGTTGATTTTATTAATGCATCTTCCGTTGACCTAGCTTCTTCAAATCAAAATTGATATTCACTTATAATATTATATTTTTCTAAATAATTCACTAATCTTCTTTTAATTGCTTTTTTGAACATTTTGGCTATGTTAGTAATAAGTGAAATAGGCCTGTAATTGATCATTTCAAGTATATCACTCTTTTTGAAGAGTGGTTTTATTATTGCTTGTTTTAAAATTTCTGGGTAAATTGCTTCGTCAAACGATTTGTTTATTAAGTACGTTAATGGTTTCAGTTTGTCAGCTACTTCTTTTAGAGTCTCTGCTCGAATGCCGTCAATTCCTGGAGCCTTTTTATTGTTTAGCTTCCTTATAATATTCAATATCTCATTTTCTTCAACATGAAATAAATATATTGAGTGAGTATTATACGTATTTTTTTATTCTCGCCATGTTGTTTATGAGGTCTAATAATTTTCTTAGCTAATTTCTTACCAACACCTGTAAAATAGTCCACGAATTGATTGGCAATATTTTTCTCATCTTTATATATAGTATGCGCCAAAAGTATGGAATAAATTCAATAAAAACGAAACAATTATTTTTTGGGAAAAATCATCGAACAGATCGATTTTTAATTTAAAAAATATATATTTTAGCGTAAAATGCGATTTTCAAATGTAATTTGTTTTCGAGTAATGACGTCATCGATTTTTTTTTAAATGGCAACACCATATTTTTTCCTTGATTCTGAAAGATCGTTTAATTCTCTATCAGACAGTATTAAAATTTTGCTCTCTTACATAGGAAAGTTTTCGAGTATAATATAATATAATAGGGCGATGCACAAAGTTTTCATTTTTACTTTTCACAAAAATGTGATCTAAACATGTTTTTTCTGAATGGAATACACAGTTAAAATTATATAATCAACTAAGATAATTTAAATAAAGAAAAGCTTTTATCATGAAAAATGTCTGATTTATGCAACAAATTTTACTTCTAATATAGGAGAGCCTGCTTCCATTAGTATTGCTAATGAAATGACATAGTAAATACTACTGATTTTGCATATTTACTTGATGCAAAAAAGTAAAAAATTTTCCTGAAATTTGAATATATTTGCATTACATCTTCTGACATTTGGATATGCATAAACATTATCCCGGTCTTGTAAATATTTTCACGAAGCACGTAAAGGAATATCATCCGCCAACTTTAATTTCTCCTAATGGAAGGAACATTGTACTGCATCGCTTTTGTATACAGTTTCACTTACTTAGAAGTTATGTTTATCTCATTCTCAGTTTATTTATGCAGGACGTTTTTCATATATTTTTTTTACAGCAGATCAGGGTTTCGAAGAGGTTTATGAAAGTAAATAGTTACCTTCTCACCGAAATAATGCAGTTATAAGTTTTATTTACCTCGTTCTCAACCACACGCGAATTTCCCACTAGATTTTTTTTTATTGAAGGGGTTCAGATCTGGCTGTCGAAGAGACTTGTTTAAGCATTGATAAAAATCTGTATGTAATTTCACATAACTTTCCGCTGACAATTTGTGACCAACGTAAAATTAAGCAAAATTACATAACAGTAAAACAAGTACAATGTAATATTACAGAAATAAGGATGGATAATATTCCATATTAACTGATTTCACAACTATTATACTAAATTCTATTGTAAACTTCCGACACTATCATTTATATTGATAGGTACATAACCTAGATAATTTAATTTTTTTTATATTTTATATATACTCACCTTTATAACTAGAATAGAAAAATAGGCATGGAGGAAACTTAAGTCATATATGATTGAATATCAGTGTCTAAAAAATTTAAATTCTTTGTAATGCATTGATCTGCCCTGATTGTTCTCGGGCTAGGCTCTGTGGTGGTTTCCGAGACAGTGAAGAGCGGAGACCAGTTACAGAGGCGGCTACGGGACGCCTTGGGAGACCACCATTATCCGAGGAGCGGTTCCGACCGTATCAGTCGCAATACCAACAATATAAGCCGAAATCAATATATGGGCAGGCCCCGAGATACCGATAGAGGGTCTGTCCTCACAAAGCCTAGCCCGAGAACATCCAGGGCAAGCCAAAGAATCCCGGCTAATGCTAGGGATATACATTTTAATTCTGTTTCTGGCGGGTTTGTCCTCACGAAGCCTAGCCCGAGAACATCCAGAGCAAGCCAAAGAATCCCGGCTAATGCTAGGGATGTACACTTTAATTCTGTTTTTGGCAGGCTGTCAATTATGTTGATTGCAATAAATGTTGTATGATTTGGAAACACACGTAATGGTTCAGATTTGATGCAAGAATCTTAGCGTAACCGTTCCAGTTTCTATTATATTTACGAACTGAGTAGCATTTAAATTGAGATAAGCTACAAATGCACACGTAACAAAATATAATCTTATACGTACTCTTTTACGAATATCCCACAAAAGATCTTTATCAATGAACAGTACAACATGTTTGTCTACCATACCTTAACACAAGTAAAACGCATTAGGTGAGAGGTTAGATTGGTCCTCTACGCATGTGCAGCAGAAATTACGTGAAAAATTCTGTAAAAAATTTCATAACAAATAGAGTAAAAGTAAATAGTTCCAAAGTAGTTCATTGTATTATCACATTATTCCTGAAATTTCCTAATTTCACTACGTAAAAACACATATACTTGAATTTTCGTTAATATATAATTAAAATTAAATTAAATTAAAAAGTACTAGTAAATATTATGTAAGAAGAGGATAACAAAACATGAAAATTCTTATCAGTCAACATGTGAATGATTTTCATTGTTCTAATTCTATCTAACCTCATCTAGTATATGAAGGTAAATGTTACCTAGACATTTTATATTTTTAGATATCAGTATATCCACACCGGAAAGAATTGACGAAATATACATTGCGCATTTCCCTATTCGAATAATAAAATTGGATTCCACTTCGATGGCACCATGTTAGTAAATACGACGGATAATAACAAGACATATCAGACTGTCAGCTAAATATTTTGAAAGCAGGAGACTGACCGTAAAATTCAAATAACAGAAAACAAAATATAAGACTACAATTTTTATATTATAGTCCGATAGTCCGTTTCGAAATGAGAGTAATAAAACCTCGAAATAAGAACCGGCCATGGACGTGGTAATATTTCGTTTCAGGTAATTATCGTAATTTTATTTTAAAAAAGAAATACCAATGCTAAACAAAATTTTAAGTGAACTTTCTGAGAACGATTTGCCAAAAATAAGTAGAAGCAAATTATGGGCCGTCTTACGAGAGTTGAATTTTTGCTGGGAAAAGCAGAACAGGAAGTCAGTTCTTATCGATAAAAATCCTACTCAAGATCAATTAGAAAATTCCGTGACGAAGGGAGGAATATTTATTATCTAGACGTAACTTGGGTCAACGAGGGATATACTGTAACAAAAGTATGACAAGATAAAAATGTAAAAAGTTTTCGACAAGCATTTTTGGATGAACTTTCAACAGGGTTCAAGGCACCTTCAGGTAAAGGGCGAAGATTAATAGTGACACATATAGGTAGTGCCAGTGGTTTTGTAGATGGCGGTTTACTTTTATTTGAATCTAAAAATACAGGTAACTATCACGAAGACATGAACGCAGATGTTTTCGAAGAATATTTTACACAGATGTTGGATCTTATTCCTCCGGGGTCTGTAATTGTCATGGATAATGCCATTACTATTCACAGCAGATCGAGCGGACGCCTACGACTGCTTGGAGGAAAGCCGATATAATTCAATGGTTATCCAGAAAAACATTTCTTTTGAAACAAATATGGTGAAAAAGGAACTTTTGAGACTTGTCAATTTTAATAAATATCAGATAAAATATGTTATCGATGAAATGGCAACAAATCGCAAAATAACGGTACTACGGTTACCACCTTATCACTGTAAACTCAACCCAATCGAATTAGTCTGGGCGCAGGTAAAAAGAGATGTAATGCGAAATAATACGTCGTTTAAATTAATTGACGTGAAAATTTTGTTGAAAAATTCCTTGGAACAAGTAATTGCAGATAACTGGCAAAGATTTATGCATCATGTACAAAAAGAAGAGGAGAAAATGTGGTAACTCGATAATTTAATTGACGTTACTGTGGAACCTATCGTTATCAATCTAGGAGACGAAGATAATTCATCAGAATATTCAGAGGATGAATTTTAATATACCTACTTTTTTGTTTTCTTTATTGTACATTTATACAACACTAAGTTTACTCATCATAATTTGAATTTTCAAAATACATATATGTTTGTGTGGAATAAAAGTCTATTCATTAAATTTAAATAAATATTATGGTAATAATATTGAATAATTTTATTTAAATTACTAAAAACCCTCTTAATCTGGTTATGATGCTTAAAGTAGCCTGATGTTTTGAAATGCTGTTTTTATATTGTTTACTTATAAGAGAAAGGACCGAGAAATTGAAGCGGCATAGACAAAGACGGATTGTCGGGGATTAAATTTTAGCTACCTGCTATAATTTAGTACGGTTCGATCACACAAAGTTTTTTTTAGTACAGAATTACACCTCATCTATACCGATAATACATAATATAAAAATATTGAATATAAGCACCAGTACTACATTTATTTACGAATTGCATACGCAATAAGCTTTTATTACTCTCTTTCATTTCTAAACAGACTATAGCAATGAT
Source organism: Monochamus alternatus (assembly GCA_037114965.1). Lineage (NCBI taxonomy): Eukaryota > Metazoa > Arthropoda > Insecta > Coleoptera > Cerambycidae > Monochamus > Monochamus alternatus. The sequence goes on from CM073431.1 coordinate 24,135,578, forward strand.
GTTTCTCGCTCTTTTATTAAATCAAGTTGTTCCTACCTTACTAGACTTCGGAACTGTAGTGAATAAAATTTCACAATTCGTTGGTCTTATAATTATGTCCATTTGTCTTTGTTTCTCCAAGAAAAGAGTAATAATACTTTCCAACTATTTTCTGTTTAATAGATTTGACTTCTATTTAAGATGATCAGCTGCGTAACACTCGAGTTTCCTTGTCAAGGTTTTTAACTGAAACGAAGGCAGCATTAGCTATACTGGGCCAGTGCGTGGGAGTTTTAATTGCTTGCTAAAAAATAAGGGTTCACTATTTAATTTCAGCTAAGGAAAATCCGGGTTGTATTTTTAGCGACAAATATTTGCCGTCTAGTACACAGATAAATATGGAAAAGTTATAACTGAGAATGTCGTGAGAGTTGGGCTTAGGAGTATAAATGATTGGATGAAATGGGACATTTCCTTAACACGGCTTTTCTCATCTGTTCATTGAAAGAGCGAGGATTTTCTTATGTTCATTTGTATGAAAAATAACCTCATCAGACGTCATGATCTTGATGTTAATAAATCTCATGCAGAAGGGTCTTATTTTATGGCTCGTTCCAAAACGTTTATAATTTACACATCTGAGGTACTTGGAATTAAATATTTTTTATTCATTACAGAAATATTATCATAAAATTATTTCTTATGGCCGTTGTTACTGAACTAAGAACAACGTTGAAATATTTAATTATTAACTATTTCTATACGTTGTGGAATATTCCCTATTCTGGTAATCAATTTCATCATCAAATTAATTGTCTCTTCAAAAAAACCGTTGTGTTCTTGACGATTTATTTTACAAGTTGTTGCCACATGTCTCAATGTTGTTTGTGTGTTGAAAATTAAATTAAAATCCAACAAAACAGAATTTACATTTCATGTATTTACTATTTATATCTGCAGATGATATTATTTATGATTTTACAGAGAATATCTGTTTCTAAAATAATTATATAGTTAAATCTTCGAGCTGTTACGAATTAAACTACCTTGACTACAGGCTTCTTGGTTCAAAATAGATTAATTGAAATCAACTTATATTTGAAATTGCTTCGTTAAGTTTTACATTTGGAGATTTAAAAAGGAAATGGTTTTTACTAAACTTAAAAATTTGCTCATAGATCTTGGAGTTGAAGAACAACCACAACAAGTGTCAGTACCTGCAGCTTGCAACGTAAGTTTGAAATTCCCAAGACTAGTGCAGTGTCGGACTGGCATGGTAGTAAAGTTACTAACTGTCAAATGTTAAATATAAAGCTTACTACTAATACTACATTTAAAAATTGTGATTTATTATTGCTATAATCGTTGTTATAGAATTTTTCGTCTATCATATGTGAAAATCAATCATATCAACCTTAAAAATGTGACCGAAAGTAATGTTTATTGTAACACGATTTTGTAGTTTTTGACTGTCTAGGTCTGGACACCTTTGACTGTCATTTGCATATTTCGACGTTTCACATAAATTTTCATTAAACGTTAGTGTAAATCAAGTCTGGAATCAAGAGAACAAAACTATAACAAAAATAATAATACGTTCTGAATAATTGTAATTGCGTGAATGTGTAAAAATGAATAGTAATTCAGACAGTGATGAAGAATTTACGAATACTCCACCAGACTTGCAAGAAGAAGCTAGCTCTAAATTTGTTACCTACAAAGTCAAGACAACGGTATGAAAAGTACTATGAATTGTAAAAAGAGTAAAAATACAAAAAACCTAACAGAAAATGTATTACTTAGTTATCTATTGGAAAGATCAAAGAGGGTAATAACAGGTACACTATGGTCTGAAATTTTAATGCTGAAAAGCACTTTTAAAGTCAATGAAAATATTAATTTTGATAATGTTCATAAAATTCGAGTATTTTTGAAACGGAATTCTGTGAAATACCTTCCCAAAAATGCCCAACTTTCGTTCAAGGGAAATCAGATGCAAAAGAAATTGTTCTATAGGAAGGTTCTACACAAGATTACTAGTATATAACCAATTGTCTTTTTCCGCGGAAATGTTTCGTTTTCCGAAAAACTCGAATTTTTCTTATATTATATTTGAACTGAAAATTGCCTCAAAAATTTGTTTTTCAAATGTCTTTATGTTACATACTGCTCTAGAAATATAAAATTAATAAAATTGCGGCTTTGATTTGATATAAAACTGTAAAAATTTACGGAAAATTTCTATTTTTCTTCGACTTTAGAATAAGAGAAATCTGTTATAGAAATGATAATTAGATAGATTAGATTGGATCGGTCAGTGGTCGCGCGGTTTAAGGCGTCAGTACTTGAATCGAGGTGACTAGATCGGTGTTGGTTCGAGCCCAGCTGCCGGTAAACCGTATATAAGCTATATTCGTGGAGAGGTTTGGCGCCCTCTCTGCGGGTATGGTAGGGTGGAAGAATGTGAGAGATTGATACCGGTTGATATTTGACTACTCCCCTAATTAATGAGGTTTTCCAAGTTTCCCTCATTCCTGAACTACTGAATAGTGGTTAGGGCCTACCAACCTAAGTCGTTCCTGGGCGCAAATGCGTCCTGCTTAATAATAATAATATGCCGCCCCCTCTCCCGCACAAGTCTCCGACTTCTGGGCTAATCACTGTGATTAGAATGAGGGGTAGAGATATTATTATTATATTATTATTATAATTTGATTTGGCTAAATTTGCGCTTTAATGATATATAATTTTATTTGCGGAAATATTGAGGAAAATCATTTACATATTCATGTTTTTTAGGGCTTTGTGAATAATCGACGGTTAATTAGTGTTGGTATTCATGTTTTTTGAGTTTTGTGAATAAACGATTGTTATTCAAGTTATAAAAAGTAAGCGGATTTGTAGCATTTTTTAAAATTGAGCGCGTCGAAACGTCGACCGGGCGCGCTCGCTTCACTCGCGTATATTAATTTTTATATCCACATAGATGTTTGTTATATAAATATAAATGTTAAATAAAAACCATGTGACTTTGTAAGAATTCTGAATGTATTTAAAAGTTAAGGTATCTTTTGCGGCAATATTGTGGCGGATAATGATTTTTATGTTGAAACTATTTATTTGACAAATCTCCATATTCTAATTTTATACAATTAATGAGTTCATCCATCAGATCTAGACTGTTTTTCTTACAATGGCGTCTCCACAAGTACTCGCAGAGTCGGTCTGCAAATTCGTCTGGTGGAATATGTTATATATGACCTTTTAAAAAAAATTTTGCAGCCGATTACGCCGACTCAATCCGTTGGATATGAGTACCGTCTTCAGCAACGAATTTAACACTATGGTTAACAGTTTAATGCCATATTCAGTGAATCTCTCATGCGCTTTCCACATATTCGGATGGATAATAGACCCTTTCTCTACATGTTGTTCTAAAAGTAGGAGGATTAATGTGCCTGCATCCCTTTTATTTCCGGGACAAACTACCATTCTTAAGTCTTCTGAGTTATCGGCAATCATTCCGAATACCCAGGGACCTTCAACTACACTTCCTCTGTTATATTTTCGTTTACCAAATTTGGATTTTTGTGTTCAGAAATACATTTAGAATTGAAAAATAAAAATTGGTTACATTTTTCCGCTTTTCTACATTTTTTCCATATACGTAATGAAAATGACGCAGTTCCGCGGAAAAATTTTGGCGTTTTAGTTAAGAATTTTAATGTTTCTGTGGCCTCTGAATGCTATTTGTTATTTGGTTTTTTTTTTCATAGCTGACTTCCCTTAAACGAAACTTGACCCCTAAAAAGTCCAAGACTTTGATTCAAGAACAATACGTTAAGATTTTTAAGGAAGCATATGATTCTGAATATCTTGTGATAAAGGTAAACAAATAAATTAAGATAAACTAATTTCGTTTTTTTATTAACGCTAAATTGTAGTTTTCTCTTTTGATGGGGCTATACAAACCTTGTTGTCGAAATAAATTGTTAAATATGAAGCTTGATAACATAGATAATACAGGAGATATATTGATTATTACAGTTTCAGAAACAAACAATAATTTTACAAGGACGTTTACAATCACAAACAAAATAATTGATGGATTGAATCTACTTACAACAAATATATTTCAATTAACCTACCCACACTCCTCATAAATAATATTAATTTATTACAAGAATATGTGCAGTACAACCGATTAGAAAAACATTCAGTAGAATTCAAGAAAAAATAGACATATTTTTTAAACTGCCTGAGCCTTCTACATACTCAGGACATTGCTTCCGCCGTAGCTCTGCAACCCTTCTAGCTAACTCTGGAAGTAATTTGGTAACACTTAGAAACCATGGTGGTTGGCGTTCTTTTGCAGTTGCGCAGAAGGATATGTCGACGACTGCTTATCAAATAAGATTAGCATTTCTCAAAGAATCCTGACAAACCAAGAACAGCAGCAGAAAAAGCACAACTAAAGTGTTAAATAATTACGACCAAATAAATGAATAGTCAGTTGATCTGGATAATTCCAATGCATCATCAACTTCATCCACAGAAATAAGTCACCATACTGCTAGCACTTCGAAAATCTACCAAACCAAACTACTAAAGATTTTTATTATATTTTCTTATTTTTTTTTTTTTTAGTAGGAGGAAAACACGCTCTTTTTTTTGCCCTTGTGATATACAATATACTATACTTTGCTCGAATACTATCATATAGTATTTTACCTTATCAGGGGTGTTTTTTACCCACAAAAAAGCGAATTTAGGAAAAATAAGGATTCAATATTTTTTAGAGTTTTGTGCAAAATTTGATTTCACTCAGTGATATTTGGGTAGTGTTACTTGTGAGTGAGCTGATCTTTTCTGTATTTTACGTTTAATAAAGCATTTAACCGTTTTTTTACAAATGCATTCCTCTACAGCAGGAATTTAAAATTGTCTTCATTACACAAGAACAGAAAAAACTCATCTACACGCTGCGATTCCCTTTTTTATTCATAAAATTTCACGGCCGGTTGGTCATTGGGGAACTCGATACTCGTAAATAAATGAACGATCTTCCCGTTATCCCCTTCTTGTTATATTTTTATGAGGTTGAAAAGGGAAATTAACCCCATGCTTTGCTAGCTCAGCTTAGTGGCTAACTCATTTATGAGGTCCTTTTCAACCCTCATTAGACGACTTCCTTTACAAAAAGAGCAAATTCCAGCTGTTAACAGCCTATCTCTCTGGTCCATTCGCGGTAATCAAACCTTTCCAAAACTAATGGAGGTAAAGATTTGACAGTAATTGTTATTTATATTCCCCAGATCATGCGGGTCGTCCGTGAATCACTAAAACCAAGTCCCTTCTACACATACTACTCAACCATTGAACTGGATATTACAAGAATATTGAAGTATATTTTTTGGTCAATTAAAATTAAGAATTTTTCTTTAGTTTTATTGGGTTTTTGCCACACTTCTGAAAAATAATAAAAATTAATTAAATAAGCCCTTGCGCCAAACGGAGCAGTCAAGGGTTATTTCTGAAACTAAGTTTGCCTAACCAAAAAATCTCACACTGAAAAAAGCAGATAAATAAAAAATAACAAAAATCACTTCACTATCGCGCACTTCCGTAATATTGACGTTTCGAAAAACTCTCTATTTTCGTTTTCAAAATAGTACCTAGTAAAAATATTAAACGTATGTCAAGTTTGACAGTTTAAAATTTGTTTATCTGCTTCCATAGAGATGTTAAATGATTTTTATTTTATTTTTACTTACTTCTTCTTGATACAACTGTAGCCAACAATGATCGATGTTTACTGAACAGTTTGACACACACTTATCTCCGTTCAACAAAATAATCGCGGTCTCTTTTAATTTTCTTTTTGTCGCGTTATCTTCCTTCTCTAAAATTTTTGCCGAACCCCATTGAATCACATGACCGTTTTCCCAAGCGTGTTCGCAAATTTTGGATTCTTCAAATTCCCGTCTTTTTATATAATTTTTATGTTCCTCAACTCTAACATTCATAGGCCGAGACGTTTCTCCAACATAATGTTTATTGCATTCACAAGGTATACTGTAGATGCAATTTTTTGAATTTTGTATATCGAACGAACTAAAATTTATTAAAAATGTTTTAATAAATAATGAATATCCTCCAAATTTTGTTGATAGAACATTCAAAAATATTGCAGATAAAACTAGCACTTTAAGACAAATAAAAGAAATTAATCATACAATAAAAATTCCATACATTCCTATATTATCAGAAAAGTTAAGAAGAATCGGTAATAAATTTAATATTCGAACAGTTTTTCAGACAACTAATACCTTACGATCATTTTTGTCAAAAACGCGTCCAAAAAATGATATACAAAATTCAAAAAATTGCATCTACAGTATACGTTGTGAATGCAATAAACATTATGTTGAAGAAACGTCTCGGCCTATGAATGTTAGAGTTGAGGAACATAAAAATTATATAAAAAGACGGGAATTTGAAGAATCCAAAATTTGCGAACACGCTTGGGAAAACGGTCATGTGATTCAATGGGATTCGGCAAAAATTTTAGAGAAGGAAGATAACGCGACAAAAAGAAAATTAAAAGAGACTGCGATTATTTTGTTGAACGGAGATAAGTGTGTCAAACTGTTCAGTAAACATCGATCATTGTTGGCTACAGTTGTATCAAGAAGAAGTAAGTAAAAATAAAATAAAAATCATTTAACATCTCTATGGAACTTGACATACGTTTAATATTTTTACTAGGTTCTATTTTGAAAACGAAAACAGAGAGTTTTTCGAAACGTCAATATTACGGAAGTGCGCGATAGTGATGTGATTTATGTTATTTTTTACTTATCTGCTTTTTTCAGTGTGAGATTTTCTGGTTAGGCAAACTTAGCTTCAAAAATAACTCTTCACTGTTCCGTTTGGCGCCAGGGCTTATTTAATTAATTTTTATTATTTTTCAGAAGTGTGGCAAAAACCCAATAAAACTAAAGAAAAACTAAAATTATGCCACAAATAAATAGCTTCAGACAATATCTTAAAATTAAGAAAGTGCTTACAACAAATAAATGTTTATTGATTCACGTTCTGACATAGACAAAGAAACTAAAAATAACAGTTATTGAATGGAATTACAAAGAAGTTATAAATGCACGAAAAATGATAACATATCTTTTATTGTGAAATTACCACATCCTATCCCTATACAAATTTAATATCGTGTGGTCCCTCGTATCAGTGCTATTACTTTATTTGGACTTTTGAAAAAGACTTTTGAAGTTATTAATAAAATCCTGAGGTATGGCTTTCCAAACTGGCAGTGAATTGGCTAATTGTTGTAAAGTTTGAGGAGGCAGTTGGAGGAAGTATCTGCCCAAACATGCTCAATATAACGTCCATGTCTGGCGACCAAGTTGGCTACTACATTCTTGTAATCCCCAATCATTTACAATTCTCGGAAATGATCATCAATGAAGACAAATTTATCACTTATTGCATCAAAGAATGGTACAATTATCGGCTCTTCAACTCTCTCACAGCTGTCATAGTTTCATCAATTAATGTTAATAGATCAGTCTGACCATTACATATGCCTTCCCATACACAAACTGATCCATCGCCAAAAAGAGTAGTTCATGTTCACAGTGTTCATTGTACCGCTGTACTTTTTCCCACCATACGACAAACGAAATTTGGGCTCGATAAAAAACCAATGGCTCCAATTCTTAAAATTCTAAAGACTGATGATAATCAAGCTAAAAACATGCAACCTTCTTCTGATAGTTTAACTAGAAACCACTCTTTCAGGTGCTTACCTGTAGAGGTTATCAATTCTTGAAGCCGTGAATGTTCGGTTTATTCTTACAGTCAGGGCAATAAAACGGTACTGAGTTCTTATTAAAAAATGAAATTCACTATGAGTGTTCAAATTACTATATCTGACTTTGTCCATATTGCGACTTTAGACAAAGAGAATATGTTCAGATCACTCAGCATAAATTTTCGTAAATCCATATGTTACGTAATATTGCCTGATTAATAATTCATAATATCTGTGGGTCTGCCCCCCCCCCACAGAGCCTAGTCCGAGAACAATTAGGGCAGGTCATATTTTAAAAGCTGGTCGATGTTCTTGAATTAAGATCAATATTCAACTTTTTCCCAAGCAGGCAAATTTGTTCATGTACGTGACATTCTACAGTTCTAAGATACACATGATGTTCTTGAATTAAGATCAATATTCAACTTTTTCCCAAACAGACAAATTTGTTCATGTACGTGACATTCTACAGCTCTATGATACACAAAGGCTTTCATCAGTACGCGTTGAATTGTTAATTTATGTGAATCACATCCTCCCTGACTAGCGCATTTTTCCGTTAAATTCGCTACAGGGAAACGTGATATATCAAAAATTTGATTTGATTAATAACAAAAGTTGAGCAGGCTGCCCAGTTGGTATATCTCGGCCTTTTGCCGTCACATTATTCCGGAATTAATATCATTTTTTATCTGGGCCTCTGGAAAATAAAATTTTATTGGTGTTACCTTATAGCATGAAGTTATCCAGACAAACTGTTCAACCTTCGATAACAGTGCTTAGTGTTTCATGGAAGAATTTATCGGTTTATAAAAATTAGGTTTAATCGCAGCAAGATGTTGGAAATGCGAAAGATCTCAGCGTGAGAATATAGTGTGGCCCACCGTAAATTTATCACTCAGGCTATCTTCGTTTTGATCTAAAAATTTAAAAAAAAAACGCTCGGCAACTTTTATTTTCAAGGGGGCATATTTTATGAATTTAGAGGAAAATTGCCGTATTTCGGATAGTTGCCTAATTTCGGACAGGAATATACAGGGTGTCCGGATTATGAGTGACTTCATTTTGCCATATGATACTTAACATTTTTTTTTCTGACCAACGGTAACAGACTATTAGTACTTCAGGAGGTGACTCCTCACAAAAAAGGTCACAAGGTCCTATAACAATTTTTCGAAAATTCAAAATTAACGGAGATACAGGGTATTAAAGTTAAAATTTTATTTTCGATATTTGTAAATAACTTCTTAGGAAATCCAAATATTTACATAAAATTCGTAAATTGGCGGTTTTTGCTGACGAGAAATTCAAATATGTTTCTAATTTGGACGCCGCTAGTAGAGGGACTTTTTTGCATCTTAATGTATCCATCTGACTATCCACAATAATCGATTCTCCTACCTGTTTTATTTGAACCTTGCTGAAGTCGGTAGACGTAACCATTTTTAAAATAATCCCATTAGAAATGTTCAGTGCACCGATTAAAAACTGTTTTGGTTTCAGGTAAAGTGCCTTTTCTTCTGAAAATACAGCAAAATATTACTTAAAAAAGTTGTTCAGAATCGTAAAATATGGAGACGTGTTAAATTTCAAGAAGATCGGCGAGGTTTGATGAAACCATTTTTCAACAAAGCACAAAGACTTTATCAAAGCAGGCCGATTTTTTTTTAAATTTTGCACATATCCATAATTTACCATCCTGAACAACTTTTTCAAGTAACATTATGCTGTATTTTCACTAGAAAAGGCCCTTTAACTGAAACCAAAACAGTTTTTACTCGGTGCACTAAATATTTCAAATAAGATTATTTCGAATACTATTACTCCTAACGACTTCAATAAGGTATACCTTTTTCAAATATAACAGGTAAGAGAATCGATTGTTTCAATAGTTAGATGGATACACTAAGCAGCAAAAGAGTTCGGTCATTTGAAAGAAACATGTGCCATAAGTGACGTCAAAATTAGAAACATGTTTGAATTTCTCGTCCGCAAAAACCCCCGATTTACAAGTTTTATGTAAATATTTGCATTTCTTAAGAAGTTATTTACAAATATCAAAAATAAAATTTTAGCTTTAACACCCTGTCTCCGTTAATATTGAGTTTTCGAAAAATTGTTATAGGACTTCGTGACCCTAATTTCTTGTGAAGAGTCATCTCCTGAAGTCTTGACGCATAATTTACGGACACTCTGTATAAGTCCTTAAAATTATGGAGCTAATATTCCGGACACCCTGTATTTAGTTATCTCCTCTGCTACTCTAGATCCTCTATAAATCAATTTTCTGGGATCATCCAATAGATGGTAGTAATACCAAACACGTTGAGTTTTTTGCAGCTTTAACCTGAAATATTTGTTACTGGCGCTCTTTTTTTCAAAATTGCTGTTTGTTTCACTCAGAGTTTGTTATATTCAATTTTGATATTTTTGATCGTATGACACAGATAACAATTTTAGCCCCAGTATAGAACGTTACATAATTTCGAACACTTATAGTGCTCTTTCGGATAGGTATCCAAAAGTAGGAATCATTTGTGAGGATTATCGTCCTACTTCCAATACAGTCAAAATTGTTCAGGGACAACTCCAGCCCAAGTTGGACCATTTTGACGTACAGCCTAAAAGAGTTCCTATGTTAGCGCAAAAGTTATAGTTGAAATGTCTTTTTGTAGTGGGTTTAAAAATTCGTCAAAAAGGCGTGGTAACCCTGAGGTTCACCGTAGGTAGGCACATTTTGCCTTTTAGAAGAATGGTTAAAGGAAAAGAGAAGAAAGGAAAGCTTAAGAAATAAAAAAAGACTCTAGCAAAATATACCGAAACAAGTATAATAGCATTTAGTCTATGATAACAGTAAAAAGAACAGTGGCAGAAAAAAGATTTGCATCAAAGTGGAAGAGAGTTATTTTAATAATACTGATGTGTTAATATTTAAAATTAAATAATTACCTATGGAGAAGTATTTCCTTAAACTGAAACCATAGCTTTGGCTCAAAAAACCAAATATATAAATTTTCTAAAAATACAGGGTGTTTCAGGAGGAGATACTTCAGTATGTTATTCTACGTTCAATTTTAAGCAAAAGATTTGATATGACCTTAGGTCTAGACACGCTTCGTTTGGGATATACAGGAAATGAAATTTAAAAAAATTAATTAATTAATTAATTACATTTTTTTAATAACTCTCGACTATATGGAGTTAAATAACTCTCGACTATATGGAGTTAAATTCATGAAATTTGGTATGCAGAGATTTTTTGGAACGGTAAATACAAATTTTATGCACAATTGGCTGTATCTCCAAGAGGGCGCTACAAGCGACCATTAGGATCCTTTTAAATCGCTTCAACTTTTTTGTGCCACGGTGTATGTTATTTCGGAATAGAAAAACATTTTCCCCTACCTTATAAAATGTACACCTTATTGAAGTTTTCGTTAAAAACTCATTTAAAGATGATGATGCATGGAAATTATGTATTAGAGTGCCACCTTACTTTTATCTAAAAAAACAAGGCATAACACTTTAAAGACTAAAAAACTATTAGTTTTTAATAAAAACAGCTTGATTTTTTTGTGAGAATTGCAGAAATAAAATCTCTAAACAAAATGTATAAAACCTGACAATAACTTTTGATTCACTGTATTACATAATTTGCATCACCATCATTAGATGAGTTTTTAACGAAAACGGCTGCTCCTAGAGACTTCAATAAGGTATTTCAATTTTTAAGTAGAAAAGATAGAGGAATACGTTTTTCTATTTAAAAATGACATACACCGTAGGACAAAAAAGTTGAAACGATTTAAAAGCATCCTAATGGTCGTTTCTGGCGCCCTCTTGGAGATACAGTCAATTGTGTATCACATTTGAATTTTCCGTCACAAAAAAACTCCGCATACAAAATTTTATGAATTTAACTCACAATAATCGGGAGTTATTAAAGAAAATGTATTTTTTTTTTTTTAATTTGACATCCTGTATATCCTAAACGAAGCGTTTCCAGACCTAAGTTCATAGTTAAAATTGAAATTAGAATAACATACTGAAGTAGGTACATATCATGAAACACCCTGTATATATATATATATATATATATATATATTTTAAATCTTTACTCATTGTTTAAATGTCTATCCCTTTGTAGAGGTAACATTAACTCCCAAAAACATAAATGGAAAGTAATATCCCAGGTGGCCCAATATGGGCCAAATCGTGGTTCCAATAGGTTGTTTATTGAGTAGTTATGTTGGTGAGATATACAGGGCGTACCGAAATTAATACAATATAGAGCAAGACTATATCCCTGTCGATAAAATAATGTGATGTAGCCAAATATACCTTAATTCAAAATTTGATCGTTAAAAAGATACAGGCTGTAGAATTTAAAATTTTATTATCGATATTTGTAAATAACTTTTTAAAAAATATTTGCAAAAATTTTGAAGGGGGTTTTTGGAGGTAAGAACTTTGATGTCTCTAATAGAGGGCACCACTTATGACAGGTCTATTAAATGGCATAATTTCTTTGCAACTTAGTGTATCCACATAACTATTGAAACAATTGATCCTCCTACCTTTTTAACTGAAATAGATATACCGTGTTGAAGTCGTTACCGTTTTCAAAATATTCAGTGAACCGAGTAAAAACTTTTTTGGTTTCAAGTAGAGCACTTTTTCCTGCTGAAAATACAGCAAAATGTTACTTGGAAAAGTTACCCAAATGGTAAATTATGGCAATGTGCCCCTTCTACAGGCAAACGCCGCTGACAGTATTTCTCTCAAGTTTGCTTTTGACAGACCCTACACAATAACTATCAGGAATGAGGAGGCCGCCCGTGAGGATGTAATCAACATCTTCATTGACGGATCAAAAATAAAGGAAGGTGCAGAATGTGGAATCTACTCTAAATCACTGCACATCCAATATTAGTGGGCAATGGATAGGCATGATACCGTGGCACAAATGGAACTAGCAGGTATAACCATAGCCGCCAAGAAAATTTTCCATAGACATATAACGGGAAAACCGTCAGAATCTACACAGATAGTAGACAGTCACTACTGATCTTATGTAATCATAAGATAATAAACTAGATCAGCATGGGAGTGCCATCAAACACTAGAAGTGGCCTTAACCGGCAACAATATATCTGTATGCTGGATAAAGAGACACGTGTGGTGTAATAGCGATAAAACAGCTAATGAGCTGGCCAGGAGTGCATTATATGTCAGAATTCTAGGACCTGGTTCCTCCAGTACGCTTTCACTGTCAGCTTTCGTTGAAATTATCAAGAAAAATATCCACAAAGAATTCAGAAGAGGGTGGGATGAAACAAATAGCTGTCAATTTGCTTAGGAGTTCCTAGATACCCCAGCAAGGATACAGCCAAAAAATACCTGGCTATGACCAGGAGGTAGCTTCGTCTAGTGACAGGTGTTCAAACTGGACACTGTTGGCTACAGAAGCACCTGTATTATATGAGAAAGTGTGATACACTTCTTTGTAGGGGTTGCGAACAGGACCGTGCGTCATGCAATCTGTGGGTGCACAGCAGTCTCATCAACAAGACAATCCGTGTTGGGAGAGCGATGGCTTTGTATAGCCTACATTAGAGAGGTCTTCCTGAGCAACGTCACCACCTTTTTCTCTTTATTAGGTTGGTTAGGTTAGGTTACAAATATCAAAAATACAATTTTAACTTCGCCTTGTATCTTTTGTACCATGTACTATTGACTAAAATAAGTCAGTGCATCGAAATACATAAACATATTCAATAAAAGTCAGAAAAAAAATCCGTTTCTTTACACTCGGTAATGCCATATGTTGCAATTTTTCGCTATTTTGCAACTTATTCAAAATTTTGGGAGCTAAACAGACTTCAAATTCGGATTCAGTGCTTTAAAATATATAAAGATAGGTATTAGATCTGGTCAAAAGTAAATACCACTTTTTTGTGTCGGTGTAATCAATTGGATCCTCTATATCTTTCATCTTATTATATTTACTTTTTATACTATACATACAAAATAGATCATAAAAGTGCCGACATTAAATCTTTTTTGGCGAGTAAACTTCTGATTCAATGAGTCAAAATATATAAAGATAGGTAAGTCTGGTTGAAAGCACAGACCACTTTTTTTGTGTGCCGGTGTATATATCACACAATACCACTTTACATTTAAATAAAGGGTGAAAGTTCCCCCAATGGTATAAATTTAGAGAATACATCCATAAAATGTATCCTAGTTAAATTAAAAGTTGACGGGCCCGTGGGTTTCCTTTTAGTTTATCAAAACAATGAAAACTTGGGTGGAAGTTCTCGGTCACTCACATTGTATAATCTTTCTTTTACGACAATAGAAATAATCTCTCAGACCAGAGCAGAAATACGAAATGTTTTCAGTTGAAGTTCTCTATATTACAATTGTTTTATTGCCCACATCTAACGATTTCATTACTTGATGCGACTGTAGTAGTTATAATTTAAAATTAGATAAGTGACAGTAATACATTCTAGTATGTGTACTATTTTACACGTCCTAGAAGAGATGGGGCCTGATTAAATAAACATTTCAATAAAGCACGTTAAATTTAGACTTTAAAGCAAACAGCTAAAGTATATTTAACTAAACAGCTACCGAAATTGTGCCCATTGTGTGTATAAAAATGCGGTAAACTTTAACAGGAGCGACAGTTGAGAACCAGATTATTCAAAAAGAATTACAACTTTTTTGTTTTTCCTTTTTTAAATAGTTACATTACAAGAATTATTACGGAAGTTTTGACTATTGCCAAACTTTCAATATATCCTCTTCTGCGTCAATATTTACTAGATCTTGTTCAAATCACGAGAAGAAACAAATACATAAGACTAAACTACAGCTATATTATAAATAATTAGTAATATAAGACAGCATTGAAAATATCAAACAGTGGCGGCTCGTCGTATGAAGCAACTAAGGCCGGGTCTCACTGTAAAATTTGGCTCCCACACTGTATATTTTAATACCCCATAATATCTAATTACCTATTACATTTATCAAAAATCAATATAACGGAATAAAATAATTATTGCTTCAATTGTAGACCTCGCAAGTTATAAATAACGGATCTAGGTTACGTTTCAATATCCCGCCGTTTCTAACAGAGCGGGGAGTCGCGAGTCATCCGCCAATCACACCACAGTGAAGCCCAATTTGCCGAGCCTCAAATTTTTTCTTACATGCCTAATACTCTTTAATACGTTATGGCTTCCCCCACCACACGATACGGTCAAAGTCGATGTTTTCCGTCCTAATTTGAGGCCCGATTTCTGGCGCCACTTATTCTCTCTCACTCTGTTTTCCGGCAAATTGGACGCGGTAACGTGTGTAACGGGATTAACCGATTGTTTGAGTACTATTTTTAATTGTATGTTGAATTTCCAATGGTTGATTAGTTGCTACTACTGAATGTCATTTCTTAGATATTCTCAAAAATAGGTGGTAAGATTTTAAGGACAAGGCAAGTATTACATACCTGATATAAATATATGGTATTATCGATAGGCTCATCGATAGGTAATAATGAATCTCTCACGATATTCAGATTTTTAAAACAATTTCAAGACATTGAATTTGCAATTTGATCAAGATATACACGACATTTTAGCGTACACAGATTTACTTTGCCAAATTCTGCAAATTAAACAGTTAAATGTAAACTACTGCTCTAAATAAATTAACGAAGAAAAATTTAAAAATATTTTTGATAATTTGAAAAATATTACTGAATTAGGAGTAAAACTGTGTAAAAGTTGCGACAAATAATTTCGAGCTATAAAATGCTGCTATGAAATTATAGATTGCGTTCAACTAAGTACCTCTTTTTGGAAATTTACATAATTTACATATCCTAGCTTTAGTAAATTCCTCAAAATTTACGAATATTTGCATATTATATAAATATGCACAATAGAGTATTTACATGTAGGCGGCGCTGCGATCAATGTTAGGTATTAAATCTAACCTCACAAATATTTGTTATTTAATTTTTGTTGTGTTTTAATTTGCGTAAAAAAATAGCCATATAACTGTTGTGTACCGCAGTGTTTATCTGTTGCTAATAAAAAAAAGATTTCATGTTTCGTAAGTTCCCCAATAATGCTGAAAAAAATGGTTAATAGCAATTGCATCCAGCAAGAAACCAACCCAGTACACAAAGACCTGCTCAAAACATTTTACAGAAGATTGTTATACTATTACTAGTATGGGTAAATACAAGCATTCATGATCTATTTTCGATGTATATTTTTCATTATTTGATAAGGTTTCATTCTTATTTTTAGGACAATGGATAATTCTCAAAAAATAGCTGTTTCAACATTATATTTACCCGTACACGAAAATACGACACCAATATTGTAAAAAATAATGAACGCATGAAACGGTACTTGAAAAGGCGAAAACAGGATGAAAATGTAGGCAAACTTGCAGATCGAAACAAAGTAGAAATGTGACACGAGTTCATAGACTTCTAAACTGAGAAAAGTCACAATACGATTCCTCAAATTGAAAATTACTTGAATGATAATAACACCGGTAATCCTGAGAATATAGCAAGTGCATCTAGTAGTAACAAGTTATTTTACGATATGGCGATTCAAAATGTTATTAGTTATAAAAGAGCACAACTAATATCACTCAAATTTTTTAATGAAAACCATTTAAAACACCTATCAGGGTTTTCAACTGATCTGTATTGTATTTGTACTGTAATAAAAATACCAAATAAAAACTGCATATGTTTATTATTTATTTATGTCACATGTACATTATTTAAAACACTGATTTTTTTATATATTCGTATATTTTCAGAAACTGGGTATTTAATGTCCTTTATTTATTAGGCATATTACATGCAACATTTTTGCAATCTGAGGGACAACTAATCATTTTTCTATCGATTCGTAATATATAAAATTTCAATTCTTTAAAAACAAAGAGGTTTAAATTAAGAATTACTAGGAAATTCTTTAGGCACTCCAACGTTAACAATTTCTGTGTTAAATAACGTTTTATTACGTCTCTTTCCAAATTACTAATGTAAAATTCAGATAAACAAGGTTATGTGAGGTTAACATAAATAAAATTTAATATATCTTTTCAAGTGATTTTTTCCTGTTGTCTTTGTGTGTTTACAAACATTTTATTGATTTATTATAAGTTATATTTTGATAATACGTATGCAAATTATATTTACAATCACTATTTGACTTCAAATAAATAATTATCGAATCATAAACTAGACCATAGAACATTAATATTAATACCTAACTTTGACGCTAGCGCCCCTAGCGGAATTTAATGACACTGAGTTAATGTAAATGCTCTATTGTTTAAATGTTTACTACAAATATATCCAAACGTTTTTGACAAACACTTGAAAAACGACCTTTATATTTTGCACAGAGATGAACGATTTCGTAATCTAAAAGTTCAAAAAATGATAAAAATATAAAAGTAATTTAATATGGTATTTTCGGAAGCATACAATTATTTTGCTTAGTTGTAATAACTCCTGCATCAAGGGTTCCAATTTTATAAAGACAAATAAATTTGCAAATTTAAAAGACAGTCGAGTAGATCTGTTTTATATAAAGTATTTAAAAATATTTTGTTAAAAGTGGAGGCAAACGAAAACGAAAATTTGGCAGCCTCGTTTTATATGTAGGAATAGATAAGTAGGCTGGCTACCTTGAAAATTGGTTTTTAGGTCTTTTCATATTTTTTAGTGTTCTTAAAAAGTAGGAAGATTTTGTTTAATTATTGGATAAATATATATTTTTTCTGTTTTAAATAAAATTCTGAGTTCTGATCATTTATTTTTTTAATTTATGGTTATAATAGTGCTATTGGCGAAGATCTCCATAATAAAAAACGGCGATAAACGCATATAGGAATATTACTTCAGGGGTGATGTGAAAATTTATTTCTGCTTATTATTTGAAAATGAGTTGGGCCTCCCTTCGAGCAGCTACCACGAGCCGACACTGATATTGCCACGGATTTCCTAATCCGTCTTTTTCTATTGCCAGAAAAACAATCCGTTAATTAATTAATTACTACTCAGTACACTACTGAACACTAATTACAACTCAACTAAACACTTATTTAATTAATCGCTATCTAAATCACTTTGATCTCTCCAACTAAACAATTCAATTTAAACTGTAATACAAGACTAACTAACTCGGCCGTTTATTCTTCTTTTATAGACCCAACGAATATTCCAAGTATATTCTAGTATCTCTAGATTCATCTTCCCGAACGACTCGAATGCTTCTCGTCGATTCCCCAAATTTCCAGTCCCGTCTCGATCCACGGCATTTTGTTTGTTTAACAGAATCGTGTAGGGGCGATTGGGTCAATCTTAGCATTCGTGGATTTGGGTGTGATTGGGGCAAATTCCGTGACAATATCAAATCAAAATATTCCTACTTGACATGCATATTTAACTGAATATGTGATTTTCTTGTAAACGCTTGTAGTGGAGTAAAATCGCTTCACTATATTGCTTATTTCTGCTATATTGTTTTTAAGGTATAACCAAATGAAACGTTTACCATTTTGTAGAGAGAGACAATTCGAAATAAACTTCTATAACTTTTTTCAGTTGAGGAGAACTTTTTAAAATCGAAGTTTCGATGCTTCGGACTTTATTATATTTTTCGAAACATTATATTGTGTTTGTAAATCAACGGTGTACAATATATACACCAATTTTTGATAACCTAAAGCTTTTTGGAGAAAATTAGTTCCAAAGTCGACTTCCAACTTATATATCAGGTAAATTGACTATGTATGCCGATGACACGTCTGTAGTGGTCTCAGCAGCCAGACCTGCGGAGTTGCAACGCTCAGTCTCGGAGGTGATTGAACAATTTAGCAGTTGGTGCCAAAATAATTTGTTAATACTAAATATTGGAAAAAACAGAAAGCATCTACTTTTCTAAACGTGATATAATACCAGATAACTTGCAATACGACATGGTCCTGACTGAACACGTCACGCCAAGTTTCTGGGGATAGTTGTTGACAGTAAACTTGAGTGGCATCATCAGATAAATCAAGTATGTAATAGTTATTTGTGCAACAAGTACAAAAAGTTAAGTGTTTATTGCATGCGATGTGAAATTGTCCAACGAGGCCGTCAGACAGAGTAGGACAACACGTCGACTGCAATAAACACTTTCTGTACGAGTTGTATACAATATTTTTTCTACGTTTGTGCAAAAACCAAAAAATGTTTTATTCACTGCTCGTCAATGAATTTCCCGAGGATGAGATATTGTTGGCGCTGAAAAAACTTAAGTTCAATATGACTGCTGGACCGGATCTTATTTCGGGATATTTTCTAAGAGATTGTGCCATTGTACTGTGCAAACCTTTGTGCATGATATTTAATATAATTTTAAAAGAGTCAAGATTTCCAAATGTGTGGAAAAAAGCTAGAGTCTGTACAGTTTTCAAAAAAGGTAACCAAAGTGATCTCAGAAATTACCGTCCAATAACAATACTCAATAACTTTTGTAAAGTTTTTGAAGCCGCACAACCGGATCTCCTATCATGCGAAAAATATAATTTCTGAAGCTCAACACGGTTTCTTGGCTGGTCGCTCAGTTGTTTCAAACCTTTTATGTAAGACACAGTTTATTAGTGAGATCATTGATAAGCGAAGTCAGGTAGATGTAATCTACACTGATTTTTCTAAAGCCTTTGATAAAATTGATCACAAGATTCTACTTTTAAAACTAAGATCTTATGATTTCTCCGACTCACTGACGGACTTGTTTTGTTCTTATTTTTCTAACCGACAACTTTATGTGCAGCGTCAAGGGTACAAGTCTCGGAATTTCTTCAATCATCTGGGGTACCTCAAGGTTCTATACTCGGTCCAATGTTTTTTATTTTATTTATAAATGATACTATAGAACAGTTAAATGTTAAATGATTACATGATTTGAAGATTTTCTTTGAGATAAACACACTGCAAGATTGTGTAATGCTTCAGAGTAATTTGAATCGAATTAACGAGTGGTGTCTTCAAAACAACTTACCCCTTACCCCAAAGTGTAATGTTATGTCCTACACGAAAAAAACAGGTAAGATACTATTCGATTACACGCTGGGCAACATGTGTGTTGTTTAATGAAAAATCGTTCAATAATCATATGTGTTGTACTATCAAATCTGCTTATAGAAGCCTGAGATTTGTTCTTCGCAATTCTAAGAATTTTAAAAACATGGAAACCCTTAAATTGGAGTATTGCTCATTTGTACGCTCCAAGCTCGAGTATGCAGCTATTGTTTGGTCACCTATTTATAATAACTATCAGACTGCGATTGAAAAGGTTCAGCGAAGGTTCATAAAATCTGCGCTTTACTTAATTGATGGTGAATATGTTCCCAGGGGAATAGCAAATGACATTTTGCTGCAGCGTACTAAACTTTGCAGTCTCTTTGCAGTCTCTCTTCAAGAAGTATAGTTCCATTAAGTCAGAAGAACTTTTGTCTCAGATCGCTTTTAAAATACCATCTTTTAATTCACGAAACAGTACTGTTTTTAAGTTGCCTCAAGCACGGACAAATTCTATGATTGCATCCCCATTATATCAAATGATCACGCATTATACAAACATAGAGAATTCGCTTGATATATTTGTCTGTTCTATTGAGCATATTAAGCGAATATATTCTGTTTCGGTATTTTTATTTGTTTATTTTTTTTATCTCCATATTTTTATATCTAACTATTTATTTATTATTATTATTATTATTATTATTATTATTATTATTATTATTATTATTATTATTATTATTATTATTATTATTATTATTATTATTATTATTATTATTATTATTATTATTATTATTATTATTATTATATTTTTTTTTTTTTTTTTTTTTTTTTCCAGTAACACCTTCCGAAGCTCCGACACATTCGGAGATGTTCTGAAGAGTCAAGCAATGACCACTCTCCACTCCGTGGAGTCAGTAATCATTGCGCCCGTAAATCGTGCGTTCTGAGTAGACGTAGCGAACCAAGGACGATTGCCTTCTGCATTCTGCCGGCTAAGATCTCTGCCGAATTTCGGCAAGCCGGTATGATCTTTAAGTCAGAAAGCAACGTATGTCTCATTCCACCCAGGACGCCTATAATGAGCACCACAATCTTAACAGAGTGGTCTGGATACAGCCTGCGGAGCTCGGAGAGAAGATTCTCGATACTTCCTCCGTTTTTCCTCCTCTTTTAGGACGATGTTGTTCTCTGCGGGAGCCGAGAACTCAATCACAAACATCGTCCTAAGTTGGTGGTCGAGGAGGACTACATCAGGCTTATTGGCTTGAATTTGCCTGAGGGTGGGGAATGAATAGTTCCAATAAATTCGGCACTTCTCATTCCCCACAACGGATTCTATATCCCCCGGAGCATAAGGCAGCACTGGCGTCTCGTCTATCTCATACGAGTGTCGTAAATGATAATACAACACCCGTAAGGCTGAATCGTGTCTTTGGATATACGCTGTGGCCGCATATACCGGACAGGCCGACAGGAGATGCATAAGCGTCTCCGGCGCCTGACGGCAGGCCCTGCATCTGGTATCAGGAACCTCGATACCCAAGACACGACTACGATAGACGAGAGTATTAATTACACCATCTTGGCAAGCCATTATGAACCCCTCGGTCTCAGAGTTCAGCCCCGCTGACCTCAAAAAAGCGAAGGTCAGCTTTTCAGATAAGCCAAGCCCCTCTAGATGACGGTAGAAGAGACCATGCATTGGCTTATCCTTATGTAGCTGCAGAAGGTGACGCGTCTCTGCAGCTTTAATTTGGGCTTTTAACTGAGCAGGGTCCCACTCGGTGACAGAGTCTGGATTTTCCCGCTCAGTATCGAACACGAGACCAAGTTCATTGGCTGCTCTTCTCGCTGCCTTATATACAAACGCTCCTATCCCTGCTGCTTCATGGTCTTTATTATTATTATTATTATTATTATTATTATTATTATTATTATTATTATTATTATTATTATTATTATTATTATTATTATTATTATTATTATTATTATTATTATTATTATTATTATTATTATTATTATTATTATTATTATTATTATTATTATTATTATTATTATTATTATTATTATTATTATTATTATTATTATTATTATTATTATTATTATTATTATTATTATTATTATTATTATTATTATTATTATTATTATTATTATTATTATTATTATTATTATTATTATTATTATTATTATTATTATTATTATTATTATTATTATTATTATTATTATTATTATTATTATTATTATTATTATTATTATTATTATTATTATTATTATTATTATTATTATTATTATTATTATTATTATTATTATTATTATTTAGATAGATGTGTTTAGATATATGTATGGGTCTCTATTTTATTTATGTACAATTTTTTATTGGTGTTGCTTTGTGCATTTCTTTTTAGATTATTTTATTGTACTTACTTTATGTATTTTACTCTATGATTTCTCATTCCGTAACTGGGTTAATCCCATGGAATGTTGTAAATAAATAAATAAATAAATAAATAAATAAATAATATTGTCGTTATGTAGCTTTACATAAATTTAAACGAAATATACAGTGGTCTTGAACTTCCTGAAAAATTTTCGCATTATTAGGGTTCTGCATAAGACAGCGTGTGCATATCCTCCATTGACCTTTTAATCTAAGAATTTACGAATCTTGTTTTAAATTGGATCAATTTTAGTAGTGCCATGTTAATATTGAGAGGTTTAGGGGGCCAAATACAGAGGGAAAACTTAATTTACTTTACACATATGTGAAATACGATGTTTTTCAGATCTTAAGTGATTTAAAACGTCTCCTATTTCTTATAATAAAACCCATACCCATATCCCTACATACCCTAAATAAGAATAATGTTCCTTATCATATTGTTCTTGGGTCGTTTCTTATCAACATTTTTCAAGGCTATTCAACAAATTTCCTAAACGGACACCTCCACCGGACTGGGAACGAAAGCCATTGAGCGTATAAAACCTCTCCGGCCTTATTTTATATTTTCTTTATTTTATATCTCTGAACTATAGATTTTCGTGCTAGCACATCGTTCAGTGCAATAATTAAAACTCGGAAATCTTCTGAGATTTTATGGCCTACATCAACCGAAATTCTGCCATCATTTGCTTGGTTGTTTACAGCTATTGAATCATTTTAATTATCGCAAAAACCGCCAATAACAGAAAAATTAGAGACATAAGTATACAAGGTAAATCACAACTTATATAAAAAAAAATGGGAATAGATGTGTCATGAAAAATCGAGTTACTATCGTAAAAAGTTTTCGAGTAAAAAATTATTTTTGCAGAAGTCGTAGTATTTTCAACCTTTACATCGCTTGGCTACTGTAGTCTCTAACTAAGCGATCCCGAATATTAAAATCCGATTATTTATAATAGATATTAATGTTTTTGTGATGCAAGTATTTACATTAGTTTCAACTGACAAAAATGGTTTACGTGTATAGCAACTCGGAGTTGATGAATATCGTTTTAATTACAAAGTTAATCACCCATAACCATAATAAGTCATGGATAACAAACGATGTTATTAAAATGGGTAGAGAGTTAAAAAATGTTTACTGGTATAAAGCTAATATTAACAATCCAAAATTCGAAATGTACTACAAGAAGTTAAAAGAAGATTATAAAATTACGATTAACAATGCAAAGAGGGCCTTTTTTGAGAACAAACTTGAACGTAAAACAGGTAGTGAAAAACAAAAACTTGTGTGGAATTTAGTAAAAGATAAAACGGGAAAATTAAAAAATAACGAATCCATTAAGTTTTTAATTGATAATAAAGTTACTGAAAATATTGACATAATATCTAATGCATTTGCACATTTCTTTAGTTCTACAATTAAAATGGCACTGCAGGATCATTTTGGAAAATATATTCCTACAAAATGTACACTAACAGTATTATATAGATCTAATACTTTCTTTTTATATGATACTGATGTTAACGAAATCATAAATGTAATACAAAATCTAAAAAACACGAACTCTGTAGGCATCGATTGTATTCCTACAAAGATTATTAAGTGTACGATTTGAAATTGCTCCAACTTTATCTTACATTATAAATTTATCTGTTCAATGTGGAACATTTCTTGACTAATTTAAAAATTGGTGTAGTTACCCCTATTCACAAAAGGAATGATCGCTATGCGATTGAAAATTATAGAGGCATTACTGTTCCATCTGTGTTAAGTAAAGTGATGGAGAGAGTGATATATGATAGGATGCTGTTATACTTAAATAAATACAATATAATTTCAAAATACCACAATGGCTTCTACCCAAGTAAATCAACTGAAACTGCTTCATATGATTTTACTAATTTTATTCATAAAAGCTTAGACCAAAGTAAATTTGTTGGAGCATTATTCTTCGATCTTTCAAAGGCTTTCGATTGTTTAGATCTCAGTTTTGTAGCAGAAAAACTCTCAGCTGTTGGTTTTCGTGGTGCCTTTTTAGAATGGTTAATGTCATATCTGCAATGTAGGAAAATCTATGTAAAATTAAATAATAAAATGTCTTCTATAAAAGAAACTGACAGGGGTCAATACTTGGACCACTTATTTTTCTAATATTTATGAATGATCTTCCATCGCATGTTAGTGCAGAATGTACAATACTATATGCAGATAATGTTACCCTTGCAGCAGCAGCAAATAGTCCTGAAGAGTTGCAAGATCAATTAAATATATTGTCTGTGGAATTTTCGAACTGGTGCCGTAAAAACGCCTTTATATTAAATGCAGATAAAACTGTTTGTATGCAATTTTCCTCACGCAGAAAAATCGCTCTGCCCCTACACATAATGGTAGATAAAGCGACAATCGAAGCCTCACAGTTCTGCAAATTTTTTGGAACTTACATAAATTGTGATATGACTTGGACTAGCCAAATCGATTACATTTGTAAAAAATAAATTATGGCTACTACACTCTTCTGCAACTTAAAACAATGTTTGATATTAAACAGCTTCTTGACATATATTACTCTATAATTTATTCACACTTGTCCTATAATGTTATAATCTGGGGTAACGAATGTAACAGCAGCGTTAATAGAATTTTGATTGCGCAGAAAAGGATAATACGTCTCATTTTCAGTATTTCCCGATATAATTCTTGTAGACCATACTTTATTAACAACAAAATATTAACATTTCCTTGCATTTATATATATACAGTATGCACCAAAAGTATGGAATAAATTCACCTATGGCATACTGATGAGGGCTAACATACCCGAAACCGGTCTGTGTCTGGTGGGATGTTAAATACAATGTTTTTCAAGTCAGCAAAGGTCTATTTATTATAATAAAACCCATACCCATATACAGGGTGTTTATTAATTGAATGCCGATACTTAAGGGTGTGAATCCTTGGGTCATTTTAAGAAGAAAACTTAATATCAACATATGTCCTAAACCTCTTAATTTTTGAGCTACAGGGTGTTACAGTTTTAAGGAAAAAATTAACTTCTTTATTATAACTCCAGATATTTTTATGAAATTTTGTACACACCTATTAATCATTAAGGAGCATTGTTTGATGTATAAAATGTTTTAAAATCTTTGCCAATGACTTGGGGAAAAAACTTTTTTTGGTTTTAATTTTTTTACGTGAAAGTGGTGCGTCGTACGAGAGTAAGTCTAGGAACCGAATTTGTTGTAAAATAAATGGAGATTTTAAAAATAATTTTAGTTTTTGGAAAAGGCAATGGCGTACAATTGTTTTCTTCAAAAATGTTTAGTTCACACCTCGTACGGACGTCATTGACAAAGATTTTAAAACATTTTTTATATAAAACAATGCTCCTTAATAATTAATAGGTGTGTACAAAATTTCATAAAAATATCTGGAGTGATAAGAACATTATCATAAAAAAGTACATTTTTTCTTAAAACTGTGACACCCTGTAGCTCAAAAATTAAGAGGTTTAGGACATATGTTGATATTAAGTTTTCTTCTTAAAATGACTGAAGGATTCACACCCTTAAGTATCGGCATTCAATTAATAAACACCCTGTACATGCATACCCGGTATAAGAATAGTATTTCTTATCATATTTTTCTTGGGTCGTTTCTTATCAACATTTTTCGAGGCTCTTCAACAAATTTCCCAGACAAACACCTCAACCAGACTGGAACCGAAAGCCATTAAGCATTTTGCTTTACGACACAATTCTTGGTATCCAACCTCTCCGGCCTTATTTTATATTATATCTCTCAGCTATAGATTTTCGTGCTGGCATATCGTTCAGTGCAAAAATTAAAACACAGAAATCGTCTGAGCTTTTATAGCCTACATCAACCGAAATTTATTTTTGGACTCGCTCCAGTAGGCGTGTTTCGTTCATTTAGGGATATTTGATACAAAATGCGAAGGCGTAGCCATTTAGTTTTCCCACAAGAAAAAAATTGCTTTTCAATTAGTTTCTTTCTATGTCACAAGCCAGGCTTGTGTCACATCAATAAAATGGTTAATAATATTTCTCCTCTCTTTAGGATACTTATTACAAAAAAATTGGCTTGCCGAAATTTTACAGCTTTCTCACATTTCCAAACGTGTTAACCTAAAAAACGAGACACTGCAGATTATAAAAATCATTGATTCTTAATCAAAGTATAGGAGATTAAGCAATATAGACAGAGGTGGAAATCTCAATAATCAAAATAGAGGTATTGTTATGCGATCTTACTACATTTAATACTATCAAGATGACAACTGCTGCAGGAATTTAAATCGAAACAGTTGTTAGTGAAATATTATGAGAGGAAGAATATCAGACTCCATCTAAAAATTATAAAGAGTTGAATGATCTGCAAATATAATGTATGTACTCTAAAGCATAGGCGTACATGTTATTATTCTGAAAAGGTTGCAAATGATCAGTAAA
This sequence comes from Monochamus alternatus, assembly GCA_037114965.1. Classification (NCBI taxonomy): domain Eukaryota; kingdom Metazoa; phylum Arthropoda; class Insecta; order Coleoptera; family Cerambycidae; genus Monochamus; species Monochamus alternatus. The sequence goes on from CM073431.1 coordinate 24,162,431, forward strand.
TATAGGTAAACATGGGTAAGTATGAATAAACATAGCATGTTCATGCTTTTACAAATATTTGCTGTTAGGTCCAAGCAAATTTTCACGCCACTCCTAGAGTATAGCTTATATCACGTTACCGTTTTTTTAGTGGGTGGCTCGCTACATAAAAACCAAAAATCAACATTTAAATAACAAAACAAATGAAATATCTCCAAAATCAACAGATTCAGAACAGATTACTTATTCAGTAATAATAAAACATAACAATTAAATAGATAAATAAATACGTAAATTCAACTTGTAAAGAACATACATACCTCAGGGTATATAACCTTTATTAGTCACTGTCCCAATGTCATTATTTCCATTATGAATTATAATTGGATCGATTTGATCGATTTCAAGATCTAAATCCCACATTTTATATTTTTATTTTTGGACGTGACTTATACATTTTTGCCACTCTTCCGCATTTACTTTTCGAATTGCTCTTTTAAGTATTACTTCTACATAGACCAATTTAAATGTCTTATTGTCTTTGGCCTCTCTTTTTACTTGCGCCCATATCAATTCTATTTGAATTAGTTTACAATGATAAGGGAGTAATCTAGTTTTCTTCAATACTTGTAATACTTTTTATATGTTGGTAATTCATTTTTAAAGAAAAAGATGTGAACAGCATATTTGACATCATTTATTTCTATTTTTCTTCGATCCCTGCTTGCTTGCTGTATGGCTTTTGTGCTTCTTTATGCACTTTCTTTTCATTCAAAATTCTGTAAATGCTTGATTTTAAAACACCTGTATAATCAGAACACATATCTATTAACTCATCATTTGGACGCGGATGATCCCCTGAAAGACACTTGAAAACTTACAATATGATTTTTATAAAACAATAAAAGCAAACGAATTAACAAATGTAAGATACGGACGTTAAAAGTATGAAATGTCAGGATGTATACTGAGGCGAGTCCACATGCGAAAGAGGTAGAGTTATAGATATCCATTTGTAAAACAAGAATAACCATGTATCTTTACGTATGTTTCATGCGTTGCCACTTTTTCTTTAACAGTAAAAATTCTAATGCTATTTAATAAAACAACAAAACAGAATAAAAAGTGAACTAAATAAGAAACTTTTATTTCTTAGATAGACAAGAAATAGACGATAACATTTTCCAATTATTGAGAAATTTCTGACCTAAATATGACAACTCTGTTTACTGGTTTACCAGGTCATTCAACTGTGTATAATTTTTAGATGAAGTAAAATTGTTTTGACTGCACATAGATACCAGTTTTGTTTTATAAGGTGTTAGAAGTGATAATTTCTCACAATTTCTGGTTGCCAGTATTTTTCACTCCTCCCCTCTGGGTTATTCGTAGGTATGAACTTTGCTGTCAAAACTGCATTCACAGTTTTAGTTATCTGTCCGATCGGTACGAGTGGTATCATAACTTTTTGTACATTAACCGATTGTTTTTGGGTGATTTCTGCTCCTTGAACTGGTGCATATTTTCGATATGGGTGCTCGAGACCAATTGAAATACGAAACGCTTGCACCACGTCAAGTTTTCGTTGGTTATCTTGGCAACTACCTTCGATTGTATTCCCGAAAAGGATATCCGCCATCATCCGGTAAGTTTGCCATTTTTTGCGTACTTTCTGTTTCTAGAATTTTTAATTTCTACTACTAGATTTTAACAATTTTTTCGACTAATTTGTTTCAAATAAATTCATTTAAATTTATACATCTTCAAAAGGTCATCTTATGTATAAGAAATATTATTTTCTAATTCATTTCTTTTAATTTATCAATTATTTTCAGCAATGTGTTCCCCTATTTCTTTCATAAATTTGGAATTTAATTAATATATTGTATTTATTTATTTAAAATATTCTATGTAATTTTCTTCCCAATTTTAAGATAACAATAAATACGTTTTCAAGGTGAGATAGAAACACATTTATTTTAAAAAAAAATCATGTGTCTTTGTAACAGTTTATAATAAATTACCCAATTATTACTGCCTTTAAAGTTTGGAACCTACTTTTAAAAACGTCCCGCTCATGTTTGGAACATTGATAAGAAAAAATGTTTCTAATGAAAGATATGCGATCAAAACAAGCGTGTTCATGGAAGGACACTATGTATATCGGTTTGTATACTCGACTTTTCCTCTAACGCCATGAAATGGATGTGGGTTCAACATCTAGCGTTGAAACATATACTTCAACGCACCAATCCGTTATGTTTCCTAACCTACTACACATCTTCTAAATATTTGCCGCATTTCGACACACTGTCAATAAAACCGTTTGGTAACAGAGTGCCTAATCCCTGTTCTGTCTTCGGTCTTGGCAAATTCTGTTGCCTTGGCTTTTTCAACACACAATCCGTATATATTCTGAAGGAATTAATTTTTCCCTGAAAATGATTTCTTACAACCACGAATTGTTTAGAGAATTCTAAAATCCTTTGTGTATACGGAACACAATGGAAAGGAATACGGAAGAGAATAATGATGAACCCTCGCTCCTAATAAGAGTTAAGCTCATTAGGTTTCATAAGAAGGTTAAAGTAAGATATTACAAGGTAAATTGGCTCGAAATCATCAGAATCAGATATCTGAAATATAATTTCAGATGCTTTCTAGAGGTTTTTATCGTTTAAGGTCAAATCTTACAAGCTGGTGAATTACATTTGTTGCATAATCTGAACCTAATATATTTTATATTGATATCACAATAACTATTTAATACATATGAGAAAAATATATGTGATAAAAAAATCATTGACATACGATTTGGCAAAGTCCCTATCTGCATAGTAATTTCAAATGGATCAATTTGTTTTTGATTTGATAGTTTTTTAATTAAAATATGTAGAGCATTTCAAAGAGACATGGCAATATTACTAGCGCTGATAGAACGTTCAAAAATAAGTGGGGTTTGATTAATAAACGTATGTCCTAGAATCATCCATTTTTGGGATACAGGACGTGTAAGAAAATTTTTCTTTAGTTTTATTGGGTTTTTGCCACATTTCTGAAAAATAATAAAAATTAATTAAATAAGTCCTTGCGCCAAACGGAACAGTCAAGGGTTATTTTTGAAGCTAAGTTTGCCTAACCAAAAAATCTCACACTGAAAAAAGCAGATAAGTAAAAAATAAGAAAAATCACATCACTATCGCGCACTTCTGTAATATTGACGTTTCGAAAAACTCTCTGTTTTCGTTTTCAAAATAGTAGTAAAATATTAAACGTTTGTCAAGTTTGACAGTTTAAAATTTATTTATCTGCTTCCATAGAGATGTTAAATGATTTTTATTTTATTTTTACTTACTTCTTCTTGATACAACTGTAGCCAACAATGATCGATGTTTACTGAACAGTTTGACACACACTTATCTCCGTTCAACAAAATAATCGCGGTCTCTTTTAATTTTCTTTTTGTCGTGTTATTTTGGATTTTCAAATTCCCGTCTTTTGATATAATTTTTATGTTCCTCAACTCTAACATTCATAGGCCGAGACGTTTCTCCGACATAATATTTATTGCATTCACAAGGTATACTGTAGATGCAATTTTTTGAATTTTGTATATCATTTTTTGGACGCGTTTTTGACAAAAATGATCATAAGGTATTAGTTGTCTGAAAAACTGTTCGAATATTAAATTTATTACCGATTCTTCTTAACTTTTCTGATAATATAGGAATGTATGGAATTTTTATTGTATGATTAATTTCTTTTATTTGTCTTAAAGTGTTAGTTTTATCTGCAATATTTTTGAATGTTCTATCAACAAAATTTGGAGGGTATTCATTATTTATTAAAACATTTTTAATAAATTTTAGTTCGTTGTTAAAGATATCATTGTTTGATGAAATTAATTTTGCTCTATCATATTGTTTTCTATAAATACTTGTTTCTACAGAATTATCGTGTTTTTTAATTAAAACATCTAAAAATGGTAGCATATTATTATTTTCTATTTCCAAAGTGAATTTTATTGTTGGTTCTTTATTGTTAATATCATTCAAAAATTCATTTAATTCTGTAACAGTAAAAGGCCAAATTACAAAAATGTCATCTACATATCTCCACCAGATAGTTAGTATTTTATTTATATTTTGAATATAATTTTCTTCAAAAAAATCCATAAAAATATTACTTAAAATTAGTGATAATGATGAGCCCATTGCCATTCCGAAATTTTGTTGATAAAATTCATTATTTATTTGAAAATATGTTGTTTTTATACATAGACTTAGTAATTCCATTATACATTTACAGCATACCTTATGAATGCAATAAACATTATGTCGGAGATACATAAAAATTATATCAAAAAACGGGAATTTGAAAAATCCAAAATTTGCGAACACGCTTGGGAAAACGGTCATGTGATTCAATGGGGTTCGGCAAAAATTTTAGAGAAGGAAGATAACACGACAAAAAGAAAATTAAAAGAGACCGCGATTATTTTGTTGAACGGAGATAAGTGTGTGTCAAACTGTTCAGTAAACATCGATCATTGTTGGCTACAGTTGTATCAAGAAGAAGTAAGTAAAAATAAAACAAAAATCATTTAACATCTCTATGGAAGCAGATAAACAAATTTTAAACTGTTAAACTTGACATACGTTTAATATTTTTACTACTATTTTGAAAACGAAAACAGAGAGTTTTTCGAAACGTCAATATTACGGAAGTGCGCGATAGTCATGTGATTTTTGTTATTTTTTACTTATCTGCTTTTTTCAGTGTGAGATTTTTTGGTTAGGCAAACTTAGCTTCAAAAATAACCCTTGACTGTTCCGTTTGGCGCAAGGGCTTATTTAATTAATTTTTAATATTTTTCAGAAGTGTGGCAAAAACCCAATAAAACTAAAGAAAAACTAAAATCATGCCACAAATAAATAGCTTCAGACAATAGTGTAAGATAATTTTAAAAAATAAAATTTTAGACGTTTTTTTTTAAAGTGCAACAGATTTGATTCAAATTTGACACAGGTACGTGTTTGGTGGTGTTGAACACTCTGATATTATAAGTTTTTTGTACAAAGTAGAGGTCGCTACTAGCATTTCCGCTGACATTTTTATTCTCTATTTTTTTATGTTTGGTTTTTCCCCATTCTAGGCACAAATAGGTTTTGTAAATTTATTAAAAATTTACAGTTTTCGAAAAAAATGCAAAAAGAGTTAACCAGGCGATTTCTGTAATAGTACTTATTTATCAAGTATGTATGTAGCAAACTCCGAAATCCACTTCATTTATATGTCATATTTTGTATAACAGAAATTACGGTAAATTGTATATTTTCTGATCTGTATATAATATATAGTAATTTATTCTTTGTGAATATTGTAATTCTGGTTATTCTGTTCTGTTTGTTACGCGCTACTACACTGTAAAAAATAATTACAGTAAAAATAAATGACAATTTATTTACCATTCATTATTGCTGTAATTTTCTTATAGATTGTGATTTTAGAAATAAAATGTAAAATTGCATTGTAAATTTATTTTGCGGTGTAATTTTATGTTTAGTAATTGTAATTTTACAATATAAAAAATACAATGTAACTTTACAGTCAATTGTATAATTACATTGTAATATTACATTTTTTATTATAACTACAATGTAATTTTTATGTGTTGTACATGATGACCCAATTTGGGTACTTAGGTATAGAAGGTTTCTCCTATTTTCCGAAAAGAAAGAAAAAAAGTCAAGTGTTTTGGGCTCAATTTTCGAGAAAAGTTGAATTACGAGAATCACATTTTGATTTGTATAAGAAATACCTACGTGATGTTTTTCAATTTTGGCCGTTTTCTATGATAACTGTGTAACTTTTTTACTTGTGAAAATATTTATATGTATACATTTTTTCTCCAGTTTACATATTTTTTAATGAAATATCATGTGTTGTAATTTATTGTTTCCAATTTATAATTTAATTCATGATCTTACATTAAAATTTTCGCAATATTTATTTATAAAAACAATTTGCTAGGATATTTATAACTTGAAAATAATATAATTTTATGCATACCTACATATCACGTTCATTTAAAAAATATATAGGATGTTATTCAATTTTTACAAGTTTGTGTAAGCCACTAGATTCTACACAAAAAGCTGAATATAACAATCTCATTAGAAAGTACAAATATTCTCAGAAATAAAAAATTATAGAATACCAAAGAAAAGGCCTAAAATTAAAAAATGAACTGCATCAAAGCGAATCAAGATATTGAAACAAAATTTTCGTCATTCAACTTTTCTCAAAACTTTTCATGTAACACTTGGACTATTGTTTTTTCCATCTTTTCGAAAAATAAAAGAAACCTCCTAAAGTATCGAAACTGACCTCCGACAAAAATTTTAATGTTTTTTCTAATAACATTATGTAAAATAAAATATTAAGGCCTTACGATATTTTTTTATTTAAATTTGGTACCTGTACATTTAGGCTATTTTTACAAAACAGAACCCTTAGACAAACAACATATATAACAATTTAAAAATATGTATTGTATATATCAAATTATAAAGTTTCTTGTACATGTAAACATAAAAAAAATAATTTTAACATTTTATAATATTTAAACGCGATATACGATGGTCTTATACTATTTCAAAGTAATATTAATTATATATATATATATATATATAATATATATATATATATATATATATATATATATATATATATATATATATATATATATATATATATAAGTGTGTAATATAGATACCTACAACTTAAATTATGTTGATCCTCTAGAAGCCACTATTCTTAAAATATGTTTAAAATATAATTCTAACCTAGAAAAAATATATTTTTTATATATGTATTATGTAAGATTAACAGTGTTCAATCTACAGTGGGTACCTAATTTTTGTAGATGCAAGGATATCAATGGTTCTTTGCTTAATAATTCTGTATAAAATACCTATTACTTTATTTCATATAGGTTATGTTATAAAAAACACAAGAGAAAACTACTTATAGTAATAAAATCACTCACTATTCACTCTAGATATGATTGTTTTGCTAGTCACTACCCATTAAATTAATTATGTAAGTACCTAGATCCTAGGTACACGCTGCATTCGTCCAAATGAAGCAAGAATAATGAAGGCGTCACCACCCAGCGCTCTCAACAAATAGTGGTAGTGCGTTTTAAAATTAGTAATATCTTTACACACACATTAAGCGTATTATTACAGTCAATTATAATGATATTCTTACAAAGTATATTTGTAAAATTACTGGCCGTTTTTTAGTATACATAATAATAATGGGAACTTATAATACCAGTGCAGATGTTGACTTTTGAAGAAATGTTTTAAGAGTACAACTGCAGGATGCTTCGTAAAAAATCTTATACTTTGTGTTTCTCTTCTGTAACGGCATGGATGCAGTTGGTGATGTTTTGATAGTTTCTACACATGCTAGATGATTTTCTGAGGTCAAGTATACAATATTTTTATCTTTTTATCAGTCCTAACTAGTCTACTGGAATTATTTTGTTTAGATTTAACATGACCAGTATCTTGACAAGCCATTTTACTATCAGAAATGTTTTTTTTTTTATATTTGCCTCTGTCAGGAAATATTTTGGAATAGCATCTAACTATACTGCTACAACACTCTTCAAACATTCTCCCAAAAGTCAGCATCTGTACTGCTGGTATAAGTTTCCATTAGTATTATGTAATAGCACAGAGCAGAATGAAATCTTAAGTTTACAATATTCTCTAAAAGAACAAATTACAAACAACGTCAAAACTCTTGGACTCTCCCTCATTCTTGTTAAAGAAATCTTTTTGGCAGAAAAACCAAATACATTTATAAAAGTATATTGTTTTCAGAATCTTTATTTTGTGAAAAGAATATGTTTTATCTGAATACTTAGAAAATTAAAAATCAGCAAATGTGTGACATTTTTGACCAAATTTATTAAATGAAAAAGAAGTAACAAAGCAAGTTCTCTACTTGACTAATAGTCGGTATAACCTCCACCACGTTCCAATAGCATATTGAGACGTGTGTGCATTGAGATAATCAAGCGGTTAACGATCTCTTACGGAATACTGTTACATTCCTCTTCTGCCGCCGCGACTAACTCATCTGCAGTCTGATTTGGAAGAATATGATTATGAATGACTCTAGCAACGAAGTCCTACATGTTTTCAATGGGATTCATGTCAGGAGAGTTGACTGGCCAATCTAATCTATCGCGAATTAATGGGGTGCGGCGGTTGTACATTATTATACCACAAAAAATTACGGTACCCCCTTCATACGAAGCAATTTCACGGGGAATATGAAGTCGCTGTTGACAACCAGCCCAATTCTGGTTTCGTCTGTAAATAAGACCCACCGCCACTGGTGTCAAAGCCAACCCCTATGCTCTCGCGCCCACTGAAGACTGGCAGCACGATGCCTTAGAAGTAGAGTGGGGACCAGTAATGGTCTTCTAGCAAGTAAATTTGCGTTGTGGAGTCGTATTCGAATAGTAGGTGCTGATATAACATGGCGGAACGTACCTTGAAAGTGGGCACTGAGAGCTGAAGCTGAAGATGTGCGGTGTCTACGGACATATTGCACCAAATACCGATCCTTCCTTTCATTAGATACTCGAGGACGTCCACTACGTGGTCTGTTTCCCATTGTATCAAATTCTTCATATCTGTATAGGTACTGCTCATACAACAGATGATCTAGTAATGCCCAACATGTTCTAATCATCAGATATCGACTGATGATTAGAATGCCCTGCATCATGTAAAGCAGCCATTCTCGCTCGGGTAAACGCAGAAAATTCACGTCCTGGCATTATAATGTACAAAAATTCAAAGGAACATTCGGCTGAATACACTGTCAAACTGACCAGATTTGTAAAAACATTGGTAATAAAGTAAAGGTTCATGGTGTGCAATTTTTTATTGTCTGTTTTGTTTTCTAAGTACATACGTATTTTTTACCACATTAAGAAAAACCACTAGGTTTAATCGAATCATTATATATAAGACTTTTGACGTGTGTACTATTTTTTAACATATTTGAAGAACAGTGGCTTCTAGAGGATCAACATGATTTAAGTTATAGGTTCCCGAGTAGGTACCTATATTACTCACTTATATATAAATATAATTAAAATTACTTTTTAATAGTATAAGACCGTCGTAGCTCTCGTTTGAATATTGTAAAATCTATACCTAAGTACCAAATTGGACCGTCCTGTACAATAAATAAAAATTACATTGTAGTTATAGTGAAAAATGGCATATTGCAATGTAATTATACAAATGACTGTAAAGTTCCTTTGTAATTTTACAAGTAATTATTCAAGCTACATTATATTTTTGTTGTATTGTAAAATTACAAAGTAATATTACAATTAGTAATCGTAAAATTACACCGCAAAATACATTTACAATGTAATTTTACATTTTATTTGTAAAAACACAATCTATAAGAAAATTACAGCAATAATGAATTGTAAATAAATTGCCATCTATTTTTACTGTAATTATTCTTTACAGTGCATACAGTTATTAAGCAACCCCTCCCCCCCCCCACTTAATTCTCATTGATCTATCTGCCCTAGCAATATTGCTATGTCTTTTTGAAATACCCTGTATAAGGTGTCATTAATAGCCAGGAATATACCTATACCAAGTTTGATATTGGTACTTCAAGTTGTATGGAAAGTATGGCATATTTATATGTATAAAAAAATATCTTTTGACAGTCGAATTAAATACACCATGTACGCATCTCTGCTGATAAGTATTCAGCTGAAGCAACTCCTACAGATTTATCTTGTCATCATATCATAATCAAAGGGATAATCTTTCATCATTTTAATATCCCCAGCGCTTCGACGATTAAGCGACCTATTGAGTTAACTCCAAATTCCAGCAATTCCAGTATCATTTAGGGATCCCTTTCACCACCGACTGAGTGCTTGAAATTAATAGGAAGGATGGGATAATATTTATTTAACAGATGCGTTTCGGTTTTTAACATCACACGTTTTGTAATGTACGAACTAATAAATTATATTGGTACAAAAAGAAGGAGAACTTTCCTAGATGTTTCGAGAATATTTGCATCTCCGTTCAGAAGACAGATTGCTAATTAACGTTACGTTATCGCAGATTTATTCGTATTTAAGTTTTTATGTAGTTTGTAAAAACCTTTAAATTTTTTTTATTGAAAAGTATGTCTTAGAAATGTCTTTTCCAACATATTGTTTTATAAAACTATCGTTTTTATTCCAAACTAAATTTTATCCCAATGTTTTTGCTTGAATTTAAATATTGTAATAAAATGATTGAACAATACATTCCAATACTAGTAAAGTACAATATTAATAGTGAAAAATAAAATTAGAATGGAAAAATGCGAGTGGAAGTACAAGTATCGAATTCTCAGTAATAATATAACAAGAGAGTGAGAATAAATTGAAAATAATTTGACAGATTTTTTGAAAACTTGTTGCCAGGCAATAGTCACGAGAGCCCGCAGGGCTCGAGTGGCTATTTCCAAATGGCAACAAGTTTGAACAAAATCTGTCAAATTATTTTCTAATTTATGGAACTCGCGAGTTATATTTGACTAGATTATTTTTTGATTCACAAATTTTTACAATAAAAAAAATCAATAAAACTATCATAAAACTATTGAAAAATTTATAATAATTAATTATTACAATATACGAAAATATCGTTGACACATTGTGAATATATTAAAAGAATTAACAATTTAAATTAGTACAATGCAAAACGCAATTATTAAAAATATTTCAAGACTCATTATTTATTGAGGATTTGGAATTGCTTGTTATATTAAGTGTTTCCTCCTGCGTATTTTATCTAAGATTATTTATTATATTTGAATGATGTTCTTGGTTCAATTGTAAGTATGGTTTAATCGAACTTGCAGAATTATGACCAGTGACCTTAATTAGTTCTTGTTCTCCTACACCAGCTTTTGAAAGGTTACTTACTGCACTTGGCAGAGTGGTTAGTTATTTTTTTAGTAACTGTGTCTAGACCTACTTTTTCTGCGGATTCTTTCATCCATTTTGAAATGAAATTTATTCCCACAGGAACGTTTTTATACCAAGAACCATGAGTTTGCCAAGCCGGATTTGGAGTAAGAAACAAGCATTCGGTTTTAATACTTTCTTCACGTTTACCCATTAGTTTTTCAAAAAGACGAACAGGGAGTCAACCATTTACTGTTAGCGCACCTTTGTGCTCCACCCTGTGCAGTTTTTGTAAAGATGGGATTGTATTCAATGCGGCCAGTATTTAATCTTATTATGTCGGTTTCTTTTTTAAAATAATGAACTAAACATTTCGTAGCTTCTCCTCCCCTCCAAGCTAGTTCATACGATGCAACGTGAAAAAACTTTCTTTGCAATCCATAAGGTGTATTTTTGTCCCAATAGTTAAAAATTTGCAACAATTCTGTATTAGAAAGTGCCACAGAACTTTGCTTGTGCTTTTCAGGATGTTTTTGTAAAATTTTTCTTTTTGCATCTCTTGCATTTCGAGCATTTTTTAATTCTATATCATGGAAATGATCAAAGGACCTGTTATACTTATTAAAGTAAAGTTCTTGAACTAATTTTGCCGTTTTATTCCACATTGTCTTTATTACTGCTTCTTTATAATCATTTCCGTCTTTTCTTTTCATGTTACAAGCTCAATCTTTCAAAATCAATGCCAGAGTAGCTGTTGTAGTAGATTGATCCAGAATATAATTTCTTTCTTTGGTGAAAGTCTTAAATTGTCTCCATATAGACTGATTACTTATTAGAGTATTTTTCGAAGTAGATTCTAAAATCTTTTTTGTTATTTCTGCATCAGAAAAGGTACTAAACCGATGATTTTCACCCATTTTATATATCGCGTTGACACAATTAGGTAATTATTTTGACAACTATCTGACACTTGCTAGACAAATAAAAGCCACAGTGATTATTTCTGAGAATAATCACAAGAGATTTATTTCCACTATAATAATGACATAATTGGTTGAAACTTACCCTCGTGACAAATAAAGAAGCATTTAATTGGTTTTAAGAAACGTCAAAAAATAATCATTATAACCGAGTAACAGATTATATTTTCTCCACGACCAAAATTTATGAATCAATAGCAATTAAATTAAATCTAAACAAAATAAGTTATTTATTGAGACATTTATATTTTACTATATTAATATTTGTTAGTGATAATACAATTACTGAAATTAAAGACTGGTGCACTAGAAATATTTTTCAAAACATATTGATTTGTGGAGGCAGAACAGTCGTGTAGCAGGAAGAATTGGAGATTGAGAGGACGGTTACTAACGAATTAGATCCAGTAATTGAAGAATCTAATTGATTTGCTACATTTATTCGATTTTGTAGATAATTTTCTATGTATCCTTCTGCTACTTGAGATGACTTCCAACCATCATGACTTTTTATTGTTGCAATATCCGTCGTCTTCTTAAACATAAAATCTGGCGGAGATATACAAAAGGGGATATTAACAGAATTTAAGATTCTTAGAGCTAACATAAAAAATCAAATTAACACTTGTTATAAAAATTTTGTGCGTACTGCAGAAAACACCATAACAAGCGATTCTGCTAAATTTTGGGCATTTATTAATAATAAAAAGGGTTGAACCAATAATTCAAATATGATGCATTATAAGGGTCTCTGAACTCATCATATGATATTTTGAATGCTTTTGCAAACTTTTTTAGTGGTTCATTTACAAACGATGATGATATAAATGACAACACTACAAACAATCTACATATTCATTTTAATAATTCGAATGTTCAGGTTTTGCGTTTTTGATGAGATAGATGTCAAGTGTGCAATAAAGAAGCTTTAGAGCAAAATGACTACGGGACCTGATGGTGTCCCTTCTTTTCTATTAGAGATTGCGTCCATATTTTTTCCTATCCATTAACAGCTCTGTATAATTTGTGTCTATCGACTTGCACTTTTCCCAAAGTTTGGAGGGAATCTAAAGTTTGCCCAATATTTAAAAAAGGTGATAGATCTGACATTTCTAATTTTAGGCCAGTTTCTATAATATGTAACTTTGCAAAAGTTCTTGAATTATTATTACACGATAATATCTTCTTTAGTGTTAAAACCAACTATCTATCTATCAGCATGGATTTATGAAGGGCCGACCGACGAACATCAATTTACTTTGCATTACTCAGTTCCTTTCCGAATCATTGGATATGCAAACACAAGCGGACATAATTTATACAAATTTCTCAAAAGCGTTCGACAGAGTCATACACTATTATTACAAAGGTTACATGAATTTGGCTTTACTGACTCACTTCTAAATTTATTTCAGTCTTATTTTACTTCTCGTACCCAATATATCGTCTACAACGGTTTGAAATCATACAGATTTTAGCTTCTTCTGGGGTACAACAGAGTCGGTTCTGAAACCACTATTATTTAATATATTTATTAGCAGCTTACCTGACATATTAGATGTACCTTGTTTACTTTACGTAGACGATTTTTACAACTGTGAAAACCACAGAAGACTTTTGGCGGCTTCAGAATAATTTATGTAATTTATCTAGATGGTGCACAATTAATAAACTACCCCTTAATGATGCTAGATGCAATGTCATACCGTTTACAAGAAATTTGTCTACTTTGTAACTTTGATTTTATTTATTTATTTATTTATTTATAGAAAACAGGGACAGTCACAGGCTTTACAGCCCAAAACAATGTCCACAAAATACTTAAATTAAATACAAAAGTACAGTGATAATTGCTGTAATAAAAAAAAAATCTTAACCTACAATAAGTAATTCCCTTTAAAGATTTTTTAAAACCGACGAGCGAAGAATAAAAGATATCTAGATGACTATAGTACAAGTTGTAATTTTTGGATATTCTATTTATGGGAGAATTTTGACCAGAGTTAGTCCGGTAAAAAATCTCATAAAACAAAGAATTTATTCTAAAATCATGTTGAGGTAGATGTAAGTCAATCGAGGCAAATAAATCTGGAGAATCAATCAGACCATTAAAAAGTTTAAATAGAAATATTGCTTCAGCAATAATTCTTCGATTTTCTAATGAATCAATATGAAACTTGTTTCTTAATAACGTGCTACATTGAAAAGAATACACACCACTCTCCTTGTAATATAAATATCTCATAAATCTATTTTGCACCGACTCAAGTCGATATTTATATATGGAATATTGAGGATTCCATACTATAGAGGCAAAGTTGATTATGCTGTGCACATATGCAAAATATATAGATTTAATAGAAAAAACTGACTTAAATTTTTTGCAAACTCTGACAATAAAACCAAGCATTTTGCTACATTTTAAAGTTATGTAATCAATATGCGAAGAGAAACTCATATTTCTATCAAAGACAACGCCAAGATCTTTTATTTCTTCAACTTGATTTAACATATTTTTATTAAAGTTATGATTATAAGAGTATATGTTATGGTTACGGGTAAAACAAATATAAAAACACTTATTTAAATTTAATTGCAGCTTGTTTGTTTTACAGTAATGGAAAAAAGAGTTTAAATCTTCCTGAAAGGCAAAACAATGATCGGAATTGCTTACTCGAGAATAAATTTTTAAATCATCTGCGTAAAGCAAAAATCTACAAAATTTGAAACAGTGGCGGATATCATTGATATAGATTAAAAATAGTAATGGTTCCAAATGCGATCCCTGAGGAACGCCTGACCTTGCAACATAAGGGAAAGATTTATAACCACTAATGGTTACGAATTGTGACTTATTAAAAATATAAGGGTAAGCCATCTCAGTAAGTTACCATGTACACCAACTTCAAACAACTTAAAAATAAGAATGTTATGATTAAGTTTATCAAACGCTTTGCTGAAGTCAGTGTACACGGCATCCACCTGAGTCTGACTATTCATTGCAGTAGTAATATATTGAGAATATATTACTAAATTAGATTCGATTGATCTATTTGGAAAAAATCCATGCTGCTCAGGAATTATTGAGGATTTAAGTGCACTAAGTAAATGATTATAACAAACACGTTCAAAAGTTTTGCTAAGAAAATTTAACTTACTAATTGGTCTATAGTTTGAAACTTCTTTTTTATCACCTTTTTTATAAATAGGAATAACAAATGCTTGCTTCCATATCTCAGGAAATACTCCTTCTTCGAGAGATTTGTTAAATAACAATGTAAGAGGATTACACAGAGAATCTGCACATTTTTTACAAAAAAAATTGAGGGAATTCCGTCAGGTCCGACCCCTTAATTCTCGTCCAAATCAGTTAGAATGTTAAACACCTCATCTCTCGTGACTGTTATATTACTAATCTTATTGATATTATTGAGGTTTTTGAATAGAATAGGACACTGATCGTAAGGTTCATAAACACTGATTACGATATAGATGGTATAAAATTAGAAAGACCAGCCATGTTCCGAAAGATCTCGATATAGTCTTTGATCCAGAATTGACGTTTTCATCGGATATTCAAACTATTACTGGAGAAGCCCTTCGAACACTAGGATTCATTATACGTAACAGTCGTGATTTTGTTAGTATAAATACTCTAAAAATTCTTTAGTACTCCTTTGTTAGAAGTAAACTTGAGTATGGGTCGCTTGTTTGGTGTCCCAATTATGATATTCATATAAATACATTAGAAAATATACAAAGATTTTTGAAATTTTTGGATTTTAAGTCTCATGGTGTTTATCCACCTGTGGGGTATTCACATTGCGATTTACTCAATGAATTTGCAATTTTCGTCACTCAATGCTAGACGTGAATACTTTTCGCAGATTTTTCTTTACAAAATTATACATAATAACCTAGATTGCCCACCTATTCTGACTAAATTGAATCTATTTTTTATCTTGTTACAACCGGTACAACATAATATTATTTATATTTTCTTACATGCTGTACCCACCTGTTCTGTAATTGGGTGCAAACCTGTAGAACAGTGTATATTATAAATAATAAATAAATAATAATTATCCGCGCACCTGCATTTACCAACAAAGTCGCTGAGGTACGGTGAAAATAGTGGCTAGTACTTTTGTGGATTGTTTAAATTCAGAAATGTGGCAATTTGTCTAGGTATATTGCCAAGTTTTTTATCCCAATTACTTGTGCACATTTATTTTTTTGGAAATTAATAAAAAAAATACAGAAGGAATATCATAAGGTCTCAAAGCCCACTATTTGTTTAGAATATAAAAATGTCCCTTGATTTTGTATTAGGAATTGCAATTAGTAGATATTGCAGATCCCAAATCTTTTGTATAGGAAATTTTAATGATGTAAAGCTCATTGTTTATTGTGACAAGCCCCCAAAATGACAAAGGCGACCTAAAAATAAAAGCTACTATTACTAGGTACCGACTTCAACAAGGTATACTTCTTCAGATATGACAGGTAGGAGAATCGATTGTTTCAATAGTCATATGGATACACTAATCAGCAAAAAAGTTCCGCCATTTAAAAGAAACATGGTGTGCCATAAGAGGCGCCCTCTACTAGTGATGCCAAAATTAGAAACTAATTTGAATTTCTCGCCCGCAAAAACCCTTATAGTCTGTTTAGAAATGAAAGAAAGTAATAAAAGCTTATAAAGTATGCAAATCGTAAATAAATGTAATACTGGTGCTTATATTCAATATTTTTATATTATGTATTTCGGTATAGATGAGGTGTACTTTTAAAAAAACTTATATTTATTTAAATTTAATGAATTCCACAGAAAAATATATGTATTTTGAAAATTCAAATTATGGTGAGTCAATGTAGTGTTGTATAAATGTACAATAAAGAAAATGAAAAAGTAGGTATATTAAAATTCATCCTCTAAATATTCTGATGAATTATTTTCGTCTCCTAGATTGATAACGAATTATCGAGTTCACACATTTTTTCCTCTTCTTTTTGTACATGATGTATACATCTTTGCCAGTTATTTGCAGTTACTCGTTCCAAGGAATTTTTTAACAAATTTTTTACGTCACTTAATTTAAATGTCGTATTATTTCGCACTGCATCTCCTTTTACTTGCGCCCAGACTAATTCGATTGGGTTAAGTTCACAGTGATCAGGTGGTAACCATAGTACCGTTATTTGGCGATTTGTTGCCATTTCATCGATAACATATTGTTTCTGATCTTTATTAAGATTGACAAGTGTCAAAAGTTCCTTTTTCACCATATTTGTTTCAAAAGAAATGTTTTTTCCGGATAACCATTGAATTATATCGGCTTTCCTCCAAGCAGTCGTAGGCGTCCGCTCAGTCTGCCGTGAATGGTAACTGGCATTATCCATGACAATTACAGACCTCGAAGGAATAAGATCCAACATCTGTGTAAAATACTCTTCGAAAACCTATGCGTTCATGTCTTCGTAGTCACCTGTATTTTTACAATTAATCTACGCCCTTTACCTGAAGGTGCCTTGAACTCTGTTAAAAGTCCAGCTTGTCGAAAACTTTTTACATTTTTATCTTGCCATATTTTTGTTACAGGATATCCCTCGTTGACCCAAGTTTCGTCTAGATAATAAATATTCCTCTCTTCGTCACGGAATTTTCTAATTGATCTTCGCCAACAAATAATTTTATCTTTATCGATAAGAACTGACTTCCTGTTCTTCTTTTCCCAGCAAAAATTCAGCTCTCGTAAGACGGCCCATAATTTGTTCTACTGATTTTTGGCAAATCGTTGTCCTCTGAAATTTCACTTAAAATTTTGTTTAGCGTTGGTATTTCTTTTTTAAAATAAGTACTTTTTTGCGAATGACATTTTTGAAGAAATCATCTATAACGACTTTTGACCTCCCTGTAGATGATTTTGGGGGATTTACAGTATCTTGTTCATTTTTTGTTTCCTTTAAAAGTCTGTAGATAGTCCATTTTCCAATCCCTGTCATTTTGGACACTTTTTCACAATATCGTCAACACTTTTGGTAGGATTTTGGTGTTTCAATGCATTAAATACATATAATATAATTATCTTCTCATTCTGAAACAGCGCACATCTTTTCATGCGTTTAGCAGGTACGTAATCTGATAAGGTCGACATTTTACTCAAACAATATTATATCCACTGGCACAATAGTCACTAAACACAAGTCGGATTTTACTCTACTGCACTAGCACGTCTTCGTATATTCAGCTCTAAGACTGGATTGATCTGTCACAATACACTGGCTCCTGCCCTATGATGTATCCAGTAAAATATACTAATGTACATCCATTACCTTTTAGCATTAGTGTTACTCGATAATTACCTGAAACGAAATATTACCACGCCCATAGCCGGTTCTTATCTCGGGGTTTTATTACTCTCTTTCATTTCCAAACAGGCTATAATTTACAAATTTTATGTAAATAATTGGATTTTTTAAGAAGTTATATGCAAATATCGAAAATACAATTTTAACTTTGACACCCTGTATCTTTTTTATTATGCGACTTGGGATATAGGTATGTTAGGTTAAATGGATTTATTTTCATCTAAGGAATTTGTGGTATCATTTTTGATACTTCATTTAAAAACATTCACTAATGGTCGTGGAGAAAAACATTTATGGAACATTCAAATAAATACTTTCTTATGACGAACCAAAGGATTTTACAAAGTAAATAATAAAGCCCCCAATACTTTCTTTTGTGGGGTATCGGATAATACTAAGGTCTCGGTTCTCCACTCGTTTTAATGCAAATTTCCTACAATAAGCGTGACGTCTATTCTGAATGGAGGAAACTCTTTGTAATTTATTTTTGACATACTTCACACGCGGTTTTATTTATTTTTTCAATTTATTAGTTGTTTTAAGATTTTTGTATATACTTATGAATTCCAGAAATAGATTATGTTATGGTACGAAAAGTTATATTTAAAAATCTTTGTTGTAATAGCACCATCCAACTAGTTTCACTTTTTTACAATGTTTACATAAAACATTATTCTAACCTCAAGAATATTCTGCGGTGCAGTTTATAAAAATTTTAAAATACAAGTCTAACGTAAAAAAATAGTCTAACAGTTAATTTAGCCGTATCTGAATTATGTTGCTTACATAAGAAAAATATTAAACAGATATATTCGGTGGTTGAATGAGTATTTTTAGGATAATTCGCGGAGGTCTACCAATTAAGAAGAGATATATTTTTAAATAAATACACGATTCCATACTAATGATCTCAAGTTTGAGCATAATACCCTGTAAAATATTAAACCTTATTACAGTAAACAAACAATTCATTAATAGAAATTCAATTTTATGATTCACAAAAACATCATAAATTTATTTTATTAACCATCCTGTACATTTTCAAATTACAGGATTATTAATACATCCAATAAATCAGTAACTACTTACATCACTTCCAAATTCATTGACTTAAATGGCTACCGTCCTATCAGCTAAATGAGTAAACTAAAACCCACTGACTAAACATTAATTCATTTATTTATTTATTTATCATTTATTGAAATGAAATACCCAACAGGCAAAGCCCAATTACAGGATAAGTTATATAATTAAAAAAGCAAGAGTAAGGAAAAAAAGATCAATGAATGTCAAATCAACAATTAAAAGTAAAAACTATCGCGCTATGGAAAATGTAAAATAAATAGTAAAAAACCAAGTTGGAAAGACATATATAAGACAAATATGCAGCAATATATTAGGTATACAATATACAGAAATATAAAATGCAATAAACATATAAAATAAATAATAACAAGAATAGGACACATAACAGGTTATTGAAAACGCTGCTTAATATCGCGCAGTGTACAAGATATAATATCTACGTTATTTTCTATTCTACCATAATTTAATATTTGGTATAACGACGATGTAACAAATATATTAGTACGAACATGAGGTATGGCAAGTAAGCTATTAAATCAACTATTAGATTTCGGCACTATTAAAGCATTGGGACGCCTCGAATTCAAACCTTGTGACAATATGTTGAAGTAGAATCTTATACTTACTTTTGGATTTTGACTAAATTACTATAGTCAAAACTATAGTCTGTTTGGAAATGAAAGAAAGTAATAAAACCCCGAGATAAGAACCGGCCATGAGCGTGGTAATATTTCGTTTCAGATAATTATCGGGTAACACTAATACTAACAGGTAATGGGTGTACATTAGTATATTTTACTGGATACATCATAGGGCAGGAGCCAGTGTATTGTGACAGATCGATCCAGTCTTAGAGCTGAATATACGAAGACGTGCTAGTGCAGTACAGTAAAATTCGTCTTGTGTTTAGTGACTATTGTGTCAGTAAATATAGTATTGTTTGGGTAAAATGTCGAGCTTATCAGATTACGTACCTGCTAAACGCGTGAAAAGATGTGCGCTGTATCAGAATGAGAAGATTATTATATTAAATGTATTTAATGCATTGAAACACCAAAATCCTACCAACAGTGTTGACGACATCGTGGAAAAGTGTTCTAAAATGACAGGGATTGGAAAATCGACTATCTACAGACTTTTAAAGGAAACAAAAAATGAACAAGATACTGTAAATCCCCGAAAATCATCTACAGGGAGGTCAAAAGTCGTTATAGATGATTTCTTCAAAAATGTCATTCGCAGAAGAGTACACTAATTTTATTTTAAAAAAGAAATACCAACGCTAAACAAAATTTTAAGTGAACTTTCAGAGGACAACGATTTGCCAAAAATCAGTAGAAGCAAATTATGGGTCGTCTTACGAGAGTTGAATTTTTGCTGGGAAAAGCAGAACAGGAAGTCAGTTCTTATCGATAAAGATGAAATTATTTTTTGGCGAAGATCCTACTTAAGATCAATACCTACTATTAAATCTACAAAAGCGGAATTTCAGAAAACAATTACTCTTGGCGCTAATACTCCAACTAGCATTGAATTTAATCTAAGAAAACCTGTAGCAAATAGTCCGGTTTCGAACATGTTAGCTCTCATCATTATGCCAAAGGTGAAGTCAGCGACGAATAACTTCATTTTCTGTTATAGTTCACAGGTCTCTATGATTGCGCGGGATGTAAAGGTACAGACAGAGTGAAAGCATGTTTTCCGCTTACTGGTAACCAGCGCCGAATACGTATTTATAAGCTATGAAATTTGAAATTGTATATTTAAATTAATATAAAAACAGCAGTTTAAAGCAGGTTAAAGTGGACAAAGTAGAAGCGGTGTGCCGCTTACTGGTACCCTGCGCCGAACCGGGCCTATATGCTTTGAAAATTATAACATACTTTTAAAGGGACACGTACACAGTGAAAGCAGGTTGAAGCAGATCTTTGCCGGAAACCGGCGAGCCAGCTTTTATTAATATTCAAATTTAATTTATTTGTACGCACGGGTCGTGTGTAGAAACTAGTAATATCTTCAGTTTTCCTATGACCTATATAGCATAAAATCTACAGCAACCGATATATAGTAGACAAATATTGGAGAGAGATTAGTAATGAAATTACACAGCATGGTTTCATAAAGGAGAGGTCCACCGTGACGAGCCTTGTGTGTAAGACTCAATTTATTAGTGAGTCCTTGGACCAATGTGGTCAAGTTTATGTAGTACACACTGATTTTACCAAGGCATTTGATAGACTTTATCACGATATTTTGTTACACAAGCTGGATATGTTTGGTTTTTCTAATTCGTTATTACATTTGTTTCAATCCTACCTGCAAAATAGTTATCAATTCGTACAGTATCGTGGTTATTGTTCTGATAAATTCCTACAAGTGTCTGGAGTCCCTCAGGGTTCGACGCTTGGGCCCCTTCTATTTGTTATGTTCCTGAATGATATTGTGTCTGAATTACGTGTGAACTATTTGATATATGCGGATGACCTCAAGTTGCTATGCAAAATAGATACCGTAAGTGACTGTCAAAAATTACAAAGCGCATTAGAATCTATAGATAGTTGGTGTTCTTGCAATAATTTACCCTTAAATGCATCAAAATTCAATGTCATGACATTTACTAGGAAAACAAGCCCTCTCACTTTCGCATATAAATTAGGTGACTCTATTCGTTGCAGGCCTAGTTATGTAAAGGATCTTGGCGTTATTTTCGATCCTAATCATTTACAAAATATATAGAAACTGTTGCTTCTTCAGCATTTAAGTGCCTTGGTGTTATTATCAGGAACTCAAACGGGTTTGTTAATGTTTCTACTTTACGATTGTTCTATATATCCTTCATACGTTCTAAATTAGAATATGCATTTGTAGTCTGGAACCCGATTTATGGCACTCACATTGCTGCATTGGAGAAAGTACAAAGACGGTTCTTGAAATCGGCATCGTACATATTGGATACTTCTCACATAGCTTATTGCTTTCAAGATTTGATGTACACGAACTTGCAATTAGGAGATCTGCGCATCAGGTTATATTTTTATATAAAATTCTGAATAACTTATTAAATTCTCAGTAATTACTTAGTAATATCAACTTGCGGGTTCCGCGCCTGTCCGATCGCAGCAGTAACGTTTTATGTCTACCCACACCACGCACTAATGTTCTGATGTCATCGCCGTTGTATCAAATGATTTCGCAGTACAACAACATAGAGACCACGGTTAATATATTTTTTGTACCATTCAGCAGTTAAAAATGCTATTTATAAATAATACATCCTTTTTGTTTATATTTATGTTTTGTTTTCTGTTTTGTTATTTATATTTTTTCTGTTTTTTTTTTCCTTTTTAGCAATAATGTATGTCCAACTTGCTTTACATGTAAGATACATTTAAGGTTTTGTATGCTTGTTAGGTGCATTATGTTATAATATTGTATGGTATTGTTTTTCTACATTTATACTTTTTACCGTATCCAGTAATTGGGCATGTGCCTGTTTGGATACATATTAAAAAAAAATTAATGTAGAGGTTAAATATTAAAATACACAGGGTGCCCGAAATATGAGTGGCTTTATTTTGCTGTATGATAAATTGTACCAAATAAAACATATTTGATTTAATAATTTTCTGACCAACGGCGTATGAGAGCAAACGTCTCACACCTACCATGTCAGATATTTGTACATAATAAATACAAATACACGTAATAAACATGCTTAATGTGAACAGTTTTCTTAGAGCTCTTTTCACAACACAATAAAATGTAAAATAGTTATGTGTTCAAAATTAATGTCGTTGCTTGTGAAAACTATTTACTGTACAAACATTTCATAACTAGAGAGTTTTACCTAGATTCTCTATAAACTAACTGGTCATGGTTACTATAAATTGTTCCATTTTTGTTTATGTACGCAAATATTACACTAGGTACAGAAAAACGACTACCACTACTATTTATCATAAAGTTGGCAGCAGTAGGTAATGAATGCAATATTGTCGTACGTTCCAGTACGTTGCAATTTTAAGGATTTCTTGTGATACCTTTATTGTTTACTTCATTAATACTGATAAAAAATCAAATTACGCTACAGGATCGTTTACTTAACCTTATGTGAAGTAGTTTGTAATTTCGTAACACAATTTTGCATGGTATTGCAATTGTATTTCTATTTTTGAAATATATTTGTAGAACTTGCTTCTTTTGATCAGATATACAAGCCCCTTTAGTATCGGCACTTATATTCCGCACATCCTGTATATTAATAATGTAGTAGTTTCCAGAAACATTTTTTATTAAGATTGCTGATTATATACTGGTATAATTTTGTTCAAAAGTGAATTTTTGAAATTCATTTAATAATTTCTTTATGCCAGGTACGTCTTTTTTCGTTAGAAAATTTGGCTAGATTAATTTATAATTTAGATATTTATTATATGCAACCTTGACACTATACATATGATTTAATTAATAAAAATTATAAACAAAAGTGATTCGAATTTTCTTAAACAGATACCTTTAAAGTAAAGTAAATCAATTACTTTTAACAAAGTAATAAAAAGTCTTTCTTCCGATAGAATAGCTTGCACCAATAGATTATACCATTGTTTCATTATACGGAATTCACTTTATCTAAAATAAAGTGAAATATTTCTTGTGTCATCCTTGTTAAAATAACTTTCCTTGAAATTTGAAATAAATGATGGATTCTGAATAATTTCTTATATTGCGATTAATAGGGTGTACTCCAAATTGTTTTTTCTTTGACTTAATAATTATAGGATACAAAACGAGCAGTTCATCAGATACTGATATTTTACAAGGAAGTACCTAAGACGTCTCTAATACATTTTTCTCTCTTCCCGCTTTTAACAGTTTCTACTGTGTGCGGTCTTCGCGTGAGAAATCGGCGCCGATAAGCGTGAGTTACCGGTAAGAAACCCGCTTCCACTCTGTCTGTACCCTATGTGTTTACATTATGTAGTCACTGATTACTCAATGCTATGTACTACTGTACTACCCACAGTACTACTTGTGATATTTGCGAAAACAGCAGCGGTTAGTCGTCAGTGGTGTCACTAAACACCCCGTGAACTGCTGTCAAACTGATCAGCACGCAAAATCCATTAAAATGTTGAGTTTTTGAGTTTAATTTACTGTCAAATCGACCAGTGGTAGCTAGTGACTTTTTAAATTTTGATTTGAAATTGTCGTACTTCGTTAGGCAAATAAATTCAGTTAAGAAAGAATTTTCAACTATTTAACGATTTTCCCGAATTTCAAAGTAATACATTTTTTTATTTCTATTTTACGTGCATTGTTCAAGCCGTTGTAATATTTTATTTACTTGTACTTATCAATGTTAATTTGTAGATTTAAAAATACAGTGAGTAGTTTTATTATGAAATATTAACAAATCACATATTTTTAAATCGAAATATCCATTTTTGCCAATGTCGAAAAAACGCGCTTATTTATTGAATAATTAACAATATTGTTAGCATATTCCTCACGTGTTCCTGTTCCTTGCCTCTTTGGTGGTACTTGAGGCCCTGGGCATTGCCATTTCACATTATACATTCTCTATGCTCCCCATCTTTTTCTTATCTATTCGTTATTAGTATGAGGCATGCCTCAGATGCGTCCTTACTTATCTTAATGTGTTTATGAACGTATTGAAGATTGTCCATACACATTATTGCATATCAATCGTTACCATTATTATAATTTACAAAGCCAAATTAAAAAATACTTCAACGTTGCTGTTTGCAAATCGCGCCGCTGTTAATGTTGTTTTTGGTGTAATATTTGGGTGGATGTTTACAGTAATTTATAGATATACATAGGAATTACATAGCCAATATATTCTAATGTTACTTCTACATAATAAATTGATTAGATGATTAAAGCAATAAGCAGTTAGTGATTCTTCTTTGACTAATTACTTTCAAATTTTTACTGAGACGCTGCCTCACCTGCCTTATCATATTGGCCGCCACTGAAATCAACTGAAAAACTCTTTTATGATTTCAAAATAAATTTCCACTGATGTACGCTGTTCTTTCTCTGTATTTCAGTACCTAAACAGACCTAAATTCCTCGCGGCAATATCGGCAGAATTTATTAATGCATTTATTAATGCAATACCAAATTCACGTAGTCGCCAAATATTAACAGGAAATAATAACTCTGTTATCTTCGGAAATGCAATGCACCGGAAACGGACTACCATCGCAATGCGAGGTAGATTTGCATAGACCGACATGACGGGTCTGAACGTTAATAACATACTCGTAAAACATGAACTACAGCTCAACACGTAAAATAGGTAGAATTCGACACCAGCATTTAATTAATCATACCCATCCGTGAATGCAGTTTGCGCTGCAATAAAATAAACCCGTAAATTGTCATCGTTTTATTGCACAATATGCAGCTTTTATGAAGTACGTGTACAGGGCGTTTCGGTACAAAACTTTTCCAGGTTGTCCGACTAAACCTCTAATGACTTTTTTTAATATTCCAAATGCCTTCTAAGATACAGAGTGTTAAATTTAAAACACAATTACTGTTGTTAACCATACTTTTAAAGTCCTTTAATGAATCAAATTGATTTTCAGCTAAAATGATTATTTTAAGAAAAAAAATGTTTTGATTTAACATCAAAGGAGGCTCTGGCCTGGTCATATTGAAAGTTATCTATAGATAGCTTTTGCGCCATTTATATGAAATTACAGTGATAATACTAATTAGGTAATACAAAAAAGGACTTTTAACAATTATTATTTAAAAGAATTATTTTTTTACACGTAATGTAGTACGTGTCTACAGCTAGTGGTCACTGGCTATTGCCCAACAGGGCCAGTTTTACAAGTGTACATTTATCAAGAGAATAAGTATTCATGGCATAAAGTTATTCTCCGATTTAGCCATGGGTTAACCGTAAGCTGTTTTACAAGTCTAATTTCGTAACGTTCTATTAGGGAATAACTATTCCAAGAATAGTGGAAAATTATTAAAAATTGGTAGTACGAATTTGTTCTGCGCATGCGACATTTACGTACAAATGCATAGCTTGACAACTAAAAATAACCTGAACCTGTTTTATAAACCCTTGTGTTTTTTACTTATATCCTTTGTAACAAATAAAGCCACAGGTTATAATATACAATGAATACAATGAATCGTGATAAGGATGCAGAATGGGAGAAGGTAACGACAAAATTTAATGCTGCAGCGGGATCTGGATGAACCACAAAACAACTTCTGCATTATTTTGGTTAGTCTGGGATTGTATATTGTCTCGAATTTCATCCAAAAGACGTCTACAGGTTGGTTTCTTTAAACGAAATCTTTGGAAGAATTCTAAATCATCCATTTCTTCAAAATAATCCATCTTAAAATAAATTACTACAGCATATCCATTATGTATTATTATAGAACAAATGTGTACCTTTCTCTAATTTTCATTGGTTTTCTTGTGACATTTATTAAATCTATTGAGACAACAGAAACACTGCCTACTTTGAACTAATAAGAATAATTATAGGTTAAATTTCTTTCAAAAAATAGAAGTTAACAAACACATGTTAGGCAGATGTTTTTTAGGGTTAGGAACCACTATTTCCGGATTAAATCTCCCCAACTGCTGTTGGACGGCGGAATAAGATATTCTTAGGATAAATCTAGGTATAAGCTATTCCTAGATTAACAGACAATTGTAAAATTACTTTTCCCAATTTATCTAGAGAATAGACTTATTCTCTGCTTATTCTTTACTTGTAAAACCGGCCCTTAATTGTAAACAAAAACTTAAAGGCATACACTATTTAACATAAGTTACTTGTCAATCAGCTAATTGTCAATAGTACAATTTGTTTTAAAGAAACCAAAGCTTACTATGACAGTTTTACGTAAGTAACTACAAACTTTTATTTTATTATATTGCATCCAATAGAAAAACAAGAAATAATTCGACAACGAATAAATTTATCGACATACAACAAGTAGACTTTAGCTGTGAAAAATAGATAGGACAACAATATTTGTCTATTAAAACTTTCGTACACACATTAATAAATGAGTTATAACCAATTTATCAACCAGGAGCACATTTCATAGCGCCCTCTAGCGTCTAACAAAATTAAGAACGAATTCGTTTTTCTTATCCCAGAAAACCCCTTGTCCAAATTTTCAAAAGAATCCTTTGAAAACTTTCTAAGAATTTCGAATTTTGAATTCAAACTTTAACACACTGTATCTTTTTTATAAGCCACAAATGAACTAATGATTGGCTTAATCGCATTATTTTGATGTTATAAAAACAAAGTTTATTGAGTCTAGGTACAGTTCTACTGAACTAGAACTATTTATAAATTCATTGCAACTTAATTGAAAGAGCTCCGATTCTGTTCCGCCTATTTATTATATAAAACTGGCCATGACTATATCGTCTACCAATCGACCACTGTCGACAAACGACTACATCGATAGTTACGTGTGAGCTCCGAGCCGACTGAGAGTAACCACCACTGTTACCAAATCCACAATAAAGCTCCATTTTTCTAATTTGTATGTAAGAGTTTCATAAGAATCGTGCAAAAGTTTTGCAAAATTGCGAGACAAGAAATTTTCGAGATTACCACAAGATAATACAAGGTCTTGTCTTGTTTTGCAGGACAAGACTTTTTAAAAATTTGCAAGATTTTCTGTCTCAGCCAATACTAATGGTATACTGACTGATGAGAGGTAGAAAGCTTAGAACCGGCATATGTATGATGGCACCGCTGACGATTAACAGTGGCTGTAATGTTTATAATTCACATTCCTATGTCATTATCATATAGCCGATGTTCAGTAAAAATTTGGGATATTTACGTAGTGTATTATAAAAATTAATGCAGAAATTCTACTTTATTTTTCTTAAAAACGAAAAAAATATATTTTACAGCAATGAATCAAGCGTCTTTTTTGTTCAAAATCGATTTCTGGACAAGAAAAACTGCTTCAAATGTGACATGACTTGACAACGACATTGAAACAGTACGCTATACATCTCAACCAACGGTCAATTTAATCCCTTGAAGTATTTCAAAGATATAGCTAAATATGGGAATATATTTTTTAAATATATCACCCTGTATCTCTGTGGGCCGATAAAAAAATATATCAGAGTGTTAGTGCTGTTTTGGCTCAGCAAGATTTTGGATTCAGTGGAACATCTTGTATAGTTGAAAGTTATAAATAAATAAACATATACGGTGGGTTACCAGCAAGGCACTGTATAATTTCTTAAAGGTGAACACACACGAAATTTACACCATTTTAAACCCAAGGAAAACCGTATGGAAAAAAATGATAATATTTACCCCATCGCGATTTAGTACTAGTAATATTTGATAGGATTTATGTGCGTAGTAATTAAATATGTTAAAATTTTGTGTTAATCAGTTGCTAAGTACATGTGGTGTAGAAGTTACAAGCCACATCTGGTGTCTGCTGTTAATTTGAGAAAAGTTTGTTTGGGAAAGATATGTCATCCTATTGAATTAACATACCGTGCAAATTCATAAGGCAATTGTATACTAGGACTCTTAAATCAATGACATTAAAATCATTTCTAGGTTTTATTTGGTAAAAGTGGTAGTGACTATTAATAATAATAATAATAATAATAATAATAATAATAATAATAATAATAATAATAATAATAATAATAATAATAATAATAATAATAATAATAATAATAATAATAATAATAATAATAATAATGTATATTCATTCATTTTTTAGGAATACAGTAAATTTCCACACCGGTGTAACACCACAATAAACAAATAAACAAGAAAGACTCACATAAGTTAATACTTGTACGTGAGTTAGTAGAAAACAACAAATTAAATTAAAAATACAATTTAAAAGCTAGTTATACTAATATAAAAATTGATAAGAAACAAATAAAACAATTACGTAACAATCTAAAATTCAGGTAATCCAATATAAAATTGCAAGTAAAAGATAACAATACAAATAGATAGACATAGATAGGTACACAGTTAAGGTAAGTAAAATACAATATATATTATTAAGAGTTAGGACATCTAAACATTTTTTAAGTCAATCATTTTATGTATTTCAAGTCTGTTGTGTTCTCTCAGAAAAAATTTTAACTTATTTTTAAAAATGTTTAACTTTAATTCATTTTTTATGTTTGCAGGTAATGAAGAGAAGAGCCTGGGAGCCAAATACAAATATCCACGCTGGAATAAAACTGTATGCGGGAAAGGTATTCTATATAAGTAATAGTTGCTATATCTAGTATTATGAATATTTGGTATTTGTTGCAGCTGATCTTGATTTCTATATTGTTGTATGCATACATGTAGAAAATACAACTGTCTTAAGTCAAATACCGAAGCTTCCATATACAAATTATTTGTAGGGTAAAATTTATCTTTTCTGAAAATTATTTTTAGAAAACATTTCTGTATGATTTCCAGGGGTGCAATATGGCACTTTAGGGCTCCTCCCCATACTGCTAATCCATATATTAAATGTGATTGAACCAATGAAAAATATAATGACTTTAATTCACCAATAAGTAAAAAGTCACGTATATATTTAATTTTATATAGGAGACATCTCAATAAAAATAAATATATAGATTGTAGTAGTAAATTATGTGTAACGTCAGTATCAGATTAGTAGAGTGGAAAGGTGGACCGCAGTGGCTCAGTTGAGAAAGCAGAAAGCGAGAGGTGCCGGGTTTGAATCAGCTGCAACAACCGCATTTTTATTGGACTATGAAATAAATTGTCAAGAATTTCCTGGAGCACAGGAGGCATCTTCAAATACATTCTTAGTATAAATAACAAAATTATTTCTATAAAGATCGCCACATTTAATTCAACTAGGATAGCTAAAAACTACTAGTATTAGGTAAATCTATCAAGAACAACAGTATAGGTTATATATAAAAGTATATGTGACTAAGAACATTTTTAATGGGACCTAATCCTACTACAGGGAAATACGCATCAGGCACAATCATTTACTATTACAATGAATTATATAATTTGTTTAAACCATTAACAGTATAAACGCGAATTACGAAATCGTTCTCATATGAAGTTTAATAAGCAACTGCAACAAATGTTCACTTCACTAGTCGCATGATCGTGACCACATGCATATTTGATAGCAGTCGGCGGTTATAATTGGGAAGGGAATAGGATTTACCCGCTCTTGCTTAAGGTTTAATCTTAATTTGGTAAATATCTTATGTTGACGTAAATTTGATCAAATAATTCAAATTCTAGATTTTACCCTTTAAGGTTTTTGTAAATATTTTTACAAATAACAAGTGTACAATTTTGCACCACATTATTTCCAAAATAGTATCGTATCGTAAAGTCGGTTTCTTTCCGATATTTTTTTAGAAGATGTTGATAATGTATTGCACATTAATTTTGGGACACGCTGTACAACCTTTAGTGTGTTTCAGAATTTGGAACTAATTTAACTTACAATACACGTACACAAATGTGGGAAAGGTTTAAAGTGATAGTAAAATTAGACATAGGCATGAGCAATTTTCTATTAGCACAATGTATCTAATCCAAATCCTCGTCATAAGCAGATTACATGCTGGTGACACCTCTTCTTATCCTCTAATACCCGAATTTAATCAGAGTTATAATTTACTAAGGGTAAGAGTATTCTATTAGGAAGTAGCATAATGGACAACAATTACAGGAGATAAAAATTATCTGCTCTTTTCACGAACACATACGTATCATCAAACACAATGTCATAGCAAAGGGTTGTCTTTCTTGTAACGATATTGAGGAGTTACATCTAACGTTTGTTCCCAATACCTTCCACATATACCCACACTACACTACGCCTATATTTACTGCTATATCTATATAACAATATTGAAACTCCATTAATCCAATTCCCATATATTATACGTTTGCCAGATATTATCTATGAAATTTAATTTAGCGAACGGGAAGCAGTACAGGATTTTCAGTATGCCCGCATTTCCAATTCCGTCCGAGCTGTGGAGCAGTTTCCATTAGACTTGTACGAACCCCACGAGGACGATCAGGGCCGGCCCGAGGGAACGATGCAGGTCGTCTCCACGACACAATCGAATAAAGTTATATCTCTAAACTCTAAAGGCGGGTTTATACAGCCTGAACATAAGCACAAAATTTGTGTTTATCTTAATCTTAAGCTTCGGTCTTGTTTTATTTTATTGATCGGTAATTGATCGATTTAAGCCTAAAATAATTATTAAACTGGTTTCGTAGAGAAATTTAACATATTGCTACGGAAGCTCACCTACCTTTTTAGTTTGTTAAATATGTTTTTGATTGCATTAGAATTCTCACTCTCGACACGTTCTCCAGACGCGAAAACTTTGACAACCCTAAAAATATATATCAGATCGGTTTCACCGCCACAGTTCAGTGTATGTCAGTTCTAAGTTCAAAAGATAAATGCGATTGACAAACGTCAAAGTAAAGAGTTGATAGTTGTGAAATTTGTTTGAAAGATATTTGCTGTGTAATCAAGTAGCGACAATACTTGTTTTTCTACGTGACGTATCACAAGGCCAAGTTAACGTCAATTTGAGTTGAAACTGAATCCCACTTACAAGAGCACATAAATCTACATAAATGGAGGAAACATTCAAACAGTTTATAGAGATGATGAAAGATGTGAAAAGGAGCCAAGAAGATAAGAAGACCCAAGAAGATATGAAGGAACACTTAAAGAAAGAAATGAAAAACAGTCAGGATGAATTGAAGAATAGCCAAGACGAAATGATGGATAATTTAAAAAAAAGGAAATGAAAACAGTCAGGACGAAATGAAGGAAAACTTAAAGAAAGAAATGAAATACAGCCAGGACGGAATGAAGGATGACTTACAGTAAGAGATGAAGAACGATCAGGATGAAATAAAGATTAACTAAGACGAAATGATGAAAGATATGATCGAAGATTTGAAAAAGGAAATGAAAAATAGGCAAGAGGAAATAAATATGAAATATGTTATTTAGTTCCTGAAATACCACCTGAAAACTGTAAAAGTGCATTTTCTTCTTCCTTTCTTAACTTTTGTATTTTTAAGTTAAATGTTATGAAATTTCGTAACCTTACATTTTATAGTCAAAGTTACAAATTTATATAGTCAACTTTAGAAATTTGTCATTGTTATTTCATGACAACTTGATTTTTATAACTTGAGTTTAAAGATTACAGTTAATGTATTATGATTGGTTAAAAAGTAAATAATAAACAAATTTTAATTTTACTTGGTTATACTTTACTTTACTACACTTTTTCAGTGATGCCATAAAAATAAATAATTATAATTATTCACTAATTTAAATCTCTATATATATATATATATATTATCGTTTCCAAGAGCTCCCTAATGATGGAACAATTTTTTTTTTCTAGTTACGATTTAGAAATTACGAAAAATTTTTCTAAGTTGTCTATTTTTTTTAGTAAGAGTATTCAAATATGTAAGTATGCGAAGAAATATGCACATAATTTAGTCAAAATATCCATAAAATATGTACATAAAAAAATATTTGAAATACTTAAAATTTATTATTTCACTTAAGAATAAACAATAAAAACAACTATACAAATAAAATACAACTTCACTTAGACACAACCACAATCGACGTGATAACATCAAAAGTACAATCAGAAATAAAAAAAGAAATGGATTATTTGCTTACTTGGACACCACTCACATTATAATTTACCAAGATTTTGTTTATATTATCTGAGATAATAGCTATGTTTGCTCAACACCAGAATCAGGTTTCCAATCATCAGGTGCATGCGTATTTTAACTAAAATAATGCATATTCACCTAATAAATCTCTCAGATGATCATTCCTAAATCTTTATTAACCAACCATATAATTTATGACCATTATACTAAGTAGACCGATCTATACCAAAATTTATAAAGTGAAAATGCTTGCCAAACATCCATATAACTTTATTCACAATATGCTATTGTTAAGAATATATGAAAATATGAGAATAAATGTATGCATACGTATCATGCATACTATGATTACCTATTCCTGAGTATATAACTTTGTTTTTTGTAATATTTCCTGATGAAGGGATAAGTCCCGAAAGCTCCCTAAAGTATACCGTTGTGTTGTTTGAATAATTTTATCTTAAATTTGTTGCCTTAACTGGATATATCGAGTGTTTCTTTCAAAACAAAAAATGTAGAAATGTGCGAAGACTATTCCTGAGTATATAACTTTGTTCTTTGTAATATTTACTGATGAAGGGATAATTTTAAGTCCCGAAAGCTCTCTAAAGTACACCGTTGTGTTGTTTGAATAATTTTATCTTAAATTTGTTGCCTTAACTGGATATATCGAGTGTTTCTTTCAAAACAAAAAATGTATTGATTCTTGTGACGTAAATATATTACCACCAAAAACACAATATAAAGTTCCTCTGGGACGACAAAACACTGTCACCCGGTTCTGTAGGGGTTAGTTGACTGGCGGTACGTCCTCCAGGGAGGGAGTGACGTATGAAACAATTTCCATTTGCGATTATAATGCCCCTGCCGATCTCGTGCGTGTACTTGTAAACCGTGGCGTGAAATTGGATTTTCTCCTGCTTGTTGCTTAAACGTCGACTAATATGTATAATCTGTTGTCTAATGTTGTATAAAATACCTGATACAGCTCTGGGTGTTACCAATGCTGCCTCTATAAAAAGGAT
This sequence comes from Monochamus alternatus, assembly GCA_037114965.1. Classification (NCBI taxonomy): domain Eukaryota; kingdom Metazoa; phylum Arthropoda; class Insecta; order Coleoptera; family Cerambycidae; genus Monochamus; species Monochamus alternatus. Next base: position 24,196,656 of record CM073431.1, read on the forward strand.
ACAGGGTGTCCCCAGTTCGGGTTGCCTATACCTGAAATGGATCAATAATTTCAAGCGTCAAAAAAAATCATTCTGCATAAAAAAATTGGCTTGTCTTGAAATCCTCTGTAAGAAAATTTTGGTTTAATATACAGCATGTTCAAAAATATGAAAAGGTGAAATACAGTGAAGAGTAAAGTACCTTAATTCTTAATTCTACGTAGAAAAGTAAGGGAGAACATAGCTTGGAATTCTGCTTAAATATGAAAGTATGGCTTCCAAATCAATACTCGACATTTTGGGATATTTTAGGACTTTGATTACTTTTTAATACTTTAAGAGCTATTCTCATTAAAAAAAGTTGCTTTATTGAAAAACACATACACAAGTTTGCGTAATAATAATTTAATTTTTATGCAGGGGATCAAAAACATCAAAAACATTAATTCAACATTTATTTTGAGAACACAGCAATCTATATAGGGTATCCTAACGAAAATTTGACCCCCCTATAATTGGAAAACCAAATAATATTTCAAAATTCGCCGAGACCCGTCGATTTTTGTTCCTGAGGGGAGCTTTTTTGACAGTCAAGCCAACTCGATATGTTCATCCCCCTAATGCCTAGCAACCCCAACTTAAAAATTTCAAATGCAACTACCCCACTTGTGGCACATCATTTTAAAGCCCTTTTCATTGCAAATACAGTGACGTACCGTTTTTAGAAATCGGTTGAGATTTGACAGAATTATTGGTTACAAACGAAAAGATGACAAACCAACTTACGCGTAGTAATTTCTACACAAATGCCCACCACAAATAAGTTTTTCATCTACTACACATGACCGCATTACCTAATTGTTGTTGATGTGTCTATCAGTTTACAAAAAAGTCAGAAATGAAATAAAAAAGCTGAAGCAAATAAAACTAGATACTAAAATAGTTATTGGTAGAAGATACTTAAGTTTATAGGAATTCAGACCTTTTCAAAATAACAAAAAATCAGTACTACAAAAAAAGTCGGTGTTTTTTTATTGTGACCAAGAAATCATTAGTTTCAGCCGTTATTGAAAGTATTAACGTGTGTTCGAAATGGTTTATTCTATCGCGGAAAGAGTAGAAACTGTTGCAATATATTATCAAAATCACGATTGCGCTAAAGCTACAGCACGAATTTTTAATGCCAATCATCCTGAAAAAAATGTAAACCACCAGTACGTTAAACACTTGATTGACAAATTTGTTGCAACAGGTTCACTTTTAAACAAGAAACGTGAAGTAATTGGGCCAGTTCGAAATGAAGCAGTTGAAGTGGCAGTTTTGGGTCATGTACAGATGGATAATAAGCAATCGATTACAACTGTGTCTCAAGCTTCTGGCGTATCCCGTTCCAGTGTTCATCGAATTTTGAAAAAAACACAAGTTTCATCCATTTAAGATGACGCTAGTTCAAGAGTTACATGAAGATGACTTTGATCGCCGTAATCAATTTTGCGAATACTTTAGTGAACAACTTCTACTGAATCCAAATCTTCTCTACAATACATGTTTCTCCGACGAATGCACATTTATATTGAATGGCGAAGTGAATAGACACAATTGTCGTTATTGGAGTGATACTAATCCGCATTTAATCAGGGAATTTCATACTCAGACACCTCAAAAATTGAATGCTTGGGCAGGCATTTTGGGCGACCATCTTGTTGGACCATTTTTCATCCAAGGTAATCTCAATGGAAACACCTATCTAGAATTATTGGAAAGTACAATTGATCCTAGGATAACACAGATTTTAGAAAGTGACGACAATTTACTAGAAAATGAAATAACCTTCCAACAAGATGGTGCGCCCCCGCACTATGCTGCTGCTGTGCGACAATTTTTGGATGACCATTTCTCGGGGCTTTGGATTGGCAGAAGAGGTCCCGTCGAATGGCCACCAAGATCTCCGGATCTGTTCCCTTTGGACTTTTTTCTGTGGGGTCATTTAAAATCACGAGTGTACGCCACTCAGCTGGAAACATTGCAAGTGCTACGTCGGAGAATTATAGAAGAATGCCGATTAATAACTGCGGATGTCTTTAATAATGTTCTAACAGAATTTGAAAACAGACTGTATTATTGTTTGGGAGTTAACGGGAGTCATTTTGAGCAATTCATCAAATAAATCTGATTTATTATTTGCTTCAGCTTTTTTATTTCATTTCTGACTTTTTTGTAAACTGATAGACACATCAATAACAATTGCAGTCATGTGTAGTAGATGCAAAACTTATTAGTGGTGGGCATTTGTGTAGAAATTACTACGCGTAAGTTGGTTTGTCATCTTTTCGTTTGTAACCAATAATTCTGTCAAATCTCAACCGATTTATAAAAACGGTACGTCACTGTATTCGCAATGAAAAGGGCTTTAAAATGATGTGCCACAAGTGGGGTAGTTGCATTTGAAATTTTTAAGTTGGGGTTGCTAGGCATTAGGGGGATGAACATATCGAGTTGGCTTGACTGTCAAAAAAGATCCCCACCAAGAACAAAAATTGACGGGTCTCGGCGAATTTTGAAATGTTATTCGATTTTCCAATTATAGAGGGGGTCAAATTTTCGTTGGGATACCCTGTATGTACGCACCATTGTAAAACGATTCTACATGAAGTCTTCCAAGTTCAATAAACCTCTCTCAATCTTTTTTAAATGCTGCGTATGTCAAATGGCTCATTTCTTCCTTTACTTAGGTAACAGCTTCAATTATCCTGGTTTTAAGAAATCAACATTGTGTTATATTGGTTATCTGATTCATTTTCTTGCAATCAAAAACAACAATTTTGCGACGATACCACTCCATTCGTAGATAAAATGTCTCATCAGAAAAAATTAAGTATACTTTTGTGAATATGTCGATCTACTACAATCCTTGTGACAGTCTCGGGTTTTCTTCTACTGTGTTCAAAATTAGAATTGTGGCTGCATCATCGTCATCATGTTTCTTGTATGATCTTTCATCGGAAAGAATTAAGTATACTTTTGTAAAAATTTCTATCTACCACAATCCTTTCTTCTATCTCTAAATAACTCGAAATGATGTGTATCATCACTAACTTCTAGAGTGTGAAGCACTTTCGGCTTGAAAACTTTAAACTTATTTTCTACCAAAATCCTCTAAATATGTGTCTTGGTAACATCGATTTATGCAGATCTCTTCCTCAGTGACAGTCTCGGGTTTTCTTCTACTGAGTTTAAAACTAGAATTGTGGCTGCATATAAAAAAAATTAAGTTTACTTTTGTAAAAATGCCTATCTACCACAATCCTTTCTGTCTATAAACAGAACTCCAAACGATGTGGAGCATTACCAACTTCTGGAGTGAATTACTTTCGTTTTGAAAGCTTTGAACGTATTTTTTTACCAAAATCCTCTGAATATATGTCTTGCTAATGTCAATTTCTTCAGATCTCTTCAACTTAACAAGATAAATTCGATGTTGTAAATTAAGCATTATTTGAATAGAATTTAATATCAGCAACCGTAGTTTCAAATGAGGTTTGTTATGTCAAAATTATTGTCGAACAATTAATAACAATTGTCTTATAAAAATTACTGGTATTTTGATTAATTCCTTTGGAATTCTTGAAAGAAATAGTGTATAGAGAATACAATGTTGATTTCTAATAACCAACATACGCAGCATTTACAAAAAGATTGGAGAGATATGTTGAACTTGGAGGACTTCATGTAAATAGTTTTGTAATGATGCGAACATGTAGATTTTGCTGTGTTCTCAAAATAAATGTTGAACTAATATTTTTGACGTTTTTGATTCCCTGTATATAAAAAAAATATTAGTGCATGTGTTTTTCAATAAAGTAACATTTTTTAAAAAAGAATGGCTTCTCCAAAAGTATTAAAAAATAATTAAGAGTCCTAAAATATCCCAAAATGTCTAATGATGACTAGGAGGTCATGCATATTTAAGCATTCAAACTTAATAACAAGCAATTTTCCCCATTACTTTTCCACATAGCGTTAAGATTCAAGGTCCTTTGCCCTTTACTGTTTTTAACTTTTTCAACCACCCTGTATATTAAATTGAACAAATAACTGTCTTGCCTTCTGCGGCAGGTAGACCGTAGACCAGCTCTCTGTGGGTATGGTAGGGCGCAAGAATGTTGGCTTGGGTCAATGTGAGCGATTGATACTGGTCGACATTTGACGACCCTACTCCCTAATTAATGAGGGTTTTCCTAAAGTAAACTAAATAATTAATGAACTAGTTCTTCATTAATACCTTCATTTATTTATCCGTGCTTGTAGGAGTAATAAAAACGCTATAATGTGTGTATCTATTATCAACATTGCAGCTTTTCTGCTTCTAAATATACCATTAACCGTTGGAATTGCTTTTAACCAATCCATCGAATGCAGATTTATATGACAAGAAATTGAAATATTTTTAGCTCGTAAATATTTATAAACATCTTTTAGGAGCGAGCTTTTTCTTTTACGCCAACGCATTATACTTTTAAATTCGATAAAGCTAAACTTTTAGACTTTTCATGTAAAAAATGACCCAAATACAAGTGTCCTTGTCAGAATCCACTCATTAATTACAAACCAGCAGCATCTTATCTGAAAATAAAAGATAAAATGTTTCTTTCACCAAGCTTTAACATTTTTGTCTATTAAGCTTCATAAATAATTATAATTATCTTTAGTTCCCCACTAGCCTATTTTCCTATATTCAACAGGATCTGACAGTGAACAAACAGGACGACGTTCCTAATTTACTTTGCCATTGCCAAATTAGAGCGATCGCGCATTAGTGACTATATTAATAGGCCTAATGACGTTATTAGATAAAAGGGTAAGGCACAGCGAAGAGGCATGTTGACTAATATGGGTAATTCAATTTTTGTAATAACTGCACATGAACGATATCAATTTACATTCGTAGAAATCATTAAAAATTGTGTGTAGCGTTTAGAGGGTGTATGCAAATAACAGTTTAGTTTGGGATTAGTACACGTAACATTAAAGGCATAGTTTTCAGTAATTCAGTAATTTTTACTGCCGCTAAATTAAAAAGTATTTGTTCTGTACAGTCGAGGCAATGAAGCATTATGATAGGAAATCTTTTAGGATAGGACGTATCGGAATGCGGTTTTTTTGCATTCGCTTGCAAAAATTATTTATATCATTCGTACCTACTTTGTACCTATTACAAACCGGAAGTTGCATTGCTGCAGCCAAAAATGCATGCAAAAAATGCATCTTTTGAGAGGCCTTTTGGCAAATTTAATAACTTCGTAAATAAGATTCAGAATTGGCTCAAGTCGGGTATCCGGGGGTTTTCGAGGTCGCTGATCACGATTATGATGTTCAAATTGACCCCCCGAACACCTGGAGCTCAGGAACGCCGACGAACGTCATCTCCGGGGACTATCCCGAACTTTATGCGAGAGAGGAGAGAAACTGGGCACCCGGGGGTTTTTTGAGTCGCTGAATTCGAATGTACCATCGGCGAACACCCCACGGACACCTGGTGGGCCCCAACCTGGACGCGGACTCGAGAATTTTTCTGGAAATATCGACAATAACGAACGGAAAATCGTTATGGGGGCTTTTTGTGTGCACTGAATCCGAATTTTATGTTGAAAACGACCACCCGAACACCTGGTGCGCCCTAACCTGGCCCTCAACGTCATCCCCGAGGGATTTCCAGACATAATTGAAAAAAATCATCCGAAAATCGTTACGGGGGGTTTTTTTGGCTCGCTGAAATCAAATATGGCACTTGCCAACACCCCACGGACACCTGGTGCACTCTAACCTGGCTCTGAACGTCTTCCCCGAGGGGTTTCCAGACACAATTGAAAAAGATCATAATCGTGATCAGCGACCTCGAAAACCCCCGAGTACCCGACTTGAGCCAATTCTGACTCTTATTTACGAAGTTATTAAATTTGCCAAAAGGCCTCCCAGAAGATACATTTTTTGCATGCATTTTTGGCTGCAGCAATGCAACTTCCGGTTTGTAATAGGTACAAAGTAGGTACAAATGATATAAATAATTTTTGCAAGCAAATGCGAAAAAACCCATTCCGATACGTCCTATCCTAAATTTCCTACCTTTGGCCTTTTTAGTGCTTCATTGCCTCGACTAGTAACGAATAGTATGTTCTTATATTAGGAGTGTCACTTTTGTGGCGAGCAAATTTGGATGCAAAATTCCGAGACGCAAAAGACACTTTTAATTCGAATAAAATATGCTATTTTACCTATTTTTCCTTCAACCAAAATCCTCATAATTTCAGCTTTGAAATTACTCAAATTAAATTTAAATAATAAAGCAAAGTAGGTAAATAAAATATATCGATGTAGTCATGGATACTTTGTCAAACATTAGTGGCCATATTACTATTGAGTTTATTTGTGATTGTTTATGATTCAATTTGCTGAAACACTTTTAATCTAAAGATTAAAAGTTTCAACTTTAACTCCTGGGATTAAAATTGAATACTTTTACTGCTAATATACCATTTATTTTCTCAGTAAGGAATATATCAACCTCAGGTTGAGATTTTCCTTACTCCAAAAGAATTATCTTAGCAAAAGTATTCTCTTTTAATTCTATGAGCAAAAGTTTTAATTTATAAAAGTTTATTCAATAATATTTACAATAATTTTTGTTTATCTATACTGATATTAAATACACAATTTGAACAATTTAAATAAACCACTGAAACTTCCACTACTCTAATTCTTGAAGCTATTCTCAAAGTAGTCCAACACGTTTTCATTAATAGTTATATTATTTTCTAATGTGAAATCAGAAATGACAACTATCCTTAGTTTATCATGACTATTATCAACTTTTAGTATTCACTTCGCAATATTTTCTTTATTCAAAAGTAAGTCTTCAATGTAGCCTTCCGCCACAATGCTCGATCTCCATCCTCTGTGTCTTTTAAGACAAATGACCACCGCCGTCAACTAAAAGGGTAGCAGACGCTCGTCGTAATGGGTGTCCATTGTACTCTTTCCAGTTGTCCAACTTAAAAAATTTTGCCACTTCTTGCGAGACGCAATTTTAAGAAATGGTTACTTAAAAAACTGTTAATTATTCGCCACCAAGATCGTTGGACTATTTTCTTTGGAGCTATGTTAAAGCCAGGTCTATAAGAACAATCCGCAATCAATTCCTGAATTAAGGGATGAAATTATATGCGTTATTATAGGAATACCTTGGATGCATAATTTCAAGAAACGGTTACATAAAGAAATGCTAAATATTGATCACCATGATCGTTGGATTATTTTCTTTGGATACGTTAAAATCAGATCTGTAAGAAAAATCCACAATCAATTCCTGAATTGAAGGTTGAAATTAAACGCATTATTGTTGAGAGAAATACGGTTATGAACACATCATTCAGTGTTACCAAAAAAGTCTACATCTGTAACCACCATTCAGTGCAGAAATGAGGGAAACTCGGAAAAACTCATTAATTAGAGGGATAGTCAAACGTCGACCAGTATCAAACTATTACATTGACCCTGGCCAACTTTCTTCCACCCTACCATACCTGCAGAGAGGATGCCAATGCTCTCCACGAATATAGCTGATATATTGTCTACCGGCTGCGTGGATCGAACCCACAGCGGTCTAGCCACATCGATTTAAGTACTGACGCCTTAAACCGCGCGACCAAAGCAAATTGTGTCTTTTATTTAAGAATTAAAAAAAATCAATTTTAGGACTCCATATTTCTCATTTTTCCATAATACAGGGAGAAAAGTATGCTATTGTTTCAAATATTTAGCGATACACTCGCTTGATATTTATATTCATAAAATTACACTATTTTAATAAACGAAGCTGAAAAAATAAACACGATTTTAACAATGCTGCATCATTAAAAGATACTTATTTGATCCGCACATTTTTAGACGTTTGTTAAATATTTATATAATCTCTCTTTAATAAAGTATTTTTAGAAATAAGACACTGAAGAGTTTTTTGTTTGTTTACCGAACACTTCATTTAATATTTCGCGTTTATCAACTTCATAAAATTTGAAATAATTAACGTAAGTAATAGCAATTAAAACCTCTCGCTTGGTGTTGCTTGTACAATTTTCCATCTTGTAAATATATATTACACGGCAGTGATACAAAGACTAAGGGCTGATCAATAATGAAAACTTATATATATATATATATATATATATATATATATATATATATATATATATATATATATATATGGTTGTAAAATTTCTCCGGGTTCCTCTCCGCGATGAATCTGCATGGTCTTCAAAAGAACCATTTGTTTGACAACGTTTCGGTAAAATCTCATTTACCATCTTCAGGTCTTCTTACTTCTGCTTCGCGTTACTACGTTCGGCTTACTGGAAGATGTTTGTCCACTTGGTGAGTTATATACTGTGCTTTCGTTCCGGTGTGTGGTTTTCTTCGCATGGCTGCGCGTCACGGGTCTTGCGTTTAATGGTGCTGTGGGTTCTTGTGTTCTGCTTGGCCTACTCTCACCGTTGCGTGTCACTGGTTTATTGATCTTCTTGATTCCCAGGACAGGTTTCCAAGCTGTTGGTAATCTTTGGGTATCGTCACGTGTATTGAGATTTTGAGGATGTTTTTCAATTTCGATGGCTTCTCTAATTATTCTTTTTGCCTTATGCTCCATTCTTGCTAATACCTTGGTATTATCGAAATCAATCTCGTGGCCGGTGTCTTTTACATGTTGAGCTAATGACGAAGTTTTTTCATTTTTCTGGACAGCATTCCGATGTTCTTCTTTCCGGGTTTGGATTCTTCTGTTAGTTTGTCCAATGTACGTCTTCTCACAGCCTCCGCAAGGAACTTCATATACTCCTTGGTCTTCTAGAGGAATGTTTGTTTTGGCTGATGGTAGCATATTACCAATCTTCCTGTCCGTGTTGAAGACGGTTTCTATTTTGTATTTCTTTAAAACCCTGCTTATTTTGTCTGTAGTTCCCTTGACATATGGCAGGAGAGCTTTGCCTATTGGTTTATCTTCTTCCTTCTGTTCTTTGTTTCGCCTAGGTCTTAAAGCCCTCTTGATATTGTTGCCGGAGAAACCATTTTGTTGTAAGGCTAATTTAACGTTTTTAATTTCCTCTTCTTTGTGGTCGTCGTCAGAGAGTCGTTCTGACCTTGTCATTAGTGTTTTGATCACTGATTGTAGCTGCGATGGGTGGTGGTGAGATTCTGCATGTAGGTACCTATTCGTGTGTGTTGGTTTCCGATATACCGTATAGCTTAGACCTCACATCTTCTTTTTTCTTTATACATACATCGAGGAAAGGTAGCTGTTGGTCCTTTTCCAGTTCCATAGTGAACTTGATTTTTGGATGTCTGCTGTTCAGATGAATTAAGAACTCTCGTAATTTCTCCTCGCCATGTGTCCATATGACAAAGGTGTCGTCGACATATCTCAGCCACATGGATGGTTTATATTCTGCTGTTTCTATTGCTTTTTCTTCTAATTCCTCCATGAACAGATTGGCTATGACTGGTGACAAAGGCGATCCCATGGGTGCTCCCTCTATTTGCCTATACTTTTGGTTTTTGTAGACAAAGTAAGTGTTCTTTAGGCAATGTTTCGTCAATTCCATTAGATCCTCCCTTACATGGTATTTCCTCTGGATCATGTCGAGTGCTTGTTCCACTGGAATGTTTGTAAATAGGGACACTACATCAAAACTTACTAGCAGATGTTCTGGATCCACTTTTACGTTTCTAATACGCTCGATGAAGTGGCTTGCGTTCTTGACGTAAGATTTCGCTTCTTCGGCGTATGGTTGTAACTGTTTAGCCAGGAATCTTGCCAGATGTTGTAATGGTGATCCAATGGAACTTACAATGGGTCTCAAAGGCACTCCTTCTTTGTGGATTTTAGGTAATCCATAGAGTTTTGGGCACCTCGATGACTTCTCTCTTGGGATAAGTTGCAGCTGTTGTTCTTGTCTGATGTTTGACGCTTTAATTTTAGCTTTTGTGGTCTCTCAAGGTATGTAGTAAGGTCTGTCGTATTCTTGAGTGTCCATTATGGTGTTCTTTTGGAGATTACGTAGGGCTTGAGTCTCTTCTCTCGTAAGATTCTTTTTTGGCGGCTTAGATATTCTCAGTATTTGAGACACATCCTGTCGGATAGTTTCTGCGATGTTGGTGTCCATATTCTCAATAGACGCTTCCACTCCGCATATGATGTTTTCCACTGGAATCTGTGTTGGTGTTACAGCATAATTAAAACCTTTTGACAGCACACTTTTTGAGGCTTCGTCAAGGACCAATTTGGAGATATTGTAGACAATTTTATCCGTGTTAAGTCCTGGCATGGTTCTCTTTTTAGGGAGTTGTTCTTGTTGTAGTCTTTCAAATTTCTTCTTCTGTTTATTTCTCGTTAGTTCTGCATCGGTTTCTGCTCTAAATTCAGCGATGTTGTCTAAACATGGTCCATAATGTTGGGTGGAGAGTATTGTTTAGCATCAAATGGATATCGTAAAGGTCCATGTTAACTTGATTTGATGATATATATATATATAGTACTGTGCCTTGTCTATACATTAAAGTCCCTTTTGTAAAAATAGTGGGGGTAGTTTATATAATTATTATATTTATTTAAACGATTGGTTTTGTTATGTTGCATACAAGGGACTTAAATTTGAAATGTTTGCCGATGCTTAGGGTGTTCCTCAGAGATCCAATCTTAGCTCTCTACTATTCTTAATATTTATTGATAATCTTACAAAAATTATTAGCTGTAATAAGTTGCTTTTCGCCAATGACTGAAAATTTATTGCAAAATTGATGACAATAATGACTGTGAATTTTTACAATCTCAAATATCAAAAATTGAACAGTGGTGTGAAACATTTTAGCTTAATTTAAATTTATCCAAATGTAAAGTAGTTGCTTATTCTAAACCTATTTTATTTCGTTATTCTTTAAACAATACTGTTTTTCAGAGGGTCTACAATAAGAGATTTGGGCATTGTATTTGACGCTAAACTAAATTTTTCAGAACATATTAATAATGTAGTTAAATCCTCATTTAAGAAACTAGGTTTTATCATAAGAAATTGTAGATCTTTTTCTAATATTAATACGTACTAAATATGCTCTATTTTTCGTTTGTACGGTGTAACTTGTAATACGGTGCTATAATTTGGTGCCCTTTCTATGAAACTCATTGTTTAAATAATGAGTCAGTTCAAAGGAAATTTTAAAAGTTTCTTTGCTTCAAGTGTGACGGTGTATATCCCACTCGGGGCTGCAACCATGAACTATTGGTTTCTAGATTTGATATTCCCTCATTAAAACTAAGACGGGCTAGAAGTAGTGTATTATTTTTGAATAATTTATTTAACAGGAATGTTGATTGCATGTCATTATTAGAATAGTTTAATGTTAGAGTTCCTAATTTTCGTCTTAGGCAAAATTATACTTTTTATTTACCAGCAGCCAATACGAATATGTTAAGAAAGTCTCCAGTTTATATCATAAGTCTCATAATTTTAATATTATATCTGATCATTGCGATATAAACTTTTCTTCTATTACATCTATAAATAGAGCTATAAGTTTTTTGTATTACAGTTACTTTGTATTTGTTTTGTTTTTCGTTTTATATAACATTATTAATAATTTAGTTATTTTCATTTTTCTACACCCGTATTATAACAATGCACTTATATGCCCATAATCCGTTTCATAATGATATCCATTACGATACAGATTTTTCATTACGATACAGATTTTATAATCCGTTTCATAATGATACCCATTACGATATAGATTTTTCATTACGATACAGATTTTTAAACAATAGAAACCCATAATTTTTCAATCAAGCATGCTGTGCATTTGACGTTTATCCTACGTTCTTATGTAATTATTTTAGATGTCAAAATCAGTACGGATTAAATTTTCGTAGATACCTAGCTAAACTTCGATAATTTATCAAAATGTCTGATATCAGCGATATAGAAGAATTACCATCGACTCCTCCACACATATCGGAGAAAGCAGAAAATGCAGTTCATACGAATAATTACTGTTACCTATTGTGTTCAATAAAAATATAAAATTTATGGTTTTTGATTATTTATCGGGTGTAGAAAAAATAGCGTATGCAACTCTCATGTAATAGTTATTAATACACTCGCATAAACCATACGGTTAATGCTCGTAAAATGTATTTTCTTAGTTCCAAATTTACAAAGTTATTATTAATTATTTTCGAAAACAAAGTGTATATAAATTAATAAAATAATTCGCCGCAATAGTTTACTCGTGTCGAAAAACATGATTTAGGGCATCCAAGAAACTATTTTTTCTTAAGAAGGCTGGTGCAAACCACATTAAAACCGGATCATTTTTACAGGAGTTATTCTGAAACTAGTTTTAAGATACCTACTTAAAGAGGCCTCTTCAGAAATATTATCTTCAGTTAATAACTGTATACCCTATATCTCGGAAACTCTATGTTAATTAGAAAAAGTTATATGAACAACCTCCATTCCAAGAGGAACTTAGCAACATCGTTTTTTAATTACAAATGGGTCACCCTGGATAATAGCTCACATAAGCTTACAAAATTTCGAATAAATAAATAAATATCACTCTAATATGAAAAATTTGGCCTATTTTTAGGTGAGTGATCAAGTCGCGAGACGGCAGATTGTGTTTGAGTTACCTGACGTGTTTATGAATTTACCAAGTGTATAAACACGCTCCGTTTGGAAAATAAACCTTCTTATTTTTATATTTACCACCTCAAGTTAATGAGATCGCCGCGGTGGTCGATGAAACATACCAACAGGATATAGGCGAAAACAGAGCAGAATATTAAGAGCTGCATCACATGTACTCTAGACATTCAAAGTTGTTTTAAGAGTGTAGAATACCTTGCAATAGTTCCTGGAAGGTTATTACTTTTCTTCTCCTTGAATATAAACGTTAAATGTCATTGTGCAGTGCATTTTAAAAGGCTGGAAAATGTTAACATATCATCTATTCCACAAAGGCACATGCGTTACGTTAATATTTACATTTGCTTTGTACTACATGTAAATATTTGAGTTGCATAAAATGAAATATATCTGAAGTTTTAATAAAGCATTCAACTGGCATTCATATGCAACCCAGTCCAATCCATGTAAAAGTTATATCCAATCCATGTAAAAGTATATAAGACATCTTGATAATATTTGGAATAATAAAGACTTATATGAAAAAATTTTATGTTTATGTATTTTCATGCAAATTAAATTATAATTTTTGCATAAAGAAATGTCTTTAGGACGGTACAGTACAAGCAGATGGATGTTGCAAGATAGCAAATGGTATTTTTTACAATGAATGAAGAAGTTGCATCAAATTTTCTTTAGATGCAAGATGTATTTGAAATACAGCAAAATACTCTAAAAGTATATTTCTATACGTCAAACACATTTAAACTGAACTGTTAATATGGAATCAGTTATTGAAATATTGAATATAATTAGGTAGGCATGCACTGCAATTGGTCAAACGATTTGTAACGTCAAGATCCGGTAAATATGACGTGGACGCGATTCAGTCGTTGGTGTCATTTAATATAAGTGGGCACATTTCTTCTACGTATCCAGTTTCCAACATATCGCTTTTTTCAATAAAGCTAGCTCTAGCGGCCATTCCTTACTCCATGCCGGACTGAAAAACGATAGACAAAGAGTTAACGACCTCTATCGTGAAAAAGCGATAACGATATGTTGCAAACACGAAATTCCAGGAAACAACTACTCTGCAGGACAATACCCCGACCAGCATTGAATTACACCTGAAAATCCTATAGCAGCAGCTAAAGTCATTCGTCAACGGCCCACCAGACATATACCTACCAGTTTCGAGTTTATTAGCTCTCATGAGTCTGCCATAGGTCAACTCACCGGTCGACCGATCAACTTTCGGGTTAGACAGACTTAAAACGGCTAAAGTTGTTCGTCGTTCACCTCACCTATGGCATACTGATGACGAGCTAATAAGCTCGTAACCGGTATATGTCTGATGGGCCGCCGACGAATGACTTTAGCTGTTGCTATAGGTTGTTCAGGTGTAATTCAATACTGGTCGGGGCATTAGCCCGCGGAGTAGTTGTTCCTGGAATTCCGTGTTTGCAACATATCGTTATCGGCGACTCGCGATAGAGGTCGCTAGCTTTCAATGGTTTCTACAGCGATGTAGAACGCTTCGTGTCTGGGGCTGACCAGAATCAACGAATATCCGCTAGATGAAGCTCTACTACTTTGCAATACGATATATCCGAAGAAGGACAAGGGACACAACGGTAGGCAAATATCAGTAAAGGCAGACCTGGAAGACCAATAATTCTCGCGCGCTAACCTGTTTCGCTATGTAACATCATTTCTTTTGGGTTGTTTCATGTACAACTAATTTATTGATATATGTAAAAATTTGCAAATGTGTATTTTTAACCATTTTATGAGGTTTAAACAGGATATATTTTTGTGAACATCCCTATTAGGCATACCTTTTTCTTCGTGCATAGTGTTTATTAAACATACATTAAAAATATTCAAAATGCGCAATATGGCTTATGCACGATTATGCACCAGGATATTTTAGTGTGCTTGCTCGTGAGTTTTTAATAGCAACATATAGAAATCGCTGAATTGGTCGCCATGAACCTCACTTATGGCCTGCTGGATCCTAGGACTTAAATCCTGTGGATCTATAGAACCATCTGAAGTCGTTAGATTACATTACTTCGGTGGCAAATATTTTGAAATAGTTTGACAGTCAAGGAGGGCAAGATTGAAGTCTTAGCTAATGGTATTATTTTCAACAGTTCTTGTAGATTAAGAAGCTTTGCATGTGATATTTGGGTAATAAAATATTCTTATTGTCAAAAAATGTTATAGTTATATATCTTTGAACAAAGCGGCTTTCCAGAACTCATCAAAGGACAAAGTATTCTTAGAAGAGGAAAACCCCTTGATTTTTTGCCGTAGCTGTAAAAACAATATATCTAAAGTTGCTTATTACTTTTACCACATTTATTTTCAAAACAACCGAGTTGGGCTATCCTTACAGTACTTGAAATAAATCAGAAGAATTTAAAGCACATAAAATAGTATCTACTCGTATACTAAAACTAAAAAATCGTAGAGAGAGTACCGTTAGTTAAAAACGATTGGCTCATTTTGATGAAAGCCATAGAGTGTAGAAGTGTAATGGAGAAGTCCTGTTTTTACTTTTATAGTTGAGCACAAAGAGGACTGAAAATAATTGATTATACAGGACGTAGGAGAAAATTATTCCTGAAAATTGTTCCAGACTCAAGTTTATTTCTTTCTGCTTCGTTAATCTGGTGACATTTTAAAAACTTTTCCCTATTTGCGAACTAAAAGTGTATTACTTTTATTTCTTATATCCCTTCCCTAAGTACGTTCCTTAACTGCAGGATGTGATTCCTTGCAATATTTTGAGAAATAAAGTTTATATAAATATGTTTTCGAAAACGTATAGTCCCAAAATTAGTCTACCAAAAATTAACTGTGTGTTCTACGATCAAAAATAATAAAAAAAGTTATATAATCATAGAGGTCCGTAAACGCCCCTAACGGAGTTATTGCTCTTTAAAGGGGGACCCCAAAATTTGATATTCTCCAACTATTTTCAAAACGGATCGAGATAAAGTAATCAAATTTGAAACTGAATATCACAATTAGATTGCGAATGTAATGTTCTGAAAATAATTCCTCATAATTGGTCATAGGCGTGCCAAACTGGGGGTCAGTGGGTAAATATTACTCTAACTTTCTTGTGTGTCAAGATTTTCGTGGTCAAGTTTAAGATGGAAACTATAAATAGGCAAAATATCCCTAGTAGGCTCTGAGAAAATACTGTCGACTTATTTAGCACATATTAAAGGTGTTGTTCAGGTGTTTTAACATATTAAAATACTTTTAAAATGCATATCAGTAATGCAATTATTCGTAAATTTTTAAATTTTAATATAGCCTATTAATACTTCAAAAAATTTTAAAAACATAATAATATGTGTCAAATAAACTGAGAAATAACTTTTCAAAGCCTACTAGAGACAATTTGACCACTTGCATATCATATCTAATATTTTTGTGGCATGTTACAAAATTTTTAAATTAATATTACTCGTAAGCGGAATAATTTATCGAAGTAAAACAAGAGTACCTTTTTTGTAAAATTGTTCAACATTTTTAATTTTTTGATCTGACGCCAAAAATCTTGGAACATAAAATTAGAGCAATATCTATTCAATAATCCCCCCAGCTTGGCACGCCTATGATTAATTATGGTATTGTTATTAGAAAATTAGATTCGCAATCTAATTGCGATTCTCAATTTTAAATTTGATTTGATTTGACTTTAACTCGATCCGCTTTGAAAATATTTGGAGAAAATCAAATTTTGGGGTCCCCCTTTAAAGAGCAATAGCTCCGTTAGGGGGCGTTTACGGACCAAGGTATATATATCTTTTTTTTCTTATTTTTGATCGTAAAACCCACTGTTAATTTTGGCAGGCTAATTTTGGGACACGCTGTATATTATGAGATACAGAAAAATTGACATTAGAAATGTGTAGCTCTTTTTCGATCGTAGCTCTAACCGTTCAAGATTTAAAAAAATATTGATTACTTATCATTTTCAACATCCCGTATTGCAGAATGTAAGCATTTCCGGGTACTTATTTTATTTATATAAACTATTTTTCTTAAACACCTACAATAACAGATCGTGCTTTGGAAACATTCTGTAAATTTAAAACAAATTAAATGCAATAACAAAAAATTATAAATTACTATTTCGTTAATAGTAATATCCTAAATATAAATTGTGATTTCGAATCGAGTTATTTGGTTCACATAAATTATAAATAACACAAGATACCAAACTATAACCAGTAACCGGTACTAGATAAACACAACTGCACTAGTTCACTTCACATCGCAATTTTATTACATTTGGAACAGTAAATCTGTCCAGATTTTAGTGTTTGTTAACTGGCATTTTTCTACCATTATAACGATAGCTGTTATTAGAGGAATTCAAGATTGGGTCTCATCCTTGACACAATCGCTGTCGTAAAATACAAAAAGCTTTGAATACGTTGTGATTTATCACTTATACGACCGTAAATCATAACATACTAAAATAAACAAATCCAATCCAGACATTATCATTCAACTATTATTGCACTGGTCGAAGATATAAGCTGAAATTAGTTCATGAGTGTTTCACTACTCTTAGGAAACAGAATAGCTGTCAGTTTTTATACAGGATGTTTGATAAGTAGAAGTCAAATATTCAGGAAAGAAGATAAGGGCTTGTTATAAATCAATGCGGGGTTTTAGGACAGCTATTGTCCAGCTAGAGCGCATCAAAAATTAAAAAACAATCATTTTAATTTCTAAACCGTTTGAGATAATTTAACCAAATACAGTGTGCATATTTAGTATGATAGTAGATTACCCGCTTTAGAAACTTACCAAAGGCAGAGGTGTCATCGATCATTATTTGAAAACCAATATACAACAATCTGTATAATATTACAAATAAAATAGGTCATCATACTTTACACTCTTATATATTCCAAACCGATACACAATAAAATTGATTTATTTGATCAGGTGTATTTTTAGTCAGTCATTTAAATTGATTTAACACATTTTAGGAAAGCCATGCAGAACAAACAAAATCAAAAAGTCAACAGTATTGTCAAATTAAGCTTATTTTTTAAAAAAGAGTTCAGGCCTTACTGCCACAAGACTATCCTGATCGCCTATTGCCTCTAGATTTTGCAAAAAAAATTAACGAAATATGGACTTTACCGCTGGCGTATTTTTTACCTAAGTCTATATAATGTTTTCAGAGATGTTATAATGATTTTTATATATTTTTAGGTATTAATAATATTGTGTGAAACTAACTACTCAGTGGACAAAAGCCCCAACCTGCGTTGAATTACACCCACAATATCTACCCATATATTCCTTATTATTAGCTTTTGTATTATTTTTTACTGTATTAGAAAGGTATTTTAAGCTAATATAAATCAAATATTCTACAATTCCTATCAAAAAGTGAAGTTAGATATTTATAGAGTGTTTCATTAAAGCAGGTTAGTAAATTAGATTAATTTCTTTAGATAATTATTGAATAGAGCTTTGTCTGTGGAATTGTTCATTAGCATACCTAGATGTTTGTAGGATATTTGATTTATATTAGCTTAAAATACCTTTCTAATACAGTAAAACACGATTTGGTCTGATGAAAACCCTAATGTCATTATAGAATCTCGATTTCAACTTTTCTTTGAAAAGAATGTCGTTTATGCATGACGGGACTCCCCCCACACTGCTCGTGAATTTTTAAATGGAAGATTCGGTAATAACGTGATTGGACGAGGTACTCAAGAGTCAGGTCAACCTTGGGCACCCGATATGAAACCTATTGATTTTTTTGTTTGGG
The DNA here is from genome assembly GCA_037114965.1 of Monochamus alternatus. Taxonomy (NCBI): domain Eukaryota; kingdom Metazoa; phylum Arthropoda; class Insecta; order Coleoptera; family Cerambycidae; genus Monochamus; species Monochamus alternatus. The sequence goes on from CM073431.1 coordinate 24,215,187, forward strand.
GATATCTCAAGACATTAGTTTACAAGGTTCACATTGAATCTGAGGAGCACTTACGTCAACAAATTATACCTGTGTCACATCTTTTCGAGACGTAACTGGCTCGGTCTCAGATGTTATCTAGTGGGAGCTAGGTTGTGGTTCGGAATAAAAGTATGAAATAATTTTATAAATTTTATTTAGATGTTAATTGTTGAGCGCCACCAACCGTTAAAAGTTGAGTTATCAAATTGTGGTTGGCCAAAAAAATAACTACCACTAATATTCAAACAAGCATTCTAATATTTTCAGAAAAAAATAGCTATTTTGTCCTTTACACTGTTTAAAATAATAAAATTAAATATTAATAGTGGTTTTATATATGGCTTTAAGCCTCAAAGAAACAATAATATCTTAATCGTAATGACTAAAACGTAACAATGGCTGCAATATGGCTCAAAGCCGCAAAAACAAATAAATCCTTATCTAAAAGAAAATCTGTCCGATGAATACAATTAAATAATCTTAAGGAAATTTTGAATGTGTCTCTCTTAATAACAACTTTGTCGATCTCACCAATGACAGAAGCCACCTTGTCTCTACTTCTTGAATGTTATCAGCCTTTTGCTTGGGCAACCACAAATTCCTTCCGTAGCCTTCAGAAGAACCTCCACTATCCGACATCTTATTGATTCCTCAGAGTTATTTTTCAACTTGCACCCACTGAAATTTTATATTATGATGACTGGAATGCGCTAAAAGCTGCGCAAATGGATTATTCATGATCAGCGTCATATTTTATTTTGTGCCTCTAGCAATAGCGGAGAAGTAGGGGCTTAGCTGGTTGTGAATTGAAATGAAATTGAATTCTGGATATGGAGAATTATTTCGTGCTGTATGCTGGTTAATTTTACAGTCCCTTATAAAACATGACATGTTCCAACAATAACACCCACAAAAATACACAAAGAATAACACTAACGAGATACAAGATAAAAGAAGAAACCACAAACTAATAGGAAATTAAGAACACAATTCATATCGTACGTGCAGATAGTTGTCTCTCTCGCACCCACATACATAACCAATGAAGTATGTCTTTGATGAGTTTTATGTGCCTCCTTTTGTCTGCTCCTAGGGTTGGTACCTTTTTTTGGATGCGCAAATGGACTAAACGCATTCCATATCGTACATTTCAGTGCTTGGACCCAAAGTCCAATTCGAACTATGACTTTATGGCCAACATTAAAACTCCTAAAATCTGAAATTATAACCTACTTACAATTTATCTCACACTTGTTGGATAAATAATTGACAAAAATATTAGAATAATTCGATTTCCTTAAATTGGCAATTGACTATAAACATAAAAAACTTTAAAATATGACTATTAATGAAATTTAATACATGAGTTTTTTTGTACCTTGTAACCCAAACACATGAAATTCTTAAGTTAATTAAAAATTCATAAAAATATTCTTGAAATCTGAAAGTAGTTATTATTTTATAAATTAAATAATCAAGAAAATACATTATTTTAGATGGATGACTCATAAAATATGATTACAAATTTTTACCTCGTGATTTTGGAGTTCTCGGGTCGCGCTATTTTTTAATAAAATTTTTAAAATAATATCTATAATTTACAATAATTATTATAAACAATATTATTACACTGCTGATTATTATACAGGGGAACGTTCCATGTAAAAATGAACGTTATAGCTGGACAAAGGCTGCCCTAAGAACACACATTTATATAACAAAAAACCCTTATTTTTGGCCACAGAATACGCCCCTGGATTTTTGATATCTACTAAAGAAACGCTCTGTACACGTTAATGAAAAAATATCAAAGTAGAAAAGTTATTTAACATTAATTAATTGATTCATTCTCTCTTATTTAAAACACAAAAATGTTGTATGTTATCATGTACTATATGACGATAGAAATAGGTATCTGAGAACATCTACGGGTTGTACTAGACTTTTATTGGTTTTTAAATCCGTGAAATATGTAATCAAAAATAAAAAAATCCTATAAAAATGCAATAAATATTTCCTTTGAATTGGCACTAATTCAGACATCTCTTTGAAGTAGAAAAAATATTAAACAGTAATGAATATATATTTAATAGATGCATATTTTTAATATCATGATCCTAACCAGTACATACAAATACGCGAATTCGATTAAATTTTTTAGTTCCGAGAAAATTATTTTTGTAACGTGACCTAGGGACCGCATAAAATCCAAGAGACTGCAAATATTGGTCTTTGTGAATAAGTGATAGGGTAGAATGAATGACCTGGAAAGTTGTTCGTATAAATTCGGTATAAAAGGTTGAACTTACCCTAATCATGTGCGATGACGTTGACGATAGAGCCAGAGGGTCAGTGGAATGACATGTTAGGGACGTCAAGTGTGTTTGGTATTGGCAAATAATTGGGAACGTCAGTACGGCGTATTTTAGAAATTTATTCCAGGTATGTAGTAAAGAATTTATGATGCAAGCAACATTTCTATTGATTGCACAATCAATTATTGTGAGCCCAAATAGGTTATTAGTTTAGGGTCGGTTCTGAGAAAGAAAGCAGTAAATAAGTTTGAAACATAACGAAGTTTTAAATAAAATTGTGACCATTTTGGTCGCCAGTACATCTAATCAAAAATTGAATGTATAGTTTCCGCTCGAACGTATTAGCTAAAAGAAACATAGGAACAAGTAATTAAAAGCCCATCAGGTCATGTGGTGACCTATTGGCATCATCAAAGAAAGATATGTAGAAGTTCCAGAAATAAAGGATAGTGTGTAGTTCTTTAGAGTTATTTAGAATCGATGCGGTCCACTTAAGATATGAGAGAGAGCACCACCACCATTTCTTCAGGGTGGACGAGATTCAGTTTCCTTGGGGTTTTCGATGCGGCAATACTTAGAGTTTCGGTTAGTTAAATTGTAATTGGGATTAGAGCTAAATTGATACATTTGGTTATGAAGGCTATTGCTCTATGTTTTAACGTGACACGTACAAATTAAGGGTTAATAAAGTATCCAATAAATATTTGTTGATTTGGTGTGTCCTTTTTAATTAAGCTCAATTAGTGTCCTAGTTAAGCGACCATGGGACGGTGGATTAAACAGCTAAAATAAGGTAAGCAAACCATTAGATAATTTCTATAATTTCAAAGAACCCACATTTGCCAAAATTAAGTTAAATAAATAACCTCTCGTGCTACATTTTGAATAATTAATTAGTTTGGTTGGTTATAAACATGTGCAAATAACTGAAAGAAATGTCTTAGTTATTCTAGAAAAAAATACAGTCAACACACCGCCTTTATCATTAAAATTTAAAAAATCACTATTGTTTCTGAAACTGTTAAATACATAAACATTACATTGACCGATAACAAATTCTGCACCTAGCAGTGACAACGAGGCAGAAAAGTTTTTCGTATTTAAATACTGAGTAATGCAAAACTTCCTAGTACTGTCAACAAAAGCAGTCCGAAACATATTCAGTAATAAAAAATCAGGCAATCCGAATCTTGATCTATCATATTTAGGTCAACAACCTTATTTTCAATGCCTACTCAATGACAAGCGCTGCAGATCCACCAAATAATAACAGAAACAAATAATTAAATTCGCATTTATATAAACACCTGGAGTAATAGATATGAAATCATGAGTATTTATTAGCTATTACTCCCATAATAAATACTCAACCGCAGTAATCACGCGCTGTCATCACGTCAGCTGTAATCGGCACAATCGGCAAAAGTTGACAGCTCAAATTCCCGTTTAATATGTTCACGGCGGAATACACCGAACTCGTTCACGTTTGTTTTTCTATGCCAGCCGCCGAACTGCATCTCAAGCAGCGTGGTCTCTCCCTTCAGACAGTCCCTTCTCTCATCAGTTACCATGTTCGCGTAGGATGGTAAAGTAAAGTAACCTAATATGAGACCCGTTTTGAAAAATTATTGTAATTCTTACAAAAATAGAAAAATTTGAAATATCGATGTACTTATTGAATAGTCAGGGTGTGTATTTTGAGAAATAAATAATAAAAATACATTTTTCTATAACAATTTTATTTAGAAAAAGCAGTAGTAATACAACGCAAATAGTAACTGAAAAAAAAAAAAACGGCTCCTAATATGAGACCCTATTAAACCTGTATCAAATAACATAATTTTTATTAAATTAACAAAAAACGTACAACAAGTCATAATAAATTATTTTTTCTGCTTCTGTATGCACATTGGGCACACAAAGGCTTCATTTTCTGCACCACAGTCTTCATGTGCCTATCTGTAACAAACTGTGCATTTAATCCACTATTCGCAATGTTTGTCTACTGAATACAGGCCTGTGCAAAAGAGACACTCTGCATCATAGTTCTCCTCTCCATCACTACCATCATCAAAAACAACTTTTTCCATGTCAGTCTCATCACTCGAACTATCACTTAAACCAAATTTCTTATTCTTTTTCTTCAACTGCTTAGCTTCTTTTGGTGTGCCTTTTTTAACCTTTTTAGAATCTTCAAATTTGCATTTCTCCTCTCCATCAATGTCATCATCAAAGACAACTTTTTCCATGTCACTCTCATCACTCGAACTATCACTTAAATTAAATTTCTTCTTCTTCTTCTTCAACTGCCTAGCTTTTTTGAGGTGTCTTTTCAACATCTTTGTGTGTTCCAGAAACGAAATATTCAGGAGAAAAAAATTAGTTTATAATATTACCGTTGTATGTTTCTAATATGATACCTCTCTCATAATAGGAGCCTTACATGGTCTCTTATTGGGAAACAATAACAAATTTTAAAATGATAATCATATCAAAAAACAAAATTTACTTACCAAGAATATGATTTTTTTAAGCTCAACAGGTGAAAAAGTTAGCGGCGTGAAATTCACGGAATTGCACTTCAAACTTTTGCTGAATAGAATTTAGCGACGTCTAGCAACTAGAAATGGTACTATTGAATTAACAAACTGTACACCTCGTTGCTGTTGCATTAAAGTATTCTACATAATTTTTTTCCGGGAATCTCATATTAGGCACGGTCTCATATTACGCTCCTTTGCCTTACGTTTCGTTGTTTGTTTTTATCGCCAGTGTAGTTTATAACTATTAATTAAATGTATTATTTACCTAACAGTGAAAAACCTCGGTCCTCCGCATACAGACATGTTTTCCGTGTGTGTTAGGCAGTACTGATCACGACGCGAAAACCTGGATGGAAACGGGAATAAGGGAAGGAATATCAACATACCAGCTCAACTTTATTGACAAAGAATAAATATGTTTTTCCACGGTCGGGAGCAGAAATCAGTTTCTATGACATCAAAATTAAAACAGAAGTAGTCGATTATTCCCAAGGGAGTTTACATTATGGAGAACGTTTTTTATGAAAAAAAAAAAAGATAACATTGGAATTATTTATTGACATTTAAATTAAATGCTACATTTGTACAATTTTCAAAATTAATATTAGAAGGAATATTACTTTCCCTTACATTTACAGTTTTTGTGATTGCGCTAGTAGTGGTACCTACTAAAACCAGATTAGCAATTTTGGTCTTATTTTCAATGGGGTTCTCGACATAACCCTCAGCGACTGTCGTTGATTTCCAACCAGCATGACGCTTTATTGTCGTGATATCCACACCAGCATCTGCCAGTAATGTCGCTGAAGATCTTCGTAAGCAATGACCAGTATAACATGCAGCATCAGGTAATTTTAAATAAGAAGCTACTACTACACTCGGAATTTTTCCCCATGGTATTCTACATTTCTACATTTTCCTGCTTTGTAGTACAAAAAAAGGCGCTTATGCTTGACGTGGGGAGGACGAAGGGACAGGTATTTTCGAAACAATTCAAGCATATTTCCCACATCGGTAACTAGAAAGGTTCGTGGAATCTTTGTCTTAGTGTTTGGAATTTTTACAATCAAGGAAGAGCCTACATCCTCAATATCATCTACAGTTAAATTGACTAGTTCATCAGTTCGACAAGCTCCGGCAATCCCCAGAATTAATCCAACCTATAAAAAATCAAAATACTTAATAATTGAAATACCTAACAGCAAAAGTAATCTTACCTTCATCATTAAAAATTCTTTGTCATCTGCACTTGATAGAAAACGGTCGATTTCACCCTTTCTCAATATTTTCGATTTTTTCGCTTGATATTCGTCACCGGTTCTTTTCAAAAATGCGATCAGCTTGGGGAATTTGCTTATATCTATGTTGTCGTAAATTATCAAGAATGACTTAACCATAGAATATTGCGCCCATAATGTAGAAGACTTGTAATTCTTTGCATTTTCACTGAAGTATGCCAACAAAACATTCTCGCTGCACCACTTTTTGAACCGACTGTAGGCTATATCGTATAAAGATCTTGACTTCGTAGGCAGCAAATTGCTTATTGCAATATTTGCAGCCTCCACAATCTCTTCCGACTCACAATTATTCATTGTGCATTAAACAAACTTTAAACTAAACCAAACTAGCACCTTAATTTGACAACTCTTCTTGTTTATTTATTTTGTAGTTATGACAATAACTCAACGACTACTAAATAAATGCTCAAATCCGAATACAATAATTCTGGTGCTACTTACTTCATAATGACAAAATATGTGTTTTTAAGTTAATGAGACCGTAGAAAAAATAGTATATACCATTCGGGAGAGATGCTATTTTGTCCTCGGTGCATTGTAACCCTCGGGCTTCAAATTGCACCTCTGCCAAAATAACGCATTTCTCTCCCTTATAGTGTATATAATGTACTATTATCCAAACTCATTCACCTATTGTATAAAATTTTGCAGAACTTGCATTACATGGGCATGATTAACAGAAACCATAAATATATATTTAAAATAATCTGCTGTCTATTATGCCACCCAAAACACAGTAGTACTTTAAAAGTTGTCTCAGTTTTCAAAATGACATTTTAGATTGCATACTAGAAGTTTGTCATTAGAAAAAAAAATCACTTCAGTATTGAACTTTAATGTTATTATGTACGTGATCCTGATGTGGCACCGTGATTTCGCTTCAACACTGGAACGTGTCATCAGAGTAGCGTACCAAGAGCGCATGTTATGGATTGATTTGCTTATCTTTTGAAAGGTCGAGTAAAATTTTATTTTTTCGATTTTCAGTCTTTATTAGACCTTCCAAATACGTGGTTAAAATTAATGACATTATGACTGAATCACCCTGTTATTTAATTTAAGCACTGTTGCTGAAACGAAATAAATTTCCCTCTCTGTACTCTTTTCATGTAGTTAACAATTTAAGCTCTACAAAAGAACAAAACTAAAATGTACGAAAAACACTCTTTCACGCATTTTCCAGTTATTCATCTCATGCATCACGACGACAAATTGAGAGTCATACCCATAACTTTTCGCAAATTACACGGTTGAGGATGGTACTTTATAATGGGGCAGAAAACGTCGCCGTTAAATTTTCTACAAATTTCTCTACGCTTGCCATGTGTTGTAAATTCATTTTCATACGATGTCAAGCTTGTCAAATAATACGCTCGCTCGTAGGCGAAACAAAGAAATTGAGCCACGTGGTCTATTTTACAGGCACCAGCAGGCTTTGAATACAAATTAGTAGCGACTGTGACTTGTTTATTGCCTGTAAGGAGGAAGTAAGCTGGCAAATAACGCAAAATAAGTTATTGCTCAAAAAAACATTTTCCTACAGACATACGCGTTTTATGTGATTTGGTTATCCCTTCGAGATAAGCCGTTCGTATACTAGGTGATCATTTAAAATGTAAGAAGTACGGAAAATTCTATAGTCTGTTTAGAAATGAGAGAAAGTAATAAAAGCTTATTATGTATGCAGATCGTAAATAAATGTAGTACTGGTACTTATATTCAATATTTTTATATTATGTATTATCGGTATAGATGAGGTGTACTTTAAAAAAAAAACTTTGTGCGACTGGGTTGTACTATCAAATAATAAAGTTTCTTGTATATGTAAACATAAAAAAATAAATATTTTATAATATTCAAACGAGATATATTGTGTAATATAGGTACCTACAATTTAAATATAATTCTAACGTAGAAAATAATATATTGTTTATTTGTAAGATGAACAGAGTTCAATCTACAGTTGGTATCTGATTTTTGTAGAATCTACATGGTATTTTTGCATCTACAATGTAGATGCAAAAATACCATTGTTCCTTTGCTTCAATAATTCTGTATAAAATACATACCTATTACGTTATGTCATATAGGTTATGTTATAAGCAACACAAGACAAAACTACTTATTGTAATAAAAGCACTCACTAGTCACTTTAGATTTGATTATTTTGCTAGTCACTACTCACTAAATTAATTATGTAAGTACTTAAGTCCTAGGTACACGCTGCATTTTTCAAAATAAAGCATGCTTTATTTAGGTTATGTTACAACCAGCACTAGACAAAATTATTTATAGTACTAAAAACACTCACTTGTCACTCTAGATATGATTATATTGCTAGTCACTACTCATTAAATTAATTATGTAAGTACCTAGGTCCTAGGTACACGCTGCATTCATCGAAATGAAGCAAGAAATAATGAAGGCGTCACCACCCAACGCTCTCAACGGATAGTGACAGTGCGTTTAAAAATTAGTAGTACCTTCACACACACATTAGGCATATTTTTACATTCAATTATATAGTAAATTTGGTGTGTTCAGTAATTTTATAATGTAAAAATGGATTTCACATTGCTAAATGTAAATGTATTACAATATATTCTATAAATGTACATATTACATTATAAATACATATACAGTTTACGGTTTTGTTGTATATTGGCAATTTTCTTGTAAAATTACAAGCGTCAGTGTAATATCATCATTATTTTTAGAATTATTTTAAGACAATTATAAGGATATTTTTACAAAGTATATTTGTAAAGTTACTAGCCTTTTTTTCAGTGTAGGTAACCAATGCTGCTACCGAACATTTTTTAGAGATATATGATGTTTCAACAAACTCTGTAAACAAGGCGCCACATAAAAACTGAGTAAGCTGTATCAAGAACAGTTTAGTTTAAACAGCTTTAGCTTTATCATAAATAAATTAATTATCATATTAAATTTAAGAAAACAATAATCGATTTTTCAACAATCATTTAAGCACACATATCCGTTACCTCCATAATGGCATTCAAAGAACTTGCAGAAAGCAGCTACTGACATGTGTGTTCCTCAATAAATTGCCATATTGAACCTTTACTAAATCTATATAGGTATATTTTTTAAACTCTTCATCAGGCAAATGAAATGGATTACTTATTTTTTTATCTTTCTTCGTTGGATGTTTTGAATTAAATTTTACGACTTACGGTCGGGGGTTAAATGTGTTTTTTAATTACAAAGTTGAAATTAGCGTACCGAATAAGCTATTTAAAAAGTTGTTATTAATACTTACATAAATTTAAGGTATTGCAAACAAAGATGAGATAGTGACAGCAGTGTGTTATTTTTATAACGCACGTATATGTTAGGAAATTAACGTACATGTGTGTTAGCAATAGTTTTCGCGCCTACTGTGGTTGACTGTTATGCGTTCTTTCGGAAAAGGAATCAACAAAATTTATTTGTATATTAACCAACCCAGCAGGTTTTGTTCACCCTGTATGTAAAGATCCTGCCCTAAATACATTTTATTTATAAAAAGGTACAACGACGTCAAAAAAACTAAAACAGTTTCAAGGGATAATACGCTTACGAACAAGACCGCTGTACATGTATGGAACTTTTATCTTAATGCATCAATTGGATCTTTTTTGTTTGTAGGAGCAAAAAAAAGTAACAAAGCTTCTAAATCTGTTCCATCAAGGTACAGCCTTTCAGTATTACAATTTTTTTCTCGCACAAACATCCCGAAACCATTTAATAAATACAAAACTGCACATATAACATATAGACAGTTAATTTGAATAATCAGATTTTTTATTATAAATTCACAATTAAATTCCAATCTAATTTACGCATTATATGCCTTAAATCTAATTACGGCAATTTTGTCGTTTTTAAAAAGCGATTGTAAGATACATTATTTTGCTATTTTAAAATCACATTTTAACAATTATTTTCACATACTTCTTTCTTCGTTTTAATTCGGTACATTCGTACATATTCGCAGGTGGCATGAGATAACATTCCTGTTATTTGCTAAACTCTATATTATTCAGTTGTTAAATGTCTAAGATTATTTGTATTTGTGAAAATACTATTTCGAGAATACGGCGCCCTTAAAATGTATGCGTCTGGAAAACAATATAAACCAGTCTGCTAACTTCTATAATGTAAAAATAACTTCCTGTAAAGTTTTTAAAAATATATTTAGTTCGCCGTTATTCAAGACAAAAGTACTCAAATTATAAAGCTTAACTAGTGCAAACTTAAATAAAAGTTAAAATAATATTTTTTTACGTAAAAGAACGACCAACGTAAAATTGAAATAGAATTTCGCTGCACTTTTGAATTAATATTTATCTTGCCGTACTATTGAAAAGGTTCTACTGTTTTAGAACATTTAAAATACCAAATCATCTGTAAAGTTCAACATGTTTTTACATCTCTTACAAGTATAATCATTTATGTAAAAAAACCAATTTTGTTTTATCCGAAACAGATGTTTCCTTTGAAAATAATATATTATCTTTTCTTAGCTAATGTTTTAGAATGCTATTACCATTTCAACCCTATTTATATCACTTTACGCAAGCTTTAATAGTGCACATTATCATTAGCATGTGCATTTTACTAAAATAACACTATTTCTGCCGAATGATCATGGCGATATGTAGTATCATAACAAGAACATCCCGAAATTGCGATATAAATGGTATCCATTATCATACTTCGACTTTAAGTGTAGTATTTCCAGACAAAGTAAATAATTCAACACTTGTAGGTGTTAAAATATTTATAAGATGGGAATATAAATACTACCTTCAATTTTCAGGGTTATACGAAAATAGTCTGTGTATAATAAAGTAGGTAGAGAATATACAATTCTTCGCTACTTCCAAATATTTCTTTTTTTAGTAGACAGTAAGAAAGTTAATATACAGATTACAAAAAAGAAACAATGTGATTCAGAAAGTAAATACAGGAATAAAATATTTATAAGGAGTAGACAATGTGTACTTATCGTGTGTATCCTTCTGAAACTTTATGAGTTTTCAATTCCACATACAATCTGTGTTCGATTGAAATCCTTCTTTGGTTCATATAAAAATTATTCAGTAGTATAATTATCCACTGCAATCAAGATACTAACGCCATTGTCTCTTCAACTAATTCAAAATATACTTTTTACTGTTGCCAGAAATCTAAAATTCCAGGACGACATTGAGAATAAGTATTTCCGTTTTATGGCAGCCCAAAAGACAGACATTTCCAAAGCTTTCTACAGACTGGACCACAACATTTTACTACACAAACTAGTTAATTTTGGACTCTGTAGAGAACTTATTGAATTTTTTAAATCATATTTAAGTAACAGATCGCAAAATGTATTATACTGTGTACATAATTCTGTTGCGGTTAAACCTACGTCAGGTGTTCCCCAGGGTTCAAACTTGGGCCCGTTATTGTTTAATATTTTCATTAATGACATAGTAAATGATCTCACCGTAAGTTGCCTTTTATATTGCTGATGATCTGAAAATATTCTCAACAATATCACATCTATCAGATTGTATAATTTTACAACATAATTTGGATATTATCAACAATTGGTGTATAGAAAATAAATTAAATTTAAATATAGCAAAATGCAACGTGTTATCAATATCCACAAAACGTGACTTACTATCCTATAATTATAAACTCAAAGATTCTGTTCTATCTAGGCCGGAGACGTTTTTTGATTTGGGCGTTTACTTTGATAGAAAATTATCCTTCATACCTCATATTAATTACATAATATCTAGATCATATAAAAATCTTGGATTTATAATACGAAATTCAAAGAACTTGATGAATTATGATGCATTGAAGTAACTATATTTTGCTTTTGTCCGTTCTAGTTTAGAATATGCCTCCATAATTTGGTGCCCGCACTATAGAATCCATATTGACAGTCTTGAATGGATTCAACGTCGTTTTCTGAAATTCGTTGCTTATAAAACAGATGGTGCTTACCCTGCTATTGGTTTCCCTCATAGTGAACTCCTTTCACGATTTTTAATTAAGTCTTTAAATGATCGTCTCAAAGTTTCCTACCTTGTTTTTCTTCACAAGCTAGTGCATAACACAGTTGACTGTAGTCAGATTTTGCAATTACTCAATTTTCATGCAAATAGACCGGTATCACGTCAATCAAAGCTGTTTTACCTTGCCACACCTAGAATAAATATTAGACTGTTCTCTCCACTTTACAATATGTGTAACTGGTACAATGAAACTCATAATTTGGACATTTTCACCTGCAATATTAATGATATTAAAAATAGTACTTATAGTTAATTTTTGCCCTCGATATATATTCTAATATATTTATGTTAGATTAAGATTTAACATAATTTTTTATATTTATGTTTTTGGTTTTTAGTGTATTTTAGTAATTGTGAATTATAACCGTATATATAAGGTTTGTGTTGTATTCCTATTCTGTAATTGGGTTTTTCCTGTAGAATAATGTAATAAAGAAAAAAAAAGAATTTCCTTAGATTTTTTTCTTACGTGGACTTCATAAGTGCATGTACACAACTTTGAATAACATATTTTCTGCACCTACAAATTTTAATCAAAGATTGATGAAGGTTTTTCAGACCTTTTATTGGCCTTTACGCTGCTTTCTTTTAATTATTATTTCAGCACAGGTATTAAGAAATCGTTTAGAAATAATACATGCCATTAACTTTGGATATTTTAAACTACCACGTGGCAATAATATTAATACATACAGGGTGGTCTGCTTTTCACTGCTCATCATTGGCATCTCGGAAACCGTAAAATATACAGGGTAGCTCAAATTAGACAAATAGTTTTGATGATAAAGCATACTAACTAGTAGGATTTTAAATGGATTAGATACGTACATAGAAAAAAATCTAATCTATTTAAGTATAATAATATATTTAAAATTTTAAGCTTCATTCAATTATATATATATATTAATTCAGTAATGAAGTATATTTGATATAAATATTTATATATCCTTGATATCCAAGCATTCTTATATTTAATTAAACATTTTTTTTCTTAAAATGACACTAAATTTAAGGTTTACTTAAAGAATAATAAATTGTTAAAATGTGAATAAAACATTATTAATTATAGCATAGGTTATATTCTTCCTTAAATTATTTAGGTTTATAGTTTTCCACGAATTAAAATTATTAATATTTTGTAATAAATGTCATACTGTAAAATTTAATATACGGCTATAATGCAAAATAATAATATTTACAGATGATTTTCTACAACACCAAAACTATAGAGACACAACTGTAGTATTATTTACTATAAATTTTAATAAAGTTGTGCGTACAGATGGACCATCAGGTTCAGCATGTGGTCACAAGATGTAGTTATATGTTGCACTACATCTAGTCAGATTCCCTTCTGTCGGATAAGTCGTCGATCGATTGCTTCGCCTCCAATGACATACTGAGGAGAGCTAACAAATCATCCTTCTCTTATATAAATAATTAAATACTACTATGAGGGAGTGGTATGTAATTATTTCCAAAGAAAACTGAAATCGAGATTCCATTATGGCATTAGGATTTTCTTCAGACCAAACGTATTTATTGTGGAAGTTCATTAGCTTCGTCGGTAAGCAATATGCCAGCAGAAAAGTAAATATTTTGTTAAATTTTTAGCACAATCCTGTGGCACAATTGAAAGCGTGTGGATAGTCTCACGGCAGTAAGGCTTGAACCATTTGTATGTGGGTATAATTGATGCTTCAGAACGGACCAAACTAATTTGCGATTCACATTAAAATTTAGTGCTCTTCCTACTACTAGTACCTATTCGGGTTTTCTTCAATTTCACGTAGAACTGAGCTGTAGCTGGACAATGGCTGTCCTAAGACCTCACATTTTCAGGGTGATTTTAAATAAAGTAGCAAAAATCAGACCACATATTCCTTAGGTGAAAATAAACCGATTTAACCTAACATACCTATATCCCAAGTCGCTTAATTAAAAAGATACAGGGTGTCAAAATTAAAATTTTACTTTCGATATTTGTACATAACTTCTTAAAAAATCCAAATATTTAAAATTTATAAAGCAGGGGTTTTTGCGGGTGAGAAATTCAAATTTGTTTCTAATTTTGACGTCATTAGTACAGGGCGCCACCTATGGTACATCATGTTTCTTTTAAATGGCAGAACTTTTTTGCAGCTTAGTGTATCCATCTTACTATAGAAATAATTGATTCTCCTACCTGTTTTATTTTAAAAATGTATACCTGGCTGAAGTCGTTATGAGTAACCATTTCTGAAATAATCCTATTTGAAATCCTGAGTGCACCGAGTAAAAACTATTTTGGTTTGAGGTAAAGTACCTTTTCAGCTGAAGATACAGCAGAATATTACTTGAAAAAGTTGTTCATAATGGTAAATTATGAAGACGTGCAAAATTTCAAGAAGATCGGCGAGGTTTGATGGAACCATTTTTTAACAAAGCACAAAGATTTTATCAAAGCAGGCCGATCTTTTTGAAATTTTGCACATCTTCATAATTTACCCCTCTGAACAACTTTTTCAAGTAACATTTTGCTATATTTTTAGTAAAAAAGTCAATTTACCTGAAAAGATAACAGTTTTCAATCGGTGCACTAAATAATCCAAATAGGATTATTTCGAAAAAACTGTTACTCCTAACGACTTCAACAAGGTATACCTTTTTCAGATATAACAGGTAGGAGAATCGATTGTTTCAATAGTCAGATGGATACACTAAGCTGCAAAAAAGTTCTGCCAATTAAAAAAACATGATGTGCCATAGGTGGCACTCTCTACTAGTGACGTCAAAATTAGAAACAAATTTGAATTTCTCACCCGCAAAAACCTCTGGTTTACAAATTTTAAGTAAATATTTGAATTTTTTACGAAGTTATCTACAAATATCGAAAATAAAATTTTAACTTTGACACCCTGTATCTTTTTTATTAAGCGATATAGGTATGTTAGATTATCGGTTTAATTTCACCTAAGGATTATGTGGTCTCATTTTTTGTTACTTTATTTAAAATCACCCATAACAAAAAACCCTTAAAACCCTTTTCTGGCCACAGAATACGCCCTTGGATTTTTGACCTAAGACATAATAATGGCGTTGTTATACCAAAAACGAACCGTCTTTTTTTTTAACCTAATACGGTTTATGAACCAATAGCACATTGATAATATGTTAGTAGGGTTTGACTACTGCTGATTCGGTATACAGCTCACTTGGTTGCACTCTTATTATTTTTACATTCTTTCTCTATGGCACGACTCTTAAGTATTGCGTAAGAATTTACAATGGTTGGAAAACCTCAGTATACACAAGTTGTATGACCGAGTAAGCCATAACATGAACTGATTAGTGAAGCAGTAATTACAAACTACTTGTTACAATTGTTTTCAAAGTTGATTTATAAATTCCCATTAAGGTCGCCGTATTTCCCGACGTTAACTGCTTGAATTTGTGGTGTTTTTCTTGGAAAATAAAAGACGTAGGACAAAAATAATATCAAAAATTATATCCTTGATGCTTAGTTTATTCAATTTTAGTATTTAAATTCTCCTCAAATAAAATAATAACTTTTAAAAAGCGTTTGTAAAACAACCATTATTTTATTATTCTAACCCCACATTTCAACAATTATTTTCACATACTTATAAACAAAAGTGAACAATCTTATATGCAGAAATGTGTAAGTTTATGTTATAACAATATTTACATTTACAGTCAGATTTAAAAATAATATGTATTTTGAAATATTTCTGTACCTAAAAATGTGTTAGTTAAAACGCTTTCTGTCGTTATACAGGGTGATTCAGGTTTAATCTTGATAACTTCAGGAATCGATAGAACAGGTTAAAATAATGTTCATTTGTGATATAAACTTATTTCCTAAAACACATTATTTTCTCGTTTTTCCCTCATAATTTTTGAACCACTTATCCGATTTAAGTAAAATTCGGAACACAAATGCTCCTTATGATCTTACACAAGCTTCTTAAGTTTGAACTACTTACCCCTCTTAGAAGTGTAGTTTGTATGTCCCCTCCCCCTCTTACTTTATTTCAAAACTACAAAAAAAAATAATTTCAATAAAACATCTACACACCACTTTGACCTGATTAATTTCGAAACTTTCTCGTCTCCTGTTTTTTTTTTCGACGTTTGGTCTTGTTTCTGAGATATTCAAAGAAATTGGTGACAGTGTAGGGCACCAGCCGCGTAAATTTCATTTAACGTTATAGCAACCCATGAAAACAAAACTCAGTGATTTGTGTAAACTGACTTTTGTAAAAAAACATTGTCAAAAGTATTATTTAAAAAGCATTTTTAGTTCTAAGAAAAAATGCCAAGAACGTTTACAAATGCTGAATATGCCGATATACATTATGTTTATGGTTTCTGTGACGGAAATTCCAACGCGTCAGTGCGAGAGTACCGAACACGCTTCCCTAATAGAAGAATTCCAAATGTACAAGTTTTTGTAGATGTACATCGTCGATTTTCGGAATTTGGTTTGCGCCGCTACAATGATCATAATCGTAATGTACCGCCAAGAAATAATCAGCGAATTCTTAATCTTTTTGATATCGATAGAACTTTAAGCACACGCCTAGCAGCTCGCCAACTCCATTTATCTCAATCAAAAGTACCGAGAGCACTCAGAAAAGATCATCGAAGGCCTTTCCACCTCCAACCAGTTCAAGGCTTGTTGCCAGGAGATGCTGAAAAACGTTTAAATTTTTGTAGATGGGTTTTAGATTCAACAGAAATTAATCCACAATTTCTGCATAAGGTTTTATGGCCCGACCATAGACCTTATAAATCATGGACGCGCCCAAAACCGTTTTCTGCCTATACAAATCGTTAATGCTCAGATGTGTGCAACAGAGATAGAGCTAGTCCGGGCAAAAACCCACAGATCATTGGCCGAAAAAAAAAACAAAAACCGTAAATGACAGACGTATGACATTTACGGTGACAGACCGACTCCACCATAGTTTATGAGTCTTTAAAAACTATTGCTAATAAACACACTAAACACAACTAAATCACAAAAGGCACACAAATCATTAACAATATTAACAGGAAAGGTTTTGTCAGGTTATGTTTATATATTTTTCTGTCATAGAACATCTGTTTTTGCACGGACTAGCTTCATCCCTCTTGTACACATCAGGACAGCGGACCTCTCTTTCTAGAGCCGGTCCATGATTTATAAGATCTATGGGCCCGACAAATTTAATTTCACAAAAGCTGGGATTGTGAATTACCACAACATTCACGTTTGGAGTGAAGTCAATCCTCGATGTGTCAGACAATCTTCATTTTAGCAACAGTTTAGTGTAATAGTTTAGTGGATAGGTGTTTTAAGTAATAACCTCTGTGGGCCGCATATTTTGACTCCTCGTTTAAATGGGGATTTATTTCATGAGTTTCTGCAAAACTTTCTCCCCAACGTGCTTGACGATATCCCCTTAAATTTACGCCAAGGGAACTGGATGCAGTTTGATTTTGCCCCTGCACATTACGGAAGGCAAGTAAGGTAGTGGTTGGATGAGAATTATCCTCGTCGATAGATTAGACGGCAACCCAACAACAACCCAAATATGTGGATTTTTTGCGAAGGACCAGTGGCTTGGCCTCCGCGTTCGCCAGATCTGAATCCTCTGGATTATTTCGTTTGGGGCCATCTAAAAGCAATTGTATATAATACGCCAGTACATACCCGTGAGGAATTGATCCAAAGGATAAGACATGCTTGTGATGACATAAAAAACAATCCTGTTCAAATAGTAGCTGCGGTTAATACACTAGTTCGTTGATGCCAAAAATGTATTGAGGCTGGAGGAATGCACTGAACAATTTTTGTAATTTTTTTAGTAGCTGATAGGTTTGTTGTAAATCTTGTAATAAGTAGTTGTTACTAAATTTATGTTTCAGGTTATTGGCATTTTTTCTTAACACTAAGAACACTCTTTAAATAATACTTTTGACAATGATTTTCACAAACGTCAGTTTTTTTTTTGAGAGCCGTCCGACAGTGTTCCCAGTGCACCGCAGCCTATAGACTTATTGTGCATCTCTCGACGAGCACAAACATGCAGTAGGATTCGAACCCACACCGACATAGCCGATCCAGACTGATTCCACGAGCAGTCGTCTCCCAGCCACGTCGGCTATCGCGGCGCCCAAAACGTCAGTTTACACAGTCAGTTTTGTTTTCATGGGTTGCTATAGCCCTACACTGTCACCAATTTCTTTGAATATCTCAGAACCAAGACCAAACGACGAAAAAAAAAACAGGAGACGAAAAAGTTTCGAAATTAATCAGGTCAAAGTGATATGTAGATGTTTTATTGAAATTATTTTTTTTTTTGTAATTTTGAAATAAAGTAAGAGGGGGGTAGCATACAAAATACACTTCTGAGAGGGGTAGGTAGTTCAAACTTAAGAAGCTTATGTAAGATCATAAGGAGTGTTTGTGTTCCGAATTTCACTTAAATCGGATAAGTGGTTCAAAAAAACCAAAAAAAAAAAATTCCTACTTCAACACCCTCTTTCTCGGAAACGATATGTTTTAGGAAATGAACATTATACCTGTTTTATCGATTCCTGAAGTTATCAAGATTAAACCTGAATCACCCTGTATATTAATTTTCCTTCGGTACCTTTAAATAATCGCAGGTGATGATGATGATGTAACACTCTTGTCATTTGCTAAATTCTACATTATTCAGTTCTTAAATGTCTAAAAATCATTTGTATATATAATAAACACTATTTTAAGAATACATTTTCGATATTCTGCCGGATGCGCCTGGATGAATAAAATTGTAGATATCAATTTTATATTTTTTATACAACCAAATTCGCTTATATAAAAATTTAAGCTGATATTCGGACCGGGTTGTTACAAAAGGAGCATTCGATCGTAAAAATACACGAGAGCAGCATATTTATTTCTCCACGACATTTTTATGCGTAACACCGCATATGCAACATAAAAATAAAAACAAACAGCGCGGCCGAATTTACCTTTCACTAAAACGAGGAATTTTCTAAAAATAAAACGTGTCTAAGTTGCTTGTTTTTATAAATTAAATATTAATATTAATTTTTTCGGTGTAAATATAATCTTTGCAGACGCTGTTTATTTTACCAGTGGCTTTATCGTTTTCCAAAAAGCTTTCTTTGAGGATGTATCCAATGGAGTAAATAAATACACGTTTGTAGTGGAATAATAATTTTGGAACCACATCGCTTATCGGAAGTAAATGAAAGTTTTTCCACGATCATCTGGAGAAAAAATATGGTTATTTTAATTGTTGCAATGAAAAAATTAAAACATAAGAAATCACAAGTAAAAACAAATAATTCCAAATATAATTATTAGAAATATTAAACAAGGTGTTTATTAATTTAGAGCGCGGAAAGTATTCCTGCTAACAGGACCGCACTTAGGGGTGACCAGACAGATTTGACTGTTGTAATATATTTTCAGTACATTTTTGTTACAATATGTTGCTATGAGTATACCAATGAACTTTTGAATTTAGTAATGTTTATTCACGCGCAATAAAGTAAATTGTGATTAGTAGTGTTACCTATTTTTTAAACGGGTTTGTTAGACGCAGACAGATAATTTAAAATCACAATCGCGTTTTACAGTCACTATTTATTAGTCACAACGAGGGTCAAAATCAACTTAAAGCTATTACAGTTCACACGCATCAAACGAAGGTTGAAGGTCGTCTGGCTAGTGCGTAATGCTAGACTCGCCGCATAGTGCATCATTGCGGCAGCCGGCAGCGCCCGGCCAACCTGACACTGGCTGCGTATTTAATTTATTGTAGGTACCCTCCACTCTTCAGTCTCCACTGCTCACGGAGGTACAGACGGCTGTGGGGGTGGGGATAACGGCACGCGCCGCGAACCAACCCAGTGCCATGTCTCTCTTCCATCTCACACAGTAGGCGTTACCGATGACGAATACTGTCGGTGGATCCACCGGTTTGTCGTTGTCCTTATCATTTTTTATGAGTTAAACAAAGATGCACTTAAATATCGATTAAACCAAAATCTCCATTTATCTAGAATTATTGAGAATTTTCCCGAGGTTTCTAGAGGATTCGGATATATAAGCAAATTGCCGATTGAGCTGAAACCCAGTTTTATAGTTTGAAATGCGGAGAAGTACCTACGTACCGATGCCAAAATGCCCAAAGAGAGGAGCACTCGAAGAAGTTTATTGCAATCGTGGATTGAAAGTGAACCTAACAGTTTCATTATAATTCGTGACGACTTTGTAAAGTGCATGTTCTGTAAAAGAGAATTTCGCCCTAACTGCAAAAATGATATTAAGAAACATATTCAAACCAAACTTCATGCTGTAGCTCGAAGTGGAACATCAAGTTTAGATAAGTGGAAGTATGAATTGATTAAGGCATTTGTATCAAGCAACATACCATTAAGGAAATTAGAAGATTATAATCTTCGGCGGTTTTTAGCAGAATGGGCTCATCAAGAAATTCCATCAGAATCAACCTTAAGAAAAAATTACCTTGATATGGTATATGAAAATGTAGTAAAGGAGATACGGGAAGCGATTGACAACAATTATATATGGGTGACGGTGGATGAAACAACGGATGTTTGTGGACGTCATATAGTGAATTTTGTTGTGGGAATTTTAAATGGAGAAAGTACGCAGGCTTATTTATTGTGCACAAAAGAACTTGAATGGACAGATCACGCCCGTATTGTAAATGTTGTGAACAATTCTCTTAAATTTCTTTGGAGGGGACAGTATGAAAGTAACAAGAATAAATTTCTAGTATTTCTAACAGATGCGGCATCATACATGGTAAAAGCAGGCCAGTGTCTAAAAGAAGTGTATCCCAATTTATATCACATTACTTGCGTAGCTTATGGACTTAATAGAGTCACAGAAGAAGTACGAAAGCTCTTTCCCGAAGTAAACCAATTGATATCTTCTGTAAAAAAGTGTTTCTTAAAGCTCCAACAAGCGTATTATCTTTACATAAAAAATATCCACAAGTATCATTACCTCCAGAACCTGTTATAACCAGATGGAACACTTGGCTAGAAGCGGCATTTTATTATACATCATATATAGATACTTTCAGAAGTAATTTAAGAATTTGATCCCGATGACTCAATTCATATTAGAAGTGCCCAAGATGTTCTAAAAACTACTCTCAAAGAAAATCTTCTGTTTTTAAAACAAAATTTTACAGTTTTACACGACGCCATAAACAACCTTGAAACCGCTAATTTGCCCCTCAGTAGATCTCTACAAATATTGGAAACTTTAGAATCCTCAATAGAAAATTTGCAACATACACAAGGATTTCGAATTAAACAAAAATTTAGAACTGTCCTACAAAAAAATCCCGATTTATTAAAACTAAAAGATATAGTTCAAATTTTGGATAGTGGTGATATTACTGGAGTATACAAGGACGTAGCACCTTTATTCCAATATTGTCCTGTAACATCCACAGACGTAGAGAGGAGTTTCTCTTTATATAAACATTTATTAAGTGACAGAAAACAGAGTTTTACAATGTCCAATTTAGAAAAACATGTTATAATTAATTTCAGATACAAAAGTTCTAGTACAGATGTTCCTCTATGATTTCTTATTTTTATAATAGATATTCCTATTGTTTTTAGTTGTTTTTTATTTTGTAGAATTGATGTTAATTATATAAAATAAAGTCTTTTCAACTATATTGAATTCACAATTTCTTTTCCCCCTAAATACGGTCCTGTTAGCAGGAATACTTTTCCGCGCTCTATATTATACAATGTTATTATTCTATAATATATATAGCTAATGCTATTACATAAATGTCCAATAGAGACTTGAGAATGTATCAAATCTGTTTAATATTTACCATTTTAACACGCTTTTATTAGTTTGACCTGTACGTATGTCTGTGTATATATGTAACGGAATCTTTCAGCGTAATTTTCACCAATTTCAAGAAGTCTGATCAGTTTGAAAATTTGCACAGGGGTCAAGGACTGATGACAATACAATTATTTAATAACTTTGTTCTAATGTCCTGACTAGGATCACCAGAATAAAAAAAAGAAACTGTTTAGATTAGTTTGCAGGTTAAGTGTATACAATCCATAGAACGATGGTAAATGACATTTTTATTTACCGATATAAGTAAAAAGAATTCTTACCACTAGAGTATATTTAATGAAAATTAATGGTACGGTTATGATACGATAGATGTCGTTACGGAACTTTTCTACATATATTTTGCAAATTATTGAATTATTACGTCAAACTTCAAGATAAACTGTAAAAAATTACATTGCAAAACTCGGAATGGAACTTTAACAGAAATTTTGAATTTAAACATTTTGAAAAAAAAGAATGAAAAATTGTTAAGAAAAAATTTTATTTCGACGATAAAATTTCTAAAAAATACAGAATTCAAAATTTAAAAAAAAATTCTAAATACAAAATTTTGGAGTTCCAGAATTCAAAATTAATAATTTCAAAAAAACTTTTAAAATACAAATTTAAAAAAAAAATACATTTTAAAATTAAAAAAAAATTCGAAATACAAAATTTTGTAAATAATTTTGGATTTTGGAATCATATAATAAAAATTTTAGAAATAAAAAAATTGCTCCGCGCTTTTTTTACTATAATTGAATTATTTTATTAATAATTTAATTTCTAATTTAATCTTATTCCCAATTAATTAGACGTAATTGATTGTCCGAATTTTATATTGCTGTAACATAAACTCTTAGTACTTCAAAATTATTTTCTACTTTTTAGTTCGGTTTGTTATTAAAGCGTGTTTTTTTAGTTTTTTTAAACTATAATTTATTTTGACCCAATAAAACTAAAGAAAAACTAAAATTATGCCACAAATAAATAGCTTCAGACAAGAATTCAGACGACTTATGTCATATGAACAAATGCATAATAAAACTATATACCTACTATATTAAATGCTTACTCGAAAACAAAACACGATAGGTCATTTTGGCATTGACCATTAATTTTCTCTGAAAAATAGAGATCAAGTGTGGAGGTCATTTTTTTCTATATCCTATTGTTAACGTTTAACTAGTCAGAAGAAGAAAAAGTCACTTATAGTTGCTTTACGGGGTGAAGCTATGGAGATATTAAGAACGCTAGCTGAGGATAAACAAAAAGGCTACCAAACGCTGAAGATGGCTTTAGAAATGATATATGGGGATGCTCATCTACAAAACGTTTACCAGGCACAATTAAAAGGCTTAACGCTTCGAAGAAAATCTGCAGCAATTTGAGGCAGATATAGTGCAGATGGTGAAGCTAGTTTACCCTAGCGCACCGGTCGAGTTCGGAGATCACTTAGCAGTGAGTAACTTCGTCGATGGCCTGCGAGATTCCGAAATTAGTCAAGCATTAATATTAGCCAGACGCAAGAATATATCCGAAGCTCTAACCCTTGCTTTGAAAATTGAAGATGCACGGCAAGATTCTAGAAGCACTCAAGGTAGAACAAGACAACTAAAATTCAGGACGGAAGGACGACAAGGACGACGTGAGAGATATGAAAAGGAGCCAGGAAGAAATAAAAAAGAGCCAAGAAGATATGAAGGAAGAAATAAGAGTCAAGACGAAATGGGAGAAAATTTAAAGGAAATAAAAAAACAGCCAGGATGAAATGAAGGCTAACCAAATTTGGATAAATGGGGTTATCCATTTAGGTTCTAGGTTATATCCTTTAAGTATGTCACATTCATTCGGTAACATCCTGTATAAATATTAGAGCTCCTGAAATTATTGAAAAAACTAAGTTTCTACGTCCACCTAAAAGAAACTGTAACTTTATAGGTGAAAAATGATGGAAAAAATGTAATGAAATATCTTCCTTAAAATTGTCCTGTCCTTTTGTCTTTTGTTTTGTTTTTAAATTTTACATTGTCAATATTGTTTTTTTTTATATATATATATAATTCTTATCTCTTGCTTTCTATTGTAGCCCTGAAGAAGATTTAAAATAAATCGAAACGTTGGCTTAGTTAGAAAATCTAGACCATTAATTATAGTGTCCTATTTCCGATTATTCCTTTCTAAATACAAGTTTAAGGATATTAACAATATAACATAGAAAAATAAACATTTTAACAAAAAGTCTTTCTGAGTGTGTCCAAAATGGCAGCTGAGATCCAGGAACTACGTAATTGATATAATTATATTCAGAAGTACCGTAATGGGTAATTATAGCTTAAATTCATTTACTAAAAAAACAACAATAATTGTATATCGCCACATTTCACAGCAACTTTATGTAGGTCAAACACAACTCCAAAAAGTATTCTTTAAATTAATCAGATTGTAATAAACTATTATTAACAATTATTAAATGGTTTAAAATTGGTTTAAACACAACAGCGAAAAGTATTCTTAAAATTAATCAGATTGTAATAAACTATAATTAACAATTATTAATTGGTTTAAAAACTGCCATAAAAACCATAGACAGGACCGTATTTATGTCAGATGTCAGTATTCGCTCATTTTCGCCAATTGTATTTAAAATAAAGTTAAGTATATGATAATGAATGTAATTGTGACTATTTGAAAAAAAATAACAAATATATATTTAACATAATTTTGATTAACAGTTCGATGTTATTATGTAATTTTAAATTATTATCCGCTCATCGAGTACCACGTTATAATAAAAAAAACACCAGCAATAATATTCGTCAGAGTCACTATTCACGTCACTTGTGATTCTTCATCGACAGTTTTGATGAAGCTACTTTTATTTGGCCCAATTATTTGGTGCAACTTTATATAGTTTATTTAAATTTTTATGTTCGATGTATTTTTTCCAGTTGGCTAATGTAACTTTATCAACCTCACTTCTTATAACATCAACAATTGTTGTGTGTTGTGAAATTTAGGAAAGATATTATTTCTTGGAACGCCTCTTTTTAGTTGGCTCCATATTAATTCAATGGGATTAAAAACACAGTAGTATGAAGGCAATCGTAGAACGGTATGTCATTGAACCGCAGCCATCTCATCAATAACGTATTCTTTTGACAAAGAAGAGAATTTTAAAAGAATCGTAAATATTCATTTTTTGTTCCAGTATCTGGAATCCTTTCTGAAAGTCTTGAATGTTATGAGGCGTTGTCTATAAACCGTTTTTTTTTCTAATATCTTCTGTTC
Organism: Monochamus alternatus; assembly: GCA_037114965.1. Taxonomy (NCBI): domain Eukaryota; kingdom Metazoa; phylum Arthropoda; class Insecta; order Coleoptera; family Cerambycidae; genus Monochamus; species Monochamus alternatus. The sequence goes on from CM073431.1 coordinate 24,240,648, forward strand.
TCCCTCACTGTGTTTTATATTTGTGTATCTCAAAGAGCATAGATATTATTTCATTGATATCTTTACAACGCAGGAAAAAACATTATATCTACTTATAGATATAAAATAGAAATTCTCTACATCTTGGTAAATAAGAGTTTGTTCACCAATATGTCGAGAATTTCTATTTTCTATATCACTCGTTCTATTCTCCTCCATATCTTCTCTATCACTATTCGTTTGATCTCTACTTGTACCATGTTGAGATTCTTCTGAGAAATCCTCCCAAGGTCTGAATATTATCTTTGCATCTTATTAGATATGCACTATCTAATACCACAATATTTTTAAGGTGAAACAATTATAGAGGCACTGTAGTGAACATTATAGAAGCACTAAGTACTAAATAAATTAGAACAATCACTCGTTTATTCACACAGAACAACACAACTCGCAACACTAATGTATTACTTTCAACACTGTTTGTATTTAAGTAAAGAATATACATTGTTTGTACCAACAAAAAATTTACATTCACATAGAGAAAGTCGAATATTAAATGTTATGTGTAAAGACGGAATTTAAGAAGACAACTACTCTGCGGGCTAATACCCCGATCATCATTGAATTACACTTGGAAAGCTTGTTATAAACAGCCACGGTTAGTAGTCAGCAGCGCCACCAGACATATACCGATTTTAAGCTTGTTAATTCCTAGCTCCTTTGTGGAATGTATTTTTACAGTATTACAAAAGTATTGAGTTTAATATTAAAATATTGTCAGCAGAATGTAGCCTAATTTGTTAGAATGCCTCTTACTAAGTGCTAATAAGCAACCATGCAGCAATGAGCTATGTTCACACATTCGTGTAATCATTTTCTTTTAATATTAAAGATATACTGATTAGAAGTCTATTTACACACATCAGTGCCGTGTCAGTTCCGTATCAGTATCAGTGAAACATAAAAAATCGTTGCTTAGATTTTAAATTGGCGTGTTTATACACATCCGTCACAGTGCTGTCAGTACTGCTTCAGGGTCCTTTCAGTGGCTTTTAAATACGCCGGCGATGATATTGTTGTAATTCTACTGACAAACTGACCAGACTTATTTATTGCTTAGAATGGATGAAAAGCTTATCGAGTTGGTACGAAATGTTGATCAACTGCATGATAAATATATTCAGATCGCCTACTAACTCCTTTTTACAGACTATGGACGGATATGTGTAAACTGGCATCACTGATCGACCACAAATAACACCGATACTACAACTGATACGTCACTGATGTGTGTGTAAAGCTCTATATCGCAGCAAGTGAGAGAAAACTTGTAAAAATGCAAAACACTGTCGGTATTTAATCTCTGAAATAAGAAGTTCAATAATTATCTTTTTTGGTCAAAGAAATGAATCACATTTTTATGTGATGAATTAGGTATTTCTTAATTATCTTCTGTGTTGTTTTTGGTAAATTTCAAGTGCCACTGGCGAAGGTTTTTTGCATCACAAATATAGTAAGAGAAAATCTATCTCTCCAGCGAACAAACGTACTACGTTAAGAAAGTGCAGGCCGGTATACAATATCCAGTGTATATGGTGTTTTCATTTCTTGTACTTTGCCATAAAGTTAGAAAATTACTTCCTAGTAACTGCAGCATAAAAGAAACTACAAAATATTAACAACACAAGCCGAAAAGCTGCTTCATTTTTAATATTCAGTGTTCTAAGAAAAATACTACTTACGTAGTAAGACCATAGGGAACGAAATTTCATTAAAAAATAATACTTAGTGTTTTCATTTTTCATGCTTTAACATCTAACATAGCTGATTTAAAATATGTACAAGGTGTTCAGAAAATGGGGGACAAACCATTCGAATTTAATAAAAATGATGTAACAATGCTCCTCAAGATCTATAGTGGCACTATTACAAGAATAAATTTTTGAAATAATTAGCTTTCCTTATTTTAAAGAATCAAATTTATGTTTGAGTAGTTAATCAAAATAAAGCATGTACACACACAAAGTGGCAAATAATTAATTACTAATGGCTTCTCTATATTTTATTATAACTACTTGATACTGTTATGCCACTATATTAAATTTGTAAATGACTGATATCTTTTCACTGATGTGTCTTCATACTAGTGACATATTTTCCAGCTTTTGCATTTTAGCAATAGTAAATAAAATTGAACTTGTTTCTTTTATATTAATTAAAAGTATTTGGAAGACAATTTTTTATGTTAATGTAATTTATGGTAAAGTAATACTTTTAGGTTTCTTGTTACTTTTTTTGATGAATGCATGTATTCTAATTTATAAACCAGACCATTTAGTTTTCTGTAAAGGATAAATTTTACTTATAATATCTCTAGTGCTTAAATTATTTCCTGAAATTTTTGCGAGGTCATGAATATGATTAGCTCTCATCAGAGCTAATAAGTTCCAAACCAGTATATGTCTGGTGGGCTGCTGATGAGTGACTTTAGCTGTTTGTTATAGGTTTTCCAGGTGTAACTCAATGCTGGTCGGGGCATTAACCCGCAGAATAGTTGTTTCCTGAAATCCCGTATTTGCCAAATAATTTTTTCTATTTCATTTTGTTGAGAAAATTTTGAAATATTTGAATGGTACATGTAGAGTCGTCTCAAAAAATAGTATAATGATAATATAAAAATATGTAATTGGACTTTCAGTAAGTAGTGTGCTGTAGGCAACTTCTCGAATTTGGGTAGATCTTAAAATTATAAAGTTAATATTTGTTTGCCAAAGTATTTAAGTCAACATAAACGTAAAAATATTGTTATAGTATTTTTAGAAATAAACAATTTAATTTTGTACTAAAATTATAACTATGGAAAACATTATTTTTGCTATTCTGAAATGGAAGACAGTTTTCTTGAAATTTGACATTCTGTTGTAAATTTTTATGAAGAAGCTGAGGTGATACTGAAAACGCTATATCGATTCAACAGCGGTAGTTTTTGTAGTGGTAAGGGTAAATACGAACAACTGTTCAAAACCATACACTAATGTCTTCAAATATCCCCAAACAAAAAAATCTAGAGGGTTCAGATCAGGCGATCTTGTAGACCATAAAAGAGGTCCGGGCCTTCCTATCCATCTATGTGGAAAAGTTTGGTGTAAATACTCTCTAACGGCCATGGAAAAATGAGCTGGAGCACCATCATGCTGGAACCACATTTATTGCCTCTGATTCAAAGGAATGTCTTCCAAAAACTCATACAGTGTGTTCTGCAGAAAGTTGAGGTAAGCAGCGTAATTCTGAAAAAGGTTAGAAAGGTTCCATAAAAAATGATTTTGAATATGTTTTTGGGAATTCAATTTTTTTATAAAAGTGGCCATTTTGGATACAATAGTTCACTGTTAATGAGAAATGATTGATTTGATTATTCTCTTCCCAACACACAGAGATAACATAAAACAACGTCGAAATTTGCTTTTTATATCGAGCGCTGTACCAAAAAAAAAATAAAATAAATAAAATATACAAAAACAATATCTGTCCTAGAAAAACATACACTATTCTACATTAATTTATATACAAGGTATTTATAAAATATATAACAATAACCCTTCAAAAGACTGAGCTTTTTGAGAATTTGTTTGGACAGTCAAAATATTGAAACGTTTCGGGAATGCCAGATGATATCCCAGTATTTTTGAACATTTGTGGATTTTGGATCAAAATGACCAAAAAAACAATGATCCATAGAAAATCTTATGGTCTCGAAAGTTTAAGGCATCCAGTAGATGCTGAAGATTTTCACTATCATACATTTCCATCCGAACAGTTCCAGGAAAAATCAATCATTTACGGGAAAATTCGGAAAATCTGTATGTGGTCATTTTGGTGAATGTCCAAAAATGAGTCCAAAAATACTGGAAAAGTTTTGCGGATTCCTCGAATGTGTACAAATAATTTTTGTGAGATGAGATTTTTTCCAATACTTTCCCAGTTTTCAGTAGAACGATTTCTGATATGTGAAAATTTTTGGATGATTGTGGCCATTTTAAGGGCAACGGAAAATTTCTCCCCGAAATCTAAGTGGACAGTCTTGTAGGGCTTTCCAAGACGAGCATTCCCTCATAAAAAAGTCAAAATCTCAATCTCGTGTTCCGTAGGGTCATTTTTGTGCGAAAAATCTAGATTTTTCCATGAAAACCCATTTTTGGAGCCAAATTTCGCGAAAATGAAGACCCAAAGCGAAAATTAAGAAAGAGGGATCGATAGGGAATTTTATGACGTACATTTAAAAAAAAAATCATCTCAAACGGCCCAACTCTAAGGGGTGTACAGTAATTTGAGTGGCACAGTGGCGTTTTGCGCCACTATGCGACGTAAAGGCTAAAACTACTAGAACTTCAATATTTTTTTTCTCGGAAGCTATAAGGATCTTACAAATTTTTTTTTTGCGATATTGACTCGCATTTTCAGGATGCATCTATTTCCAATTTTTTTAGATAAGTTCTGAATCACCCTGTATAAATAAAAGGTTTCTCTTTTGTTTTAGGAACGAGCTATTGGCGATGAACGACACCAACACCACCGAGCTCATCAACAGGGCCCTGAACTGGAGCGAGGTTTACAAAAATTGCGGAAATAAACCCACAACGCCAGGTAAGCGTATCTGCAAGGAGTGTTTGTACAGCTCTTTACTCAGTCAATGTCGGTGTTTGCTTTCGCGCATTCATTCTAGGTATAATCGGGATTTAATCTTCTTTGCCTATGAGAGTCAGATAATGAAATTTTTCTTCCCTTTGACATAAATCCCAGAAATATTCGTTTAATGAGAGCAAATGGATTTTTAATTTTTCTTAAAGTATTCGCATATCGTTAACTTCCAAATTGGTCTCTCGAAGGCATAACAAAATTTATGTTTTTTAATGAATATTCTATTTGTATTACCGCACTATATTGAAATCGTTTTTTGGCTTCTGATTCATTTTTGTAGGTAGTTCATTTCATCGAAACAACTCTACATTAATAATTACAGGGTGTTTCAAAATGAAATGGCATGGAATATTACTAGGGCTGGTAGAGCATTGAAAAAACAGTTGTGTTTGCTTAATAAACGAATGTCCTAGAACCACTCATTTTTGAGTATAAGGAAATTTTAAAAAATTAAATTTTAGATGTAATTATTTTAGAAACCGTTTTGATTAAAATTTGACACAGGTACATTTTTGTTGTTGTCGCTGGTGTTATTATTATTATTTTTTTTTGATAAAGTACAGAGTGCTTGTTGCTTAATTCCGCTGACATTCTATTTTCTTTTTTTTTAAGTTGGGTCTTCACATTCTAATCCTTATTATATTATTAAAAGAACAAAGGCTCTCTTAGTAAATTTGTTAAAATCCTTGTAATAGTACTTATTTATTAAGTGTGTATAATAATAATAATAAATGGTTTTTATTTTCAATACAATTACAAAAAGAATAAATGTACATACTCATGCAACATGCATTTAACATACATATATTCAAATAATATTGCATACCACTATTTACACACACATATACATATACAGAGTGACCCATCTAAAACAGCCCAGCAACGTTTACGGCTTTATATGTAAAAATTAAAAAAACTCCTAAACTTTTGTTTTGAGGGAAACACATTTCACTATTAATTTCATCCCTGTAATCTCAACCCCCTAGGGCGGGATGGCTACTGCCTTTATTTTTTCAAATGGGAAGAGGTATGTTGTAATACATCTTTTTAAAGGGCATTAAATTCTCTTTAAAATGGCACTTTGTTCTTTAAATTTGAGCTACGTGCCACCGAGAAATTCCATTTTAAAAAATGTAGTACAACAACTATTCAAAGTGTTCTCGGACATTGTGAAGAACATTTGGTGTAATTTGTTGGTATTCATTAGTAATGCGGTTCCGCAAATCTTCTAAGGATTCGGGCTGGGTGGCATAAATTTTGGAATTTAGATATCCCCACAAAAATAAATCAAGGGGAGATAAATCGGCCGATCTCGCGGGCCATTCGATACCACCCCTCTTCCCAGTCCATCTACCAGGATACGTTTCATCTAGAAACTGGCGTACGGGTAATGCATAATGTGGAGGAGCCCCGTCTTGTTGAAATATTGGATTTTCTTCCTGGTAACGTTGGTCGTTTTCCATAATTTCAGGTTCAGTGAAATGTTTGAAATTCCGTTGTTCAGCGGCGTGTACCTGTAATTGAAAAAACGAAGCGCCGTTTTAAAGAGAATTTAATGCCCTTTAAAAAGATGTATCACAACATATCTCTTCCTATTTGAAAAAATAAGAGCAGTAGCCACTCCTGCTAGGGGGTTGAGGTTACAGGGATGAAATTAATTGTGAAACGTGTCCCCCTCAAAACAAAAGTTTACGGGTCCGAGGATTTTTTTTTAATTTTTACGTACAAAGCCGTGCTGGACTGTTTTGGATGGGCCACCCTGTATATACACCGGGCATTCTAGATAAAATAGTAAAAAAATATGTTTATATTTGCAAGGAAATAGAAATATCAAGTTTATTAAATACAGCAACTTTGTTCAGCAAATAGAATTTTTTTATAAGTATATGTGAAAGACGAGAGGCATTTATTTTTGAGGTCTCCCGGTAGCAAATTAAATATTTTTAAAATTTGGTAAGTAAAGGAAGTCTTCAAAGATTCTGTACGATGGTAGGGAGGCGTGAGTGTGACGTAAATTTAAGTTACATACATCTGTCCTGTATGATATCTTTCTATGAAGATATTTAGGCAATTTATTATCCAAAATTTTCTTAAAGAGGCAAGCAGATGCAATAAACGTCGACGAGACATATTTAACCAAACCCTGGACTCTTCATTTATATGTGATATTTTTTAGAACAGCAATTACAGTAAATTGTTTATTTTCTGTTTTGAATAGTAACTTGTTCTTTGTAATATTGCAATCATGTTAAGATTTTATTCTGCTCTGTTTGTGATGCGCTGCTGCAGAATAATAATAGAAACTTATACCACCAGTGCAGATATAGATTTTTTGAGGAATGCGAGTATTTTAAGAGTGCCACTGCAGTTAGACGCTCCGTAAAAATGCAATTGTTGTTCTTTTGGTATTCTCCACATGGTAGAAGATGTCGTACTTATTTGGAAAGATTTTTTTCTTACGTTAATGGTTGAATGTTCGGAGATCAAATCTATCTTTTTGATCAGCTAATCTAGGACTATAGGAATTATTTTGTTTAGGTTTAATATCAGCAGTTTCTCGACAATGCCTTTCTGCTACCAAAAATGTTTTTCTATTTGGCAGCTGCTTCTCAGGATTTTTTTTTCGAAATAACATCTAACTACGGCTACAGCACTCTTAAAATATTCCCCCAAAAGTTTATACCAAAAAAGTTGCTGGAGGAAATTATTATTAACAAACATTTTTTCAATATTAAAAATAGACTAAGTGAATAACAACATGGCTTCTTCCGTGGTCGATCTATTGCAATTAATTTGGTACCTTTTGTTCAAGATATAAAGAAAGCTCTGGACAATAGAAAACAAACAAATAATAATAAATAGTTGCCGTGTACACTGATTACTGTAAGATATTTGAAGGTACATTTTCTTTCCATGTTTATAAAACTAAAGAATTTAGGAGTTCACAGCAACCTACTCAGATGGATCATATCTTATTTGTCCAACAGGTTTCAGTGTGTTAAAATAAATAATTCTATATCAAATTATGTGTACGTTACTTCTGGTATACCGCAGAGGTCTCATCTGAGCCTTTGCTATATTCTTTATTTGAAGATGATTTTGTTGCTATCTTCAATATTCTAATTATTTAATGTATGCAGATGACGTTAAATTTTATAGATCTGTTGCATCGGTTAATGATTGCTTCCTTATTCAATCTGACATAGATAGGTTAGCCTCCTATTGTGACAAGATAAAATTAACTTTTATTATAAAAATAAGTGCCACTTTATGTCATTTGCACTACGATACTTATATATAATAGTTTGAAGCATTATAACTTACTTTTACTTATAGTTTCTGTCTCATTGCCATCTTCTAGACGTTCAGCTATTAACATATTTGCTTAAATACCTATATTTGTACTTTTTGTATTTACACATTGTATTTTTTTTTGTCTATTTTTTTCTTTTTTTTAATTTTTGTTTGCACAGGGTGTCTCAAACTCGATAGTATAGGCCTATTGTGATGATAAATACAATTTGGAACACCTCGTGTTAAATAGGATGAGGTAAGCTCCATTTTCAATAGAAAGTATTATCTTTGGAATTTGACATAAACGAGTAATGACGTCATCAAATATATCTTTTTTAGAAACATTCCCAAATTTTGTCCTGTTGAAAAGATTCTCTTTCATTAGAGAAATTTTTCTGTATTACCTCCTGTTTAAAAGTTACAAGCAATATCGTCCTAAAAAGCCTCGAAACAAATACCACCTAAAAATCACGTTGGCGGTGGAAGGATCAAGTAGTCGTTGGAAAATAATTGAATGTTAGTTGTTTAAATGTCATTTTTTAGAATAAATAAAAGAATTAAACTCGATAATTCTATAATACAGTTAAAACAAAATGAGGCAAATGCTCTCATACTATATGACCTCTCATTTCAAGACACATATCCAATCTTATATGTGGACTGAGTTTATTAACATTTAATTTAACTCATCACGTTTCTGATTTTTTCTTTCAAATGATTTATATCTAGCAAAGACGTTTTGTAAACCTTATTTTTCATTGTGTCGAACATGCTTGTCATAAAATTATTAGTTTTCTTGTACAAAGTAGAGGGCGCTAGTTGCTCAAGAAAAATACTGTTCGTCAAGTCAACAACTAGATCTCTGTAATACTACTTATTTATCAAGTGTGTATGTGTCATATTTTGTTTAAGAGAAACTCCCGTATGTTACATATTCTCTAGTTTGAATGGTAATGAGAATATTGTAAACTTAAGATTATATTCTGCTCTGTGTTTATAATACGTATAAAAGAAATCTATACCAGCAGTGCAGATGTTACAGATTTATTTATTTATTTAATGATACAACGCAACCCAACATAATGAATTAGCAACTTACAGGGTTGCACAAAAGATAATAATAAACTCTGTTGGTCCTTAAAAAAGTTACGTCCAAAATTTGATTTCTTTAAATTATCTTACACTTGTACCACAAAATTAAGTGGTTCTAGGGCATAATTTTAATAAAAAAAAACACTTATTTTTCAATGTTCTATCAGCCGTACCAATATAGCCATGTCTTTTTTAAACACCTTATATATCCTTCACAGATTTTTAAATATTTCTACACTTTCTTCGATTCTGCTATAATCCTTCAGGCTTTCTGAGTGTGCTCAAAAGGTTCCTAAATTACATAAGATATTTTCTGCAGGATACTGCCCAGAAGTGTTCGACAAAATGTTGTACTTCATGCTTCACAGCGAGTTGTGCTGGCCAGAATCACCACCTGGGAGCATAGTCAACCACTCTTGTCCCAAGATACCTCATCTGAGCTTTGACCCTTCCAATCTAGCCTACAAGGAATGCTGGGAGAACGGTACCTGGTTCAGAAAGGAAAACGACGGAGAGTGGGCAAACTATTCTCAATGCGTCAATAAGCAAGAGTTAGAGGTAAATTTTGTTGATGCCACACAGTTTTTGTTTTCGTTTTCATTATGTTCCGTTATCGTGATAGTAAAGTATTTAATTTAAATTTGAAAGTTGGTAATTGCTTTTACTTGGAATTTTCATAGAAAGTAATGGGTTTTGCGTTGTTTTAAACATTTTCTACAAAAACGTAACAAGTTATTAGTTCCTTTAATTTTTGTGAAAAGATTTTAAATATACAGTTGTATTTAAATACGATATTTAGAGAACTAAACATAAACATAAGTAGAACTCTACACACAGAGAAATATTTTATTTGATATTTACGCAATGTTGTGCAACACTACCTCAAAAAAGCGAATAACTAAAGCAATGCACTTCTATTAGTTTGATTAATTATGGGCTAGTATATAGTTTAGACCTTAGAGAAAGCACATGAAGAACAAAACAAAAAAAGAGGGTAAAATTACGCAAAAGAAGTTTATTTGAAATTTTACAAACCTTTCAACACTGGAAAAAATTGATTTTAGTCTTAAACCTGAAAAATCTCAACCAGAAAATAACAGAAAACATAATTTACGAAAATTAGGAACAATAATTGCACACATAGTGCCATTTTCAGCACCATCACAGTTTACATGAGCCCATAGTCTGCACATAAGGCACTGAAGTTTCCCTCTGGCATCTTCTAAATATCTTCTATCACAAAAAATGCGGATTGCATTATCACTATTAACATGATTTCATGGAGGAACTACTTTTCGATGATATTTCATATTGGCTTTACTATATATTCTTAATTTTTCGATCGATTTTTTGATGGTGCACTTTTTCTGATTTTTTTCATCGTAGATTCGCTCAAAATGTTTTTTGTAGCACCATCAACTTTTGATTTCAGTGCAATGTCTTCATTTAGGTTGTCTTTATATGGGTAGGAGGTTATAATTATCGAAGTGCAACCCTGCATTTCTCGATTATTGGTTTCCTTTTATGTAATAGGCACTGAAATATGAAAAGGCGAAACCATCGTGCTTTTGGGCGAAAAAATACTCTGAACCGATATATTCGCTCTCAAAAGAAACAACTTATATTTTTATATATCTGGATCCCCGTTCCTAGACTTCTAAGGAAATGTTTCAGAAGATGGCAAAGTTACAACTTGACAGTTAGTGCATTCATAAACCTACCCTTGAACTTAGCTGTGCTATAATCAAAACCACAGCTAAGTAGGTATTCTCAAAATGTAAACATACAGTCACTAAGAGTCTAGGCACTACTTATTCCGACAACGCGTGTACTACTATGCTGCACGCCCACTGAGGAGAAGCAGCGCAAAGCGAAGGGACGCGTCATGTTAATCCTGGGTCCATACATTTGACACCAAGCAACCAAAGAAAAAATACCATATGGCTTTTACACATCCACATCGATCAGAGTCAAAAGCTACGTAGTATTTTCTCTTCCGTCGCTTTGTCCTAATGAGTGAACCAGGTTCAAAATGACGCTTCTCTTCGCTTCGTGCCGTTCTCCAAATACCGTCTACCTAAAACTGCTGTAAACAACAGATGATTTCCAGTTGATTCCCTATCGATTACCAGTGATTACGCTTAATTCCCAGTGACTGCCAACTGATTCCCAGTAATTACTAGTTATTTTTCATTTTCATGTGATTTCTCAAACGATTCCCAACGATTACAATTAAAAATGTACATCGATTTCCACTAGTGGTTGACCCCTTGCATATTATTAAACAATGATGAAGTTGCATGATTTTATATTGATTTGAAATGTATTATAGGGTAATCTTTCAAACATATTGAAAGGTCAGAACATGTGTCTGACGGTAATAATCATATAATTAACATTAATAAATTGTCATGGATTGTAAACAAAGCCACGTGGCCGAAATCATTAGTGCGACGTCACACTACGGTTTATGATGTAGATAGTGTAAATACTATAGTAGTCCATTGAAATGTTACATTATTTTGGCCTTAGCGTACATTTTTTAGAGGACGCAATTTTATTATTTAGATGTGAGGGGTAAAAAGCTTAACTTGAAGTTTGTGGGGTCACAACCCTCCAACTTCGGTCGCAATCTTGGAAAAGGGGGTTAAATTGTTTTTAGCATTTATCAGGTAAACTATTGGTCATACAAAACGTTTTTTATTGCAAATTGAATCCTCTACAATTTTTGTTTAGTAACTTTTTGTTGTAAAATTAAAAATAACAAAGATATTAAAGAAAAACAATCAAAATTTTTGGTGGTGGTGGGGAAAAGAGTCAATAACTATTAAATAACAATATTGAAATGTCTATAATAAAAAACATTATTATAAAAATAATTAAAAACTATGCCATATCATTGATATAAATTTATACTTATCAGTAGGAAAAATAAGTGTTCACAGCGCTGTAAAACCCAAACCAATAAATATAAGAAAAATAGTATATAATAAAAATTCTTCATTGAAAACCACTCTACAAAAATGCTCTGATTTAATTTTTTTAAATAAAAAAATAAATAAATTATGGCTTCCAAAAGAAAATTTGTCCAAAAATTTTGATTGTTTTTCTTTAATATTGTTTGATTTTACAACAAAAAGTTACTCAACTAAAATTGTAGAGGATTCAATTTGCAATAAAAAATGTTCTTAAAAAATTTTTGTATGACCAATAGTTTACCTGATAAATGCTAAAAACAATTTAACCCCCTTTTCCAATATGGCGGCCGAAGTTGAGGGTTGTGACCCCACTAACTTCAAGTTAAGCTTTTTTTGCCCTCCCTCTCACATCTAAACAATAAAATTGCGTCCTTAAAATAAATGCAACCCCAAATGTAACTTTTCAATGAACTATAAGTAATGCTGTGGAAATTTCACGAAGAGGGAAACAGGTTTTGTGTAAGTATAATCTGGCGATTATTATTAATTTGCCGTGAGTGAATTTATTAAATTTTATACTTAATTCAAAGCAAGCAGATATCCATTCTATCTTCTTCTTCTTTTTTTATGTCGCCAGTTTTAGAGACTGATGAACGTCAGTCCATTTTAAAATTAAAAAATACAATTTTAAAACTTTAAAATCATGATTGGAGTTCCTTGTTCCTCCATTGACAATATTATTTAATAAGATTATAGAAGAGGATAGTTGGCCAAATGCTCTCAAAATAACGAAAATCTTGCCTAATCATAAAAAGGGAACAGATATGCCTGATAATTTTTGGCCTATAGCGGTTGTACCTATATTCTCTAAAGTTTTGGAAAATCTTGTGAAAGAGAGGCTATTGTCTCACCTGGAGAGCAAATCAATTTTGTCTCCTTTCTAGTTCGGTTTTAGAAAGGGGTTATCTACTAATGGAGCACTTTTGGCAGTAACTGATGAGGTTGTTGAATCTCTTGATCAGTGTGTCTCAACGCATGCGACCTTCTCACTAAATAAATCGCGATTTTTTAAATAAAATTTAAAACAATCAGAGGCGTACCGTTTTTTTCTATCCAAACATTTAATATTATGCCTACGTGGAGGTCACTGGTTAAAGTAGAAAATTAATTTTTGTCCTAAAAAAAAAGTGTCTCCACGCATGGTGGGTGTCTACAAAATGGCAACAAAATATCAAAAGCAGTCTCAATGAACTTGGGGAAAAAACGATTTTAAAAATAATTTTAGTTTTTGGAAAAGGCAGTGGCGAACCATTTTTTTCTTCAAATATGTTTAGTTTAAACCTCGTGCGGACGTCATTGGCAAAGATTTTAAAACATTTTTTACATCAAACAATGCTCCTTAATGATTAATAGATGTGTACAAAATATCATAAAAATATCTGGAGTGATAAGAAAATTATAATAAAAAAGTAAATTTTTTCTTAAAACTGTAACACCCTGTAGCTCAAAAATTAAGAGGTTTAGGACATATGTTGATATTAACTTTTCTTCTTAAATTGACCGAAGGATTCACACCCTTAAGTATCGGCATTCAATTAATAAACGCTCTGTATATTTTACATATTTGATACCTTTAGAATAATTATAACTAAGTTCCAAACCTGCTACTCAGTTTTAGATTCATATATAACATCTCTATGCCTTCTGGTCCTATCCTATACAAACACTCCGCTCAACGTGAAGTTTAATCAGACCTCTGACTGTCATACATCATTTATACTTTTTCCGTGCGGCTGGATTTTGAGGATTATTAAATAAATAACATTAAATTATTCCGGTGCCCTTAATTTCGAATTTGAATCACGTTCCAACCTGTAGTCCATGATTTATCGCTAACCTTGCGCTATTCTAAAAAAGAAAATGCCAACAAATCTGTTTCCGTCACAACAGAGATGTATGACTTATGAAAGATGCATTATAGGATATCGCCTGAAAGTAATGGTTGTTCCTATTTATATATTCACCCCTTTTGTACTCTGCGTTTGTAGCAGAACAACGAGAAACAAGTTTCAAACAAAGACAAACAAACCTAACTCTAATATTTGTTGTAAGAAATCGTGATATAATGAATAGTCGTGCTTATATTTTCATTTTAATTAAACTTATATATTACAGACAACTTCGTAAAGCTTTAGAAATTGCCTTTATTTCAAAATTAATGAAGACAATATTTTAATAATGAAAGAAACAATCAATAATGTAATTAAATTAATTTAAACTTTCATAATTGAGAGCTGGAACTAAGAAATTGGAATCAAATATTTCTAATATTGTCTTTAAATGAATTTTATAGAAAGTTTATATTGATAACTCATACAATAGTTATTTACGAAATAAGTGGCATATACAGGATGTCTTGCAAGTCGTTACAATAATTTTAGGAGGTGATAGAATACATGATTTTGAGCCGATTGAAACAAACATATCTATATACCAAGTGTTACAATATTTGTGATAATTAATTTTTTAATATTTTCTTATTTAACCGTGTTTTTTTCTACAATTATTGAAGTGTAGAAGAAAAATAAATCTTTTTATAACAAATATTTCTATACTATTTTTATTAAGAATGAATGGATTATTTAAATGATTTAACCAATAAAATCCAAAGTGGCTTCGTTACTTACCTAGAACTTTTTTTTTCTGTATTAGAAAGGGATTTTAAGCTAATATAAATCAAATCTCCTACAATTCCTATCAATGAAGTCATATGTATGTTCTCTGATACCAAACATCTAGGTATGCTAATGAACAATTCCACAGACAAAGCTCTATTCAATAATTATCTAAAGAAATTAATCTAATTTACTAACCTGCTTTAATGAAACAAACACTCTAATACAGTAAAAAATGTTACAAAAGCTAATAATAAGGAATATATGGGTAGATATTGTGGGTGTAATTCAACGCTGGTTGGGGTTTTTGTCCACAGAGTAGTTAGTTTCACACAATATTATTAATACCTAAAAATATATATAATACCTAGAACTTCATAGACATAGTTTTTCTACATTGTAAAAGCGAAGAGTCAAATTTAAACGTGGATTTTATTTTAACCTTTGTATGTAGGTTTATTCAGATATTATCAAAAACTTACCTAAGCAATGCTCTTTCAGTTCTTAGGAAAAGTTCGCTCGCATCAGGGATATGTACTATATGTAAATTACAGAGTAGAGTATGAAGGTATTTGAGTTTTTTTGTTTCGTCTTATCATATCTTTTCATATTCTTTCAGAGTAGAACAGACAGTTATGTCACAACCTAGCTATACCTCTGAACTTTTTTTCATATTTTTGCTTGTCTTGAAATGTACATAGCAACTGTAAAAAATGGCATTGAAAAATACAGGATGTTAAAAACTAAAAAAAAAAATGTAAAATTGTGTCAAAAGTAAAGTGCCACTATTTAAGAAATTAAAAATGTTATTGAGAAAAGTTGTTTTTAATACCAATATAACCTCAGATAAGAACTTCTTTACTGTTTAAATATTTAGATGCCTGTATTTATCCAAACTTTTATTTAATTAAACATGCCAATTTCACAACAACGAAACTTCAAACCTTGTAGACAAAATTCTTCGATAATTTTGACCTTACGGCAACGAATTTATTTAGAAAAATGCCACGGTATAGGTGGAATATTTTATAGACATGCAATTCAATTTTTCAAAAAAAAATATGCAAAACTTTACGTCTTGATATATTATGTTCGCGAATTAATGAAACAGTTAAATAATATAGGAGATGGAAAAGATATCCAGAAACTAAAACGGAATCATTCAATTAATAAAACCAAAAATAAAAAATTTTCATATGCAACCTTCGAAGTTCATATCTGATGTCATTTGAAACAATATTTCTCTATCAGTTTTTTAATTTCTTCTTAAAAAGAACTTTTCTCATTACACCCTTAAATATGCACACCATTCATTAGACGTGAAGATGAAATTTATTGAAGCTGCTAGTAGAGTTATAAAAAAGTATAAATTGATTATAGCCCTTTTCCAACACGGCACCTGGCTAGTTTGAAATCTGTCCGAAGCCGTCAATCAGTTTAATATTAGATACAACTCCGCTGCAGCAAGTCGGTGAACGATTTGGCTATCCACTTGGGACAGGTTTCCAACCAGTCAGGTGCCGTGTTGGAAAAGAGCTAAAGTATGGTTTGGTTGACGAATAGCAAGCAATAATTATTAGTAAATTATTTAGGAATATACCAGATCCTTTTCGATATCTGAAAAAATTTCTAAATACAGTGAACATAAAGAAACCTCCTAAATCGTCCTAATATTTTCGTCAAGTACAAGGAAATGAGGTTGACCAACCTAAAATGAAATTTTACAGAGGAACTGGTAATCGAGTATCGGTTAAATTTATGCGGAATAAAGGCTTAGAGAGCGACTACGACTACGGAGAAAAGAGAGCAACTCGATGATAATAAAGATCGCTTGGACATTACCGGGTCATTATCAGAAATGAATCAGCCTCCTCAGGATTCAAATACACTACAAACTCGATTATCCGAATGTGATGGGACCAAGCCCATTTCGGATAAACGAATATTCGGATAATCCGGTTTGGTTTTAAAATAAGTTAACAATGTAGTACAAATTAAAAAACTGAACATTTATTAAAAAAACATACATACATACATACTATGTACATATACATACATATGTAGATACAAATTATTGTAACAAGTAAAATTTGAGACAAGAAATAATTTATTCTTTGGTAAAAAAGTCGTACAAGTTTTTTTCAATTTTGAACTACTCTTTTTAGCTGCCCGATCACAAAGTCGTTTCATAGTAAGCAGCTCAGCCGGTGAAGTGTCGTCTTGTCTCTCCAAGTAGGACATTAATTTTTTAAACATTGATGTGGCCTCAGTGTGATTGGGACCCGTTTTCTCTTCTGCATCGTCATCGGAGCTAACATAATCTTCGACCTGTTGTGAATACTGTGCCACGATCTTGTCTTCAGATAGAAACTGGTGCCCAGGATCATCTTTTTCTAAATTTATCCACTCGGATACGTGTTGTTCTTATATATCTGAGCACCCTTCTATAACTTGAAACATTTCCATAAATTCTGGGTTTTCAATAACTGCTTCATTATCACTAACTTCAGGTTCTTCTGCTGATTCTGGTATTTTTGGCCAGAATTTTTTCCATGAGTTTCTAAGGATTTTAGTTGTTACCTCTTCCCAAGCAGCTGCAGTCATGTAAATCACATGCTTAATGTTAATTTCCTTGAGAATCATTGCGATGCTTTTCTTCTCACTGCCATCATCACTTTCCTCCACAATTTTACTTAACATAGCTCTTCTATATCTGCGTTTCAAAGCTTCAATTAGTCCTTGGTCCATTGGCTGAATAAGTGAAGTAACATTGGGTGGAAGGAACTTTACAAAAATGTCTCCACTCCTTAACTCGTCTTCCCCTGGACGCGTAGGAACATTGTTTAATAATAAAACCGCTTTTGCCGACAATCCTTCATTTTTAAGAACCTCTTCACTGATACAACGAAATGTTCATAAAACCACACTTTGAAAATATCTGCTGACATCCAAGCCGACCTTTGTGCTTTATACAATACGGGAAGCGTTTGAAAATTTACATTTTTTAATGCTCTTGGTTTCTCTGACTTCCCAATGAGTACAAGAGGGAGTTTATGTTGGCCTGTTGCATTAGAACAAGTAAGCAATGTTACTTGCTCTTTGGCTTTTTTAAAGCCTTTCGCTTTTTCGTCAAGGGTAGATGCCAATGACTTTCGAGGCAACATTCTATAAAACAATCCTGTTTCATCAGCATAAAATTTGGGATGGTGTAAGATTCTCATCAGCAACAAAATTTCCAAATTTTCTTTTGTAATCTTCACTAGCGGCAATATCCCCTGATAATATTTCTCCAGTAACAGTAAGCTGACGAATTCCATGACGGTCCTTCCACCTGCCTAACCATCCTACACTTATAAAAGTGCAACTTGTAAACAATAACGTAGGGCGTACGTAGCAGCCGATATTGCGTGCAAAGCAAATGAAACAACGACAAACACTGACCAGTACGAACTCGATTACATCGACGTGACGTAGCAGCCATCACTTGTTGTCATAGTAACGGAAAAAATACATGTACGTATGTAATATGTACATATTAAAGAGCATAAAATATTTGTTTCGGATAATCCGGAATTTCGGATAATCGCTATTCGGATAAGCGAGTTTGTAGTGTAGTCATTTACATCATTTTGATAAATATATGTTTTAATCTTTTTTTCAAATACAACTGAACGGATTACGCATATAATAACATCAGCTGTTCAAGACCCAGTTAATCATAATCTATTTTGACCCTGTTCGTGGTGCAGTGACGCATCGAGGTTCGCTGTGAAGTGATGCGATGGAGCTCGCGACGAGGTTCGCGGTGAAGTTCGCAAGTGAGAACGCGGCTTAAGGTTCTTGTGTTTTTTGTGTCGTTTCATATTTTTTTTCCATTCAATGATTTGATGATTCAGTGATTTTAAAATATTCCTTTACTCGAGCCATAATTATAGACTGTCTCTTCAACCCGAAATCATTTAAATATTTTAGAAATATAATAGTTGTTACATATCAATGTTTTTTACTAGATGACTAGTTTTGCTTCCCGGTTTTGGTGTTTTGACGCTTTTATGCTATACGATTTATGAGACTAAAAAGAGACAAAAATAATATATTTCAGTAAGTACTGCCTGTTTTGTGATGTATTTTCATTATTAATGCTCATTTTATAAAACAAAAATTGTAGCGCCCTGATGATGGTTTTATATAAACCGAAACGTCGATGAAGTAAATAAAGAAGTCTTTTTTGGAGTTGATGTCTTTCCTACCATTTTCCTGTTAAAGATATTTTACAATTAGGTCACTATCCTAAACTACAAAATTTGTAAGTACATCATATTGTTTCTATTATGTTATATATTATCATTAATGGTTTGAGATTGTTCTGGCAAAATTATGTGAAGGAAGATTAATTTTCATCTAAGTAGTTAAGTGTCAAATAAGAAAAAGTAAAATCCAGCTTTCATTAAAAAATACCTATATATAATATAATCTATTCAAATTAGTGAAAGCACGATCATCCCTGCAAATTGCTATGTTTGAACTCTGCCTGTATTGATTTTGCAAACTCATCTTCTTTATAACTAGTTCCGAATAAAGCAGGGGGCATTAAAATAATTTTTAGTGAGAAAAACTCAGATGTTCGCTGGGGTTCTATAATACCCCTGAAAACATCATTAAAGAGGAAGTAACAGCTCTTTATTTTCGAATAAGTTTAACAACTTGACTGCTGTTCTCCGCTTAAGTTTAGCAGAGCAAGAGTTATAACTTTACTTTTCGGCCCTTATGAAACTGTAACAGTTGATTTATGTATCATATACATTTTTCGCAAACAACATATTGTTATAATGACCGGCAATTATAAGGAAACTTACCCATTTCGAGTTTTAATACTATTAAATGAAAGTTCATAAATAACTTGTAATAACAGTTGTTTAATAACTTATTTTAAACATGTTTTAATAAATAATGAATACCTACCCTCCAAATTTTGTTGATAGAACATTAAAAAATATTACTGATAAAATGAACACTTTAAGACAAATAAAATAAACTAATTATACAATTATCAGAAAGGTTAAGAAGAATTGGTAACAAATTTAATATTCGAACAGTTTCTCAGACAACTAATACTTTACGATCATTTTTGTCTAAAACGCGTCCAAAAAATGATATACAAAATTCAAAAAATTGCATCTACAGTATATCTTGCGAATGCAATAAACATTATGTTGGAGAAACGTCTCGGTCTATGAATGTTAGAGTTCAGGAACATAAAAATTATATAAAAAGACGGGAATTTGAAAAATCCAAATTTTGCGAACACGCTTGGGGAAACGGTGATTTGATTCAATGAGGTTCGGCAAAAAATTTAGAGAAGGAAGATAACGCGACAAAAAGAAAATTAAAAGAGACCGCGATTATTTTGTTGAACGGAGATAAGTGTGTGTCAAACTGTTCAGCAAACATTGACCATTGTTGGCTACAGTTGTATCAAGAAGAAGTAAGTAACAATAAAATAAAAATCATTTAACATCTCTATGGAAGCAGATAAACACATTTTAAACTGTCAAACTTGACATACGTTTAATACTTTTACTACTATTTTGAGAACGAAAACAGAGAGTTTTTCGAAACATCAATAATACGGAAGTGCGCGATAGTGATGTGATTTTTGTTATTATTTACGTATCTGCTTTTTTCAGTGTGAGATTTTTTGGTTAGGCAAACTTAGTTTCAAAACTAATCCTTGTCTGATCCGTTTGGCGCAAGGGCTTATTTAATTAATCTTTATTTTTTCAGAAGTGTAGCATAAACCCAATTAAACTAACGAAAAACTAAAATTATGCCACAAATAAATAACTTCAGACAATATGTTATTTTAATTACCTACACGAAAAAAATCTAATCTGTATTTAAGTTAAAATATATTGCTATGCGTACAACACCGACCATAGCAATTTAGATGATTTTATGCCTGCCACCTTTGGATATTTATTTAAAGTGACTGCCACAACTATGCTTCACCTAAAAAATACAGGTATTATACCTGGATGTGGAGAAGTTAGGAGTCGCCTGTGAAATGGAGTCGTCAGAAAGATGCCCCTTTTGCAAGCAGACACTGACAGTATTTCTCCCAAGTTTGTATTTGAGAGACCTTACATTTCACTTAGAGTAATATTTTGTTAAAATATGTTTAAAATATTATTAATTATAGAATCGGTTATTTTTCCTTAAATGATAGATTTATAAATCTGCACGAATTAAAATACTGCATTTAAAACGCCGGCCATAGTGCAAAATAATAATATTTATAAAATGTATTAATACAATACTTGTGGCAATCATTACTAAAACTATAGAAACACAATTGTAATATTATTTACTACAAATTGTATTAAAGTTGTGTGTGCAGGTGGACCGCCTACTCAGATTCCCTTCTGTCGTCAGCTGTGTCGCCTCCTATAGCATGCTGAGAAGAGTTAATTATATATTTCAGTTTATTTCTTCGTAATGCAAAGTGATTATTTACTTTATTCAAAATTATTTAATATCGTTTCAAATATTTGCAGAAACTCTTTCAAGTCACTTAAAACTTCAAATGAAGAAAACATAACTTTATTTCGAAAATAACAATTGTTGACTCAAGTAACTCATATTATCTAAATGAAACAAAACAATTCTCTAAAAAAACATAACTTTATCTCATATCAAATATAGTATTTTTATTGATTTCAAGTATGTTTTATTCTTAAATGAAGAATATATAATCTTATTATACAAGGATAAGTTAATCTTTGAATAAATTATTACTATACTTGACGAATAGTGAAACTAAGCTAGTGTTGAAATAATTGCATTAATCTTGATGTTAGTACAGCTTCCTTTCTGTGTATATGTTTACATTTTTCACGTTGTGAATATGAAATCTAACAAACTTTTTTTTTCTTTCAGTTTCTGACATTTATAAATAGGTTGCACGTTATAGGATATTCAGTATCGCTAGCAGCTCTAGTCATCTCCCTATGCATTTTTGTTTCCTTCAGGTAGGTACTACAAGTAGTATTTTCTATATAAAGTAAATTGAATTACACTGCCGCTAATTAAATCTGAAATTTTAATTTTCAACTTGCGTTCTCACGCTTTTTAGACGTCTTACATCAATCACATCCTCACATATCAGTGCATCACAACATGCATAAACAAAACCTATTTACGTAATATTGACTCGCCGTAGAAATCAGTATATTTTGTATAAATTATGACAGCTTAACTGCTTGTTTTTCACATGCATATGTGCCTAGACAAAAACAATTATTGATATGTTATGAGACGACCTAATCATTGATACCTTCCAAAGTTTCCATTAATAGTCCACTAAGTCATTCCTTTAAAAGTAGGGTTAGGTTGGAAACCTTTATGTTGCTGCTACTGTACAGGGTGATCAATTTAACTGAAGCAATTAGTGTTTCTGAAGAAAAAAAATATTTTGAGAAGTATTACACAAATTATCTTTGCGACGCTAGACGCCGTGGCGCTTCAGAAATTTTCCTTTTCGCAACGTACATATTTTATTACATCGTTTGAATAGTTTTAGTTTGGTATAGTTGAAATAGCAAAAAAGTGACAGAAATGAAATTAAATATCTAGTAACTTTCTTCTTTTCAAGAAGGCACGCGGTAAACAATTTATTGAGTTTCCTTACTGCTACCTTACTATTTAAAAATTCCTTTCAAATAGCCCAATTCATTTTAAATGAAAAAGGTCTCTTATATTTTTTCCGTAAACTTAACAATTTCTGTGCAAAAAAGTTATATAGAATCAGGTGAGATATAAGTGGTCTGCTTATTTCCTGCTAGGGCTGCTGGTAAAGATAAATAAGATATGTATAATATATGTAATAATAATAATAGGTAGTGTGTTAACACACCTGACACCAATTTGTAATGTCTGACTCTCGTGTCGGTGGCACCTGACACAAAATTGTAATAATAATCCACCTGACACCAAAAATGTAATAATAAACTCACCTGAAGCTTTTGGGTTCGGCCACGGCTAACGTTGAAGGATTAAAATCCTTCGGGCGCGGTCTTTATGGAAAATCGAGGAGAGTGTGGTGGTTGATTAAAAAAACACAACAAAATTATTACTAAACTAATATATTGAGGTAAGGTAATCAAAATAAACATAAAGTAAATGGGCCGACAAAAGCGAACGAAACTTCGAGGCTATACAAAAAATACACTTAAATACAACGGTGGCTTACAATGCCATTAGACCCGAGCTCAACTCGGTTTTAAAATTATTATCTAGAACAAAAAAATGCTTATAAAACTTTAAAAAACTCGTCTAGAAATTCTGCTATTTTTCTGTTTCCAAGGCTATAAACTCGCCACCTAGCGAAAAACAAGTATACTATAGGTACAGTGGACTTACCAATAAAAACCAAGGAAAAAGAAAATGATGTTAATCCCAAAAAAAGACAACACAATAGCTAGGCACGGTAATCACCACTGTGATCACACTACAAATATTAGATCGCTTCTATAAACTATCCACGGAGGCTAACAGTGGTATTCATAATCCGTCTCTGGTCGCCAGAGAGCGGTCTCCGTACCGAAATTATGCGAATTTCATAATGAAATTCACATAATTTCGAGAAGAAGATATAAGATACCACTGTTATAGTACACTGTATTCTTTGTCCGTCCGAAATTATTTGAATTTCATTATAAAATTCGCATAATTTCGGGACGGAGACCGCTCTCCGGCGACCGGAGACAGACTATGAATGCCACCGTAAGTGACTCCAACGCCGAAACTAACTTAACTTTTACTCCCGAATCTGACTTAACCGCTATCCCGCGAATGGACTTCCTAGTCCAGAAACTTACTCTATGACCGCGTTTCCGCAACTTGACTTAACCGCGTCAACCGCTATCCAGAACTCAACTTAACTTTTCTTCCTGGCTTCTTCGGCCGCGATCCCGCAACTCTTCTTAACCGCTTCGAGTGACTTCTGCGACCGCCGTCGCGGAACCGTCTTAACTTTTTAACTTCTCTCTGAAACTCTGCAGGTCCTATGATTTTAATCCCGCCCCGTATTTAAAATATCCTCCTGTACCAAAAATGGCCGAAACAGTCCCACCAATTAACGCTTATTTTTTCCCATAATTTATACCTAATCAATTGTTTATTACTACGGCCATTTTGGAAAATGGGCGTTATGCTGACCCTTAAAAATATATCCGATAACTTCACTTCCCGTGGAGACTGCTAAATTCGCATTTCTAAACTTCATGATAAACAAATACTATGTCGCCTGTTCCTAGTCTTAGCTTAATTTAATTCTATATAAAATCTACTAGATTTTCGGGTTTACTACACTGCAGTAAGAAGGCCATTTATATTTCACCTTCACTTGGTTTTTCTGTGAACATGCATATGAAGGAACAGACAGTTCAATTGTCAGTCATTTCACCTATGGCATACTGATGACAACTAACGGGCCTGAAACCGGTCTATGTCTGGTGTTGTGGCCGACAAGGGTTCTTGGCTGACACAGATACTACAGCTTAATTCAATGCCGGTCGCGGCATTAGTTCGCGGAGTAGTTTTATTACCTACCTGTAATTGGCATAAGTAAGGATTTTTTTTAGTATTTAATAATTTGTTTCTTTAAGTATGTAATAAATAAAATTAAGTTGCATTAATTATAGCCAAAAAATGAGATTTAAAAAAATATATATTTTTGCAGCAACACTATACAAAATATACGTTACCCAAAGAAGAAATTTTGAACCGCCGCGACGCTTAGCGTCGTAAAGATAATTTCTATATTTCTGCTCTATCTACTAATAAAAGTGAGTATACTCGCGTCAAGAATTCAGACGTCTTACGTCACGGCTGACGTTACACATTTGTTTTTATTGTCAAAGTAATTTTCGATATTTGGTCGCGTTAAAAACAATCATATTTTGCAATTTAGTGCAATATATAATGCAAACTTTTAGTGTAGTATATAGTTTTATTACTATCAGTTGCAGTTTCTTAAATATTTTGATGAAAATATAATGAATTATTCATTTGTTCGTATGACGTAAGTCGTCTGAATTCTTGTCGCGAGTATAACAATGCAATACTTTTTAAAATAATTTATTTTTTAAGCCATTTCCCAAAAAATCTTATTTCTCCAGTTACATTGATCACCCTGCAGATACCAAATTTTAAACCGGTGTGAAATTGGCAGCCAAAAGTTAGCAGCTAAATCGGCGGAAATACCCGAAGGAACATAGGCGTTCGTCAATTCGGGATATTATAAGAATCATAAATATTACTATAGTCTACCATTACATGACAGAAATACACCTGAAATATACTGAGACATTTTCGAAGGGTTGTTTTCTCTAATTCAAGTATTACATTATTCGTCGGTAAACTACTCATGCCATCAGACTGAAAATTAGATTATTTTTTGTAAACTGACACACTCTGTCAAGCTCAAATTTTAGTATAGCATACCTCTTTAGGTACTTAAATGATATGTAGAACCAAATTGACTGGCGCTACAAAAGTTTCGGGGTAGTACGGCTATCATCCCCAACAACGTAGATACTATTTTTGTCTAAACGACACACCCTGACAAGTTCAAATTTTAGTATTTGACAAAAAAGTAAATTAAAATAAAAAATCGACCGTTTCGGGAATTTCCAATAATGCCTTTTACTTAACTAATAATGAATTTGTGCGTGACTTTAGGGACGTACTGTATTTTAATACTTATCGAACAAATCATGTTGTGTTAAATGTAGGTACAGCAATTCTTGATTCTCAGAATTTCTGAATACTCGATTTTCGAAACATCTTCACACCAACTTCGTACCCTTACCAAACAATACTGCAACTTGACGGCTAGCCTCTAGCATTCTCGCCAAATCTGAAGCAATAATAGACACGAGTTAGTTGATTAAATTAGTTTGTGTACCTTCCCACAACAAATTCACATTTTCATCCTGTAATTATCAAGATTGCACTAATTAATCCGCCACGTTCTCGTTTTCCCACTTTAATTTTCACAATGAGTAAACATTGGCTGCTAAACACGAAAAGACTCAATGTTTATATAATAAATAGTATACTACGTGACAAAGAATGGTAGACACCCATTAAATATCATTTTATTTTCATAATTTTTTGCTTTTACTTCTCTCGCTGAAAGTAAAAAATAAATAAACTTTCAGGTTTTTCTGTTAAGTTTCTTTGGAGTTTGCATAGGTCGTAATTTGATAACGTAGCATTCTTTTTTAAAAATTTTAAAGGTGAGGGTAAGTGTTGTAAAACTTATTACAAACGATATTTTTTACAGCTGATTATACCTAGAGTACGTAGTATTCGGCAAATTTCTTAGATTAGTGACTATGCGAGAGAAATTTCTCTCTTTTCTCTCTCTTTCTTTCTCTCGAAATGTTAACTAACTACTAACTGCTTTCTCAGTGTGAGATATTTTGTTTTTAAGACAAAAAAATGTTATAGTCTGTTTAGAAATGAAAGAGAGTAATAAAAGCTTATTATGTATGCAAATCGTAAATAAATGTAGTACTGGTGCTTATATTCAATATTTTTATATTATGTATTATCGGTATAGATGAGGTTAAAAAAACTTTGTGTGATCGAATCATACTACATTGTAGCAGGTAGCTAAAATTTAATCCCCGACAATCCTTCTTTGTCTATGCCGCGTCAATTTTCTGGTCCATTTCTGTTATAAGAAAACAATATAAAAACAGCATTTCAAAACATGAGGCTACTTTAAGCATCATAACCGGGTTAAGCGGGTTTTTAGTAATTCAAATAAAATTATTCAATATTATTATCAAAATATTTATTTAAATTTAATGAATAGACTTTTATTCCACACAAAAATATATGTATTTTGAACATTCAAATTATGGTGAGCAAATGTAGTGTTGTATAAATGTACAATAAAGAAAATAAAAAAGTAGGTATATTAAAATTCATCCTCTGAATATTCTGATGAATTATCTTGGTCTCCTAGATTGATAACGATAGGTTCCACAGTAACGTCAATTAAATTATCGAGTTCTGCCGTGAATGGTAACTGATATTATCCATGACAATTACAGACCCCTGAGGAATAAGATCCAGCATCTGTGTGAAATACTCTTCGAAAACATCTGCGTTCATGTCTTCGTGATAGTCACCTGTATTTTTAGATTCAAATAAAAGTAAACTGCCATCTACAAAACCACTGGCACTACCTATATGTGTCACTATTAATCTTCGCCCTTTACCTGAAGGTACCTTGAACCCTGTTGAAAGTCCATCCAAAAATGCTTGTCGAAAACTTTTTACATTTTTATCTTGCCATACTTTTGTTCCAGTATATCTCTCGTTGACCCAAGTTTGGTCTAGGTAATAAATATTACTCCCTTCGCCACGGAATTTTTAAATTGATCTTAAGTTGGATCTTCGCCAACATATAATTTCATCTTTACCGATAAGAACTGACTTCCTGTTCTGCTTTTCCCAGCAAAAATTCAACTCTCGTAAGACGGCCCATAATTTGCTTTTACTGATTTTTGGCAAATCGTTGTCCTCTGAAAGTTCACATAAAATTTTGCTTAGCGTTGGTATTTTTTTTTTAATAAAATGAGTGTACTTTTCTGCGAATGACATTTTTGAAGAAATCATCTATAACGACTTTTGACCCCCCTTTTGTCCCTGTAGATGATTTTGGGGGATTTACAGTATCTTGTTCATTTTGTGTTTCCTTTAAAAGTCTGTATATAGTTTATTTTCCAATCCCTGTCATTTTTGAACACTTTTCCACTATGTCGTCAACACTTTTGGTAGGATTTTGGTGTTTCAATGCATTAAATACATTTAATATAATAATTTTCTCATTCTGAGACATCTTTTCACGCGTTTAGCAGGTACGTAATCTGATAAGATCGACATTTTACCCAGACAATATTATATCCACTGGCACAATAGTCACTAAACACAAGTCGAATTTTACTATACTGCACTAGTACGTCTTCGTATATTCAGCCCTAAAACTGGATTGATCTGTCACAATACACTGGCTCCTGCCCATGATGTATCCAGTAAAATATACTAATGTACACCCATTACCTGTTAGCATTAGTGTTACCCGATAATTATCTGAAACAAAATATTACCACGCCCATGGCCGCTTCTTTTCTCGGGGTTTTATTACTCTCTTTCATTTCTAAACAGACTATAACCAATCCCTTGACTAATCTATTAGGTGCAAGCGGTTATTTCATAATGATTGTATATAGTTGCGGCAGTAATTCAGACGACTTACATCTTGGCTGACGTTATGCAATTGTTTTTATTGTCAACATAATTTTAGATATTTGGTCGCGTTAAAAATAACTATATTTTGTAATTTAGTACACAGGTGTTCGGGAGAATGTGGGAAATGTGGGTGCAGTTAGAACATGAAAGAATAAGATGAAAAGTTCCTATATTTTTATTCCTACAGGTCCTCCCTACAGAGATATGTGTCCCTGAAGGACGCCGCTGGAAATCGGTTCTTCTTAAGTAACTTTTGAAGTGCTTAATATAATTTAATAAAAATTTAATGTGATGGACAGTAAGGAACTCTTAAAATAGTGTCCTTGAAACATATTTAGCGTTCTTAATTTGCCAGGGGCGTACGAAGCTTTACAACTTAATGCCTAAAAATACACCCTGTATGATAAAGATTTTAAAATAATAAATCTGAGTAGCTTCAACTGTAGACTAAAAAAAAGATAGTCTTGTTTATTGTTGATAAAATCGTGTACGAAAAAAGTTCGACCTATGTTCGCATGTTGAACCCTTTTATGAAGTTTTTCAATAATTTCGTTAAGGTGCCTGAAACCTTCCTGTTTGAATGACTTTCGTATCGCACTTTGTTGGCGAGAAAAAAAAATATAAATCATGGCCCTTTTTATTAAAAAAACATGAATTCGTTTATTATTATTTTTCTCGTAAACGGTTAATTTTATCGACAATAAACAAAAGTAGCTTTTTTTAGTCTGAGGTTGAAGCTACCCAGATTTATTATTTTAAAGTCTTCATCATACATGGTGTTAAAAATGTAGGCATTAAGTTGTAAAGCTTAGCCCGCTCCTGGTAAACTAAAAAAGCTAAATATGTTTCAAGCACATTATTTTAAGAGGTGCTTACTAGTGTCCTTCACATTAAATTTTTATTACAAGATGAACCGATTTCCAGCGCCGTCCTTCCACGGAGCATCCACGGAGAGAAATCGATGTGTGCTATGACGTTGGGTTAAATATTTTTATTATTGACGCTTTGAGCATAATTTTTGTCATCAATGTTATATTATGAAAAGACGAGTCCTAAAGTTTTGTAGATGAAGAATAGAAGCTAACAAGAATAATCCAATATAAATATTGACTACTTCATTCTATTATTATTTGGAGAGTAGTAAACCTCAACAATAATTTTCATTGTGAATATGTTTTAGTATCAATTATAACAACTTACTAGTTCCGAAATTTTCAATAGATTTTAGCCACAATTTTCGTTAATAGTGATATACTACAGGGATAGATATTTGACAAATGAGTACATCCACGAAATGTGTCCTCAAAACAAAAGTTGACGGATGCGAACTGTTTTTTAGTATTTATCAAAACGAAACAAACCTTAGTAGCAAGTTTTTGATGACCCAAGCTGTATAAAGAGGGTTCTTTGAAAGATATGAATTAAACCCCACACTGATATTTAATCTCTGTTTAACCCTGGCCAATATATCAAGAAGTGTCGAAGTACGTTTCATCTTTGCAGAAACCTTCCACGCAGTAATAACCTTTCTTTGTTAGCTAAGTGCGTCTTAACAAAGTCCATTCAGCCCAGATTTTTTTTCATTAGACTTTTCTTTTGGGCGACCAGGCTACAATGATTTCTAAGGAAATTGAGGGGCCCAAATCAAAGTCAATAGTCGGGGTTAATCAACCGGACTTAAATCAATTTTCCACTTCAATTTGTAGACGAAATTGAAATCGCTGTTTATAATAGGCCGATTAATAATTTTATTACAGCCCGTTTGATCGTTGTATTTATAAAGAAAAACAAAATGTATATTTTTCAGATGATTTCCTATCCAGTGAAGTTAATCATAAAATTTTCAAACATTCGAATATATTATATTAATATCCATATATTTTATTCTGCATATTAGGCAGTATTTGATAAGTCCCAATAACACATAGGTGTAACATTTATTAAGACCTAAAACCATTTTAAAAATTGTAACGTAAAATTAGCTTTTAACTGAAATTCGAAATTAATCGAAATTACACACTGTATGATTCTTATGTATACACGTTACATTTCCGTAACTGAAACACAAATGGGATATTCGTACGTTATATACTTTTTTTAATGTATTAAGATTCCCATATTATTTAATGGAGCATCACACACTCACTAGACCGGCACCAGCATGTACCGTCAGCTGCAACGGCCGTCACTGCAGGTCGTGTCAGTGACCTACAACTTTTATGTTTGAGTCCGACGTAACTTCTGTTTCCACAAAAGTCAAGGATTGCCTTTAAGCTGTTAACTGTTAACCGGTTAAGTTGTAAATGTACCGCTGAACTATCGGGCACCCTCGCTCATCATGAACCTCTATTTACTTACTTTAAACGAACTGCAAGTCTTTTGTCACTTGACACTGCTCTGTGAAATCTTGTGTTTTGGTGCTGTAGGCGAGAAAAGTGCGAGTTTGAAATGTTCTCATTTTCCTGGTTTCTTCCTTCCCTCCTTCTTCTTCCGAGCTCTACTCAACTACTACTAAAAAATTTCAAAGCATCTGCCTCGCATATAACCCGCACAAAAAGTTGTTGTCCCGTGTTGGACAAGTGTGCGAAGTCGTGCAGGTTTGTAGGTCCGCGCTGTGCAAGTTCGTGCAGGCATAATGTACGCGACTTTACGCTGTTTTGCTACTCAAATCCTACTTAATCGTTAACAGGTTTCAGATATAATTATGGTTAATTTCTAATTTCCAAATTCGTTTAAGAAAGTTTAAATGTAATACGTCTGTCAAATGCCTGATATATAAAACTTAACATTCGAAGAACTGTCCAAAAAAGCTGTACTCCTACTCTCTACATACATCTGCTCTGTGTCGGATCTTAAGCAGAACACCCTGTATAAGAAACTGTAGAATGTTTTAATCGTTCCTTCGTTAACCAAGTAACTCGCAAATATGTTTTTTTTTTCATTTACTGGGTTCAGCTTGACCACTTCTAAAACCAGCAATATACGCACAGTGAAAAATTATAACTTTTTTGTCTGTAGCCTATTGTAATAATATTTTCAATGCCATTAAAGCAACAAACCTTTCAAAAATGGTTAAATTAAAGTTAAAATAAAAATACTACATAAGCTTATATTGAAATAGTTACATGTTTTCAAGAAATTAATTATAAATAAATTCCTCATTAATTTTTTCTTGGTCCTATATATAGAGTTTAATATCAAACTGTAGAGGAATAGCAGGACAACCATGTCGAATAAGGGATGCTTTAAAAAGTCCATAGAGAAAGTTTGGAGATATGCAAATGTGAACTTAGAATTTTTACTAAAATGTGTTTTGGTTATAAACTGAAATACTGGGAATTTAAAACAAACTTTTGAAATTAAAATTCTAAAATTCCTGAAGAGTATTAGGAAATTTTCATGTTTGCGATAGTACGGAAAGTTTACTTCGTACATTTTTCCCTTACTTCATATAGTACGTTGAAAGTGAAAAAACATACATTTGAGTTTTTAACACACTTTTCTTAATCTTTCAACAATAAATCAAATACTGGTTACACCTTTTTTGATACGTTTATATATACCACAAATTCTGATCAAGTAAATATTCTGTACTTGTCTAGGTTACTCTTTTCTGTTTTTAGTAGGGATTCCTATCCGAATATTCAAGTGGAAATATTAAGAATATGTGCATAAATATGCACAGAATGTAGTCAAAATATGCCCAAAATATTGGAAATATGCAAATAATAAAATATTGAAATTTAAAAAATTTCAAATCAAAGTGTTCAAAAGCACATTCAAAAATAAAACGTAGAAATGGATATTTGCCTACAGGGAGTTACCAAGATTTTGTTTTTATTATTTGAGATAATAGCTTTATTCGCACAACACTAGAACCAGGTCTCCAATCGTCAGGTGCATGCACATTCTAACTAAAAAAATGTATTTTTATTTTTATGAACCATATATTCCAATATTATAAGAATGAAAATGCCTGCCCAACATCTATTTAATTCCAAATTCTCTCAAGGCGATGGATTTTATGCAATATACTATTGTTAAAAATGCATGCAAATATTTCAAAAAAGCATATAACATGCATAATATGCGTTTTGTTTGCCCTAGTTATTAAGATATATACAATTTCCATGAAACATCCTGCAAAATATACTAGGTTCTATTGCATTTACACGATTCTCTTTAAATTAATATTTTAGTTACGGACGTTAAAAAATCTTTTGGAAATTATATTTTTCATTTTGGAAATTATGCAATAATATATAGTAAATAACATGCATGAATGGCACAGTACCAATTAAAAATACCGACAATCAAACAATATGATACTTTCAGTAGTTGATGTGATGATTTTGCACGTGGTTACTTACACTGACTACCTTTTCGTAACAAATAAGTTACTTATTTATTTAAAATAAAGTGAAATACATGATATATGACATGAGTATACTTGTACAGAAATAAGTTTTGTCTTGCTCCTGCTGCATAAAGTAACTGTCGAGGTATATTTAAAATCACAGTAAACATCACGTGCCGCGTTTTTTGACAATCAAACTATTTGTTACAAAATATTTAGATTAATATTTAATTAAATCTGTAATAACGTATATTTTGACTTTTGAACTTAACAATATGTAGAAGATGGCATTACACATTATATAAACGTTAATAATTCAATTCAATAGCAGTAAACTATTAACATTTTGAATAGATAAACTACGTACATAAAACGTTATAATACAATAATATAGTATAATTTTAAGACTAATTCTTCTTATAAAAATAAAAAATCGGGAGCGAACCAGTTTTATAAAGGCTCTACGACCGACCACAAAATTTTCAAAATTGTCCTCTATAAAACAATTACTGCAAATTGAATGCATCACTTTCAGGTCACTTAGATGTACCAGGATCCGGATACATACGCAGCTCTTCACTTCTTTCATTTTGAATAACATCATGTGGATTATATGGTATGAGAAGGTCATTCCGGATCTTGAAGTGACATGGAGTAATCCAGTAAGTAGAAAACAATGTTTATGGCAATTTGATGTCGCAGTGTATTTTAAAAAGTATCATTTTCTTATGTAAAAGAAATCCTTACAGAGAATGCTGCTTGAATAATGATCCTGTCTGAAAAACTAACAAACACAATATCTAATTTCACATTTGAATAACCTGAAAGGTAATATCGCAGAATAAATTCGGGGTAAATTGAAAAAGTAATAAGAAAATCTTTTGAGTAAAGCAACACGGGCTCAATCGGTATTTACATATGGAGATGGGTCTTGTTATCAAGAGAGATTCTTAGGATATTTGTTTGTTTAGGCAAACAGGCGAACTTAGCTTACTTACAGGCATTATACAATATATTTGGATGAATAATTATCATTTCCAATAAAATAATTGAAATTACTTAATCATACAAATATTTCCTCAATGAAGTTATTGCGCCGTTTTGTTGTTGATATACAGGGTGTCCCAAAATAGAAGGCCATACCATTAACCATATATTCTTTGAACAAAAATAATGCGACGTTTGTTATGCAATTTTTTTATTTGGGCGTCCCTGTTTCAATGTACAGGGTGTCAAAGTTACATTTTATAAAATTTAGAATTATCCATTTTGTATTAATTAGCAAATATTCATTCAGTAAGTATTACAATTTGCTAAGTTGCCAAAGTATTCTTATAATAGGTATATCCAAAAAATTTCAGTTTCGCTTGAAAATGATAGTAAATTATTTTTTATGGGCACTACAAATTGCCGTTTTTCTCCAAAACGAAACATTTAAACAAAAAATTACAAAAGAGATAAACTGATCAGAAGAAAATTCTACGTTTGATATTTCAAGAAAAAGCTTCATAGGCGTACTTAGAAATAACTGGAGGGGGTACGGGATACTGCATCCCTGAGTTACCTCCATTCACCTTTCGAATTATTCACCAAAATTACATGATAATTATGACTGAATAAGATAAAGGTACGTGCAAAATTTCAAGTATGTATCTTACAAAACAATGGGATTATTCACAAAAATAGTTTTATAAAATATAACTTACACACTGTATATTGATACAGGGACGCCCAAATAAAAAATGGCATAAGGAAAGTGGCATTATTTTTGTCTGACCTTCTATTTGGGACATCCTGTAGATGTGACATCGTTACTTGTAACATTTAGATCTTGTAACTGATTGTTTCTGCTGCTACTTCTGTAATTTAAAATATTCTCTTGTCATGTGGGAAGGCTAATAATAGATCTGTTGGAGTCTATCAAATATCCTGAGGTGTCATCAGTGCTGTCCCTACGTTTATTATATAGGATGTTTCTCTGCCGACACAAAGCAGACACGTGTAGAGGATCTTAAAATATGCCACTCTGTTAACATTTTTTTTGGGATTACGAGACATTGGCCTTTGAAGTTGGCATTTTTTTTATTGTTATCTTTAATTGGTCATAATATTAATTTGTTGGAGGCCCAAGCAAGGGTCAGACAAGGGGTAGGGCGCCTTTGAAATAATATAGACTTTTTTATCATTATGCCAATTATTAGTTTTACCAGTATAACAGGATTTAATTTTAAACATATTTTATTCTTATAAATTTTTCGAAAAAATAATGGTTTCTGAGAAAATCGGGATTTTGAAACAGCGTCATTACTAATAGAATTACGACTAGTAGGCTATGATTTCATGTTTCACTTTTGACGTTTACAAAGACTGCTCCATCGTCTTGGAAAATGTCTGCAAAATTTTCATTTCGTGAAAAAGTGATATGTTAGTTTGGGGTTTTATGAGGGTAATTGTCGACGAAGTGCACACTTTTTGTAATTTCATTATGCATCAAGGTATTAGGTTTCATGAGAAGATTCTTTTTACGGTCGAGACCTGTTTCACTCGAAGAGGAATCACAAATGTGCATCATTTCCATATTCGGACGAAAATCCATATGCAATAATTCCTCGCCATTTTCAAAATGAATTTAAAATAAACGTGTGGACTGGTATTGTCGGAGGTTATTTGGTTGGGTCAGTTATTCTACCAAACCGGCTGAATGATGAAAATTATTATTATTATTTACATTATTATTAAGATGTCAAATGTGGTTTATGCACGATGATGCTCCACCGCATTTTAGTGCTAATGTACGACACTTCTTGAACCAGCAGTTCCCGAATAGATGGCTAGGACGAGAAAACAATTGTCCAGAAAATTTGCTGCCAAGATCACCAGATCTGAATAAATGTGATTTCTTTCTCTGGGGGATTCGAAAGAATTTATTTATTTTACACCGGTTGTATCTGAAGTATATTTGTGGAATCTAATAAATAATAAATGCAACACCATAAAAAATGATTCACAATTATTACCCAGAGTAGACTTTAATTTTTGACGGAGGGTACATTTATGTATTAGAGAAAATGATGGCAACTTTCAACAATTATTTTAGTGCTGACAATATCGAGTGTTCATATAGTTAAAGAAGAATTTGTTAAAGTTTTGTTTGTAAGGTTCCTTTTTTAATATTTTAAACACGAAATAAAGAATCTAATTGAATGAATTTACTTTTTTATAAACGTCAAAAATGAAACATGAAATCATAGCCGACTAGTCGTAAAACTGCATACTATACTTTTTGTCCGATTCAATTAGAAGTGAGGTTGTTGCACAAAATCCATATTTTCTCAAAATCCGTTATTTTTTTGAAAAAGATTGTAGAAATAAAAAACTTTTAAAAATAAATTTATTGTAATACTATTTAAGTAATTTAATAATTGGCATACTGTTAAAAATCGATATCAATTTAAGGACGTCCTACTCCTAGTCCGGCCCTTATTTGGGCTTCCAAAAAATTCATACTTTTAGCAATTGAAGATGACAATAAATACAAATCATGTACCAAATTTGCTTGCCCTATGTTAAGGCATTGGTGAAATATTATTGTTTTTCAAAATTTAACACTTATCTCAAAACCTCTTCAACGATACATCCCAGATAAAAATTTTACATAACAAAGCGGCATATTTTAATTTTAAGTCCGCAAATTGGTTGTTTAGTGAGAAAATTGAGTCAACATTCAAACGTCTTATTATAAATCTCTCCTCTTTTGTAAATAACTCTTTCCAGGTATGGTGTCAAGCTCTACACATAGTAAAAGAGTATTTCATGGTGGCCAACTACATGTGGATGCTTTGCGAGGGCCTGCATCTCCATCTAGCACTGGTGGTCGTCTTCGTCAGAGAGGAAAGGACCATGAAGTGGTTCTTCGTTATAGGATGGGGTATTCCTGTAGCGATCGTCACCGTGCATAGTCTAGTCAGGGTGTACGTCACCGAGGACACATTCATGTAAGTAATTTTAGAAGTGTAGTTTCATTTTGATGACGTTACAGTTTTGATTTTTCTTTTCTAGGTGTTGGTTGGAAGAAATGTCTTATAGCTCGTGGTTTCTCAGCGTTCCAGTGCTCATTATTCTGTCTCTTTGCACAAGTAAGTATATATTATGACAACTACTAACAATTCTTTGTATTTCTTTAACATAGCTTATATTTCTCCTTTATTCAATCAACTAATGCATACAAAAATTATTTGAATGCAGAATAATTTTGTAATCTAATATTTTATTCAGAATAAAAAACGAGCTACACGTATACAGGGTGTTTATTAATTGAATTCCGATACTTAAGGGCGTGAATCCTTCGCTCATTTTAAGAAGAAAACTTAATATCAACATATGTCCTAAACCTCTTAATTTTTGAGCTACAGTTTTAAGAAAAAATTTACTTTTTTATTATAATTTTCTTATCACTCCATATATTTTTATGAAATTTATGTACACACCTGTTAATCATTAAGGAGCATTGTTTGATGTAAAAAATGTTTTAAAATCTTTGCCAATGACGTCCGTACGAGATTTAACCTAAACATTTTTGAAGAAAAAAAATTGTACGCCACAGCTTTTTCTAAAAACTAAAATTATTTTTAAAATCGTCTTTTCCCCAAGTTCATTGAGACTGTTTTGATATTTTGTTGCCATTTTGTAGACACCCACCATGCGTGGAGACAGTTTTTGTGGCACAAAAATTAATTTTCTACTTTCGTTCACTGACGTTCACGTAGACATGACATTGAATATTTGAATAGAAAAAACGGTAAGTTTATTAAATGCCCCCTAAAAGCAAATGAAATAAAAATTAGTAGGTTGGGTAAAGTGTCATAATTTTTGACGTTTCTTTTCGCAATAAAGTTGACATTATTTTTCATTATAAAAAAATTATTATTAAAGTAGGAAGTAAAACTTCATAAAAAATGATAAATTTTACAATCGGTGAATTAGCTGACATGAATTTTACTTATGGAGTTGCCGATGGAAATGCATACAAAGCCAGGAGGATATACCAAGAGTGATATCCAAATCGCGTACTACCCGATCCGATAACATTTTCTGGGATTCATAGACATCTTCACGAAACCAGAAATTTAAAAGTAGACCACAGTGCTAAAGGAGTCCCTGAAACAGTAAGAACACCGGAACTTAAAGAAGGAATTTTACATGAAATTGAGGAGAACCTCGAAACTAGCACGATGAAATTTGCGGCAATATTTAATGTTTCACACGTACTTGTTTGGAAAATTCTTATCGAAAATTTGTTATATCTATATCACATTCAAAGAGTCCAGGCATTACTCCCTAGAGACTTCCCCTTGCGCATTAATTTCTGAGAGTGGTTTATTCAAAAGCTGCTGGAAAATCCGTTATTTGACAGGTACATTCTTTTTACCGATGAAACTAGTTTCTCTCGAAACTCAATACAAAATTTGCATAATAACCATTTGTGGGGGGATGAAAACTCTTTTGCAATTGTTGAATCAAATCATCAAGAACAGGTTTTATTAAATGTTTGGGCTGGTATTATTGACGATTATTTGATAGGCCCATTTTTTCTCCCAAGAAGATTAAATGAACAATCGTATTTACACTTTCTTGAAGAAGATCTGCCGCCAATGCTTGAAGACCCTTCCTCTCTTATTAAGAAACCAGATGTGGCTAATGCACGATGGTGCACCTCCACATTTTAGCTTACGGGTGCATGAATTTTTAAATCACAACTATCGCGATCGGTGGATAGACCGCGGAGGAACGCAGTCATGGCCGCCCAGATCTCTCGACCTTAATAGTTTAGACTACTTTTTCTGGGGTCATCTGAAAAGCTTAGTGTACGCAGTGCCGATTCAAGCCGAAGAAGAAGGAATTTTTGAAAATGTACATCAGTCTATGTGAAGAAAAGTAGATGCTTGCATATGTGTGGGTGGAGGACACTTTCAACAACTACTGTAAATACATAATTTGGGTTCTTTATTTTGTTTGTATTTTCTTGTCTTGTCGTTTCGTTTTAGGTTTAACATTTTGATTTTTCGTTTTACTAAATAAATTGCGATTTTTAAAATAAAATTTTAAAAAATCAGAGGCGTACCGTTTTTTCTATCCAAATATTTAATATTATGCCTACGTCGAGGTCACTGGTTAAAGTAGAAAATTAATTTTTGTCCTAAAAAAATGTTTCTACGCATGGTGGGTGTCTACAAAATGGCAACAAAATATTAAAAACAGTCTCAATAAACTTGGGGAAAAAACTTTTTTGGTTTTAATTTTTTTACGTGAAAATGATGCGTCGTACGAGAGTAATTCTAGAGACAGAATTTGCTGTAAAATAAATGGAGATTTTAAAAATAATTTTAGTATTTAGAAAAAGTAGTGGCGTACCATTTTTTTCTTCAAAAATGTTTAGTTCAAACCTCGTACGGACGTCATTGGCAAAGATTTTAAAACATTTTTTACAATAACAATGCTCCTTAATGATTAATAGGTGTGTACAAAATTTCGTAAAAATATCTGGAGCGATAAGAAAATTATAATAAAAAAGTAAATTTTTTCTTAAAACTGTAGCACCCTGTAACTCAAAAATTATGACATATGTTGATATTAAGTTTTCTTCTTAAAATGACCGAAGGATTCACACCCTTAAGTATCGGCATTCAATTAATAAACACCCTATACATGATCCTAAATGATCAGAATTTTGATAATCCTATTGAAATAGTAAATAATTGTGCCACTTACTTTTCTAGTGCATACTCTACTGATGTACCCAATAATTTAGATGTACCATATAATAACATTCAAGTTGTTAATGTCGAAAAAATTACCGAGATGGATAATTCTATCAAGACACATCTCATCTTATTTAATCTCATGTTAATAGCCATAGTTAATAATAAAAAGTGGTAACCTTTCTAATATCAAAAACTATCGACCTATAGCAATTTTGTCAAACTTTGATAAAGTTTTCGAAATGTTATTTATATGCATATATCTTTAAATATAAATAACTTAGTTGAATTTACTCAGTTTCCCTCAAATCATATTGATAATAAAGGCCAAGTAGCAGTAAAATATACAGATTTTGAAAAGGTTTTTGACAAAGTAAATCAATCTATATTATTACAGAAATTGAAATCATTTGAATTTGATGATTCTTTGCTGTTTATAAAATCTTATATTGAGCGTCGTATTGTATATCTTATAATGGATATCGTTCTAATATTTTCATAGCTACTTTAGGGGTACCACAAGAGTCTAACTTGAGGCCACTCATGTTTATCAACTTTGTAATATAACCACCTTTTTCCCCAGATGATTTAAAGCTTTTTCCTAGCATTAACTGTTACGATGATTGTGAAATATTGCAAGAGCTTTTGAAAACAATGTGTGGTGTAAAGAAAATATGGTTTCTATAAATATTGATCAATGTAAAGTTTGATCTTTCAGTTAGAAAAACATATAATTACCTATGATTATAATCTAAATTTAAAGCCATTAGCATACAACAGTAATATTAAAGACTTAGATGTAAAATTTGACATTAAACACTCAGTTTCCGAATATATTAACAAAATATCCAGTGCCTCCTCTAAAACCTTGGGCTTTATTATCCGTAACTCTACATTATTTAACAATAGCAGTGCTCTGAAATGTTTATACTTTCCCTTAGTTCGTTCCAGATTAGAATATGCTAGCCTTATATGTTACCTGTGCTATCAATTATCAATATTAATCATCTTGAAAGTGTCCAACCTCACTTAAAATGAATGGCATATCGTGTTGATAATATTTATTCCGCTGAAAGATTTGATCATAGCCTTCTGTTACAGAGAATCGATATTAAATTGTTGCAGTTGAGGAAAGTTCTCACAAGCTTATCATTTTTATTTAAAATATTTCACAATCTCATTGATACACCAGAGATTTTAAAAATGTTCTACTTACGTATACCTAGACCAGTACCTCGTGATGATTTCATATTTTACTGTTGTAATGTTAAAACAAAATCCGCTGTATACACCTTGTCAACTAATTTTAATAAAATTTCTTTCTTATGTGACCTACATTTCTTAAACAATTATTATGAGTTGGTTCCCAATTTATTAGAAACATTTAACTGGCCTCATTTATACTATGCTGCAGCTTTCAGTCTGATTTAATTTAGTAATTAAAATTAAGTCAAGTACTCGCGTTGTATCAATGAAAGAGTAAATTTGAATTTATATTGAAATGTCTCTCCGATTTTACTAAACAACGAATACGGCAATAAATTTAGGGATCGGTGAGCTAAAAAATCGATTAAAAGAACATATCCCTTATTGGTGGCGGGGCAGTGTCAATTACAGGGTTTCTCGATGTATTGGGAAAGTTTAAATTGGCACCCAGAATACAGGCGCCATTACAAAGCTCATCAAAATGATGAAGTGCAGTAACATAACTAATCAGAAACTCTATATGATGAAGATGTTAAGCAAAGTATCATTTGAAAGCTAACAAAATCATATTACAGTGGTTGGCTTTGAAATGATACATGTACAGGATTTCCCATATTAAACTACCCACATTTGCATTCGAACAAAATCCTTCCAAGCTGAATAAAAAATATATTTTTCCTCAGCCGTCACAAAACTATGACATTTTTTAACTGTCAGGAGTCTCTAAGGTTGACTTTTTCCTTACTGAAAAAATAAAAATGATACCTTAGCAACAAAAGTATTCACTTTTAATCATAGGGGCTCCTGAGATTAAAAGTATTAATCAAGCTCTAATTTGTAAAAGTTTATTCAACATTTACAATATTTTTTGTTTATCCACATTGATAAAAATACACAGTTTGAACAAGTATTAGCATTAAGTAAACACTGAAACTTCCGCTACCCGCATTCTTGTAGCAATTCTTAAAGTAGTCCAACACGTTTTTATTAATAGTTATATTATTTTCAGATGTCGTGAAATCAGAAATTACAACGGTGCTTGGTTTATCATTATCACTATCAAATTTCAGTATTCTCTTCGCAATATTCTTTATTCAAAAGTGAGTCTTCGATGTAGTCTTCTGTCACAATGCTCGATCTCCATCCTCCGTGCCTTTTAACACAAGTGATGTCACCACCGCCGTCAACTAAAAGGGTAGCAGACGTTGATCGCTCTTTCCAGTTGTCCAGCTTAAAAAATTTTCCACTTTCTGTGAGACTGCACTGATTTCATGAATACCTACCTCAATTCGATGACACTTTCCACTAACATACCTGAGAAATAATCGAGGTTCTACCAATCTGAATAGACACAAAGCAACATATTTTCAATAAAAACTTAAATAATTGTCTCCCTGCACAATAAAAGAACGCAGTGTCTTGGTTTTGATATTGGGAACTTTTATAATTAAGGCGGCTTCAACATTTTCAATTGTGAAATTGATTATTTCATCAGAACGGCATGCGCCTGCAACCCTTAACATTAGGACAATTTTTAAAGGAGCTTTTTATTTTTTTAAAGCGATTGCCTTCATCGTCAAATATAAATTATCAGGTGCACTATTCAAAGAAGTAATCAACTTGCTCCTATATATGTACTCGAGAAAAGTACGTAATTTTGAAAATTTGCTTATATCAATCCCCTTCTTTATATCCAACGTTGACGGCAACATTAACTATTGTGACCAAAGCGTTGATACCTTCATTTTATTTGCTAAGTTTGAAAAACACACCATCAATACACCTTATAAATACAACTTAATATTTTTTTCTACGTTCGTACAAAAAATAAAACTTTATTTAGTGGAGAAGTGGTTCTTTATTGCACTAGTGCAATAAAATGTTTATTGCATTCATCTGTCACTCTACTACAGCGTTTTGTCATCATGATAAACATAAACATTCAAATCGACGTCACATTTTCCTAGACTTAATGTCATCTAAAAAACATTTTTTGGTTTTTGCATGAACGTAGAAAAAAATATTGTATGCGACTCGTACAAAAAGTGCTTATTGCTCCCGACGTGTTGTCCTACTAGGCACATAAACTTACTTTTTGTACTTGTCGCATAAATAACTATTTCTTTGCACCAATCTATAAAACGTTGGTAGACACATTAAATTTCTCGAGATTTCTTTGGGAGAAAATTCAAAGAATCACCTCTCGCACACTTCAGTGTCTCCTCAGGTACACCTAAATCTTCATTAGATTCTATTTTTACAGAGTTTTCAGCACTTTGAACCACAAATAATCACAAGTGAACACAATTAGCAATATGGCGACTAATGTTTGACAAGGTATCCATGACT
Source organism: Monochamus alternatus (assembly GCA_037114965.1). Lineage (NCBI taxonomy): Eukaryota > Metazoa > Arthropoda > Insecta > Coleoptera > Cerambycidae > Monochamus > Monochamus alternatus. The sequence goes on from CM073431.1 coordinate 24,283,303, forward strand.
ACATCGATATATCCTACTTATCTTCCTACTTACCTACTTTGCTTTATTATCTAAGTTTAGTTTGAATAATTTCAAAGTACAAATTAATAATTAAATGGGGGATTTCGGTTGGAGAAAAAGCAGCAGGTTTTACTCGAATTAAAAGTGTCTTTTTTGTCTCGCAATTATGCATCCGTTGTTCAGCTACGCTACGCTTCGCCTCGCAAATTATTTCGCTACAAAAGTAACACTCTTAGTTCTAATATAACAATATACAATTTTTTCTGTGACAGGAAAAATGTTTGACATTTTATCTCTATCGACAGGTAACAAAATGTCACTTTTTATTAAATTACTTAAATATGTACACATAAGAATTCGGAGATATTTAATTTTAGAATATTCTATTATACAAAACTTACATACCCATTTCCGTTTTACCAACAACCTGATTGATATATTTTCCATTGCGATATGCATAAAACAGGCGACGATCCTTTACTGCTGCTGAACGAAGGGATATATACATTCTGTAAAATTTAATATATTTTTCAGTAACTGTAAGTCTCCTATATACATCACTCTCGCAATTAATAACTTTTCCGAATTTTCAATATCATCGAATGATACCTGGCTGATTTCACAAACCATTAAATAACCTTCAGCAGGAGCATTACTTAAAAAATTAGTAATACGTGTACTCATAAAAACCGTAGATTTCTTGGCCTTGTAACCTTTCCCATTTTGCATTAAAAATGTAATTAATTTGCAATATTTTGAAATGTCTACATATTTTTTTGGATTGTAACGTATTTTTAATCATTGCATAAGTCGACCACACTGTTGATGGCTTTTGTTGTTGCGCCAATTTCGAAAAATAAGCCAATAACCTGTCTCCAAGAGAGAAGAATATCATTTCCACCTTCCGTTTAGTACATTTTTCGTGATTTACCTGACAATAATTTAGGTGGTGTTACTCTCGCTGCTTCTACTAATTTCGGTGATGTAAGAAAAAACTCTGAATCAGAAATGTCCATTTTCGATCTTTAATTATTTAGAATTACTGATAGATAACTTAAGTTCGCAATTTCTTGAACCCAATCACAAAATTAAATGGACAGATATGTGATTACTTTAAAGGTGTCTGAGCATCGCAGATCCAATGTCGTACAACAGCCTATCAGTTTAAAACTTTAAGACATTTTTTTTCTGACTAATATATTGTAATAATATGTTACTCCAATATTAAATCGTCATTTTCCCATCACTGAAAAAATTATGTATTATACATGGGTAAAAATATTAGATTTTATTATTAGATCTTAACTCTCTAACACAACTTCTGGCTAATACTTTTTCCCTTGTATAATATACCTATAACTATTATTCCGCGACTGCACAGCCAACTCTAAGTGCCCTCTATCAACATGAATGCAACTTTTAATTTTTAATGCAAAATTGTATATTATCAATTATTGTAATTTTCTATCAAATGCTCCTCAGTTTTTGTAGAACGGCTTACAAAGATCTTTTCCTTCAAATGCTCCCACAGAAAAAAATCGGGTACCGTTAGGTCATGTGGTCTAGGGCTTGGTAAATTTCCAAATCGGGCTATTTCTGTCTATGTGACTTGTTGCTTCATCTTGTTGAAATAACAGAGTACCATTTAGTAATCTCTGTCTAATCAGTTCTGATATGAAAAACGTTTATAACATATTTATGTAGCACTAGAAGTTGACTGTTACAGAACGGATATTTTCATCTTGAAAAAAAAAAGAAAAAAAAGGTCAATGGTATCAAATGATACTACACCACACCAAACAATAACATTTAGACTATGAATATTTTTTGCAAACATTTTTTGAGGATTTTCAGCTTTTCAATACCTAAAATTCTGTTGTTGTTTATTAACAACATCATCCAAGTGAAAATTTGCTTCGTCGGTCATTTACAAATTGTGTCTTGTTTCTTGATGATGTTTTAAAAATTCCTGACAAAATGTTAATTTTGCTTTCTTATCTGGATTGGTAAGGTGCTGTGCTTGGTATTTGTAAGAATGAAATTTTAAATAGTGATAAATGATTCTGTGAAGACTTCCCATGGATATTTATGGAGCAAATGATTGTCTATTAGCGGACCTGTTAGGACTTCTTGTGAAAGCAGCTCCACCTCGTTCAATGTTCACAGGTGTAAGAACCGTTCTTTCACGTTCAGGTTTTTTAATGCTCTACACAGAACATTTTTTACGCGGCTTTAGACTATGCGTGGATTAGCGATTCGTGATTCGCGATGCGTGATTTGTATGGAATTCGTGCATAGTGTGTAGGGCTTTTATGTATGGATTTTTAACAAGCAAGACCCTAAACACTATTCACGAATTTCTCACAAACCACGCATCTTGCATTACGAATTGCCAATCCACGCATAGTCTGTAGCAAACCTTACATAACTGTTTTGCGCACAGGCACATTACCCCTGTTATTGTTGCCAAATTATCATCGTCAAGATGCATGCCGAACTTCTACTTAACCAGTTCTATAGTCTGTTTGGAAATGAAAGAGAATAATAAAACCTCGAGATAAGAACCGGCCATGGGCGTGTTAATATTTCGTTTCAGGTAATTATCGGGTAACACTATATTGTGACAGATCAATCCAGTCTTAGAACTGAATATACGAAGATGTGCTAGTGCAGTAGAGTAAAATTCGACTTGTGTTTAGTGACTAATGTGCCAGTGGATATAATATTGTTTGGGTAAAATGTCGATCTTATCAGATTACGTACCTGCTAAACGCGTGAAAAGATGTGCGCTGTCTCAGAATGAGAAGATTATTATATTAAATGTATTTAATGCATTGAAACACCAAAATCCTACGAACAGTGTTGACATCGTGGAAAAGTGTTCCAAAATGACAGGGATTGAATAATCGACTATCTAAAGACTTTTAAAGGAAACAAGATACTGTAAATCCCCCAAAATCATCTACAGAGAGGTCAAAAGTCGTTATAGATGATTTCTTCAAAAATGTCATTCGCAAAAAAGCACACTCATATTATTTTAAAAAAGAAATACCAAAGCTAAACAAAATTTTAAGTGAACATTCAGAGGACAACGATTTGCCAAAAATCAGTAGAACCAAATTATGGGCCGTCTTACGAGAGTTGAATTTTTACTGGGAAAAGCAGAACAGGAAGTCAGTTCTTATCGATAAAGATGAAATTATTTGTTGGCGAAGATCCTACTTAAGATCAATTAGAAAATTCCGTGACGAAGGGAGGAATATTTATTATCTAGACGAAACTTGGGTCAACGAGTATGGCAAGATAAAAATGTAAAAAGTTTTCGACAAGCATTTTTGGATGGACTTTCAACAGGGTTCAAGGCACCTTCACCTAAAAGGCGAAGATTAATAGTGACACATATAGGTAGTGCCAATGGTTTTGTAGATGGCGGTTTACTTTTATTTGAATCTAAAAATACAGATGACTTTCACGAAGATATGAACGCAGATGTTTTCGAAGAGTATTTTACACAGATGTTGAATCTTATGAGAAAATGTGGGAACTCGATAATTTAATTAACGTTACTGTGGAACCTATCGTTATCAATCTAGGAGACGAAAATCATTCATCAGAATATTCAGAGGATGAATTTTAATATACCTACTTTTTTATTTTCTTTACTGTACATTTATACAACACTACATTTACTCACCATAATTTGAATTTACATACATATATTTTTGTGTGGATTAAAAGTCTATTCATTAAATTTAAATAAATATTTTGATAATAATAATGAATAATTTTATTAGCATTACTGAAAACCCTCTTAACCCGGTTATGATGCTTAAAGTAGTCTCTAGTTTTGAAATGCTGTTTTTATATTGTTTACTTATAAGAGAAATGGACCGAGAAAGTGAAGCGGCATGAACAAAGACGGATTGTCGGAGATTAAATTTTAGCTACCTGCTACAATTTAGTCCGGTCCGATCACACAAAGTTTTTTTAAAAGTACACCTTATCTATACCGATAATACATAATATAAAAATATTGAATATAAGCACCAGCACTACATTTATTTACAATTTGGATACATAATAAGCTTTTATTACTCTCTTTCATTTCTAAACAGACTATAATATACAGAGTGTCACCTAACGAATGTTACATACTTTAATCTAGAATCCAAATGGTGTCGATTTAAGGGTGTCAAAGTTTCTTTTTTATTTATTGTTTTCTCCTTAAGTCAGAACTCAGTAAACCGATTTTAGCAAAATTTGGTTTTGCTTAGTTTCTCTTTATGAAGTATGCAGTGATTATGTTTCTATTAGGTTACACCATACAGGGCGTTCATTTTACTACAACTCTACGTTTAAATTTTTACACGCGACTATCAGAAATAGATAGAGAGTTTTATTATACACAAAAAAGTATACCTATCAAAAGTCGACATTATGCTCGGTTATGAAGATACTACAGAAAATATATATTAACACATACCCCATATTTGTTGGAAATAACTAAGTAATCGTTAGATTGGTCGAGGTAGTGACTTTCCTTGGCCTTCTTGCTGTCCAGATTTTAACCTGTAGACTTTTACTTTTAGGGTTATTTCAGAGGAATTGTTTACAATTTTGTAACAACTAATACAGAGAAGAATTTTAGGACATAATACAAAACACCGTACGACAAGGTACACGAACGTATAATTCGTTTCCTATTCTCAATAGTTTCATAAAACGTTTAAGGCTTACGGTGAGCGCTCTATAAGACGATATAAAGTTTTCGCTCAATAACTCCTCAAGGGATAAAGATAAAAATATGCGATTTTTTTAATAGGCTACAAATATTATTTTATATCGACGCTGTGTTTTGAAATTTTGAAAAACTGTAAAATTATTATTTTTTAAATGTATTTTGCTCTTTTCCGAAATTTCAAAACACAGCGTCGATGTAAATTAATATTTGTAGTATTTTAAAAAAAACCGCATATTTTTATCTTTATCCCTTGAGGAGCTACTGAGCGAAAACTAAAAAAATATTTCTTAGCAATAAAATGCTGCCCCCTTGCGGTGGCATTGATAAAAGAGACGATCACATTAGATTCTAAATGTCCAACACTGAGAGAAGTGATTCAGGCTAACGGTAAATGCTCTATCATACGGAATATAGTTTTCGCCACGTTTTCGCTCAATAACTGCTCAACGGAAAATGATAAAAATAAGCGTTTTTTTTAATCGACTACAAATATTATTTTACATCAATGCTGTTTTTTAAAATGTTGAGTAATGTAAATTTTTTTTTATTTAAAATTTTTCACTCGATGTAAAATAATATTTGTAGTATATAAAAAATAGAATAACATATTTTACTATATATATATATTTAAAAAAATACAAGCATAAAAAACTAAAATTTAATTTTATTCGACATAAAGATTATGGAAAATATAGATGTTTCTGACTTTCCGAATGAATGCATTGTCCTATTGTGAAAACGTATACTGCACCGCAAGTATAAACTTAGCTTACACACGAAACACGAGCATATGTAAAATTCAATTTCTTGAAAAGCGTAACACGTAGTGAAGTAAACTTTTTTTAAAAAAACTTTTTCATACTATCGACTACATTTGTCTCGATATAACTATAGTTCTATTTTCAATAATTAATGTAACTCTCCGCATAGTAAAGTTTTTAATGCACAAATTTACTGGTATTGACTTTGGAACAATTTCTTTCGAAAAGGCTTTAAGTTATTAAAAATTGGTATGTATCATTAGAAGCACTGTAGTTTTTTATATATGTTGTGAAAAAATTATGAACATAACTTGAATCGTTGATTTACAAACGCGATATATGTTTCGTAAAACATAATTGACAAATAACGTCCGAAGCACCGACAATTTGAATTTATAAAGTTAGACCCTACTGAAAAAAGTTGAAAAAGTCCATTTCAAATGCCGAAATTGTCCCTCTAAAAGATGGTAAATGTTTAATTTAGTTATATCTTTATTTAAAAAAAAACGGCATAATTGAGAACCGATTTTACTCCACTAATAGAGTTGTGATACCTTTATTTCAGTGTATCTTTCGTTTTGTCTCCATCCCAAATGCATTAGCCTCTAGGCAGCACATATTTCAGCGTTTTGTCACAACACGTCAACATAGTCTTACTCTGCGCAGCGATATATCTGGTTTTAACAAAACTTGATCACGTGTTTCACCGTTAGCCTTAAGGAAATGTGTCGAATAGAATGGACGTAGAACATTTATTATAAATTATTATACCTTCTATTACTGCTACCTTTTAGTTAATTATGTTATTAATTATGTTTATTATGAATACGTAGTTATTTCAAACAAATGTGGAGTATATGTAAATAAATATTTTCTGTAATATCTTCATAATTTATAAGTATACATTTTTTGTATGAAATAAAATTCTCTACCTATATCTGATAGTTGCGTGTAAATATTTAAACGTGCAAAAAAAGTTACAGAAGAATATTAGCAAAAAGTTGTATAATGAACGAACTGCTCTGTATAATTTAACCTAATAAAAACACTTCATACATCATTAAAAGAAACTAAGCATTAACAAATTTTGCTAAAATCGGTTAACTGGGTCCTGAGTTAAGGAAAAACAAGAAATAGAAACGAACCTTTAACACCCTATAATTTTGTTTGTTATATTTTTCGTTTAAGCAAGTTTGGTTAAATCGACACTACTGGAAGACACATGTTATTGCACTGAATAATTCATAATATTGCAACTTTATAAATTTATCAAAAATTATAAAACTTTATTGGAGATATTTCCGTTTCTCCACGACCATTAGTGAATGTAATAATTCGGAAATTATTTTTAATAATAGAATGTAAAAATTGTCACTCTTGAGTTAGAATATTTATTCTGAAACACTTGCTTCTTTGTGTTTTCCATGTATTTTTATGGTACATAATAAATATTCCGTAATCGAACTAAACAACTAGATTACCATGGATTTAAAAACTATTCATATCAAGTGTAAATGGTGGCGTCATGTCTCAATAAATAACTTATTTTGTTTAGATTTAATTTAATAGTTTTTGATTAATACTTTTTGGTCGTGAAGAAAATATAGGCTGTTACTCGATTACAATGAAAATTCGATAAGTATTTGTAGTTCCACTCGTATCAATTTTTTTCATTGTAATCTTGTTACAGAATATATATATATAAATTATCACAAATTTCGATTTAAATTATTAATGACAGGAAAGTGTCAAGTTTTAGCGAATTTCGCAAAACAACGATATTATTGCTCTTTTCATCATTATGTGGAGTTAGTAAATTTTACTTGGATTTTTGACAATCTACCATGATAGTCAATGATAGTTTTATGATGAAAATAATAGAAAATTTTGCAATTGGCAAAATTGGCTAAAAATTGAGGCTTTTCCCGCCATTAAATAATTCGCGCGGATTTTCGCTAATTTCGCGTTCATGAGGACAAGGCCTTAACACAAATTTATGACAGTGACCATTAATTCACTGTTTTGAGACGCTTATTCGATAAAATGTAATCCCCAAAGACTACTATCATGATCTACCAACAAAATAATAATCATCTACTTAATTTAGATTTAATCAAGTATCAAAATGAGTAGTTTTATATGGGGAACCCGTTATAAGTAAAAACATACCTACATAACTATTATTAGATAGATCTAATTTAATTTCAACTAATCAAAATTATTCGCTGTCTTTCGACGACGGTATAAATTATGGAAGGCAAATTGAAATTCCTTCATTAAACTTTTAGATATTAATCAGCTAAACTGCTACAAAGTTCTTGTCATAATCGCATCCGTACGCCTTTAGATCGAAACAAGATGGGCCCCGAAAAACTTTACTGGCATTGCCAACTTCCAGTTTGTTTAGGCATTTGTGTGTTCTAAACAGTAACTTCGAGTTATGACAAATAGAGGCAATTATTTCATTTTATTCACAACCGACGTAATTTTGGCGCTTTCGGACGATATTATGATAATAATAAACACTAGTGTTATGTTAATAAAACACTAATGTTTTAAAAGTTATATTTTTCTGTTATTGTCGACAACTCTTTCACCACAGACTGCACTGAAAAGCAAATATTACCTTAATCAATAAACATTTTCCATGTTCGTTCGTGTTCGATAACTTCAACTTTTTTAACTATTTTGAATATACATTATTTACCCAGTTATGAGTAGAGTGAATAAAACAACGGAAATAGTTATTTGTATACCTAGACCGTGCAATATTATTTTAATTTGCAAACTCATAATCTTTGAAAATTATAACTGTTGATTATGTTTCGTTGCTATGACGTCAAGTAAACTGAAATGTCAGATAGCTTTCAAATTTTTATTTTATTTGAATACGCTTGCGAGAACGAAATTAGATCAAAAAGCTTCGCGTAGTCCACCGTGTTAAAAGAAACGGCATATATTATTTTATAGCCGAACTGTGGCTTTAACAGAAAATTAAAGTTTTAAAAACTTAAATTTGTTCTAATAATAAAATTATTATTCCGATTGGTTATTTATCAGAAAAAGTCCATTATTTTCAAAGGAACAGTCAACGCATTTTCTATTCCATACTCCAGATGACAAATACCTGCTTATGAAGGTCTATTATACTTTTATTTCCTTTTTTATTATAAGTTAACAAAATTAAAATTCTAGGTAGTTGCTATTTTTGATTTATTTGGTGCTTGTCGGCATATGGAATTCTATAATTTATATGTTGATGTTAAAGAGGATGGCACTGTTTTTGCGGTTTAAGTGAGAGACACTAAAACAGACAACATTTACAATTTTAAATACTGACGTTAGTGCAATGAATTGCATTGACATCATTAAGAAGTATATGAATATAAGACCGAAATACGTGAAAATTCAGAAATTCGTTTTATTTTACAATGCTGGTAGGTAAATTTACCTGTAACCCTATTGGCATTAATACATGTGGCCTGATTCTCCGAAATATTGCAAATTATCTAACATTCCTAATGCTGATTAGAATACGGGCTATTCATTTCGGAGAACGTCCCCTACAATTTTAGCAAATAGTGGTGCTGATATTATAAATATTAAGAGGCATGGGGATTGGAAGAGTGACGCTGTTGCCGAAGGATGTGTAGCAGATTCACTAGAAAATAAAAACAAATAAAAACAAAATTGCTAGGAATTGGAATCTTCAAGTCACGTGGAAAACGTGAATAATCAAATTTGTATTTCATCATCTACGAGTGCATGCTCAAGTGTTCTTGAAACTAGTTCAGGAATTTCTATAGCTGGAAATTCAAACTGTAGTATTACTTACTATTAATATAAATAAATAATTTGTGTTTTGAGTTTAAATAACTTCCACATTATACTTCGTGGCATACAAATGTTAATCAAAATATGTAATACATTTTTAGTTTTTTTATTTATAAAATAGAGAAAGTCTAATAATTTAGTATCAATATCGAATTTCAATACCCAGATAATTCAATGGAAAAAGTTAAAAGCCTCTATTTACTATCGTGTTATACGATGGACTTTATAGAACGATTCTGTCACATTACAGTACGTGTGCTAGAAAGTGGCAGATTATTAACGATTTTGACGTTCATAATGACAGCATTATTATAACAGTTGATTATTTTGCGATACACATCCGTTAGGTCTTATTACAGAACTCGTACTGTAATAAGTCACCTACCAGACACCTACAAGTAAAATTTAATTTTTAATTCCGAACAGCTTTTGCCAGATGTCTCTTTTATTGCAGTTTTCTTGATCAACGTGCTACGTGTTATCCTGACCATCATGCATCCCAACTCACCCAACCCAGCGCCTGTGGGTGTTCGAAGGGCAGCTCGAGCAGCACTCATTCTTATCCCCCTTTTTGGCCTGCAGTTCATCCTACTGCCCATGGTACCATCTCAGCAGCACCCGCTCTACCACTTCTACATGTGGCTCTGCCTCGTCATCGTCCCATTCCAGGTAGGTCACAACACAGCTATTTCTTATAAAAAGACTTCGACATAACCCTTTATATTGTGCTGAAAGTCGTTTCTTAGAATATGGAAGGAAATATAACGGAGAGATTAAAACTAAAGCTGTGTGTAGGGATAAGCATCGATTTTTTTCATGAATATATGTACATGCTAATGGTGTAATTAGCCTATTATCATGCATATTTATGACTCCCATCCATCAGCGTAATCACCCGGGTCAAACAAATATAAATATCCACATCTCCGTGCCCTGAACAACCAAAACTGCGCTTTGGTCGATGCTACAGTAACAGAGGTTGTGATAAAATCATAAATTGTTATGTCACTGAGGGCAAACGTGTCTAGTCAAGTCAATATTTTTTTCTATCATCTACATAGCCCAAATATTATATAATAATATAATTAGGGAAACTTTTGTATAGTTAAAGATGTGATTTCCTAGCGACGTCCAGCGTTCGCGGCCGGCGATATAAGACAAAACTCACGAACTATTTAAATCTAGGAGCCGAAAAAAATATTACAAAATACCAATTCAAACCATCTAGTTTTTATTTTTATTTTGGTGGCAATACTCTAGATATTAATTTAAAAAATACATGCACAAATAAGGTTACTTTTATATTTTTGCGGGCCGCGAATGCTGGAGGTCGCTAGGAAATCACATCTTTAGCGTTGGTTTCTATGAAATTCCTTCAAGTTTAAGGTCGTATTATTCACTGCTTAAAAGACCATACTGGTGAATGAAAATATTGCTATTTCAACGTAATGATGAACTAAGAAGCCGCTCGTAGTAGGAATTGAATTTTTACTTGTAGATTCAGCGAGTTCATAACTTTCTTAAAACTCTCAACTAGGGGTTACTAACCAAAAAAATCTAAAATTTTGTTACCGGAAGATGTGATACTTGTATAAACTGCTGTAAATGATGAATATCTCCTTGTCAAGGTAAAACTCACTCTCAGAACGTGTCTCATAACAGCTATCGACAGAAGAAATGCACTATTCAACCTGTGGAAATAAACACCATTTATAAAATTCCAAGGTAGGTGAGTTTTTAAAACTACCAAATTAAGAAATGCGTATTGGAAATTACTTCCGCCATTCTGCAGCTACGATAGTTGCAAATTCTGATGCAGACTTGGTAACAGTAGAGTGGTTGACAGTCTTCTTCTTTAGAGGAGACATACATTGAGGAATCAGTGACCAACAAGATTGCTGTATCAGAATGCGTACTTAACAACGTGGAAAATCAGTCCATTGGCGTCAATGCGTTGCACAATGTGACGATTTAACAATATAGCGCTACTTTATTCCCAGAAGATATGAATAGGTCTCACAAACTATACAGGGTGTTAAAAAGATAGTGTAAAATATTTCAGTAGGTAATAGTATGAACCAAAATAAACAGAAAAGTCTTAATAAATCCGCAAAGTAACTGTTGCGGAGATATGGACCACTATTCGTTTTTCAAATATTTTATTTTATTAGGAATAAACCGACAAAGGAAGCTTTTAACAAACAAAAAACAAAGTTACAGACGATGTTCAAAGTGTCATCCGTCCATTTCCAAGCAGGCACGACATCTTCGTCTCAATAATATTCGAACTCTTTCGAAAACACCCTCCTTGGTTTGCATTTCTTGACACTTTTGGTTAATCCGTAGCTGCAGCTCTTCCAGGCTATTTACACTAATGTCTTCAAATATCCCCAAACAAAGAAATCTAGAGCGTTCACACGCGATCTTGGAGGCCATAAAACAGGTCCGGCCCTTCTTACCCATCTATGTGGAAAAGTTTGGTGTAAATGCTCTCTAACGGCCATGGAAAAATGAACTGGAGCACCATCATGTTGGAACCACATTTGTTGCCTCTGATTCAAAGGAATGTCATCCAAAAACTCATACAGTGTGTTCTGCAGAAAGTTGAGATAAGCAGCGCCTGTTAATCGGTTTGGTAAAACAACAGGCCCTAGAAACCTGTCACCTACAATACCCATCCAAATGTTTAATGAAAACCGTGCCTGATGTCCAGATTCTATTAGAGCATGAGGATTTTCGTTGGCCCAAATATGCGTTTTGTGAAAATGAAACACTCCATTTCTTGTGAACTCGGCCTCATAAGTAAAAAAAATTTTTGCAAGAAAACGAGGGTTTTCAGCATCATGACGTAGAAACCAGCGGCAAAAGACCAAACGTGCTTAATGATCATTTATTAGATTTAAGGCCTGTACTCGCTGCACATGGTATGGATAAAGCAGTTGCTCGTGAAGGATTCTCCAAACAAGAGGACCACTAATTCCTACCTCGGCTGATATTCTCCGCACACTCATACCTGGATTCTGCTCTACCAGTGCTAGAATTTCTTCTTCTGCTCTAGAAGTGGATACCGACCTTAGTCTTTCGGATAAATGGCACTGTTTGCTCAAGGAACCGTTATCACGTAATCTTTGGTGAATTCTTCCAAACATGTGTTGTGAAAGAATCTGGCGATTTGGATAAGCGTCAACATAAAGACGTCGCGCTTCGGTAGCGTTCTCATTAGCACGACCATACATTAAATGCATGTCTGTTAATTCTGCGTTAGAATAACCAGCCATAGCGAAAGAAAACTTGTGCACTGAGAACAACTGTCAAATACGTACTGTTTATTTCACTAAACATCAACCAACTATTATAAGAAAATACACAACGTTTTTGCAAAAAAAGGGGTAAAAAAAACATAAAACATTCCATATCTCCGCGTTACTTTGCGAACCCATGTTTATTGAGACTTTTCTGCTTATTTTGGTTCATACTATTACCTCCTTAAATATTTTACACTCTTTTTTTAATACCCTGTATATTGATGCCTTGTAACATTTTGGACTGCAAAACGCTGTACAAATGTTTAAAAAATATATATACAGGATAAACGAGAAATGTGATACTAAACATATCTATAATAATAATTGTAAATATTATTATTTCGACAAGTCAGTTATTTGATGAATGTTTATGGATTTTATAAGAAAATTTGAAATAGTTGGTTGCATAAGATTTTCAAATATTGCACATACTACTCAAAAGGTATGGCTATTAATCAATCTACATGTAGATAAAAGTTATAACAACAATAACATTACCAAGCGTTGACACTAAAAATCTGAGAAAAATCTTAGAAATTACACAATTCTAATTAAGTAATAGATATGAAGGAAGGAATCCTAAGATACAGAGCTTTCTAGATCTTCATTAAAGTTTTCTAAATCCTTATTAGATTCTTTTGAATCTTCATCAGATGTCTTCAGATCAAATTCAGAAAGCACTGGAATAACATGTTGGTGCATATTTTGGCATTTTCTCCGTGAAGAATGCCCTGAAGTGGCTAAAAAATGATCTGTCTATGCCTTCGAATTTTCTAGCAGAGATCCACATTTCGAAACTCCTATTCGTAAAATAATTGGAGCCATTTTGAAAATAATCTAAATGTAACAAGCGACTGCAGTGGAATACAGTTTCAATTTGACTTCTCTGAGATCTGTTCTGCAATAATTTGATTTTAGCTGTAAATGATCATGCTTACCTACCTCAATGAACTGTAAATACTGTCACTGAAATAATATCTTTTTTTTTTGTTACTAGAATGTTGTTAACAATAGTTATTTATGCAACAAGTACAAAAAGTAAGTGTTTATTACGCGACGTGAAATTGTCACTTGAATAAGCACTTTTTGTACGGGTTGCATACAATATTTTTCTACGTTCATGCAAAAACCAAAAGGTGTTTTATTTAGATGACACTAAGTCTAGGAAAATATGACGTCGATTTGAACGTTTATGTTTGTTATGATGACAAAACGCTGTAGTAGAATGACAGATGAATGCAATAAACATTTTATTGCACTAGTGCACGTCGCGTGCAATAAACACTTTTTGTACTTGTCGCGTAAATAACTCTTATCTATGCTTGGTGGTAAAGCATCATTTTATCTGACTTCACGGTTAAAGTACAGGGTGTCTCAAACTTGACAATATAATACATTTTGGGATATGTGGTGTCAAATGGGGTGAAGTAAGCTCCATTTTCTATCAAAAGTATTATCTTTGGGATTTGACGGAAACGACTAATGATGATCAATTATATTTTTTCCAAGACTTAACCAATTTTTTTCCTATTAAAAAAGCTCTCTTTTTTCTAATAAACTTTTATTACAATAATTTTTCTTATTACTTGCCATTTAAAAATTATAAGCAATATCGTCCTATAGAGTCTCAAAAGAAATACCACTTAAAAATCACATTAGTAGTTGAAGGATCAAGTAGTCGTTGGAAAATAATGGAATGTTTGTTGTTTAAAGTGCATAAATATCGTTAAGAATAAACAAAAAGATTTAACTCAATAATTCTTTAATACAGTTAAAACAAACGGTGATGATAACAATGGCTAAACATAAAAAAATAAGTTAAACGCCCTCATACTCCATACATATTACAATCTATTCTCTATATGAGCTCCTTTCATCTCCAATCTTCGCCTGACTTCTTTGTGGGCTGCGTTTATTAATATTTTGCCGTTTAACACATTATACGAGTTTATGATTTTTCTTTCAAATGATATCTCGCGAAGGTGTTTTGTATAGCTTACTTTTTAAAACTTCCCATAAAAAAAATCAAGGGGTGTTAGATCTGGTGACTTCGCGGGCCACTGAATAGATCCATTAATTCCAATCCATTTTTCTATGAAAGTGTTATCTAAATATTGCTGCACAATCCTGTCTTTGCGATTTCTCCTTAGCTGCAAAGACACATTCTTCAGAAGTGCAGGAAGTTCTTCTTGTAGGAAATTTAGGTAACTCACGCTGTTCAGTGTATGTTCATAAAAGTAAAGCCCAATTAAATGCCTACCGATGATGCCGCACCATACATTTACTCCAAAATGGTTTTGGTTCTGTACTGCTCTGGATACCTTTCTCGATATAACTCTACAGCTCTTCAATAATTTTTTTGTGACTCGCCATAAATTGGCAACATTTCAACTTTTTCTGAATGAAAAAAGCAAAGGGCACAAAAGTTATAAATTTATACATTTTTTCGTATAGAGTAATGACAAGTTGTTACATTTTAAAGTCGCACTGCGTTGTATTGTTGTTAATATTCAATATAGTAAGATAAGATACATATAATTAATATCTTTTATTACATTTCTTCTATATTTCTTAATTGCTTCATTGTAGTCGAATATATTAACGTTCAAATTTCGTGCCTATTCAAATACTTAAAATTATCGATTTTATGTGTTTCAGGTATTTTTGCTAAAATTTCTGGCTTAGGCCGACGCGCTGCTCGCCGGTATTGAAATACAGCTGAGTTCTGGCAGTATTGCCAAACTTAATTCGATTCGCGAGATTTGCAGTCATTTTTATTGCATTAATATATGCTTATTAGTTAAAATAAATGATTTAAATAGTAAAATATGAATATAGGATCATTATAGTATTTCATATGTCTAAATAAATTAAATATTTTTAATAATTTATTGAATCCATGGTTGTGATTGGCAGAGATATTAACCAATCACATCATATGTTCCTAGGAATTATCTCATTGGACAAAACTGTTTTTCGTCTATTAATTATCATCGGCGTATGTGATTGTGGCTTGTGAAAATTTATGATTATTTCAATCATCTTTAAATAGGATTTATTTTTACGGCTAAAATTGGAGAATTTGCGGGTAGTTCGTTCTTTTTGTGCATATATTTTGCTGGAAATCCCGAAATTCTATCTTCCTTGGAAAGATTTGTGACACAACGCTGTGTAAGATTTGTAGACAGTTCCTTGGACAAATTCTTAGAGGTACGTTCTAATAATTTAAATTATCATTAGTTGTTTCTATAAATGTTTGTTATTGCTAATTGTTTCCAAAAATTCCGTGCTTATTTCTTTTTCTGTCTTATTACCAGGTGCAATAAGGATCAAATTCCTATGTTATATCGGTCGACAGGTGGTTTGCGTGGTGAATAAACCCCTTTAATTTAGGGTAAGTAATTCTTATATATTCCTATAGTCTTTATGATCATTACATATAGTTCTATTAACATTTTGCTAATTTTCTTAAAGTGTTCTAAAAATTCCAGCGTCAAATAGCGATGTTGCCATATTATTTGTACTGCTGGTATTCTAGGTATTCTAGGTAGATGACGTCATGCAAGTGACGTAATTTATACACATTTAAACTAAGAGTATATTGTAATTAGTTTTTTTTTCTCTTATGTTTTTTTTTGGGGGACGGATTTTCCCACTTTTGGAGTCTGTTCCTGATAGTGTGACTTTTCTGTTGGTCTTGGAACTTCCTACTTCTGGATTACGGTACCTATGTGGATACCACCTGGAGCAGCACCAGTTAAATACGATGTGATTTTCGCCTGTTTTGGTGATTCTTGCAGCAGTTTCAGCCCAATACATCAGTCTGACGGAAGTTGTTCATGTTTCCTCAATCTACCAACCTCCGCAGCTGACAGAGCCAGTTCCCTGGAAAATCAGGAGAGCACGCAAGTCCAAAAATCCATTTTCTTTATCTTTCTTTTTTTAATGCTGTTTACTAAGTTTAGTTGTAGATAGTAAAACTCTTATATAGTTTTGCTATTTTCTAAGAATAGTTGCACCTGCATGGATGCAGAATTTATTTAATGCAATTGCTTCCTGCTTATTTGTTTCTAACTAAGCTTGTATTTTTGTTATTAGCTAATAGTATGCTTAATTTAGCTTAGATTTATTGCTTGCATAAAAATTTAATGCTTTTATTATCTGCGTTACTAATACATATATTTTTTGCTTATTATTTTGCTTCTCTCTGCTTTAGCTATTAATCGCTAAAATTATATATGACGCATGCGGAAATTAGGGTGCTAATTGCGGTGGCATATGCTTATTTTTTTTTCTCCTACATGCGCATGCGCCTGAGCTCAAGCGACGCTGTTCCAAAGCTTACTATACGTACGTCGACTTTGAATTTTGGGTTTATGATTAATAGCAATATTGCTTTTCCCTTAATTTCTAAAGTTTGCGTTCAGCTAGTTTTCTTTTTAATTATTTCCATTACATATTTTTCAGAATGATCACTTAATATATTTATTAGTATAACGAATTATTATAAACTTGATTTGCAAGTTGTTTAATTTCTTGTTTAGAATAAAATATATACTGTTTACTTGTGTTTGACTTTATAATCAACTATAGTTTTGACAATTTTTGGTAGTTGACTTTTATAGGGTATATATATTTGGCGAGAAAATTTGTCTGGCGCCCTATTGACATCTTGAACCACTCCCTTCTCCACAGAGTTAGCCAAATACCCAACAAGGTATCATAACCTAGTCATTCATTGACGAGTTGTAGGTTACAAAGTATTTTGTCACATTTATGTACTTTAAGCAACTAACGTTTAATTATTTTCAACGACTACTTGATTCTTCCACCGCTAATGTGATTTTTAGCTGGTATTTCTTTTGATACTCTTTAGGACGATATTGCTTATAACTTTTAAACGAGAATACAGAAAAACTTCTCTAATAAAGGTTTTTTGTATCCTCATGTTAGGCCTATACTCTCGAGTTTGGGACACCCTGTACTACTTAATTTGTGCTTTTTAGTAGATGAAAGGCAACTGTAACATTAACTATAGAAAAAATTATCAAATTAATTTCACATCAAGCAATAAATAACTACGTAGGAAAATAATGGTCTGAACATGTGAATCCGTGGCCAAAATGAATTATTTCAAATTGCTGTTATCGATTAACACTTAAACGATTTACATTTTGAGCAGTCCTGAATGTTAAATTAGTCCGAGGGCCGTAATTTAGTTGTAATGGATTTAATGATTTAATAAAACTTAAATTTGTGTATGGAGGAAAATAACCCGACGGTAAAAGTGTTAATGTTTTATGTAAAATGGCGAAAATTAGCAACAGGATCACGTAATATAAATATTGATTGAATTCATTTATGATAAAATATAAAAGATTTTTTTCATTTATGCATTCTACCTGTAGGGATAAAAAAATATATACTAGTAAATGTAAAACAAACGATATGTTAAATCAGGAATAAAGCTTACATTATTTCTAATGTAACAGGTTTATGAGATTATTCGGTTATTTGTAATACTTTCGCGATAAGATTAGATAAAAAAGAATATAATAATAATTTGCAAATTAAATATTTAATATGGATAAAATATAAATTCAGTGTCGAAATTTCTAAAAACACGTATTTTTATGTTACTATTGTCGCTTAATTTGAAAAATAAGTTTATTGTTGACCACAAAGTATATACTTGTGTTATTGACTTTATCTCAAATGAGCACATACACAGAATGTGGCGCTTATAATGAGTAATATTAAAATCATAGATTCCCAATAGTAACAGTAATTTATTATTTTAGGGTATTTTAAGTTTACGATAATAATGTAGAGACAGATTTGCACGCATATGTATTTTGATAAGGCTGATCAAAACTAAAAAAATAGTTCTGACACGAGTATTTTGCTTTAATTTTCTAAAACAAAATCTAGATTCTAGATCACTGAACACACTTTCGGACACAGAATTTATCTATAACACCATAACAGATGTCAATCAATTGCAATTTGTCGTGGACTTTTTGGAAATTCAGGAAAGCTCAAGGATTTTAAGTTTTTGGGTATGTTGAGCACCAATTCCACGCTGACATTGAATTCTCACGTCCTGACTATCAATCAGCTGTCAACACTCGTGACTGGGTTTCAAAGTCGAACCAGTTATAGTTGGAAAGTAAATTTGAGAACGCTGAATAAGAACTTGGACACAATTATCTTTTTCTGACGCTATGACAGCTTTCAAAACAGCTTGGGACAATTGATAAGTTGATGCGAGGTAGTGAGAAATACATTCACCATGCAAAACAGCATTTTTGAAAACCATACGAGATTGCATAGACGCGGTACAATAAAATTTAATCTCTGTCTTTCTCTTTCTCTCTCCTCCATCATGCTCCTGATCTATGCATTTTCCTCTCTCAGCAATTTAACACATTCTAGGTATCAGTAGACTTTCCTCGATTTTGCCATTCGCATTTGTGCGACTTCAGCAATTTGTACGTGGAAAGTAAATTTCAATGTCTCCCTTGGTTCCTTCCACCTCTCGCACTTCATGCAGGCAAATGGGTATATTATTAATTATAAAGTGTTTTTTTACTTACTTTCTACTAAAATTCACGTCATAATCTTCATAATTTTCTTCTTTCAAAAACAACTGTCTACAGTTTGCAAACAAAAGGCTGAACGAAGTTAACATGTCTTCATAAGTGTCTGATACGAAATTCTATATTCTACTGTAACACATCTGCTATTAATGTTAAACGTAATGACAGCAAAAACTAAGTTAGACATCTTTCAAAATATTAATCGATTTTGCAAACAGCACAACTGCTTAGTAGGTCGGGATACAGAGAGGATTGGGAATTTAATGAAATGTTTTGTTTAATTATTTTACTCTACCTTGGTAAGATGCAGAACTGGCCAAAGATGAACAGAAACAGCTCCATGCCAATGTGGGTTACTCCAGTAAAACTACTTAATCTCTTGGGTGGTATTTCAATATATTCCCAAAATTACAAGTATAATTAGTGACATTTTCATATTGACATCACAAAACTATCCCAAATCAAATTATACTCCTTAGCCTACTGATTTAGGAAAACTAACAACATAGGGAACCAATTATTGTCACATTACATTACCCCCCTATTAAATTGAACAAGGACTAGGTAAATACTGTTGAGATTTACTTTTAAATGACATCATTGGGTTCTATATGTTCACAGGTAACATACGGCTTAAGTTTATGGATATTTTGTGTACCCAGGGAAATACCCGTGGCATCATGCGTAACCTCGTAAGAGTTGAGACCTTTGATACAATAGTACCGGGGTATATAACAAAAAGAATTTCTTCATTTTTTTATCGTCAGCTGATGATTGCGGGTGAGTTCATACTAAAACCTTATCACCTATATTTAATTGAACTTTTTGTTTCTATTGTGATGTGCCTGTTGCTTTTGAGCTTTTGATAACAGCTGGTCATGTGCCAACATTATAATCTCATTTCGTGTCAACTCAGGGAACTCGCATACAGGATACGTGATATTTTTGGTCAAATCATTCTTGAAAATCCTTCCAAAATGCAGAAATTCTGATGCAAAATTGATACCACTATGCACGACCCGATTCGACCATTCTTGCCCATTTGGTATCTTTAGCGAAGCAGAAGCTTCTGAGTAGTCTTACAATTTCCTGGTTCACTTTCTCTGCTACGTTACCTGGAGAATAGTACACGGTATAACCACTTTAACGTTGTGTTCTGATAAACGTATAACTCCCCTGTTTATCATTTAGCGTACTTGTTTACGTACCTCTGTACGGTAAGAGTGCGAAATAGGGTAATACTTGCAAAAGAAAGAACTGTAATCATGTAAATATATTTTATGTCGATAAACATGCGTAATACCAGGTTCATTAGAGAAAATATCTTTATAATATAAAAGTAGAGTACATAATTTGCTTTTATCATTATCATTGAAAAATTCGGCATTAAAAGCAACATCTCGGATATCGCTTCCATTATATAAAGTCAGTTCGCGTCTATCTGGCTCGCCCTCGTCACTTATTTCACTGACAGATAAATATATACCAGGATTAGGTTCCCAGATAAAATCCACAGAACGTTTTACACCTTCAAATACTCCTATTAATAAACCTTCTCCAAACTTTATAATAATTTTGTTATCCTTCATCCAATCGCTACCTAAAACCGCGCTACGTGATAAATTTGCTATGAAGTCACCAATTTGCACATTTAAGTATACCTGTTCTTTTACCTTCGTAGACTCCTGTCCTAATGCGCCCACTAGAGTGACCCCTCTTGTCGGTACTCTCGGAATACTCGGATTCACCAACAAAATTTCTTTTAAAAAACTTATACCGGTAACTTGGCTCCCTAAATCGATCAGACAACGTGTCCCCAATGATTCAATCTTAGCTTTAATTGTAGGTACAATTGCAGTAGGTTTTGTGCCCTGATCATCTTCCTCTAATACCTCCTCGAAACTTTTGTTAAAAATTGTAGAAATCGCGCTATCGTTACCCCTTTCTACCGCTTGTCTAGGCAGCACTGACCTACTATCGTCTATTATCTCTATCGCACCACGTCCTAGAACTAGACTACCTCCACATCATCTACTTTTCTCAGATGTGCTTCTATGTCATTCACCGCAGTAAACCCTGAATTTATAATACCGCGCTTGATATCAGGTGGGAAATGATTTATAATCATACCGACAATTTCTCGGTCCACCACTGGTTTCGACAACTGCTTTGCTTCTCTCAATAATTTTAAAAAATAATCTGTGCGAGAACCTCGCTCGTACATCCCGAATTTCAACATATTGAAGGTTTCCCTTTGCTTTTCAATGCCCCAATATCTGTTCAAAAATAACTGCTTACATTAGCTAAACGAACTAAAAGCTTTAATTTCATCCCAGTCCTGAGCTGACCCGCGTAAACAATTTATGCCAAAATAAACCATTTTCTCTTCAGGCACGCCGGACTCGTCAAATATCTGCTCTAATTTCTTAGTAAAAGATAGCGGCTGTAAACCACCTGACGGTAAAAAATGAAGGTTCATACCCCCCAAATCCTTATAAACTGCAATATAGTTACTGTTAGTGAAACCTGCCCCGGTACGTCCCTAGTTATCACATTTTTTTGACACATCAGGCAGTACATTCCTCACATCGGGTGTCACTCTACTACTACCAGCTACTATTTTAGATAACTGCAAACTATTATCATTAACTACAGTCATAGAATCGTCCAATTTAGAAGTTACATTAGATATAACAGTTTCTAAATTTTCCTCTAAATTTCTTACTATATTTACTATACTTACTATACTTACTATAACTTGTCGAATATCTTAAACTGTTTTCTATCCTATCCTCTAATTTTTCTGGCTCAGTGTCAGACATCTTTTCCCCACTTCGAGCTTCTTGACTATTTTTTGCTTTAGTTTTTACCATTTTATACAACAATCGTGAATACTTTAATAGATAAAACTATTTCAATGATTTACAATTCGTAAATTAACATTATTAAACTGAAAGTATAAAGTTTCCAATATACAATAGTCTATAAACAAATACGGAACATATATGTTCAACAGTTATTTAATCCTCCGTCGACAGCTGATGACTTTATCTCAGGACGCGATACAGTTTCTCTTTCATTCACAGCAGGCCGGCACAGGCACATATCTTCTTCTTGATGGCAAACAACGGGAATAACTTCCAAACGCCAAACTCTCTGGCCACCGTTGGGCGCCAAATGTAAACAGCACAACTGCTTAGTAGGTCTGGATACAGAGAAGATTGGAAATATACCAAAAAATCCTTTTTTCCACGGTCAGGAGTAGATATCAGTTTCTATGACATCAAAATTAAAACAGAAGTCGTCGATTATTCCTAAGGGAGTATAATGCTCCCAAGGGAGTTTACATTATAGAGAAAGTTTTTCATGCAAAAAAAAGATAACATTGAAATTATTTATTGACATTTAAATTAAATGTTACATTTGTACAATTTTCAAAATTAATATTAGGAGGAATATTACTTTCAATTACATTTACAGTTTTTGTGATTGCGCTAGTAGTGGTACCTACTAAAACCTGATTAGCAATTTTGATCTTATTTTCAATGGAGTTCTCGACTGTCGTTGATTTCCAACCAGCATGACGCTTTATTGTCGTGATATCTACACCAGCATCTGCCAGTAATGTCGCTGAAGATCTTCGTAAGCAGTGACCAGTATAATATGCAGCATCAGGTAATTTTAAATACGAAGCTACTACACTCGGAATTTTTCCCATGGTATTCTTACCAACTGACTGCGAACTACATTCTCCTGCTTTGTAGTACAAAAAAAAGCGCTTATGCTTGACGTGGGGAGGACGAAAGGACAGGTATTTTCGAAACAATTCAAGCGTATTTCCCTCATCGGTAACCAGAAAGGTTCGCGGAATCTTTGTCTTAGTGTTTGGAATTTTTGCAATCAAGGAAGAGCCTACATCCTCAATATCATCTACAGTTAAATTGACTACTTCATCAGTTCGACACGCTCCGACAATCCCCAGAATTAATCCAACCTATAAAAAATCAAAATACTTAATAATTGAAATACCTAACAACAAAAGTAATCTTACCTTAATCATTAAGAATTCTTTGTCATCTGCACTTGATAGAAAATGGTCGATTTCACCCTTTGTCAATATTTTCGATTTTTTCGCTTGATATCCGTCACCGGTTCTTTTCAAAAATGCGATCAGCTTGGGGAATATGCTTATATCTATGTTGTCGTAAATTTTCAAGCATGACTTAACCATAGAATATTGCGCCCATAATGTGGAAGACTTGTAATTCTTTGCATTTTCACTGAAGTATGCCAACAAAACATTCTCGCTGTATACTTGAACATTTTTCTCGGCGCACCACTTTTTGAACCGATTGTAGGCTATATCGTATAAAGATCATGACTTTATAGGCAACAAATTGCTTATTGCAATATTTGCAGCCTCCACAATCTCTTCCAACTCACAATTATTCATTGTGCACTAAACAAACTTTAAACTAAACCAAACTAGCACCTTAATTTGACAATTCTTTTTGTTTGTTTATTTTGTAGTTATATAAATAACTCAACGACTACTAAATAAATGCTCAAATCCGAATACAATAATTCTGGTGCTACTTACTTCATAATGGCAAAATATGTGTTTTTAAGTTAATGAGACCGTGAAAAAAGTAATATATACCATTCGGGAGAGATGCTATTCTGTCCTCGGTGCATTGTAGCCCTAGTGCACCTCTGCCAAAATAACGCATTTCTCTCCCTTATAGTACAATGTACTATTATTTTAAAGATGAAGAGTTCTTCTCCATACGCCATTGGTCGAAATCAACAAGTTTGAATTCTTGATTTGGCAGGAATTAATGCATTACTTGCGTCATTAGGGGTCTCCAACATCTCTGTCGGATCATCATTGATAGACTCCTCGCCTACTTTGGGTAGTTTACGACGAAGATAAATAAAAAGTAAATCAGACCCAACCTTCAAACTAAACTGATTGAAAATTTGAAAGCTTACGTCAAAAAATGTTAACAATCAAAACTTCACATAATTATGGAAACGACAGGAATTTTTATAGGCAATTATTTGTGTCTAACGTAATTCAGCGCATTAGCTCTACTATTCATAGAAAGTGCACTCGAAATACTAATTTTTGAAAGAATACAATGTCAACACATCTTGAAGCACACGTGCACCCTATACATTTTAAATATTTTCATTTTACTGTAGAATTTCGTATTCATATATTTCACCACATCAGATATATTTTCCACTACATTTTTCATATTTTATACAATACCTATCACTGAAGCAGTACGAAAAATACTCATAACAAACATCAATTTTATCAGTTTTCCTCAAGAAGTCACCCTGAATCCAAGTAACTCATATCATGCCTCCAATATATATATTTTTTCTGGTCTAATCAAATTCCGAACCCATTTCTCAACTTCAAGGGCTTCTGTGAGGGGCTGTCGTGGAAATGAAGCTGTTGTACGCGCTACCTACGTGTCTGCTGCTGAAAGACATTATAAATAGCACCGACTCAGAGCTCAAGGATGTTTCTGCCCTATCTTCAGAGTAAACTGTGCCCCTGGACGAGGGATATCTCGCGAGTTGTGGAGAATGACTGATATCCAGCTTTGCATACTAATCCTAGAAAACAGCGAGGCATGCAACGAGTGTATAGTCTGAAAATTAAAACGTACTTTATTGCAAATTCATGGCTCTGACCCAGCATGAAGCAGTTCATCCAACCGATGAATAATATACGTACAAAACAGTTAAATATTCAACAGTTTTGCGAAGTGATACGGTAGCTTGCATAACGTACATGCAGTTTCGTGATAGAGCTTTGCACATGTTGAAGATAAGTTATTATTAATACTCTCAACTCTTAGATACTAGGGCTGATGAATCAATTCAATCATTTATTGATGTCTATACATTAAAATGTTTACACAAGTCAAAATAAAAAACGAAGCAATGAAAGATACAATATAAGTACTTACTAATACTAATAATACTATACAACATCCCTAACAAACTAAGATCACATTGAACCTTAGATATAAATTGCAAAAACATCAAATAAATTAAATATTAAAAGCATTAAAAATAATTATACTTATATCTAAAAACTGGTCTCATTAAAATTATAAAACGCTTCTTCTTTGAGATTTTATGTATGGAATAAATTCAATAAAAACGAAACAATTAATTTTTGGGAAAAATCCTCGAACAGGTCGATTTTTAATTTAAAAAATACATATATTAGCGCAAAATGCGATTTCGAGTAATGACGTCATCGATTTTTTTTAAATGGCAACACCATATTTTTTTCCTTGATTCTGAAAGATCGTTTAATTCTCTATCAGACAGTACTAAAATTTTGCCCTCTTACATAGAAAAGTTTTCGAGTAAATGACGATTGAATGTTAGAAAACATAAATTTTATCCATAAAAAAGTAACAATTCTGAGGTATGTAAAATAAAATACAATTGATTAAATTTTATACTTAAATTAAATGTTCGTATTGCCATCCACTAACTTCTTGACAATGCGCAAATCTGTGAAGAAATTCTTCTTGCACATTATGAATGATTTCTGGGGTAACTCTGCGTATTTCGTCCCGAATGCGATTTTGAAGTTCTTCTAAATTACGTGGTTTATTAATGTACACTTTTGACTTCAAGTATCCCCATAAAAAATAGTCAAGAGGTGTAAGATCTGGGGATCTTGCAGGCCATTCTATCGGTCCGCGTCTGCCGATCCACCTACCAGGAAAACAGTTGTCCAAAAAATCCCGTACAGGGCGCGCATAGTGCGGAGGTGCACCGTCTTGCTGAAACTATATGGTATCGTCAGGAATGTCAGGGTCATTATCGTTAGGAAAAATTACTGCAAGGGCTGGACAAGGTCATTTTCTAGAAACTCTAAATATCTTTGTCTTGTAAGGGTTCCTTCAAAGAAGAAAGGCCCTACTATTCTGTCGTCAACTATTCCAGCCCACACATTTAATTTCTTAGGGTGTTGGGTATGTGCCTCTGCCATCCAATGAGGATTTTCCCGACTCCTGACTTCTGAAAAAAGTATTTGCCGGTGTAAATTTCTATTTCCTTGACATAAATCCATTAGAATTTCGCAAAAGTGAATGCGGCGATCGGGATCGTCTTCATTGAGTTCCTGCACAAGTTGAATTTTGTAGGAATGATATTTTTTCTTCCTCAAGATACGTAGCACTGTGCTCTGACTAGTGTCATTGTTTAATGCAACCAATCGTGAAGAATTATGAGGATTATCCACCATACTTATCAAAATGTTCTATTTCTGATTTTCATTAATGCTTGGACGTCCAGGTTTTGGAATATTTACAACATTGCCAGTTTCTCTAAATTTAGACTCTACCTTACTGACTGTTGATTGGCTGATAGGGCGATCTGGATATTTTTCATTAAATAAATCGCAAACTTCCTGCTGAGTTCTAGTCATATTCCCGCATCCGATAAGAATTAAAATTTCAATTCTTTGAGTAACAGTTAAATGTGACATAATACTTTAAATTGAATAATAATTTCTATTTCGCTTACAATACTTATTAGAAAGTCGGTGTGACAATGACACTTTGCAAAGATTTTCACCTACGTGATCCATAAAAGAACTATGGAATTCGAAAAACTAAACTTGATAACGTTTTTGCTTTATTTTAATTGATTTACGTTTTCTAACATTCAATCGTCATTTACTCGAAAACTTTCCTATGTAAGCGGGCAAAATTTTAGTACTGTCTGATAGAGAATTAAACGATCTTTCAGAATCAAGGAAAAAAATATGGTGTTGCCATTTAAATAAAAATCGATGACGTCATTACTCGAAAACAAATGACATTTGAAAATCGCATTTTACGCTAAAATATATATTTTTTAAATTAAAAATCGACCTGTTCGAGGATTTTTCCCAAAAAATAATTGTTTCGTTTTTATTGAATTTATTCCATACTTTTGGAGCATACTGTATATAGACGCTGGATCACAATTGGAAGTTTATTAAAGAATTTTTGAAGTCAAAATAATTTGTGCCATCTCTTGATTTCGCTTATCGAAGATAGTTTGACCTGACATTATGTCTCTTTCTCTAGTTTGGTGAGAATTAATACCTGTCGATCAAATTTGTGTTGATTATTTTTAATATAAATGAGACATTCAAGAATGTATGCCGACGGCATTATAAGAATATTTAGCTGTTTGAAATGCTCTCGGCAATTATTTCTGTATTTTATTTTGACAATTATTTTTATACATTAACGTTGTAAGCCAAAAATGTCTCCACTGTGAGAAGAATGGCCCCAGTTCAAAATTGCATAAGTTATGGTGGCATGAAAAGTACTATAATAAGCCGCCATAAACACGGAGTTAGATACTACATAATTCAACTTACGTAATAGAAATATATTCTTGGATAAACATGCAGATAAATCATTGACATGATTTTCCTAACTTAATTTAGTGTCCAGGTCGATTCCAAGAAATTTAACATCATTTGAGTTATTTAGTCAACAATTTAACCTGTTAGTAATAAACCAGTCCTTTATCAGTGACTGCGTTTCCACTGAATCCTCTATGACTTTTGTTAAATTGATAATAGATTTTAAAGCGGTGGTACCATCGGCGAATAAAACAAAATCGGTAATTATATCCCAATTTGAGAGATCATTAATACAAATAAGAAATAAAATAGGGCCCAATACTGAACCTTGGGAAACTCCATGAACTATCTCCGTTTAACGTGAAGAACAAAAATGATAAAAAAATATAGTTCTGTTGAATAGATAGGACTCAATAAGGGACACACTATTATAGCTTACTTAAGAGGATCCTGTGTGATACACATTTGAACGCTTTTGTCATAAAAGTTTCCACTGACAACATTGTTTGACTCAAAATTGTTTAAAATAATAGTAATCAGATGATTAATATCCAAGATTGTTGATTTTTTGTTCCTAAAGCCGTATTGACTAGAATGAAATAAAATTTTATTTTTAATAGGTAATCTACAATTTCCATTTTTAAGGCAGTTTTGAAAACCTTTGCTAGAAGGGGAACAAGAAATGTTGGTATGCAGTTGGATCATTTTTCACACATTTTTTTTAAACAGTGCTAACCTTAGATAATTTAGAGGCTGTAGAAGATGCATTAGATTTAATATATGGATTAATTAGTTTAAATAGTGAACAAATTATAATGTTTTTAAGTGCCAATAAAATTGAAACATTCATGTCGTGAGCTTTGCTTTTTTGATTTTTAAATTATTTAAAATGGATCTCTCATTGGAAAACAATTCCTTGAATTTAAAAGTCACTTGTGACTTGGACTTGGACTTGGAACTTGTTATAAAGCGGTAAGCCATTCAGGAAGCGTTCTGCATTCTTATGCCACCATTGTTATTAATACTGTCGAACATGAAAAAGTTTGAGTACTATTATAAAATTTATTGAGAAGCTTTAACATTTATTCAAAGTCATTCCTCTGTCTAATTGCACACTTCTCCCTTGTGGAAGAAATTCGTGATGAATGATTTGGAGTCAAAGAAAACAGTCAACATTATCTTGATATTCGATCTTCCACGAGATCCTTTCTTAAAAGTGAAAATTTTGCTGCACCACAACATATTCCTAGTTTTTTGTTTGGATCTTTTAATGTGAACTAAAAAAAATGTTTCGTTCTTGATTAAACTCGCGCGATATGGCGTCGATCAATATTGACGGTCGCCCAGAACCATTTGAAAACTTTATGTGGACAATTTGCACAATTTCACACAAAGCTTGATGCTAACAGTGCTCACAAAATCGTCAAACACTTAAAAATACTTTTCTAAAAACAATTATATCTACAGTCAACAAACAGCTGGTTACTCATGAGGTTATGTTCATAACAATGTGTGATGTGTGATTGGCGCGTAATAGTTAAATTTTCGAACACCGCCTGTATAATGTTTCTGCTATTTTGATGTAAATAAATTTCATAGAAAGTTTTAAAACGAAACTGAGTTAGTTAATAATAGTAAATTGTTTATATACCTATCTGTTTTTATCATTTCGTTGATATCGAAATAATTTTAACAACAAAACTACAATTAGTATGATATAAAGCCAATATTACTATTGGCTAAACAATAAAAAATAATTATTGTAGTCAACGAAGCGCTGTAACTTTCAACGAAAATTTTTCACATAATGGTCTACATTATGAGGTAATTAACAGCAGCAGAGTGCGGTATTTAACTTAAAAAAACGAGAACAAAGTTCTTTAATTGGGAAAAGTTAAAGGAGTAAAATTTTATGCACATTAGCATGAAAATGGAACAATTTTTCCCCTAATTAAATACAAAAAAACATATTATACGTTACTTCGTGAAAAATCCTGCAAATATAAGGTTTTTGCTTTTGTGAAGATTTAACTAAAACGATAACTAGCTTATTTACCATTTAGATAATTTGCAACGAACATCTATGTTCACGAAAAAAAATTCTATTAAATTCTTTATGGAATTTCACAACATATCGCGTGTTTGTCTGGTACTATATTTCTACTTTAAAAATCCAATTAAAGTTAAAAGTGCAGCGAACAAAGCGTACTGGATAAAAATCTCTTTAGAATCACATAGTTCTGGAACAACAACTCAGCAGCAAACTTCCCGAGGACAAAAAGATTTTCATTTGGTGATTTAAGTGCTTTAGAATATGTCAAATTTTAACTCGTGAAGTTTATATATCAATTATAGGAATATTATGAGTCTATCCTGCTTCAGATATATGAAATATTTTGATTCAAAACTTGTTAAAAATACATATATATTCGTATTCAGAATCATAATTTGAATCCAAAAATCTAGAGACTGACTAATCATTAATTTATAGGCAGACTAAATTTAAAGGCGCTCAAATATAAAAAATATGTAAAAAAATAATTGTACTGTATAACATAAATTATTTTAGTAGATACACTGATATAACGGTTTATGCAAATTTTGAAACATTAAATAGTAAGAATGATAGAGTAAAAATTATGAATTACCCAAGGTCGACAATAATAAAGAGTGACTAATTACACATAGATGAGTACAGAACGTGAATGATGCAGGAGACATGATTACCTAGGCGTGCCACTTGAGAAGGGTTCAAAGCACACAAAATTATCAAAAATAAGTTGACATCGAGCGAACGTAACACTTTAAGTTTACTTTAAATGTCCCCCAGCCCCAGTGTAATCCCTTTCATGAATGAGAATGCCATCCTTTTGCACCACCCCCTGATGCGCACTCCGCGAATATGACACTTTAACAATTAAGCTTTTTTATCCATGAGCGCAAAATTCACAGATATTTGCGTGAGTATTGCAACTTTTATTTGAATTATTTATGGCGGAAAAATCGCAACTTTTTATTTGTACAAATATTATTTCTGCTTTAATTATGTGGTGTTAATAAGTTTGTTTTGAGCTTCTGACGGTTTACCATGACAGCCAATAACAGCTTCATGTTGAAAATGATAGAAAATGTTATATTTGACAAAATTCCTTAAAAGTAGAGATTTTCCCACCATTAAATAAATCGTCCAAGTATCCGCGAATTTTGCATTCATAAGGACAAAAGCCTTTAGAATACATTGCACTATACATACACACTATTCACTATTGGTTACTAGTACTGTTACTATAACAGTCACACATTAACACATTAAAACTTTACACAACAATTAAACCGAATCGTACCGCCTGCCGTATGACCTTCATTTATCCGTTATATGCTTCGTCAAAGTGTAATACAGGATGTTCAGAATATCAGTGCCGTAATTTTAAGGTCTTATACTTAAAGCAATAAAAAACTCATGAAAAAAATGTCTAAAACGAATAGTTTGTCTACAAATAAGTGTCAAAAATACAACTGCAATAATACGCAAAACCATGTTACGAAATTACAAACTAAGGAACAATTACGGTTAAGTAAAAGCGCCTGTTACGTAATTTATTCATAATTTGATTTTTGGATTAGTATTAATGAGGTAAAGAATTGAAGTTTCCGAGAAACTGTAATGTTCGACAACGTTGCAGTGTCGGGCTGCTGGTTATAATCTAAAAGTAATATTAGTCATAATGGTGCATAGAGCTCGTGCGATTCATTTTTGTCTAGTTTTTCTTTGTGTGTTTGTGAGTGTACATACACAGAAATGGAACAATTTATAGTAACCATAACCAGCTGCCTCGCATGTTAATTTACGGAGAATCTAGGCAAAACTCTCTGGCTACGAGACGTTTGTACAGTAAATGCTTCGTGAAATAAACAGAGGTCATTTTAAACATTTAACTATTATTCTGTGTTGTGAAAAGAGCTCTAAGAAAACCATTCACAGTAATTACATAGGTGTACCTATTTGAGAGCGCTACTGTGTCACCCAAATTACTGTACACCCCTTAGGCTTGGGTCGTTTGAGTTGTTTTTTTTAAATGTTCGTCATAAAATTGCCTATCGATCCCTCTTTCTCAATTTTCGCTTTGGGTCTTCATTTTCGGGGAATTTGACTCCAAAAATGGATTTGCATGGAAAAAACTAGATTTTTCGCACAAAATTTACCCTACGGAACACGAGATTGAGATTTTGCCGAACTTTTTTATGGGAAAATGCTCATCTTGGAAAGCCCTACAAGATTGTCGATTTAGATTTCGGGGAGAAATTTTCACTATCATACATTTCCATCCGAACAGTTCCAGGACAAATCAATAATTTCTCATTAACACAGAACTATTGTACCTAAAATGGCCACTTTTGTCAAAAAATTGAATTCTCAAAATCATTTATGGAACCTTTCTGACCTTTTTTAGAATTACGGGAACATTGGAAAAATCTCTGTATGTGGCCGTTTTGGTGAATGTCCAAAATGTGTCCAAAAATTCTGAAAAAATTTTTGCGGATTCCTTGAATGTGTACAAATAATTTTTGTGAGATGAGATTTTTTCCAATACTTTCCCAGTTTTCAGTAGAACGATTTCTGATATGTGAAAATTCTTGGATGATTGTGGCCATTTTAAGAGCAACGGAAAAGTTCTCCGCGAAATCTAAGTGGACTGTCTTGTAGGGCTTTCCCCTATAAAAAAAGTCCGGCAAAATCTCAATCTCGTGTTCCTTAGGGTAATTTTTGTGCGAAAAATCTAGTTTTTTCCATGCAAACCCATTTTTGGAGTCAAATTCCGCAGAAATGAAGACCCAAAGCGAAAACTGAAAAAGAGGGATCGATAGAGAATTTTATGAGGAACATTTAAAAAAAAATCACCTCAAACGGCCCAACCCTAAGAGGTGTACAGTAATTTGGGCGGCACAGTTGAGCTTTGAGCCACTGTGTGACGTTGACATATTCAAGACCTGTTTGCTGCCATAATTCTGTTACCGTTAGTCAGAGAAAAAAAAAATGTTTAGTCAAATATGTTTTGATTAATACAACTTATCATATGACAAAATTAAGGACACCCTGTATATGTATTCCTTGATTCACATTGCTACCTTTAAATATTTATTTTAAATAGTTTCGTCTTTTTCTATTAGTATTTCTTTTCGATTTCCTTTTATACACGGAAATTCACATACCATAATTGATATGTCACGCATAATTCACAATAGTATCCTTTTATATATTCTAGACAAACTTTCATCTTTTAAGATATAGCAACCCATTTTTTTATTATTGTAATGAGCTCATTTTTAAAATACCATCTTCCTTCCGTGATTTTCACCTATTTTCCTTTCGCAGTTGTTCTGAAGGACTTCTTGCCCTCCTCACCTGTTAGATTAGCACGTTTTCGATTTTGAGAATGCACTGTAGAGCTTGAATTATTCTCCATACCTAAGAACACAAAATCGCTAATAAATTACATTTATAATTAAATTAGCGGAAAGATATACTCTAAATTTTTCCACTTGCACGCCCATTATAGCGCTGTAGATAGAACAGGTGGATCCGTCAATTCGTCACAACCAATAGAAATCGTACGTTTCGGTCTGGTGCATACGTATTTGCTGCAGCAGAAGCCCAGAACCACGCATGGGTATGCTTTCAGAGATATGCAGCACTTACAATTTTATAGGAAAACTAGGTGACCCGGCAAACGTTGTTTTGCCATATGAATTATTTCTAGTACATATTTTGGCAGTTAAATAAAAAATAACTAACTTATTGTAAGTGTGTGGAGATGTGGTATATGACTAAAAGAGGAATGGAGCACTGTGAATATAAGAATAACAAAACACGAAACATTCATTTTTTGAATTATTTCGCGTGCCTGCAATTTTACTTGTTTGACGGCCCAAATTAGCCCCTTTACGTCTTGTTGGCATTGTTCACTGTACAAAAAATAGCCATATAGGAAAATAACAGCCGTTGTTGGGGGGAGCTCGTGACACGTGTTACGTACTTTTGAGGTTATGTAGATCACTTAATTAACTAATAATGATAACTACACTTAAAATTAATAATTTTATTAATTATTGATAAAATAGGAAATAAATAATTATGGCCCAGAAAATTAATAATAAATTTACTTGAGAAGGTAAAATGATAATTGTAAACGTCACTACTACGCTCGATTCATACACAATAATAATGGTCGAAAACTGTGTACGGAGTGAGAGAAGGCTTATTGTGTGAGAGAGACAGGAGACCGGCTTCGTTCTCATCCCTACTCCGTACTGTTTACTGGATGAGAAGTGGCACCGGTAGATGCTTGGCGGGGATAACTGATCTAGTAATAATCAATCAGTTATCGACCAGTGTTAAAAATGATCAAATTACTAAAATAGTTATTAAAAAATAGGGGTTTTTGATAGAAGGATGAAAATTAAGGGTTGTATGTATTTTTTAATGCCACATCTTAAAAAAATAAAAATAAAAAATTTTGTCCAAAAAATAAAAAATAATTGTTTGGGGTGGACCATCCTTATCACTTAGGGGTATGAAAAATAGATTACGACCGATTCTCAGACCTACCGAATATACATATAAAATTTCATAAAAATCGGTCAAGCCATTTCCGAGGAGTATGGCGTGACACGAGAATTTTATATATTAGATATATGGGCTGCATGTAACTTTCTTTTTACTGACTGCTATAAATTGTGAGGGGGTTTATAACATGTGTCACTCTCTAGATTTTCGAAGTTTGGGTTTATACTTTTAATGGAACGTCTATATTATGACTGTAATAAACGAAACTCATCAAAATATACTACTATTTAGATTGTTCTCTTTTCAGGGACTGTGTTGTTCCTGTCTCTTCTGCTTCGCGAACCAGGACGTCCACCAGACTTTAAAAGGTTTCGCGCATCGCAGGATGTACAGGAGCGGTCGTTGGAGCAACTACCACTACACTGGAGCTGCGGACAGTGCTGGAGTGTACGTGGTTAACGGGAACAGCCAGAGTCACAGGAAATCCACGGACACGACACGACTTTAAACAGCAGGAATAGGTAAAATGTAAAAATATTTATCAAAATGTGAACGTTATTATTCGTGACATCTCTTTTAAATCCTCCAGGACAACAAGGTTATCTCTTTTTCATCTTAAGTAAAAATATAAAGTTACAACTTAATAATGGAAGTTTGATTTTTACGTATTTTTATATAATATCAAAGGATAAGCATTGATTGACCTTTGAGTTTTAAAGAAGCTTAAGCACAGTTTAAATATAAACAGTTTTTTGCCTGAAGTCGTAAATCAACTTGACATGTGCGTTACGAGGGATATTAACAAGTTCTACATCGTATTAGTTACGGCAGAGCATATACGAGGATTATTTATAATATTGCGGTGCTAGATATTAAAATATCAATACGTATTTTAGTTTATAAAGTTTTGTACATTTTAAATATTATTGTTAGGTATACAATATTATACAGGGTTAACTATGACGAAGTACAAATATTTTAAAAAGGGATAGAGAAAATTAAGAATTAAGGAAATTACCTTCCAAACTTATTTATAAAGCGTAATTTTTTTTTCGATATTATATTAAACCCTTATATAACGCGAGCTATGCGGTCCGTCCGCCGCACGTTTGACATTTACAGAGTCAAAGTAGACAACCAGCAACCCAACGGTAAAATTCGCTGTCATGTTATAATTTAATTCCTGTGTTTACGTTGTAGTTTGATGTTCTTCTTCAGTGTTTAGTGCCTTTTTTAATTTTAAACGTTTTATAGTTATTTAATAAATGAATTTGTATCGGGTACAGATATTTTCCCACAATGTAGCTCGCCGGTTTATTTTTGAACGGTATGGAACAAGACTGTCACGGGTGCGTTAAAAGTTTTCTATTATCTGTTAGTGCCTACCTATCTCTTTCGTTTGATTTTCTTATAAATAGACATTTTATTTAACTATACCTACGGGAAGTGTGGTTTATCAATAGTGAGTAGTTGTAATTAGTGAAAACGTACTTTTTCCAGTTTGTAACGAAATAATGAAAAACGAATGCAAATTACTGCAGCTAACTAGATTAACTGTTACCTATCTATCAGGTATTATTACTAATAAGAATGTTAATTTTTGTCATTTCTGCATTTAGAAACGCTGTAAAAAAGCGACCATATGGTAGTTGATATTGTTGACAGATGCAAGCTGTATCTATGAATTAGATTCATCTCAGGCGATATCATAGGCGGCGACTTTCCATAGAAAAAGAGAGTTTTGCCCCATTTTTTTAAATATCGAGTTAAAACTCATGAATAATCCCTGAGCACATGGTTAAAATTTTTGTACTTAGTCATAGTTATGTCCCTGTATAAAGTCACATAATTATGATATAAGCAACTAAGTTTCTTTTCTACAATTCTTATTTTTTTTATCTGCAAATTTAAGCGTATAATAAATTTTAGCTCTTGTATATTAGGAAAGTAAATATTTATATGGAAAGTTTGGGCATGTGTGTTCAAACATTACATTTGAAAATACATAATACCGTGACCGACGCTGTCGTAAATATAAAAAATATTAAAAATAGATACAAAAATATTTTCTAGAAATATTAAATAGTCTGTAAAATTTTGAGAAGGTATCGTTAACCACTAAATGGCCTTTTATTGCTTTCATAAGCTTTTAGTTTAGAAAATAATGTAGAGTTCGAATTAGGTGCATTACAGCACTCTAAACAAGTGTCACATGAATGTTTTGTAAGGCATTTACGCAGAAAATATCCATTCACATACACTAGCGCAATCTCTTTTTCTATTAACAAATTTGTGTATGATATGATATAATAATTTCTTAAACTTTAACCTTCAATTATTATATTACATATTGTCGAGAATGGCGATTTTAATTAGGATGAGGAATTTATGTATTCGAAATTATTGTATTTATTACATATATATTTTGTAATTGAAAAATATTTCGGAACTAGATAAAATTGCAACCTTGTAGGCAATGCACATATCACATTAGACAAAGGCCGATGCGATATACAGGGTGTTTCCTAAGTAATCTCAAATATTTCAGAGGGTGATTCTTCAAATAATGCCATGAAGAAAAGTTCGTTAAGTGCCTTAGTTTTTGAGTAACAGGGCATTAAAGTTTTATTTTTTTAGGCTCTCTTTGAAAATCTCTGAGGTAGACTATTTTTTTTAATTAGTCACTTACACAAGTGAAATTAAAACAGGAATAAGTAAAAATAATAGTTACCCATGTGTCTACCATAAACTTACTTGTGCTTAAGTAAAATTTATATATTCAAGCAACAAGTTTATTCAAATTCCACATTGTAATAATCTAAATATAATAAGATAATAGATAATAATCTAAAAATATTTTAAATTTTAACACCCTGTACATTACTTGAGGAATCACGTCCTAACATATTTCAGATTACAGGAAACACCCTGCATAAACATCTATATTGAAACAAAGGGCTATTCATCAAAACCAGCTAACAAATGCAATGTGATATTGTTTTTGTTAGATCGCAATAAGCAATAAATATAATGACCGTGCGAGACCATTCTCTGCCATGAAAGTGAACTGGTAAACCCTTTATATTTTATATGTCATTGGTGCTTGTAGATTTTATGTAGCCTCCCAAACTGGAAATTTAGTTATTTTGTTTTCTAAACCATCTTTCACTATGCCATGCGACGCAGGTCGTTACATATGGCGGAGGCGCCGGGCATAATCAAATAGATCCTCGTTATCTTTTTTTACTAGGTTGTAAGGTATGATCGCTGGCGTTGTTCATTTCTTCCCTTTAAAAATATTTTTTCTCTCCACCAAATCGTTATATGTGGAGAAACAGAGGTTCTTTTCTTTAAACTAAATCGTAACCTATTTTTTTAAAGAACCGTAACATATGGTAAAGGCGCTGGATTTCTTTATTTTTTTTACTATATTTCTCTCCAAATAATCAAAATTTAACAGAAGTCTTTCAATGTTAGAAACTTTTCAATTTAGAAAGTATATATTTTATTTTGGACATATTTTTTTTTCACTAAATTGTAACCTATTTTCTTTTTTACCAGGGCGTAACATATGGTGGAGGCTCCGGGTTTATTTTTATAATCGTACGTGTTTTTCTACTAAATCGTAACAGTGTAATAATCACAAATAGTACCAGTCGCGGCGAAGCTTTTACAGAGTCAGCACTGAAGATGCCGACAGTGATGAGCGTCGAAACGTTTGGAAGCATGGGATGTGACAAGTTACAGAGGCGGCTGCAGAATATCTCGGAAGACCACCATTATCCGAGGAACGGTTCCGACCATAGTAGTAGTAATACCAACATCAGGAGCCGAAATTAATATATACGCGGCCTCAGAGACACCGATAGCAAGTCTGTCCCTATAGAAGCTAGTCGGAGAACAACCAGGGCAGATCAAAGAATTCCAGCTAAAGTTAGGGATGTGCACTTTAAATCTGTTAGTGCCAGCGACCAGTTACCGAGGTCACGGCATAACAACCCGTAGAATCGCTATACAGGGTGAACCTTAAATAAGTCATAGACCTTATAAATTATGGACGCGTCCATGCCTATACAAATCGTTGATGCTCAGATGTGTGCGACAGAGATAGAGCTAGTCCGGGCAAAAACCCACAGATCATTGGCCGAAAAAAAAAAACAAAAACCGTAAATGACAAACGTATGACATTTACGGTGACAGACCGACTCCACCACAGTTTATGAGTATTTAAAAAGTATTGCTAATAAACACAACTAAATCACAAAAGGCACACAAATCATTAACAATAGTAACAGGAAAAGTTTTGTCAGGTTATGTTTATATATTTTTCTGTCATAAAACATCTGTTTTTGCCCGGACTAGCTTCTTCCCTCTTGCACACATCAGGGCAGCGGACCTCTCTTTCTAGGGCCGGTCCATGATTTATAAGGTCTATGAAATAAGTACAAATATTTTAACTGCTGGTGTAATTCGTCATATAGATCAGTCTAATGAAAGTCATTTTTAAAAATTTCTAATATTTACGAAGATATTAATTTTTTTTAAAAATACCCACATTAATATGGTTAATTCTATTTTAAAAATACTTATTTTAAGCATAAGTACTGTAAAATTGGGTATATAGTATGATACGCATCAATATTAACACAAATTTTAACTGCTTAACTCACCTTACTATAAACGATTAAAAATGAAATTCAAAAATTATACATAAACGTGCACACAAGCCTACCTGTTTGCTAAAAAATTAACTATTTAATCAGTAATCCAAATTTAAGAAGTTAAATGTCATTGTACACTATTAGAAAGAGACACAAGACACAATTTCCTTAAGTTATTTTATGAAGAATAACGAAAAACTATGATTTTCACACATTAAATTTAATTTGTGATAAATCAGTTGGAGTGTAGTAAAAATGGATAATGAACAAATTCTGGATAACTATGATTGTGAGTAGATAATCTGGTTAATATTTCCAATTTACTGGTAAGGTATAGAAATGGCAAAGGGGAGGAGATGGCCATTAATATTTTCATAAATAAACATATTACAATCATTCTTTAACATGCCTAAAAATTCTAATGTAACACTGGAACGCTGTGGAATTCACATCCACCATGACTCCTGGAACAGCGGTTCTCAACAAGTTTTGTATTGAAAAATCATGAAATTTATTTTAAATTTGACTTTTTTTATTTCTGATTTTTTTGTAAAAAGACTATGAATTATGTGTTCTACACAGTGAACTGTACTGCTGGTTAAAATAT
This sequence comes from Monochamus alternatus, assembly GCA_037114965.1. Classification (NCBI taxonomy): domain Eukaryota; kingdom Metazoa; phylum Arthropoda; class Insecta; order Coleoptera; family Cerambycidae; genus Monochamus; species Monochamus alternatus. The sequence goes on from CM073431.1 coordinate 24,322,777, forward strand.
TTGTACTTATTTAAGATTCAGCCTTTATACCAAATTATAGCATCGACCGTGAAAGTCTAAAAACCACTATAGTGTAATAATATCTTACCATTCATCTCTCGCAATAATTTTATAAGGATTGCAGATTTTAACAAACGTTTATTAGACAAAGTGAATGATTCATAACTGAAATCCGGAGCACAGATTCCTATACGACTACAGGCCTCTGCAGGTGTTAGTTTGACAAACTTATGCTCTCCGACTATCATTCCATTGCTAACACCTTCAAAATGTAGGTGTAGGTGTAATTGAACTTAAAAGGGATTATAAAAATTTTGACTAACACAACATAATGCTTTGATTAAATAAAAAATTACAGATATTAGTAACTGTAATTTAAAAATTTGAATTCCTGTTAATACATCTATTATAACCTTAAAGAAGTGAAAAAACAAAATATTATGCCATGCATTAGCTTTACAATCATTGATTGTACAGTAAGATCCTTGACAAGCCATTATTACTGATTAACTCACTCGAAATTTATCGGAAGTACCGAGTGCAACAATTTCACAGGACACTGGATGTCAAATAGACCCATTGAATAGCCGATGATCGGCCGTCGACGTTCAGTTCGTGGAGTAGGGGAAGTGGGTTGGCAGAGGGGCGATCAAGTGGTGGAGGAGGGAGAGAATTCCAACTGTTAGTATATTTAAACTGTGGTTTAAAGGCAAAAGTTTCTGCATTATAAATTTTACGTTACCTAGTATTTACCTAAAGTAGCAAATAGCTACCAACACAATTAGGGATATTCTGCATTCTGATAAAATGTTCGCTTAAATTGAGATTAGGTCTGTATTCGTGCCAGTGGAAATCAGTTACATTTTCTGTAAATTTTTACCCCATTTTCTGCCTCGCTATTTTAGTGGTTATGCGTGTTACTAGTTACTATTATTTTGTGTCTAGTTCAGAGTTAAAGCTAATTCACTGCCGAAAAAAATTAATATAAATTATGGGTTTTTAAAACATTTACGTGTTAGTTAATCGTGTCCTTAAAAAATACGTATTACATGAAAGCGCTTATAACTGCTGCATCCAGGACCGTACTAGAAAAAAATGTTCGCTGCCAAAACTGAAATAAAATAATTTACATGAAAATGAGTAAATATCGAACTTTCAGTATAGAACTTTATTAATGCAAATATTTCCAAGAAGTTATTTTTATACCTAATTATTTATGTTATTTAATTTAGATTCACAGCGAAAGATATTTTTTTAAAGCGGTAATATAAATTTTAGTTTAATAAGAAAAGTAGCACTGCAATAATTGACTACTATGGATTGAAAATACCGGACTACCTTTAATACTGATATTTAGGTGATTTATATAAATCATTATTATTCGGTTTCTAAAAAACCTAAGCAAATAATCACTTAACTGAGAATATAGACATCGATCAGTTTGCCACTTTTTAGTAAACTCCGGTCCATAAAACTTGAGAAGCCCATAACAATCCCTAAAACTTGAAAAACTTTTGAATAAAACATTATGCTAACTGCTGCATCCAGGACCGTACTAGAAAAAATGTTCGCTGCCAAAACTGAAATAAAATAATTTACATAAAAATGAGTAAATATCGAACTTTCAGTATAAAACTTTATTAATGCAAATATTTCCAAGAAGTTAATTTTATACCTAATTATTTAATGTTATTTAATTTAGATTCTCAGCGAAAGATATTTTTTTAAAGCGGTAATATAAATTTTAGTTTAATAAGAAAAGTAGCACTGCAATAATTGACTACTATGGATTGAAAATATCGGACTACCTTTAATACTGATATTTAGGTGATTTATATAAATCATTATTATTCGGTTTCTAAAAAACCTAAGCAAATAATCACTTAACTGAGAATATAGACATCGATCAGTTTGCCACTTTTTAGTAAACTCCGGTCCATAAAACTTGAGAAGCCCATAACAATCCCTAAAACTTGAAAAACTTTTGAATAAAACATTATGCTAACTGCTGCATCCAGGACCGTACTAGAAAAAATGTTCGCTGCCAAAACTGAAATAAAATAATTTACATAAAAATGAGTAAATATCGAACTTTCAGTATAGAACTTTATTAATGCAAATATTTCCAAGAAGTTATTTTTATATCTAATTATTTAATTTAGATTCACAGCGAATGATATTTTTTTAAGGCGGTAATATAAATTTTAGTTTAATAAGAAAAGTAGCACTGCAATAATTGACTACTATGGATTGAAAATACCGGACTACCTTTAATACTGACATTTAGGTGATTTATATAAATCATTATTATTCGGTTTCTAAAAAACCTAAGCAAATAATCACTTAACTGAGAATATAGACATCGATCAGTTTGCCACTTTTTAGTAAACTCCGGTCCATAAAACTTGAGAAGCCCATAACAATCCCTAAAACTTGAAAAGCCTTTTGAACAAAACATTATGCTAACTGCTGCATCCAGGACCGTACTAGAAAAAATGTTCGCTGCCAAAACTGAAATAAAATAATTTACATAAAAATGAGTAAATATCGAACTTTCAGTATAAAACTTTATTAATGCAAATATTTCCAAGAAGTTATTTTTATACCTAATTATTTAATGTTATTTAATTTAGATTCTCAGCGAAATATATTTTTTTAAAGCGGTAATATAAATTTTAGTTTAATAAGAAAAGTAGCACTGCAATAATTGACTACTATGGATTGAAAATATCGGACTACCTTTAATACTGATATTTAGGTGATTTATATAAATCATTATTATTCGGTTTCTAAAAAACCTAAGCAAATAATCACTTAACTGAGAATATAGACATCGATCAGTTTGCCACTTTTTAGTAAACTCCGGTCCATAAAACTTGAGAAGCCCATAACAATCCCTAAAACTTGAAAAGCCTTTTGAACAAAACATTATGCTAACTGCTGCATCCAGGACCGTACTAGAAAAAATGTTCGCTGCCAAAACTGAAATAAAATAATTTACATGAAAATGAGTAAATATCGAACTTTCAGTATAAAACTTTATTAATGCAAATATTTCCAAGAAGCTATTTTTATACCAAATTATTTAATGCTATTTTATTTAGATTCACAGCGAATTATATTTTTTTAAAGAGGTAATATAAATTTTAGTTTAATAAGAAAAGTAGCACTGCAATAATTGACTACTATGGATTGAAAATACCGGACTACCTTTAATACTGATATTTAGGTGATTTATATAAATCATTATTATTCGGTTTCTAAAAAACCTAAGCAAATAATCACTTAACTGAGAATATAGATATCGATCAGTTTGCCACTTTTTAGTGAACTCCGGTCTATAATACTTGAGAAGCCCATAACAATCCCTAAAACTTGAAAAACCTTTTGCATAAAACATTATGCTAAAGAGGGAGAGGTTATTAATACATCTTTCAGTTTTCCAGAGCAAAAAGCCATTAATTCGCGGAAAGGGATGAAGCAATTTAATGGAAAATTTTGATTTATTGTTTCTTATAGGAATTGCATTTATGCACTCTAGTTTTGAGTAAAAAAGGAATGTCACGTTTAAGATGATTCATATTTTCCATCTGACTGTTTTTCTTCACTTATTAGTAGCATTGTGTATTCAAAATCGTTAATACTTCGTTTTATTTTTGCAGTAATGGCCCGTTTCCGCTTGGATAAGCATACATCCGTTTTCATGTATATATTTTAAGGTTTATTCTTAGCCATAAAAATTTATAAGCTATTTATTTTTATTATGATAATAATATTTATTTATTTTGATTAAATGTGTAAATACATTGTCGTATTGTTAAAAGTAATAGACCGCTTTGGCAGGGCCGTAGCCAAAATTTGTTTTCGAGACGCGTTTTAAAATTGTAACAATGCTGTTACTGGTTTTCAACTAAATAAAATGGTAACTTAGATATTAATTTAAATAACAAATATACAGAAATAATGTAATTATTATATCTATACAGGGTGTCTCATAATTAGCTGCCAACCCTGAACAGGCTGCTTCTATGATCAAAACTAAGTAAAAAAGTTCATATGAACATAGGTCCGGAAATGCTTCCTAAGGGCACCCATTGAAGAGGGAGGAATGGAAATCATCATATCATAATTGTTCTACATCAATAATGTGTATTACTGATTACGTATTAAATTATTATTATTATTTGTTTAAATTACTATGAAATTGACCAAAGTGGGATTAATTCAAGAGCGATTTTCTCAGAAACCGTTGAAGATAACAAATTGAAATAAGAGTACCTTTTTAACGTAAAACAGTTCGAGAAAACGGAATTTGCTCCCGTACTCGCGTTCTGCCGCTGCAACATTACCATCGCAAAAGCCATAAATAAATATCATATCAACTAACTCTTGTCCCGTAAACTCTTCCATTTTTTTCGCTTAGATCCATTAAATTGGCAATCGGGTTGACAATACTTTGACATAAGAATGCCTTGAGAATTTTGTTTAAATAACTATGAAATTGACCAAAGTGGGATTAATTTAAGAGCGATTTTCTCAGAAACCGTTAAAGATAACGATTTGAAACAAGAGTATCTTTTCAACGTAAAACAGTTCGGGAAAACGGAATTTGCTATCCAATTTGTTAAAAAGTCAAAGATAAAAAAGTTACACACGCAAAATACCAAGGGCCTCCCTTACCCACCCCAATGGACCTTGTTGAAATAAATGGATTAGTCCATCAAATTGCTCATCAAAATTTAGCTGTGTATACCAAATTTCATTCATTTATCACAACGCTATTGAGAGATATTGCAAACAAATGATTTCCATTCCTCCCTCTTCAATGCGTCCCTGTGCCCTTAGGAAGCATTTCCGAACCCATGTTCATATGAACTTTTTTTACTTAGTTTTCATCATAGAATCGGCCTGTTCAGGGTTGGCAGCTAATTATGAGATACCCTGTATATTATTTGTATTTATTGTACATAGTACATAGTACATGACTTACTTCCAAATGCAAATAATTAATTTTAATAACAAACAGTAGAGAACATAAAATAGTATGGCAACATAAAATATATACAGAGTGTTCCACCAGGAACTACATGGATCATTATCTGGAGAAGTACTGATCCGAAATATTTGAAAGTTTGACAACATGGCAAAGTCCCTGGAGTGAAAAAAACTAAAAAACAATTTCAATATGCAGAGTGTCAAACTTCGAATGTAAAATGCAATTTTTTGTAATACTTACATTGTGTTTGACTGTATCAACTTAAAAATTTGGGAATATATGTTTTCAGATATGGGCAATCATAATCTGTTGTCTATTTCAATGTACCGCTACAGGGCAATACATCCACCATATTTGTGACGTAAATGTGAGTGTAACCTTTTTGATCCTAACGTTATCACGTTTCTTTATTAAAATATCTTAAACCTTCACCATTTCTGAATAAAAAAGGTATACTTGTGTACTTAGTTTTAGAAACTGACCATGTTCGAATTTTTAACAATCAGCAGCATAGTTCCTTGTAGAATATTTTAACGTAATAGACACCAAGGGTAAATTAAATTTTAAACAATAATTTTCATATTCAGATATGAGACAATTGGCAATTAAATTTCAATGGACGTGCTGGGCAACAAGAATATTTGGGACAATTTCGAAATAGATTAAAACTTGATAATTAACAATTAAAATATCTGTTTAGGAATTTAGAGAAATCTGGAGCAGCAGGAATTAGTATTTATTTATTTATTTATTGTAACAATCAACAGGCGGCTTGGCCCAATTATAGATTGTGTATAAAAAGGGGTAATCTAAAAACTAAAATAAAGACCATGGCTAATACAGTCTAGACTAGTAACAATTACAAACATTATACACATGCAACAAAGTAAACATAAACAACAAACAATTCAGAAAAAGAAGAAAAACATACATGTTTAATTACAGCTTTGTATCCTATACAACAGTACAGCCTTGCTGTCATGTTTTTAAAAAGACGGTCAACTTATCACCAAATATATCACAGTTCGTTTGCAAGTTATTAAAATTTCCACACATAGTAATTAATGGAGATCTTAGTTCATAATTTCTTTGAACTATTTCGCAATAAAATGTCCTATAGAAACGTGTTTTTTGGCAGGGTATACTAATATTGATCTTACTCAACGTAATTTCATTCTTTATATCATAATGAATTAGTTTATATAGCTATATTATACCTTGAATGACACGCCTGTTGTATAATATCAACAGATTATAATTTTTTAGCATAATATGATAGTCTTGTGTTGCAGCGTAATGACCAGTTGTTATAAAAGTAGCATGCCTTATAAATTTTTTCTGTACACTCTCTATCATCTGTATATATTTGACATAAAACGGACTCCATACAACTGCATAATATTCCAGCTTGGCTCTTACAAAGCAATCATACAACATTGTTAGTGTTTTTATAAACACAAAATTTTGAAAATTTCTAATCACAAAACCTAGATTTTTTAAGACCAAATTTACCGTTCTTATAACATGGGTATCAAATTACAATTTTGTGTCAAAATTTATACCCAGATCCTTCAGTTCGTCCACCGCATCCAGACAAACACCTCCGATGCCATACCTATATTTTATAATATTAAAAGTTAATTTATTTCTTAGATACCATCTGTAAATATTATTTAAATCATCTTGCAGTTTCTCACAATCAGCAATACTTGCAATTTCCTTAAATATTTGTAAGTCATCTGCAAATAATAAACTTAAACTACTATGTATAGCATCCACAATATCATCCACAAACAACGGAAAAAGTAAAGGCCCCGGTTTGATCCCTGTGGGACACCCGAAGTTACTATATAATAATCCGACATAAAGTTGTTAACTTTCACACATTGTTTTCTATTTTTCAAGTAAGAGGCTATTAAATGTATCATACTTTCTGAAAAAGAATATGTTTCCAGTTTTTTAACAAAATATGATGACTCTATCAAATGCCTTTTCAAAATCTGTATAAATTACATCCAACTGATTCTTGTTCGCTAGAGCATATGCATAAGTATCCACAATTGACTCAAATATATTAGAAATGTTGGACAAAATTGCTATAGGTCTATACTTGTAGTAGTGTCCCTGCCCAATTTTTCTTTTTCGATTTTAAAAACGACTAAAAATCTTGAGGATCATGTTGTATTTTACTTTCAATATTGTGAGTGTAATCCTTGTACGCCCATTTTACTTCCCTTTTAATTTTAGACTTCCATTTTAAAAACGTTACATGTTGAAAAATACAATCCGTAGAAGTTTGCCAGTGCAAATTTTATTGCTTGTCTATTTACCTTCAACATATCTAATTTGCAAGAGAGTTTTGACACCTACTACGTTAAAATATTGAACAATGAACTATGCAGCTGATTGTTGAAAATCTATTTTCTCGAAAATGGCCAATTTCTGAGCTTAATGACAAGTATACCTTTTTTCCTCAAAAACAATGTAGGTTTAAGATTTTTTAATAAAAAGCGTGATAATCTTAAGGCCAAAAAAGTTACATTTACGTTACAAATATGATGTAGAGGACGCCCCCTCTAGGAAATACGTGGAAATAGAAAACAGATTATCATTTTTCATATCCAAAAAACATCTTTTCCCAAATTTTTAAGTTAATACATTCAAAGGCAGTGTAATTAATACAAAAAAATCACATTTTAAATTCCAACTTTGACACCCTGTATCTTTTTTATTATCAACATTTTAAAAAAAACACCAACAATTTTTTTTCTACGTTCATGCAAAAAGCAATACTTTATTGAACTGTATTTAGTGGAAAAAGTGGTTCTTTATTGCACTAGTGCAATAAAGTCACGTCCCGCGCAATAAAAACTTATTTTTTGTACTTGTTCCATAAATACTATTATGTTGAGTTATGGTCAGAAATCGTAATATTTTGAACTGAAAAATTTAGTATGTCTCTATGGGCTATTCCTTAGGGACCATCCTGTATATCGTCATCTGCAAAATTTGACTTGTTGCGGTTTTTTTAGGCAGAAGCTTTTGCAAAGCTGAAATAGTAACTTTATGTGTTGTAAATCTTGAATAAAGTTGTTATAAAAATTCATCAAAGAACAGAACAGAATCAAAATATTCAAAGACTCACAAATTTTTAAAATATAACTTTTCTGAGTAACCTAATTTTTACTTCTTATTTTGAGGGTCTTAGAACACCCCAAACACCCTTTCTTGCTACGGCCCTGCGCTTTGGTAATATATGTTTCTGACAAACAATTTTCGGAACTGGGAATTCCAAACCACCATTAAAGCGGTCTACTATGTCTCTGTAAATACATTATAGTATTGAGATAAATGGTATATTCGTGTAGGCGTAGATTTTAGAAGATTTCGGAATGTAATATTTTTTTAATTCACCTCTAGACCAGCACTCTTATTACTATATATGTTGGGCAAATTTTAAAAGGGAGAATTAAGACGCTTACAAACTACTCCTCATCAAAATTGATGAATAAATTTAAGCATATCTTTGTATCTGTATCGTATGTGTACAAAATAAAATCTTGTGAATATCAAAAGTTATTTAATGTCCCTTGCCCTAAAATTCCCAAACCATATTGTCACTAATTTTGAGAGAATATTGAGAAAATGAATATAATATGCTATTAAAAAAATTTTAAATGCATATTTACGCCAAAGGAATATTTTCAAAACATTATTTAAACCCCCTTTTCAGATTATTACTGACGGCCTGACAATTCGTTGTCAGCCTGCCACGATGTTGCCAAATTTAAATATTTCCGTGGTACTTATTGTAATGTTAAAATATGGTATGAATACTATAAATTATTTTTAAAAATATGCAATTAACATATTAAATTTCAGTTACAAATACTCTCTAGGTAAATTATTAAGGGAGGCTGAAAGTTTTTCGTATTTAAATACTGACATTAATACAGAAATCTCTCATGCTGTCAACAAGAAAACAGTCCGAGACATATTTAGTGATAAACAATCCGGCAACAGTGAATCTTGATCTACCATATTTAGATCAATAGCATTGTTTTCAATGCCTACTCAATTACAATCGCTGCAGATATGAAAAATCTCCAAATAATAACAGAAACAAACAATTAAATTCTCATTTTATAAACACCCGGTGTAATCAATATATAAAGTCATGAGTATTTAACAAACTAGTGCTATAATAAATGCTGAATCGCAGTAATCACGCGCCGACATAAGATCGGCTGTAATCGGCACAGCTAAAAAGTTTTACGTTCAAATTTCCGTTTAATACGTTAACGGTTTAATAAACTATCGTTCTGCATCTTGAGCAGCGCAGCTCGATTTCTCTCTTCTCTCCGTTCTCCCATGAGTTACCATCTTCACGTTGTTAAGGAAGATGCGTTCCGTGTGTTTGCTATTTTTTGTTTGTGTGTACACAAATAAAAATGCAATTCAAATTGGGTGAAACTAAATTTCACAAACTTTCCTACCAGAAACAGTTATTAATAGTGAAAGAGCGTGGTCTTCTTGCACCTGATTTAAACAGCGAAGCTACTGAACAGAGAAGGGGAAAAATTAATAAAGATGTATATTTAAGAGACATTTGGATTTGTGGCTGCTTTTTCTTTTTTCCGTGCGTGTTATTTAATAGTTATGATGACGAGAAAGCTTGAAGAAAAAAGGGATCTGATTCTAATGCACTTAAATGGCAAAATAAGAAAACATGAAAATCAAACTCATATTCATAATCAAATGCGACTTGCATTCTTTGGGAATATCAACGTACAAACTCTACTTGATTCCGCTTTCAAAAACCTAACGAATTTTTCGAAAATTCACAAAATCCTAATTACAACAATTTTTAAAGCCACCTCAAAAAATATACAAAATTACATTTTAGAGTACATACTAAAATTTTGTTATTAAAAAAAATATATTACTTCAGTACTGAACTTTAATGAACATTAAACACTTAATCACCCTGTATTTCTGTATAAAAATAGTAAGGCAGGTAGTAAATATCAGAAACGTGTTTATAGGTAACTGTTTGTACTATGTTAAAGTTAAATATTGTAAGAAAAGTTTTTAAAAGACAAACCAACTTTATTTTTAATTAGCGACATAGTAGGGGATTTACGATCATCTGACAGAACTTTTGTTATAAGTGGAAAAGAAATTTCATTTAAATTAGTTAAAGAAAGTTAAAAGTGGGATCCTTTGGTATTTTTAAATATATATATATATATATATATATATATATATATATATATATATATATATATATATATATATATATATATATATATATTTAAAACGGTTTAATTATGTTAGTCACAGTTTGTCAATCGCAAAAGAAAATTGTGTTGAAAAATTTTAAAATAAATTGTCAATTTATTTCCCTTCATAAATTTATATTTGCTTATACCCACTACATTTCATAGGTTAATGCCTTGCTAAATACATATATTTCATAGTTGTGACGTTTAGTTTGTGCTTCTACGGATGACGTAACTGAAAATATATAGGTAAGTATAGGAAAAAGCGTTCACTTGGAAAATTTACCTTAGGAATGCCCTCACCATAACATTTGATGGTCAGCCAAGCGGTCTCGCATAGATTTGATCCATCTGTAGCAAAGGAACATCATACAATAGAATTCGAGTTAAAAAATCATATACAAATTTCGTCAGTAAAAACTTTAAGTTACACTGTATACAGGGTGAGTCAGTCATAGTGTCATTAATTTTAACCACGTATTCGGAAAGTCTAATAAAGACAGAAAATCGAAAAAAAATGTTTACTCGACCTTTAAAAAAATAAACAAATCACCCTATAAAATTCGGTAACACGACGCTCCTGGTACGCTATAAACTTTCTGATGGCGCAGCCATACGACAATCGAATGCCGGATGAAACGTCGTTGCCACATCATGTTTACATACATAATATCGTCTTAACACTTTATCGTGTTATTTAAATTTACCACCATTTATTCGCACTTTTTGCATTTCACGCATTTCTTTCCCTCCCCCAGATTTTTAGATCACACCACACATTTGGAGGGGGGATGGAGAGAATACAAACACAAGCAGTAGTTTGTTTATTTCGGTCTCGTGTATTAGTTGTAAATTGACAATACCTAATTATACAAATTTCTAATATGCGAAAATGCTGTTAAATATCGGTAACGTTTTCCTAACAGTGCACAAGTGATACGGGCTCTGTGAAACCGCGTTTACTATTTCTATAAGAACCATTTCAAGGCGATTGGAGATATCCCAAAGCAAGGTCTTCAGAATATTACGTGAAAACTCACTGAACCCGTATCATTTTCAGAAAGTTCAGGCTGTAGAATCTGCGATTTTCCCAGCCGTCTTGAATTTTGCAATTGACTGACCCTAATTTTATTAATAAAGTGCTATGGATGAGTGCAACTTTACTCAAACTGGCATTTTAAACAGGTTAATACCATACTACTTAAAAAACAATAAATTTCTAGGCTAGATGTACGTAACTACAAACTAAATAATTAATTGTACTTACGAGTAATAATAAAAATCCATATTCAATTGTAAAACGTAGTGAAAACGTAATATCAAAATTATTATATTATTAAACTGTAATAACATAACATTCGAAAATATTTATTTATTATCTAAATTTGTTTTTATTAATTATTAATATTTAAGGAAAATTCATTCATGTATCTAGATAAAAAAGTTAGCTGTATTCCTTGTCGTTAAATAACAGTACAAAAACTAAGTAACTAGGTTATTGACCTAATAATACGGTAGGTCAAGATTCGATAACTTTTATGAGCATCAGATCAGAGGCACGAAGGTTTTTTATTATTAAGTATTTAAACACCAAACACTTCATCTTCTCTTAATAATTTACCCATTGGGTAAATGTTTTTTATGCAATTTACATAAATGGTTTATTACTCGATTTATTATTAGGTACGTTGGAGTTTTGTAATTTCAACATATTTTTTAAACTGTGACTAAGCTAATTTCATTGCAATCATAACAGCCACATTTGGTCGGACAAAAATCCACACGCTAGTCGTCGGTTTAGCTTTCAGGGGCGATTTGTTGTCAAGGTATAGGCAGGAGTGTACGAGCACCGTATATTCTACCGGAAAACCTAAATGGTCCGCGTTACTTGCAATTTTGAATAGAATTATTTGTTTATTATTATTTGATTTCATTGGATATTAACATTTTAAATTATTATTGCCTGAACTGAGCAAGAAAAATATGAGATTCTAAAATAGTACTAGGAAAATATTTCAATTTAGCAATGTAGCATCAGGTCGACATCGAGTTGAACTGTGAGCTGTAAATGACCAAGGCTGTGCGCGGTCACTGACAATCTGAAAAGGGTGTTTACATAATGATTTGAAAATATTTATTTTCGGCGTAAATATGCATTTAGATTTTTTTTAATCGCGTATTCGTATTATACTCATTATTCCCTATCTCCTCTTAAAATTAATCACATTATGACTGACTCACCCTGTATAGGATGGTCCATTTTTTCATGACACCATGGCATTTCAGAAATCGTAAATAATACAGGGTGATGTCGCTTTTTGATATCAATTAAGATAAACCAAAAGCAATTTTGCAAACAACCATCTAGCGCCATTATTTCTCCACAGAAAGAACTGAAATATTGGTACAGTGGGATAAAAATATACAAACACTAGTTTCGGCTATGCAACATTCAGTTGCTTTTTTTGACAACAAACCAAAACATACTAATACTAATAATAATTTAAATATATAATCTAGTTCTTCTTGGCGTAAAACAACAAACATTTTGACAGATTGGACATTTGCTATCTTTTTTTATTGTCGAAAGCATTACTTTTCAGAAGTATTTAAATATTTTAAGTATAGATATAGAGAAAATACTGATAATCTCCCATTATAAGTATTAGAAATGGTTCAGCCTTGTGGCCAATGGTATTCCAACATTTAAATCGACGCGTTAAAAATTTTATTACAATTTCTGCTGTTTTTAAGTATATTTCAAAGTTTTCAAAGCGTTGTGAACAACATTTGATTAAGAATTGAGCGTTGAAGTTGGTTAAGTATTGAATTTTGTTTTACGTCAAGATCAGCTACAGACTTTTTACTTAAGACTTGATTTTTTAAATTCTATGGGTTATTCTTCAAATAAAATATTAGTGTTACGTATTAACGTACTTATTCGTAATTTTATTTTACATCTGTTACTGTCAAGATCCAATATGGTGCCTATAAGAAAAAAGAAACAATTGAATGTTGCAATTAGTAGTATATCTTATTTTGGTAGCAAATTTCAGCTCTTTCCGTTAAAAAATAATTACACTAAATGTCATTTTCTAAAATCGCTATTTTCAGTTTTCCAACAATATTTCAGCAGCGACAGCAATTATCTGTTTGATATATTTTAATAACCATCAAGAGGCGCAACTTTTTTCTGTATATTTTACAGTCTTATCCGAGATGCCAATAGTGAACTATGAAAAACGAACCACCCTGTATATGGAAAATTCATGACGGTTTTACATAAAAAAGAACAAAGCTTGTTGCAAACAGTCGTAAATGATAATTTTGTTTATTGTATTCCACTGACTTCATATTTTAAAGAAGCATTTTTAAATAGTTTTTTACATATGGTTCCACAGGTCCGGATTCTTGATGCATATTTGATTTGAAACTCTTTGGGTATATTTCGAATAATCGTGTCGTAATCTATCAGCCATCTTAAAAGAATCAATATGATTTTTTCAAAATTGTGTTTGTTTTCGTCTGAAAACAATAAAATCTTTAATTTTGTATAAACTGCATATAACCATTATTTTAAAGTGGTAAATAATATCGTCGAAGGTACTTCTATACGAGGCTAGTCAAAAGCAGCAATAAAAAAAATAATATATCTACAGATTCTACACAGACGCTTGGTTCTAGTACAATTTCTATATTTGCGTATATTTATTTTTTTTAATGGAACACAGATTTGATATTCATTTATGCACTGGTGTAGTATTTTTGTATAATCTGTAATGCTGAGGGAGAGAGAAGATCAGTAAAAGAATGTGTCATCAAATCAATATGGCACCGGACAAATATAGACTGACAATGAATATACGTTAAAGTATGTTTTACATACTTGCATTGCTATTTCAGTATAAATTATGTTTATTTCAATTTTTAAAATATATTTTATTGATAATTGTCCTCACTATTAAATATTATACTTACAATACTTTATTTATAAAAGAACACCCTACCCAAAAATTTAAAAATATGTGGGTATTCCGTTTAAAAAATGTATTGGGTATGTTTAGGAAAAATTTAGTAAAGTTGACAACGTCGCTAATACTATTATTAGATCAAGCGTTATTGGTACACTCTATATACCAATTTTTTTTGTGCAGTTTTAGCCTAGCGGTTTTTCAGTCACATGACTGATTAACATGCCTATATTTACTTACCAATCCAAGATATTCGTGAACACATTTTATGTAACATTCAACATTCAAATTACTGTCGTCTGAAAACTTTCCTTCTTTATTGATATCCTCAATTAAGTCTGAAAAAAATGATTTTCATAAAATACGAAACCTGTAAATTTACATTCATATGAACTAAATTCCACTTTAAAATTAGTCATGTCATCATAAATTACGTATTTGACACATGAAAAATTAAATATGTACAATCGTTTGCAATAATAATGACACTCTCTTAAAACAGTTTTTGAACTTCTGGAAGTTCTGAGTAGAAGTTTTATTAAATCTCTATCAGTGAGTGAAACAACTAAACTAATATTAAAAATGTGAAGTAGATTTCATTACAAATACATCAGAAGTTCTAGAGAAATCGCAAAATTCATTATTATTGCAAACGATAGTACCTGTAGAAACTCCAGTCTTCTCTATGCAAGATGCGCGAGCTTGTTTTAGGTTCTTCAGTTAAACCCTAAAGTTAGTTACGTAGAGTGAGAACAAAGCGATGAATTCGTTGCAAAAATCAGAAATGAGTGGTATTCAAATTTACAAATTTTCACTTATAATATCACAAAAATTATTTCCGGAAATTTTTTTGAGGTCACGAATATTTTGAAAATTAACTATGATTTTCTTAAAATATTCGTGACCAAAAAAACATTTCCAGGAATAATTTACGCTCGTGTGGTATTGGGTAAGAAAATTTCACATCCCAAGTATGAAGCCTGCTTCAGAAAACGACATAGTGTTGTTGGCAACATCCCCACCACCAGTTTAATTTCAGTGAAATAAACATTTTATAAAGTTAGTTTTGTTTTTGTTGGTTATGGTATGTACAAATGTTGCTCCTCCGGATAGTTGAAGTTGGAAATTTTGCTTCACTCGACTTCAACAACCAATACAATTAATTTCATTGGCTGAAAGTCACATGACTTAGTGTTTCTGGCAACACTACGTCGTCTTCTGGGGTTTGAATGAAACCTGACATTTTAAATTAATTTAACTCGGCCAAGATATAGGGCAATCTAACGAACTGTCAAATCACTTTAAAAATGGCGGCTGTAGGACAAACTCGACATGACAAGCAGAAATTTGTGCTTTTGTGTAGAACTTTTAGTTATTGGTCTGTGTGTAGAACTGTGTGTTTTGCTCATTATATTTTATACCTATTTCGGAATACCAAGTATGATTCAGACTATCATAATGGTTTTGTTTTGTTGTGTTATGAATTGTTGGAATAGAGGACAGCGAGAAGATCAAGTTAGATTTTTTAGGATTCCTACTGCATTGAAAATAGACAGAACTGATCTCAATGAACTCTCATATAAGACGGCAAAAGTGGCTTAGTGCAATAAAACAGCAAGACCTAACTCACCTTACTAACCTTACATAAAACTTATGTTTTCTCTCCAACTAGTAGCATAATTACACCCCCGCCAGCCCTAGCAATTCAGGGTCCTGGAGAATAATGTATATAATATTAATAGAAAAATATATTGATAACAATATTGGCAGTTATATATAAATAATTAGTAAACTATTACAGAGGTACGTAATTTGATTTTAACAATTATTTATGCATAGATACATGGCAGAATTTATTTTCAGTTCAAGAAAAATTCTGCGGGGGCTTGAAATTCTTAATAATGCCACTGTTTCCAATTCACATATATTTGACAAAAATTATAAATAATAAATAAAAGTCCATTTGATAGAAAAAATCTAAAATATATTTAATAAAAAATATTAAAAATATGTTATATATACAATTCTAAAAAAATTGGGTACATAAATAAATAGTACAAAATGTTTAATAATCAATTGGTTTTTTGATATTTTAAATAATTGCGGCATTGCAATAATAATTTAAAGTTTGTTACAGCACAATAAAAAACATTAGCAGCAGGGAAAATCAAAATTTAATGCACCAAGTTCATTTTTGATTAGTCAACTATTTCTTGCCTCGGCCCATTTGAAGGAAAAAATTTGTAGATATACCGAAGTGCAGTGAATACTGAGAATAATAATAATTTTACGAATATTCAGCAACTAGAACGTTTTACCTAAAGCATAAACCCACTTTTTCTTATTATAATCAAAATATATGAGAAATAGGCTCATATTACACTTTCTAATATGAGATATGAAAGAGTTGCTGATCTGGCAGGTACTAGGGGGCCCCACTAATCGCAGGGCCCTGCCCAGTGCCCAATGGAAAATAGGGGCCTGCATTGGTAGGTATATATTACTTTTACATATATATATTGCAGATATTTAAAACTTCATAAAACAGCGCAACACTACATTTTTGTTTATATCTACCCATCTTGGTCTCTGACAACATTGCAGTGGTAATTTTAATCTTTATTACATAGAGGTCGGTGGTGGGTATTTTCAGCATCCAATAAAGAAAAATTAGTGGTGCGTGAATTTAATGATCTCAACTTTTCACGATAATGATGTACCATTATACCGTTCTCCATATAAAATTTGAAGGGTAAAGATGATTTGCAAACTTAATTCATTTGTAATATACAAGATGTTTCAAAAGGACATAGCAATATCACCATATCTGATAGAGCATTGAAAAAGCATTTTTGAGGTACAGAGCATGCAAGATAATTTTGAAAAATCAAATTTTGGATGTAAATCTTTTAAAGAACAACATGTTTGATTAAAATTTATCACAGGTCCGTTTTTGGTGATGGCGAGCACGCTGGTGTTATTAGTATTTTTGTACAAAGTAGAGGGCGCTAGTTGCTAGCATTTTCGCTGACATTTTATTCTTTGTTTTTTATATTGGGTTATTCCCATTCTAAGTCTTGTAATATTATGTATAATTTCATCTTACGCAAAAAAGATGCTTTTAGTAAATTCGTGTTGCGATCTCTGTAATAGGACTTATTTATCAAGTATGTGTGTGTTAAACTCCGAACTCTTCCATTTATAGAGATAATGTGTATAACAGAAACTACGGTAAATTGTTTATTTTCTAATTTGAATAGTAATTTGTTCTTTGTGAACATTATAACGATGTTAAAATTTGATTCCGTTTTATTCTGCTCTGTTTGTTAGATGGTACTACATAATAATAATGGAAACTTATACCAACAGTGCAGAAGTTAACTTTTGGGGGAATGTTTTAAGAGTGTCACTGCAGTTATATGCTCTGTAAACATACTTATAATTTTCTGTAATAGTATGGATGCAATTGTTGTTCTTTTGATATTCTCCACAGGCTATAAGATAGATACTTATCTGTAAATAAATATATTTATCTTTTTTATTGGTCCTAGCTAATCTAGGTATACCAGAATTATTTTGTTTAGGTTTAATTAACATCACCAGTTTCTCAACAAAGCCTTTTCTACCACCAAAAATGTTTTTCTATTTGGCAGCCGGCTTTCAGGATTTTATTCGAAATAGCATCTAACGTCTGTTACAGCACTCTTAAAACATTCTTCCAAAACACAATATCTGCACTGCTATGTTTCCATTAGAATTATATAGCAACGCGTAGAATAAAAAAAGTAGAATAATATCTGAAATTTACAATATTCTCTAAAATAACAAAGTTTCCCTTATGTAAAATTTGACACGCCAATGGAAGAATTTGAAGTTTGAGACATATAGGTACACAAAAATTATCTTACGCGCCCTCAAAAGTGAATGGCTCTAGGATACACGCTTATTAAGCAAACCTCACTTATTTTCAATGTTCTCATCGGCCCTAGGAATATTGTTATGTCTTTTTGGAACACTCCGTATATATTTTTTCAGTTTTTGTAAAATGACGAAAATTTGAGTGGCAAGTTTTAGTTGGCACACAGTGTATATACGAAATTCAGCAAGTCGTTCGATAGGATTTAATTCTATATAAACTTGATACGTTTGTCATACCTGAGTCGTTATTAAATTTTGCGAAATCTTAGTTGTGCAGTAGAAAACAATACGTAGTATGTAATAGATTTATACAGTATGCTCCAAAAGTATGGAATAAATTCAATAAAAACGAAACAATTATTTTTTGGGAAAAATCCTCGAACAGGTCGATTATTAATTTAAAAAATACATATTTTAGCGTAAAATGCGATTTTCAAATGTCATTTGTTTTCGAGTAATGACGTCATCGATTTTTTTTAAATGGCAACACCATATTTTTTCCTTGATTCTGAGAGATCGTTTAATTCTCTATCAGACAGTACTAAAATTTTACCCTCTTACATAGGAAAGTTTTCGAGAAAATGACGATTGAATGTTAGAAAACGTAAATTTTATCCATAAAAAAGTAATAATTCTGAGGTATGTGAAATAAAATACAATTGATTAAATTTTATACTTAAATTAAATGTTCGAATTGCCATCCACCAACTTCTTCACAATGCGCAAGTCTGTGAAGAAATTCTTCTTGCACATTATGAATGATTTCTGATGTAACTCTGTGTATTTCGTCCCGAATGCGATTTTGAAGTTCTTCTAAATTACGTGGTTTATTAATGTACACTTTTGACTTCAAGCATCCCCATAAAAAATAGTCAAGAGGTGTAAGATCTGGCGATCTTGCAGGCCATTCTATCGGTCCGCGTCTGCCGATCCACCTCCCAGGAAAACAGTTGTCCAAAATATCTCGTACAGGGCGCGCATAGTGCGGAGGTGCACCGTCTTGCTGAAACCATATGGTATCGTCAGGAATGTCAGGATCATTATCGTTTGGAAAAATTACTGCAAGGGCTGGAACAAGGTCATTTTCTAGAAACTCTAAATATCTTTGTCCTGTAAGGCTTCCTTCAAAGAAGAAAGGCCCTACTATTCTGTCGTCAACTATTCCAGCCCACACATTTAATTTCTGAGGGTGTTAGGTATGTGCCTCTGCCATCCAATGAGGATTTTCCGGACTCCAATATCTGCAAGTTTGACGGTTTACTGTACCATTCAGACAAAATGTGGTCTCATCTGAAAAAAGTATTTGCCGGTGTAAATTTCTGTTTCCTTGACATAAATCCATTAGAATTTCGCAAAAGTGTAAGTGGCGATCGGGATCCTCTTCATTGAGTTCCTGCACAAGTTGAATTTTGTAGGGATGATATTTTTCCTTCCTCAAGATACGTAGCACTGTGCTCTGACTAGTGTCATTGTTTAATGCAACCAATCGTGAAGAATTATGAGGATTATCCACCATACTTATCAAAATGTTCTGTTTCTGATTTTCATTAATGCTTGGACGTCTAGGTTTTGGAATATTTACAACATTGCCAGTTTCTCTAAATTTAGACTCTACCTTACTGACTGTTGATGGCTGATAGGGCGATCTAGATATTTTTCATTAAATAAATCGCAGGCTTCCTGCTGAGTTCTAGTCATATTCCCGCATCCGATAAGAATTAAAATTTCAATTCTTTGAGTAACAGTTAAATGTGCCATAATACTTTAAATTGAATAATAATTTCTATGTCGCTTACAATACTTATTAGAAAGTCGGTGTGACAATGACACTTTGCAAAGATTTTCACCTACGTGATCCATAAAAGAACTATGGAATTCGAAAAACTAAACTTGATAACGTTTTTGCTTTATTTTAATTGATTTACGTTTTCTAACATTCAATCGTCATTTACTCGAAAACTTTCCCATGTAAGAGGGCAAAATTTTAGTACTGTCTGATAGAGAATTAAACGATCTTTCAGAATCAAGGAAAAAAAATATGGTGTTGCCATTTAAAAAAAAAATCGATGACGTCATTACTCGAAAACAAATGACATTTGAAAATCGCATTTTACGCTAAAATATGTATTGTTTAAATTAAAAATCGACCTGTTCGAGGATTTTTCCCAACAAATAATTGTTTCGTTTTTATTGAATTTATTTCATACTTTTGGCGCATACTGTATAGTCACATCAGGAATTACTCAAGGTTCCATTTTTTGGGTCTCTATTACTCATTATGTTTAGTAGTGATGTTTTATGAACATTTTCTATGCTCATGGTGTGAAAATATATGTATAACTTGATTGTTAACAACTTTTCTCCATCAACAAAATCATAATAGTATTAGTCCTAGTGTAATAGTAATACGCCAATGTTTTATCCTTGTGCAACTAGTTGACCCACATAAAATTTGATTGTAATATTGAATACTTCTTTCTGTTCCGACCCAAAACATTTGGAGCCTTTGAAGATGAAAAATTATCGTTTAATACTCACGTTGACACTGTTTCTGAAGGTAATAGATAACTTATGAATTTATTATTTACAGCTGCAATGATTCTACAATGCTTTCTATTTAGTAATGTTGAGTCAAAACTATAATATACTCTACTGTACGCAGCTTCCTTAATTATTACTTTTTATTTTTTCAAATAGACATTGTAGATTGACACTTTCTTGAAAAGCATATTGATAAAAATCTACTATTACCTACCAATATGTATACTTATGTAGAATCAAACATGTCATGTCTTCAAAATTAGATACATTTAGCATCCACTGGAGTGTAGATACCAATTTTATATTCCGGTCAAGAAAGCCTTGAACGGTGATCAATTACTTTAATCTAAGGCCGTACGTCGTCAACAAACCAAAGATTGGACCTAAAGCAGGATAATTATCTGATAGACAATATTTTCGATGTTGTACAAAATAAACTCACAGAATAAAAAAAAATAATAGGACATATTTAAAGTAGAATGAGGGAAGTATAAAAGCTATTCCATCAAAATTTATTTGATGACAATTGCAGTGTTGGTAGGTACCTACTATAAAAGGAGACACCTGTAAATTTTAATAGAAACTAAAACATTTATTAGATTTTTGCAATTTACCAGTATTACTTAAAATAGAAATTAAGTTGTTTAAAATATTTAGTTAATCTGAAAATGGTGGAATAAAATTCAATTTTTCTGCCTAGTTGCGATTAAAAAAGCAATTAATATAGACAAATTCCACATTTCTACAATATTTTCTATTTTTGAAGCCCATATTTGACAAAGCTATAATATCAAAAACGAAATTTCCGGAAATAACTACCCTGCGAGCTAATGCCCCAGCCAGTATTAATTTACACTCGAAAAACCTATAGCAAACAACCAAAGTGATTCGTCAGCGGTCCACTAGACATATACCAGTTTCGAGTTTATTATCTTTCATCTGTAGGTGAAGTATGATACTAATAGTAATAATGATAGTAATAGTAATAGTAATAATAATAATAATAATAATAATAATAATAATAATAATAATAATAATAATAATAATAATAATAATAATAATAATAATAATAATAATAATAATAATAATAATAATAATAATAATAATAATAATAATAATAATAATAATTTATTATCCCAAAGACTATAACAATTATAGTATAGGACTAGTCATAATTAGCACAATATAATAAACAAATAAAAATATACAGATCAGTAAAATCACAAATACAAAACTAACAATCATGTAAAATAAAAAAAGCTTACAATAAAAACATATACATTATATGTCACTGAAAAATGTCGATAACAATTTAGTTATTTAAAAATTCAGATGTCGTATAGTAACATTTTGATGCAAGATGTTTCTTTATTTCCCTTTTAAATTTATTTTTGTTTTCTATATTTTTAATATGCTCAGGTAACTTATTATATAGTTTTATACCTATATAATTTGGACATTCTTCATACTTAGACGAATAGTAATAGTAATAGTAATAGTAATAGTAATAGTAATAGTAATAATAATCTTTATTAATCCTTTGGACATAAATATGTATAGGTCAGTATTACAACAAATATTACAAACAAAAACAATCCACTACACAAATGAGTCTGCAAGATACTCATTAATAGTATAATAAGCTTTCTTAAGCAGTACTTTTTTACATTACTTTTAAAAACTATTTCTGTCATTAATTTATGGTGATTGTAAAGCTTTATTCCCATGTAGAATGGAGATTTCCCAAATTTTGTAGTTTTGTGCCCTGGAATGCACAACAGGTTTCTATGTCTAGTAAGATAGTCATGGTAGGAACTGCTTTTTGCTAAATTATTGCCACGTTCTCTTGCGTACAACAATATTTTGTATATAAATATACAAGGAAAAGCAAACAATTTATAATTAATAAAATAAGGCTTACATGATCCCCTATCCGGAACCATAAACATTTTACGTATAATGCGTTTTTGGATAACAAATATTCTTTTGCTCTGTACAACATTACCAAAAAACACCACATTATAACTTAGGTGACTATAAACAAGACTGTAGTATACATTAATAACAGCAGAAATTGGCAAAGAATCTCTGATGCGAGCAATATCATAATACGCCTTATTAAGTTTTTTACTTAACAAGTCAATATGGGCTGACCACGTAAGATTTTTGTCTACATCAATCCCAAGAAATATTGTGAAATCAGTTTTTTAAGTTTGAATTATTAAAAGTTAAATTTAGTTCTTTATTTACTACATGATTCTGAAAGTATATGCACTTTGTTTTCTCAAAATTAAGTATCAGACCATTAGTGTTGCACCAATTTACATAATATTTAAATATAGTCTCCGAAGACGAAACCAACTCCTCAAAAGTATGTCCTGAAACCAGCAAAAACGTGTCATCTGCAAATTAATATTGTTAACATGTCAGTATGTATATATTTAGGCAAATCATTCATAAACAATAAGAATATCAGTGGACCCATGACACACCCCTGGGGCACTCCAGTGCTTGTTTTAAGAGGTTCCGATGACACATTTCCAATCTTTACTAACATTGACCTGTTTTTTAAAAAGGACATCAGCCATCTCAAGAATATACCTGTAAAACCCAAACCAAACAATTTATTTTCAATAAAATCGAAGTTTAAGCTATCAAATGCTCGTGATAAATCAAAAAAGAATGCTGTCACATATCCACCACTATCAAGACATTTATAAACATGTTCTAATAAGGCACAAGCTGCTGATTGTGTTGATCTACCTTCACGAAAACCGTGCTGATGTACCGTTAAAATGTTGAACTTTATTAAAAAATTATATATTTTGTTATACACTACTTTTTCAAAAATTTTACAGAAAGCACTTAGTATTTATATTGGTCGATAATTGGCTGTATTCTGCAGATCGTCTTTCTTATGTACAGGAATAACTCATGCGGTTTTCAAGACACTAGGAAAATTCCCCGTTATATTTGATAAACTAATCATATGTGCTAAATATTCAGAAATGTGTTCACCAATACTTTTAACAATTTTGACTGAGATATTGTCAAATCCACTACTTTGCCTAACCCGACAGAAGGGACCACGAATACACGAAATGTAGCAAAGCTACATCAAGTGGCCACAAACTAGACTAAGAGGCCACAGACATGAGACGTTCTACATTGCAGTAAATACCATTGGAACCTTCAGACCTCTATCGCGATTCGGCGATAACGACATTTACAAAAACAAAATGTCGGAAAACAACAATTCTGCGACATGTCGGAATAGACAGACATAAAACAGCTAGTGTCATTCCTTAGATACTTCAAAACAGATATATGTCTGTTGAAGAATGAAGAATACCTTAAAAGTAGTATTTTTAGATTTCGTGTAATGGAAACTGCATCTTTCTATATCTTGCAGTTTTCGAGATATCCTGCAATTACAATGATATTGGGACACACTGTACATAAAAGCAAAAGGAACAATTTATAGTAGTAATTGTTTTTCTGTATCTAGAGTTCACTAGTTATTTGTGAGTGTACATAAACAAAATTTATGACGAATCTGGTCAAAACTCTCCGGCTACCAAACTTTTGTACGGTAAATGCTTTTCACAAGCGACGACAGTCATTTTGAACACTTATAACTATATCACATTCTATTCTGTGTTTTGATATGATACAAAATAATCACAAATACACCTAGTATTTATGATTATTATGTACAAACACTTGACATGGTCTGCGACTGTCTCATTTTCAAGACCTATTTGATATAAAAAATTCAAAAAGTCAAATATGTTTTGTTTGGTACAATTTATCATTTTTCTTTAGTTTTATTGGGTTTTTGCCACACTTCTGAAAAAATAAAGATTAATTAAATAAGCTCTTGCGCCAAACGGATGTCAAGGGTTATTTTTGAAACTAAGTTTGCCTAACCAAAAAATCTCACACTGTTTTCGTTTTCAAAATAGTAATAAAAATATTAAACGTATGTCAAGTTTGACAGTTTAAAACGAAAACAGAGAGATTTTCGAAACGTCAAAAACACGAAAGTGCGCGATAGTGATATGATTTTTGCTATTTTTTACTTATCCGCTTTCTTCAGTGTGAGATTTTTTGGTTAGGCAAACTTAGTTTAAAAAATAACCCTTGATCCGTTTGGCGCAAGGGCTTATTTAATTAATCTTAATAAAACTAAAGAAAAACTAAAATTATGCCACAAATAAATGGCTTCAAACAAAACCTACAATTTATTATACAACAAAATAAAGGCACCCATATCTTAGACACTGTAAAAAGAGTACTATTTAAACAATATATAACGTTATAACTCTGTCAAATATGGCTGAAAAGGATGAATATGAATTCTGTTCCATAATTTTGGCACACAAAAGATATAAAACATCAAATAAATACCTGGCCACAAATGTATGCAAAATTTTTACGGTTACTGTAAAAATATTTAACAAAGCATGTTTTTTTAGGCGTCTAAATCAATCCACACATTCTGCGTAGACGGTTTTCAATTACAGGTTTACTTTGCTGAATAAAACGTGAAATTATTTGGGAAAACACCAAGTAAAGCCGAAGGGATACGATGGAATGTTTACAAATCCAATAGCAGAGCCTTTATTTTTCGTTTTCATGTGTGTACATTTTTATTTTACCCTCGAATCTACTATAGCCGTAGAAAAGCTTGCTCTTGTAATATATTTAAGCACAGTTATCCGTAAAAATTGTTATCTTTCTTAATTACTTAAAAGGATGGGAATTTAATACTTAGATCACACTGTTCCTCTATCAGTCAACCATTTGAACAAACACTAGAACCGGCTACAGACATGCACATAGCTGTACTTTGTGATAGCTGTCAATGTGTAAACGATATCTGTCTAAAATGTCTGTCGAAAAAATATTCAGTCGCTGCTTGAATTTAACAAGCAGACATGTAAGTATAAAAACCGCTTTACAGTCCGCAATTCTTTTTGCAAGGGATTGCAGCAAGCCCTTACATCTGCAATACCATTCCTAAAATTTTGACTTGCAGTTTGTTTTACAGTCGTCAATTCACAATTGCAAGAGAAGTGATACCAACACTTTAATCCAAATGCACAGTAAAAACTAAACTGCTTATTCAAATTTGACAAGTGACAATAACAAACAGCATAACATATAAAATAAAGGTTTTTGTTAACATATTTTGAAAATGTCTGATAAGGTAGTGTTACTCAGGGTCCCTCAATATCCCTATGTGTGAAATTTGAATAAAATCTAGACATAGTGTTTTGCTCTACACGTTCTCAAAGCTTTATGTGTGTATAGATTCGTCAAACTTTATTCTTCAAGATAATCCAACATTTTGTTTGTTTTAAATGGCATCGAAAATCACTTATGCTGATACTACTATGGCGACCCAAGGCCTGCTATAATTTCTTATACCTCCGAAATTTAATATAAACGTTTATGGAATTTTTGATTTACAATCTGATAAGGTGGGGTTAATCACAACCCCCCTCAAAATAAAATACTGAATTTGAAAGGCGCTAAATGAATCAAGTGTTCAGCCATAGAATTATTTTAAAAGGTTTTCGATGCCATTTAAACATAAAAATATTTGTTGCGTTATTTTGGAAAATAAAGTTTTTACAAATTTTTATAAAAATGAAACTCTGAGAACGTTTAGAGAGAAAAAAACACTATAATTTTTGTTCAAATTTCACATATAGGAGTTCTGAGATGACCTGAGTAGAGTAACACCACCTTATCAGATTTTAAATAAAATGCCCCTAAACGTTTTTATTGAATTCGGGAGGTATAAAAATAATTATAGCAGGCTTTGGATCGCCATTTTAAATGCCGCGATAGGATTAGAAATAGCGGTTTTCGATGACATTTAAATCGAAAAAATATGTGTTGCGTTATTTTGAAAAATAAAGTTTTTACGAATTTTTACAAAAGTGAGAATTTAAGAACGTGTAGAACGTGAGATCTGGGAACGTTACTACGAAAATATTTATCCGCCGAGGGTAACTGATAATACTGTATATTTTGACGTGAGAGGCCCATTTCTTGACGCTCCTATCAAAATGGAAGAGCTAGACTTTACACTGCTCCACTGTAAAAACGGAAAATCACCAGGTGATGACGAAATTTTGTACGAATTTCTTAAAAATCTACCTCAGAATTGGCGACTTTATTTGTGTGTTCTTTTTAATCGTATATTTGACGAGGGTGTGGTCCCGGCATAAAAAATGCCCTACTGACGATCCTGCTAACTATCGAGGTATAGCATTGATCAATAGTCTTGCGAAAGTATTTACTAGCATACTTCTTTCTAGACTATGCCTTTGGGCGGAATCTTATAATATATTACCTGAATGCCAATCTGGTTTCCGGAAAGGCCGAGGCTGTATTGACAATGTCTATGTGATTAGTTCAGTCGCACTACTTCATTTAAGGTCGCAAGGTTTTTATAGCTTTCGTTGATTTTAAACGTGCTTTTGACTCCATTAACCATTCCCTTCTATGGGAAAAACTTTACAAAACTGGGGTAGGCTGTACCATAATTCGGATTATTAGGAATTTATATTCCAACGCGCATATTAAAATCCGTTCAAACTTTAACCAAACGAAGGCCTTCGACTTAACCACAGGAGTCTTACAGGGTGAGTCTTTAAGTCCTTTGTTGTTTGTCCTTTTTATAGCAGACATTGAAGATTTTTTTCAGATCTCACCATGTCCATGGTCTTAATATTGATAATTACATTGATGTTGTAATGTTATTGTATGCCGATGATTTGGTCCTGTTAGCTGTTTCCGAAATAGATCTGTGTCGTAAACTCAGTTTGTTGGAAAGATATGTTCTTTTAAATCAGCCTACAGTTAATACAGATAAAACTAAGATATTGTGTTTTCCCTAGGAGGTCGAATTAATAATTTCCCATTTTTTTCATCATCCACGTTTTTTCGTGTTATGGCAGAATCGTCAGCTGCAAAAGCCAAACAAGCTGTAGCCTCTGTTATCTCTCTAATATCTAAATCTAAAATGAACTCCTGGAACTCACGTATTGGCTTTATAATTCAATAGTAATTAATTCTCTAGCAAATTCCTTACCAATATGCGGCTCACGGTACACTGATATATTAGAAAGGATCCAAGTTGGTTTTTTCAAAAGATTGCTATTGCTGCCAATTAATACTCCTAGTTATATTGTTAGACTTAAAACAGGTGCTGTCAATTGATCACTAACAGTATTTAAATCTTCACTTAACTGGTTACTTAAAGTATTATCTATGAATTATAGCCGTTTTCCGTATTTATGCCTTAAAAGGCAGCTACAGTTGTTAAATGGCGATCCACGATATAATTGGCTTGCACAAATTAAATCATTTTGCTTTAGTATAAATTGTGTCGATGTGTGGGAGAACTTGACTTATATCAATCTTAAAAAACTAATTCCCACGATGCTACTTAAATACGAGGAGATGCTATATCAAAAAGACTTGAATTCTCTCTTGGAGTCTACAACTCCTATACTATACAGAAATTTTGATATACCAAGGTGTACTGCTAAAAATTATCTGCTCAATTGTGCCTTTGTAATAAATTCTGCATAAAGTTCTTTTTCAATGGTATTTCATACTCAATTGATCCCTCAGAGTTGTGTTCAATATGTAACCAATATAAATTGGAAACCATTGAACACATTTTCACTAAATGTCCTATATACAATACTTTGAAGCCGCCAGAATTAAGAAATATCACATCTGTCGAGGCGTTAGTGCAGTTTCTCGATAATCTAACACTCAGCAACGCTAAGGCAATGTGTAGATTTGTAACTGGTTTTCTAAAGCTTCGCTCATTTGTGTTGAGTGAATAATCCTGCCCTATTGTATTTGTTTCTATTTTCTTTTTTCGCTATTTTGTACTGTTGTTTCTTTGTTGTTGATTATATATTCTACTGTATAATATGAAACAATGTGTTAGTTGTATGTATTAGGTTCGTTATTAAATTCTAACTTTTTTTTTGTGTTATCTAAAGAGTACTCTTCCTGTAAAAAATGTATTATTTTTTTTTTTTTTTTGAAGGAATGAAGATTATTATTATTATTATTATTGTTATTAACACTCTGTAATGTTTTTGTTCAAATTTCACACATAGGGATTTTGAGAGGCCCTGATTAACCTTATCAGATTTTAAATAAAAAAATCATTTAACGTTTTTATTGAATTTCGGTGGTATAAAAAAATCTTAACAGGTCTAGGATCACCATCTTAAATGCCGTGGCAAGGTCAGAGGAAGCGGTTTTCGATTTCATTTAAAATTAAAAAAAATCTTGAAAAATAAAGTTTTTACGGATTTGTACACAAATAATAGTAGACACTCTGTTTATATAAGCTACGAAAGGAATAAACTAAGTATATGTTATCTTATTTGAACATTTAGTGTAATATATAGTTTTATTATCCTCAATTGCAGTTTCTTAAACAGACCTTTCCAAAAAACTATCACAAGACCCATTTGTATTTTCAAAATTCATCGACGACGTCTTCACTTTCACACAGATGACGTCATATGTAAAAGAATATCTAGCAGAACGCACTTTTAAAAATAAAAATTTACTTATTTCAGGATTTTTGTCCATAGTCACCGCTTTATAAAATAATGAGTTTATTTATTCCTTTTATTTGCACCATACTGTATAATTTGGTAAAATATAGATTTTTTAATATCGTTTAGAAGCACCTTATAAAACCGGGTTTTATATCTGTCATTACAGTGGCAATAATTTTATTATTTCTGTTCTGGTCAGTTTAGAGATTGGTGGAACTGCTGCCAGCGTTTCGTTTTTGGATGATAGATATGTGAGGGAAATCAGCCGCTGGTTGGCCTGCTAATCGAACGAATTCCCCAGAGTTGTAGGCTTCAGTTGCATAATCCCCAATTACCCGACAACCGGTGTTCGGCCCTGCGTTAATTACTGTGGAGACAAGACAGTTTCCTGCTAATTAAATGTGGCATTAATGAAACGCTTCATCGAAGTTATAAAATCCGATATCGTCCCGGAAAATGCCAGTCTCACATGGTGAATGGGAGACGTTGAAAAACAATGCTGGTTAGACTTAGTGGTTTGTGTGTAGGAGTACTTCTTGTTCTTCCTTTAGTTCTTGTAAGTATGAATTAAAATTTGTTGTTTCAACTCGAAATTTACTTACTTCTAATTTACCAGTAACATAGAACTGCTTTATATTATGTCTTGGTTGAGTATCAATAAATAGAACAAATACAAACCTATTTTTTATTAGATTTTAAAACTGTAGTTTTCAATTATTACTTTTTCATAAAACAAATTGGCGTAGAAAAATTGTAGCCATTTTTCCACAAGCAATTGAATATTACATAAAAAAAGTATCACCCTTATAAGTTATGTTTCTCAAATAGAACACCCTCTGCATATTTCCATGTTTTTATCTTATTAATCCTTTATTAAAATGTATGGAACAAGTCAAACTAGGCTAAATTATAAGGATACAAACAACGTAGTACTCACAAGCACACACAAATAAGAAATAAGATACGTATGTATCTACGTAAAATGTGTACAGTAATTAAAACTCCCTGTCAAAAAATTCTTATAAATAATTGTAATTTCGTCTTTTTTAATGGTATCACTTGAGTAGTAGCTCGTATTTGGATTTTTTCCCGTTTGCCTCACTAGTTTAAAAAGTCTTTCTATTTTCCAAAATTTGAGTATACAACATATTTCAAAATAATCATCACAAACCAACCATTTTTTGCTCTTAGTAATTATGACAATTATCACTGGCTCATTAATAGTATCAATTTATTTTATTATATTTTATTTATAGAGCTTAAGTGAGGAGCTTCAAGAATTGGTTGACATGCTACACAATACGTGTGTAGCAGAAAGCGGAACATCAGAAGGTAAAGAAAGAAATAGTAATTAACAAAATAGATTTTAGTTTAACAGAAAATTTATTTAACAAATATAAAAGAAATATTTTTTTTATATATTTTTAGGTATTAATAATATTGTGTGAAACTAACTACTCAGTGGACAAAAGCCCCAACCTGCGTTGAATTACACCCACAATATCCACCCATATATTCCTTATTATTAGCTTTTGTAACATTTTTTACTGTTTTAGAAAGGTATTTTAAGCTAATATAAATCAAATCTCCTACAATTCCTATCAATGAAGTCATATGTATGTTCTCTGATACCAAACATCTAGGTATGCTAATGAACAATTCCACAGACAAAGCTCTATTCAATAATTATCTAAAGAAAATATTCTAATTTACTAACCTGCTAATGAAACACTCTATAAATATCTTTTGTAACATTTTTTGCTGTTTTAGAAAGGTATTTTAAGCTAATATAAATCAAATCTCCTACATAAAAGGTGAACATTTTTCAAGTAGGTATTTGTCATATTTAATTCATTGACAGGATGTCACTTTTTGCCATTGCCGATATTTAATTTCAAATAATTTTAATTTTTATAATAATTTTTATAGTTAGATAATTGATTCAACTTAAAGGAGACCACCTGAAGAAGCAATCCTAAAAATGCAGAAATAGGTCAGATTTCATCTATTGTGGTTGAATGTATCGTGTTCCCACTGCCAAAAAGTGAAGTTAGATATTTATAGAGTGTTTCATTAGCTGGTTAATAAATTAGATTATTTTCTTCAGATAATTATTGAATAGAGCTTTGTCTGTGGAATTGTTCATTAGCATACCTAGATGTTTGGTATCAGAGAACATACATATGATTTCATTGATAGGAATTGTAGGAGATTTGATTTATATTAGCTTAAAATACCTTTCTAAAACAGTAATAAAAGAAATACTTGCAGCATGCTTAAAATTAGGGTGATAATTGTGTATCTATGTGACTCTATCACCTAAAACCACTGCATTAGTTATTTTTACACATTTATTAGAAAGTTATTCACATTGTATAAATTAAAAATCCTATTGATAATTTACTTTTAGATACTATTGAAAATGCCAAGAAAGGAGATTTTGCTGACGATGAAAAATTCAAATGTTATTTGATGTGTATCATGAGCCAAATGGCATGTGTAAGTATCTTTCTCTGCACTAAAGACACATTATGTAATTTTTGATATTTCTTGGTACAATTTCAACTAAAATAAGTAATATACTTTATTTCTCTTTAATAATTATAGTACTTGTAAATAATTTTAATAACATTTTATACAGGGTGAACCTTAAAATATGTAATAACATTTTAAGTATAGGTGTAGTTAGAATACACATACACCATACACATGACAGTAGGTCATGTAAATGCGTTGAAAGTCATTTTTAAAAACTTTAAATGTTTACGGATATATATATATATATATATATATATATATATATATATATATATATATATATATATATATATATTGATGTCCGCTATAGGTCACTGACGTAATCTAATAAAACATATGAACTGAAGGCGAGGTTGTTATATCGTTCGTAAGATAAATAATTTTTTAACGTAAATTTAATTTTTGCGGTTGATTCTAATTTAAAAATACTTGGTCTTAGCAGTAAGTCAAGTACCGTTGGGTAGGTGGTACGCTACGCAATAATATTAACCCAAACTGTAACTTCTTAACTGACCTTACTATAAACGATAAAAAAATGAATTTCCGTAAGTTCTATACTACCAGTTAAAGTATTTAGGAAGTTACTTTGTTTAATGATTCTAAAAATTATCCATAAGCCTACGTAAAAGCTTACCTACTTGTTGAAAAATCAACTATTTGAACAGTTATCCACATTTCACAAGTTAATACCATTGTACACTGTATACAAAGATATACAAATTATTCCCTAAAATTATTTTATATTTTCATATAACACCTTAGAGTTAATTTTTGCCACATAACTCCAAACAACGTGTCAATACTAACCATTTCATACTTCGTAGTTTCGTACTGGGTGAAACAGATTTAATAAATAGATACAAAACATGTATTCACAAAATAACCAGTTTTATGTATACGTTCAATATTAAGAGAAGGTAAAGTAAAATATTTAAATGCAGTGTCAATCGTATGCAAAAAAAGCTGCTATCATAGGCGCAGGTAACAGGTATGTGCCACGGACAGTAAGCGAAATGCCCGGCAACAGCCCTGTCCTCTGGGATTGGTAGCCAGTCAGAGAAGCCGATGAAGAGGTTATGTTAATATCGGTGCACTGGTCCAGGGCAAAGGAATAAGCTGCGGTAAATGCAAGGTACAAGTGGAAACAAAACATAATATTTGTGGAAATGAATTTGATACTTTCAATACACGAAAATTAAAAGTTAATGTGAGATACTTTTGCATCTTCTGAAACCGAACAAAGCTAATGATTTCTTTAAGTAATGCACTGTTCGACGAACCTGTGCAGTTGCGGCACTAAAGTATAAAACGTATTTAAATCGTTTTAATGGGTAGTCTCTTTCTCTTAAGTGTCTTGTGCTTTTAATTAATATTTTTGGTGAAATGCAGTATGATTAAGTGAAATATGATGGATTATTCAAGCAGTGAGAAGATTGACATACTAAAAGCATATTTGTTAAGCAGTGATAATCAGCGATAGTGATAACGATAGTATGTATTGCGATAAATCAATTGGAGTGCGGTAAAAAGAGATAATGACCAAATTATGGATAACTTTGATTGAAAGTAAAGAATCTGGTTTACATTTTCAATTTATTGGTGAGGTAAAGGAATGGCAAAGGAGATGAGGTGGCCATTAATATTTTCATGAATAAACATATCTCAATCATTCTGTGACATGTTTAAAAATTCTAGTTAACTTTGTTGCAGTCTATCTCAAGACATTAGTGTAACACTCGCAACGCTGTGGAATACACATCCACCGTGACTCTTAAAAATATTAGTATCAGAGTCGGATCAGCGGTCCTCAACAAGTTTTCGATTGAAAAATCACGAAATTTATTTAAAATTTGACTTTTTATTCCTGATTTGATTGTAAAAAAACTATTAATTATGTTTTCTTCTCTTATGTCTCTTATTTTTATTAGATTATATTTTATATTTATTTTATTTTATTATACGGGGTGTGGCAATTAAGTTCCTGGAATTTATTAATGAAAAATCAAGAAAATAAAATTTTGCCAAAATTTTATATCAACTCTAACTCTACACAACGATTCCAACGTTGCTCCCACTATTGGAAGCACCCTTCGTAATCCTCCGCAGTTAACCCGTTCAGCACTACGCACAGGTACAGCTTCTTTGATCTCCTGTACGCCGTCGTGATGAGTTCCCGTGAGGTGCGACTTCATCTTGGGTAATAAAAAAAATTGCAGGGGGGCAATATCGGAGCTATAGTGTGGGTGCGGCAACGTTGGAATGCCTTTTTGCCAGAAATTCTTGCACAATGAACGAGAAATGGGCTAGCGCGTTGTCGTAGTACAAGATCTAGCCGTTCTCGGCGAGTTCGTGTCACATACGGAAAACGCGGGTCCGCAGCCGTTCCAGGACGTCAACATAGAACTGTCCAGTCACTGTCTGGCCGACAGGAACACATTCACGATATCGAAAAAAACAATCAACAATGTCTTCAGCCGTGACTTGGACATCTTCGCTTTCGTTGGCCGTTTTCCACCCACTGCTGACTTTGTTTACGAGTCTCGGGGTCATGCTCAAATTTCCAGGTCTCATCTCCAGTGACTACACGACTCACCCAGTTTCTACCGTCGCTCCGACTACGGGACAATAAATCCTCGCAGATCGATTTTCGCAAGTCTTTCTGTTCACGGGTGAGAACTTTTGGCAACATCTTTGCGCAAATTTTTCGCATATTCAAATTTTCATGTATCATTTTGCGAACGATTTCTTTGTTGACGTCTAACTCGTCAGACAACGCACGAATGCTTAGGTACCGGTCAGACGTGATCAGTGCATGCAAACAGTCAACATTCGCGTCAGTATAAGAGGTGACGGGAGCTCCTTCACTTGGATTGTCTTTTATAGATTCACGCCCCTTCTTGAACCGTATTGCTCATTCAAACACGCGTGTTTTCAACATGCACTCGTCTCCATGCACCACCTGCAATTTTCGAAGGATTTCCAAGGGTTTTTCGCCAGATTTCACTAAAAATTGAATCACAAGACACTGCTTATAATTTGAGTCTCATTTTCACGACGTCACTAAAAAAGTTACTTCCAAAAAATACACATAAAACACAAACCAAACGTGCTATCGACTTCAACCTTGGACTGAAACTAAAAGGAAGGTTTCCCTCTCTAGAAAAATGTTGACGAACGATGCAGTGTTGCCAGTTTCCGAGTTATAACTAAATTCCCGGAACTTAATTGCCACACATTAGCCTTTCTTTATAATAAATAGTGTGAATTTAAAAAAAAATGTAGCTGCGTACGAAAAATAGGTACTTTCAGATAGACGAAGATGGCGTCGTAGATGTAGAAGCAACCATAGCAGTCATTCCAGAGGAATTTCAGGATCTGGCTGCTCCAATCATCAGGAAATGCGATACGCAAAGTAAGTATCGATAACTGAATATAAAATTTCAGAAATAGTATCATAATTCACAGATATTATAATGAATATTGGAATTCTTCCATCGAGTCGGAGTAAATTTATTGCTGCCATTAAACCTGGACATTTCACGGGTAAAGCTTTCCTCATTAATTTTAATTTTTTAGAAGTATGATATAATAAAGGCTTAACAACTGTGTATTCTGATATATTTGAGAATAAATTTAAACTAAAAGTTTCATAGGAACCTGAAGCATTCCGTAGTACACTAAAAGAAGTACTACTGAAGCAATTACTACAAATGTGTACTTATAATTTTGTCCTAGAATAAACTACATATATATTAAGTTCGTTGTTGTGATAAATGTGTATTATAGTAATTGGGTTGTTGTAAAATTTAATTATAATTATTATAAAACTTTTTACTTTTACTTTTTGTAAAAAATGTCATACTGTAAATTTAAAATGCGTGTGTAGCGCAAAAGAACAATATCTATACAGGGTGTTCCGCATAAGAACCGACAGAGAGGGTGCATGCAGCAGGTCCCAAAATTTTGCAATTTAACCAAACATACCTATACAGGGTTAACTATGACTAAGTACAAACATTTTAACCACGTGCTCAGGGAGACCTAAAATACAATAAAAAAGTTATTCGAGAATGTTTGCTCGATATTTAAAAAGTGGGGCAAAACCCCTTTTTCCTATGGAAAGTCGGCGCCTATAATAAGTATTGACTGAGATGGCTTATGGCTTAGATCCATAGTTGACTTTACATCTGTCAACAATACTACTACCATGCGGTCGTTTGCAGTGTTTCTAAATGCAGAAACGACAAAAATTAACATTCTTATTAGTAATAATACCTGATAGGTTTATCCAGTTAGCTCCAGTATTTTGCATTCATTTTTCATTATTTGGTTACAAACTGATAAAACTACATTTTCACTCACTACCGATAAACACAGTTCCCGTAGGTACAATTAGATAAAATGCCTATGTACTATGTATTATAACAAAATCGAAGAAAGGAATGAGTAGATAGGTTCTAATAGATAACAGAAAACTTTTAACATACGCGGCAGTCTTGTCCCATAACCTAGAAAAACAAAGCGGCGAACTATATTGTGGGAAAATATCTGTACCCGACACATATTCCTTTATTTTTTAACTATAAAACGTTTAAAATTAAAATAAGGCACTAAAAACTGAAGAAGAACATAAAACTACAACGTAAAAACAGGAATTAAATTATAACATGACAGCGAGTACAGCGACACCGACTCGACTAGACCGAGTGACTGCCGACTGTTGCACGGCGGTTGCTTGCTGGTTGCCTACTCTGATTCTCGCATTGGCGGCGTTAAATAAGGATTTAATATAATATCGAAAAAAATTTTTTTTTGCTTTATAAATAAGTTTGGAAATTTTTTGAAAGGAAATTCCGTTAATTCTTAGTTTTTTCTATCCCCTCTTAAAATATTTGTACTTAGTCATAGTTAACCCTGTATACAAAGGAGTTGCACACAGGCGGAGTTACAGACCTTCAAAGTGTTGCCAAATATGTCGAATAAAATTAATATCTCTGAATTGTTTTAACTTGGAATAACAATATTTGGTACATGTTTTAGGTTGATTATTGGTCTTCTGTGACTATGAGTTCAAGTACATTGAAATACTACAGTCTTCACTGAGGCCCATTGAGGTCACTCATAAAATTATATAAAATTTTTCTTTCCATTGATCGAATTTAAAGTGAATGATAATATCCCGCGCAAAATGTAATTTAAAGCACTTTTTACTCTTGTTAAATTTTAAAAAACTTCAAGGTTTTTAAGAAAAAAGCACAATAATTAATGCAAAATTTTAATAATGTTTATTAGAAGAAATAAAAAAGTCAGTAGTAGGCTTTGCCTTTAAAATTTGACAGTTGGTAATAAAACTATTTTATCTACAATTACCTTATAATCCTTTTATCCCCACATATCAACTATCTGAAATGACACTTTATCCACTAGTGGAATAAAGTAACTTTATTTCACTCGGAGAATAATGAACAAATAATAAATCAAATTTAATTTATTTACTTATTAACATTTACATATATTATAGTAATACACATTTCTCTTTCTGTTTTATCACATTTAACTTCTTTTCCATTAATAACTACCCTTGTAGGTACGTTACTTAAAACACTTATACAATAAATAAGTATTATTTCT
Organism: Monochamus alternatus; assembly: GCA_037114965.1. NCBI lineage: Eukaryota > Metazoa > Arthropoda > Insecta > Coleoptera > Cerambycidae > Monochamus > Monochamus alternatus. The sequence goes on from CM073431.1 coordinate 24,360,263, forward strand.
GCTACCGTTTGTTGTTGAAAATGGATGGAAAATTTACATTCAGCGAATAAGTTGACATGTTACTTGTCAGTTGTAGGTTTCTATGAAGGAAACTGTATAAGTGTCGAAGAATATCGTGAGACTTCCAAATAGAGTGATTCCCCATAGAAAAACGTGTTTCTAATGTTGAAAACGGGCTTGAGAGACAGCGTTTTACAATAATACCCAAGAACGAGCTAGTATAATAAGGGTGCAAGATTAAGAAAATATTTTGTAAGCAGTTGAAGATGAACCGCAAATAAGAACTAAACGTTTATCTCAAAAAATTGGAATCAAGAATTTCGATACACCGAATTCTTCTATCCTACTACATCCATGTCACATTAAAAAAATACAAAGTTATTACCTCAAGGTTTGGGTCGACAAGTGGCCTTTTGCTTGTTTATCTTGCACCAGGATATTAATTTTCACAAGAAAATTATTTTCTCTGATGAGGCTTGTTTCACTCGTAAAGGAATTACAAATGTTTACAACTTTCATGAATATTCCGGTGTAAACGCAGTTATTTTGCCAAATCTATTAAATGACAAAAGTTATTTGGAGTTTCTACAAAATCTCCCTGATTTAATCGAAAATTTATCGTTGCAACTTAGACTAGAATTTTGCATGATGGAGCATCACCGTATTTTAGTGCTACTGTTAGAGACGTTTTGAATTTTAAGTTTACAAATAAATGGTTAGCACGAGGATGTAATTGTCCTCAAAATTGACCACCACGATCGCCAGACCTCAACAAATGTGATTGTTTTCTTTGGGAAACGTTGAAGGATTTTGGTCAAGTGATTTCCAGGCTGGTTGCCACGTCGTCGGTTTAGAACTTTAGATCCATCCATGATGTTCCCGTGGATTGCTTTCACGGATGAATCGTTTCCAAATACCGGGCAGATCCACGCCACCGTCCCTGTTGAAATTGCTCGGATTTTTATGAATTTCTATAGCTTCTCTGTATAGTCGGGGCCAAAATCTTCTCTCTCTTACTAGCATGCTGGCTTCACTTAGCTCCACCGTGTGTCCCGTGTCCGCTCTATGCTCTGCTACTGTCGATTTTTCCCAGTTGCTATTTTTGAGGTGACTCTTGTGTTCCTTTAACCTTATGTTGATGTGCCTTCCTGTCTGTCCTATATAAACCTTTCCACAAGAGCAGGGGATGCTGAACACACCGGGGCCCTGGAGATGGTCGCTGTTGCAGGTCTTCGGAAAAGCTGCCGCCACCTTTTTCACAGTGCTAAATACTGTGTTGATATTTCTTTTCTTCAAAAGACGTCCAATTTTATCTGTACAGCCTTCCACGTAAGGTAGGTATGTCGTCGCTAGGTACTCTATTTTTCCCCTGGGCGTATGTCTCCTCCTGATAGCTCGTTCAATATTTCTTTTCGTGTAGCCATTTCCTCTCAGGGCCATGCGTAGGTATTCCAGTTCCTCCTCCAAGTGTCTGAGTTCACTAATAATCCGCGCTCGATGAATCAAAGTATCTATGATCCCCTGTTTCTGAGCTGGATGGTGGTGAGACTCAGCATTTAAATATCTGTCAGTGTGAGATGGCTTCCTATATACTCGATATCCTAAAGTGCCATCTATTTTTCTCTCAACCAACACATCCATGAAGGAGAGAGCGGCATTTTTCTCTACTTCCATAGTGAGCTGTATATCTGGATGTATCCCATTGATGTGATCCAAGAAGTTTTCTACGGTGTTGCGTCCATGGGGCCAGATGATGAAGGTGTCGTCAACATATCGGAGCTTAGGTTTTAACGTTGTGGATTCCAGGGCTCTTCTCAAAGGCTTCTATGTATATATTGATTAGGACTGAAGATAACGGTGAACCCATTGCTGTTCCCTCCGTCTGTTCATAGAATTGGTCCCTGAAAGCAAAAAAGGTTGAGTTTATGCACACTTTTGCTAAATCTACTAAGATCTCATCCTTATCCTCTGCGATTAGTCTTCGGTGCAGTTCTTCCAGGGCCTCGTTGACCGGTACTTTTGTAAATAGAGAAGTCACATCAAAGCTTACTAGGATATCTTCCGGTTCAAGTTTAATTTCTCGAATCCTGTCGAGAAAATGTTCGGCATTTTTTACGTGATGCTCTGTTCTCCCTACTAAATCCTTTACCTTTTGTGCGACATATCGGGCCAGGGGGTGTGTTACTGATCCTACTGCACTCACTATTGACCGAAGGGAAATATTTCGTTTGCGAATTTTTTGCAAGCAGTACAGCTGGGGTGTCCTTGAGTCGGTTTGGATCAAACTCCTGTGAAGTTCCTTAGGTATGTTTGAGGATCGGATTGCAGCGGCTACCTTCTTCTCGACTTTCTTAACCGGGTTGTTTCGGATGTTCTTGTAAATGGGATCCATCCAAATCCGAACAATTTCAACAGGGACAGTGGCGTGAATCTGCCCATTATATGGAAAAGATTCATCCGTGAAAGCAATCCACCGGAACATCATGGATGGATCAGTGACCACCCCACCGGAACATCATGGATCGGTGACCACCCCGCCGGAACATCATCGATCCGTGACCACCTCTGATATAAATAGTGTGACGACCAGTAGATCTCCAGTTTCAGAGTAACTTCGGAAGAAGAGAGCGATATGTCTCCAGAAACGTCAAGAGTTCTAAACCGACGACGTGTCAACCACCCCGGACCATGAACGACAGCCACGGAAGCCTACAAACTAAGTTGAAGGATTTTGTTTATTGCTCATTTGAAAACTTACCGCCCCCTAGAATTTGAATACCGAAGTAGATTTGAAACTGAATGACAATAAAAATTTTCAAATTTAATACGAATAATGATGTCTAATAACTAACGTCTATTAGTAATGCTTGTTATCCTGTTTTTTGTTGAAACAAAAAATCGCCATCTGTTTGGATGAAAGAGATATAATTGAATCACTCAATTAATAAATGGCTCAATTGCTCACTATATTAGGCGTTCTAATAATAAATTCAATCACTATTTCATAAAATTGTGTTCTCCGATCGGGATCATCTTCGTGCAATTCTTAGGAGTAAAATTTATACAGTTTTATTATCTATAGATCCAACAGAAATTCCAGTTTGGTTTGAAATCTTTCGGAGTGAGGTAATTGGATCTATCGCAGAACGTCTCAACAATTCTGTAATTTTTTATATAATTCACTGGTATTTTTTAATATATATTATAGACATTTTTATAAAACATTGTAATGGGAGTTACAAAAATGCTGATAAACTTTTGTAGTCTTTGTGTCAATAAACACATAAGTAAATGTGTACAACAATGGATGCAGCTTTTGGTAACATTTATGTTGTAGCAAAATATGGATTGTACATTATTACTACAAAATTGTAAGCATAATAGTATGTATATGTGAAATAATATTATAAATTGTGTTTGGAGCTATAATACAATTGTATATGCAATTACTATTCTTATTATGTTTTATTTTTCAGTGTAGAAGAGTTGAACATTTATAAAATCTTCATATTTTCTGAAAATTATATGCTGAAATTTCAATTTTTAGTTACATTTAGTGAAAATTAAGTAACATATGTGCAGAAACAATAAAATTATGATATTTTCATCATGAATTGATAAGAAAAATCCTTATTAAGTAGGCCTTCACACACGTGTGGTAACTTATTCGATCCTCTGCTACGAAAAGTATTCAAAATAACTTTCCGCTTGACCAGGGACTCTCAGTTTCGCTTAATTTTGTAATTTATCAAACTTAGGGTTGTGTGATGGACGTGTTACTTTGGTAATTAAATTAAAATTTATCGTTCAAGTGAATAAAAACAGTTTTTGCCCATGCATTAATCAACTAACCCTTTAACGCAGTTCAGCTGATCGGAAAGTAAGAATGAAGAAAAGAGTTTAACTTAAAAATACATGTCACTGTTTATAAAAATCACATCAGTCTTTTATTTTTAGTTCTTGCTAGTACTATTGTCACGAAATTTCTGTTAAGCAGTTAACTGATTATTTCCTTAAATGTACACATTTCTATTTCTAGAGGGATCCACACCTTGTGAAAATGCTTGGTTGACCCACAAGTGCTATTACAACGAAAATCCAGAGGTAAGATTTATTTCATTTTCAGTCATCATTCAAACAGTCAATTTTCTTTGGTAAACCTCGTGGTAGACTTCCATACAAAACATGTTTAAATTAAAGTCAAACCAAAAAAGACAAAAAGAATAATAAATTGTTACTTTTCTGTTTCAGGCTTACTTCTTAGTATAAAATCTACGTCGTACATATATGTTTTATTACTTTAACGTTTGTTTTCTAATATGTACAACTATTTTAATCATTTTTAGATTACAATAAATATTATTAAAAATTTGTTGTATTTTTATTCAACAATCTAGATATTACAGTATAGTTAATATTAGCTACATAAAAAAATAAATATAAAAAAATGGTTGTCTACACATTGATAAAATTTCACTACACTTTCACAAGGACAATTTATATAGAACTAACAGTACAACAGCTATCGAAATCTCTTTTTTATTTATATAGTGTACATGCCTTCCAACTGTATGGGTGAGTATTGCTATTACGTACTTATTGTCATATAGAAAGCAATTTTCAAAAATCTACTCGTGCTAAATTGTACTTTTGTATATCTACTTTTGTGTTTTTCAGTATATTAAGGAGAACATCATGGCAAAGACCGCCACAAAATCTGCGTAGCTGGAACAAGAGAAGACCATTGTGAGCTTTAGACCGATCAGCATAAAATATTTTTTGCAGGCCTTATCAACAAGGCGAACATACAGAAAGACCTCTCTCACCTCAATGGTGTCAAATCTTTGTGAAGGGACTTAAATTTGAGAAAAAATAGTCAGCAGGTGCCAAATTAAGTAAGTACAGAGATTAAAGAAGAATTCTCATCTCGTTTTTTGTTCATAAATTGCGAATAACAAATTGATTTCAACGGAGTCGTCTCAAAATTTCAAGATAATAAAAAACGATTAATTGTTTGATCTTTGGAATCATAGAAAACAGTCTTCTTGGGTATCAGAGCACTGACTCATTACTGTTTTATTACTTGCGCAATATGTCACTCCTCAGTCGATGTTGACGAACGTTTGAAAAATTGTTATCTTTGGCTGCCTTTCTTAAACCATTATTATTAAAATGACGGAAATATCAGAGATCAAAACCTATTATACTTAATGAACAAATACAGAGGTTTGAACGGGTGACTATGGAATCTTTCATCTCTATTGAGTGATAATAAGCTGCTAAGGCTATCACAAAAGAGACCATATAAAAACTGTATCAGTGCACGTTTTCAATAGTTCTATACCTTTAATTAAATACGATGATTATATTGGTTTATTCTAAAGTCGGCCTAATTTGTAATTTATACAAAAGGAGGATTATAGAATGTTTTTAATAATATGTAAATTAGCAATTATTGTTAAGGAGCAATGCTTGAAATATAGGTAGAGACCAGGGCAGGTTTGATGTTATTACTCGAATTGCTCATCCACGGTTCTTATAAAATGCCCAACAAGCTCATAAGAAAGGTGTGGATTTTTATTTCCAAAGTAAAGAACTGTAGACTTTATAGTATTTAAAGGTAAAGACCAGGTGCTTACCGAGCGAGAGGGAAATTCAAAAGAAACTAAGAATGAAAGCCAAATAAGTAAGGATGAAAGGAAAGGTAGCAAAAGTAGGTTATACAAAACTGGTAATAGATAATGAGGTTTGGAAGTGGAATAATGATATAAGCAGGTTAGAAAAAAAGAAAGCAAAAATCTAGATATATCACCTAACATAAAAGAAAGATCTCTGACAATGGACACGGTTATGAGAAAGGAAAACGACATAAATAGAACCAGGAACAGAAAGAAAAAAATACAGAACGAAACTAGAAGGACGGAGAGCTACTTTTAGTAGCCATTTGTGCCTTTGCACGAATCAAGAAAGAGGAATAAGAATGAGAACATTGAATCTAAGAGCGTTAAATGAGGAAGGATCATTAAAAATCCTAGAAAGAGAAGCAAATAGAGACAAAATATACATAATAGCGATACAGGAGATGCATATAAAAGATACGGATACATGGGAATTAGAAAATTATTTATTCTTTACGAGCGGAGGCAAAACAAGGCGATACGGAACAGCATTTTTAGTAAATAAAAATATGTAGGACAAAAACAATTTTGAAACCGACAGCGCTGTATGGTAGTGAAACCTGGGTTCTCAATAAGAAGTCAAGAGAAAACCTTTTAAGGTGGGAAAGGAAGATCTTAAAAAGAATTCTAGGGGGTAAGAAGGCGGAGGGAGGCTGTGTAAGGAGAAATAATGAGAAAATATACGCAATGTACCAGGCACCAACAATAAACGAATTTGTAAAAGCCAGAAGAGTGCAGTAGCTACGGTATTTAGAACGTATGGAAGATGAAAGGGCAGTTAAGGAAATAGTAGGGAGTAAACCTAACTATAAGAAAAAAAGAGGCAAACCGAGGAAGCGATGGAGAGAGGCAGTGGCAATAGATCTAAGGGAGAAAAATGTAATGGATTGGAAAATAAAGGCGAAGGACAGAATGTAGTGAAGGAGAATAACACAGCTCTGGGCCTAAAACGCCTGTAAACAGGCATATAAGGGAGTGTCCTTAACGTAAACGAAATGAGGGATAGTTAAGGTACCTCAGGATCAAATTAGTATAAGAGTAAGAGCACTGGGAGAGAAAAATAATCTGAAACAACACGAACTGAAGAAACTCCATATAATTGGACACGAATTCGAGGACGATTTCATTTTAACTTTAGCTTATATTTCGATACTCTATCGTCGTAAAGTTTTACGAAATCTAAATAAATTATTTCAATTATTTATAGAAATAAATCAATAATTTAGATTAGCGAGTACGTTAGTTATGGTGTATCTATCTGATACAAATCCATGTTGCGATGTGGGCAAAATATCATTAGTCAATGAAAATTCGTGATGGTTAAATGACATCTGATATTATTTTGAACAATAGCCATTTGTATCTACTCAATTTATGAGCATTTATATCAAAATTACATTTAATGATCATTCCAATTATTTTGATTTTGAATTGATTTTTTTTGCTATGTGAAAAAATGTTCAAATTATCAAGTTTTGTGAAATAGATCGGTGTATTACGCTATTGTACAAGGTGGCGCAAAAGTCACCCGATGTTCTTTAGCTATATTTTTTATGTATGAAAAACTTTGATTCTGCTTTTGGATTTTGTATATTTGGTGTCTTACATTTTTTTTTTCATTAAGTCGAAAAAATGATATTGGCCAAGTGACCGCCGCCAGAAGTGATGACCATACGGCCCGATATATGGCATTTTCCATCACTCTTGCCAGAACTTCCGGCGATAGGTTCTCGCATTATTGACGGATATTCCCTTTGCAAGAGACTGCTGCTTGTTCACATAGACTCGTGACTTCAGAAAATTCCGCAAAAAGAAGTCTGGAACGGATCTTACCGGCCAGTGCAAATCGCCAAAACAAGAGATTAGGCGACCCGGAACTGCAACCCTCAGAATTTCGGTTGTGAGTTGCGCAATATGCGCCGTTGCTCCATCCTGTTGAAACCACATATTCTCCAGTTCCAATTCATCTAATTGAAGAAGAAGAAAGTCGTTGAGCAGAGCTCTGTAGCGCTCGCCATCCACAGTAGTCGTTTAAACCGCAGCTTCTTCGCGACGAGGCTCGATGACGCCTCTACCGTAAACAGCAGACCACACAGTAACTTTGAGCGGATGTAATGGTTCTTCGTGGGTTATACGCGGATTTTCGATGCCCCAAAAGCGATAATTTTGCTTATTATATATCCACAGAGATGGAAATGGGCCTCGTCGCTCATGAAGATTTTCGATGAAAAGTTGTTTTCCTCGTGGTGGAGATTCAGGATGGCCTGACCGTAGGTTGCACGCGTTTGGTGGTCAACAGCTAATAGCTGATGCACTGTATGCACTTTATAAGGGAACATCTTCAAGTCGATGCCCAATTGCGTGTCACGTCATCTGGTCGATACTCCGGGGTCTTCTGCGACATCATCAGCCACAGCCGCGATATTCTCAGTAAAACGGCTGCTCCGGAGCCGGCCAGACCTGGCAACATCTCGTGTTGTGCCATACTCTTCAAGGTGAGCGGCTAAATGCCATAGTGTTTGTCCAGTTGGTGTCGGACGACTGGGAAATCTGCACCGAAATTCACGCTGCGCCAACACCACCGGCGAATTATTCCGCGAAAAAATTGAAACAATTATTCCGCGGTCTTGAGGAGTATAGCGATTCATGTTTTGTTGACGTGTATTTTATATCTGTTTACTTCACAAATGTCAAAGCAGAATTGACATTTGCCGCTATTTGTAAAAATTATAACAACTTCCGATAGGGTGATTACTTTTGCGCCACCTGTTATTTATGGTTATGTGTTGTGTTGTATTTGTTTTGCTGTTTTGATTTGAGTAACAGTTCATAATTATTAATTAATGTCCACATTTATAGTAGTTTTGATCCGCATTTCTTACGAGAATTTAGGCTTGTAGTTGATAAAAGGTTTATTTTAAACCTTGCCGACCTTTCGTAATTATTTTTTATTGATGCCAGGTTCATAGCTGTCAAATGGTAACATTTTGACCAGCGCTCTACTATTATTTACTTTTCTGCTGCAAAATGAAGGTCAAATTTTATTGACATAACAGGAATATAGGACTCTTTTTTTGCGAATATTTCTAGGAATCTGTATTTTCATTTTTCTGCATTAAAGAGGTCACACCCTGTATATTTATAGCCATAACTCATAGAACAAACATTATATTTTCTGAGCAAAATTCCTGTTCTAGCGGGCTATATCAGTAAAGCATCAGTACAAATATAGATATCTAGATACGATCTGCTTAATATGTAGGATTGTCGTTTGGATAAAATACACAAGACACAATTTCGAGCCTTAAGAATTATGTTAAATAGCACTGAAACATGGGCAATGCGTTAAATATAGTGTTCTTTTGTTTAATCTTTTAATCCACAAGAAAATTGTTTTAGATAATACTTTTGATTATTATCATCGATCAATCTGTCTTAAAATTCCTACAAGTTGCATATTGTTGGGCCAGTTTGAGGGACTACAACTTTATTTTTAATTAGATAGGATTACAGCGGCATAGGAGGAGATTTACCATCATCTGACGTGGAACTTTTCTTATAAATGAAAGAGGAATTTAATTTAAATTAGTTTAAAGAAGTTCTTTGTTATTTGCAAAAAAAAATAAATTACAATTTTTTTAAACAATTTAATTTCATTGTATTAGTTAAATTTTGTCAATCACAAAGGAAAATTGTGCTGGAAAATTTATCAGACAAATTTTAAAATAAATTAACAATGTTTTTCTTCTCATAGAACAGTAAAACAAAAATTAGTATTTGCTAATACTTACTATCTTGCATTGGTTAAAGTAATGATAAATGCAGATATAATTTAGTTGTGTGGTTCAGCTTGTTCTTTTACGGATGTGGTAACTGAAAAAAATATATAGGTATAAGTGAAAATTTCAGTTTGATGAAGGAAAAGTTACCTGGGAAATACCCTCACCATAACATTTAATAGTCAACCAAGCTGTTTCGCAAAGATCTGATCCATCTGTAGCAAAGAAACACTATGTATAATAAAGCGTCTTAATCAATGTTACTATATCTGCAGGGTGATTCAAAACTTATTTATAAAAATTTGGGAATAGATGTGTCACGAAATATGAAGTCAATATCGTAAAAAATTGTTTGTAAAATCCTTATAGATTCAGAAACAAAAATATTGGAGTTGTAGTGTTTTCAACCTTTATATTGCTGGTGTCTCTAGTCAGCCTATTCCGAATACCTTTTGTAGATATTAACATTTTTGTAATGCGACGCTTTAACTTTTAAGTTTTTAAAGTGTCAAAAATGGCTTAAATGTATAGCAACTCGGAGGACTAGCTCAATTATATTTGTACCATGTACAGCGTGTCCAAGTATTAATACCAAGGGATTGGACGATGAGGACCGGTACCATGGCCGCCACGATCTCCTGACTTTAAATCATTTGGACTTCTTTTTGTGGAAATAAAGTTAGTTCATAAAAACTAGGTAAGACGGTTCCAAAGTTTGTTATAACATATTTATTGTTCCATCTGTCCGGTCGCCAAGTGCATGCTTTGCCGCCTCATTACTATCAGGTTTCCAGTGCTGTGCAGAAATGTATTTTTAAATCATTTTTCATCAATCATTTTCAATTTCTGATTGTTTTTACAAAATTCTTTTTAAAACAATTTTTTTATATATAATCTGAATCACCCTGTATATACATTTCATCAGTAAAAAATTCCAATTCCATAATATAAAATGTGCTGGGCATTTTTGAATAGTAAAAAGCAAAAATCATAAATGATTTCGTTTTCTTTACTGTTTTTCATTTTTTATCTTTCAAATCCTACAAGCAGCATCTTTTGATATTTGAATTTGCTTACATATAGTTCCGCATGCTCGAATTCTCGATGCATATTTTACTTGATACTCTTCAGGAATATGTGCAATGATCGTTTCATAATCCATGGTACCATCATCAGCCATCTAAAAAGAATTGATTCAATAGAATTATCATTCAATTCCCGTGCGCAATCTTAATTTTCTTATGCAAACTTATTCTAGGGGTACATATCCATAATCTACAAAAGGGGAATATGCAACAAAGTTTCTACATACTTACCAATCCAAGATAATCGTGAACACATTTTACATAACATTTCAAATTCTCGTCATTTGAAAATTTGCCTTCCCTCTTAATGTCCATTACCAAATCTGAAATGAAAGTCTGAATTGGTGTTCATAAATGTGTTTATAAATTTAAAATTGTTAAATACTATCAAATTCAACATATACCTTCTGAAACTCCTGTAGTTTCTAAGCAAGAGGCATGAGCTTCTAGTTTAGCTTGTTTAACTTCTTCTTGAGTCAGACTTATACCCTAAAATTAAATAGGTATATCTAAATTCATAAATTTTTTACACCGAACTGACAAAAATTTTATTCAAATTTGCAAATCTTCATTGAAAAATTTTTAATTTTACAAAATCTCTAAATGTGCTGGCACAAGTGTTATTCTATTACTTTGGAGGTATATTACCTTACTAGGGATAACATAAAGAAAGAAATATAATAATAAAGCAACACTATCCATGCCGCTTACTTATCTACTGGTAGAATTGAAAAACTACACATTATTAAATGTGTATCTTTTTTATAAGTAGGTACTACTAAATTAAACTACTATATCACAGCTTATAATTAAAAACATAAATGAGGCAAATTAAACATTTAACTACTGGAATTTACAGGCTGTCTTACGGTCACATCCCATTAGAATGTTTCAGTTACTACTTTGATTTCAAATTTTTTTTTAACAAAATACATAATATCAATAATTGAAAATTATCTATTTTTTATATATATCATGGAAGCTGAAGTATTGACATTTAAGACAGAGATAGGGGAATGTCTACATTTGTTATAAATATTTAAAAAAAGTCTTTAATTACAAAAATTTATTGTCGAATATGTTTTACTTCGACCTGCCACAACTTGATTTTTTCTAAATAGAACACCCTGATGATTATTTAATAAAAAACTGTTGTAGAATTTTACAATCTATCCATATTACACTTCCCTATACCCATCTCTTTTAATTTTTCTGATATTGACGGTTTCAATGATAAGTGATAATATTATGATCCAGTTACTTGCGGGGATGGCTGTGGAATTGCTAGCAAAAACAAATCATCCAAGCTAATGATGGCTTATGACACATTGATTCTATCGAAAAACAACTTTTTTTATAGAACTGAAATGTTTCGAAAACTATTAATAAAGCTTGATAACAGTCCCTCTAAAGTTACTCATAGAATCCAAATATACAAAAATATATAGAGTGACTTCCAGCATAACTAAAAGTGTTACAAGAATGTCATTATTTTATTTAAAGATAGCCCCCGAAAACATCAGAGCCTAAATTTTCAAAATTGAAATCGAAGTAAGTAGTCTCCTGAAATATTCTAATGGGCCGTCATCGTAAGACAACCTGTATATCACGATGTGAAGGTCATCAATTAAGTTTAAATAGCGTCAAACACTACTACTAACGTCCCATTATATTGTTACACATCATATTACATACTTAATAAATGTATCAACTATTACCAGAACGGACCTTAACCACCAACCAAATACTAAATTTGAAGACAAATGAAACGTTTTGTGATTATCATACTTGCATAGTACAGGCACGCTTAAATTTTAAATGTTATAGGCGCTTATATGCTTTGAAAATTATATTATAACATACTTTTAAATGGACACGTACACAGTGAAAGCAGGTTGAAGCAAGTCAGCGCAGGAAACCTGCGAGCCCGCTTTTGTCACAATGAAAATTTAGTTTATTTGTGTATTGAAAAATGGACAAAGAACTAGTAATATCTTCAGTTTTCCGAAGACCTATATGGGACAAGAAGAACAAAATGTACAGCAACCGATATATCCTAGACAAGTGTTGAAGATAGGTTAGTATTGAAATGAAAGAAGAATATTAAAATATACAGGGTGCCCGAAATATGAGTGATTTTATTTTGCTATAATGTACAAAATAAAACATATTTGACTTAACAATTTTTTTTCTCTAACCAACGGTAATTATGACAGCAAGCAGGTCTTGGATATGCGACGTCGCACAGGTACCATGTCAGGTGTTTGTACATAATAAACACAAATACACCTAATGAACATATTCATTGTGAATGGTTTTCTTAGAACTCTTTTCACAACACGGAATAAAATGTGAAATAGTTATGTGTTTAAAATGAATGCCGTTACTTGCGAAAAGTATCGTAGCCATAGAGTTTTGCCCAGATATAACGCCATAAATTAATATGCCATGCAACTGGTTGTGGTTACTATAAATTACTCCATTTTTGTTTTATGTACACACACAAATATCAAACAAACAATATACACAGAAAACAAAAGGAAGTAGTCACACTAGTACCATTGCTACTAATAATGATTTGAGGTTAGCAGCAGCAAGTAATGGATGCAATGTTACAGTACATTACAGTTTTAAGAATTTCTTGGGAAACCTATAATGTTTACTTAATACTCATAAAAAAATAAAATTACGTTACAGGTTTAACCTTATCTGTGAATTAGTTTGTAATTTCGTAAAATAATTTTATATTTTATTGAAGTTGTATTTTTATTTTTGAAATGTATTTGTATTCCTATTAGACATTTCTCTCATAAATTTCTTTTGGCCCTTTTAATAACGCCACTTATATTCCGGATATTCTGTGTATTAATATTGTAATAGCTTCCAAAAACATTTTTTACTAAGGTTGCTGAATATATGTGGCTGGTTGTATGTCTGTAGTAAGCTTAACGTATACCGTAGAAGCTAATAAATATTCGATTATCTGCTAACAGTTTTCAAATCGCAGTTTTCAACCCATCTCACTGCAAAAAAAGAGATACACAGCCTCCTGCACGTTTTCTGCTGAAAATGAAACAAGAACGAGGCGCGTTGTAAGTTAAATTTCACTTTTCTCACGTGCAATTAATTATTATAAATTAATTAACGTCAGATCGGGCGATTCCAGTAAAGAAAGTTTTAGGGAATTAGGCAGCACCTTTATTTTGCGTCACGGCACTCCCTGACAGCATCCCTGTTGAGAATTAATGACCTGATTCACCTATTATGGAGAATAACTAAAATATTTCAACTCAAAAGGTAACAAGAAAAAATTGTCAACAAATACCTATATTACAAGATGTCAAAACAAATATAAAATTTTAAGAGGTGATATACAGGTTGTTTAAAATAAATCTGGTACATACATAGTAGGGGAAGTTGAAACATGAAAATATAATCAGATGCTATCCAAAAATGTGTCATATGTTCAAAGAATGTTTTGTTCTCCATACAAGTTACAGTCATTGACATTGAAATACTTTATTTGTAAGAACTTTAAATCATCTGCAAACAATAAACATTTAGAATGTGATATCACTTCGGATAGGTCATTAATGAAATATAAAAAATAATAAAGCATCCAAACTAGAACCTTACGGTACTCCATAGTAACTATCAAATTCATTAGTAGGTACTATATTTCACAATGAATCGACGATTCCTGAAATATGGTGATAATACGTTTAATATATCCATAGAGATACTATAATGATATAATTTCTTTAGTAACACATAATTTACACGATCAAAAGCTTTTTGGAAATCTGTAAATGTTGCATCAACCTGTGTTCAAACGGAAAAACTAAAATGGGCTAAGAGAAAAAGGCATTGTTATTGTTAACTTTTCTGATATGAAGCCATGCTGACAATTTGTTGTAAAATACTTAAATTACTCCATTTGATCTCTTACCATATTTGAGAATAGTATTTATTATCAATGCATAAACAAGGAAACCTTCTTGTTATTATTCATAAATATACATTTATTATGTAACTTTAGCAAATTACTTTTGATTTGCAGAACTTTAAAACCAATAAACTTACCGTTTTTTAAGTAAATTATGTCTTAACTTCCTCAACTCTGGGTCAAAGTTTCTAACTTTTTTTAAAATCCATGGACTGAGAATGCTTTGTTATTATTATTATTATACAAGGTGTTGTTTTCATAAGAGAATATGTTTTTGTTTGATACGTATGTTGGTTTGGTGTTGGTCGGTTAGTGGTCGCGCGGTTTAAGGCGTCAGTACTTGAATCGAGGTGACTAGATCGGTGTTGGTTCGCGCCCAGCTACCGGTAGACCGTATATAAGCTATATTCGTGGAGAGGATTGGCACTCTCTCTTCCGGTATGGTAGGGTGGCAGAATGTTGGCTTGGGTCAATGTGAGAGATTGATACCGGTTGATATTTGATTACCACTCTAATTAATGAGGTTTTCCAGGTTTCTCTCATTTCTGCACTGAATAGTGGTTAGGGCCTACCAACGTAAGTCGTTCCTGGGCACAAATACGGCCTGCTTAATAATAATCAAGTCTTCGACTGTGCTAATCCCTGTGATTAGAATGAGGGGTAGAGATATTACTATTATTATTATTTCAAACAGATTAACCAAATCATTCCAAATTTGGTAAATCATTCTTCTGAAACTGATAAAATTATTTATTATCCGATATAATTCTTCTGAAAAACTAAAATTATTAAAGATATATACATGGTTAAAAATAATTTTTTCTACACCACGCAACTTCTAAGTCGTTAATAATTGTATATGAGTTTATAAAGTGAACTTATAACATTTTTTATTCTATGAATCACCATCATCATTTTTTTATCAGCAGTTTTTCCTAATTACCAGTTTTCGTTTGTTCAAATAGACAATGCAGTTTGACACTTGGAAAATACCCGCTGACAGAAAACAATTACCTCACAATAAGTGTGTACTTGTTATTAATATCAAAAACAACATCTCTTTGAAATTAGATATATCTAGCATCCACTGGAGCGTGGGTATTAATTTTTTATTCCGGTCACGAAAGCCTTAAACGGTCTTCAATTATTTAAAGCTGTAGCATGTCATCGTGAATTCAAATAATGGGATTCACATAGAAGAATTGCATGAGGAAAAAGATATTTGTAGCCAATAAAACAGAGCAGGACTAAGAGAGAAAAGATAATACTTAACCACAAATTTATTTGATGTACGATTGCAATTTTATGTAGATACTAATGAGAAGAAAACGCTTATAAATTTTTATAAGAATAGTACATTATACTATAAGGGAGAGAAATGCGTTATTTTGGCAGAGGTGCAATTTTAGCCCGAGGGCGAAGCCCGAGAGCTACAATGCACCGAGGACAAAATAGCATCTCTCCCGAATGGTATATACTATTTTTTCCACGGTCTCATTAACTTAAAAACATATTTTGTTATTATGAAGTAAGTAGCACCAGAATTATTGTATTCGGATTTGAGCATTTATTTAGTAGTCGTTGAGTTATTGTCATAACTACAAAATAAACAAACAAAAAGAATTGTCAAATTAAGGTGCTAGTTTGGTTCAGTTTAAAGTTTGTTTAATGCACAATGAATAATTGTGAGTCGGAAGAGATTGTGAAGGCTGCAAATATTGCAATAAGCAATTTGCTGTTTACGAAGTCAAGATCTTTATACGATATAGCCTACAATCGGTTCAAAAAGTGGTACGCCGAGAAAAATGTTCAAGTATACAGCGAAAATGTTTTGTTGGCATACTTCAGTGAAAATGCAAAGAATTACAAGTCTTCCACATTATGGGCGCAATATTCTATGGTTAAGTCATGCTTGATAATTTACGACAACATAGATATAAGCAAATCCCCCAAGCTGATCGCATTTTTGAAAAGAACCGGTGACGGATATCAAGCGAAAAAATCGAAAATATTGACAAATTGTGAAATCGACCGTTTTCTATCAAGTGCAGATGACAAAGAATTCTTAATGATTAAGGTAAGGTTACTTTTGTTGTTAGGTATTTCAATTATTAAGTATTTTGGTTTTTTATAGGTTGGATTAATTCTGGGGATTGCCGGAGCTTGTCGAACTGATGAACTAGTCAATTTAACTGTAGATGATATTGAGGATGTAAGCTCTTCCTTGATTGTAAAAATTCCAAACACTAAGACAAAGATTCCACGAACCTTTCTGGTTACCGATGTGGGAAATATGCTTGAATTGTTTCGAAAATACCTGTCCCTTCATCCTCCCCACGTCAAGCATAAGCGCCTTTTTTTGTACTACAAAGCAGGAAAATGTAGTTCGCAGCCAGTTGACAAGAATACCATGGGAAAAATTCCGAGTGTAGTAGCTTCGTATTTAAAATTACCTGATGCTGCAGGTTATACTGGTCACTGCTTACGAAGATCTTCAGGGACATTACTGGCAGATGCTGGTGTGGATATCACGACAATAAAGCGTCATGCTGGTTGGAAATCAACGACAGTCGTCGAGGGTTATGTCGAGAACTCCATTGAAAATAAGACCAAAATTGCTAATCAGGTTTTAGTAGGTAACACTACTAACGTAATCACAAAAACTGTAAATGTAAGCGAAAGTAATATTCCTTCTAATATTAATTTTGAAAATTGTACAAATGTAACATTTAATTTAAATGTCAATAAATAATTTCAATGTTATCTTTTTTATTTGCATGAAAAACGCTCCGTAATGTAAACTCCCTTGGGAGCATTATACTCCCTTGGGAATAATCGACTACTTCTGTTTTAATTTTGATGTCAGAATTAATCCAACCTATAAAAAATCAAAATACTTAATAATTGAAATACCTAACAACAAAAGTAATCTTACCTTAATCATTAAGAATTCTATGTCATCTGCACTTGATAGAAAACGGTCGATTTCACCCTTTGTCAATATTTTCGATTTTTTCGCTTGATATTCGTCACCGGTTCTTTTCAAAAAATGCGATCAGCTTGAGGAATTTGCTTATATCTATGTTGTCGTAAAGTATCAATCATGACTTAACCATAGAATATTGCGCCCATAATGTGGAAGACTTGTAATTCTTTGCATTTTCACTGAAGTATGCCAACAAAACATTCTCGCTGTATACTTGAACATTTTTCTCGGCGTACCACTTTTTGAACCGATTGTAGACTATATCTTATAAAGATCTTGACTTCGTAGGCAGCAAATTGCTTATTGCAATATTTGCAGCCTCCACAATCTCTTCCGACTCACAATTATTCATTGTGCACTAAACAAACTTTAAACTAAACCAAACTAGCACCTTAATTTGTCAATTCTTTTTGTTTGTTTATTTTGTAGTTATGACAATAACTCAACGACTACTAAATAAATGCTCAAATCCGAATACAATAATTCTGGTGCTACTTACTTCATAATGACAAAAAAAGTGTTTCTGCCAAAATAACGAATTTCTCTCCCTTATAGTATAATGTACTATTACTATTTATTTATTTTCCATACAGGCATAAGTACCTAATTACAAGGGAAGACACTTCAATAAACTTGTAACTTCAGTGATAAGGGAATAGCTGCTTGATGTTGTTCTTCAGCCACGGAACATACTGTTACTGTTGATATACTACGTGCTTTTGTAATATCGTGTCCAAATAGGCCAAAAATACATCTTTTAAAGATGAAGTGTTCTTCCCCATGCGCCTTTGGTCGAAGGCAACAATGTATCATTAGCGGCTTCCAATATCCCTGTCAGAACATTATAGAAAAACTCCTCACTCATTTTGAGTAGTTTTCGACGAAGAGAAATGAAAAATAAATCAAAGTAAACCTTCAAACTGAACTGACTGAAAATTTGAAAGCTTATGTCAAAAAATATTAAAACTGCACGTAGTTATGCAAACGACAAGAATTTTTATGGGTAATTACTTGTATCCAGCAGCTTTACTGCTATTTACTTTTAAACGGTAAGCTGCATTGAGCAGAACGCATCTTGAGAAAAATGCTGCCTGCTTCCGCTGAATTACGTTAGACACAAGCATTGCCACAACAATACGATAGATCTACTGTATGATGTAACAAGAATCGTGCGACAAAATACATTTTTCCACATGATCATCGGAAAAATACATAGTAGTACTAGAATGGCGACACCATCCATATAGCAGACGTTGCGACAATCTAGACATATAAAAGTAATGATTATGGTCACTTGTTTATAGAAAAAATTTACTTAATTTATTAGACTTAATTAATTAGCTTGAACATAACTGTAAGAGGAAAACATGATATCTTGTATATATCGAAATAAGCAGAAATTGATTTTGGCGGGTGTATCTGAAGAGAACATTAATAAGTATGTCGAAAAACAAATTTGATGCATTAATAAAACAATTTAAAATTTTATAACCAAACAACAAGATAGAAATAATACGATTAGGATGAAATATATCAATATTTAATTTACAACAAAGTTGGTTAGTCCTTATAATAATAAAAATAATAATAATAATAATAAATTTATTTGTCCAACAGTCACAAATCAATTACAGGACAAAGTTTATAAAGTAAATAAATAAATAAACCAAAATTGAGAATAATTAATAAATGTCAATACAAAACAAACACGAGTACAAACAAAATTATGTATTACTAATATAACTAAACGTGGTATATAATTCTTTCAAATTACAGTGAAAAATTTCACATGAAGTGCATATTTTATTATAATTGCATGTCATTGAATACACAGGAGATTTCAATAAAACATTAGTGTTAGCAATTGGGCAGTAAAAAGTTCGTGGTGTACGATTAGCTACTCTATTTGTTAAAAAGTAAACGAAATTTAGGATTTGGAGACAATCGATATTATTATTCAGAAGTCAATGTAAAAACTTTAAACTGTAAAAGTTCCTCCTAAACTCTAAAGAATTAAAATTGAAACGAGTAATTAATTCCTTATAATCACATCCTCTGTTGAGATACACGCCGTCGATATGAAATGCTAGAAATTTTAAATATTTTTTCTGAACGGATTCAACTAATTTGATGTAATAATTGTAATGCGGATTCAAGTATCGATCGAACGAATGTTCTTCAAATACACGACCTTGTCTTACTACGAATCTCAAACTCTTTGAAGATGCAGAAACTGTTTGCTGAATGTGTTCAGAGAAACTCAATTTATTGTCGAAGCATACACCCAAATCTCTAGTCATGTCAGTACGTAATAAAACTTCAGTATCTACATTGTAATGAAAAATAATAGGATTTGTTTTACATGTATATGATATTACTTTACATGTCGAAGTTATGGCCACATAATCAGGCTGTCTATTATATTTCTTAAAATATAGATATTTCAAAAATTTCTTTTGCATTTTTTCAACCCTCTGTGTATATTTTTCAGGCTACGCGTGCCATAACATTGAGCCATATTCCAGTTTTGGCCTAACAAGTGTGCTATACAAAGTAATGTTTTTGAATATTTTTTAGACTAGGTGATTACCTCAGAGCAAAACCAAGAGTTTTATAAGCATCAGATTAATTTGCCTATAAAGTTGTTAGCAAACAACAAACTGTCAGAGTTATGAGGTTATGTCAGGTAAGATACTGAGCAGATCGTTAATAAAATACAAGGACAGGAGTGGGCCTAAATTGTAACCCTACGGAACTCCCGAATTTTCTATATAAACTTTTGAAAACCTTATGTGATATTTGATTTGAAATATATGAATCTGCAAATAAGTAATAATGATAGTAATAATATTACTCCCATACATATCTATTTTTTAAAACTTTTACCCTGTCAAAAGCCTTTTGGAAGTCAGTACAAATAGTATTCGTTCTCAAATGAACTGAGTATATTATGGGTAAGTACAGTTAAATTAGTAAATATTGATCTCTTAATCATACATCCATGTTGACAGTTTTTGACTAGTTAAATAGTTAAAATAACGCCATAAGTTACGTATAATATCTGTTCATCATTAAAATAATGCTTAATGTCTATAGTCGATTAACCTGTCTCTTTTGGAAAAGATTTAAAGGATTAGTATTTTATATAAAATTAAAAGACGAATTCAAAAATATCGCGATGGTTAAAATAAAGCAGTGGCGTACTATTTTATAGAGAAAAATATGCCATCAATCCCTTGAATCTCCATCACTGAAGCATTTTGAAGAATGTTTATATAAATTAATGTGCTCAACTTCAAATTATCTCACTCACTAGGAAGTATTTAAAATATTTAAAAAAATAAAAAACCATTTTGTAAGTTTAACGCTCTGTATCTTTTAAACGAAAAGTTTATATGAAAGACTGCTCTTAAAATTTACCAAAGAATATTAGCTATCTGCATCAATCGACGGTTTTCAATTACAGGTTTACTTTACAGAAAAAAACGTTTGACCAAGTAAAGCCAAAGGGATACAACGGAATGTTTACAAATCCAACAACATAGTTTATTTTTTGTTTTCATGTGTGCATTACTATTATTATTAATCTGTTGTTACCGTAGAAAAATTCCTCCTTGTATTATTTTTAAACATATGGTAATCTTTTCAAGTATATTTAAAAATTTATTACTTTGTAAATAATAAGTAAATTATTGCTCTTTTATCGGTTGGTGTCGGAACAGTTTAAGTCGTTAGTACTTGAATCATATTTGCGGGTTCGAATCCCGCGGCGGTAGACCGTAGGTCAGCTATATTGGTGGAGAGGATCGGCACCCTCTCTGAGGGTATGGTAGGGCGGAAGAACGTTGGTTTGGGTCAATGTGAGAGACTGATACCGGTCGACGTTTGGCCACCCCCTTAATGAGGTTTTCCAGATTTCCCTCATTCCTGCACTGAATAATGGTTAGGGCCTACCAACGTATATCGTTCTTGAGCGCGACCTGCTTAATAATAGTATACAACCCTCTCTCCCGCACAAGTGTCGAACAAGTGAACTAATTCTCTCGGTTAGAATGAAGGGTAGAGACATTATTATTATTACTGTTTAGAAAATGTATATGTTATGAATTCCACAAAGTATGAAATAAAATTGTTACTAACATAATTAAACAAAGCTAGAGAAGTTCCACATTATTAAAGTCCATCGATTACCTAACTAAATAGTTGTGTAATAGTGTATGTTACAATAAAATTATAAAAGTTTACATAATATTTGAGAAGTTTTACACATTTTTATTATTTTCAGTCATACCTATACATATAACTTTTTTCACTCTGACAAAAATGTATGTAAACTTCAAACTTATATTTCAGCGTGTATTAATTGCGGTACCTCTAATCTAACAATTTTCTTATTACTCTTCTACCCAATCATCCCAACGAATATTAATGTAGAGTAGTTGAACAAAAAAGTTTCCGAAGTAAAAAATTTAAAGGGTCAAAGAACACCTCTTTTATAAAGGATAATGAGCAGTGTAGGTTGGAAACTTTTTTTCATCCACAACTGTATATATAAACTAGATTAATATAGGCGTAAAATTTATGCAAAAAAGTAAAAACAAATGTAATGCTGCGTTCACAGTGAATGACAGAGCAACAACGAGCGGAAGCGAATATATTTCAAAAATTTTCGGGATTACTGCTGCTCGCAAGCACATGATCGGCTTCCGTCTTCACCTAACGATTCACCATTGATCGAGGTGCTCTATGCTCATAAATATATCGGATAGAATAGTTGCTTGTGATTTGCTTATTATTAAAACGTAATCAGAAAAAAAACAATAGCAGAGAAGGCGATGGCAAATAACACTTTTTAATAGTCGACATTTTTATGGTGGCAATAGTTTACTGAGAGATATACAAGCGGAATATTCAGGCAAAGCGGGACATTATACGAATGCTCGGATCCGAGCTGCGTACTTTCACGGACTCTCGGATATGTAAACGTTTATTTGGAGACACTCAACTATCCGAGTACACGTTTAAATTTTTATTAAAGTACGCAACTCGGATCCCAGCACTTATATAATGTAAATGCCGCTGTAGAATTCCATACATGTACAAAATCTCAACTTACGTAAACAATACTACGCGACAAAGAAAGGTGAACGCCCATTAAATATCATTTTATTTTGTCAATTTCTTGCATATTTACTTCTTTCGAATAAAGTAGAAAATGATTAAATTTTCAGATTTATCTGTTCAGTTTTTCTACTTTGATAACGTAGCATTCCGTTTTAAAAATGTCTGCTCACATCTGTGATGTGAAGCTTGTTGTAAACGACATTTTTTATGCTGATGATGCTTAGATTTGGGTAAATTTAGCAGCTTAGTAACTTTGACAGGGGGCGGATTGTTGAAGTGTGCTAAGCAGGTTTGTCTAATCAGCTGCAAAAATTGTCGTTTACAACAAGCTTTACAACACTTTACATAATTGGAGGGGATAAAGGGTACTGCATCCCTCAGTTACCTCCATTCCCCCTTCGATTTTTTTCACCAAAATTACATGATAAGTATGCCGGAATAAGATAAAAGTACATACGTGCAAAATTTCAAGTGTATATGTTACAGAACAATGGAATTATACAAAAATTTTTTTTTAAAATGCAACTTAACACCATGTATATTGAAACAGGGATATCCAAATAAAAATAGCATAAGGAAAGTCGCATTATTTTTGTCCAAAGAATATGTGGTTAATGGTATGGCCTTCTATTTTGGGACACCCTGTATATATATATATATATATATATATAGAGTCGGTCAGTGGTCGCGCGGTTTGAGGCGTCAGTACTTGAATCGAGGTGACTAGATCGGTGTTGGCTCGAGCCCAACTGCCGGTAGACCGTATATAAGCTATATTCGTGGAGAAGTTTGGCGCCCTCTCTGCGGGTATGGTAGGGTGGAAGAATGTTGGCTTGGGTCAATGTGAGAGATTGATACCGGTTGATATTTGACTACCCCCCTAATAAATGAGGTTTTCCAGGTTTCCCTCATTCCTGCACTGAATAGTGGTTAGGGCCTACCAACGTAAGTCGTTCCTGGGCGCAAATTGCGGCCTGCTTAATAATAATATGCCGCCCTCTCTCCCGCACAAGTCTTCGACTGTGCTAATCCCTGTGATTAGAATGAGGGGTAGAGATATTACTATTATTATTATTTCAAACAGATTAACCAAATCATTCCAAATTTGGTAAATCATTCTTATTATAGTTCGCTTATCATTTAGTTCCATGCTGTAACATATAGTTACCAAGTTAGTCATTATATCTTCTGCTTAGATCTGTATTTATTTCTTTATACAGGGTGTTCGGAAAGTAATGGTACCCAGCTTAAACATAGCTTCTTGTGATCAAATAGAATTGATTTAAACAAACTTAGCTTAGTCCAAAAGTGCCTCGTTTAAAAGTTACAGAGCTTCAAAGAAAAAATTGTTTTCTGGTTATGGGCATAATTAAGAAACGAAACGTCCAATCATGTTCAAATTTGGT
This sequence comes from Monochamus alternatus, assembly GCA_037114965.1. Lineage (NCBI taxonomy): Eukaryota > Metazoa > Arthropoda > Insecta > Coleoptera > Cerambycidae > Monochamus > Monochamus alternatus. Next base: position 24,384,267 of record CM073431.1, read on the forward strand.
ACAGTTATGTTTTAGATAAATACAAGCATTGTGAAGTAGTAAGTACTGCCGCATATTGTAGAGGGCGCTCTTGACAGTTTTTTTGTAATTAGTTTTTATTGTATCTTTTATGTTGGTCCTATTTTAATACGCTTGACTGAAAATTATGATGGAGAAATTAATTTTGCGTAGAAAAGCTGTACTAGTTCCATATTGATAAAATGCACCGTTTTCGGTAAAAACACGTTTGAAAATTTCCGTACATTAAAATAGAAATAAATTTTCTAATTCGATCAAGTTGCCACTTGTCAAACTGGCGTTGATACGCTTAAATTAGATAAAATTTGATCAAAAGCCTGTCAGATTAATATTAATTGTTGTACAGAGTTAGTAATTATCGTTGTGTAGTTGTATAAATGTAATGTGTAAATAATTCCAAATTATTAGTCTTATTTTGTCAAATTTTGAAAACATACCTCCACATAATCAGTTTTCCAACTCAGACACGGCAGATATGATCGCTGTTTATTGTCAAAATCAATTTAATGGAGGAGCTGCAGAAAGAAGGTTCAGTTACATGGAACAGGTATAGCTTTCCTACGCAAAATTAATTTCTTTGTCATGATTTTCGGTCAAGCGGATCAGAAAAGAACCAACAAAAAGATACGATAAAAATGAGTTACAAATAAACTACCAAGAGCGCCCCCTAAATGCAGCACAACTTTCTCTTTTCTCCCTGTAATTTCTAAAAGAAGCACTTTTGGACTAATCTAAGTTTGTCTAAATTGGTTCTATTTGATCACAGGAGGCTATGTTTAAGCGGGGTCCCATTACTTTCCGGACACCCTGTATATAGAATTCCAGATCCAACTTACCTTCAGTGTGAACTACCTTCTTAGCGCTTACTTTGATAATAAACGTCGTTCGTTCTTATAAACGTATTAAGTTATTTGTAATGTTCTCGTTCAGCATATACTTAATTCGCTTCCACCCACGTCAGCATTCGTGGAAAATATGTTCTTGCTCTAGCTCGCTTTTGCTCTTTTGTTTAGTCTTTACGCTGCTTTATGTGTCATAGGTCAAAGCTTTGAATTATTCTCCAAAAAACGAATAAATTTTTATAACAAAACTATATGGTTCAAACTCTATTTCATAAGGTTTTGACATATCCATATTGAATAACACTAATGAATATATTTTAATAAAACACTGAAAATCATTAAAAGCACCTAACCTTCAAAGAAAGAAACTAATAAAATACTTTTTGACCCATAAGCAGTTTATGTCGTATTTCTTTTATTATTTTTTTTTCACAACTATACAATAACTAAAGTTGCAACGAATATAATGTCATGGGCGCCTGATGCCTGACGCCTCAGACGAATTTAAATTAAAGTTAAACGTGCATTTTATGTTAAACAATGTATGTGTTTTTGAAGAAATCGCTCGGACAGGTCAACTTTGCTTTTTTATAGCATGAACTTTTGTGAAGTTTAATTTTCAATAATGTAGTAACCAGTGGCGGCGGGAGTGGGATATTTTATTGCCCCGTATGAAAGCTTCTTAGGCCTTTCTGGTTAATTTGTTGAACGTTGGTCGGGACAATTTTGAAGAATCGTAAACTTTGAATTTCTCCTTTTCAATGAAACAGCTGCCTGAACACAATTGAGATTAAATCAGAAGACCTTGTAAGCCCTTCAGTTTTCCTCTTCTGCCAATCCAACGATGTGAAAATTAATGGTTCAAATAGTTTCTTACACATGGCTGAGTGCACGCACTTCTTGAAATCGAAGGGTGTTCCAGCAACTTCAGCTGTCCCATTGAAAGAGAGAATTTCTTTATGGCTTTTGTTCGATTTTTCTCCAAAATTTTTCCTACCAACCACCAACTTCTTGCACACCAAATTAATCAGAAAGATCTAAGCTTTGCTATAAAAAAAGTGATTGCCATTTAAAAAAAAACCTTATCTCCTTCCGCTGCCACTGGTTACACTTTTTAAAACTGAACTTCAACAAAATTCATACTTCAAAAAAAGTTGACCTATTCGAGTAACGTTTCCAAAAATTGCTAATTTCCCAAATGCGCATAATTTTGAGGCTCAACATGCTGCTCATCAGATTAATCAAAAAGATCTAAGCTTTCATATACTGCTATAAAAAATATTTGCTATTAAAAAACAATATTCGCCCACTTCCACCGCCACTGGCTATATTTTGAGAATTGACCTTCACCAATGTTTATGCCCAAAAATAAAACAAAATTGATCTCTTCGAGTGATATTTCCAAAACCGACAGTTTTCGAAATGCGCAATTTCATCCAATAACACTCTTATGATTTGCAAGCACAGAATTCCACCTCATCTCTTGTAATTACAGTGGCAATAATTATTTTATATGTTCTACTATGATCAATTTAAAAATTGCTGTAACCTCTGTTAGCATTTTTTTAATCATAGATATGTGATGGAAAAGAGCGATTTATTATTGCATAATTCTCAATTACCCAAGTTCCGATGTTCGGTCCTGCATTAATTATTATTTAGACAAAGCAGTTATCTGCTAATTAAATATGGTATTAATGAAACGTTTTATCAAAGTTATAAAATCCAATATCGTTCTCGAAAGATCAGTCTCTTGTAGGAGAATTGCAGACGTTGAAAGAAACAATGTCGATTAGATTAAGTGCTTTGTGTAGCGGAGTACTTCTTGTTTTTCCTTTGGTTCTTGTATGTATGATTTTAAAATTGAGTTGCTTTTTTATACCACTCTATTACTTAAAACTCACTTAATTTACCGATGAAATAGAACTATGTAGTCGTTGGTGCTACTGACGGCGAATATCATAAAACAAACCACTTGTAGTAATTTTACTTCACGAATGATTCTTATTGTAGACATTTCAATTCTTTTTTTATTATTTTTAATGTAATTTTGATAGCTCATTTCACACAAAAAATGACATATAAAAGTTATAGACGTTATTGAAACAAATTGCATGTGAAAGAAATATGACATAAAGCAGATTACAACTTCCGATTTTTAAATGGAATTAATAATGTAATGGAAAATGCCTATGCAAAAAAATTAAAAATAATAACTATAACTTTTATATTTGATTTTTTTTAAGAACTAATAATCTTTCAATTATATTCTGTTATTTCAAAATTATGTAGCTTACGATTTAGATTTTTTTTAAATGTGAACATATTTCGTAAAACAATTTTCGATTGCATAGAAATAATAACAAAATTCGTTGCTTATCACAAAACAACTAGCTAATCAAGAATTGTGCTGGTTATACAGGCTGTTTTCAAAACTTGTATCGGAAAATGAAGGGTGTGATTTTTTGACTCATTTTAAGAAAAAAATTCTTATTAACATGCATCTGCAAATACACCGTTTTCTATATATAGGATGTCAAAAAAATATTCTTCTTTCATTTGTTTGACAATATCTGGAACTGTTTGAAATGTTTTTTTGTACACGTATTGTTAACATTAGCTACTTCTCAGCGCTAACCTAATTTTTATTCATATGATAGTGGCTGAGATTTTTCGATAGCGTCAAGTTTTTTTTTGACCTTATTTTTTACGACTCTGGGAAAGTTTGCATTTAGAACGCACATTTTAAACCGCCAATGTTTACACACAAAAAAAGTACACTTCATCAAAAGCTTAAAGGCGAACCGTTTTCAGATGGCGCTTTCTGCTGGACAGTATCAAAAAAAGTAGCAACGTATTTTATTGTTGACAAATACATTTGTTTTTCATATAGCTGTCGAATATTAATAAAAATGTGTATACAAAATTTGAGTTCTCTATCTCAAACGATTCCTGAGATATTGACAAACTGAAAAAAAAATTTTTTTAATACCCATATTGCAAAGCGCGTTGGTGAACCCATGTTAATAAGAACTTTTTTTTTTATAATGAACCAAAGAATAACCCCCTTCATTTTTGGATACATGTTTTGAAGCAACCTGTATATTCATTGAAATATTAAATCACTCAAATTGCAATACTAAAATAATTTCACAAATGGCTTTGAATTTACACAACACTATTTTTATTATGCATATAATATTTAATAAACGTCAGAAATTATCACGAACACCATTTTACGAGTATAGTGATTTTGATAATAATAATTGTTACTGGTTCATTAATAGTGCCAGTGTATAAAAGGATCAGTCAGAACTGCATAATGGCTCTTGGTCCTTATTCATACAATCTGTTCAATGTGTGTGGAATAAATTTTTAAAAACCTGTATAAAAAGTTGTTCAAACAAAATATTTTAGTCAAGTTTTTAAGGGCACTGTATTCCTGAAATAGTATTTTCCACAAATATATTAGACATTTAAGAACTAAATAATATAGAGCTTAGCAAATAATAGAAATGTTATCTCGTGCCACCTTCAAATATTCAAAGATACCAAAGTAAATCGAATATAAGTATACAGGGTGTTAAAAAAAAGAGTGTAAAATATTTTAAGAGGTAATAGTATGAACCAAAATAAGCAGAAAAGTCTTAATAAACATGGGTCCGCAAAGTAACGGTTGCGGAGATATGGACCACTATTCGTTTTTCAAATATTTTATTTTATTAGGAATAAACCGACAAAGGAAGCTTTTAACAAACAAAAAACAAAGTTACAGAAGATGTTCAAAGTGCCCTCCGTCCATTTCCAAGCAGACACGACATCTTCGTCTCAACGATATTCGAACTCTTTCGAAAACACCCTCCTTGATTTGGATTTCTTGACACTTGACTCCGTAGCTGCAGCTCTTCCAGGCTATTTACAGGAGTACCATACATTAATGTCTTCAAATATCCCCAAACAAAGAAATCTAGAGGGTTCAGATCAGGCGATCTTGGAGGCCATAAAACAGGTCCGGCCCTGCCTACCCATCTATGTGGAAAAGTTTGGTGTAAATGCTCTCTAACGGCCATGGAAAAATGAGCTGGAGCACCATCATGCTGGAACCACATTTGTTGCCTCTGATTCAAAGGAATGTCTTCCAAAAACTCATATAGTGTGTTCTGCAGAAAGTTTAGGTAAGCAGCGCCTGTTAATCGGTTTAGTAAAACAACAGGACCTAGAAACCTGTCACCTGCAATACCCATCCAAATGTTTAATGAAAAACGTGCCTGATGTCCAGATCCTATTAGAGCATGAGGATTTTCGTCTGTCCAAATATGCATATTGTGAAAATTAAACACTCCATTTCTTGTGAATCCGGTCTCATCAGTAAAAAGAATGTTTGAAAGAAAACGAGGGTCTTCAACATCATGACGTAGAAGCCAGCGGCTAAAAACCAAACGTGCTTGATGATCATTGACTGGATTTAAGGCCTGTACTCATTGCACATGGTATGGATAAAGCAGTTGCTCGTGAAAGATTCTCCAAACAAGAAGACCACTAATTCCTACCTCGGCTGATATTCTCCGCACACTCGTACCTGGATTTTACTCTACCAGTGCTAGAATTTCTTCTTCTGCTCTAGGAGTGGATACAGACCTTGGTTTTCCGGATAAATGGCACTGTTTGCTCAAGGAACCGGAGTAGAATAGCTATGCCGATCCTGCTCCACAATTCAAGATGGCGACTGGAGCAGGATCGGCATAGCTTTCAGCCGTCTACGTCACAATGTTTGGGAGGGGTTACAAGTGTGTAGATAGATGACGCTAAGCTATTTTAATAATAATCGTATTATACTCGTGCTGAGCGAAAGTGTTTAACACTTGAAGTTTATTGTTTAATCGATTTTCTTCTGATACAATGAGTGGCCAAAAGCGGGTTGTATTTAACTTAGACAATAATAAAACCATTATACTTATGGATCCTGATGGTTGGTTTAAAAAAACAAGAAAATCAGATTGGATGCAGATGGCTAGAGATAGAGCTCGCTTTCAAAGAAGAATCAATGATGTCTCATTTATTATAAGTAGTGTTTTAGATAATAATCATCGATCACGTATTTACTATGAAAGGTTTTGTTGCATGTCTATTACTATAAAATAAAGTTTTATTTTCATCACTCTGTAGAAATATTATTTTGTGGATACCTAACCTGTTTAGTGTAAGGGCTGTTATAAAAGTATGTGACGCTCAGTTATTTTAATTATTATCAAATTAGAATCTGCTGAGCGGAAGTGTTATTAATTACAATATGCCTGTTCCAGTAAAGTATAAGTGCATCAAATGTGGTGGAGATTGCGACCTGCCAAACAGAAAATGTTTTACATGTGAAACTAAGGATTATTTTGAGGGTGCTGATGGATCAAAACATGTTCCTAGTTCTTACTTTGATAAAAGTGATTCCAAGTAACTGTTGCTAGTTGTTAATTAAAGAATTACTGCATCTTACTTAATTTTATTACTTTTTATTATTTAAAAATTAAACACAGTGAAGTTTTAAAATATTTTATTTATTAAAACAATTGAATACAATTCAATTTAGCCTCTTTCTCTTCCACATCTGCAGTTGGTGTGGTTTCTCTTCTTGTTAACAGTGCTCTGTTGTCTATCAGCGATATTTTCCCGCTCTCCATCAAAATAATGATACAGTTATTTATTTGATGAGGGATATATACAGCTAACAGATACAACTTATTAGCCTCTCTATTATAAAAAGTAGGAGAGTAAATTATAATTCAAAATGTAAGATGGAGGGGGTACTAGAGAAATATGGGTGGGTGGGTAAAGTATATATATGCATATATGAGACTTATTTGAACAGTCAGTCTACTATATTCATTTATATTCAACATGGATCTGAAAAAGTTGAACAAGGCAACTTCATATAAAGAAATTAAGAACGTAAAAGATTTAGAAGTAAATCAAAAGTTTAAAATAGTGAAGCTGAGGTTTAGTAAAACCAAATATGGTGACAGTGTTGTGGCTGAAACTGAAAATTTTTCCTGCTATTTACCAAGAAGATTTTACATGCATTTTGAGAAGGAAGGTATTGAAAACTTTAACGATTCTTTAAGAAGTCGACCTGTATATCTGGTTAGTAAAGGAAAAATTGGTTTAACAACGGACATCACATTTATCCAAGACGATGCATGAAGAATTCATAAAAGGATTATTAATATCTTATATTCATATGTATTTGTCTACGGGTCTTATACTCCAAACAAATGTGTTATTATACCTAGTTATAAAATAAAAATAATTTAGAAATAAATAAAAAGTTTAAAATAGTGAAGCTGAGGTTTAGTAAAACCAAATATGGTGACAGTGTTGTGGCTGAAACTGAAAATTTTTCCTGCTATTTACCAAGAAGATTTTACATGCATTTTGAGAAGGAAAGTATTGAAAACTTTAACGATTCTTTAAGAAGTCGACCTGTATATCTGGTTAGTAAAGGAAAAATTGGTTTAACAACGGACATCACATTTATCCAAGACGATGCATGAAGAATTCATAAAAGGATTATTAATATGTTACATTGATATGTATTTGTCTACAACTCTTATATTCCATACCAATGTATTATACCTAGTTATAAAATAAAAATATTTGTATCGAATTAGCAATTATTCTACCTCGTACATATACTATAAATAAATCCTTGTATACTATATCTTCTGCTCCAGTGTATTACCGAAGCATGAAAAATTCATAAAACGAATATTAATATTTTATGTTGATATACATTTGAAGTAAACCTTTGTCTACAAGTCTTACATTTCAGGTGAATGTTTTATTGTACCTAGTTAGAAAATAAAAATATTTATATTGAATTAGCAAATTTATTATTCTACCCCGTACATATATTATAAAATACATGATACAGTGAATGTTTTGTCATAGTTTTTCTCCTGAAACTTGATCGAACCTTGTATATAGGTAGAATCTAACATTTTACACATATATTGTTATTATTATTTTATATAGAAAATGTAACACATTACTGAGAATGAGTTTCTATTGGACCGTTTTTGTTGCAAGCAAGACCATAGGCTTAAAAAAGACAATTGCGTTTAGCATTGGTTACTTAAAAAATCTATAAAACAGTGCAACAATAACCACCCTAACATTTTGACATCTCATTTAGTTTAAAAACTTTTACTAAGTAACATATATTTTAAAATTTTTTAATATTTGAATTATAAACTATAATCCATTGCATTAATAATATTTTATATGATTCTGAAAAGCTGCTATGTAGCACATATTTTACTTCACGAGAAAATATATTTATAATTAAAAAACTAAATAAATTTGTTATTTTACTTGTAATCAAAAACTAAATAATTTCAAAATATGCTTTATTATTTATTAGATATTCAGGTTTGAATTGGTAAAGAAAACAAATGAATAGATAATAATACTATATATTTTTTAAAAACTATACTATAATACATAATTAAAAAAAACAAAATATAATATAAATATATACAAAACAACAAAATATATACAAAAAAGAAGATTATTTAATGAAATTAATAATTAATTATTAATTTCATTAAACTTTGCAGCGATGGCCTCATATTTTTTTCGAGTCTCGTTAGCAGAACGCTCCCTCTTATCGATGGAGCGTTCTTGCTCATCAAGCTGCCGAATCTGTTCCCTAAGGGTCTCTCTGTGTACCCTCAGTGATTTTCTTTCCCCTTTTAGCCGCGATATGAGGTCATCGCTGTTTTTAATCTTCTTTTTTATAGCAGTCATTCTTCCATCCATCCGCTGACGGAATTCTGCCCTCCGCTGCATTTCTTCGTTAATTGCTCCTATCCAATCTTCGGAATCCGAAGAGGAGGAGCAGGTCGAGGGCGTAGGTGACAGCGAGCGAATGGAAGATGAGGGCCGTCTAATATTTTTTCGAGCCAAACCCAAATTTTTGCCTCTGCAACAAAAAATAACAGATAATAATTCATACATTTTTCGATGATGTCTTTAGACTTTTTTAAAATTATTTTTTGAATATTTACCTAGAAGGAAGTGCAGGACTTTCCCGCGGAGGATTTTGGAATACGTCCGCGTCATCCTCTTGTTGAAAACACTTTCTTTTGGCAGCAGCCACCTTCGCTGAAATTGGGCTTGGCTTGGTCGAAGCTTCCAAGGAGGTAATCGCCTTTACTGCCATATTGAGTTCCTCTGATATTCTGTAAAAAACGAGAAAATAGTTTAACAAAACGTAGAAAAACATTAGAAAAAAACTTACGCCTCATGTATGGCTTCATCCAAATCAGGATTCTGCATTTGTTGCTGGTAGGTCTCCTGCAGCTCGAGACGGGCCTCTTCAGATAAAAACAAAGTCATTTTTAGAACTGAATAAGAATTATTTGTGAATCGAAGTTAATACTGTTACCTACTAATAGGTTTGTATAAGAATGAATATATTCAACGAATGCAGTATGCTTATATATCAAATTGTTGCAACTTACACAGTAATATGAACATCCGGTGAATTCCGTTGAACTGTACAGGTCACTAACTTTCTGTTGTCAGATAAAATTCAGTTTCATACTTATTCTTTGAAAATTGTAATCCGACACCATTTCCTGCTGAGTTAACAAAATATGTAATTTGACACCACGTTTTGAAATTTGACACCGCGTTTTGTAATTTGACACCTTATTTTGAAATTTGACACCGCGTTTTGAAATTTGACACCGCGTTTTGTAATTTGATACCGCGTTTTGAAATTTGACACCGCGTTTTGAAATTTGACACCGCGTTTTGAAATTTGACACCTTTGTTTTGAAATTTGACACCTTTGTTTTGAAATTTGACACCGCGTTTTGTAATTTGATATCGCGTTTTGTAATTTGATACCGCGTTTTGAAAATTGACACCTTTGTTTTGAAATTTGACACCGCGTTTTGTAATTTGATACCGCGTTTTGAAATTTGACACCTTTGTTTTGAAATTTGACACCGCGTTTTGTAATTTGATATCGCGTTTTGAAATTTGACACCTTTGTTTTGAAATTTGACACCGCGTTTTGTAATTTGATACCGCGTTTTGAAATTTGACACCTTATTTTGAAATTTAACACCTTTGTTTTGAAATTTGACACGTTTGTTTTGAAATTTGACACCTTATTTTGAAATTTGACACCTTATTTTGAAATTTGACGCCTATGTTTTGAAATTCGACACCGCGTTTTGAAATTTGACACCTTATTTTGAAATTTAACACCTTTGTTTTGAAATTTGACACGTTTGTTTTGAAATTTGACACCTTATTTTGAAATTTGACGCCGCGTTTTGTAATTTGATATCGCGTTTTGAAATTTGACACCTTTGTTTTGAAATTTGACACCGCGTTTTGTAATTTGATACCGCGTTTTGAAATTTGACACCTTATTTTGAAATTTAACACCTTTGTTTTGAAATTTGACACGTTTGTTTTGAAATTTGACACCTTATTTTGAAATTTGACACCTTATTTTGAAATTTGACGCCTGTGTTTTGAAATTCGACACCGCGTTTTGAAATTTGACACCTTATTTTGAAATTTAACACCTTTGTTTTGAAATTTGACACCTTATTTTGAAATTTGACGCCTGTGTTTTGAAATTCGACACCGCGTTTTGAAATTTGACACCGTGTTATGTAATTTGATATCTATTTAAACAACACCAACAGCATACATATAAAATTATGAATTTTAGTTTCTTTTTTTTTTTTTTTTTTTTTTTTAAGTCGCTTATTTTTTTTTATTGCATTTTTGGAAAATACTTTTGTTCTACAAATTAAAAAGTAACATTGCAACCCCTCATCCTTATGTAAAATTTTGCGCTACCCCCACCCCCGATTTTCATACTAGTTGTGAAACCAAAATTATATCATCGTTCGATAGCTTTCTCTTTCCTCTTCATAATAAAAAAAAAACCAACTTTCTATCTCTTACAGTAATCAAGTTATAACGAAAAAACTGTTTAAGGGTATTTTGTTTTTTTCACCCCTAGCCCTTAAACGTGACGCTTGACGACGAAGTTTGTATAAACTTTTTTTCTCTACTCAACCTCTAATATGACTTGCTAAAATTTAAGAAAAATTCTACGATTGGTTTCATTTTCAGATTTCAGAAATTTCTTTGAAAATGTCCAAAATTTTGGATGTGCATAGGATCTCTGTTATAGGTTTATTTTTGGGAAAATCTGATACAGGGTCAATTAGGGAATGTCAAATCATGTAAGATTTTTGTATATTAAGCAAAAAAATACGTGACCTTGACATACTACCTATTACGATTTCCAGAAAATAGTATTGGCCAAATTCATCTAATCTATTTCACTTCATACTATCTGCTATATACTTTCGTTTCATGTTAAAAAAAAAATCAAAAAAATTTTCAAAACTCAAAATTTTTTCAAAAATCATGTTTTTTTTCCAGACAGGTTTTTTCTGATGACAAATTTTGAAAGAGCACCCTCGAAAACATAAAGATATACAGTTTCATATTTTCACCTATTCCATGCAAATAACTTTGAAATTTTAAATTTTTTTAGATTCGTACTTTAAGTTAGGCAAACAATTTTTTTCATATCTTCTATGTATTTAAGATGACTTAAAATCTTATAAAGTTATGTAAAGTGTTCCACCAAGACGTATTCAATAATGCTTAATGTTTCACAGACTCGTTATTCCTCCCACCACAATCATTATAAGCGCTGACTTGATCATTTAGAAAGTATATAAAGCAGTATCCTAGAGTTTTCAACCATATTACAGATATTAGTATCTGAACTAAATAGAACATTATATTTAAAGATCTTTCGAAAAAGATGACTTCCGACTGCGTGGTAGACATTCAGTGTTTCAAAATTAGTAACAAGAAGGATGACATCAGATGGGCTGTGAAGGAATTGGGGGTTTATAATGGTAAAATCTCCTACCATTATATATTTAAACCCCCTTTCCCCTTTAATCAGCTGTCACGGGAGCTACAAAAAGAGGCGTATTGGGTAGTCAACTTCCATCATGGTATTCCATGGAATAATGGCGACGAATCCCTCGAGGATCTTCCAGAAATCCTTAAGGCAGCAACCCAGACAGCTGGAATAATATATGTGAAGGGAAATCAGAAGGCTGAATTCCTCAGGAAATATGTAGACAAACCGGTGGTTGAGCTTCTGGAACGTCCAAAATTGAAGCCCATGGTTCCGGAATGTTGGCACCACAAACTGCAGCATTGCGCATGTGCGTTGGCAAATGTTTACAGTTTATATAATTTTTATTTAGAATTTACAAAATAAAGAAATAAATTATATATTTTTTTGTTTTATTGTTTTCCCTGTAATATAGTTGCTGCAGTATATTTTTTAAGAACATATCTTGTTCAAACTCTGAATCAAAATATACAAATAATTTATAAATTTTATATAAGTTTTATTAGGTTACCTGTAATAGAGCTATTGTGGTGTTATAGTTAAGAACATGTCTTGTTCAAAATAAATGTGAAGGAATAAGTTATATATTTATTAAGCGGTTGAGGTGTTACGTTTAACAATAGCAAATGCAAAAATGCAGATCTGCGCAAGCTCCAGCAGGATTGCGCATATAAATGAGTCGTACTCTTTAAGAAATCGCACAGTTTATATTTACACTTCTCATACTAATCTGGTATACTTGCTGCTGCTGCTGTTGTTGTTATTTTCCTTGATTCAGTGCTACCGTACAGTGACATGAATCCTGAAACCGTAACCTCTATTAGTTCTACAATTGTGAAAACTACTGAAGAAGCCGTAAAATTGGTAAAAACTAAAGAAGAGATAATAAGGCAAATAAAGTTAGTAAAAGGTAATGTGAAATTGTTGGAGACGGCGATTAAAAATAGAATTAACCGACAAGAGGATACTGAAAATCCTTTTAAGTTAGAAGGAAACTTAGCATTATTGAAATATTATTTAGCTAAATTGCAGCACTTACGATATACTTCTAGTAAAGTTGGAGCAGGCTTGGAGAACAATACTGCTGAAAAAAAACGTAGTCGAAATTTAGTTTGGCATTCGATTGATTCTTGCTTCGACGGACGAGTGTGTACAGGATTAATTGCAAATTTAAGTATCAAAGATCCATTATACTTCTTAAATAAGGCATTTAATAATTTTCAAAGAAAAATTAGATTATATCGTCAAAAATCAATGCTTAAAGTTAATGTTGTATTAGTATGTAATTTTATTAAACCTCAAAGTGGTGATATCGATATGAAAACGTTTTCTACAAAAAATCATATAATCGATATAAATACTAATTTAAAAACTTGGTACAGGGATAACGTAATCCATACTTTAACAAATAAATTAGAAGAATTTAGTGAAAAAGATTCGGGGTGGGCTCTTTCAGAGGTTTTGCACTTAAAAGTCAATATTAACAAATTTTCACCTTTAAAAGGGGGAACATCAACTTATGTGAGTTTACCAGGTTTTATATCACGAAAAAAAGCTGTAATAAATGTAGAAAATAACGATTCATTTTGTTTTCTGTGGGCTGTAATCTCCGCTCTATATCCAGCTAAAAATAAACATCCTGAAAGAATAACAAGTTATCCTCATTTTAAAGATGTTCTAAAATATGATTCCATCGAGTTTCCAATAAAACTTAATGATATAAAGAAGTTTGAAAAATTGAATAACTTGTCTATTAATTTGTATTGTATAGAAAATAAAAACGTTTTGCCGCTTTCTTTAAGCGATTATAGAAATAGTAACAGAGAACCCATTAATTTATTAGCGCTATCGACTGAAAATAATAATTTTACAGGATTCTCAAACGATAAGACATTTTTCCACTTCGCATGGATAAAGAGAATGTCAGCACTACTTTCAAAACAACTATCTTCTCATGGACATAAAACTTTCATATGCTATAGGTGCTTAAATCATTTTAGTTCTGATGATTTACTTAAAGGACATTTAGTTTACTGCAATAACATGAATAAGTGTGCCCTCAAATTACCAATGGAGTCGGATAAAATTTTAAATTTCAAGCATTTCAGTTACAAAGAAAGAGTACCTTTTGTGATATATGCCGATCTTGAAAGCATTCTTGAACCGTGTGAAACCTTAGGAGTGGAAAAGTGCAATTCAGTTAATTATCAAAAGCATACACCATTCAGTGTAGCATATTATTTGAAATGTTCATATGATAATAATTTATCAAGACTTAAACTATATCGAGGTGATGACTGTATAAAATGGTTTATTTCAGAACTACAAGATATTGCATTGAATATTGATAGTATCCTTAAAAATTCAAAAGAAATGGAAACTTTATCATTCGAACAAGAAATAAATTATGCTACCTCAACACACTGTCACATATGTACCAAACCATTTAAATCGAGTGATATCAAAGTTCGTGATCATTGTCACCTCAGCTCTAAATACAGAGGTGCTGCTCATCAAGATTGTAATCTAAATTATCAAAACTCATTTAATATACCTGTTGTTTTTCATAATTTAAGCGGTTATGATGCAAATTTTATAATGAAACAATTGGCTACCGGTTTTGCAGGTCCAGTTCGGTTGCTACCAGTTAATAAAGAAAAATATATTTCATTTACTAAAACGGTTGAAGGTACTGCTGTACACTTGCGATTTATCGACTCATTCCGCTTTATGTCTAGTAGTCTTGATAAATTATCTTCCTATTTAGAAAATGAAAAGAAAACCATTGTTAAGGCTTATTGTAACACTGATCAAGAATTTAATTTATTAATAAGAAAGGGTATTTTTCCTTACGATTATATTGATTCGTGGGAAAAACTCACTGAGTCATGTTTACCACCAAAAGCGAATTTCTATAGTCAATTGCATGATAAATGTATTAAAGATGAAGATTATCAGCATGCCCTTAATGTTTGGAAAACATTTAACATAAAAACGTTAGGTGATTATTCTGATTTATACTTGAAAAGTGATGTTCTCCTTCTTGCTGATATATTCGAAAATTTTCGACGAACTTGTTTATTAACATATGAATTGGATCCATTACATTTTTATACTGCTCCAGGTTTAGCGTTCGATGCTATGCTTAAAACGACTGGAGTACACTTAGAACTTTTAACGGATATCGACAAACTTATGTTTATTGAGAGAGGTATTCGTGGTGGAGTGTCTCAATGTTCCAATAGATATGCAAAGGCAAATAATAAATATATGGGAGATCTCTATGATTCAAGTCAAGAATCTGTATATCTAATGTATTTTGATATAAACAATTTATATGGGGCTGCAATGTCTGAATATTTACCATATGGAGAATTTGAATTTCTGAAAGAGAATGAAATTGAAAATTTAGATATAATAAATATTCCAGATAATGCAGAAGTTGGCTATATTTTCGATTGTGACTTAGAATATCCCACTTATCTACATCAAATTCATAGTGATCTACCTTTAGCTCCACAACACATGACACCACCAGTACCTTCAAGATCAAAATTAAAGAAATTATTACTAACATTATATCCAAAAAGTAATTATGTTGTTCATTATAGAAATTTAAAGCTGTATTTGAAGCATGGATTACGTTTAAAGAAAATTAACAGAGTTCTCAGATTCAAACAAGCTGCGTGGTTGAAAAAGTATATTGATTTAAACACCACGTTGCGTCAGCAAGCTAAAAATGATTTTGATAAGAATTTTTATAAATTAATGATAAATGCTGTGTACGGCAAATTAATGGAAAACGTACGGAAATATAGAGATGTCCGTATGACCACTAAATGGGACGGCCGTTATGGCGCTCAAAATTATATTGCAAAACCTAATTTCCACAGTTGTAGCATTTTTGATGATGATATGATTATTGTAGAAATGAATAAATTAGAAATTTTATTTAATAAACCTATATACGCAGGATTCTGTGTTCTAGATATATCTAAAACTTTTCTATATGAATTTCACTATGATTATATCTTGCAAAAATTTAAAAATAAAGCAAAACTTCTGTACACAGATACCGATAGCCTAATTTATCAATTGAATGTGCCTGATATTTATGAGTATATTAAAGAAGACAGTCAGAGGTTTGATACATCTGATTATGATCCTCATAATTCATATGGAATAGAACGGAAAAACAAGAAAGTGCCAGGTTTGATGAAAGATGAAAATAATGGAAAAATCATGCTAGAATTTGTAGGCCTTCGAGCAAAAATGTATGCTTATAAAGTTCATAACAACAAGATAGTTAAAAAGTCAAAGGGTTCTACATCAGCAAGTGTTAAGAAAATTACATTTGAAGATTACAAAAGAACTCTGTTCGATCATGAAATTATTTACAAGCCACAGCATCTAATTAGATCTAAAAAGCATTGTGTTTATACAATTCGACAACATAAGATGATTCTTAACCCTTACGATGATAAAAGAATTTTAAATTCTAAGAGCACAGATACGAAGCCCTGGGGTTACGAAAGAATTTCAGTTGACAACGATAACATTCCAAACAAAAGAATTTGTATTCGATAAAATTATGTGTGGCAATGTCTACTATAAACTGGATAGTGTGTTCGTGAGTCAGCAAATTACTGGTATATAAGTTGTAAGCTAACAGATCAAAATCAGTTTGTTTTTCATCTCTCCAACAAATAACATGACTATGAAGAATCTGTGTAGTGAGATGCATATTGCTTTGCATTATGCAACCGTTGAAGTTTACAATAAATTTATCGAACGTTGCATTATCGAGTGCTGTTACAGTGAAGAAAGATACAACTTATTAAAGAGTATCTTGGAAGAAGTGGTAATTCCAGAGGAAGCCTTTAAGTGGTTATCGGAATATGATATAGAACCTCCTTTACAATTCATTGAATTGTTGATGGACAAGAAAATGGAACTTGATGAGTTTATTCACAGCGTGTTGGCGGTGTGTCACAAAGAAGGATATGAATACGTATCCGTTAAACGATTGAATGATATTATACAAATATTACATCCCTCAATTAAAATATCATTCAAAATATACTTATTTCAATTGTTACTAGATGACAAATATTATCCATATCTTGACAATACCACTTTTCCACTAAGAAATATATTAAGTAATTATAAAACCATTGACAAAACGATTGATGAAGCCATGTGTAAAGCGGCATACTATGCCAGAAGCCGTACACTTCGCAAATTGTGCACGCTACAAGAGTCTAAAAAGTTGCACTGGAAGTTTCAGCCATCTACAAATTTTCATCATGGTAATATTCTTAAATGGATTGAGGATAATATACAAAAAGCTGAACAAGATTTAGATGCTTGTTTAGGATGGAGCTGTGGTCCCGATTCCGCCCCATGGCCTTCTACACATTTGTATGATTATAATAGAACTCTTTGTATATTAAATGAAATTAAGGAATAAAATGATTTAAAGCACTTTAAGACTTATTTTTATTTATTAAGTAATATACAATAATAACAAACAATAACAATGATTAATTATATGTTTTATAAAATCCTTACAGTACTAGTTAGAGGACTATATTTAACTAATCTATCATGAAGTATAAGAGCGTAACAACTTGTATTTGAAGGAATATTTTTATTAGTTTCGAATTCTAGTCGAATATCAACTGAACCAGATTTAAGACTTTCATTCTGATGAGAACAATCTATAACAATTAAAGGTGCATATTTCTTGAACTCTGCACGTGTATAAATAGGTTCATTTTCCTTTCCATAATACGATCGTTGAAACTTTGCATACATGTCATACAAGGTTGCTATCTGATTGTTGTCAAAATTTATATTCAAATTGTCATAAGGAAACATCTCAGAATTAAGATACAGTTTCATGTTAATTAAATTACAATGATCAAAGTGACTGAAATTTTTTTTCAATTTATTTTTACGGTCAGTATGGAAACCTACAATTACAAATCTAGGTTTCTCAAGTTGCGTCGCCGTCTTGATATTCCAGGTGTGACGTTGAGTTTCTTGTAGGAGAGGATACTCATGCAGTTCCCAACCCCTAAAGGGAACTTCCAATTCCTTGTTCCTAGCTACATAGTCAACTAATTTCAATCTTTCCACATCTGACACTGATATATGAGGCATTTTCCACAATACTTTATTTAATACAACTTTAACTGACTCGTTCTCTGCAGAATTTATTATAGCATTGGTATCCGAATTTGAGCGAATTAACACCAACTCCTGCCTCAAATTTAAAATAATTCTCTTAAAGTCTTCGCAAAATCCGAAAATGGTGGATAAATCGATTGAAACATTAAAATTTCCATGATCGTCAACTATAAGTGACCGTTCGTTGTTATTAAAAAGCCATCCACTATTTTGTAGATATTGAGTATCACTTGTGTTGAATGACACGTATCCTTTTAGAATGGAGGTTAGACCTGGATGACGGATGCGATCTATTACATATCCACCCATTTCATATCTGATTTCATCGAATAACAGCATTACACCGTTATTCGCAAATGTAGCAGTTTTGGAGGGTGTATTATCAGTTTTCAGTAATTTACCTTCAATATACAATGAACTTTCACTGGGTAATGTGTAGACATCCTGCTGTTGTATTGGAATGCGAATTTCATCATTATTATTCAAAGACGTAGATGCGTACGGTTGATGAGTATGTTTCTCAGAGTTAATAATAGTGTTGTCAAAATAAGCCCTCTCGTTGACATTTAATATATCCATTTTTATTATCACTTCTTAAAAATTACCTTAAAACCAAGAGATTCGAGAAACTTTCGATTTCTTACTGTTATTGGTTTGATGGTTCGTGTAGAACTGATGGAAGGTTTTAAATATATACCTCCTATATAGTTTCGACTACTAGAACCGCCACGTTTGTTGTACCTTATTACCATTGCACTTATTGATCACGCTTCCTTCAAATGTAGTCTTAATGACACCACCTCTCTTCCGAAATTGATGAGTTCACCATCTTGACTGACTATATTAACAACAATCTGATCGATAAATCGAGTGTTGATGGGTAAATAGACAACGTTACTTGGAGTCTCAACAATTTTGAAACCAGCTGGTACTGTAGGGAAAAATTCGTGAATAACGTGAGCTTGCCTGTCATTAATATAGGATCCACTCACAATATTGCATTCTATGCAAATGGTATTTACACTAAAAATATCGACTGGAAAATCTGATACATGGTAACCAAATGCAGCCAATTTTCTTGGTTTAAAACCAAGCAAGTGTCCTATTGAATCTTGTTTAGTAAAATCAATGTCCTCACTGCATTTGATTCTACACTTCAGAGTGTTATTGTTAGCTTTAATAGAAATGAGCTTTTGATGCTCCTTAACAATTCCCTCTCTTATGCTGTCATCATTATCATGCCATCTGAAGTCACCTAAGGCTCGTTGTAGATATTTATTTATTGCATCAATATCATAGTTACCCTCTGGAATTTCAATGTATTTACCCTTGGAACCATAATAAAATTTGTTGTTCTTATTTTTCTCGATATTTGGAATTGAATTGTAAGCCTCAAAGCTTATTAACCCTAAGACGTAGTCTTTACTATCATCTAATATAATTGGAGGAGTATACCTAGAAGTAAGAGTTGAGCTTCTTCCAGACAGTAAAAAAGAATTCGACATCTTCGGTGTCGTGAAATATACTATTCAAATACAGCACTGCATTTTTAATTATACAAAAATTTCAGACATAGATGACCACAGTTGAATGTATTAAATGTTTGTAACTGTTCATGATTATACAATATTTTACACGGTCCATTTGTATTTAGGTAATGTACCAATTCTCGTGGAGGCCTTAAGTTGCCATAGCTATCAAAATATACTGCTTTTTCTCCAGTTTTCTTATATGCAGTCCAGTGCGTCCCAGAGCCTCTTTCATTGTCTAGATTAATAATACCACATTCTTTATAATGCACCCGACGTGGTAAACTATCTCTCATAAATATGCCTCGAAAATGTTGAATATTTAATTTCTTAGTCAATCTTATTAAATCCAAATTAGTAAGAGCTCGTTTCGGTAATTTTATCGGTAACGCTTGGAAGGTTTTTTGCGTCCTAAAAAAAGACCAAAGCCTTGCTTGTAAGGTCTCATGTATAGTCCTTTACCCATAGCTATTTCTTCCATTGCAGCATTGTGACGTTTACTTTCTTCAAGCTTTTTCTTTGCAGCTTTGGCATCATTAACAGCCTTTGCA
The DNA here is from genome assembly GCA_037114965.1 of Monochamus alternatus. Classification (NCBI taxonomy): domain Eukaryota; kingdom Metazoa; phylum Arthropoda; class Insecta; order Coleoptera; family Cerambycidae; genus Monochamus; species Monochamus alternatus. The sequence goes on from CM073431.1 coordinate 24,404,365, forward strand.
ATTCCTGCTGCTCCACCACCTAAAGCACCAAGCGCACTTAAGCCTGCAAATAATGGAATTAGTGGTAGAAATCCTCCTGTCTTAGGTATTGGTATTACTCGGGCAGCTTTAATATATTTCTTCTTCTTAACTTTATTAACAGCTTTTAATGCAACTTTAATAGCATCTTTCATATTCTGCACATTTTTACCTTTTAGCGCTACTCGTGCTTGCTTTGTTACATCTTTAAATGCTAACGATCCACCAACCTTTTTAGATTTCGCTTTAGGTTTACCAGTTTTACTTTTATTTTTTTTAGTTTTTCCGTTAATGCATCCCATTCCTAATTTAACTTTAGCTTTCATTGCTGCTGCCACAGCCAAGGCTGCTGCCTTTTCTCCTATAGATGCGTTTGGTGATTTAAATCTCTCCACAGCCTTCTCACCCAAAATTTTATCAGCCGTATGTCGTTGCTCTAAGTTTTTCTGTCTGCTATAAGCCACGTCGTGTTGTTTACAAGCTTCGTCTAAACCATTAATACCCACATCACCTCTTGCTAATCTCTTCGCAAGTTTTGTACCAGGACCACAAAATTTATATCCTGGAATATGGAGCTCTACTGGTAAATTATTTATAGCAGAGTTCAATATACCTCTGCCAGATTTTCTTGTTGTTCTAAGCATTTGGCATCACGAACTACTCACGAATGATGATAATACCAGTATCACATCTAATATATATATACACACACAATCATAGACTGAGCTTTATTTATAGTATTGCTTCCGTCATGCGCATTATAAAACAGCCAATTGATTTACCTATTAACAACAATGATATCGCAGAAATAAAAATCTCGAAGAGACATGGAGAATTGTTACCATCTACAATCCGCTGCTTGGTTGTCGGTCCATCAAACTGTGGTAAAACTAATGTTATGATTAGTTTGATTGAGCATCCCAATGGATTAAAGTTTGAAAATATTTATATTTTTTCTAAGTCTCTCTATCAATCAAAATATCAGTATTTAGAAGAACTTCTAAAACCAATAAAAGGAATTGGATACTACGCCTTCAATAACTGCAACAACATTCTACCGCCTGAAGATGTAAAACAAAACTCAATATTTATTTTTGATGATGTAGCCTGTGATAAACAAAATGTTATGAGAGATTACTTCAGTATGGGGCGTCATAAAGACGTAGATTGCTTTTACCTTTGTCAAACTTATACACGTATTCCAAAACATCTAATACGTGATAACGCAAATATGCTGGTAGTCTTCAAACAAGATGATTTGAATTTGAAGCATATATATGAAGATCACATAAATAGCGATATGAGTTTTAATAAGTTCAAGGAAATTTGCTCACTGTGCTGGAAAGACAAATATAGTTTTATGGTGATTAATAAAGACAGTGACATTAATAATGGTAGATATAGAAAGACATTTGATCATTACATACATATATAAAGAGAAATAAGCTCTGCTAACTTTATTCATCATTATTAGTATTCATACTGAACTGCTCTTAACACTACGCTGTTTTAACTGTTAAGTATCTGTTTTTAACTGCCAGATACCTACTTTTTACTGCCTGGGACCTGATTTTTACTGCCAGCTACCTGTTTTTTGCTGCCAGCTATCTGTTTTTTACTGCCAGCTACCTACTTTTTACTGCCAGCTACCTGTTTTTTACTGCCAGCTACCTACTTTTTACTGCCAGCTACCTGATTTTTACTGCCAGCTGCCTGTTTTTTACTGCTTATTGAGGATCTATACAAGTACTACAATTAGGAGGAAGATTTGATGCTTTCAAAATGAATAGAAAGGAAGTTGAAGTAAAAAAATTGTTAATACAAAGGAGGAACATAGTAAAGCAAAAGCTGAATGCTCTGAAAGAAGGAAATATAATTCAAGAACAATCGTTTCTCCCTATCACGAAGCGTTTACAAACAATTGCCGAGAAACTTGATGGAGAGCCTAATATAAAAAGTGAAAAGCTTATAAAAAAGGAAGTGAAATCAAGGTTTAGCTCACCAAAGAAAAGCATAGCGAAACATAATAGATCGACGGCTTCTGATGCACCAAGTTTCCTAGATACATCAGTTGTCGCAGAAGGAACTTCAAATGATAATGACATTGCTGATAGAGATAATGAGGGAAACAATGAGGAACTAGATGATAGTGTAAGAGATGCAAAAGAATATATTCAAGACTTTGGTAATTCGCCCGATATGATGTACTATTTAAATCACCTTGATCCCTTACCTAGAGAATATGTTCATAAAATGATTGGTGATGTTCATAATGAGTTTGACTTTAGGTATGGCGTTAGATATGATCCCGAGCATAATGAACTAAAAATTGGTAATGCATCTCTTCGATGGTAATAATTTAATTATAGGAGGGTTAAATTATACTGGGACTCCTGGACTCTACGAATTAATTTTTAAGAAACATCCAAAAAGTTTCACAGAAGGTGATAAAAAAACCTACTTAGACATTGTTAAACGAACGAATGCTCATAAAAGAAACTACTCTGAAAATGAGCAAATTCAGGGTAATGCATCTTACAAATATAAAAAAATCATCTCCGCATTGAGTATACAACCACTAACATCACGAAGACCTCGCATCATAGCACCCTCAACTCGAAAGAGGTTAGGCCTTGGTATGTTAATGGAAGCCTCGAATAATCCAATCGACTACGTATACTGGGATGATCCTAATGAGCTTGTTGATAGATTAAGGCTTTTAGTTGCCTCCCAAACCGCTGGCCATACAGGTCATTCTAACGAGATCGTCTCTATTATCGAAGAATTGCGTGAATCTAAAATTATTGAGTAGTAAGCAAAAACTTACAGCTAACTTAAAAAATGACAGTCGATAAATTTGGTAGACACATAAGTCAACCAAAGCATTCATCTGCGGATCATGATGATTTTGAAGTAACGTTAACAAGCATCTCAGGAAACATAGTGAAGGAATTATATTATAATATTGTTTTAACATTTGAGTCTACAACCTTTCATGAAAACAGTAAGAACTATTTAATATCTGATATAAAAACATGTCAAGTTTTCTTCTACGAAGCAGCTACGATTGAACATGCTACTGGTTACCCTACTGATATCATAACAATTATAAATGAAAAGGAATTTACTTTGGCAGAACTAGTCAACGTTATGCTACGTCGCAACGATAATATTTCATTTCGAGAAAAAGATCCGGAAACAGAAAACAAAAATTTATTTGTAGAAATTGTTATACGAGTTCCTGTGGGGTTAAATATATAGAAATTTGTTTTACATACTGTAATTTTAATTGGAATCCAATATGAAATATCTCAACAACTTTAACAAATATGCAACAAATGTAAAAGAAGATATTGTCAATGAATTACACAAGTCTGCCAGAATCAATTTTAAAAGACGTAGAACCGTAATAAAAGGTCTGAATGATTTAATACAAGCTGATTTAATTGACTTGATACCATATTCCAAGGAAAATAATGGATATAAGTATGTACTAATCGTTATTAATTGCTTCTCTAAATTTATATGGACAGAACCACTAGCGAGCAAATCAGCCCAGGATGTTACAATTGCAATGAATAGGATTTTACAACGTTTTAAAAAAATTCCGAAACATCTACAAACCGACATGGGAAAGGAATTCTATAATGAGAATTTCAAGAAACTGATGAAAAAATATAGCATTAACCATTACAGCGTTTATAGTACAAAAAAGGCTTCGATTGTGGAACGCTCCATTAGAACTATAAAGAATATGCTTTGGCGTGCTTTCAGCTTAGGAGGAGAATATAGGTGGAATCATATTTTAGATAAAATTGTTGACAAATACAACAATACAGTCCATTCTACAACTAGGATGAAACCAATTAAAGTTACATCAAGGAATGAAAGATCATTATTAAAATCAACATATACACATTTAAAAATTGCTAATAAAATAACAAAATTTAAAGTAGGCGACCATGTGAGAATTAGCAAATATAGAGAAGCTTTTAAGAAAGGATACACTCCAAACTGGTCTAGCGAGATTTTTATCATTAGGAAAATAAGATTAACCAACCCTACAACATATTTATTGAATGATGAGAGTGGTAAAGAAATAACAGGAGGCTTCTATGAATTGGAATTACAAAGAGTAAAACATCCTGACGCTCACTTAGTTGAAAAGGTATTACGAAAAAAAGGAAATAAAGTTTTTGTCAAATGGTTAGGTTACGATGACAAACATAATTCTTGGATTGATAAAAATAATGTATTGTAGCATGTTATATTGTATAAGAATTATAATAAATGATATACATTCTATATTCGATTTTTAATTTTAATAATTAACCCTATTAGTTACATAATAATGATAAGCAGGTCATCAACCCAGCTGACGTAGTCGACAGAAACCGACTATATACTTCCGCTCAGCACAAACGGTCCTCAACCTCTACCGCGCAGGTGCCAGCCGCTGTGACGTAGACGGCTGAAAGCTATGCCGATCCTGCTCCAGTCGCCATCTTGAATTGTGGAGCAGGATCGGCATAGCTATTCTACTAACCGGTATCACGCAATCTTTGGTGAATTCTTTCAAACATGCGTTGTGAAGGAATCTGGCGATTTGGATAAGCGTCAATATGCGTGTTTTAATTTTCGAGATTACTGTACCTAAAAACACCACAAAGTTGATCATTTTGCGTTGAGAAATACAGTAACCTTAACATGTCTTGGTAACTTTGAGTTTGTTTTGGGACGAGTAGTTTCATTGTTATGGCCATCAATTAAGTTTATCGTAGTGTTTTCTGTTCTTATTTGAAATCAATTCTCATATTTAATATATAAAAAAAATATATCAATGGTTATTGTTTTAAAGAAATTTGTATCACTTCAGAGTTTCCCATGGACTCATTTTCGTCCACGGTTTTTATTTTTTTATATTAATGACATCGAAAGCTCGTTTTGTTAATTCATGTCAGGATTGTTTATTGTTACAGAACGATTTATACAACTTAGACAAATACTGTGTTAGTAATAAGTTGCATCTTAATTTTAATAAATGTCACTTTACTTCTTCCAAATGTTACTTTTATTAGATTTGATTACAGGATAAATAATATAAGTCTTGAACAAGTAACTGAGATTGAGAACTGGGAAGTAATATTTGATTGTAAAATAAGTTTTACATTTCACATTGGTTATTTGGCGTTGACCAAGATACACCCTGTATCTTGAAAATGGTCAACTTTTAGATATAGAATTATTTGGGTAATGCCCGTTTGCACCGAAGTTAATAAGCATTACTTAAAAAAGATACCTATGTTTAAGTAAGCTTTGCATGCATATGTTAAGATCTTCCTAAGTATGCAAACATATTCTTAAATTTAAGCCTATGTTTGGCAGTGACTTATGAAATTCTTCAATTTAAGCAGAGTTCGTCAATGCTAATGAGCGTAGTATTAAAGTAGTAAAAAAATTATAATGGATATTAGATTGATTGATGATTTGGATACTTTGGAAATGATAGATTTTGCATTTCTCAATTTAAATTATATGAGATCTGATCATTTCAATGAACGAAATGAATGAAGATGATTTGCCCACTAATACTAACCACAGAGAAAATAAAATAAATTATTATTATTTTTAGTTTGTCTCTGATATTAGCTATTCTTGATGAACATCAACAACTACCATACCTATATTGCAAATGACAACAACAAAAACAAACACCATGTCATGACATTACACCGAAATCTAACCTTATTTCCATGTAACAAACTGAAGAAAAACAGAAAGAATTAAAATACCTAACATAAAGTAACGAAAGTTACTAGATTTGTGCGTTGTTGCCAATACAAAGACGTACTTTGCTAACTAACTTTATTAAGTTGTTCTTAGTAAAATGTCGGTGTAATCGGGCATAAAACTGATTTTAATAGACTTGTATCGAACGTCACTCAAGTGAAGAAGTAAGTAGATGCGAGTCTATTCTTGATCATTTCAAGAGCAATGGGTATGCAGATTAGACAGTTTCACTCTATTTTCACGGCATTTAATTGAGAGAGGAAAAAATATGATATTTTTATACTCATATTTATTTACCTTTGAGTTCTATTCTCTATAGCAGCTACAATTATTGAAAAAATGACGTCTCCACAATTTCTCTGATGCCTGTTTGCACCGACATTTTACTAAGAACAACTTAAAGTTAAGTTATGCTTATTTTTTTAGAGTATCGCACTGACGTTTTATAAACCATACTTGTTTATAACAACAACGCACAAATCTAGTAACTTTCATTACTTTATGTTGGGTATTTTATATATTTTTGTTTTTCTTCAGCTTGTTACATGGAAATAAGGTTAGATTTCGGTGTACCTAATACCATACCTATGGTGTTTATTTTTGTTGTTTTCATTATGTTGTCATTTGTAATATAGGTATGGTCGTGGTTGACAATTTATTTTATTTTCTGTGTGGTTAGTATTAGTGGCCAAATCATCTTCATTCAATTCGTCCATTGTATGGAAATGATCAAATATCGTATAATTTAATTTGAGAAATGCAAAATCTATAATTTCCAAAGTATTCTAATCATCAAATATATCATTCAATCTAATATCAATTATACTTTTTTTACTACTTTAATACTACACTCATTAACATTGACCACTACATTTGCACTTTCCGCGTTTTTTAAATTTTTATGCTTGTTTTGTGCACATTCCAACTCTGCTTGAATTAAAGAATTTCTAAGTCACTGTCAAACATAGGCTTAAATTTAAGCATCTGTTTTCATACTTAAGAAGATCTTAACGTGGTGCAATAGGAACAGCTTATTAAGCATATCTTATTATTAAGTAATGCTTATTAACTTCGGTGCAAACGGGAATGAATAAATGATACATTATAAAAACTCAACTTTGTTCCAAAATTTAATATAAATACGATTGTTTATTAAAATAATATTAAATAAATTGCCCAGTTGTTCAAATGATATGTTTTTATATTCATTGTTCAAAATGAAAAAAACCATACAAATTTGAAAATTTACTTTTTCGACGTCACTGTCGAGAAATGTCAACTTTTATTCAAATTGTATAGGTTAAACTTCTCGATAAGTACTTATCTCCAGTTGTAAGCATCAAATTACTTAAACTCCAGCTAACACTATTTATTTGCCGGTTAGGGTTACCAAGTGATGAATGGACTTAATTTTAAGGATGCCAGTAATACCGGAGAGACTCTGTATATTTTCCATGTCCATATCCAAAAGATACAATTTGTTACAAATAAAGAGAGAAAGCAGTATGGTGCCATTTAAAAAAATAAAACTGCTTGCCACGGCCACGAAACTACTGATATATATAATAATAATAATATCCCTACCCCTCATTCTAATCACAGGGATTAGCCCAGAAGTCGGAGACTTGTGCGGGAGAGGGGGCGGCATATTATTATTAAGCAGGCCGCATTTGCGCCCAGGAACGACTTACGTTGGTAGGCCCTAACCACTATTCAGTGCAGGAATGAGGGAAACCTGGAAAACCTCATTAATTGGGGGGGTAGTCAAATATCAACCGGTATCAATCTCTCACATTGACCCAAGCCAACATTCTTCCACCCTACCATACCCGCAGAGAAGGCGCCAAACCTCTCCACGAATATAGCTTATATACGGTCTACCGGCAGCTGGACTCGAACCAACACCGATCTAGTCACCTCGATTCAAGTACTGACGCCTTAAACCGCGCGACCACTGACCGACCAATACAAACCCAAGATTTCCAAAAGAGACCAAAAACTTAACCAAAATGTCTTATCCTAAACAATTTTTTATACAAAGCGATTTCAAAAATAATATATGAACATCATTCCATACATGTTTGGCATCCTGCATAAGACAATATTTAAAACTTAAATGTTTATACATCGTATTTAGATTTGAATAATTTGATTGATTTATTTTAGAGCTTAAATGAAGAACAACAAGAGATGGTGCTCATGCTGCACAACACATGTATAGCGGAAACCGGAGCATCAAATGGTAAAGAAAAGAAAGTGACTTTGGAATAGATTTTAATTTTATAGAAAATTTGAACCTATGAAAGATACCTAAAATATGTACGCTTAATTTAAAGCTTTTGTAATAATGGTATCTCGCCATGGTGTACTTTTGAATCACTTGCAACCAAAAAAGAGCTTTAGATTCACTACTTTTGTTGTTATTAAAGGTTTATTAGAAAGTTATCACAAGGCTCTGGATGTTTTAAAGACATGCCAAAGACAGACTTGAAAATTATAACATTTCGAATAATGTGGGATCTAAAATTATAATAAAAATGTAATCGACTTGAAATTTGTTGTTATAGCCCAAAATTTGCCCCAATTGTACAGATCGTAAATGTATATTAAAGTTAGCTTATTTATAATGTTTTTAAAATTATCTTATACTTTTTAAAAATATCGCATTGTCTCTTCTTGAATTTGGTGATAATATGTTCCGCATAAGAACCGACACAGAGCAACAGTACCTTGATAAATACAGAACAGATTTTACATTTAGAATTTTGTTAGGAGAACTCGATATACAGTATGCGCCAAAAATATGGAATAAATTCAATACAAACGAAACAATTATTTTTTGGGAAAAATCCTCGAACAGGATATTTAATGTTAAAAATACATATTTTAGCGTAAAATGCGATTTTCAAATGTCATTTGTTTTCGAGTAATGACGTCATCGATTTTTTTTTAAATTGCAACACCATATTTTTTTCCTTGTTTCTGAAAGATCGTTTAATTCTCTATCAGACAGTACTAAAATTTTGCCCTCTTACACAGGAAAGTTTTCGAGTAAATGACGATTGAATGTTAGAAAACGTAAATTTTATCCATAAAAAAATAACAATTCTGAGGTATGTAAAATAAAATACATTAAATTTTATACTTAAATTAAATGTTCGAATTGCCATCCACCAACTTCTTGACAATGCGCAAGTCTGTGAAGAAATTCTTCTTGCACATTATGAATGATTTCTGGGGTAACTCTGCGTATTTCGTCCCGAATGCAATTTTGAAGTTCTTCTAAATTACGTGGTTTATTAATGTCCACTTGACTTCAAGTATCCCCATTAAAAATAGTCAAGAGGTGTAAGATCTACCGATCTTGCAAGCCATTCTATCGGTCTGCGTCTGCCGATCCACCTCCCAGGAAAACAGTTTTTCAATAAATCTCGTACAGGGCGCGCATAGTGCGAAGGTGCACCGATTTGCTGAAACCATATGGTATCGTCAGGAATGTCAGGGTCATTATCGTTAGGAAAAATTACTGCAAGGGCTGGAACAAGGTCATTTTCTAGAAACTCTAAATATCTTTGTCCTGTAAGGGTTCTTTCAAAGAAGAAAGACCCTACTATTCTGTCGTCAACTATTCCAGCCCACACATTTAATTTCTGAGGGTGTTGGGTATGTGCCTCTGCCATCCAATGAGGATTTTCCCGACTCCAATATCTGCAAGTTTGACGGTTTACTGTACCATTCAGACAAAATGTGGCCTCATCTGAAAAAAGTATTTGCCAATGTAAATTTCTATTTCCTTGACATAAATCCATTAGAATTTCGCAAAAGTGTAAGCGGCGATCGGGATCATCTTCATTGAGTTCCTGCACAAGTTGAATTTTGTAGGGATGATATTTTTCCTTCCTCAAGATACGTAGCACTGTGCTCTGACTAGTGTCATTGTTTAATGCAACCAATCGTGAAGAATTATTGAGGATTATCCACCATACTTATCAAAATGTTCTGTTTCTGATTTTCATTAATGCTTGGACGTCCAGGTTTTGGAATATTTACAACATTGCCAGTTTCTCTAAATTTAGACTCTACCTTACTGACTGTTGATTGGCTGATAGGGCGATCTAGATATTTTTCATTAAATAAATCGCAAACTTCCTGGTGAGTTCTAGTCATATTCCCGCATCCGATAAGAATTAAAATTTCAATTCTTTGAGTAACAGTTAAATGTGCCATAATACTTTAAATTCAATAATAATTTCTATGTCTCTTACAATACTTATTAGAAAGTCGGTGTGACAATGACACTTTGCATAGATTTTCACCTACGTGATCCATAAAAGAACTATGGAATTCGAAAAACTAAACTTGATAACGTTTTTGCTTTATTTTAATTGATTTACGTTTTCTAACATTCAATCGTCATTTACTCGAAAACTTTCCTATGTAAGAGGATTAAACGATCTTTTAGAATCAAGGAAAAAAATATGGTGTTGCCATTTAAAAAAAAATCGATGATGTCATTACTCGAAAACAAATGACATTTGAAAATCGCATTTTACGCTAAAATATGTATTTTTAAATTAAAAATCGACCTGTTCGAGGATTTTTCCCAAAAAATAATTGTTTCATTTTTATTGAATTTATTCCATACTTTTGGCGCATACTGTATATTCAGTCCGCTCCAGACATCCTTTCACTATCACTGCAGATCTTAAGAATCATCCTAGCTAAAAATTTATTTTTAGATGCTATAGAAAAAGCTAAGAAAGGGAACTTTCCTGACGATGAAAAGTTTAAATGCTACTTGATGTGTCTCATGATCCAAATGGGATGTGTAAGTATAAATAATAGTATATTAATTAAAACGAGATGGAAAATATTTTATTACTGCCTCGAGACATTAATGAAGATTCGTATCGAAAATAGTACACTATTTTATTTTCAACCACGAATTTCTGAATAAATGAGTCAGCCAATTTTTTCTCGTCGTCTGAATCTGCTGATATATCCACTTGTTTCTCATCCAATGAAGTACCTTTGCAGAACATATGAATTTCCCAGAAGCATCAAAAAGAGCTAAAAATTTCGATAAGTGTCTATAATAATACCAATTTCGTCATTAATTTTAATAAATGAATATGTCAGCATTAGATATATGATTTAAAAAAAAACTGGTTTGATTTTGTTTGCTTTAAAGAAATAGGAAATTTATTTTTAGTATATACAGGGTGTTAAAGAATAATGTTAAGAAAATCTAGTAGCAGGTTCTATGTTTAAAAATAAAAAAAAAGTTTATATAAACATGGATCCGGAAACACCTCGTTTTTGAGATACAGATTGTTTAAAATCTTCTGTTTTAAATTCTCAATTCTCGAAAACCGAGTGAGATATTGAGATGAGATTTGGTACACTACAGTGTATAGTGAAGGGCTACTTTTACGTATATACATTTCTCTTGTAATATACTAGCATCAGTGGCGTTCATACCGTTAAATACTCATTTTTAGCAAAAAATATTGTACACCGCTGATTTTTTCAAAAATACGTAAAACTAGCCCTTTACTATACACTGTCTACATCTTAATATCTCGATCAGTTGTCGAGAAATGAAGACTATAGTATTAGACAGAAGATTTTAAACAACGAGGCATTTTCGGGCCCTTATTTATATAAACGTTTTTCTTATTTTTAAATATAGAACCTGCCTCTAGATTTTCTCAATATCACTCTGTAACACCCTGTACATACCTTGTTTCACTTATATAATAATATCCAAATTTATCCTCATATACGGCAGGGAAATCAAGATGGGAAATCTAGCAGGGAAGTTGGTAATGGAAGTAGATGATAGTATTGTGACACTTCCAGAATTTTAAAAAGTCAGTAATGTTATCATTATATGTGGTTGAAAATAAAATCTTTTCCTGTACTGAAGGCATTGTTTGTAATAGTTTTTTTCTTACAATTCCATTTAAATTAAGTAATTTCTCTTTTCCTTTAATACTTATTATTGTATTTGTAAGTATTTTATATAAAGTTGTACATTGGGAATCATTAATCATCCTTTTAAAATAAGCGAACCTTTCTTATTTTTATTAGATGATACCATTTGTTTTTAAATATGAACTATTAAATCTGGTATGCAACACGAAAAGTTATACAGCGAATAACTTTGTTCAGGTGGACGAAAACGGCGTCGTAGATGTAGATGCGACCATAGCCATTATTCCAGAGGAATTTCAGGACCTGGCAGCCCCAATCATCAGAAAATGCGATACCCAAAGTAAGTATCGATAATTTAATATATATATCTATAAAATTTCCCGCCTAGTGGGGTCATAACTCACAGATATTAGATTGAATATTGGAATTCTTTCACCGAGTCAGGTTAAATTTATTGCTACCATTAAACCCTTCACGGACAAAGTTTTTCCCATTAATTCTAATTTTTTTGGCCAGGATTTGATACAATATAGGCTTATTCTGGTATGTCAAAGCTGAACTACTAGAAACTTGAAACATTCCATAATAAAACATTTATGAAACCAGATATGCAGAAATTTGCATTAATATATATTAATTATTACTGTCTGAATATATTCAGACAGTAATAAAAATACAAAACAAACATTTTGCTTAATCCAGGAATCTTAGTTGGGAAAATAAGTTTAACTAGATAAAACAATTTTAGCTCATACATTAATTAATTAACCTTTTAGCGTTAGTCAACTGCTCAGAAGGTAACAATGAAGGAAACAGTTTATTTAACTCCAAAATACATAACGTATTATCTAAAAAGAAATCGACAAGCAATTATCTCAGAATTTTAGGATAAATACAGTCAATTTTCCAAAATAAAGTCATACAAGAAATAAAAATAAAGAAATAGAAAATAAGTATGTTTGCTGTTGTAAATATTCTGTACCTCATGATCACCAAACTTCTGAGTATAAGTATCTTTTTATTTACAGAAGGATCCACCCCTTGTGAAAGTGCTTGGCTGACTCATAAATGCTACTACAATGAAAATCCAGACGTAAGATTTACTCAATTTTCGTACATCAACCAAAAGATAGGTAGCGATTTTCATTGGCACGCCTCTAGCATTATCCCATAGCTGAATACACAAACCCGAAAACGACATAAGTATGAAATTATAAAAGGATAAGGATGTTTCAATTAAATTAATTATTTATTGTAATTATGAACTTATTCAAAAACTATTAACTCAGATTCGAGTGCTTCTGAAATCTGCCAAAAAAATTGTAAAAGGTTGATAAAACGTTTATATAAAATATACAGAGTGTTTATTAATTGAATGCCGATACTTATAGGTGTGAATTTTTCGGTCATTTTAAGAAGAAAACTTAATATCAACATATGTCCTAAACCTCTTAATTTTTGAGCTACGAAAAATCAATGTCAACTTTATTGCGAAAAAAAGCGTCAAAAATTATGACGCTTTACCCAGCCTACTAATTTTTATTTCATTTACTTTAAGAGGGCATTTAATGAGCTTACTGTTTTTTCTATTCAAATGTTCAATATCATGTCTACGTGAACGTCATTTGTGAAAGTAGAAAATAAATTTTTGCCCCAAAAAAAAAATAATTTTAGTTTTTCAAAAAGGCAATGGCGTACCTTTTTTTCTTCAAAAATGTTTAGTTCAAACCTCGTACGGACGTTATTGGCAAAACATTTTTTATCATACAATGCTCCTCAATGATTAATAAGTGTGTACAATATTTCATAAAAATATCTGGAGTGATAAGAAAATTATAATAAAAGTAAGTACATTTTTTCTTAAAACTGTAACACACTGTAGCTAAAAAATTAAGAGGTTTAGGACATATGTTGATATTAAATTTTCCTCTTAAAATGACCGAAAGATTCACACCCTTAAGTATCGGCATTCAATTAATGTAGATAAGCCTTATTAAAATAACATTTTTGTTTCAGGCGTACTTCCTAAATAATTTTTTTGCTTTAAAAGGCCCATAAACTACTGTTTATTCCAAATAACAGTAGATACAATACATAATAGAAAATTACATACCTAAATATTTTTAGATTACAATAAATGTTATTATAATAGTTGTATTTTTATTTAACTATCCCAAATTTAATACAATTTGAGTATATTTTATTGAATTTATATCATTGTATACAATTGTAAGAAGTGTCTGTACTTTGATATTAACGAAAATGATTTGAGGCGGGTGAAATTCCCTACATTTGTAAAATGTTTTCTCTTGAATAGTTGTAAATGATATTCTAGAATTATTACTTTTAGCCTTAGATACACTGAAAGTAATACTACTAAAAGAGTTACTATAAATTTGTGCTTACAATTTTGTCGTACAATAAACTAGAAATGTAGTAAACCATATAAGTTCTCTGTTATGGTGAATACAAAAGTATAAAAACAGTAAATAGTACTTGGGTTTTTGTAAATTTCTACTATTTCTATTTCTCTCTCTATCTCTTTACTATATTTTGCAATACATATCATACTATATTTCTGTACTGTATATTGTCTTAATATGAGTAAAACACTATTTTTCCACCCTGTTAATGGCATAGGCTGTTGGGAGGTATACAAGGTGTCCAAATCTCATTGCAATTGCAAGGTGTCTCCAAAACTAAAAGAGATAGAAGAATGTGGTTTTCGTACTTTGCTACTTTTTTGAGAAACTTGAGATGCCGCAATCAGAAGTTTCACAGACCTCTTTGTTTTTGAGATAAAAAGATCGAAATTTTAAAAAATTACTTTTAAGAGATTCTTTGTATCTCAAAGAATAGCTGAGATATCGAGATGGTAAAATTTGCTTCTGATAGAGTATTTTTACGTAGAGTTCAGTGATGTACTTCTCTACAAGGTGTCTCTTCTGAAATATGACTGCGACATACATATTTTAAAATGGAATAGGAACCTTGTATATTTTCATGCCATTCAATTGCATTCATTTTTTCCTTTATAATGATATATCCTAATAGCCATCATTAACAAAAGTACAGGGACGCAACTGTCATATTATTTACTACAAACTGTATTAAATTAGTGTGTGCAGGTGTTCCTGTGCGAAAATAAAAAAGTACTGCTAACGAATGACTGTGGCAAAGACCTTTCCGATGTAATTCAATACTGGTCGGGTCATTAGCCCACAGAATAGTTATTTCCTGAAATTCCGCTTTTGCAAGAAAGTAGTAGTACAAATTTCTGCCAACGTGTTTTTTTTATATAAATCATTGGATCACAGATAATTATTGATATATTTAACAGAAATTTTTATAAAACGTTGTAGTAGGGGTTACAAAAATGCTGGTCTGGCTGTTGTCTTTGTCAATAAACGCACAAAACTTTTAATAAATGGTACAGCAATGTATGTATGTATATATACGCAAGCAGAAAGGTAATCTCGACTGATTAGTTGACACAAAAGTTGAGGAAAAAAATTTGTAGTGTTGCAGTCGAAAAACATTGGAAAAAGGCCAAAAAGAAAAAAGAACACTCTTCGTTAAATCATCGAGCTTTCGGAAATGTTAATTTCCTTTATCAAAATATTTAAAATCGAAATGCATGTGTACAATAGATAAGAACAGGCACAATAAACTATTTCAAAGAAGTGACAAACGCTATAGATAGGGGAAAGAGAATACCAACTATGCTACCAACCTAGAAACTGGCGGTGAATTTGAACCTCGTAAACTGTTTTCCTCAAATTTTAAAATGAATGTGCAAATTTTGACACTTTGATCATAATTCATCCAATACTCTGATTCAACCACATGCTCAGACAACCCGCATGATTTCTTTTCTACAGTCACTGTTATGTGACGTAACACGCCCTTTTAAGGACCTTGACGTTTGACCTATATAAAATTCATTACAATTATGGCGCGAAATTTTAAAAACAACTTTAGACATTTCAAAAAGTGTAACAAGAGATTTAATTTTGGAAAATAATTCCGAGCTAGTTTAAATATTTTTGTTAGCAAAATGTATATTCGAATTTTTAAAGACATTAATTAATTTTAGAGTTAATAAATGGAAAAAAGATACAGATTTATAGACAATTGGAGGATTCTCACAATTAGATATAACATTGTTGTTATTATTATTTGTGGAAGGAGCAGAGACAATGGGATCAGACCTATCCAATCCAGTACTAAAAATTAATTTATTAAGAATTCTTCCCGGATAAGAATTATTTAGCAAAACACCCTTCAACTTCCTTAACGAGTCTTCTTTAAATAATGGATGTGTGTGCACTATGCTTGAGTGGCAATACCAGATTTATTTTTATTTTATAATTGTGATATGAGTGTCAATTCAGGTATCTACTACTACTGATCGGTTTCCTACGAAAGCACCCTGGTGTCAAACATACTTTTTATTTAAAAAAAACTCAATATATTGAGATTATTCTCAATATCTTGACTTTTTTCTCAATATAATGAGATTATTCTCAATATCTTCACTTTTTTTCTCAATATAATGAGATTATTCTCAAGATATAATGAAAATCTCAAGATATTGCCTTATTTCTCAACATATTGACTTATACTGTAATATTTTTATGTATTTATTTACGTCGCACGTAGCATTGAAAAAAGGGACCAATTTTTCGAGAAATAACATTTTAGATTTTTTTTAGATAATTATTTTTTATGGATTCTTATGCAGCTTCGTCAGAAACTTCTCTGTACCAAATTTTGGCAACCTACAGTTAACGATTATTTACTTTTCAATAAATACCTTAAGCATTTATGTCGTCAGTTTCAGACCCCCAATAATATCGAATTTCAATCATAGGCGTCCGTTATGAAATTCAAACGGAAACCTCTTTGTGCAAAATTTGAATGAAATATCTTTAAAAGTATTCAAGATATGAGCACATAAAATTATTTTTTTACGTTCGCATATGTGTTGATTTTAAAATCATTAGTTAGACAGTTTAGTGTTACTACTTGTGTTTCATTAAGCTTAGTATCACATTATCGAGAAATTTTTCTTTCACTAAAAATTTTTTAAAATAGGACCTCATCTGTCATAACAATTTTTACATTTATTAGTGTATTAGATATTTGTTCTATAATGATATTATTACATAACTATTTGTTCTTAGTTATCTTATTATGAAGCTTTCTAAATAACATGTTTCACATGAGGTAGGGGGGGGTCTGCTGGAACCGACATAAATGTTTGATATATTTATTGAAAAGTAAAGAAGCGTTGAAGGTAGGTTGTCAAAATTTGGTATAGAGGGGTTTCTAATAAAGCTGAATTAGAATCCGTTAAAAATAATTTCCTAAAAAATCGCTAATATAATTTTTCGAAAAATTGATTCCCTTTTCAATCCTACGCGCGATGTCTATGACTAAATTAACATATAATAACAACATCTAATAACAATTGGATAACAAGCAAGTCGTCTGTTTTAAGTTAAACCCTTGAGAGTAGGTTGCCAAAATTTAGAGGGGTTTCAAATGAAACTGACTAAGAATACGGCAAAAATAATTTCCTAAAGAAGTCGCAAATGTTTTTCTCGAAAAACTGGTCCCCTTTTTCGATTCTACGTGCAACGCCTATGACTAAACACGCTTTTACAACCTAAATCGCTAGTGAAATGTGAATAAATACATAGAAATAAAATTATTCCAACACTAAGAGAAAAGTCAAGATACTGAGATTTTTCTCATTATATTGAGAAAAAAGTCAAGATATTGAAACTTTACTCATTACACTGAAAAAAAGTCAAGATATTGAGATTTTTCTCATGATATTGAGAAAATAGTCAAGATATTGAAATTTTTCTCTTTAAAATGAGAAAAAATTCAAGATATTGAGATTTTTCTCATTATATTGAGAAAAAAGTCAATATTTTGAGAA
The DNA here is from genome assembly GCA_037114965.1 of Monochamus alternatus. Lineage (NCBI taxonomy): Eukaryota > Metazoa > Arthropoda > Insecta > Coleoptera > Cerambycidae > Monochamus > Monochamus alternatus. The sequence goes on from CM073431.1 coordinate 24,422,060, forward strand.
TACTCTCATTATATGGAGAAAAAAAATCAAGATATTGAAAATAATCACATTATATTGAGAAAAAAGTCAAGATATTGAGAATAATCTCAGTATATTGTGGTTTCTAAAATTAAAAATTATGTTTGACACCAGAGTGCTTTCATATGTTTGACACCAGGGTGCTTTCTGTGATGTAAACTGGATATTGGCATCATAATTATTGAAAATGTCGAGGACGTCATCAACTGTTTATAGTAAACATTGTTAAACAATAAGTAATTTGAAGATAAAGTCAAGTATTAATAAAAAACTATTTAAATTTAACTTATAGTGATGAGAAATAGTATTCCAATTGTCCGTTATACATTAACAAACTATAATTTTAGGTAAATTTGTAAGAAGTGATAAAACATCAAAACTGACTACTATATACCCTTCAGGTATTTGAAAATCATTAATAGAAGTACTAAATGAAAAAGAGTCCTTAACATAGAAATCCTTATTAGTGTCGTAAGTCTTGGTAGAATGTCAATGAAAAATTTTGGTAATTTGCCATTAGGGCAATTAATTGACGAAACTATAGGACGCATAGACAATACTGGTCAAAGTCTTGGCCAACTCAACAGTAATAAATTTTTGATTTATTAATTATTGTGAAACAGCTTTCTGTTGTAACATACAGGTAGGATCACCTCTAATTTAACATAATATTTTGCATCGTCTAATAATAATTGTGTTTTATTGATATAATCCTCTCTGTGACATTACCTTTACCGCTCCTGACAATAATAACGTTAGGGTGTTCCTTTACAAAATGCTTACAAGCAGCAAAATTATTAATTAAAACATGTTTACTATTACTATATTTGTGTAAAAAATTTGTGATAGTATTAGTACATTGTGATCTAAAAAAATGTTTGTACATGTTTGTATTTTTAACATTATCAATTATCGTAGTTGCATGAAGGCATTAATTTGCGTGAGAGTTATGGTCAAGTCAAGGTCGGTTTCGTAGAAGTATGTTAATTGTAGTTGGATACTGCATTACTTTTCACCCGATTCACCAGCAACACCTAACTATGGCAGCTGACCGCCATAGTCGGGACCGCCAACAGATCTCATGCCGGTGCAAGCGAAGCTACAAACACGGTGAATGACTGAAACAGTTACGCAGATGTGTTGTGGTTGGACGAAGGTGTTAATTGGCGTCTATGTTATGTCAAGTCAAGGTCGATTTATTATGGGTAAGTTGTGCTTGGATGCTGCGTTACGTTTCACCCGGTTCACCGGCAACACCTAACTATGGCAGCTGACCGCCATAGCTGGGACCGCCAACCGATCTCCTGCCGGTGAAGGCGAATCTACAAACACGGGGAACGACTAAAACAGTGACACAGGTGTGTTGTGGTTGGAGCAAGGTATAACTCGCATGTCTGTTATATAGTCATTTCATTTTCGATTTGGTAGGGGTATGTTGTCATTAGATACTGTGTTAACTTCCACCCGATTCACCGGCAACACCTAACTATGACAGCTGACCACCATAGTTAGGATCGCCAATCGATCTCCTGCCAGTGCAAGCGAAGCTACAAACACGGTGAACGACTGAAACAGTTACGCAGGTGTGTTGTGGTTGGACGAAGGTATAATTCGCGTGTGTGTTATATAGTCATATTATGGCCGATTTGGTAGGGGTATGTTGTGAATCGATACTGCGTTAATTTTCACCCGATTTACCATCAACACCTAACTATGACAGCTGACCGCTATAGTTAAGACCGCCAATCGATTTCGCTTGGCGGTGCAAGCGAAGCTACAAACACGATGAATGACTGAAACAGTTACGCAGGTGTTGTGGTTGGACGAAGGTATAATTCGCGTAAGTGTTATGGTCAAGTCAAGGTCGACTTCGTAGGGGCATATTACAAGTCGCGAAGTTGCGATTATGTATGTAAATGTTTATAGTGTAGATATTAGTTATTTAGCGTTACCCAGAGTGCACCAAGAGGAGGCAAGCTAACTTTGCACCCCATTGTTTTTCAACAAGTTTTGTGAATTTGAAATTCAATTTAAGTTGAATGGAATACTAAAAAAAAAACTTATTTTCTGTAGCTGCTGTAAAATTTAAATGTGTCTGTAAATAAAAACTACTACTGTAATAATAAAAACCATAAAGGACATTAAATATACTCAAATTATTCAAAGCAGTTTACTATTTAAAGCAAAAATGAGATTATAATATATCATAATAATTTAATAATTCATGTAAAAATGTATAAACAATTTTGTATATTGCTGATGTAAACAAATTTCAAATTAAAAGTGGCATCTCTTGAAATATACTATCAGAAACCCTTCACGTCTAGATATCTTGGAACCTTATAAGAAATATTACTCTTAAAAATCCCATCAATATTTTTAAATTAATCCCTTTGAACGTTCCTAAAATTATATTTATACGTGAAGACAAATTTATAAAAAAAACTTCAACCCGATTTATGAGAGGTTTGAAACATTAAGTTATTAAGAAAAGTTATCCAAAAAATTGAAGACATCGGAAATATAAAAGATTTACCTGGATCAAGAAGGCGAAAAAGGGAAAACCATCCACAAAAAAGTTGATTCCATAAGATAATACGGTACTATTTAAAAAATAAAAACAATATTTTTAAATAAACTCAGGTGCAAAAAACTTTTATCGTGTGACAACCCTTCGCTAAAAATTTAAATTTTTAAAACGTGCAGCTATGCCGTCAAGGACGGATCAAGTTCCAGACTGTCCCTTCTTTTTTATAATTATATATAGTGTGTTATTTTTAAGAAAAAGTTATTTTTATTCCCAATATACATATTTCAGGATTAATATACTAATATCTTTATCAGTTATAACAGAATATGATTTATAGTTTGATGTAAAAATTAGAGTTAGACTTAAAAAAAAACACAATTTAAATCAAAGCAAATGATGCTGTTGACAAATTTATTACATGAAAAATAAATAATTGGTAATCCATTTTTAATTATAAAAAACAAGAAACAAACATTTTGAATTTAGTAGTGCAATGAAAAATATTCAACTAGTAAATTAAAATTAAGTAAGCCAAAGGTACTGAAAAATGAAACATGAATAATATTTTTAAAACAAACCCACATAATAATGAAAGTAGCAATAATATTTGTACTGTTTTACTGATTTGCAAAATATGTCAAAAATTGGCATTTTTCCGCCATAAATAATTAAAACAGAAACTGCAGAAATCTTGCAAACATCCGTGAATTATATATGTCCATGAGGACAAGGGTGATATCCGCGGAATGCGCATTAGACAGGTGTAAGTGGGCGGTGGTGGGCCATTGCCTTCCAAAAGACGGCATTCTAATTTGTAGAGAGTATGGGAGGACATAAGTAAACTGTTAGGCTAGGTTTACTCAACGTCAACTTAGTTTTGATAATATTGTGTGTTTTGAACCCTTCTCAAGTGGCATGCTTAGGTAATCATGCAATCCTTACCTTCCGTACCCATCTCTGCGTTGTGATCATAAAGTACTGATTATTTTAATCAAAATAATGTATATGTAAATATCAAAATTGATGCAGATCAACAGTATGACCTGTTCTTTTAACATTGCTTGGCTAATAATTTAAAAATAGCGTCAATCAACAGTATGGTTTTGATAACTATTCATGTTACTTTTTTATAACTTTTTCGTTGTTGCAAATGATCCATTCTTTTCGTCGATGAACACTATATATCCTGATTTAATTGTACATCAAATTTGAATCTTTTTTAGATCGCCCATACAAGCGAGAACTGATTATAAATTTCCAGATCTTGAAGGCACACATGAGTGTTATGATTTGTTCTATTATATACTGTTTTCCAAACGTAACAATAATGATAATGATAATAATAATGATAATAATAATAATAATAGCAATAATAATAATAATAAAAATAATAACAATAATAACAATAATAATATTAATAATAATAATAGGAAGTATCGAGATCTTCTCTCCGAGCTCCGCAGGCTGTATCCAGGCCACTCTGTTAAGATTGTGGTGCTCATTATAGGCGTCCTGGGTGGAATGAGACATACGTTGCTTTCTGACTTAAAGATCATACCGGCTTGCCGAAATTCGGCAGAGATCTTAGCTGGCAGAATGCAGAAGGCAATCGTCCTTGGTTCGCTACGTCTGCTCAGAACGCACGATTTACGGGCGCAATGATTACTGACTCCACGGAGTGGAGAGTGGTCATTGCTTGACTCTTCAGAATGTGTCGGAGCTTCGGAAGGTGTTACTGGAGAAAATAATAATAATAATAATAACAATAATAATAATAGGTTTATTGTAAAAAAAGTACAAAACAGTTTTCACAAAAGGAAGGTGTGTCAACAAGTTGATTTACAACACCTCCATCAAGGATACAAACAAAATAATAAAAGAATAAATGACAAATTCAGTTTAAAACAATTGAATATTAAAATGTTCAATGGCAGAAGAAAGTATGTTCAATTTTAACTTATTTTTTACAGTCATTACCGAGAGATTGTAATAGTGAACCGGCAGATTATTAAGAATATATGAAGCCATATAAGAAAAAGAACATTTAAATCTTTCGCTCTTATGAGAAGGAATACAAATTATTTTTTTCAACCTGCCTCAAATCTTTTGAGTGAATTTCCGATCTTCAGTTAATTTTACTATATAGATATTAGCCTATTGCTACATTGCACTACATTCAAAATGAAGCCAACAATATGAATGAATCTCCTTTTAGACATGTTCAACAGATTACAATTACGCAGATAAGGAGAAATATGACTATATTGTGGAACAGTAGTAAAATATCTGACGCAAGAGTTCTGAACTCTTTGTAAACGATGTTTGTCAGCTTGACTTATACATGGACCATAAACAACGTCTGCATAATGTAAGTGAGAAAGAACCATAGTTTCAATAAGCAAGATCTTGGTATGCGAATTTAAATCTTTTTTAAAGGAATGCAGCAGTTTTAGGCAAGAATATGCCTTCCGACAAATATTTTTTACATGATTAGAAAAGCTTAAAGTAGAGTCAAAAACACACCAAGATTCATTACTACATTACAAAAAGGGATGTTATCGTTATTAATTTTAATACTTATTTCATCTATATCTACATGTCTTAATTGATAAGATGTCCCAAAAAGAATATTCTGGCTTTTAATGGGATTCACTAACAGAGGATTTTGTTGAGTCCAATCATGTGTGTTTTAAGTCGTAGTTATAGCTTCCACTGCAATATATAATTCAGATGGCCGAAAACTATAAAGAAGCTGTATATCGTCAGCATACATACTAAGTTTAGAATTAAAGCAAAGTTTAGACAAATCAGCAGTAAATATATTAAATAGAAGAGGTCCTAAAATAGAACCTTGGGAGACACCTGAGCACACTGCTCGACATTGAGACGTCAATATAGAAGAGGATGTAATGCAGATCAGCAGTATGCTGTTCTTTACTAACAATTCATTTTTACTTTTTACTGAATTATTGAGTTTGAATTATTTTATATACATTATTTATATTAACTATTAATTAGTAATTTGTTATTACTACCGATAGTTAAATATTAGTAGTATCATACATTCTTTCATCCCTCTCTTTATACATTCATCGATAGTACAAATCAGCAATATCAATCAGTCCATTCGTTGATATAATTTGTACACTTTGATGTATCTAAAATATCGTATTATGTACTTATTTCCACACCACCTTGCGGTAAAGTACGCGGCGCGTTTTTTTATAGTGGTGTCCCCTGTAGGCCTAATCCACTTCGTGAAATGGGTGTGTTGAAGGTAGATAAAGAACAAATTATATGTGCAAAAGAAAATATACGAATACGATGATAGTTGAAGGTGTAGAAGTGTGTGTGTGTTGAGGGTAGCTACAAGTTAAAATGATATGTTTGTCGTTGGAAACTGGATCAAGTTGTATCACCGGCAGCATCCAGACGAGAAACAAGAAGAAATTGCTGTTTTGAAGTTACGTCACGATTAAGTTGGTATGGCTAGAGATTCGGTCAAGAGGAAATATGTATTGTGGTTGGAAAATGGTCCAGATAAACATGAAATTAGTGCTTTGGAGTTATCTCACGATTAAGATGGTACCTATGGGTTGAGATTAGGTCAAGACGAAATGTGTCTTGTCGTTGGTAAATGGTCAAGATAAACATGAAATTGATGTATTGAAGTTATGTCACGATTAAGTTGGTATGGGTTGATATTAAGTCACGATAGAATGTGTGTAATAGCTGTCTAGCGTTACCTAACGTATACCACGAGGAGGCGAGCTAATTTTGCACCCCCATTAGTTTCATATTATCTTATTTAGTTACTGAAAGTGCAGATCAGCCGCATGATCTATTCCTAAATTACCAATTCATGTATCATCAATTATTGAAGGTGCAGGTCAGCAGTATGACCTGTTCTTTTATTAACGATTAATGCTTGTACTTTTATTAACTGTCAAAGGTGCAGATCAGTAGTACGAGCTGTTGTTATATTAACGATTCATGTTTGGTTGTATCTTTATCAATTACACAAGTACAGGTCAGCAGTATGACCTGTTCATTTATTTATGTTTAATGTTTGTATTTTTATCACTTAACAATGGTGTAGATCAACTGTATGACCTGTTCTTTTCTTAAAGATTCATGTTTGTATTTTTTATCATTAATCAAAAGTGCAGATCAGCAGTATGATTTGTTATATTATTAATAATTTATGTTTGTTTGTATTTTTATCAATTACAGAAGGTACAGGTCATCAGTATGACCTGTTCTTTATTAACGATTGATGTTTGTACTTTTATCAATTAGTAAAAGTACAGATAAGCAGTACGATCTGTTGTTTTATTAACGATTAATGTTTATTTGTATCTTTATCAATTACAAAAGCTGTAAGCCAGCAGTATGACTTGTTCTTTTATAAACGATTAATGTTTGCATTTTTATCAATTATCAAAGGTGCAGATCAGCTGTATGACCTGTTGTTTTATTAACGATTTGTGTTTATTTGCATCTTTATCAATTACAAAAGTTGTAGGCCAGCAGTATGACCTGTTCTTTTGTTAACGATTAATGTTGGTATTGTTATTAATTATCAAATGTGCAGATCAACAGTATGACCTGTTGTTTTATGAACGATTCATGTTTATTTGTACCTTTATCATTTACAGAATGTGCAGGTCAGTAGTATGACGTGTTTATTTATTTACGATTAATATTTGTATTTTTATCACTTGACAAAGGTGCAGATCAGCTGTAGGGCCAGTCGTTTTACTAACGATTCATGTTTGTATTTTTATCAATTATCAAAATTGCAGATCAGCTGTATGATCTGTTGTTTTATTAACGATTTGTGTTTGTTTGTATCTTTATAAATTACAAAAGATGCAGGCCAGCAGTATGCCCTGTTCTTTTATTAACTATTAATGTTTGCATTTTAATAAATTATCAAAGGGACAAATCAGCTGTATGACATGTTGTTTTATTAATGATTTGTGTTTTTTTGTATCTTAATCAATTATTAAAGGTGCAGATCAGCTGCATGGCCTATTGATTAATTAACGACTTGTGTTTGTTTGTATCTTTATCAATTACAAAAGTTGCATGCCAGCAGTATGACTTATTCTTTTATTAACGATTAATGTTTGCATTTTTATCAATTATTAAATGTGCAGATCAGCTGTACGTCCTGTTGTTTTATTAACGATTTGTGTTTGTTTGTATCTTTATCAAATACAAAAGTTGCAGGCCAGCAGTATGACTTGTTCTTTTATTAATGATTCATGTTTGTATTTTTATCAATTATCAAAGGTGCAGATCAGCTGTATGATCTGTTGTTTTATTAACGATTTCTGTTTGTTTGTATCTTTATCAATTACAAAAGTTGCAGGCCAGCAGTATGACCTGTTCTTTTATTAATGATTTATGTTTGTATTTTTATCAATTATCAAAGGTGCAGATCAGCTGTATGACCTGTTGTTTTATTAACGATTTGTGTTTGTTTGGATCGTTATCAATTACAGAAAGTGCAGGTCAGCAGTATGACCTGTTCTATTATTAATTATTAATGTTTGTACTTTTATAAATTATCAAAGGCGCAGATCAGCTGTATGATCTGTTGATTTATTAACGATTTCTGTTTGTTTGTATCTTTATCAATTACAAAAGTTGCATGCCAGCAGTATGACCTGTTCTTTTATTAATGATTGATGTTTGTATTTTTATCAATTATCAAAGGTGTAGATCAGCTGTATGAGCTGTTGTTTTATTAATGATTCGTGTTTGTTTGGATCGTTATCAATTACAGAAAGTCCAGGTCAGCAGTATGACCTGTTTTATTATTAACTATTAATGTTTGTACTTTTATCAATTATCAAAGGTGCAGATCAGCTGTATGACCTGTTCTTTTATTAACGATTAATGTTTGTTTTTTATCAATTATCAAAGGTGGAGATCAGCTGTATGACCTGTTGTTTTATTAACGATTTGTGTTTTTTGTATCTTTATCAATTACAAAAGTTGCATGCCAGCAGTATGACATGTTCTTTTATAGACGATTAATGTTTGCATTTTTATCAATTATTAAAGATGCAGATCAGCTGTATGACCTGTTTTTTTATTAACGATTCGTGTTTGTTTGGATCTGTATTAATTACAGAAAGTGCAGGTCAGCAGTATGACCTGTTTTATTATTAACTATTAATGTTTGTACTTTTATCAATTATCAAAGGTGCAGATCAGCTGTATGACCTGTTGTTTTATTGACGATTCGTGTTTGTTTGTATCTTTATCAATTACAAAAGTTGCATGCCAGCCGTATGACTTGTTCTTTTATTAACGAGTAATGTTTGTATTTTTATCAATTATCAAAGGTGCAGATCAGCTGTATGATCTGTTGTTTTATTAACGATTTGTGTTTGTTTGTATCTTTATCAATTACAAAAGTTGCAGGCCAGCAGTATGACCTGTTCTTTTATTAATGATTCATGTTTGTATTTTTATCAATTATCAAAGATGCAGATCAGCTGTATGAGCTATTGTTTTATTAACGATTCGTGTTTGTTTGGATCGTTATCAATTACAGAAAGTGCAGGTCAGCAGTATGACCTGTTCTATTATTAACTATTAATGTTTGTACTTTTATCAATTATCAAAGGTACAGATCATCTGTATGACCTGTTGTTTTATTAACGATTTGTGTTTGTCTGTATCTTTATCAATTACAAAAGTCGCAGGCCAGCAGTATGACCTGTTCTTTTATTAACGAGTAATGTTTGTATTTTTATCAATTATCAAAGGTGCAGATCAGCTGTATGACCTGTTCTTTTATTAACGATTAATGTTTGCATTTTTATCAATTATCAAAGGTGGAGATCAGCTGTATGACCTGTTCTTTTCTTAAAGATTTGTGTTTTTCTGTATCTTTATCAATTAAAAACGTTGCAGATCAGCAGTATGACGTGTTTATTTATTTACGATTAGTATTTGTATTTTTATCACTTGACAATGGTGCAGATCAGCTGTAGGGCCTATCGTTTTACTAACGATTCATGTTTGTATTTTTATCAATTATCAAAAGTGCAGATCAGCTGTATGATCTGTTGTTTTATTAACGATTTGTGTTTGTTTGTATCTTTATTAATTACAAAAGTTGCAGGCCAGCAGTATGACCTGTTCTTTTATTAATGATTTATGTTTGTATTTTTATCAATTATCAAAGGTGCAGATCAGCTGTTGTTTTATTAACGATTCGTGTTTGTTTGGATCGTTATCAATTACAGAAAGTGCAGGTCAGCAGTATGACCTGTTCTATTATTAACTATTAATGTTTGTACTTTTATCAATTATCAAAGGTGCAGATCAGCAGTATGATCTGTTGTTTTATTAACGGTTATTGTTTGTATTTTTATCAATTATCAAAGGTGCAGATCAGCTGTATGATCTGTTGTTTTAATAACGATTTGTGTTTGTTTGTATCTTTATCAATTACAAAAGTTGCAGGCCAGCAGTATGGCCTGTTCTTTTATTAATGATTCATGTTTGTATTTTTATCAATTATCAAAGGTGCAGATCAGCAGTATGATCTGTTGTTTTATTACCGGTTATTGTTTGTATTTTTATCAATTATCAAAAGTGCAGATCAGCTGTTTGACCAGTTCTTTTATTAACGATTAATGTTTGCATTTTTATCAATTATCAAGGATGCAGATCAGCTGTATGAATTATTGTTTTATTAACGATGAATGTTTGTATTTTTATCAGTTATCAAATGTGCAGATCAGCAGTATGATCTGTTGTTTTATTAACGATTTGTGTTTGTTTGTATCTTTATAAATTACGGAATGTGCAGGTCAGCAGTATGACGTGCTTATTTATTTACGATTAGTATTTGTATTTTTATCAATTGACAACGGTGCCGATCAGCTGTAGGGCCTGTCGTTTTACTAACGATTCATGTTTGTATTTTTATCAATGATCAAAAGTGCAGATCAGCTGTATGATCTGTTGTTTTATTAACGATTTATTTGTTTGTATCTTTATAAATTACAGAAGGTGCAGGCCAACAGTATGACCTGTTCTTTTATTAACTATTAATGTTTGCATTTTTATCAATTATCAAAGGTTCAGATCAGCTGTATGACCTGTTGTTTAATTAACGATTCGTGTTTGTTTGAATCTTTATCAATTACAGAATCTGAAGGTCCGCAGTATGACCTGTTGTTTTATTAACGATTAATGTTTGTTTGTATCTTTATCAATTAGAGAAGGTGCCGCCCAGCAATATGAAGGTCCGCAGTATGACCTGTTCTTTTATTAACTATTAATGTTTGTATTTTTATAAATTATCAAAGATGCAGATCAGCTGTATGATCTGTTGTTTTATTAACGATTTGTGTTTGTTTGTATCTTTATCAATTACAAAAGTTGCAGGCCAGCAGTATAACCTGTTCTTTTATTAACGATTAATGTTTGTATTTTTATCAATTATCAAAGGTGCATATCAGTTGTATGACATGTTGCTTTATTAAGGACACATGTTTGTATTTTTATCACTTATCAAAACTTTAGATCAGCAGTATGATCTGTTGTTTTATTAACGATTCGTGTTTGTTTGTATCTTTATCAAATACAGATGGTACATGTCAGCTGTATGACCTTTTATTTTATCAACGAATAATGTTTGTATTTTTATAAATTATCAGAGGTGCAGATCAGCTGTAAGACATGTTGCTTTATTAGCGAATTATGTTTATTTATATATTTATCAATTCCAAAAGGTACGGTAAGGTATGACGTGTTCTTTTATTAACGATTAAAGTTTGCATTTTTATCAATTATCAAAGGTGCAGATCAGCTCTATGACCTGTTCTTTTATTAACGATTTGTGTTTTTTGTACCTTTATCAATTACAAAAGTTGCAGACCAGCAGTATGACCTGTTCTTTTGTTAACGATTCATGTTTGTATTTTTATCAATTATCAAAGGTGCAGATCAGCAGTATGATCTATTGTTTTATTAACAATGCTGTTTATTAACGGTTATTGTTTGTATTTTTGTCAATTATTCAAGGTGCAGATCAGCTGTATGACCTGTTATTTTATTAACGATTAATGTTTGCATTTTTATCAGTTATCAAGATTGCAGATCAGCTGTATGAGTTTCTTTGTATCTCTATAAATTACAGAATGTGCAGGTCAGCAGTATAGCGTGTTTATTTATTTACGATTAGTATTTGTATTTTTATCACTTGACAACTGTGCAGATCAGCTGTAGGGCCTGTCGTTTAACTAACGATTCATGTTTGTATTTTTATCAATTATCAAAGGTGCAGATCAGCTGTATGATCTGTTGCTTTATTAACGATTTGTGTTTATTTGTATCTTTATAAATTACAGAAGGTGCAGGCCAGCAGTATGACCTGTTGGTTTATTAACGATTAATGTTTGTATTTTTATCAATTAGCAAAGGTGCAGATCAGTAGTACGACCTCTTGTTTTATTAACGATTAATGTTTGTTTATCTTTATCACTTGCAGAAGATACAGGTCAGCAGTATGACTTCTTCTTTTATTAAATGTTAATGTCTGTATTTTAATCAATTATCAAAACTGCAGGTCAGCTGTATGACCTGTTGTTTTATTAACGATTTCTTTTTGTTTGTATCTTTATGCATATACTGTACAATACCTGTTGGTTTATTAACGATTTGTTTTTGTTTGTATCTTGATCAATTGTAGAAGGTACAAGTCAGCAGTACGATCTGTTCTTTTATTAACAATTAATGTTTGTATTTTTATCAATTATCAAAGGCGCAGGTCAGCAGTTGGATCTATTCTTTTAATTAACACTTCTTAAAATTGTTGACTATTATTATGCACGCTCGTATTTTTTCTATTATCAATTATCTTAGGTGCAGATCACCAGCATGATCTGTTCTTTTATTTGTATTTCTCTAGATTTTAGGATTATTACATTATCGTGTTTGAATGAAGTTATTAATCGCTGTGTATGTGTTATTGTCAAGTCATGACCGATTTTGTGGGAGTATGTTGTGATTGGACGCTGCGTTACCTTTCACCCGATTCACCGGCAACACCAAACTATGGCAGTTGACCGCCATAGCTAGGACCGCCAACCGATCTCCTGCCGGTGCAGGCGAAGCTACAAACACGGTAAACGACTGAAACAGTGACGCAGGGGTGTTGTGGTTGGACTAAGTTATAATTCGCGTATGTTATATAGTCATGTCATGGTCGAATTGGTAGGGGTATGTTGTGATTGGATGCTGCATTACCTTTCAATCGATTCACCGGCAACACCTAACTATGGCAGCTGACCGCCATAACTAGGACCGCCAACCGATCTCCTGCCGGTGCAGGCGAAGCTACAAACACGGTGAACGACTGAAACAGTGACGCAGGGGTGTTGTGGTTGGACGAAGGTATAATTCGCGTGTGTCTTATATAATCATGTCATGGTCGAAATGATAGGAGTATGTTGTGATTGGATGCTGCGTTACCTTTCAACCGATTCACCGGCAACACCTAACTATGGCAGCTGACCGCCATAACTAGGACCGCCAACCGATCTCCTGCCGGTGCAGGCGAAGCTACAAACACGGTGAACGACTGAAACAGTGACGCAGGTGTGTTGTGGTTGGACTAAGTTATAATTCGCGTGTGTAATATAGTCATGTCATGGTCGAATTGGTAGGGGTATGTTGTGATTGGATGCTGCGTTACCTTTCAACCGATTCACCGGCAACACCTAACTATGGCAGCTGACCGCCATAGCTAGGACCGCCAACCGATCTCCTGCCGGTGCCGGCGAAGCTACAAACACGGTGAACGATTGAAACAGTGACGCAGGGGTGTTGTGGTTGGACGAAGGTATAATTCGCGTGTGTCTTATATAGTCATGTCATGGTCAAATTGGTAGGGGTATGTTGTGATTGGATGCTGCGTTACCTTTCAACCGATTCACCGGCAACACCTAACTATGGCAGCTGACCGCCATAGTTAAGACCGCCAACCGATCTCCTGCCGGTGCAGGCGAAGCTACAAACACGGTGAACGACTGAAACAGTGACGCAGGGGTGTTGTGGTTGGACAAAGGTATAATTCGCGTGTGTCTTATATAGTCCTGTCATGGTCGAATTGGTAGGGGTATGTTGTGATTGGATGCTGCATTACCTTTCAACCGATTCACCGGCAAAATATACTTTCAGAAACCCTTCACGTCTAGATATCTAGAAAAATTATGAGAAATATTACACTTAAATATTCCATCAATATTTTTAAATTAATCCCTTTGAAGGTTTCTATCTTTATACAGGGTGATTCATTAAGAATGGGCTGTATACTGGAGATACTACACACCAAAATATGGCGATTGATATATGCCTTATCCGAATGTTGCTGGTTTAAAAAATACAGGGTGTTCAATGCTAGAATTTTATTTTGAAATATCTCAATCACTTTGAAACCTAAAAATTTTTAACTAATTTTGACGTCACTAGTAGAGGGCGCTACAGCATGTTTCTTTTAAATGGCAGAACTTTTTTGCTGTTTAGTGTATCCATCTTTCTATTGAAACAATCGATTATCCTACCTGTTGTATCTAAAAAAGATATACCTTTTTGATATCGTTAGGAGCAACAGTTTTCGAAATAATCCTATTTGAAATATTCAGTGCACCGATTGAAAACTGTTATCGTTTCAAAATTTTACTTAAAAAAGTTGTTCAGAACGGTAAATTTTGGGGACATGCAATTTTAAGAAGATCGGCCTACTTTGATAAAATCTTAATGGTTTGTTGAAAAATGGTTTCAAAATCAAACCTCGCCTCGTCTGAAAAATTCTTATTTGCCGTGCCAAAAAACATAATTGTGCCAGTTCAGACATTGTCCATTCTTAAACGAATCACCCTGTAAATAAGACAAGTTTATAAAAAAACTTCTACCCGATTTATGAGAGGTTTGAAACATTAAATTATTAATTAGTTGAGAAAAGTTATCCAAAAAGTTGAAGACATCGCAAATGTAAAAGATTTTCCTGAAGGCGAAAAAGAGAAAACCGTAAACAAAAAAAAAGTTGATTCCAGAAAATAGTACGGTGCTATTTAAAAAATAAAAACAATATTTTGAAATAAACTCAGGTGCAAAAAACTTTTATCTGAACAACTTTTTACGAAGGGTTTTTTTGAAACCTATATACGTTATTCCGAACATATTGGACACCCTGTATTTTTAAATAACCACTGTTGGTTAACAAAATATTTCTAGAAATAAAAATATTTATTAATATTTATTTGGCGTGTATGAATAGGTTTACATTTGCAAACTTTCTTTGCACAAGTTGATGAGTCGTTACTGCCGCATTGAAAAGTTGGAATGCTCTAACTTTTTTGATTCGTCCTATCCAAGTGCACGTCAACCAAAAATATTTTTACTTACAACGATATATGTAATGCTGATATTTCTAAGTTACAGTAAATTTAAAACAAACCTATTTCTGACTGACATATATCCAGATGGAATGTGACATTTACCAGCGTGGAAAATGATTACTTTCAACCCAATCGAGAGACGGGAAAGTTTTTCAATAATATCCGAGAATATCTTAGTGTAATAAGGATACAAGATGTAGAAAATATTTTCCAAACAGTTGAAGATTAACCGCAAATAAGTACCTACTAAACGTTTATCTCGAAAAACTGGGTTATCAAAAACTTCTGTACACTGAATTCTACTACATTCATATCACATTCAAAAAGTGCAAGAGCTATTGCCTCAGCATTTGGGTCGACGAGTGACCTTTTGCGAGTTGATCTTGCATCAGAATATTTTTCACTAGATAATTTTTTTCACTGATGAAGCTTGTTTCACTCGTGGAGGAACTGCAAATGATCACAACTTTCATGAATTTTCCGATGTACGCATAATGTATGCATAACTCCTAGATACTTTCAACGCGAGGTTAAGATACATGTTTGGAGCGGTATTATTAATCGTTTTTTGATTGGATCAGTTATAAAATCTATTAAATGGCTAAAATTGTTTTTCTGCAAAATACTTTCCTGATTTAATAGAAGATTTACCATTGTAACTTAGACTAGAATTTTGGTATATGCTTTTCAAATAAATGGTTAAAATGAGGAAATAATTGTTTTCAAAATTGACCACCACAATCGCCAGACCTCAACAAATATTAATATTTTGGTTTGAGGAACATTAAAGATTTTGTTTATTTCTCGCCAATTGAATCCCGAGAATATCTGTAGAATCGTATTAAGAATAAATATAGCGTTATAGACAAAGTAAAAAAGTAAATTTATGTTTCAGAGAAAATGATGTCCATTTAGAAAAATTTCTTAAATTTTAATTTTATTTTTATTTTATAGTTTTGTTACTGTCAAATTTTGACTGACTTTTTGATTTCTTCTAATAAATACTCTTATAAGCTTGTTTTAATTGCTACGTCCTCCTAATCTTGGGTATAGTACCATACTAAAAAAAACGAGACTGGAAGTTATATTAGCCTTATTGACAAAGGGTGCAAGGTAGCAGAGAGATTGGGCGTCGAAATGCAGTCTACAAGAAATTATAGGAACAAAAAGGTATACTAAACAAACTAGTTTAATGATAAGTAATAACTAAACAACAATTATTGTTATAACAAAACATGAAATAGTCACGAATAGCATATTGATCAAATCTATAGCAGACTATGACCGCAATAGGTCAAAATCCCCCGGGAGGGGCGGTCATAAACAGATACGCGGTGTCCTAGACACCCATATGGTAAATATGAAAAATTAAGTCTCTTTTAGTATATATACTGTCAGGTTTACAGTCGTAAATAAGTGAATAAATAGGACTTTACGGCAAATTAATAGTTCAATAATTTAATTAATTAAGTAGCAAAATGAATAATACCTGGTAACCGATGTTTGTAGGTTATGAGTGGGCGAAGCCTCGCTGCCTGGGTCGGATGTCCTGGTACCTTCGCCCTGGTCTGTCGCCTGCACGTTCGCCTCTGCGTCTGCGCCTGGGACTGATATTGTACTGCTACTTATTGGGGGCTCTTTATTTCCACGGTATATTTTGCAATTACCAGCAATTAAGGGTAGCAACACGGGGAGTAAGAAAAAGACCTAGAAATGAAGTTGAAATGAAGTAGTTGAGGGAAATAAACGTTAATGCAGGTGAATGAATCCACCTCATAAAAGTTATATAAATGGCTTTACAGAATTAATGAAAAAAATGTATTTAGATACCTTGGATATTGGGCGACCTTTCTTACAATTCATATACAGAGTGTCCGGAAAAGACGTGTACAACGGAAGACCACAGACTCCTTGGTTCAAAATAAGCCGATTTAGCCCAATTTACTTATTTCCAAAATTGCTTCGTTTAGCCGCTAGAGAGCGCCAAAGTTCGCGAAAAATTTTTATTTATTCCAAATATCTCGAAAACGATTTTTTGGCTACGCAGTTATAAATCTAACCGACACTTTTTCTCATTGTTTAAAATCTTTTCCAGTCATTAGAAATATAAGAAAAATCATGTATCATGTAAATATAAGCACATATTTTTTTAACCCCTTTTATAATTACTCTCAGTATTTTTCTATTAGTAGCTGACTTTATTTAGAAACCTTTTTTATACTTTCAGAATTTTGAATAGATGAGTAGTTTAGGCAGAAAAAATACTTTTCTTATGTCATCAATATCAGCATTCGTTCTGCAACAAATAACGAAAATTCCAAAACTCTCATTTATAATAATATAAATTTATTAAATAAAAATTTAATAAATACAAGATAATAAGATATTAATATAACAAATAAAAAAAGAGATGAACTCTTTACAATAAATGCTCAGTGACCACAGTTTTCTCGTACGTAACAAGTAATCCGTTTTACAAAGTTGTAGTGCAGCCTCTCCATGATTACTGGATTACCTCGTAAAATGTAAACTGCGTCTTGGATTTGCCTAAAAAATTCCTCTTCATTATTAACTGCATAGGCATATACTTTGGTTTTTACTGCACCCCACAAAAAATAATCGCAAGGGGTTAAGTCTAGTGCTCGAGATGGCCATTTTATAGGAGCATCGTTTCCTCTTCCAATCCGCGTGTTAGAATACAGATTATGTAAATACTGGCGAACGGATATTGTAAAATGGGAGGGTGCACCATCGTACATAAACCACATGTTACGACGAAGTAGTAACGGTAAATCGTTCAATAAATTAGGTAATACTTGCTGTAAAAAATTTAAATAGTTGACCCCATTTAATCGATGTAGAAGTACAACCGGCCCAATAATAAAGTTGTCGATAATTCACGTCCACACGTTTGCTATGAATTCATATTGAAAATGTCTTATTTCAGTGCAGTGTGGATTTTCATCAGTATAAACATGTTTGTTATTGTTATTAATAATTCATGACCTAGCAAAACATACTTCATCTGTAAATCAAATGTTTTTGCTGAAATTGATATCATGGGCCCTTTGATCTTGTGATCTTGTCATTACAAAATGCTAAACGTTTTTCAGGGTCAATGGATAGCAATTCATGAACCGATTGAATGTGGTACGGATGTAGTAACTGCTCCAACACATCAGGAACTATGGTTTTTAGTATCCCTATTTCATGGCCAATGCGTCTTGCACTGATTTTTGGGTTCTCTTCTATCTTATCTAGGATTTGTTCCTCCACCTCTATAGTTTTAGTGGTACGTTGACGCCCTTGAATCGCATTCATTTGGTGGAAGGAATCAAATTCGCAAAGTCGCCTTTCGATGTTGGCAAAAGTTTGATGATTTGGCACTCGTCGATGAGGGAATCTGTCCATGTAGACCCTAACACTTTTGCGGCTGTTACCTTGACAAAATCCATAAACCAAAAGCATATCTAGTTGTTCGGAATATGTATACGTATCCATGATGAAATATTGAAAAATGAGTAACAGAAACAAACACAGCAATAACAACAACAAATAAGGTAAAATCTAAAGTAAGTAAGTAATTGAGCAAGAAGAATAAACCGAGAGACTAATTTTAGTAGCTGATTAGATTTGACACACAAATACTTAAAATATCAGAGCCATCTGGTACTTCGTTATTTGTTGCAGAACCAATGCTGATATTGTTGACATAAGAAAAATATTTTTTCTGCCTAAACTACTCATCTGTTCAAAATTCTGAAAGTATAAAAAAAGTTTCTAAATAAAGTCAGCTACTAATAGAAAAAAACTGAGAGTAATTGTATAGGGGGTTAAAAAAATATGTGCCTATATTTGCATGATACATGATTTTTCTAATATTTATAATAACTGCAAAAGATTTTAAATAATGTCAAAAAGTGTCGGTTAGACTTATAACTGCGTATCTCAAAAATGGTTAAAATCGATCAAATCATTTTCGAGATATTTAGAATAAACAAAAAAATTTTTCGCAAATTTTGGCGCTCTCTAGCGGCTAAATGAAGTAATTTTGGAAATAAGTAAATTGGGCTAAATCGGCTTATTTTGAACCTAGGAGTCGGTGGTCTTCCGTTGTACACGTCTTTTCCGGACACCCTGTATATTACACAGTACGATTGCAAATCCAGATTGACACTGCTATCTATCAGCGATAGATACACTAATCAATAAAATGCAACACACTTTTAATTGTAATTTACATAAATCCACAAAATGCGTGAATAAGTGCTATCTTTCAAGACAGAATTCCTTGCAAATCGTCAATTTTATTTCGGTGCGAAAAACCGATCATTTTGTGTATCTTTAAAGGTTTCTATTAAGATAATAAATTATAATATATTCCCGAAATATACTAAATTTAAAGGTACTTAATTATTTATTATAAGAAAATGTTAAGCCATTTATTTATCTTTTTGTTATGTTTAATTTCAACCTCGAACAGTTCATTTTTGGTTCGTGCAAAATTATTTTAAATATTGCCACCACAATATTACAATCAGCTCTATACCGGGTGACAAAATAAATCCGTAACATAATTAATGCATTTTTTCTTGAAAGTTTTTTATTTAACCAGAGTAAAAAAGCGTTTTAAATTAAATTCTGCACGGGATATTATAATTATTTTTAAATTCCATCAATGAAAAAAAGTTTGGTATAATTTTAGAGGCAACTCACCCTCAATGAAAACCTTGGAGTGTTTCAATTTAAATGAACTCATAGTCAAAGAAAACCAATAATAAATATAAATAATTATGTAGGTACCAAATTTGGTTATTCCAAGTTTAATTTTAAAATTATCTTTATACTTGAAGACAAATTTATAAGAAAACTTTATCTTCAACCCGATTTATGAGAGTTTTGAAACATTAAATTATTAATTAGTCGAGTTATAATAAGCAGTTATCCAAAAAGTTGAAGAAATCGGAAATATAAAAGATTTACCTGATCAGGAAGGCGAAAAAGGGAAAACCGCCCACAAAAAAGGTGATTACAGAAAATAGTACGGTGCTATTTAAAAAATAAAAATAATATTTTGAGATAAACCGTGGTGCAAAAAACTTTTATCTGAACAACTTTTTACGCAGGGTTTTTTTAAATCGTATATACATTACTCCAACATATTGGACACCCTGTGTGGCCTGTGTGGTTATGTAAATACTGTTCGTTAACAAAGCATTTGTAAAAAAGAACATTTCAATTTTTTTTCTCGATTTTAAAATCTAAAAGTGTGTGTAGACATTATGGATGCTTTCATTTAAATAATTTTAGATTTATCCTTTTTACCAATTGTTCATTTGAGCACAAAATCTAAAATGCAAAGATACAAAGAAATATTTAATTTTACATTGAAAATATAATTTACATTTCAAAAATTGCAATATTGTTCTTGAAGGAAATATAGCCACTAACTACACCACTGCTTCGAGTTGAGGCTTTTTTCACGTCGAATGTAATTTTGTTCATCTAATGTCCTTCATATAAAAATTCGTTTCAATATTTCAATTTTTTTTTAGAATGTTTTAATATCTATACAGGGTGATTCTTTATTGACTGATCAAACAACGAGGAAGTATATGAGAAGGTTAAAAATATGATGATGACCTTTAAATAAAGCTGTACTTCTCAGAAGACATTCATGTCCATAAACTATGTTAAAATTTCGAAAATTCTGAGTATTTTGAAAACGTTTCAAAAGGAAATGAGTAGAATTTAGTAGACTATTTAGGTATGTTAATTGTCTTTGACATAAATTGGAACTATGAGAGAGATGAATCGGAAGTGCCTTCTCTCTCAATTAGGTATATGTTAAATTATCATATTTTTCCCCAAAGTTCCTCCGCTTTCTATGACTCTTTCTATATTTCTTCATTTTACTCCTAAAATTCAGTAATAGTTGTTTAGAATAATAATAAATTTCTATTATTTTAACAAAAAATAGGATTGCTATGAGGGCAAATGTTAATCTGTAAATAATAAAAAAAAATTAATTGAAAGTTTTTTTTGATAGTGGTATATTGCACAAATAAATACTGTATCAGAATATAGAAATACATTAATATATATTTTTTATTAATTGATACAATTTCTTGTCAGTGTCTTTTTTGCGACTAACGGTGCCTGTTCTGTCCTCGTCACATTGTTGGCGAGTCAATTCTCGAATAAATCTTAAACAGTAAATATTACTGCCCATGCAGGTACATACACAATTTCCAACATATATATTTCGATCTGTAAAAAGTGTATTTTTTTTAAATTAACATAATACGGATCATTGACAATATGAGACCAGTTTGAGCCTGTCCTTGACTCAGTGGCGTAAGGTATACCCCCACAGATCCCGAGGAAGGCTGAGGAGCCCAAGCCTAAGTCTAAACAATCCACCGTCATAAAAGAGACTAATATAAAAATCAAATGTTAAAATTAAAAAAGTACAAAACATTAATTTTGTATTGCGGCCATTGTTTTAAATAAACATGATTATTTATTTATTAGTTTACTTACAAATACAGTCAATGACGTCAATAAAATGGTCAACAGACTTGTAAATTATTTAATAAAAACAAATTTCGCACGTAATATAGTATAAGTGTACCCTAATTACTACCTATCTGTAGAAGTATGTACAAGAACTAACAAAATTAAAAAATTAATATCAGCGTTTGCATATTACATTTTGCCATATTGCGGGGCCATGTGATTTTGTGTTACGCCGCTGCTTTGGCCGTACAGCGGCAAGTTTCGTTGTATTTCGTGCACTCAAAATTTAAACTTCACCTTAATAATGCCAGTACATCAGCACTTCCGAATTCAGCTCTCTTTCAATGATCATCTCTTCCATTTTTGGAAGGATCATCTTCGTTACTCCTGCTTTGGAACTCCTCTATCTGGAAGTCCTCCTCTGAGGCTGAATCTTTTAATCAGCAGGTAGCTAGTAGCAACACTTAGGTGTCTGTAAGTGTAAAGCTATATGAATATTCAACTAAAAACAACTGTACCCTATATATGTTTAATTCTATACATTTCATTATATCGTCAGTCTTAACTCAAAATTTTCATTTTTTAAGATTTAGTGTATCAACTCCAAATATTTTTATGTATAAAAAAGTTACAAGGGTTACAAGTGAGCTTTGCTTAATAACCGTCGAATGGCGCTGCGTTGAAATATCACAAAACTGTCACAATTAGTCGTGCTGTGACGTTTAATGAGATGAGATGAGCAAATTTTGGAAAATAGTGTCACAAGTTGAAATAATGCCAATAAGAAACTAGTTTCTTTATGTGTATTTATATGCAAAACTGTCACATCTTTAAATAGACTATTCATTCTCATAAGCTAAGTACCTTTTTTGTTCCCATTTCATACAATAAACCATAATATTTTGTGCAGTACTATAAATATTTTTATAATAATCTTTAAAATTGTATTATTTTAGTCTACTTTAATAAAATAATTTAGTTTATTAGAAATGTATTTCATTTTATTACCTAAACTCATGTTGAAAAACTTGTAAAAAAAATATGTGAAAGAGAGTCACAACTCGGAATTATTTAACAAAAATAACAATAACAAAGTGCCAAAAACCAAACTAAACAAAAAATTTTTTTAAAAACGCTAAGAACTATCCACACAAACATTTTAACATGACTCAAACATTATATATTTATTTATTTTCGAGGATTTAGAGTAAGATTATTTATAAAACTTTACCGAACATTACTGCTCATTTAAATGCATTATTATCATTTATTATTAGCTATGAACCATATCTACTTTTCTTGGTCCACCCTATACAATCATTTATTGATGGTTTCAAAAACATTTAAGGAAATACTCCTAATTTATATTTTTATCAGTACAAATAATAAAAACCGTTGGAACAAAAACTTGTGCACTTGACAAAACTTTATTCTATTATTGTATTATATTGCCAAAATGTAGCGATTTTATACTTAAAATATTTATTGAAATTGGCTCTTTTTATGGAATTTTTACACAAACTTCAACAATTAATTTTTCGTATTTAAAAGCCAACGTAAGAAAAATGAACACAAACGTTTCCTAAGTCTATCCTTTATGTGTATGTGCTGCAGTAAAAAAAAAAAGTGTTTACTTTTTTGTAGAAGAGAAAGGTAAACTTAAAATTGTTTTGATAACAGTGTGTCATGAAATAACGATGGCAGAAGCGTTATATTGCAACTGCAACCTAATGTAATGTATACATAGAGGTTACAATTTTGAAATTAAGATTAGCGAGGTTTCTGATATTATAAATAATTACCATGTATTTTTTTATATTTCCTGCAGCTTTCCACTTGTTTTCCCGCGAGATTTATTGATTCGCCCTATCTTCCAATAACACACAACAAACATATTTCCCTTTGCCACTCTCACTACTCCACGTACACACCGTGCGGGTCCGAAAAATACAATGACAGTAAGAACATGTTGGGAATGTGTGGTAACAGAGATAAGGGGTTTTTGTCTTTAAAGTACCTACCGGGTGAGTTTGAAAAGTGCAAACTACAAGTAGTTAAATTTATAATTTTTCGAACAAATTGCGAAATATAATAGATGTACTTCTCCACAGTAATCTAGGATTATTATCAATTCTACAAGTATTAATTGAAATTTCTAAATAACTTTTTTTAATACGTATAGCAATATTGGTTTGGTTTCTAAGCTGTTTATAATAATTCCACCGATTATCTGTTTTATCTTATGTAAACTTTCTAAAAGGTTGGTACTTAACTTTAACATTACATTAATTATCCGTTAACCAAGGAGGTTTTTTCTTTTTTATTGCAATGTTCTTAATAGGTGCTAAGGTATGAAAAATTTACCACGATAATTTACAATAATTCATATGGCAAACGTTGTTTTGCCATATGAATCATTCTAGTGAATAATTTGGCAGTTAAATAAAAAATAACTAACTTATTTTAAGTGTGTGGAGATGTGGTATATAACTAAAAGAGGAAACGAGCATTGTGAATGATGACGGCGTATAAGAATAACAAAATACGAAACATTCAATTTTTGAATTATTTCACGTGCCTGCAATTTTACTTGGTGGCCCAAATTAGCCCCTTTACGTCTTGTTGGCATTGTTCACAGTACAAAAAAATAGCCATATAGTAAAATAATAGCCGTTGTTGGCATGAGATCGTGACACGTGTAGATCACTTAATTAACTAATAGTGAGAACTACACTTAAAATTAATAATTTTATTAATTATTGATAAAATAGGAAATAAATAATTATGGCCCATCAAATTAATAATAAATTTACTTGAGAATTACACTTAGAAGGTAAAATGTAAACGTCACTACTACGCTCGATGCATACACAATAATAATGGCCGAAAACTGTGTAGGGAGTGAGAGAAGGCTTATTGTGAGAGAGACAGGAGACCGGCTGTTTACTGGGTGAGAAGTGACACCGGTAGATTCCTGGGGATAACTGATCTAGTGATAATCGATCAGTTATCGACCAGGGTTAAAAATGATTAAATTACTTAAATGGTTATTAAAAAATGGGGGTTTGTGATAGAAGGATGAAAATTAAGGGTTGTATGTATTTTAAAATGCCACATCATAAAAAAATAAAAATAAAAAATTTTGTTTAAAAAATAAAAAAAAATTGTTTGGGGTGGACCACCCTTATCACTTAGGGGTATGAAAAATAGATTACGACCGATTCTCAGACCTACCGAATACACATATAAAATTTCATAAAAATCGGTCAAGCCGTTTCCGAGGAGTATGGCGTCTAACACTGTGACACGAGAATTTTATATGTTAGATTAACGCCTTTGTAAAATTGTAGTAAATTTTTTTCAGTTTCAAAGCTGTATATTTACAAATACACACATAGCACTGAAATCTGCTCCACTGTAAGGCACGGCGCATATTGAGACGCGAGTTATGTCCCCTGTATATTATATATTTTTGCTTCAAAAAAATAATTTTTTCAAAATTATTTTTTCTGTTTCAAAATTTTAATAATTTTTAAAAATTGATAACGTAACAAGTTTAATTGATTCTTTAAATAGTTTAAATATCAGTACAATGGCAACTAGCAGAGCTAGTTGCCACTGCCCACAGCTGTAGACTATCAACTTCTCAGGTTATACATTGATAACATTCCAAGATATGATGGCAATCCGTTTGGTCTCAACACTTTTATTAGTTCATGTGATAATCTCATAAATAGTTTTTACAAAGCAGATAGAGATGCGTTAAATAGTTTTATTCATCAAGCGATTTTAGGCAAATTAACTGGTAAAGCACAAATGCTAGTAGGTTCCCGAATTGAAATTCGAAATTGGTTACAAATAAGAGAAGTTTTGAAAGTTAACTTTGGCGATCAGAGAGACATAAAATGTTTAGAACATGATCTATTAAATTTAAAATTATCCAAAAATGAATCATATCACAGTTTCGGATTAAGGTGCCAAGAATTACGAAGTCTTTTGTTAAGTAAATTAGTCCATTCAAATAAATCTTACCAAGAAAAAGAATTTTATTCAAAACATTACAAGCAAATGGCTCTTGATACTTTCACCAGATCTTTAAATCCTATGCTTCAATTTATGATCAGAATTCAGAAATTATATTCTTTAGAAACAGCTATTAATAACGTAAATGAAAAACAAAATTTTTCAAATTATAGTAAATCATTTAATAATTATAATCCATCGTCCAGTAATTTTCAAAAACCAATGATCCCTTTGCTTCAAGTTAAACAGCCACAGTATAACTTTGTACCACGCCCAACTATAGGACATAATCCAAATTCACAAAATTTTAATTTCAATGCAAATAATCAAAATCCATTTAGAAATCCAAGCGCCGTAGTGCAACAACAAGAACCAAATTTTCCTTCACAACCAATTAATATTCAACCGAGACCAGCGCCCCCACAAAAATTCCCAACAGGTAGTAAAGTTTTTGGTAAACCACAAAATGTATTTAAACCTAAAGGTATAGTTCCCCAATATAAACCAACACCTATGTCGATTACATCAAAAGCGACCATACCAAGATCGTACAACCACTTCCAGCCTATAGGTCCAAGAAACTGGACATCTGAAGAACTCTATCACGTCGGAGAAGAACCTTTCCAAACAGAAGAATGTTATGGAGAAGAACAACCTGAATATTATGAAGAGGGCCATAACGAAGAACAATACTGGTACCACCAAGAACAAATGGAACCAGAAGCCAACGAAACATCTGAAAATCAAAATTTTCACTCAGCTACGGATCAGAACAACCCCAAATAGCATTCGACGAAGAAGAACCACCATATAACGAAATTAACGCTTTAAGGCAAGCTTGTACATTACCTTTTATTATAATTCAACAACCACCTATGAAATTATTAATAGATACCGGCTGCGCAACTTCTATAATTCGACCCTCTATAATTGAACAAAACTACCCTTCTTGTATTTACATAGATAAGACTGATTTAAAAACATGTGCAGGTACATTTTCAACAAGGTGTAAAGCCGACATTCCAATTTTTAATGAATTTAATTCTAATGAAAAAATCACCGTGAATCTTCACGATTTCTATGGGTATTATGATGGTTTAATAGGTTTTAATGATCTTCAAAAAATCCATTTATCAATAAATTTTTCAGAACAATCTCTTTGTAATCCTGATATGTCTGTCAATATTCCAATTAACTATCGTCATCCAGATGACAATTCCAAAAGATATTTTATTAATGCATATGAAGTCCTTCTTAAAGAAATTCCCGTCAATGCACCTGATGGAGACATTTACATCCCTTATCAGTCAACCGATAATCTTTTTATTCCCGCTTCTATAAGTACATGCCGAAAAGGTTATGCTACTGTTGGAATTTACAATATGTCTGAGGAAACTCAATCTGTTGAATTTTATGAACCCCTTGATGTCGAACCTTTTTCTGAAAATTACGATTCCTATGATTATGATATTAAATCTCCCCCTGTGAATTCAGATAAAAATAATATTGAAAAATTACTTCGTCTTGATCATTTAAATTCCGAAGAAAAGAAAGCCTTGTTGGATGTTTGTAACAAATTTCATGACATTTTCTTAAAACCAAACGATCTCTTAACTTTCCATAATTCTGTTAAACATGAAATTAGGACTAAAGATGAAAATCCTGTTTTTTCCAAATCTTATCGTTTCCCTCATGTTCATAAAGCTCCAAGAAAAAAACCTTAAACCAAGTATAAGCCCTTGGTCTTCCCCTATCTGGATAGTGCCCAAAAAACTCAATGCATCTGGTACCCAAAAATGGAGACTTGTCATTGACTATCCTAAGTTAAATGATAAGACAATAGAAGATCGATACCCTCTTCCCAATATTACGGATATTCTTGACAAACTAGGTCGTTGCAATTGTTTTATAACATTAGATTTAGCCAGTGGCTTCCATCAGAGTGAAGTTCATCCAAATTCTGTCGAAAAAATTGCATTTACTGTAGAACAAGGTCATTACGAGTTTTTAAGGATGCCCTTGGATTAAAGAATGCCTCTAGCACTTTCCAACGCGTCATGGACAACGTTCTTAAGGATCTTCAAAACAAAATTTGTCTAGTATACATGGACGATGTTATTATCTTGTCAACTTCTCTTCAGGAACATTTTAATGAACTTACACATAGTATTCGAAGCATTCCGGAAACATAACCTCAAAATTCAATTGGATAAATCCGAATTCATGTCTAAATCAGTAGAATTTTTAGGTCATATTGTTACTCCCCAAGGTGTTAAGCCTAATCCAAAGAAAATAGAAGCAATAAAATGTTTTCCAATTCCTCAAACCCATCGTGACATTAAAAGCTTTTTAGGTCTTTTAGGTTATTATCGACGTTTCATAAAAAATTTCTCTAAAATAACTAAACCCTTTACAAAGTGCCTTAAAAAAGGAGAAAAGGTAATCCATACCCCAGAATTTGTTGATACTTTTGAATACTGTAAAAATCTTCTATGTAATGATCCTATATTAGCTTTCCCAGATTTCGAAAAACAATTCACCGTCACAACCGACGCTTCTAATTTTGCCATAGGCGCAATTCTTAGTCAAGATGACCGACCCGTTTGTTATGCATCTCGGACTCTAAATCCCGCTGAGATTAATTATAGCACAATAGAAAAAGAACTACTCGATGTCATATGGGCTTGCAAGTATTTCCGTCTCTATGTTTTTGGTAGCAAAATTTATAATTCAAACCGATCATAAACCACTACAATGGCTTTTTAATCTTAAAGAACCAAATAGTCGCCTTGTAAGGTGGAGGCTCCGTCTAGAAGAATTTGACTATGAGATTAGGTACAAAAAAGGTAAACATAACGCCAACGTAGACTGTTTATCGCGCATCAAAATTGATCAGGTAGACGCAAACCCTATTGACACAGAAACAAATCCAGGTGACAAAATCAACGACATTTCCGATTTTATATCCGAAATTGGAGACGAAATAACTGAACGACTTATAGACACACCCACAATGGAAGAAATCTTTAAGGACATCACAGCACCAGAACCGACCGTAGACGATGACGAAACACGACACACCGCGCAAGAAAACCCAATCCAAGAAATCCCTTACACCGAAAATTGTCTGAATCAATATAATCATCAAATTACTTTCATAGAATCTAATAACACTGTTTTAGATTCATCTGTTGCTTCAACCTTATTTAAAACAAAAATTCGACATTTAGTAACACTTAGAACTACAGCCCCAGACCAAGACATAGTTAAATTATTAAAATCCATAATATCCCCACAAGTTACATATTGTCTATATTTTAAAACCCCTGAAATTGAAAGAAAAGTTACACGTATCATTCAACAAAATTTCACTAACTTAAAATTGTGTATCTCACGAAAATTCTTACAAGATGTACAAAATTTAGACGATCAAACTGAAAATTTAAAATATTACCATGAAGGAAAAACTAGTCACAGAGGAATCAATGAAGTAAAAATGTCACTACTCAAACGATATTATTGGCCCAACTTAATTAACGATGTTACAAATTATATAAATTCTTGTAAAATATGTCAGAGAGCAAAATACGAGAGACACCCTCAAAGAATAAAATTCCAAATTACGCCCACTCCAAAAAGACCTTTCGAAATAATTCATTATTTATTATTTTTTGCAGAATCAGAAATATTTCCTACAATTTTAGATCCATTTTCAAAATTAGGTCAAGCCTATAATATAAAATCCAAAAACGCACTAGATGCTTATGAAGCTCTATTGACGTTTATCTTACATTTCGGTATTCCCAACAAAATAATTTGTGATAGTGGTAAAGAATTTGATAACAATATATTTAAAGAATTTTGTAACTTGCATCAAATTGACTTCCATATAACTACTCCTAAAAATTCAAATTCTAATGCTCCCGTTGAACGTTTTCACACCACATTATTAGATATGATACGTTGTGTTAAATTAGAACATCCAAATAAAGACTTAAATCAGATAATGAAATTAGCAATTATATGATATAACAATTCCACACATTCAGTAACAAAATTATCCCCTTTTGAAGTAGTAGACATTAACGAAACTGAAATTCTAAATGACTACATTAATGACCAAAAAGAAATTTCTAAAAAACTATATGACAACCTCAATCAACAAATTTCTCAAACTAAAGACCGTAATATTTCCAAATTAAATAAAAAAAAAGAGACGAACCAATAACAAACAAACCTGATAGAACAGTTTATTTAAAAACAAAAGATAAATTTACTTCTAAAACAAAACCAATTTATAAAGAAACTCAAATAGTTTCCGATAAATAACATCTAGCACAAACAAAATTAGGGACATACCATAAGACTTTAATTAAAAAACCGAGACAAAAACTAAAAGAACCTCCTTTGTCACAGGTTGCCGACGAAAATGACTTTGAAGACCTTACCACTGCTTATCGCATTCAGTGGACTGACGATGACCAGTCAAGCAATTAACCCTTTGTTTCAAACAATAACTAACCCTATCCTACCTATACAATTAGGACCTACAAAATTAATCGAATCGACACATAAATTCGTATATCAAATAAATACATTAATGCTCTTGGAACATGCAGAAAACTTATACAAAACTTATGAAAAGCTTTGTTCTTTGACACTCGATGTTCCGCCATTAGTAAATTTCACATTAACCAAAGTAGCTTTAAAACTTAATTCCTTACCTTTAAATAAAAAGAATAAAAGAGGATTAGTGGATGGTATTGGTAAAGTATCAAAATTCCTCTTCGGCACTTTAACCGAAGATGAAAAAACAGAAATAATCGAACAATACAAAATCTTAAATAAAAACCAACAAAATTTAGAAACCCAACTAAAAACACAATTATCAGTTCTTCAGCCACTTTCTAAGATTTTTAATGAGACAATATTAACTTTATCAGGTAATCAGCAACAAATCGCTAAATTAATTGAAGGATTAAAGCATGACTTTAGAGACGTTAATATTAGATTCATTGGACAACAAATTATTGACAACGGAAATTCTCTCTTAACACTAATTGATGAAATTTATATAGCTATATCTTTCTTTGCTTTAAAAACAGTATATAACCCCATAGTTAGTCTTAACGAAGTTTCATTTATGAAAAACACTCTTTCTCAAATTTATGGTAATTCTAAGTTATTACCTTTAGAAAATGATTTATTTTATTTTAAACTAATGCATCAAGATGTATTTTTCAAATATCCAAATTTCAATTTTATTATAACATTACCGTTGTTCTCAAGCGAAAATTTATTCCTTTATAAAATCTACCCAATTCCACAAGCCAATGTTACCCTTATTCCTTATAAACCAATAATAATGCTTAGCGAGAAGAATCAGCAATACTTAGATGAAGAATGCCCACAAGTCGAAGGTTATTACATTTGTGATAAGAAACCACAACCCATTCAGGACGATTGCATTTCAACAATAATTCATGGCCAACAACCCACAAATTGTCAATTTTCAAAAGTAAAAGTGACTCAACCAATTGTCTATCAAGTCAACCCAAGTCAAGTATTAGTTATACCATTGAAAGAATCCAGTATCCGATTCCAGTGTGATACCAATGGAGTAGAACGAATTCAGTTTCCCACATTAATCACTTTTGATCAAAATTGTAAATTATGGATTGACGATGAACTATACTTATTATCATCCAATCCCACTACAGTCGTAGGCACTGGTATATTATTACCACCACTACAAGAAGTTAATGTATCAAATATCATTTCCCATGATCTCAATTTAAAAACTGTCCATTTCGAAGATATCAATAAAATTATCCAATCGAGCCATTTACTGTCTTCAGTCACTACAATAGAAGCATTACCAGAAGAGAAGATCAAAATATTTTGGATCCTCTTTGCCGTCACGTTAACATTCCTGGGTCTGATGACAACGTACATTTGTTTCCAAGAGAAAGTATCCAAATTCATAAAAACTACAAGGTCCAGAGGCAACTCAACCAATGATGTCCCAATGGTGTCCCAAGGCCCCCATGCGCCATTTTAAAGAGGGAGGAGTTATGTGTCCTGTATATTATATATTTTTGCTTCAAGGTATTCTAAGAAACATAATATAAACGTTAAGCTTTTGCCATATCTAGTTAAGATAAATAAAATATTAATTCATCAAAATTATAAAACATGTTGAAACTTTTGTAAGCTCAGTTTAAGTTGTATTTGGTCGTAATAACGCTTCGCATTAAACATCTGCTACTCAAAAACAAATTGTTTTATTCTAAAGACAAAACTCGCGTATGACGCGTGTGTGATGACACAGCACAGCACGTACTTTTGTAGCTTAAGGAAAGTAATGGGACAGCGCAAATTCGTACCACGACGTTGCACAGCAAGACTCGCGTGTGACACAACGCGCAGCGTAGTGGCAGTGGCACAGTTTTTCACGCCGTACGCGCCACGTGTTGATAATTTTGAGGTTAGTCGTGTTTTCTCCCTTGACAATGAAAGCAAAACTGATAGAGCTGATAAGAAGGCATATAGAGCTATATGATACCAGACATGAGAATTATATGAAAGCGAAGGTAAAAAACAAGATTTGGTGTAAAATTGCAAAAGAACTGCACTTAAAAGATGGTATATTTTGTAGGTAGAAAACCGTAAAGTTTTCTACATTTTCATTAATAACTAAAAAATACGAAACTTCAGGCTACATATGGTCCAAGCATAGCTTAAATAACAACCTTCAAGGATAACAATCAGCTCACAGACTCGCATGGCGGGAATGTCTCACGCAGATCCTTCGCGCATGCCGCCATTTGAGGATACAACATTAAAATAGCGGCAGGGATGTGTGGTTCACAGATTACTGAACTACTAGTGTGGTTGTAAAATATGCCATTATAGCCATACCGTTCGACGAATGCGTTACTGGCACGCGAGTGCTGTATTTTGTGGTTTGTTGATTTTCTTGTATTTTATACTGTTATGTTATTTTATTTTGAAATAATTTCAACTAAAAAAAATTTATATTTCGTATGTTAGAAATATTGAGGTGTTCCATTTAAAAAAAAACTTTTATCAATCTTGGAACACCATGTAGATAAAATTTATTCAGCATTTTGTAGTTTATATCTGTACCTACAACTTTGATATATAAAAACCTTTTTTATATCTGCCACAGTTCTCAATATTAATACTGGTCAACTCTATCTTGGATATTCAGTAATGTACAATTTATTCTTGTTATTTAGGTAAGTATACTGCTGTAATACATATGTTTTCTGTACTTTTTTGTTTCTGTATAATGTAATATTTCGAAAACAAAAGTGGCTTAATAAATTTCGCTTTTGTTTTGTTTTCTTTTTTAATCATTAGCAACGTAATGTTAATAAATTACCTATACGTACTTTGAAAAGTAATCGTACATTTTATGTTAATAATGGATCCACGTAGGTGTGGTATTTATATTAATCAAGCTCCCAAAATTAGGTAACATTTCCTATATCTATGTTTTAGTAAAACAAAAAAAAACTATTTTGAAATTCAAGTAGGTACACAGTGCAGTTAAAACACTTTCTAAATTGGGACAACTATTTTTAATCCAGTTCCGACGTGTATCCTGAGCGAGAGAGAGACAACAAGCTTCAAGGACAAATTTTCTGGTTTTAATACTTCAAAGGTGCCGCCGTAGAGTCTGTGAGCTGATTGTTATTTAAGCTGTGGTCCAAGTCTCAAATTTTTTCGTCCTTACGTTTTCTCAATACTGGTTTCCAAACTCAGGGGTCTATTTCATTTATAACTCCAGTTTTCTGTTTAAATCATTCATTTTTATAATAAACAAGAAAAATTAGAACGATGTGGCTGTTCGAAAGTCGTGAGAAGAACTGTCTTGCAATATGCGAAAGACAACGCTACGCGTCTCAATATGCGCCTTGCCTAAAACCTGATAAGGCGGCAGTCTGCGACCGGCCAACAAGTGGAATGAAATGCTTGAGGAAAGAAATAAATAACATTTTATAACGCCGATTTTATACAGCAAATTTAACTGATTTTGTCGTTATTGTTATGAATTACTCATAGATATTAATTTGTAGTTTTAATTACTAAAATAGTTTGACATACCTGATGTTATAACATGCATTTTAGAGATGCAATTCTAAATGAATTCGTAAATATTTACATCAACTAAATAAAATAAATTACCTGTCTGAGCAGACAATTTTGGTATATATTTTGTAGGACTGAGCTATTCGTTGCTGTATATTATCAACGACATATTCTGTCAGTACAGTTGGTCTGCCTGTAGATTTTCCTTTGCAAATGCATTGTTTATTTTCAAATCGTTTGACGATAGTACACTTTGGGTATGAAAATATGTCATAGTAAATGTTTACGATTGGAAACTCGGTCATAAATTGCTCAATGCAAGATTTTAAGGAGTATGTCCACAACTCGTCTTCATTTCTAGTCCCACTTCGAAAATGAGCCATTAAAATTAAAGCATCTTGCTCAACAGTAAAAGGCATACTGTTCTAAACTGAAATAAGAATATTATTAACCTTAAAATTTTGTTTTTGTTACAACTTACTTAATTTATAAATAAAATTATATGCTATAAAATATACCAGGAATACGGTCATTTTGTATTTAAAGAGCTTTGAATTTCAGTTACATTTAAAATAAGGTAAAACGTTCCGCAGAGCAGTTATCTGGCTGAATGAGAAAACATCAATTACCTCGAATGACTGTAATCAAAAGCAAACAAATTAGTGTTTGTTATTTTGTAATAACCGCACCTTATACCAAAAACTACCATCAGCCTCCGCCCAAGTATAAAATGTGGAAATTAACAATGTTTAGTTAAATTACCATTGTGACTTCCATGTACAAAGTTAAGTGAAGAGCAGCTATGAAAATCTGCGTTTTATTTGTTGTATGTACAAGCTTTGCAACTGTGTTGGTGGGTACTGCTGCAACATTAAATTATTTTGAAAAATTAGGAACGGATTTCCTACTCGTGCTAAATTGTGTTACTTTTTGGAGACTCACGTATAACATTTTTTTTATTTTTCAGTGTATTACGGAAGAAATGAAGGCAATGGCTGCCGCTCTTCACAAAACCTGTGTGGCTGAAACGGGAGTAGACGAAGGTGAGCTTTAGGCCGATGCGTGATTAATCAACGTATGTCCTAGAGTCAATCATTTTTGCGTAAGATAATTTGAGAAAATCAAATTTCGAGTGTATTTTTTTTAAAGTACAACATATTTCATTAAAATTTAACAACGCATGTACGTTTTTGGTGTTGTTAAACACACTGGTGTTATCAGTTTTTATCTACAAAGTAGAGGGCGCTAGTTGCTAGTGAGGCTTACCCATTCTAAATTAAGTGATATTACGTAAAACTATTTTTCGTAACAAAGCTGTTGTTAATAAATGTGTTAATAATACCGTACAAAAAAACTGTGATAAAGTTAACCAGGCGATCTCTGTAATAATATTACAGATATTACGAGCTACTGCATAAAAATAATGGAAATTTATACCAATAGAAAATGGAAAAGTTCGAGGTCGCCTGGTCGACTTTACCCAAGATATCTAACCAGTGAAGGTTACCTACAAACTTTCGTCCAATAGCATTATAGTATTTATGATACAGTATGACGTCGTTGTTATGTTTGAATTTTCAGCCGTTTTATGTCGCTAGTCGCGATTCGTATAACTTTATGTTGCATCGTTAATCCACCCATAAATAAATGTCACGTCGCGGGCTATCGGTTTTCAATTTGCTGCTTGCACATAAAGGCCCAGTTAAATATTACTGCGCTCCGTTTGTTGATCAATGCGGCACGATCCTGCAGGTGTTTATAAGAACCAGATTGTGATCCAGTACACCACTTACATTTACAATACAGAGCGTCCTGCATAAGAACCGATACAGAGCAGGTGCATATAGAAATGTCCAAATTATTGTAATTTAACCAAACCACCAAAGGGGGGCCTTAAATTTCGAAAAAAATTAATATCTATACGGCGTAGAAGAACCAAATTTGGTACATGATTTAGGTTCATTACCGTTCATCTTTGACTATGAGTTATAGCCTTGAGTATTTACACCAAGAGAGTCAATCCTTAATAAAGACCTAAATAGTTATCATAATTCCTGTTAGATGTCGTACTGTGTAACAGTACGCATTTATTCAAACGAAGGAAATAAAGCGCTACTATTTTAATCTGCAAAAAACTGTGAAGGCGTTTCGAGGGCGTGGCCGCGTGACCCTTTTTCATATACCTGCCTAAATAATAAGATTGTGGCAATATATTTATATTCAAACCACAGATCATAAAGTTTGAAACATAAGCAGTTTATTTTATTGCGTTAGAGAAGTAAGAATATGAACTGTAAATTAATTAAAAAAAAAAACAGAAAAATAAGATTGTTAAAAGAGTTTTCAGCGATATGCCAAAATTTACATTTTCTGTTTTATTTCCTTTAAACATATTAAGATAATTCAAATGAATTCGACATACCTACTTCTATAAAGAGACATATAGAACTGCAGATTATCGTGTGGGTTTCTCTTACTGCATAAGATGCATTATTATTTTGCGAAAAATTCATTAGTAAAAATTCTAAAACACCAAGTATCTTTTTTCAATATTTGATCTAAGTATAATTTTGTGATGGTGTGAAATAAATATTATTTTGTAGTATTTTTGAAGAGTAATTTTTAAATTAAAATTAAATTTAAATTAATTTAAAAATTCAAATAATTTAACATTTGCGCATGCAAATTTAAATAAATTTACATGCGCTAATGTTTTTAGTAAAAATAATTTCTGAACTTTACAGGCCTCGTCAGAAAAGAATGTGTTTCAAAATTATTTTAAGTATTATATAGGGAAAACCATTAATAATGTGCCAGAGTAGGAATGACAGTTTTGGAGCAAAATATGAAGATATAGCTAAATATGCCTAACTAAAATGTTGCTGTGGAAAAAGATACAGGTTTACATAATTTTTTTCGTTTTTCTTTTAAATAACTAGGATCGCTCCGATTGTCATCAAATTTGGTAGGGAAACATATTTTAAGAAAAGCAATCATAATCTATGTAGTAGGTACCTAACCATT
The DNA here is from genome assembly GCA_037114965.1 of Monochamus alternatus. NCBI lineage: Eukaryota > Metazoa > Arthropoda > Insecta > Coleoptera > Cerambycidae > Monochamus > Monochamus alternatus. The sequence continues at coordinate 24,458,726 of CM073431.1, forward strand.
GCCAGATGATGACAATTTCTGTCTTAATTTTTGTTAACGAAATTGCTATCTACCGTTTTCCAGAAAACTGATCTAAAACAACCAAATGTATTTTTCGACGTGAGGAAATCTCTTAGGAGCATTAGAAAATTGCCATATTGAAAATTTTCTGTAATTAGCTGTAATAATTAGTTTAATTAATTAAGACATGTAGAAGTACAGAGAGTTTGCTCAAGGGCTAAGTTTTTTTTACTGCTCTGTTGTTATTTTTGTCAATAAAAGTAAATATGTAGATAATTTTTTTTTCAAATATAAGTTTTTTTCCAAAGTTACTCTGGATATTTAGAAAAAATAAACGACTCATTGATACCTACTAATTTTTTTGAATTAAATTTCAATAGTATTTTTGAAGTCGCGTGTAAGAAGAAACCTTTATGGAGTTTTTTCGAAATTGGTAGAAATTATCAACTTCTACTCTACCAAGTGTAGAGTTCTATGTTTTTACGTAGAAATGATGTTCGGATACAATTTTGTAGTCAACCGAATCAAAATGTTTTGTCAACACAAAATAAGAGAAAAATTCATCATTAGCCATTGTTAGTGCGGCGCCCTTTATTAGCAAAAAAAGAAACACAAATAAAAATATTTCAACTTTGACACCTTGTATCTTTTTCCACAGAAATATTTTACGAAGATATATTTAGCTATATCTTCATATTTCCTCCCAATGATGTTACTCCTCTTCTATGTCCCCTTATTAATTGCCCACCCTGTATATTTTTATCGACACGTATTGAATGACTTCTTCACTTGAATTTACCAAAGCTGGAGGAGTATTATAAAAGTGTTATCTGGCGGTTAATATATTTTAAGCTTTGACTTTCATTGATACGCGAAAGTGAATATGAACTGGATAACTGCACTTCTGTAATTTTTTTTTATTAAAAATCGTGATATTGCTATAATTACTTATCAAAATTCAAAATCTATCATTATAATCGATTTTCGCCTTGCGCGGAAAAGTTTTATTCCTGAAATGTTTCATCTAGTTTTATTACATTTTACAAATTAACATTTATTTCCTGCCTGCTTCCTCAAGACTAATACATTCACTTAATAATAAATTAAACAGTAATCCTATCGAATATCATTAAAGTTATGAATTTTAAGTACATACAAGCTTTTGAAATAATAATGAAACTCTCTCAAAATAGTTTTTGAACTTCTGCAAGTTCTGAGTAGCAATTTCATTAAATCTATATTGGTAAGTGAAACAACTAATTACTAATGTTAAAAGTTGAAAGTAGATTTCATTACAAATACATCAGCAGTTTAAAAGAAATAGCAAAATTCAATTTAAAGAATGTCATTATTATTGCAAACGATTGTACATAACATAATATGTATGAACCAATCATCTTCGATGGGAGGAGCTTTCAAAATTATATATCCAAATTCATGTCATTTTAGTACCTAATATTGCGCCATCTATTAGCAAATAGTCCAAGCGTAAACGTTCTTTTTGAGTTCGTTTCCCATTAGGCGAGAGTTGGTTTCCCATTCAGGCCAACAAGGTCTCCCATTAGATTGACTCGTCTTAGTGTATATAGTCAAGGGTTACAGTTTACTGAAGCACTACTAGCTAAGTGTTCATTGGGGGTGATTTACTCCTAAAATTATTCGTTTATTTAATAATGATAATGATGAAGCAAACAGGCTGTAGCCAATTAAGTTAATATAAAAAATAACATCTTGTACAGTATGAACATTTATATACGTACATATGGCAAACACCACTAAATAATCAAATAACTGCAGGAGGCAGGCACAATTGACAAAAATAAATCAATCTAAAATTGACTTTAACATTTTTTTTAAATTTAAAACTGCTAACGTCATAAACTCCAGAAGAATATTAAGATACTTGTCTACAATACTAAAGCTATTCACAAGAGAATATATTAAGGAAACTTTAAAGACAGAGTGCGGGGGACGTATTTTGTGGTATGGAAGATAGAATTGCAATTTAGATAGTAGATAAGGACAGTCCACAATACTATTTATAATATTATGCAAAAACATAATAAGAATAATTTGATCTCTTCTAATATCAAGTCGCGGTACTTTAAGATCACTTCGAATAGCAAGATAATGATCAAATGGTGGATTGGTGCGATATTTCTTATAATAAAGGAATTTAATAAATTTATTTTGAACAGTTTCAATGGTTTGTTTGGACGACTGTTTGGATGGACTCCAAATGACAGGACCACCAGAACGAACAAAGGTATTATATAAGTACTCTATGGTAGTGTTTTGAAAATCATAGGTTGCACGCTTAATAAAACCTAACAGTTTATATGCTTCAGCAGGGATAGTTTCAATGTGATTATTAAATTTTAAATCATTTTGAAAAACCTAAATATTTTATAGTTAAACAACTAGTTAAATGGGTGTCACTAATTTTATAAGAAAAAACGGTAGAATCCTTGGTCCTTGAATATGACATTATTTTACATTTATCTAAATTAGAATGGCGCCCAACTAAATTGAAGCTTATTAAGAGTATTCCTTTTTTTAAGTGCAATATACACTCATTTATATACGTATAAGTAATTTCTTTTTTATGATACGTGCTACTATACTTTGGTTTCATTCTGAATTTTGAACATATATTGAGATTTTTTCTTGAAGATTAATACGTTTGTTGTTCTGTATTTGGTATTTTAGAGTAAATTTATGTACGTTTGCAATTTTAGATTGTTGTATGTTGAAATTTTTTTTTTTATAAGCGCTAACCTGAACTGAAGCTCGCTTCGCTTATTGTTATTTAGGGGGTGATTTCTATTTTACGTATACTTAGTCGTTTTGATAATAAAGTAGTCACACATTAGCCTTAACTTTTGCAGTAGTCGACTATACTGAGAGTTTAAATTTTCGATACCTGTAAACTGACTTAATCAGTTTATATTTTGCATAAGTAGTTTTATTTCTGCAGTAGTAGATAACTTTTTTTCAAGCTTGAATCTTGCATTATGACAGCTTTTAAAATGGATATTAATCGTTTAAAGAAATATGAATTAATTTTCGAATTACTTGTACGCGGAGTCACTTGTGAGGAATCAAAAACAGTAGATGAACTACGTTCTTGTTTGAAACCTTTGCTAAAACTTGAAAAAGCAAATACGTCATTAAGTTACCCTGAGTATAATCTAAATGTAGATGATGAGTGAAAAATAATTAGAAGTAAAAATCAAGAACTGAAGTCATGAAGTTATTAGAAGTATTGATCAAATGCCGACTAGTTTGTTGACCCCTGAACAAAGTTATCAGCGTTCTACTTATTTGTCTAGTACTTTAGCATTATTAGATTCCCTTGATAATTTTGCTTCACCTAGTGTTACTGTAGGTTTTGAGTCAATGTTTTCTGAGAGTATTGGTCCAATTCAAGTGTCTGATGAGGACGAGGATGATAGTAGCGATAATGCAGCCGTGTGAGTGCTAAATTCTACTCGCCTACCTTCTTCTTTTCAGCCTGTTCAAAAATTGAAGTTAAAATTCTCTGGTGATCCCAGGGGATTGTCAGTTCATAACTTTCTAGAAAGAGTTCAAGAACTTAGAGCAGCTCGAAATGCATCAACTTTTTCAGTCAGCTATAGATCTTTTCGAAAGTAAAGCTCTCCTCTGGTTTCGTTCGAATAGACGCCGTGTTTCTAATTGGGATGAGTTACATCAGTTACTAATTAAACATTATGAACCTCCAGATTTTAAAGATCGATTGTTTGATGGAATTCTGTCACATACCCAAGATTCCGCTGAAAGTTTTATTGAATATTTTTCCTGTCAATGTTTCGTCGTTATGGTCCTGTAGCAGAAGATGTGCAAATGAGGTTAATTACCAAGAATTTAGCTCCATTTTATACTATGCAGCTTCCTATTGTAAATTCGTTATCCGAACTCGAAGGCGAATGCCTCAAGTTGGAGAAGAAAAAGTTTAGAGCCGACAACTATCGTCCACCTGTAAGGAAAAGGAATACCTATGTCGAACCTGCGAACTTGCGTATGTTGGTACTCGTGATTCTGGATCTATTTCGAATAGTACGGCAGAAGTGAATGTAGTTCGTAGCAATTCCAATCTCAAGTGTTATAGTTGTGATCAACTAGGCCATGGGTTCCATAATTTTCTGCAGCTCGTAGAGTCTTTTGTTTTAAATGTGGTAAAGTAAGTGTTACTGTTAGGAAATGTCCTAAGTGTGCTCCTACGGGAAACGATCCCGGGAGGCACTAGTAGGTCATTATGTTCCTCCCTCGAATAGTTCTTCGACCAACAATCTCAGTAATAGTGATGAAACAGTTATTAGACGTAAAGTTTTCTTGGATTTTGTTCTTGCTCAGGTGACAGGTGATCAACGTCCGTACTTAGAAGTGACTGTATTGAGTTGTTGCATAGTTGGTTTGTTAGATTCTGGTGCTTCCAGAACTTTTGTAGGTGGTCCTGGTTATGAAATTTTGAAACGTCTTGGTTTAGTTCTTAAACCTGCCTCGGTAGTTTGTACAGTTGCTAGTGGTCAGTCTTATGAGAGTATGGGTTACTTCCGACACCTGTGTGTTTAATGGACAAGACTCGAATCATAGATATTTTAGTTGTTCCTGATTTTCCTCATAGGCTAATTCTAGGTGTAGATTTTTGGATATCCATGGATCTCAAGCAACGTATCTGGTATTTTTCTGAATCCGATCCAGCGACTAGAATAGATAGTGTTCAGAGTAGTTCCTCATTAAGCCCTTCACAGAAGGAAGCTCTTGATGCGCTAGTCGCAAATAATAAGAAATTAATGGAATCTTCGAAAGGTCGTACTCATCTTGTGCAACATGAGATTGAGCTCCTACCTGGTACCAAGCCTATCAAACAACGATATTATGCTGTTTCTCCGGCCACGCAACAAGTTATCGACGAAAAAATTAGGAAAATGCTGGACGATGACATCATAGAGCATTTTAAAAGTCCGTGGTCTTCATTCTTCTATTTTAGATAGAATACGAGATTGTAAATATCTCAGCAGTCTAGATATTCGTAGTGCGTATTTCCAGGTCCCAGTCGCTGAATCATCAAGATATTACACAGCATTTACGGTTCCAAATGGATTGTATCGTTTTAAGGTTATGCCATTTAGTTTAACTAATGCACCTGCGACCTGGCAACGTCTTATTGATTCGGTTTTGTTTGGTGTCGATTTGAAGTCTTCTTCTCCATAAAATTTAAATTTTATTACTCTTGTTCAATTTACAAAAACTTCATGCCTTTAAAGAAAATCTGCATTAAGGGCGCCGTGTTTTTGAAATAGTGTTTTCTACAAATACAAGTAATTTTAGACATTTAAGGACAATAATATACAGTTTAGCAAATAACAAGAATGTTGTCTCATGCTACCTGCGATTTCAAGAAGAACGGCAAGGTTTGATGAAACCATTTTTCAACAAAGCACAAAGATTTTATCAAAGCGGGTCGATTTTTTTAAAATTTTGCATATCTCCATAATTTACTGTTCTGAACAACTTTTTCAAGTAACATTTTGCTGTATTTTTAGTAGAAAAGGCACTTTAACTAAAACGATAACAGCTTTCAATCGGTGCACTGAATATTTCAAATAAGATTATTTCGAAAACTGTTACTCTTAACGACTTCAATAAAATATATATACAGGTATGAGAATCGATTGTTTCAATAGTCAGATGGATACACTAAGCAGCAAAAAAGTTCTGTCATTTAAAAGAAACATTATGTGCCATAAGTGGCGCCCTCTACTAGTAACGTCAAAATTAGAAACATATTTGAATTTATCGTCCGCAAAAACCCCTGATTTACAAATTTCATGTAAATATTTGGATTTCTTAAGAAGTTATTTACAAATATCGAAATTAAAATTTTAACTTTAACACCCTGTAACTCCGTTAATAATTAGTTTTGGAAATAATGTTATAGAAAGAGGTAGCATTTATTTTCGGTCTAGAATTATCCCCTGAATTGTTTGCTCAATATTTCCGGACGCCCTGTATAACAAATCATCTCAAACAGTTTATTCTGTAACCTATAATTAATTAAGTAGTTAGCTATGCCGAGTGTTTTCGATGCTACTATAAAATTTATATATCTATTTTATGAACAGATTTAAAAGGTGATGACTTTTGGAAACGTATTTAGATATAAACTTACCCCGTGGTTAGAATTCTCATCTGTACTTATATCGAATCAAAAAAGAAATGGAAGTTGCGGCAATTTGAGATAATAAAAAATCACAATTTTCTTGACAGTCACCAAAATAACTGCAATCTGAAAGTAGGTGTATCAATTGAAGACCTTGGCGTGAAAAGGGTGCAAACCACAAAAACTTGAAAACCATTATTTTTGTTTCAAATAATTTAGAAATAATGGTACTAACCACATGCAATTTATTTTAACAATTCTCCTACAGATGGCGCTCGTGTGGTAAAATGACGTTTTCACAATTTCAGCTGTGCCCCAAACATTTTCAGAACAGGGTTACAAGCTACCATCATGAGTAATACACGTGCTGGGTGTTCTAGCCATTTTGATGAGTTTTACAGTAATTTAAACGAAAAAAATAGCTATAAATGGGACCAGGATGATAGTGTAAAGGACAGGGATTATGTTGAAAGTGAAAATGAGGACAGTTCATCATCCTCTGAAGAGCAACAGGCACGTATATAAGGTTATGTGGCATACACCCTTTTACTGAAATTTTTGGCAAAGTAATTTTGCAAGTCATGTAGCTTGTTCTGTGGCATATACAGTATGCGCCAAAAGTATGGAATAAATTCAATAAAAACAAAACAATTATTTTTTGGGAAAAATCCTCGAACAGGTCGATTTTTAATTTAAAAAATACATATTTTAGCGTAAAATGCGATTTTCAAATGTCATTTGTTTTCGAGTAATGACGTCATCGATTTTTTTTTAAATGGCAACACTATATTTTTTTCCTTGGTTCTGAAAGATCATTTTGTCTGAATGGTACAGCAAACCGTCAAACTTGCAGATATTGGAGTCGGGAAAATCCTCATTGGATGGCAGAGGCACATACCCAACACCCTCAGAAATTAAATGTGTGGGCTGGAATAGTTGACGACAGAATAGTAGGGCCTTTCTTCTTTGAAGGAACCCTTACAGGACAAAGATATTTAGAGTTTCTAGAAAATGACCTTGTTCCAGCCCTTGCAGTAATTTTTCCTAACGATAATGACCCTGACATTCCTGACGATACCATATGGTTTCAGCAAGACGGTGCACCTTCGCACTATGCGCGCCCTGTACGAGATTTTTTGGACAACTGCTTTCCTGGGAGGTGGATCGGCAGACGCGGACCGATAGAATGGCCTGCAAGATCGCCAGATCTTACACCTCTTGACTATTTTTTATGGGGATACTTGAAATCAAAAGTGTACATTAATAAACCACGTAATTTAGAAGAACTTCAAATTCGCATTCGGGACGAAATACGCAGAGTTACCCCAGAAATCATTCATAATGTGCAAGAAGAATTTCTTCACAGACTTGCGCATTGTCAAGAAGTTGGTGGATGGCAATTCGAACATTTAATTTAAGTATAAAATTTAATCAATTGTATTTTATTTTACATACCTCAGAATTGTTACTTTTTTATGGATAAAATTTACGTTTTCTAACATTCAATCGTCATTTACTCGAAAACTTTCCTATGTAAGAGGGCAAAATTTTAGTACTGTCTGAGAATTAAACGATCTTTCAGAACCAAAGAAAAAAATATGGTGTTGCCATTTAAAAAAAAATCGATGACGTCATTACTCGAAAACAAATGACATTTGAAAATCGCTTTTTACGCTAAAATATGTATTTTTTTAATTAAAAATCAACCTGTTCGAAAATTTTTCCCAAAAAATAATTGTTTCGTTTTTATTGAATTTATTCCATACTTTTGACGCATACTGTATACTTTTTCTGAATTTTTATTGATTTTGTTTTTGTCTTTTGTTGTCTGTGATGATTATTTTTTTCATGTATATAGCGTTACGGCAGAACAACTTTTTTCACCAGTAATTAGTTTTTTGGTAATTTTTATATCATTTTATCTTCTTTATTCTTTACTCTTACAAATATGTCTGCCAAGATACCAGAACCGCTATCCACAGCGTATTTTTTATTTACTCGAACCCTCAAAAAAGTGCTGGGCTAATCTTCCAAACCCTGAAAAAAAAAAACAAAAGTAGGTAGCGAAAGAAAAATGTAGATAAATATTTATTAAGAAAAACACGTCGAAATCTTGGTTCGCCCTGTACAAATAAACAAGGCAAAAATATTGAAGCAAGAGTTTTAGGCCCAACTTGTGGATGCAAGAAAAACTGTAGGATATTGCTCCAAGGCACTGAAAACAATATTTTTGACGAATATTGGGATATTGGCGACTGCAACAAACATAATGCGTATTTATTCCATAACATGACACGGCTTCCAAAAAAACGCTCATATCCAAAGAAAACCAAGAGACATATTTCTTTCCGGAATTTCAGTTTATATTCTATTCTATTTTGTGAAGGTGAAAATATGCAAGAAAGAATTTATTTCCATCCATAGCCTTACTTCTCAAAAGAGATTACAGCTGCTGCAAAAACAAATTATTGAAGGCTTGACAACACCTAAATCAGATCAATGAGAGAAATACTTAGAGCGTCGTAATAAAATATCTGAAGAGGCTTGCCAGTCAGCTCGAGAACATATTAACAAATACACGAGCCACTATAGCAGAAAAAAAAATCCTAACAAAACATAAATTGATCATGATCTCAATATATCTTCTTTATATTACGATTACTATAAGCCCTGGTGTGCCAAAAAATATAATACCCATAAGTCAAGATAAATACAGGAGCAAATTTTGTTTAGAATTTAACATTGGATTTAAGTTACCTAGGAGAGATACTTGCCAAATATGCGATGAATTAGATGTGAAAATTGAAAACACTAAAGAAGATTTTTTTCAAAAAGTTGAAGATAGAAAAGGAGTTATATTTAAGGCGAGCTGAAGCGATGAAAGATACTTTAAAAGATGAGATAAAACTGGCTGCTTCAAAAGATACATACATATTGTCATTTGACCTTCAGAAAGAACTTCCTGTGCCTGCCTTCCGATGAAATTGCAAGTATTCTCTTAAAGCACCTCAAAGAGCGAAAAAACCTCCCTAAAAACCTCATCATTTGTACGGATAATTGTGGAGGACAGAATAAAAACTGGATTTTGGTTAGCTTGTGGAAGCACTTGGTGGCAGAGGGTACATTTGATTCTATAGAGCATAGATTCTTAGTAGTTGGACATACTCATCTCCCGTCTCACAGGGATTTTGCTATGATAGAAAAATATAAAAAGAAAGTAAAGGCAGTATATGAACCAGCAGAATCGTATGATGCAGTAAGGAAATGTATGAGAACCAATCCTTTTGAAGTGACAACAATTAAAAGAAAAGACTTCTTCTTATTTAAGATTTTGGAAGAGAACCTCACCAAAAAGAACCTAACGAACGAAAAAGAAAACGTTTGCTTCAGCAAAGTCTGTGTTTTTAGGGCCGACAATGAAAACTCTAATATAATGAAGATAAAACATTACCTAATGAGAGTTTTAAAAATATAAATGTTGGAAAAAGGGGTATCAGAAAACTATGTTTAGCAGAAATATGCGCAGCAAATAAAATTAAATCCGAAAAAAATTAGTAACATCGCTTTTGCTACCTTATATACCCGAAGTAAACCACCAATTTTATTTGGAAATTGGTGCTAAAAATTTGATTCGTTTAGAAACTGAGGAACCAATAATTGAAGTAGAACATATGAGGATTATTCGTTAAGTAATAACTAAGTTCTTATTTTTAAATTCGTGTATTGTTTCAGTTTACCGTTTATTTTTTCATGTAAAAGGATACAAGCCACATTTTTTATGCAAATAAATCTTGAAAAATGAAACCGGTGGATACTAGGTAACCAATTTTATCTTTTGCACCTAAAATCAAATGAATTGTACATAAATTGGATTTTGTGGGTTTTAAATGGTTTTTAAAGTTAATTTCCTTAAAAGTTATTGCATGTGGCATACATCTTTTTCACGCCAAGGTCTTCAATTGTCACAAACAAATAATAACTGCAAGCGATACAACGCAATCTCAGTTACTGCTCAGTTAATTTAGTTAATTATAAATTAAATAATTTATAATTATATTGGAATTTGTAGTGACAATACTTCCCTTATTGTTGCTTTCGGCTCAGAAAATCACGTACTAAATATCTACTGTTATTCTGTTTGCATGGTGTTTTGGAGAGCCTGCTCAAGTATTACATCCAGTACGGTTATAGTACTTGATGGAACGGTCTTCACAAAGCAATTTCACGATGGAGACTTCAGATTACGGCAAAAAATTGTTAAAATGATTTATCTAATGCAATAATTGTATACAGCACATGGCAGGAATTTATACATATAGGTTATAATTTCTTTTATGATTTGGTCATTTTTCTTCTACAACATATATCTTTCAAAACAAAACAATATTTACTACAAATTTGTTATTATCGTTTAGTTATCTGCATAAATCTTAGTATATTTTCGTTTACACTTTAGCACCTGTTATGCGCTCTTTTGTTAATTAAGATTGTTTTGGGATCCTATGGATAGTATACTCGCGACAAGAATTCAGACGACTTACGTCATACGAACAAATGAATAATTTATCATATTTTCATCAAAATATTTAAGAAACTGCAACTGACAGTAATAAAACTATATACTACACTAAAAGTTTGCATTATATATTGCACTAAATTGCAAAAAAATATTGTTTTTAACGCACCAAATATCGAAAATTACGTTGACAATTAAAACAAATGTGTAACGTCAGTTGTGACGTAAGACGTCTGAATTCTTGATGCGAGTTATATTAGAGTCGCCAGTTTCCTGTTCTCATTTCGATTTTACAAGTAGTGACAATATAAATTATGCCCCGAGAATTATAAGCAACATAATTAACATAAAAGTATTTATTCTCAACAGCACTTAAATAATGAGCAAAACGTAACGGTAACAAATACAAGTACAATTATTACGGCAGAACAAGAAAATAATTTCAGTAACACAAAAATAATAACACGGAATACAGGGATACTTCTAAAATACAAATAAAAGCTAAAATTTATTAGCAAACAATATCTGACATTTCCAATTCAAATACCAGTGACGCCAGTCATGAATTTGGACGGAGCGAAGGGAATCAGCAATTGCCAGGCAACCTCCTCTGTTCTGGGTCTTGGACTCTACCACAGTTTTTTCGCATTTTCCTCGAAAACAATACATTATTAACAAATTTATGAAGAGCCTTTTTTGTGTAAAATACAGTTTTACGTATCACATAATTTTGAATGAGAAAAACCTATGTTGAAAAAAATTACAGAATAAGCTGTTGATGTGACAGCAACTACCGGCTTTGCCTTTGTACGTTCAGCACCACTAAAAACGTAGGTGTCAAATTTTGATAAAAGATGTTGTGATTAAAAAAAGTTACATCCAAAATTTGATTTTATAAATTCACCTTACACGCCCTGTATCTCAAAAGTAAGCGGCTCTAGAACATACGTTTATTAAGCAAACCCCAATTACTTTTCACGGTTTTCTCAGCTCCAGCAATATTGCTATTTCTTTTTGAAATACCTTCTATATGTAAATGTAGTTAATCAAATAATCTTTTTAGCCCTTATTCACAAGGCGAATTCGGAGAAGGTTCTGGAAGACGACGAGAAGCTGAAGTGTTACGTGAAGTGTATCATGACACAATCTGGATGTGTAAGTATTTCAGAAAATAACAATGGTGAATAATGATGTTCAATATGGTTCTGAAGTATATACAAGGTCTGATCAAAAGATTCGCAAGATTTTTTATAAATTTATTAGAAACATTATAATTCATTAAGCAGTTTGAAATCCGTCCAAAATTATTAATTTCTTCGGAGATTTTTGGTTTATCTCCTCGACTGTATCAACCCTGCATCGTTTGACTTGAAGGAGACTCGAACTTCAGATACAAAAATTAATCGAAAGAAAATAAATCAGACGAGTACAGAGTTGACGAAGGAATGTGATATCGTTTTTGTGTAAGTGTTGCAAATAGTGTGCTGAATAAGCAGGAGCAATATGATGGTGAAGTCATATGACTCTTTTCCAGTTTCTCTTTTTTTTGTTAGGTTACATTTCTGTCATTTACAAAGTTCATATTAGGGTAAATATTATACAGGGTGTTTTCAAATGAAGTAACAAAAATGGTATCAGTGAATGCAGAGGATTGAAGTAAAAATACCGTATATGAAAGGCGATATAAGGCGATATGCCCGCCTTAGGGGTCTTAAAGGAGGGGATTGAAATTCACATTTTTTCTTTAACATGGGAAATGCTAGTGACAGGAAACTTGGTATGAAGAGACAACTTTTCAATATGTTTTCGATCATTGGCGTATTTTATAAAGCAGTAAAACAGTCAACCCCATTGCAATATTTTATTAGAAATTTTTTATATGAAGCAAATTATTTATTTAAGCCCTGATTTAATTTTATACAAAAAATGGTGGTTCCTCCAGAGTACCACTAGGCCAAAAAGTCTAATTTTTCAAGTGGAATTGTAGAAGGTCCTTGAAAGGTACCACTAGGGCGCAATGGGTTAAAAATATTTGTTGCGCAACTTTTTTACTTCTTGTAATTTTTCGATAAAACCGATAGTTTTCTAGTAAAAAAATTAGGTGTATCATCGTTCACTAAAGGGGCAATTTGTAAAAAATGTAGTAGACGAATGTCATAACAAATAAATTGTTATTTGTCATATTAAAAAATTGACACTTTCTGTCAATAAGCTGGTAATTTAATAATAGCATTAAGAATAACTTGTTATTAATTAATAAAAAATGTTTGATCACTTATGACCATGGAACATGTATTAGGTAAAATTATTTATTTGAAATAAAATTTAATACAAACGAAGAACAAGAACTACCAAATTAAATTTAAAGAATATTCTCGAAATGATTTCCATTTTGCTGCAAGCATAACCTAATACGTCTGTTGAAGTTATAAGGCACTCGCACAAGGCACAGTTCTTGATTATTGCGAAGGTCATCTGTTGCCTGAAATATTCTTAAGCGTAGTCTTCTAAGGAGGCAACAGGAGCGCATAAACAATACTTTTTCTGTGTTCTCACAAAAAGAAATCCATAAGCGTTAGGTCAGGTGAACGTGCAGGCTAACAAACAGGGGCATCACAACCACGACCAACCCAGCGATTCGGGTAATTTAAATTTAACCATTTTCTAACGGCAAGTGTATTATATGCAGACGTCCCAGCGTGCATATACCACATCACCTGACGTGTAACGAGGGGTATATCCTCAAGTATTATAATGTTGGAAGATTTTCGTTCAAAAATCTAAGATACTCGGCCGCTACAAGCCTAGGTGGAAGAATAAAAGAACCAACTACAGTATTTCCTACAATTCCCATCTATGTTGACATCTTGAAACAAATATTTCATGAGTATTTTCTTGCGACCAACATTATGAAGATTTACTGCACCTACTTTGGAAAATTTGCCTCACCGGTGAAAAGTATATTTATTAGGAAATTTGATCACGCATCTAAATTTTTTACTAGAAAACTATGGGTTTTATCGAAAAATTACAAGAGGTAAAAAAGTTGAGCAATAAATCAGTTTTGTCAATAAATAATTTAAAATAAATAATTTGCATATAAAAATTCTAATAAAATATTGCAATAAGTTCACTCCTTTATAAAATACCAAGTTTTGTGTTTCTATCATTCTCCATGTTAAAGAAAAGAATTAAAATGTGAATTTTAATTACTTTCTTTAAGAGGGTATATCGCCTCAAGGGTGCAACTTTCATATAAGGTATTCTTACTTCCATCCTCTTATTTTTGGCTCTACATTCACTGATACCATTTTTGCTACTTTATTTGACAACACTATGTATAGATGACACAATAATTTTTTTTTGTTCCAAAAAGATTAAGTCTTATGTTAATATGGCGTGTCTCGTATCATTATTATGTCATACATTTTCCGTAACCATTTATTTAATTAAATAATTATACAACCAGAGAAGCTTGCAATTAGGACAGAAACAATTTTGTGCCATAGTTGTTTACATTGTCACAATTATTGTTAATACCACAGCTGTTGCTATCGGAACAGCTTCACAAATATCAACAGTTCTTCGACACATCTCGTAGTAGTCTCTGCAACTTCATGGTTACTGCAAAAGCTATAGATGCCAAGTCAATATAACCGTAGTTTTCATTGTGTCGATATGCATTCAAATCTTTATTTAGACGAACGGATGGAAACTTGTTATTATGAATTTATTCTTATAGTTTTGAAGGTGAAAGTACTTTTTAGAATAAATATTTTCATGTAGATTTTTTTTACACATTCTTATCAAAGTGTTAGACTAATAGTGATTTAAACACATTCAACAACTAAACGACATCTATCCAGAACCAAACAATACGTTGCACTCTTCATCTCTTTGTCAGAAAGTTATTGAATACTTTCACCACACAAACTCATTTACACAAGCAAAGTGACACTCCTCAGACAGTATTGACGGTCATCCAGAACGATTGTCATCTTTTTCTAACTTCACATAAAACTTGATGCTAACAAGAACATCTATGTCGCCGCACTGAGTTGATGTAACAACAATCAACACCCGGTTACTTATGAAGTTTGTTACGTTCTCAGGAATATTTATTTGTCATCTCTCACAACATATAAAGAATTAATAAAACTTAAGTGCATGTTCTAAAAATGAATGTATACCTATTTAGTTTCCATGTCATTATACCCAATTATATCAGCGCTCAATAAACTAAAATTTTAAATATTATTTCTTTAAAACTTCTTCTTCTTTTAAACTCTGGCCCTCAGCTTATTTACGAGTATATTCCATTTACTTGTTTCATTTTAAGTAACTAAAACATGATCAATACCGGCCTCTGTCTATGGTCTTGAAAGATTGTACGTAAATTTTGCACTTTAGTGCCCGTAGCAAGTTATGTTCAATACAGTGTTACCAACAGCACAACGATACAATAATTGGTTTCCATGTAATTCAAACAGTCCTAGAACTTTTTGATCAGACCTCGTATAAGATTAATTTTACAGATGGATGACGATGGGACTGTCGATGTGGAAGCAATTATAGAGATTATACCAGAGGAAGTTAAGGAAAAGGGAGCACCAATAATAAGAACATGTGGTTCAAAAGGTAGTGTATCAGTAAACTTTTTATATACTGAAAATGACTTTTACAACTTTAAAATAGTTATTTATGCAACAAGTACAAAAAGTAAGCGTTTATTGCACACGACGTGAAATTATCCAATGAGGCCTTCAGGTCGAGTAGGACAACACGTCGAGTGTAATAAACACTTTTTGTACGAGTTGCATACAATATTTTTTCTACGTTCATCCAAGAACCAAATAATGTTTTATTTAGATGACACTAATTCTAGGAAAATATGACGTCGATTTGAATGTGTATGTTTGTCATGATCACAAAACGCTGTAGTAGAATGGCAGATGAATGCAATAAACATTTTAATGCACTAGTGCAATAAGGCACCACTTTTTCCACAAAATATAGTTCAATAAAGTTTTGTTTTTTGCATGAACGTAGAAAATATTTATTTATTTTTGATTATTCATGAATTTCGTAGAATTATTAGGTTATGTTCACCTGGTACAATTATCATGGGTGGCTTAGCAAGCTTATTTAACTTCAGTGTCTAGTAACAACATTGTAATATTAAAAGACGTGTTTTCCATTCTGATATTTAAAATATCAAAGACAAATTGAGACGTTTAAGCATGCACTTTTTTGTAGTTGGTGCCAATCACTGTGAAAACGCCTGGCTGACACACAAATGCTACATAGAAAATGGACCCAGTGTAAGATGTTTGCTTTATATTTAAAATTTATGTAGTTTTATTTTAGAAATATTCATGATAATTATAAATCATCAATTTATTAAAGTTACGAGATGTCCTGTAAAGTATGGTGCAAGCTTTGGGTGATGATCGTATATCGTTTTTTTATCACCCTGTACCCTATTTTCTGCTACAAAAAAAATTCTTAAAAGGTACAGCAAGTATCACAAGATTAATTTGAAGGCCTATTGAATTTAGAATTGTTTTATGTCTTGTGTTTTTAATGTAACATGTTGTTTTCTAATAAATGTACAAAATGCAGTGGGAGAATGCTCACCGCTAGGTGTTAAATTTGATCTATGGGAACACACGAAATTTTATGCGACCCCTGTTGATACACAAGATCAATATTTCAAATGTCAAATTAAAGTTTAGAAAGGGATTGAAAGCATGTATCGACACAAAAGAAGCTCAAATTACTTTTACAATTGCACCATTTAAGGTCTAAACTATAAAACGATGCGATGCGTTAAGGGAGAGAACGCACTATGAGGTCGCGATCTAGCCGCATCGCGGACCGCTTAGTGCCGAACTGATCACGGACTTTTACAAACTCACATGCATATGTCGTTCTCTATGAGTTTCTGACTTGTTCTACTGCAATATTTAGGTGGCAAAACATGTTCTGTAGATGACAGTAGGTAGGGATACGGTTGGGCATGGGAAAATTTCTTGGACCGTGGGAAAATTTCTTGGACCGTGGGAAAATTTGTCGGCGAGATCAAAGGGTACCGCCGAACAGGTGCTAATTACAGGTGTGGCTCCGCCCCTCCCTAACCTAACAGAAAAAACATGCGCAGTAGCGATCTAACCTATCAGAAAAACATGCGCAGTAGGGACCTAACCTAACAGAAAAAACATGCGCAGTAGCGATCTAACCTATCAGAAAAAACATGCGCAATAGGAGCCTAACCTAACAGAAAAAACATGCGCAGTAGCGATCTAACCTATCAGAAAAAACATGCGCAATAGGAGCCTAATCTAACAGAAAAAACATGCGCAGTATGGGGCCTACCCTATCAGAAAAAAACATGCGCAGTAGGGACCTAATCTAACAGAAAAAACATGCGCAGTAGCGACCTAACTTATCAGAAAAAACATGCGCAGTAGGGACCTAATCTAACAGAAAAAACATGCGCCTAACCTAAATTCAAATCTGTTTCTTCGCACGTTCCAAACCTCGGTAAATTCAAATCTGCGCATGCTCTATTGTATTGGAGAATCCAGCATTATTTGTGGACAATGAAAAAAAACTTTACTCTGTGTGCGATTTGAACCCGGGGCCTCTCGCATGCAAAGCAGACGCGGTACCACGAGACCACTATGACTATTACAGAAAGGTTACAGTAACTGCGTAATATCAGAGGCAAATTGAAAAGTGGCGGGAAATTCAAACTAACCTAACAGAAAAAACATGGGCAGTAGCGACCTAAATTCAAACTGATGGAATATTCAAACTAAGAAAAGAGGATCTAACCTAACAGAAAAAACATGCGTAGTAGCGACCTAACCTATCAGAAAAACATGCGCAGTAGGGACCTAATCTAACAGAAAAAACATGCGCAGATCTGCAGCGGTAGAGTTATAGTGACGTCACACATACAGCTTTTTAAATTTGAAAACTGATTTGATCACGTGGCGTTGTTGGTTTTTTTTCGTAACTAGTGTCCTTCTGGCTTTTAGCAGTTTAGAGCATTTACTACTGTTTGAAATATTAAATATAAATATTTAAGATTTTACAGGTGATATTAAATATGGAATGGAAAAAAAAAAACTAGTAGCGCTGGGAATCGAACCACGGACCTCTAGAGTGCAAAGCGTGTACGTTAGCGCTAAACCATCAGATGGGCTTGTACTGGAACGGGAGTGGTGGTGGGGAACTAGTTGTGACAGGAGTGACGGTAAATAGTTCCAAACGTGGATAAGCGGTTATCAGTAGATGGCGTTGCAAGTGGAGCGCGCTACTCCGTTAGAGTGAATTATTATTAAAACACAACCAGTAGTAAAATGGGAAATCCTACTACAGGGAAAATTTTACGCAAATAGTATTTCTAATTTCTACCAACAGCAAAAATACTACTGTAGTGGAAATTTTATTGTAATAACATTTATAATTTCTATCATCATCAAAAATGCTAGTATAGTGAATATTTTAATGTTATAATATTTCTAATTTCTACAATCATCAAAAACGCTACTATAGTGAAGATTTTAATGTAATAAAATTTATAATTTCTACCATCATCAAAAATGTTTCTATAGTGAATATTTTAATGTAATAATATTTCTAATTTCTACCATCATCAAAAACGCTACTATAGTGAAGATTTTAATGTAATAAAATTTATAATTTCTACCATCATCAAAAATGTTTCCATAGTGAATATTTTAATGTAATAATATTTCTAATTTCTACCATCATCAAAAATGCTACAATAGTGAAAATTTTAATGTAATAAAATTTATAATTTCTACCATTATCAAAAATGTTACTATAGTGAATATTTTAATGTAATAATATTTCTAATTTCTACCTACTATAGTGAAAATTTTAATGTAATAAAATTTATAATTTCTACCATCATCAAAAATGTTTCTATAGTGAATATTTTAATGTAATAAAATTTATAATTTCTACCATTATCAAAAATGTTACTATAGTGAATATTTTAATGTAATAATATTTCTAATTTCTACCATCATCAAAAACGCTACTATAGTGAAAATTTTAATGTAATAAAATTTATAATTTCTACCATCATCAAAAATGTTTCTATAGTGAATATTTTAATGTAATAAAATTTATAATTTCTACCATTATCAAAAATTTTACTATAGTGAATATTTTAATGTAATAATATTTCTAATTTCTACCATCATCAAAAACGCTACTATAGTGAAAATTTTAATGTAATAAAATTTATAATTTCTACCATCATCAAAAATGTTTCTATAGTGAATATTTTAATGTAATAAAATTTATAATTTCTACCATTATCAAAAATGTTACTATAGTGAATATTTTAATGTAATAATATTTCTAATTTCTACCATCATCAAAAACGCTACTATAGTGAAAATTTTAATGTAATAAAATTTATAATTTCTACCATCATCAAAAATGTTTCTATAGTGAATATTTTAATGTAATAAAATTTATAATTTCTACCATTATCAAAAATGTTACTATAGTGAATATTTTAATGTAATAATATTTCTAATTTCTACCATCATCAAAAACGCTACTATAGTGAATATTTTAATGTAATAATATTTCTAATTTCTACCATCATCAAAAACGCTACTATAGTGAAGATTTTAATGTAATAAAATTTATAATTTCTACCATCATCAAAAATGTTACTATAGTGAATATTTTAATGTAATAAAATTTATAATTTCTACCATCAAAAATGTTACTATAGTGAATATTTTAATGTAATAATATTTATAATTTCTACCATCATCAAAAACGCTACTATAGTGAAGATTTTAATGTAATAAAATTTATAATTTCTACCATCATCAAAAATGTTACTATAGTGAATATTTTAATGTAATAAAATTTATAATTTCTACCATCATCGAAAATGTTACTATAGTGAATATTTTAATGTAATAATATTTCTAATTTCTACCATCATGAAAAACGCTACTATAGTGAAGATTTTAATGTAATTATATTTCTAATTTCTACTATCATCAAAAATGCTACTATGTGAAAATTTGACGCAGTATAGTGCAAATAGTATTTCTAATTTCTACCAACATCAAACAGTGGAAATTTTAACAATACTCTAGTTTTGTTTTGGTAACCGCTATGAATTTGCGCCTTGTATAATATTTTACCGATAACAACAAAACGATTTGGGGTACTCACAATACACCTTATTTTAATGTAAAATCTCATACTGTACCTAGTTTTATATACAAACAACATTTACCTATGCATTAGCAATTTATTTTGAAAACGCCCTGTATAATATTTTGCCCGACAACAACATAACTATTTGGCGTACTCTCAATACACCTTATTTTAATGAAAAAATTCAATCTCATACTGTAGTTGGTTCTTATAGAATTTATATTCGTTTATTAAATCTTTGCTTGGTGCGAGCTGGGATTATATTACAGACGCTGCTGATTTTGCAAATAGCTGTAACGGATGAGGGTACAAAAACTTACATTTTTAACGCGACTGTTTTATAGGTAAGATACGAGTTTTACTGTTGTGAAAGTTAAAATTTTGTTTGAACTACATAGGTAAGTGATTTATATATATATATATATATATATATATATATATATATATATATATATATATATATATATATATATATATATATATATATATATATTAAGTTAATTAAGGGAAATTTGGAAAAATAAAATAAATATTTAAATAACTCTAATTTTGGGGAAAACTAACACGTTTTTATCTATTTACGAGCTATGAAATTCATTTTGTAATATAGAATTTGTTAAAATACAGTTAAAAAACTGCTTTGATATACAGGGTAGGTAAAAACAGTCTAGGATTTTTTTTTTTTTTTGTAATAGAGAATTCGTTGAAAATACTACTTTGATATACAGGGTAGACAAAAAATCAAATAAGCAGGAAACAATTTTGTTACTTTTTATTGTATAAACAAAGCTCAAACATTATGCACAAAGAATGTGTGTTTAATTTCACCAAGTGAAGTATATTACACGATATTTTTAAGTAGGGGAGGTAATAAGCTTATAGAAAAATTTTGAGGAAATAATATGTTAATAAATTAACAAGCTATGAAATTCATTTCATAATAGAGAATTTGTTAAAAATACAGTTAAAAAAAAATACTGCTTTGATATGCAGGGTAGGTAGAAACGGACTATGATTTTTTTTAAATAGAGAATTCGTTGAAAATACTACTTTGATATACAGGGTAGACAAAAAAAAATCAAATAAGCAGAAAACAATTTTGTTACTTTTTATTGTATTAAGAAAGCTCAAATATTTTAATACGATATTTTTTTAAAGCATGGAGGAAATAAGCTTATAGAAAAATTTTGTGCGAAATAATATGTTTAAATTAACAAGCTATGAAACTCATTTTGTAATAGAGAATTTGTTAAAATACAATTAAAAAAAAAAACTACTACTTTGATATATAGGGTAGGCAAAAACTGTCTAGAATTTTTTGTAATAGAGAATTCGTTGAAAATACTACTTTGATATACAGGGTAGGCAAAAAATCAAATAAGCAGGAAATAATTTTGTTACTTTTGATTGTATAAACAAAGCTCAAATATTTTAATACAATAATTTTAAAGCAGGGAAGGCTCAAAATTTTGTGGGAAATAATGTTTTAATTAACAAACTATAAAACTCATTTTGTAATAGAGAATCTGTTAAAACTATAATATAGTTAAAAGCTACTACTTTGATATACAGGGTAGACAAAAAATCAAAATAAGCAGGAAACAATTTTGGGGTAAATAAGTAAGTTACTTTTTATTGTATTTATAAACAAAGTTCAAACATTTTAATACAATATTTTTTTTTTAATAGGGAGGTAATAAGCTTATAGAAAAATTTTGAGTAAATAATATGTTTAAATTAACAAGCTATGAAATTCATTTTGTAATAGAGAATTTGTTAAAATACAGTTAAAAAAAAATACTGCTTTGATATACAGGGTAGGTAAAAACGATCTAGGATTTTTTTTTTAATAGAGAATTTGTTGAAAATACTACTTTGATATACACGGTATATACCTAAAAAATTTTAGGTACTTAAATAATAAACTAAAATTATAAAGTTTTTGCTCAATTAGAACTTCTTCTGATTAGATTAGATAATCTCGAACTTGGTTTAAGTTTGCACCAGAGGGCTTTTGGAGGGGGTTTTCGTATTTCCTGTAGATATAGAAAAATAGTATCTATAGTCATGATTTTTAAGAAGACCACATTTCGGTGTCTCGATTCGTTTAATTTTTCTATGATGCTGGTCCTTGTTTTGTAGTTTTTTAAAATGGAACACCCTGTAATTTATTTACGGTCTAGAAATATTTGCAATTAAAAAACATAATAGAGTTGAAAAAATAATGCTTTGATATACAGGGTGGGCAAAAAACGTTTTATTGATTACGATTTTACTATAACAAAGGGAATGTAAAACAAACATCTTTTTTTTTTTTAGCCTACTGGGCAGAATTAAGAACAGAGAGAGAGAGAGAGGTGCTGGGTAAGTTGCTTAAATTTCTGCATTACAGGTCGCGTCGTTTGTGTCTTTATCAATACATGGTAAAATACGCCAGCTTGATAGACACCGCGCCGTGTAGTGAAAATCTTTAACGATAATCTCAAAGAGATAATCATTGGATTGTTCCCTGCCAACGAGAGAGAGAGAGAGAGGTTTTCAGTCACACACACACACACACGCGAAAAACTTTAATCCGAAACCGTGGACGCGTAAAGGCCTCCGGGCTATCGATACGTTGACTGTCTCGTTTAGGTTACCATAAAGCTGGGTTAGGTTAGTCAGGGTTTCAAAAAATAGGCTGCACAATAGGCGACCGGGAGAGGCGACGACAAATGCTCTGCAAAAATCAAACTAACCTTTTTGACTTGTTTACTTGTTACTAGTTAATTAAATTTAAATATATCCTATTAATGAGACACCTTTAATTGAATACATTGGAAATAAATTATAAGAGTGAATTTCATTGACAATTTTCTTTTTTCGCGGTCAATAATTTGCCGGCCCATACATTGGAAGAAGGCATTTACTCTTATTCGGTCTTATCATTATCAAAATTTTTAGTACAACAGTGATGTCTCATTAATACAGGACAAACGATTTTTTTACTAATATATTAATTTTTTTGTTAATTAATTAAATTTGATAATTTTATCCTGTTACATTACAAACACTTTTTCTTTAATCAGACACATTTTAAACTGAAAAATTTGCTAGTGACTCAGAGCCAGTCAAGCACGGTGTGCCTCAATTTGCATGTATCTTAATGACGAAATGTGTTACACCCCCTGAAATCGTCAAAATTACATTGATTCTTATGGCAAACACGAACAAATAACCGAACGCAGGGGGCCTTTTCGTACGCGGGTGCTGTTACGATTAAATTTGATAATTTTATCATATTACATTACAAAACACTTTTTCTTTAATCAGACACATTTTAAACTGAAAAATTTCGAGTGACTCAATCACGTTGTGCCTCAATTTGCATGTATCTTAATGACGAAATGTGTTACACCCCCTGAAATCGTCAAAATTACATTGATTCTTATGGCAAACACGAACAAATAACCGAACGCAGGGGGCCTTTTCGTACGCGATCTTGTGTCTTCAGTTACAATTCAGATACAACGAAATATTTCACACCGGTCGCATAGCGTAAATTAACATTACTTCCTATGTGAAACACACACAAATTACTGAACGCAAGGGGCCTTTTTTCGTCACGTGACTTCCTTTTTTCCATCTCACCGACACTAGTTAGCAGAAAATAAACGACTAGGGGTAAATTACTACAGTGTGTCAGTTTTTGTGTTGATCTTCAAGACGTGTAACGCTTTTTTTTTTTGAAAAATGGAAAAGTTTTTTATTATTCGTGATACAGTGAAGAAGGTTCGTCGCTTCAATCTCCACGGTCGAACCTTGGAATTTAAAATTAAAACTCCTTCTGTTGGTGCCGAACCAGTTAGCTGGATTAAAGATGCCATCACGCAAATTATTGCTATGGGGACGGAAGGCCTGAACCCCAACGACCAGGTCGCGTTCTCCTTCTGCTCAAAGGAGTTCAAACGTGGCGATGCTTGGGTTCGCTTTAGGCCCGCCGAGGAGGTGACTTACGAAGACGTGTGGAGTGTCATCTCCAGCGTTTACCAGTCCAACTCTGCGGGCCTGAATACTGAAACGTTCTGTCTGGGGGTGACGGTAGTGAGGATGCCTGCTGGTAGAGGGAAATATAATAGTTTTAATGAAGAATGCGGGGCTCGTAGAGGTATCGTGAAAATAAACAATAAGGGCAAGTTGTGTTTGCCTCGTGCTCTCGTTGTTTCACGGGCAAATGTGGATAAAGACTCAAATTATAAAAAACTGCGACAGAACACTGGAAAAATCCAAACACAGAGAGCTAGAGAACTCTGTCAAAATGCAGGTGTATCGATACCTGAAGAAGGGGCCGGCATACCCGAACTCCAGCAATTTCAAACGTATTTGAAGAATTACAATATCGTCGTATACCAGTATGGGTCAAAGGGTCGTGATGTTATCTTTAAGGGAGCCGTAGATGGGCCAGCACTAAATTTACTCTATCACGAAGGACACTATAATGTGATAACATCGTTGACGGCGGCCTTCTGTTGCAAGTACTACTGCGAGACCTGTATGATACCATATAATGTCAAGGCTAAACACAGGTGCGGAGGAATATGTCCTGCATGTCAACAAGCACCCACATGCCCCAGGGATGTTTCTGTTACATGTGCCGAGTGCCATCGTAGCTTCAGAGGGCAACAGTGTTACAATAACCACCTGACCAATATCTGTGCTCAAATTTACCGTTGCCCCGATTGCTTCAAGGTTGTAAAAAGGGGTAGAACCCATGTCTGTGGCGAAATATATTGCAAGATCTGCAAAACCCACGTCCCCTCAGACCATCTGTGTTATATGCAGCCAAATAACGGAAAACCGAGAACAGACGACGTACTCTTCGTGTTCTACGATCTGGAGACACGACAGGAGACGAAGCGAGAAGATGGCTCTTTCCTTCATGAACCCAATCTATGTGTCTTAGCCAACAGATGTGATAAGTGTATATATGAAAATAACTTACACTTTTGTCAAAAATGTGGATACAGGTTAATTGTATACAAGGAAAACGTTATAACTAGTTTTATACAATACGTATTGGAGGTCAGAAAAAAATTCAAACAGGTGGTGGTTATAGCCCACAACGGGCAGGCCTTTGACCACCAGTTCTGCTTAAACCATATATTGGTTAATACCGACCTGAAGCCCGATCTAATTATGCGAGGAACAAAAATAATATCTATGGTAGTTGAGAATGTGAAATTTTTGGACTCCCTTAATTATTTCCCGATGGCCCTTTCGAAGCTTCCGAGAGCCTTCGGCTTGGGGGACGGGTTCAAGAAAGGATATTTCCCTCATCTTTTCAATACTGTTACGAATGCAGAGTATGTGGGTCCCCTACCGGCAATTGAATACTACGACCCCGATAACATGAAGACTGATGACAGAGCCCGATTTCTCGAGTGGCACGAGGAGCATAAGAACGACGTGTTTGACATGCAGCGGGATCTAGTGGAGTACTGTACATCAGATGTGGAGATCCTAACTGCTGCCTGTCTCAAATTTCGTCAGCAGCTCCTCGATACCGGTAATGTCTGCCCTTTCACCGAGGCCTGTACCATAGCTTCGGCCTGCAATAAGGTGTTTAGACGGAACTTCCTTAAACCCAACACCATAGGCATTATACCTAAAGGCGGTTATAGATGGAGGGACAACCAGAGTAAGATAGCCACCCAGTGGTTGGTGTGGGAAGAGCACACGAGGGGTCTCAGCATTACTCACGCAGCCAAACAGCAAGAAGCACGAGTTGCAGGGGTCAAAGTCGACGGGTACTGCGAGGAAACCAAACAAGTGTTTGAGTTTCACGGGTGTTATTTCCACGGGTGCTCTGTCTGTTATCAATGCAATCGTAACGAACCCCTGCAGGATGACCCCTCGATGACGTCAAATACCCGATTGGAAGCCACAACAGCCAAGACCGAAAGATTAAAACAATTGGGTTATGACGTCGTTGAGATGTGGGAGTGCGAATTTAGACGGCATCTTCAGCAAAATAAAGAACTGCGCTCGTTCACGGAGACCCACCCGCTCGTAACTCTCACACCGCTTCAACCTAGGGAGGCCTTTTACGGTGGACGCACTGGAAATACATTTGAATACTACAAGTGTCAGTCAGGGGAAAAAATCAAATATGTTGATGTTTGTTCCCTTTACCCCTGGGTCTGCAAGTACGGAAAGTTTCCTATTGGACACCCCAAAGTGTACGCCGGTGATGACTGCAACGGTTTGGATTTGACCGACATCAACGGGGTTATAAAATGTAAGATCCTACCGCCTCAAGACCTCTACCACCCTGTGTTACCGGCCAAGATGAACGACAAGTTAATGTTCGTTCTCTGTCGCACGTGTGGTGATCAAATGAACCAGAGTGAGTGCGATCACAATGATGATGAACAGAGAGCCTTGACGGGGACATGGGTAGTGGACGAGGTGAGAAAAGCCCTCGAAAAGGGGTACCGGATGCTGGAAATCTACGAGGTTTGGAGCTACGACGTTCTTCAGACCGATAAAAGCAAAAACGTAACAGGGTTATTCACCGAAATGATGAACAAGTTCATTAAAGTTAAACAGGAAGCAAGCGGGTGGCCCTCACACTGTACCACCCAGGAAGAGAAAGCGAGATATATCCAAGAATTCTTGCAGAAGGAAGATGTTCAATTGGAATTTTCCGAAATTATTGAAAACCCGGGTTTAAGATCTTTGGCTAAGCTGATATTAAATTCGTTCTGGGGGAAGCTAGGCCAGAGAGAAAATCAGCCCAAAACCAAGATCGTGAGAGACCCTGCAGAATTCTTTGGTATGCTCGCTAACCCCGGCATCTACGTAAATTCGGCACTCCCCATCAACGAGGATACTCTCATCGTCAATTGGGAGCACAAGGAGGACAGTTATGATCCTCTCACAACAGTTAACGTCGTGATAGCCGCCTACGTAACAACCCAGGCCCGGCTTAAATTGTACAGCTACCTGGAACAACTGGGTAACAAGGTGCTGTACTACGATACGGACTCTGTTATCTATGTGGCCAGAGACAACGAGTATAACGTACCAACAGGCGAGTTTATCGGCGAAATGACTAATGAACTAGAGATCTACGGCACGGACAGTTACATCACAGAGTTTGTCTCAGGTGGGCCGAAAAACTACGCCTATAAAGTGTTCTCCACAAATGATAACGAGGAGAAGGTGGTATGCAAGGTGAAGGGAATTTCCCTCACACATGCCGCATCCCAACTTGTAAATTTTAATACTATAAAGGATATGGTACTTGATACCTCTACGGCTTCTCTATGTGTAACCTCCAAGAATATCTTGAGGACAAAGGAGCACGAGGTGGTAACAGTAGAACAAGATAAACTGTATAAACCTCTCTCCACCAAAAGGCGATTCTTGGAGGACCACACCTCCGCACCCTACGGTTTTAAAAGGCCCAGAATAGAATAATTGACAACTTGCGTGAACCTCCAGATAGTGACTGCACAGATTTCATCTGATTTATCATATTTTTAACATCTTTACTCCCTTATTAATTTAACCTGCCCCATTCCATCCTGGCAAGGATATGTTCATACCTTCCCGTTGGTCCTTGCTGAGCAATAACATATTTCATTATAAAATAGGTTAACTTAACTTTAATAACTTAAATCTAAAAGTGGTGTAATAAATATTTCAAATATGTTATTGGCTAAATGAACATATAACATGTAATATACTAATATACTTTTTTTTTTTGCTGCCTCGTTTAATATAATAGGATCAACCGTTTGCATATCACATAAGGGCTATCCATATCTTCAAAATCATATTATAATGCTGAGAGGGATCTAAATCGACATTCTTCACACATTTCGGATAAGGATAAGTGTTTTGTAAAATATTTTAAATATCCTTCTAATTCTATTTTGGATTTTCAGGTAGTTCACGATGAACAGCAGCTGTAGTGCTAGTGGGGCTGACTATGTATAGGAGACAGGTATGTGTACCACTCTTATTATCTTTCATAAGTTTTATTTAAAAGTTACATATCTATCGGTTTACTCTGTATATCCGTCACAAAAGTTTTCTCATCGTTATAATAAGAACATCAATTTGGTCCTGTGAAAGGTTCTAGTGCAAAATGGTTCGTCCTTTTTACAAAATGCTAGCAGTAGTCTTAGTCACGTGTGAGGATGTCGTATTTCAAAATCTACCTCCATCTCGAGAAATTTCTTATCTTTATTCATATACAAACTGGTGGAAATCCGTTCAACGGAATTCATATTATTGTGTAAGTTGCAACAATTTGATATATAAGCATACTGCATTCATTCCAATCCTACAAATTTTTTCTCGTTTATCGGATACTGCAGTTTTATGTTTAAAAACTTCGTACGGTTATACTCTTCCTCAACTATCTGTATATTATTAGCCACTGGAACAACCACTTAATTTTTTCTCGCTTATCGGATACTGCAGTTTTATGTTTAAAAACTTACCTTTATTCATATACAATTTGGTGAAAATCACAAAAGGCTGTTCATAAATGTAAGCGTGTGGCTTTATAATCAGGATTGATCCATTCTAGGACTACGTCATCTAATTTGACGTTTATTCTCTCTATATACTTGTCGAAATATGTTACATAAAGACATTTCCTAAAGAATCCTACACTTATTTCAACCCTATGTTATCTCATACTGTAGTAGTTTTAATCAACTCCAGTAAAAGGTTGGGTTACGTCTTATCATTGACGATCAAGCTGAATGGAGCAGCATTTCGATGTCACAGTTAGTAGTTCCTTTTCTGTCCTTATAGTTAAAAGCTACTACTTTGCCTTAGCTACGCTTTTACGTTTACAGCACTGACTCAAGCCCTAAGTCTCTCAAGTATGAGGACAACGTGTCTAACGCAGACGCCATAAATCTGAAACAGTCGATGAACCTGAATTTTATTAAATTTTGATCAAGATTTTTACTGAATGAAATGTATTTTTCTTTGGTTATGGTCAACGCGATCCGGCGATGACATGTCATTCGCGATATTCTCCAGGCTAAAATGTGCATCATATCCGCTCAAATTGTGAAAGACAACATGTATAATTACCTCATCCTTGTAGTTAATGTTTCATGAGTTGTATGCGGCGCCCCCCTATAATTATTTTCAGGTATTAAATGGTTATGGTCACGTACTTTACCATTTTCTGGGCCAAAAGGCTGTTCACAAATGTAAGTGTGTGGCTTTATTATCAGGAATGATCCATTCTAGGACTACGTCATCTAATTTGACGTTTATTCTCTCTATATACTTGTCGAAATATGTTACATAAAGACATTTCCCAAAGAATCCTACACTTATTTCAACCCTATGTTATCTCATACTGTAGTAGTTTAATCAACTCCAGTAAAAGGTTGGGTTACGTCTTATCAAGCTGAATGGAGTAGCATTTCGATGTCACAGTTAGTAGTTCCTTTTCTGTCCTCGGATCTATTTTACCATACTTCAGAGTATAATTTAAATCCATATCTATGTAGTCAGTTCATCGTATTCGATGCTTATATCAGAAACGACCCATTCTAGGAGTACGTGTATTTTAAACTATTTACAGAATAGCAGAGGAGCTTGATAACGATATAAATTTTAATAGCTCACTGCTGACAGTAATGGCATATATAGAAAGGGGATTTGACCATCATAAGTTCTGCTACCTGTATTTCACTGCCAACTACCTGTTTTTACTGGTTGGGACCTGTTTTTTACAGCCAGCTACCTGTATTTTACAGCCACCTGCCTGTTTTTACTGGTTGGGATCTGTTTTTTACTGCTAGCTACCTGTTTTTACTGCCAGTTACCTGTATTTTACTGCCAGCTACCTGTTTCTACTAGTTGGAACCTATTTTTACTGGTTCGAACCTGTACCTGTTTTACTGGTGGTTCTTTACAAATTTATATTTTATTTTTAATTCATACATTTTCCCCATTTTTTCTAGAAGGACGTATTGGCAGAAATATGTCACACTTTTGGATGGGGTTTGGGTCACTACCGATTTTATGGTTGCATTTAAATCTGGATTGCCATGCTCGAGTTCAAGACAAAAACGAAGACGTAATGGGAAAACTACTAACTATAAGAACTAGGTAAAGTATGAGATTTTACATTAAAATAATGTTTATTGAGAGTACGCCTAATGGTTTTGTTGTTATCAACAAAATATTCGTTTTCACAATAAATTCGGACACTGCAGAAGCCAGTCACTATACTGGAATGACAAATCTTGTTTGTATATAAAACTAAGTACAGTATGAGATTTTACATGTTGTTTTTTTTTACTGACAGCTACCTGTTTTTACTGCCAGCTACATGTTTTTACTGCCTGCTACCTGTTTTTACTGTCAGCTACCTGTTTTTTACTACCAGCTACCTGTTTTTTTTTACTGCTAGCTACCTGTTTTTTACTGCCAGCTACCTGTTTTTTACTACTAGCTACCTGTTTTTACTGCCAGCTACCTGTTTTTTACTACCAGCTACCTGTTTTTACTGCTAGCTACCTGTTTTTTACTGCCACCTATCTGTTTCTTACTGCCAGCTACCTGTTTTTTACTACCAGCTACCTGTTTTTTACTGCTAGCTACCTGTTTTTTACTGCCAGCTACCTGTTTTTACTGCCAGCTACCTGTTTTTACTGTAAGCTACCTGTATTTTACTGCCAGCTACCTGTTTTTTACTGCCAGCTACCTGTTTGTACTGGTTGGGACCTGTTCGAACATGTACCTGTTTTACTGGTGGTTCTTTACAAATTTATATTTTATTTTTTACTTTTCTAGAAGGAAGTACTGGACCTTGCGGTATGTCGCACTTTTGGATGGTTGCATCTAAATCTGGATTTGCCAGGCTGGAATTGGAGACAAAAACAAAGACGTAATGGGAAAACTACTAACTATAAGAACTAAGTACAGTATGATATTTAACATTAAAATAATGTTTATTGAAAGTACGCCAAATAGTTTTGTTGTTGTTGTTGTTGTTGTCAGGAAAATATTATACAGGGCGTTTTCACAATAAATTGCTAATGCATAAGTAAATATTCAGATTTTACTAAATCTTGTTTGTATATAAAACTAAGTACAATTTTACATTAAAATAAGGTGTATTGTGAGTACCTCAAATCGTGCATTCGGACGCTCCACTATGCTGGAATGACAAATCTTGTTTGTATATAAAACTAAGTACAGTATGAGATTTTACATTAAAATAAGGTGTATTGTTAGTACACGAAATAGTGTTGTTGTTGTTATCGGTAAAATATTATACAGGGCGCAAATTCATAGCGGTTACCCCCAAAAAAAAAAAAACTTCCACTGTTTGCTGTTGGTAGAAATTAGAAATACTATTTGCGTAAAATTTTTCCTGTAGTAGGATTTCCCATTTTACTACTGGTTGTGTTTTAATAATAATTCACTCTAACGGAGTAGCGCGCTCCACTTGCAACGCCATCTACTGATAATCGCTTATCCACGTTTGGAACTATTTACCGTCACTCCTGTCACAACTAGTTCCCCACCACCACTCCCGTTCCAGTACAAGCCCATCTGATGGTTTAGCGCTAACGTACACGCTTTGCACTCTAGAGGTCCGTGGTTCGATTCCCAGCGCTACTAGTTTTTTTTTTTCCATTCCATATTTAATATCACCTGTAAAATCTTAAATATTTATATTTAATATTTCAAACAGTAGTAAATGCTCTAAACTGCTAAAAGCCAGAAGGGCACTAGTTACGAAAAAAACCAACAACGCCACGTGATCAAATCAGTTTTCAAATTTAAAAAACTGTATGTGTGACGTCACTATAACTCTACCGCTGCAGATCTGCGCATGTTTTTTCTGTTAGATTAGGTCCCTACTGCGCATGTTTTTCTGATAGGTTAGGTCGCTACTACGCATGTTTTTTCTGTTAGGTTAGATCCTCTTTTCTTAGTTTGAATATTCCATCAGTTTGAATTTAGGTCGCTACTGCCCATGTACTGATATTACGCAGTTACTGTAACCTTTCTGTAATAGTCATAGTGGTCTCGTGGTACCGCGTCTGCTTTGCATGCGAGAGGCCCCGGGTTCAAATCGCACACAGAGTAAAGTTTTTTTTCATTGTCCACAAATAATGCTGGATTCTCCAATACAATAGAGCATGCGCAGATTTGAATTTACCGAGGTTTGGAACGTGCGAAGAAACAGATTTGAATTTAGGTTAGGCGCATGTTTTTTCTGTTAGATTAGGTCCCTACTGCGCATGTTTTTTCTGATAAGTTAGGTCGCTACTGAGCATGTTTTTTCTGTTAGATTAGGTCCCTACTGCGCATGTTTTTTTCTGATAGGGTAGGCCCCATACTGCGCATGTTTTTTCTGTTAGATTAGGCTCCTATTGCGCATGTTTTTTCTGATAGGTTAGATCGCTACTGCGCATGTTTTTTCTGTTAGGTTAGCCTCCTATTGCGCATGTTTTTTCTGATAGGTTAGATCGCTACTGAGCATGTTTTTTCTGTTAGGTTAGGTCCCTACTGCGCATGTTTTTCTGATAGGTTAGATCGCTACTGCGCATGTTTTTTCTGTTAGGTTAGGGAGGGGCGGAGCCACACCTGTAATTAGCACCTGTTCGGCGGTACCCTTTGATCTCGCCGACAAATTTTCCCACGGTCCAAGAAATTTTCCCACGGTCCAAGAAATTTTCCCATGCCCAACCGTATCCCTACCTACTGATGACGTATTTTTACTAACTCTTTTGTTTGACGCGACTGGCCGAAATTCTTCAAAACGTTTTCGACGAGACCGCGACGCGATCAAGTGCAAACGTGTACATTTAAAATCATTAGAAGATTCTTCACTAGACGAGAAAAAGACTAGCATGGTACATGGTGCGCCTGGACCGCGACCGTCTAGTGCGTTTCCTCCTAAAGAGGTTATGCTTATCTGACTTTTTAGTCATATTTCTTATGTACTATCACCTACCAAAGTTTGTAACATATTTTACGGGACACCCTGTATAGAGATGACACTAAAATTGAAATTGATATGCAGGGTGGCCGAACAATAAAGGAGATAAATTTTGTATCAGTTTAATCGAATTGTTATAACTCTTACAGCCGTATTCACCAGCAAGAATTACTTTTGTAACAAACTTGGATAGACTTGAACAAATTGATTTAAGTATTTTATCAGATGTATCATCAGATAATGAAGAACCCCCTTGAGTTGTTAGAAACCCTATAGTGCGAATTAATTTATATGAAGTATTAAATGTCATTGAATTTATAAATATTGTTATATACAGCATTGGTTTTTTTTTTGTTTTCAATCACATGTATGTTGTATGTTTCAACTAATGAAAGCAATATATTTTTTTCTTTCTGTGTGTAGTTGTATGATCTTTTCTATCTATTTTTTCCATTTTATTCATAGTTTAAATTAAAACCAGAAAATATTTGATTTTATCTATCTAGGTAGTTACAAACCGATTACCTCTTATAATAACTAGTATCAAATCTCAACTTCATGGATAAAATAAACCTACTTCAACTTCATGAAAATGTGGAAAAACATATAAATTTATATATATAAATCTGCTGTTGCCAACATAAAAAATCTAGTGATTTTTGTTTAACAGACTGTTTGTCTAACCACCTATGATTATTTTTGGTGAGTACAACTTTTCCCTAATACTCTGTTTAAGAATATGCCTCTGTTAAGTTATCAGTCAGTTAATGTAAGAATGGTGAATACGGCTGTTAGTTACAGAAGATAGAATATCCCAATATTAAGAAACAAACTCGGATATCTTCTGAATCACCTTTTCGAAAAATTATATTCTGAAACTATGTCATTTAGAATATAAATTCATATAAAAACTGTTTTCTTTGAAGTAATTTAAAAAGTTACCTGTTTTTGTTAGTGGAAATTAATAAACGACCACTCTGTATATGTACTTATTTTGAAATTCACTCAGTTCTCCTCGCCTACTTATTATCACATTTCTGGTAATATATATTTTATTACTTCTAGGAATATTTTCTAGTCTAACTCGCTTCAAGATGTTACATGGAAATGACTACAACCAATTAAAAGCTTAAATAAACTGATAAGATTTTTGGGGTTTTTTTCCTTCCCTTTACCAATTAGTTTATAATTAAGAATAACAACTCATTCACAATACTATACAAATTCCACACGGTTTGATTGCTTCGGTAACTTTCTACTAGTGTTACAAATTGAAATCAAAGATACGTACATTCTATTGCAATAATAATGGCACTAAAATCAGTTTCTGAACTCCCGGAAGTTCTGAATAGAAATTTTATTATATCTCTTGGCGAAACAACTGAGAACTAGTAGATTTCAATACGAATACGTCAGCAGTCGCTAAATTCATTAAGAGTGTCATTATTATTGCAATATATTTTACAACTTTTAATAAAGGCTGAAGGTAAGTATATTTACAAAGATGAATTGATTTGATATTTTTACTTAAATATTTTCCATAAACGTTTTTAAAATAGAAACCAAATCAAAAATCCATTATGGGTGTTCATTAAAGAATACGGCAAAAAAAAATATATAAATAATATTTATTTTTATTTTTACATAATGTTTGTATTAGATAACTATACTAAAATTTTGGAAAATATAGTTTTTTCTGAGATAAACACGAATATGTAATTAATTATTGAATTAAATGTATAGTACGTTCTGAAAGCCTGTGACCCTAACTTATTCTATTCAGATTTTTCTAGGGATTTTGATAAATTATTAGTTATTTTAAAACAGAATTTGATTAATTTTGAGAAAAGGTATATCTACTTCTTGTATGTTGGAAATCAATAAACAAATTCTAACAAATTAATTTAAAAAGTCATTACATGTTTAGTAAGTAGCTGTTTGCAAAAATTAAAAGTTTGTTTGTGCTAGTGCGTTTAAGTTTAAGTGGTTATTTTTTATATTATTATTTTTTAAATGTCTTTCCATGTTGTCTTTGTGTTGTGGTGTTTCAAGCTGGTGCATTTTGACGACCTTTTACCAAGCACCTTTTTCAAACCAAAGGTTGTTGCAAAATAACTAATCATTTTCCAAATTATCCTTAAAAAAATCTGAAATAAATTATTTTCGTAAATGTGATGAAAATGAAATGAAAAAAGTACTTTTTCAGGTCTATAACTTCTTAAATAAGCAAAACACATTATTTTTGGTCATGAAAACTAGTCTTAAAGTATTTCCCATTCTTTACTGAACACCCTGTATAAGTAAGTATTTATTGCACATAATCATTGCTCAGACGTAACTTAAAATAATAATGAAATGTAGTTAAAACTGTTTATCTATAAAGTATACAGAATGAGACAGCTCACCATGTCTTTTCACTAGTTTAAGAAATACAGGGTGTTCAAAGTGTAAATTTTATTATGAAACGTTTCAATAATTGAGAAAGTTTTGATAGCATCTAAAACAATCTAAAAGAACGGTCAATTCTACATAAAAAATGTACTCTTGTTTAGGTCGCCTAACTTTATAGGTTTCTGTATTATTTACATTTAAAAGTTTCAATGTGGTGATTTTCTTTCAGGCGCTGATACTGCTAATTCTTTCCTTAGTAGGTTTGTGTCAAATTTTCATGTCAATAAATATTAACGTATTATGCGTGCGTGTTATTTATTATGTGTGCATTTATTGAAAAATTTCAGAATAAAATTTAAATATTGAACATCCTGTTTTTCTTAAACCAGCGACATTTGTATAAGACTTGATGAGCACAAACATAATATTTTGATGTCTAGTATCACCAGCTTAGTGTTGACCCTTTCTTTATGGCTCACCCTGTATATAAACAAGCATAGAAGATAGAAATACATAACAAGTTCTTTGCGGTACCTTTAATTCAAAAATATTTCTGAATATTGATTGAACAGTTTAATTTTGTTTATATTTTATTGCACTTTAGCACACTTTAAACAGAAAACATATAACAGTGTTAACGGTAAATTTGGCAAAACTTCAGCGACATTAGTCTATCAATGTTATATAAAAAAAAATTATTCTAAGCTTCATAAGGGAGTTACAGGGTGTTACAATTTTTTGTTTGACAACTTACGTCATATAAAATGACATCGTTAGGGAACTGTAGGTAATTGTTTATGACAATAAATAATTAAAAGTATGACTTACACAGTTTGTAGTTTTATTGTTGTAATTGTTTTAAATTGCTGATAACGCTAAGTGTTTAACAACCTTAATTATCTCAAGACTTCTCAATGTTACGAATATTTTATTGCAATATTTTTTTGTCAAAAACTGATAAAAAATTATACAAATATCTTGAAATTTTAAAAATCTCAGTGGCGAACTTTTTTCTTAAAAACTATACACTGCCTACCTTATAACAACGCCACTGGAATGTATTTTAAATTCATAGATAAACAGTTCAAGTTGGAAAAATATCAACGCCCGGTACTTAAGACAAAACTTATTAAACTTTGAATAAAAAAGTGTTACATAACAAACCCCAATTATTTTCATCGATAGAATATGTCAGTGGAGTTTGACCAAACTTATCGTTAACACCCTATATATAACAAATGTATAGTAACAATT
The DNA here is from genome assembly GCA_037114965.1 of Monochamus alternatus. Taxonomy (NCBI): domain Eukaryota; kingdom Metazoa; phylum Arthropoda; class Insecta; order Coleoptera; family Cerambycidae; genus Monochamus; species Monochamus alternatus. The sequence continues at coordinate 24,495,275 of CM073431.1, forward strand.
TAGCTTTGTTGTAAGAGAAATGTTAAAATTCTCAGTCAAAAAATAATATCAATAGCTGCAAGCTTTAATGTTTATTGTCTTTCAAATAATTAATTATTTTATTTTATATTTCTTTATTTATTATGTGCGGTTTTTGCGACAATTACAACGTGCCAGTGGCTCAGATCAAGTGTCGGGAAATCGTGCGACAACAAAGAAAGACAATTATTGAAAAAATTGTTGCATCATTACGCCTCATATTGTCGATTTATCACACTTGGCACAGATGATTATGCACCCATTTTAAAGCGTGCAAACTGCAGGCTTATTTTTATAATAAGAGCAAAATGGATCGCGAGGAGATCAGCTTGATTGAACAGGAATTTTTGATCGTTTCCTATCTATGAAGCAACATCGATTTCGAGTGGCATCCGCATCGATTGACGTTTTTGGGCCGAAATAGAAAGCTTTGGGGTTGGTAAAGGATGTAGTGTGTTGAAATACCACCCACTATTTTGTTTCCTGTCAACGAAATATTACATGTTTGTGGAATAAATTACTAGTGTAACGTAAGAAATGGTAAATTTAAAAATATCTTCATATTTCAGCCCACGATTCGAATCTTGTCAAATGAAAAACCTGAGTCGAGTCACGTGGGAAAAGTATGTTGTTTCTAAAATTTAGTTAAATATATTGACTGAAAATAGCCGTTTCAACTTGTCTTGTGTAAATTAGTATTATTTAATTTCAGGACTCATTTATTTAGTTTGCAACTTGTTGAAATTCTGGATCTGTTTTTAATTTATTTTGTCCTATATCTTTTTCCAAGTCACCCTATTTCTACTTTTCCCAGTTTCTTGTTCGACGAGATCATTTGACCCCCCTACTCATGTTTTATGTCTACAATTTCTGAATTCTTCTTCCGAATTTTCCTATTTACTCTTCTTTATGGTTAATTTACTTTTAACCTTCCAAAACATTCTCTTTCTCTCTCTCCCACACAGCCGTACAATATTGTGGACTGATAATAATCGGTCGGTAAAGTCGACCTTTTGCTGCTTTTTGCTCTTAAAACTTTTCGTTCCGCCCATTTTACTTCCTTTTGCACATCTCTTATCTCTTTCTTTCCTTAAGTAGAAATACAAACAGTTAACTGTTTAAATTGTGTACGTTTTAATGCCTCTGTATTCGACGTGTCCATCAGATTTAACATGTTTCACTGTACTAAATTATGTGCATATTATCAAAACAAAACAAAAAAACAAAATTTAATACATTGGTAACTGATGACTTCGTTTTTTTGTACATTGTAACACACGTGTGAAGGGTCCATTGGCAATAACTCTTCTTTAATCGAATAAGTTATGTGATTTTTTTCTTACAATGAACATCAAAACAAAAGACTAAGTCTTCGCATATAAGAAATCGTTAAAAGAGAGAAAATGTCTTCATTTTGTAATCCAGATCTCATCCAAACCATGTTATTTTGTCATATTGTTTCTCTGTGATATTCTTTATAAAGAAAATTTATATAGTTACACTCGAAATCATCAGATCTGCCGTCAAGGCTGGCCCAGGAGTTTTCAGTGGCTTCCATATCGACTTCAAAGGCAGTACCACCTCAATATATTTCCAATTTCTCACGCTACGTAGTAACTATAAAGCTGATGAATGAATCGAATCATGTGTTGTCCTTTATTAGATAGCGAAGGATTTTTTTTCGAAATACCACTCTAGCTTGCCTTTCCATCAGTTAAGTCGCGGATTCCATGCAGTCCAACGGTGGTCGACGGCTTTTGTGGTACTAGAAGTGCGATTGACTGTCGATTTGTTGTTCTTGGATAGGTGTCGATACAACTGCCAGAGTGAGTATTCCCAGTGCTTTTTGCTCTAGCCGTTTTTAAGGCACGCGGAAACGATCTGTCTGCTAAACATAACCTCTTAATGGTATCTTAAAGGGTTGAAAATGTCCGTAATCTATTCGATTTTTAGATCAGTTTTGGGAGAACCGTTAACAAGTTATGTTTTTACTATTGCAAATATGTGAACGATAGCAAAGCTCTAAAGATGTTGTAGTGTTCTAAAATGAAAGATTATATTCGTGAACCCTTTAACGCTATCTGGAAAAAATAAATAAAACTTGTTGTGATAAATATTGATAATGTAGTATTAATAAGAAATTTGTATTCGATTTTATGTGTAATAAACATATTTATTGTATTACTTTTAATAACAATTTTAGTTATTTTAGAAATACTAGGAGAAAACAATGTGAAATCCATTTTTAAACATATTTCTTAATACAGAAACAGTTTTTGTTTTCCTCTTTTATCATTGTTTATACTTTTTACTTGATTTCCAGTTTTTCACTCATCTAATTTAAATATCTAAATTTAGCATTTTGGAATTTATTGTCATTTAATATTTTTTACTTTTTACTTTGATGTGAACCTAGGTGTCGATTTACAGTTTACCTATTATTTTTCTAAAATATAAGATTTCTATAATTATAGTACTACTTTTGATTTATGCAAACCTTATTCTGATGAGTATCTACATTAACAAGTTATTAATGTATTTATCTACATTGGCGGGTATTATTTACAATGCTAATTACTATTATTAATAATTTACTTGGTTTAGTTATTCCTACTATAAAAAAGTCGTTGTTCTTTGTATCTTTAACTGCATAAATCAAAATTTTGTTGATTAATATTCAAAGTATTCTAACAATTTTAATAATTGTGTCACTAATTCATTTTTGTGTTTATTCAAATGTCAGAGCAAATTTCAAGTAATTATGCTACACTAATTAAAACTCACATACTTTTTTTTATCACACGGAACTCATTAAATTTGACTTCCAAAACCTATTAAAGGTTATGTTTATTTACATTTTGGTCTTTAAATCATTACTATTAGATAGATACAATAATGCAGGCAAAGTTATAACAATTTCCTGGGTAAACTTAAATGTAATTGTCAAAAATTACAGAGAATTTTCCTTAGACAACTTATATTTTATAAGGAAAGTTTATGAAAACATCAACAATTCAGTTTTACGATCGAGTTACATATCCCTATCAATCAAAATAACGGTGATGTCAGAATAACATATCGTAACATTTTAATCCGTTTCTCAGAATTACACGTTTCTTTTGGTACGTTAAATCTAAAAACTTTGTTCTTGATTACCTATCTTAATAATGAAATTGTTTAATTTAGCAATACTTGTATTGCTATTCGTATTTGTAAATAAAACTGTACAAACTTGCATATCCAATTCATGTTGCAGTTAGGAATGCAAAATTATCATGTAATTCGTTTAATGCGGTTTATTTTCGAAAGATTAATTATGAAAGATAAATGAAATAAATTAAATTTACATTCAAAACACGCTGAAATCTACCTACTGTTTTTAATAACAAAAATAATTTGTTCTATAAGATACAAATATGTATCCCACGAAGGCATGGGATGATTCTATTCTCTCATACTATTGCTCCACAGGATTATTTAGGATATTTAATATTACTCTATATAATTTATATGGAGTATATATATATAGTATTTATGAGCATTGTTTGCTTGTTTTGAATAACAAAAAACGATACTAAATCATATTCATAATAAAAGTACTAGTGGTTGCTTTGCATCTACTTTACTCCAAAGTAAACATTGCTTAAGTCGTATTGAGAAACAAAATTTTAACACTTTTCCGGTTCATATTCTACTGAAAATCATTTTTAAATACGAACTTAAATTATAGCTAAATAAAAAACTAATTAAAGCTAATTTGATGGTACTTGTGGAATATCTACTATCTTTTGAAGCTGTGTTCATTGAATTCTGTTCATCTATGCATAGTTTGTTGATACATTTTGTTACATCTAAAGAATGTTTAGGTTTTTAATTTTTAATTAAATACAGCTTTTCAAAAAAACTCAGAGGAAAGTTAAATTTTGCCACCCACTTATGAAAAATGTTCGAATTAAAAATACATATTTTTTAATCTGAGCTATCCAATTTGAAACATTGATATATACTTAGATTTAGTCATTTCTAACAGGTTTACACCCAATTGCAAGAAATACGTGACACTTATAAAAATACACGCAATATAGAAATAAAAAGAAAATAAATATCTCTCTGATCTCAAGATTTATAATAAAACAAACTACTCTCATTGTAACTGATTAAAATCTTGCTACTGAGATGAATAGATAGTGAAACAAGAACTTTTAACATTTTTGTAGTAAGTAAAATTATATTAAAAATTAACAAAGTATTAATTTACTGAAATTTATGTATATCCATGTATTGTTTGACATTTGATATTCTTTATAGATTTTTTCATAGGTATTATTAATATTGTTTGAAACTAACTACTCGGCGAACTAATGCCCCGACCAGCATTGAATTACACCCAAATGCTAATAGAACATTAAGAATAAGTGGTGTTTGCTAAATAAACGTATGTGCTAGAGCCATTCATTTTTGTATAAAGCGTATAAGACATCTCTGAAGCCATTTATTTGTGGCATAATTCTAGTTCTTCGTTAGGTTAAAAATACTGTATTAAACTAAAGAAAAACATATAAGATAATTTTTAAATAATTTTAACAGGTTTGTTTAGAATTTGACACAGGTTCGTTTTTGGTGCTGCCGAATACACTGGTGTTTTTAGTTTTTTTTGTACAAAGTAGAGGGCGCTGTAGTTGGTAACATTTCCGCTGATATTTGATTTTCTAACTTTTTTAAGGACATCACTCTTAAAACATTCCCTCAAAAGTTAACATCTGCATTGCTGGTATTATACAGTATGCGCCAAAAGTCTGGAATAAATTCAATAAAAACGAAACAATTATTTTTTGGGAAAAATCCTCAAACAGGTCGATTTTTAATTTAAAAAATGCATATATTAGCGTAAACTGCGATTTTCAAATGTCATTTGTTTTCGAGTAATGACGTCATCGATTTTTTTTTAAATGGCAACACCTTATTTTTTTCCTTGATTCTGTTAGATCAGACAGTACTAAAATTTTGCTAGTAAATGACAATTGAATGTTAGAAAATGTAAATCAATTAAAATAAAGCAAAAACGTTATCAAGTTTAGTTTTTCGAATTCCAGTTCTTTTATGGATCACGTAGGTGAAAATCTTTGCAAAGTGTCATTGTCACACCAACTTTCTAATAAATATTGTAAGCGACATAGAAATTATTATTCAATTTAAAGTATTATGGCACATTTAACTGTTACTCAAAGAATTGAAATTTTAATTCTTATCGGATGCGGGAATATGACTAGAACTCAGCAGGAAGTTTGCGATTTATTTAATGAAAAATATCCAGATCGCCCTATCAACCAATCAACAGTCAGTAAGGTAGAGTCTAAATTTAGAGAAACTGGCAATGTTGTAAATATTCCAAAACCTGGACGTCCAAGCATTAATGAAAATCAGAAACAGAACATTTTGATAAGTATGGTGGATATTCCTCATAATTCTTCACGACTGGTTGCATTAAACAATGACACTAGTCAGAGCACAGTGCTACGTATCTTAAGGAAGGAAAAATATCATCCCTACAAAATTCAACTTGTGCAGGAACTCAATGAAGATGATCCCGATCGCCGCTTACACTTTTGCGAAATTCTAATGAATTCATGTCAAGGAAATAGAAATTTACACCGGCAAATGCTTTTTTCAGATGAGGCCAAATTTTGTCTGAATGGTACAGTAAACCGTCAAACTTGCAGATATTGGAGTCGGAAAAATCCTTATTGGATGGCAGAGGCACATACCCAACACCCTCAGAAATTAAATGTGTGAACTGGAATAGTTGATGACAGAGTAGTGGGGCCTTTCTTCTTTGAAGGAACCCTTACAGGACAAAGATATTTAGAGTTTCTAGAAAATGACCTTGTTCCAGCCCTTGCAGTAATTTTTCCTAACGATAATGACCCTGACATTCCTAACGATACCATATGGTTTCAGCAAGACGGTGCATCTCCGCACTATGCGCGCCCTGTACGAGATTTTTTGGACAACTGTTTTCCTGGGAGGTGGATCGGCAGACGCGGACCGATAGAATGGCCTGCAAGATCGCCAGATCTTACACCTCTTGACTATTTTTTATGGGGATACTTGAAGTCAAAAGTGTACATTAATAAACCACGTAATTTAGAAGAACTTCAAAATCGCATTCGGGACGAAATACGCAGAGTTACCCCAGAAATCATTCATAATGTGCAAGAAGAATTTCTTCACAGACTTGCGCATTGTCAAGAAGTTGGTGGATGGCAATTCGAACATTTAATTTAAGTATAAAATTTAATCAATTGTATTTTATTTTACATACCTCAGAATTGTTACTTTTTTATGGATAAAATTTACGTTTTTTAACATTCAATGGTCATTTACTCGAAAACATTCCTATGTAAGAGGGCAAAATTTTAGTACTGTCTGATAGAGAATTAAACGATCTTTCAGAATCAAGGAAAAAAATATGGTGTTGCCATTTAAAAAAAATCGATGTCGTCATTACTCGAAAACAAATGACATTTGAAAATCGCATTTTACGCTAAAATATGTATTTTTTAAATTAAAAATCGACCTGCTCGAGGATTTTTCCCAAAAAATAATTGTTTCGTTTCTATTGAATTTATTCCATACTTTTGGCGCATACTGTATAGTAGTGTGTTACAAACACAGAGTAGAATAGAATCTTAAGTTTACAGCATTTTCTAAAAGGCAAATTACTATTCAAGCTAGAAAATAAACAACATACTGAAGCTTTTCTTATACAAAATATGACATATCAATGGAAGAGTTCGGAGTTTCACACATCACAAAAAACGTACCTGTCAAATTTTAAACAAATACGTTGGTCTTTAAAAATATTACATCCGAAATTTGATTTTTTACCTGTATTGAGATACAGGGTTCTCAATAATGAGATTGTAAAACAACATGTATAAATAAATATTAATAGAAAGGCATATACCTAAATCAAAAATTATTTGAAAAATTATATTTTCAAACACTAATGTCAAAAATGTTGATAACCTGCCTTAACTAATACAATCAATGTCTACTTATTTTATTTGATATTTTCATTGTACTAGGTATGTTTTTTTTCATTAGTACCTAGTAATATTATTGTCTATGCAGTTATTTCTTTAGCATATCTAGATCCTACATGACTTCATTGGTAGAAATGATAGGACAGTTGATATTAATTAAACTGATAAATTTTGCATTAAAGTAAGAAGAAATACAAAATTACCAATAGCAAGTTGACGCTGAGCAAACCTAGCACTTAAATAATTATTTGTGTGTTCTTTGAACCCTTCTGAAATGATACGCTTATGGAATCTTATCCCCTGCAACTCACTTTGTACTATTTTGAAACTCGAATATGAACGTCCCTCTGCATTTTGTAAATTTATTAGAAAATTAAACATTTTACATAAAAAACACAAGAAGCAATAAAATTTCAAAATTTGATAGCCCTTCTAAAAATCTTGTGATATTTGATGTATCTTTGTAAAGTATTTTTTAGCAGAAAATGAGATATGGGGTGATAAAAAATACCCTTCCGATCTCTTGATTTTATTAATATCCACCTAATTTATTGACTTTTTTCCATAAAAGAGTTACGTCATAAAAACTACTTTTGAAGTTACACCTTCAGAGATGCAACGTTTAAGAGGTTATATTTATTAGGCACTACTCAAAGTTTCTAACACACTTTACAAGACGCTCTGTATATCTTTAAGTTAATAATTTGCATTTAACAATATATCTGCTGTTTTATTGTGTAATAATAATTTCATATATTTTTTTTCTTTGGCAATTTCCTAAATTGAGTACGGCTACATTTAATAATATGCATTTAACACTTTATTGAATAATTATAATATTATATATTTTTTACTTATTTGGGCAATATCCCAAATTGAGTCCGGGTACTATTTGGTTATCAGAACGTCAAATGAATAAAACAACTGGAGCTGTAAAATGCACTGAACTTATTCCAGTAAAATCTGTAACAATCCAAATTACAACACTGAGGTATTTAACAATATCTCCGTCGTCGATGCAATAATCATTTTAAATTTTGTAACGCCCAAAAAAACCAATACCGTACATAAATGCCTATTATCTCAACAGGCTTTATTAGAAAATAATATAATACACAATATTATGAAAGAGAAATTTAGTTCTTGCGAACAAAATCGCCTTTTTTGTTTCATGCTCAACTGAATGAATTGGAATTCGTCGCGCACGAAATTAAAGACTACAAAACCAGGTATGTTCGATATTAATTATATCTCAATTCAAAATATCGAATTTTCGAAATGCGACAATTATTAGAAACGACGCTAAGTGACCTTGGCCTCCTTGTGCCTTTTTACCAAACGTCAAATCAGACAGTTTCCGTTTTTTGTCACCACACACCAGATCGGTTTGTATCAGGATTAGACCCGGAATTCAAATAGCAGCTGTATATGAAAAATGATGGAAAACTGAGACCTACTAGATATCAATGTGTAAATTAGATATTGGAAAGGATATCCTATGTACGTGTTGGATCATGCACTCTTTTACGCATAAATTGTACTACTTATAAAAAAATTACAAGATTACTATTAAATTTTTTTTTCTATCGAAAAAGTTAACCCAAGAATTTTTTGTTATGAATATACAGGGTGTCCCATAATGATGTGCGCTCCTTTGGAGGATGTGCTTCTTGGGTCATTTTGGGGGGGGGGGTTACTTTCTATAAAATTTTTCGATTTGAGCCCTCCCTTGCGAGATAAAAGCTTCTAAAAAATTGAAAAAATTTTGGTTTTCGTTTTATTTCTCAAAAACGGTTAAACTTATAAATCTGAAAATGGTGGCAACCACCAACCTCTGTTGTTTTTTTTTTAATTAGAACTTTTTATTCTAAACGTTTCTCGATATGAAAAAAATACAGTAAATAAAACAATCAATTTACAAATATTCCCTCCTCTTAGTATTTGTATGCAGACACGCGTTTTATTTTAAAAATAAAAATAAAATCCACATCCATACATATCATCAGGTGTAGAATATGCAAGCAAAATAATTCATATGAAATGTAGTAGGCTGCTGTCACTTTGATGGTTTTATTGTTTGGATCGTCATTAACAATTAATGCCAGATATCTACCACCAAATTAGTTATTCTTTTCTGTTAATTTCTATTGCAATTATGAATTTTCAATATTTCCAACGAAATCAAAAATTCCCGTCAGGTACTGAGTAGTGTAAATTTAAATTTTTTACGAAGACTTCAGCTATGTGACCGACATCTAGGAAGGTAATTTGAACACCACATCTAAACATTTAATAAAATTAAATTTAGCCTGTAGCTTCATTTTTATGTATTTACAACAACAGTGTTCTTTACCGACTGCCACAGCCACCATATTTAAACATTTTGCATTTCGCTCTTTCCAATTTCTGAGTTTACTGCTTGATAAAAATTATTCAAATTTGGCACATATGTCTAAAATTAAAACCACCAGCCTACTACATTTCATATGAATTATTTTGCTTGCATATTCCACACCCGAGGATATGTACGTATGTGGATTTTATTTTTTTTTTTAAGAAAACGCGTGTCAATGCATAAAATTACTAAGAGGGGGAAAATTTTGTAAATTGATTGTTCTATTTAATGTAATTTTTTCATATCGAGAAACGTTTAGAATAAAAAGTTATAATTAAAAAATACAACAGAGACGGATAAAAATCGTATTCAACAATGTCACTTAATTAACTAAATGTATTCACCGATTTTCATATTTATAAGTTTAACCGTTTTTGAAAAAAAAAATTAAAGCCTTCCCCCCCTAAAATGACCCAAGGAACACATCATCCAAAGGAGCGCACACCATTATGTGACACCCTGTATAGAAGTTTCGTCAACCTAAATACCTTGCCAAATTTCACTTAATTTTAATTTATCACCCTTTGTTAAGGTGTCGTAAAAAATATATATGAGAGATCCTTATTAAAATCGGTCTACCCTCAATTTTTTGCCCATTATTCGGGATCATCCTGTAGATGATGATAATGATGATAAAAGTCATTTTTCATTGCACAAGGGAAACAATTTCTTTTTTAAATTCTTGTGAGTGCAATATAAAGTAGTTTTACACATGTGTCTTATACTTGTAATGTTTTATCGTACAATTTCTCGTAAGAAATCACTTCTAATGCGATCATAGATAAAATATTTCGAGAGGTAATTCCTTGGATCATTTTAAAATATCCTAAATAATTAGTTGAGAGATACAGAATGTCCATGTTTTTGAATGCCTCTGAATATTTTTTTAAATTTTATTACTGCATTTCATTTTAAACAATTATATTTGTAACAAAAATGTTATCTTCTTTTTTATTAAAAAAAAAAGTATATTTGTAATATTTTTAAAATAAACGTCCTTCAGATAAGTATGAAACATTTAATAGTTACTGTAAAACTAAATAATAGTTTCACAGAAAAAATATAGTATGTACAAAGTCTCCCGCTTTTATTGATCAGGATATTACCTAATATTTTATCGTGAATCTTATTTTAATGCAAAAAGTTCATATAAACATAGACCTTAAAGGTCTATTTACACACATCAGTGCCGTATCAGTTCCGCATCAGTATCAGTGAAAACTAAAAAATTATTGCTTAGATTTTAAATGGGCGTGTTTATACACATCCGTCACAGTGCCGTATCAGTGCTGTCAATGCTGCTTCAATGTCCGTTCAGTGGCTTTTAAATACGCCGGCGATGATATTTTTGTAATTCTACTGACGAACTGACCAGATTTTTCTATTACTTAGAATGGACGAAAAGCTTATCAAGCTAGTACGAAATTTTGATCAACTGCATGATAAATATATTCAGATCACTTTGTTTGAACGTCTAACTCCTTTTTACGGACTACGGACGGATATGTGTAAACTGGAATCAGTGATCGACCACAAATAACACCGATACTGAATTAAATGTTCTTGCATTTTAATATAGATGACATTGATGTTTTCGAAAAGAAAAAATAGATATTTAGTTTTTTTCTGAACTTTCAAAAACAATATAAAGTTGTCAATTTAATCAGAAACGAAGATACGGATCAACAGTAATTGGATTAAAAAAGTAGTATGGCTCTGGATATAATAAAATAAATCTCATTTTTCCATAGAGCATTCAATTATGAACAAATAATGTTTCTTCATATCTTTAAATATTTTATAATGCATTATATTTTAGATAAAATCTAGGTTGACTGGACAAATAATACAGTTCAATATCTCCAAATAGTACATATAAACATAGGTCCTAAAGTTATTCGACATTGAGACAAAGCGTTGAAGTTTTTGATCCAAAGCTTTATAACAGAGTTACAGAGTGTTATTTTAGTAATACCATTTAGTTTTTTTCAAAAATTGTATTTTTATTTTATCTTTAAATCTTGTTCGGAACGGATTCGAAGCACAGTTTCACTATGCACAAAAAAATTCTCCGGTTTCCTTTAAGGGTGAGTTGAATAGAGACGTACTTAAGTTGTAGTAGTATCTACCATTGTCAAGCTTGAAAATTAATAAAATAAAAAAAATCACACAGATTGAATGACAGATGTCAAGTGATATTATGCGTTGCTGCTATTTTATTTTTGCAAGAATTTTAATAACTCATGGAATTTAAAAAAATCGTAAGTTTATTTGCTAAAAATAGTACCTATTTTAAGGGGCTTTAGAGTTTAGAGAAATTAAAATTTGAGAAACCAACAGATTCAGGTCAAATTATGTCAAGTTGATTATGTAGCCAATTGTTTTTATAGTACCTCTTTTTAAAATCACCCTGTATATTATAATATTCTCATTCTAATCACGAGGATTAGCCCAGAAGTCGAGGACTTGTACGGGAGAGGGGGTGGCATACTACTATTAAGCAGGCCGCATTTGCGTCCAGGAACGACTTATGTTGGTAGACCCTAACCTCCATTCAGTGCAGGAATGGAAGAAACCTGGAAAACCTCATTAATTAGAAGGGTAGTCAAATGTCGACCGGTATCAATCTCTCACATTGACCCAGGCTAACATTCTTCCACTCGACCATACCCGCAGAAAAGGTGACTATCCTCTCCACAAATATAGCTGATATACGGTCGATTCAAGTGACGCTTGAAACCTCGCGACCACTGACCGACTTATTGATTGATTTTAAAATTGTTTTAAATCTGTGATTAAAAAAACAATCAACACCAAATATCAAACCAATCTAAATGTTCTTACTGTTTTTAATTTGCTACCGATGACTAGTCAACTACAGCAATTTCTGTCAGACGAATCCAAACATGAGAATAATTCGTGGTTACATCTAATCGTATAGATGTGACGACACATGTCGCAAACACTTGAAACATATCGCTCTGACACATTTTGTGCTGTTTAGATTAAATACAGTTTCTGATCGACATAAATATAGAGCAATTAATGTCAGATGAATAAGCATCTTTATAAATAGATAGAGCAGGTGGAAACAATTAGATTAATATTATTATCACCATCTTGTCTACCTTACACAAATGCTGTATCTTCCAAATAATAAACTTAACATATTAAATTGGCGTAAAAATGCTTAATTTTTCAATGGTTATTTGGATTTTTGATAATATCACACTATTTAAACTTATCTTAGAGTACTGTCAGTTTAACAACTAGTAAACTTATTTTTAGATTAAGAAAAATCATGTGACTCAAAAATTTAACTGAATACACCATTTTTGTTTAAAATCTAACTAAGAATCAAATGCACTTATTGAATTTCCAAAATAATCAGCTGCACCGAAATTTTACACTTCCAAAATCTTCCAGCATCTATTGGTTGATATAACTCTATAATAATTCAGCGATTTTTTCATATACTCTGTAGTTCGACCTTGAGCCTTGGGCACACTAACGACAATATTACGAAGAATGCCGCATATTTTCCCAAAAGCATGACGAAACGCCGCCTTGTATATCCAAAACAATTTTTTGCTTGTCCAAGTTCACTAGCTATGTGATCTAGATACACACGAATTTTTGTTTATGAACTTTTTTACCGTTCCACCTTGGCCCCTTTACCTCTTGCGTGAACTGCACGGTTTATTAGGCATTTTCCCCGCATAACTTATTTTTTAATTTCATATATTATTGCGTTACGGCTTGCAAAACGTTGCAGAGCTTTTTTCACACTCGCGCAACTATGTCGCAAAGCAAACCGAAAAGAGACCAACAGGTTATTGAGTTTATTCAATTACGGTAAACCGCAAAAGATCCAAATTCGGTTTTGCATTGCTCAATAGACATTATTTCTACGATTTGTTTTCTTTTTCCAACACGGCAGGTAAGTATATTGACCTAAGAGAAAAGAACCAAACAGTAAACAACGAAAACAAAATGGTACACAAACAACGATTAACGGCAAGAAGGAAACATTTTAGCATCGCCAAAGATTACTTCAATTATACAGCTTTCTGGGTTTGAATCATCTCAGCTGTTATTACTTAATTATTGGTCAAAAAAACTATTATACAATCGACTTTGTAGTTTATTACCATGAAGAACATAAAATATAGATTTGTGTTCTTCTATTTCAATTTCTTCCAGTATTTCCAAAAGGTTTTTCACCTATTGCTGGAGGTGTACAAAACAGTAGCAGTATATAAGGTAGTACCTGACAGTATCTATTCGTACTGAGACAGACTCGATATTACGGTATTACAAGGCAGAACCTGCCAGTACTAAAGCAACCTAGCAATACTAGAGCAGGACCTAGCAATACTAGAGCAGGACCTGGTAGTTGCGGCAAGAATTCAGACGACTTACGTCACGACTGATGTCAAGCAATTGTTTTCATTGTTTACATAATTTTCGATAGTTTGTCGCATTAAAAACAATCATTTTTTTGTAATTTAGTGTAATATATAGCACAAACATTTAGTGTACTGTATAATTTGATAATTCTCAGTTACAGTGTCTTAAAAATTTTGATGAAAATATAATGAATTATTCATTTGTTCGCATGACGGAAGTCGTCTGAATTCTTGCCGTAACTATACAGTATGTGCCAAAAGTATGGAATAAATTCAATAAAAACGAAACAATTATTTTTTGGAAAAAATCCCCGAACAGGTCGATTTTTAATTTAAAAAATACATATTTTAGTGTAAAATGCGATTTTCAAATGTCATTTGTTTTCGAGTAATGACGTCATCGATTTTTTTTAAATGGCAACACCATATTTTTTTTCTTGATTCTGAAAGATCGTTTAATTCTCTATCAGACAGTACTAAAATTTTGTGCTCTTACATAGGAAAGTTTTCGAGTAAATGACGATTGAATGTTAGAAAACGTAAATTTTATACACAAAAAAGTAACAATGTTCGAATTGCCATCCACCAACTTCTTGGCAATGCGCAAGTCTGTGAAGAAATTCTACTTGCACATTATGAATGATTTCTGGGGTAACTCTGCGTATTTCGTCCTGAATGCGATTTTGAAGTTTTTCTAAATTACGTGGTTTATTAATGTACACTTTTGACTTCAAGTATCCCCATAAAAAATAGTCAAGAGATGTAAGATCTGGCGATCTTGCAGGCCATTCTATCGGTCCACGTCTGCCGATCAACCTCCCAGGAAAACAGTTGTCCAAAAAATCTCGTACAGGGCGCATAGTGCGGAGGTGCACCGTCTTGCTGAAACCATATGGTATCGTCAAGAATGTCAAGGTCATTATCGTTAGGAAAAATTACTGCAAGGGTTGGAACAAGGTCATTTTCTAGAAACTCTAAATATCTTTGTCCTGTAAGGGTTCCTTCAAAGAAGAAAGGCCCTACTATTATGTCGTCAACTATTCCAGCCCACACATTTAATTTCTGAGGGTGTTGGGTATGTGCCTCTGCCATCCAATGAGGATTTTCCCGACTCCAATATCTGCAAGTTTGACGGTTTACTGTACCATTCAGACAAAATGTGGCCTCATCTGAAAAAATATTTGCCGGTGTAAATTTCTATTTCCTTGACATAAATCCATTAGAATTTCGCAAAAGTGTAAGCAGCGATCGGAATCATCTTCATTGAGTTCCTGCACAAGTTGAATTTTGTAGGGACGATATTTTTCCTTCCTCAAGATACGTAGCACTGTGCTCTGACTAGTATCATTGTTTAATGCAACCAATCGTGAAGAATTATGAGGATTATCTACCATACTTATCAAAATGTTCTTTTTCTGATTTTCATTAATGCTTGGACGTCCAGGTTTTGGAATATTTACAACATTGCCAGTTTCTCTAAATTTAGACTCTACCTTACTGACTGTTGATTGACTGATAGGGCGATCTGGATATTTTTCAATAAATAAATCGCAAACTTCCTGCTGAGTTCTAGTCATATTCCCGCATTCGATAAGAATTAAAATTCCAATTCTTTGAGTAACAGTTAAATGTGCCATAATATTTTAAATTGAATAATAATTTCTATGTCGCTTACAATACTTCTTAGAAAGTCGGTGTGACAATGACACTTTGCAAAGATTTTCACCTACGTGATCCATAAAAGAACTATGGAATTCGAAAAACTAAACTTGATAACGTTTTTGCTTTATTTTAATTGATTACTCGAAAACTTTCCTATATAAGAGGGAAAAATTTTAGTACTGTCTGATAGAGAATTAAACGATCTTTCAGAATCAAGGGAAAAAATATGGTGTTGCCATTTAAAAAAAAATCGATGACGTCATTACTTGAAAACAAATGACATTTGAAAATCGCAGTTTACGCTAAAATATGTATTTTTAAATTAAAAATCGACCTGTTCGAGGATTTTTTCCAAAAAATAATTGTTTCGTTTTTATTGAATTTATTCCATACTTTTGGCGCATACTGTATAAGCGCAGGACCTAGTAGTATAGGAACAAGATCTTAATCTATAGTCAGCGGTCGAAATTGTGAACAGTGACTAATCGCTAGCGTGTAGACTAGCGCGACGGGCGAAGCGTGCAGGGAGCTACATTTCATAGGCGTACTAAATTTGAATGCGATCAGATATAAAAAATATACAAAAATGACAAAAATAATTGCATTACATAACATCCATTTTTTTTTAGAGTAGAAACAGTGATATAACAGTTTTTACTAATTTCGAGGCGTTAGATATTATCAATTACCCAAAGTCGAAAATAATAAAGAGTGACAAATTCACAACACAGAGATGAGTACGGAAGATACGTCTGGTATGATTACCTAAGCGAGCCACTTGAGCAGAGTTAAAGCACACAAAATTATCAAAAATAAGTTGACGCCGGCTGAACCTAGCACATTAACAGTTTACTTTAAATGTGCCCCTGTCCTTATGGACGGCGATTGCCCGCCACCACCCACTTACACCTTCCTGATGCGCACTCTGCAGATATCACACTTAAGCCTTCTCCGCATGGATGCGATATTCACGGATTTTTGCAGGAATTTTGCAACTCCTGTTTTAATTATTTATGGCGGGAAAATCTTAACTTTTGGCAATTGCAATTTGCGAAACTGCTCCTTTCATTATTATGTGTTAATAAATTTGTTTTGAACTTCTCATAATCTGCCATGGCAGTTTCATGATGAAAATGATAGAAAATGTTATAGTTAGTTGTTACAAATAGAGATTTTTCCACCGTTAAATAAATCGCGCAAATATTTGGTAATTCCGCATACAAAAGGACAAAAGGCTTTAAAATGCATACACACTATTTACTATTGGTTACTAGCACTGTCACTATAACGGTCACACATTAACACTTATTATATCATATTGAACCTCTTTCCGTATGACTTTCATACGACCATGTTTCTTCGATCCAGATTCTTATTTTTTAATATTTATTTTAAATAGTTTCTTCGCCATATTACTATTTCGTCCTTTCTATCAGTATACTCTTTTCGATTTCATTTATACGGACTAAGTTTCGTCTTGTAAGATATAGCAATAAATTTTTTTTTTTTTTTTGGAAAATTCATTTTAAAAATACACGCGAGTTTCCATCATTTTCCGTTTCACAGTTGTACTTCTTTACCACTTTTTTATTTGCACACATATGCTATTCACGTACAATTTTGATAATGAAACATATATTGCAACATCACTTACACTCATATTTTGACCTCGCGCACTAAACTCTTCATACATGTCATCATTCGATATTCCTCATTTCGATCAAATCACTAATAAAATTAATTACATTCATAATTAAATTAACGAAAAGATATACCCGAAATTTTGCCCGACCGAACGATTTACCCGCCCATAATAGCGCATCCAATCAAAAGCCAGTAGCGCATGCGTACTAACGTATACTCTGCAGCGCATGCGTAGCTGTGTAATCGGATATACTTTCAGAGATATGCGGCACACAATTTTGTAGGAAAAATATATGGGTGGCATGTACATTTCTTTGTGTTGACTGCTGTAAATTGTGAGCTGGTTTATAACATTAGTCACTCTCTACAATTTTGGGAGTCGACTATAGGTCAGGACATTATTTATCGTTTTAAACGTATATTACCCTTCCAGGTCAACTTTAGCGCTGAAAATATATGGTGAATATTTTGTTGCTATTTTGTGTCACCAATTTTGTAAGTTGTGCAATTTTCGAATACAATGGTGGCTGCTGATATAATATTATGCTGAGGACTATTTAGAAAAAATCTTTTTTTCTATTCAAGTCGCCCAGTAAGTTAAAAATTTGTTGCTGCCTTGCGCGTTTGTCTATACACGAAAACTCAAATAGTCGGTAGTCAAATAGAATAATATTAGTCATTTTTTGCATTAGCTAACATAAAATGTGTATCAACAAATTCTTCATATTCATCATATTTACTTATTTGGAAAAAAATGTATTAAAAACTAACTTAAACACTTCAAAAACAAGTCATGTCGTGTTATCTTTTTTGTTTAAGTGTGACATGGAATTTGTGACAAACTAACACATGCCACTTAGATTATTGTTTTTTAATTAGCAAAGTTGGCCAATGTAATCTAATTTTTATCTCGGTGGTGCGTCAGGAGGAAGGAGTGCAAGAGACACTTTTTAAGCAGAATTAACTTGGCTTTAACAGAGCCATACCAATTTGTCCAAAAATCAGTGGCGTACAATTTTTTTGCTAAAAATTAGTATTTAATGGCACAAACGCTATTAATGCTAGTATATTACAAGAGAAATTTATACACATAAAAATAGCCCTTCACTATACACTGTTGTGTACCAAATCTCATTTCAATATCTCAATCGGTTTTCAAAAAATGAAGGCTATAGTATTTAAGACAGAAAATTTTAAACAACCTGTATCTTGGAACCGAGGCATTTCCGGATTCATGGTTATATAAACTTTTTTTTTATTTTTAAACATCTTGTCCCTAGATTTTATTAATATTATTCTGTAACACCCTGTATACTGAGCCCTAGGCTAAAATTGCCTTAGGTAGGGGACCTAAGGCAATTAAATAGTTTTTTTTTTTCATTGAAAAAGAAAAATAGAATATAGCAGCAGTAGATGTTGATAACTACTCTATTCAATTAAATAATTCAATATTTTTTTAGCAGGAATTTCATTAAAATTATTTTCTATGACCAACAAAGAAAGACAAATAATTTTTTCATCACATAATTCCGTTTATGATTTTTTCCTTTTTCTCAAATTGAATATGATCTCTTCCCACTACAATTAGTTACTGCCAAAAATTAAAATATACTCAATGCAACATCCACATTTGGAAAACTTGATTTTCATTTTTCGTCTCTCTTTTAAACTTTAACTTATTTTCATATTTATTGCTCCTGAAGTAAATTTGCTTTCATTAGCAATTTAATTTAAATAGTTTTTATTATCGAATTCCTTTATTTATTGTTATTTTTCTCAATTTACTATTGTTATATTACGACAAAAAAAATGTGTTATATCTATACTTACTATATACTTATCTGGAATCTGAAATTAAGGGGGAGGGTAGCGAAACGGCTACAGCACTTAGGCCCCATTGGGCCCATTGTACCTCCTCCCATTAGCAGTCCACCTAAGCCGTCAGCCAACCTAATAAGGAGAAAAAGGTGGTGACGCTGCTCAGGGGGATCTCTCTAATGTAGGCCATAGAAAGCCATCGCTCTCCCAACACGGACTCTCTTGTTGACGAGATGGCAGCGCACTCACAGAGTGCATGGAGCACTGTCTCGTCTTCCTGTTCGCAGCCCCTACAAAGAGGTGTATCACACTTCCTCATGTTATAGAGGTGCTTTCTTAACCAGCAGTGTCCAGTTTGAATACCTGTCACTAGACGGAGGCTTGTCCTAGTCATAGCCAGGTACTTTTTGGCTGTATCCTTGCAGGGGTACCCTAGGGACTCCTTTGCCAAATTACAGCCATTTGCTTCATCCCAACGTTTCTTAAACTCGTTGTGGGTGTGTTCTTTGATAATTTCAACAAATGCTAAAAACGGAAGCATACTGGAGGGACCGGGTCCAAAAATATTCAGACCCGATGCACTCCTAGCCAGTTTGTCAGCTACTTTATTGCCATTGCACCGGTCGTGTCCCTTTACCCAGCGTACAGATACGCTGTTGTTAGCTGAGGCCACTACTAGTGCCTGATGGCATTCCCATGCTGATCTAGTTATTATCTTATGATTACGCAAGATCAGTAGTGATTGTCTACTATCTGTGTAGATTCTGATGATTTTGCCAGTTATATCTCTACGGGCAATTTCTTTGGCGGCTATGGTTATACCTGCTAATTCCGTTTGTACTACGGTAGCATGCCTATCCATCGCCCACTGATAACGAATATACAAGGATCCGGAATAAATTCCACATCCTGCACCTTCCTTCTTTTTTGACCCGTCCGTGTAGATGTTAATAACATCTTCACTGGCGGTCTCCTCGATTCTGATACGTACCGTGTAGGGTCTGTCAAACACAAACTATATACTTATATATACTTCTCCTATATTTTTGCAACCAACAGATTTGACAGAAGTGAAACGAGCAGTAAATGATTTAAAACCACATAAATCACCTGGCATTGATCGAATAAGATCAGAAATGCTTCAATTAATTTCTGATTATATAAGTACTCCACTATCTTATATTATAAATATGTCTATAGCGTCAGGTATATTTCCTGATAAATTAAAGCACCCTTTAATAAGACCATTGTATAAGAAGGGTAATAAAGATGAAGTTGTGAATTATAGGCCACTATCACTGTTAAGTAATATCGCAAAAATATTTGAAAAAAATAACAGAAAAGGATAGTAAATTTTTTAGATACTAACAATATGCTTTCAAAACAGCAATTTAGTTTCAGAGAGGGTATATCAACTGAAGATGCATTGGTAAAATTAAGTAAAAATTTATATAAATCCTTAGATACGAGTTATCCATCTTCATGTATATTTATTGACTTAGCAAAACCATTCGATACAGTTAGCCATAACAAGTTATTAATAACATTAGAAAAGATAGGATTTAGAGGAGTTGCTTTAAAACTGATGTCCAGTTATTTATCAAATCGAAAACAACAGGCTGTAATTGATAATATAAAAAGCTCTTTTAGGACTGTAGATTATGGTGTGCCTCAAGGTACTGTCTTAGAATCTGTTTTGTTCAATATATACATCAATGATTTATATGAAATTGCCACGGAAGGTAAGATAATTAGTTTCGCAGATGATACTATTATTTTGTATACAAGTAATGATTGAAATTGTTTGAAAGAAAAAGCTGAAAGAGATTTTAAAAGAATTACGTTGTGGATGAACAGTATATTGTTGATTATTAACTTAAAACATTATTCATGCCCTTTTCATGCTACAGTGAAAAATTACTAGATTTTGAAAGACTTGAAATTAATATAGATGAAAAATTATTAACTATAAAGATGACAAGTAAAATAAAATATTTAGGTATATATATTGATCCACATTTAAAATGGAATTATCATATTGAATATGTTGTGAAAAAATTAAGGTGTATTTTAAGTAAATTTAAATTTTTATATTAAATAGTAAGCAAATGAAAATTTAATATTCTGCATTAGTACAGCCACATCTTTTATATGGGATACTAGCATGGGGAGAAGTGATGAATAATTTTGTAAAAAAACTGGAAACAACACAAAAATGGTTAATGAAAATTGCATTTAAAAAAGACTATACTTACCCAACCGATTTACTTTTCGAAGAGACTCAAATCTTTGACCATCGAGAACTATTTTTTCTAAGTATTTCCATTCATCTGTATAAATATCCAAAAGATATAATATTTTTCGATCATGATAAATCTACCAGATCTAAAACTGGCCTGCTGCCTAGAGTGCCTAAAATTAATAGAACTATTGGTCAAAGAAGTTTCAGTTCCTTAATTCCATTTATTTATAAGTATTTACCACTTAATATCAAAAATATAAATTCTATAACTTTATATAAGAAAAAGGTAAAATTTTTACTTCTGGCAACACCTAGAAATATAATACATGAAATTATTGATAGAAAAAATTATAGTTATTAAATTAAATTACCTATAACAAAAACACAAAAATACGATATTGCTTACCTATGAATTTTCTGTTGACTGATTTAAAACAAACAAGTGTTTTATTTAATGTTTGATATATGAACAATGTGTTTGTGAGAGATTAATATATGATGTATCCAATGATTCAGTGTATGAAAATGAAATGTGTGAAATTCATAATGTATGAAATTGAAAATGTTTGTTACATACATTATTGAAAGCAATAGTAGATATACTTACATGTGATGTATTTATAAGAACAAATTTGTAATATTTTTGAACTGAACTTCCCCCACGTACAAGGTAACTTTTGTCACCCGTTTATTTATCAGATTTAATTATAAGTATTTTATATCATGTGAACTGTATATTTGTATTTTAATAATGTATTATGCATATGTATACATTTATGTGGATGGTAAATAAATAATAATAATTATTATTATTATTATCATTATAACATTGGCTTAATTAGGTAAATCTTTCTAAACGAAACCGACTAAACGCTATACCCAATTCATGGGTTTGTAGAATATAGCTAGCCTACTCAGTCTAATAGATAATCGGGCCCATATTTAGATAACGGAAATATTCTTGGTCCTTTAATTTCTGTATCAAACTTTCTAAGTTAAGATCTGTAGAAAAAGTCTAAATCAGAATAGCAGTACTTGATCATACCATTGAAAATCACAGTAGATGTACAAAATTTTGAACAGTGAGTTTCTCATCATTTAACGTACCTAACATTTATTAAAGACGAAATATCAGCCATACGTTTGATATCATTCAAAATATGTTAATTATCAGTACATTAATTATGAATATCTCTATTTCGCAACTTTATCATACCCATAAAGCATTTTTTTAATAAATTACGCACTTCCATGCTTCAACTAGTCTATTGTCTATTCATTAGTTTCAATAGTTCCTTATTATAATGTGTACGTGTACAATTACTGCTCGTAATTTAATATTTTCTGCCTTTTATAAGTTTTAGTGTAGCTTCTAGCTCTGGCTAACGATATCAATGCTATCAGCAACTGTGTGGAACGGGAATATAAATTGATTGCGTGCGAGGTGTATTTTTTAAAATTTTACAATAGAAATTATTTTCACATACGTCAGTAAATATTCACACGAAAATGTAGAAAGATCCGCAAATATATTTTTTTCCACGATCGGGAGTAGAAATCAGTTTCTATGTCATCAAAATTAAAACAGAAGTAGTCGATTATTCCCAAGGGAGTATAATGCTCCCAAGGGAGTTTATATTATGGAGAACGTTTTTCATGCAAAAAAAAAGATAACATTGAAATTATTTATTGACATTTAAATTAAATGTTAGTTACATTTGCACAATTTTCAAAATTAATATTAGAAGGAATATTACTTTCGCTTACATTTACAGTTTTTGTGATTGCGCTAGTAGCTACTAAAACCTGATTAGCAATTTTGGTCTTATTTTCAATGGAGTTCTCGACATAACCCTCAGCGACTGTCGTTGATTTCCAACCAGCATGACGCTTTATTGTCGTGATATTCCAGCACCAGCATCTGCCAGTAATGTCGCTGAAGATCTTCGTAAGCAGTGACATGCAGCATCAGGTAATTTTAAATACGAGCTACTACACTCGGAATTTTTCCCATGGTATTTTTGCCAACTGGCTGCGAACTACATTTTCCTACTTTGTAGTACAAAAAAGGCGCTTATGCTTGACGTGGGAAGGACGAAGGGACAGGTATTTTCGAAACAATTCAAGCATATTTCCCACATCGGTAACCAGAAAGGTTCGTGGAATCTTCGTCTTAGTGTTTGGAATTTTTACAATCAAGGAAGAGCCTACATCCTCAATATCATCTACAGTTAAATTGACTAGTTCATCAGTTCGACAAGCTCCGGCAATCCCCAGAATTAATCCAACCTATAAGAATTCTTTGTCATCTGCACTTGATAGAAAACGGTCGATTTCACCCTTTGCCAATATTTTCGATTTTTTCTCTTGATATCCGCCGCAGGTTCTTTTCAAAAATGCGATCAGCTTGGGGAATTTGCTTATATCTATGTTGTCGTAAATTATCAAGCATGACTTAACCATAGAATATTGCGCCCATAATGTGGAAGACTTGTAATTCTTTGCATTTTCACTGAAGTATGCCAACAAAACATTCTCGCTGTATACCTGAACATTTTTCTCGGCGCACCACTTTTTGAACCGATTGTAGGTTATATCGTATAAAGATCTTGACTTCGTAGGCAGCAAATTGCTTATTGCAATATTTGCAGCCTCCACAATCTCTTCCGACTCACAATTATTCATTGTGCACTAAGCAAACTTTAAACTAAACCAAACTAGCACCTTAATTTGACAATTCTTTTTGTTTGTTTATTTTGTAGTTATGACAATAACTCAACGACTACTAAATAAATGCTCAAATCCGAATACAATAATTCTGGTGCTACTTACTTCATAATGACAAAATATGTGTTTTTAAGTTAATGAGACCGTGGAAAAAATAGTATATACCATTCGGGAGAGATGATATTTTGTCCTCGGTGCATTGTAGCCCTCGGGATTCAAATTGCACCTCTGCCAAAGTAACGCGTTTCTCTCCCTTATAGTATAATATACTATTTATATATACTTAAATTTCATAATAATAACAATAATTTCATTTATTTCCAACAGGTTTACACCTAATTACAGGAAAACTTTGCTACAAATTGTGATAAGGTTGTAAAATTTCACCAAGTAAATTATAATTAATATTACAAGTGTTTGGATAAACTATTACATAACTGACACATATTATTAACGGAAGATTTCATCATAACATTTGTTCTATTAAAAGTACAATCATGTGAACGAGAATTATATCCAGGCACCAGAAAGGACAATTTATCTAAAAGAAACTGACAATCAATAACATTATGGACTAATTTAAAAAGAAAAAGATAATGCTATACAATCTCTTCTGCATTTAAGAAATTCTAAATAAAAAATAAATAATCATTGCAGTACTCGTACATAACTAAAGTAACATTTAAAAACATAAACTTCAAAAATTTACGCTGAACATATTCATTTTGTCCGATAGAGTTTTGATAAATCGGATGCCATATAAGTGAACCATATTCTAATTTGCTCCTGATGAATGATCAAATATGAAGATGATGAATTTCTAATATGATTGTTAAAGCTCAATTTACCGTCAAAAGTAATACCTAAGTCCTTGATCTCCGCGCGATATACCGCGCAAAAGTATGATCATTAAAATGGTACCAAACAAGAATTGGATTGAGCGTTTTAGAAAAAGTGATAATTTTACATTTTGATACTTTTAAATATAAACCATTCAATCACCAAATATTAACATTTTCTAAATTATTTTGTAAAGACATGCAATCGTGTAAAGAATCTGTTCTAGAAAATATTGGTAGATCATCAGCAAATATCAAACAACAAATGGACGCCTGTTTAATAAATAATGATTTAAATAATGTTGTCAAATTTAAATATGTCTCTTAAATGATTGTTGTTTCTGTGTAATTTTCAAGCAATGCTCAACCGTTTTAACAACGCTAAATCTATATTGTGTAAATAGGACTAGAAGAAAGTAGCGTTATAGAATTTCAATTAAACTTGGCGTAACTGTTCAATGATTTATTAATTTTGATACATATTTAACTATATAATCACAACAAATAAGAAAAGTAGTCCATAATTACCTCAACCATGGTAGCAGGCATATATTTATAGTTTTAGTTATACGCAGTGGTATGATTTTTATTCAACACTGGTATCTCGGAAACCGTATAATATATAGGATTGCTCAAATTAGAAAAAAGTTACGCCTTTTGATGGCCTTTAAAATAAACCAAACAGATCCAAGATATATGCTGTCGTTGCTGAAATATTGTGAAAATACTAAAAATAATGAAATTAGAAAATTCCATGTAGCGTTATTATTTCTCCACAGAACCAGCTGAAATGTGTGTCAGGATATATTCAGAAATGTTCAAAAATTGTCGCACACCAAGCCGTCTAAAGATGCGTACTGACTTGAACATTTTACTCCGAACGAACCTAACGCGACGCGAGCCCATGGACAAACGAAACAAACAAAGAATTTGCGTGTTCGTTCCTTTCGTTGCTCGCGCCAGTTTCATTAGTGTTGGGTGTGTTCGTCGAAAATCATGGACGCGGATGATGTGCTAGTGTCTGCTGGCGCCTTTTTTTCATTCATTCATTAACAAAGAAGGAAAATAAGTCAACAAAAATGTAGGTCTACTTTTAAGACGAAAAAATGCGGCATTACAGAATAACAGGGACAGCATACAACTTTGGCCATTCTTGCCCAGTCATCATATTTTATTATAATAGTATGAACCATGTTTTGGATTCTATAATCCAGAGGATACTTCTCATATTCGTCAATAAGTAGTGAATGTAAAAAATTTTATTGGACAAAAAAATTAATTAATTTTTGTAAAAATATCTAGAGAATGTTCAGTTAAGAAAATTAAGAATAAATAATAAAAATGTTTATTACGCACTCTCTACAAAATAGAAAAGTTATGAAAAGTAGAATAGAATAGAATAGAATAGAATAGAATGGAATGGAATGGAATGGAATGGAATGGAATGGAATGGAATGGAATGGAATGGAATGGAATGGAATGGAATGGAATGGAATGGAATGGAATGGAATGGAATGGAATGGAATGGAATGGAATGGAATGGAATGGAATGGAATGGAATGGAATGGAATGGAATGGAATGGAATGGAATGGAATGGAATGGAATGGAATGGAATGGAATGGAATGGAATGGAATGGAATGGAATGGAATGGAATAGAATAGAATAGAATAGAATAGAATAGAATAGAATAGAATAGAATAGAATAGAATAGAATAGAATAGAATAGAATAGAATAGAATATATCAAACAAAACAAAAAACACAAATATTACACGAAATAAAACGTTAAAAAATATACAAATATAGAACATAAGAGATATCAATTTTGTAGAAAAAACAATTCGAGTTTTGGTCATAGCAACATGTTCAATGCTAGCGTTAAATTTAAATTAAGCCGCGTTTGAGAATTTTCAGTTCAACTTTTTTTCTAATGATAGGGAAGAAAACAATCGACCTTAATATAAACCATTGAATCCTCTCTATGTGTCATCTTTATATTTATATAATATATATCAGTTATATATTATGCACACAAAATGTAATACAAAATTTAAAAGAACAAAAAAGTGCCGACGTTGTCAAGTACGTGTTCTAGACTTAATTAAAAAAATAGAAACATTACGCACGGGGAATATTGTGGATATTCTAGTTGACCACAGGAATGACATAGTTTAAATCCGCAGATAGCGGACAATACTTCGTTTGTCGACTAAGATAGATAAATAAACAGTTGTCCTTTTCACCCGTATGTACAGGGTATACTCAGGTATAATCTGAGTTGCTTACGCGGTGACGATACGTGGTGCAGTCGCCTGCCGCTGGTCAGGGGAAAGGCAAATTTGGAAATGTTTGCCCATCAGCTATTATTAGCGTCGCGCCATTCCCGTCGGTCTTTAACCTTATCTACCCGTACGCTTCGCCACTGCTCTCTGGTCCACTCCATTTACACAAGCAATTAATTAAATAATTGATGTGAACACTGCGAACTCTTCAAACAGTTCAAAAATCCGTACTCACTGCCCACCGATGAGCATGCAATTTACTTTGACCAAATCGAATTTACCAACAAAGCACGGATAAAGTTCGAATTCGGATGTGAGCGCGCAGCGCGTTTGGTTCATTCAGAGTAAAATGCTCTAGTCAATACGCATCTTAGCGTTTGCTCCTATTGACGAACGCCTATGGAAGACTGGTCGCTATGTGAGACAATAAAAAATTGCAGACCATGAACCTTTAATTTATTACCAATGGTTTTTTAAATCTAGTCAGTTTGGCAGTGTACTCAGCCAAGTGTTCTTTTGAATTTTTGTACATTATAATGCCAGGACGTGAAATTTCTGCGTTTACCCGAGCAAGAATGACTGCTTTTACATGATGCAGGACATTCTAATGATCAGATACAGAACATGTTGGGCATTTCTAGATCATCTGTTGTACGAATAGCACACAGATATGAAGAATTTAATACAGTGGAAAACAGACCACGTAGTGGATGTCCTGGAGTATCTAATGAAAGGGAGGATCGGGATTTGGTACAATATGCCCGTAGACACCGCACATCTTCAGCTTCAGCTCTCAGGGCCCACTTTCAAGGTACGTTTCGCCGTCACAATGCAAATTTACGTACTAGAAGACCATTACGGGTCCCCACTCTACTTTCACAGCATCGTGCTGCTCGTCTCCAGTGGGCGTGAGAGCATAGAGGTTTTTATTTTACGTCAGTGGCGGTGGGTCTTATTTACAGACGAAACCAGAATTGGGCTGGTTACTGATGACAATTGACAAAGAGTCTGGAGAGAATCAGGTCGTCAACAACAACTTCATTTTCCCCGTTCAGTTGCTCTATATGAAGGAGCTACTGTAATGTTTTGGGGTGGAATAATGTTCAGCGGTTGCACCCCATTAATTTGCATACCACAGAATATGACCAGTCAAATTTACATCAAACAAGTTATTACGCCCATTATCAAACCCCTACGTAATGAGTTAGGTGAAAATTTTATGTTTATGAACGACAACGCTCGACCACATGCGCCAGAAGGGTTCAAGAGACACTCGAAACAGGACACATCACTAGATTAGAGTAGCCAGCCAACTCTCCTGACATTAATCCTGTTGAAAATATGTGGGATTTCGTTGCTAGAGCTATTCATAATCATATTCCTCCACCTCAGACTGCTGATGAGTTAGTCATGGCGGCAGAAGAGGAATGGGTTTGTTACTTCTTACAATTTTTTTTTTTTGTGAAAAATGTCACACATTTGCTGGTTTTTAATTTTCTAAGTACTCAGTTTATCGAACATATTCTTTTCACAAAAAAAAAGATTCAGAAAACAATATACTTTTATAAATGTATTTGGTTTTTCTGACAAAAATATTATTTAATAAGAATGAAGGGGGAGTCCAAGACTTTTGACGTTATATGTATATTGCGCGCGCTGCTAACTGTCGTATTCAACTATCTGCCAATTTTTGTCGATAAAGCCCGATCGCGTTATTTATGCGCATTCGCAAACAAAGCCTGAGAAGCCTCCTTCTTAGTGCTAGAATTCGTTGTCTGTAAATAAATGTTCATTTTCTTGTATAAATTTTTGTATGCGTGAGCCATGGTACGCCGCTGCACCTGCAGAATACTGAACGTATCGCTGACAAAGAGAATAATGCACCATACAGACACATTACAACACTTCGGTTATAGCTTCCCTTGAATTCAGTGATATTATAATTTCAAATTGTATATTTTTTAAAAAATAAATATTTCGCATTTAAATTTTCAAGTCCACTTAAAAAAACATTGCTACGGCCACAAGAAAATCTGAGTTATCGCAGTTAATCGATAAGTGCACGAAAATTTTTCAAATTTCAAAACTTTTGTTTGTGTTTACCATCGATCTGAAGGTACCACTCCAATGGAGATACTATCCAGTGAAGGCTAACTGAAACCTAAATTTGTATCCCAGGAATCAGCAAAGGAAACAAAGTGAGCAAAACGGAAGGAAATACAAAGCAGATTTAGGTTTCTTCATAGCCAGAAAGTTAATTGTATCGTTGTACTTCCCTCGCCAACGACCGAAGAAGGAAATCAACTTTAATTTATTTTTTGTGAGTAATACTGCTTTTGCCAGTCTTAACAACCTTCCAAAATTCCTTGTAGCAATTTCAAATCAAATCCCATTCAAAAGCTTATCGCAACATTAGCCTTCTATCTTTTGTTTCTCAGAATTTTAGAATAGCGCTGAATTAAGTAGAAGTGAAATAAAATTCCTACGCAACTGTAGGAGCTGATTGATATAATCAAAATACTAAGAAGTGTTAGCCAGCAAATAAAAAGCACTTTCCCACTGATAATTCCTCAGCACTGCACTGCCTTTGTAAATAAAAGATATATTTTATGCATCATACATTAAAACATAAAATTAACGAAAGTGTTATATCAACAGGAACATAATATAAAATTTCAAATAATTTTGTGCTGACAAAACTTCCCAGTATTTCTTTTATAATATGTAAATATTTAGTATGCCACATATTTCGGAACGGAATCAAACGGAACGGAAGTCACTACTACAAATGTTGGTTTGGTACTTAACGTACGATTCACACGAGTAAATATGTGCTCTCAAATAGTTTGTAAAAGATGTGGCAAAAACGCTGTAAAAAATTATTTAACATGTGAAAAGTGTAATAGTTCATTCCATCAAAGTTGTGCCAAGTTATGGAAGGGTCTAAAAGTGACCAGTGATTGTGTAATCAACTGTTGTGTTGATGACATTACTGATCTTGAAACTGACAATTTTTGTGATGCTATGGAAAATGTGGCGACAAATGGTAAAATAGATATTGCTATTTTTATTTATATTATCAAACAGAAAGATGATCTTGTGCGGGAATTGCAAGATAAAAATAAAATGTTAAAGGAACATATTTCATTGTTAAACAGTCTAAGGACTGCGATAATTTAATAATTACACCCCATACCAAATCAATTTAGGGTGTATTTTATGTTAATATCAGAAATTAAGAGGATAATTTCTTGAGTTATTTTAGTTCTAAATGCTTTAAGTTGTATGACGTAGACTGACTAAACTTGAAGATATTTCTATGTGAAGCCTTATCATTAATACTCAGAAAAACTACCCCAGTGGGTTTTTAGAAAAATTAATAATTCCTTGTCATATTTCTATTAAAAAGACGAAGCAAAATAGACCAAAAAGGCAAATCTTCAAGATCTAATAAAGTCAAATTAGGGGTAATTAAAACTGATAATCTTTTCACTTTTAATTTATCCAGAACTAATCTTCTAAAATAAAAAAAAACTATTTAATGTTCTTTAAAATTATGTATCAAACAGTGAAGCAAATTGAGATAAGCTGTTATTTCTCTTAGCGCATTCCTTATTTTGTTGGCGCCAACCATTTGGTCAACACATTTTTCCCTGACATACTTCACAACAAATCTTCGACTTATATAACGGCCAAAGCGTAAAGCACTGTGTTTGAGGTATAATTTCATTTAGTCTGGACTTGAAATTAGGTAACATCTAGGAGTGTGAGTTTTAGAATCGGAAATCCTTATGACAATAATTGAATCCGTGTCTTCTATATCATCGATCGTTATCTTTAGTAGATCATCTTTTGTCAAAGCTCCACAAACCAATTATTAATTAAAATAACCTGAAGTTGTCCAAAATTAGTTAAATTGATCGATTTATATTAATTTGAATTACCTTTTCTAGCAGGAATCTATTATTAGGTGCTTCTTGTAAAAATCCATGTCCTCTTTCGTTAGAATTCTGGACTTTTTTGGACTATTACAAGTGCTACCTACCCCTTACCAACCCGAAGACTTATAAAAATAAAAGCTTATTCCTGCCTTGTCATAAAATTGATTAATACTTTCCATATAATTATACCTATAAATGACAATAAATTCCTTCTTCTGGCAAATCAGTGTTAGTTTATCTATTAAATGATGTTTGTTATAATTTATTTTTAAACTAAGAAGAGTGAATCAAATTCCTCGCGCTTAAACACTAGCTTGTTATTGGTTAATTTGTCGCCATGTTTACATAACCCCACATAATTTAATGTTTATTGTCAGTCACTGTCAACTGTACTAACCTTTTGCAACTTCGTAAATTTATTTTGTGTTTATTCCTTCTTGTTAATGTAAATGCAAATAAAATAGTTCTTTTCATAACTAAATAACAAATTGTATTGCTGTTTTTATTATTATTTTCTTAATTTACCACCAAAATAATCTAGTTACATTTTCTAGTTACTTTTCTCTGTGTATATATGCCTTCATAATTTACTACTCTTAATTTTAAAATATTGCAATAATCTGGACCTAACAGATAAAAACTCTTTTGTGGGATTTAATTACTTTTAGCTCAGAAAACCTATAATATTATTTACCTCTATGAGAAATGAGTAATTTACAACTGTAGAGAATTCTTAAAAGGAATTATTAAGAAGTGGTATACAGGGTGGCCCGTTTTTAATGGCTCACCCTTGGCTTCTCAGAAACAGTAAAATATACAGGATGGTTCAAAGTAAAGATCCAAGATATCTGCCGCCGTTGCGGAAATATTGTGAAAAAACTGAAAATAACGATTTTAGAAAATACCATCTAGCGTAATTATTTGTCCACATAAAGAGCTGAAATTTGGTACAGACGGATAAGAACATACGAGACTATTTTATTTGAAGATGGCTTAAATATAAGCCGAAACGTTGGCATTCTGTAAAAATTTAGTTTTTCTACTACAATTGACCTATTACCAGACTAAAATAACATCAGTAATTAATTAAAGATCACTAGATACAACATAAAAAATCAGAAATTATGTTGCGTAGATTCGTCTATAGTTTCACAAGAATTATAATAAATTATATATTTTTCAAAGAAAAAGAATGAATGGGTTAAGAGATGGACGCCCTGGATGCCAAGCAGTAGGTACATAAGCGACGACTTAAATATTGGAACACCATTGCAGAATTATGTGACCCTGCGCCACTTTGCTGATTTCTAATACTGAAATTTAATGAAAGGTTATTAGTGCATTCTCTATTTTCATCCTTAAAATATTTAAACATTTCTAGGCAGTAAGGCTTCCAACAATAAAAACAAAATTAGCAAATGTCGAATCTGTCTAAGTACGTGAACCACAAAAATCTAATTACTCTGTATATTATTAAAAATATTTTGAAAATGCAAATTATAAATTAATAAATAGATAAATAATCCAGTTCCCTGTAGTGGAAATTATAAACGAATTGAATATACCGCATTTAAGTTATATGGATGGATTAAAAGAAAATTGAGTACAACATAATAGCAATAAGTTGGATCGTATTTATATTTCCAGTGTACCTACCATTATAATTTATATTGCTATCGTTTGTTTTAGTACTAACATTGTTCGCAAGCATGAACATCAACTTCAAGAAATAAGATCTTGACAACCAAGAGAGAATCCATCGAACTTCAACCCTGAAGTTGCCTTTAACAACAGGGAAGCTATACCTATTAAACTTATCACTAACAGAGAATGAATGTCCAAATCGACATTACTGCAACATTTCGGTCCTACCCTCTCTTGACTTCAGTCATGATATAATTTTACATTATATCCATTTTAAAATAATAGCTATTTATGACATACGTGTTAAAAGTAACTTCACGAACAAAATAAAATCACTTTTAACACGTATATCAAACACTCAATAAAAATAAGAAATCAAAAAATACCACACAGATCGCAATGTTTATGAACCAAAATTTTCGTAGCAACCAGTGCTGTTGTTAGTTACGGAAAAAATGCAAAAATATTGACAGCATTTTCTAGTAATATTATAAGTATAATGAATAATCTCGATAATGAGCGTAACGAATCCATCCCTGCTGAAATCGAGGAAACCGCCAGTCGAGCAACATTGGAATTATTGCCGGCGAAATCAAGGAAACAGTACGAAATCACTTATAGACGCTTTCGGAATGATGCAACATTAAAAAAGTCCCTGGGAAATGTAACGAAAGTGTTTTACTGGTTTATTTTGAGGAAAAAGCCAAGATATGGAAATCGTCAACGCTGTGGTCAAATTATTCCATGATCAAAACTATGTTAAAAATAAAGCAAGATCAAGATATAAGCAAACATTATAAACTTATTGCTTTTTTAAAACGGAAGGGTGAAGGATATCAAGCAAAAAAATCAAAAGTTTTGACGAAGACGCATATCGACAAATTTCTCACAGAAGCAGAAAACGAAAAGTATCTGATGATGAAAGTCGCAGCAATAGTGGATGTCTTCGGGGTGTGTCGCCGGGAGGATTTGTGTCAGATGACCATCGACTATATCGAATATTTGGGCACTTCGGTTGTTGTGACCATACCAGATACTAAAACGAAAGTGCCTCGGACTTTCAGTGTTGTTGGTGAATTCTATTTAAACTTTTCTAGAAAGTATATGGCACTCCGGCCACCCAACGCTGACCATAGACGACTTTTTCTTAAATATATGAAGAATAAATGTGTGAAGAATCCAGTCGGAATTAACATGTTTGGTAAAATGCCTGCCGACATTGCAGAGTTCTTGAATCTACCAAATCCTCAACTCTACACCGGACACTGTTTTCGTCGTTCATCGGCGACATTGTTAGCAGATTCTGGTGCAAATCTTACTACCATCAAGAGACATGGAGGATGGAAATCTTCGACGGTAGCTGAAGGCTACATTGAAAATTGCCAAATACTTCCTACTGCTGCAACTACTAGCAAGACCACCAGTACTGCCAGTAGTATTTCTACAGAAAATAGATGTGTCACACATGTTGACAGTAAAACCAACTTAAGTATGATGACTCCGCAGGGAATTACAATTTCAAATTGTTCTAATTTTACTATAAATGTTAATAGTAATAACTAGTTAAAATGTTGATTTGTACTTATTTAAAATAAAAAGTTGTTCATGTGTTTGTTAAAACGTTTTATTAATTTTCAAAACAAAATTTAAATAAACTTTGATTTACTTTTAACACTTTACTTTTAACACGCGTGTCAAAAAATAACATTTTTAACATCAAAAATGACAATTAAAAAGCCCACTTTTAACAGTTTTTTAGAAAAAAAATGTTCTGTATTTAAATTTTCAATTTTATTTAAAAAAAATATTGCTACGATCATAAGTGAACCATGGCTCGTGTAAATAGTTGAACAATATGTATGACATATGTGTTTATATTTACACTTTTATAAAAGCTACAATTTTCGATACCAAAATCTTCCTCCTCATATATCCATGTCAGCGTTCTTTACAACTTTACGGGAATTGGTTACCAAAAGTTTGACAGATATATTTGGTCCCTTTAGATCAATATAACAGCCTTAAAATTTATTTTTGGACTAGACAGAAATAAATATAACAAACTGCGAATTTCGGCATTTTTCACGCTTCTGAATAGATTTCCAGCGGATTACAAATCCGATTTCGACAAATAGGTATGTCTAACTGGAAATTTTGCGGTGCGTTACGCTATCGTTTAGCCACACTGTTCACTTTCTATCTATTGCGTTAATATGTTGGCCTAATTAAGATGTCAGTTTTTATTCCACGCATTATTAATAATAATAATACCTCTACTCCTCATTCTAATCACGGCGATTAGCCCAGAAGTCGGAGACTTATGCGGGAGAGGGGACTGCATATTATTATTAAGCAGGCCTCATTTTCGCCCAGGAACGACTTACATTGGTAGGCCCTAACCACTATTCAATACAGGAATGTGGGAAACCTGGAAAACCTTATTAATTAGGGGGGTAGTCAAATGTCGACCGGTATCAATCTCCCACATTGCCCAAGCTAACACCAAACCATACCCGCAGAGAGGGTGGCAATCCTCTCCACGAATTAGCTGATATGCGGTCTACCGGCAGCAGGGCGCGAACCCACGCCGATCTATTCACATCGATTTGAGTACTGACGCCTTAAACCGCGCGACCATTGACCGACTATTAAGTTATTATTTTGAAATATTGTCGAATGTCAAACCTCGGGCGTACAACAATACATTGATTTCTTGCTTCAGAGTCGACAGAAGGACTGGACCAACCAGCCACGCCGTCATATAATGGATGATAGCAGCACTGATGAATTCAAGAACAAGAACCTGCACCCGCAGCTGAGGTCGAGCTTCTTGTGCAACTTATTTTTTTGGTAAGTCGATTTTGAAAATATATAGAATCTATTTCACAGTTTGTGACAATTGGTCTTGAAAAGAACATTTTTACATCAATGAATTAGAAATGAACTTTTTCCTACAAGTTTTTCTTAAATTTTCCAAATAGGCATTTAGTTATGGTTTAAGTATGGCAAATGAATTTTGTTAATATTTTAAGATAATTAAGATTTTTTATTCAAAGATTAATAAGGGAGTTACAGGGTGGTACAGTGTTTTGTTTTCACAACTTGCGGCATAAAATGAAGTTGTTAGGGAATGAAATGAAATAATTAAAAGTGCTACTTACTTAGTTTGTAGTTTTACTATTGTAATTAGTGTGTTTACTGTTTAAAATTGATAATTACGTCAAGTATGTTTCACAAGACCTATCAATGTTACAAACACTTTACTGGAATACTTTTATTGTCAAAAATTGTTCGGAGATTTTTTTAATTCCTTGAAATTTTAAAAATGTCATAGACATACTTTTTTTTCTTAAAAAAATGTACAGGGTGTTCGGTGCATCGTTTGTCAAATTGAATTGGCCGAAAGGAGGGGCGATTTGCAATCTCGTAAGCTCCGATAACTCACTCTTGAGCCCATGGTTTTTTTTATTTCAACTTTTTATTGTTGTTTTGAGAAATCCCAAAATTCAGTATTTAAATTTGAATTTAAAAAAAAGTTATTGGTATAGCCTACAAATTTAATTTAAATGTTTAGTTTAATGTTTTATGGTTCTATCTAATTCAAAATTACTTCCAAGTAACATCTAGTTTTCATTTTATGAACTCATAATGTTTTTGGAAGAAGTAAAAATAAATTTAAAGCTCAACTTAGCATTGCAATAGAAACCATTCCTTCCTTTAAAAACTACTCTAGTCTATCCCCTTTAGAACTGCATACGACATGCTAAATTTGTGTATCTGGATACATCAGGCTGATATTTGTTATTCGGGATGAAGACTTGTTTTTGCGTCAATAACAAGCGCGAACCAGGTAAATACTATTTCTTGCGTAGTAGAATTCATCATCAGTCTCTTTCTTATATAGGGTACTAACGTTCCTCTGACTTAAAATGAAAAATCAAAATTCTTTTTAAATCATTTATTTAATAATCACAAATCTTAATCGAATTACTGACCTTCAATTCATGGATTGGGAGGTATGGCCCTATTCCATGGCCTCCATGTTCCCCAGACTTAACTCCGTTAGATTTTTACGTCTGGGGAGGGGCCAAAAAACTTGTATACGCAACAGAAGTTGAAAGTAAGGAAAATTTAGTCCAACGTATACGTCCACGCAAGCTGTTTATGCATCTTGCCAATGCATAAACAGCCTTTTACAATAATTTTTAAAAATCTAATGTTTTTGCCTAAGTTTTTCAACATCCTTTTTAGGTAAACTTCCACCAAGGGGAATAAATTACTATTTTACATTATTTCAAATACTTTTTTGTTTTAATAGTTCATCGCCCTGTATTTTTTAAGGAAATCATTTTTCTATATAGGTAAGTAGGGTTAAATAGTCATATTGTGTCGTAAAAAATATGCAGTAAATGGGATGGCCTGCTTTTTTGTTACACCCTATATTTTAAATTCGTGAGTGTATATGTACATAAATAAATAAAACAGTTCATGTTGAAAAGTATTACTGTCCAAATATTCTCGAATAATCTTTTCCTGTATTTAAGTTATGGATAAAAAAGAAAAAATATATAAAATTGTAACGCCCTGTAACTTCCTTATTCAACTTTACATAAAAAATTGTTATACAGGGTGTCCCAAAATAGAAGGTCATACCATTAACCACATATTCTTTGGACAAAAATAATACCACTTTCCTTATGCCATTTTTTATTTGGGCGCCCCTGTTTCAATATACAGGGTGTTAAAGTTATATTTTGAAAAACTATTTTTGTTAATAATCCCATTGTTTTGTAAAATACACACTTGAAATTTTGCACGTACTTTTATCTTATTCCGGCATAATTTTCATGTAATTTTGGTGAAAAAAATGGAAGAGTGAATGAAGGTAACTGAGGAATTCAGTACCCTTTATCCCCTCCAATTATTTATAAGTACGCCTATGCAGCTTTTTCTTGAAATATCAAACGTAGAATTTTCTTCTGATCATTTTACCGCCTTTGTAATTTTTTGTTTAAATGCTTCGTTTTGGAGAAAAACGGCAATTTGTAGTGCCCATAAATCTATCATTCACTACCATTTTCAAGTGAAACAGAAATTTTGTGGATATACCTGTTATTGTAATAACAACTTGGCAACTTAGCAAATCGTTATACTTACTGAATGAATATTTGCTAATTATTTTGTGGACAATTCGGCCTACTTCGATTATTCAAAAGAACATATCTTAACAAAACTCTTTTTAATAATATTTTTATAAGGCAATCTTGTATGTAACTAGTACAAAAGTAAATAGGTAAGAAAACCTGAATTGTCAGAAACGTTGAAAAGAATTGAATAGCGATATAAAAAATCATCAACCCATATTTATGTTTCAATGTATACACAAAAATTAAGAATATAATTCAAAATTATTTTTCTTAAAGCATTTTTAGATTTGACATTTTTAATGGATATATTTTACAAATGTAAATCTGAATTTCATAAAACGTTTCAACTTTCAAAATTAAATAAGAATATTTTTTTCATAAAAGGTCTAAACATTGTCTCTTTCAAAAATTTTCAAAAATGGTGTAAAAATAAATAATTATACAAGGTGAGTCAGACAGAATGGGTCAACACTAAGCTGGAGATACTAAACGCCAAAATATTATGTTTGAACTCATCATGTCTTATAATGTCGCTGGTTTAAGAAATACAGGTTTCAAATTTTATTATGAAATTTCTAATAAATTACACGAATAACAAATCACACGCACGCAAAATACGCTAATATGTATTGACATCAAAATTTGACACAAGCTTATTGAAAATAAATAGCAATATCAGCGCCTGAAAGAGACTTACCACAAAATACATTAAAACTTTTAAATGCAAATAACTAGGCGACCTAAATAAGAGTACATTTTTTATGTAGAATTGAACGTTCTTTCAGATTTTTAACTTTTTTTAAGCATAGCTCAACAGATAAAAAAATATGTTTTGATTTACCTAAATAAATACGGTGAAACTAGCGCCATCTAGGAACAACGTCAAAATAAGCTTCAAATTCGTAATTCTCACATCAAAAAACCAAACAATTTCAGAATAAAATTTAAACCTTGAGCACCCTATATTTCTTAAACCAGCGACATTCGTATAAGGCATGATGAGCTCAAACCAAAGTTTACTGAATAAATATAAGTTATACCATTCTCTGTCGGTACTTTGATGTTTTGAGATCAAAACCACCACTGCATATAAATACTGTCTTGCAATTGGGAAATATTTATGTACGAGGGATATTCCAAAAGTGTGATGTAATTCAACGCAGGTTGGGGCTTTTGTCCACTGAGTAGTTAGTTTCACACAATATTATTAATACCTTAAAATATGTAAGGCTGCTTATTGTATAAATAAAATATTTGTAATGTAATAAATATAAATATTATAAAACGATTAGAGGTAAATGTATAAAGTGTATTTTGCTAGTTAATCTTGGAAGTCCATAAATATTGACTTGTAAATTTGTTTTGTAATTTAATAAACTATATATTCTTTTCAGCAAAAAAATTACTCAAATGAAAACCCAATGTATAAGTATGTCCAGGTCATTTCTTAGTACTTAATATTATTTAAGTGATTTGAGTATTTCTATATGTATAGTAATTAATTTGAGACAAATTATTTTAATTTATTTAAAGATGTTACTGTACATATTTTTATTATATACTGTTTGTGCACCACTTAGAATCGGTGTATCAGTTTGAACTTCAGCATCTTGAAATTTTGACGCCGGCACAGTTTTGATAT
Source organism: Monochamus alternatus (assembly GCA_037114965.1). Lineage (NCBI taxonomy): Eukaryota > Metazoa > Arthropoda > Insecta > Coleoptera > Cerambycidae > Monochamus > Monochamus alternatus. Next base: position 24,534,732 of record CM073431.1, read on the forward strand.
TATTGTTATCGGAAACTCTGCTTGAACCAAAAATGCTAAAATCTAAAATTTACATGACACAGTTAAGTACCTACTTACATAATTATTGCACATTACACTTTTTTAATAAATACCAGTACAAAAAACGTACTTCATACTTCATGCAAAAATAATGTTTTATGTTTCATTTGAAAAAAATTTGCTTCAAATTCAATTTTTTTTCATAGCATTTAACAGGAGTAATATTTGTTTATATGTGATTTCCAGTATAAAAAGCAAATTGTTCATAATTTAAAAAACGCCCAAATACAATCTTTGTTTATATTAGTTGATGAAATATTAAATTCATACCTTGCTTTATCCTTTGGACAATGGAAAAAGGAAAAACCATGATAGCTATTCACATTACAATATAATACGGGCATTTTTAGAAGAAATATAAAATAAACACTAACAGATATTTAAAGTTTTTTATCTCACACTATATCGATCGCCCACAACACGTTACAGTTCTAGCGTCGGTCACCGTGTAGGATCGTGGGTACCGAACAGTCCCCGAGACGGGTGAGGAGAGCGGAATTGGTAGGGCGGGGCGTGTTCGAGAGTGATACAACTTATATATTTATTCTGTAAACTTTCCTCAAAAATAATATTTTGGTGTCTAGTAGCTCCAGCTTAATGTTGACTCACTCTGTATAGGATATCTCAAACGCAAGAAAAACATATGTGCCATTGCGTTTAAAATAGGTACATCTCTCATTCTACTTATATTCAGAAACCACCCTGTATATTGATTTAGATGAATATTTTCACTTTCAGTTGGGGCTTGCCTATATTCTACAAGGGATGGAAGAAAGAACTGGATGAAGACGATTTATACAAACCACTAAAAGACCATGAATCCCATCGACTAGGAGATAAACTGGAGGAGATATGGAAATTGGAAAAAATAAATAGTGCCGAACCCGCCCTGTGGAGGGCGTTGTGGACGATGTACCGCAAAGACATCATAGGGCACATGTTTGTCTTGTTCTTTCTCGAATTCATCTTAAAGTAAGCAAAAATTAAAGCAAACTAACAATTTCTATCTCGGGTATTTATTTCATTAGGTTGTCCCAGCCTTTACTACTAGGAAAACTGATGAACTACTACGCACCCAATCAGACCGACGTCACCATCGAAGAAGCCTACATCTACGCCAGCTTGATAGTAATCACTTCTCTATTGTACGTGGTCACTTACCACGCGTACAATTTGTCTTTGCAACATCTTGGCATGAAGATACGTGTGGCCTGTTGTTCTCTGATCTACAGGAAGACTTTGAAGCTCAGCAAGACTGCTCTCGTGAAGACCACCATTGGTCAGATGATCAATCTGCTGTCGAACGACGTTAATAGGTTCGACAACTGCTTCAGGTACTTCCACTATCTTTGGGCGGCTCCAATCGAGACGGTTCTTATCATGTACTTGCTCTATGGGGTTGTTGGGGCTGCAGGACTAGCCGGATTTTGCCTCTTAGTCATCTTCATCCCTCTTCAACGTAAGCAATAACGTGTTCTACCTATTATTATTTTATAAAAAAATTGAAGTGTGGACATCGAAACAGACACATATCAATTTTTTGTTTTAGTGCTGATGGGCAAGTTGACCTCCATGTTTCGCCTACGAACAGCAGTGAAGACAGACGAAAGAGTGAGGATAATGAGTGAGATTATATCCGGCATCCAAGTTATTAAAATGTACACGTGGGAGAAAGCATTTTCCACGCTGGTGGAACAGATTAGGAAGTAAGTCTCTGAAAGATGGTATTTTTCATGCAAATGCCTCGGTTGCTGAATATTTAGATTATATGTAAACTTACACTAATGGAGATCAGGGAAACAAAACATTTCCATATTTAGATTAAAAATAAGATGTAACTATCTGCGTGTCGTCACGTAGAATTGAAAAATATTCATTATGGAAGCAGTTTTGAATTATTATCTTAGATGCGTAATTGATTTTTTGTAATAAAACATATGTCTAGAAACGTAAACTAAAAATATAAATTTAAAAATGTGCACTTGCATAAATTATTATGGCAGACAAATGATAATATTGTAACCTCTACGTTAAGTTAGCGTGGAAACACGTCACGTAGACAAACACACTTTATTGTCGCGCTCGATTACACGAAGAATATCTTTCAAACAACTGTCAACTCTTTACTCTGACGTTTCAGTCACTCGCTTTCGACTGCTCAATATAAACTGTACTCCAGCGGCGAAACCGAACCGCTTATATATGTTTTTAGGATTCTCCAAGTTTCGGCGACTTCCAAAACGTATCGAGAATTAAATAGAATATAACTGTTCTGGAAAACGTCAACATAAAGATATTACAAAAATTATCGATTCTAACGCAAACAACATAATTAACAAACTAACAAGATAGATGAGCTTCCGTAACAATATTAATCGTTTATTGTTACAAATTTCTTACAAATTTAGTTGAATTTATTGAAAAAACTTAATATTCGCATGCTAATAGATACATGAAGTTTGTATAACATATATAAGTGTTAACTAACATATGAGCATAAAATATGTCTTTTATAGATCAACAATCTATTGATACAAAGAAAATAATAACGTTATGTACTGTTCACTGCATGTGATTATAAATAATTACATATAAACTTACCTATATCATTTCTCCTCCATCAATGATAGTTTGTGTATCTCTGTGTGTACATTTATGGCAAAAACTTTAAATCATATTGACTTTAAGAGAAAGTTGCATTGTATTTCGAAAAAACAACGTAATATTTACATTAACAAATTATTTTTAAAATCACTTAACTTATATTACTCATAGATCTATCGTTAATGTATGCGAAATCGTACTTAAATCGTTCACAATTTCAAAGAATTCTTCTAGAGAGAAAGAACTGTTTTGCAGTTGATTAATTGCAACAACACTTCATCATTTTGGCAAATCAATAAATAAATCTGTTATAACTTGTTCATTACTAAATTTCTATTCCGTCGAAGATTTACCATCATATAGGCTTCCCAAGTCAAGAATACGAATTACGCCAAAATGTTTTATGAAATTCAAGAATCAGCAGAAATGAAGAGTGTCTGTATGTGTGTATAAAGTAATTTTCACAACACGCATTATTGGTCATTGGAAAATGCAGGTGTCACTCAGCGAACACACTTTCAACAACGATTTAGTAAATATTTGAGCTGGAATTGTAAACGGAGTACTTGTTGGCTCTTTCATTCTGAAAAATCGGTTAACTGGTGCTCTTTATTTACAGTTTTTGCGTTATAATTTACCGGTGCTCCTCGAAGATGTGAATCTCAACGTTAGACAGCAAGCAGTTAACTCATGATGGTACCTTTACCACATTTTGTGTAACTAGTGCGAACATTTGGATCATGTGTTTCCCGAACGATGGATAGGCCGATATGACCTAATTCCGCTTGACTTTTATATGCGATTGGAATCACATACCAGCTATGGTGTATGTTACCGAAGTAAACACTGAACAAGATTTGCGAAATACATGCTGCCGCTCAGGCAATTCGAATACAGCCTCGTTTGGGCCATGCTTGTAGGGACTCACTTACTATGATAAATTAAATATATTTTCAATTTTATGAAATTCGCATTATTTTATTTTTATTTAAAATAAATTAATATCTGAAAACCATTTTTTTTAACTATTCGTCATAAAAATAATCTTAAATTACATAAGTTTCTAATCAGGTTATTATCAGAGTTGTAAGATAACTTTTATATTTTATAAATGATATGTAATTAATTATACGGCACTATTCACAACGATCCAGCCATTGCAAGCAGCTGTGAACAGTACGAGAAGTTATTATTTGCATTGTGTCGCAGATATATAGCTACTCCGCATTGATAAATATATATTGCTTACTGAATGTTTGTTTCTTTTAGATTGGAAATCAAACAGATTCGCGCTACCACCTACATCAGAGCGCTGCACATATCCTTCAACAAATTCATCACCAGAACCTCGGTGTTCTTGTGTATCCTCACGTATGCCTTTACCGGCCACAAGCCAAACGCAGAATTTGTCTATGTAGTGTCATCGTTTTATAACATTCTGAAATCCGTCATGATCACAGATTTTCCTCAAGGTATTTCACTTCTAGCAGAGTCCCTAGTTTCCGTTAAACGAATCGAAACTTTTCTTCTGTTCGACGAAGTTCATCCAGATGCTTTAAAGATGTCGCATGATCCAAAGAAAATACCAACGTCAACCCCTCTGTTGCACAGCTCCAGTAAAAAGTCAGTAGGAGTATATCTCCATGACGTTTCCGCTAAATGGGTGGGAAACCTGCAAGAAGCCACGTTAAACAACATCAACTTCAATGTAGGGCCCAAGCAGTTAGTCGCCATCATAGGACCAGTAGGTTCTGGCAAAACTTCTCTTCTTCACGCTATCATGAAGGAGCTTCCCGTATCTAAGGGTACCAAAGACGTAGTGGGTAGAATCTCATATGCTTCTCAAGAACCATGGTTGTTTGCTGGTACCATTAAACAAAACATTCTTTTCGGAGAGAAGTGGAACAGCAAGAAATACGAAAGGGTGCTGCAAGCTTGTGCGTTGGAACGAGATTTAAACCTGCTTCCCTATGGAGACAGAAGCATGGTTGGAGATAGAGGCGTCAGCTTGAGCGGGGGTCAAAAAGCCAGAATAAACTTAGCGAGAGCTGTGTACAAGGATGCTGATATCTACATCCTCGACGATCCACTGTCCGCGGTAGACACTCAAGTAGCAAAACAGCTTTTCGAAGAATGCATCTCAGGATACCTAAAAAACAAGTGCACTATACTAGTAACACACCAATTACAGTTCTTGAAGTCAGTGAATAAAATCTGCCTCATGGAAAACGGTTGTATCACCACCACGGGTACCTATGAAGAGATCCAAAGTTCAGAGAAAGATTTCGCTAAGTTGTTCAAACACCAGGTAGAAGAGGAAGAATGTGATGCTATACAACGAGAAAGAATAAAGATAAAGCAATTGCAGGAAGTATCTGATGAACCTTCAGAAATAAAAGAATACAGAAATACTGGAAAAATCTCTTCTAAAGTTTATAAGAAATATTTAATAGCAGGTGGAGGTTGGTGTTGTTCATTCTTCGTGTTCATTTTGTTTGTTTTGACACAACTTGTGTCCAGTGGAGCTGACTACTTCATCAAATTTTGGTAAGCTGAATATGCAAATTAAAATATTAGCGTTTTATTAACTTTGTCTTAGGGTAAATCTCGAGCAAAAGCGTGCCGAGAAGGAATACATGAACGACACCTTCTACAAATCATATTACGATGATGTTTTACTGGAGGAACAATACGAAAAAATCATCCTCAGCGGGATCGAAGGTACAAAGAAGAACAGCATAGACTCATTCTTCACCGTCGATCACTGCGTATACGTCTACACGGGTATTATCTCCTGCGTCATTGTCCTCACCATCGCCAGATCCATATCTTTCTACAGAATGTGTATGTTGGCATCGACCAAGCTCCACAACAACATGTTTGCAAAGATCTGCAGTGCTACTATGCAGTTCTTTAACACCAATTCATCAGGGAGAGTGCTCAATAGGTTCTCCAAGGATATGGGGTCTATCGACGAAACTCTTCCCCATGTTTTGATAGACAGTATACAAGTAAGCATTTATTTACAATCTAAAAGAGACATGCTAATTTTTTTAATTTTTTAGATAGCTCTAAATGTGTTCGCTATAAATCTAGTAATAGCCACTGTTAAACCATGGATTCTCATCCCCACGTCGATAATGATAACTCTCTTTTACCTCTACAGGATTGTGTACTTGGCATCAAGTAGGAATATCAAACGTATGGAAGCTACAAGTAAGTTCTTGTCTATGTCTGCAGTAGTGCATGTAAAAATATAACAATTTCAGCTAGAAGCCCGGTGTTCTCTCATATCAACGCTTCTCTTCAAGGCCTAACAACCATTAGAGCCTTTGGTGCTCAGGAAATATTAAGAAAAGAGTTTGACAAACACCAAGATTTGCACAGTGCCGCTTTCTACATGTTCATGGGTTGTAATATGACCTTCGGATTTTGGTTGGACTTTTTCTGCGTGTTCTACATCGCTTTAGTCACGTTAAGTTTCTTCTTTATGGGAAATGGTACGAGACAAAATCCAAATTTTGGGTCTAATATTTACGTGGTTATGATTTTTTCCAGAAACATACGGAGGCAATGTTGGTTTAGCAATAACACAAGCTATGAGCCTTACTGGCATGTTCCAATGGGGTATGAGACAATGGAGCGAGCTTGAGAACACCATGACTTCCGTGGAAAGAGTAGTTGAGTATACAGAGATCAAACAGGAATCTGAAGAAGAAAAGAAAGAACCTCCCAGAACGTGGCCTGAGAATGGCATGATAGAATTCCAGTCGCTCTATCTCAGATATGCTACTAATGAACCCTACGTGTTGAACAACCTTTCTTTTAAGATCAAACCGAAGGAAAAAGTCGGTATAGTAGGAAGAACAGGGGCAGGAAAGTCCTCCCTGATCGCTGCCCTATTCCGCCTTGCTGACATCGACGGAAAGATTTTGATAGACGGTATCAGTACCAGCGATATACCGTTGAAGACTATGAGATCCAAACTCTCCATTATACCTCAAGAACCAGTCCTATTCTCTGGTACGCTTCGATCAAATTTAGACCCGTTCAGCCAGTACCAGGACATAGAACTATGGAATGCACTGGAAGAAGTAGAACTAAAAGGTGAGTTGAAAGAACAAAATGGGGGCATTATATGTATTTGTTCATTGTTATGCAGGAGTTGTGGCAGAGCAACAGTCAGGTCTAGACTGCAAAATGTCCGAGGGTGGTACAAACTTCAGCGTTGGCCAAAGACAACTAGTATGTTTAGCCAGAGCCATAATTAGGAAAAACAAAATCCTCGTCCTGGACGAGGCCACAGCCAACGTAGATCCTAAAACTGACGATTTGATCCAGTCCACCATAAGAAGTAAATTTGCCGATTGTACGGTCTTAACAATAGCACACAGGTAAAACAAATTGAAATATTTCCTCACTACATCCCAAATGAATACTAAAAAAAGCAAGTCATATATTTAGTATGTAATTATTTATTTTTTTAGACTTCATACTGTTATGGACTCAGATAAAGTGTTAGTGATGGACTCTGGAGCCGCAGTGGAGTTCGATCATCCTCATTTGCTTCTACAGAATCCAAATGGTATCTTTTATGGGTTAGTGAAAGAGAGCGGGAAAGCGATGGCAGATTATTTAGCAGAAATTTCGGAAAAGGTAACGATATAAGATTATATGTAAAACATACCCATTATATTGTTTCTTTTTTCCACAGGGGTATAGAAAAAAAATAGAAGGATTCCAATGAGAAGAAAATAGAACAAAAATTAAATAATGTGATATTATTTATTACTACAGATTTGTGTGTATTATTTAATATTTTTATACGTATTTTTATAGTATTTGCTGTACATATATTTTTTAATAAAACCAAAGAAAACTTGCTTAGTGTTTTAATATAAATCAAAATTATTTAAGTAGGTCAAAGGACTAACTAGTTTATATCAGGTAATTGTTAAAAAAAATTATGAATTAACTGGGATTTGCGGTCTATATAGTTCTTCTAGACAAAATTTACGTTTACCTTTTATAAAGTCAGTAGTAAAAGCTGAAAATGAAAATTTACCAGAATGAAAAGGAGGACTTTCGGATACGCCGTCAAAACTTAAAAAAAGAAAAATCTTAGGGGAATTATGAAACATTTTGGATCATCTATTTACATGATATCCAAAATTCAAATTTGCTATAGACAGATATAACACGCCACTGCTACTCACGCATTAAAGTGTAACTACCCTTGGGTTAATTAATCGATTTTTATCACAACGTACAAATATATTAATTAAAAATAAGCAGAATATATTATTCAGCACCCCAGGACAGGATATTATGAATAAAATATATTATTCCGATGGAAATTAAAAACTACATACATAGAAACGCTTACTGTTGATCAAAACATTTAACATTCAGCTATGAAATCAAAAATAATTAGCACCGACATAAATGCGCTGAAAAATGTTTCAGAAGGCCAAAAAATAACGTGGTCTGGCTTAATTTTAGAGGAAGCTAAACAATTTTGTTTGAATACTGCTTTGCACGGATACAGGTTCATTGTGCTGCCTAAAAGAATTCTATTAGAAAGGTAATCTAAATATATTTTTCTTTTTTTTTCCTGACAAAAAATGATACCTGAGCTAACACGATATCTTTATATAACAAAATTGATGTAAAGCTTCTTGTCAATGATATTTTAAAGACTCGTTTACTCAGGTTTAGTAAACAGACACAGTTACTGGAGCAAGTCGCTAGCAGAAAAATGTTATGTCAGTAACATTGCCAGTATTAGTAAATCAGTTTCAAACCTTATGTGTAAAAATGGACTGAATTGCATGGTACTTGGAACGTACAGTTGTGGTTTCATCGTCCTTCAACATTTTAAAAATATAAAACTGAGTAAGTACATATACAGTGCGTTGAAATCCAAACCACGGACAAAATTTCTTTCTGTCGCTTTAATTTTAGATTTTTGAACTAGTTTTGATTTGTTTTTAGACTTAATTTGTCGGGAAAAGTTTTCTGTGATGTGTATTTCTGAAACCTGGTTGGATAACATACCCTTGGATGATAATTTTATTATAGACGAATATAATTTTTTGAGAAAGGGCAGAGATGAAAGGGGTGGTGATGTTACCTTTTACATTAACAAATCATTTTAATTTAAAGTACTTACTCCGCCGATGGGGTTGAGCAGCTGTGGATTTCTCTTAAAGTTTGTGGCAAAAATCTTTGCCTAGGTACTTTATATAGGTTGCTCCAGAGGAAACTCTCAGAAGTCCTGATTCATTGAATGTGATAACTTATTTGCTACCAGATTTTGACTTGATTCTCTTAGGTGGTGATCTAAATGTTGACTTTTTAGTAGATAGTTATGAGAACACTAAACTATGCAACTTAATATATGGATTACATCAAATGGTTAACTCACCAACACGTGTTACTGCTTTAAGGTGGTCTCCTTTAAATTGAATCAAATATCTAACTGAAGAAGCAATCCTAAAAATGCAGGAATAGGTCAGATCTCATCTATTGTGGTTGAATTTGTCGTGTTTCCACTGCCAAAAAGTGAAGTTAGATATTTATAGAGTGTTTCATTAGCAGGTTAGTAAATTAGAATATTTTCTTTAGATAATTATTGATTAGAGCTTTGTCTGTGGAATTGTTCATTAGCATACCTAGATGTTTGGTATCAGAGAACATACATATGACTTCATTGATAGGAATTGTAGGAGATTTGATTTATATTAGCTTAAAATACCGTTCTAAAACAGTAAAAAAATGTTACAAAAGCTAATAATAAGGAATATATGGGTAGATATTGTGGGTGTAATTCAACGCAGGTTGGGGCTTTTGTCCACTGAGTAGTTAGTTTCACACAATATTATTAATACCTAAAAATATATAAATTACTTTTATTATCAATAAATGTTAATCTTCGCCAGTGTTTCCTAAATGCTGGAAAGATGCTATTGTGTTTCCCGTTCCTAAGAATTCTAATCCTTTTATCATCTCGCACTTTCGCCCGATCAGTATTCTCTGTACTTTTTCCAAAGTCCTTGAAAAAATTATACATGATCAACTTACTAGTTATCTAGAAAAGTTCAATGTATTATCTTCCACTCAATCAGGCCTCCGGAAACATCACAGCACTTCTACAGCCCTTTTACACTGACTGATGTCAATGAAACTACTTGTCTTGTCTTATTGAATTATAGCAAGGCTTTCAACACTATTCATTATAGTGTCCTTACTCTCATCAATTCATATCTATTTGGGAGGCGACAAAAAGTTGACGTTGACGGGGTAGTCTCTGATTTTTCTGATGTGGATCAAGTGGTGCCTCAGGATAGTATTTTTGGTCCCCTATTGTTTTTTGTTTACACTGCTGACTTCTCCAATGTTATTAAATTAGCAGGCTCTCACCAATATGCTGATGATTTTCAGTTATTTAAAATTTTCGACTGATAACTTGGCAATTTCCGTTGAAAGCATAAACACTGATTTAGATTCCATTTCTAAGCTTTTACAAGCACAAGCAATACATCTAAAACACAACTACTTGTTCTTGGTCATTATAAAAACGTCATCACTCAAAATCCTGCGTGCACTATTTTATTAAGGGGAGTCGTACTTGTTCCTACTAATTCTTGTAAAAACCTTGAGGTTCTTTTTGATAAGGATCTCCGATTTTCCGAACATATCAGTTCGTTAATTAAAAAATGGTTTATGAAGCTTTACTTTCACCGAGATTCGCTAAGTACCAACATCAAATTAAAATTATGTGACTCACTTATTCTTAGTAATATCGCTTATTGCGACACAGTTTAATGTTGCATTAGATTTTGTTACGGTCTTAGAAAATAAGATCATATTAGTTCTAAGCTCAATGAATCCAAATGGTTAAATCTCAATGAGCGTTATTACTTGCATCTGTCTAGTCTAATTTATAAAATTAACATTCGCAAGACCCCCAAATATATTCTTTTAAAAATAGCGATGTACACAGTTGTTCTACTCCACACGTTACATTATATGTAGTTCATAAGCAGACAGCATATACCTTTAAAGTGCAGATCAAAGCAAGTCTATTTGCAAAACGTCCTCACTAATGTCTTTCTGTGCCCGAATATTTAGTGTAAATAGTATATATTTTGTTAATTTGATGCAATTCTATGGGTGGTTAGGTGAAAGAACAACTTTTTTAGCCTTGCCATCCATAATATTATTTTTGTTGTATCTTTCCTTCTTCTGTAATAAAGTCATTTTATTATTATCATTATTATTACTTAAAAATGTACAAATACACAAATGTAATCCGTCACCTAAAATGAAAATATTTGGTACTAACCACTCAACTGGAAAACAGGCGTTCACAAGAAGAAGAATAGTAGACTACTTTCGACACATTCAATTCGATAATTTCATGGTGGGAGTAAACGAGTGGGTAAGTAAGTTGAACTGCTCTCTACTTTTTTGACTGTCTGTACTTGACTGGGACAATTATAGTATTCAGAAGCTAGCTACTTAATCCAGTTATAAAAATGGTGAATTAATTCATTTTCTGTTGTCGGAAAAAAAAACATTTTTTTGACATTCTCAAACTTATTTATTGGTAGCTAAAGCTGTGATGTCTTACTATATGTACAACAAATACTTAAACAGTGAAATCCGAACAACTTTTCTAGGGTCTTTTGGGTGATAATATGCTTGGCGTCCTTGATTTCTGCTTTAACTCTCTTATGCATAGCTTGGTTCAGTTTCCAAGAGTACCCTTTAGTATCCGTGACGGATTCCACCCATTACCCCATCTGGAACTATGATTTCCCAGCGGTGACAGTCTGTAACTTTAATAAAATATCCAGAAGGAAGGCGTTTCAGCTGGCCAAAAATCTGTGAGTACCTGTTATAGATACGATTTGAAAAGATAACAGAACAGAACTGTTTGTCGTTCTTTTAAGGACTGTATCAAATGGTAGAAACCCGGAAAGGCTAGCTTGGGATATACGCGTACTTGTGCAGCTAATACACAACGACAATCCAGATATTCCCTCAGAGAATTACACGATGCTCAACCAACTGCTAAAAGACAATCACATTGGCGTCGATGACGTTCTGAGGATGCTGTCGCCGACCTGCAAGGATATGTTCCTGCGCTGTCAATGGAAGGGAGAGGAAACAAGATGTGAGAGTATCTTTGAGCAAATCAGAACGTCAGATGGCTTTTGCTGCTCCTTTAATTACTTTGCTCTGAAGAATCACTCATTTGTTGGGTAAGTACCTAGTAGGTATATAAGGGTAGGGTACAGACTGGAAGCACGTTTCCTGCTACCGGTAACTAGCGCTGTTTCTTCGCGCCGAGACCGCACACAGTGAAAGCTGTTAAAAGCGGGAAAAAAAACAAAAATTTATACGGTTCACCTTAGGTGCTTCCTTGCAAAATGTTATCATCTGACGGTGAACTGATCGTTTTGGATTATATAATTACTAAGTCAAAGAGAAAACAATATGGAGTACACTGTATTAATCGCATGGAAATTATGGAGAATTTATAATTTATTAATTTACCTAAGAAACGACAAGGAAAGACTTCTTCAATATACAAGGATGACGTAAGAAACCTTTCACTACATTTCAGATAAAGTGAAATGCCGTATAATGAAAAATTAGGGTACTCTACATAAGCAATCTGTTTTATCGGAAGAAGTAGTTTGTTTAAACGTACCTATTTAAGAAAACTGCATGGTTGCAAGGTTGCATGCAATAAATATCTAAATTATAAATTAATATAGCTAAATTTTCTAACCAAAAAAGACATTGCTGGCATAATGAAATTATTTTCAAAATTTACTTTTGATCAAAATTATTCCAACAATCAACCACATATGTTTTTGGAAACTACTACATTATTATTATACAGGATGTCCGGAATATAAGTTCAGATACTAAAGGGGCTCATATATCTGACCAAACGAAACAAAAAACTCATATGAAAAAAGTATGTAAATTGAAAGACAAATACATTTCAAAAATAAAAATACAACAAAATACAATAGAATGCAAAAATTTTTATCAGTATTAATGAAGTAAACAATACAGGTTTCCCAAGAAATTACCACGTAACGTACGACAACATTACATCCATTTCCTGCTGCTTCTAACCTCAAATTATTATTAGTAGTAATGGTAGCAATGCGGCGGCGCTTTTAGTTTGTCTGTACCTAGTATTTGTTTGATATTTGTGTGTATCCTAAACAAAAATGGAGCAATTTATAGTAACCATGACCAGTTGCATGGCATGTTAATCTATGTCAAGTTGATGCGATAAAAAAATGTTAAATCATATATGTTTTGTTTGGTAAAATTTATTACACAGCAAAATAAAGGCACTCATGTTTATTTTAATACTTACCTTCTTCATTAATGTCATTACTAATCCCTCTCCAACATTTGTCTACGATATATCGGTAGCTGTGAATTTTATTCCATATAAGTCTTCGAAAAACTGAAACTATTATTAGTTCTTACGTGTGTACGTGTGCATTTAAAAATATGTAATAATTTTCAAAGCACATAAGCGCGTATAGGCGCAGAGTATCAGTAAACAAGAAACCTGCTTCCACTGTGTTCAATCAATTCAAATATATAATTACAACTAACCTATACGTAAGCTTGTGATCAACGCAGCTTACCAATAAGCGTAGAAGCTGCTTCAACTTAGTCTGTACCCCTATTAATAAGAAAATTAATATTCCCAGTAAATAACATATATCAGTTTTAAGAGAAAGAAAAAACATTTATTTCAATTGATTTGACTAAAGAAATGTCATATAATAAAGAACTAGGTACTTGTTATTTTTATAAACTACTTTAATAATTGTTCATATAATAAATATCTTAAATACGATTTTCAAAGTTCAATAACTTGAAAGCGGTTAAAGATAGAAATGTCATATTTTTGCAATCAGGAAAAAATAATAGTACAACAACGTTACATTCAAAGAAATATTATTGCTTATGGTACTCCTTAATTTATGCACGCCACTGCGCAAAGGGATTCCGTTACAGCCTTACAACTTTTATTCCAAACTTTATTTTGTATCTCTAATACTAACGATAATAAAGAGTGGCCTAAATCTAGTGAATAATCATATACAATCAATTGTTCTCAAATCTTAAAGTTACACACTGCATACATTTTGCTCATGTTTAAATGAAATTCTCCCCAGGATATTTGCCAATAAAGCCCCGAAAAAACCGAGAAGAGTGTCAGCATGCGGATATCAAACTGGGCTGGAAATAGTAGTGAATAATGACCCGGAAGATTACTTTGCCACGCATATTCCTTCCATTGGATATAGGGTGAGTGCAAAAATATTATACAAATAGCATTTAGCAACTTAATATTAGTTCACAAGGGACAATACAAATCACATTTAACGAAACAAACAACCACATATATAAAAAATAGCATCGATTACAAATTATTTACAAACCCAGCAAACAATATTATGTGTAATACTAATATTTCTTTGCCCTGTATGAAATTTTACAAAGGATAAGTCACAGTGTATACGAGACGATTTACATAGTAGTACACTATGACAGATAATATGACGAATACGAGAACATTTTAAGCATTCAATCATTGTGAGAAATCTGAACAATATTCGTGTAACCTGTAGTAAAATTTCGTCAACAAGAACTCCTTGGTCTTGCTTGTAAAAGCTTAGGTATGCAATTTTTTATTGAATTGAGATGGTTATGTATTCTCAAACCTAGATATGAAATATATTTTTCAAATTTAGCAGTTCTGCGTTTGGATAAAACTAATAATAATAATATTCGTATCCCTCATTCTAATTACAAGGATTAACCTTAAAGTCGGGAGACTTATGAGAGAGAGAGGGCGTCATATTATTATTACGCCTAGGAACAACTTACGTTGGTGTGATAAACCACCATTCGGTGCAGGAATGAGAGAAACCTGGAAACCCGCATTAATTTGGAAGATGGTCAAACACCAACCGATATCAATCTCTCATAACGTTCTTCCACCCTACCATACCCAGAGAGAGGATGCCACAAATGTAGCTGACCTACTGGCTACAGGATTCGAACCTGCGGCGGGTGGCAAACCCGATTCAAGTAGTCCGACCGTAACAGATTTGGATATCTTTTTTTGTGATTACTGCTCAAATATCATACAGAATTTTTCGAAATTATCATTAATATACAAGGTGTTTCGAAAATAATTGAGGAAAATGGAACAGCGGATTCAGCCGATTATGGACGGGGTGTTTTATATAAAAAAAATAATCTATCCTCGCCTAAGAAGATACAACTCTTCAAAAATGAATGTTAGAATCAAGTTGCCATAACTATTTCATAACTGGTTCAAATTAAAAACTCCAATTTTTGTATGAAATGCAGTTGTGTTAAATTATATAAATTAATAATGTCAGGAAGGTATTACGGAATTCCGTAGAGTAAAATTTTTCTTTTGAACAGAGTTTTTGAAAAAATTGTTTTTTCTTCCACATTTTTCAATTCGTAAAAATGCTGATAATAAAGGTACAAGGGTTGTATGTATCTCCTTACTGCGAGGTGGCAACAATTTACTGCAACTGCATCCATGCAGAAAGTTTTTAATTTTAGATGGTTTTGAAATATCCATAGAAACTTGATTTCCAACATCCACTTTTAAAGAACCGTAATTTTTTAGGAGAGGCTAGAATACATTTTTTTTCTGCTGATGAACGACAAATGTAGTTTCAAGGAGAAGTCATAATTTTATTCTCATCAAATACGGGTTAAATATATTAGAGATATAAATACTCTAAGACTCTCAGTGTTTTTCCCCATAAAACAACAGTAATAACTATGGCTCAGAATGTAATACAGATTTAACAATACATTTAAAGGAATTTTTTAACCAAACTGTTAATCTTCTCGCCATCATCTGAGATTATTATCCAACAGAACTAAAAATTGTATAAACTTGATGGAAGATTACATATTACCCACCGAAAATTAAAGATGCTCATGAATTGAATTTGAACTTAATGATATTTGATACATTCAGTTTTTGTAAAAATGACTATTAATCCATTAGTTTACACCACTTTACGAAATTCTTCACAAGTTTTTTAGTAAATATAGATATGGAGTTCATCATGATTCCTAGTGGAAATCACTTGGGAAGTATCATCTGCAAAAAATTAAAAACACCATTTGAGAATAGTATACAAAGCATAGGTCTCAGAGCGGATCCTTGAGTAACTCCATCATTAATGCTAAATAAATACAGGGTGATTCATTAATAATGGGACAAAGCTTAAGAGCATGTTGCTGACCTCAAAATAGAGCGATTAAGCCAAATATGCCTTATCCGAATGTTCCTTTTAGATCTACAGGGTGTTAAAGTTTTTTTAAATATCTTGAGCATCTTTGAACGGATTGTCTTGAAAGTGTGTACACCTATGTTTTCTGAGGTGGTAATTACGAAAATGGTAACTATTTTGCAATCACATCTAGGGTGCGCTAGTTGTAGTGTTCCGTCGGAGTAAACATATGTCAAACCTTTTTGTCCTTCAAAAATCAGAATTTCCAAGAAATTATTAAACTACGTTCAATTCTAAATAAAAAAGCTTTACCTGTTAAAAATCGATAAACTTCCGTTTTCTAAATAAGAACGATTTACTATTTCTTTACAAAATTATTTGTTTGAACGTACGCCTTTAAATAAGAAGATTTAATTACGAATTAAGACAAACACAGTAATAACTAAAAATTTTATTATGCTTAAGTCTAATTACAAAAGATTCTCAAAGTTGCGACCATTGTTTTTAATGAAACGATAAGGCATATTTGGCTTAATCGCTCTATTTTGAGATCAGCAACATGCCCTTAAGCTCTATCTCATTATTGATGAATCACCCTATATATAAGATCCTTATATTTTCAGATTTTCGTTGACAATCCTTACTACTATCCCGACGATCATGTACAAAACGTGCTGATAAATATGAAGAGTACGAATCTAGTCGGAGTGAATCCTCGATTCACGTACTCCACGGATTCTATAAGAAGCTTGCCAACGTCCTCGAGACATTGTCTGTTTCCTGAAGAAAGAAAACTCCACGCCTATGAGTACTACAACTACCACAACTGCGTGGCCGAGTGCAAAACAAACATGACCCTTAAGTATTGTGGATGCATACCTTTCAAATATCTGCATTTGAAAGGTAGGTAATAACATTTTATTTATGGAAAAATGCCTTAAAATAGACTGAACATTTATTTAATCACGTGTCAAATGCATTGTTGATCAATTATCTTTTTTCGCCTAGTATATGTAAAGATGAATCATATTAACGCCAAAAATGTGATCATAAGTAATGTTTATCACGCCTAGTGTAGCTAAGTTTATAGCAACACGATTTTATAGTTTTAACAATGTAAACACCTTTTATTTTCATTGTCACTGCTATCAAAGCGGACAACTAAATTATAAAATGATATAAGATATAAATAATTTTATGAATATCTAAGTGAATTACCCAAACATACCCAAAATATAAACAAGGGAATAAGTTCACTACATCACCACTAGTAATTAGGCCATTACCTACACAGTATTTACAATATGTATTTTCAGTATACATACTTATGAGGTGTCATTTCATTCAATTAAAATTAACCAGAATTATTGCATGAAGTAAGTAATTAAAATGTGTTTACATTTCAGAAGACAATCATGTTGTATGCTCACCCGAGGACATATCTTGTTTGGCAGAGAATCAGGGTAAGTATGTACATACATTCGAAACCTTTATCTTTCAAACCACATCCTGGGGTCCTCCACCTATTATTGTAAGCCATTATATAAAACTCATTTGAAATAAACTGTTAATGTCCTTATTGCGATTTATCTGCATATTCAATTAATAATAATAATAATAATAATAATAATATCTCTACCCCTCATTCTAATCACAGGGATTAGCCCAGAAGTCGGAGACTTGTGCGGGAGAGGGGGCGGCATATTATTATTAAGCAGGCCGCATTTGCGCCCAGGAACGACTTACGTTGGTAGGCCCTAACCACTATTCAGTGCAGGAATGAGGGAAACCTGGAAAACCTCATTAATTAGGGGGGTAGTCAAATATCAACCGGTATCAATCTCTCACATTGACCCAAGCCAACATTCTTCCACCCTACCATACCCGCAGAGAGGGCGCCAAACCTCTCCACGAATATAGCTTATATACGGTCTACCGGCAGCTGGGCTCGAACCAACGCCGATCTAGTCACCTCGATTCAAGTACTGATGCCTTAAACCGCGCGACCACTGACCGACCCAAATAATGGAATATAATATACAGGGTGGTTTTGAAATAAAGCGTTCCTTTGAAGGAGTAACAAAGAAAGTAGAAATATACAGTTGTCATTAAGCATTCTGTGGGCTAAAGTGTCACATACTCCAGAAAATAAATAAAAAATTATTACTCAAAATGTAAGTTGACCCTGAATCACTTTTATTTTATTGATTACAGTGCAGTAACTACCGAGCACTCATTGTCTACGTCGTCAATCTTCAGTAACATATTGTTGTTACATCCCATGAAATTAGACAGATGTCATGCCTGTCACCGCTGTTTAGAAGTAGTTTAGAAGTTCAGATTATTTCGCAGAAATAAATTCGAGGAATATTTGTAGAATTACCTACCTAATATCGATTTAATTTCAGTCTGTTGTACTGTTTCAAATCTTTCTAACCGAGAGCTCCTTAAAAAGTGTTTATTTCGACTAGCAAACTACGTTGCGCTTTTGGTTTCTTCTTTCCTTTCTTTTTTATTATATTTGTTTACTCAAAAACACAGCAATAGTTCTAGGTTGCAATGACATGCCTTAGGTCTAATTATTTAGTATGTTTAAATATTCCCAATGTGATCTGTGACACAGAAACCCTCTGCCCCTCTTTTCTATATACAATAAAAATAGTACGCCGTCTTAATTAACGGCGAAAAACGTATGATAGTTTAAGTTTTGATTGTTTTGAACAAATAATTTTTCGTTGCAATTTTCTTTAAAATGTATTGTATTCAAGTAATTGTTCATTTAAAATATCTGTGCATTTCGTAGTTTGTGCATATTTGTATAAAAAAAACTGAAGAAAACTTTAAAATCCACTCTTAAAATTTTGCACATCGTCATAATTTACTAGTTTTCAGCAGTAAAAGTGCTTTACCTGAAACCAAAACAATTTTTCGGTGCGCAGAATATTTCATATAGTTAGTAATAGTTAATTTCGAAAACGGTTACCTATAACGACTTCAATAAGGTAGACCTTTTTCACATAAAGTGACTTTGACTAAAGTAAGTTTAGCTATAGTCTGTTTGGAAATCAAAGAGAGTAATAAAACCCCGAGATAAGAACCGGCCATGGGCATTTCGTTTCAGGTAATTATCGGGTGACACTAATATTGTGACAGATCAATCCAGTCTTAGAGCTGAATATACAAAGACGTGCTAGTGCAGTAGACTAAAATTCGACTTGTGTTTAGTGACTATTGTGCCAGTGGATATAATATTGTTTGGGTAAAATGTCGAGCTTATCAGATTACGTACCTGCTAAACGCGTGAAAAGTTGTGCGCTGTCTCAGAATGAGAAGATTATTATATTAAATGTATTTAATGCATTGAAACACCAAAATCCTACCAACAGTGTTGACGATATCGTGGAATAGTGTTCTAAAATGACAGGGATTGGAAAATCGACTATCTACAGACTTTTAAAGGAAACAAAAAATTAACCAGATACCCCCATCCCCCAAAATCATCTACAGTAGGGTCAAAAGTTGTTATAGATGATTTCTTCAAAAATGTCATTCGCAGAAAAGTACACTCAATTTATTTTAAAAAAGGAATACCAACGCTAAATCCCCCAAAATCATATACAGGAGGGTCAAAAGTTGTTATAGATGATTTCTTCAAAAATGTCATTCGCAGAAAAGTACACTCAATTTATTTTAAAAAAGAAATACCAACGCTAAACAAAATTTTAAGTGAACTTTCCGAGGACAACAATTTGCCAAAAATCAGTAGAAGCAAATTATGGCCGTCTTACGATAGTTGAATTTTTGCTCGGAAAAGCAGAACAGGAAGTCAGTTCTTATCGATAAAGATGAAATTATTTGTTGGCGAAGATTCTACTTAAGATCAATTAGAAAATTCCGTGACGAAGGGAAGAATATTTATTATCTAGACGAAACTTGGGTCAACGAGGGATATACTGTAACAAAAGTATGGTAAGATAAAAATGTAAAAAGTTTTCGACAAGCATTTTTGGATGGACTTTCAATGGGGTTCAAGGCACCATTAGGTAAAGGGCGAAGATTAATAGTGACACATATAGGTAGTGCCAGTGGTTTTGTAGATGGCGGTTTACTTTTATTTGAATCTAAAAATACAGGTGACTATCACGCAGATATTTTCGAAGAGTATTTTACACAGATGTTGGATCTTATTCCTCCGGGGTCTGTAATTGTTATGGATAATGCCAGTTACCATTCACGGCAGACCGAGCGGGCGCCTACGACTGATTGGAGGAAAGCCGATATAATTCCATGGTTATTCGGAAAAAAACATTTCTTTTGAGACAAATATGGTGAAAAAGGAACTTTTGGCACATGTCAATCTTAATAAAGATCAGAAAAAATATGTTATCGATGAAATGGCAACAAATCGTCAGATAACGGTACTACGGTTACCACCTTATCACTGTGAACTTAACCTAATCGAATTAGTCTGGGCGTAGGTAAAAGGAGATGTAGCGCGAAATAATACGACGTTTAAATTAAGTGACGTAAAAATTTTGTAAAAAAAATCCTTGAAACGAGTAACTACAGATAACTGGCAAAGATGTATACATCATGTACAAAAAGAAGAGGAGAAAATGTGGGAACTCGATAATTTAATTGACGTTACTGTGGAACCTATCGTTATCAATCTAGGAGACGAAGATAATTCATCACAATATTCAGAGGATGAATTTTAATATACCTACATTTTTATTTTCTTTATTGTATATTTATACAGTACTACATTTATTCACCATAATTTGAATTTTCAAAATACATATATTTTTGTGTGGAATAAAAGTCTATTCATTAAATTTAAATAAATATTTTGATAATAATATTGAATAATTTTATTTGAATTGCTAAAAACCCTCTTAACTCGGCTATAATGCTTAAAGTAGTCTCATGTTTTGAAATGCTATTTTTATATTGTTTACTTATAAGAGAAATGGACCGAGAAATTGAAGCGGCATAGACAAAGACGGATTGTCGGGGATTAAATTTTAGCCACTTGCTACAATTTAGTCAGGTCCGATCACACAAAGTTTTTTAAAAGTACACCTCATCTATACCGATAATACATAATATAAAAATATTGAATATAAGCACCAGTACTACATTTATTTACGATTTGCATACATAATAAGCTTTTATTACTCTCTTTCATTTCTAAACAGACTATATATCACATTATTTTGTTGTAAGGAGTTTACTATTGCCCTATGGTGCATTAATTTCGGAACACCCTGTATTACTGCAGCATAATAGGTCTCACCACGTACGAACTACGAAATGCAGAGATATTTTTAAAGAACAATTACTTAAATATGATACATTTTAAAGAAAGTTTTAAAGAACAATTATTTGTTCAAAATAATCAAAATTTAAAGTATCTTACGTTTTTTTATAATTAAGACAGTGGCGTACCATTTTTATTTTAAATAAATGAAGGGTGCCACAGGGTTTCTACACCACTGGTAATAATGGGAATATACTGACTAATTAGACAAAAGCTATCTCATTACAACCTAGAACTATTGCTGTTTTATCATGAAAGGTTTCCAAGTAAATAAAAATATAGTAAAAATTTCAAAATGTTTGACACAATACAGAGTGAGTCAGTCAGAATGTCATTAATTTTAACCACGTATTCGGGAGACCTAATAAAGGCTGAAATCGAAAAAAAAATGTTTTACTCGACCTTTAAAAAAATAAACAAATCACCCTATAAAAATCAGTAACACGACGCTCCTGGTGCGCTACGAACTTTCAGAGGACGCACCCATACGGCAATCGAATGCCATCGTTGCCACATCATGTTTACATACATAATATCGTCTAACACATCAGCGTGTTATTCAAATTTACCCATATTGGTATGGGCAGGATTGTACGGGTATCGTTTGATTGGGCCGTATTTTCTACCGGAAAACCTAAGTGGACCGCGTTACTTGCAATTTTTAATAGAATTATTTAATTATTATTATTTGATTTCATTGGATATTAACATTTTTAATTATTATTGGCTGAAGTTGAACTGAGCAAGAAAAAATGATATTCTAAAATAGTCAGTACAACCGTTTATTTGTGATGTCTAAAACCTAGGTAGGTAGGTACTAGAAAAATATTTCAACTTGACAACATTGCATCAGATCGACATCGAGTTGAACTGTGAGCTGTAAATGACCAAGGCTGTGAGCGATCAGTGACAGTCTGAAAAGGGGTTCAAATAATGATTTGAACATATTTTTTTTCGGCGTAAATATGCATTTAGATTTTTTTTAATGACGTATTCGCATTATACTCATTATTCCCTATCTCCTCTTAAAATTAATGACATTATGACTGGCTCACCCTGTATATCTCGGAAACGGTGAACTTTTAGATATATATTTGGGTAAATTTCATTCATTTTGACTGTACAATCACTTCTTCCCAGGATATCAGTAATACCTGAGACACCCCGTATTTATTCGTGTGAAAATTTGGACACTTTCATCTTTACTTGATTAGATAGAATATACTTCTGATTTGTCAAAATATTTATCTTTTCGTGCTCTGCATCAATATGCTGATGACTGCAGATTTATTACTCTTTTTCACATGATCAGTTAGATGATGCCATCCATAATATTAATTCTGATTTAGATATAATTTGCAAATTTTCTATCTAGCATGATTTAATTCTCAATGAAAAGAAAACTCAATTGCTTGTGTTTAGTAGTCGCCGACATTTAGTTTTAAGTAACCCTGCTTTCCAGATTATGATTAATAATTCAATTATAGTGCAAGTAAATGAGTTAAAAAATCTTGGGCTTATTATTGATGTATACCTTAGATTTAGATCACATGTAACTAATTTAGTCCAAAAATGTTTTTTTTTTAATTGAAGGCTTTGTACTATTATAAGGACATTATTTCTAGAGATATTAAACTGAGATTAGCCGACAGTTTAGTTTTATCTATGTTATCATATTGTGATGTTGTTTTCTGGCCCGCCTTGCTTCAAGTGGATAAAAATAGTGTTCAGAAAGTACAAAATGCTTGCCTTAGATTTTGTTATAACTTAAGAAAATTCGATCATATTTCAGGGTTTAGGGATTCTAAATGGTTTACACTTAATGAAAGATATAAAATACATATGGCTTGTTTAATTTATAAGATAATAACTTTAAATATGCCTACATATTTAGCTAACAAGCTTGTTAAAAACTTTGACATTCATAACCGAATTACTCGGCATAGAGAATTATTGGTAACTCCCTGTCATAGTTCAGTGATGTTTCAGCGTAGCTTCTCCTTTAACGCAGTACATATTTTTAATACTATTCCTAGTGATATCAGAGGAGCTGTCAGTCTTAACTTATTTCAACGTAAAGTAAAAGAATATATTATTAATTCCCGTGATCTTAATTAATTAGATATTTAATTTTTATTGCAATTTAGTGTGTATACAGTATGCGCCAAAAGTATGGAATAAATTCAATAAAAACGAAACAATTATTTTTTGGGAAAAATCCTCGTACAGGTCGATTTTTAATTTAAAAAATACATATTTTAGCGTAAAATGCGATTTTCAAATGTCATTTGTTTTCGAGTAATGACGTCATCGTTTTTTTTTTAAATGGCAACACCATATTTTTTCTTTGATTCTGAAAGATCGTTTAATTCTCTATCAGACAGTACTAAAATTTTGCCCTCTTACATAGGAAAGTTTTCGAGTAAATGACGATTGAATGTAAGAAAACGTAAATTTTATCCATAAAAAAGTAACAATTCTGAGGTATGTAAAATAAAATACAATTGATTAAATTTTATACTTAAATTAAATGTTCGAATTGCCATCCACCAACTTCTTGACAATGCGCAAGTCTGTGAAGAAATTCTTCTTGTACATTATGAATGATTTCTGGGGTAACTCTGCGTATTTCGTCCCGAATGCGATTTTGTAGTTCTTCTAAATTACGTGGTTTATTAATGTACACTTTTGACTTCAAGTATCCCCATAAAAAATAGTCAAGAGGTGTAAGATCTGGCGATCTTGCAGGCCATTCTATCGGTCCGCGTCTGCCGATCCACCTCCCAGGAAAACAGTTTTTCAAAAAATCTCGTACAGGGCGCGCATAGTGCGAAGGTGCACCGATTTGCTGAAACCATATGGTATCGTCAGGAATGTCAGGGTCATTATCGTTAGGAAAAATTACTGCAAGGGCTGGAACAAGGTCATTTTCTAGAAACTCTAAATATCTTTGAACTGTAAGGGTTCCTTCAAAGAAGAAAGGCTCTACTATTCTGTCGTCAACTATTCCAGCCCACACATTTAATTTCTGAGGGTGTTGGGTATGTGCCTCTGCCATCCAATGACGATTTTCCCGACTCCAATATCTGCAAGTTTGATGGTTTACTGTACCATCCAGACAAAATGTGGCCTCATCTGAAAAAAGTATTTGCCGGTGTAAATTTTTATTTCCTTGACATAAATCCATTATAATTTCGCAAAAGTGTAAGCGGCGATCGGGATCATCTTCATTGAGTTCCTGCACAAGTTGAATTTTGTAGGGATGATATTTTTCCTTCCTCAAGATACGTAGCACTGTGCTCTGACTAGTGTCATTGTTTAATGCCACCAATCGTGAAGAATTATGAGGATTATCCACCATACTTATCAAAATGTTCTGTTTCTGATTTTCATTAATGCTTGGACGTCCAGGTTTTGGAATATTTACAACATTGCCAGTTTCTATAAATTTAGACTCTACCTTACTGACTGTTGATTGGCTGATAGGGCGATCTGGATATTTTTCATTAAATAAATCGCAAACTTCCTGCTGAGTTCTAGTCATATTCCCGCATCCGATAAGAATTAAAATTTCAATTCTTTGAGTAACAGTTAAATGTGCCATAATACTTTAAATTGAATAATAATTTCTATGTCGCTTACAATACTTATTAGAAAGTCGGTGTGACAATGACACTTTGCAAAGATTTTCACCTATGTGATCCATAAAAGAACTATGGAATTCGAAAAACTAAATTTGATAACGTTTTTGCTTTATTTTAATTGATTTACGTTTTCTAACATCCAATCGTCATTTACTCGAAAACTTTCCTATGTCAGAGGGCAAAATTTTAGTACTGTCTGATAGACAATTAAACGATCTTTCAGAATCAAGGAAAAAAATATGGCGTTGCCATTTAAAAAAAAATCGATAATGTCATTACTCGAAAACAAATGACATTTGAAATTCGCAGTTTACGCTGAAATATGTATTTTTTAAATTAAAAATCGACCTGTTCGAGGATTTTTCCCAAAAAATAATTGTTTCGTTTTTATTGAATGTATTCCATACTTTTGGCGCATACTGTATAACTGTTTGAAAGGCTAGTTTTTATGGGTGGTTGTATGAGCAGCTCTGTTGGATACCACCACCCTGTATTCACTATTTTTTTCTATAATTTTACTGTTAACTTTGAATAAAGACATTATAGAGTAATTAAAGAAAAAACTTCAAAGTAGCGACCGCAACAATAATGACAGAAACTTATATGAACTAGCCCCACTATTTTTCCAAGAGAACACATACTACTTTTTTTAAATATAAACGGGACACCCTCTATAAACCGAGCACTTTATAATGAAAAAGATACGTAAATCTTCATGTACCGTTTATTTCAGCTTTAATCGACAGTTCCATGCTTGGCGCGAATTTTTCCCACAACTCGCATGACGATTACGTTTGGGAAAACACCGAGTGCTCCTGCTTGCCTGACTGCACGATCACTGATTATACCACTGAAAAATCAACAGGGGTCTTAAGGCAACTTAATGCTATGAACGACCTCACGTTACTGTAAGTAGGATGACTATGATTCAAATACACGAAAAACGTTTAAATTTTCAGTGGGGGCTACAAGATTGAAAATCAGAGCGTGGTGAGAGTGTTTTTCAATGATTTAGTCGCCATAAAAATTCGATGGGACGTCATGTTCAACTGGCACACCTTGTTAGGTGAGTACTCAGGTCTTCCCCGTACCAGCAAGCATCACAAACGCAAATACAAAAAGTTCCTAGTTAATTAATATCAGCAATATTTTTCAGCGTACTACGGGGGGTTGCTAGGTTTATTCGTCGGCTTTAGTTTCTTGTCTGGATTGGAAATAATCTACTTTTTCACTGTAAGATTGCTTTCAGACGCTACAAAGAAAGTTAAAGACCAAACAAAGCCAAAGAAAAGGCGAAAACGAGGACGCAGATCAAATATAGTAGTTCGTCCAGTTACCTACGAACACTTGGATCCCACGCGATTGATAATTCCCAGCGATATAGAAATCCAGAAGTACAAGATGAATTCCTACTTTTTCAACTAGACTTATCTGTTGAAATATTCAATGACGTCTAAAGGCCGTCGCACATTTAATAATATAACGCATCAACGGCAACTTCTCGACGTCGACACTTTGAAGTGCAGCAGGATAAATATTTATAACTGAAACTTTGTTGAAACGTTGCACCTTTTCACAACATCATTTACGAATATATATAACGCTGTTTACAGGCCTTTTAGGCCCAGAGCTACATTATTCTCTTCCACTCCATTATGTTATTTGCCTTTCTTTTTCAATCCGTTACATTTTTCTCTTTTAGATATGTTGCCACTGCCTCTCTCCATCGCTTCCTCGGTCTCTCTCTTTTTTCTTGTAGTTAGGTTTACTCCCTACAATTTTTTTGACTGTCCTTTCATCTTCCATACGTTCTAGATGCCCTAGACACTGCACTCTTTTGGTTTTCACAACTTCGTCTATTTTTGGTGCGTGGTACATTGTATACATCTCCTCATTATTTCTCCTTATATAGCCTTCCTCTGTCTTCTTTCCCCCTAGAATTATTCTTATGATCTTAAAAGGTTTTCTCTTGACTTCTTATTGCGGATCCAGGTTTCATTGCCATATAACACTGTCGATCTCAAAGTTGTTTTATACATTTTAAATTTTACTCCATGGACAAGTTTTTTTATTTCATTAAGTAGTTGACTGCTGCCGAACTTCTGTTTGCTTTTATTATACTCCTATTAATTTTTTGGTCCTCATCACAGTTAGCTGTTATGGGCTCCCCCAAATACACATATTCTTGAACTTCACCTCCATCTCACCCTGTTGCGTTCTCAATTTGAAATTGATATATTTTTTTTGTTCTCCTATTCTCAAAATCTTACTTTTCTCTTGATTTATTGCAGATAAGTCATCCCACTTTCCGTGCTTCCTCCATAAGTTTTCTCGTTACTTCTTATAATTCCCTACTATATCTAGCAATTATGGTCACGTCATCTGCTTAACTTACTATTTGGTGACTTTTAAACAATATGTGTCCTTCTCTGTTCAACTGACTATCTCTTATGACCTTTCGTACTTTGCTTTCAGTACTTTCTAAGGTTATTTTCAATAGCCTAATCAGTTTGGTTGGTATTCCAAATTGTTTCAATATTTTACTTACTTTATTCCTTTTGACCAAATCATATGCTTTTCTGAAGTCCGCAAATAAGACCTCTTTAGCACTAAAATATAAAAAATACAACAAACCATAACCATTATATCACATTTTTTGTAGATTTATTGTGACCGCAATTAAAAGTGTTAAATTGGTAATGTTTGTATTTTTTTATCCCATTGGTATTATAATTTTTAGTGCTGATTTTTCAAAGTTTGTCACATGGTAGATGTGTATTTTGGAAAGTACCGAGTGCTGCTGCTTGCCCCACTGCATTATCACTGATTATACCACTGAAAAGTCAACAGGGGTTTTAAGCCAACTTAATTCTATGAACGACCTCAAATTATTGTAAGTAAGATGACTGTGATTCAAATACACGAAAAACATTTAAATTTTCAGTGGAGGCTACAAGATTGAAACTCAGAGCGTGGTGAGAGTGTTTTTCAACGATTTAGTCACCATAAACATTCGATGGGACGTCATGTTCGACTGGCATACCTTGTCGGGTGGGTATTTGTTCCCCATATTCGTAAGCATCGCAAGCGCAAATACAAAATGTTCTAGATAATTAACACCAGCCATTTTTTCAGTGTACTATGGTGGGTTGCTAGGTTTATTCGTCGTTTTTAGTTTCCTGTCTGAATTGGAAATAATCTACTTTTTCACGGTGAGACTAATTGCAGACGCCACAAAGAAGGTTAAAGACCAAACAAAGCCAAAGAAGAGGCGAACACGAGAATCCAGATCAAATATAGTGTTCATCCAGTTACTTATGAACACTTGAATCCCCTGCGACTGCTAATTCCCAGCGATATAGAAATCCAGAAGTACAAGACGAATTCCTACTTTTTCAACTAGACAAGTCCCTTAAAAAATTCAAATGACGTCTAAAGCCCGTCGTACATTTAATAGTAAAACACACGAACTTTGCAAACCATTCTAGCAGGAATCTGAAATAGAAATATGTACTCTGTCAAAATGTGGGAAATCTCTCGAGTGCAGATAGAACATGAAAAAATAAGATGAGAAGTTCCTACAAAATGTTTTTCCTACAGGCCTTCCCTAAGGAGATATGTGTCTCTGAAGGGCACCGCTGGAAATCGATATTTTTTTAATAACTTTTAAAGATACTTAATATAATTTAATAAAAATTTAATGTGATGAATACTAGAAAGAATCTCTGAAAATAGTGTCCTTCAAATATATTTAGTTTTCCTTAGCTTACCAGGGTCAAGTTAAACATTACAACTTAATGCCTAAATTTTTAACACCCTATATGAAACTTTAAAATAATAAATCTGGGTAGCTTCAACCTTAGACTAAAACTCTTGTTTATTGTCGATAAAATTAACCGTTTACGAGAAAAAGAATAATAAACGAATTCATGTTTTATTTTTAATAAAAAGGGCCATGATTTCTATTTCCGCGGCACCAGACAATAGCCCCATAGGCTAACATTGGCCTAACAATGGCAGTGTATATCCACATGACCACCTTTGGTTTCAATCCTCTGGTTTTACCAACGGTCCTGCGGCACTGATCATAGGATATGTATGGTTTTTTTAGTTTCCTCCCCAAATGAAGATTCCATGTTAACTTTGCATCAAATGTGACTCCAAGGTATTTCACATCCGATGCAAAGCTTAACGTAGGTAACGTGGTATTCTACTCGTACTTGCATATAATGACTGTAATTCACTCGATTAATTTACGTAACCTTCACTCATGCTATTATTCACAGTCAGTATATATATTTTGCAAATGCAGCTCCCAAATGAAAAGTGGCATAAGAAAAATCCTATTATTTTAGTTCAAAGAATATGTGGTTAACGGCTTGATTGACTAATTTGTAACACCCTGTATATTTCAATAAAAAGCAGAGTAAAAATTGCTAGTATCAACTCACCTGTTTATACATGGCAACCCGGTAATAGTGACCAGAAAAAGGTAGGCAACCTAATTTGTGCATGTTCCTTATGCTTTGTACTTTCGATTGTTATTAAATTCGTTTGGTAAGCAAGTGAACGCAATATTAAAAAAAATAATAATTACAGTATTTTTAATTAAGGCTAGACGTGAACATAGTTCATTAGGAAACCCATTTGCGATATATTTGTTATATGATATTATTCTATGATAAAAAATATTTTTGATCCGGTAGGCAGATGGGCAAAGGAAGATCTTAGACTATAACGCCATCTGCAATGAATGGAACATAAATATTTATAGGCAGAGAATACACAAAATTATTTTATGAGATTAACAACTTGTAAAAACTGAGGTTTAATTTGTTAATGTTCTATTATTTCAGCACCCAAGTTTAAAAAACAACATTTCTTCAATATATTTCCTGAAAATCATAAAAAGTAACAAGTATTTACAAATATTTTTCTCGTAATCATGGAAGTAGATATTTTAAGTCTCTTAGTTTCTCAATAATACTCATAGAGAGAGGCCGTGAATATTCTCCAAATGCGCATCCCACTGTCTTTCGCTGAAAAACCCTTTGCAGCACAACTGACACACGAACGGTTTGTAACTAACATGTGTGACGATGTGTTTGTTGAAATCAAATTTCCTTTCAAAGGTATCTTTGCAACTTCCAATTCTACATTTGTAGGGTGCCATGGATCCTGAAATATTATACATTTCCTCTTATTTAATTTAGTTTATTAACTTTTTCCTTACCCGAATGTTTGTACAAAATATGCATCCTCATATTGCCCTTCGCCATAGACGGTTTGTTGCACAGTCCACAGTAGTAACGCCGTCTGCGGCTGTTCTCTCCATGGATGGTCATGTGCTTAGAGACGTGTTTCGCAAGCAGATCCTTTCTGTAAGTTTTATACAGGCACTTTGCACACGTATAATGTTCTTTCTTACGAACGGTTGGTGCAGAAGAACTAAAACGATTTATTGGAGACAATATACAGGGTAATTCAGTTTTAAATGCACAAATTTCGAAGGTCAATAGAACTTCGAAAGATGATGCCAGTTTGTTATATACCGGGTGCGCCATTCAAGCTGGTTATACGTTTGATTCATTTGGTTTAGAATTTCGAGGTTATGTGAAGAGCAACTTTGATTTTTTAAATAGGAATCCGTATTTTATAATGATGGAATGGAAATCCCCTGGAACACTAATGTTATTTATGAGAGTAATAGAATTTTATTGCAAAAGTAACATTTATTTGCCAGTTATTGCATCCGGGAATTAAAAGTTAATGATGATGGCCTTGGACAACAATACATTCAGTGTGTACTGCAAAACTGCCCACTGTCCGTACTAACATGCCTCTGTCAATATCAAGCGGCAAGCATTTCTAACGTGTTCATATTTTCTGGTGCAGTTGGTACCTTTTCGTAAACTTGTTGTTTAAGATATCCCCACAAAAAAAAAAATAGGGAAGTCGAATCAGAGGATCGGGCGGACCAATGTACTGGACCACCGCTCAGGATAATCCCGGTCCAGTATTGCACGTGCATGCATAATGTGGTGGAAAACCATTGTGCTGGTACCACATGTTCTGTTACTCTCATAAATAACATTAGTCTTCCAGAGATTTTCACTTACCTTTAGTATCCAGTCAATTATATTTCAGCGTCGAATCCTCTATATCACACTTAACCACGTAGTACGCCGCTGTCGTACCCGTCATGCGCACAATGTTTAAAGCACTGCTCACTCATTCCCCTTTGGCCCCTCTAACTGTTACTAACAGCTTTCATTCGCTGCTTTATGCCCGCCGCGTGCTGACGCGCCAGTACAAGAAACGACCTCTTGAACTGCTCAAATACTCGTAAAGCTTGGTAAGAAATAATACATTATAGTATAAGGGAGAGAAATGCGTTATTTTGGCAGAGGTGCAATTTGAAGCCCGAGGGCTACGAGGCTACAATGCACCGAGGACAAAATAGCATCTCTCCCGAATGGTATATACTATTTTTTCCACGGTCTCATTAACTTAAAAACACATATTTTGTAGTGAAGTAAGTAGCACCAGAATTATTGTATTCGGATTTGAGCATTTATTTAGTAGTCGTTGAGTTATTGTCATAACCACAAAATAAACAAACAAAAAGAATTGTCAAATTAAGGTGCTAGTTTGGTTTAGTTTAAAGTTTGTTTAGTTCACAATGAATAATTGTGAGTCGGAAGAGATTGTGGAAGCTGCAAATATTGCAATAAGCAATTTGCTGCCTACGAAGTCAAGATCTTTATACCATATAGCCTACAATCGGTTAAAAAAGTGGTGCGCCGAGAAAAATGTTCAAGTACACAGCGAGAATGTTTTGTTGGCATACTTCAGTGAAAATGCAAAGAATTACAAGTCTTCCTCATTATGGGCGCAATATTCTATGGTTAAGTCATGCTTGAGAATTTACGATAACATAGATATAAGCAAATTCCCCAAGCTGATCGCATATTTGAAAAGAACCGGTGACGGATATCAAACGAAAAAATCGAAAATATTGACAAAGGGTGAAATCGACCGTTTTCTATCAAGTGCAGATGACAAAGAATTCTTAATGATTAAGGTAAGATTACTTTTGTTGTTAGGTATTTCAATTATTAAGTATTTTGATTTTTTATAGGTTGGATTAATTCTGGGGATTGCCGGAGCTTGTCGAACTGATGAACTAGTCAATTTAACTGTAGATGATATTGAGGATGTAGGCTCTTCCTTGATTGTAAAAATTCCAAACACTAAGACAAAGATTCCACGAACCTTTCTGGTTACCGATGTGGGAAATATGCTTGAATTGTTTCGAAAATACCTGTCCCTTCGTCTTCCCCACGTCAAGCATAAGCGCCTTTTTTGTACTACAAAGCAGGAAAATGTAGTTCGCAGCCAGTTAGCAAGAATACCATGGGACAAATTCCGAGTGTAGTAGCTTCGTATTTATTACCTATTTTTATGCTGCATGTTATACTGGTCACTGCTTACGAAGATCTTCAACGACATTACTGGCAGATGCTGGTGTGGATATCACGACAATAAAGCGTCATGCTGGTTGGAAATCAACGACAGTCGCTGAGGGTTATGTCGAGAACTCCATTGAAATTGAATTGAATTGATAAGACCAAAATTGCTAATCAGGTTTTAGTAGGTACCACTACTAGCGCCATCACAAAAACTGTAAATGTAAGCGAAAGTAATATTCCTTCCAATATTAATTTTGAAAATTGTACAAATGTAACATTTAATTTAAATGTCAATAAATAATTTCAATGTTATCTTTTTTTTGCATGAAAAACGTTCTCCATAATGTAAACTACCTTGGGAGCATTATACTCCCTTGGGAATAATCGACTACTCCTGTTTTAATTTTGATGTCATAGAAACTGATTTCTACTCCCGACCGTGGAAAAAATATATTAATATATATTACAATTTTCCACGTTTCTTTAGACATTTAGATTAAATATGAATTTGGAAAAGGACAATAATTGTCTGGAAGCAAATCAGATTCAGACTTGGATCTAAAAAGGTTAAATCTGAAAAAAAATACCGATTTTCACGATCACTGTAATAATAATGTAAAATACGATCGTGTACACGCGATCGCGCTGCCGGCAAGTAAATTTGGCACCTCCAAGTCGTGTCTGGAAGTTCGCCATTAATATGGAAACATAGGAATTGAAATTTTTGCTTGAAATATTTGAAATTTTCAGGTGGTACAACCTTTCAAATAATCTTCAGCAGAATACACCCTAATCTCAAAAAAAGAAGAAGGGGGGGGGCTAAGTATCAGAAAGGGTAATATTCCAACAAGTATGTTTTTACAGTAATTGGACGATTACAAAAAACAGTAAAATATTATCTTGGGTAAAAAGTTTAATCAATCCATAACGTACCAAAAGAAGATAATGTCTCATTAATAGATTTCTGTCATATAAAACAAGCTTATCTCCTCATGCCTAAATGAATTACTCCAACTAGGACCTATTGAAAAGTACACACCATGTACAAATCAAATGGTGTCAAAAAATTGTTTACACTGTAAGAAGCGATTTACTTTAAATGTGAAAAACCTTACACCTTGAATTTTCTCGAGTTTCTAGGTTTTGTCAAAAATCATGAAAAAAGTATTTTTAATTTCTTCGAGAATCTAAAAGTTTCTACGTTTTAATTTTGACATTTCAAAAGTTACTTTATATCTCCCCAGAGAAAAAGTGTAAACATTTTGATTTTATAAATCGTTTCGAAACATGAATAAATTTAAAATTAGCAGAATGAAAAAAAAATCCCCTGCGAAATCTGCGGGACATCAATCTCTACCTGTCCGACAGTCAAACAAATATGGAAGCAAATATACTAAATCCTTAGGTGTGAGGGAAAGTGTTAACTTTATCTTAACAGGCGTTACCTGTCGAAGACATAAAATGACAATAGAGTACTTGTCCACAAAATGGTTTTTAAATATTGCAAAAAAAATTTGGTAAGTGAAATATTGATTTATTAGCTTCCTAAGCTAATGCTTAGCAGAATCATTAATATTGTCACGGGTATCCTAACGGGCCACGGACATCTCAGTAAGCATCTGTTTAGGTTTGATTAAAGTAATATTACTAGGTGTAGGCTGCTTAATGGTAAAAGATGCAGATATCTTGGAGCGGATATCCTTTCTTCTTTAGAGATTCCAGCATCGCTAGTGCTGCGGCATGCACATTGGATCTTTAGACCTAAGAGCTGCGCCGCTTCCTAAACCATAACGAGCTAATGCTAAATACAAGAAACATATCCCGGGAGGAAAGTCCCGACTCGATAAATGCATTTACTAAATACTGAAAATAAACAAAATTAAAATATCAGAAAAAAGCAGAGTTCAACTTTGCAGCTCAAATACCATTTCATATTGAAAGTCATTCATGTTGAACAATATATAAAAATGACAAAGAAACTACGCCCAGATGAGGTAGATTTCTTATTCAACATCCACAAACGACTCCATGGAGTAAAATAGGTTAGGTTAAGAAGATGCTGAATGACAAGAATAAATACTGAAATATTAAAGCCACATTCGATCCGACATGTTATGGTTATGTTCAAAGTGAGCGGACCTAACCGGCCACTGTGACTAAAGGATCTATGGTGATTCATACCTAAAGTGATAGTTCATCCAGCTGGTTTAATACTCCGGCAGGAGTTGCTCCTTGCCTAATAGGGAGAATCTGTTCCCCTGCAGGACAGTGATATCTGTTCCACCGCTTCTTCATGGCCGGTGATTGCTGTTTAGTCAAAGAACTCTAACTAAGACTAGGAATGTGTTAATTAATTATGTTACTAGCTGCGACCAGTTACCTAGATAATGAACATAACCATTATAGATCAAATGACATTCACGAAGTTCTATAATAATTAATATATTTCAAAAGCAATAGGTGTATACCTAGTTGTCAGCCGTATGACCATTCAGATTCGCCAAATTCACACTTGCATTTGCGATTGGTGTCAATTACATAAAAAATGTGTTTCTTAGGTTGCACAAACTCGAATCGCAATACGTCTTTAAATATCTACATGGTTAAGTGATACAGAGAATTGGAGGCTGAAATATAATTGAACGATTGCGCGTCCAATCCAAATATATCACTTACCTTCCCCTCCAAAAAAAAAGTTATAAAATTAATTAAAAAATTAACCCAATTATTGCGGTTTAAATATGCACACAAAACAAATAGTATCTATTTGTACAAATATATCAACTTTTAAAAGCATGTGAAATGAAAGCTGTTAGTAACGATCAGAGGCTAAACTTTTTACGCATAACAGGAACGACAGCGGCGTACGGGACGCTACATATAATTACGATCGAACTTCACAGGTAAGCTTCTTTAATCATTCAATTTTTGCCCACTTTTCAGAGGTGTTCTGTATTTCTACGTTCAATACGTTATTACTCGTAAACGCTGAAAGTTAGCACTAAAAGTAATTTAATAAAAGTTCTTAAGTTTTGTATAAACAATATGAATTATTAAAAAAAGGGGTTCCTATTTAAAAAGTTAAAGTTGTTCTTCACATAACCTTGAAATTCTAAAATAAACGAATCAAACGTATAACCATTAAATATCGTTTATAAAACGTTGATACTTTTGTCTAAAACATTTTACTCTCAAATGATCAATTTTCAAGATATTCACGTTTGCCAACTTAAATGGTGTTGGAGTTTAAAAAATATATATAAAAATTTTAGTGTAGTTACCAAAGTAGTGGAGATATTGAAGCCATATTTGATATGTATATTATCTCTTTAAAGTGTCACAAAATATGACTGAACTGAACACTTTCTACTATGTAAAAGTTTTTTTATATTTTTAGGTATTAATAATATTGAATAGAGCTTTGTCTGTGGAATTGTTCATTAGCATACCTAGATGTTTGGTATCAGAGAACATACATATGACTTCATTGATAGGAATTGTAGGAGATTTGATTTATATTAGCTTAAAATACCTTTCTACTATCTAGAGAATGACTCATGTTACAAACCCGCACTGAATTTAATGCAATTGATACAAAGAAAAATACATGTAGCCCATATATTTTCCTATAAAGCTGTAAGTGCCGCATATCTCTGAGAGCATACTCGATTACACAGCTTCTAATGCAGCAAATACGCATGCGCCAGACTGAAACGTTCGATTTCTATTGGTTGTGATGAAATGACGGATCCACCTGTTCAATCTTCAGCGCTCATGGGCGTGCCAGTGGAAAAATTTCGAGTATATCTCAGCTAATTTAATTATGAATCTAATTAATTTATTAGTGATTTTGTATTCTTAAGAACGGAGAACAATTCAAGCTGTACAGCATGTTCTCAAAATTGTAAATGCCCTAATCTAAAGTGAAGATATCGGATGATGACATGTATGAAGGGTTTAGGGCGCGAGGTCAAAATATGAGTGTAAGTGATGTTGAAATATGTAGTTCAACAAGAATGTAAGTGAATAGTGTAAATGGATATTGTTTTTAAAAAGAGCTTCTGACAATAATATTGTAATAATATTGTATTTGTA
Organism: Monochamus alternatus; assembly: GCA_037114965.1. Lineage (NCBI taxonomy): Eukaryota > Metazoa > Arthropoda > Insecta > Coleoptera > Cerambycidae > Monochamus > Monochamus alternatus. The sequence goes on from CM073431.1 coordinate 24,571,267, forward strand.
TGTAATATATATAATATCATTATTGTATATATACTTTATCTATAATATATAGAGTATATATGAGTATGTATAGAGCGTACTTTTGCAAATTATGCGCGACATTGTGGTATGCGAATTTCCGTATAAAATAAAATCAAAAAAAGTATACTGATATAAAAAGACGAAATAGTGATATGGCAAAAATACTATTTAAAACAAATATTAAAGGGTAGGAATATATTACACTTTCACGAAGCATGGATAAATTAAAGTCATATGGAAGACGGTACGGTACGATATGTGTGACCGTTATAGTGACAGTGTTAGTAACCGATAATGAACAGTGTGTAAGTATAGTGCAGTGCAATATTTTGTCAGATATAAGATATAACATTTTCTATCATTTTCTTTATAAAACTATAATTAACTGTCATGCTAGATTGGGGTCATTTAAGGTAAACTGTTAAAGAACTAAGTTCACACGACGTCAACTTATATTTGGTAATTTTGTGTGCTTTGAACCCTTCTCAAATGGCACGCCTAGGTAATATGTCACCTGCATACTCATCCATGTGCTGTGAATTTGTCACTCTATATTATTTTTGACCCTGAGGTAATTGATAATACAAGACAAAAATGCCACATAAAAATTGTATAACAGTAGCTAAATATTTTGCTAGCGCGTTGCCATCGACGCTAATCTACGCAAGGGACTTTCATGTAAAATAATCAAAACATTTTAATTTTTTGATCCGACGACGAAAATCTTGAGATACAAGAAAGTTAGAGCAATATTTACCCACTGACCCCCCAGTTTGGCACGCCTATGACCAATTGTGAGTAATTATCTTCAGAACATTAGATTCGCAATCTAATTGCGATTCTCAATTTTAAATTTGATTACTTTATCTCGATCCGTTTTGAAAATATTTGGGAAAAATCAAATTTTGGGGCCCCCCTTTAAAGAGCAATAGCACCGCTAGGGGGCGTTTACGGACCTATGTCCAGAGCTTAAGGGCATGTTGCTGACCTCAAAATAGAGCGATTAAGCTAAATATGCCTTATCCGAATGTTGCTCCTTTTCGCTGTACAGGGTGTTAAAGTTGAAAAAATATTTTCGATTTTTTTAAATATCTTGAGCATCTTTGAACGGATTGTCTTGAAAGTTTGTACGCCTATGTTTTCTGAGGTGGTAATTACGAAAATAGTACCTATTTTGCAATCACATCTAGGGTGCGCTAGTTGCAGTGTTCTGTAGGAATAAACATATGTTAAACTTTTTTGTCCTTAAAAAATTTGAATTTCCAATAAGAAATTATTAAACTACGTTCAATTCTAAATAAAAAAGATATACCTGTTATAAATCTATAAACTTAACCGTTTTCGAAATAAGTAGTATTCTAGATTATGTTATTTTAAAACAGTTAAGTGAATTTTAAATATGTTATACTAATTAAATAAAGTATTTTATGTCGGATATGCCAGTGGATAATTATGATGAATCTACAAAGAGTGAAAATGTAGTTTTGGCAGTGTGCAACGAAAGAACGAAGAACGAATACAAAATACTGCTCCTAACCAGATTAACTGTTATCAGTGTTTATATAAAGTATAGTTAGTCAACCGATCTTAGTTGTGGACCATGTCGGCTAGATGGCGGGACTATAATATGTGCAAAATCTCTTAAACAAGCCCTAGGTATGTCAGTAGATGGAGTCAGTCTGACTTTGTTTTTAAAATAATGTCAGTCTGACCCTGTTTACCGACTTCTCTAGGGCTTGTTTAAGAGATTTTGTACATATCATAGTCCCGCCATCTAACCGACATGGTCTACAACTAAGGCCGGTTGGCTAACTATACTTGTATAAACACTGCTGTTATGTAGCAGGTACTTAGGCATTATTATTAATAATAAAATTGTTTATTTTCATGGCTTCTACACTTGACAATGCTGCAAAAAGCGACCGCACGGTAGTTGACATATCTAGCCATCTCGGACGATGATTGATTGTCATCGGCGCCAACTTTCCGTAGGAAAAGAGGGTTTTGCCCCATTTTTTAAACATCGAGCTAGAATTCCGAAATAAATTACTTATTGTCTTTTAGACCTCCCTGAGTACGTGGTTAAAATGTTTGTACTTAGTCATAGTGTACTGGATTCGTTGATAAATTTATAGATTTTATAATTTCAAGGTGTTACAATAAGTTGAACTTTGAAACAGGATATGAAACAGTCCAGCACAGCTTTTTTACGATTAATAATAAGATGTAATTAGTATGCATGTTATAAATAATATTGTTTAGTAAGTAGTTTTCAGTAAAGATAACTTAAGTTCATAATTCGAAATGTGTAGTTGTCATGTAGACTTACGAGTAGAAGGTTAATATAGATATTAGTTAGGAAAATGCGTGTTTGCTTTGATTCCTGCCTCTTCTCACCGAAGAACCTGATCCCTGGTAGCAGGGACATTACAATAGTTAACCCTAAACTTAACTAAATTAAAAACTATCGAAAATAAACCGCATTAGAGTAACGTCACAGTAGTATGCAAATCTCGGTACTTTGTATCATAAGAGATTTAATTTCAATCAAGTGTTATTATATTGACCCTTATGAAACCTATATTTAAGGATCAAATTATCTGATTATTTTAAATTCTAGACTGGTAAAATGTAACTTAATCTTCTATATAAAAGATATATCAGATGAAGTTTCTTAAATAAGTGGTAATTGAATAAAGAAAAATAAGTGCTATTTTGTTGATTTTATTTTGACTCTTAAGTTATTTTCCCTAAAGGTTGAATTTTACAGGTAAGTCTTCGGCCAATTTTCTATGGCACTTGTAACTTGTAACACTGGATGCCTAATTTATGACGTCACCACTAATGCAGTCTATTATGTTAAGAAAAACAATTGCGTAACGTTAGCCGTAACGTAAGTAATCTTGCCGCAACTATATTAAGAACAAAACCGTTTACAAGTTTCTCTCAGGACATAGTTTGATATTAATTCTTTTAAAATTTTGATATCTTCAGCCAATATGTAGAAATAAATTACGAATAACCCTCTTCAGAGTAACAACTTTAACACCCCCATATCTCAGAAACTCTATGTTAATAAGAAAAAGGTTGTATGAACTACCCCCATTTGATCTTTAGAAAGCAAATTTCACAAACTATGTAGTTACTTGTCTTTATCTATTGGCATATTTATCTAGTAGGCTGTGACAACAAAAAGAAATAATAAATAAGTAGACAAAAAAAAAGTACCTACACTTTTTGTTATCGGATACCATTGATCTTTACCTTTCTTTATCAAGTTGCTGTTCTCTTTCGATCATATCGGCGGTATTGTTGAAATGGGGAATACCACTAAATTTGGTATTTTGCATTTTTAGAGAGTACTCTAAAAAACATTGGATACGTGTAATAGGATTTGGACTAATATGCTGTTTTATGAGAGATATTAATTATTTAAAACAGCATGACGTCACGCGTACAATTTTACCAGCTGGCAACAATGCATGACTATCAGAGAAATACGAAACGTTCAGTCTCCCGTCCGACCGTTATCTGTAAATATCTTGACTTAAAAGTGTGACGTACATGATTTCAAAATGGCGGTACCTGTAGCGTCGTAGTTAAATGTGGATGCGCACTCGTCGAAGCTCGTTCTCCTCTCCTCTATTTCTCTGGACGGAAGTGACAAATGATGTTTACAGGCACTATATCTGTCTCTATTTATACAGTACTGCATTTCATTTATTTTATTCTAAGACAAGTTGCATGCTATTGCTCTGTTGCCGCATGTTAAACATGTACATCTGACGTCACATGTACATTAATTTGCCAATAAATTTTTTAAATTTAATTTAATTTAAAAAACAACGAATATGGTCTTCATATATTTCCAAAACAATGTAATTTACTGAGTTTCCAAAAACTTTTCCAACATAGTGGCATTCCCCATTATCCAGTCGATTATTGGACGCTCTTAGTACATCTTGATTTTCGTATTCACTCAAATTTATTACTTCTTGCACGGATTCGGAATCGGATATGATGATTGCATCCTCCACTTCAAAGTTGCCGCTTTTCACCACTTTTGACAACTCTATCTTATCTCCTAGTCTAAGATCTTTTTCGTCCATATAAGAATAAATCCTCTCCTCCGTTCGAATACATTTTAGTTTAAATGTGTATGTGCGTATTAACGCGTCGTAGCAAATATTGCATAACACAGCATCGTTGGAAATATCTAAATCCTGAAAAAATATTCCTTACGTAAAAAAAGCAAGAACAGCTAAAAATATTTGTTTTTACCATCTCCGATATACACTGCTCTATAATTTCTCTTATTTGAATATGATGGGAACTTATCTTATCAGCACACTGATTAACAGAAACCGCCTTATTAGACTCAATGAAACTTAAGCAAGTTCTGCAAAATAAATCACAGTTTTCTGCCATTTTTTAAAGTCTGTTGTCAAGACCGGACACAGTGTTATGATTATGAAATGAAATAATTGTAGCCCAAACCCAAACAAAACGTTACTACCGTTCAGCAGGTTAAATACTGCTGAATATGCACAAATCATGAAATAATGATCCGAAAAAATAATAAATTTCGGTTGCAACTATTACATACATAAACTCATCAGTTTGAAGCATTTAAGCCTACTCTTTTTTATATCGCTATACAAAACTAAGAACTCAGGCATTTCTATATTTCTACTTTCCAGTATTCCAGTACCTTTCAATTTCCAACACCTACTATTTTTCTAAAATACGATCTCGCTTCCTATGGAGCAAACATTTTATTTTACCAGTGAAAAGCTTTTTTTATGCTTTTAACTTGATATTATATTAAATATTTCTATTACATTGCAAGAGATGACACGTTATAGAAATGTCAAGTGGTTCACTCAAGACTACTGAGTTTTACTCCGCATATACGCCAAATCTGTATAATATACGTCTACGTTGTAAAAAAATCATAAAATATATTAACGAGAACACAGGAAGTAGTGGCTTCTGCCATATTAATTTATATGATAATTACTTATTTATAGTTTAGAAAACAGTCATTTAGTAATCCCAGTGTACAATTGAAACCAAAACAGAATATTTGTAATTGGACAATAGAAATCATAAGTTTCTATGAATTGAACGTAAAATTTTCATAATTCCCGCTCATTAGTGTGAAGGACCAGCACACTGAAATGTACAATATGGAATGCGTTTACAGCGCCGGACCTAGGGGCTGGCAAGCAGGGCCCCGGCCAGGGGCGCAAGCCAGCGGGGGCGCGCTAGCACATTAACCCACGCTTAAAGATTTTTTAGAGTTTCAATCTGCATCAGGGCCCGTTCATTACGTGCAAGAAAACGCGCTCTTTCTCGAAGAAAACAAGTGCCGAAGTTGTCAACGTGATCCGCTGTGTGGCGCTCGCTGTGTTTATAAAGTAAAATTCTTTGTGACCTTCACTTTTTTTTTGGGAGGGGGGGGCGCACACTTGGAAATTTGACCTGGGCGCCAGCTCCCCTAGGACCGGCGCTGTGCGTTTAGTCCATTTGCGCATCCAAATAAAGGTACCAACCCTAGGAGCAGACAAAAGGAGGCACTCACTCCTATTTCCGACAGCTTGAATTTTACAGCGCCATCTAGTGATTCGTGAATTTCGCGAATTGCTCGTTTACAGTAACTCACCGCGCGTGGCAGCACTATACAGCAGAAATGACGGTAGTTGTCAATTGTTTGTATCAGTAATTTGACATTTTTTTAAAATTGTGATAAACGTGAAATATATATTGAGTAGTATGTTTCTGTTTACATTATCAATTTTAATTTATTAATTGATACATCTTAAAATAATGTTGTATTGCGTTTTCCATGGTCAAAGTGAAAGAACAGCTCATTATTAATAAGCATATACCCAGTTTTCTTAAAAATGTAAAATATTTAGACAGAAGCACTGTGTGTGGATCAATTGTATCAGTGGCGTAATTTTATTCTTTAAATAGATAATATATAGATAAAATATATATACAAAATTTTTTGTAAAGCAAATTAGATAAGTACTCTTAACTAAGAGATAAGCTATTGCTGCGTCGATATCAAATGTCAAATCCTGACTTTTGTGATTCCAAATTGTAACACTGAAGTCGCCACACTACAGGACATTACAGAATTCTATATTGAAATTCGGCTGATTCGACCAAGTATTACAAAGACACGCAATTTAGCAGATGGTTTGTCCAATTTTCCAACCATATAGAGAAAATCTATTACCGCTATTATGGAGCAATTAAGCGAGACATTCTGTACAGAAGCTTGCACTTTATTATTAAATCATAATTGGATAACAAATTTACAGTGATAATTACATGATACGAATATATATATATAATTTAAAATAGGAATAAATTATTAAAATCGTAAAATATTAAATGGTTAATAATCCCGAGATATATTGTATAATTAATAGGCACTTAAATAAGTAAACACTACATTCAAAACAATGGTTTACACATCTTGGTACTTAAAAAATTTACATAAGCCACGAAGCTTACTTCTTGCTAGCCCAGAACGGATCCAAAGAACTGAGTGGATCCTCGTTCTTCTCCGCTACTTCCAAGGGTTGCTTGGTTTCTTCCTGCTGCTTAGGCACCATCTCGTTTAGCCGTTTCTTCATTTTTTCTACCAAAATGAAACACGTAAATCAAAAGTATGCACGAAAACCTAGAAAATCGGCAGCAACTTACCTTGATTAACGATCTGCTTCATGTATGCAAGGAAGGCCTCATAGGCAAACTTCAAGTGCTCCCTATCCCGTAAGATGTTCTTCCGACAGTTTGTCAGCTTAGAGGTGAGGCAAGCCAGGTCAGGCACAGAGTTTGAATTATTCGTCACGTCATATATGGCGGCTGTCAATAGGCAGACAAGGCCGCTCTTGCCGATCCCAGAGGTACAGTGCACGACTACGGGATGGGTAGCACACCGTTGCTGTTGGTAGAGGGTTATCAGCTCCAAAACGTAGCTGATGAATGGTTCAGAAGAGGTGGGGAACAAGCTACAACAAAAAAAATAGGTAAAATCAAATTGTTTATATAGACAATTAAGCATTTGAGTGAAACTATGAAACAGAATTGTATCAAAAATATTATAAAATGAGGAAAAACCTCGGGAAAACTAGACAGATTAGTTAATGGCCGCCAAATAATCAGAGAACTAAATTATACAGAGTGTTCCTAAAATAAGTGCATTCCTTCAAAAGATACATAAAAATAATTAATTTTTATTAAGCAAAATGTGACTGAAAGAGGCATGTGTTTCACAAAATTAATGATGAATTATTAAGTGGCATATAAGATGACCCTATTAATTATTGTTTATAAGCCGACCCTGTTATTAAAATCAAGAATTAGCAGATATGGTGTAATATGTACGTGTTTGATACACTGTCAATTTTTGACAGCATATTTCTGCTACAACCAATGAAATTAGACAGATATGTGAAGTATAATAGAATCGTTTTTGGAATGTGAAGTAGGCAATAAAACGTTGGTAAAACCCGACATATATCTCTGACCCTTTCTACTTGTTTGTAATATAACCAAGTCATGCTCAGGTACACCCCTTAATAAGGTACGACTAATGGTACGGAGCAATTACCTGCACTAGAGAAGGATAACCAATAAGATGTATTTCTTGTCAAAAACAGGCGGTTGAGCAGAGCCGAACTTGGAATAGTTGGAATATATTGATCATTCTATTATGTTGTGTTGGTTCTTCTGTTGTGGTGTTTGTGATACAGTTTTAATAAAATCTAAAAATAGCTCATTGTGAAGTTTTAAACAAACAAAGTAGGAACATTATGCAAAATGTTTTGAAGCCAACCCTGGCAATTTACATCTAGAGACAATTGAGTACTGACATACCTGCACTACTCTAATCTTTCCACCGCACATACATTCCAAAAGACGTCCTCCCTAGCATAAACTGGGCTGGCTGGCCAGTTATACCTGTCATAAGCAGGTATAACTTGAAATGAAATAAATGTATACATTTCGTCTCACCAACGTTTTATTGCCCACTTCCTCTTCCGAAAACGATTCCATATATGCAAGTATTTTTTTTTTTTTCAACAGCGCTTAGACTCAATTTTTATAGAATTACTAATATCATTTAGGAAATAAAAAAAAATGCTTTCCTTATGACAGTAAATATAAATTAATAATATGTCATTCCCTCCATTCTCAAGATTTCTTGAATTTGACAGCAAAAATTATCTCTATAAATTGTTTAAATTAATCATATTTATGTTTTCAATCTCTGAGGATACCAGCACATAACTGTGGCTGTATAATTAAAAATTCATAGTTAAAAATTGAAACAATAGATGGAGACTTTCTTATAAAATCCCAATCACCCTTGTTCATAATGTAAATAAGCACAGCAGTAGTATTTCTATTTTGTCTGGTAGTACAGTGTAACCTCCATAATCCGGACATTGAATTTCAAAAGTCATAATCCGGACGTACCTCTTTATCCGGACGCTCGCTACGCGCGGCATAATTTTTACTTGTTTAAACCCGTCAGAGAGTCTTTGGCAGCCGGACTCTATGCTGCGCGCTGATTTATATAATTTAAATTTGCGTCAAGTGGACTGGTAGGTGTTTATTGTTAAAAACATGTTGAAGAGAAAACATACAACATTAAATTTGTAACAAAAGCATGAAATAATTAGATTGGTGGATTTCGGGGAAAGTATCAGGTCAGCTGCCAGTAAATTTAGTATTGGAAAATCTACCGTTTCTGATATCTTTAAGAATAAAACCAACATAAAGGATTATGCAGCTGTGGATGATAATTTAGGAAAAAGGAATAATCTAAGGTTAAGTGTATTTCCGGCAATGGAAAAAACCTTATACATATTGCTGTAAAAAAAGATATTGAGTCAAAAAAAAAAACAAAAAATATTACTGATTTTTTTAAGACAGTTCCAAAGTACTCGTAAGTTACATTTGTTTGTTTTGGTTTTTAATTACAGTAGAATTTGTACAACTGTTGAGGTTTTTTTATTTAAAGTTTTAAAATTTCTTTTATTGTTTTTTTATAAAGGATTACTTTTGTGTTGTTTAACAAATATTTTATGAATTATTCTGGATTTTACTTGTATCGGAAAATTATACCTTATACTCAATAATCCAGACAAATTATTTATCCGGGCAACCCCCTTACAATTAATTGTCTGGATTATAGAGGTTACACTGTATAATAAATGCATCAAATACAGGGTGTCCAGGAAAATGTGGCAAATCTCTCGGGTGCAGATAGAACATGAAAAAAATAAGATGAAACTGAAAGAAGATGAAGTTCCTATAAAATTTTTTCCTACAGGCCCTCCCTTTGGAGAAATGTATCCCTGAAAAACACCGTTGGAAATAGGTTTTTCTTGAATAACTTTTAAAGTACTTAATATAATTTAATACAAATTTAATGTGATGGACACTAGTAAGGACCTCTTAAAATAGTATCCTTGAAACATATTTAGCATTTTTAGTTTATCAGGGGCGAGCTAAGCTTTACAACTTAATGCCTACATTTTTAACACCCTGTATGATAAGGACTTTAAAATAATAAATATGGGTAGCTTCAAGCTTAGACTAAAAAAGAGTTATTCTTGTTTAATGTCGATAAAATAAACCATAAATGTGGTTCAAGAAAAACAGATTTCCAGCGGCGTCCTTAAGGGACACATATTTTCATAAGGAGGGCCTGTCATCTCATTTTTTCATGTTCTATCTGCACCCGAGAGATTTTCCACAATTTCCCAGACACCCTGTATAAATAATGCTAAGGCCTACTAAAAGTTTTAAATCTACTGATTCTACTGAATTGTAAAGAATTTATCAATGCTAATGACATGCAAATTAAAAACAATATATTTACTTATTTATTTGTAGATTATTTTAGTTTTTTCTATGTAATATCTAAATATTTGATTTGGTTGTCATATTTAATGGCAAATGGTTGTAAGTGTTTTTAAAAGTTAGCTAAAATGTCATGTAGCTGAATTTATCAGTTGTGATATTTCAGATTGTCTGAAACATTCTTAAATATTTTTTTGACTGTTTAAAAAAAAATAGATTAAATTAAATAAATTTCGTTTACCTTCCAGGCCAAGATGTGAACTGTAAATGCATCACAACCCAGGATTCCCTCTTCTCGGGTATGTTCACAGAAATCAGTCTTTCCGTCCAATGGGACTTTACTATCACACTTTGCAAAGATATCACCATGTTGAGAACGTTCAAATGCTGCCCTTTCTCCTTCGGCCAGTAAATGTCCTGCCCGATCTACAACACAGAAAAATTTATATAAAAACATTTATCAATACAAAATGTGTTATAGATTTACCTCGGTATCGTTGGATATGCAGAATATCAGTTCGACCTGCTGCTCCTTTACCATCGTCCAGAAATCCCCGGAAGTCGACAACGTGGGTGTCTGAGTCACTATGAATGAGGGCACGTAAGGAGACACGTCCTAAAAAATTCAATTTAATGATCCCTCTAAAAAAAAAATGAAAAACTTTGTCCTTACATATATGTAAGACGCGTTGATGTAGTCATCCTTAGTACCGTGCAACTCCACTCTGGAATAATCGTATGGCAAAATATCTGGAAAACGATTCTTCATAGGATAACAACGCGCCACTGAGATAATCTTCTTCTGCCCCTCAGCATCCTGTTTGTCCTGGATCTCTTTCCATTTAATATCCAAATTAGTCGGCCCACTCAACGTTTTATTCGTCAGTGTCTCCACGTATTTTTCATACTTATCAATTTCCAGCATAAATAAATTTTTCACGTCGTTGTTGTTCAGTTGCTTGCTCGGCAGTATCTTCACGTTAAGTCTCTTGATTTCAGAAGTGATTGGTTTTTCTTCTTTAGGCGGTACGGATTTAGACACGTTTGTTTTACTTTCAGTCGTGGTGGGAGGTTTAACTTCGTCGATTTCAGACTTAGGCGCCACGTTTTGTTGCGGGATAAGCGGCGCCTGGCTTATGGTAAAGTCCAAACCGCTTAGCAGATCGATGTTGGATTCTTTGGTTTTAGACACTACCGAAGTAGCAGTTTGTTGTGTGGCTGACACCTGAGAATAACCTTGAGGATAATAATTGGAATATCCAACTGCTCCTGTATTTTGATCACTGATAGATGAACCGCTGCCTGTCTGGTATAACTGGGGAGTATTAGACCCTGCTGTGCCAGTCGAATAACCCTGATATGCTCCACCTGGGTAATAGGACTGCTGCGCTTCAGATGAATATGACTGAAGATTATCTTTCGGGGAACTGGTATGAGCCTGATAAGATTGCTGATTACCAGTAACGTATGAAGAACTGGGACCATTTTGATATACATCAGAAGTAGGATAAGTTTGCTGAGCAGCAGAAGTGGGATAATTCTGTTGAGTAGCAGAAGTGGGATAATTCTGCTGGGTAGCTGAAGTGGGGTAAGTCTGTTGTTCAGCAGAAATGGGATAATTCTGTTGGGTAGCAGAAGTGGAAGGATAATTAAGATGGGCAGCAGCAGTGGAATAAGGCTGCTGCGTAGCAGAAACGGGATAATTCTGTTGGGCAGCAGAAGTGAGATAAGCTTGTGGGGTAGCAGAAGTGGGATAATTTTGTTGCGTAGACGTGGGATACGTTGATGACGAAATAGAGGTAGCAGAACCACTAGGATACATCTGTTGATTCAAGTAAGGAGAATGCATTTGGCCAGTTGGCACAACAGAACTTGTTTGCTGAGGAGTAGGTGTACCACTAGGAGTATAAGATTGTTGGTTTGCATACTGAGACTGAACTGCAGCCGCAGCAGAGTAACCTGTTTGGGCTTGTGATGTTGTAGCATTACCGGTAACCATGTATTTGTCTTCTCTGGCTTGTGCACTGGACATGTTTACATGTGGAGATGAGTAGATCGAATTGTATGAATAATTCGTTTGATTAGGTTGCACCGATGTTGCATATTGCAACGAGTGATACTGCATCTGAAAAATTCAAATATTAAACGTGGCAACTGGTGGCTTTTTAAGATAAGTGGATATACAATTCAGTTGCCATTTTCCAAATTCATATAAGTATAGTAAAAATTGTCTCTAAACAACTACCACTAAGCTTAACCGTAACAAATAAAAACAGTAACAAAAGACACCATAGAAATTATACCAACTATATGAACGTTGCGTATTACAACAAAAGGTATTATACCTGAAAAATCCAATCAAACTATACAGTGGCGGCTTGTGGATTTATGTTTGCAGGTCTATTGTTTCCGTGGTAAATTTAATTTATATTAAAGTAGTCACTTCAGGTTGTAATTTGTAAATAAATCATTTGCCACTAAAATTTATAATATAACTTTTATATTCTAACAAATAATTAATTATATCAGTATTGTTATTCACAAAAACTAAACAACAAAAATTTTAAGTAAACCACTGTCACTAACTCTAACCATAATGAATAAAAACAGTGGCAAAATGGTACTACTGAAATTATATGGACTGTACAGATATGTATGCAGTGGTGATTCTTAACTAAAAAATATACAAAATATCACAATGTACAAAAATTTTAACCATTTGGCAGGTGAAAAAATGTATTTTGGAATTTTAAATTAATATTTAAAAAATGGGGTAAAACCCTATTCTCCTGGAAAATCGGTGCCTATGATAACTGATTTTGAGATTTCAATCTGCTAACAGCTGTGCAGCCACTTTTGCTGCCAATTGCGATGAAAGTAAACATTTTTATTTTTATTATAGTTGACTTCCAAAATTGTAGATGGCGACTAATCCCTAGCTTGTAGACAAGCGCGACAGGCAAAGCGTGCAAGGAACAACATTTCATAGGCGTACTAAATTTGAAGACGATCAGATATAAAAAATATACAAAAATTACAAAAATAATTGCATTACATAACATCCATTATTTTTTGAGTAAAAACAGTGATATAACAGTTTTTACCAATTTCGAGGCATTAAGTAATAAAAATAATAAGAATTATTTCAAAATTTAAAGTTTTTATCTTGTATTGTCAGTTATCTAAGGTCAAAAATAATAGAGTGACTAATTCACAACACAGAGATGAGTACGGAAGATACAGGTAGTATGATTGCCTAAGCGTGCTGCTTGAGGATTAAAGCACACAAAATTAATAAAAAATAAGCTGACATCGGCTGAACCTAGCACATTAACAATTTACTTTAAATGTGGCCCCTGTGTCATCCTCTCTACAAATTGCCTACTACCACCCACTTACACCTACCTGATGCGCACTTCGCAGATACCACACTTGTGTCCTCATGAACGCGACATTCATAGAGTTTTGCACGAATTTTGCAACTTCTGTTTTAATTATTTATGGCCGGAAAATCTCAACTTTTGACAATTGCAATTTGCGAAACTATCAAACACTACAAATATTATTGCCCCTTTCATTATTATGTAGTGTTAATAAATTTGTTTTGAGCTTTTGATAATCTACCATGGCAGTTTCAAGATGAAAATGATAGAAAATGTTATAGGTAGTTGACAAAATTTGTTACAAATAGAGATTTTTCCACCGTTAAATAAATCGCACAAATATTTGCGAATTCTGCATTCAAAAGGACAAAAGGTTTTAGAATACATACACACTATTTACTATTGGTTACTAGCACTGTCACTATAACGGTCACACATTAACACTTATTATATCATATCGTACCGCTTTCCATATGACCTTCATACACCCATGTTTCATCAAAATTTAATATTTTTCGTTTCAGATTCTTATTTTTTAATATTTATTTTAAATAGTTTCTTCGCCATATCACTATTTCGTCCTTTCTATACTCTTTTCGATTTCATTTATACGGACTAAGTTTCATCTTATATCAATACAATTTTTTTTTGTCGAAAACTCACTTTAAAAATACAATCTTCCTTCCGTGAGTTTCCATCACTTTCTGTTTCACAGTTGTACTTCTTTATCACTTTTTTATTTGCACACATATGCTATTCACGTACAATTTTGTTAATGAAATACATATTTCAACATCACTTACACTCATATTTTGACCTCGCACTCTAAACTCTTCATACATGTCATTATCCGATATTCCTCACTTGTTAAATTAGGACGATTTTGAGAATACATTGTAGAGCTTCAATTATTCTCCATTCTTAAGAACACAAAATCACTAATAGAATTAATTACATTCATAATTAAATTAGCAAAAAGATATACCCGAAATTTTGCCCGCCCGAACGATATATCCGCTCATGATAGCGCTGGAAATGAAACTGTTGGATCCGACAATTCGTCGCAGCTAATCAAAAGCTGCAGCGCATGCGTACTTACTGCAGCAGAAGCTGTGTAATCGGGTATGCTCTCAGAGATATGCGGCACACGATTTTGTAGGAAAAATATATGGACGGCATGTATATTTCTTTGTGTTGACTGCTATAAATTGTGAGCAGGTTTATAACATGAGTCAGTCTCTACAATTTTGACAGTCTACTATAGTTCGCTGCAGGATTTTATATTCATCCTTATTCTGTCATTGCAAACTGCTGAACAATATTTTTACTTATTATGAGTCCCTCAGAATTACCCACCAATAGCAGAACAACATCGCGCAGTCTCAATTCAAGCAGCTTTATTTAACAAATAATTAATATCATTGGTAATCACCAAAACACGCATTTCAGTCACTTTTCCATATAAAGAATGTTGAAATTTTAAAGAAACAAAAATTTCCACTAAACCACTGTTACTAACCGTAGCCATAATGAATAAAAACAATCTTACCTGTCCAGGTGTAACAACACTCTGATCTGTGCTGCTCTGATTCTGACTGCCGTAACTCGGTCCATACCCTGAAGGATAGTAAGTATTAACATTCGTCTGAGTATACGAACCAGTCTGGTTCGCGTCCGTATGGGAATATCCGACGTTCTGACCTTGCTGTGAGTAATTCGGATATTGGAAAGTGTTACTTGTAGTCGGTTCATTACTGGGACCACCCAGGCTGGAATTGGGATACTGCATGTGGGTGTTGGTACTGTCCGGCACGGTGTAACTAGAAAGCGGCCTGTAAGAATTGGTCGTGGTCGTGTAGGCTTTGCTGGGATCGTAACTCGTCACTGCGGGATCCGACTGTGGAGAAGGTTGTGTCGGATAAGTATATGTCGTTGTCGTATAATTTTGTGGAATGTAATTGCTGTAGGAATACTGAGTAATACGTTGGGAGGGTTTTGTTTCGCCTTTGATATTCGACAGGAGGGAGTTCATCCTGTTGATAATATCCTGGTCAACGGGGTGCTGCTGGTTAGGATATCCGGCACCGGATTGGTATGGGTACGTAATATTCGTCCCTATTTGGTGCTGGCTGTAGCCATAATGACTGTTGGCATTGGGATAATTTACGTTTTCCTGACCAACGCTTTTTGGTAAATCTGTAACTTCGGAACCCACGGGTGTGGGTCGCACAGCAGGTGGCCACGTTTGGGTATCGGGTAGACTTTGGGACGCATTTATGCTGTAATTTACCTGCTAAGAAACAATACATTATTGATAAATAGATACATTTCCAAATAAAAACTAAACTACTACCTGTTGTTGGTACTGCAAGTTTGGGTCAGGATAACCTCCAGCAACCCCAGCATTTTTCTTCCGAGAATCCAAATAATCCTTCAATTTTGGGGCCGTGGAAGCAGGCGTAGCAGGAGCAACAGCAGGCGCATCATCCGTTTTTCCCGTATCGTTCTTCGATAACATCTGTTCCCTCTCCTCGCGCTGAACCTCACAGGCACTCCTGATCCTCTGCAGAAGTTTTGACACGTTTGTTTCAAGTTTTGTGTAAAACTCGATGCCCTTGTTGGCTTTGGCCAATAGGTCCTCGTAGGAATCGTACGAGGTAATAAGAGCGGAGATCGTGCTGTTTCTTTTCTGGATAACTTCTTGGATGTAGCGCCTGGTATTGACCGCTTTGGCGTAGCAATCAACCAACGCCTTCTTGATATTCTCCTGGGCCGTACAGTTCTGCTCGATCAAACTCACCTACACCGTGCAAATGATTTAAGGGAAATCAGTTATGAACATATGTAGTATAATATACTGCATGCATATTATACAGGGTGTCACGAAATTAATGCACCCAACATAGTGCAGAAGAAAATTGTCAAGTTGATGGTTGCAAGACAAAGTCGTTTGGAGTAATCATTTTACTGTATTTTCACAGAAAAGGCACATTAACTGATACCAAAACAGTTTTTACTTGAATATTTCATTGCATTGAATATTTCAAATAGGGTTATTTCGAAAACTGTTACTCTTAATGGCTTCAACAAGGTTTTCAGATAAAAAAGGTAGGAGAATCAATTGTTTTAATAGTCAGATGGATACACTAACCTGCAAAAAAAGGTCTGACATTTAAAAGAAGCATGATGTGTCATAAGTAGCGCCCTCTACTAGTGACGTCTAAATTAGAAACAAATTTGAATTTCTTGCCCACAAAAGCCCCAATCTCTAAAATGTATGCATACATTTGGAATTTTTAAAAAGTTATTTACAAATATCGAATATAAAATTTTTAACTTTGACACCTCCTGTACCTTTTTCATCAACTAAGGTAAGTTTACACTACATCACATCATTTTGTTGTCAGGAATCTACTGTTGCTCTATGTTGTATTAATTTCAGAACACACTGTATGTACATTTAAAGTATATATCAAATTTGACAAATTGCTTGGTATTTCCATGATTTTCAAATAGAATTGGACTGTAATACTTTAAATTTTGAATTTCTATTTACAACTAACCACCACTTCTCGAATTATTTGTCAGTATTTCTCATAAACTATAAACAAAACGTGATTATTTCGATAATTATACAGATAGAACCTTACAGTTTGCACCAAATAGGAAACATCTTTATTTGGCAGTTTAGCAAATAAAAAATGTATTCTAATTTCTTTTTTTTTGCCTAAATATAAAATAAGGTCAACACTCTGTATGAATGTTGAAATTTTACCTTATACATTTGTATAATTATTTTGTTAATAAAAATAACTTAGTTTAAACTGTAGTAAAGTAGGAATAAAAATATGTTTTGTAAAATGTAGATCAGAAAGAATGTAAGAAGAAGAAGAGGTGTGTCAGAGTTGAGTTGTTGTAGAGATAGAAAGTGCGAAATAAAGAAAGTAGTAAAACGTTATTGGGTATTTATTTAATTAACAAAGAAAATATTACCCTAACAATTGTTAATATCGTTACTATTATTAGTTTTCAGTATTTGCTCTTCGCACATTCAAATTCGTGTAATCACGGAAATTACGGATATGGTACTAATTCATGGGAAGTGCGACAAAAGTGCATATCGAGCAGCAGCAGAATATCAAATACGTTTTCCAAATAGACAGAATATGTCAAATCCTCGTACATTTATACGAATTGTACAACGTCCACGAATGTTGTTTTACACGTCCTTGAAACTTCTTTTTTACTTAGTGACATAAAAATAAAGCATTTTTAAACTACAATAGATATACTTACAGAAAAAAAGTATTTTTTTATTTATGAAATGGTCGAGGGAAACCAAGAGGTCCCCAGCAAGTACAACAATTTTTACAACGACAAGTTATAATGTAAAGAAGTTAGAAAACAGAAAATAATTTAACTTTATTGAAATCTCCAAATATCAGTTCTGGAAGTATCAGTAAGGTAGGTTTTACTTTCAGTGCTGCCATATCGTGTTTCTCATTACATAATCGAATATTTTGTAAACAAAAATTTGTCTTTAAAAGCGCCGTAAATCGTTACACGTGGCAACACGGTGCTCTGTCACTACCATTGACAACTTTGACTTTGACAGAATATACCTAATCTCGCAGCTGACAGGCGGCATAGTCGCCGAGAAATTAGGGGTTAATAAGGTTTTGAAAAAAAATTTTTTTCGCTTTATGAATAAGTTTGGAATTTTTTTGAAGGGTGATTCCGTTAATTCTGAATTTTCCCGATCCCCTCTAAAAATATTTGTACTAAGTCATAGTTAACCCCGTATAAGATACATTAGGCTATTTGGGGTAACAAGTGCGACCTCTAAAAGACAGTGAGATGAGGCACATAATTTTGTCTGGAGTAGACGTGAGAAGCCCCATGCTGTCAAAAACCAGACGTCTGCTTTAATTAAGCAGACAAATTGGCAGTGTAATATGTAACACAGATTTTAAAAAATCCTTAAATAATTCACAACACAACCTTGTTCTAATTACCTAAGATAAAATCCTCTATAAAAAATGTTTGCTACATACTTTCATGTATTTTGTTATCGGTTTTCCGATTCTCAACTTAGTTTTTCACTGTTTAGAGTTTCGAAAAATTTATGCAGGGAAATATCAGAAGTAGGTACAGTAAGAGGACCACTGGGGAACAGCACAGATTATCCTAGATTTTGTGCCAATATACTTGTGTATGTTTTGCTTTTTGCACTTTTTATAACTAAATATAGTACTATCTCAATAAATTTTGCAATATTACTAAAAAATACAGAAAATATTCACTACACCTACACATACAAAATCAATTTGTTGGACTATTGTTTACCCCCACACCTAATTTATTACAAATTGTCTTATGCAGATTCTGCACTATCCTTCATTCAAGATAAAACTATACTATTTTCAAAATGTTCTGGTACTATTTCTACAGAAAAATTGAAGAACAATATTAGAAAACACACAAAATTTCACATTTCTATTATACAAGTAATTTGTTAATCACCCCTAAAACAGCCGAAATCTATCAACAGATGTCAGCCACTTCGTGATTTTTTAGATGTCTAAGTTCATTTCATCGTATTTACACACCCAGGAGGTGCTTATGTACTGAGAAAATCTATGTAATTAACCAATATTCCTAAACAAAACGTTTTTCGAACTTTTCTAAAAATTAAAGCCATTTTAGGCATATATTTATTAATGTTAAAGGTCACAGTAATAGGTACAGCTTATTTACAACGAAAATAAACTGCAGCTGCAACAATTTGTTACTCATATTTGCTTGAAAAACCATATACCTATTACTTAGGTTCGAAATTCAATATGACGGATACAAATAATGCCCCCTTAAAGTGCTTTATTAAAATCTATTTAACGAAAAAGAAATCCCTAGACCAGGAGAAAAAAATTCAGTTTGGCAACATGGCTATGTGGTTGTGCTTGGGCATATGCAAGCAGAAAATCTATCTCTCGATTTGCATGATAATTATCAATGTCATTAAAAAGATGCATTTTTAATACTTAAACTACCCATTTAAGAGTGATTTAAAATGTCCATTAATTCGAATGAACCGTACTCACCAATTGCTGGTGTTTTTGCAACTCCTGCTGGAACAGCTGCTCCAACGATTGGTTTGGCTGTTTTGTCACCAGAGAATTAGTGATGTCGTCTTTGTGGACGGCCTCGCGAAACTGTGCCCAGAGCATGGCTCGCTGAGTTCTCATTTCTTCTACTTTGGCCACCAACGTCTCCAGATCCTTCAATGCCGTCTCATCTATATTAGCTGAAAACGAAAACAAAAAGTATAAAAATAAAACAAAAATTAATATGATCTACTCACGATTTGGCAACTCCACAGATGGCAGCTGTTGCTGGAGCTGCCTGAGGGGCTGCTGGAGGATCTTCAGATTGGCCACATGGGCCATCATGGCCCTGTGCAAGGTCTGGTTGGAGTCGTTGGCTTTGGTTTGAGCCTCCTTGTATTTGGCTGCCTCTCTGGCCAGATCTGTGGCTATGATACTGGGAGGGCGTTTGCCCATCAGCTCCTGATATCCCTTCTCGGCTTCTTCTTCTTGCTAACATATTTCATTAAATAGTGTGTAAAATATTTTGAAATAATCGCTTCAAAGTTTACAAACCTTTAGCAAGCCATCGATTTCATTCAAGTTACTTTCAACTTCTTGGTAGATGTTGGAAAGCTTCCCCATTACATCCACCAAGTCCTGGGTGGCTGTCGGTTTAGCTGATAACGCTGCGGCTCTATCAATCAACTCTTGAGGGATACCCGTAGCTTGGTTCATCTACAATATAAAAAACAACAGTGCAATTAGAAAGTATTGATAGCCTATAATTTTTAAAACATTCCTATTTAATGGTACTGCAAAACTTAAGCCTATGGTTTTTATAAAGAAATTTTAAATACTTGGCAAATATTTGCAAATAACAAACAATTTGAGGTAAAAGATCTAACTTGCATTGATTAAAACAATCAATGTAATAGAAGGCATTAGGAAGTTCCAGTTATTGCCTATTTTATTCCTGTCATTAAACATAACCTTTAAGTGAATTTAAAATTTGACATCTCAAAAGTCGTTTTACAGTCTAAAAGTTTTGGCCCAGTTTGCAAGTTTCTTGTCTTAACCATGCACAGTAAAAACAAAATATGATGAAATCATGACCAGCTGATTGTTTTCAAGTTCAAAATAACTATTCTGGTGAATTCGATAATGCCAACCAAAACAAAATCTCTAGGCAGAATTGTTGTTGATATTTTCCGTATTCTATTGTACTTTCAATACAAATTATTAAAAACCAAGTGGAAAGCTTAAAAAGTGAAAATGAATGGATTAACACAATATTTTTTGTAACTACAATTTGTGAAACAAAGATCCATCTAAAGCCCTTTTTTAAAAATACTTTCGTTTTCAGATGTTGGCTGCATTTGTAATGATGTGTATTTGTATACACATTTATTGATTAGTACAATACAACCCCTTTAATCCGGACATAGTTTAATTTGGACATTCAGTAATCTGGACACCCAATTTGACTATTTATAGAATGAACGTACCTCAATAATTCAAACACATTTTGTATATGTCACTGTAACACATGCGTAAACAGTATTGAGACTCATAGTTAATGCATTTCAATAGCCTATTACCTTTTTTTATGTACTGCAGTAATAATGTTAATTGTGTCCTGTTACATATATACAAGATTTTGTTTATAGCGACTTCGGTTGTAGTGACATTACAGTTGTAAGAACAAATTATATAAATTTTGCGGCTAAAGAAACTTCAGAGCAAAGTCGCTTTTTATGAAAACATTGAAAAAGAACTAAACATTTTAAACGATTTTTCTAAAAGAGAAAAAATAAATAAATAATGAGACTGAAATTGTTAATATCACTTGTACAGTTGCCGGCTGTCTCTTGACCACCAACTTTGTAAATAGTAATAGTAAAACAAATACCCACTTAATGCATACTTTTTGAAAAGCACTGTAAAATAATATTTTTTTTCCATGGTGTTTTTATACATAACTAGTAATCCGGATAAATCAATAATTTGTACACACCCTGTGCATTTAACTGTCTGGATTAAAGAGGTTATACAGTGTTGCTTTTTTCTTTATATACACTTGAGCTTAAAATAAATTTTACACACAATTTTACACAAAAATTTATAATTTTAATGAGTTTGGTAGAATGAGTTGGTATCTTGTTTTATTATACAGGGTTAACTATGACTAAGTACAAAAATTTTAACCACGTGCTCAGGAAGGTCTAAAAGACAATAAAAAATTTATTTCGGAATTCTAGCTCGATGTTTAAAAAATGGGGCAAAACCCTCTTGTCCCATGGAAAGTCGGCGCCTATGCCAATTTATCATCATCCATCATGGCTAGATATGTCAACTACTGGTCATTTTTTTTCAACATTGTCAAGTGTAGAAACGAGGAAACGAAACATTTGTATTAATAATAATAATGTTTAAGTACCTGGTAGATAACAGCTAATCTGGTTAGCTGCAGTATTTTGTATTTGTTCTTTCGTTGCACACTGCCAAACTATATTTTCACTCCTTGCAGATTCATCATAATTATCCACTAACATATCCGACATAAAATACTTTATTTAGTTACTATTACTACTTTATTACCATTACTATTACACTAACACGTTTGAAATTAGTCACTTAGCTGATTTAAAGTAACAGTAAGTTATGCCATACTGAATTGCTAATTGCATACCCTCCATGCTCCAAACTATCCAGAATGCGAAGTTAGTTATAATCTAAGGGTCATTTTTACAGAACACTGTAAACATCTTGGGATGTTATAGTTTAAAATATTACTAATTATTTTATGCAAACATCGTCAATTACTGTTAATATTGTTGCTATTATTAGTATTAACAGAATTTAATTACACAACACATGAAGTTTAAAAATTTATCGGCGTGAGTGCACCTTGTATTAGTGACAGATGTCGTCTGTAGATGTCAAATAACGTAAATTTACTGTTACGGTACTCTGATTAGTTTGAAATAATTTTTCAGTACTTGATTTTCGCAAATTTAAATTTTTCGCGTATTTTATGTGTATTTACAAACATGTCGTATTCAAATGACTAGATGACGGATAAGGTGCTGATTTATGGAAGTGTGACAAATGCATATTATCGTGCAGTAGCCTCAAAGACGTTTCCCGAGTATACAAAATATTTTGCTGAATACTTTTTGAACCACATCAAACAGCTGTTTTATGCCGTGACGGTAAACGTGTGGCAGTGTTTTTACGTATTTGTGTACATTTACGTGTATTTTGTTGTTATCCTTTGTGCTTTTTCCCGACATAAGTAATCGATCTGGTCAAGACCGCCAAACCAAGTAGGTACCCCGCTTTACACAAAAAAACGATCGAGGGAAGGAGAGGTCCACAGGAGGTACAAAAATTTTTGCAGGTTTTAATTTAAACAAGTAAGAACACAGAAGATGATTCAACATTCTTAATATCTCTCCAAGTATTAATCCCGGAAATAAATATTAGTAAGGTAGGTATTGCCTCTCTGTGCTACCATACCGTATTTCTCATTAAATCATCTACATAATCTACATTTTATAAAGATTTTTTTTTCTTTCAAAGCGGCTTAAATTGATACACGTGTCAATGGACCTGTCACTTTGACACCTTTAACTGGCAGAATATACCTAACCTCGCGGCTAACAGAAGGTCAGTGACGGCGATAAATAGGGATTTAATATAGTTTTGAAAATAATTTTGTTTTAGCTTTATAAATAAGTTTGGAATTTTTTTAAAGGGTGATTTCATTAATTCTTATTTTTCCCTATCCCCTCTTAAAATATTTGTACTAAGTCATAGTTAACCCTGTATAGACACATTCAGAGTGGTTATAAAGGTGGTGTGAACTACCTAAAGACTCTATCACAAATCACACTTTGAGGTGAAACGTCACTTGCGTTGATCAATGAAATGGAAGACAGTAGAAAGTTCCAGTGTAGCCTATTTTCCTGACATTAAACCTAATCTAACTTCTTTATGAATTTAAAATTTGACATCTCTAAAGAATTTGCAATGTTAATGTATATTTTGTATACACATTAATAGATAAGTATGTTGTTTTTCCTTTATATACACTTGAGCTTAAAATAAATTTTGAAAATATGCTACGAATTGAGGAATTGGTAATAGTACAATACAAAAAAAAATATAATTTTAATGAGTCAAGGTGGTACATTGGAACACCTTAAAAGTACAAGCTTTCTATAAAAAAATCTAAATAAAAATTTTTGTATAAATTAAAATTTAACTTCTCTAAAATGCTTGTAGTGACAAAAACTTATTCTTCTAGGATGCAAAATTCACGGATTTTAATACAAATGTGAATGTCAAAAAATTTGCAAAACCTTTAGACGTGTCTGTCGTTAAATAATTTAAACCAAGAACTGCAAAATTCAAATAAAAACTGCCAATGAATCATTACTGGTATCTTGTTTACTGTATCGGCTTTTAATGTAAACGACAAAAATTGAAAATTAAGAGCACTTGTAGATTTTTTATAATCATTACTAAACACAAATTTTTGTACATATATTACAAAAAATCTATTAACTTACCTTCGTCAATAAATCTAGCTGCATTGACGACATAAACTCTGCGAGTGACTGGTCCTTATTCTCAACCAATTCCCCAATTTGCCTCAACATCTGCGCCTTCTTCTCGCTATATAGAGATGCCGCCTCATGGGCCTCCATTGGTACCAGACGTGCGAAAATGTCGGGTCCAGAAACCTAAAAAAAATGTTAATGAATTCCAACAGTACCGAAATCTAAAATATAAATACCTCGGGATCGTTTACGCTAAACGGAATCCCTTTGACCAAGGAAGCGCCTTTGACTTCTTGCAGGTGGTCCTTATCTGGCACTTCTTCGTGGTAGATGAACTCATTTTCGTTCTTTGCGGCTTTTCGTTTCCCTTCAACTACGTCGAGGGTAAACGCCAGGCATTCGTTGATTTCTTGCTGCAAAACACAATGGATAAAATATCAATGATAGTTTATACAGATGCACTAACCTGTTTGTGTTTTAATGCAGTGGACAACTTCCTCGCTTCTTCCAACCGTTCACATGCCGCTTGATAAAATGCAACCCTTTCTCCCATTTTCTGTTGTTCCTCAGCCTGTTGTCCTTGAAATAAAAGGGCGATACATCTATAGTAAGCCACTTTAAACTCAAGGTACTTGATCCACTCCTTATTACTCTTACTACCAAGGATTTCATCATTTGCACTATTTAAAATAGCCAATGACTGCCTATAATAGTTATAAACTTGCACCGCTACTTTAGCTAAAAAAAAAATAACAGTATTAGAAACTCCTAACACCACATGAAGGGCTTTTAACTCACCAATTATAGTAGCCTTGCGATTATCCAACATACTCTTCTCTAAAATACACTCCTGGGCCTGAGCAAGACACACCTGTTGGTAAAAATGCACCAGTTCCACGGAAGAGATATAAATAATAAATTGGTGATATTTTTCTTTAACAGTCTAAAATAAAAAATCAGGTAATTTATAGGTATGCATCAGACTCGAATTATGATCACTTACCTGGAATGCCCAAGCTGCACACTGAAAATGAGTGCAAGCCATTTTCATACCGTCGGGATTACTCCGAGAATCCATTGTTCCTAAATATGTATGCAAGGCTCCTATATTGTACATTATTACCATAAGTTCGAAACGAATATCAGAACCACCACAATTCATTCCAGTCTGGTTATCTTTCCTTGAAAAATTAAATTGTAATATAATAATACTTCTTAAACATATATACTTATAGTTACCATAGAAATTGAACAGCAGCATCTTGGTTTTCCTCCATAGGAAATCTCGATTTTAGAAAATGCAATTGACAGTAGTACTTTTTCAACAGTTGAACACCATTTACGTCCATGGAAGGATGAACTGCTGCCGACCTAAGTGATTCCAAATTGTGGATTTCGGTGCGATATGACTCAGGATCTTCATTGTAAAAGGCTGCTATGTACTACAAGATACCAAAATAACAACACATTCTTCTTGATTGATTCATTTTATACTTACTTGCTTTAGTTGTGGGGCAAACCAAGTGTTTTCAGCACAGACTTTTAAGTCAAAATATAACATGGGTAGTCTCGGAGCCGCCTCCATGGTGAATATATTATGTTATTTGATATCTCCTATTGTAGTTTTGTGACCCTGTTTCTACGTAGCAATAATCAATAATCACCTATAATAAACATAAAAAAGTTGATGATGCTTTAAAATTGCATTTTTCACAAAAATACTGGAAAAACACTAACGCCTACCTGTTAAATTGACAGTAATAATGCTCATCGGGCATTATCTATTATAACAAAAAAATTTACAATAAAAGCCGACAAAACACAATCTGACAGATCAACAAAAAAGAATGACGTTTGTTTTGAAAGGAGTGTTTTCCGATTTTCACTACTATAAGTAAAATTTTTCGACACCAATTATATCGTACAATTGTTAAAATTTAATTGTAAAAACTATGATTGTTTATAATAGATAGTTAATTAGAAAATATTTGGAAAAGCAAATAAGAAATAAGTAAATAATAAAGGAATTGGTCACGTGTTATGAGTATCCATTGTTGTCAAATGTATAACTTTTCAATGCTTTTCACGGATGGACCACATTAGAGGTTGTCAAAAATTATGCAACCAACATCACAAGTGTCATGAGCCATTTACTTGTGAAATTGTATTATTATGTAATGTTGACTTAATGTTCAAAATAAAATCAACAATACAACACCTATTATATTATTTTTATTATTTATATTTTTAATTATTATCCTTGTATTCTTTAGTAGATTTATAAAGATTTAACAAAAATTGTGTCCAGTCTCAATTTTAATATAAGTTTTGTATTACTGAATCAGGTAAAACTTGAACAATCCTTCAACTACCTAATTTGAATGTGAGCTTACCGTTAATTTTATCAAGGACCCAATAAAACTAAAGAAACACTAAAATTATGCCACAAATAAATAGCTTCAGACAATAATTTTATTTGCTCCAAACACGCCGCATTAACGATCTATATTATATTTAATATTATATAAACTTATTTATACAAGATTTAAATTAAAAAAACCAAGAATATATAATTACTCATTAAATTAAGGTCAGTTCTATTTCGATATTGGTAGAATTGGACACAAAATTAATAAAATATTATAAAGTTTTTTATTCCATATGTCAACATAATTCATTTATGTATTGTATATCTACTACTCACGTTTAATATTATAATATTAATAATATTATGCTCAAAACTGATGAACAATTTTAGAACATCCCGGGTTCACAAAAAAATTATAAATTTGGCAACGCTGTTGCATTTTAGAACATGAATAATGATAGATAACGGATGAATCATCCTCATAGAGAGTGTTGCTTTATCTAAGATCATCCTTGTGCAAAATCTTATACCTAAATCCTGTGCCTAAATCCGACAATGACAAATTATGACAACAGCGTAAAACTCTCAATCCTCCTATTTTCGAGGGTGCTGATCACGAATCTGAAATCAGATTTCGGCGCTTGCATGTAGTTTTCGAATAAAAATTTTCAAATTTGTAACCTCTATATATACATTACATTAGGTTGGAGTACCAATATAACCCCTATATATTTTGACAACAGTGTGACGTCATGAAATGAAGAAGATAGAGGTGTTATATTGCAATTTCAACCTAATGTAGCGTATACATAGAGGTTACAATTTTCATTTTTTTACATGCGAGCGCCGAAATCTGGTTTCAGATTCGTGATCAGCACCCTCGAAAATAGGAGGATAGACATTTTTTTATTAAGATTGGAAATGTTTACGCTGCTGTAAATAATTACCCAAAATAAAATTTACAATAGGTACAATACCTATTTTATGAATCAGTTGAAACTTGAACAATCGAATCGGTTGAACCGATCAACTACTTTAATTTAAATGTGAATTTTTATACCTAAATCTCACAATGGCAAAATTGGAAAATTTAATTTTTGTTGTTTTATTTGTAGGTATATTCGTTACTTCCGCGCCAGGCGCCACCTATACTGCGGTAGCGGCAAAAATGCTACTTCCGTAATAATTCTGTAAAGTTCGCAAGACGTTTGGTTCGGGGCACAGCTATACGAGACGCTCCGCGCACCCTTCCGCGTTGGGTAAAAAACTCGCGCTAGCAAAGGTAAATTTGACATGCGCCGATAGGTGCAAGAGGCGAGAGTGCCAGTGTACAAAACTACACAACTAAAATTGATTGTTTTACGGGAGAAATGCATCGCTACTACACTGGCACGGTTTTTTGTTGAAATTTAAATATATATTATACATTTAGTAAATGTTGTGATACTTGTGATATGTTAGGTTAGATTATCTCGCGAGCGATTTCGCGGTTTACCATTCCCATTGTACCTGAATTTGCTGTGTGTAGTTATATGGAGGGCTAGAAAATCGAGTTTATCCAAAATTCGTTGCATATTTCGCCAGGTAAGTGCATTCACCCTTACAACTGCACCTATGACTGCGATGTTCATTCACCATAACCCCCTGTTCGGAAAACAGCCCCCTTCACAAAAAGTCATGTAGGAAATTCAAAAAATGCGCGCACTGCATTTTTAATCTCATGTATTGCTTAGAAACGACCTTATGAATGCTCTTGAATGGATTCAAGGCTGGAAAATCCATACATTTAACCCAGTTCGATTGGGGCATTGAGAAAGGGGTTGCATAAAAGTGATATCGTCCTTTATATGTCACAGGGAAAGGGAAGGTGGTTTTCCCATAAAGGGTGGGCGCATATGCATGCGTTCCCAACTATCGATTGACTCATTGACTACCGTGTAATAGCGAAGAGCAAATAGCTAATCAACCCTCTCTGTTCCCCCTTTTCTCCCCCTTACACCTTTACAGGTATACCCATTATGTGAGCCCTGCCGTCGATAATTCGGATGCCCATATAGTGTGTTCATTATATAGATAGATTTCGAGCGGTCTGAGAAGCGGAGGAATCCCTTCAGAAGTGGGATATATTGGTTACTAAAAATTATAATTTAATTTAAAGATACTTGTGTTGTTATATAGAATAATTCTGTTACGTTTTTAGCTTGCTAGGACTTTATGCACGTGTTTTTATATATCAATCAATCATTTTTGATATATATGTTGATTTAAGGCCTGAGGATTTGAATTTTTGAAAAGGAAATAATTATTTGTCTACTTATTTTAAATTATTTCGCATTATCGTCTAGGTCTAGGTATTTGTATTTCAATTTTAATTATTTATTAAAAAATATTTGTTAAGTATATTGTATATGTTTGATTGTTTCTTAAATTCACAATAAAAACCAATAAAGTATCATTTATTCACATTGCAATTTTAGAAACATATTAGAAACAAATTTATTTCAAAATTCCGATGTAGCAATTATACGAACTTGACATAATAATTGTCATTGAATATACAATCATTTAGAATATATGGCTTTAATTTTCATTTTAACAAACAATAAGCTCTGTTAACGTCTTATCCTGAGATTATATTGTTTAAAACTATGGCAAATCTCCTTGTTCCGGTATTTATACATATTAATCCTATTCCTATGTAAATCAAACAACATTTTTGCCAATTTGGATTTACCCATGAATACATTATCTAACATTTAAAGAAAATTTATTCATGTAAATAGTACAGCAATCTTTACCTAAGCCATGATACTTATTTTTTGGAAAAAATGCGAATATGCCGATATTAAGATACATAAAAAGAGAAACCGGGTTTTTCTCGTGTTTTTTGCAAACGAATTTTGGAAAATATCCGTGCAGTGCTGTACTGAATGGTAAAAAAAAGTAATGAAAAAATGCTAATTGATATCCGTGCGTGTTCTAGAACCTGGCTCAGTTATAAATTAAAGCCGACGAAAATTTTAAATAATTCGAAGGTGAATTAAGGAAAATAATACGTCAGCTGCCGCGGGTATGCTAATTGCCGGGCAATTATAAGGCCGAGAGAAAATGGAGAGAAACAGAATTTAGAAAACGCATATTATAACCATTAATTTTGACCGATAAGGATCGTTATGGGCCGGCCGTGGCCCCAACATGAACAATGCCCATGCGAACATAGGCGCCGACGCGGGGGAATCTCCAAAATGTTACATACGTTAATAGCCTTTCCATTTTAATCGCTCGAACATTTTTAAGACCTAATTTGCAAAATTTATGAGTTGTTTCACATTTTTAAATTTATTCGAGCATGTTTCAAAATATATTATAAATATTAATAATAAATATAAATTATTTTCATTTTTTTTTTATTGCTAATATTAGGCGAGATATATGATGTAAATATTTATGACCTATAAACGCGTTCGACGGCAATTGTTTCGCATGTACGTGCATTAATGCTTTAATTTAAGTTGATATAACACTTTAGGTTGGCTATTATGGCATTTCCGGACATCATTGGTCGTAAGATAAGTTATATAAAAATACTAAATCGTTACCTTAAAAACTCAATATCTGAGGTACAGATATTAATTCAATCCTCTTTTGTCAAATAAAATCTAATAGTCAGTTACTTAACTGTACAAATTAAGTAGCTGTAGTCCATGTAAAAATACTTGAGAGTTGAATGACCTTTCGTAAATTTATTCCGCGATACGTGATGCACTATGAATGATTCGTCAGGAATTCGTGAATAGTGTTTCGATAATTTCGATTTTTTATTTATTTATTCGTAAATTGCTTACTGAAAGAGAAACTGCATTCCGAATGCCGAATACACATATAATTTGCAGCCAGCTTTAAGCAAAAGTGTATGTTTTAAAGGTTACAAATGATCACTGATATAGTAAATACATACTCGTATTTCAATGGAAAATTGTTATTAATAAAACTAATAGCACTAATTCATTAATTCACATTTAACAAGGACAAACATATTTTTCATAATAATATAGTACCGAATGGCTGTGGCTAAGAAAAAACGCCCGTGAACAACCTATAGCGACGCTAGTATATACAAATGTCAAATGCACCTCGCCAGAACAGAGTAACGCGAAGAATAGAAAATAGTCTTGTACCTATGCATTTGTAAAACAAAGATAAACAATGCATCTTTGGAATTCTTTTTACAATAGTGTCACTTTTTTCGATGGTGGAAGTGGCTTAATTATGTTATTATATGATATTGAATAAAACCAATTAAATACAAAAGTAAACTAAACATGAAACTTTTATTCATTTATTACTTCCAAATAGGCTTAGGAAACAAAATATATAATATTGTACACTGCAGAATGAAGAATACGGCACAAGTATTTACATTATCAATAATTATTAATAATTTAATTCATATTATTGTACTTAGGTCAACACAAACGAGATGTGGCAACACTAGATGTGATGGATGTATTAAATCATTCATCTCTTAAGCATGTTTAAATAGATTATAGTAATTGTAAACTTGTATCCTTAATGTCGCATTAATTATTGTTACTGAGTCTCGGACATTTTTTATATTAAGAATAATTAAATATAAAATAACACTCCAAATGTTTTGTGAACAAGTCAACCACTCCCTAGGTATTTATGTACAATCTAAAGCTATAAAAAACTAATGAGAATATTAAATTTTACATATAGGTACATAAATAAGAAAAACATAAAAGTAATTTTGTCATTTTTGAATTTATTTTATAAACATTTTATATTTGTGTAGAGTTCTACTTATATGTAGAAATGATCCTATTTCTAGTTGTCAATTTGAAATAAAATTTCTGGTCCT
The DNA here is from genome assembly GCA_037114965.1 of Monochamus alternatus. Classification (NCBI taxonomy): domain Eukaryota; kingdom Metazoa; phylum Arthropoda; class Insecta; order Coleoptera; family Cerambycidae; genus Monochamus; species Monochamus alternatus. The sequence continues at coordinate 24,602,463 of CM073431.1, forward strand.
TACATAGCTGGATTTAACCTCTCGCTAATATTGTATGTGGCAGACCTCGTTGCTAAATTAAGTACGTTTATTGATAAATAACAAATTTTTACAATTTTTTATCTATATTTCAACCGAATTCTCATAACGTACCCTCCGCACGCCCATGTCACTCGGCAAGATGCATAACTGCAATTCGCATCAACCGCTAGAACGCGGCCTAGCGTTACGAATTGCATTAAATTTCGGTGAAAATACCGTTCCTCGTCCAGCGCATCGCACTCTTCAGCCCAGAGCTCCTCGTCCCACTCCCCGCCCCTTCTCTGGCCCTACTAGCTCCCCATTTTCGGTATGCATAACGTGGGGGCCCCCTGCATCTGTATGCATAAAGCGTACGAATTTCCCCGTTGTGCTTGCTAACGATCTCGCCAGGATACATGTGCCATTATTTATTGTAATGGGGACACCAGATAAGAAAACGCAGTAGGCTTAGGAACCAAAGTTGCCAACTCTAGGGAAATTTCCCTATTCTAGGGAAATTTAGAAAGATCTATAGAAAATCATACGAAATTTTGGGAAATTTTATTTTTTTTTGTTTTGAGGTAACCAAATTTTATTTGTTATTACTATATAGGGTGATTCTTAATATATACGCATAAATTTAACTGTATGTTCTAGACCTAAAAGTAAGACGAAAATTCTGTGAAAGGTTGGAAAATATCGGAGCTGGAGATACTGGTGACCAAAAAAAGTCGATTGAGCCAAATATGCATTATCCGAATGTTGCTGGTTTCAAAAATACAGGGCGTTTAATGCTAGAATTTTATTTTGAAATATCTCAATAACTTTGAAACCTGTCGGAGTATTAAAAAAAAATTGGCACAATTATATTTTTTGGTACAACAAATAAGAATTTTTAACCAATTTTGACGTCACTAGTAGAGGGCACCACTTATGGTACAGCATGTTTCTTTTAAATGGCAGAACTTTTTTCTGTTTAGTGTCTCCATCTGTCTATTGAAATAATCGTATTTGAAATATTCAGTGCAGCGATTGAAAACTGTTATCGTTTCAGATAAAGTACGTTTTCTACTGAGAATACAGCAAAATGTTACTTGAAAAAGTTGTTCAGAACGGTAAATTATGGAGACGTGCAAAATTTCAAAAAGATCGGCCTGCTTTGATAAAATCTTAGTCCTTGTTGAAATATGGTTTCAATATCAAACCTCACCGATCTTCTTGAAATTACACGTGCCCATAATTTACCGTTCTAAACAACTTTTTCATGTAATGTTTTACTGTATTTTCAATTTACCTGAAACGATAACAGTTTTTATTTCGAAAACTGTTACTCCTAACGTCTTCAACAGGGTATACCTTTTTCAGATACAACAGGTAGGAGAATCGATTGTTTCTATAGTCAGATGGATACACTAAGCTGCAAAAAAGTTCTGCCATTTAAAAAATGTGATGTGCCATAAGTGGCGCCCTCTACTAGTGACGTCAAAATTAGTTAAAAATTCTTATTTGCCGTGCCAAAAAACATAATTGTGCCAATTTTTTTTTAAACTCCGACAGGTTTCCAAGTTATTGAGATATTTCAAAATAAAATTCTAGCATTGAACGCCCTGTATTTTTGAAACCAGCAACATTCGGATAAGGCATATTTGGCTCAATCGACTTTTTTTGGTCACCAGTATCTCCAGCTCCGAGATTTTCCAACCTTTCACAGACACCCCGTATAATAATCTCGTCACCATTATACCAAATGTTTAAATTACCATAATGTCGAAGATTCGGTATATGTATTTGTTTGTTCTAATCAGCAAATCAAAAACATTTATTCTTAGGTGTATTTTTAATGTATTTTTTATAGAAATGTTTATTGTACAATGTCTTTTTGTCTCAATATACCCGTAGATATTTTATTTTTAAAATGTTTTCTTTTTAATTTTATATTTTTTTACTAAGTTTTGTTTTAAATTGTAAACCTTACTATAAATTTGTTATCTACATCTACTATATTGTGCCCTCATCCCGTAACTGGGTTAGTCCCGTGGGATGTTGTAATTAAAATAAATAAAATAAATAAATAACATGTATTTTAAAACGCTTCGTTTTCGACATAAAAGATGTGAAAGGTTAGGTCTTGATGACGATTTTTACTTACCTTACCTATTTCTTAAACGTGTAGATATAAATTAATGAAATATACGAGGGGCGTTCAAAGTATTCTCGGTATGAGCAGAAAGAAGAGATAATAATTTAAAATAATTTTTATTTTTCAGAATAATCTTCCATAACATCAATACGTCTATTACATCTAGAAATTAACTTTTCAATTCCCTCTAAAAATACACATCTTTCATGTCTGAAACTCATCACTGTTTTACTACTGCGTAGTATATATGAACTGTCAAATACATACCTACATCAAATATGTAGCGGCATAAATGGCTAAAGCTGGTATAGTTCTTCTTGACCATACCATTGTGAGCTAAACCTCATTGAACTACCTGGGCGAATATAAATAGTATTTTTGCAGCACGTGATTAGAGTAACTGCGGAGGCGTGGAATGAGTGTATTATGCACGTACAAAGATAAGAACAACGAATATGAGCCCTTGATACAAAAGTTAAAGTTAGTTAGTTAGTTGAAGTACCAGTGATCATAGCTTTAGGCGACAGCAGTCATAGCGTTAGTGATAATGACGACAGTAATTAGTGTTATCGGTGGTGTCTTTAATTTTTTAGTTTAACAGTTTTGTGATTTTGTCTTGCGTTTTTTTTAATACACTACTTAACTAAAGTGTTCGCAGGAGCCATTTATCCAATTAGCGAATGTTGGCTACATCCTGAAATGAAAAAATGATATAAATATAAATAAAAAGCAACCTATATTCCTGTTGGATATACTAATATAAGTGTACGAGTATATTTATAAGAAGGAAAATAATACATTTTTTACCAAAATCAACATAATTTATTTGTTGTTCCATATTTACCTAAAAGTTAATAATTCTCTAAAATGATACATTTTTTAAATTACTGGATTGGAAATATTGGTTCCTATTTAAAACTACACAAAACGCAGTTAATTAAATCTAGAGTAATTTTGGGATTTTTTCTTAAAATTGGTTGACAACGTTGCACTAGAAACGCTGCCAGTTCACTCGACAGAATCTGGCGTTACGGGCGGGGATGGACGTTCATAAAGAAGGAGACGCGATTCTTCTTTGTTAATTGCGTTGATGCGTTTTTAACGAGGGGTCAACCACCAGCCAGCAGCGCTTGTTACGGCTAAACAATCCGAAAGATTAGGGTAATAGAAACTACGTAAGGAAACACGCACTTTAAGTCGATTCGGTTAACAAGATTTACAGAAATGTTTACCTATGTCGTTACTTCACACGGGAGTCATCCTTGTATAAGCTTCGCTGTACTAGATAAATTAGTTTGGCGACAAATTTTGACTATAGTAGGCCGTCCACATCTGACAAATTAGGCGTTCGTCATTATTTATTACATTTAATACTTTACTACCCTACACTGATAAAAATTTGTCTGTAATTTCACATAACTTTACGGTGGCAATTTGTGACCAGTGTAAAGTTATGTAAAATTACATAATAATTTTATAAAGAAATAAGTACACTGTAATACTACAAAAATAAACATGGAGAAAATTCCATATGCGATTTTGCAACTACTATGCTAACGACGTAAATTTCTGACACTATAATTTGTATTGATTTATGCAGTGTAATTTTTAGGTTGGAGTTGTAAAATATAATATCTATGTATTTTTATTGACAGTAATATAAATTTTCTAATATTTTATATATAGGGTGAGTCAGCCATAATGTCATTAATTTTAAGAGGAGATAGGGAATAATGAGTATAATGCGAATACGCGATTTAAAAAAATCTAAATGCATATTTGCGCCAAAAAAAATATTTTGAAATCATTATTTAAACCCCCTTTTCAGACTGTCACTGACCGCTAACAACCTTGGTCGTTTACAGGTCACAGTTCAACTCGATGACGATCTGATGCAATGTTGTCAAGTTCAAATATTTTTCTCGTACCTACCTACCTAGGTTTTAGACATCACAAATAAACGGTTGTACTGACTATTTTAGAATATCATTTTTTCTTGCTCAGTTCAACTTCAGCCAATAATAATTTAAAATGTTAATATCCAATGAAATCAAATAATAATAATCGAATAATCTATTAAAAATTGCAAGTAACGCGGTCCACTCAGGTTTCCCGGTAGAGAATACAGCCCAATCAAACGATACCCGTACACTCCTGCCCATACGTTGGCAACAAATCGCATTTGAAAGCTAAACCGACAAGTAGCGTGTGGACTTTTCTCTGAGCAAATGTAGCTGTTATGACTGCAACAAAACTGCAACATGTCTAATAATAAACCGAGTAATAAAATACTTACGTACATTACATAAAAAACCTATACCCAATGGGTAAATTATTAAGAGAAGCTGAAAAGTATTTCGTCCAAAACTTTTTATTAATAAAATTAGGGTCAGTCGCATTTCGTAAACATTCTCCATATAACGCTACCATTTCCGCATATTCGGAATTTGTAAAATTATGCATTTACAACGAATACGCGAAACCGAAATAAACAAACTACTGCTTACTGCTTGTATTCTCATTATTCTCTCCATCCCCCCTCCAAATGTGTGGCGTGATCTACAAGTTTGGGGGGAAAGAAATGCGAGAAATGCGGGTAAATTTTAATAACACGCTGATGTGTTAGACGTTATTATGAATGTAAACATGTTGTGGCAACGATGTTTAATCCGGTCCTATCGGTGCGTCCTCAGAAAGTTCGTAGCGCACCAGGAGCGTCGTGTTACTGATTTTTATAGGGTGATTTGTTTATTTTTTAAAGGTCGAGAACAACATTTTTTTTTCGATTTTGTCTATATTAGGCCTCCCGAATACGTGGTTAAAATTAATGACATTATGACTGACTCACCCTGTATATTCACATACAATTTTATAATTTTAGATATCTGACGGTATCGACCGCAATGCCTCCAAACGATCTAAACAAACGTCAAAAGTTATTGGCAATATCAACAATTAGTTAAGACCCAATCCTCTTGTTCCTACAAGGTTGGTGAATGAAAATATACATACAGGGTGAACCTTAAATAAGTACAAATATTTTAACTGCTGGTGTAGTTTGTCATATAGATCAGTCTAGTGAAAGCCATTTTTAAAAATTTCTAATATTTACGGAGATATAAATTATTTAAAAAAAATATCCACCATTTGAGGACCGCTGTCATAACCTACCTAATGAAGCATATGATTTGTTGCGAGGTTGCCATATCTCCTCTAATATAAATATTACGTTTCCTTTAACGTAATAGTAACGTAATATGGTTACTTCTATTTTAAACATACTTGTTTTAAGCATAAGTACAGTAAAATTGGGTATGTAGTATGAGACGCAGCAATATTAACATAAATTTTAACTGCTTAACTGACCTTATTATAAACGATTAAAAATGAATTTCCGCAAGTCAAATACTACCATAAAATGTTTAGGAAGATATTATGTGATATTACAATGTTCAAAAATTATACATAAACGGGCACACAGCTTACCTGTTTGTTAAAAAATTAACTATTTAATCAGTAATCCAGACACAATTTCCTTAAGTTATTTTATGACGAATAACGAAAAACTTTGATTTTCACACAACATATTAAATTTAATTTGTGATAAATCAGTTGGAGTGTAGTAAAAATAGATAATGAACAAATTCTGGATAACTATGATTGTGAGTAGATAATCTGGTTAATATTTTCAATTTATTGGTGAGGTATAGAAATGCCAAAGGGGAGGAGATGACCATTAATATTTTCATGAATAAACATATTAATTTCAATCATTCTTTGACATGTCTAAAAATTCTAATGTAACACTGACAACGCTGTGGAATTCACATCCACCATGACTTCCGGAACAGCGGTCCTCAACAAGTTTTGTATTGAAAAATCACGAAATTTATTTAAAATTTGACTTTTTTATTCCTGATATTTTTGTAAAAAGACTATGAATTATGTGTTCTACACAGTGAACTGTACTGCTGGTTAAAATATTTGTACCTATTTAAGGTTCACCCTGTATAGACGCCTATACATTTCATTTTGAAATGATTTTGAGTTATTAAAAAATTTCAATACTTTTATTGACAGTTAATACCTCACATCGCATCAAAATAATTATATTACTATAGATAAATTTAACTTTTGATATACAGGGTGTGGTTACAAAATGTGAAAATGTAAAATAGTTGAAGAACAATGTGACTTTATTTTTTTAAATTGAAGAATTATATTAACAAATTGTTCGTAATTAAAAAACAGAAACAAATTAATTTTATTTTTAAATACCAAATCATTCCTCAAAGTCTCTATGATAGTTTTTTGATTTCTTCTAGTGAAATGTTGGCAGTACTGTTTCCAAGTCTATTTTTCAGCAATTCAATATTAATTTCGAAATCTACACCTTCAGACTTTTTGTACAGAACAAGCAAATACCGCTTATTTATATATGGTGTAAAAGATTTTTCAGACGTGATGCTTCTAGATAGTAGAATCTAAAGAGTTGTACAGGATGGGCAAATTTCGATTTTTTTATAGGCTCGTTAACTATAGGAGATAGAAAAAAATGTACCGCCCTGACCTATCATCTTTTGTTTTCCATTAATAAACAAAATTTTAAATTTTCTACTTTTTGAATCATGCCTCTAACTTGGTTGTTTGTAAAGTTAGAAAAAAATAATTAATGCGTTCTTCAGACACTTTTCTGTGTCCAATGGCGTTATTTTTTCCCCTTTCCATTAATATATAACATGTGGGGTTAAATATGAATATTTAGAAGAAATCATGACAGAATGAGTTACTAAACAAATAATAGTTACCTATGGTTTATATTTAAACAACCAAGTTACAGACATGTATCCAAAAGTGGAAAATTTGAAATTTTGTTTATTACTCGAAAACAAAAGAAGATATGTCAGGGCGGTATTTTTTTCTATCTCCTATAGTTAACGAGCCGAGTTATTTTGGTATTGACCATTAATTTTCTATTAAAAAAGAGATTGAGAATGGTGGGGGGCAGGACCTTTTTCCTTCTATAGTTAACTATAAAAACATCGAAATTTGCTCACCCTGTACAACTTAAATCAGCGTTGAAACATTATTTACAAAAATATTATGTACATGATGTGTCACGACATATCAACTTTTTTTAAATACTCAGGAGTTGAAGAATTGAGTGTTTCAAAAAGACATGACAATATTGCTAATGCTGATAGAACATTAGAAAATACGTGCAGTTTGTTTAATAAATCTAAGTCCTAAAGCCACTCATTTTTTAGATACAGGGCGTGTAAGATAATTTTAGAAAATTGGATGTAATTTTTTTAAACAACAACATGTTTGATCATAATTTGACAAAGTAAATTTGTACATAATGCACCGTTATAAAAATACTCGACCTTTATGGGAGTTTTAAGAGTGCCGCTAAAAGTTCATATAATTTTCTGTAATGGTATATATGAATGCCATTGCTGTTCATTTGGTATTCCCACATGCTAGAAGACGTGTCAGTAAAGACATTTTTTTGACGCTAGTGTTTGGATCTTCGGACATTAAATCTATCATATTTGAAGATATATTTGTCAGAAAAAAAATTTTTTTGACGCTAATGTTTGGATCTTCGGAAATTAAATCTATAATATTTTGATGTCTTTTATCAATTGTAACCGATCTAGGTCTACCGGAATTATTTTGTTTAAATTTAACATCGCCAGTTTTTCACCAAGGCTTTCTACTACCAAAAATGTTTTTCTAATTTACAGGCTGCTTCTCAGGATTTTTTTCGGAATAGTATCTAACTACTGCGTCTTAAAACAATCCCCCAAAGTCATCATCTGCACTGATGCTATAAGTTTCCATTATTATTATGTATCAGCACGTTACAAACACAGAGTAGAATAAAATCTGAAATTTCTCTTATACAAACGATGACATATCAATGGAAGAGTTTAGGGTTCGACACATATTATTCACTTGATAAATAAGTACTCTTACAGAGGTCGCTTTACCACAGTTTTTTGCATTTTCCTCGAAAAAGATGCATTACTAACAATTTACTAAGAGCACCTTATTTGTGTATAATGAAATTTTATCACCTATCAAAACATATCTGTGTTAAATTTTGATCAAATATATTGTTGTTTAAAGAAATTACATCCAAAATTTTATTTTCTAAAATTATCTTACACACCTGTTTCTCAAAAATGAGTGGCTGGAGGATATACATTTATTAAGGTCGCCGTATTTCTCGCCGTAAAATGATCAAATTTGTGGTGTTCTTTAGGTACAAAAACACGCAAAACAAAACTACTATCAAAAATAAAATTCTTGCTGTTTTGTTTATCCAATTTTACCATTTAATTTCTCCCCAAATAAAGTAATAACTTAAAAAAAAAACGTTTATAAGACACACATTATTTTACTATTCTAACCCCACATTTTAACAGTTTTTTTCGCATACTCACAAAAGTGAACAATTTTATAATGCAGAATTATGTAAGTTTATGTTATAACAATATTTACAGTCAAATTTTAAAAAATACGTATTGTGAAAGATTTCTGTACCCAAAAATTTGTTGGTTAGACGCACTGAAATGTACGATGTGGAGTGTTCTTAGTTCCACTGTGCATCCATATAAAGTGACAAACCTAGGAGCAGACAAAAGGAGGCACATGAAACTCAGCAAAGAAATACTTCATTGGTTATGTATGTGGGTGCGAGAGAGACAATCATCTACAATTGTGTACTTAATTTCCCATTATTTTGTTTGTAAACACGTCATTGGCGTACAGTGTGGTTAACCAGTACATTCTTTTATCTTCTTCTCTATCTCGTTATTCTTTGTGTATTTTTGTGGGTGTTATTGTTGGAACATGTCATATTTTATAATTGGACTATTAACCAACATATAGCACCAAATAATTATTCATATCCAGAATTCAATTTCATTTCAATTCACAATCAGATAAATCTTTATTGTTCCGCCATTGCTAGGAGACACAAAACAAATATGGCGCTGACCACGAGTAATCCATTCGCGCAGCTTGACGGGCATTCCTGTCATCATAATATAAAATTTCATTTCAGTGGTTAGACGGTTATCTGTGTTTATATTGTCACGGGTTTCCTAACCCGACTTTTTTTCTTTTACCAGAAAAACAAACAGTTAATTATTACTGATATTCATTATCTGTACACTACTGAATACTAATTGCAACTCAACTAAACACTATCGCTATCTAAATCTCTGATCTCTAATTGATCTCTCCGAAAAATCCAAATAACAACTGTCTAATTCAAGACTGATTCTTCTTTTATAGACCAAACGAATATTCCAGGTAGCATCTCTAGATCCATCTATCGAACGATTTTCGCCGATTCTCAATTTTCCAGTCGCGCCTCGATACACGGCATTATTTTGTTTGTTTACCAGGATCGCGTAGGGGCGATTGGGACAATCTAGCGTTTTGCGATACCACAGTCGTCGAATTGGGTGCGAGCGGGGCAAATTCCGTGACAATATATTCATTTTACATGGGTCTCGGTGAATACTCCCAAGTGGCATAAGATAACATTCCTGTTATTTACTAAACAATATATTATTCAGTTGTTAAATGTTTAAAATTATTTATATTATTAGAAAACACTATTTCGAGAATACAGCGCCCTTGAACAAACCCTACTTATTTTTCAATATTCTATCAGCCGGCAATACTTGTCTTTTTGAAACACCTTGTATTTAAATATGGTATTAATTTATTTACTTTCCCAGATTGTCAATTAATTTATAAAGATTTTATATGTATCAATAAATTTTAGTAGCATATAGCAATTTTAATCTTTTGTAACATTTCTAAGTAAGATTTGTGACATGGTCTAAGTATTTGAAATGATAATACTTTTCCCAAAAAAAGTCTTTTCTGAATGACAAATCATATCTTGTTTTATTTATTTTTTACTTTCATCAAATAAAAATACGACTATTTTGTACTATGATGTAACATACGTCTCTTTTATTACAACTTATATTCATTAATGCTAACCGGCGACTTCGCCAAATTATAGAATAAATTGCAGAATTATGTCCCGCTTCAGTTATTATTTCCGTGTTGATTTTACAGTAAAAATAATCCGCTGAAATGTCCGATCGTCGTTTTCTCGATTATTTAAATAATTCTAATGCCCGTCAGATCCGGAAATCCACGGAAAAGGAAGTAAAAGTCACGCCGACCTTGTTAGCGTCGAGTGCTCGTAATTAAATTGCGAGGGGAAAATTGCTCATAAAAAACTATCACAGCCTAATTAAGTTATCGGCTGTTGACGATCGTTCAGTAAGTATCGATTATCCGACGATCTAAATAACTCAATTATCGAAGCTCCATGAAGGAAAGTAATCTCCTTTCTCGAAAACCTACACATAACTAGAAATAATAACACAGTCATCACCCTCATGAAATATTTCAGTGTTTTGTTTAAAATTTTAGCAAAAGTGACAAATTAAAGAAAAATCCTCATTATTTATAAATGTTATTATATTAATTAAAACATTTTATGGTCAATAACAAGAAAACTTGATCTTTAACTACATTGAAAAATTTTACGTTACCAATTCGTGACCAGCGTAAAGTTATCTAAAATTACATAATAATTTTATAAATGAAATAAACATACTAATACTATAGAAATAAACATGGAAAAAATTCCATATTGTTATGTGATTTTACAACTGTTATGCTAAATCCATCGTAAATTTGAGTCACTATAATTTGTATTGATTTGTACATTGTAATTTTTAGGTTGGAATTGTAAAATATGTATATGTAGTTTTACTGAGTAGATTTTATTTAGTATTTAGTATTTATTTAGTATTTATTTGAAATAATTACAATTACAATTACAAATTCAAGTTCAAGAAAAACAGAAACTTCAGCTAGACTGATAAGTCAGTCTGTGTTTGAATGTTTTGTGTTCTCTGTACAGACAATAGCATGTAATACTTAGGTATAACTAAATGTAATTAGGTTTGTAATATACATACATATAATTAACAAAAAACACTGAAAATAGTTTAAGAGTCTTACAGGACAGCAACATATCTCTACATCAAATTTACATGTTATTTGTTATTTGTTCGAATTTTATATAATTTTGAATTAAAAATGTTTTAATTAATTTCTTATATTTATATTTATTATTCATAAATTTTTTTATTGAGGCAGGAATTAAGTTATAAAATTTAGGAGCATAAAATATATATTCCTTTGAGTATTATTTATTATCGCTCTTGTTTGATAGCCGTGCAAAAGCATTGGATAGTTTTGATTTATTTTTACCATGTAAATTAATGCACTATAATAATATAAACCTCTAATATCAAAAACATTTACCTGATCATAAAGTAATTTTGAGGAATATCTACGATTTTTATGGAATAATATTTTTAAAGCAGTGTTTTGACAAACCTGTAAGCGTTTCATAACATCGACATTCGAACCACCTCATATGACAATTCCATACCTTATTATGGATTCAACCACTGAGTGGTATATAACTTTTATATTTTTAACATTCATTATATTTCTCAGGAGATATAACCTACAAAACAATTTACAAAGTTTTTTAATAGTTTGTGTAACATGTTCGGACCATCTTAAATGTTGATCTATATATATTCCCAAATATTTTATAGAATTTACTTTTTTAATAGATGAACAAGGGCAGACTGTGTTATCTGTATTTGTACAAGCAGTATTATGTATTATAATATTATCAGAGGTAGGTTGACCCAAAACTGTAAGAGAGAACGTCATAAAATTAGTTTTGGAATAATTAAGAAATAGATGATTATCACTTAACCAACGTTGAATAATTTTTAATTCAATTTCTGTATTTTTATATGTATCTTCCCAGTTATCACCATAAAATATGATAGCCGTGTCATCGGCATAAGAAATCATTTTTCCATTTTTAAGTAGATTTGCAATTTCGTTAATGTATGTTAAAAAGAGTATAGGTCCAAGAACAGTACCTTGTGGGACGCCTGTTTCAATATCCAATTCTTTACGTATCATTATTAATTTTTACTTTTGTCTACGATTACTTAAATAACATTTAAATAAATCTAAGCCGTGTCTTCTTATTCCAATATCATATAATTTTTGTAATAATATATCATGACATACAGTGTCGAAAGCTTTAGTTAAATCCATAAATACAGCTATACATTTCTTACCATTATTAATATGACTGATTACTTCATTAGTCAATGCAATTCCTGCATCTTCAGTACTCCTGTTACATCTAAAACCAAATTGATTATCGAATAAAATGTGTTGAACTCAACCAATCTTGTTTTTAAACATTTTTCAAATATTTTTGCAAAATTGTTTATTAGCGATATTGGCCTATAATTTGTAGCTTCAGTTCTGTTACCTAGATAATTTAAATATATGCATAGAGAAAACTTTTTCAATAACTAATATTATTTCAGATATTACTATAAGTAGGTACTATAGTATATTACCATACTATATTATTATCAATGTGTAAAAAATTGAATAATACCTATGTACATGTTAAAAAAATGTATATGCCAAAGAGTTCAATCAGTTCAAATATTTACATTTTTTTAACCTGAATAGTGTAAGTCAATTTAAAATGTATTATATTATTTTTGTAGCCATATTTATAAAGTTTTTACTTTTAATGTTATGGAAAAAAGCCTCTGCTTGTTAAAATATACAAAAGTACAGATTTAAGCTAGTCAATATAATATGCAAGATATCTCCTACTAACAAATTATTAAAAATACAGTAGATATTAGTATTCGAATTCAACACTATGCGAGTCACATTTTTATTTCTAAATAGTTAAGAAGGCCTTGTCAGTAGCAGAAATAACTTCTGTGTAAAATTTTTTTAGTGGAATTTATCCATCCATCCTCTAAATGTCAATTATCCTTCCTTCTCTGTAAAAGTTTATTGTTCATCCAACATCTAAAAATGTATTGCAATGTAGGTATTTCATTCACATTAGAAAATATGTTGAATATTTTTGCTGAATATACTACATTACTTTTGAAACATCTACTATATATTCTTTGGTTTTTCAAAATATTTATAGATATACGTATATATCTATGTGAAAATTAATAATTTTATCTCGATTTTTTTTTAGTTACAGTAAATTTATAATTATCGTAACTACAACTAATGTTAATATTTTTTGAAATATTGCGTGAAAGTGTACTAAGATATTTATAGAAAGTTTTCATTAAACCATGTTAGTAAATTTAGCTAGATTAATTTTTTTTAGATAATTATCGAATAGAGCTTTGTATGTGAAATTGTTCATTAGCATACCTAGATATTTGGTATCAGAGATCATACATATGACTTTATTGATAGGAATTGTAGGAGATTTGATCTATATTAGCTTAAAATACATTTCTAATACAGTAAATAATGTTAATATCTGTTGTAAACAATTACTATTTTTACTGTCATAAAGACAAATATGTTGTTTGAAATGAATGTTGTATGGTCAGACATGTAGTGGCATAATTTTGATACAAATGTCTAAACAACGTATCGTTTCAGTTTCTATGGTATTTATGAATTGTATGATATTTAAATTGGCACAAGCTGCAAGTGCACACGTAACAACTATACTCTTATACTTACTGTTTTACGAATTTCCCACAAAAAGTCCTTATTAATGAACCGTATATGTTTATAGGTTAGCAGATAAATTGATGTGCCTCTGCGCATGTGCAACAGAAATCACATGAAAACTTATAAAGTTTCATAATAAATTTAGTAAAAGTAAATAGTTCCTTTGTAGTACATTATTACACTATTTCTGAAATGTCATAATTTTATTACTTAAAAACACATACACTTGATTATTCCTTAACACAGTGCTTTCGAAAAGTAACGTAGTTTTCGAAAGCACTGTATAATGTAAATTAAAATTTTCCAGTAAATATTATATAAAAAGAACATAACACAACATGGAAATTTTGACCCATTTTTATCAGTGTAGTTATTTTTATTACAAGTACCAAAAAACATTTTTAGGTACATTTTTTACTGTATTGTAAAGGTACTTCATTTAAAATAAATCAATTTTTCTACAAATTTTATCAATGATTGATTTTATCAATGAAGTCGTATGTGTAAACACGGAATTCGAGGAAACAACTACTCTGCGGGCTAATGCCTCTACCAGCATTGAAACACCTGGAAAACCTATATCAAATTCGTCAGTAGCCTACCAGACATATACCGGTTTCTAACTTATTAGCTTTCATCAGTATGCCAGCGAATAGTCGCTAGATGTAGGTTGTCTACACCGTGTACTCGTGGCCCCTTCTCTCGGGTAAGACCAGCTTAAACAGGTAAGGTTAATCGTCAGATACCTCGTCAGATGGCATACTGATGTGCAAATATGTTTCATTTAGATATTGTTATGTGTGGTAGTTTGTGTGATAGATGCAAAATGGAAACTAATATTTTCCAAGGATGTGTGACGAAAATGTGTAACATTTATAGAAGCTTATTGAATACTACAATTTAATATTCCGTGATCAATTGCTACTGATTAAATGTTAAGTTTTTTCTTGTAACATTTCTGAAATACAAACTTGTTTAAATAAACGTAATTATTACAGTTTCACCTTACTATACAAAAAAATATCATGTTCGTAGAAAATATATAGTATAGTCTAGTAATATATAGTTTTATTATTGTCAGTTGCAGTTTCTTAAGTATTTTGATAAAATTATGATGAATATATTCATTCATATATGAAGTGCAATCATTGAATGCCTGCCGTTAGTAAATAACGTTAAAAAAAGATCCAGTCCTTGATAGAAGGGCTTGCTTATTGCCCCTGTATTTGAATACCTGCTCGATAATAATAGAAGGCCTTGAAGGGGAACAGCACGCAGCAATCACATTGTGCAAATCACAAAAGCCTTTGATTGTGTCTCCCACAATTCTTAGCAGATGAAATTATTATGGTTTAGAAGCCCATTGTCTTTCAACATTGACTGAAGCTATCGGTACAGCAGCAGCATCAACTTTACTGTAAAAGTCGTACCTCAAAGCTCAATACCTGGACCATTTAAATTATGTTACATTATAAATTTACCTCTTGCTCGAACATACATTCAAATACCTACAATCTACTTTTAGTAGTAGGCCAACAGTCAATGGTAAAAGATTCTTACAAAAAATACCCTCAAGAATGCTTATCGAGCAAACTCATTAGAGGTTATACAGAGTGTTCATTAAGAATAGAACATAGCTTGTATGTTTGTGGGAACCCGTTGTAATATTATTTACTCCACTGAAAAAATCGCAGATTGTAATCTGCAGTTGCAGATATATTTTTCAAATCAGAAAGGTTTATGTCATAAAAACATCAGAAAAATATCCACAACTTATATTTGGAACATTTTGTTTATACAAGTATCTAGTAACCAAGATAACCTAACTGTCGAAGTACAGGATGTTTTTAAGTGCATCTTTCAAAGTAAATAATTTTCATTAAACAAGTTATGACAATAATTACACGAGGCTTAAGCCGATTCTGTTTACAATACACTAACTAGTTTACTAATGACATGGTAGCTGTTTCGTCAACTGCAGACTGATTTAACTCGTTATTCAAATCAAGAATTAGCACACAATGACGCATTGTTTATATATAAGGTTGTATGTACAATAAAGTTGTATGTACACAATTTCGTTGTAATTGCATGGTATCTTGGAAACTACAAGAGATATAAGGATGCAGTTTTCGCACTACTAGACTATTTTTCGATAAACTTAAGGTGCCATAATCAGAATTTTCGTAAACGTCTTCGTTTTTGAGATACAGGACGAAATTGAAGAAACTATACTTAAAGGATTCTTCGTATTTTAGAGAATAGTTGAAATATCGAAGTGGTGAAAATTGCTTCAGATAAAGTTCAGTGACGTAATTTCTCTACAGAATGTTTCTTTTTCCATTTTGCAAAATATAAAGTAGCAACTGTTATATATAAGGAAAAAAATGATGGAATTGAATGGCATAAAATATACAGGCCGTCGTTGTATGTTCGGGTTATAATTTAAAAGAGACTGTAGATAAATTACAAGTAATCCACTAAACTGTACGGAACAAACTATATTAGAGACAATTTTCACCATTACGATATCTCAGCTATTTTCTGAGATACGAACAATCCCTTAAATATAGTTTTTTTTTAAATTTAGCCCTGTATCTTAAAAACAAAGAGGTCTATGAAAGTTCTGATTACGGCATCGTAAGTTGTTCGAAAAAATAATCCACTAGGTGAAAACCACATCTATCTCTTGTAGTTTCTGAGTTACCCTGCAATTACGATTAAATTGGAGCGTTCTAGCAACACAATGTAATATAAAACTAAAAATTGTGTAGTTTCGCATAAAAAATCAGAATAACTCAATTTGCATTTCAGTCTGTATATAAAATTTATATGTATATTTCTTTATAAATTTGTTTAATTTATTAGTATACAAGTATTTATTGTAAGATTTTTGTTCACAAAAATGTTACATACTTTATGCAGAAATTCTGCCAAGCTATTTCTTAACATACTTATTTTAAAGGACTCCCTGTACAATAGATATGCACGTTTGCTATCAAAAATTCATTGGTTTGTCAGTGCATCCTAGATTTAATGTCGATCACTAGACGTAAATTATCAATGCTAATACAGAGAAGTTTGCAAAAATAACAAAATCTGTTATTTAATGGTAGATGGATAATATTGGATATCTGACCGTAGTTGTCAATTAGGATTAATAATGAATGTCGATATTATAAAAAATAAGGATACTTTACCCTTGTGCAAAATTTACATTTTTTGACATACCTCGTATACGACTGCAAAAAATTGAAACCTGATTACCTCATTTTGGGTTTTAGGCCATGCAGAACTTTTTATCAAGAATTTTTTTTTTTCATAAAATCAATAATAAAAACGTTTCCCATATGGTGCCGATTTAATTGGACACTGTAGGTATATATTTTTTATGCGGGCATTTTTTAATTTTATATTTTTTGTGGACAGTTTGATTTTTAAATTTTGTTTTTTTGTGGACATTTTTTTATTTATATTTTTTTTGGGGTATTTTTATTTTAAAAATATTTATTGTTATTATGTTATACTGTTATGAAATACTTTTTACAATTTTATTAGATAACCCTGTACAATTGTAATAAAAGTTATGAATTTCTTTGTCAAAATGTCAAATTTGACAGGTGAATAGATTTTCCTAGATAATTGTAGCTAATCGAAATCAACGCAGGTATTGCGATTTATTAACAAAAAAATCGGGATCCACATCGCGCCTGTCGAAATATCGCGTTTTCAGTCCGATGCAATGAATTTCCGCCTCGATTTCGCCTATAGTCAGGTGGGGCGGGCGGAAATTAAAACATTTTTCCCGGAGTGGCGAACAAACTTCCCCGTTTTTTGCCTAGTCATACATTAAGGAACCGTTTCGATCGCGTGTCGGGGTAAACTCGGTCGAAAAAAGCCTACTAACTCTCGAAAAACACGACATTTCCCAGACCTTTCCTTAGTCGGCAGCGGCGGCCATAAAAAATTAATAGTTGCCGGGGGCGGAGAGGGGGGGGGACGGTAGATGTAGAGTGACGTGACCGGGGACGTTTAAATAAAATATCAGTCCAAAAATACGGTGTAACGGGGCGCCTCGGTGACATGTGACAGAGCGCCGGCGGCGGCTTTGGAGCTGCAGACGTGCCGGGGGTGGCCCGGCGGCGGCGACGTGGAGCAGCTCGCTGGAGGTCGCGTCAGGCCCGGACTGCGATGAAAGCGAAAGTACAGTACTTTCGCTTTCGATCCTCTACACATTTGGAGCACCCCTTAAGGGCGCTTTATTCTTGAAATAGTGTTTTCTACAAATAATTTAATAACTGAATAATCTAGGGCATAGCAAATAAAAGGAATGTTTTTCACTGTATTAGAAAGGTATTTTAAGCTAATATAAATCAAATATCCTACAATTCCTAGATATTGTGGGTGTAACTCAACGCAGGTTGGGGCTTTTGTCCACTGAGTAGTTAGTTTCACACAATATTATTAATACCTAAAAATATATAAGGAAGGAATGTTATCTCATACCACCTGCGAATTTTCAAAAATACCGAAGTAAAAAGAATAAATAACGAAGAAGCCAACCAACAAATTTTTAGTTACAGAAATCTATGAAAATACGTATTTTATAACTCAAGATAAATATTGTTACAATAGAAATAGTCGAACGAAAATCTAATATTAGTTTAACCTAACTGGCTACCAAATTTAAACAAATCGCCATGTATTGCCATAAAACACAATAGTTACCCTAAATGTGGATGATGATGTGATGCTCTTGCCTGAATCATCCCAGTTTCATATGGGTCACATCAGGGACAAAGAAACCGGAGTCAGTAGAATCTAAACATCCACCAATTTTGAAGAAAAGACCGTGAACCGTAGTAAAATGAAAAAGTCGCAAAAAGTGGCTTGAGTTTTAATGCTTTTAAAAATATATGGCTTATTTCAATTCTACATCATATATCAATGATTGATTCCACATATGTCTGAGGATCCTTCTTTTTTATTTATATTTGCCGAATAAAAATATATTCAGTTGAAAATATGAAGACATTTATTTTCCACGTTTGTAGCACATTTTTTTTCTCCTCGAATGACCCCTAAAGTGAAATTATGTGGAAATTGTTGTATGGTGTTTAATCGAAATACGCAAGATACTCTCCGATTTTGGGCGACCTAAAGAGATTTATACCAATATGATGTGTAATTAGGCTGAACTCACCCCAAATTATTATTTTTTGCCGTGAAATATGTGTCCAAAAAAACAAAATGAACTTCTACATGATTCAGTGAGAAGCATGTGTCAACCATTTTTTACAACGGTATCGACTTATTCGAAACTGGTGGGTCTTTAGACTCGACTAACCCTAGTTTATTTTTTCCTGAGTCATAATGCATGCGAAAGACTTGATGCGACCCATATTAAACTCTCACATTCACATTCAGGGCAATTTATAACAATATTTGGTAGCTATAGTTCATTTAACTAATATTATATTCTTTCTTTTTTTATTTTAACGAACGATACTAATAATGATATTAACAAAATTTTTGAAACAGCTATAAGCATCTGCTTGTCAAAATTAGTCGGATTAGTTAATAATTAATCAATTAAAAAAGCGAAATAATAGTGTTCGTTATTTTATTATTGTTTACTATCCCGTTGACATTTTATTTATCTACATTTTGTTAATCTTGGTTTTAAACACATGTTTGATGTAATCTTCATAAAATTTAATAGCAGCAGTCATATAAAATAAAGTCCAAAAATAAAAAAAATAATAATATTACCAAAATTAAACTTCCGTGTTGTTATACTGGTATATGACGCAATAGAAATACTTGCAAGGTACGGAAATGTGGCTTATTTATACAGCTATTATTGACATTTAAAAAGAGATATATATAAAAATAAACTAAACTTTATTTTTTCCTTAAAACTGATACAACTCGTTATGAGGCCAAACAAAAATGTACAATTTTTCAAGACTACCTTTTTAAAGCATTTAAGGTTCAAAAATCTTTCAAAATACGTATTTTTTTTAAAATTTAACTGTGTATGTAAATATTATGGTAACATAAACTTACATAGTTCCGTATATAAGATTGTTCACTTTTATTTATAAATATGTGAAAATAATTGTTAAAATGTGGGGTTAGAATAGCAAAATAATGTGTGTCTTACCTGAAAACACCACAAATTTGATAATTAAGTAGGTAACAATTATGACATAAATATAAAAGAATTAAGTAAATCTTGATCTACTAAGATCATGTAACAATGAATCTGAAAATGTTTATTAAACTATGAATTTCATCATACCAGTTACGCATATTGCAAAATGGATAGAATATTGATTTTAGGTGTAGTAAGGTAAACAAAGTATTGAAAATCATTTCAACAAATTTCAAAAAATGACAATGAATGAATCCGTTCAAAACAGTTGATATGAATTCCGATATGGACATCAGATTGTTCTATATTCTATAATATTGTCAATATCTAATTGATTTTAAATGTTTTAAAAAATATGATAAGGGATGTTATTCTACTTATGACTATCATAATTTGAGGATATATTTTTATTTTTCTAGCTTTATTGTCTTTTAACCTAATATTAATGACTTTAAATTGGGTAAAACATTGCTAAGTGTAAATTAGGTAAGATATAATTTGAAATTGTCTTAAAATTGAAAAAAATAGTGGTTTCGTTAGCTCAAATGGGATGTAGATAAATTAGAAAATCTATGAAATGAATTTTACAGAATTCAACAAAACTATGAAGTGTTCTAATATAACATTAAGGGTTACTAAGTACAAAAATTTTAACCTAGTGCTCAGGGAGGCCTAAAAGACATTAAAAAATTAATCCAGAATTGTCACAAAATATTTATGCTTATGATGAGATGGCTTAGATCTGCCAACTACCATGCGGTTGTTTTTACAGCGTTTCCAAATGTAGAAACGACGAAAATGAACATTTTTATCAATAACAGTAATACTGACAGTTAATGCGGTTAGCTGCATTTGCATTCGTTTATCGTTCTTTCACTCATTACAAGCACTACCCACTACCAGCAACATACTTTCTTCGCGTACAGTTAAATAAAATGCCCATTTATACAAAGAAAATTGAACGAAAGGAATACTAATAGATAATAGAAAACTTGAATGCACCCTGCTGCTTGTCCTATAACCTAGAAAAATAAACCGGCGTACCATATTATAGAAAAATCTCTGTACTTGACACAAATCCGTTTATTTAATTACTTATAACGTTTAAAATTGAGAAAAAAGGCACTAAAAACTGAAGAAGAACACAAAATCTCAACATAAACACCAGGATTTTCAATTATTACAACGAATTTTACCGTTTAGTGTTGCTGCTTGCTTAGGGGTTTAATATAGTTTCGAAAAACATAAGATTGGAAATGTTTTATATTGTGACTACTATAATTCTTATTTTTCTCTATCTCCTCTTATATTTGTATGTAGTCATAGTCAATCCTGTATAACAAAATGAGTTGTAATGAACTCATATTTACCGGCACCAAAAAAAAGAACATCATTAAAAATGGTCGAAAAATTTACATAATACCTAGTCGATTTCATAAGGCCTAACTAGACTAGACATTTTTGTGTGTCGATGGTACTATTTGCTATTACTATTATTAATCAGAAAAATAATCTGTATCTTGATTAACGTTTAGAACCTGACACAGAAATTTGTATCATATCCTGAAAAACCGTAAATTATTCTATTATAACTATTGATGTGACGTATATATTTTAAAAAAGTACATTTAAATATAAACTTAATGATTTTTCTAAGTACGCAGTAGGACAGTGCTTGAAAAGTAAAAACTATCGTATATTAAAATAAGTAGATATGGCACCACCCTACTTGTATATTGTTTGTGGATGCTTCATACTTCCGTCGAATATGTAGTTGTTGAATTTGATATACGACGGATTTCCGACAGTTTGCAGCTAGCATTTTTTTACGTGGGAAGTGATGTAACACAGACGAGGGCTGTTTTTTGCGTTCCCCGGGAACCCCCTGGATGCGGCCCGGAACCGGCCGAGCAGCAGGCAGGCAGCAGCGGCAGCCTTGGCCCTTCGCCGGCGTGGGCAGACGCGCCGGGGGCGGCGGGGCGCGGGCGGTGGCGTCGAGTCGTCGCGCAGACACCTTGCACTCGGCTTTGCAGGCCGCCGCCACGCCGCCGCACCGCCCCGCAACCTTCGGCAACGTCCCTGACAACGACGCGCCGTCCCGCCCCCGTTGCCGCAGTCCTCAGGGTCGATCGCGGCGGCCTCGCTTTCCCTCTCGATAGGCCGACGTCGACGGCGGCACTCTCGCTCTCGCTCGGCCAGAAATAGCGGGGAACGAAAGCGAGAGCGGGGACGTGTGGAATGCCATGCACCAGGGGGTGGCGGCCGGGGTGGTCGGGGCCGCCGCCCCGGCTCGGCGCGGGGTGGACGGGTGCAGCGAATGCCTCCCTTAGTAATAAGTGAAATGCCGGGGACCCAGGTTACCCCGCGGTTTCGTTATATAACATTCAGTATTTCCTTCATTTGAAACTAAGGCCTCGTTGCCAAACTACAAATATCCTAGTTAATTTTTTTTTGGGAAATTACTCTATCGATCTCTGTAGTCTTTGTTTGACGAGACTACTAGGGTGGGTCGGAAAGTATATGGGTTTTTAGGTAAACGATGACCCGGGTCCATGCTACACTTTCTTTCTACCCCTTGTTCCACTATCACAAATTCTTTGCCGAAACTGATTACGCGTTAGCTATAATCAGTTGTTATATAAAAAATGTTTTGTGTAACTTTTCGCTTTTAAGTGTTATTTGTGTTATAAAGGTCTGCACCTTAATTCTTAATCAATAAAATTCCAGTTAAGTCAAATTAATATCGCACAATATGAACTTTATTAATTAAGAAAAAAATTATTCTCTTAAGTAATTTATAGAATTTGTAAACATTTATGATATTTTATGCAGAAAATTACAGACAGATTTTTATGTATATCAGTTATTTTGATTTTTTTTTCCTTGAAAATGGTTGGATTTACGATTTACGAAAAGTATATAACACGGGTAACGTGTAATATACTTTTTTTTTGTTCATTTTGATGTATACTTTCACCTGATAAAATTATGACAGTCAAACCTCTAACATCCTCTAAATTATAAACAAATATTAAATAACAGGATGGTCCTTTTTCCTTTGGCTCAAATTAGAAATCATCATTACTTATCAACAGAAAGAGATGAAATTTGGTTTATGTCACGTAGGTCTTCTATAATTTCATAGGCATTGTAATAAATTTTATTCGGACTATCTCAAAGAAGAAAATTTAATGGGTTGGGACATGGACACCGTGGAGGCCAAGCAACAGGCCCATGAGTACCAATTGTTCCATGATGGGAATAAATTATTTATTTGTACATAGGGTCAAACAAATATTTATTTCTTGATACTAAATCATTTTCTCTTTTTTTTTTTTTTTTGAAAAAGCAAATGTACAGTTATTTTGTGTGTCGATTTAATTATATTTTATGATAATAGAATATTTATATATTTTTTCAATTAAACAACTGCTTGTTTAGGTCAACAACTCTTTGCTCAGGAATGTCAGAAAGCAGCTGAGGGCTAATACCCCGACCAGCATTACGTCTAAAAATCTATAACAAATAGTCAACATATACCGATTTCGAGCTTATTAGCTCTCATTAGTACGCCACAGATGAGCGGTGAGTTAACTGATGACTAATCCTGGCTGTGCATTCAAACCCCACCTATCGGAGTGCGCGAAATATAGCACAGCTACATCTAACCATCTAACCGCCACCTATTGACAATTACTTTTTGTTTATAGAAAACAATTCGAAATCCTTTCAAACAAATACTTTTTTCGACGATACGACTATATTGGAAAATTGAGTATTTTTAATTTACGGTTTTTTACAAGACAAAGAAAATTAAAAGATTACATATTTTCGCATTCATGCCTCAATGAAAATATGCTTTTTTTCATTAAATAAACGCATTATTTGGAATCAAATGGACATTCATTTCACTCAAAAAATATTTTTTTTGTTTCAAAACATTACTTTTATACATATTTGAACAAATTGTTTAGGGAAATGAAAATATATATATTTATTTCAAAATCATTTTTTACAAGTTTTTATGAGATGTTCAAATGGAATAACTATTTATTTAATTTAACCAATATTCGTCAAAAAATTAAATTTTCCTACCAAATACATTAATTTATTTTTTACAAAAAAGTGATCATTACACAAAAAAATGTTTTTTTTTCGATGTACATATACAGAAAGCGTCAATTTAGATATTGCAGAATTATGAGGTCCTGCTTTTGCTGAACCATTTCAATACTTATAATTTAATGGAAGATTACACAGCCCCACAAGAAAAAAAAAGTTCATACACAAGAGAGTGACATATGTATTCCCATGTATTTTTCGACGCTGAATCCGATCCCGAGCTCAGAATTGGGCCTACACGTCTGGAATTGGCCCCAGGGGCCGAAAATGGCCTGAAATGCGGTTCCCGAGATAAGGCGAAGTCGATGCTGAATTTTGGAGCTAAAGCCGGATTTGTGCTCGAAAAGTTTATGGCCAACTGAAATTCCGGGTTTGGGTTCGGGAAAATGACCCCTTGCGGCGGGGAAAATCCTGTTTTGGACGTCCCGGTGGCGACTGTGGTATTTTCGTGTGTTTTTCAATTCTGGACCTGAGACTGGATGTGAAAAGTTTTTGGTCAGCTGAAATTCCTAGTTTGGGTGCGGGAAAATGGCCCATTGGGACCGGAAAATCATATTTCGGACGTACCAGTCGCAAAAGTGGGATTTTCATGTATTGTTTAATCCTGGTCCTTAGAGTATGCTCAAAAAGTTTTTGGACAGCTGAAATTCCCAGTTTGGGTCCGGGAAAATGGCCCATTGGGGCTGGAAAATCATATTTCGGACGTACCAGTCGCAAAAGTGGGATTTTTATGTACTAATTCCTGTAGCTTAGACTGTGCTTGACAGGTTTATGGCCATGTGAAATTCCCTGTTTCGGGACCGGGAAAATGACCCTTAGAGGCCGGAAAATCGTGTTTTGTACGTCTCAGTTGAGACATTGATATTTTCATGTACTTTTAAATTCCGGAACTCATACCGTGTTTGGAATGCCTTTGGTCGATTGGAATCTCCCATTTACTTGCAAAACCAATATCAAAACATGCAACAATAAGACAATAACAAAATATGTAAAATAATAAGAAAACTTGCAAAAAATACATGCGATAAGAAAATTAACAGTAACAAAACTTGCATTTAAAAAAGTGTACATTGTAACAAAAAAAGGGATTAACAAGGTGCAACCAAGAACAATCAAGAAAAAGAAAAAATATGTTCATACAACAAAACAGGACAAAATCAAATACAAAAACGAAACAAAAGAATATCGTGCAATAGGAAATCATATACAAACAAAAATACCACTGACTACTTCCGAAACCACAAATACCACTGTTGCAACTGGTATGTCCGAAATATGATTTTCCGGCCCCAATGGGCCATTTTCCCGGACCCAAACTGGGAATTTCAGCTATCCAAAAACTTTTTGAGCATACTCTAAGGACCAGGATTGAAAAATACATGAAAATCCCACTTTTGCGACTGGTACGTCCGAAATATGATTTTCTGGCCCCAATGGGCCATTTGCCGGACCCAAACTGGGAATTTCAGCTGACCAAAAACTTTGCACACCCAGTCTCAGGTCCAGAATTGAAAAACACGAAAATACCACAGTCGCGACCAGGACGTCCAAAACAGGATTTTGCCGCCCCAAGGAGTCATTTTCCCGGACCCAAACCCAGAATTTCAGTTGGCCATAAA
Source organism: Monochamus alternatus (assembly GCA_037114965.1). Classification (NCBI taxonomy): domain Eukaryota; kingdom Metazoa; phylum Arthropoda; class Insecta; order Coleoptera; family Cerambycidae; genus Monochamus; species Monochamus alternatus. The sequence goes on from CM073431.1 coordinate 24,628,162, forward strand.
CTTTTCGAGCACAAATCCGGCTTTATCTCCAAAATTCAGCGTCGACTTCGCCTTATCCCGAGAAGACAATTTTCGGCCCCTGGGGCCAATTCCAGACGTATAGGCCCAATTCGGCATCGGATTCAGCGTCGAAAAATACATGAGAATACATATGTCACTCTCTTGTGTATGAACTTTTTGTTTGTGGGGCTGTGTTATCAGTGCATTCTCCGCTTCCATCCTTAAAATATTTTAATAGTTCTGAGAAGTAAGGCTTCCAACAATAAACACAAAGTTAGCAAATGTCGAATCTGTCTAAACTCTTGGTTGATTTTTGTTTAATGTCGAGCACCTAGAAATTTTATTTAAATTATTGTATTTTTTAAATTTTATGGGTTATTCTTCAAATAAAATAGTACTTATGTTCATGATTTTATTCTACATTTGTTACTGTCAAGTTCCAATATAGCGCCCATAAGAGAAAAAACAGTTGAATGTTGCACCGAAACTAATGGTCGTAGAAATTTTCCTTCGACTAAAATCGATTTATCGTATATTCTTATCCACCTGTATCGAATTTCAGCTCTTTCTGTTGAGAAATATCGCCATTTTCAGTTTTTTTACAATATTACAACAACGACAGCAGATATCTTGGACTTGTTTGGTAAGGTAACTTTTTTCTAATTTGAATCTACCTACTAGTAGTAGTGCTAAAAATATTGATATTGTTAATCAGTATTCTGCTTCTTATGTAGATAACAATGACGTTTCATTATTAATTTTTTGCCACATCTCGAACACTGATTATCAATTTTAAATTCAAAGTTTTCAACATAGCAAAAATGATTTCTCTTATTGGTTTTTATTATTATTTAACAATTCATCGATTCTGACACATATTGTCTAAGTAGATTGAAAACTTAATTTTTGTTTGTAATTTTTTCTTTATTTAAACTATTAGATTCTAACTGAAACTGATCAAAATTCAACGAATAACTAATTGAAACTTCAATTTTACATTTTCTATATTTCTTCTTTGTTCAAATTATAAATTCATTCATCATACTCTGCTATACATTTTGATCCCAAAAAAAATTTTTGGATTTAAAAAAATTCAACGTGCTTCACAAACAATTCTCAGGGCCTCGATCAGTAATCAATCACGGACCGTAACCTGGCACTGCTACGGGCCCTAACAAATTAAAAATGAAACACGAATAGCCGGAGAAATCATTTTCGATAAATCTCGACCTTGGACGTCCTTAAAGCGGATCTTTGCTTTCCGTTCGTTTCGCCAGACTTTCGATTTCGACCCGGCCGCCGCCGCCGCCGTGCAGCGGAAAGTGGAAACGGGAAGACGGAGGAGGCCGCGAGAATAAAAAGTGAAATTCGAGTTTACACGCTGAGCAACGGCCGAGCACAAAGAAAAACACCGCTCTGCTTTTGTTACGCTTTACGGGGAGAATTCGGGGTGGTAATTAACCTTTTAGAGCGCGACATGGAACATCTTGAAAGGCGTTTCTTTAAACACGCTTTTTTCAGGTTCCCGTCTTTATGATGAGTTAATAAAAGATTCTGTGTAGCCCGATTTAGTCTCGGGCTGGGTAGACTGCTCGACGCCTCGTTAAAAGAGTTTTAGAAGTATCGCAAAAGCAGGCGGACTAGTTGTCATGTGAAAGGCGAAAAAAGCGAGATAACATGCCTCGTGAGACATTTGTCATATGTATCATGCATATGTACCCATTTAAGTACCAAATGGAAAAATATTATTACTAACATAAATGGAGGATGTTACTTTAAGTACTAATATTAGGATTTAATAATATTGTATATTACCAATAAGAATTTATAATAATAAATTAAATTAGGATTATTCTTCAAAAAAAAAAAAAACAGTAGTGTTATAATATATTGACGTGTTCGTATTTTTATTCTACTGTCAAGTTCCAATATGGCGCCCATAAGAGAAAAAAACAATTGAATGTTGCACCGAAACTAGTGGCCGAAGAAATTTTCTTTCGACGAAATGGATTTCTCGTATATTTTTATCAACCTGTACTGAATGTCAGCTCCTTCTGTGAAGAAATAATGACGCTAGATGGCATTTTCTAAATCACTCTTTTCAGGTTTTTCGCAATAATTCAACAACGGCAGCAGATATCGTGATGATAAAATCAGAATCCCTGTTACCATTAGATGGTGTAGGGTATTTTCAAAATTTTGTTATACTTTTATTTTTCACAAATTTGGCCCATTCCTTCCTATTGTTTGCCATTCTTTTTGCCAACCAACCAACCAACTTAATTGTCATTTTTCCATTTACTTTAATGTTGATTCTATTTTAAGTTCTTCTCTTATTTTTATGTTTCTAACTCCACTCCAATTTTGTGTTCCCTCTAGCTCTTCTTAGGTACTTCATTTCTGTGACTTTGATAGTACCCATGACTCGCAGCCGAACCAAAAAATATTAATATTGTTAATAATCAGTGTCCTGTCTCTTTTCCAAACAAACAATAATTATAAGAAGACATTTCATTGTTAACTTTCTACCACATCGCGAACACTGATTTGCAATTTTTAGAGTTTCTAGCAATGCAAAAACGGTTTCTCTTCTTCGATTTTTATTATAATTTAACAATTCAGCGAATCTTACACATCTTGTATAAATAGTTGGAAAATTAAATTTTTGTTATTAATTATTTTTTTATTTAAAAACTATTGAAGATTCTTACTAAAACTGATCAAAATTCAACGAATAACTAATTGACTATTTTATTTTATATTTTCTATATTTCTCCTTTGTTCAAATTATATTCTCACATTTCATACATATGATTACATTAATAGAAATTATAGGTTAATTTATTTGCATTAGGTTCCACACTTTCTAATACAGTAAGAAACATAGCTTTCATTATTTTCTAGAAAATGATGAACATTTGTCAGGGTTGCTACATGTACCTACAGAACATCGCGAAGAGTTAGGGAATTTCCTAATGGTCACGGAAAACAAGGAAATGTCAGGGAAATGACGAAATTTTACGCTGCCCTGAGAACAATATTTCCACACGATTCAATTTACTGCCCTCGGTACTTCGGTACTGCATTGGTACTTCGCATGGGCGAAGTTAGATTATCAAATTTGGAGGGACTAAAGCCTTGGGAATTGGGATGGACTGTGTTTTAATTTCGGTTCTGAAATGTGTGTACGATATTTATGAATATGTGGGGGGGGGGGAAGGTTTAAGCGCTCCCAAGACCCTCTCTAACTTCGCCATAGTACTTCTTCAACTTTGCCACTACCTGTCGGCAAAGTGGTAGGAGAATTTGACGCGCAAAACTTCCACTTGTGTTGTAGAGTATCAAGTATTGCAAAATATTAATTACGAATTATCGAAACCTTGTGCCTTGTACTCTGTTTTATGATAAAAATGACAGAAAGTGTTACAATTGTCGAAATTCCCTAAAAATTGAGATTTTCCTGCCATTAAATTATTTACGCGAATTTTGAGTCCATTAAAATATGTATCCAGTTGTAACAGCCTTTTAACTCCTAACCTCTTTCCCTAATCAGGTTTTTAATTTATAATCTTCATATATTTAAATCCGTATTGCTGACGTTGACAATATGAATTATAAAATATACACGGAAAGAAAGCTATACTAATATCGAGATTAATAGGTACTCTTATTCCAACGCTAGCTTAGTTTCACTATTCCTCAAGTATAGCAATACTTTACTGTTAGATTAACTTATCTCGTATAATAAGATTATATAAAGTAAATAATAAATATAAACAATAACATAGCATTAAGAAAAAAATAAAACTGAAATAATATACAGGGTGATTCATTAATAATGGGACAGAGCTTAAGGGCGTGTTGCTGACCTCAAAATAGAACGATTAAGCCAAATATGCCTTATTCGAATGTTGCTCCTTTTCGATCTACAGGGTGTCAAAGTTGAAAAAATAAATCACATTTTTTTTTATTATTTTTCTATCGCATCGACCGTATTTGGTATAGACGGGTTGCTTGGGATTAGAAATTCGAATATGTCAACGATTTTGGTGTATCTGCTAGAGAGCGCCACCAGCGAACCCCTTTAAATCGCTACGACTTTTTGTGCTACACTGTATCTCATTTTGGACTGGAAAAATTTTCTTCCCTATCTTTTCTAGTTAAAAAAGGTACATTTTGTTGATATTGCTAGACGCAATGGTGTCTGAGAAAAACGCATCTAAATCTCATGATGCATGCAATTTATTTAAAAGTAGAGTCAAATTGTTGCGTAAGTAATGGGCCATACTGTAACAGCATATTACTGTGATCAAAATAAGCGAAATTTCGTGAAATTTGCATTAAGCGATCGAAAGATAAGAAAGAAAATGTGATTTATTTCTTCAAGTTTGGCACCCTATATCTTTGTTATTATTGATTTTGGTGGATTTTAGGATTTTTTTAGGATAACTTGTTTTTTCTTCATAATTTAATCAAATGACCTATTCTTCCTTTTCGTATTAAATGAGTAATCTTCGTATATTTGGTGCGAATTTTCATTGCAAAGCCTAATAAATCATTTAATTTGTATAACCCGGGGAAATAAAATTTTCCCTCTCTTTTAATGAATAATTGATTTTCTTTACCAAAATCAATTTTGAAACACTTTAAGCACAACAAATTCAACAGAAGGTTTTATGAAAAACAACGACAATGTGACAGTAAGACATTAACATTAACTGACTTGGTACAACTTTCTTTGCAGATATGATTTCAATGATTCGACTTATATTTTGAAAATCATCCCTTTCAGCAGTCCATGGTCAAGAATGTGACAATGCAGCATTGTTCTACTTACATAAGTCCTTTTTCATAAAAATTGTCTTTATTCGTAACTTGCTTACGAAATGTTAAATTATTGATATAGGAAAAAACATTTTAGTTTGGTTATCTAAGAGGCTTTTGGAATTAAATAAAAAATGTAGATTGAACACAAAAAATAAACAATTGAAAGAAACACCTGATAAAGTTAGCTTAACCGAATTGCAGTATCGAAATTGTTAATTTTTGGGAATATCACAAAACTAGAATCGATTCGTCTTAATTGATTACCATGGTTTGCATTTAATAGTTGTAAAACATTGACAAATATTTAAATTGAAACATTATATATTCATAGGTTTAAACCTACAAAATTAATAATTCTCCTTCAATTACACCCCTCAAACCACCCACATGCCACGCCATTGCCATTGGGTATAAAACACCAGCCTAGTTCATTGAAATTGTCCCAGAAGTCATCACGATAACACAGGAATATCTTTTTTCAACTACAAATTGTCGCTAGATTAAATTATTTTATTAAACGTAGCGTGCCTTGCCCGTTGCTGGGCCCGCGCGCCATCTGGTGGCCGGCTTTTCCTGCGAACGAACCCGGTGCGCTAGAACAATGGAGGCGAATTATTCTAATGAAGATTTAATCCCTATTATGAACGCAGAAGTTGTAGTTCATTTATTTTCATTACGTCAAAAACGTGTTGGGGTTCACACGCCGAAGTCCCGCACATACGCGTTTATTCCTGCAGGAGATATACGGCCCAGGTATGGTATAAATAAAATTACGGGAAACCCGTGATTCGGAATGGAACGTCCCTACGTAGGTACCGGGCGATGCCTTGGGATGGGCAGTAAATCCATCAGACGTGATGAACTCCAACAAAAATAATCATTTTTTCTTAATAGATACATGTGTGTGACACTCTTAAAACTATGTATATGTAATGTGTACTTATTCTACACATCACTGTAAATTTTGTCTGCACAAATTGTATCCGAAAATGGTTGAAATAAAATCCACGTTTAAATTTGACTCTTCGCTTTTAAAAAGTAGAAAAACCATGTTTATGAAGTTCTAGGTAAGTAACGAAGTCACTTTGGGTTTTATTCGTTAAATAATTTAAATAATCCATTAATTCCTGATAAAAAAAAGTATAGAAATATTTGTTATAAAAAGGTTTGTTTTTCTTCTACACTACACTCCTAAAATGATTGTAACGACTTGCAAGCCACTCTGTATACAGGCTTCATCACATAAGAGAGCCACTCCCATGTATCTCGCTTAATATACGAGACACGTCAAAAATCTTTAATTGTTTTTTGTTGCATTTTTGGAGGCCTTTATGTTCGTAAAAACAAATTTGAGATCCATGGCCAACTTTATGAGTAATGACAAAAAAACCTGTAAAGTGCCCAAACTTTAAGGCTGTCTAACTTTGTTATTTTAAGAGATAGAGAAAACTTATTGGTAATAAATTTTTATTGCAAAATCGATACATTTCACCTGATATAAACAGATTTTTGAAATATCGTATGTGGTTCGCTCCGCCCTCTAGGCGGATACATTTTTTTTTTATTGAAGCAGGCTATGGTCACAAAAAAATGCCTGTTTTTTCGTCTTTCATGCAATATACTACATGTTGCATAATGTGGAACCTGTTTTAAAGACGCCAATTGCAAAAAAATAATAAACAGAATGTACTTTGTTTTTGCAAAATACAGATTTTCTTATAATATTATTTTATTACATTGTCTGTGTCAAAATAATTTTAAAGACCCAATTGCTTCTAATGTGAAAACCAATAAAATAATATTATAAGAAAATCTGTATTTTGCATAAAAAAGTACATTCTGTTTATTATTTTTTTGCAGTTAGCGTCTTTAAACAGGTTCTATCTTGAGCAATACGAAAATATTTAGGTACATTTTTTTAACTAAAATTGAAAAAATGTAATAAATATAAAAGATAAGGGCAACATGTAGTATATTGCATGAAAGATGAAAAAACAGGCAATTTTTTGTGGCCATAGCCTACTTCAATAAAAAAAAAAATTATCCGCCTAGAAGGCGCAGTGAACCACATACGACATTTCAAAAATCTGTTTATATCAGGTGGAAGGTATTAATTTTGCAATAAAAATTTATTACCAATAAGTTTTCTCTATCTCTTAAAATAAAAAAGTTATACAGGCTTAACGTTTGGGCACTTTACAGTTTTTTTTGTTATTACTCATAAAGTTGGCCATGGATCACAAATTTGTTTTTACGAGCATAAAGGCCTCCAAAAATGCAACAAAAAACAATTAAAGATTTTTGACGTGTCTCGCATATTAAGCGAGATACATGGGAGTGCCCTCTTATGTGATACAGCCTGTATATTGAAATATCTAAAAAAAATGTCGAAACAATCCACAATATAAATAGGGTGTTAAAGATAACTTTGCCTAAATTTCACCGACACATTCTGTCGATGAAAATAATTGAGGTTTGTCATATAATAATTTTTTATTCAAAGCTTAATAAGGAAGTTACCATTTACAAGAGAAAACAATCTAGGGCTGGGATTGTGAAATGCTTTAATATGTAAGATCTTTGATTAGTATTTTTTGAGATTCTGGAAATATGAGTGAACCAGGAAACATGTTTTGAATATACAGTTACACCTAAATCATTACGTTCTTTTCCTGCTTTAACTCGGAATCTCTTTATGGCGTAGTGGTGATGGAGATTTTCACGCGAATTATATTACATTTAGTGGAATTAAGCCACCAATTGCTGTTAGATTACTTGAATGGTGCTACAGGATTTTTATATATTTTTGTATCATCAGCATAAAAACTGTGAGGAATAGTTATGAGGTCATCAAGATCCACCGAATATAACAGAGACAAAAGTGGTCCAAGAACAGAGCCTTGTGGAACACCGGACCGTACTTGCGTAAAAGACTGATCTGAACCAACACGAAAAGAGAATGTTCTAATACACAAATAGTTCCAAATCCATTAATTCATCTCATCTCGAATTCCTAGATAGTCAAGTTTTAAAAGAAGTCAAGAAATGGGGACTTTCTCGAAGACTCTGGAAAAATCCAAGTAAATAACGTTCACAGGATCTCAGCGATCAAAAACAAGGGGCCATTGATTTAAACATAATAATCGTAATACTGAATTTCAGAGTTACTTTCAAGAGAACAATATATCTCTCAAAACGTTAAGAAACGGACTACATGGCAAACAGTCCGGAAATTGTTCAAAAAAGGACTTTTATTCAAATCTTTGTGCCATACCGAGTTCTTTCTCCATCATTTTAGACATCAAAATTGTTTTTATTGAAATTTGTACCACTATCGATGTCGCGAACATTTTGCAGACATATATTGTTACCGGAAGCATACATGAATTATATCTGTATTTTCCTGAAGGGCTGCCGAAAGATCGAACGATCACTCAGTATGACTCATAGTGACATTAACGCAAACGCAGATATCTTGACAAAGACACCGTCGGAGAAGATGAAGATTTATGAAACGCTTTTGTGGTGGTCCCCCGCTGCGAATCCTATCAATTATCTTCGAGGAGGCTCCTGAAAAATCCGGATCGGGAAACAAATCTGGTGAACACTCTCATAAAAATCCGTCAATCTTAATGCGGCGTAATTAGGGATGCCGATCGGGGGGATCCCGGGTATTTCGGACATACTGTGACGCCGCGTCTTCCTCTTCCGCGTCCGCTCCCAGGTGGCCCTTTGCATAATTAATGCGAACATCGAAAAATTCGCATTGTGATAGTCCCCATTTATGCTCCTGACAAAAACATCACGTGGCGGTGAAAAGATGGATCCCTGAAATTGAACGATTATGTACTCGATCGATATACAGAGTGGTCCAACGAAAAGTATGTACCGGGCGTTACGTCTTTTTTGTGAAATTAGAAGCAAAAATGCTCGGACACGTCGATTTTGGCATTGAGAGCGACACATTTTAAGTATATTTTTCAACCCGCCCCTTCATCCTCCTAGCTGGGGACAATCACATCCTTAAAATTTCAAACAGAAAGTAGGTTCAAGTGACACATCATTTCAAAGGGCACAGAATTATCTTTCCAATGATACGCTATTTATTGGATTCTACTCGGACAGTTACTGTGAAACGGCTGTAGAAACCTAAACCCTATAGTTTTGGTATTCGTGGAAGAAAATACCTACGTATTAGTTGTTAGGAGTCAATACAACCACAATCAATCATTTGTAAATTACCTTAACCAAAAACGTTGTGATTTAAATGCCAATACAGTTGGGTCGCTGAGTTATGATCAGGGACGAAAAGGAGAAGAATGTACAGAAAATGTAGTGGTGTAATATCAGGACTTAGTGCGGGTTATAATCCCCTAGAGACCAAGCCATCAACATAAAATGTCTTATTGTAAATATCCATGTTATAGTTCATCGTCACAGCAAAATATTCTGCATTTATTGTTTCTCGGAATAAAATTTGGCGTAATATCCGTCTTTTTAAAACTGCCAGCCACATATCTACTTTTTCGGACTGTAAGTCTGTTATGACTTAGCTTGATATAATAATAATAATAATAATAATAATAATAATAATAATAATAATAATAATAATAATAATAATAATAATAATAATAATAATAATAATAATAATAATAATAATAATAATAATAATAATAATAATAATAATAATAATAATAATAATAATAATAATAATAATAATAATAATAATAATAATAATAATAATAATAATAATAATAATAATAATAATAATAATAATAATAATAATAATAATAATAATAATAATAATAATAATAATAATAATAATAATAATAATAATAATAATAATAATAATAATAATAATAATAATAATAATAATAATAATAATAATAATAATAATAATAATAATAATAATAATAATAATAATAATAATAATAATAATAATAATAATAATAATAATAATAATAATAATAATAATAATAATAATAATAATAATAATAATAATAATAATAATAATAATAATAATAATAATAATAATAATAATAATAATAATAATAATAATAATAATAATAATAATAATAATAATAATAATAATAATAATAATAATAATAATAATAATAATAATAATAATAATAATAATAATAATAATAATAATAATAATAATAATAATAATAATAATAATAATAATAATAATAATAATAATAATAATAATAATAATAATAATAATAATAATAATAATAATAATAATAATAATAATAATAATAATAATAATAATAATAATAATAATAATAATAATAATAATAATAATAATAATAATAATAATAATAATAATAATAATAATAATAATAATAATAATAATAATAATAATAATAATAATAATAATAATAATAATAATAATAATAATAATAATAATAATAATAATAATAATAATAATAATAATAATAATAATAATAATAATAATAATAATAATAATAATAATAATAATAATAATAATAATAATAATAATAATAATAATAATAATAATAATAATAATAATAATAATAATAATAATAATAATAATAATAATAATAATAATAATAATAATAATAATAATAATAATAATAATAATAATAATAATAATAATAATAATAATAATAATAATAATAATAATAATAATAATAATAATAATAATAATAATAATAATAATAATAATAATAATAATAATAATAATAATAATAATAATAATAATAATAATAATAATAATAATAATAATAATAATAATAATAATAATAATAATAATAATAATAATAATAATAATAATAATAATAATAATAATAATAATAATAATAATAATAATAATAATAATAATAATAATAATAATAATAATAATAATAATAATAATAATAATAATAATAATAATAATAATAATAATAATAATAATAATAATAATAATAATAATAATAATAATAATAATAATAATAATAATAATAATAATAATAATAATAATAATAATAATAATAATAATAATAATAATAATAATAATAATAATAATAATAATAATAATAATAATAATAATAATAATAATAATAATAATAATAATAATAATAATAATAATAATAATAATAATAATAATAATAATAATAATAATAATAATAATAATAATAATAATAATAATAATAATAATAATAATAATAATAATAATAATAATAATAATAATAATAATAATAATAATAATAATAATAATAATAATAATAATAATAATAATAATAATAATAATAATAATAATAATAATAATAATAATAATAATAATAATAATAATAATAATAATAATAATAATAATAATAATAATAATAATAATAATAATAATAATAATAATAATAATAATAATAATAATAATAATAATAATAATAATAATAATAATAATAATAATAATAATAATAATAATAATAATAATAATAATAATAATAATAATAATAATAATAATAATAATAATAATAATAATAATAATAATAATAATAATAATAATAATAATAATAATAATAATAATAATAATAATAATAATAATAATAATAATAATAATAATAATAATAATAATAATAATAATAATAATAATAATAATAATAATAATAATAATAATAATAATAATAATAATAATAATAATAATAATAATAATAATAATAATAATAATAATAATAATAATAATAATAATAATAATAATAATAATAATAATAATAATAATAATAATAATAATAATAATAATAACCCGCAGGGGGGGTAACACCGTTGTTGCTATGGGGAGTGACGACCCCACGGCCCCAGTTACCTAGGTCGCCAGGGTTAAATGGTGACACACCGTCTGATGGGCTAGCACCCCTTCAGATGAGATTATCTTCAGCTATAAATACAAGACAGAAGAGATATTCAGGCGGGCCAGGGCAGCAGGACCTGGGTCGGAACCGTCTTGAGGACATACCTGCAAATGATCCCGCCAACGATTCAGGAATACGAAATGATAACACTACGCAAGTTGACAATGCTGTTGCTGAGGTGCAAATCCCACAGCCCAGGTTGTCAACCCATGATAACCAAGGTAGGAGACGGTTTAAGTGGACTGCAGAAATTAACGAATACCTATACCGATCTTATCTATCAATCACCCTTGGAAAACCACCCAATACTAAATATAGCAGAGAACTCCATAGAAAAGTTACAGAGAAGTTTCCTGAAATAGGAAGGAAGTCGATACAGAACATACTTGATCAGCGACGACAAATAGAAGTGAGGAACATTATCTCACCAGCGCGCATGGAAGAAATACATAGAGAAGTAAAGTTAGAACTAGGTTTAATAGAAGAACAAGACATGGAGGAAGACATACCAGAGATTAACCTAGAGAGACAACCGGGAGATACACAAAATGAACATATAAGGGAAGAATTTGAGACACAGTATATGCTTTATGAGGGAATTCAACCGAATTTAAGACCGAAGCTGCCAAAGCTACAAACAAACAAAGAAACAAAAAACATAATGAAAGACCTTAATATTATAGTAGGACAAAAAGTAACAGCAGAAACCAGTATGGAAGAACTACACTACTTGATATACATAGCCGCTATCACAGCAGTACTGATGCACAAGGGGAAACCGATACCTCATACAGATTCTCTTGCAGATAGGAATGCCTCCCAACACACTGACACTCAAATGCCCTGGAAACGACGATTAGAGAGAAAAATAAATGACCTCAGAAAAGACATAGGAAGACTTACACAATATGCAAAGCAAGATCAACCATCGCAAAACCTTGTAAAACAAAAAGAAATAATTATACAAAAACACCAAAACCCAGAAAATCAGACAATAATAGAAATTCTAGATCTCATGAAACAAAAGCTTTCTGCCCTTGCAAATAGATTAAGACGTTACACAAAATCGTTTAACAGGAGGAAACATAATAGACTGTTTAAAAATCAAAAACTATTTTATCGAACCCTAGAACAAAACCAACAACAGGAGAATAATTATCAAGGGCCTCAACAATCGCTGCCTAAAGCTGAAGAAGTACGAGAGTTCTGGGGTAACATATGGGCAGCCCCGAGTATACATAACAACAGAGCTAAATGGATAAAAGAAGAGGTTAAAAGATTAGAGAGAACACCCTACATGAGATCTAGCGAAGTAACAGAAGAAGAAGTAACGAAGGCAATAAAAAGAACACAGAATTGGAAAAGTCCAGGACAGGATGGCATTCACAATTTTTACATAAAGTATATCCCATCAACTCACTACGCAATAGCTGCCCTTTTTACCAAAATCATAGCGGAGCCTGATAGCATGCCAACATTTTTAGCGAGTGGGGTCACATATCTTCTTCCTAAAATACAACCTTATACACAGGATCCTAGCAAATACAGACCTATTACGTGTTTACCCACAATGTACAAACTACTCACGTCTGTTATAACTAATAAAATCTACGACCATCTAGACAAGAACAACATAATCACTGAAGAACAAAAAGGCTGCAGGAAAGGGTCTCGTGGGTGTCGGGAACAAATTGTAATTGATTCTACAATAACAGAATACTGTAAGAAGCAAAAAGGCAATATGTTTGTGGCCTACATCGATTATCAAAAAGCGTTTGATAGTGTTCCCCACTCGTGGCTTCTAGAAATATTAAAAATATATAAAATAGATCCGAGTATTACCTCTTTTCTTCAGCAAACTATGAAAAAATGGACTACACACTTAAAACTAAATATCCCTAACAAAACGTCCATAGATGCTGGAGTAATACCTATAAAAAAGGGAATCTTTCAAGGAGACTCGCTGAGTGCTCTGTGGTTTTGCCTCGCCTTAAACCCCTTATCAAACCAATTGAAACATTCACTAGAGGGAATGCACCTAACACCTACGCGAATAAACCTGTCCCATTTGTTTTATATGGATGATCTCAAGTTATACGCTGGAACAAGAAAGGGCCTTGATCGTCTCTTGAGAATAACATCTACCTTTAGCAAAGACATCCATATGTCATTTGGCCTTGAGAAATGCAAAATAAATGGAATGAGAAAAGGGCAATGGACAGAACAGGAAGGATACAAAATTACCAACAGAGGAGCAGACGAAGAAATACAAACAATGGCTTTCAATGAAACCTATAAATATTTGGGTGTTGATCAGACGCACGTTACAAGTCATGCTAACATCAAATGCAAAGTAAAAGAAAAAATCCAAGTACGTTTAAAAAGTATACTCAACACCCAACTCTCTGCAATAAACAAAGTTCAGGCCATTAATACCTACGCACTATCAGTAGCCACATATACTTTCGGGGTAGTAAAATGGACACAAACAGAACTGGAAGATTTAAACAGAACAACCAGAGTTATGTGTAGTAGATACGGATTTCACCATCCTAGGAGTTCTATAGAAAGATTTCATCTTCCTAGGTCCAAAGGCGGGAGAGGCATACACGATCTAGAAATTCAACATATGGCCCAAATTAACAACATGAGAACATATTTTCAAAAAAAATCAGAACAGAGTGCTATACATCAAGCCATAATTAACAAGGATAAGAACTTAACACCCCTTAATCTGGCAGACAATCAATATGTTCCGACACCACCACAGACGGACCATCAAAAAATAGAGGTATGGAAGACCAAGCCCCTACATGGTAAATACCCAAATACCCTTTTTCAGGACCAAATAGATACAGAAGCATCGCTGGCATGGCTCCGCAGTGGAAACATCTTTGCTGAGACGGAAGGCTTTGTATTCGCTATTCAAGATCGGGTTATAGCTACAAGGAACTATTTGAAAGCGATAGTCAGGGATGTAACCATAACAGATGACAAATGTAGAATGTGCCACTCCTTCGCAGAGAGTATAGAGCACATAATTAATGGATGCCCGGCACTAGCTGCGACAGAATATACAGAGCGTCACAACAATGTAGCTAAAATTATATACCAACACCTAATTAAGAAAATTGATAACACGCACGAACATCAGCCGTATTATAAATACGAACCGTCTTCCGTTTACAGTACAGACACACATAAAATATATTGGAACAGAACTATTATCACAGACAGAACCATAAACCACAATAGACCAGATATCACTTTCATCGACAATGAAACAAAAACAACAATCATGATAGAAATCACAGTACCACTCCGAGAAAATATAGAAAGAAAAAGGAGAGAGAAGATAGAAAAATACCAACCATTAGCAAATGAGATAAGAGACATGTGGGATATGGAGAAAGTAGTGATAATACCTATAATCATTGGCAGTACAGGGGAAATCCCAAAAACATTCCACCTAGCTATGGAACAGCTTAATATACCCAAAAATACTTACCTGGCGCTTCAGAAATCGGTACTCCTAAGTACCTGTCACATTGTAAGGAAATTTCTTTCTACACAGCATCCATTTTCGAATAATACTGAACACCAATAGAATGAAGATGAGACTTGGCAATGCCCGTCCATCTTTGTAATACCTTTAAAAAGTGAAAAATTGAAAATAATAATAATAATAATAATAATAATAATAATAATAATAATAATAATAATAATAATAATAATAATAATAATAATAATAATAATAATAATAATAATAATAATAATAATAATAATAATAATAATAATAATAATAATAATAATAATAATAATAATAATAATAATAATAATAATAATAATAATAATAATAATAATAATAATAATAATAATAATAATAATAATAATAATAATAATAATAATAATAATAATAATAATAATAATAATAATAATAATAATAATAATAATAATAATAATAATAATAATAATAATAATAATAATAATAATAATAATAATAATAATAATAATAATAATAATAATAATAATAATAATAATAATAATAATAATAATAATAATAATAATAATAATAATAATAATAATAATAATAATAATAATAATAATAATAATAATAATAATAATAATAATAATAATAATAATAATAATAATAATAATAATAATAATAATAATAATAGATAGATAGATAGATAGATAGATAGATAGATAGATAGTCTTTATTGACATTATATACATTAGTACATTTATGTCACAACAGAATGATAGTTAACAAGAGGAATGTTATCAATTAAAATAAGTTAAAATATAAAATAAATAAATAAACAGTTAAAATATGACAAAACAGTTAATAATAAAATAAAATACTCATGCAAGTTGAAGATATTCGTCTACACTATAGAAACAGTGTTCAATGAAGAAATTTTTAGCAAATTTGTGAAACACATTGTAGGTCATTTGTTTCACATTTATGTCTCTATGATAATTTATAAATTTGTTATATAGACTAACATCAATTTTATTTACTTGAGTCATTCTGAGCCTAGAAAAAGAAGGTATAAGATTCCATCGCAGCCTAGTGTTGTAGTTATGCCTATCTGCGTGTGACGATAAGATGTTTAAATTTTTATGTGTCAGAAGTAGGCTTTCAAATATAAATAAACTAGGCAACGGCAAAATCCCATACTTTCTAAATAATGGTTTGCAATGCGTGCCGTAAGGAGCAGAGTCTATAATCCTAACCGCCGACTTCTGCAAGCGAAATATTTTGAATGACGTCGATGCATTGCCCCATAGGACAATAGCATACGACAATAAACTGTGAACTAAAGCAAAATATACTATTTTCATAGTGCTACTACTCAAACATGATCTCAGTTGACGCATTACAAAAATCTGGGTGGATAATTTTGCACAGAGACTGTCAATCTGCGCCGACCAACACAGACCAGTGTCAAGAAAAACTCCCAAAAGCCGTACTGGCTCAGATTTATCTTCCCAGCGGTCAGAGCTAAATATTATATTTTTTGTTTTACTTTCATTTAGTTTTAATTTATTTGTGTTAAACCAAATTTTAGCTCTATTGAAACCCTCCTGAATGAGACTTGGATCCCCCTTAGCAAACAATGTTGCATCATCAGCAAATAGGACAGAATTAATATCACCCAATGACGATGGAAGGTCATTGACGTAAATCAGAAATAATATAGGTCCCAACACAGAACCCTGTGGGACCCCGCATGATACATTTCTCATATCAGAAACATTACCGTTAAAACTAACAAATTGACACCGATTGGATAGATAGGATTTAAACAAATTTGCGACGTTTCCCCGTATACCATAATGTTGTAATTTCAGCAAAAGTATATCCACATTGACACAATCAAACGCTTTAGTCAGATCACAAAGTACTGTATGTGTAGGTACTCCCCCATCTAAACCATCAACTATGCTGTCTATAAGCGATAACAATGCCTTAACTGTGGAGGAACTCCTGCGGAAACCAAATTGTTGAGCGGAAATAATATTATTACTATCCAAGTAAACGGTAAGTCTCTCTTTAATAATATTTTCAAAAATTTTTGCAATAATAGGTACGATTGCAATAGGTCTGTAATTGTCCGCTATATCCACATCCCCCTTTTTAAATATCGGAACGATTTTACTAATTTTTAAGTTATTAGGCCAAATCCCATCCATAAGACACTTATTGAAGAGTATGGCAAGAGGCATAACAAGATGGTCAACCGAAGCCTTGATAATATAGCTATTGAGCTCATAGAAATCCAAACTACTAGTGTTTTTTAACTTCAAAATTGCCTGCCTTACATCGGATTCTAAAATCGGAGGCATATAAAATGAATTAGTTGGGCTAGACATATTATTCAAAAAAAACTGGGGGCATGCATTAGAGGCATCTATTGTTCTAACAATCGAATCCGATATTGAAGTAAAGAACACATTAAAATCAAGAGCAGATATGACAGAAGTAACAGAATTAGAAGCAGAAGAAATTTCTCGTTTAACTATGTTCCATATGGTTTTATTTTTATTGTCCGAAGATGAGATAGAATGGGCATAAAAATTAGATTTTGTGTCTTTTAGTGCACGTTTGTAGCTCTTACGAAGTGTAGAGTAATACAACCAATCGTTATCAGACCCAGATATATCAAAGGCACGTTTGCTCCTATGCAGCTCCGATCTCATCATACGGAGCTCATCAGTAAACCAACACCCACCAGTACCTTTGGTATTAAATTTTTTGTAGGGAAAGCATTTATCAATTAGCATACCTAATTGCTCTAATAGCACTGTAGACAACTGATCTGTGTTTAGGTAGGCTGCAGTTGTCCAATCAATTACGCTAATGTTGTTCACAAATTTTTCCGTGTTGACTTTACTAAATGCTCTCCTGAGAATAGGAACCTGAGAACCAGAGCCCCTGCTCACATGCTTCAGTAGAGCATATACAGAAAAATGGTCAGCGATATATACAGAAAAATGGTCAGCGATACCAGGATCACAGACTCCAGCTATGATGTCTTCCGGCAGCATATTACAAATAACATTATCCAGGCATGCGCTAGTGGTGTTGGTAATTCTAGTGGGTGTAGTAATATAACAACTCGAACCATACATAACAAGGATATTATTCAAATCTCTAGCGTGTTCCGACCTACCCATCACATCCAAATTAAAGTCACCTGTTAGGACAAAATATTTATATTTGGCTGACAAATAATCCAACAAACCGTTAAATCTTTCCTTAAATATATCAAAATTCCCATGGCTTGACGATCTATATACAGAGACTATAGCACAACTCGCTGTCCTACATTCTACACCACAAAATTCTGCATGTTGCTCGATACAAAACTTACTTATGTCAATGCATTTAAAATTAGTATTATTAGACGCGAAAATAGCAACACCACCGTGCCGAGTATTAGATCTGCAAAACGCAGAAATAAGTGTATAATCAAGTAATTTAATTTTCTCCAAATTGGGAAGATTAAGCCAATGCTCCGATACACAGAAAACGTCAAATTTATTACGACAGAAAAAATCGTTTAAAAGGTTAACCTTATTTGCAATGCTTTGAACATTGATGTGTATTACAGAACACGCTATGGAACAAACTCTTAAATTAGGAATGTCTTGACTGCTACTCATTATTAAGTCGTTTGGAACGAAAAAAAATTATTAAGAACTACCTCTTTGGGCCAAATTTCGGCAACCACTATTTTATCCACATCTTCGTAGGGGACACTGATTTTAAATGAGGAGTATCTAGCAGGGTTCCGAGAAACAAGTTTTCTCACTTCAACGTTGGGAGCAAACCCCCTCAGATATTTTAAGAGTTCTTGCTCATCCACACAAACATCGAAGTTGGTAGCATGAAAATGTTTAAGCCTCAAAAATGAAGCTGCAGCATTGCCAACCAGTACATTACGAATCTTCCTAGAGCGAAGGGGCCGATCAACTTTCCTATCACTTTCGATATTAATTATGTTGTCACAAATTCGCCGTGCTTCAATGCTGTGAATAGCACTCGACACATCCTGAGTAGTTATAGGCAATGTAGCTTTCAGTGACAACGAACTTGAGGGTGTTGCAACTTTCGATTCATCCAACTTTGTAGAGGAACTTGTATTTCTGTTCACAGCACCATGCGCAGGTTGACATTGTAACACAGAAGAGTAAGTGAGGTCATTCCGGCCAGACTGCTTCAACAAAGAGATTTGGTCTGTGAGAGCATTGATAGCAATATTCTGGTTCTCTATAATCAGATCTTTTTGCTTGATAATCTCCTCAAGATATTTGATTTTAACAAGTAGTATATCATTAGTGTCATTTTTAGTTATGACATCAGTAACATTTGGATCAGATGCAACACAAGAATCCACCACCGTAGGTAAATTATCACAACAAATTATGCTTGACGAATCCAGGACAGTCGCATTCTTTAAAAGCTTCACACAGGCTTTGTGGGTTAAGCGCCCACAACGGGTACATTTAAGACCAACTTTAATGGGCTGCTTGCATCTCACACAAGAGCCAAGGATGTCTTTATTAGCTTCTTTATTCGAAACAGTAGGACCGTTCATGTTCTCCATCAGAATTGGGAAAAATAAAACCAGGCCAGTTGATAATCGTCCGTCCGGCACGTTACAAAAACCACAAACACAAATGTGATAGCAATCAGTAAATGATGCAAATGGCACTTATAGAGTGAAAAAAGTTTTGCAAACACAGGGTACAACTTCTGACCCTACAACAAATGCAGTATTCACTTTAAAAAATATTTTTCTTCTTAGTTTTTCAACGAACTTTCACGAGCACACAAAGGTACAACTATATGGGAAAAAGTAAATAATAATAATAATAATAATAATAATAATAATAATAATAATAATAATAATAATAATAATAATAATAATAATAATAATAATAATAATAATAATAATAATAATAATAATAATAATAATAATAATAATAATAATAATAATAATAATAATAATAATAATAATAATAATAATAATAATAATAATAATAATAATAATAATAATAATAATAATAATAATAATAATAATAATAATAATAATAATAATAATAATAATAATAATAATAATAATAATAATAATAATAATAATAATAATAATAATAATAATAATAATAATAATAATAATAATAATAATAATAATAATAATAATAATAATAATAATAATAATAATAATAATAATAATAATAATAATAATAATAATAATAATAATAATAATAATAATAATAATAATAATAATAATAATAATAATAATAATAATAATAATAATAATAATAATAATAATAATAATAATAATAATAATAATAATAATAATAATAATAATAATAATAATAATAATAATAATAATAATAATAATAATAATAATAATAATAATAATAATAATAATAATAATAATAATAATAATAATAATAATAATAATAATAATAATAATAATAATAATAATAATAATAATAATAATAATAATAATAATAATAATAATAATAATAATAATAATAATAATAATAATAATAATAATAATAATAATAATAATAATAATAATAATAATAATAATAATAATAATAATAATAATAATAATAATAATAATAATAATAATAATAATAATAATAATAATAATAATAATAATAATAATAATAATAATAATAATAATAATAATAATAATAATAATAATAATAATAATAATAATAATAATAATAATAATAATAATAATAATAATAATAATAATAATAATAATAATAATAATAATAATAATAATAATAATAATAATAATAATAATAATAATAATAATAATAATAATAATAATAATAATAATAATAATAATAATAATAATAATAATAATAATAATAATAATAATAATAATAATAATAATAATAATAATAATAATAATAATAATAATAATAATAATAATAATAATAATAATAATAATAATAATAATAATAATAATAATAATAATAATAATAATAATAATAATAATAATAATAATAATAATAATAATAATAATAATAATAATAATAATAATAATAATAATAATAATAATAATAATAATAATAATAATAATAATAATAATAATAATAATAATAATAATAATAATAATAATAATAATAATAATAATAATAATAATAATAATAATAATAATAATAATAATAATAATAATAATAATAATAATAATAATAATAATAATAATAATAATAATAATAATAATAATAATAATAATAATAATAATAATAATAATAATAATAATAATAATAATAATAATAATAATAATAATAATAATAATAATAATAATAATAATAATAATAATAATAATAATAATAATAATAATAATAATAATAATAATAATAATAATAATAATAATAATAATAATAATAATAATAATAATAATAATAATAATAATAATAATAATAATAATAATAATAATAATAATAATAATAATAATAATAATAATAATAATAATAATAATAATAATAATAATAATAATAATAATAATAATAATAATAATAATAATAATAATAATAATAATAATAATAATAATAATAATAATAATAATAATAATAATAATAATAATAATAATAATAATAATAATAATAATAATAATAATAATAATAATAATAATAATAATAATAATAATAATAATAATAATAATAATAATAATAATAATAATAATAATAATAATAATAATAATAATAATAATAATAATAATAATAATAATAATAATAATAATAATAATAATAATAATAATAATAATAATAATAATAATAATAATAATAATAATAATAATAATAATAATAATAATAATAATAATAATAATAATAATAATAATAATAATAATAATAATAATAATAATAATAATAATAATAATAATAATAATAATAATAATAATAATAATAATAATAATAATAATAATAATAATAATAATAATAATAATAATAATAATAATAATAATAATAATAATAATAATAATAATAATAATAATAATAATAATAATAATAATAATAATAATAATAATAATAATAATAATAATAATAATAATAATAATAATAATAATAATAATAATAATAATAATAATAATAATAATAATAATAATAATAATAATAATAATAATAATAATAATAATAATAATAATAATAATAATAATAATAATAATAATAATAATAATAATAATAATAATAATAATAATAATAATAATAATAATAATAATAATAATAATAATAATAATAATAATAATAATAATAATAATAATAATAATAATAATAATAATAATAATAATAATAATAATAATAATAATAATAATAATAATAATAATAATAATAATAATAATAATAATAATAATAATAATAATAATAATAATAATAATAATAATAATAATAATAATAATAATAATAATAATAATAATAATAATAATAATAATAATAATAATAATAATAATAATAATAATAATAATAATAATAATAATAATAATAATAATAATAATAATAATAATAATAATAATAATAATAATAATAATAATAATAATAATAATAATAATAATAATAATAATAATAATAATAATAATAATAATAATAATAATAATAATAATAATAATAATAATAATAATAATAATAATAATAATAATAATAATAATAATAATAATAATAATAATAATAATAATAATAATAATAATAATAATAATAATAATAATAATAATAATAATAATAATAATAATAATAATAATAATAATAATAATAATAATAATAATAATAATAATAATAATAATAATAATAATAATAATAATAATAATAATAATAATAATAATAATAATAATAATAATAATAATAATAATAATAATAATAATAATAATAATAATAATAATAATAATAATAATAATAATAATAATAATAATAATAATAATAATAATAATAATAATAATAATAATAATAATAATAATAATAATAATAATAATAATAATAATAATAATAATAATAATAATAATAATAATAATAATAATAATAATAATAATAATAATAATAATAATAATAATAATAATAATAATAATAATAATAATAATAATAATAATAATAATAATAATAATAATAATAATAATAATAATAATAATAATAATAATAATAATAATAATAATAATAATAATAATAATAATAATAATAATAATAATAATAATAATAATAATAATAATAATAATAATAATAATAATAATAATAATAATAATAATAATAATAATAATAATAATAATAATAATAATAATAATAATAATAATAATAATAATAATAATAATAATAATAATAATAATAATAATAATAATAATAATAATAATAATAATAATAATAATAATAATAATAATAATAATAATAATAATAATAATAATAATAATAATAATAATAATAATAATAATAATAATAATAATAATAATAATAATAATAATAATAATAATAATAATAATAATAATAATAATAATAATAATAATAATAATAATAATAATAATAATAATAATAATAATAATAATAATAATAATAATAATAATAATAATAATAATAATAATAATAATAATAATAATAATAATAATAATAATAATAATAATAATAATAATAATAATAATAATAATAATAATAATAATAATAATAATAATAATAATAATAATAATAATAATAATAATAATAATAATAATAATAATAATAATAATAATAATAATAATAATAATAATAATAATAATAATAATAATAATAATAATAATAATAATAATAATAATAATAATAATAATAATAATAATAATAATAATAATAATAATAATAATAATAATAATAATAATAATAATAATAATAATAATAATAATAATAATAATAATAATAATAATAATAATAATAATAATAATAATAATAATAATAATAATAATAATAATAATAATAATAATAATAATAATAATAATAATAATAATAATAATAATAATAATAATAATAATAATAATAATAATAATAATAATAATAATAATAATAATAATAATAATAATAATAATAATAATAATAATAATAATAATAATAATAATAATAATAATAATAATAATAATAATAATAATAATAATAATAATAATAATAATAATAATAATAATAATAATAATAATAATAATAATAATAATAATAATAATAATAATAATAATAATAATAATAATAATAATAATAATAATAATAATAATAATAATAATAATAATAATAATAATAATAATAATAATAATAATAATAATAATAATAATAATAATAATAATAATAATAATAATAATAATAATAATAATAATAATAATAATAATAATAATAATAATAATAATAATAATAATAATAATAATAATAATAATAATAATAATAATAATAATAATAATAATAATAATAATAATAATAATAATAATAATAATAATAATAATAATAATAATAATAATAATAATAATAATAATAATAATAATAATAATAATAATAATAATAATAATAATAATAATAATAATAATAATAATAATAATAATAATAATAATAATAATAATAATAATAATAATAATAATAATAATAATAATAATAATAATAATAATAATAATAATAATAATAATAATAATAATAATAATAATAATAATAATAATAATAATAATAATAATAATAATAATAATAATAATAATAATAATAATAATAATAATAATAATAATAATAATAATAATAATAATAATAATAATAATAATAATAATAATAATAATAATAATAATAATAATAATAATAATAATAATAATAATAATAATAATAATAATAATAATAATAATAATAATAATAATAATAATAATAATAATAATAATAATAATAATAATAATAATAATAATAATAATAATAATAATAATAATAATAATAATAATAATAATAATAATAATAATAATAATAATAATAATAATAATAATAATAATAATAATAATAATAATAATAATAATAATAATAATAATAATAATAATAATAATAATAATAATAATAATAATAATAATAATAATAATAATAATAATAATAATAATAATAATAATAATAATAATAATAATAATAATAATAATAATAATAATAATAATAATAATAATAATAATAATAATAATATTTATTTGCCCATTAATAGTTTAACAAGATGTTAGTATACATTTGGTGTTTGTTAACAAAAGAGCAAAAAGGAACTGAGAACAATATAAAAAGATCAAGGCTCAGTCCCTAGCAATATTAGATTTTTCGACAAGTAAAATAAAATGGCACAGATATATTCCTCATGGAGTATATATACAATATATATATATATATATATATATATATATATATATATCTAAAAGAAACATATCAGGAAAAAGCAAGAAGCAATTTATCCATGTAATACAAAAAATTAAACTAAAAAACAACAAAAAAAAAACAGTCGATATAAAAAACACAATAGGAGGATAGAGATAATCATCATCATTCACTTACATCTGATATGATAAATTTAGAAAGTATTTCTTAAGATTATACTTGAAGGACAGAAAGCTAAATTGTTTGAACAATAAGGGAATGTCATTATATAATTTATAGACGTTATAAGTGGAGCACCTTTTAAACATTGCACTTTTGTATATTGGAGGTGAAATGAGTCCCTGAAATCTTAAATTTAAAGTATGAACATCAGTCCTATATTTAATTTTATTATACAAATAAGGATGACTTATAATAATATGATGAAAAAAAGATGCAGCATGAAGTTTACGCCTTTTTTGCATACATAACCACTTGGCGTCTTTTAATTTAAATGAGATAGGCTGAAACTTTCTGATACCATAATATAAAACGAAGGCATGATTTCTGGACCTTTTCAATTCTATCACTATCCGCAAACATGGCTCATAAACCACATCACAATAATTAAAATGACTTAGAACGAGAGTATCGGTAAGTTTTATTTTAAGTGATTGAGATAACAAATGACGACTTGGATACAATATTTTTAAACTAGCATATGCTTTTTGAATTCTTTTATTAATGTCAGTTTTAAAACGTAAATCTGTATCTAAAATTAAACCCAGACTTTTTGCTTCCCTTACACACCGCAAACTCACGTTTCCTATATTAACTTCAAATTCTGATTCTATTCGGGTATGCGAATTACCAAATATCATAATAGATGACTTTGCCGGATTTAAAGTTAACTGATATTCACATATTAAATATTTAACTATATTCTGGGGTTCATCAACACATGCACACCGAATATTTATTTTACAGAAGAGAATTCTTAGATTGATTTTTTTCTTAAATCCATTAGATTCTTGCAGAACAATATTTAAAGAAAACAATATACTGAGTTTTTATTCAATACTTATTTAGGAGGCGCCCATTTTTGTGAAACTTAACTCTGACAAATTCCCTTTACGTGACACTTTGCATGCTCACAGTACAAGAAATGCGAGTCTTGTTATCATTCAAAACTATAATTTAAGCATTTTCAGAAGAGGTCCGTTCTTTTTATGTGCTAATGTTTATAATAATTTACCTGTAAATATTAAAAATATTTGTATTTTAAAGCAATTCAAAACAGAACTACGTAATTTTTTTGTGTAAGCATGCTTTTTACCCTCTACAGGAATTCTATTTATTAGATTTAATATCTGTGTGAGGTATTTCCATAATTTTATATCTAGATTAAAAAATACGTATTATTATATCAAATATTGGGATTTCATATCACTGTTATACTGTTTATGTACACAGGTTGTATTGACGCATCATGTCCTGCTTAGATTTTATGAATAAAGATTATACTACTACTACTAATGAAGTTATGTATGATTTTCTACAACCACACGGAATGATTTTGTACTTTTTACTTTTTTTCATAGTCGGTAAAATATATTTCAAAAATAAACTTGTACAAAACGTGGAATAACAAAATAACCAGCTTAACGTATGCGATTAATGTCAAGGGAAAAGGATTGTTGGAAAATTTCACGGCCGAGTTAGTAAGACACGATTTATTATGCGCTTTCCAAAAGCGCACTTCGAGACATATTTGATGAAGAAAATGAAATGCGCTAACGTTTCAAAAAGCAGTGTGAATCCATGCAATGAAGAGGCTGATCAGAAAAACCATCAACGCCACTTTTCCATCAGCAGTAGGAGAACCGACCGATCGGGACGTTGAAGAGAGAAGTTTATTCGGTGTTTTTCATCAACGAGGTTTTGCGCAAGGTAGGAGGTGCGTGAATCATGGCTGTGGTGTCGTATGCGTAGGTGTTACGGGCGGTAGGCACAATGTCCTGAAGAGAGCAGAGCCACATCCTAGGATTGATAGCCAACGAGGTGGACGAAGAGGTTATATTGATATCAGAGCAGGATGCAGAGGTTATATTGATATCAGAGCAGGATGCAGAGCAAACATGTAATATTTGTGATAAGGGATTTCATAATTCTGGAATTAAGGAATTTGTAAATATTGCATTGTTTTTCTTTTAAGTGTCTTCTGTAAATAATTAATATTTTTGTGGGAATACCGTGCAATTAAGTAAAACAGCAATATGAATGTAGATACATTTAAAGTCCATGTGGTTCAATTGTAAATACAATTTGCACATAATTAAATTTCTTATAAATTTTAGAAACATAAAAAGCTGATTAAGTATTCAATATTTCATAACCTCGAACATACTCAAGGTAAAATTCGATAATATTCTTAAATTTTACCATAAAATTAGCCCCTGAAATATTTGCTCATAATTTCCGGACACCCTGTATATATATAATTAACATTTTTTCCCTCTGACCAACGGTAGGTGTTTGTTCATAATAATTAATATACAAACATACTTACTGTGAATGGTTTTCTTAAAGCTATTTTCACCTCTGACCAACGGTAGGTGTTTGTTCATAATAATTAATATACAAACATACTTACTGTGAATGGTTTTCTTAAAGCTATTTTCACAGTTCAGAATAAAATTTGAAATAGATATAAGTGTTTAAAAGAGAGAGTTTTGCCCAGATTCGCCATAAATTATCATGCCATGCAGCTGGTCATGGTTACTATAAATTCATGCTTATGTACACTCACAAATACCAAACAAGCTCTAGAAAAAACGAAGCGCCACAATACTACTATGACTAATAATATTTTTAGGTAAACAGCAGCAGCTGACGGTTTGCAATGTTGTTGTACTTTACTGTTTTCCTGCTAAACTTCAATTGTTTACTTTATTAATACTGTTAAAAAATTTTCAAACAAATTACCTTATACGAGCTTTTATTTAACCTTTGTTGTTTGCTGTTGTTTGTAATATCGCAACAAAGCTTTGAATTTTTTTGTAATATATTTATATTTTGGAAATGTATTTCTAGAAAAACTTGTTTTAAAAAAATTTGTTTTAGAAATGTTTTTCATAAGAGTTTGTTGCTTTTGGTTAGATATACAAGCCCCTTCTTTAGTATCGGCATTTATATTCCGTACACCCTGTACATCGTGCAAAGTATCTTCAAACTAAACTACCTTATTTCAATGGCATAAATTCAGTAATATTGCTCGAATAATAGAGCAAATAACAGGAATATTAATCTCATACCACCTGCGAATATTCAAAGCGACCAAAGTAAAACGAAGTTATAACGGCTGAAAGCGGTCTAACCAACAAATTTTTAGGTACAGAAATCTTTCAAATCACGTATTTTTTAAATTCAACTGAAAACAACTACTGTGCAGGCTAATGCTTATAGAAAACAGCTAGAGCCATTCGTCAGTAGCTCACCAGACATATACCGGTTTCAAGCTTATTAGCTCTCATCAGAATGCCATAGGTTGTATCCTGGAATTCCGTGTTTGCAAAATATCGTTTCTCGCCGAACGCGATAGAGGTCGATAGCTTTCAATGTAGAACGCTTCGTGTCTGTGACATTTCGATCCGGCATAGAGTAGCGAATGGACGATAGATGTAGCCGTGTTCTACACCGCGCAATCATTTAAATGATTATTTATGAATTTAATAAAATTTTGTAAACGTACGATTGTTTTATTTTATTTTATTAAATTATTATTACTCTTTTGTTAGTTTCAACTGCTCTGCGAACAAAAACTTGGTATACCTGGGAACAATAAAATGCTCATTAAGGATTTTTTCCGTTATATACCAATCTGTATGTACCAGTTTAAATCGTTTTTACTCGAAAACTGTGCATTTTATCGAAGTCGGACAAGAATACCTTTTCAATGTGAAACACAATATATTTTGAATATCTGTGGCTCGATGGTAAAAATAATTTCTAACAAAAAAGTTAGGGCTGAATATAACCTAAGCCTATCCTGTTTAATACACTTTTGAATAAATTGCCTAAATTTCGTGTTAACATAAAAATCTCACTTATTGGTCCAAATTTAATTACTTTATCTCGAATCGTTTCGATAATATTGAACAAAAACCATCTCCAGGGCCGACCCTTTAAAAGGATTTAGCTCGCTTAGGGTCCATTTCTCGACATATGTTTATATGAAGTTTTCTTCTTATTTTATGACGTAGAATCGCCCCCTGAAATATTTGCCCATAATTTCCGGATACCCTGTATTATTTGAGGAGAATTTAAATAGTAGGTAAAAGCGGAACAAAACATCAATAATTTTACTTTCAATATTACTTTTATTCTACGTGCTTTATTTTTCGATATTGCTGTACCTAAAAAGCACCACAAATTTGATCATTTTATGGCGAGAAATACGACAATGTCCGCGTTGTATTGGGCCACTCCGACCCATCACAGGCGAAAATCAGAGCGTTTTTGGTTTCGATATCTGACGGTACCGCGAGCGCACTTGATTGAAAATCGATATCTCCGTTTAAAATCCCCGTTTTCGTGTGTGATACGTGTCCGAATTTAAAAAGGGCCCTCCTCCCTGGTCGCCCCGGGCGGCCATTTACATTCGCCCGCCGGTTAATGAATAAAAATGAATAAACGGGACCGGTGTTTTCGGGGACGGCGGTGGACAGGTGGGTCAATATTATTAGCGTCACTTTCAAGGATGACGGTTTGTATATTTTATGCGATTGTTTTTAAGTTATTTATTCTATTACGGTCGATATTTTTGGGGCTTCAAGGACAACTTGCTAGGTAGCACCGTGTATTCATTTCTAATTTAAAATATTCAGAGGGCTAATCTAATTCATCTAAAAATCGACGAGAGTTGAATGACTTGAATAAGAGTCACAGATCCATCCTAAGCCAAAGCGTACGTATTATTTAGAAAAGTTCGGTAATTTGTCTGAAGCCATTATCATATAGTGTTTTTACAAATACAAATAATTTTAGACATTTAAGAACTGAATTATACAGAGTGTTCGGGAAAATGTGGGAAATCTCTCGGGTGCATAGAAAAGATGAAAAAAAAAGGTGACTGGTTCCTATAAAATTTTCTCTTACAGGCCCTCCCTACGGAGATAAGTGTCACTGAAGGATGCCGTTGGAAATCGGTTTTTCTTAAATAATTTTTAAAATACAATTTAATAAAAATTTAATGTGATGGACACTACTCTTAAAATTTTCTTCTACAAGCCCTCCCTACGGAGATAAGTGTCACTAAAGGATGCCGCTGAAAATCGGTTTTTCTTAAATAACTTTTAAAATACAATTTAATAAAAATTTAATGTGATGGACACTACTCGTAAAATAGTGTCATTGAAACATATTTAGCTTTAATTTACCAGGGACGTGATAAGCTTTAGAACTTTATGCCTAAACTCTGTATGGTAGAGACTTTAAAATAATAAACATGGGTAGCTTCAACGTTTTATAAAATGAACTGTTTGAAGTTCGACCTATGTGTGCATGTTGAACTCTCTTATGTTTTTCAATAATTTCATTGCCTCCTGGTACACCACTACGTTTTTTAAATTTTGTATTTTTTCGAATTAAACATCTTAAAATGAAACTTTCCTGTTGTTTCAATGATTTTTCTGTCGAAAAAAAAATAGAAATTATGGCCTTTTTATTAAAAACAAATCATGAATTCGTTTATTATTCTTTTTCTCGTAAACGGTTCATTTTATAGACAAAAAACTTTTTTAGTCTAAGTTTGAAGCTATCCAGATTTATTATTTTAAAATCTTTGTCATACAGTATGTTAAAAATTTAGGCATTATGTTGTAAAGCTTAGCCCGCCCTCGGTAAACTAAAAAAGATACATATGTTTCAAGGACACTATTTTAAGAGGCCCTTGCTAGTGTCCATCACATTAAATTTTTATTAAATTATATTGAGTACTTAAACGTTATTCAAGAAAAACCAATTTCCAGCGGCGTTCTTCAGGGACATATCTCCGTAGGGAGGGCCTGTAGGACAAAATTTTATAGGAATCTGTCATCTTATTTTTTCAAGTTCTATCTGCATTCGAGAGATTTACCACATTTTCCCGGACACTCTATATAGAGCTTAGCAAAAAATAAGGATGTTATCTCATGCCACCTGCGAATATTCAAATGTGCCGAATAAGACGAATAGATAACGGCAGAAGGCTTAACCAACAAAATTAAGTATTTCAGTATACGTATTTTTAAAATTTAATATACGCATAAGATTGTTCACTTCTGTTATAATATCGTCTGTTATAATAATATATGTAAATAATTGTTAAAATGTAAGGTTAGAATAGCAGAATAATGTGTGTGTGTGTGTGTGTGTGTGTGTGTGTTACAATCGCTTTCTAAAAGTTATTATTTTAGGAAGAGAGAGAGAGAGGAATTTAAATAGTAACAGTGAATTAATAAAACATCAAAAATTTTATTTTTGTATATTAGGTACTTTTGTTCTACGCGTTTTATTTTTCGAGATTTCTGTACCTAAAAATATCACAAACTTGATCATTTTGCAAATCTGCAAATAAACTCAGCTAAATATATTTTATATATTTAAATCAGTATGATAAATTAAGAGGGTGATTCTTTGGTAATTTTATCAGGGTTTAAAGTTACTCGTCTTCAAGTGAAAGAACGTTAATGTTTTTAAAAAAAAACTTTTTTGTCAAATTTCTGTGAATTCTCTTGGGAAAATGATGCTATGAACTAATTAATGGGAATAATTTGGTACCAACTTTTAAATATAGCTATATTTGGGTAAATCTCATTTATTTTCACTGTACAATCACCCCTCCCAGTAATCCGGAATGCCAGTATACCTGAGACACCCTGTATAAAGGACCCCTCACAAATCAAAGGGAAATTGACTCGGTGATATCGCCCGAATTTTGGATATGTTGTTCCTTTCGCTGTTCAGATCAAAAGTCTCCACGGACACGAAGCTCGAATATCTTCCCTGCGAGCAGTACCCAGCTTGGAAGGTTAGAGACCGGTAATCTCCGATTTTCGCTGATTTTACCTCTCCCCTTTTATATATATATAATATATTATATATATACAGTGTGTCCAATTAAGTCGCAACATATGGGGGACTTTTTTATTATTGATTTTATGAAAAAAGTTATTCTTGATAAAAAGTTCTGCATGGCCTAAAACCCAAAATGAAGTGATCAGATTTGATTTCAATTTTTTGCAGTCGTATACGAGGTATGTCGAAAAATGTAAATTTTATTCAAGAGTAAAATACCCTTATTTTTTTAATATCGACAATCGTTATTAATAAAAGTTGATCCTAATTGAAAACTACAGTCCGATATCCAATATTATCCATCTACCATTACAAACTTGTCTGTATTAGCATTGATAATTTACGTGTAGAGGTCGACATGAAATCTAGGATGCGCTGACAAACCAATGAATTGTTGATATCAAACGTCAAAACACTAGTTACAATCTAAAACTGCGGTCAGATATCCAATATTATTCATCTATCATAAAAAATTATCACTGCCGCTTCTCGATGAGTTTTATAATTATCTCCCACAGTCACAACTATTTCAATTTTTTCCTCAGAAGATAATAGAGCTGCCATTTCTTGTATTTTATAAATTGTAACTAGCGTTTTGACGTTTACTGTCAAAAATTCATTGGTTTGTCAGTGCATCCTACAGAGAAGTTTGTAAAAATAACAAAATCTGTTTTGAAAGAAATTATTAGACACAGAATTATAAGACATTGCACCTATTATTTTTTCTGAAAACCAGATAGATTATGACGCGATAGCATAAATTAATACATTTTCTAATTGATGGGAGATTTCTAAATTATATAGAGTGGGTGTTAATCGATTTACTAGATTCTTTAAATCTTAATCATTTTTTAGATGACCTATAATTTAAAAAAATCACATGGTGGAATAAATTAATATCGATAACATTTTAAGTCTTCTTCTGCGGTCTAATAACAATAATCATAACAAAAATTAGTTAATACTGCTAGAAAACACATTTTCTATCAGTGTCATTTGTTTTGCTTCTGATTGTTTATAGATAAGTACGAACCTGTACTGTGTACCTCCATAATGGCAGGCTTCACAGATGTATTAAGAGTTGCCTATTCTCACGGATACCAAATAAGTTCTAGAATAGTAGATATATCAATGTAATGCGATAAAATTATTGATCCAAAGTAAATATTTTCAATTTTTAGAAAAATCCATCGACCTTGAATTTTTACAGACGATGCAAACAGTATAACATTTTATTGGTTTATCAGTGCATGATATTATAATGCTCGATAAAATTTTTTATTTCTCAGTGAACGAAATTTATTATATTGTTATTATTATTATTAGGGATTATCAGGAACGTGCGTTGCGTTTTTGTAGGGGATTCAATCATATATTATTAAATAATTATACTAATTTATTTTAAGTAATGTTAGCTGACATTGTTGTTCTGCATGATCTCATCTGAACGTAAGAATTCGTTTTATTTATATTCATTGAGTAAATGTTTTTTTTTGTTTATAGGAGTATAAAAACGCCAGAACAAATAAATTACTTATCTGAGAGCTTTTTATTCAAGGATTACAAATAATAATAATAATTAAATAAACATTAGAAATGTTATACCAGCCTTGACAGTCATAAACTTTGTAAATTTTTTTGTGAAATATCTTAATCGTTCAGAACGACATTTCGTAGTAAGTAAAATTTTAGAATCATAAATATTTGAATACATTACTGTCACATTTGTTCTACAATTATACTGGCAACTTGCCCTTTTCGTTTCTGAAAACTACTGCAGATTTATATTATATTCCGCATCTATTTCATTCTATCGTCTGCGATTTTGTATCCTCCTCTTCCTGCCACATTCTTCTCAGTCGTCTACAGCGAACTTTTTCCGATAAATCTCAGAAGTTTCTCACGCACTGCCAGAAAATAATATGAAGAAAAGCAAACAACAAATTGCGTGATCTAAATTTGCGTTTGTGGATGCAAAGAGAACGGATAAGGGAAAGTTATGGGTTATTGATAATCAGGAATATATCATAGAAAACGCTGAAAGTCTAAGCATTTGCCATGGCAAAAGCAATGTAATCATAAAAACAAACCAACTATAGTCTGTTTAGAAATGAAAGAGAGTAATAAAAGCTTAGTATGTATGCAAATCGTAAATAATTGTAATACTGGTGCTTATATTCAATATTTTTATATTATGTATTATCGGTATAGATGAGGTGTACTTTTAAAAAAATTTTGTGTTATCGAACCGTACTAAATTGTAGCAGGTAGCTAAAATTTAAACCCCAACAATCCGTCTTTGTCTATGCCGCTTCAATTTCTCGTCCATTTTTCTTATAAGCAAACAATATAAAAACAGCATTTCAAAACATGAGGCTACTTTAAGCATCATAACCAGGTTAAGAGGGTTTTTAGTAATTCAAATAAAATTATTCCATATTATTATCAAAATATTTATTTAAATTTAATGAATAGACTTTTATTCCATACAAAAATATATGTATTTTGAAAATTCAAATTATGGTGAGTAGTAATGTAGTGTTGTATAAATGTACAATAAAGAAAATAAAAAAGTAGGTATATTAAAATTCATCCTTTGAATATTCTGATGAAATATCTTCGTCTCTTATATTGATAACGATTGGTTCCACAGTAACGTCAATTAAATTATTGAGTTCCCACATTTTATCCTCTTCTTTTTGTACATGATGTATACATCTTTGCCAGTTATCTGCAGTTACTCGTTCCAAGGAATTTTTTAACAAAATTTTCACGTCACTTAATTTAAACGTCGTATTGTTTCG
This sequence comes from Monochamus alternatus, assembly GCA_037114965.1. Taxonomy (NCBI): domain Eukaryota; kingdom Metazoa; phylum Arthropoda; class Insecta; order Coleoptera; family Cerambycidae; genus Monochamus; species Monochamus alternatus. The sequence continues at coordinate 24,663,572 of CM073431.1, forward strand.
CGCTACATCTCCTTTTACCTGCGCCAAGACTAATTCGATTGGGATAAGTTCACAGTGATAAGGTGGTAACCGTAGTACCGTTATTTGGCGATTTGTTGCCATTTCATCGATAACATATTTTTTCTGATCTTTATCAAGATTGACAAGTGTCAAAAGTTCCTTTTTCATCATATTTGTTTCAAAAGAAATGTTTTTTCCGGATAACCATAGAATTAGATCGGCTTTCCTCCAAGCAGTCGTGGGCGTCCGCTCGGTCTGCCGTGAATGGTAACTGGCATTATCTATGACAATTACAGACCCCAGAGGAATAAGATCCGACATTTGTGTAAAATACTCTTCGAAAACATCTGCGTTCATGTCTTCGTGATAGTCACCTGTATTTTTAGATTCAAATAAAAGTAAACTGCCATCTACAAAACCACTGGCACTACCTATATGTGTCACTATTAATCTTCGCCCTTTACCTGAAGGTGCCTTGAACCCTGTTGAAAGTCCATCCAAAAATGCTTGTCGAAAACTTTTTACATTTTTATCTTGCCATACTTTTGTTACAGTATATCCCTCGTTGACCCAAGTTTCGTCTAGATAATAAATATTCCTCCCTTCGTCACGGAATTTTCTAATTGATCTTAAGTAGGACCTTCGCCAACAAATAATTTCATCTTTATCGATAACAACTGATTTCGTGTTCTGCCTTTCCCAGCAAAAATTCAACTCTCGTTAGACGGCCCATAATTTGCTTCTACTGATTTTTGGCAAATCGTTGTCCTCTGAAAGTTCACTTCAAATTTTGTTAAGTGTTGGTATCTCTTTTTTAAAATAAAATGAGTGTACTTTGACATTTTTGAACGCGGCTTGCAAATTTTAAGAACTATTTTTTTTCAGATTAAGTTGCATTATGTATATTTATTGTAGGATCATAGGTTTATTATATACGGGGTGACCAATGAGTGAAATTTCCGCAACAAAATTTTTTTGGTCGTTGTAATATGGTTCGTTACTAAGGTAACATCAATATCTCTACACGTTTTTATCAGTTTTTAGATTAAGGCCCTTAGGCCTTGTATACACTACTCAACATAAAATTTGGGTAGCAAAATTTTTAATATGCTCTAACTTGACATTGGATTGACGGTTCTTGATGATTTTTGCAGATTTAGAATCCTTATTTCACGTAAATTTTCTATAGTTTAAGCATTTTATTTGAGGGTTGAAATTTACACATTATACCGGGTCGATAATAAATACAAAAGTATAAAGTACAAAAGCGTAGAGTACGACGCGCTCTAAGGTTTCGCATTATTTAAGTTTTTGTAAAAATAAATTTTCACCTCAAGTCGTTTTATTTAATGTTCTTCTCATTTATTTCTAAAATAATGTTAACTACTTTGAAATGGACGCGTCACGTAGAAATTACACCCGATCATAATTATGGGCATGGGGGTGGACAAAGAAAACTGTAAAACTGAATGATTCTTTTAGACAAGAAACTGGGGTGTGAGTTTCGGACAGAACAGTGAGAAGAACATTAAATAAAAACAACTTGAGGTGAGAATTTATTTTTACAAAAACTTAATAAAAAATAATGCCAAACCTTAGCGCGCGTCGTACAATATGTTTTTGTTTATTATCGACCCGGTATAATGTGTAAATTTCAACCCTCAAATAAAATGCTTAGACCATAGAAAATCTACGTGAAATAAGGATTCCAAATCTGCAAAAATCATCAAAAACCGTCAATCCAATGTCAAGTTATAGCATTTTAAAAATTTAGCTGCCCAAATTTTATGTTGAGTAGTGAGTACAAGGCCTAAAGGCTTTATTGACAAAAACTGACAAAAATGTCTAGAGATATTGATGTTACCTTAGTAACGAATCATATTGAAATTACCAATAAAATTTTTTTGCGGAAATTTCACTCATACAGACTTTTTGATTTTTTGCATGACTTCATTGATCACCGTATATAATAAACCTATAGTTCTACGATAAATATACGTCATGCAGCTTAATCCGAAAAAAACTAGCTCTTAAAATTTGCAAGCCATTTTCAAAAATTTGCAAGCCATTTTCAAAAATTTGCATTCCTGTTGAATTTTGAATTTTAAAAATCTCTGTGTAAGTTCGAGTGGCCAGCAGCTTATTTAACAAAAAAATATTGACTTTACCGCTGGCATATTGTTTATTGACGAAGCTAATTTTTCTACAATGAACGCTACAATGAACTTCCGCAATAAACACCTTTGGTATGATAAAAACCCTAATGCCATAATGGAATCTCGATTTCAACATCAGTTTTCTTTGAATGTATGGGTGGGTATTATTGGAAATTTTATTGTTGGGCTTTACTTTTTACCAAGAACTTTAACCGATGCTACAGACATTTTCTTGACAACCTTTTATCTGAACTACAGGTAATAACGTGATTGGGGAGGCACCTAGGAACTAGCGGTTTAGAAATTAAATACTGATTTTTTTTACTATTTTTGACATGCTGTAGCTGGACAATAGCTGTTCTAAGACCCTACATTCATATAACAGAAACCCCTTATTTTTGGTCACAGAATATGCCCCTGGATTTTTGACCTCGATTTAAGAAAAACCCTGTATAATAATTATTTTATGGGAGGTACAGAAAATTTCTATGCAATTAAATTTCTGTTCCAGAATCAACAAATCTAAACCATTATCCGATAGATCGTATAAATTTTTGCCCGAAGCAGACGTAATAAATATTGACGAACGCAATCACTAATCAGGTAATTTGTTATATTTATTGCAGCTTGCCCTATCGACGAACAGAATTAACGAATGCGCGTGTATCGATTTAGTTGAGAACAAAGGCAGTTTTATTATGCAAGATACAAGCCGAAAATCCATATACAAATTTACTTGTTCGATGTAGGAACAAAAATTAATTTCGACTTTTTGCAATGCAATGCTTCACTTCCGACTATCCTCCGGGGCAGAGGGTTTGCAATGCTTCTGGTACACCCTTCAAGAACGTGCTGTGGGTTGATAAACCTCCCCTGCTTTCTGTCAGAGGGTTTATACCTTCTCGAAACGCTCAAAATATGTTTCACAGAATCTTTCATCGGAAGAGAAGTTTCTGCAACTATATCTACAATATCCGGAACGATTACTACTGCTATATTATTACAATGATACTAATATACAGGGTGTTTATTAATTGAATGCCGATACTTAAGGGTGTGAATCCTTCGGTCATTTTAAGAAGAAAACTTAATATCAACATATGTCCTAAACCTCTTAATTTTTGAGCTACAGGGTGTTAAAGTTTTAAGAAAAATTGTACTTTTTTATTATAATTTTCTTATCACTCCAGATAATTTTATGAAATTTTGTACACACCTTTTAATCATTAAGGAGCATTGTTTGATGTAAAATATGTTTTAAAATCTCTGCCAATGACGTCCGTACGAGGTTTGAACTAAATATTTTTGAAGAAAAATATGGTACGCCACTGCCTTTTCTAAAAACTAAAATTATTTTTAAAATCTCCATTTATTTTACAGCAAATTCGTTCCTTAGACTTACTCTCGTACGACGCATCATTTTCACGTAAAAAAATTAAAACCAAGAAAAGTTTTTTCCCCAAGTCATTGGCAAAGATTTTAAAACATTTTTTACATCAAACAATGCTCCTTAATGATTAATAGGTATGTACAAAATTTCATAAAAATATCTATATCAGTGATAAGAAAATTATAATAAAAAAGTAATTTTTTTCTTAAAACTGTAACACCCTGTAGCTCAAAAATTAAGAGGGTTAGGACATATGTTGATATAAGTTTTTTTCTTAAAATGACCGAGGGATTCACATCCTCAAGTATCGGCATTCAATTAATAAACACCCTGTATAATAATATCCTTACCTCTCATTCTAATCACGAGGATTAGCCCAAAAGTCGAAGACTTGTGCGAGAGAGGGGGCGGCATTTTATTATTAAGCAGGCCTCATTTGCGCCCAGGAACGACTTACGTTGGTAGGCCCTAACCAGAATTCAGTGCAGGAATGAGGGAAACCTGTATCAATATATCACATTGACCCAAGCTAACATTCTTTCACCCTACCGTACCCGGAGAGAGAGTGCCAATCCTCTCCACGAATATAGCAAATATAGGGTCTACCGGCTGCGGGGATCGAACCCACACCGGTCTAGCCACATCGATTGAAGTACTGACACCTTAAACCGCGCTACCACTGACCGGTATTATATAGAGGGTGCCCGGAATATGAGTGCCTTAATTTTCCTATATGATAAGTTGTACTAAACAAAACATAGTTGACTTAAACAAAATTTATTTCTGACCAACGGTAACAGAATTATGACAGAAAACAGGTCTTGAATATAAGACAACGTCGCTCATATACTAGCTTATAATTGTTATGTATTTATGCATAATAATTACAAATACCTAAACATAGGTATATTGACAATACGAAAAAAAAACGTTCGATTTTGTTGTATCATCGTCAACATCACATATAATGACAATATCATTGATCGTCTGTGTGTCGCTTAAAGGTATATAGAGAACCAATTGAGATATAGATTTGAAAATTGCTATACAGGGTATTTCAGATACGAATGTTTTAAAGAAAATATTTTTAACTTTCAGCCTCTTTCAGCTACTTTCGTAAATATCGGTCAACATTCTTATTTAAAATGAAACACGCTAAATCTTATTGCATTTTTGAAAAGCGCATAAAACTTTGAAAACATATATACCTTGTGTGAGTGTAACGAAAATATTCTAACAAAATTCTACATTATAACGTTATAAAAAATTGTCTATAGGCGTACATCCGAAAAAAGTGCCCCTCCCCCACTTTTTCGTATGTGATAAAATAACTCCAGTCTTTCCGCTTGTATGTACAGGGTGATTTTAAATAAAGTAGCAAAAATAAGACCACATATTCCTTAGGTGAAAATAAACCGATTTAACCTAACATACCTATATCCCAAGTCGCTTAATAAAAAAGATACAGGGTGTCAAAGTTAAAATTTTACTTTCGATATTTGGAGATAACTTCTTAAAAAATCCAAATATTTACTTAAAATTTGTAAACCAGGAGTTTTTGCGGGTGAGAAATTCAAATTTGTTACTAATTTTGACGTCACTAGTAGAGGGTGCCACCTATGGCACATCATGTTTCTTTTAAATGGCAGAACTTTTTTGCAGCTTAGTGTATCCATCTGACTACAGAAATAATTGATTCTCCTACCTGCTTTATTTGAAAAAGGTATACCTTGCTAAAGCCGTTAGAAGTAACCATTTTTGAAACAATCCTATTTGAAATGCTGAGAGCACCGAGTAAAAACTATTTTGGTTTGAGGTAAAGTGCCTTTTCTGCTGAAGATACAGCAAAATATTACTTGAAAAAGTTGTTCACGATGGTAAGTTATGAAGACGTGCAAAATTTCAAGAAGATCGGCGAGGTTTGATGAAACCATTTTTTTCAACAAAGCACAAAGATTTTATCAAAGCGGGCCGATCTTTTTGAAATTTTGCACATCTCCATAATTTACCGTTCTGAATAACTTTTTGAAATAACATTTTGCTATATTTTCAGTAAAAAAAGTCCTGAAACGATAACAGTTTTCAATCGGTGCACTGAATATTTCAAATAGGATTATTTCGAAAACTGTTACTCCTAACGACTTCAACAAGGTATATCTTTTTCAGATATAACAGGTAGGAGAATCGATTGTTTCAATAGTCAGATGGATACACTAAGCAGCAAAAAAATTCTGCTATTTAAAAGAAACATGATGTGCCATAGATGGCGCCCTCTACTAGTGACGTCAAAATTAGAAGCAAATTTGAATTTCTCACCCGCAAAAACCCCTGGTTTACAAATTTTAAGTAAATATTTGAATTTTTTAAAAAGTTATCTACAAATATCGAAAATAAAATTTTAACTTTGACACCCTGTATCTCTTTTATTAAGCGACTTAAGATATAGGTATGTTAGGTTAAATCGGTTTATTCACCTAAGGACTATGAGGTCTCATTTTTGCTACTTTATTTAAAATCACCCTGTATATTTGTTTTTTAGGCGTTGTTTACAATCCTACCATCGAGGATTTGGTTAAAAGCAAAAAGTATTTCTATAAAATTTCAAAGTGATAATAGTAAATTACCTGCCTTGATTTTATTGGATTATATATAGCAAAGCCTTTGATAGAATTAATCACCGCCTACTTCTTTCAATATTACATTACATTGGCTTTAACAATGATTCACTTTCTTTACTTGAACATTATTTTACTAATAGAACACATGGTCTTGTGTACAATAATATTTGTTCTAATTATCAAGTAGTTAATTGTGGAGTTCCACAGGGGTCCATTTTAGGTCCTTTGTTCTTTACGATTTATACTTCTCAATTTGAAAAGGTCATATCATATTCCAAATCGCATGTTTATGCTGATGATACCCAGTTGTAATATTCTGTTGCAGAATCTGATGTACAATTAGCTAATCAGAGAATTACTGACGATTTAAATTCCCTTTTAAATATTTCTAACAAATTCTGTCTCTCGATTAATCGATCTAAATCCAAAATTATGTTATTTGGCCACGTTCTGCTAGAATTAGACTTAAAAATGTTATTGATGTTAAACTATCAGGTAATCAATTGCAACCTACAGAAGTTGCTAAAAACCTGGGTCTAACTATCGACACTTCTTTACTTTTCACTGAACAAGTAAATATGATTATTAAGCGATGTTTTAGTAATTTCAAATTAATATTTGCAAATAGAGAAGTGCTTTGTAAAGAAAATAGAATTGCTTTGTGCGAAGCATTGGTGTCGCATTTAACATATTGTGAAACGGTTTATTATCCATTTTTAAGAAAATGTGATAAGACACGTTTACAAAAAATTCAAAATTCTTGTGTAAGATTAATACGTAATGTTAGAAGGTGTGAGCATATTTCACCAAAAATTGAGGAAATTGGACATATTCAGACATATTCTTCACAGTTGCTGTCTATTCCATAAAATTATAAGTTTTAAAGCGCCACCATATCTATATCAAAAAATTAGATACAGAACATCATATTCATGCTGCCACTGTCTTACCATTTTATATTACCATTTTTTCTACCAGCAATATTTATTATTCGTAATAATTGTTATCGTTGTTATGTTTAATTATTGTAATAATTGTACTTGTTAGATATAAATAGTTTTAGTTCAAAAGACCTGAACTCTGCCATTTTGCAATTTGTTAACTATTATTTGTATTTGGCTATATTAACTATGTAATAAACTTTTCTAATTGCAAATAAAATCATTTATTATTATTATATTATTATTATTATTATACGTGAAAATGCGAACAAATTATAGCGAAAAAACAATTTTATAGGTGCAACTTGAACACCCTGTATCTTTTAAGAGAGACATTTTTATATACAGATAAGTAGGGTTAAATTGTAATATTTTGCCGCCAAAAATACGCAGTTAACGAGATAACTTTTTTGTTACACCCTATATAAGGTCAGTCGGTATGGAATTATTTGACATTTAAAAAAGTCAGTTGACGAAGATTGTAAAAATTTGTATAACTGTTCATGTTACAATTAGGCATCTAATCTACTACATCATCAAATCATATATTTTGTATTTAATAACAGTTGTAAAATACTACATCCATTTTTCTGATGACGTTTTATCAATTTCAATAGGCGAAAACTTTTTTTAGAAGAAATTTTCAAACAAATGTCATACGGGTTTAAGAATTTCCATTATTAATCAGTCTATTGTAATTTGTAATTTTTCACCTTGTACTGTACAATTTTTCGCAGCATATTTGTCATCAAAGGACTACAATGACGTCTGTCTGAAATTTCTCTTTTGGGAAGTTGAGAACCCTGAAACAATTCGAAGGCTACCGCATTCTATCGAAGTAGTAAATATAGCCATAAAATCAATAAAACGTTGATAATTTATTTAAGATGCTATAAAACCTTTTTATTTTTTAACAACGCACACGCACGCAACCTTTATTAAAAGATTATTCATTCAAGTTGTTTGCGCTCGAAAAAATAATGATATTCGAGACCTACAGAGTAATATGTGTATAATGCGAGCCTCTCACCTGATTAAACCGGAAGCAATAAAAAACTTTACTACGCACTGAAAAAAAAGAAAAAATGCCAGGACAACATTTTGTACCACTGACGCCTTATTTAGTGTAAAGACCGGGTATCTAGGGTTCTTAACAGAAGAGGACTCAGTTTACTAATATAAATATTAAGATATTCACAGAATATACAGGGTGTGACAGAAAGATCTTAAGAAAATCTAGAGGCAGGTTCTATGTTTAAAAATAAGAAAAAAGTTTATATAAACATGGGTTCGGAAATGCTTCGTTTTGGAGAAACAAGTTGTTTAAAATTTGCTGCCTTAAGTACTATAGTCTTCATTTCTAGAAAACCGATCGAGATATTGAGATTAAATACTGATTTTTAGCAAAACAAAATGTACACCACTGATGTTTGAACAAATGGGTATCGTTCTCTTAAAACCAAATTAATTCTGCCTAAAAAGTGTATCTTGGATTTGTTCTTCCTGACGATATAAAAATTAGTTCATTATAATACAGAAATGATTTTCAGAAACTTAACTTTCAGAATGAAGAACACTTGTTGCAACTTTTGTTTTTGACACACATGATACAATGAAACGTATAGCAAATTTTTTATTTTATTTGTTTAGAAAAAAAATGTATCTATTAAATTGAAATTAAATGCTGGAAATGGCTACCCTATACATCAATATATGCTCTAACTCGCCTTCAGCCTTCTAATTCTGCGGAATATCCCAGATGTTTAATGTATTGTTTCACAGGCATTGGTAATACGTTCCATTAAATCAGCTTCATTCGCTATGTGGTTAGAATACATCAGTTGCTTTAGATGTACCTAAAGCTAGATATCGCACGGATTTAAGTCGGGTGATTGGGGTGGCCAAGAAGTAGACCCGTCCTGACAAATCCAATTTCCTTGGAACGTACGATTTAAATAGTTTCTTACATTGCGACTAAAATGAGCAGGTGCTCCTTTGTGCATAAACTATAAACGACCGCGAGCATTAAGAGGGACAGCTTTCAGAATGATAGGTAGATTTTCCTGTATAAAATCCAGGTATGTTTGTTCATCTAATGTTCTGGGCAAAATAATAGGTCCAACCAAACAATTTTCAATCATTCCTGCGCACATATTGACCGAAAACTGCTGCTGGTGTCGCGATTCATGAATAATGTATGGATTTTGTCCGCCCAAAAATATTCATTGTGATAATTAAAAATTGTCACAATTTAGTAAATGAAGCTTCATCCAAGAAATAAATTGCCGATCTTCTGCATTTTTTTTTGGCTTAGGCATTGACGATACTGCAGTCTGATTGGAAAATGAGCTTCAGAGAGGGCTAGAACTTTCTGGAGATGAGCTGCTGCTCTTGGAGGATTCGCCATACATAGTTCATATTCCCTAATTCATTTGCCAGACGTCTTGTACTTATTGCAGGATTTTGTTGCTTTGCTTGTAAAACATTTTCCACTGTTCGTGCAATTCTTTGCGCCCCACAATTTACAAAATTCTCTGTTACTTTTTCCGTTTCTCTCAGATGTCTATGAACATTCGAAATAGTGTTTGCACAAGGCAATTAACGATCAGGGAATTCATCTTCTTTTCTATACATAAAATGTATGTCGACCATTTCTTCAATGAAATAATTCACCATATTTACTTATTTTGTAAGAAAATATATTAAATCCTAACTTAACACTTTTTTGAAGTGCTAAGTAACAAATAACTCGCTTTCTTTCTTGTTTAAATCTGGCATGGAATTTATGACAAACCAACGCATATGACATATATTTTTATTTAGCATGTCCAAGAAACAGTTTTTAAGCAGAATTAACTTGGTTTTAAGAGAACGGTACAAAACCTGGACGTCCAAGGATTAATGAAAATCAGAAACAGAACATTTTAATAAGTATGGTGGATAATCCTCATAATTCTTCACGATTGGTTGCATTAGACAATGACATTAGTCAGAGCACAGTGCTACGTATCTTGAGCAAGGAAAAATATCATCCCTACAAAATTCAACTTGTGCAGGAACTCAATGAAGATGATCCCGATCGCCGCTTACACTTTTGCGAAGTTCTAATCGATTTATGTCAAGGAAATAGAAATTTACATGAGGCCACATTTTGTCTGAATGGTACAGTAAACCGTCAAACTTGCAGATATTGGAGTCAGGAAAATCCTCATTGGATGGCAGAGGCACATACCCTCAGAAATTAAATGTGTGGGCTGGAATAGTTGACGACAGAATAGTAGGGCCTTTCTTCTTTGAAGGAACCCTTACAGGACAAAGATATTTAGAGTTTCTAGAAAATGACTTTGTTCCAGCCCTTGCAGTAATTTTTCCTAACGATAATGACATTCCTGACGATACCATATGGTTTCAGCAAGATGGTGCACCTCCGCTCTATGCGCGACCTGTACGAGATTTTTTGGACAACTCTTTTCCTGTGAGGTGGATCGGCAGACACGGACCGATAGAATGGCCTGTAAGATCGCCAGATCTTACACCTCTTGACTATTTTTGATGGGGATACTTGAAGTCAAAAGTGTACATTAATAAACCACGTAATTTAGAAGAACTTCAAAATCGCATTCGGGACGAAATACGCAGAGTTACCCCAGAAATCACTCATAATGTGCAAGAAGAATTTCTTCACAGACTTGCGCATTGTCAAGAAGTTGGTGGATGACAATTCGAACATTTAATTTAAGTATAAAATTTAATCAATTGTATTTTATTTTACATACCTCAGAATTGTTACTTTTTTATGGATAAAATTTACATTTTCTAACATTCAATCGTCATTTACTCGAAAACTATCCTATGTAAGAGGGCAAAATTTTAGTACTGTCTGATAGAGAATTAAACGGTCTTTCAGAATCAAGGAAAAAAATATGGTGTTGCCATTAAAAAAATAATCGATGACATCATTACTCGAAAACAAATGACATTTGAAAATCGCATTTTACGCTAAAATATGTATTTTTTAAATTAAAAATCGACCTGTTCGAGGATTTTTCCCAAAAAATAATTGTTTCGTTTTTATTGAATTTATTCCATACTTTTGGTGCATGCTGTATAGTATAGTGTCAATGCGTACCGTTCTATGCATTTTAATCATAAGCGATATTTTTGTAATATATCAGATATATATTATAGCTCACCGTCCGTTAATTGATAAAATTAGACCCGTTGATCGATTTTTCTCACGCCGTTAATTAATATCCAATAGGGGAACACGAAGGTAAATATAGATAAAAAACGCACGTTTCCTACAAATATCCATTGTGTCGGTGTTATTTTCGGATGAGTTGGAAATGCATAACACGCTGACAGCGTTGTGCGATTTCTTCTCCTTGTGCCAAAATTTTGTAATATTTATCTAGTTCAGACACTAAAAATTATGTTCCATTTTATGGTAATTACTGCAATATTTCCGGAAGAATTTCGGCATAGACGTAGCTAAAACCAGCCAGAAATACATTATGTATGTATGTATGTCAACAGGAATTTAGGGCAAACTGTACGAAATATTTTATCTATATTACTCCTCATAAATTGTTTGAATTAGTTTGCTTCTCATGTTTGAACCTAAAATCAATTAAATGTATAATGAAATTCTGAAAATCTAGTCTTGCCATGACAGCGTGTAACACTTTTTCTAAAATTCTTGATATTCTCACATAAATCTTTCACAAATCACAGACAAAATATAAAGATCGTCCAAATATAGAATAAACAGGCTAACTTTCGATTTCGCACCTAAAGTTTCCCTCCTGCCAACGCAGCAGGCGATTCGTTGGTCAATTTCATACTTAGTGCCACCCTTAAGGGTTTTACGATACATATAGATGCACTAGATAAATTTGGAACGAATTTACTTTTTCTAAACAGTGATAATAGATTTTCATGGATTTTATTGTTGTGTCGATTGTTGTAAAGACGCCTGTATACCTTGATACAGCAGTGTGCTTTAGTTCATATCTGTATAAGATTTCGATACCTTCAGGCAACTCATTATATACGTTTAGAAGAGATAATTTGTTATTTTTTGTGATATTATTAGGTGTTGTTGTGTTAAATAGATATTGGTATTGAATAAAGTTGCAAAATAGACTAGTAAAATGGGCACAGAAAGTGCATATACGAATACAGCATACAGCGTCTGACAAAAAATATTTCACTGTGCCAAAAAATAAAAAAAAAGTGTGTAGGGCGATGAAGCGCAACGAAAGGAAACATTGCAACATTGTTTGTTTCTGAAGACGATTTTAGTGTAAATTTGATTGGAAATATATAAGTAGGTAGGTTTAAGTTCATCGAAATTAAAATGTAAAGTTGTAAATAATCAATTAAACTTTTCTATTAAGCTACCTACCAGAATGTATACAGGGCGTTTAGAACATCAATGGTAAAGCAAACTTACATTTTTTCTGATTTATTGTATTCAGCGCTTCATTCCTATTCCAAATAACATGTTCTGTTGAAGCATTTATAAAATTTTGCTATCTGACCATTACATTAAATTACCTGTTTTATTCTGAAAACATAATAAACAAAAGCAATAAATAAGGATTTTTAAAAATGTTTAAGGATAAATAAAATCAGTAGTAAATAGCAATAAAAATTAAATTTGAAAAATTATTAAATGTTAAATATTATTATTATTCAAATGAAAACAAATAGTTTAATGTGAAATCAGATGGCATAATTTTATAAATACCTCAAGTAAAACCATAGTACTTCCGCAACAGCATTGTCGCCGTAATTATCACCAGCGGATCTATATTGTAAACAATGGTTAAGTTACGTTTAACAATACAGTAAGTTCATCACATCACCTCTAGTAATTATGGCATTACCTACACAGTATTTATACTATGTACCTATGACCCACAAATACAAGAAACAAGCGCCTATTTACATCACCAGCACCGTAACGTGCATCTGTATCCACGGAAACAAACCGCGCTGAACGGCGTGTAACGTCAAACCAATGATATCACGTTTTCGGCCACACGGTTTTGTTTACATTCCATTGCAATTTATTAATGCTAATGTTTTAATGATTATGTGATTATTGCCGCCAGACCCATGTTCTGACTTTTCAATATGTTTGAAAGATTACCCTGTAATATATTTGAAACCAATATAAAATTTACGCAACTTTCTCATTGAAATTTATGAATTATAGTTACCAAGATCTGTAATTTTTTATTCAATCAGAAAATGTTAAATAATACTCAGATGTACATTTTAAAGCGGTTTGCGGCTGCAAAATTACGACAGCATATACATCAAAGGAATAAGTCAACTATTAGAATATTCTTCCGACCTAATTCGTAAGTAAATTAAGAAGCGAAGCGTGGTACCACTTTTCCACCGATTAAATTCTCAGTCAAGAACAATTATTTATCTGAGAAAAGACAGATGGATTGAAACACAACAAACAGAATCTAATTGAGCGCCAATAAAAAAAAATAATTTTCTTATTAGCTCCAGAAATCACCTGCCGACACTATAATTTATATTTTTTTTCTGTCAAGTGATCTCCGAGCAACGCAATATTACAGTGGTGTGTGTAACAAAAACAGTGCTAATTCAGTAATTAAATTTTTTAGGAATCGATTGCGGGTACCAGCAAATAAATCTAATTTTATATCTTGCATAATTAATCAGAAGATGTTTGGGAGACTCACCGTGTCCTGTTAGCTATTTTTTTTTAATTCCGAAAACGAGTTTCGGCTGCCTTGCGCTGTTGCTATTATGTAGGTATTATAAATCGTAATGACCTCACGAATATCTACGCATAGGCCAAAATATATGCAATAAAACCAAACTCGTTCTTCGGGGGGTCTCTACTAGTGGTTGGTAGAACGTCGCACCGGTTGCGACACAGAATGGGCTTCATGATCTTCAAATGCGTACGCACAGAAATAAATATATTATGTTCTTATGTATTACACATTTATTTGAACTAAAACATTTACTTGAAACTATTCGAATTAATAATATAATCATAACCTATGTATTGTCACCGGTTTCCAAACCCGACTTTTTCTTCTACCAGTAGTAAACAGTTAATTATTACTGATATTTATTACAGTCTGTACGCTACTGAATAGTAATTACAACTCAACTAAACACTATTTCACTTTGAAGCTCCAGGAAATTTCCAACTAAACTCTCCAATTCAAGACTGACATTCAAGACTCGGCCGTTTATTCTTATTTTATAGACCAAACGAATATTCCAGGTATTTTCTAGCATCTCTAGATCCATTTCTCGAACGATTCTCGTCGCTTCTCAATTTTCCAGTCGATCCTCGATACACGGCATTATTTTATTTGTTTATCAGAATCGCGAAGGGGCGATCGGAGCAATCTAGCGTTTCGCGATACCACAGTCTTCGAATTGGGTGCGAGCGGGGCAAATTCTGTGACAATATTTATCATAATAAGATAGTTCTTAGAGCAAGAAACTATTGTTTATTAAAAGTTTTGTTGATGTAAATTTTAAAGCACCTAAAAGGAAAGGAAAAGTTATATAATTTAGATGTAAAGTTATTATTATCACAGTATCAATTTGTAATTATTGATAAAAATATTGAAATCTGTCTGCAGGATGAAAGAGACAAAAACGCTTGTTCTGAAATATGACCTTCAAATCCGTAAAATCAAGTAAGCGTTTTGTTTTTATAAAAATATATGTTTTCACTAGTGCCTTTTCTTTGGAACATTTAAAATCCAGCAAAATCAAAGTAGACTTAGGATAAGCGTTAAAATTATACGTATTTAATAAATTTTTCATGCTGAGAAATATTTTTGTTAATGCCATTTTACATGTCATAGAGAAATAGTACTTTTTTCTGAATTTCCAAGGCTTACTTGGTTTTATAGTTGCATCGCCTACTCGGACATAGAACCCTGTTATATTTTGTATATTTTATATCATTCCAAAATATTCAAGACATTTACATCTTGAAATTAGTTTTAATAAAGGAATCCTAGTATTGTATGTACAATACGTATTTACATGATTTTGCAATAATAATGACACTCTCTCAAAACAGTTTTTGAAATTCTGGAAGTTCTGAGTAGAAATTCATTCATTAAATATCTATTGGCAAGTGAAATAACTAATAATTAATATTAAAAATTTAAAGTAGATTTAATTATGGATACGTCAGCAGTTTAAAAGAAATCGCAAAATTCATTTTAATGAGTGTCATTATTATTGCAAACGATTGTACATATATTTTTATATCTCCATCACAATTTTGCAGATTATTCTGTCTAGTACAGTGTGACATTTATAACGAATAAAAATTACAAACAGTTTTTTTGACAATATTTAAAATAAAAATGTCGCATGGAAAAGTTCAATCTTCATGTATTTTTATGTACTTACTAAAATTATTTACCATATTTGGAAAAAAAGGGCCAAAATAAGAACGGTCCAGTTTTAATTTATCAAACATACAGGAAACGAGCATTGCCTGGCGTGCATTCCTTATAACAACCATAAATCAGCCTAGAACTCGTCACATGTCACCTGTGCGGTGCGTCAACAACTGGCTTTAGACCAAGCGCGCATATGCGAAAAGGACCTCTTCTCTATAATAAACACCTAAAAAACATGTAATGTCTTGATATGTCGTTTTGGGTTCTATTATTTTTAGTAATTCATCAAAACTGTTTGCCGTCATCCCATAATATCTAGAAAATGTATGAAGATATTCCCTTAACTAACTATAAAATTGGTGGAATTACCCTTTTAGTAATCTTTGATTAGTAACTTAATGCACTTATGTCATTTTTTTGGTTTTCTAAGTAACAGATTTATTTATTACACACGCGGTTTTTAAAACGTCTGTGTTGCATTTGATTGCAGCGACGATTAAAACTGCAAGTGAACGTCCGATGTACATTGTCAGCGATTACGATTTTTCTGTCAAAAAAACGTATATGCGTGCCTACTGTTAGCTTTAAAAAAGCAATCCGATTTTTTTGTGCAATCTTATTTAGGTCAGTGAACCTTACACTTTCATAGAAATTCCATGTTGTTTTTCATTTTGTTGTTATTATCCTAGATTAATATTCACTACGCATCATTTTGTGCCTCTCTATTTTTCTGGTTGGGTGCGTAGTTAAAGTTGGAAAAACATATAAGACAAATATGCAGCAGTATATACAATACACATACATGTAAAATACAGCAAACATATAAAATATTAATAAATAATAAAAAGAATAGAACATATAACAGTTTATTGAAAACGCTTCTTAATATTCCGCAATGTACATGATATTTGCGTTACTTTCTGTTTCACGATAATTATTTAACATTTGGTATAATGGCGATTTAACTAATAAGCTATTAAATCTACTATTAGGTCTCGGCACCCTAAAATGCAAACAATCTAGTAAATCATCAGATTTAGTGATATTCATTACATTGTCTGAATCATTATTTAAAAAAAAAATAAGATAGAATGCAATTTGCCTCTGGAGATACGGTAATTTAAATGGAAAAGATTATAAAATATATTCTGTGGTGTTCCTCTAGTAGGATAGAAACCATCTAATATAAATACTGCCGATTTAAAGAATCTCCTTTGAACCTTTTTAAGTGCAGAAACTTGACACTCATAAATGGTATTCCATTTGACAGCACCGTATTCAAATTTAGACTAACAAACGTATATGGTAGGCGAAGGGTAGTGAAGTTTTTAAATTCTCTGGAATAACGTATAATAAAACCTACGTTTTTGTATGCCTCCGCTATGCAAAGCTCTATATGTCGCACAAATTAAGCTGTGGGTCAAACAAAATGTCCACATCCTTGACTTAATTACAGGCCTCCCAAGAATATCACTATCAAAAAATCACATTACACTTAGCTGCATTTAATGACTGTTTGTTGTTAACTCACCAACTGTTAAATGTCTATAGACTTCTTTGCAAATTTTTAGCAATCCCACAAACCTTCAATTCTGGAGTATAACATCATCAGCATACAAACATTTAGGTCTTTAACAATAGCATTAATAAAAATTATGAATAGAAGAGGACCTAGTATTGAACCTTGGGGAACGCCAGTCTGAGAGAAGGTATGCGATTTATAACCTCGATACTGAAGAAACTGATAGCTATCAGCTAGATAAAATTGAAATAGTCTGAGCAAGTTAGCGCAGAACCCATAACGGCTAAGTTTTTGTAGTAGTAAAAAATGATCAGTCTTATCAAATGCTTTAGAAAAATCAGTATACATAACATCTACATGACCTACCTAATCAAGAACTTCAGATATTAATTGCGTCTTGTAAAATTTGTAATGTATTGTTCCAAATAAATAGTTTTTTCCACGGTAGGAAGTAGAAATCAGTTTCTATGACATCAAAATTAAAACAGAAGTAGTCGATTATTCCTAAGGGAGTATAATGCTCCCAAGGGAGTTTACATTATGGAGAACGTTTTTCATGCAAAAAAAAAAGGTAACATTGAAATTATTTATTGACATTTAAATTAAATGTTACATTTGTACAATTTTCAAAATTAATATTAGAAGGAATATTACTTTCGCTTACATTTACAGTTTTTATGATTGCGCTAGTAGTGGTACCTACTAAAACCTGATTAGCAATTTTGGTCTTATTTTCAATGGAGTTCTCGACATAACCCTCAGCGACTGTCGTTGATTTCCAACCAGCATGACGCTTTATTGTCGTGATATCCACACCAGCATCTGCCAGTAATGTCGCTGAAGATCTTCGTAAGCAGTGACCAGTATAACATGCAGCATCAGGTAATTTTAAATACGAAGCTACTACACTCGGAATTTTTCCCATGGTATTCTTGCCAACTAGCTGCGAACTACATTTTCCTGCTTTGTAGTACAAAAAAAGGCGCTTATGCTTGACATGGGGATGACGAAGGGACAGGTATTTTCGAAACAATTCAAGCATATTTTCCACATCGGTAACCAGAAAGGTTCGTGGAATCTTTGTCTAGTTAAATTGACTAGTTCATCAGTTCGACAAGCTCCGGCAATCCCCAGAATTAATCCAACCTATAAAAAATCAAAATACTTAATAATTGAAATACCTAACAACAAAAGTAATCTTACCTTAATCATTAAGAATTCTTTGTCATCTGCACTTGATAGAAAATTGTCGATTTCACCCTTTGTCAATATTTTCGCTTGATATCCGTCACCGGTTCTTTTCAAAAATGCGATCAGCTTGGGGAATTTGCTTATATCTATGTTGTCGTAAATTATCAAGCATGACTTAACCATAGAATATTGCGCCCATAATGTGGAAGACTTGTAATTCTTTGCATTTTCACTGAAGTATGCCAACAAAACATTCTCGCTGTATACTTGAACATTTTTTTCGGCGCACCACTTTTTGAACCGATTGTAGGCTATATCGTATAAAGATCTTGACTTCGTAGGCAGCAAATTGCTTATTGCAATATTTGCAGCCTCCACAATCTCTTCCGACTCACAATTATTCATTGTGCACTAAACAAACTTTAAACTAAACCAAACTAGCACCTTAATTTGACAATTCTTTTTATTTGTTTATTTTGTAGTTATGACAATAACTCAACGACTACTAAATAAATGCTCAAATCCGAATACAATAATTCTGGTGCTACTTACTTCATAATGACAAAATATGTGTTTTTAAGTTAATGAGACTGTGTGTGTGTTAATGAGGTAATGAGAGATGCTATTTTGTCTTCGGTGCATTGTAGCCCTCGGGCTTCAAATTGCACCTTTGCCAAAATAACGCATTTCTCTCCCTTATAGTATAATGTACTATTGTACCGTCATGAGATTATATGCACTGAAAATAGGCGCATGCGCCAAGTTTGTGCTGTTCATGGAATTGTGAATATTTGGAAGGTTTACTTGACTTAGAAATGAGTGGGAACAAACATTACCTAACCAGCTACCTCTGAGTTTAACTTCGAAGTTGTATACACCAGGTTTGTTCCAAAAGCATAGAAAGCCGTACAATGTACGGTTTCGAGTCTTCGCAATAGCAAAAAACTGTTCCAAATTAATCATTGTACGATTTCCTTAGCGTTCCAAATAACTTTGGGACGAGCATTGAACCGTACCACGGCGATAATATCAGTACATGGTTGTCGGTCAGTGGTCGCGCGGTTCAAGACGTCAGTACTTGAATCGGGGTAACTAGATCGGAGTTGATTCGCGCCCAGCTGCCGGTAGACCGTATATAAGCTATATTCGTGGCGATTGATACCGGCTGATATTTGACTACCCCCCTAATTAATGAAGTTTTCCAGGTTTCCCTCATTCCTGCACTGAATAGTGGTTAGGGCCTACCAACGTATGTCGTTCCTGGGCGCAAATTCGGCCTGCTTAATAATAATATGCCGCTCCCTCTCCCGCACAAGTCTCCGACTTCTGGGCTAATCCCTGCGATTAGAATGAGGGGTAGAGATATTGTTATTATTATTATTATTATTATTTGCGGAACTACTTGTGAAGTGTTTGTATAGACTAAATTGAACAGCTTTAATGTCAAATCTAAACGAGATTACTCAGTGCGCATGTCTATGCAAACAGTTCACAAGTAGTTTTTACACACGACCATGTACTGATATTGTCGCCGTGTTCAATACTCGTTCCAAAGATATTTGGAACGCTAAGGAAATCGTCAATAAACGATAATTTTTAATTTGGAACAGTTTTTTGCTATCGCGCAGACTCGAAACCGTACATTGTACGGTTTTCTATGCATTTGGAACAAACCTAAAATCGTGTTGTTCAGGTATAATCATATAATCGGTATTTTAGTTACGTTGACCTTCTTTCTCGAAAAATCATCAAAATGTTAATAACTCTACTAATCAGTAACCAAGTAACCACAAATTACATGAAATCGCTTATGACCGTTGCCTCTAGCATCGTATTAGGGGCAATTTTTCGTTGCAAACCTTGAAATTTAATTTCTTAAGTATTCTTATAATTTTTTTTACCTCATAAACATCACACCCTGTATACATCTACGTAATTTGCAAATAGTATACGAAATTACTTAATTTCAAGCACTCCTTAAAAAAAATAGTGAAATAATAACAAAACCAGACTTTCGTGGCAGCTTCGCTCGACGGCATCGTCCATGAGCGGCGCCGGAGTCGAACGCCGACGAAAGTAAGAGTAATTTCAAAATTAGATCGGCCAGCGGTCGACGGAACCGGCAGAAAGTGAGACCGAACCGCAGCGCACACCCTCCGTCACCGGATGACGTCTACGCTGGTGGCGCCAGCGCCGCCCCTCGGCTGACGCTGCCATCGGCGGTTCAGGGTATGCGGCCAAGGTCACGGGGAGGGTAGGAGCAATCCGCCGCCCCTACACCGGGAAAACGAGACGCACTAGTTTCCCCTTGAAAAATCTCAGCTTTAATGAAATACCTAGTGCATTGTGGGTTAAAATAGTTGCTATATGTGCGGTAATACTTCACGTCATACATTGATAACTTTCAAATAAAGCAATTTAGGTATTTTATAGGAATTATGATCTGTAACAAGTTACCTCAGTTTCTTAAATATTTTAAAAGTATTCATGAAATGCACGAATCACTAGATGGCGCTGTAAAATTCAAGATGTTGGATGTATGAGTGATCGATAATTTGTTTACAGTTGTTTCTAAGATTATGAAGCTTTTTTAATTGCCAGGGATTTTGTGTGGAACGCGAGTAGTCCCGTGTTGGCAAAAGTCTGTGTTTACAGCGCCTGCTTTAGTTCAGCCACTTCATGAAATATACATCTTTTATTAAATGGAAAAAATTGACAGTGTATTGTGTAATACAGATTTAAAAATATGCTTAAATAATTGACAACATACTCTTGTTTTAATTACCTAGTATAAAACTCTCTATAAGAAAAAGTTTGCTTACATACTTTCATGTGTTTAGTTATCGGTTTTCCGATTCTCAATTTAATTTTCCACTGCTTACAGAGATTTGGGTCTACGGGAACTGAGTAGTTGTAGTAGGAGCACTGGGGAACAGCATTTTTGTACACTTTTTATAATTAAATAAAATTTGCAAAATTACTAAAAAATACAGAAAATTCTCACTACACCTACACATACAAAATAGATTTGTTGGATTGTTGCTCATCCGCACATTCGTTCGTTTTCAAACTGTTCTGGTACTATTCATGTACAAAAAATTATAAAAAAAATTTAAAAAAAACACACAACTATTATGCAAGTAATTTGTTGTTCATCCCTGTAGCAGTTAAAATCTGTTAACAGATGTCAGCCACTTCGGGATTTTCATCAATTTACTATTTCAATTATTGGATTGTATGTGTCATATAGACTACTTTTTATTGTACAGTTTTGTGATATTATGTATTTCCTTTACTTGTTTATTGCTTCTCTGTTTGTAGTATACTACATACAGGATGAGTCAGAAACAATGGGTTAACACTAAGCTGGAGATATTAGATACAGATATATTATGTTTGAGCTCATCATGCATTATACGAATGTCGCTGGTTTAAGAATTACAGGATGTTCAAGGTTTAAATTTTATTGTGCAATTGCTCAATAACTACACGAATAATAAATCACATTCACGCAAAATACGCTATTACTTATTGACATGAAAATTTGACACAAGCCTACTAAGAAAAGAAATATCAATATCAGTACATTGAAAATTTTAAATGCAAATAACTAAGAAACCGATAAAGTTAGGCTACCTAAACAAGAGTACATTTTTCATGTAGAATTGAACGTTCTTTTAGATTTTTAACTTGTTTAAAGCATAGCTCAACAGATAAAAATATATATTTTCATTTATTTAAACAATACGGTGAAACTAGCGCCCTCTAGGAGTAACGTCAAAATAAGCTTCGAATTCGTAATGTCATGCTGTCAAAACTTTCTTAATTGTTGAGAAATTTCAGAATAAAATTTAAACTTTGACTACCCTGTATTTCTTAAACCAGCGACATTCGTATAAGGCATGATGAGCTCAAACATAATATTTTGATGTCTAGTATCTCCAGCTTAGTGTTGACCCATTATTTCTGACTAACCCTGTATATAGGATATAATGATGGCTGTAATTATATGCAAGTACTTTACTTTGTTCACGACTATTAACATTATTTTTGCAAACTTGTTGCTGAAAAATTATAAAATATTTTGAAAAATTCATAAGATGTACATGACACATAACATACAATTCAGTGCTGTCGCAACACCTACTTGAGGTTTGACATTCGTCGCTCGCAAAAATAAGTAAAAAATGAACTTTAATTAGTAATTATTTTATTTGAACAAAACTTAAATAGTAATAGCGAGTAAACATTTCAAGAATTTAATCTTTGAAAGTGAAGTGAACACACTTCTTTCTTTTTTCAAAATTTCGGTAGCTAGAGATGAAATTTGATCATTTGTTGGTCAGAAGACGGCAATCTTCATTTACTTGGTCCTCCTGATCATATTATTCTTAATATCCTCTCATTAGCGTGTTCTATTCTTCTGCACTAGTGAATTCAGTGTGTAAATGAACGCTTCTCTCAGTGTAGGGCGCGCCGTTGGAGGCAGAGAGAGGGAAAGTGCGCGGCCAAGGTCGCCGGGCGGTGGGACGGGGGGCGGTAATGTTATCTATGTGGAGTAAGTGCCACTCCACGTCGCAAGCCCCACCGTCGCATTCCCTCGGCGCCACCGCCGCCACCGCCTCCTGCTGCTGCCTTCCTAGGGCAGGAGTGACGGTGGATGATAGTCCTGGCGGAAGGACTGAAATTTGCAAAACATCGATTCAGTTCACGCTTACTCTGTAGTTTTGAAAAATTATCTATGACATAAATTATGTCATTAGATAAGTTTGTCAAAAATACACTGAGGAAAATATCTTTCAGCTGTTAGTAGAAATTGATTATCTCTAGCAAATTATTTGTATTACATACATAGACTCCAGAAAAGTTAGGCTGCTATCATAACAGAACTAACTTTATTAAACCATCGTCTACTAAATCGCGTCGCCTTTGTAATACTTGTCTGAATTTCAATATAGGATTCATGCATTGTGCTGTAGTATGTCGACTCCTATGTTAGTATTTGGAAACAAATACATCAGACCAGAAATGCCAGAATTTGACATTTGATATTGAGACTGTAATAACTTATTTTTTAATAGAATCTACTTATTTAATTTGGGTTTTAAAAATATATGTATTTTATATCTACTACTTTATACAGTATTAGGAGATAAATGGTACTAATGTTGCATATTTTAGAGTTTTAAAGTGTTGTTATAAAATACATACACAATAATGGACTGCTACTTCACTTTCACCATGAAAAACACAATACTTCATTATTTTAAGTTGTATGAAATTATAAATTTAAAAATAACACGGTAACAGAAATGTACACTGAACAGATATTTGAAATATGTCATAATTATTAAGAAACGTTAAATTGCTGATAGAAACAGTTGGCATATGTGCTGTAGAGTGCTGCCACGCGAGGTGAGTTACTGCAAATGGGCAAAGGAGCAGACTAAAAAAAGCGCGGCCGCTGTGATTTAGCTGACGATGGTTAAACACAGCAACTATGAGTTAAAAATTATTTGATTTATTGCTACAATATCTCCTTCTTTGCCAAATCTCTACTGTAACAAATATTTGTATGGAGGATGCAGGGCTTCAATCCTAGGGTGAATCGATCTATAGTAATGCCAACAAATACTCCTTTTTAAATCAAATAAGTGAGTTTTTAGTCATTACAAAATTAATTTCTTGCCGTTACCACTTCGCTACTGACATAGTATAACGTTAATGTATGTAATGTTGGGCACAAAATAACTATGCAGTTCATACGTCTGGTTATGAGTTCGGACACTATACAACTTTTACGTGGGGTAGTTTTAAGCCTTCTACCTAAATTATGTTTAACCGTTAATAAGTATACTCGTACACCTATTAAGTTCTCAACTCAAGCTAGTTATCTACTGCAATAAGTTGTTAATATTTAATACAAAAATTATATAAAGTAAATTATCTGGTCATCTTTAGTAAAAGTTAAAAAATTACTCAACGTAATGTTGTTTAGCAAAACGACGGGGAAATCAAATTATTACTAATAGTTATTTATGTATCTAGGACGAAAAGCGAAACTTTAAGATACATACAATATTTTATTTCATACTGCATTCAAAGTGTCGTTTCTGAGATGTCAAAATATATTCTCAATAATACGTAACATGTACAAGGAAATTTCTATAAAGTCCTAGGACTTTCACTTTATTGTCCTACTACTTTATAGTTCTGTTTTCTTCGTAAAAATGATCCAGAAAATGCATCATTAATGAACAGTAGGAAATAATAGTATATTACATACCGAGGTGGAAAGTGCTTCATTCTTGTCGAGAGAAAAGATGAACCAATTTTCGAGACAAGAATGAAACTTTTCACCGAGGTTCGTATACTATTTTTCTTAAGATCCCTGTATAACCAGATTACAGATAAAAAAACGCCAAGTTGGCATTTTGACAATGTTTACTGTGGTACCAAAAAAAGTGAAACATTCTAACTTAAATTAGTTGCATTTTTGATAGATTGTCGTCAAAAAACTGATTCGAAAACAATGAACGATTCAGAAGAAATTATTTGTACTCCTCCTCAACTGAGAGAAGCCGCTGAAAGTTTGGAGAAAAATTTGTTACCTAAGAAGAGTCGTGCAAAGTACGATTTCTGATGACTTGGTCCTCGCAAGAAGGTATTCAGAAAGTTATTTTTGAAATTGTTGTGCTGGCATATTTTAGCGAAATTGCCAAAATCAAAAAGCCGTCAACCTTTTGGCCCATTTACTCAATGTTGCGCACTTCTTTCTTTAAATATTAAAAATAAACTGGATATTTCCAAATTTTCGAAGTTATTGGCATTTTTGAAAAAAACAAAATCTAGCATATGTATCCAAAAGGTTGAACAGTTTCTCCAGTGACATTGCGGCGCTTTTGAAGGATGCACCTGATAATATTCTGCATATAAAGATTGCATTTAATTAGTATATCCAGTGCATGTCGAAGTGACGAACAGTATAACATAAAGATTGGGTGAAATCACTCGCCAGCCATTTGGCCACAATTCGGTAAGTCAATTTCCCAAAACAATGTATTGCAGTGTTTCTAAAGCTTCCGCATTGTGAAACATACACGGGACACTGCTTCCGAAGAACGGCAACCACACTATTGATTAATAGCGGTGGTAACATTCTCCAGTTGAAGAGATTAGTGGGATGTAAATCTTCCACCGTAGTGGAAGGGCACGTCGACAAGTCTACAGATTCTCAAGTTAAAATTGTCACAAGAATATCTGGCGAAACGCCAAACTCCATTACTGAAAACGTTACCATTTCTACGCAAGATGTTCAGCAATCGAATGTTATAAAATCTTGACAATTAATTTAGTAAAATAATTTGTAATAATGTGCATAAAATTTGCTGAGAATGTTTTAATGTACAATAAGATATTTTTGAAACAAACATTTTGGTTATTCAATAAATGTTGATAATTACCTGAGTGTGTCTGGATGAAAAATAATCACTTCCACCCTGGTAAATGTCATTTCCTATTTGGATATATGTCAAAGGCAGTATAGTTACTAGGTATGGCTTATTTCTGTTAACATTCAATAAGATTTCTTTTTTGTTGGATTATTCTTTTGTAATTTGCGTTATTATATATTTTTTTAATCATTGGCTATTACTCCAAGTATTCTACTACATTGTTTACTCAAATCTTAGTGGATACCTCTTCTGGGTTTTTCGTGAAAGTATTGCAAATAGAAAAATACATTTCGCTCAATGTAGATATAACTTTATTTACAAATTGTAGTACAAATCATCTCAACCGTGATATTGAACGAACCCGCCCCTGGAGGATCCCGGAACACACCCCGTTTTCTATCTTTCCTCCCGGCCTACGTGGAACTAGATTTCCAGAATCCCGGCGGTAGGGAACCGCCCCCATTCCGGCGGTGCACAATGCCATTTTCCCCCCGTACCTCGCGCACTCCCCACATTTAGAACAATGAGTGGGGATCGGGGATCTGGTATAGTTTCTCAGGATATGAGCCCGTATCGGCAATATCATCGTCACAACACCTAGTTCGCTGCGGGGCTCTGGAACCGGGGAATAATGAACGTGGAAAGGGATATACGTCTGCTAGGTAACAGGTAATTGATAGATATGTGGGGATGGGAGCTCCCTTATCTGGATATTAGCCAAGGCATGCACAGAAAAATGTTCGATCCGTCATAATCCAAATTGTAACATTGGAAAGACGTCGTTTTCTTGGGATAGTGTTTTCTACAAATACAAATTATTTTAGACATTTACGAACTGAATAATATAGAGCTTAGCAAATAATAGGAATGTCATGTCATTTGCGAATATTCAAAGGTACCGAAGTAAAGCGATTGTAACGACAGAAAACGGTCTTACTAACAAATTTTTAGATACAGAAATCTTTCAAAATACGTGTTTCTTTCAATTTAACTGTAGATATAAACATTGTTATAACATACATTTACAAAGTTCTGCATATAAGATTGTACACTTTTGTTTATAAGTATGTGAAAATAATTCGTTTTTTAAAGTTATTATTTTATTTGAGGAAAATGTAAATACTCGTAGTAAAAGTGGATAAACAAAATATCAAGAATTTTATTTTTGATATTACATTTGATGATTTCTGGTGTCTTTAGGTGCCAAAATCTAGAAAAATAAAACGGGTTTATACATCGTCACTATTTACATTCTCTTCAAATAAACTAATTAATTTGTTTTAATCGTGTTTGCAAGACACGCCTTTGTTGCTGTCCTAAAGCAAGATTTTACCAATTATTTTCACATGCCTATGAAAGGTGTTTCAATAATAATTAGTTATCAAAATATCAGTGGTTGTAGAACAAGTTAAAAGATGACAACTTTTAGTAGGTATCACATTTTCTTCAAACATCTAAAGGATCTACAACCCCTAAAAGAGGTGGCCCCGAAAATGATGTGATATTTTTAAATCATGAAATTTTTGTCAGTTATTAAACTTTTTTTCGTTAACAGTATGTAATACCGTCAGTGTCTGCATGCAATAGGGACATCTTTCTGATGACCTCATTCCACAGGCGACTCTTAACTTCTCCACATTCTACATCTGGTATAATACCAGTATTTTTGAGGTGAAGCATGGTTGTCGCAGCCATTTCTTTTAGATGAATATCTAAAGGTGCCAGACGTAGCATCACCGCCATTGCAATGGTGGGTGTTGTTCGCATAGCTATAGTTTCAGTAATGCTCAAACAGGCAATCGTTTATACCTGGCTAAGCTATTGTTTAGCTGTCGTCTGTTGGCCTTTCGCCCTCCAGACGACAGCCCCAGAGCCTAACATTGATCTCAGTATGACTGTGTATATCTACATGACCTTTGGTTTCATTCCCCAGGTTTTACCAATGGTCCTGTAGCGCTGCTCATAGAACATATACCCCTTTTTAGTCTCCTCTCGAAACGAAGATTCCATGATAACTCTGCATCAAATGTAACTCTAAGATATTTCACATCGAATGCAACGCTCAATCTAGTGTTTAGGAGAGTACCTTTATTGACCCCATTTTTCTCTTCCTCGTGAAGAGAACCATTTCTGTCTTTGGTTCTTAGGTCTTTCGAACTTTCCACTAATGAGCATAGTATGATCATCAGAATAAGCTATGGTATGATGCTAGATGCAAATTTCCTAGTTGAAGTGGCACAGGAGACTGTCAGTAACCAAGTTCCATAACGGTGGTGATAGGACACCTCCCTGCGGGCAGCCCCTTCGAACAATTTCTCTTATCGAGGCATCCGAATGCTGATTTGTATGTTTTTTTTTGGTGAGCATATTTGATATCCAGCTACCTATGGTAGGAGAAACTTCCCTTTCCACACGAGCTAGTTCAGTTATTAAATGTTCAAAATTGTTTACGTCGTATTCTTGAAAACGCTATTTCAAGAATACTATGTCCTTAAGTAATCGGTCTTAAAATATAAAACCGCGTACACACTTGTAACAGAACCTCGATAGGTAACTGCGTCTCAGATAGGGTTCAAGTAGGTTGTAATATGCGTAACATGTTGGCGGAGAATTCTACGAACAGAACTTTCTTCCTTCCCGAACATTTTGATGTTTCCATCTTGTGTGCAGGCTGGTCAACTGTGTTAGGAAAAAGGTCCTCGACCACACTCTGCGTAACCACATACTATTTTCCTTTGACATTCCATGGAAACACCTCGATGCAAACATCCATGTTGATGTGATGTGACGTGACGAGGTTTAGGCTCCCGTCCACACGATCGTGTTGAAGTTACGTGACAAGTTTCACGACGAGATTCTGTTACAAGTGTGTATATGGTTAATAAATGTTGTTGGATAGAATAGAAATAGTCCGGATATTTCATGCTTACAGGGGTAGAAATGAATAAATTTTGGCTACTTTTATAAGACTATGTTGATGCCTAAGTGCGCTGTCAGTAAACTTAGTGAAAATTATGTTTTTTCTAGGCATATTGGGTACGAAATGAATTTTTCTGGCTGTGCAATTAGGTTGGCTGTAGAATTTTGACGGTTTTTGAAGTTTTGTGATTTTAGGTTCTTTGATACAAGCTTCTTTGGGATCGTACATCCCAAAGATTAAAATGTTACTTTTAATGGCTCGATATCTAACTCGGCAAACGATGAGAAATAACCCTCAAAATAAATGGATTTATTAAGGACAATGTTAATGCTACAATATATTAACTAAAATACTGATTTGGTGGCTTCTGTTTTCCGAGAGCTGGAGGCTACAGGAAAGATAATGTAAACACTGATAGGAATCAGATGGGAATAACTTACAGTACTTTGAGGTCATGCGCCGGAACAGGAGTTTGAAGTTTCACTCCGCCCTGTGCTAGATGTTGGTTGTAGGGAGAATATTTGGTTAATTTTTTATAAATTTGTAACATTCGATGGGACAATAGTGGATGGGCTCGATGCAACGCTGACGTGGAGTCGTTGGCTTCTCGAAAGTTACTTTGTTAGAAATGTATGGGGGCCCCAGAGTAGTTTTTTCGTTGCAAAGTCGATGTGAAGCCATTGGATGCTAGAGATTCACTTTTATTAGAATTATGTAGCACTAACGAACCATCAGAGGAGTTTTTCTCGTTGCAAAGTCAATGTGAAGTCGTTGGATGCTTGAGAATTACTGTTCCTTTCGTCAGTGTGGTCCAACGATATTATACTGCAAGGGGCAAGGGGTAGTAGAACGGTTTGTTTAGGGTACAGTCAGGGAACGTGACGTAGTTTAAGCGGGGATGCATGATTGGATGATTTACTGGTTGTATATGTTTGAAGACGTAACAGTAATGCAAATACATGGTATTCCCACATAGGTGAACATTTGCAAAAGACAAGAGTTGAAAACAAAATGGATGAAATTCTAAAAGATTACATTTTTTTTTTTAGTGAATTTTCTCTGTGCGATTTGTATATAAAATAACATTAAGACAACGCTATTTTAATGTCCTAGATGTTTAAATTTTTTTTTGTTTCTGTTTATATCGAATGTTTCTCGTTAAATACCTCTTCATTATGAGCCGTACGTCAAAGCACACGGTACCCTTTATTCCAATGTCCTAGAATCCTAGACCTATTTTGATTTTAGATTTTTGTCAAGGTATGGCAAGGACATAAAAAAAATTGCACACACTCAATTTTCTATTCTGAGAAACTTTCCTTAAAATTAAATTAACAACTTTTTTTTTAATTAACATTTTGATACATCTAATATAGAAAAGGCATTTCTAACAAAAGAAATCCAAAATCAAGCAAAAAATCGAAGTAGGCGTAGGACATTGAAATTTTGGATACTTCATTTTTCATCATTTCTTATTAATATGTTGGACACTCTTCTAGGATAAATTTGAATTTCCAAGGCTTGCTAAAATTTTCGAATTTGAAATCATGGCAGATTTTGTTACGCAACAACATTTTTTGTCTCCGTCGTCATTTCACCTGTATACACAAACATCAGTAGCATATTTACCGATAGAACGATTTGACCGTAGTCAAGATCTTGCAGCGATGATGTCACAGAGATATAAATTGTTCAAGATGTGAAGGATTCGTTTTCTTCAGATGGTGGCAATCCTTCGTCATCGTAATACGGTCGGTGCATTGTAGTTCGTACTAACGACTGTGATGATGTTGAGAATGTCTTACATTCTTAAATATGTTAATTATGTTCATGTCTATTATTTTCTTGTTTTGTGCTTCCCATCTCTTTATGTTCAAGTTATCAGTTAATTTGTCATTTGTCAGCAATGTTTGTATAAATATATTGTATAAATAAATTCATTTATGTACCAGTGATGAGGTGTTTTAATTTATTCTATGACACTACACATGTTCATTTTCAATGTGTCAGAAGTCTAAGAAGCGAATTCTAATTAGGTAGCCACACACGAAGACTTCGAAGGGCAGGTTTGATGCGTGTCATTACAAGATCAGACGCAAATGTGTTGGTTAGTGGAGCGTAATATAAAAGCATTGGAGTCACGTTTGATGTTTGACGTGCAAACGCCAGAGAAGTTTTAAGATTTTAACCAGCCACTCACGAAGACTAACTAAGACACACTAAATGCACGTAAAGTACTAGACGTTCCGGAGCGAGGTGTTGGAACGGTTCGCGTCAGGAGCGTAAGTTTAGCCGGCAGTTTGGAGTCACATTTAAAAGTGTTTGTTAGTGAGCTAAAAGTGTCTCACATCTGGAAGGTTTGGAGTGGCGCGTGGCATTTTATAAATCTGAAAACTTCTGCGTTGTGATAGTGGGTGGTGACACTTCACTAACCAACACTTTTAGCGTTCGTTCTTTGAACGACACACATCAAACCTGCACTACAAAGTTTTAAATGTCACACTCCACTGACCAACACTTTTGCGGCCGATCCTTGAATAGCACACATCGCGTCGAAGTCTTCGTATGTGGTTGGCAACACAAAACTTGTAAATGTGAGACTCCAAACTGTCGATTAAACTCGCGTGGATATTTTGACCGTTTGTGGCAGAGAACGTCTCGTATTTTACGCGCACTTAGAAGTCTTCGTGTGTGGCTGATTAAAATCTGAAAACTTCTCTGGCGTTTGCTCTTTGAACGCCACACATCAACCGTGATTCCAAAGCTACTAACCAACACATTTGCGTCTAATCTTGCCCTTCGTGTGTGGCTACCTAATGTTTATAGTTTTTTTATAAGGTAACTATAGCGATTCATTCCTTTAATAAAGTTTAACGAGTAAAATTGAAACAAATGAAAATCTCAGATTGACAGACGCCTGCTGGATTTAGTTTCAGAAATGGCACTGCAAAAACGCTTTAATTGAAGACTGATTTTTGCTGTTTTTAGATGTTTAATCAAAATGGCAATCATAACCCATTGTTATTCCGCAATTAAATACTGTAGCAATCCGAATTGCAGGAAAATATCGATCTTCGACGCAAATCGGTACGTGTCACAACTAGTTTCGCACGTCTAAAAAGCGAGTCACCTTCGCAGCGCTAAAGACCCACAAAAACTGTATCATTGACCCAATTACAAAGGAATTTCCGCAATGGGCTCCCCCACGTTATGGAACACTGTAACAAATTGGTCCGTGGAAACCGCAATCGTCCTTCGTGAGAAGGGTCAAGACTCCACTTGGCAAAAAAATCGAGGCGGAACGTAAGTTTATCGTTCAGTCGGTAGATGGTTTGTACTATAATGCTATTTTTATACTAATTGTTCCTCGGGTCGGGTTGCGTGAAACCTTATAGTTTAATACCTGTGCTAAACATAGTGGTGTGAAATTATTAGTGTAGTGAAATAAAAAATTAAATTGCCATCCAGCTAACAAAATTGCTCCATAATTTTAAAATTATGGTACAATTTTATGTTATTATCGTTACATTACTGTTTTACAGAAACTATTTTGTTCTATTAAATTCATAATTGAATTGTTTCATAAATAACTTGAGTGTTCTTACAGCAAATTTATAAAACATTTTGTAGAATTTATTTTTTCTTGTTCTGCTAAAAGTAGATATGTTACTGCTAAAGTGTAAACTTGATTAGTTTGTACACTAACTGGCTAGTATACAAACTAACTGAATCGTTGGTTATTTTTATAGAAAAAGCATATTCCACAATATTAGCGGATACTTTATAATCTAACCCTCTCCCTTGACTAATTTACTTGAAATAGGTCTAATAAAAGAATTAAATAATTAAAATAGCGTATTTTCTTTGGTTAGTTTATAAACTATCCAATTTTGTTTAGTTGGAATAAAAACAATAATTCTGGTAATATAAAGTAGTCATTTCTTTGGATAGTATATAAACTAGTCAACTATTTCTTTATTTTATCTGGTTAATTTCATAATCATGGTTTGGAAACGATTAAATAAAATAATGTCGAAAGTTTCACGTTTTATGAAATATAAAAAAAGAAACAGGTTAATTGTAGATATTTGAAAAAAAGACCAGCACCATCACGTACCGTTACCCGCAACGAACGTCAAAGCAGGTTGTGTCGGTCGGGATACAGAAATTATGACCTGCAATTGGCTTGGTTGCACCTGCATAAATACGCAAATGGTGTTTTCATGTAATTTCGCTGGACTCTCGAGCACCCTTATCAACAACCTCTATTTACTTACTTTAAATAAATTTATCTTTCGTCTGATGATACTGCACTGTGAAATATTGTGTTCTGGTGCTGTAGGTGAAGATGAATGATATCCAAGAGCTCATAAAATTTATTTTGTGACATTCCAAAGTATTGAAAGAATTTTCGATGACCTCTCTATTCCTGAAAAGATCATATTGCTTAATCTTTTCATGAATAGGGTGTTCAAAACTTTAATTTTTCTAGCTTCGCTCTTGCCCTATCAAGTTTTGCCTTCCACGCCTTATAGAATCTATATTTGTAATAATTAAAAAACCATTTTAAGATCAATTATTGATTGCAAAAATAGTTTTTCAGTTTCATAATAATTGTTTGCTATAAATTCCTTACTAACTAAATTACTTTTGTTATTACATGACATAAAAAAGACAGTGGAGACAATAATTCAATGCTTACAAAAATTGTATAATTGTTTACTATAAATTCCTTTGGCTTTTACAAAACATCAAGTTCCACTGGTTGAACAGTTCTGTTTCCTTTATAAACTCGGAAAACTGTGTGCTAAGAGATTAATGAATACCAAGAGACTGAAATTTGAGATAAGCTAGCCCACGCCACTGGGTATCTGCTAATGCAGGTGTACTTCCGGTGCAACATGATTATAAACCATTTTCACACTGCTAGTGTTCAAATGACCGAAAACGACAGTCACGCATTGACCAACAGTGCTTATTTGTTACAATGTACAGGTGTTTTAAACTCGCCGCCTCGACCTTGTTACGAGGAAACAAATGGAATAGAATGTTTTCTTATACCAAAATAATAATGTTTTTCTACAAAATTTCTAAAAATTGCATTTTTAACACTCCCTTGAAGCATTAAAAATATTGCTTTAAGGCACCAGTGCTTTAAAATGATCACTATAAAGCACTAGTGCCTTTTAAAGTAAATGTCAAATTGTGACAGCAAATTTGCAATACATTTAATTTGTATTTTCTTTATTAACATGAATACTTATATTACAATTCCCACAATTTGGAAAATTAAATCCTTCCACAATTCTACCACTATCAACTGAAACGGCCGCATTCCTAGTTGACGTTTGAACAGAATCCGCTGATGTTGATGGCACTGAAAGCCGTTTTCGGTCAATCGAATTTTTACTTTCCAACGAATCTTCGATCCATCGGCGACTGTTGAAGATTTCCATCCCCCATGCCGCTTAATTGTCGTTAAATTTGCTCAATTATCCGCTAATAAGCTTGCCGACGAACGCCGAAAACATTGTCTAGTATAGAGGTTAGAATTTGGAAGTTGCAGAAATTTAGCAATAGCAGCAGGGAATTTTCCAAATGTATTTATTCCCACAGGGTTTTTCGTATACGTGCCTTTCATATACTTACTATAGGAAAAGCCTCCGATGTCCCACATTTGCTGGACGAAGAGCCATGTAAAAATCCAAAAAAAATTCTTCAACGGTAGTGAAAATTCGTGGAACCCTGGTTTTAGTATCTGATATCTTAACCAATATTGAACTGGAAGTGCCAACAATTTCCAAGTTGTCGAGAGTCTGACAAAGCTCCTCTCTACGGCACCAAATATTCCCAAATAGTAGCTACTTTCATCATAAGATACTCGTCATCCGGTGCGCACGTCGAAAACTGTTCAATTTGATCTCTGATCAAGATTTTTGATTTTTTGGGTTGGTAATCTTCTTGACGCTTCAGATACACAATGAGCTTGCTGATATCTACGTCGCTATTTATTCGTAATCATAGAATAATTAGACCATAGAGATGAAGATTTCAAAACCTTCGACCAAGAATACATTTTCAGTTTCCAGGAACGCCTTTTTCTTCACACCACTTCACAAACTTATTGTATGCAATTTTATATTGAATCCGGGATTTTCTTGGTAAGTTCAAAGTAGCTCGGTTGACTGCTTCATCGATTTCTTTAAATGGATTGTTCTTTTCCATATCTTTCTTTATACTTTTTAAAGGCAAAAGGACACAACGTTTAAAAGTGACAAATCCAAAGCTTTCAAACTTTGCGTAAATGATTAATACAACAATGGTTGCCACCATGGTTATTATATATTATTGGCTAGTGCCCACTTCGAAACTTAACTTATTTCTACCCGGGTTAATTCTTTTTAATGTTTGTAGAAAAAATATTGTATGATATTTGTGTTAAAAGTGTTTTTAAGGCACTGATGTAAATGCCATAATTCGCTGCGCTCTTTCTACATGCGTGTCTTAAAAATGCACTTTTAACATTCACATCATAAATAACTATTATTTGTCATCTTAACTTTTATAATACCTTAAATTTCAAACCTACGTTTGTCAAATATTTCTAATGTAACTGATGACTTTAAAGTACCCAACAAACAATTAAAGTTAAAATTACGTTAACTTGACCTCTGAATTGGTCAAAAAATGTTCATGACCAATTCCGTATAAGGAAAGTTTACCTATATTCGTTGGTCTTTTTCCTTATGTGGGGAAAAAAACTAAAGTAATATGGAAGTTAATAATTGGTCGGCAAGAATTTTATTCCAATAAGATAATTGGACCTAAAAGAAATACAAACCAATTTTATGGTAAAATTTCAAAATATAAAAGACATTATTACCAAAATATACCCTAATTATGCCCTTTATATGACATACTTTTGCCAGAGAGAGATAACATTACATTTTATACATTCTAATAGCGAACAGGGATAGGAAGAAAAAGAAAGACTATAAGTCAGGCTACTAAACTACAAGTATAATAGGAGTTAGTATATTTATAGATATTTTAATATAATAAAGTCTGTATTTTTGGTTTCCATTCATCAAATTGTACAACCCAGGAAATTTTTTCGTATAATGTTATGACCAAACTTTCATAAAAATAACGCGCCTTACAAATATACATTTCTACTATTGCTTTTTAATAATATTATTATACTGAAAAATAACCTAAAATAAAAACTGAATGTACTTCGTGATGAAATGTGTTTAATAATCTTTTGTCATAAATTTATTAACTAATATTATCTGTATTAACATAATTTTAATGAGTAATCAATTAGAAATAATGAAAAAAACATTTAGTGCTTATTACAACATGGCCGCTCAAATAAAACCAACTTTGAAGTCAATTTGTCTGTAAATTTTAACCTATAGGGCAAATTGCCTATGCCAATGTTGACATCACAGGAAAATATTAACTTTGTGGTTGAGATTTCCTCCAAATTAAGATATTTTATGGTAATTTATTACCAATTAAATTATTACTAGGTACCTACATATAAAATTCTACTCTTGGAGTTATTTGTGATTGAAAATTCAAATTAAAGCCAATAATATTATGTATGCGTAATAACAATTCACGTGCACTACTGAATTCATCTGACACGATAACAGTAATAAGAATACTTATATATGAAGTGTTTATCGATATATTATCATTAGATTGATTTACATAATATGCAGTGTTGGCTTAAATTCGTTTTTTACAACTCTGTAATATTGTGTAGGGCTTGGTTTTCACTGCAGATCGCCAAAACAATTTCTACCCCCCATTACTTGAAGATCTGTCGGAATACATATAAGAAGCTTGTTTCCTAACAAGTAAATTTATACCATAATATAGAACAATATTTCTATTAGGTTAATTGAAATGGTTAAATATTTTTTAGAAATTATCAACAAAATTGAAAATAGGTTATGATATGAATTGAAACTAGTTATTATCTTATTTTTAACTACTAGTTGAAGACAAAATAAGTTTTACAATTTCGTAATAAATATGTAAATATTTACCTATTGTAATAATTTAAAAAATCCTTGGATATTGAAGACAGATTTCAAGGCGAAATTAAGTAAATTATAACTTCGTCTTACACGTTATTGGAATGTTAGCATTTGAAAACAAAGAATAGGTAGACAATATGTAATTTCGAACTGTATAAATTGACATATGTTTCATTTTACTTAGAAGTCATTATATTACTCTTAATTAACAAATTTTTTACTAAAATTTTGGTATTATAAGATTTTGTAACTTTGAAGACTATTTTTATGGAGGAAAGTAGTAAATCTTGATCAATTTAGAATTATTTTTCTTGTGTAGTAGTCTATTAGCCTTAAATGTTAGTTGGGTAGTGAAATCTCGATCGTTTTAAAACTGTCAAACGATTGAAGACCACAGGAGAAAAGAAAGGTATTGTCACAAAATGTTACTTTCAAGAAAAATTATTGTTAATTTTGACAAACTGAGATAAAAGCTTCTGATTTATATTTATAAAAGTTATCTATATCAAATGTCTTTAACATCATCATTATAATATATCAGAGAAAATTCATCTAAATCAGTCTTACTAATTGGTCGTTATAGATTCTTATCAACGTCAATGTTATTGAAATCAGTACGATTAGACTGCCATTGGAATTAATCTCACTGGAAATTTGTTTTCTCTTCATGGGTTATTCACGATGACCTTAGAATACACTAAAAGTATATTATTATATAGCGTCAAATGAGATTTGAAAATTGTTATACAGAGCATTACAGATATAGGTGTTTTAAATAATATATTTTCAACTTTCGGAAAACCAGTTCATATTTTCAAAAAACCTCATATATTACATGATATTTTGCAGCATACACTAGACCCAGTCGATTGGGACTTATTTGACATTTAAATTACAAAATGACAGTTGACGAGGTTTGTAAGAATCTTATCTACTGAATCTGATATACCTAAAAAGGTGGGAAGGGATAGATGCGCAAAGACTGGGTGCCTTAGGTGGTTGAAACATATTATTATATTTTAGTGACCAATGATTACTCATTTTCATGAATTATTAATGTTTCAAAACAGTTATATGTACGTATTTAATAATACAACTTTTTTCGATCAATAACAAATTTTATCTGTTATGTCACCTATTCAAAACTCAACAGTTTTTATTCAATATCGGTTATTAATATGTAAATTTTTATAAAGTTACACTGAAGAAAAAAATAGAAAATTGTATAAGTCTCTTAAATAGGAATTAATAAAACAAATCAAAATCTTAACGATTAGGATTACCTACTGATTTGTGTTGATTTGTATTAAATTATTTGTTGAATATCATTTATTTTTACTTAAGGCCAAGCGTTTTATCATAATAAAAAATGTGGAGTATATGCATAGTTTCTCATATGAAGTATATTTTAAAATTATAATTAAGAAAATAGTAAGTACTGATTAACCATTTTTATTGTAAATGTAAAACATATAAAACGTGAAAATCAGTGACCCTTAAATAAAAGTAAGTAGTTTATTATACAGGGTATCCGAAAATGATGGGCAAAACATTCAGGGGATACTTTTAGACCGAAAATTAATGCTACCTCTCTCTATAACATTTTTTCCATAACTGATTATTAACGGAGTTACAGGGTGTTAAAGTTTAAATTTTATTTTCGATATTTGTAAATAACTTCTTAAGAAATCCAAATATTTACATAAAATTTGTAAATCCGAGATTTTTGCCGACGAGAAATTCAAATATCTTTCTAATTTTGACGTCACTAGTAGAGGGCGCCACTTATGGCACATCATGTTCCTTTTAAATGCCAGAACTTCTTTTCAAATGAAATGACCTTCATTAGATTTCAATAGTGACAAATAAATATATTTTGATCTTTAAAATGAATATTTAAATTTTGATAAATGATTATCTGTAATATTTTGATGTTCATTTCGTCTATATGAAAGTGATACACATAGAATATTGAAAAATATCATATTTCCTTAAATTTAGTGCAGTTATCCAAAAGCCCTTTCGTTTTTCATCTTTAGGACAACCTAAATTATAATTCTAAATGGAACTTCAGCAAGCAAACAGTAAGTTCTCGTAAATAATATCACTTTTTATTTTATTCCCAATTAAATTGTTACCCAGAAATTAATAATTGTTATTTACCTTTATAGCTAATATGAGAAACTTGGACAATTGGAAAAATCTCAAGAATCCCAGAAACTAATAATGTACTATTATAAGATTAATTTTACAGTGTTATTTCAATAATGTGTCAAGATTAATATGTAATATCCTGAAGAACCCATTTTATAAATTTGATTTATCGAGACAGCGGCTGTTACGAGCATTATTCTAAAGAAAAATGATCTTTATCTGTACGCAAATTATTTGCTATTTTTCTACGGGCGGCATTTCTCACTTTGGCGAAGTTGAGTTATGGAGGCCGCAAAAAGCAGGTCTTCTAATGAAATGACGCCTTGGGGAGTTCCACTTCGTTTATATTCATTTTTGCCGTCATATTCCGAAGGATCCGCCAACATTAACGCTGGGGGACTGTTATGGCCTCAAACTTTGCCACCCCGTCTCATAAGTTGCGAAATAATTATTATACAGAGCGACCGCTTAAGCTTGACCTTCACAATAGCATGCGCGGCAAACTCAGCACGCCCTTAGGTAGGTGCTCGTTCTTATGAAGCTGATGCGTGCCATTTTTCTTAAGAGGTTGACATAAACGGTACTGACATAATTTTGAACACATCCTGACCTATAAGAATATTATCTTCTACTTCACAATTAAATTTTATAAGGAAGGACAAACCGGGATTGTCCGTTAATCATTTTAGCGGATTTACGGAACAAATTATTATTACATAAAAGGGCAAATCTGACATCCCTCAGGTTCGAGTCCGCCCTATTGTGCATCCGACAAAGGACGGAATGGAGTTTTATTGGGAAAACCCGTGGAGTTTGGAAAGCCAGAAAATGAAAGCGATTAGTAAGGAAAACAACAACGGATTCGGACAGCCGAACTCTGGTTACTACCTGAAAGTGGCTCAAGTTTTGAATTTATCATTTTATAGAATATATTCCTGACATCTAGATTATGATTCTTGTGTTCAATATTATTTTTAAGCTTTTTTTTATTATAGTAGCTAATTCTTTTCTATACACAAAAAAAAATTTAACAAAAAAGTATTGACACATATCCAAAATTAAATTTATAGTTTAGGTCAAACACATATCTCTTTCGATTTGCCTATTTTTGTCTACCTATTTGTTTCTTTAATGTAACAAAAATTATAGGATTGCACTATTTCTTGAATCTTTACCTGTAATGTGACTGAAGTAGGTACGAAATATTTTTTTTTAGTACCCTACTTTGCTTATTTAAAGCACACCTCAGCGTTTTTAAATCCAACTTTTAAAAACGCGTGTGTTTTAAAGTTAGGTACCTACCATTCCAATTATTGGTCTGACAGGAGTACCTTGTAGCATCAAATGAAATATTACTAACAAATATTTCAATAGCTTTATTCAAATATCCAACAATCTTAATTTTTTAAATGAATGTGAAAAGTACAGTTGGTATTGTTTGAAATATTAATACTTTTTTAAATCGGAGGAAATGCTGTTCAAATTAATATATTCTCGGAAGTCAATGAGGTTTCACTTCCATTAATGGCACTCCTAATAATGTTTGAAACATTCTTCTTATTGTTAATACTATCTTCAACGTAACCAGTTACTGCAGCTGCCGATTTCCATCCTACTTGTCGTTGGATTTGATCTATGCATGATGCTAGCGGACGTAGTCGAAACGCATGTCCAGTGTATTTTTCAGGATCGTCCAATTTAAGATAACGTGCAGTCTACAAGATACATGATCCATATTAATACCAATCACCTGGTTGTTGCACTTTCCCTTATCATACCGTAAGAAAACTCGGTCTGTACTTACATTTTGGGGACGCAATGATAAATACTGTTTCACCAAACGCACATAACTAATACATCTGTCGGCAACAGTAAAACGTCGAGCCTTCACTGTCTTAGATAGTCGGACAGTAATAAGCAATACGCTTTCTTCTTCCTTGATGTCATGTAAGCGTAAATCGCACAATTCACATCTTCTACAAGACCCAAAGGTACCGCAAATGGCTACCACCTTCAAAAATAAATACGTAATGTCCCCGGCATCAACAAAGAAAAATTCGCAAATCGTCTTGCCTTCGCGCTTGAATGCGCTTTCACAAATTATGTCAACCCCTTTGTTTATCCTCAACATACTTTGCATTTTTGAATGGATAGCCCACATAGTCGACGCCTTGTGTTTCGACATTTTCTGAAGGTAATCAAGCACAACGCGTTCATCTGCATCTGTTACCTTTTGCTCTTCCATCCATTTGATGAACTTGTATACTTTTTTATAAGCGTTTTCCGATTTTTGCAATATTAATCGCGATTCGGATTATTTAGGCAGTCAATGCAGTCAACTCATTTTTAAACGATATACAGTCAGTATCAACTGACGTGACAAGAATGAATTTCATGTGACAGATTACAAATTAATTGTTGTTTTTCTCATTTTCACGATAACAAAAGGTATACTGTTGTTACATCACGAATTCAACCATTTCACATTATTATTAAACATTCGAATCCTGCGGAAGGGAGACCGTAAACCAGCTATATTTGCGGAGAGGATTGGCACCCTCTATGTGGGTATGCAAGGTGCAAGAATGTTGGTTTGGGTCAATGTGAGAGATTGATATCGGTCAACATTTGATTTGATTTAATGAGCTTACCGTTTTTTCTATTCAAATATTCAATATCATGCCTACGTGAACGTCATTTGTGAAAGTAGAAAATTAATTTTTGCCCCACATAAAGTGTTTCCACGCATGGTGGGTGTCTACAAAATGACAACAAAATATCAAAAGCAATCTCAATGAACTTGGGGAAAAAACTTTTTTGTTTAGTTCAAACCTCGTACGGACGTCATTGGCAAAGATTTTAAAACATTTTTTACATCAAACAATGTTCCTTAATGATTAATAGGTGTGTACAAAATTTCATAAAAATATCTGGAGTGATAAGAAAATTATAATAAAAAATTAATTTTTTTCTTAAAACTGTAACACGCTGTAGCTTAAAAATGAAGAGGTTTAGGACATATGTTGATATTAAGTTTTCTTCTTAAAATGACCGAAGGATTCACACCTTTAAGTATCGACATTCAATTAATAAACGCCCTGTATATTTACATTATTTGGTTGTTTCTGTCAATATTTCAACTTTGATGATGGTCCATCTTTTTAAATTTTCGAAGAATTAGAACTGAATTTTGAGCTTCAGTTTACATGTTCTGCTCTGTTTAAATTTTGCGCAATAACTTTTTTAAAGGATTACCTTGATATTTATTAGCATAATGTAAAATTTAAAAAAATCTAACTCGGCTGGAGTTCTGAATCTAGCAAAAAGAATGATTAAGTGGAATTCCTGAATAATTGAAAGTACGGCCCGCGGAACTGGGCGCAACATCCATGATAATTAATTTCGAACAAGAGGAGAATCAACATGGAATTGGTAAAGTTGTAAGCTATTTATATTTTAATCATGTTAAAAACGACAAGAGCCAGGTGGATCTTCCTTAATTAAATATATTTTCTTGACAAGATTAATTTTCAGACAAGCCGCAAATTTGTAGCTGAAAAAAGGTATTTTATGGGGAATAAGTATTTTAGATTATGAAGTAGCCTTAATTAAACACTGAAGACAGTGTGCGTTAACTGATGCTAAAGAATTTGACTATTGCGGCTATTTTTACCGCACTTGTAGGGTAGAAACGCCTAAGAGTAGTCAGTAGTCGGCAAAAACTTAAAGAGGGGTGATGTAATGTTTTCATTGTTATGATTACGGGAATATGTAAAAAATATATATAATGAGAAAAAAATTGCATATTAATTGATGTACCTACTCCATCTATTCGGCAAATCAGCAAAGAATGTCCTTACTTGTGAATATAGAAAACTCCAATATTCTCATTTTTGAAGTTATAGTTAAAATTACAATGGAAACATGCAGGGTTAACTATGGATAAGTACAAATATTTTAAGAGGGGATAGCAAAAAATAAGAATTAACGGAATGAGCCATCAAAAAATTTCCAAACTTGTTTATAAAGTGAATAATTTTTTTTCCAAAACTATATTAAACCTCTAGTTATCGTCGACTCTGGCCGTGTCTCGAGGTTAGGTATATTCCACAAGTCAAAGGTGTGAAATGTAGTGACAAAGCATCGCGTTGACATATGTATCGATTCTCGCCACTTGAAAAGAAAAAAATGTAGATGATTATATAATGATTTATCTAATGAGAAACACGATATAATAATATCTCTACCCCTCATTCTAGTCACGAGGATTAGCTCAGAAGTCAAAGACTTGCGCCGAAGAGGGGGCGGCATATTATTATTGTAACCTCTATGTTGGGTTACGTTGGGTTAGGTTAGATTAGGTTAGGCATATTATTATTGTAACCTTTATGTTGGATTAGCGTGGAGACACATCACGTAGACAAACAAACTTTATTGTCACTCTTGATTATACAAGAAATATCCTTTAAACAAATTTCACAACTGTCAACGCTTTACTTTGACGTGTGTCATTCGCGTTCGGCTTCTCAATATAAACTGACTCCCGAGGAAATACCGACCCGCTTATATATCTTTTTAGGATTCTCGAAGTTACTGTGACATCGACAATGTGTCTAGAATTAAATAGAATATAGCCTGGACTATTCCAGAAAACGTCTAAATAAAGGCATCACAAGAATTATAAATTATAACGTAAACAGGAACTTAATTAACAAACTAAAGGGTAGGTGAGCTTCCGCAACATTGCCCCTCTCTTAGAACTGGTTACTCCATTATAGAACCTTCTTTACTTAACGTGCAAGTACTACAATGTCGACACCACTCATCCACATCGGTACGACTTCCAAACCAATAAAATCGTTCTCTGACTTTATTCAAAGTTTCAAATTTCGAACAAGAGGAGAATCAACATGGAATTGGTAAAGTTGTAAGCTATTTATATTTTAATCATGTTAAAAACGACAAGAGCCAGGTGGATCTTCCTTAATTAAATATATTTTCTTGACAAGATTAATTTTCAGACAAGCCGCAAATTTGTAGCTGAAAAAAGGTATTTTATGGGGAATAAGCATTTTAGATTATGAAGTAGCCTTAATTAAACACTGAAGACAGTGTGCGTTAACTGATGCTAAAGAATTTGACTATTGCGGCTATTTTTATCGCACTTGTATGGTAGAAACGCCTAAGAGTACGCATCCCTTAAGAGAACTCATTTTTCAGTAGTCGGCAAAAACTTAAAGAGGGGTGATGTAATGTTTTCATTGTTATGATTACGGGAATGTGTAAAAAATATATTTAATGAGAAAAAAATTGCATATTATTCAATTGATGTACCTACTCCATCTATTCGGCAAATCAGCAAAGAATGTCCTTACTTGTGAATATAAAAAACTCCAATATTCTCATTTTTGAAGTTATAGATAAAATTACAATGGAAACATGCAGGGTTAACTATGGATAAGTACAAATATTTTAATAGGGGTTAGCAAAAAATAAGAATTAACGGAATGATCCATCAAAAAATTTCCAAACTTGTTTATAATATATTTTTTTCAAAACTATATTAAACCTCTAGTTATCGTCGACTCTGGCCGCGTGTCTCGAGGTTAGGTATATTCCACAAGTCAAAGGTGTGAAATGTAGTGACAAA
This sequence comes from Monochamus alternatus, assembly GCA_037114965.1. NCBI lineage: Eukaryota > Metazoa > Arthropoda > Insecta > Coleoptera > Cerambycidae > Monochamus > Monochamus alternatus. The sequence goes on from CM073431.1 coordinate 24,708,051, forward strand.
GCATCGCGTTGACATGTGTATCGATTCTCGCCACTTGAAAAGAAAAAAATGTAGATGATTATATAATGATTTATCTAATGAGAAACACGATATAATAATATCTCTACCCCTCATTCTAGTCACGAGGATTAGCACAGAAGTCAAAGACTTGCGCGGGAGAGGGGGCGGCATATTATTATTGTAACCTCTATGTTGGATTAGGTTGGGTTAGGTTAGATTAGGTTAGGTTAGGTTAGGCATATTATTATTGTAACCTTTGGATTAGCGTGGAGACACATCACGTAAACAAACAAACTTTATTGTCACTCTTGATTATACAAGAAATATCCTTCAAACAAATTTCACAACTGTCAACGCTTTATTTTGATGTTTGTCATTCGCGTTCGGCTTCTCAATATAAACTGACTCCAGCGGCGATACCGACCCGCTTATATATCTTTTTAGGATTCTCGAAGTTACAGTGACATCGAGAATGTGTCTAGAATTAAATAGAATATAGCCTGGACTATTCCAGAAAACGTCAAAATAAAGGCATCACAAGAATTATAAATTATAACGTAAACAGAAACATAATTAACAAACTAAAAGGTATGTGAGCTTCCGTAATATTATTAAGCAGGTCACATTTGCGCCCAGGAACAACTTGCGTTGGTAGGACGTAACCACCATTCAGTGCAGGAATGAAGGAAACCTGGAAAACACCACCACAGCGGTCTAGTCACATTGATACAAGTACTGACGCCTTAAACTGCGCGACCACTGACCGACCAAAATGGTAGCATAGTTAGGTAACACCTACCTTACTCATATTTATTTCCAAGATTGATATTTGGCGAGATTTCAAAAATATTGAATAATTTTCTGTTTTCTTACTAGATTACATTCTCACCTCTGGAAACCTATCTTTACCTCAAATGTTATTTTTTTAAAGCGAGGTACTCGGCCCGACGACCACAATCAGGTGGATTTCCTTTGTTGATTACCACAAAGGGTAACAAAAACACGCAAATATACACAAATACATAAAAACATTACCACACGTTTACCGTCAACGCACGAATTGCAAGGCACACCATTTAAAAAAAAACTACGCCGAGAAGTTTTGCAAATAATGAGTAAATATTTAAGTAAACATTAACTGAAAAAATAAATGTTGCATTTCTATTGTAGAGTTTATATTTTATTTAAAGAACATCCAGTTCTGCTGAACTGAACTAATTATAAATTCACTGCCACTTCACAGAGCTCCGGTTCTGTTTCGCCTATTTCGTTCAATATTTATAACTTATTATGTAAATCTGGTTGTTTCTATACTTTATAACGTCTATCAATCGACCACTGTCAACGATCGACCATATTGATAGTTACGGGTGAGCTCCGAGCGAGACCATGGCCGACCGAGAGTAACCACCACTGTTACCAAATTCGTAATAAAGTTCCAACCTTCTCATGTGTATGCAAGGGTCACGCAAGGATCATGCAAGATCTTAAGCGTAAAAGAGCGTAAAATTACGAGAGAAGAATTTTTCAAATTGTGCAAGCTTTCTTATCTCAGGCAACATTAATTTTAATGTGCAACGTCCTACCGACAGAACAAATATGGTTCATTTGAGTACTTTGAAAAACGTAATATTTTAAGGTTTTGCGTACATCAAGCAGAATAAATCGTCTTGGATTATTTCTTACTTCAGAATAGTATAATGATTGTTTTTATTAAAGGAATATGTTTTAATAATAAATATTTATTTTTGAGATATAGGATAATACTCAAATAATATTGATAAATAATACTTATTTACCTACGATAAATTTCATGAAAGACGTAATAGAATAATAATCTGTTGCGTGAAATTTATAGGCTTATTATATTGGGGTTCACGTTCTTCTAGCAGGACTTAAGACTCTTAAAGTACAAAAGTACTTCTGGAAGTTCTTCCAGCTATTCTACAGCAGGACAGCGACCTGTACATTCTATCATTAAATTCTAGGAAGAAAATCAATATTAGATTTTATTAAAAAATATATTAATCGTCTTTAAATGAATTACTGCATTCTTGAAAAAAGGTCGTAGTAATTTCTGTTAAAAATTTCGCTAATCTGTAAGTATTCGCCTTTAACAGAAATCGAGGGATATCAGAAATGGTATTCATGCAGGTCACATCACTGACGCCTTATTTCCAAGACCGATACAACAATCTGAAATGCAAATTTAGCCATCGATAAACAGCGCTATGATCTGACGCCCAAGCACATGTGTATATCACAGAACTTATTATTTTGAATAAAACTTACCATCATTTTTTGATACCCTGTATTAGTCTTATCACAATTCTAGGACAATTACACCGGCAGATAATTTTTAAAATGATGATTCACGGCAAAACTGTGCTTTTCTTGAGGAAAGCTTGATAGTATTTTTGTAGTAAATAGATTATTAGTAAAATTAACGATTTTTGAATTTATCTCCGTCTTTACTGATTCCATGTCACTGGATATTTTACTATGGTGTTACAAGCTAGTGTAATATGACGAAACATTGATTGGTTATTGTTTGTTAAATTTTTACTTCAACACTGCGAATGCGTCAACCGTTATATTTTAACCCCAAAATGATGTGGTAGCATTTGTGTGCTAAACTTCCTGAAGATTATGACATTTGTACGTCTTGTAAAAAACACAGGCACGCCTCTGGTGTTATATCATCCAAAATGGCATCAATGGTGTCATCGAACATATGTAAGGAAGTTAAGCATCGCCAAGAGAACAAACCGTCATTTCCAAGGTTGCCCAACAGCCAGTCATTACCAAATCTCTAAACGTACCGCTGCGATGGATATCTCGAATGTAATAACAAAAAATGATTATAGAATTAATTTCGGCTCTTGCCGAGTGAGAGGATTTGTTAATGTTAACTACGATTAAGACTTAATAAGCGAGCATTGGTCGCTCACTGAATTATTAATTTACCAAGTGAGTCGTCGATCGGTACCTATCAGCAGGTAACTTCATCATATATCAGATCGGCTAATGATCATTTAGAACGTTGGGAGCACCTGGAAGATTGGAAAGTTTATAAAAAGAGTGTTGTTAAAGGACAACACAACGTCAACGTTAAGTTTGTCTTGTTTGGTCTTACAAAGTACAAAGAAATTTGTTACTAACTTACTCTAATTACTCGTAATTTCGAAAAGGAATCAATCCCATCCAATTGTCATATAAATTACAAATTCCATTTATTAGATAACCAGTGCGTGAACATAACTATTACAGAGCGTGCACATATAGCCTGGCATAACTCTGGAGCTTAGGTGTGGACTCGAATTAAAAAGGGATAGGAACTAACTACTCCTAGTTTCGTGATTAGACCCGTTTCTGGACGTATTAGGTGTGGTCACACTCCAACATAGTTTCAAAACATGAACTGTTTGTTTTAAAAAAGTAAATGGCAAAGAAGAAAAATATTTTTCGACAGATATGCCTTCGAGATTACAATAAATTTGCATTATTAATAACTGATAACCCTGGCAATAACCGTTACATGAGAAGAGCACAAATTCAAGGTCATATTTAATTAAACATTATCCTCAACGCCGCTGGCGAGATAAAGATGTGTTTTGAATAATTTAGCAACCATAGAAGTCAATACTCATCGATGTAGAAAGGCTATTTCATTTGTTTATGTTTTATGAGTTAATTGGTAAGTCTATCTATATGCCAAATCCAGCAACAACATAATTTTCTCGTACAAAATTCGTCATTTATGTTTACATCAAATAATACATAGACAACTCGAATTTTTTTAAAAATATTACAGTAAAATAAATTTAATTATTCTAAACGACAAAGAGTCGTCTTGTGCGAAAAGAGCTTAAAATATTTCTACTGAAAAGAAATGCATTTCTAAGAAAAGCACATCCATTAGAACGATATTAGCGAAGAAAACAAGATAGCATTTAATTTATTATTATGTCTTTGGGAAAGTGTTAACATTGTTTTCTTACATATAGGGTTAACAAACAACGTTTTACTAATTGCAAATTGTTTTTTTATTTTCTATATTAGTTTCATTGGCAGAGACCTACTTAAATTTAAATATTAATTGAATATCCCATTGTCCAAATTAGCACGTGTAGGTACTTAAATATACTCATAGTAAGGATATTAACAATAATTTACATGCCTTAATTTTAACCTTCACTATTCGAACAAAAGTAGTATTTTGATATTTATGTGCATAATTGGAATATTAAGTTATGAATCTCCGAAAAAAAATTAATAATTAATTTCAGTGAACTGACAATATTGGACAATTTAGGTAGGTATATACAATAATTTTAGTGAATTGAGAATAAAATAATATTAATAATAGTAGCTATATCTTATTCAAGTTATTTGAATGATATTCAGAACGATATAAAGTCTGATCTCCTTATTCTCGAAGCATTTCAATTCCATGCGTACAATGGCAGAAAGAAATCCAAGAAATCTTAGTTGTGGCCGTGATGAATTTAATAATCCTGAAGATATTGCCATTGGTTTTGCTAAACTTTTTAACTGTTCTTCACAGTGTGACTCTCAACTAAAAATATACTTGGTGCTCTAAAAAAACTTCAGCCAAAGTTTACTAAAGGATGATGTACCAGCATTTCTTATAAAAAACTGTGCTCATATCTAGTGTGTTTCTAGTGTCTTGGAAAGCTTCCGGATTTCTTATATATTTAACAAAAAATGATATAAAATTGAATATTATCGTCCCATCACATTGATATTTAACTTTTGTTACGATATTTGAAATAATCCTTTATGAAATATTATACTCACGGTCAGACTAGACTAAGCACGGATTTGTACATGGTCGCTCTACGGATTACAAACTCTTCTGTATCACTCAGTATATTTTAAATTTTGTGGATGCCGTACAAGCTGATTTTGCTTACACTGATTTTTTTAAAAAATTCGGTATAATCATCGGCTTTAAGTTTTCCTATTCATATCTTGGTGCCTAGTGGAAGAAAGTAGTACGTAAAACTGAGAATAGAGTCAAATCAAGTAGAATTTCGGCAGTTTCTGGCATTTCGCAGGGTTCTATATTGTGTCTCCTGTTATATAAATAATATGGATGTGCATTGCTTGCTATTTGCAGACGATATGAAATTTTATTGGCTAGTTAAGTTCTTAAATGATTGTCACAATAACGTTCAATACATAAAATCCACGAATATTTTCAAAAAAATGCATTTTTGATGAACAGTGATAAACTATATATTGTTTGATACCGTCGAATGAATTGAGCCCTTGATTTTGATCATAAATTAAATGGACTCATCCAGCTACTTTTATGTCATAAATTATCCTTTGCTGAACATGTTAAAATGGTAGAAACGGAATGTTACAGTGTAAACTGGAATATACAAATTTAATTTGGTATCCATGGTATAGACTAGTCTATTGAGAACATGCAGAGATAGTTTTTACAATTTGTCGCAAGCAAGCTGATAGTTACTCTTATGTAGGGATACCTCAGAATGATTGAATAATGTGCAACAAATATGGTTGTTTAGAAATTGTGATATCTGAATATCCACGTACCTAGAATTGAAGCAAGTTTGGCGAACATTTTAATTTCTGATTCCGCACACCAACTTCTCAAAATCATCCCAGTTTTGTATAATGTGTACTAATTATAACGACCTACAGAATAGCATTGACATATTTTCTTGTACTGAAAAAGATATTGGAAAAGCATCGTTTTAGTCATTATGTAATTTATCAAGTTTAAGTTCTACCCAAATTTATTATGTTTCTTAATGTGTGCTTCCATTGTTGTAATTTTTGTTAGTTTCTGTTACGTATATGTTATTTTTATTACACAATAGAAGAAGTTTCAACCTGTAATTCGCCTTAGGACTGTTGGTTGTGTACTCACACACGTTTGGTGTCTCTGTATAACTAAAAATACATGTTTTTCATGTTTGCAACGGTTGTCAACTTGTATAATTCATAGGTAACAACGTGAAATACGTATGAAAATAAATAATATAATATATAAAACTTTGTTGGTTAGAACATTTTTTGTTATTTCTTCTTTTCATAAAAGTGGTTGTAAGAATGATATACAATTGTGCTATTGCAGTTATATGCAATTTTGGTAAAGTTTTGGACATCATTATGTTTGACATGCTCACTTATACGAGCATGTCAAACAAATTATTGATATCATGGTTTTATGAAAGGTAGATCGACTACTACGAATCTTGTGCGAATTACAAATTTTATCTCCACAACTTTGAATAATCATGGTCAAGTAGACTTTATATATATGGACTTTTCTAAAACGTTCGACAGATTAAATCATAGAATTGGAAAGGTTAGGTAGAGGTATGTGGCGTTTCTACAAGCGTGTTGAATTTATTTACTTCGTATTTGTCCCAGAGAGTGCAATATGCTCAATATAGGGGGTTTAAATCTTACAACATAGGAGTATTGTCTGGGGTTCCGCAAGGTTTCATCTTAGGACCCTTACTCTTCAATATTTTGTTGAATGTCAGTACAGTGGAACGTCGTTAATCCGGACCGATCGGGAGCGGAACCCATCCGTATTACTGAATTGTCCGGATTTTCAAATGTACTTTCCATAATTGTGTACATCTGTAATCTTCATCTTCTGTAATCTGTAATCTTAGTTATATCGACTAGAGAATACATTATGATGCTCGGGAGTCTAATGTATTGCAAAATAAAGGCTGGAGGATTCGAAAAATACTGTACACAAAATATATTAATAAAGTATATTGAATAAGTACATGTACATTATGTAATGCAGATTAGTAACTCTACAATACTTTTTAGAAAAAAAAACAAAAATCTACAGTAATTAATGGAACCTTACTGAGTAAAAAAAGTCCTTAATTGTTTTTTGTACAAGAGTTGATCTTCCCACCTGCTCTCACCGCCGGATTTCCGACGCTCTACTGTATTTAGATAACTTTTTGCTCTATGCCGATAATATGAAAATATTTGTTAAAATTGAGACTTATAAGAATATTGAATAAGTACATGTACATTATGTAATTTAGATTAGTAACTCTACAATGCTTTTCAGAAAAAAAAAATCAATAAGAATCTACAGTAATTAATGGAACCTTACTGGATAAAAAGTCCTTAATTATTTTTTGTACAAGAGTTGACCTTCCCACCTGCTCTCACCGCCGATCCGGATTTATTTTAACTGGTTTCTATGTTTTGTTTTCTTCTTGTACTTATTTGTTTGTTTATTTTATTGTACGTTGGTAGTTTAATATTTGTAACTGTTAATTTTAACTATAGAATCTTTCACCCACCCTGTAATTGGTTGTGTACTGTTGGGTGGCGTACCTAAATAAAAAATAAAATAAATGAATATCCTTGAAAATATCCAGATGCCATAAGATATTATTCTCGTTACTTGCTGTCAGTGATTGAATGTTTATTCTTCATATTTAATATTCTATTTCAAGAATGCTTTCAAGCCCTTCTCATTTTCAAGAAGACACCTCCCCGCTAATCCGCCGCTGGCTGGCGTTGCGGCGGCACACACACGCACCCGGCAGCGCCGCGGCCGTGCACACGCCGCTCCGGGGCGTCCTTAGCAGCGGCTAATGCCCCGCGCCCCCACTCACCCCCTCCGCCCCCCGCACTTCGTTCTCATGGCCACTGCGATCGCAGGCACCGCGACATTCGGGCACACATTCTACTATTTGCAAACCTGCAGCGCCTGCTAGATCAACGCATGCACACACGCGGGTGACGGTTGGCGTGCGCTGTTGCCAAGTCTACCCGGAATAACAAGAATTCATACTTCTGCCACTAGTATTAAGTAAAAAATGATGGGTAACACTATCCTTATTTATAAACAAGGACAATATTAATAGTGTAATTTGCAACAAATTTTTTCTTGTAATATTTACAAAACAATAAATTAAAATTATCTTAATTTCAGCTACAAATCTTGACGTAGCAATCCAGACAGGAGTTGTATTTTATTATGTAGTGTCACATTAGCTACTTTTTATTGCAAAACAAATCGAATTTTCTATTCCATATCACAATACAAATTTAATACATTATCATCGTCGTCGGGTTCTTTGAGAATTTGTTTTTTTATAATGCACAGTTTACAGCTAGATATGCGGAATTGCCAGTAAATCTGGCAACGTCGCTTCGAGACCGGCCCGTTGCGGAACGAGGAGGCCTACTTCTCTTTCCTGCGAGTAACGAATGGCATTACGTCACCGCTGAAATATTAAACGCTGAATTATGGTAGATGTAGTTTGGGAATTATCAGGCATGGTCCGGCGGCATTTAGAAAGGCCTCCAGTAATGAGGCAATTCCGATGCAATTTTTTCGCATCGTGGTCAAGCCGAATGTGAAACGGAAAGTGGAGCTCAGCTTAGAACACAATTTTGGTACTGCATGCGGACGAAGGAACATGGTCGTCAAATTTCTTTGGTTTATTTGATACCCTTTCTCTGTTCTTGCCATATGTTAAATAACGGAAATAATAAATTAGCAGTTGCAAGTGTATGCTCCTCTGTCTCTATACAGAGTGATTTTAAAATATGTAGCCATATTTATACGGTGGAAACTATAAATCAAAATAGATTTTTTTTACCTAATTTTGAGATATAAATATTCTTAAGATATTTTTAAAATTTAATTATACAGGGTGATTCTCAATCTATACGTATAAACGTGGGAAATTATAATTGAGGACGAATAGTGACAGAAAAATGTAGCAAAATATTTTTAGTTTCGGAGAAAAATATCCGAGACATGAAACCTTTTTACGTGTGGTTGAGCGGGGTGGAGCTAGCAATTTGCGGCCGAGGCCTGGGCAATATGGGGGATCCATTAGAGCAGTCGAGGAGCAGTCTGACATAACCACTAGGACAAATGCAGCGAAATATCACAAGCCACAGTTTGGCGAACGTTAAGGCTCGATTTGCTCTACCATTTCGCGTGCAGCGGGTACAAGCGATCTTCCGCTTCGAGTAAAGTTTTGCCAGTGATTGTTTAATCAGTAGCATATAAACTACAACTTTACCATGAACATTTTAGTTACGGATGAGGCAATTTTCACAACATGCATTATTGGGTTGGAATTATGATCGGAGTACTTATTGACTCTTTCATTCTGGAAAATCGGTTAACTAGTGCTCTTTATTTCACAATTTTTGCGAAATAATTTACCGGTACTCCTCGAACAAGTTAATGGCAACGTTAGACAGCATTTGTGGTTCCTTCAAGATGGTGTTCCACCACATTTTGCGCGACTGTTATGACAAAATCTAGCTCATGTGTTTCTGATGGCCGATGTGGTCCGATTGAGTGGCCCTCTCGATCGCCCGACCTAAATCCGCTTGAGTTGTATTATTGGGGTCACATAAAAACTATGGAATATGTTATAGAAGTTAACACTGAAGAAGAGTCGTATACATGGTGGCTCTGAGGCAATGGATTCGGCGAGCTCAATTGTGTATTGAAACTTCGAATAGTTACTATGATAAAATCAATGGATTTTCGATTTTATGAAATTCACGTTCTTTTATTTTGAATAAATTGGTATCTTCGTAACTGAAATATTTTTTTTGTTCCACTATTCTTCATTATTTGTCCTCAGCTATAATTTCCCCAGTTTATGCATATGTTAAAAATCCCCTGTATACCAATGATGCTAGGTTTGTTCTTATAAGAGTCAGGGATTGGGTTCAAACTGTCAGAAATATTCGATCCATTAGTTATTTGAGCATGCTCCAGAAATTGTTGAATGAACATTACTGACAAATTCAAACTAGTTCCGGACTCTTGCGTGGACAGACCTACTGTGCAAGCCATCAAAATATGGAATCTAAACAAAGGGTAGCTACCCATACATTACATCCGTACCATCAATGGATTTTGTTCTTATTCACTTCAAAACATGGATATTTAATAGCATTAAACGTGTTACTACCAAAATACACCCCTGTAAATTACGTTCAAATAATCTGTTTTAAGTTCTAAGTTCCGCCGTATAAGTTTAGCTACATATTTTAATATTACCTTTTTAAGTCTATATTTGAACAATGTAGTGAAATAATTCATTTAATCGTACATTTAATTACCAATAATTCCTTTACATAACTAAATCAAAACCTGACGAACCAGTATACAATGATTTTTGTATCCTTTTTAATTATCTCAGTTTCGCAACACTAATGAACTAAAGCTTGTAATACCCACAAAACAAGGCTGAAACATAAATATTATTGTACATTCAAAGTTAAAGGGGCCAGTGAAATTCGGTAGCTGCCTTAACTCGCATCATTTTAACTCTAGCTATTAAATTTAGTCTTAAACTATTTTTAGCGCGATCTAAAAAAATTCAAAATAAAAATTTCGCACTGTTTGTCGGCTCATTTTTTTATATCGCATTCACGTGAAGGTTGATTCAACTGCTTGGCTCGATTCCAGAGCACGCGTGATTTCATATACAAAAGAGGTAAATGTCCGAATTAAAATATTGTATTGTTGCAACATAGAGAGTCTCTCCGTATAAGAGTAACGACTATTAAGAGACAAATCTCTTTTAGGATTCAGCTCTGCTTATTTGTGAAACCAAATGTTCTACAATTTCAAATCCGTAAAATCAAGTAAGCCTTAGAAATCTGAATTCTTCTTTTAATAAAGTGAATTTTCTGTATTCATCGTATGAATAAAACAATTTGCAGAAGAATTTCTTTTCGATTTAAATACTCAAATTATCTATGTTTGTAAAAGACTAAGGTAACTTGTTATACACCTTTTAACTCCAATAAAGTGCGGAATTTGGCATGTCAAATGTAAGATGTGGAAATACTAAAATACACCACAGAGAGGATAATAGTCACGGTACAATTTATTTTTTGTAAAATTCTGAAAATATCTCAAAAATATATTAAAATATCAAGCAGGTATATATAATATATATAGTATAGTATAGGAATAAGCATTGCAATTTAAAGACTTATAAATTTCTAAAAGTATTTCTACAAGTTGGTAATATACACTTCTACAATATTTGTGACAACCCAAATGCACCCCAAAATTTAATTTAATAAGAAATTTTGGACACAAAATGTGTGAAAAATAATGTGATTGAATCGCGGTTTTAATTGTTATTTAAATGATCATTGAGTAACCGATTTATGCATTTAACTCATGGATACTTATGTTTCCCCATTTTAAACTATTGTCAGACAGAATATGCTCGGAGATTTCATATCAGAAACTTGATTGGCCATTTACTTCTAACAATTAACTTAATTAGGATTAAAATGTATAAATACAGTTTTTGGCATATTTATAAGTAATTTAGTAGTATTATTAAAGCACCTTACGAACTTTTGTAGTAATAACTGGATCGCAGTTATTCTCATTTAGATATTTATTTGCAAATAGTAAGCGGCGTACATTATCGATAACTATATTAGGAATCATTTACAAATAATAGAGGTCGAAGTAGTGATCCTTGTGAGACACCTAAACTTAATTTTAATTTTTCAAATTTTATACCATAAGTATCTATCAATTGATATGTGCGTATCCAACTATTATAGTTTACCACAAAATCCATAATTATACAGAGTGATTCAAAACTTATCTAAAAAAACGTGCTCCTGTACACTCTTATAAATACAATTTTGTAAAGAAAAAATCTAAAAGAGCAGTTCAAAAATGATTTAAAAATACACTTCTGCACGGTACTGGAAACTAGTCACAAGCTGTACATGGTACAGATATAATTTAGCTTCGTATATGATACGCCACACTACTGCAATAGCCCTGGACCTCCATCTCCTCTTCCACTCACTGCACACTGCGGTAAAAGTAGCTGCATTTGGCACATGTTTACTGGGAAATCGTTCTGCTAAAGCATTTTCACATCACCATAAATTAAAACAATATCCATCAACTTCAAGTTGCTATACACGTACCTAAGCCATTTTTGACACATGAAAAGCTAATATAAATACTTGCATCACAAAAACGTTTATACCTACTATAATAAAGACTACAGTAGCACAGCGATGTAATGGTTGAAAATACTACATCAATAATTGCAGTTTGTGTTAGCGTATTCTTTCGGAAACCATTATGTGCTGGATGTAAAATATTATCAGTTATCAATTTTTCAAATGCAATTTTCACGGAATCTTTTTTGAGGTTATGATTATTTTGAAAATGATCTTGAGCTGCAGGCGACAATTATAATCGCAATGATTTGTTTTCAAATTATCAGTTATTAAAAAAGGTGCGACGAATTTGATTGCACAACGTTGTTGTGAATATCAACTAAGGGATGTGTAATATTATTTCTGTATGTTATACTACATACAAAATATTATTAAGATTTCTCAGAATGAAAGATTGGGTAAGTTACAATGGAGTTCAATTTATTACTCTAATTCAGTCTCTCCAGTCCAATGTTTCTCCCGCTAAATCTGCAACGCTCTGTATGCGAATTCGTAATAACGGCACAGCCGTCTCGCGGAAAGACCGGTCGATTACTTATGCCGGGCCCTCTTGATTTTTAAGTCTGTCGAGTGGGAAGATGACAGCGAAAAATCGCCCATTATAGAAACCGCCGAATCGACCTGCTTTAATATTGTCACTTCGAGACACATTATCATTACGTTGTGAATAATTCAGGGGCCTCCTAATCTGAATAAATGAATAACCAGATATCGATTGCCGGGTGACGGTCGACGCCGGCGATTATTCCAACCCGATTCCACTACCGTTCGCTGGGCTCAGGTAGGTACGTGGTGCGGCCCACATGGAGTCGAGTTCGAGGCCTAGGTCGGTGCGCCGTGGTGTTGCTACTGGTACAAAATATGGTAATTCTTGGTTCATAACCTCTGAAGCTGTACAAATAGCGCATCCTTAAATTTCAAATTATAGAGTTGAATAGGGTCGTTATGTTACTTCAATTTCCAAAATTAATTAGATTTGCTTTGCAGTTTGTCATAAAGCAACAGTATCAGAATCAATTTTAAACATTTTCTGTTCTTTCCAAAATGACGATCCCTCTTTCCCTCTCTCTCTCTCTCAGTAAAAATACCTCCTATACCTACATGGTACTTATCAGAAATGTTGAGACCGCCAGTGAGAATGTAATCAACATCTTCAATCAACGGATCAAAAAGAAAGGAAGGTGCAGGATGTGGAATATATTCCAGATCCCTACACATTCAATATCAGTGAGCAATGGGTAGGCATGTTACTGTCGTACAAACGGAATTAGCAGGTAATAGCCGCCAAAAAAAATTGTCCGTAGACATACAACGGGCAAAACCATCAGAATCTACACAGATAGTAGACAATCACTACTGATCTTACATAATCATAAGATAACAACTAGCTCAACATGGGACATGGGCAATAAAGTAGCTGACAAGCTAGCCATGAGTGCATCTGGTCTTATATTTAAATCCGTTGTAAGCTTTTGTTGGAATTATCAAGAAGTACACCCATAACGAATTTATAAATGGTCAGATGAAACAAATAGCTGTCAATTTGCTAAGAAGTTCCTAGAATACCCCTGTAAGGATACAGTGAAAAAGTGCCTGGCCATGTCTAGGACGAATCCTCACCTGGTGACAGGTATTGAAACTGGACGCTGTTGGTTACGGAAGCATCTTTATTATATAAGTCACTGTGAAACGCCTCTTTGTAGAGGTTGCGAACAGGAAGACGAAACAGTACTCCATGCACTCTGCACTATCATTTCGTCAATAAAAGAATCAGCGTCACCACCTTCTTCTCTATTATTAGACTGGTTAACGGCTCAGGGGGCATCTTCTAATGGGAGGAAGTACAAGGGGCTCAAAGGGGCGTAAGTGCTGTAGCCTCATAAGCTATCCTCCCCACAATTCCAGATTCCAGACCTACTATAAAGATTTTCGAAAATGTTTTCTCCCAACATGTAAAAATACAAATACCAATTCTAGAAAAATTTTCACATATATTTCTGTAAACAAATACAAATGCTTAACCACAATCCGTGCACGCAATAATAATAATATCTCGACCCCTGACTCTAATAATGAGGGTAGACTTGTGCGGGAAAGGGCACGGCATACTATTATTCAGTATAGGCCGCATTTGCGCCCAGAAGCGACTTAACGTTGAACTACCATTCAATGCAGAAATGAGAGAACGTATTAATTATGGAAATGGACAAACGCCGACCGGTATCAGCCTTTCACATTTACCTAAGCTAACGTTCTTCCATCCTATAATAACCACAAGGAAGGGAGCCACGGCAATCAAACCTGGGATTGTGGCATTCATCAATTCAAAATTGACGCCTTAAACTGCTCGCCCACCCAACGACCCATAACCAAGCTATTTCCCGCAATGTCAGAATAGCTAACTTAAATTTAACCCGTAATGCTCTTATGAAAAAATTAACCTCACAACGTGACAATGTTTACATTTTTTATTTCAAAAGTACCTGCGACCTTAATTATAATTACCGTGTTTACATAATCCGCATAAATAAAATGCTCAAGGTTGTAACTCATTAAACAGTAAATAAAGCAAACGACTTAAATTGCGTCAGTACATAATTAAAGGTTTTTAAAACACCAGTATTTGCCATAGTATATGCAGGAAGGGCTTAGCAGGATAAGTATATGTATGTGCGACCCCCTCATCATCATCATCATCATCATCATCATTTGCTTAAAATTTTCTATAAAAGTTGGCAATAATGTAAGCTTAAAGCTTAAAGCTAGGAGGTTATGTCTCAAAAAGATGGAAGTTATGGTAGGTCAGTGGTCGAGCGGTTTAAGACGTCAGTACTTGAATCGATAGGGCCCATCCGCTGTAGGTTCGATTCCCGCGGCCGGTAGATCAGCTGTATTCGTGGAGAGGATTGACACCCTTCCTGCGGATATGGTAGGGTGGAAGAATGTTGGCTTGGGTCAATGTGAGAGATTGATACCGGTTGACATTTGACCACCCCCTTAATTAATGAGGTTTTCCAGGTTTCCCTCATTCCTGCACTGAATGGTGGTTAGAGCCTACCTCGGGGCCTACCAACGTAAATCGTTGTTGGACGCAAATGCGGCCTGCTTAATAATAATGTACCGATCGCTCCCAGCACAAGTCTCCGACTTCTGGGCTAATCCTAGTGATGAGAATAAGGGGTAGAAATATTATTATGGTTATGGGGGTTTTATGAAAGATTTAAAATACTTTTTTTTAGAACTGCTAGTCCGAGTTTGATGCTTAAAAAATATGTCATAGAATTTGTTAAAGCAACACTAAAAAAATTGCTAAACTTTAAAAAAAAATGTAATGATTTTGAAAAACAAAATTTCTTCTATTTCTTCAAGAGCACTTCAGAAAATAGAATATTTTATTATTTGTACTGTAAAAATACTTTTTACTATTGGCTTAAATGTCCAAGGGTGAAGAAGATTCTTGCCTACTGGTTTTAATTCAAAGAAGTTATTTGCACGAAATTATTTACATTTTATTATGATTACTGCATACCAACTCCGAAGAAAAACCATTAATTTATTTAATAGATGAAAAATAAAATATTTTTTTTTTATAGAATATAGTCATAGAGAAAATTGTTAAATGAACGACAACTATTATTTCTTCGTGTTGTATCTTTTCCCAAAGTTAAGAACGAAAAATCGAGAACACCCTGTATTTGCGCTCCAAATCATGTGTTTTAAACTATGAGATAACTTTTCAATCTTATAATTAGACACTTTATACTAGTTAAATCAAACATTTTTGTAGTAATCATGGTGATAGTATCTGTAATATATCCAATAAAAAATATCCTTTTTGAGAAAAGTTCAGCAATTTTTTTACAATGTTACCCTAACGAATTCGGACAAGCAGTTCTAGAAAAATAAAATATTTTTAATTTTTCATAAAACTCCCATAAAAATCGTTTCGAGACAAACCCTTTTAGGAAATTTAAGCTTACATTATTGCTGACTTCTACAGAAAATTTAAAGTAAATCCGCGAGGGGGCAGCACATATATATATATATATATATATATATATATAGTTGTCATGATAAGCCCTTTAGCCAAAGTATTTGTTATAATGCAGCATCCAAGGAAATTGAAAACCTCAGTATAAAACTAACAATAACTCTAGGCGGCGGAATTGTATGCAAAGAGTTAGTGACTGTCTGATGATGTCAAAAGTGTTTAGAAGACATGTTGAAAACTAACGTAACGTAACGTAATTAAATCATGTATATAATTTTTCATATTCTCATTTGTTTTTTTTTTTTTTCAATAATCCATCAGGCCTTACTATGGTACCAACAAGTCCAACTATGGCTGAAACATTGAAGAAAAACGCGAACTGCCTCCGGAAACAAATAAATATTACGTGCGATCCGATAAAAACTTCCCGTTCCCAAAGTTTTCCGTGTAATGTGCAATACACGCGGACTACTCCCGTTCAAAGACCCCAAAACTCTGGCCACAGCCATCGGATCCAGCGTTGCCAGAAGTTAAAAATTAACCAGATAAAGTGAGAAATTGTACCAGATTTGGATCAATTGTACCAACATACATCATGAAGCAGATTTTGAACAAAGATATTAGTGAACCATTTTTTTTCAGAAATACTTTTTTGTTTTGGTATAACAGTGTATAATTAATCTAAAAATAAGTCGCATATTATATCATAACAAAATTTGTGCTTTACTCGTATTTAAACTTTTAAACATTGCTTATTATCAATATATATAATAATCCATATCAAAAACTATACATTCAATAAAAGTAAAAACAAAACTAACTATAGTTAGTTTTTTTTTTTAATAATCTTGATCGAGGTTGCTAGGAGAAACATGTATCTTTGTCCAATATTCTGCAACCAGTCAAGACAATGCACCGATACCGCCATCTATCCCATCAGTCAGCAAATAAAAAAGTAGGTTTTTAATATCCGTTCATCAAAGGACATATTAGGTTTTAAATGTGGAAATCCAAAAGAATGGAATCATTTTAGGTATAAACGTAGAAATTTTGATTTTGTAGTTTAAAAAAAAGGTTTTTTCTTGTAAAGTTAAAATAGTACCAGATATTAGATTGTTGTACCACCGTACTTTCTTTGGGAGTATTGTACCAGATCTGGTACAATTGTAGCACCTCTGGCAACGCTGATCGGATCACTATAGTTCTGGTACACGAATATTCGGGCGTCCTCCCAACTAGCTGTCCGCTAAAAAGACGGATCGCCACCGACGAGCGTATTTTTTTCGCGACAGGACGCGCGCAAAAGTCTACACGTGCCACTCGGCCCACTATTCGGGAGGTGAATTTTTAGACGCGATTCTGTTATTTTTTTTAGCTGCTAGATCGGTTTATCGCTACGACGACTTTGAGCGGATGGAAATGTCGGCCAACTCGGTGTCGTAAACATGCAATGCGGCAGCAGGGGAGGAGAAAAATTTCAACACTAGGACACGCTTGGAACTAGTTAGATTTAATTATTTATTCCCCGGTAGAACCAATTTTTTTATTTGAAAACAGTGGGAAGTAATAAAGTTACATACACACTTCTCAACAATAATAAGAAACATATTTTTTGCATTTTTTTCCATATTGTTGACTGACAAACATATATAGACAAATGATTTCAAAAAGATAACATTTTAAATGTACAGAAGTACTTGTATTGCCTTTATGTCTTTATGCACCTGCACGCTTGTACAGGAACATGAGAACATGAGATTGGTACACCCTATCAATAGCCAACCTTACAAGAAGATTTTAAAGTGTGCTTCAGCATGGGACGCACCCTTTGCCACAAACAGTCAAAATATCCACAATAGTTTAGTCGACAGTTTGGAGTCTTACATTCAAAAGTTTTATGCTGCCAGCCACATACGAAGACTTCGATGCGCAGAATTGATGGGTGCCGTTGGATCGCACGTAAAAGTGTTGGTCAATTGGGCGTGACATTTAAAATATTTGAGTGTAGGTTTGATGTGTGTTTAACGTAAGTAAATTGAGGTTGTTGATAAGCGAGGGTGCCCGAGAGTTCAGCGACACATCCACAAATTAACTGGTAGAATATTTCTAACAGTTTCAAACCAATCCCTGACTTTTGTGGGAACACAACTTATGTCGGACTAGCGCGAGCACACAAATTGCAGGCCACTGATACGACTTGCAGTGACGGTCGTTGCAGGTGGCGTATATGCTGGCATTGATCTAGTATGCGATACTCCATTCAATAACATGGGAACCTTCACGAACAGATTTTGCAGATCCGTGCTGGTCCGTAAATGCACAATGTGCGCGATCTTTTAATCTATTTATTTGCATTAACATTATGCCATTACAACGATTGGAAGAAGTGCAACTTGAGCAATTAGTGCGTTAGGTACGTTAAAAGTCGCTACACAACCGAATGCGTCGCAAGTAGAACATGGAGTAGGTACGTAGTAACTGGGTCCTTAGCGTATACTCATTGAGGAAGACAAAAACCAATCACACAACTCATGCTCAAAACCGTTCCATTGTCCTGACTGCAAGAAGAAACCGAACATTCGCAGCTTAAAGAATTAATAGACTCTTCAGACAAGCTACTGGAAGAATGGTTTCTAGTCAAACTATCAGAAGAAGGATGTTTCTAGCTTGAGGGCTAGAAGACGTACTACATATCCATGGTTAACGGGGAAGCAACGTGAATGCAGATACCGGTGGGCGGAAGAACAGTCTCTGGAATTTTCAAATTTGAAGCAATTGTCTTTTTACCAATGAGTCCAGATTTCATTGGTATGGAGGTAAAGAGAACAGCGATACAATGGACATGTAATGGCCCCAACCACTTTTTTTGACAATAGATCAGTTTGTATATGGGGAGGCATATATTTTAATGGTCGCACAGACCGACTAATATTAATTAGTGGCAACTATGAAATATCGGGATAGAGTTCATTCTTTGGTGCAATAGGTGCAATAAGTGAAAGATTTGTTTTGGTTGATTATAATGCCCATCCTCACCGTGCGATAATTATTGTAAATTGTCGGATAGAATATTATCGGATTATAAGAATGAAGTGGCCATCCTGTTATCCAGATATAGATTGTATTGAACAAGTTTAAATAGAAATATTTAGGCAACTACATCGCCTCCAACTACCTCCCCCAACATTACAACAATTAGCCAATTCTCTGGAAGCAATTTGGGAAGTCATATTTCAAGATTTTATTAATAACTCGATCAGTGCCTTCCAAATAGATTAGCAGCCCCCATGCGAGTGAGGAGAAGTCTCTAATTTTTCCATTCAAGGATTATTTTTTATGGTTTCTTTGTTGTAAGCACTTTTTTATTTGAAAAATTTACCCAAATATTTAAATATTATCGTAACATCCAGTTCAATTGTTACGTAAAAGTTGAATGCATTTTTTGTTTTATTAAAGTTTCAACAGGATTACCTCATTTATCCACATTTAATGTGGTGTTTAATGAAAATTAATGTGCTACAGAACGTATGTGGCTAAGAAAAAATGCCCATGAATAACCTAAATCGACGCTAGTGAATACAAATATTAAATGTATTCTATCAAAACAGGAAACGTGCATGAAATATAAAGATAAATAATGTGTCTTCGAAGTTCTATCTATAACGGTGCCACTTTTCTTTCGATGGTAAAAATGTATGCGTATCTTACTCCATAGAACAACAAAACTAAATTCAATTTTAGTATTATTGCATATTTTAGGTAAATACGAACGTGTATAATATATACAGATAGGGAAAATATTTAAGTGATCATATGAAATGCTAAGAATAATCCCTTCCACTGCTCGCCGTCCAAGCTTGACGCGTCCTCCCCTATTTTGGCGGACTCAACCAGTATTCGTATAGCACACTATTCGTTTGGCGTTCGGCCGTGGGCGTAGGAGAGTAGGGGAGTACTGACTAAGCCCGCCCTGCCGTGCGTCATCTTCCCACCAATACCCCATGCATTTGAAATGTATGTAATAGAATCTCCCCATGATCGGTTAAATATTTTCTCTATCTGTATAAATTAAAATACAGCTTCTTGACTAAAATGTTGTATATTTGTTTGTGTTATTTTGAATACCTCGAAAAACGTTGTCATACAACCTTATTTAAATCAGTATAATCAGGTACTAAATGAAGATTATCAGCATTGTCACAAAGAACCTGTGCCACCACCTTATTTTGTATTTCATTTTTACGTTAGATCAGTATTCACTCGATAAACCGCTGCATCCAGGACCGTCCTAGTGACAATTTTACAATAAGTGACATTTAATTTTCATGAAAAAAAAAAACGCAAATATAAAACTGTTGGGTATAAAATTTTCTATTACAAATATCATCAGGAACTCTACTCTATAGCTTAATTTTTATACAATGATTCCCTTTGTTTGAATTCAGAAGATCAAGAAGGCCAGTGCCTTGTATGTATAATGTCATGGGAATTATGAAATTTACCACGCTCATAAAAGCAGTTTCATTGCTGATTTGGAAGATAACATAACCTCAATATTAGCTAAACACACGTTTTGTTATTGCCATGCAATACTCTATAAATGTAATGCTTGCTACAGACTATACGTGCATTCGCGATTCGTGATGCGTGATTTATATAGAATTCGTGCATAGTGTGTAAGGTTTTTATGAATGGATTTTTAACGAACAAGGCCCTACACAATATTCGCGAATTCCTCACAAACCACGCATCACGAATCGCGAATTGACGCATAGTATGTAGCAAGCATAACGCGTATCATACCATATAAAAACAGGACACGTTAAAATTCAGTTAGGTATACAAATTAGTTGATTACTGAAAACAAATAAAAAATTGCTCTATGACGAATTATGTTTGCAGCTATCTTGCGTTATTTTATTATTTATTATTAATCCGCGCGTTTGACAGCTTACAACTTCAATTGAACTAAATTAAGGCTCGATTGGATGGATAGGTTCATTCTAATAAAGCAGTAGGTACGTGTATTTAGTCACAAGATTATTGTGAATTATAATTTATCATTTATAATCACATTAAAATAATTCTGTCGCATAAAACAGCTCTTAGGTGTACAGTATGAGTCATTTCACTGTTCTCACCCACTTTTAGACTTTATCTCTTCGTTCTAACAGAAGTCAGGATATATACAAGGTGTCTCCGGGTGGGTGAAACGACTCTTGTAACAGATAGCAAAGTTAATATTAAAATACAGCCCTCTGATATACAGCTTTGCTTGTTTATGAAGCAAAATGTATTATGTTTTCAAGTTACTTCCAATGAAAAATTGACTTACTTTAAAGAAAATCTAACAAAAAACTAATACAGGTCTAACTGGTCAAGCAAACTAACTCAAGAATCGATTTTCACTTGAGTGGACCTTGAAAATTAAGAAGACGTCACGTGCAAATGACTTGTGATTCTCAATCTAATGTTTTAATACCTCGGTACCAAACACTTTGCACCAAGAAGCTATTCATGGAGGCAAGATATTGATGAAGAAGATAAGTACTATCCAGGAAATATAAATAGACACATATAACAAAATTAACCTCCAAAACGTGTGTTATTGATCGAAAATGTATTCACACGTGTACTCTGTTATTACGAAAACATTCAAAACAGATTCAAATTGTTAACATAATGGTAATTTTGCGTGGCAATGCAATAAAACTATGTCTGTAAGTACTAAAATAAATAGTATCCTGAAAGTCACTTCCTTAAGATTTATGTATGCGTCTTTACACACATTAGCATGTTATATACTCACCGTTCAAAGTGCATTTCTGTAATCGAGTACAGCCTTGCCTAATCTGCTGAGTTACGATAGGATTGACCTCCAAATTTCAACACCTTTCAACAAATATTCTCCAAATTATTACCTTTACAATATCAGACGAACGTACATCCGATAAATAGATAAACAAGTAGATAATTTATGATAATCTATAACGTGTCACATTGCATTTTAACGATATCGTAAAAGCATCCTAAACATTTCAGGAATAAAATATGATGCAAAAGCTGCGTCAATTAGGTTGCTAATGAAGCGGTGTTTTGTAAACAGTTTTTTGCATGTAACTCATAAAATATCCTAGAAGGGTATTAGATAAATAGTACAGAATAACAATAAGTACAAAAATATCACACGTATAAGACAAAATGAAATAAATTTATCGAAATCACAATAATTAAAATAGAAAAGCGCGCTTTATATATGCAAGTGTACAGTTAAATATGTCCAGCCGATCCTCAATATTGCCATAATTAGTAAACATTTGATGCAACTACATAACATTAGTGTGGCAGTAGAGGACAAAAATATATTATTAGACCTAGCGTTAACTCTAGGAATTCTATAGTTAATAACTGAGGTAAGCATAATGCAATCAATACCGCTGTTAATAATTTTGAATAAGAATATACAGAAATCATAATTCTCCTTCTAATAATATCTCAAATCGTCTCAACAGTAAATCTTGCAAAAACCCTCTAGCTGGGTAAATCCCTTCCAATATAAGATTTGCCGATTTAAAAAATCTTCTCTGCGCTTTTTCTAAAGATGTTATATGACAATTATAACTTGGATAATAAATCCTAAATTCTTGTAAGTACCAGCTACGCACTCCTCCATGTGTTTAGTGAAAGTTAATTTATGATCAAAATTATTTCCGAAGTCTTTATAATAAACTGTGGCCTATCAAGTAAGCTCGTCCAAGCTATACTGCAGTTGTACACAATTCGATTCGGAGTTAATATTTAAATAAAACTTTATGTCATCAGCGGATAGCAAGAAGTGAACATTAAGATCCTGAGCGATCGTTAATAAAGAGAGTGAAAAGCAGTGGGCCCAGTATCGAGTCTTGTGGCACACCTGATATTCGATTAAATAACTTATGTTTGTAACCACGGTATTGTATAAATTGAAGTCGATGGAAAAATATATGATATACTCGCGACAAGAATTCAGACAACTTACGTCACACGAATAGATGAATTATTCAATACTGCAACTGATAGTAATAAAACTATATACTACACTAAAAGATTGCATTATATATTGCATTAAATTGCAAAAAATGACTGTTTTTAACGCGAACAAATATCGAAAATTACGTTGACAATAAAAACAAATGTGTAACATCAGCCGTGACGTAAGACGTTTGAATTCTTGACGCGAGTATAGTAACATGTGTAAACGGGATATACTGACACCATAAGCTTCAAGTATACGCAGTAGCTTGCCGTGATCAAGCTTGTCAAATGTTTTGGAGAAATCAATATCGATGACATCCACCTGACCTCTCCTATCCAACGTTTCTGCAATCAGTCGGGTGCTATACACAAGATTCAACACTGTGGATCTATCTGCCCTTCATAAATCCATGCTGCTCGAAAATAACCAGATTTTTTGTACGTAAGGACAAATGTTTATAAATCAGTATTTCAAAATTTTTTGAAAAGTTGCAATAGGTCTGTAATGTTCAATGTCATTTTTACTACCTTTCATAAAAACACGACATACTCGGAATCGCTTCCGTAAGTCAGGAAAAGAATGACATTTGAAAATATGATTAAAATAAAATATCTGAAAAGTTGCAAGCATCTACGGGATACTAGCCTAGAAGTAAATAATGAATGAGCAGGTTACAGCAACTGACAATACTCTAAATTTCAATTTGATCTAAAGCTTTGATTCACAGAAAAACAAACAGCATTTAGGTATAGAGATCCAACTGATGCCAAAGGGACACTACCTAATTCAGTCTCCAAAGCAAATATAGAATTTGCATATAGTGCGTAAAGATATTACTTTTTCGTTTGTATGATCTGAAGAGTTAAATAATGCATTTGCAGACCTTCGTAGAATATGCACAAAGAACAATACAACTTTAACATTTACAAACGGGATACGATGGACCAACCTTCAGGGTCGACCTTTAAAAACGAGAGATATGTCTCCAAATTATCTTGTATACATTTTTTTTACTGAAACCTTGACAGTGACTGCCATATTAATATTTAAACAACGACAGGAGACTAACAAATGGTTGGAAGGAATCACTGTTACAATCGTAGACAGATAGTAGTAAATGATGTTAACAAAGCAGACAGCCGCCTGTTAAATATCGCTAATTTGACTTGCATCGGACAGTCTGATGCCCGTGTGTTTCTTCACCGAAAATATGGTAATGGATACGCAGAGAACGGCTTTGAATATTTTTACTTTACTACGAGTCCACGGCTGGTAATGTGTATATGATAATATTTTTGTCTAGGAAAATGAAACCAATTTATTACGTGATAAGGATCACATTCTAAAATAACGTAACAAAAGTAATAAAAAATTACTTAATAATACATTCCTGATATACATGTGATTCGTTTATAGCTACCAAACCAGTTAAAGAGATCAGGCACTAATGGCAGGCAGAAACATTTGAAAAAATAATAACTTTAGGTCATTTAAAGGTCTCTCATATAAAAAATGTATTATCAGTGTAAACGAACTGACTGCTTTAACAAGCTTCAATATTCAACAGTTAAAATATTTGATGTAGTGATACTGTAAGGAATTAAGGACACGACATATTCGAGTATATACTTACGTAAATTAAACCTGAAATTCGTTCGTTAAATTAAATGAAACCAGAGAGGAATTCTCTGGCAGTGGAGATAAAGGAAATGGAACAAGACTGCCGGTGACTTGGGGAACCTCCCACGTTTTGCTAACAAAGTGGTTGAGGTTTTGGATGCCACAATCCCCTGTGGTAAAACTGTGACATAGTACAAGGCGGCGTGTCAAGAATTGCAACTAACCCTAATTGTTGGTATTATATTATGCGCGCAAGGGGTGACACAGGTCTATAGAAATGAAGCGCGACCCTGAGACATTTGCGTTATTCGTGTGTGACGGATTTAATAATTACAGTGCCACTAGTGTAGAGTATAGTAGATAAGACGTTTCAATTGAACTCAAAATCATCTTCACATGAACCAAAACGTCGGTGATCAATGATTTTTATTCGTTTCACTTTGA
Source organism: Monochamus alternatus (assembly GCA_037114965.1). Taxonomy (NCBI): domain Eukaryota; kingdom Metazoa; phylum Arthropoda; class Insecta; order Coleoptera; family Cerambycidae; genus Monochamus; species Monochamus alternatus. Next base: position 24,733,154 of record CM073431.1, read on the forward strand.
CTAAAGGTTGTCACTTGGATGCGTTACTAAAGCTGAAGGGCAGATTGATGGAGATTTGTATCGTTGCTCGGTTACACTGTGGCGTGACTCGTTGCGTTCCTAAATGAACTTAAATATGTCTCTTGGTCCACGTTATGCCTAACAATTACATAAATTTATTATTGGTTTTCGTAATTTACATTGGGATAGAGCAGTGATAATGTTTGTTGTGTAAAGCAAATTGACAGTCAAATACATAACAGATATCCATTGTTACAGTTGTACTGTAATTTTTATATGCATGATTGAATTTATATGTTCAGTGTGTGTAATATTCAATGTATGTAGTCGATAATGAACAATTTTTATTATTTTGCCGATTCTACTATAACTAACTAGAATTGTGGAAAATTCTAGATGGAAGCATGCTTCAGCTTAAATTATAATGCCTCTTAAAATAAAATGTGTTTTTCTTAGTGACGCTGCTAACTTAACATGTAAATTTCAAACTCTAGTTATGCACCTACAATACAGAGCATCACATCAATATCGGGTTAGTAAGCAGGAACACTGCGTCGGTAGGAGGAAAATTTTAGGCGCGAACTAGACCAGCTTATTAGAATACGGAGGGGGCGTACACTCTCACATGCATTCTAAAATTATATGTCCTATTTTGTTTTACCTTTGTATATGTAAATAATAGATGTAGCGGACTAAGTAAAGTCAAGCAATTAGGCATTTTCACAGCCTGGCAACTTTTGTGTTTTTTTCTCTATATGATTGTCTTAACACAGTTTATTTCTTCCTTTCTTACTGAAGACCAAAGGAAACCTTTATATCTTCCGAATCTGTATGTTTGTTTAGCTTAGACGAATGGAAACATAATATTGACTTACTAATGTAGAACTCGGTGAGTATATACCATTTTACACTTCTAGACGAAAGAAGTTGAAAGAATGTATGGAACTAAAGTTCATGATTTTTGTTTTTCAAGAGGTGAAGTTTTTTACAAGTATGGTGATATTCAATAAAAAAATTGAGATTCGTTATTTTGTTTTAAATGGCATTATTTACATTAGCTAATTTTATTCGAAATAATATAGAGTACCTACCCTGTGTTTAGGCAACCAAAATTACAACGATTTATGTCACAATTTATCATTAGATTATGTATTAATCAAACAGACACTAAATTATACAATAAATATGATATGATAGCTACTAGAATATTAATATTTCAATGTGATATATGTAATTGGAAAATAGTCCACAATCAAATGCCTCGTACATAAATACAAGAACTCGACTTGCCTAGAGATCACTGATTTTATTATTTAATAGGTAATGGTACTAGTTCTCTTATTATATCTTCCCAAGTGTTCATCCTAACCCTCCGTCTCGCGATATATACATATTTCTGAAAGAAACTGTTAAACAATCCCGGATGAAGAAGAGGCACAACTCTCGCAACAGGGAATTCAACATGTTTCTTATGACGTACCCGGCACATCCATCATTTATTCCGGTAATTACCCGGGGGCGGCGGTGCTGTTACCCCCCCAGCGAGATTCCACCGCCCCGGCGAGGGACGGAACGGGCGGCTGTCAGATGTGGCGGCGCGGTGAAGGTCGCGCCATCGACTAGCCCTAATTCCCTTTACTGTGTACCACATTACGAGATTGTGTAATGTAAGTACAGTGCCCTCGACAATGTCCGAGACCCACATGATCTAATTGCTTTTAGTCCCAAGTAAATTTAATTCTCTTAAGTTGGTCTTTAAGAAATTACCAAAGAAAAATCACTAAGACCTTACATCATATGTCAATCCACACATAATCCTTTGTTACACAAGGTATAAACTATACAAGGTAATTCACGATGACTTTAAACTAAGAGTATATAGAGTGTTATGAAATTCGCGGACACAGACTGTGGGATCATGTTATATACCCGCGTGACGGATTACTTTGGTAGGTAATCTGTGACTGAGAAAATAGTAAAATAATGCTATAAACCTACTCACAATGGGGATATTGCATGACTTTTCCAAATATGTTCAGAGGAAAGAATGTATTAATTTAACCGGAATGACGTTTGTTCTAGTCAGTTTTCTGGAAAAATAAGTCTAAAAACGTTATTCAAAATTTAGTCTGGCCACGCCCCGACAAAACGATCGCTAACACAGCGTAGGCCTGTGACGTCAAACGCCGTTCGCACATGCATACTTAACTGGAGAAGTGTGCTTTAATTCATATATGTATACGATTTCCATGCTTTCGGAATAGACTCGTAAACTGGGCATATGAAAGAAGTATTGCATTATAACATTATGTACGATTACAGCATACAACGCCTATTATATTTTACCGTGCCAAAAAAAATAAATAAATAAATAAAAATGTGGCGTAGGGCAATGAAGCGCGATGAGAAGAAGCATTGCAACATTGTTTGTTTCTGAAGACCATTTTAATGTAAGTTTAATTAGAATTACAGGTAGGTTAACTTCGTCGAAAAAATTTAAATGTAAAGTTGTAAAGAATCAATTAAACTTTTCTATTAAGCTATCAGAATGTATCCAGGGCGTTTAGAAAGTCAATGGTGAAGCAAACACATTTTTTCTCTTTTTCTCTGTTATTGTATTCAGTGCTTCATTCCGAATCCAAATAGCAGGTTCTGTATTTGCTCCTACCATTTACGTGATGTAGAATGTTATTTGAGGGATTTATAAAATTTTGCTGTCTGACTTCACTACGTTAAATTAACTGTTTTATTCTGAAACCATGATAAACAAAATTAATATATAAATATTTTTTAAAATTGTTTAAGGAGAAATGCAATCAGTAGTCATTAAAAAAGTATTAATTTAACCTAAAATTAATAAATGTTAAATATCATGATTCATTACTTTTACTTATTATTTTCAAATTAAAACAAGTTTAATCTGAAATCAAATGGCATAATTTTATAAATACCTGAAGTAAAATCATCTATTTTCAGCATTGTTACCGTAATTGTCACGAGCGGATCTATATTGTAAACAAATGAATACCTACGTTACGTTTAACGATAGTAACCACATCACCACTAATAGTTATGGCATTACCTACTCAGTATTTACACAATGTATCTGTGACCCATAAATACCAAAAAAACGCAAAAATACAAGGAACAAACCTCACGTTGGTTTTGTTTATAGCAATCGACGCAAAGCTGCTTTCTGTCCGAATATCTATATACAGGGTGTTAAAAAAAGAGTGTAAAATATTTAAGGAGGTAATAGTATGAACCAAAATAAGCAGAAAAGTCTCAATAAACATGGGTCCGCAAAGTAACGGTTGCGGAGATGGAATGTTTTATGTTTTTTAGCCCCTTTTTTATATTGCAAAAACGTTGTGTATTTTCTTATAATACTTGGTTGATGTTTAGTGAAATAAACAGTACCTATTTGACAGTTGTTTTCAGTGCACAAGTTTTCTCTCGCTATGGCTGGTTACTCTAACGCAGAATTAACAGACATGCATTTCATGTATGGTTTCACAATACGTTTTTCATTAAACATTTGAATGGGTATTGTAGGTGACAGGTTTCTAGGTCCTGTTGTTTTACCAAACCGATTAACAGGCTCTGCTTACCTCAACTTTCTGCAGAACACACTGTATGCCACTAACACTGACATTCCTTTGAATCAGAGGCAACAAATGTGGTTCCAGCATGATGATGCTCCAGCTTATTTTTCCATGGCCATTAGAGAACATTTACACCAAACTTTTCCACATAGATGGGACCAAGATCGCCCAATCTGAACCCTTTAGATTTCTTTGTTTGGGGATATTTGAAGACATTAGTGTATGGTACTCCTGTAAATAGCCTGGAAGAGCTGCAGCTACGGATTAATCAAAAGTGTCGAGAAATCCAAACCAAGGAGGGTGTTTTCGAAAGAGTTCGAATATCGTTGAGACGAAGATGTCGTGCCTGCTTGGAAATGGACGGAGGGCACTTTGAACATCTTCTGTAACTTTGTTTTTTGTTTGTTAAAAGCTTCCTTTGTCGGTTTATTCCTAATAAAATAAAATATTTGAAAAACGAATAGTGGTCCATATATATAAAATTATCGTGTCACAGTGTTAGTCGTCATACTCCTCGGAAACGGCTTAACCGATTTTTATGAAATTTTACATGTATATTCGGTAGGTCCGAGAATCGGTCGTAATCTATTTTTCATACCCCTAAGTGATAAGGGTTGTCCACCCCAAACATTTTTTTTTTATTTTTTTGGACAAAATTTTTTATTTTTATTTTTTTGTGGCATTAAAAAGTACGTACAACCCTTAATTTTCACCCTTCTATCACAAACCCCTATTTTTTAATAGCCATTTTAGTAATTTAATCATTTTTAACCCTGGTCGATAACTGATCGATTATCACTATAGATCAGTTATCCCTGCCAGGCGTCTACCGATGTCACTTCTCACCCAGTAAACAGTACGGAGTAGGAATGAGAACGATGCCGGTCTCCTGTCTCTCACACAATAAGCCTTCTTTCAGTCCCTACACAGTTTTCGGCCATTATTATTGTGTATGCATCGACCGTAGTAGTGATGTTTACAATTATCACTAGAAATAATTCATATGGCAAAACAACGTTTGCCGGGTCACCTAGTTTTTCTATAAAATTCTATTAAACAGCAGTAAATACATGCGCTACATCGGAATGCTCGATATTTATTGGTTATGGTGAATTAACGGATCCACCTGCTCTATTTCCAACGGGTGTGAGCGTGGAAATTTCGAGTATATATTTCCTCCGTTCAAATCGTAAACGCCCTAATTTAACATGTGAAGAATATCGCATGATACAAAACTTGTATGAAGGAATTAGGACCCGACTAAAATATGAGTTTAAGTGATGCGGTTAAAATATGTAGTTCATTAACAAGAGTATCTGGGAGTAATGTATATCTTGCAATAAGGAATGGTAAAGAAGAATATACAACTGCGAAACGGAAAATGTTGGAAACTTGCAGAAGGAAGAAGATAGAGGTTGATGAGTGCGTTAGATAATTATGCGTGACATGAATTTAGAGTATGCTAATAGAAGAAGATGAAATGGTGATATAGAGAAGAAACTATTTAAGACAAATATTAGGAGGTCGCAATCTAAATCGAAGAATATATTACACTGACGAACCATGGATAAGTGCACACTATAGTAGCCGTCGATAAATGATGCAGGAACCAAATACATTTTTAGTCTCACCATTTTTGAGATTTCCATGTGAACATCATTAAGTGTATCATTCTGTGCTGTACCTTTAACAAGACGTCGGAGTCTGCCAGGTGGACAATTTTATTTCACTTTCATTTTATACCTACCTCGAGCCGCGCGTTCATATTCCCGTTAGTGACCCCAATAGTACAGCATTCCTCGTTCACGCGAGTTTTAATCCGCCATTCGCTAATTTAGATAACGAGAACCAAATTTCTCGCAAAAACCATGACAGAACCAGAACATGATGTTTTAGACGATGATTCTCAACGACGATGTCAGCTCGAAAGTTAATAGGTGGGTAACACCTGAAATTAAAATAAGCTCACAAAAATTAAAATTGCTATACAAAATAACAACGCAAATAAATGACTTAAATGATATAGATATTTACAAAGAGTTTTACTTACTGCTAAAAAGATATTGTATGTACAATGATTCATTATACTCTAAAGCCAGTAACAACTGCTCCACTTATTAATAACAATTTCAATAGAGACAAATGTAGAATTAATATAGATGAAATGAATATAAATGATAAAACGACAACAAATCTCTATTTAATTGCACAACATTTAAATAATAACTATATACATAAACTTGCCATTTGTATTAAATGAAAATTTACAAGATGATGCGATTGGATTTACTACAGAAAATTACTCTATTCCTTCGTTATTTCTAAGACCCGTGAATTAACAATAAAATGTATGTTATAATGAATTTAAAGAATAAAAATTCATCAGAGATTGATAGTCTGAGTTCAAATCTAATAAATTAATCTGTTAATATATCCAATAACCCATTGAGTTTTTCCATGTATAAAAAGGAAATAGATAATACATTAACTGAAAATTATAGACTTATTGCTCTTCTATCAACAATATTTAAAATAGAAAGAATAAAAATAATTGTATTTAATCGTATAATTAAATTTATCAATATACGTAGTATTTTATCAAGCTCAGCATGGATTCCATGAGAATAGGTCAGCTACAACTGCAATAGTGTCATTATTAAATAACTTATACAATAATCTTGATAAGATTGGCATATAGACCTAAGTAAAACGATTGATCTGATGAATCATGTACTGTTAATTAAGAAATTACATAAATATGACCTGAGAGGAAAAGTAAATGACTCGATATTATCTTACTTAACTAACCGAACTCAAACAATTGAAGTAAATGGAGTTAAATCGAATAAATTGTTAAATCGCCTGTGGATTTTAAAAATCCCAAACATGAGTATTATGAATATCCCATTCCCTGTAAAAATAGTTTCATCTGTGTAACTAACTTGTCAGCTGTAAATCTGGGATTTTGAGCATTTTTTTGCAGCAACCATTCGCAAAATCTAATGCGTAAAGGATAATCCCTTGGTAGTAATGCTTGGATACACTGTTGATTGAGACATTCTTTGTGCTTGTTGAACGATTTGCTTGGCATTTATTCGAGGATTCTCTTCAACAATCTCTAAAATGTGTTCTTCAGCTGCTGCAATACGCCGTGAACGTCCCGGACCTCTATCTCTTCCACAATTCGGTTGCAAATTTTCCATATCATACAAGACAAAATCTTGCTTCACCATAAATTGAAACGATATCCATCAACTCCAAGTTGAGCCATTTTTGATACATGAAAAACTAATGGACTGCATTCCGATAATGTTGAAGACTATAGTAACCCAGCGATGTAAAGGTTGAAAGTACTACAATTATTTTTTTCCCAGAAACTATAAGGAATTTACAATTTTTTTTAACATTGACTTCATATTCATGACACGTCTGTTCCCAATTTTTTTGGGTTCATTGTGAATCACCCTGTGTATAGGTTGTCAAAAATTACAAGTACAGCAACAGTGTTAGCTTATTGTCATGCAATTTTTATTACAAAGAAAGGCATCTTCTGGTATTATGTTTTGGCGTTCTTCAAGTCAGAAAAAGCTGTTCGTTACATTATAGGTGAATCTACAAGTGCATCTTGTAGAATGTTGTTCAAAAACTTAAATACGTTAACCCAGTATTTATATTTTAGAAATACTAATTATATAAAAAACAATATTAGTATTTTTTAAACAAATAGCTTTAATCACATGTATATCACCAAAACAGGTGATAATTTAAGTATTCATTCACATAAGTTGTCGAAGTATGAAGAATATCCAAATTATTTAGAAATAAAACTGTATAAGTTATACCTGAGTGTGTTAACAATATAGGAAGCAAAAGTAAATTTAAAAGGGAAATAAAAAAACACCTTGTATCAAAATGTTAATTTTCGACATCTGAATCTTTAAATGAGTAAATTATTATTGACGCTTAGTGTATATGTTCCTATTGTTAAAAATTGTTATTTTACGTAGTTTTTAAATTTTGTAATTGCAATTTTACTAATCTGTTATATTTTATTTGTTTACTACATTGTGTGTATTATGACTAGTCCTATACTTTATACTATAATTGCAATAGTCTTAATTGCTAGGATAATAAATTATTATTATTAACTCGGTTAATGGAGTTGTATGATTATAAACGCCACCCCTTTCTCCGTTACAGTTATGCCTTAGCATTGTTGAAGGGTAGGTTTGTTTACACATCATTTGAAAGTCACTTTGATTATTTCAATGAAAGAAGCTAAATTTCATAAATCAGCATTTTTACCATTCCCAACCTTCTCGAATGTTAATTGCACCGGTTCCACGGTCGCCGAGTTAAATAAAACAATAACGTTTTATCTAGAGATCCACGTGTGTGATATTAAGGTACCTATCGACCGCAGTCGTAATCGCTCCTTATTTTATCAAATTTGTGCACCGATAAACCTACGAAACAATTTGCAGACGTACGGATAAAAATAAACGTATCGTAATTGAATCATTGGATTTTGTCTTAATCTTTTGGATGATCTCAATAATTAGGAAAAACAAATGTCAAGATTAAATCATCCATAGTTTTTCTTGACATATTTTGTACGATTAATATTCATAAAAAAATTGGGATGGATTCATCACACACGAAGAAAAAATTATACCGATTATAAGAATTATTATAAACTTAATTAAATTCTTGTATACTATAAGGGACTATTTAATGTTATATCTTTTGAACAACAGCTTTCTTTTCAAATTACAGTAACATATCAATGAATACAGTAATAGAACCAAGAGATATCAAAGAACATAAACGGTTATTGAGTTTTGGATTGCATATTTATCAAAGTTGATAAATAATGAAAATGAAAAATGATAAAATATGTCACATAAACAAGTTGATATTTACTTCTGGCACAGCCGAAAGTGCCAGAAGTGTCATTCTATTTTGTTTCAACTTAGCAGTGTCAAAAACCCAGAGAAACAAAAATTCAGATTTCTGTCACTTCTGGTTTTCTAAATACGTTTCTTGAAATAGTGTTTTCTACAAATACAAATAATTTTAGACATTTAAGAACTTAATAATATAAAGCTTAGCAAATAATAGGAATATTATATCATGCCATCTGCAAATATTCAAAGATACTGAAGTAAATCGAATGCAGAAAGCGATTTAATCAACAAATTTTTAAATACAGAAATTTTTCAAAATACGTTCTTTTTTTTCCAATTTATTTAGATATTGTCTACTTTTGTTTATAAGTATGGGGAAATAATTGTTAAAATGTTGGTTTAGAATAGCAAAATAATGTATGTCTTACAAACTCTTTTTAAAAGTTGTTATTTTATTTGATAAAAATTTAAATAGTATAAGTGGATAAACAAAATATCGGAAATGTTATTTTTGATATTACTTTTGTTCTATGTGTTTTATTTTTTAAGATTTCCGTACCTTAAAACAACAGAAATTTAATCATTTTACGGCGTGAAATACGGTAAATGCAATGCACGTTTGTTTTGGGACACCTTGTATTGTGTTTTTACTATGTTGTAAAAATTTAGTAAGGTATTTTAGTTATATTCATAAATATAACGAATTTGAAATGCTGGTATGAACGAATTTTTAATTAAATTTTTTAAATATGGAAACACCCATTTTAGCTATATATTTTCATTAATAAAATTAGAAATAATTAAAAATAAAATCTATCTTTAGACACATGAATAAGATCCTCAAGTCTCATGTCAACAATTTTTCAGTACCTACCTACGTTCCATTCTTATTCGGTTATAATTTGCGGTAGTTTTATATGGAATATATTGTATTGACATATCAGAATTACAAATTTTCTTATATTAATCAGTGACAAATTAAGAATATTGATTAATAATCTTTACTGGTAATTATGTAGCAATATATACTATTACTATTATACAGGTGTTAATAAAACAAGAAATGTTGTTACAAGAAAACATAATAGTTACTCGTATTTCAAAAACCGTTTTGAATATTGCTCTAAAATTGTAATTGTAATTCTAAATTATATAGCCAAACTTATACGGCGGAAACGAGACATCAAATTTGACTATTTGAACTTAATTTTAGATATTACACGTTATAAATAAATGCAGTTAAGCATTCTTTTTGTGCAGCGGAAAATTGTGATAGTACTACTACCAGAGATCTAGGAATTAGACGATAAATATGGATAATTGCCATACAAATATTTTAAGGTTATTTTATTTCAAAATTTAATTGATGACACCGTGCAATTGATGATTAATATTACTAACCAGGAGTAGCTAAATGCTGTTAAATTATAGGACACACCATACAGGAAAATCCTGTTGCTGGTACTCCAACAGCAACTTTACCACTATCGTATACAATACGTTCAAGAACGACAACCCCAGGACACAATTTTGTGAATGGCTTTTAGAGCGATGAAAGCTTTAGTGATCTTATTCTTATCCAATTAAATGGATTGACCATAATGAACCGTTTCTATGGCCTATCAGAAGTCCAGATTTAAATCCATGGGATTTATATTCTAGTTCTAGGCAAGCGGAGCAATTTTGAATATGTTTAAGTTACATGTCCTGTTTAAGGGAAGGTTTCTGTCAATCCAAATAAGACTTTATTTTCGGCATAGGCGTAATCATTACATATCATTTAAAATTAGGCATACTAGGCATAAAACACTCTGTATAAAAAATGTATGTGATTAAAATATATGCATTTAAGTTATCCTTCAAAAGATAAGATTCAGTTTGTTCAAGTTAAAGTGAATTATCTGCCCAAAGTAGATTTTTAAGTTATTTGACACTTATCTGATCTAAGATGCGAAATTATGTCTACAATTTTTATCAGCTGGGTTAAGTCATGTTTCTCTGAATTTTCCATGTTTATTTATTGCCGTGTTGTCTAAATTATGACAATTGTTACACACTTTAGGTGAGACAGTACATTTTGCTTAAATAAAGAAGTCATGATGACTGATGCTGCATTTTGCATCAATTTTTGGATGCATTTTCCCCCAAAATTTCGTGACCTTTACCTATAAAGTAAAATTGAAATAGATATATTCATGAAGTTTCGAATCTAGAAAGAACTAAAATTACACAAACTCGAACAAAACACTACCGCAATTACTACTTTCAAACTCATCAGCTCTTATAGATACCAAATCCTCATAATATGCAGGTAAGAACGTTGATTAAATGATCGCGAACAAAAACGCGAACCAGCCACGATGGGCTAGCCAATTTAACAGCATAGGAGGCCGTGACAATCGAATATTTATGCACTCATTTGTTAGTTTTGGCTTCATAGAGATAGTGGCTCGTCTAAAATATGTTCTAGTCTGACTCAGCGACCGAAAAAAGAAGCCTTCAAGGATTTTTTACATAGCATAAGCAGTTCGTTGACACGGTCTTTGTTTCTATAGTTTTTTAGGTGTTTCCTTTGTGTTGGTTTTTGGAAACCTTGTCAGCGGTAAGGTTATATAATTACTTGATCTATATTTTGCGACTACGTGTAAATATTTGTCTTTTGGGATTAAGTCATGATGTAGGTGTCGAATTTGTTCGTCACCAAAATTAGATACGATCTATTTTCAATTTACCATATGAATCGATAAGCGTGAACATTTCTAAATGAAAACATAGAGTGGATACACTGAAGGTATGTCAAAAATTACAATATAGGTCATTTTCTGACTTAATGTCAGTATACAGGGTGTCGTTTATGAGACTTATTTTTTCATAGCAGATCACATTAATTCAATTTTCATTCATACTGTTTTGACATTTTCCATGCTCACACTTGATTATTCTAGTGCATTTTAATTCAGTATTTTTTAACAATAAAGTTTTACGAATTTGTAGTACATACATGAAACTTTGAGAACCTGTAGAACAAAACACTCGTTCACACTGTAACTGTATCATTTTTATTCAAATTTCACATATAGGGGTTTAGAGGGAGCCTGTGCAACACCACCTTTAAATAAAAAAATCGCTAAACATTTTTTTTTTAATTCGGGGGGGGGGGGTATAAAAATAATCATAGCAGGCCTTGGATCGCCATCTTAAGCGCCGTGATAGGATTAGAATGAGCCGTTTTCACTCTGTATAGCTTTTGTTCATATTTCACACATACGGGTTCTGAGATGACCTGAGTAACACGTGGCGTTATTTTGTAAAATAAAGTTTTAACAAAAATAAAACTTTTAGAACGTGTAGAAGAAAACAATCTGTATAGTTTTTATTCAAATTCCACACATAGGGGTTTTGAGGGATCCTTATTAACACCACCTTTTCGCTAAACGTTTTTATTGAATTTCGGGGGTATAAACAAATCATAGCAGGTCTTGGATCGCCATCTTAAAGGCCGTGGTAGGGTCAAAGGAAGCGGTTTTCGATATCATTCAAAACAAAACAAAATTTTTTGATTATCTTAAAGAATAAAGTTGCGCCATAGACTAACTGTACATATTGTCTTAGTCTGAAGGTCAATATTAAAAACATTTTCAAATTGATTTTTCTCAATAAGTATTTCAAAAAGTTCTAGAGACGTTTCTTTGAAATTTGGTATACGTTTTTTTGAAGGGCATATAGCGTAAGCTCATTTTCAATATACCGCATACAGGGCGTAATTTACAGTATGTTTTGCCGATATAATCAAATTAAACTTCTTTGTAGGTACGCTTATTACATATCTCTATAACACAGATGAATTCCCAATCATTTTTTTTAAGGAAAAAAGGTATACTTATTTTATTTCGATAAAAAACCCTGTTTTCGAGATATTTGAACTTCAATCACGTTGACTTTATGAACAGTCAGCAAATTTACAATAACTGAGCGAAATGTCCATGAAAAAATTTTCCTATTTATATATCGTTTTACTTCAAATAAAGTAACTTCCTTGAAGATACACGAATTTCAATCTTTCATTGCACGTTGGCTTTATAATAACTGTCAACAATATTCATTAAAACTAACTCAAGTAGGCTTTGAGTTAAAAAACTATTGCTACTGCCAACAAATGAAATATTGTGCCTTTACATGGCAGCAAACGTCAAAAAATTACGTTGCAGTTGCGTTTATGTTAAAAAAAAATGCCGAGACGTTCATGACTTCTGAAATGCGAGACATGATTTGTGTATATGGTCAAATAAATGGTAATAGCCGTGCCATATGACAATTAGAAGATATTTTCAACTATGCCCAACCCACAGACAGCCAGTTCGTAACATTTATCATCGGATTGGGTGAATTTTGTCCTAATCGAAGGACTGGTCGTCCAAAAGTGGTGGTAGCAGTTAGGCAAGACATGTGGTATATGCACGGTGGTGCACTTGCCTACTTCCCCCTACTGAGAACTAAGAACTTTTATCCCACGAAGACCTTCAAAAGATTCATGATGGTTAATGTAATTCGAAACAAGGAAGGTACTTTATTTAAAGTAAACACGATATTTAAATAGGGCATAAGAAAATGTATTCATTTTAATGGTGGACATTTCGCTCAGTAGTAGTAGTCGTATTAAACTAGTTTTTACTGCAATAATGTAAATTTGTTAACTCACTATTGAACTATTTATTTAAAATTTTTGTTGTAGCAAAGTTTACAGAATAAATATATAAGTTGCATCGTTCTCGAACACGCCCTGCCCTACCAATTCCGCTCTCCTCACCCGTTTCGGGGACCGTTCGGTATCCAGGATCCTACACGGTGGCCGACGCTAGAACGATAACTGTGTTGTGTGCGATCGATATAGTGTGAGACAAAAAACTTTGAATATCTGTTAGTGTTTATTTTATTTTTCTTCTAAAAATGCCCGTGATATATTATACTGTGAATAATTGTCCTTCATGAGGTGGTTTTTCCTTTTTCCATTGTCCAAGATATGTATTTTATATTTCATCAACTTATAAAGAAATACGTCACGATATAAATTTTTACGCGGTATGCCGATAAAAATTAAAATCTTCATTTGAAAGACCTGATCAATGCTATAAAAAAAATAGAATTTGAAGCACATATTTCAAATGAAACATCAAACATCGTTTTTGTATGAACCAACAAGTAAGTTCTCTGTACTGGCATTTATTAAAAAAAAGTGTAATGTGCAATAATTATGTAAGTAGATACTTAATTGTGTCATGTAAATTTTAGACTCAAGCATTTTTGGTTCAAGCAGAGTTTCTGATACCAAACTTTGTTGGCGCCAAAATTTCAAGATGCTGAGGTTCAAACTGACATACCGATTCTAAGTGATATCTGTGATTTCATTATACAATAAAAATGGTATGTACAGTAACGTCTTTAAATAAATTAAAATATTTTGTCTCAAATTAATTGATATACGTATAGAAATACTCATGTAGCAGTCCAGGAAAAGCTGTATTAAAAGATCAAGTAAAAACCTATTCTGCAGCATTTGTAACTTATAAACAATATAGATTATATTATTTCCTATTTTAAACATTTAAATAAACATTTCATTGCAAATTTTCCTCCTGGATACATTATTTTTATATAGTACAGTAGGTATATATTTTATTTTAAAAGTTAATACACTGTAAAAAATTTTGAGTAAAATTTGACTCAAAATCAACACAATTGATTGTTAAAACGAGTCCACACCTGATTGTGTTAAAATAATAACATAATTCATTGAGTAATATTCACTCAGTTATGTGTAGCTAAATCTTTTATGAGTAACTTTGAATAATTTTTGAGTTAGCTTACTGAACTATGTGTTACTACAAACCCAAAATTGAGTGATATTATCAATATATTTCGTTGTTTTTTCCACAAACCACCTTTCTGACGAAAAATTGTGTCCATTAACTCATTTCTGCATTAACATATTCAATTACTCAAAATTCAACACCAAATTAATTTCACTCATAAATGAGTTTGAGGTTACTCAATGATATTTTTTACTGTGTATATACGACTTCCAAGATTAACTAAGAAAACTTTTTACATTTACCTATAATCGTTTTATTAATATTTATTACATTACAAATATTTTATTTATTCAATAAACAGCCTTACATCACACTTTTGGAATATCCCTCGTATATAAATCTTTCCCAATTGGAAATAAACTACTTTTTAAAGTCCCTCGTAATTGGTCGTAATCATTTTTTGCGACGGTATTTACTTGCGGCGGTACGGCTTTGATCTCAAAAGACCAAAGTGCCGACAGAGAGTGGTATAACATAGATTTATTCAGTAAACTTTGGTTGTAGTTAGTTTTAATGAATACTGTTGACTGTTATCATAAAGTCAACGTGCATTGAAGGATTAAAGATCGAATACCTCGAAAACGGGTCGGTTTATCGAAATGAAACAAATATAGGTACCTTTTTTGCTTAAAAATGATGGCCATTCAACTGTGTTATAAAGAAATGCAATAAACATGCCTACAAAACAGTTTAATTCGATTATATCGACACACACACTGTATGTGGTATATTGAAAGTGAGCTTATGACATGATATACCCCTCAAAAAAACCTCATTATGCCGAATTTCAAGGAAAATCTTGAAATATTGAGAAAAATCAATTTGAATATTTTCGCTTCTACACCATCTTTTTTAATATATTAACGTTCGGACTAATACAATATGGCTCACGCGGTATATTTTAATAACTAGAATCAACAGTTATAAGACTCATTCACTACGGACCACCATATCATGCGAATATTAACGACTTAGTTTTGAAAAGACCAATTTAAATAGTTTGTAAATGAATATGAACGTCAGTATTATTACATAATTTGCGCATGAGTATTTGTGGTTACGAATGTTTTATAAATAATCATTTATTATCTACATTTTGGAGCGTCATGTTTAAAATTTGAAAATATAATTACAGTCGAAATTATATGCATACATGCAACTGTAATTGTTATTTTTCGACAATACGTGACCTTGCGGTTTGTATTTAGATTCGCTTGGTACCTTCCATGAAATTTAGGCGCATTAACATTTATAATAATATCATAAAGATAAACGCGACCAAATTGTAATTGTTAGAATATTGCAACAATCCATATACTTATATGTGGACTATATATAGACCAAGAAATAGAATTTCCAGTGATAATATTCATGTTCACTGCGATTTGCCTACAATTTGAGTGCATATTTTCTTTTAAAATTCTCGGCAATTTTTAAATTTTCGCAATCCTGGCGACTGCGCCATTTTCTTTAATAAGTAGTCCTTTATAAACATAGTTAATAATGGAAATGTAAGAAGTCTTATTTTCTTTATATAAAATATAATCAGTAATACTAAACATGTATATTTCAAAAGTTTGGTAAAACGAAATAGAAACTTTTATATTTTGAGGCATACAAGCAAGTAGTTTTCTATGAAACACACAATATAATAACACTTTGGGTTTATAGAAGGTATACAGGGTGATTCTAAAATATGTAGTCCAGATTACATGGCGAAAACTAGAGTTCGTAATAGAAAAAAGAAATAAAAATGAGTGCATTTTTGTATTCATTGTCATAGTACGGCATGTTATTTAACTAAATAATAGGAGGTGTGAAATTTTCAACTTTACCTATTTTTTTACTTTTATATTTAGCAAATCTACATAGTATAAATATTATTGTGTTGCAACATATTTTCTGTGAATGTATATTCATATTTGTATTAGCAAACGGTTCTGTTAAGATCAACATATCCCACAACCCTAGTATCAGGATCAGGATCATCTTATATATATATTGTAATCAAAGGGATTTGATATATTCGCAGAGTTCTATTATTTTAAACGTATTGAAAAATGCGATCATTGGCTTTGTTGACGGAAAGAGTCTGAAAAATAAAAGAGGAAGCAGTAGCACAAACAGTCGCAATCAAGTCATCAAAATATGAAGTATAAAAATGTAAATTGAAATAAATTGCAGCGACTCCTGTATTGCTCCCATACTGTTAATGGATATTTTTAATATTCACAAAATGTTATTATTGTTATTCATCAAATAAATGTGCTAAATTTCTAAATATATAACTTAGTTAAAAAAAAAATTGTGTTTTCACTTTTCTTTATTTCAACTTTAAGGGGTTGTAACTTGCATAGGTGCACTTTGACATGTAAATTAAATCTCTAAACAATTTATGTTGACCTCTTGTTTCCGCCGTGTAAGTTTGGTTACATATTCACTCTGTATAAAGATAACAACTAATTAATACATATTTTTTTTATTAATAATAAAATCAAATGGGGAAACACCAACGTGACCCAGTTTGCATAATTTAGATGTAGATTATACTGCGGTTGACGATTTGAGGTAGAAGGAAACCTATATTCGTCATTTAGGAATGTTATCTCAACAACAGCGTCCACAATATTTGCATATTTTTCCGGAAATTTCGGAAGAAATACATACAATTACAATACACATTTTGTTCGTTACTAGATTGTACGTTCAACGGGCGGTGTCAATGGCTCCGTAAAAAAAGTAACCAGAAACAATAAAAAGAAACAACAATACCACAAACCTTCTTGCCGAAACAAGAATGCACAAAACAATTCGAGCGTATCGGAATAGATCAAAATATACAGCGCTGTAAATCGAGATGTTTTATTTTGGATACAAGCGAAAAGGTAAAGGAACAAGGCAGTTGTTACTTCTTCGAATTTATTAGATATTCTTTGGGCGGAGTTCAGGAGGCGTCTTTTAACAGAGTCGTGCTAGTTTACTGTGCTTGTTGTCGTTTTATTTGTTTATTAAATCAATTGTTTCAATTGCGGTGGCAGTGAATTAATAAGACTACATAAACAGAAATAATAAGACAATTTGATAATTTCAATTTCTTGAATGATGATTTTAATAACCAGTATCAATAGCCGTAGCTCCTATCTTCTATGATGTATCTATATCAGGATCGAAATTTGATCCCATGCGGAAGACGAGGAATAATCTGATGAAAATAGTCGTGACCAAAAAAATATGATCAATTCGGTAAAAAAAGTCACACCTCAATTGTGATTGAATGAAAAATTAAACATGACATTCTGAAATCGAATTATTCGAAATGAAATTTCAAAGAATGCCATGTCAGCTGTGTTGATTTGTTATTTCTGCCACATTGACATTCGACGTGTTTTAAAAAATGTCTCATTTTGATAAAGAAATCATTTGTCATTAGAAAAGAAATGTAACGTTTAATTTCCAAGAACCTAAAAAGATTTAAGAGAATCTGTTGACAGGCAAAAATTTTAGAAAATTAAACAAAATTTAATATGAGTAAGAAAGAAAACTTGTAAGCTATATGGAAAATATAGTTAAGAGTGTAGGACTCAAAAAAAAGCAGTGTAATTTGGTCTACGGTATCCACTAAGTGAAAAACGAAAGTTTATTTAAAGTAATATATCTAGTAATTTGATTGACTACAAAATTGGGGTATATAATGTTCACTAATAATATCACTAGTGCTTAAATTATTTCCGAAATCATGAACATTTTGAGAATTATTCCAAGTCGCAGATGAGAAATAATGAATAATAATGGTAATCTATCTACCCCTCATTCTAATCACGCGGATTAGTCCAGAAGCCGTAAACTTGTGCGGAAGAGGGAGCGGCATATTATTATGCAGGCCGCATTTGCGCCCAGGAACGACGAATTAGGGGGGTGGTCAAATGTCGACCGGTATCAATCTCTCACATTGACTCGAGCCAACATTCTTCCACCCTACCATACCCGCAGAGAAGGAGTCTCCCCAAATATTGCTGGTCTATGGTCTGCCTGCCGCATGAATAAAAAAAAATTATTAATTTAAGCTCGAAGGATATTCGGTAAGAAGGCATTTGATATCAAAGAACATACATACGATTTCATTCATAGGAATTGTAGGAAAATTAATTTATATTAGCTAAAATACCTTTACAATACAGTAAAAAAAATCTTCATGATTCTATTAGCAAAATGAATTCGATTCTGTTTAAAGAATCGCATCTCAGAATCCTAGTATCAGAATCAGGACAATGTCTAAATGTAGACAATATTAATGGCACATCACGTTAAAAAAATATTTATAATTATTTTTTTATTCAAACGTAATTATATTCAAAGAGTTCTATAACTTTAAACGTATGGAAAAATCCCGATGTTTCCCGATTAATTAAACGTAAATGCAGTGTCATTGGCTTTGTTGACGGAAAAAGTCGCCCGAAAATCAAAAGGGGAAACAGCACAAACAATCGCAATCAGAGCCTTCAGCGAAAACATAGCTGCACGGCCGCCAATTCGAGCGTGTCATAATAATAAGGAGGAAAACGGAGCGAAGACACACACCGTCGCACCGCACCAGTGTTGCCAGATGGTTAATATTTTCTTCACATTGACGGATTTTGACTTAAAGTTTGAACTCTGTGGAGAGAATCAGAAGATTTCGATAGATCATTACTGTGTCAAGAATTTTGTGATTTCAGTTTAGTTTTCAAGTATTCTGTACATTTTTTATGCATCATAAAGTCGATCAATACACATAGTTGTGTACTATAATAATGTAGTACGTGTACTACCATAAAATAAAAGCGTATATGTGCTACTTTTTGGAAAAAGTTATAAATAATTATTCTGCATGGTAAATATACGGATATACAATTTTTGTAAGTAATAAAGTTCCGTTAGTATTAATTCGTTAGTTCAAGTTTAACAACCACAGAAACACTTGTTATATATACATGTGGTGGTTAAGAAACAGTCCCTGTAAATAACCTACACCGACGCTAGTGCCCGCAAATATCAAATATACCTCGTCAGAACAGAGCAACATGTGGAAAAGATAAATTTATTTGTAAAATAAAGATAAACAATGTATCTGAAGTTCTGTTTGCCATAGCGCCAACATCTTTTCGATGGCAAAAATATATTCGTTATTTTATTTTATTAATAAATTATAGAACAGCAAAACTAAGTAAAAAACAAACTAAACAAGAAAGTGTATTGTTTAAATGGGTTGACAAGGTGGTTCAACTCGCATCCATTTCTGGATACAATGTTTTATGACTGTAGACCAGGCTAAACATTATTAAATACTAACAAGGGCAAGTAAAGCATTTATTAATAGGGTCTTTAGTGGAGTAACGAGGTTTTTATTACGCGAAAATATGTGAAGAATTTTTGGAAGCCGTACGAAGAAATTCTGAAACTTCGTCTGGCAACACTGACACGCACACACGCAAACGCAGGCGGCAGCGGTACCGCCGCTCCGCCGTAACCTTGTAAAGTGGGTATGCTGCTCTCGCGGACGTGCACTGGGGCTTACGTAATAGCGCTATGCCATGGGTGCCCCGCGGCCCCCCTTCCCCACTTGGCCCCCTCCAATTTGGCAACTTGCGCCAAGTTCACCGTACATTTTTTCCTGGTTGCCAGAAATAGATAGGCTGCAAAAATCGCGATTGCATTTATTGCTCTCGGTGTAACTATCGTATTTTGTGCGCCGCGAATTTTTTCGGACGCGTCGACGTTTCGCCACGCTCTGGAGGGACCTGAAGGACCCTTCTAGGATGCCAATTTGGACAGCAGGACTCTGCAAGACAGTGCGTGTTGGAAACCCGCCGGTGCTATGATGGAAATGCGAGGTAGGTGCCGTTACCAAACATTTATCCGCTTGCTAGGCCAAGATTTATAACGATTTTCCTTCAAACAGTGTCAACCGATAAGATTCCGTTGCTAAAAAAAATGTCTCCGTTGTTTGTTTAAGGCTTTTGCAGCATTAACCGGTTATGCGCGTGGAGAGATGATAACGCATGGTATCATCTCATTCCGACGTTAGTTTAAACTTAAGGAGGCATTGACACCGGTACCAGATAAAAAAATTAAGTACGCAGTTCGGCGATAAGCCGAGGAGATGATTTTCGTAAACAGATGCAGTATATCTTTTCCAAATTTGACGCAAACATTTTTCTCTCACAAAAACTGTATTAGAATAAATATTTACAATGATCTTTACGATGCAACGTCAGTCTATATGGATGGGTCGTGTCTTGCTTTACCTAAATTTTGAAATACAGGGGGTTCCGGAGTTCACTGACACCGAGTTGTTTATAAAATTAGAATCGCAAACATAGATGCTTTGTCTAGACAACTGAAATAGAAACTGGCAATTCTATTTAGACTACTGCAGAGTAATCGTTAGGATTTCATCAAACGACGGTAAGCACGTTTGAAATATAATTTTCAGTAAGCGCAAAATTTGAGGCGCAGTTTTTCAAAAGCTTGGGTCTGGATTCCTGCCAAATTTTGTATGTGCCTTTTAGAAGCATGTCCTTTATAGTAAACCGCTTTGAGTTTTGCCCGCGTATTTTTTTAAGCTTCTAAATCAAAGCTTGCACACCCAAAGTAGTGACAGGTTTATTTATATTTTTAAAGACAAGTTTGTGTACATGCACAGAGGTTTCTTTCCAACTCGCAACGATTTTAATATCGACAAAATGATGATAATTCTGGCCAAATAAAGGAATTACTTCTGGAAATTTCTTATTATTACAAAATTTCAAAATTCAACAACTAGAACGAATATAAGGAAGGACAAAATTTGCAATTAGAGCTTTACTTCTAGGATGTTCATAGTAGCCATCCGTAACTGCTGTAAGAAATATTTAACAAAGTTTCTTAACCGAAAAAACTGTGGAAATCGTATTTTCGCGAACGCCCTGTATACGAATAGTGAGCGAAAATATCTATTCCACAACTAGTCATCGTTGGCAGAACGCCGCTGGCGAACTTTCAGGTTTATTCACTAGTTGGGCGCATGCAAAAGTCAAGGTAGGGCGTATGTCTTAGCGCATTGACTCCGCCATGTGCCGAATTAGCCAGCAGGAATCGTTAGATAAACACATTCTGCGTTGTTACCGGGTCTAGGAGAGAGAGACCCGTCGATCGTCGGCTTCGCTAGATCGCGGCGGTCTCCGATCGCGATGCCAACTTAGAAAAAAAATTGTAAACGTCGACTATTCTTTAATTGCATCGTTATGAAATGCCGCAACGGAATTAGAAAGAGACCTTTTAGCCACTGCGAATTGCTATTTTTTACACCGAATCAACTAGAAATAAATGTGGTTGGGGCATGGATTATCCTTAGTCTTGATTTCAAGCTTCAATTGCATTCTCAGCCAATAAAAATGACAGTGTCGAGTTCTAAATGGCTTTATCGAATGCATCAATGAATCCTCGACCGTGGCTGCTTTATTGAGACTAATTTTTAATTAATGAGTTATGTTTCTCCCAACGCGCAAAAAAGTCCAGAAACAGTTGTTTCTATCAAAGCATACAAGCGCGGTAACGATCGTGAAAAAAGAGTGCGCCACTAAACAAACCACAAATTTGTCACTCACTTTTACTGTGCATCTCAAATAAAATGAAAACATTGGTGATTTTTTAAGCGTGGCTAAGCTTAAGCGTTAAGAGTAAAAGAGCTTTGTGCGAATCAACCTCTTACCCTTAAAAAAAACTTCCCCTGCGGAAAGAATTTTTTTAATTCTTCATAAAATCTTCATCAAAAATTATGATAGCATACCAAGTTTAAAGTACTGATCGCTTGGTGTCCTCTATGAATTTTAGTGCATTTACATGTATTTTTTATAATAAACTTGCCACCAAATGGAACAGTAATAGGTATTCATTAACGTTTAGAATGTTCTAACAATCCATATAGAAGTAATATATAACAGAAAATAGCATTTCCAATTGCTAATTCTCTGCGATAGTGCCTATAATTTGAATGCATATTTTCCGATAAAATCTCGGCGATTTTTAAATAGCGGCAATCCTGGCGACTGCGCCATTTTCTGGAATAATCCTTTATAAACATTGTTAATAATGGAAGTTATTTCCTTTATATAAAATATAAATAAATGTAATCATTAATACTAAAATATAAAAATGTATATTTCATAAAAAACATAAAACATAATAGAAAATTTTATATTGTGTATCATACAGGCAAGTTATTATTTTCTATGAAATCACACTATTTAATAAACACTTTGTTTTTATTGTAAGTATACAGAGTGTTCTAAAATATGCAAATAAAAAGGAATGAATTTTAGTATCTACGTATCGCAATATTATCTGGATATCGACAACCTACAAACTTAATCATTTCTGACCAAAGGTACATCTAGGTACTTAATTTATCAGCTAATATCAATTCCATTCCATTTCGGTAGACTATTTACACATACACCCTATATAAAATTGTTTTGTAAATATATTGTAGGTATTTCTTCAATACCAGAATTCTTTTTTCAAAAATTTAAAAATGACTTATAAATTTGATGCTACAGTGAAACTTAAACACTTTTACATGTTATTGATTATACTCGTATGTTATATGAATTATCTGTTAATACCAGTCTTATCGATCCCAAAATAAATCTAAAACATAGTTAGACTTTTAGAAAGCACATTAAAAGAATTGTGTTAAAAATATTAAATAGAAGAATGGAAAATCTCGAAGCCAGAAATCATAATCATAAACATATATATAATGATTGAACCATTTAAAATTTCAATCATGTTGAAAATTTTTGTAGCATCAACTTAAAAATTAGCCAGTTTGTTTTTTAGCTAGGTAAAAAATAATTTTTGACTAATTTTAGCTCATACAGAGCTTTAGTTATACCCTATGGCCATATGCAAAATGAGGAAATATATTTTCTCCGTGCATAGTTGTAAAACAGAAGTGTTAATTTTATTATATTCTTCTATTACAGTTTTAAATAAAAAGCCTTGTTTAATTTCAATCTATGTCCTGTTTTAAGATATTTACTTTTTCTCTATATAGACAATCAGAAAAATATTGAGCATACTTAAATGAGGAATACTTATGTTTCGTTTTCAGAAACGCAAATGAAAATTTCCTCTTCTTGTTTGCTAGATATATTTTTCTAGTGCCATTATGAGATTTTAAGTACAAAGACTGTTTCGCTTAAGCGGTAAAATTTTTAAAAAGTTTGTTATTAAGTTGCCTTCGAGTTGAGTAAAGTTGAACATTTCTCCGAATTGCAAAAAATACATTAAAATTTATTTAAGCAAAATCTCAAATTATATCTCGTCTCTTACCGTAAGAAACCCAATTTCGCTTAGTACTTGTTGACACCAGCTTGCACATGCAATACTAACAATGATAACTGTAGAAAAGCCAACTTTATGTTATCAATATTTAAAATTACTTTATTTTCCATTTAAAAAATGGAATACAAAATATTCAAGAGTATATGCCTTGAAACCCAACAGAGCTATCAACATTAAACAAAAGTAATACTCATAATTTTCAGTCGTTTTTACAGCAATTATACAGGATGAATCAGAAAGAGTGGGTCAGCACTAAGCTGGAGAAACTAGACACAAAAATATTACGTTTGAGCTCATCATGCCTTATACGAATGTCGCTGGTTTAAGAAACACAGGGTGTTCAAGGTTTAAATTTTATTTAGAAATTTCTCAATAATTGAGAAAGTTTTGGTAACTTGACTCTGAAAATTGGTAGTTAAATTTAAACCTTGAATACCCTGCATTTTTTAAACCAGCGATATTCGTATACGGCACGATGAGCTCAAACATAATATTTTGGTCACTCACCCTGTATAGCGGGAAAAATATTGCTTCATTTACTAAAGCTGGAGGTAATAACTCTAAGCACTTTCTTCCAATAAGCTACGGCAAAATTACTCTAAATACTAAAATACTAGATAATAATTAATACTAAAACATTAAATGTCAATTTTTAAGTTGATTCAATAACATATTATTTATTGAGAACTTTCAAAATAAAATTCGAACTCTACATTTTACATCTCAACTGTCAATAATGTATTAAGGCATGTTTGGTCCAATCGTCTTTAGTCTCTAGCTCCGAGGTTTCCTCATATTGATGAATCATCTTGTATATATGTTATTTTTGTACATTTTTGAAATTGTCGGCAATCAAATTTAGAAACGTAGCAATAGCAAAATTAATAGAAAACGCGATTCATTAAAAGAAATAAACTAAAATCCCCCGGTTCTTCCCATTACCCACCGTTTCCTTTCGAGGCGCACACGTGGTGTTAGAATTTAACATTGAACAATGTTAAATGGTCGTGCAGTGTTCAACGAACCTGCCATTAGAATTTGCGAGTTAAATTTGCAAGTTGCAAACTTGGAGGAGGATTGGCATTGAAGCATACCATTAACCTCTGTTGATTGCATAATGTTATTGCGTTCTTTGAGTCTATATTTAAACCGCCGAAAATGGTTCCTGGTTAGAGATTGCCCGCTCGCTATTCGCGAATGCCTCGGCCAGCGGCGTACGCGCACTTTTTCATTTCCACAATAATATTGTCATTTATTCGCTTATAGTTTTTAAAAGTTTCACGTAGGGGCCTCTACATCTACTTCTGCAGTAATTTGCATTAAAAATGTACAATCAAAAGCCTAGATAGCAGAGTACAAAAAATAAATTAAAGTATAAATGTATAATAAACAGAAAATCAGCTGTTTCAAAAATTCTGTACGCGATGGGATCTGTTGACAGCTCTATTAATATATGATTTAAGCTGTGATTCACATAAAAAAATATTTGTATGTTCAAATGGTAAAGCCACTGGTCCAGCAGCCGGTTGAAAGCGATTTGCTGGGGGACTGGGATTATTAATATTTCAACGGTCTCAACGCTTGTGTTTATCTAAATGTCAATATATACAAATTAATGCGAGAACCATTTTTTCGACGAGTGCGAAACATTGGATTTTTATTTTATTTGCTATGCTACAGAAGTGAATGAATCAATTTGGAGATATATTAATTATATTGGATCGATGCATAAATCCTTTGCGTTTCCTATTGAATTCAAAATGTATTATCTTATATAAACAAAATAAATAAATATACTATATAAACTCTTCCATTGTATTGCTTCCCAATGATCTGGCAGTATTTCTTTTCCACAGTGTTGATTTTTCTCAAATTACGACGGGAAACGCTCCTGATAAATTTGTATTTCTATTTTACTATTTATATTTGATTTTATATATAAAAATTAAAAAACATAACTGCTATACACAACATATACATAATTTGTAAAGTTTTATAAATAAATTTGCGTACATTGTACTCATATATAGTGTGCAGCATCATAAAATATAAAACTGCGAAAATTACATAATTTTATTGTAAAATAAAGTTCAGAATAACTTCATTTGTATTTTAGTACATGTTTGTTTCTTTTATTGTTTAATATTTATAACTACATAGCAACAACAGGATACTCGATATGACGTTTCTACATTTACCCCTTGACTAATATATTCCAGGCCTAATTTCATACAATTATTGCATACACATTAGTTTACGTTACTACCATAATCGTATTCATAAACTCTGTGAGCACTATCTGCAATAATAATAAACATAGACAATATGACCTGGATACAGTATTAACGTGAACCATACCTACAGGGTGTTAAAAAAAGAGTGTAAAATGTTTCAGGAGGTAATAGTATGAACCAAAATAAGCAGAAAAGTCTTAATAAACATGGGTCCGCAAAGTAACGGTTGCGGAGATATGGACCACTATTCGTTTTTCACCACTTTGTTTGGGGATATTTGAAGATACCATTAGTGTATGGTACTCCTGTAAATAGCCTGGAAGAGCTGCAGCTATACGGATTAATCAAAAGTGTCAAGAAATCCAAACCAAGGAGGGTGTTTTTGAGAGAGTTCGAATATCGTTGAGACGAAGATGTCGTGCCTGCTTGGAAATGGACGGAGGGCACTTTGAATATCTTCTGTAACTTTGTTTTTTGTTTGTTAAAAGCTCCCTTTGTCGGTTTATTCCTAATAAAATGTTTGAAAAACGATTAGTGGTCCATATCTCCGCAACCGTTACTTTGCGGACCCATGTTTATTAAGATTTTTCTGCTATTATGTTATTTGTGTACGGAGAGTGTAATCCAAATCGGGTGGACGAAATACACAGAAATTGACACATAAGTACTGTGGAGGAGATGGCCATATCACTTTGGGATGGTTGGTCATAATAAGAAATATGTTTTTTTTAAAAGAAATAACAAGTAAATAATAATATCTCTACCCCTCATTCTAATCATGGAGATTAGCCCAGAAGTCGGAAACTTGTGCAGGAGAGGGGGAGACATATTATTATTAAGCAGGCCCCTTTGCGCCCAGGAACGACTTACGTTGGTAGACCCCAACCATCATTCAGTGTAGGTATGAGAGAAATCTGGAAAATCTCAATAATTAGGGGGGTAGTTAAATGTCGACCGGTATCAATCTCTCACATTGACCCAAGCTAATATTCTTCCACCTTACCGTACCCACAAAGAGGGTGAGCCAATCCTCTCCACGAATATAGCTGATATATGATCTACCAGCAGCGGGGTTCTAACCCACACTGATCTAGCCACATCGATTCAAGTACTGGCGCCTCAAACTGCGCGACCGACAAAATAGAATAATTCTTTATAAATTAACATTTTTTTTAAATTTTATTTCAGTTTTTAATCGTCTTTCCAAAGTTTTTCTTGGAATGACATGTCATAGATGCATTTCTAACAGAGGAACCATTTTTAACAGCCTCGACGGCACGGAGAAGATTCTCTTGCGTCTATAAACCTCGAGATACCCCAGGTTTTTTGATATACCTACTCGTTCGGCATATCTAAAAAATTAATACAGATTGCTATGGCAATCTCACTCAAATTAAGATAGCCATCTCACCCGATTTGCCAGGAAGAGATGGCGATCCAGTTAATTTTGTATTAATTAATTTCAGTCAAACAGCTGATACAGATTGACCATCTCAAAACTACTTCACTTTATTTTTCGCATAATATTGCAGTAAACAATACATTTTTTTGTGTTATTACAGCACAATTGTGGATGCATGACTGACTATATTATGGTATAAGTACATTTTCTGTCAAACGAATGATATATTGGTATGGCCATCTGCACTATACATATTACTACATCGGCGCATCCGCCATTTCCGTGAAAGACGTCACTGTTCACTAATGGCCTTATCTTTCAAAAATGCCACATTGTGGCATTGAACGAACCTGTTCCTCTTGTAATGTTCTTCTAGTAATGGCACATCCGCCGTCCTGAATATAGTTTAGGTGGTGTGCATATACTCGCGGAAAAAACTAGTCCCTCCTGAAAAAAAAAACTAGTATTAGTTGCAACCGCCGTAACCTTGAAGAGAGTCTAAGTGCATTGGCATTACTCGTGGCCGTGGCCTTTTTTCGCGGATCCTGATCAGCTCTTTGAACCCCTGACATTTGACGGACGAAGCAGGAAAAGTACCATTAGCGTTCGCTCTTTTTTTAGGCATGACGTGCCCCGTATCGCGACGTTGCATTTTTTGCCTAGCGCATCTCATGACGTGTGTCATCCGCGGATATTTGTTTAAGGTATTTTATCTTTGCATGTTTGTTTTGGGTATTATCGATTTTTTTACAGGCGAGGATGCTCTAGTGACACGGTACTGGTATGGGGCGCATCGATAATACCGCCGTGGCTTACGACGCTGCATTTGTCACGAAATTGTAATAGACATCGACTAATATACAGGTTGTCGATAATAATGTGACAAATTTCTACACCCCTAAAATAAATTGTGTTCGAATATGGTTCAAATCACCACTATCAGTAACAATAATAAGCATAGACAGTATGGCATAGATACAGTATTGAAATTTAAGGTATCTTAAGTTCTTTTTATAATTACGACAGTAGCGTACCATTTTTATTGTAAATAAAAGAAGAGGCCACAGGGTTTCTACGCCACTGATGGTAATGGAAATATTTAAACATACTGAATAATTAGACCAAAGATATTCCATTATAACTTAGAACTATTGTTTTATCACGAAACTTTTCCAAATATACCTATTTATTTTGACTGTACAGTTACCCTTACAAGTATGTCAGTGATACCTGAGACATCCTGTATACTGGGAGATGACTTTCCAAAAAATATAATTAATATGCAAATAACTTTTTTACTAACTCATAAATCTTACGTAAAATCCGATGATCGATTTTAACCATAGTGCAAAAGTTTTTCAAAATTCTGCTTAACAATTCAAAAAATTTGGAAAATTTTATGTCAAAGTGATACTAGTCGCGTCAAATTACTGGACTCAATAGTTGTACGATATATGGGAATACAGGGTTAACTATGACTAAGTATAAAAAATTTAACCACGTGCTCAGGGAGGCCTAAAATACAATTAAACAATTATTCCAGAATTTTAGCTCGATATTTAAAAAATGGGGTAAAACCCGACTGAGATGGCTTAGATTCATAGATAAAGCTTACATCTGTTTCTAAATGTAGAAACGACAAAAATTAACATTCTTATTAGTAATAATACATGATAGATAGGTAACAGTTAATCCAGTTAGCTCCAGTATTTTACATTCGTTTTTTATTATTTCGTTATAAACTGGTAAAACTACATACTCGCTAATTACAGCCACTCACTACCGATAAAAGACACTTCCCGTAAGTACAATTAGATAAAATACCTATTTATTATAACAAAATCGAACGAAAGGAATAGATAATAGACAAGTTTTAATGTAACCGTGGCAGTCTTGTCCCATAACCTAGAAAATCAAACCGGCGAACTATATTGTGGGAAAGTATCTGCACCCAACACAAATATCTTTATTTAATAACTATAAAACGTTTAAAAATTAAAAAAGGCACTAAAAACAGAAGAAGAACACAAAATTACAACGTAAACACAGAAATTGAATTATGACATGACAGCGATACCTACTGAGCGACTGTTGCATGCTTGTAGAGTAGGCAACCAACTTGCTTGTTGGTTGATTACTCCACATTGGCGGCGTTAAATAAGGATTTAAAATAATATCGAAAACAAATTTTTTTGGCTTTATAAATAAGTTTGGAATTTTTTTGAAGGGTGATTCCGTTAATTCTTATTTTTCCCTATCCCCTCTTAAAATATTTGTACTAAGTCATAGTTAACCCTGTATAAAGTGTTTGCATTTGTGAAAGAAAAAAGCAACGGATTGTGCTTGCACTAATATATTTTTATCCAAATATTTACAAAGCGGTTCAGTTTGCAGATTCAAAAGAAGGTAGTAGGACTTACGAATGATAATTCATCCGACCCAAATGACATCTATGTATTTATATACGAAGTATCAAAATTCCTTCATAGGTACGACCTTGAGCTGTGTTTTTTATCTAACTGCCTAAATATATGTTTGCGTTTTTTTAAAATATAGATACCTTTCCTCAAAACAAATATTATTAGAACTGATAAAAGCAGTATGCAAATAAAAAGAAGGTTATTCACAACAACAAAAAATGATAAAAATGAATGCGAATGTACGATTAGAAAACCCACTGAAAATTGCCTCGATTCTAAAAATAGAATATTTCAGATAACAGGAATTGTAAATTATGCTTTATGCATTCCTATTTATTATCTACTAGTTTTCATAAAATATTCCAATAAAACTGGATGACAGTTTTTTTATTACTATATTTAATATTTTTCAACTGAGAGGTTTGAACACTGACACCATTATCAACAGGAAAATGGTGGCTGGTTCAACCTTGCCTCCACTTAATAGAAGCATTCCGGGAAAAGTAAATGCTATTCAAAAAATTAAGTATTGAGATGCGATACAACAGACGTTGCATAATGCAGTATACACAACAACAAACCGAAATACCTGCACGTGGATATTTAAATTTTAAATCGTAGACTTTTTTCATAATTTTCTGCATGTGATGGAGTGGAAATGATCTCAATGGTAATACAAAAAATTAATCATTTATTTATGGTCGAGGAAGGATGTATAATGTAATAAATTTCAAATTAGGAAATATTTCACGTAGGTATACTTAGCCGTGAGATTTTTATATTCAGCTTGAGACAACGTAACGCATATACAGGGTGTTACAGAATAAGAAACGCCTTGCTTCATTCAAATTTCCGTTTGCTTTTCCATACATAAAATATATGTCGGCCAATTATTCAAAGGAATAATTCACCATATTTACTTATTTTGTAAAAAATGTATTAAAAACTACCTTAAACACTTCAAAAACAAGGCACTCGATACATTGTGTTATTTTTTTTGCCAAGGCACGAACGCCTCTGATGCTAGTATATTAGAAGAGAAATTTATACATGCGAAAGTAGCTCTTCACTATTCACTGTTGTGTATCAAATCTCATCCCAATATCTCGATCGGTTTTCGAGAAATGAAAACTATAGTACTTACGATAGGAAATTTTAAACAACCTATCTTTCGGAAACGAGGCATTTCCACACCCATGTTTATATAAACTTTTTGTCTTATTTTTAAACATAGAACCTACATTCTCTTAACATCATTCGTAACACCCTGTATAGGTTAGGCTTAATGTGTTTTCATTTTTCATGTGACTGAATCTACTGTAAACTTTTTATGTCAAAATAAAATAATTCAATTAAAACTTACCCAAATACATACCCAAATTGCGTATTATATTGACTAAAGGGCAACAACATTGCAAAATATCAGCGTTTTTTAATAACTCTTAAAAGATTTAAATTCGGTGGGCTACTACTGTGTATAGATGTGAGTCTTTGAAATAGTAACCGAAGTAATGCAATTGTAGAAATGGCGTTGCTTTCAAAATTTTCTGAATTGGACAATTGACAGATTGTCATTTGTTTCATTGTCAATATTCTTCTGAGGCTACTATATCTGTCGTTCCACTGCAAGAATGCCAATAACATGGTCTTCGAGATGCAATAGGATGAGTCGCGCCGCTATGCTAGAATTAAATACAAAATTCGAGATAATTTGGTCATCTCAAGTACAGTCCGCTAAGTACAGGGTGTCTCAAACTCGATAGTATTGGTCTACAGTGAGAATTCAAAAAATTAAATAAAATTTAGGACACGTGGTGTTAAATGGGATGAAGTAAGCTTTATTTTCAATTGAAAGTATTATCTTTGGGATTTGACAGAAACGATTAATGACGCCATTAATTATATTTTTTCTAGAAACACCCACATTTTTTTTCTTGTTAAAAAACTCTTTTCACATAAACTTTTGTTAGAGAAGTTTTTCTCTATTACTTCCTGTTTTCAAGTTATAAGCAATATCGTCCTAAAGAGAAAGAAATACCACCTAAATATCACATTAGCGGTGGAATGATCAAGTAGTCATTGGAAAATAATTGAATGTTCGTTGTTTTAACGTCAAATGCATAACTTTTGTGCTTACAAAATGTTTTGTCATTCAGAAAAACTTGTGTTGCATTGAAGGTGCATTTCCTGTTCAGAAGAATCAAATAATTGACCGGAGGGTAAGAAACATGTTAAAACAGTTAGACTGTTGCAGTATTTCAAACAAAATCCACGAAATTCTATATGGCAGGCTAGCCGGGAATTGAATTTGGATAAATCAACCGTTTAACGAATTTTAAAGACCAATATGTATCATGACTACACAATTCACGATTTGGAGTATTTTCCTGAGCGTCACAGTGAAAACAGACATAATTTTATAGCTCAAATTATAATAAATGTTCTTTTTCGGCAAGTTCTTTGGACGGACGATTCCCTTGAAAATCTCTACATTGTAAATCCAGTCCAAAACCAAAACCATTTTGGAATAAATGTATGGTGCAGCATCATCGGTAGACATTTAATTGGGCCTTATTTTTATGAGCATTGAACTGCGTGAGTTACCTAAATTTCCTACAAGAAGACCTTTCTGCACTTCTGGAGAATGCGCCTTTGCAGCTAAGGAGAAATCTATGGTTTCAACTCGACGGAGCTCTACCCCACAACACCAAGGTCTAAAGGCCTGGAAAGTCACCAGATCTAACACCCCTCGATTTTTTTATGGGGGGGTTTTAAAAAATAAGGTTTACAAAACACCTTCGCGAGATATTAATCATTTGGAATACAAAATCACAAACGATTGTGATGAGTTAAATGGCGAAATGTTAATAAACGCAGCTCACAAAGAAGTCAGGCGAAGATTGGATATGTGTCTTGAAATGAGAGGAGGTCATATAGAGAATAAATTATATATGTAGTATTAGGGCGTTTTCCTCATTTTTTAAGGTTTGTTATTGTTATCATCACCTTTTGTTTTAACTGTGTTAAAAAATTATCGAGTTTAGCCTTTTATTTATTCTTAATGAGATTTATACACTTTAAACAACTAATATTCAATTATTTTCCAACGACTACTTGACCGCTAATGTGATTTTTAGGTATACTCGCGACAAGAATTCAGACGACTTACGTCATACGAACAAATGAATAATTCACAATATTTTCATCAAAATATTTAAGAAACTGCAACAGCTAGTAATAAAACTATATACTACACTAAAAGTTTGCATTATAAATTGCACTAAATTGCAAAAAATAATTGTTTTTAACGCGACCAAATATCGAATATTACGTTGACAATAAAAACAAATGTGTAACGTCAGCCGTGACGTAAGACGTCTGAATTCTTGACGCGAGTATAGTATTTCTTTTGAGACTCTTTGGAACGATATTGTTTATAACTTTTAAACGGGAAGTAATACAGAAAAATTTCGTTAATAAAAGGTTATTAAAAAAAAGAAAACTATTTAATCATTAGTCGTTTCTGGCAAATCCCAAAGATAATACTTTCGATTGCAAACTCTCATTCCATTTAATACGATGTGTCTCAAATTTCATTTAAATTTTTTGTAGGTCTATACTATCGAGTTTGAGGCATCCTTGACAGATTGTCATTTGTTTGTCATTTTTCCGATGCTACGATATCCCTATCGCTCGCCACTGCGAGCGTACCAATAACATAGTCTTCGAGATGCAATAGGATGAGTCGCGTGACGATGCTAGAATTGAATACAAAATTCGACATAATTTGGCCGTCGTAATGTCCACTAAGTAGGTACAACTAAAAGGATTCCATATAGATAACATACCCAGTGTATATAATAAACCGACAAAATTACATTTCCTGTTTCAGAAACAACCAATGTAATATGAGATGTTTATTTCGTGATTGCAATTAATTGTGGGAGAATGCACTGCGAGCACATTCGAGAATCGGCTGTCCTTAGCACAGCTCTGAGCCTGCGGCAAGTACCAGTTCGACCTCCAAGACCTCCATTTCCGCCAGTAACGATTCCCAGAACCGTCGATTAATTATTTTAACACTGGCGATGGCGAAAATCGTGGGTTCCCTATCCGAGCGATGCCATCGTGCGCAGCTCTAGCTCTAGGAAGGTTCAAGGCTGAAACAATAAGTTTAAATATTCTAGTTGCATTGATTGAAATTTTCTGGTGCGGCCGTTGGTTGTTAACCGCATGGAGCGACACGAGAGGGACAGGGGCGGCGCGAGGACAGGGGCAGGGGGTCGCGTAAAGGTCGTTTTTTGTCCAGAATCAATGCACTTTTGATCTGCGGCGCTGCGTGCATCCAGCAAACGCGATTTTTAGCTAGCAGCAGCATTTTAGTTCCGATGTAATTCTATTTTAGACCGCCCAAGGCCTCTAGACGGGTTTTTGTACCCGCGGCAATGTCCTGCTGCCCCAAAATTCCTATTTTAGTATTTTCGTGATTCTCTATTAGTTCAAAGAAACACCAATTATTCTTAGAGAGTCAGGCTGCAATAAAGACTTTAGACTCAAACAAGTGTGTTCAAAACTTGTTTGTAGTTTGCTGTATTGCTAAATAAACTGGCAAGTACCAACACAGTTAAACTGAGTACCAATAAACATTGGTGTGAAAAGTGAATGCCTGTTACAAGAGCAAAGCCTACAGAAATAGAGCAAATATTGAAACAGAAATAGAGGAAACATTGAAACAGTTAATGGAAATGATGGGAGATATAAAGGAAGAATTAAAGAAAGAAATAAAGCAC
Organism: Monochamus alternatus; assembly: GCA_037114965.1. NCBI lineage: Eukaryota > Metazoa > Arthropoda > Insecta > Coleoptera > Cerambycidae > Monochamus > Monochamus alternatus. The sequence continues at coordinate 24,767,748 of CM073431.1, forward strand.
ATCTAGGATGAGAGGAAGGATATCCAAGACGAAAAGATGAAAGATAAAAAAAATGAAGAACAGTCAAGAGGAAGTGAACAACAGTTTAGAAGAAATAAAAAATCAAGAAGAATTAAGCAATGAAGTGAAAATCAGTTTACAAGAAATCAATAGGAAGTTAGAAGATACAATTAAGGCTAAACTTAATAAATTTGAGAAAACTGTTTGTTGAAAAGGGGATTAAATAATTATGAAGAAAGTTTATTTTAATAAGTCGAATGTAAGAGATCTAAACATCAAAGTAAAGATTATTTTGACAGTTCTGATATGATTTGAAGTCTGTTTGTTGTGTATAATCAACTTTGTTTTTCTGCAAAGAATTATTATGAATGAATGAAAGTTAAACGTAGAGGAGATGAAGGAATGGAAAAGTCGATTAACTTACAAAAAAGGCTAGTTCTGGTTTTAGAAAACATGATTAATTTTTAACTAAAATCAAAACTAGCTCTTGTCATTCCTTAGTACCGTAAATCAGGCCCTAGGGAGTTAAAAAATAACGCTGTTATGTGACAATTAAACATTATGTTGTCAAATTATACGCAATTGTTAATATCATGCTTTACTGTTTTTATGTCAACAAGGATCTTTATTTCCATTTTTCTCGAAAATGTACACTTGCCGAAACATAAAGGTTTCCAGTCTGAATTATATTTTGTTTAAATTATGACTGCTTATCTGACTTGTCATACATGCGCCCAATTATGACACGCCCTAATAATTGATGGCTACCACAATTTCTATTAATAGTCCGCCAGCTTACTTCTTTAAAATTGGGGTTTGCAAAACCAACCTTTCAAACTACCAGTATACAAGCCACTGATATTGGTACAGTTGATTTAGTACAGTACTTACAGTATTTATTCGTGTACAAATTATGATCTTTATCCGATTTAAAGAACAGTGAGAAACACCTTCTTCAAAGTAACAACTTGAACACCCTGTATCTCAGGAATGCAACGACAATTTGAAAAATGTTATGTAAAACATTCCCACTACTTAGGTATTTCAAGGGGTTTTATCCCCCGGTGTTTTTGAAGTAAGTATGAACGAGTTATGTATAGGTACGACATTTTTTATATTGTATTTTAATATATCCACAATTAAAACTTCTATTTTCTTAAAATTGCAATGTGTAACAACTTAATTCAATTCCAGCAGAAAATAAATTGAAAAAATGCTTTAGATATTGTTCCATTAAAAACTTGTTACGCCACTGTTATTAGATTCCTTCCAAACGGGTAGTTATTTAAAATATTTAGGTAGGTAATTGTAGCAGTAAGTATTCTTTACAAACATATAGTATAACTGAAAATGATGAGAAACTGTTGTTTCTCATCTTAAACTATGTTTCTCATCATTTTTATGCTTTATTTATTTAATGTATATGTCTTTAAGTAATCTCCGCGTAAAGGCAAGTTTTTATTGCAACAATTAATTACATCTATCTATGTTCATTGTACTTAACAGTCTACAAAAGAGTTACTTAAATTATGTTTTGAAATAATTTTAGTTGTCCTTGAATGAGAAGCTGTATATTTTAATAATAATAGTTAGCAGTTACTCACGTACAGAAACAAAAAAACTACAAAAAGTATTAACTAATAACGTATTATTATACAAATGCATTAGTCACAGCATCGGTAAAGATAATTTTAAAAAATTATATGACATAAAAGATTTAGACGTCATTGTGTTTATATTTACAAATTTTGACATATAAATATTTTACTTGTGTAGTCACATTTTTTCATAGTTTCTAATAGCACCGTTGGATATCCTGCACAAAATAATTTAATTCCAAACGAAGCGATTTCGATGCAACAAAATCTTCTCCCATTTGGTAAAAATGTGATATTTCTAGAACAGTCCCCTATGTATGCCACCATCTGTCCTAGACTGACTAAATTAATTGCATCACCTGTGGCCTAATCAAAATATTAGTAATTACAGTAAATTTCGAACGTTCTTAGATTCCATTTTACGCATAAACCAACAACTTACGAATTCGCTAAACGAGTTTCAAGAATTTGTTTATAAAAAACTTGAAAAATTTTAGACGTGGCTACAAAATTTATTGATATTTTTTTACTAATTCCAAAATTAAACCACCTTAAATCAAATAATTTTCAGTTAACAAATATCATAGAAAAATAATCATGAAAAACGTTTACCCGGAAAAAACCATTACCACTTAAAAAATTTGACTTGAAAGTTGTCATGGTTGCCTTAATTCAATTTATTAATGAATGTTAATAGATTTTATGTAACAAGGAGTTATTTATTGTAAAATATAATCATTTTACTTTAGAAGTACAATGGCTTTATTTAATAAATTATTAAAACATTTTTTAAATTTCATATTTATTTTTAAAATTGTTGAGTAAGTTACATTTATTGAAAAAATTTAAATATTTTTAAACGAAACCTTGGCGAAAAAATATGAAAACATTTCAACATTTCAACAAATATTTCAAAAATACCTTTACTTGCCATTTCTTTTCCATCACATAGAATAAGCTGTTTGAAATTTATATTCTTCAAAACTTAACTCTGAGTGTTTCTAGTTGTATAGTGGTTTTATTCCGGACGCAAAAAGAAATACGTATGCTAAAATAAATATACAGGGTGACTCTTAAATAAGTACAAATATTTTAACCAGCAGTATAGTTTTGTGTGTAGAACACATAATTAATAGTTTTTTTACAAAAAAATCAGAAATAAAAAAGTGAAATTTTAAATAAATTTCGTAATTTTTCAGCAAAAAACTTGTTGAGGACCGCTGGTCTAGACAGACCCTTCATACTTTTATGAGTCATAGTGCTGCAGACTGAACGTGTGGTTCACAGTGTTGCCAGTATTACACAAATGTCTTTGCTTCAAGGAAGAAAAAATCTCAACTTTTAGCGAATTTTGTCAAGTGTAACATTTTATATTATTTTTTATTATCAAACTGTCATTGACTGTCATGACAGATTATCGGAAGCCCAAGTCAAACTTGTTAACCCCACATAATGCATGAAAATAGCAATAAAATTTGCTAAAAGTTGACATTTTTTCCATTTTAAATAAAAAACGGGTGCATAGTTTTTCGTTATTCTTCATAAAATAACTTAAGGAAATTGTGTTTTGTGTCCCTTTCTAACAGTGTACAATGACATTTAACTTGTGAAATGTGGATTACTGATTAAATAGTTAATTTTTTAACAAACAGGTAAGCTTGTGTGCACGTTTATGTATAATTTTTGAACATTGGACATAGTAATATCACGTAATATCTTCCTAAATATTTTACGGTAGTATTGAACTTGCGGAAATTCATTTTTAATCGTTGAAGTATAGTAAGGTTAGTTCAGATGTTAAAATTTATGTTAATATTGCTGCGTATCATACTACATACCCAATTTTACTGTACTTATGCTTAAAACAAGTATTTTTAAAATAGAACTATTACGTTAAAGGAAACGTAATATTTATATTGGAGGAGATATGGCAACCACGCAGCAAATCATATGTTTCATTACGTTGTTGGATGAAAAATCAGCCAGCGGTCCTCAAAATGTGGGTATTTTTTTAAAAAATTAATATCTCCATAAATATTAGAAATTTTTAAAAATGGCTTTCACTAGACTGATTTAAATGACGAACTACACCAGCAGTTAAAATATTTGTACTTATTTAAGATTCACCCTGTATTAACATAAAAAGGTATTTTTTAATAAATCAGCTCTGAAAATCGCAATTATACCCTGTATAAATTCTCTATACACTTATTTATAATTACTGTGTTTTGGTAGAGCCCTCAAAAAAATGTATGCAGGATGTACCGAATTGCACTTCAACTTTACCATTGATATAACATTTTAAAATGAGAAAAACAATTCCATATCCTGCGGTAGGTAGACTGTAGCTATATTTGCGGAGAGAATTGGGGTGGGTATGGTAGGGTGCAAGAATGTTGGTAAATGTGAGAGATTGATACCAGTCGACATTTGACCACCCCCGTAATTCATGAGATTTTCCCTCATCCTGCACTGAATGGCGGTTAGGGTCTACCAATGTAAGTCGTTCCTGGACGCAAATGCAGCCTGCATAATAATAATAATAATATGCCGTTTTGAAACGTTAATTAATAAAAAATTGAGCTTTAAATAAATGTCAAAAGAAACCTAGAAGTTTGCAAATCAAATTTTCTGTGAAATCAACGCAGTTTCAAGACTATAGGCGTACGTTGAAGAATATTTGAAGGGCAGAAAGTAGCCGCAGAAAATAAAATATATTTATACCAATTTTTATCTTTACAATTATGGTCATTACTTACACATTTTTTTTACAAAATTTTTGAATTCCCGGAAACTAGACGCATATTTATACGAACTTGTTTTCATAATTTTAAAAAGTTGTATCACCCTGGTATGTTCGGTCTCTGCAAATCGGGACACCCTGTATATATAGTTCTTCGTGCCATAGTAAAATTAATTTCCGAATGAACGCTTAAAACTGTTTTCATAACTGGCAGAACGACGACAGCACACATTCAGATTTTGCCGGGAATCGACGTTTTATGCCTTTTGCCACTGTCAATAAGCAAATATGAGTGCGGTAATACGAGTATAATTTTTATACGAGCACCGTAGCGTCTTACGTAGAAATCAAAATACTGAAAACGGCGCCAGAAGCGGCAATCCCAACTCTGATTAAATAACCTGCCCAGAGTAAATTTATTTTAACCAATAAAACGCCTGTTTTACTATTTGCCTACGTAAATGTTTGTAAACCGTTAATATTGGCTTGGTGCACCGTAAAATTCAGTTTGGGACTGGTTAAATAAAACTTGGTTCTATATATGTAAAAGGAAGTCTGTAGCATCATAAATATTTATGATCCGAGGACGTTAGTGATTCAACACATCATGTGCATTGTGCAATCCGTCCAATGTGCATCATTAGGAAGCGACAAATGTAAATTAAGACAAGGGTCCTATACTGTAAAGGTTAGCTCAATAGTGATTTAGCAAACACTGCGACGCTATACGGAGCAGCAAATCGAAATATTTTTCAGCCAATGGTTGAACAGTTTCCGGACTGGTTGCCAGGTCGTGGGTTTTGATTTCTTCACGTTTCGAGAGACATATTTCTTTCTTCCAGAAGTAACTCTGGAGTTTCCTGATCGGTTTTTAGATTGAACCCGTGAGGTCCAGTCCTTGATTTCTACGAATCTAATGCGTCCAAGCATTGCGGATGGTACCAAGCCCTCGTTGCTGTTGAAATGATATTACTGGAATTCTCTGCTTCCCGGTAGAGTCTGGGAATCTTTCTCTCATTGAATACCAACCTATGTTCTGCAGTTGCAGATTTGACACTGTTAATATTCCTTAAATGAATAACACTCGTGTTTCTTCAACCTCGTGCTATCGTGTCTGTCCAATGTATATCTTGCCGCATGTGCATGAGATTCTGTATGTACTATAGTACATTTATTACATTTGCAGTTACTCTAGGAAATGCTGACTCTGTTTTTCTTGAGGTGATGTAGATGGTGTTAATACTGTGTTTTCTTATGGTGCGGGCTATCGTGTCATCCTCGTAGATAGGTTGTTGCCCTTTAGACTTAGGCGATCTTCTAATGACTTGTTCAATGTTCCTGTACGTGTATCCATTTTCTCTAAGAACAGATCATAGATGATGCAGTTCTTGCTCCAAGCAAGCATTCTGATTCACAAATGGTTCGTCCCCGATGCACTTGTGTCTGGGTCAAGTGATGATGACACTCGGCATTCAAATATTTATCAGTGGGTGTCTGGGCTTCCTGTAAACATTATGTCCTAATGCATTATCAGGTTTTTTTTTCACAAGGACATTTAAAATGGGAGGCACCGTTTTCTTCCCTTTCCTTAGTGAAGCTGGTATCTGGGTGTATTCCATTAATATGGTCTAGATATCTTCGTATGTTCTACCAACGAAGCCATATCATAAATATATGGTCAACACATCTGAACCAACATTTTGGTTATAGGACTGCTTACTCCAAGACCCGCTGCATCAAGGTTTTCACCAAAGCTGAAGACAAGGGGGAACCCATAGCTGCTTCTTCATTTTATTCATAAAAGTGGTACCTGAAGGAATACTTGGTGTTAAATCTACTATATCTTCATCCTCGTCTTTTAAGATGAACCTTCGATGAAATTTTTCTAAAGCTTCTTTGATTGGCACTTTTCACGTCAAATATCAGTAGGATATCATTTGGTTGAAATTAGATACCTTTGACCTTGTTAATAAAATCTCGATTCATCATTTCATACCAAGTTTTCAGTTCGAGTGAAGGCGCCGATATCAGCAATACAAAGCCATTGACGAGCAATTTTATCTATTCCACGGATGGTTGCTATTTATGTATTTAGATTACAACATCCCACTGGGTTAACCCAGGTTTGGGATGAGTAAATAGACCGCAGAACAGATAACTAAGAATACTAACGTTATAACTTAAAGATCTAAAAATATGAAACTGCAATTGAATACGAAAAATCAACAACAATAAGACACAACTAAAAGTGGAAGAAAAAGTCAAGATCGCATTTTATTAGCGAATATTCGACATCAAAGTCGTTTGACCATTTAAAATAACTGGAACGCGATGATACAGTTCACACAAGGTACAGGTACAGGTTTCCTAAAAATATATTCACTTCTAGAATTCATTGAGCGCATATTGAGAAAAATTTCAAAAAGAAATTTACTTGTGTAAAATTTTATTCAAGGAAAGTATAGAACAGTACTACTCTTCGGGAGGAAAAACTGTAATTTTCTTAGGAGATATTAATCATTGATTTTGTTTAAATACACCATTCTACAGGTACAGGGTGAAAACAATTACACAGTCAGAATCCAATACACTTAAAAACTAAATAACGTGTGGATATGAATAAATGAAAGCAAAAATACAATTTAATTCATTAGGACCGAACATACTACAGTTAGATATACTATGAATTATTATATTCTATCAGTTACACGTTTTAATTAAAACAATATGATGTTCGTGAAGCACTGTGAGGTACCTACATAAAATTTTAGCGAATTGAAAATATTGGTACAATCAACAAATAGAACTCGCATACACTCATCATGCTAAGTATTTCATTTGGCCTTTTTGTGAAGGGATATATTCTTCAGTTCCAATAGTTGTGGTGTGACATTTATTTTACTAACCTTCCTAAAAAATGCTACCAAAGCAACTGACATATCTCTCTTTTTTCAACTTCTTCTTATCTGCAATTTCATTTCCTTCTACAGCTTTATGTTACCCAACATAGCCTCTTCGTTTAATTCAATTGTAGATAATCAAACAAGTTCAAAGCACACCTTGTATGAATCTAAGGGCTTTATCGCACCTTGACTATCAAATAATATGTACTGATATCAAAATGCAATAAACAATAGCTGTTATTAAAGAATAAACAATTTGACTTCAGCACTTGTACACGCCTAAAATGTGATGAAGTGCATAACTTCATTTCTTTCTCGGCGCAGTATGTGACCTTAATGCCGGGCATTTTAATGTTTTCACACGAGTAGCATTGTACGTGTCAAACAATCAGCATTTCCTTATATTCGATTCCCATAGGCGGGTACAAGAGGGGCATTAAATCTCAATCCATTTTTTCTGGAAAAGTGTTATCTAAATATTGCTGCACAATCCTGGTATTGTGGGGTGGAGCCCCGTCGGCGTCGTGCTGAAAGCATAGGTTTCTCCTTAGTTGCAAAGGCAAATTCTCCAGAAGTGCAGGAAGTTCTTCTTATAGGAAATTTAGGTAACGCAAGCTGTTCAATGTATGTTCATAAAAATAAGGCCCAATTAAATGTCTACTACAAAATGATCTCGGTTTTAGACTGGATTTTGCAATGTTTCCGTACGCCGCTGCCGTTATAAAATATAAAGTGGTTTGCATTCCAAGGACCTTGATTGCCATCTTACGGTTGGGCAAGAAAGCGCAGTATTAGCAGTCCGAATAATTATTTCTAACTTTATCTTCTCATTTGTTTTCTGAAACGCTGAAAAGGATATCGTCCTGCGAGTCCGTAAACGCGGAACTGTGCAACGCTGCGGGCCCGTAAGCCTATCATTCATTAATTTAGTTGTTAGATTATACGGACGGGTACCGAAATAACCGTGACGCGTTATCAATTTCAAATTATAATGAGTGCTTAGTTTAGTACTTTGTTTTCTTGCTGCCAAACATGTTGATATGCAAAAGAAACAACTTCATAGTCAAATTATCACATGAATATTAATACGAATGAGAATAAAATCTCATGTTTAATAATTTATACAGGGTTATCTAAGTACAAATATTTTAAAAGATGATAGAGAAAAATGAATTAATGGAATCAGAATTTCCAAAATTGAAGCAGAAACATTTCTTTTTCTAAAGTATATTAATCCCCTATCTATCGACGCCCATGGCCACTCGCCAGACACGAATTTAAATGTTGCTTTATTAGTTATGCAACCATCAACACAACGTCATATACAGGGCGAATCACAACTTATCTAAAAATATTTTAGGAACAGATGCATCATGAAAAATGAAGTCAATATCGTAAAAAAAATTGTAAAATCCTTATAGTTTAACTAAACCTTATATTAAAACATTGTAGTTGTAGTATTTTCAAACTTTACATCACTGGGCTACTCTAGTCTCTAGCCAGGCGATTCCGAATATTAAAATCCTTTTTACCGCGGTGTGCAGTGAGTGCAAGTGTAGTACATCACGAGCATGACACGGGAAATTTGAAATCCGAACCGTGGAAGAGATGGAGATCCAGGGCGTCCACGGCGTATCGCAGCAGTGCGTATCACACACGAAACTCTATTATATCCGTATTATGTATAGCGTATTCAGGTAATAATACCAAGAGATTGGACGAAGAGGACCGATACCATGGCCGCCACGATCTCCTGACTTTAAATAATAATAATAATTTGTCTTTATTGGATATATATAATAATAACAAACAAACTGAAACAATAGTTCGGCTCTTCAGGTGGCATACATGCACCGAGTATATAGTAAAAAAGTATATAAGCAAATATAGAAACAAGATACAAAATGAAAACAGCTATGAACATTTATCTTATCTGGTAGTTCATTGAAAATCTTAGTTGCATTATATGTAAACGAGTTACAGAATTGAGCAGTATTCTGTTTAGGCACTGTGTATAACCCACAATATCGAGTAATACGGTCGTGTGTGTCCTCGCCCTTTATTAGCTTGTTAAAAGGATATTTAAGCGACTGAAATTGATTAAATTTAAATAAAAGACAAGCCATATGGTATTTAAATCTTTCAGACAAATTTAGCCATCTGGTTTCCTGAAATTTGATGATGTGATCATATTTACAAAGATCATAAATATATCTAACGCAAGAATTTTGAATGTTCTGTAATGACATTTTATCCGAACCAAGGAAAGCAGGCCAGTAAACAACATCACAATAAGCAAGATGGGAAAGCAATAATGACTCACACAGTAATGCCTTAACATCCCTGTCCAGAACATCTTTATGGAGATACAGCAGTTTTAGTTTGCCAAAACTCTTTTTTATCATATGCTGAATATGCGATCTAAATCAGAGTCAATGTACAGTCTCAAATTTCTACAATTATCTGTGGGTGACACAATATTGTTATTTAGTGTAATTTTAAAGTTAGTATCTTCCAAATACTAACAGTTCAGTTTTAGTTTCATTAAGAACTAGACTATGGGCGCAAGCTACTTGAGAAAATGTTTCTAGGTCTTCATTTACATTAGTTAAGGTCAAATCGAGGTCAGATATAGAATGATTTGTACTTCGTTTTGTGAGGATATTTAAAAAATGAAGTGTATCGTACTGAAGTGGACACTATTGATTTACGCAATAGTTCATAGCTGCTGCAAAACATTTGTGTTAGTTTGTAGAAACTGGGCAAGACGGACCCAAAATTTTAAATTAATTAAAACCTGAAATTCTATTAACCTTCATAAACCCGAGCGGGGTACAGCTACTCCAGACATGAATTTTTGGGTATATTTTCTAAAATATTTTTTTTACTTAATTTTCTTCGAGCTATGTTTCTTAAATATATATCTAAATTGGTATACAAAATTTTGAATAAATTGCTTTTTATTGTAATTAATATATAGAGTTTTGTTGCTTGGGGCAACGTATGTGTAGAACATCAAATAAATATAACAGTTTGTAACAAGTGTGATAATTAAATCATTATTTAAAATGTCACTAAAATGCTTGTTCTTTTTTCATAATTATTTTTGTTTTAATTATTTCTAATCATTTCATATTATTTTTTCAAAATGTGTTTACTCATTTATCAAAATGCTGACAATTTTTTATGTAAAAATATGTTTTTTATAAGCAGAATGTGTTTTATTTTTAATATTCCCTAATTATAACATTAAAAAAAAATAATAAGCATACATTCGGTATTTAATGTAAGTTTTTGACCACGGGTTTATGAAGGTTAATAATTAATAACAATAACGCGGCAAATGCAGTTCAATTTGCTGTATAAAATAGGTCTTATAAATTATTATTAATTTCTTGGGAATTTCTTTCAATTTTTAGTCCGGTTACTGATTGCATTCTTTTTCCTTGTCAGGTTTTGCAGTGGACCAGTTTCCAGTACCGTGCTGAAGTGTATTTTTAAATAATTTTTAAACTGCTCTTAATGATTTACAAAATTGTATTTGTAAGAGTCCCCTGTACATTCTATTTTTTTAGATAAGTTCTGAATCACCCTGTATATATCTTGCCAGAGTTGTACGAGTAGTAATGAAATATTTTTGTTTTTCGTGTTGTCAAAATTGTCAAACCATCGTCATAGATTATTTATTGTATTGTCTCGTGAGAGATATATTTTAATATGCTCTAATATTAGTTTTGGATATAATTTTCCTTTAACGATGTTATAATTATTTATTCCAGGTAGATATTTTCTGTGGTATATACCCATATTTATTTATTTCAAGTTTGTTTACTTTAATAATGAATCATTGTAGTAGAAAGAATTAGAAACCAATATTTATTTTCATTGCTTGTAATTTATTACAAGCAAAATCGCAAAAATTAACCGTACAGTTCGAAGCCATCTCAAACGACGGTTAACATTGGCGTCGATTTTCCGGGAAAAAAAGGGGTTGTCTTTTAGGCTTCCGTGAGCATGTGTTTAAAATGTTTGTACTTAATAACTTAATGATAGTTAACGCTGCATAGCACACAAATGTTTGTTTCATACTTCTTCGGCATAGTCAGAACATTAGGCTCGATTGTTCCCCAAACACTTGTGCTGGTTAGTCTGAAGATGGCGTTGCGCAATGTAAACGGTAATCTCTCGAAACGTCTTAGCAAAGCTGTTTACACATTTATTTCTTATGGCAGTGACGTTAAATAGAAACATGTAGCAATGATCGTTGCGATTTATCGTAAAGTGTAAAGCTGCCATTACAGCAATGGTCCTGTGACATGTCTTAACAATGTACCGTACACGTGTGACGAATCTAGGCGACGATACAGCCGCAAGATTTCGATGGATGTAGATTATTTTTTCATTTTCTCCGAATATGTTATTGTAAACTTGAACTTGTTATCTTATCTGTAGGAATTGGTGGAGTGTGTTTTGCAATTTTTTTTATTCCAGTATTTACACTCCAATCCAATATTTCGTGAACTGTGGACTCGATTTATCCACATAAAACCGTTTTTTATGATCTCACTATATGGAATATAGCGTAGATTCCAGGAATTTATGTACTCACACTATCAAAAAAAAAACACGAAACATACATATCAGGTTTAATCCTGGAAGAAATTGTTTATGCCGACAAGTTAAATTATGATAAAATATAGTAACATCATCGTTGGTTTGGATAAGCATGCGTATATACATAAATAATAATTAGGAGTTTTAAATATGAACCAGATAATTTTGTCGCATAACGTTGGGTACAGCAAAACTTCACTACCGAAATATGTATATCCTAACGCAATCAACCATTTACTTTTTCAAATATCAGGATACATTTTGGGATAAAACACATAACGAATTTTTATTTTTATTCGATGAGTTCCTTCGAATTATTTTTACGAATGGAATGCCCGCCAGAAATATTCAGCTATGATGGCTAGAATGTTATATCAAGTGAGGTGGTTTTTATTATACGAATTGTAGCGTATGCACTGGATTCCACGACATGTGGAAACAATGTAGGTGATAACAGCGATAATTCCATAGATACTTATCGATTTGTTATTTGTTAGCTTTCCTAGCTGTTTAAGCTGCATTTAGCGCGATGCCTTGACATCTGATTTTGGGTACAAATAATAATTTTATTTACACAAAACATACTGGAGGTCATCTGGCACGACAACAGATCACTTAATTTACTCATATTTATTTATTTAATTAAATACATAATTATTATTATTAATTAATATATTTAATTTAGGTCGGTCAGTTGTTGAGCGGTTTAAGGCGTCAGTACTTAAATCGATGTGGACCGTCCGCTGTGGGTTCGATTGCTGCGGCCGGTAGACCGTAGATCAGCTGTATTCGTGGAGAGGATTGGCACCTTCTCTGCGGGTATGATAGGGTGAAAGAATGTTGGCTTGGATCAATGTGAGGGATTGATACCGGTCATCATTTGACAACTCCCCTAATAAATGAGGTTTTCTAGGTTTCCCTAATTCCTGTACTGAATGGTGGTTAGAGCCTACCAACGTAAGTCGTTCATGGGCACAAATGCGGCTTGCTTAATAATAATATGAAAAGACTTCCACATCTATATTTTTAATGATCACCATTTGTATTTTTTTTTAAATAAAACCTATTGGGGTAAATAGTTTCCTAAAAAATGAAAGTATTCGAGTAAGTATTTTTTGTCATTTGCAGTGTTATTAATTCATTCCCACAAAAATATGGACTTAAGTTACTTTTTGCATTGACTCCTTCAATTATAGAATTATATAGGATTATAGGAATAATACCACAAATAATTACAGAAAAATGATGAATACAAAATCAAAAATGAATTACTATAATAAAATTAAGACTTATAAGTAATAAGCAAATCACATCAAATACAAAAATTAAAGAAAAAAAAGGAGAACGTTTAGACTTGAAAAATATATTAAAACATTTTCCAACTTAATGCCTAAATGTTTAACACCCTGTATGATAAAGACTTTAAAATAATAAATCTGGGTAGCTTCAACCTTAGACTATAAAGGTATTCTTGTTTATTGTCGATAAAATGAACTGTTTATGAGAAAAAGAATAATAAACGAATTCATGTTTTATTTTTAATAAAAAGGGCCATGATCTCTATTTTTTTTCTCGACAACAAAGTGCGATACGACCAAACAACATGAAAGTTTCATCTAAGGTGTTTAATCCGAAAAAATACAAAAATAAAAAAAAAACGTTGTGGTGTGCCAGGAGGCACCTTAACGAAATTATTGAAAAACTTCATAAGATGGTTCAACGTGGGCTCCGTGAAATCTGATACACGACGGGCACGACGAATTGACTGTACCCGCCACAATAACCCAGGATTGTTCCTTATCACATCACAATGGGAAAAAGATAATAAAAATCAAGGCCCTTTTTATTAAAAATAAAATATGAATTGGTTTATTATTATTTTTCTCGTAAACGGTTCATTTTATCGACAATTAAACAAGAGTACCTTTTTTTAGTCTAAGGTTGAAGCTACCCAGATTTATTACGTAAAGCTTAGCCCGCCCCTGGTAAACTAAAAAAGCTAAATATGTTTCAAAGATACTATTTTAAGAGGTCCTTACTAGTCCATCACATTAAATTTTTATTAAATTATATTAAGTACTTTAAAATTTATTAAAGAAATACTGTTTTCTGTATTCCTTCAAGGACACATATCTCCGTAGGAAGGGCCTGTAGGAAAAAAAATATAGGAACTTGCCGTCTTATTTTTTCATGTTCTATCTGCACCCGAGACATTTCCCACATTTAATATTTATTTATATAATAGTGATATAAGGGATATTAAAACTACAACAAATAGGTACAATAACACAAATACACCATATGTGTACAAAGACACTTGTTTCAAGAATACTATGAAAGGCAATACTAGAATCAACATCCATATTATTATTAGGCAATATTAGAACCACAATGTATTATTTTGTGAAATGTGTTAATTTTGAAGTCCGCCTCTGGCGTGTCTTTAAAGTGCCCGGAGTTTAATTATCATAATTAACCAGGAAACGGTAAGGAAAGTGGTCAGTATGGCGTTCGCGGTTTGGTTCTGGTGAGCCGCAGCGAAAGATCCTCCTCGACCGCGGATCAGCTGACCAAGAAACGGAAAAGTATGCCACCGGCGGACCTCCCGCCTTAATCAGTATGCAATTCTTTTCCTTCTCTGCACCGAGGCGGAATCGAGCGGCGGGCCGTTCGCGAGACGGTGTCAACGGCGACGCGCACTTGGTGGGGTTGCGTATTTGGGTTACCACTTTGCAATCGCACCGCTCGCACTCCGTGTGACCTATTTCCGAATTTCGTGTTGCGCCACCACGGCAGCCGCATGCCACACGGCCCTCTCCTCTACTCGGGACGCTATGCAGCGATAGCCAGAGCCGCCGCCGCCGCCGTCGCGCTTTCGATTCCGCCGCCTAACGGCAATCGGACAATCGAAGCCGCGAATTCTGCCGATAGCGCGCTGCCTGCGTGCTATGCGTGAGTGCGCGTGTTGCATTTCGGGTTTAGTGTAGATAGTGAACGTGTCCGAATTCGCGTGCAGCGTTGCGAGTGTCCCCATCCCGGAACACAGCGATGTGCTGGCTGTTGTTATAGTGCGACTTCCCCGTTCTCCCTCGGGATTGAATAATGTATAACCGTCTACGTAAGTAGTTCCTGGGTGGTTTTCGGAAACGTACACCGTCTAGGTATGTGAGTCCTCCGGCTGTTCAGTGTATGCGATTAGCGAGGCAAGGTTAATACTGCTGCTGCTGCGATAGAGCGAGCTGCGCTGGTGCGCATGGCTTGGCCTTAATAGCAAGGCCACATCTAGTGTGCGTACGGCAAATAGGCACGAGTGGGGTCAGGTCCGGCTGCCCCCAAACGTCCACGGACGACCGCAAACTGCCCCGTACTTGGAAAAACCTGGAATCTAATGTAATGAAGAATAAAATCTTCAAGTACTAAATTAGGGACGGTCCACTTAAATTTGTCAGGTCAAAGTGGAATTTTATTTTTGAAGAAAATTTAGGTAATTACTTACAACAGCGTAAAACTCTCCAATCTTAACAAAAAAATTCCTACCTTCTGCTGATCACGAATCTGAAGTCAGATTTCGGCGGTCGCAAAAAAGATTCAAAATACATAGGGTTGAAGTTGCAATACAACGCCTAATTATTTTGACAACACTGCGACGTTATGACTGAAGAAGGCAGAGGTGTTATATTGCAATTTCAACCTAATGTAATGTATAAGTAGGCAAGGGCGTCGTTTGAGGGAGGCAAGAGGAGGCAACTGCAGGCAAAAAGCTTGTCAAAATAAAATTAACTAATTTTCAGACTTATAGCTTAGGTAAACAACACATTCGTGGGCTGTGAATTCTGTTTTCTTTTCTTCTAATACGTAATCTTAATACGCATTTTGAATGAGCATCGAGCTCAAAAAATGCTAAATACAAACTTGCAGGTTCAATGTAGTATGTTGCCCGCTGCGTTACTATTCAAATTGACTCTATTTAGAGCAGAAACAGAACTTTTGACATCATATCTTGCCGAGTATTTTATTTTTTTATTATATTTTATTTTATTATGTTATAGTACCTATATATAATATGTACCCTATTAAAATACATATTTTTGTTTCCGGTTTAATATTCTTCTACATTTGCCCCTCATTGAAAAATTTTGTAACGACACCCATATACATAGGGGTTACAATTTTGAAAATTTGGTAATTATTTACAACAGCGGAAACCTCTCCAATCTTAATTAAAAAACCATGTTTTCAAAAAAAAAAAAATCAAAATTATAACCTCTATGTTTACATTGCATTAGGTTGAAGTTGCAATTAACAATTAACGCCATCGTTATTTCATGACGTCACACTGTTGTCAAATTAAATAGGCGTTATATTGTGTTATACATAGAGCTTACAATTTTGAATTTTTTTTTCGAAAACGGTGACCGAAAAAAACTAATTTTAGATTCGTGTTCAGCACCCTCGAATATAGAGGGTTGTAATTTTTAAATCGAGACTGGAGAGGTTTCCGCTGTTGTAAATAATTACCGTTTTTTTTTTACTACCGCCGAAATTTGACCTCAGAGACGTGACCAGCACCTTCGAAAATAAGGGGGTAGGAATTTTTTTGTTAAGATTGGAGAGTATTCCGCTGCTGTAAATAATTATCAAAATTAATAAACTTTGATTTTAAAAAATAATTAAGTTATATTTTCCGAAGATCAAAATATTTTGTCCAAATTAGCCAGTGGAGGAATACTTTTCCGTATTTATATATACAGGGTGTCTCTGGATACGTGAACGACTCTTATAAGAGACAAATTAGTGCTAATATATGGCCTTCTAGAATTCAGTTCTGCTTCAGATCAGATTCAGATTTTCCCGGACATGTCCTAGATTTTAAGACGGCAACATTCGACTAAGTCCTCATACGTTTTTTTTATATTTACTTGGCACACTTCAAGGTTTATTATTATTATTTATTTTATTATTATTATTTTTTTTTGTGGACTAATGCATATAATATTTTGTCCTAAAACAATCATTTGTTGATTTATAATTAGTAGTTAAGAATTGTATTTTAATTGTTACTTTTCGTAACAAAAAAATAAAGCAAAAAAAAATTGATAAAAATTGGCTTATTTCAAAACAATCAAACTTCTACCAAATTTCATTAAAATATCTCAAAATAAGTAAAAAAAAACTGTTTTGGAATTCCTTGGAGAAATCTCGAAAAATAAAACACGTAGAGTAGAAGTATTATCAAAAATAAAATTATTGATTGTCTATATTATTCAGTTCTTTAATGTCTAAAATTACTTGTATTTGTAGAAAACACTATTTCAAGAATACTGCGCTCTTAAAGAACCGTACTAAGTTGGTTTGTATGACTTCAAATTTGATTCACTCGTTTACGAACACCCTGTGTACTAAATACTGAATAGAAAATATATTTTCATAATACTATATTTATATTCATTTTTTTAATGTTCCGAATTGTCTGAAGTAATTGAACACCATCGAATTTGAAAATTTTTAATTTCAATTGTAAAATAGCTACTAAAACCAAGAGAGAGTGCAAAATTCAAATCTTATTCAAGCCTACGATGCTGCGAGTACGCTGTTCGACTCGCTGCAGTTTCCATTTTCACTTTCTCTTATGCAATCACCTTAGAAATGCTTAAATATCGAATTAGGTTCCACCTTGGAAACTGTAGGAAAGATTCTAGGTGTAATTCTTCAATTTATAAATACCATTATTGGTAATATAAACCAAACTATTACTGTTCTAATAAAAATTTGTCGCTACAACTGCTAGGTACAGAGAGATGTAAACAATTACACTAATGATGAAAATAAATCTATAGTTGAACAGTGGACTCGGTGACGTTTGTTATTATTTAAAAAAAGACAAATAGGTTTATTTACATCTCTGTTCAACGCCATAGATTCTCGTAGATATCTGTAGATTCGTCTAGAGCTTATATATTTAAATTAATGTCGAAATATTTCAAGAATATACCCACACACGAGTGTTTACCTTACATTCTAGGGTTTTTCCTAGTTATTCATAAGAAATCGCGCATATGTTTTTTTTAAATGCGATAAGCGCGATCTACCTTCTTTTTATTAACACACAGTGGGGTATTTTTTTTGTTTTTAAGTTTTTATTATATTAGTCTAGTTTAAACGACATACGCCTGAAACCATTATTTACGAGTACATTTACAAAATATAGTGTTAAATTACAATAGAATATAACAATTTTCGGTCATAACGCCAGAACCCCTAAAAAATCATTACAATTTTTGAGTGATTAAAAGCATATGACAATTATTTTATCAGACATCAAGGAGGCCTTGTTCAGTTTAATTTTTTCGTCCTTAATATTTTTACAGTTTAAGGCCACCGTATTTCTCATCTAAAATGATCAAATTTGTGGTGCTTTTTTATGTACAGAAATGTCAAAAAATAAAACACGTAGGGAAAAGTAATATCAATCAAAAATAAAATTATTAATAACGTTTTTGATATATATGCTGAATTATTTGCGAATTTTATATGTAATAACTTACCTAAACATAAAAAGTAGACGTCAGTACTTCGATATGATTTTAGAACAATATAACACTGTTCCTTCCGCATTTGGAAAAATGAGTAATTTTAGTTTAGTCACTGAACACAAGGTAGACAAAATAATTTACGGAATTAAAAGTCAAGCAAAAGGGTTAGATGGAATTAATAAAAAAAATGTTAACCTATATTTTTCAAGAAAATATTTTGCCTTCATTATTAATAAATGTTTATCTGAAGGTGTATTTCGTTTAGTTTGGAAAGAATCTAAAGTTCTACCAGTTCCAAAGAAAACCAATCCCGTAAACCTATACGACTTTCGTCCAATTAGTATTTTACCTGCAGTATCTAAAGTTTTGTAGACCATTGTTCGTGAATAGCTAAATATTTATTTAAGTGAAAATAAAATACTTCGAACAATCCAATCTGGATTTCGGAAAATGCATAGTACCACTACCGCGCTGCCTCACGTTACAGACGACTTGTTTCGTAATAATGGCAAAGGGTTATGTACTTCCTTAGTACAGAATGGTTACAGTAAAGCATTTGATATGTTGAATCACGAAATTTTATTTAAAAAGTTACAATATTATGGTGGTTACACAGTTTTGTGTACTCCCTACAAAGGGTCATTGTTGGCAACCAAAGCTCTAACGTCCATTTTTATTCAAACTTAAGGTATTGTACTATCCATCAATACGCTGATGACACACAATTATACTTTGCATTCAATCCTGAAGAAAGTGTTATAGCTGCTGACTAGATTAATTCCGATTTAAGAACAATATCTCATGTTTCTAATGCACATAAATTAACCTTAAACGAAACCAAAACTGAACTTTTAATTTTTGGAAAAGATAGAAATAGAATGTTGTTAAACATGAATGATTTGAATATAAAAGTAAATGATCAAGTACTTAAGCCAGTTACTGAATGTAAAAACCTGGAACTCGTTATTGATACTGATCTCAAATTTTCCTCACATGTTAATAAGCTGGTCCAAACATCTTATAATAAACTCAAAATATTATACATGCGCAAAGAGTTTTTAGATACACCTAGAAAACTATTATTATGCGATTCATTAATCTTATCCCAACTTACGTACTGTGATATTGTTTACTGGCCTACCTTGCGTGTAAATGATAGATGTACTTTGCAAAAAATTCAAAATAACTGTCTCTGATATTAACTAAATCTATACAAATTTTACCATATTTCTTTCCCCTTACCGGGTGGCTTAACCTTCATGAACGATTCAAATATCATATGTCTTGTTTAATTTATAAAATTAATAAATATAAAACACCTATGTATCTTTATAATAAGCTAATTAGACTTGGTGACTTCCAAGAACGTTTTACACGTAGTCAAGATCTATACAGTGTTCCTAGACATAATAAGACTGAATTCAAATAATGTTTTACCTACAATGCCATAAAAATATATAATAAAATTGTTTACCCACTTTTACTTTTTACATACTTATAAACAAAAGTGAACAATATTATATGCAGAACTATATAAGTTTATGTTATAACAATATTTATATCTACAGTTGAATTTCAAAAATACGTATTTTGAAAGATTTATGTACCTACAAATTTGTGGGTACACCGCTTTCTGTCGTTATATATGCGTTTTACTTCGGTACCTTTGAATATTCGCAGGTGGCATGAGATAACATCCCTGTTATTTTTTAAACTCTATATTATTCAGTTCTTAAATGTCTTAAAGTTACGGGCATTGGTAGAGAACACTATTACAAGAATACAACGCCCTTAAAGAGGTTGTAACTAATTCAGCGATCTTTTTCAAACAAAAATGCTACTCGTTTTATAGCTATGAGAAAAATGAGATTGAAGTTTTAGAGCATAAGTTCAATAAAAAAATAACAGAACAAAGTAAAGAGTTTTGTTATATAGATAAATATTTGCATTGGAATAGGTAATTAAATACTGTTTTACATGATTTTTACACAACGGGAATTCAATAAAAAAATTTTTGCATTTTCAATTTTTTTTATGAATTCATACTGCCAAAACTTGAATCTCATTTTTCTTGAAAACGGTCAACTTTACGACTATAAAACAAAAGCAACAAATTTATTTAAAAATTATTGGCCGAATTAAGAAACGTCAAGGTGTAAAAATATTAATGACGAGAAAATTTGGAGGTGATAATTTTCAAGATAAGATGAACAAGGCTCTTCATCTGATGTCTGATTAAAACAATTACCACATTGAGTAAAACGAATTGCGATTGTGACTGTGACATCTGTCCATAGGAAGTACAACTAAAATATCGTAACATTGTGCTTCTTCCTGTATTTAGCAGAAGGAAACAGAAACGAAGATTTCTGCAATAACTGGTCGTAGTCTATTGCGTCATAAGTTTTTTGATAAATAATAGTAAAACTACTTGTACGTTCGCGTACATTTTTATTGTAGAATAGTATTCAGAAACAAAATAGTTGGTATACAATGTGTCCCACTTTTCATGGAGGCACCCTGGTATCTCGCTCACCTCATATCCGAATACTTTGAAACTTTGGTGGTGAATATATAACCTATAATGTGAGTAGCCATATTTGATTATAGTCAGAGGCGCCCATTTCTAATATGGAGAAAGGAAGTCGATTTTTTAAAAAAAGTATTAGCGATTTTTTTAGAAAAAAACTAGTAAGATATTCTTAATCAGCAGAAACCCCCTTGTACAATATTACATCGTTGTGGGTTCAAGGATGTTTCAGATACAGGCCGTCGAAAAACAATTTTTTTCAACTTAAAATAATTTGTATCTTTAAAATGGGCTTTCAAATGAAAAAAATGTATTCTTTATTTTGTGTTCTGAATTATATATTTTACTGGACTGGTATGAAATGATTCCACAACAAAATAATAATTTTTTTAATAAGGCAAAAATTCTAATTTGTACATAGGTATTTACCATTTTTGAAATTCAAAACAAAATAATAAGAAATTATTATTTTGTTGTGGAATCATTTCATACCAGAAAATCCAGAAGTTAAAAAAAATTGTTTTTCGACGACCCATATCTAAAACACCTTCGAACCCACAACGATGTAATCTTGTACAAGGGGGTTTCTAAAGGTGCTGATTATGAATATCTTACTAGTTATTTTCTGCTAATACTTTTTTTTTGGAAAATCGACCTCCTTTCTCCATCTTAAGCGTCATTCAAATAAAATTAGTGCGGTTGCATTGGTACTGCAAAAACGTTATTAAAAAGGGCGCCGTGTTCTTGAAATAGTGTTTTTTACAAATACAAATAATTTTAGACATTTAATAACTGAATAATCTAGGGTTTATCAAATAATAGGAATGTTAACTCATCCCACCTGCAAATATTCAAAGATACTGAAGTAAAACGGCGAAGAAATATGGATGACTTTTGTAACGTTCAGATAAACGTTCAGTTGTATGGCAGAAGCTAAAAGCATTTTAGCTTTTACCATTCCTTTTCCAACAATCATACAAGGACCAATCAGAAAACAACTTTTTTGACAGTAAACCGAAGATTCACATTTTTGCAAGTTTTTAAATTAGATTCTAATTTAGATATTTAGTTTAGAATTGATTTGTTTTTAAGAAATGGATGAAACGGACTTTTTGGTTAAGAAACAGTTACTTTTGCTGCTCTTATTTGCAGCGACGTCAATATGTATAAAAACTATACATGCAAAAAAAAATGAAAAGAACTCGGAGATGGTGGGTGCGACCTATTAACCGCAGAAAGGACATGCAAGGTGATTTTTATAATTTATGTAACAATATGCGCCAAAAGTATGCAATAAATTCAATAAAAACGAAACAATTATTTTTTGGGAAAAATCCTCGAACAGGTCGATTTTTAATTTAAAAAATACATATTTTAGAGTAAAATGCGATTTTCAAATGTCATTTGTTTTCGAGTAAATGACGATTGAATGTTATGTTTATCCATAAAAAAAGTAACAAGGTATGTAAAATAAAATACAATTGATTAAATTTTATACTTAAATTAAATGTTCGAATTGCCATCCACCAACTTCTTGACAATGCGCAAGTCTGTGAAGAAATTCTTCTTGCACATTATGAATGATTTCTGGAGTAACTCTGCGTATTTCGTCCCGAATGCGATTTTGCAGTTCTTCTAAATTACGTGGTTTATTAATGTACACTTTGGCACTTCGAACATTTAATTTAAGTATAAAATTTAATCAATTGTATTTTATTTTATATACCTCAGAATTGTTACTTTTTTATGGATAAAATTTACGTTTTCTAACATTCAATCGTCATTTACTCGGAAACTTTCCTATATAAGAGAGCAAAATTTTAGTCTGATAGAGAATTAAACGATCTTTCAGAATCATGGAAAAAAATATGGTGTTGCCATTTAATGTTTGATGATTTGCTGAAATTAGTGGGCCCTCATTTAACCAAACATTCAAATAGACCATCTGTTCCTGCAGATTGTAGGCTTTTAATTACTATTCGGCAAATGATAAAAACCAACGATTTCCGTAGATAGGGACGTAGTTGACAAAAAAATAAACATAACCTCTTCATCTGAAGGTCAAGAATCTTGAGTTTTTGCATGTCGCCAACTTACAGCGGAAAAATTCCCCAACTTCTTAAGTCTACAGTATGTAAACAGAGTAAATAATATTTAACACCGTACAATTACAATACAACAGTACAATTGCAGTGCCATTGCATTAACGTTTATCTGAACGTTACTTTAGAATTGGACACCTCTGACTAAAATCAAATATAGCTACCAAAACCACCAAAGTTTCAAAGCATTTGAACATCAGGTGAGCGAAATACCAGGATGGCTCCATGAAAACTGGGCCACATTGTATATGTTTTTATGTAAACACTCCATCCACGTAACCGCATTTGTGCGACTAAATTTCAAAGTGGCAGTATTTTGGGAGTACAAACCTAATTGTTTCATTACATCATTTGGCGAGCACACAGATTGGCTGTAGAATCTACAAATCATGAAATGCAATTTTGAGACAATTGGTAGGCGAGAAATTGAATTAGCGGTAGTCTTAGAATTAATTCTCAAGGAGAGATTTCACTGGCAAACGAACTCCACGCGTACTTTATTAGTTAGCATAAAAGTTAAAACATTAATTATCTTTGTGAAAAAGATAAATGTAACTCTTTCGTATATAGCAGTAATAAGCGAGATTGTATCCGGAAGAGGCACAAAATTATCTAAAATGTTATTGTAGCCCATATAATGCAAAGGTTGATACACACTTCCATACATAACTTAATATAGGAACCTGTTCGTCGTTAATTCTACTAATAAAACAATGTCCTTCTATAATCATGTATCAATTTATTCCTGTTTTTGTTTTCAATCTCATATTAAAAATAAAAAACCGATCACGGTAAATACTTGTTTTGTTATGTCACACAGAGTTATTCCATTAATTATCTAATAATTCCTTGACCTTTCACATTTATTTTGAACTCATAGGACGTCGGTTCAATTCGGTTATATTTATTAATAATAAATTATGTGTATACAAAAAATGTGAGATGACTGGTACTAAGTACCAGTTGAAAATTACGAAAAAGAAACAACATTGTATTTCCCGATACTAGTTTTATATCTACCAATTAGAATTCTAGATGCTCTGTATACAAATACACTTTATCTTTGGTTTCAGCGGGAACTGTCACTAGATAAATAAAAAAGATAGGTATCTAAATCCCACGTATCATCTCCTAAAAAAAAATAACCATCCATTGGAACAAAGCTGCATGTTTTTGTTTGTATTGCGCATATTCCACTGTATTATTGCTGATAAGAACTAATAAATTTGATGCTCATTAAAGTAATAATCCTATTGACTCAAATTTGTTAATTGGAGTAAAGATAAAGTTGTTAAATAAGTTTCAAATATGGGTTACGCGAAGATGCTTGAACTTGGCAGTAAAATTCCTGATTAGACGTAGACAATTAGCACCGTTTTAAATTTGCTAAAATTTCTATAGTCAGTGCCTGAAATTATATTTTTTGTTAAATAAAATTTATCTTCCTTGGACAGTTTAATAATAATAATAAACACATTTATTGCCCAACAGATTTCTCCAATAATAGGACAATATTATTACACATATAGTTTAACAGATACAATAATAATGTAAGTAACCACCATGCATAGAATGGAATTGATAGATATATACAAAATTATTGAATATTACCAGAAATAGTTAAACACAATATGCAATATTGCTGTCCATTAGAGTATCAATATTAATATCACATGACTTAGAAATTCTATTAAAGTTAAGCAACATGTTATAAATGGGTGATTTAAGTAGAAGGTTAGAATTTGCATGAGGCAGATAAAAAGTAAAATAACAGCGAGTTGCAATAGGTGCAAAATGAAAGGATATTTTTTGTAATAAATTAGGCGAATCAATTTTATTATGAATTAGGAAATAAAGAAATTTCAAACTGCAGCTGCAGCCTACGAATCTCTAATGAGTGAAAATCAAATTCATTTAAAAGCAGCTGGTGATCACATCTAACAGGATAAATTATATGCTTCTTAAAGTACAGATTTCCTCTGAACTCTTTCCAAATCTTGTTTATATACGTTATAAATAGGAGACCATACTAAACTACAATATTCAAGCATGGATAAGATAAATATAATGTCTTTAATGCTTTGATGTTATTGAAGCTATTACAATTTCTAATAATAAATCCCAGCTGTTTAAATGCTGCGGCTTCAACATTTTTAATATGAACAGCAAATGTCAGTTTATCATCGAAGGTAACCCCTAAATCTTTAGTACTATCACATCTTTGTAAAGGACATGAGCCATAAGTATAATTAAAATTTACAGATGATGGTTTCCTCGTGTAGGTCATGATTTTACACTTTGAAATATTCATACCAAGGTTGTTAATCTGGCACAAATGTTCAATTTTAAGTAATTGGATATAAACACAATCAGATATAGTATCAATCTCACAGTAAATCTTAAGGTAATCAGCAAACATTAAATAAGGACAATCAATAATGGAACACAAGTCGTCTATAAAAGGCAAGAACAATAGCGGACCTAAATTAGAGCCTTGCGGTACACAAAAATTAATCGATTTGTAACCATTGTAAGATACATATTAAACTCTGCGGCTCAAGTAGGAAGTAAAGAAATTTTGAAGGGGTATGTTGAATCGAAAAGCATTCAGCTTATTTAATAAGATTTTATGATCGACACGATCAAACACCTGTGGAGACCACATCTACCTGCCTATGCTGATCAACAACTTCTGATAAATACTGTGTGAAATTCACGAGATTTGCAGCAGTAGATCTCCTTTGCATAAATCCGTGTTGGTTTGGTGAAATGCGGTTAGACACAGAAGGATATATTAGGTTATACAAAGATTTCTCAAAGACCTTCGTGAAATTATTCAAAATCGTTATCGGGCGATAATTTGTAAGCAATGTCGGATTTCCAGACTTTTGAATAAGACATACCTTACCCACTTTCCACAGTCTTTCACTAAATAACTAGGTATTCTGTCATCACCAGAAGTTGGCTTGTTCTTGAGACTATCTACAGACGACAACATATTTGAAACTGAAATCGACTCGATTATTAAACCAGGAAAATTATTTAACCTAATCTCAGGAGTTGTATTACTATTGTTTGTATACACACTATTGAAATAATTACAAAAAGCATTTACAATAGAATTCGGTCTGTTAAATGTGGTAACGTCGTCAGACAATTGCGAAGGAATTCTAGACGAGTTTCTTTTATGTTGAATAAATTTCCAAAATTCTTTACTATCATTTTCAACGGAGATCTGGACATTATTTATATATGATTGATACGCTACTTTAATTAATTGCTTTATTGGAGATCTAATTTCTTTAAACTTATTGTAGTAGTAATCATTATAGACTTTTTTAAATTTAGTGTGATAGTTACATGTTTTTTATTTTAATAAGTGAAATAATCTCCTTAGTGAACCATATTGGGTACTTGCGCCTTCTAATAATGAACAGTGGAACGCAAGAATCAAATATTGAATACAACTTCGAGTAAAACTGACTATTATACATGCATCATTGACATCTGTAAAATTATGCAAAAAATTCCAATCAACTTTAAGCAATGCTTGATATAGTGTAATATAACCGGCTTTCCCAAAATGATAAGTCTTATTAACATAACGTTTATTGTAAAAGGGCAAGCCGCACAATTATAGTTTTGCCTTACAAATTTTGTAATAGTTCTATTATAATTTTTAAATTTCCTAAATTATCTTCTTATTTCATAAATTATATAAAATTCATATAAGATTTAATACCTATCACAGAATCGGTAAAAAATACTTCGTAAGCATTACATGTGTAAATTGTTATTTTGATTTAAAAAAGGTGCAAGTTATTATTTATTACAAGAATGCATTCATATCGATAATGGATCAAGATCATTTGTCATATTTCGATTACACATACAAGAGTTTAGTAAATAACAGAAATGTTATCTCATGCCACTTGCGAATATTCAAATATACTGAAGTAAAACGAATATACACATTTTTAGGTACAGAAATCTTTCAAAATACGTATATTTTTAAATTCAACTGTAGATGTAAATACTGTTATAACATAAACTTACATAGGTCTGCATATAAGTTCACTTTTGTTTTTAAGTATATGTGAAAATAATTGTTAAAATGTGGGGTTGATATCAAAGCCCACAAATTACCAATATTTTAATGCCGTTGTCTTACATAAATGTAAAGAAAAGACACCAAAACTTTGAAGGTATTGGGGCCCGGCAAAAGTTTGACCCCGCTCTAGCTGTAGACGGTCCTCTAGCAGGATAATAATAACAGTTCTAGAAATCAAAAACTTACTGAACCAGGTAGATGGTGTGGAAACATTCTAAATGTCGGAAACGAATATGAGCAACAAACACTTAACATTCAGGAAAGTGTAACAAGTGCTTATGTTTCAGACATCTTTAGAGATTTATTCTTAGCTACTGTGATTAAATATTTGTAAATTGCGATAACGATCACTTTCGTCGAGTAATCGAAGAAAACATTTATTTTTAACCATAAAACGTTATCGGTATTGTTATTATTATCCTTTCTCAAAATATGCGTTGAGATGTGCATTTTCATTGTCGACTAGGGAAAGATGGGAAAGAACGCTTTTCTTTTAATCGCTCGTGCAAAATTGGACGCGACCTACGACCTTAGATACAAAAGCAAGGGAAACAAGTTCAACGGCCTGGGTTATTCAAGATTCAAGGCGAACTGGAAGGGTTAATATTTGCGAGTTTTGTTGAAATTCTGCCAAGCTTACATAATCATGCGTGTAAGGAGTAACTTATTTATAGATCGCTTCATTATGGCAACGAAAAAATAAATAAATACCGGAATACCGCGTTTGCGAGGGCGAGATCCTTATATAATTCCGTTGAAATGTGTGTACGTTCTCACGAAGTAATATTATACAGCATTTAGGATAAAATTCAGTTGCACAAACGCAGTTTGTCCAAATTGCGGATTAAATTGGCTAAATTCGTATGTCAACAGTCGCTATTCGTAATTAAGTCGCCTTAATGAGTGAAACAAACACTAACAAAAATTTGGTATCGACGTAACCGCATAAATAATAATCTCGGTACGATAAAATTATAGAAGCTTTGTAAATAGTTAGTCAAATATTCTTTATATGTGAATTTAAGTCTATACGTACTATTGGCGACTGCATTCAGCTTCAAAATAATTTTGACCAGGTCTTTTTCAAATAAATTAACTGGCGTAACATTTAATTACAATGTTGATAATATTGTGGTGTCGCGCCCAAGAGTCTTTTGAGATCTTGGTGTTTTATTTGAAGAAAAATTGTCTTTCAGTGGCCATATTGATGATGTCTGATGTAAACAGAGCATATGGTCTTATCGTACGCAATTCTTGTGACTATGCAGGATAGTAACACACTTAAACTTCTTTATTTCAGTTTCTTTAGATCTAAACTTGAATACGCTTCTCTTGTGTGGTCTCCCCATTGTGCTGTTCACATTAATAAATTAGAATCAGTTCAACGTAATTTTTTTAAATATTGGGCTTTAAATCGGATGGTCTTTATCCTCCCATTGGATTTGCACACGATAAGCATTTAAAAACTCATTCTATTCCTTCTCTTGAAATTAGATGTAAATATTGCTTTCGGGTTTTTCTTCATAAAGTGATACATAATTCAGCAGATTGCCAAGAGTTCATGTCCAAATTATTTTTTGTTGTCCCCAGACCTAGTTCTAGAGGAAATTTTACGTTCTACCTACCCGCCGCCCGCACCAATATTCTACTCTTTTTGTAATCTGTAACAATTGTAACGTCAATAATATAGATATTTTTAATTGCAGCCTTAATGACATAAAATCTATTTACCTAAAATGATTAGATTCTAATTTTAGTGTTTGTTTGTATATGCTTATTTTATATTTTTTAACTTTTACTTTTTATATATGCATATTGTACTGTTTTCCTGTTCTGTAAATTGGTTACTTGTACCTGTTGAACAGTGTAATGTAAATAAATAAATTCTTAATTTTATTAAACACAATTCAAATAGTTACTTCTCTATACAAAAAAAATATCGTCAGGAAAATTCACAATCACTGTAGCATCAAACTTTCATGCAATATCGTTTAAAAGTTGAAGTTTTAGGTACACTGCTAATAATTTAATTTGTAATATTACACGGTGGATTGTTCGTTATTTATTGCCTAGGTCAATGTGAAATAAACATACCAGATATGTAATGTTATAACTGTAATGGAAAATTACTATGTGAAGTGTCAAGTATTGTTACCAGTTCTAGGTAAACGTCATATGTAACTTTCCATATTTACAGAAAACAAATATACATATTCTTTATTTTGTGAACTAACGTAACATAACCCTCAATATGTATTGCTAATACAGTAATTTTCGGATGAATTTTCAATGGAAACGTTATAGCATTTCCAGCGTTACTGCTACATCAACTGGAAATTTTATATTTAACATAAAATAAAGGTTAAATTGTACTTGCCTATTGGACTATTACATGTTGTTGTACTGCTGTTTCCTAAAAGTACAATAACGAATAAGTAGTTTATAAAATAATATATTGTCAAAGAATTTGTCCCGCTTGCATCCAATTCGACGACTGTGGTATCGCAAAACGCTAGAGTGCCCCGATCGCCCCTACGTCATTCTGGTAAACAAACAAAATAATGCCGTGTATCGGGGTGCGACTGGAATATTGAGAATCGACGAGAATCGTTCGAGAAATAGGTCTAGAGCTGCTAGAAAATATCTGGAATATTCGTTAGGTCTATAAAAGAAGAATAAACGCCAGTCAGTCTTGACTTACAGTCTTGAATTGGAGTGTTTAGAATGGAAATTTCCTGGAGTTTCAAAGTGAAATAGTGATTAGTTGAGTTTTAATTAGTATTCAATAGTGTATAGAGTGTGTAATAAATATCAGTAAAAATAAATTTTTGTTTTTCTGGTAAAAGAAAAAGTCGGAGTGGAAACCCGTAACAATATATTAGGTAGTTTATGCATACTCTGTAAAATTTAACACAGCAGCACAAAAAACGGTCACAATTAATCCTCCTTGGGAATAACATGCAGTATGCGCCAAAAGTATGGAATAAATTCAATAAAAACGAAACAATTATTTTTTGGGAAAAATCCTCGAACAGGTCGATTTTTAATTTAAAAAATACATATTTTAGCGTAAAATGCGATTTTCAAATGTCATTTGTTTTCGAGTAATGACGTCATCGATTTTTTTTTTTAATGACAACACCATATTTTTTTCTTGATTCTGAAAGATCGTTTAATTCTCTATCAGACAGTACTTAAATTTTGCCCTCTTACATAGGAAAGTTTTCGAGTAAATGACGATTGAATGTTAGAAAACGTAATTTTTATCCATAAAAAAGTAACAATTCTGAGGTATTATATATTTGAATATAGAGTAAGTACTACCGGAAATTACCGTTAACTACAGGCTGAAGTAGAGACTTTGAAGTATTAGTAAGTACTTCATTTTTATTCATACCACCAAATAGCTTTGTAATAGTCGAAGTAAATACTACCATCTTTGCTAAACTTGAAGCATCAAGTATGTACTTCATGCTGTAGTAAATACTCCGAGAGTTTCCAAAGAAATACTATTCACTGTAGCAACTTCCGGAAAAATTTCAGTATCTACTTTGACGCACAGTACGTTCTTAAATATTGAAGCGGATGCTTCGCAGTAAATTCTTATACCTACTTGTAGTATTAGCACTTACTTCACTTTTATTTATGCCACCTATTATTTACAATAGGTAAAAAATATTTCATATTACCATGTGTAATATAGTTGTTAATGGGAGAAACTGAAACCAGTTCCTACAGTTTTGGCAAAATATCGACCAGCTTTATCATTAACCACTGCCAAGTGCAGAAGTTTTGTTTAGCCACCTTCCTACGATCTTGTAATTAACAGAAATCCAAATATGAATGACTTGCATGATTTTTTATCCGCCTCGTGACAGGTGCTTAAAGTGTGAATTTACATAACTAGTTTCCTACCATAATGGGCGCATATTTTCAGTATTTCAATAGCCCACCAAATAACGTAAATGGTAAAATTCCTACGGACACCAACGTATGTATAAAATGCCCATAATTTCCTCATAAAGAACAGGTGAAAAACGTTACCAACTTTACGATAAGTTCTTTTCTATATGTCTTTCGAATACTATGTTTTTATTCCCTGGTGTAGATGGTCTCAAAGCATCAAAACAAATGCCGCGCGCAGCAATAAAAACTCAGAAGGCAGCGAAATTGCAAGAAGGCTGCAGATGAACAAAAGTGACTCTTGCGCCATTCACCGAGCGAGTCTTGCGTTCGATGGCTGGTTGGACGAGATTGGCACAGGGCCGTATCGGCCTTAAATGATAAGCCAAAAACTCAAACAACTTGCGTTACACATGAAACAGTGTTCAAGCATTCGCAATATAAATCGTACGCTTCTTAAGTTATCTTTAATTTTTAAGGTAGATTGGTTGAAGCATAAATGTAAAATAAATCTTCTTTTGTTGCAGCTCATAATTTTGTCCATTCCGGTGTTGAGATGGACTCTCAGCAACAACAATTCTGTCTAAAATGGAACAGCTTCGGATCGAACCTTGCTACCTCTTTCAGCAACCTCTTTAAATCGGAAAGCTTAGCAGACGTGACACTATTCTGTGATGGTAAGTACCTACAATATAAGAGCACATATTTTCCTAAATAAAATTAAAACCCGTCAGAAGTTCCTTCCCAGAGGTGAAGTAGTGCTAGATAAGGACTATATCTTTCTTTACCGAATAACCTATTGCAGCAATTATTCGTCAACAATTTTGATAGCAGGCGTATTTGTTTGTATTTTGTGGTCAGTGGTTTCATTTCGAGGTGATTTACTAAAAACAAGAACTTTAATATTTGAACGGTATACAAATACAGCGGATCAACTATATAAAAAAGTACTACTATGATTTTTCGCGTTATCCTGCGGCCTAGGTAACTGGTCGCCGTCAGTCATAGAATTAATGTGCGCTTTCCTAGTCCTAAGTGAAAATTTTTGACCTGCCTTTATTCTTCTTGCAATAAGGTATGAGCGACGATCAAATGGGCAACGAAATATTTGGAAGTATGGGATACAACCACTTGCAAACGCTACTATGGAATATCTATGGACTATTGGACCGTTGTTTGAGGAACGCTTCCTACCATACAGATATTTTGTAACATAATTGTGTTTTATATTGCATTTTTATTTATTGGTATATGTATACATTTTTACATGCTTTTGGTCATATATATAAGCCCTTAAAATTACGGCACTCATATTCTGGATACCCAGTGTAACATTATAAACGAATTCCTTCAGTTGTAAATAAATACATTTTTTATTTAACACTTTAAATAACACAAATAATAAGTATTATTGTTACAGCACCTATAATTTTATTTTAAAATGTTTGATATTAACTCAGCTACCATCTACCAAAGTTTGTCATAGAGCGTGTAGAACACCCTGTATATGTGCATATATTATTATTATTCAAGAAAATGGACCATTTTTTAAACCTGCATAGCCTTCACCGAAACATTAAAAATTAAACCAATCATAACTTTAGTACTCGCACTTCAAAAATAGTTACTTTATTTTTCTATAAATTCCTAAATATTTGATTTTAAATGAAATGTAGCCATAAAAACCGCGAGAACATTTTCTCGAAAACAAAGCGCTTTTCAATATTTCTTCATAGAATGTCTTATTCTTACTCAGGCCCTCTTCCATTTAAATTTTTAAAGTTTCGCCACTCAATCCTGAAACATCTAGTATATATTATTTATTGACGAATGTGCATTATTATTTTTCAACGTCTTAGGTGTCTTCCTCAAACACAGATAACTTTATTCGGTACGCACATTTCGGAGACAGTCCAGCAGAGGAACAGTCCGAGAATTTCAACTTTCTATTTCTGCGGGGACTATAAATAAAGCAGGCAGGCCACGGAAGTTCGCGTCGCAAATAAATCACACAGATCGCGTAGGCGAAGTATAGCGCCTAGTTTATTAATTGTTCCACAGAAGGATGTCGCGAATGTTGTTCGAATACGAAACGTTCATTAATTTCGCCAGTTTCCCGCCCAAACTCTCCGGCTCCGGGGTCAGCCGGCAAAAATTAATGAATAGCGCGTACAGCGTCGTCCGGACCCAGATTGATTAAAGATAGGGTGACCAGATACACCCAAAATAGAACAAATTGAGAAAAAATGAGAAAATAAATAAAACAAAAAGAGGACATCATGGAAATGTACATTTTTTAAAACTTTTATTTAACTTATGAGTCAGTATTTTCTAGAATTGTCCATATAACTAAGAAGTCTATTCTTCCTTTCTCAGATACCTATTAGTTTTTCTGAAATATCATGAGTAATCGAGGCTTCTGTGGATTCCGAGAAGAACAGGAGACTAAGAAGTTGGTCCATGCAATTTGAATTATCAGTTAAAATATTTTTGGTAGAAATTCTCTAGAATCCGTATATCTTAGATTCGCTTTTCAACCATATCCATCTATTTGATATTTTATATTTAAAAAACTTAAAATTAAAGATTATGGTGTCAGTTTATCTCTTTTAACATGCTGCAATCATATATATCCTATCGAGTTCAATTTGTACAATACCGTGACTTCAAATCTAATTTATTTAATCAAACATCAGATGTGCCACAAGGCTCGATACTAGGCCCACTGCTTTTCACTCTTTTTATTAATTGTATCGCTTAGGATCTTAATGTTCACTTCTTGCTGTACGCTGATGACCTAAAGCTCTATTTAAATATTAACTCTGAATTGGATTGTATACAACTGCAGCATAGCTTGGACATGTTTAATATATGGTGATTGCAACCGGCTACCGGTACGTCTCTAAATGTAATATTATGTTGTCTTTTTCGCAAAAATAACCACGTACTTAATAGGCCACAGTTTATTAAAGACGAGATTATTTTTGATCATAAATTAACTTTCACTAAACACACGGAGGAGTGCATGGTTGGGGCTTACATGAATTTAGAATTTATCATACGAAATAGTAAAGATTTTAAAGACACGTCTACATTTTCATATATTGTGTTTCACTACACTGGGTAGTGCGATTTTGATGATTATTTTTTCGTAACTAAATACCATTCAGATTACAACTTATCACGATGACTAGCTTGCCACTCCACGACCTTCTTAGATTTTTTGCAGGCCATTTTTTTGTTCAGGGCCCTCGAAAACTTAAATATACCAAGTTTCCATAAATTATGTTGAAAAGTAATAATTCTTAAACGAGAATTGGAAAGTATATTTTTACTATAAACGTCCAAAAGGCGTTGAGAAAAAGAGATAAATAAAAAATTAGAAAGTGTGCATGCAAAGTTCGAAGAACTTTTTTTGTTTTTCAAAATTATTGAAAACAATATAATGAAATTTATATTTGTATGATTAGTATCTTGTCATGAAACCTCTAAAAGCGGCGGCATAAATGCTTAAGGTATTTTTTGAAAAATAAAGAACCGTTGAAGCAAAGTTTACAGAAATAAAATATTCTATAAACATTGGTTGAAGGTAGGTTACCAAAAATTTGTGATAGAGATGAACTTCGAACGAAGCTAACGAACGAAGTCCAGTAAAAATAATTTTGTAAAAAAATCGCTAATGTCATTTTATCTGTAACATGTAGAACAAAAGTAATGAAAAATTTTATGTTTTATCTCTACATTGTTACTATTTAAATTTTCCTCAAATAAAATAATAACTTTTAACAATTATTTTCACTTATTTATAAACAAAAGTCTTATATCATGTTAAAACAATATTTACATCTACGGTTAAGTTTTAAAAAATACGTATTTTGAAAGATTTCTGTACCTAAAAGTTTTCTGGTTAGACCTCTTTCTGTCGCTATATATTCGTTTTACTTCGGTTGCCTTTGAATATTCGCAGGTGACATGAGATAACATTCCTGTTATTTGCTAAGCTCTATATTATTCAGTTCTTAAATGTCTAAAATTATTTGTATTTTCAGAAAACACTATTTCAAGAATACAGCGCCCTTAAACTAATTTCACCATCTAAGAAAATCGTGAAAAACCTCAGAGCAAAACTGGTTGCTAGAATTGCAAGATAGCATGATAATATATTTAGAACTATTTATATATTTTTCATTTTCTCTTTTTTTAGAATCTATCGACCCTTAGATCCTTTTGAAATAGGCATCGTAATCTAAAGTTATCAGTTATTGTTGTTTACACAATACAATGATATTTAGAAATATTTAACTGTCGCAAGCTGAATGAATTTTATTGGATATATTAGTCGCCATTAGATCAGGGACATATCAGTTTTGACCCATATTCCATTTAGAATTATTTATATATATTATGCCTGTACAAGGTCGACTAAATAAACCATAACGCATTCAGGAGTTATGAAGTGCTATATTAAATGAGGAGTGTCAAATTATTCAAAAGGAGTCATGTCCAGGAAAGTCGATTTCGGAAAAAAACGGCAAATAATTGTGAACGTGGCTTCTAAGAAAATCTTAATTATTCTGCATGCAGTAGATTTGTTCTATTAATACAAATAGCTGTAAAAAAATGAACTGTAGTTCAATTTTCGCGGGACATGAACCTGAATAAACGCTCCTCAAATGAGGGTGTCTAGAATATGGGTTCTGTAATTTTAAGGGCTTATATATTTGACTAAAAGCAACAAAAAAGTCTTATGAAAGAAATGTCCAAAGCAAATATTGTTTGTACAAATGTATTTCAAAAAAGCATATATGTTTATTTTTATGCAATATAAGTGCATAATTATGTTATGAAATTGCAAACTATAAGGTACAATTAAGATATAACAGAAGCCCTACTCGTATTAACGTAATTTGCTTTTTGTATCACTTAATGAAGTAAACAATGGGTATTTCGATATCTTTAAAGCTATAACGTGCGACAGCATTGCAATTAGTCATCTTTTAACTTGACGAAGCAATTAGGTATGCCCGATATTATCAACCTTAATGTCATTTGGCGTATCGTGTATCGCATTATCCTTAGTACTGTGATTTCATTATCATACTGATCTATTATTTTTGTGATTACCTAATGTTTGTTTGATGTTGTGTGAGTATGTACCTAAACAAAAATACTAACTTATGACGAAGCTAGGCAAGATTTTGTGGCTGCAAGACATTTATACGGTGAACGTTTTCCGAATCGAAGATTACGTAATCGAAGAACATTTGTTATGATTTCACAGTCGCAGCACCTGTTAAACACAGGAAGCCTTCAGCCACGCACTGACGCATTGAAAATCGAGGTTTGCAAAGGCGTCCAGGAAACTTAGCTACGGAAGTGCAAATATCAAATATTATCGAGGAACATCCCACACGAAGCATTAGAGAAATTGCGTAAGAAACAGCAGCATCTCGTTGAGCAGTTCATTGAACTCCACATCTGAGGATGATTTTTCACTCAGATGAAATTTCTGTGAGAGGTCTATACGGCAAACCGAATAAAGCCCAGATTTTCACGTACGCATTTTGTCAAGTAATGAACCCTGCTTTACAAGAAATGTAATTTTCAAATTCAAACCTCCTCAAACACGTCAGCACGTTTTTCTATTTACAAGATACATCACCTGCTCATTTTAGCCGTAATGTACACGACTCTTTAAATAATAAGTTTCCTCGCCGTTGAATTGGTCGTAATGGCCCTATGCGCTGGCCTGCGCGATCTCCAGACCTTAATCTCCTTGACTTTTATTTGTGGGGTCATATGAAAAGTTTAGTATACTGCAGTTCTGTTGAAAATGAAGCCATAAGATATATTGGCCCTGATGCAATGAAATAAAAACGCCTGACAGATGTACGACGTTGCCACATATTCTACATCTGTTTGTTGCCATAATTCTGTTATGGTTAATCAGAGAAAAAAAATTAATTAAAACATGTTTAGTTTAATACAACTTGTAGGGAAAAATTAAGGCTCATATTCGAACACCCTATATATGCAAATATGAGTGAACGATAAACGGATATATATGTATTCCTACATCCTAGAGTATTATTGCTGGTATTTTTGAATTGTACGTTTATTTCTCAGTAGGTGTGATATGATGATAACCGAAGTTCCCCACGGTTGGGATCTAAACCCTGTACTCGTTTTGACATCAAATAATAATTTGAGAATAATTAAGGGTTTTTATTGTAATATGTGTAAATTATTACAGAGTTCTTTATGTATAATAAAATGTGTTAAAGAATTTATTTTAGTGCTGAAAGATATAGCAGTATTGTTATATTAGATATATATTTCGTTTATAAACTTGCACTTTGCGCCGACCTCCCCAAATTCGCTTTTTATGAACCTGTCTGTCGAGCTAAATAATCGAGATTTCGAAACGACTCGAAAATAGCGCCAAGGCAGCGTCGCGCGGCTTTACGAAAGTAAACATTGCCCAACCTGTTTATCTATTTCGAGCAGGCTGCGATTACTGACAAACTGCATAACGTCGAAACCGTGCCACTAGGTCAAGTGCATACAACTGTAAACACGCTTCGATCTTCCGTTGCAGCCAGAGAGAGACGGAAGGCTGGCTTCCTCTTGGCGTGATAGCAGCCGAGTACAGCTACTCGCCCACTTATTTTTCCGAGAGAGTCTCGAAAACCGTAATTTGTAATGTTTGAGTAAGACTTACCAAATTCCTCGGCTGCAAGACACGTGGTCGGCGTGACAAATTTCACACAAATTGCAAACCTGAAAATTGATGCAAAAATTATCTAAAACTCCTAAAATGTTATGCAAGATACATCCTCCAGATATTTTTAACTGCATCCTTAATGACTTGAAATGAGGTAATTTTATAGTTTGTATTATACAGTGAACGGCAAAAGTATGGAATAAACTTATTTAAAAATCAGGTGTTCGTTTTTTGGAAAATCACTCGGACCTGTTAATATTTGTTTTTAGTTGCGCAAGTATTTTTATGTAACATACGCTATACCTATCGTTGAACGTATTTGGAAAAAATAGCGTCTAAAAATCAACATCCACATTTCGACAATCGCCACTTCATTTTAAAGTAGCCTCCAAGATCACCCAATCTTACTTACACCCATGAATTGCTTTTTATTTAAACTCCATTTATGCAAACATACCTCATCTCTTGCTTTATTCCGTTTTTCAAGTCTTCGATATTTCGAGGCCTATTTTGCATAAATCTTTAAATAATCCCATAAAAAGTAATCCATGGGGGTAAGATCGGGTGCTCTTGGAGGCCATTCTGTTGGCCCGCGTCTTCCATCCAATGGCCATTAAGGGTGCCGTATTCTTGAAATAGTTATTTCTACAAATAAAAATACATAATTTTCGACATTTAAGAACTGATTAATATAGAATTTAGCAAGTAACAGGAATGTTATCTCATGTCACCCGCGAATATTCAAAGGTATCGAAGAAAAACGATTATATAACGACAGAAAGCAGTTCAGCCAACAAATTTTTAGGTACAGAAATCTTTCAAAATACGTATTTTTTAAATTCAACTGTAGATGTAAATATAAATAATTAAAGTAATTAAAAAAATGCGCAACTAAAAATAAAAAATTAACGGGTCCGAGAGATTTTCCAACACTGATTTTGAAATAAATCTATTCCATACTTTTGCCTCTCACTGTATATTATTTAATCTACGTATACATTTTATCTATGTTTATTTCTTATGCCCGCTACAGACTATGCGTGAATTCGCGATTCGTTATGTACGATTCGAGATATGCGAGAAATTCGCGAATAGTGTGTAGGGTCTTATTCGTTAAAAATCTATTCATAAAAACCCTACACACGATGCACGAACTCCTTACAAACCACGCATCGATCATCGCGAATCACGCATAATCTGTAGCGGGTCTTACGCTTACTACAGACTATGCGTGTATTCGCGATTCGTGATATGTGAGGAATTCGTAAATAGTGCGATAAAATTGTTAAAAATTCTTTTATAAAAACCCTACACACTATGCACGGATTCCTTACAAATCACACATTACGAATCGCACGCATAGTCTGTACACGCATTACTTATTACGTTCTTTTTTAAGATATTTGTTAAGTATTTGTAATTATTATTTATCATATCTTAAATTTTGTTTTATTGTATTATTATCCCTGTTTTTCAATTAAACATTGCTTAATGTATTGAATAAAATGAAATAAAAGATGTTTTTTTTTGCAGGGGTGACTTTTAAGGCACACAAATTGATCCTGGCGGCGTGCAGCAAACATTTGGCCGACTTGTTCGAAACGGCGCCGCTGCACCAGAACCTGCTAGTAATCCTGGACGGCACGTCGGCCTCAAACATGTCCGCCCTTCTGGAGTTCATGTACAAGGGGGAGGTGCACGTGTCTCAGGACTCGCTATCCAGCTTCCTCAAAGCAGCCGAATGTCTCCAAGTCAAGGGGCTCAGCATCGAGCACGAGAAGTTGGCCGTGGCGCAGAGCGTCACCGCCATGGACACCAGCCTGGATTCACCCAGGAAGCATCTCAAGGTGGGTGCGAGTAAATAAAGTCCTGCTACACACGTCGACTTTCCACATGCAAGCTTAGTTGAAATCCCGTAATATATACAGTGAACATCATTAATGCTGAAAAATGACGTCTAATAATGACCTATTAGTCCTATTACTCATTACCACAGATATTGCGTTGTATTGCAATAAAACAAATAAGGAAGTATTACATTGGACAAAGAATTGGCTACTAAAAAGAATACAATATTCCCATCTAAATTTATTAGACGTATTAAGGGCGCCGTATACTTGAAACATTGTTTTCTACAAATGATTTTAGATATTTAATAACTGAATACTCTAGGACTTGACAAATAACAAAAATGATCTCATGCCACCTGCGAATTTTTACAGATACCGAAATAAAACAAATAAAGCCT
The DNA here is from genome assembly GCA_037114965.1 of Monochamus alternatus. NCBI lineage: Eukaryota > Metazoa > Arthropoda > Insecta > Coleoptera > Cerambycidae > Monochamus > Monochamus alternatus. Next base: position 24,807,757 of record CM073431.1, read on the forward strand.
TTTAAAAGTTTTTATTTTACTTGATTTAGTTTGAAGTTTGATTTGCATACCTACACATGCCCCAACTTGCATGAAGGTAAGACTGTACACAATCGTTTTTGTGCTCGACTTCAAGTCAAATTCAAGCTCCATCTACACTCCACACACGCATGTACGTCTGACAACATAGACTGTACAAATCAAATTGACCGTTTTGCTTATGCGTGTGTAGCGGACTTAATATTAAGGCTAGTCCAGACCTATATACACGCGTACATAAACTTTTAAAAATTATATAAAATTGTTTAAAAACTTTAAACACTGTTTGCTAATAATTGTTTAAAAATATTAAACAAATGCATCTATATTTTCTGTCTTCCATAGAGAATGGAGAACATGTGTTCTTTTTTCACAAGCAAGCAAAGCTGAACGGACACATTTAGGCATTTGTTTCAGTGGCAGTTTCATTCATAGTGATTACCAGAGATACTTTATGCACAAGCATTTTACGCTTATATACTACGTGACAAATAAAGGTAAACACGCATTAAATACGATTTTATTTTGATACATAGATTTCCCAGCTTAGTGACTTTGACAAGGAGTGGATTGTTGGGTTGCGCGAAACAGGTTTGTCCGTGAGAGAAATTTATAAAAGGACTATCAGATCCTTACGTACACATTGGATGCTGATTCTCACTCGTCAGCATCGAGCTAACCGCTTACAATGGTGTAGATAGAGAATTCAGTGGGACCAATAATGGAGTCAGGTGAAGTTTAGTGACGAATCCCGTTTCTGCGTAGGGATGCACGATGTTCGTGCAAGGGTAAGAAGGCGACGTGGTTAAAAACTCGATCCACAATTTGACAAAGAGCGTCATGTCCATCACACACTAGGCGTTATGGTATGGGGTTCTATCGCATGTGATAGCAGATCACCACTAGCTTTCATTAGAGGCATCATGGCAGCTCTACGACGGCTGATGTCTTTCTTTCTGTATCGACAGCCTTCATGACGTACTATGGTACGTAAGAATCTAGATCTGAATATTGCTTGCAACAAGCTTGACTTGTAACATAGAAAACCTAACGGATAAACTTAAAAATTTAATCATTTTTTACTTTCACTGAGAGAAGTAAATAGCAAAATTAAATTTTACCATTTATTATTATGATTTATTCACGTATCTGGTATATTTTTCCATTTTATAGGTTGCAATTGCCCAAAATTGTTACCCAAAAAACTAAATTTGAGAAACATTGTCTACATATTCTATATTTACTTCAGATAGTAAATTGATATCAGCTTCACTTAGACTTGCAGAGTTTATTTTATTACTTAATCAGGTACATCATAAATCAATAATTAAATATCAATTTGACCATGATGTACCTAGACATTAAAGTTCAAATTTTTATCACATGAGCGGCGGATATGAACTTTAGTGCTGAGGGGTATATTATTTATTTATTATTATTTTTTGAAATCCACAAATCGCGAAATTAAAAATATTGAGTTAACTCAGTTTATGCAGTCATATATTTATTCGGCAACATAGTACAATTTTGAATATTCATGGTATTAACGCATTGCAGTCGGTTTGAATTTACAACAAAATCAGTGGTTCATGAAGTTGATGCTGTTGGCTCACATTGTCCCTGGAGTATCCTCGTCGCAATCTCTTGCTTCCTAGTTAAAGACGACTCTACAACAAATTCCTTGGCGACTGTCGTACTCTTCCATCCGTCTTGTTGTTTTCAGAATTAGGGTATCCGAACCTGTACTAAGATGTGGGCAGAGGTTCTTCGAAAAGCATGACCCGTGTACGTATTTGCATTTGATATTTTCAAATAAGCGTCGATTAGCTTTGGGATCTTACCAAATGTGTGAATATTGAAGATGATTAGGAATTTATTTATTCGGAGTGTATGAAAGTCTCACAGTATCTATAAATGTCTATTGGATTTAAATATTCGCACATTTTGTCTGCCACTTAAATGTTCGATTTTTTCCCGTTTTAGAATAGGGTGTCGTAATTAATATATTTCCTTTATTCTGTACATCGTCTATAGCTATATTTTTTAAGTTCATCCATTCAGCAGAGACCGGCAGTACCAAAAATTAAGCATATCTAAAAAATAAGCAGGTTAGCGTTAGTATTAATTAAAAATTGTGTCCACTTATGCTTTAGTGCAATAAAATTCTGCTACAAGCAAGCACAGTCATTTTGACGTTTATCTGTTACTATTTTATGTATTTTAACAACCATTTTGGCGTACATTAATGCCGATTTCAAAAAAATATAACTTAGTCACCTAGACCAACTATAAATTATTTGTTTCATTGTGAATAATAATGTATACCTTACTCTAAAAGTAGGTTGGTTGCATATAATCCAGTCTTTAGTGAGTATAAATAAAAATTGATTTAACTTACAGATACGGCTACTCTATAGCATCTTATTTGCACTAAGGCTAACCATTTCAAGTTTAAACAATGTTCTATATTCCTTCACTGCTTTAGTAGGTACTTAGCAACATGTTATTGTCTTTTGATTTGGCACAATAAGCATTTGTTTGTGGACTAGGCTTTATTAGTATTTCTTGTCATGAGATTTCATCTGTTTGCTATTCAGTCGAATTAATGGTGCGCCCCTCGTCTTGAGTCGAATTTACTCGTGACGTTATGAAAATTGTGTTTTATACTCGTACAAAATAAGTAGATACGATTGCCTTCGGATTTTTTATTGTATCTCAAAACAACAGGTGCAAAACTGTAGATGCGAGAGATAAAATGTATTCGTATGGCGCCCAAAGGATATCTACATATTAATTGTGTTTTTTTTTAAACAGGAAAAATAATTCTCGATGCGTAATTCGTTCTGTAATAATCATAAAAATGCCTGTGTTATATAAGCAGTATTGAATATCACGCGGAATAATAAAATATTCAGCACTTCCTTTAATAAAAATAATACTCGACCTCGCCTTGGTTCACGGTCAATCATACATTATAATTCTACAGGACCTGCCAAACGGGTAATGCCTATGTAGTTACCAACCACCCTATTCAGCAAACCTCAAAATATTCCCGCCTTCAAACGATTATTATTAATTTAAATAATTTTATTACTTACTTTACAGACATCTAATTCCAACGCAGTTTTTCTTAATTAAGTAGTATTAATCATTAGGTTAAACAAAAAATATCCAAAATAGATTTCTCTGTATTTTTAGAAACTGATTTTTCTTGTTTCAATAACAAAAATATGTAATAATTTAATAATGAATATTATTATATAATGAAACTGGATAATTTGGTAATAGATCATTATATGTATATAAATTTTTATTTAATTTTTAAGATTTTTATTCGACTATTGTGCTGTCCAGTGGCGTAGCCAGAAATTTGACATGGGGGGGGACTCAGTGAACAAAGTTAAGTATTTCAAATAATAATTTTTAATAAATTAAAACAATAAAAAGTAAATAAAAAACGATCTGATCATAAACATGTAAATAATAAACAGGTACGAACAATATTTATTACAAAAATGACAAAAATAAAATTAGAACTTAGTTGCAGATGAACCCTAATGTAGGGTTGCCATAGGAGATCTAGATCACTAACCGCGTTGTCAAATCTTGGCTAATAGACTGTAGATTTCTAGTATGAAATTACCTATATGACCCAACCAACCCAACCCATGGGGGGGGGTTAACCCCCCGTGGCTACGCCACTGGTGCTGTCAATGCATTTATGACATATTATTGCAGAATATTCTTGGTTAAGTAAGTCGCTGCTATCCTTGTAGGTAATCCAGAGAGTATTGCAAAACGAAACGCAAAAAAATCGCAATGCCTTCTAGAGCCTGACAGTTTACGCCAAAGTTGTCGAAAACATCAGCAATATTAACAATTATAGACAATAGAAGTTTGAACTTTGAATTTACTAGCCGATATTGACTTCTAAATACATTCCCATCCACATTGACATGCAATTCTGGCATTTGCCGAAAAATGGCGGAATCCAACAATCAATAATACCACCATACCATTGCCGTCAGTGCCATTGTGTATGTATATGTTTCTCTCTTCTTTAAATATACAGTGTCTGTATACATAGTCATTAGATTAACAGATACAGATGTCAATTCTATTAAAAGCGTATAGTTCAGTCAAATAATAGAGACTTAAATATTTGAGCAGGGTTTCACATATTCATTGTTTTCAATCACAAACATATTATTTTCTTGCACTCTCACAAAAATGTATTAAAAATGTATACTTATATTTCAACGTTTGTTAGATTTTACTGATTATTACTGGTGGTTTATTATGGCTGTTATATGCAAAGATGCAGCGTCGTAGCTAAGGTCATAAACTAAATATAAGGTGATGAGAGTCTAGGGCAAGATTCCAATCTTGCGAGCCACCCCTTTACATTGACAATCAAAAAAAGGCTACAATGTACAGCGACACTGCTGCACAAACACACTAAACAATTGCAGTCCTTTCAATTTGGCTACGATGACCACCCTCTTTTACGCTCTACTGCACCCCTCTCAGTTACCAGCCCCTACCTACAACGCTGCAAAGTGCAAAGATAGTAGCAACAATGGTGTGGTAGCATTTTGACTGGTTGTGCCATTTTTCTGAATGCCAAAAAAAAGAAAATAAATGTCAAATCGATTTCGAGTCACATGGGATTTAAACCTCTATTATCGCTACAGTGACATGAGATTTTAAAAACTACTATTTTACATTATAGTAACAGTTCAAAACATAGGTTTCAATATTGGTGATTGGAGCTATGCTCTCTTACGGAAAATTGAAGAGTCCTAGAAAAAATTTAGACAGCGTCGGTTCATGATATAGGTCACATGACAGGTCCCGCGTTGCCTAGGGTCTTACGGTCCAAAAAAATGGATATTTTATATGCTTTATGTTGGCAGTTGTGCAAATATGATGGCTGCATTGCGATATGAAGTTAACTAACTTGCTGTCATTTTAAGTGTCATTAAAGAATGTGACCAATCACAGTAAACAAATTAGCTTCACGCTACAATACAACCAACATAAATTGACATAAAAATCAAGTTTTAGCGATTTTAGACCTTTTAGGGCAACCATGAATTAGCGGTCGCCGGCAATATGACACTGACACAGTCTATATTTTTTCTAGGTTTGTGGTCCTTAATTTGAGTGGTTTGCAATATAATTAATCTTCTTGTGTGTATATATTTTTTTTAAGATTGATTATTATTTTCGAAAGGGCATTGAAATCAGGCCATCAGGTATTAAATTATTAGTTAGTTCTTAACCTTTAACATAATTACACTACTAATACTACAGTTGCGGCAAGAATTCATACGACGTTATGCAAACATAATTTTCGATATTTGATCGGATTAAAAACAATTTTTTGCAATTTAATGCAATATATAGTGCAAACATTTAGTATAGTTTTATAATTCTCAATTGAAGTTTCTTAAATATTTTGTTAAAAATATAATGAAATATCATTCGGTCGTATAACGTGATGACGTGACGTAAATCGTCTGAAGGTACATAAATATCATAAAAAATGCACATAAATATAATGGAAAACTACCAGCCACCAACTATCTATCTTCGAAACAGTAGATTGGAAAAGCGCGCGAAGTTTTATTTTTCTGCAAAACTGTTAAAAGTGGGCTTTTTAATTGTCATTTTTGATGTTAAAAATGTCATTTTTTGACATACGTGTTTATTTAAATTTTGTTTTGAAAATTAATAAAACGTTTTAACAAACACATGAACAACTTTTTATTTTAAATAAGTACAAACCAACATTTTAACTAGTTATTATTATTAACATTTATAGTAAAATTAGAACAATTTGAAATTGTAATTCCCTGCGGAGTCATCATACTTAAGTTGGCTTTACTGTCAACATGTGTGACACATCTATTTTCTGTAGAAATACTACTGGTAGTACTGGTGGTCTTGCTAGTAGTTGCAGCAGTAGGAAGTATTTGGCACGCAATTTCCTTCTTCTGTTCCAGTGAATTTTCAATGTAGCCTTCAGCTACCGTCGAAGATTTCCATCCTCGATGTCTCTTGATGGTAGTAAGATTTGCACCAGAATCTGCTAACAATGTCGCCGATGAACGACGAAAACAGTGTCCGGTGTAGAGTTGAGGATTTGGTAGATTTAAGAACTCTGTAATGTCGGCAGGCATTTTACCAAACATGTTAATTCCGACTGGATTCTTCACACATTTATTCTTCATATATTTAAGAAAAAGTCGTCTATGGTCAGCGCTGGGTGGCCGGAGTGCCATATACTTTCTAAAAAAGTTTAAATAGAATTCACCAACAACACTGAAAGTCCGAGGCACTTTCGTTTTAGTATCTGGTATGGTCACAACAACCGAAGTGCCCAAATATTCGATATTGTCGATGGTCATCTGACACAATTCCTCCCGGCGACACGCCCCGAAGACACCCACTATTGCTGCGACTTTCATCATCAGATACTTTTCGTCTTATGCTTCTGTGAGAAATTTGTCGATATGCGTCTTCGTCAAAACTTTTGACTTTTTTGCTTGATATCCTTCACCCTTCCGTTTTAAAAAAGCAATAAGTTTATAATGTTTGCTTATATCTTGATCTTGCTTTATTTTTAACATAGTTTTGATCATAGAATAATTTGACTACAGCGTTAACGATTTCCATATCTTGGCTTTTTCCTCAAAATATGCCAGTAAAACACTTTCGTTACATTTCCCAGGGACCTTTTTAATGTTGCACCATTCCGAAAAGCGTCTATAAGCGATTTCGTACTGTTCCTTTGATTTCGCCGGCAATAATTCCAATGTTGCTCGACTGGCGGCTTCTTCGATTTCAGCAGGGATGGATTCGTTACGCTCATTATCGAGATTATTCATTATACTTATAATTAGAAAATGCTGTCAATATTTTTGCGTTTTTTCCGTAACTAACAACAGCACTAGTTGCTACGAAAATTTTGGTTTATAAACATTGCGATCTGTGTGGTATTTTTTGATTTCTAATTTTTATTGAGTTTAAAGTTCTTCCGATTGTTTTGTAGAAAAAATAGTGTATGATATACATGTTAAAAGTGATTCTATTTTGTTCGTGAAGTTAAAAAACTCGCTACGCTTGTTTTTTAATCATCTTCACTCACAAAATAAAATCTTACTTTTAACACGTATATCATAAATAGCTATTATATTTCAGTTCCTTACAGTATCTAGGATACGAGATATATAAACATACCGGCCGTTCATAATGCCCACAGTCATAGCAGCAGGCAAAATGGATCTTTTCATGCTCGCTGACATGAGAATCTGAACATAATAACCACAAATCAAGAAACGTCAAAGCTATGATCTTTTATAGTTTTTATTTCGTATGAAGTGAAATTGTATGCACCATACTAGGATGATTATGCCCTTAGGTAACCTGTCGCCTGCGGACATAATCATCCCTGAATCTCCCTTGGTACCTACATAAATAACTATTTAACGTCGCATATATTAATAAGTACTTAGTACACTGTTAACATGACTTTCAGGTGTTGAAAGAAGAGATGATAGACAACAACGGCTCCAATAGCCACCACCAGTCCAGCCCGTCCCCTAGCTACTCGCCGACGGTGTCGTCCCCCTACATGCACCCCCACCACTACAGATACGACCAGCGTATGCAAAATGCGGGCGGCACCGCTTTCGAGAAGCGACCGCTGCGTAGCCCCAATGAGATCCTGCAGGAATCGGTGCGGGCGTCGGTCCTGCGGGACGGCAGCAAGGCCGCGGGCCGACCTGGTTCGCCGGGACCACTCTCGCTCGCCTACAGACCCTCGTCGTCCTCATCCAACTTGCCGGGCCAGCCTGATGCGGACGGGCCGTCTGAGAACAGGTTCGATCCCGATCAGGCCACGGCACTCATCTGTCCAGAGAGTAACACTTCCGACCGGTGCCAGGATCCAGGATGTCCAGAAGGTTAGTAATGTCGCCAATATTTATTAGTCGATTTCGGAAAAATTTAAATTTGTTTTACACTCACAAATTGTAGCCCATAAAATTGATGATGTACAGAAAATTTTCAATCAATTATTCATTTTTGCTTAAATTTGCTGTACATTCACAAATTTTGGTCCAACATATTGATGAAGTATTGCTGAAAATTGAATTGATGAAAAATTTCGTTTAGGCATTCAGTTTTGTATAAAGTTATTGTACACTCACAAATTGTAGCCCAATAAATTGATGATGTACGGAAAACTTTTAGTCGATCATTCATTTTTACTTAAATTTGTTGTACATTCATAAATTTTCCTGTAATAAATTGAAGAAAATATGGACCCCATCCAGTAGGTCATACGTTTTTGTGTACATTTGCTGTAGGTACACTTACAAATTTTAGTCGAATAAATTGATGAAGTATTGAAATATTTCATTTCAATTGATTTTTATATAAATTTATTGTACATTCACAAGCTGAAATCTAATAAATTGATGATGTACAGAAATATTTCACTCAGTCATTTGTTTTTGGTTAAATTAATTATACATTCAGAAATTTTAGCCCAATAAATTGATCAAGTACTGAAAAATTTCATTTGGCCATTCGTTTTTGTTCAAATTTATTGTACACTCACAAATTTTAGTTCAATAAGTCGATAAATATGGAAAAATTTCACTAGGTTCATTCATTTTTGTTTATATTTATCATACAGTCACAAATTTTAACTAAAAATTGATGAAATACTGAAAACTTTCACTCGGTCGATTAATTTTTGTTTAATTTTGTTGAACACTCACAAATTTGTGTACACTGACGAATTTTAGTCCAAGAAATTGATAAAGTACCTACTGAAATATTCACTCGGCCATTCGTGTTTAATTTGATAGACATTCACAAATGTTTACTCATTAATATTCAATAAATTTCTTGAAAAATTGGAAATACTTGAAGAGAGTTGTAATTTATTAGTTTATTAGATCAGTTTTTAGTAAGTTTTAATAAGTATTCAGTATACTGGGACTAGATATCAGTATTGCAGTTACTGACTTTTATAGAGTGTGATTTGCTGTTCTCATAATTTTTATTTTACAAATTATATTGTAAGTGTAGTGCAATGTGTAAAATTTTGCCACAAATTTGGAACATTTTCTACATCTGTTTAAAAGTATTGAAAATAACATTTCATTTCTCGAAATTTGCAGATTTGCGAATGAAGATGGAACCCGGAATGCAACAGGACGAACCGCCGACTAGCACCGCAGGCGGCGGCAGTGGATGTGGAGGTGGCGGAAACGTGCTCAACACTGGCGGAGGAAAGGCGGCGAATGGATCCATCGGACCACAGACAAACTACAACCATGACAGGGACAAGGACCTCTTGCCTCTGTGGAGCACGGTCGCAGGGAAACTGTCCCACAAAACTGGAACGGTCAATACGCCTGATGGTGAGTAAGACAAAGCATCGAATTTTTCGAGTAATATAATCTAACAAGTTGGCCCACTCCCCACTTCTGTCGGCGCACTTCCCCTTATCTACTAACACAATATCAATCACCAGCTTAGCCTAATAATTCACCTAGTTCAAATCAATCTGCAGTATGTTGTAAACTCAAAACTTACAAAGGTAGTGACGCACAACTTGATAGTTTACAAAAAAAAAAAACTGAGTCAGTCAGTTTTCGTTAATATTTGAGATTATTTTATTTCATTTCTACTTATGCTATCATTGAGTACTACTCTTCTCCTTTACAACTCATTTTCATTAATTCATAATTAAATGATTAATAATAACGTGTGTGTATATTTCAGGAAAGAAATTGAAGTGCCCTTTTTGTGAGAGATTGTACGGCTACGAGACCAACTTGAGGGCCCACATAAGACAGCGGCATCAGGGCATCAGAGTTCCCTGCCCGTTTTGCTCCCGTACGTTTACCCGCAACAACACCGTGCGGAGACATATAGCCCGGGAGCACAAGGCCGAGCTCAGCCTCAAAGCCTTCCAGCAGAACCAACAGCAGCAGCAGCAGCAACAGCAGCAGCAGGCGCTGAACCACAACCCGTAGGCAGAAAGTAGAACAATGTATGGTGCGTTTCGGGTCGGTCTACCGCCCATGATCTGATGTAAATATAATATATTCTCAAGGGCAGGTTCCGGCCGTCTCGAAAATTCATGACTACTGTCTGTGTTGTTACCCTTAAATATGGTACGTGTCATTTTTTATACTTTAGTTAAAGACTAACCTTTAAGGAGACGGAAAAAGTTTCGACAAACCAAGCTGGACTTGTTTTGTTCCCATTCTTCTTCAGCTGAGAGAGTAACATTGAAATTTGTGTTCAGCTTGTTAAATTTTTAGTTTTTAGCCTTTAGGAAACTGTTGCCGTTTATAATTCATTTTCATTTTGTTATTTCGGTTGTAGGAAATATTTTTTTGTTTGTACTTATTATATTTTTTAAAGATGGTTATTTTTCCCATTAGATTAAGTAAGGAGTAATTTAAAAGGCCCAAGCGGGGCCGAGAACTACCTCAATTGTAACTACTCTGCCTCAGGATTTTTTTATCAAGTTAGTATCCACTAGTCATTAGTGCAACACAAAACAATAATCTAGTTTTAAGTTTCGTATTAAACTCAGGTAATATAAACGCAAATCCAAGAATATATTTTTTCATTGCGTTGATGATGTTACTCACATTTTCGTCTATATCTTTAAGCTTTAAGATATCCGAACAGCTCAGTAGTGGATCAAATCCATGGTATGTGTTTATTTTCAAATAATGGTGCATAAAAAATTAAGTTGTTTTTCGGTTTTTTAATAGGAAATTTATTTTTGTGTTTTAAAGTTTGTGGATAGAAGTTTTATTTTATTTTTTCTCAATAAAAATGCAAAAAATGTATTCATCTGTCAGTTTCCTAAGCTAACCTAACTTAATCTAACCTGCCAGTTTGTATCTAACACAAAACAGTCTCATTTATCATAGTCTTCAATCTCTTTGCAGTTTTTTATCGCGCTATGGAAAACATGCCATGACATATCATATATTTGAATATTTTTAACATCTCGAAACAACGTAATAAATTTGAATTAATTGTTTTTAATAAATTATACATTGTGATACTGCTTTAGGAACGAAACTCACAAAAATCCTTCATTTATAGCATTTTTATTGAGATAAATCGTTTTGAGACTCGGTATGCACTATTATTTTTGCTAGCTCAAATAATGTTAAAGTTTCATTTAAATTTAGGGAGTCGGAGATATCAATCCATGCTAAATGAACCCTGAATGTGTCGATTGATATATTTTTTAAAAGTATATATATTTAAGCCTATTATATAGTTTGAAAACGGATTTTTCATTGACCGATTGCCATAATAATGTAAATCGTACGTATAAACCAAATAGATATTAATTTATAAGCAAGTACTAGTCATAACAAGTTACACTAGCGCAAAAAATACACCGGAACAGTCTACCTCATTTACAGTATTTTCCTCCACATGAAAACAGAAAGTTAAAAAGTTCGACATGCAGGTTTCACTTTTTTCGTTTTCAATCCGAACTACCTCTATAATACATGACAAACTTCACGATTATTTATTTTTTTATAGTTAAGAATATATACACTGTATAATAGTTTCATTGTTATACATTTATAAATATATAGCAAAGCATATAGTACAAATGTTAATATAAATAACTACATAACGCAATATATTTTACGAACTGCCAGTTCCGCTTGTCTCAGGTCAGGTGTTAGTGGAATTATATCTCGAAGGTCGTCCGACTTTTTTCATAAAAAAGTTGGATGACTGAAATATCTGATAGGGACGATTATGAAAAATTACAACCTAATGTCATTGCGGAGAGTCAGAAGAATATGTCATTCGAGCACCAATTCGGCACAAATTTAGGGATTCGCATTAAAATTATGTTATGAGATGAAGTTAGGTTGGATTCTTTATAATGTCTTCGATAATTTGTTTTCTGAAAATATGAGAATTCAAAAGAGAGAGCAATCCAGAGGTTTGGACTTTTGGATTCCTTACGCGAGTATTATGCAGATTTGAAAATTCCAAATCAGAATTTACATTTATTAAAGTTATTTACAATTCAGAATGAGCATTTATTTTAAAGGTAATTTCATAAATATAACGTAATAGATGAGAGAATGGCGATATTTTTACAGTCCAAACTCTGGTTGCTTCTTTTTCAAATTGGAATCAAGTTTAATTTTAAGTGGGTGAATGGATGTGATAAGTTGATCGTACAATACATTAAAGATTTTTTTGTAATTATATTTATTTGTATGGGTGATACACTTTCTTGTATTGTCGGGTCGACGGGTATGCCTGTGTGTGCGTATATTTGCTATAAATCATTTTGAAACGGGTAATTTTTATTGATCATCATAGATTTAATCTATTCTGAGGCATCAGGGTTCGATGTTTACAACCTTAGGTTATAAAAGTTTATTTTTTAATGCTTCTAAGTTTAAGTTTAATCGAGTGTAAATATTTTATTAATTCAAGAGAAAATCAATTCTATTAATTTGTTATAATCACAAAATGTGCGATAATTACTTGACATGTTTTGTTAAACGGTGGAAAAATTTGACATGGTTAACATTTTTTTGGTGATGGCACTGCGAAACATATGTAAATTAAGGTTTGGGATAGTGAAAAATTGCGATATGATCGTTTAGGATGAAAATCGGACATAGATAGAAATGTCATAAAATACATACTTTTTTATTCTGCATCATTTTTAACAATTTCATTGAGAACTTGTGGTTCAAATAGTGATTAATAACAGGTGTTTATATATACATATATGCAGTTCTACAGGAGCATTACTGTTAAGGAACGACCTGGCTTTAAGGTTTATGAATCCTAGTGCTACTTGGAATAAACTAATATATAGAGTATTTTTTAACTTCCACCAAATCTCGAAATTTTATTTTCATGATAACAATCAAATTTCCTGCATAAATAACAGAAATCGATTTTGCTAACTCCAAGCTACACAATAAATACTCTAGCTGCTTAGATCTGATCAATAACGACAACTTTCTCTGCACTTCAGCGAAAATATAGTCGGTTGAATTAAAATTATTCAATAGATCGATACACGAACATTTTATACCAAAAAAATTTAAGATACAGGTTTCAAACTTCACTGTCCAAGGCACTAGAATTCGTATTACGAGTAAAATAGAGTAGTGGCAATGCAATGTTAATGTTGTGTGAAACATGGAATATAATGTAACGTTTTTGTCATATATAGCTGCAATATCTCAGGAATTGTTCAGGACGTTTAAAAGATCCATTATTTATTAACTGTAATAGTTAGGATTACATTCATGAAGAAAAATATTTACTCTAAGACGTGTTCGTGGATGTATGATTGTTATATGTAAAAAAAATCACATAATCTGCCAGTAAAACAGAAGATAAACGGATAAGAATCCGATCATTAGAATTAGATTTGGACACAGAACGATATAAAAGATTGTGCGATTACTTCCTGGCAATAAATTGCGATATAACTTTAGGTTGTGCGTAAAAATATTCATAGCAGTATGAGAAACGTTTTTTTTCTGAATTGCTGGCGAGATATTTGTAAATAGTGGCACTCGAATAATGTTTATGAAACATTGGATTTAATTGTTGCCTGTTACCTATTTATATGATCACTAACTGTTGGGAAAAAAAATTCAGTACAAATACAAAATCTACCTCAAGCGTAAAAATTGACGTGTGAGCAGACCGCTTCACCTTAAGAGAAAAGATTAGTACAAAAAGTATGTATTTAAATAGTTTTTGTATTATTTATATGGACCTTACCTAGATGTTGACATAAACTCAGGAACTCTCAAGTACAATTTAAAACATGTATTAGTATCAGGGAATCTCGTAACAAAATAAATGTCTATTCATAAAATACACATATTTATATCGAAAAAATTGACACTCTGGGTAAGATATACATGCGTCAGTGTAAACCTAAAGATGTTACTGTATTACTCTTTACATTTACCCTGATAGTGGAAGCACAATTAAAAATATGCAAATTCATGTCAATTGCATTTATAAAAATATATATATGAAACCCTTTCGTGTCTTCTAGACTCAAATATTAGTATAAATTAAAGTATATTATGTCACAAGCTGTTAAACATATTCGATAGATTTTGAAACAACTTGCATATTTTTGATTTGGTGCCAGCCATAATACTATTAGTGTTACATAATAATGTTCTGTGACACTCTCTGTGTAACATTTTGCAAAATTAAGTGTTCCTAGACTTTTAACGTTACATTGTCACACTGTTAAAATATAATTAATTGTAAAGAAAAACCACGATGTAATGTAATGTTGTACAGCCCACCACCAGTTTTTCACTCCCCTGTTAGGAGTATAAATACCAACAACTTATTGTAAATATAAGTAATTTAAATGCAAGTAATTACTATGTATTCATGTTTCTGTTTTACTTATTAATTTTAATAAACAATTTGTCGTTTACTGACTGTTATTTATTTCCAATTAATCACTTACTGTTACAATGTATTATTTATTTACAGTCTCAGAAGGCATTAATATTCAATACAAATGACCACTACACCAGTGTTGACACTAAATTTCTTGTGCTACAAATTAGAATAATTTATAACAAATTATGTACCTGACAATCAGAGCAGAGCCTTCTCCACCACTGTTTACATTATAATATAAAGTAAAATTAAGAATATATGTATATAAAGCACACATACCTACATTAATCGTAAAATACGAATAAGAATTACAAAAATGAAATGTGTACCTAACCTATTCTAAAGAAATATAAGTAACTCGTTACTCACCAAGAACAACGTAGTCATAATATATCATGGTAATGAACACAATTATAAAAAACAGACGCAGATAAGAGGTCAAATTTTAACTTGAAAATTGTTTAGCGCCATTTGTAATTAAAGCGCGACGTCTGCAGGAGTAAGAGAAACTTAGGAAATAGAAAATCCTTTTATTCCTGCTTTCTTTAGGTGGTGCCATCTCTGAGACGGTAGGAGTACCAGCATTGGTGAAGAAATTTAAAATAAAAGTAATCTATTTTGTTGTAGTTGCTGACATCTATGGAGATATTGTTAAATTATGGTTACTCTTGACAAATTCAATTACAGTGAACATTAATAAATTTGAGATATGTTGATGTCTATTTTTAGGTGGCAGCACGGTGGCAGTGCCTGAAACTTTCAAATATAATCCTTCAAAATGTCATTTTTAAGTAAAAGTAAAGTTTTATAAGTAAATTTAGTAAATTACATATCAAACTATGGGAATTAATAATATATCTTGATTTGGAGCATTATGTTTATCAAGTAGCATACCTTATGTAACCAATGTTTGGGGAATTATGTTATAGAATTATATCAACGACGCAAAATTGGTAGACTTGTATGCAAAATTTCCATTTTGGCCAAGATGCGTTCTTGGTTTTTAGCATAAATTATTTAATATCGTGAAAGTTAAATTTTTGTAAAAAAATTAAATCCAAATTTGCGTTAACACAACTAACCTGAAATCTGTTTTTTTGCAGAACAGAAAATAGCGTGAAACCGTTTGCAAATCAAAGCGTATCTCAAATAATTTATGATAAACGGTTAAACAGTGCAAACTATGATATATGAAGTATGTAGGCTATTAATCAGAGAGCGAGAATAGACATATACATAAAAGTAACGCCTCTCCAGCCCTAAAGGGTTGCTTTTTTATATGGCCCCTCTCCTATTATTCACGGTCTAACCATGTAGAAATGCAAAAGTAAACCCCATTTCTGTCTGTTCGTATTGTGTGACTAGCTTTCATGCTCATTACATCGGTAAGCTCTTTAAATCTTTAAACTTGCATAAATAGAGTGCAGGGCAAACATGATGCATGTTAGCAAAAGTCATACGTTGATATTTCAAGAAACTGAGACATTAATTCAGTCAAATATGATTTTGTTAGAAATCTAAAATGTAAATATTTCTAAAAGCAAATCAGGAACATTTGGAACAGGTTACCCTATGTATTATAATTTTTTTCTGATGCTACGTCATTAGGCGAATGTTAACTAGCCATTATTGTTACTTCCATCCTCTTGAAATGGCACGCTTCTGCTGATATTCATTTCGAAATAGCTCTTATTTTTAGTTTGTGTATGAAGGCGTTATAGCCTTGAGAAGGGTTATAACTATCTATACAGTGTGGAAGAAAAGTATGGAATAAATTCATTACTTATTTCTAAAACAACGAAGTTTCATGAAATTTCCTCGCACACGTCGATTTTGATTTTTAAAAATACTCTTTTTTTCTATATCAACGCATTTCCGACGTTTATTTGTTTTCGCGTGATGACGTCATCGGATATTTTTTTTAATAGAACCCATATTTTTTTTCATCGGATTCTTGTAGAGCTTAACTTACTGAATTTATATTTGTATTTTTTCAACACTTTATTCCTTCAACTTTCCGAGAAAAAATATACTAACCGATCCAATAAAATCGGCTTGAAAAAAATGTGAATATTCCCATTTGTGTGTGTGATGGGTTGGTTGAGAATAAAATGGATATAGTGAATTCATCCGCAGTATCACAAAATAAGGACTCTTTATTTTTAAAACAATTTAACAATAAGCAACTAATCAATAAATTAATAATTAAATTCTGGTTTCCTCAATCGTATTTGCCCCCCTCATTAATTATTTTGTTTTATTAGATTGCATATTAGAATACTACATCTTTTGATAGCAAAAACAACAAATTAAATCAAGTCGCCTCACAAACTGTTTCTGACAGCTAAACAAAATCTAATCAGAATTGACATCTGTCAACTGCACCGTTTATTGTGATACTGCCTATGAATTCACTGTATCCATTTTACTCTCAACCAGTCACTAATGGGAATATTCATATTTTTTTCAAGCCGATTTTAGTGTATCGTTTATTATTTTTTTCTCGGAAAGTTGAAGGAATAAAGTGTTGTAATTATATATTTTTGAATTCAGCAAGTTAAGCTCTACAAAAATCCGATGAAAAAATATAGGGGTTCTATTTAAAAAAATATCCGATAACGTCACCACACGAAAACAAATGAACGTCGGAAATGCGTTGGTATAGAACAAAGAGTCTTTTTAAAAAGCAAAATCGACGTGTCCGAGGAAATTTCATAAAACTTCGTTGTTTTAGAAATAATGAATTTATTCCATACTTTTCTTCCGCTCTGTATAATGAGGAGACTATTATGATAGATAATCTCTTGAACTAGCTTTAAAATGGACATGTGGTTGATGCCTATGAGCACATTAGAATGGAATGTGATTGCTTGATTTATGACGATTATATCATATATTTTTTCAGTCTAGTAGAAAAATTCTTTTAATAACCATAAAAAAAAATTGGTAAGAAAAAAAAATTGAAGCGCTCAGCGTCGTTTGGTTATGATTTCGTCATCTACCTCAGTTTCAAGTATTAGTCGACCCAAACAAACTTTGTTTGGCAACGCTCACTTTGCTTTAACCGTTTACAAGAAAATCATTTCCCATCATAAAATAAACCGCAACATAAAGTTTTCCAACCTTAAACGTATAGTGACTATAAAGGGGTGAACTGGTAATAAGAATTTTGGAAGACATCAATAGGCTTTTTTCGCGACTCACTATGGGTGAACATACGTAAAGCGAAGTAACTATATCTAACTCTTTTTAATTTTACGCTATTCTTTTCTAACTAGATCAGATTGAAAAAACGTAAATATTCACTGGAATGGTATGTGCTGGAATGTGAGTGGAATTTCACTTTACTTAAAAGAAGTTTCTGTCTAGATCCAGATTTTAGACAATTGGTTTTGGTTGTTGTACCCAGAGATGTACAACATATGTCATACATATTTGAGAAGCAGCATAAGTTTTTTTATTATTGACAACTGAAAATACCTATAATAAAACTGGCAATTGAAAGCTAATCAAAATAGAGGCAACACTGTCAAAGTAATCAAACACAGAATTACACCCACTACCACTGAAAACACTGGTTGGACAGATCAACAGCACATTCAGAGAACGGAAAGTTTCAGGCATTTGATATAAACTTGTTATGTCAGATGGAAGTTTTGATGTCTTCATAAAAATGAAATATTCACTCATACTTCACATACCTACCTCAATTCAGTCGCGAAAGAAGTAATGATTAGATCATGTCACCAAGCAATCACCATAGCAGTGGTAAAATATATAGAAAGCCAGAAGCCTTTAGGCACATTAGGCACTCAAAAATATTCAGACTATGGAGGAGCTTTGAGAGCAGCCATCTAGGGAAAACTTAATGTAAGTTGTTGGTTATATTTCATGTTAATCCCAGCATACAGTTGAAACCAAAACGGAATGTTTGTAATGGACCATAGAAATCATATGCTACGACTGGAACGTAAAATTTTCATATTTTGAAATTTCCGCCCATTAGTGTGAAGCTACCCCGTTAGTGCAATGCAATTGCAATTGCATTGCAATATCTAATTAACTAACTTGCTGTCATTTTAAATGTCATTAAAGAATGTGACCAATCACAGTAAACAAATGAGCTTTACGCTACAATACAACCAACGTAAATTGGCATAAAAACCAAGTTTTAGTGATTCTGGACCTTTTAGGGCAGCCGTGAATTAGCGGTCGCCGGCAATATGACACTGGCATAGTCTATATTTTTATAGACTATTGAAGTTGACTATTTTCGATACCTCTTTTGGATTTCTATATATTTTATGATTTGTATGGCAATCACTTATCTGTGGTCGTGTCAATATGTGCTAACAATTGATTTTGTTTGTGACGGATAGGCTGTTAAGCCGTCGTAATTTAAACAAAATATGATACTTCGTACTGGAAACCTTTATTTTGCGATGAGTGTCCAGGGTGGTCAAGCAAAAATTGCCTTCCCCTTTTTTCTCCGTTAATATTCAAGATACGAAAAAATACCTAACAATGGAAGTTGTAGAAACTTGTAAATATTTTTTAATGCAAATATCACAAAAACAATTGATTATCGCAATTCTGGGGTGAAGACCTAACATTTGTTTTTTTTTAATAGAACATTCCGTATATTTTACATCACTAAAAAGACTGTCAATTGAGTTTTTCAAAAATATATTATAAATTTGTCTTTTACGGTTTTCCATATTACATATTTACTGTTAATATGCACCATTAGTGGCGTAGCCATGGGGAGGGTTTTGGGGGTCATAACTCCTCTCCCATGGGTTGGGTTGGTTGGGTCATATAGGTAATGTCTCACTACAAACCTGCAATCACTATATTCGCCAAGATTTGGCAACGCTGTCAGTGAACTAGATCTCCTACGGCAACCCTGGTAGCTACATTAGGGTTCACCTGCAACTAAGTTCTAATTTTATTTTTGTCATTTTTTTAACAAATATTGTTCGTACCTGTTTATTATTTACATGTTTATGAGATTGTTTTCTATTTACTTTTTATTGTTTCAATTTATTAAAAAATTTTTTTTTTGTTTACTTTGTTCACTACAAACACATTAGTTTTTCAATTATCAAAAATGGCTTACGTATAGCAACTCGCAATTGATGGGTATCGTTTTAATTTATGGTGAAATGAAAATACTTTAGCAGAACGATTTCCCGGTAAACATGGGCTAATTGCAGTTACTTTTACAACGGTTTGCAGTAAGTGTAAGAGTAGTGCAAATCCAGACGCGACGCGGGGAATTTGCAACCGAATCGTGGAGATGGAGGTCCAGGGCGTCCACGGCATATTCCAGCAGTGTGGCTTATTATGCACGAGGCTGAATTATATCCGTACCATGTACAGCATTAATACCAAGGTACTGGACGAAGAGGACCGGTACCATTGCCGCCACAATCTCCTGACTTTAAATCATTTGGACTTATTTTTGTGGACACTATTGACGATTTGCGCAAATGTATCATAGCTGCTTCCAATAACTTACAAGTTCGAAACGAACAAGAAGCAAAAACATTAGTGTTAGTTTGTAGAAACTGAGTAAGACTGGCCCAAAATTTTGTTGTAACATCAGGTATGTCAAGCGATTTTACTAATTAATGCCATAATTCTATTAATAATTAATAACAATAGCGGCAAAAGCAGTTGAATTTGCTGCATTAAAATAGGTTTTGTAAAATTTATTTCTTTCCTCGGGAATGTATTTTTAAATCATTTTTGAACTGCTCTGATTTTATTTTTACAAAATTGTATTTGTAAGATAAATATATTTTTTTTAGGTAAGTTCTGAATCACCCTGTATAATTACCAGCAGGATATTTAAAGCTCTTTACATTGATCGCAACGGAATAATTATTTACTTATAATATAATTCTTTAATTAATATTCTTATCTAAATACCTCATTAATCTTACTTGACGACAACATTGGCAATATAAAATGTTATTAAGCTATTTTTTTTACATTATTTTTTTTTTGCATTTAAACTTAATGAAAGCTATTGTCTGTTTGGAAATGAAAGAGAGTAATAAAACCCCGAAATAAGAACCGGCCATGGGCGTGGTAATATTTCGTTTTAGGTAATTATCGGGTAACACTAATGCTAACAGGTAATGGGTGTACATTAGTATATTTTACTGGATGCACCATGGGGCAGGAGCCAGTGTATTGTGACAGATCAATCCAGTCTTAGAGCTGAATATACGAAAACGTGCTAGTGCAGTAGAGTAAAATTCGACTTGTGTTTAGTGACTATTGTGCCAATGGATATAATATTATTTGGGTAAAATGTCGAGCTATTCAGATTACGTACCTGCTAAACGCGTGACGCGTGGAAAGATGTGCGCTGTCTCAGAATGAGAAGATTATTATACTAAATGTATTTAATGCATTGAAACACCAAAATCCTTCCAACAGTCTTGACGACATAGTGGAAAAGTGTTCCAAAATGACAGGGATTGGAAAATCAACTATCTACAGAATTTTAAAGGAAATAAAAAATGAACAAGATACTGTAAATCCCCCAAAATCATCTACAGGGAGGTCAAAAGTCGTTATAGTTGATTTCTTAAAAAATGTCATTCGCAGAAAAGTACACTCATTTTATTTTAAAAAAGAAATACCAACGCTATACAAAATTTTAAGCGAACTTTCAGAGGACAACAATTTGCCAAAAATCAGTAGAAGCAAATTATGTGCCGTCTTACGAGAGTTGAATTTTTGCTGGGAAAAACAGAACAGGAAGTCAGTTCTTATCGATAAAGATGAAATTATTTGTTGGCGAAGATCCTACTTAAGATCAATTAGAAAATTCCGTGACGAAGGGGGGAATATTTATTATCTAGACGAAACTTGAGTCAACGAGGGATATACTGTAACAAAAGTATGGCAAGATAAAAATGTAAAAAAGTTTTCGACAAGCATTTTTGGACTTTCAACAGGGTTCAAGGCACCTTCAGGTAAAGGGCGAAGATATTAATCTTCCCTATACCTATATGTGTCACTATTAAGTGACACATATAGGTAGTACCAGTGGTTTTGTAGATGGCGGTTAACTTTTATTTGAATCTAAAAATACAGGTGACTATCACGAAGACATGAACGCAGATGTTTTCGAAGAGTATTTTACACAGATGTTAGATCTTATTCCTACGAGGTCTGTAATTGTCATGGATAATGCCAGTTACCATTCACGGCAGACCGAGCGGACGCCTACGACTGCTTGAAGTAAAGCCGATATAATTCAATGGTTATTCGGAAAAAACATTTCTTTTGAAACAAATATGGTGAAACAGGAACAGCCACTTGTCAATCTTAATAAAGATCAGAAAAAATATGTTATCGATCAAATGACAACAAATCGCCAAATAACGGTACTACGGTTACCACCTTATCACTGTGAACTTAACCCAATCGAATTAGTCTGGGCGCAGGTAAAAGGAGACGTAGCGCGAAATAATACTACGTTTAAATTAAATGACGTGAAAATTTTATTAAAAAATTCCCTGAAAGAAGTAACTGCATATAACTGGCATAGATGTATACATCATGTACAAAAAGAAAAGGAGAAAATGTGGGAACTCGATAATTTAATTGTCGTTACTGTGGAACCTATCGTTATCAATCTAGGAGACGAAGATTATTCATCAGAATATTCAGAGGATGAATTTTAATATACCTACTTGTTTATTTTCTTTATTGTACATTTATATAACACTACATTTGCTCACCATAATTTGAATTTTCAAAATACATATATTTTTGTGTGGAATAAAAGTCTATTCATTAAATTTAAATAAATATTTTGATAATAATATTGAATAATTTTATTTGAATTACTAAAAACCCTCTTAACCCGGTTATGATACTTAAAGTAGCCTCTAGTTTTGAAATGCTGTTTTTATATTGTTTACCTATAAGAGAAATGGACCGAGAAATTGAAGCAGCATAGACAAAGGCGGATTGTCTGGAATAAATTTTAGCTACCTGCTACAATTTAGTACGGTTCGATCACACAAATTTTGTTTAAAAGTACACCTCATCTATACCGATAATACATAATGTAAAAATATTGAATATAAACACCAGTACTACATATATTTACGATTTGCATACATAATAGGCTTTTATTATTCTCTTTCATTTCTAAACAGACTTATAAGTACGACTCTAACTTTCACACGAATTTGTATTAGCCTTAGTGCATAAGTGAAAAAATCGAATTCTCTAATCTTATCATATCACTGCTTTGGAAAACATCCTCTATTTTTATTTTAGTACATTTCGATCCTGATATTAAAATTCCTATTTTCTTTTAATACGCCTAATCCCATTAAAACTAACAGTTGCGGTTGTCACGTACAACAAAGTTTCGATTTTACGGAAATCCCGATCCAATAAAAACGCGTCAGTCGCCCATTACAACCCCGCCAAATCTATTGCCTAATTTCGAACTTTATTGGCCCCGTACGACATCAAAGCCACCCTCATTCCAGGGATTATGACGGATTTTAACCTCAACTATTTGTCTACCGTCCCGCTGGGCTTTTACGGGGTAAATTTATTCATGAATTGGAATGGTAATTTTTGCCAGCTCCTCTAGAATAGAATATTAGCATAAATTTATCGATAAGCCACTGAGACTTTACAATATTCATAGATCCACAATATCTTGGGTGATTCAGAACTTACTACGAGGTCACGTCAAAATATGACGTAATTTTTTGCAAACAATATGACGAAAGATGATACTATGTAAGCCAAGAAATTCTTATAATGAACTTTCTTAAGAAATTTACTGAACAAACTAAAGGAGTAGCTATGAACCATTATTATTCCCAGTCCTTCTTGCACATATCTACATGGAAACTTAACAAAGATTCTGACATAAATAATTCTAAAACCAAAGTCGAGTTGATTCAGATAGTTGCCCACATTCTGAACCAACGATTTTTTTGTCTACGAGATACAGACAAAATTCCAAAACCCATTGTCTTTTGAAGTTTACGAAATCTGGCTAAGGGCACTATTCAGCTATTAAAAGTATAATTGTTATAATAAGAGAGTAATTAATGAAGAATTTATAAATTGTGATAAGAATAAGCGTTTACTGTGGATATACAGGATGTCCGGTAAGTACCTCCTAATCTCTCGGGAGTGTATAGGGGAGGTCAAAATAAAACTAGTCCTTCCTATAATTTTTTTTCCTAATATGCCCCCTAACGGAGTTATGGGGGGGTCAAAGGGGTACCTAGAAATTAACGTTTAGGGTTATAACTTTGAAACCACCCTGTATATTTTAATAAAATTTTTGTACGTTGTATTACACATGGAGCTATACGATTTGATGCTAAAATCAACTTTTTGCTATTATCAGGTGTCCAGAAACGGACTGGCCCTATCACAATTTTTCTCAAAATTTTGACAGAAGTAATTTTATCAAACTGAAAATATTATTATTAGATACTCTGAAGGTTTTTCTTTAAAAATGGTACTCTTTATTTATTTCGAAAAAATGAACGGTTTGCGAGATAAATCGGTTTTGAAAAAAATTGGTAACAAATACAATAATTTATTTTTTTTTACAATAAAATCATTCCCGCTAGTGCCAGCTTATAGATTCACCATAAACATTTACTGGTGGTGAATTAAGGGAATGAATAATACCGTTTCTTGTAAAATCAAAATCTATGACCAAAATACATCTACAAATTATTATTGCTCTTGTCTCCATGGAGTTCTTTTCTATTGTTTTCGTTGTTAGACCCTGTTGATTTTAAAGTACTTGTCAAAGGCGCGTGACAGAATAAAAATTCAATTTTATTGTTGTATTCGTTTTAAGCTGTTAGAAATAACATTTAAAAATGGAAGAATATTCCTGTGCAGAATATGCTGATATGCACCTAATTTATGGGGAAGCATTATGCAACTCCGTGGAGGCAAGAAGACTTTATGATGACAGGTTTCCGGGTCGACATTTGCGTCCAAAAACTTTTGAAAGAGTTGATCGTAGTTTAAGAGAAACAGGTAAAAAAAAATAGTGAAAAACGTTAGTAAAACTAATTTCTTCCGAATCCTTTATTTAGGAAGCTTTTTGCCACGCCGTGGTGGAGCAGGAGCCCCGAGGAAAGTACGAGACCCTCATGTAGAGGAACAAATATTGGAAGACGTAGCTAATAATCCTTCAAATAGCATAAGGAAGCTTGCGGCACAAAACAATGTTACAAAATGGGCTGTACATCAAACTCTGAAAGAACAATTGCTTTAGTCGTATCACATCCAAAAAGTACATGCTATGTCTCCAGATGATTATCCAAAAAGACTTCAATACGCCAATTGGTTTTTACAGCATCATATGCGGAATCATAATTTTGGTATATCTATTTTGTTCACCGATGAAGCAGGTTTTACAAGAGACGGCATAATTAATTCGCATAATCTACATGTCTGGGATGAAGAAAACCCTCACGCTTTAGTTCAAACTCGCTACCAACAAAGGTTTATGGTGAATGTGTGGGCTGGAATTATCGGGAATCATTTGATTGGTCCATTTATTCTGGAGCAAAGACTTAATGGTGCTCTTTATTTGCAAATTTTAGAGGAAAATCTAAATATTTTGTTAGAAGAAGTGCCCCTTCAAATAAGAACTGAAATGTGGTACATGCATGACGGTGCACCACCGTGTGCACCGTTGATCGTTTAGTACTTCAACATCTGACGAATGTTTTTGGTGATCGATGGATAGGCCGAGGCGGACCTGTATTATGGCCACCTAGGTCGCCCGATATAAACCCATTAGACTTTTTTCTGTGGGGTCATTTAAAAAATAACGGTTATTCAACACCCGTAAATAGTACAGAGGAACTTCTGCTGAGGATAACACAGAACTGTGACCATCTCCGCAATAATCACGGAATATTATTTCAAGTGCACCGGGAAAACATTCGTAGGATTAGAAAGTGCATTGAAGTACGGGGTGCTCATTTTGAACATCTACCGAAGTAACATTTAGGTACCTTTGTTCATTGTTGAATGTTCTTTGATGCATGTCTTGTAAGTAAGTTATTTTTCAAATGTTATTTTTAATTGGTCACTACTTGCTCATAAAGTATAGCCAACCCGTTCAAAGATTTCTGGACTTGATAAAGTTAGAAAAATTAAATGCATGAAATAATATGTGAAAAAAATAAATTTTAATTGTTGTTGTATTTGTTACCAATTTTTTTCAAAACCGATTTATCTCGTAAACTGTTCATTTTTTCGAAATAAATAAAGAGTACCATTTTTAAAGAAAAACCTTCAGAGTATCTAATAATAATATTTTCAGTTTGATAAAATTACTTCTGTCAAAATTTTGAGAAAAATTGTGATAGGGCCAGTCCGTTTGTGGACACCTGATAATAGCAAAAAGTTGATTTTAGCATCAAATCATAGAGTTCTATGTGTAATACAACGTACAAAAATTTTATTAAAATATACAGGGTGGTTTCAAAGTTATAACTCCGTTAGGGGGCACATTAAGAAAAAGGACTAGTTTTATTTTGACCTCCCCTATACACTCCCGAGAGATTAGGAGGTACTTACCGGACACCCTGTATAGTACATTTAAAACAGCGGTAAAAGGTCGGGAAACGCCGGACTTGACGAGATCACTTGTCCCCTACGTATTTTGGGGCGCTGATTACGAAAATGAGGGTTAAAGCCAGCTGCAATTCTTGGAACACCCCTAAAATTGCAAAAAACACCTCCAAATCGGAGTATTTTTCGACTGTACTTGTTTTGCAAACCCACCCTATTTGGGGTGTTTTGGACTGTACTTGTTGTTTCAACTTTTTCGAGGGCCCCAGGCGAGAGATACACATCAATGAATGTGTGAAATTATGAGACGATTTTCGGTTAGTCTTTAGCGATCGTGTCTGGAAAACCCTCGGGACCGGCAATTTTAGGGGTGGTTCAACCATTGCTACAAGTTTTAACCTCCATTTTCGTAATCAGCGCCCCAAAAAACATATAAGATGGCTAAATTTGCACAACAACAAGTACAGTCGAAAAACACCCCTACTTAGGGGTTTGTTGTGCAGTTTTGGGGGTGGTTCAACCATTGCTACAAGTTTTAACCCCCATTTTCGTAATCAGCGCCCCAAAAAACATATGAGATGGGTTAGTTTGCAAAACAACAAGTACAGTCGAAAAACACCGGTATTTAGGGGTGTTTTCTTGCAATTTTGGGGGTGGTTGGAGCCATTGCTGCAAGTTGTAACCTGCATTTTCGTAATCAGCGTCCCAAAAAACATATAAAATGGCTAAATTTGCAAAACAACAAGTACAGTCGAAAAACAAAGGGGTGTTTTTTGAAATTTTAGGGATGGTCCAAGAATTGCAGGTAGCTTTAACCCTCATTTTCGTAATCAGCGCCCCAAAATACGTAGGGGACAAGGGGTCTCGTCAAGTCCAGCGTTTCCCGACCTTTTACCGCTGTTTTAAATGTACTAATATTGAGAGGATTAAAAACAGACTTTGCTTGTATTATGAGTCATATTCATTGTTTATAAAATTTATTAATTGAATGAAATATTATGAAATATTATAACTGAGTGTTGAGAATACATACATGAATGAATCTTTGTGATAGTTATATGCTATGAAAAGTCAACAGCATGGATGTCATCTGGTCTTGTGAATCCTGAAATGAATTTACAGTTTGATAGTCTTACTTATCTCTGGAAGGAGTCTATCACAAATTAATATCCAGAATTGAACTTTTTGAGTTTTTGAAACTTTGAAATCACAATAAATAATAATAATACTTTTATTACCATTAAGTATTATGTTAAATACAAATTAATATGAAAATAATATTTTACTAAAAAGCAGAGAAAGTTCAGAGGTCTAAAATCATAAAGAACAAAAATAAAGCGGCCAGTCAATACTACACATCTGTGAACAGCCACAGTGAAAAAAGGGTTAACACAATAAAAAAAAGTTAGCAAGTTAAATACACTTATTCATGATTGATTTAATCAGCTAAATTTAACTTTTTTTTTAAAGAAAATTATATAAAAGAAAATGGTATTTTATTCCATAGAGTTGCAATTTAATATGAAAAACCTGAGCGAAAACTATTAGTTTTGTGTTTAGGGATCGCTATAGTAAATTTATACCCCATATTTAAATGATGGGCATCCGTTCTATACGTAATTTTGTTGTAAATGTAAGAAGGTTTCAGAAGAAATAATCTTATGAAAAAACCAATATTGATATTGAGCCAACCAATTTCCCTCAAAGAAAAAGACACCGAGTCATACTTATTTAGTCCACAAATTAATCGAATACAAATAATTTGTATAATTTGCAAACGCTTATCATCAGACTGTCTTAAAAAAATAATAAACAACAATTGCATAATTTATATGATTTTTTTGTTTCTTTACTTAACAAACACTTACTGTAATAAATCAATTTAAAATTAGAGAAAGCCTTTTTATAATAAAATTTACATGCTCTATATCTATAATCTTTTTGATGATAGTTAAATCAAAATGATGCCATTAATTTTTTATATTTACTTTATCAATACATCTACTACGTGAAGATTTTTTGCTAAGAAGCTTAACCTTGGATTTGGTTGAATTTATGAACAGTTCAAATTTATTAGATATATCAATATGAGATGTAATGTCATCATTAATAAGGCGGCAAGCAAAGAATTTAAAAAATATTATTTTTCTCGAAAGAATGATATAGTTGGATATTATCGGCATAGAAGTAAGCATTGTAAGATTTTAACTCATGACGAAATTCAGCTATATATAAAGTAAATAACAGTGGACCCAAAATCAAGCCTTGAGGAACAACTATATTAATTGCTAATACATCAGAATGTTTACCATCAAGAATAACTCTTTAGTATCTTTCAATGACGTACTATTCCATTAACTTGATTGAATTTTCATGAAAACCAAAGTAATGTAAATTGGCTAAGAGATGTCGATGATATATTCTGTCAAAAACCTTACTATAATCCAACAAGACTTATACCGCAAGCTTATTATCTGATCAAGTAACAATATCATCGATGTTGTACTGTAATATTTACGGAACCAGACTGGTAGAATGCTACCACCGTTTGCATGACTCCGAATTTAAATGTAAAGAAACTACTGAACCTGAATAAGATTTTTTAAAATATTTTTAGGTATTAATAATATTGTGTGAAACTAACTATGATTGGAATACAAAAAACATTGAAATGCACCAAATTAAGAAAGGTTATATTGATAAGATGTACCTATCTAACACGTCTAAGTTTTGTTTATTTCATGGTTCGCTGTGGACTAATTAATGGGTATAACGGATAACAGAAACATCACGCCGCCTAATAACCAGCACGTGTTTCGGGTAAATCCCGGCCATCTAGATGACAAACGTTCGTCGGGCACGTGGCGTCGTTTACAGAGAGACGCCGTACACTTCCTATCAATTACGGCGTAACATTGGTGATATTATTCTATTACCAATGATGCTTAACCACGAGATTACTGTGATAATAGATTTTGAGTACTGCGAAGCGGTAAAACGTTCAAGTACCCATTTAAAGAATATTTAGAGATCATTTTCACGTGTGAAAGTTATCATTTACGCCCTAGAAAAATAATCCGAGCTTGAAATGTGTTACGCTGCTGTGTGCAATCATAATAAGCAGATAAAAATATAAAAACAATATTCCACTTGGTCTCCATATCCTTAATAGGATGGTTTGGATTTTTTATTAAGCATTTTTGCAGTGCATCAGGAAAAGTTTGAAAGTTATAAGTAACAAATAAGAATCACTAACTGCTTACTTTAACTATCTAATCAATTTATTAAATTTATTATATCCAACAGCATTAGACAGTGGCGGCTGGTTAAATTTCAGGTATGTCATATCTTAATAACCTGACATGGGACCCAAACCAAACTTTAGTATATATGTACTGTGGCTATATAGAGAACTTCAATAGAAGGAGAACGATTCTGCAGTTTGCGATAAAAAGTTAAAAGAAACGTGGGCCTCACGCAAGATTTCCAAATTGGCTTGTTTAAATTTCGAGAAACATTTTTTTTTTCATAAACTAGACATAATTATACCGATAGGTTTCAGAATTTATTAAAAATTTAAATTTTTGTTAAAGTTACAGCAGTTTGAAAATTAATATTGTATTTGTGATACATTATAAAAATTTCAAATTGCTATAAATTCTACAAATATAGTTATTTTTTAATAAAACTTGAAACTTATCCGTAAAATTACATCTAGTTTATGGAAAAAAATTTTACTTGAAATTTAAAGAAGTCATTTTGAGAATTTGAGGTGAGACCCAAGTTTTTTTCAACTTTTTTTCGCAAACTGTAAAATCGTTCTTCTTCTACCAAAGTTCTTTATATGGTCACAGTACATATACCATAAAGTTTGGTTTGGGTCCCATGTCTGGCTATTGAGATATTGCATACCTGAAATCTCACCAGCCGCCACTGGCATTAGACTATATTGGCCATGTAATACCTATGTGTATCTACAAATTACTGTAAACACAGAACAACAGCATTAATGATGGTGCTATTTGTAAACAGCGGCGTTAAGGCACTTTTGAATCGTGAATCGTAATAACTAATATGCTATAATAGACCAGGGTCGATAATTTTTGAAACCAAAAAAAAATAATAGTAGGATGAAACCCATTGGAAAAGGAAGAGAATACAACAAAAATGAAAGGAAAAATAATTTACGGGCGATCTGAGGTCGGGAAGTGGAAGGGGGTGAGTTTTTAAGGGTAAAAAACGGTTTACCTTGATTTCTGGCAAAACTACAAGTCCTATGGAAAAAAGTTAAATAGCAAAGTTGTAGGTAATAAAAAGATCTACAACTTTTATATTTACACTTTCTTCGCATTATCTCAAAATTATGTGAAAAATTCAAATAACCAAGTTTTTGGTTTTTTATTTTTATCTTCTACAAAAAATAATTTTTTTTCACGATATTTGGTGAAAACTTACCTTTTTATGTCTCAAATACACTGTAATTTTTTTGATTTAAAATATTTATATTTTCACCTTATTTTGACTTAATATCGAAAAAGCACCCTAATTTTCAATCGAAAATTCTCACGTCAAAATATCTGCTTTTTTAAAAAAGTCTGTGGGCTTTTTGTTCGTTGAAATTTCTACTTTCTGATGGTGTAAAAAAATATACATTATTTTGGTAAACGTTCTCAGAAAATGCAAATAAACGAAAAAATATTGTAGATGTTTTATTAAATTAACTTTATTAACTTATTTAGTTGTTAATTATAGTAGTATATTTCGACTTGCAATTTTTTTTTATCAGTGCAATATGGAATCTTACATTTTTCGAGTAATTAAAGTATAAATTTTAATAAATAGCTCAAAATTGTACATAATGATTAAAAAAAAATTTTCGGATTCGAGTTTGTCGCATCATTTCTTTGTTTTTTCTGAGAACATTTACCATAATAATGTATATTTTTTTACACCATTAGATAGTAGAGATTCCAATGAACAGAAAGCCAACAGACTTTTTCAAAAAGCAGATATTTTGACGTGAGAATTTT
The DNA here is from genome assembly GCA_037114965.1 of Monochamus alternatus. NCBI lineage: Eukaryota > Metazoa > Arthropoda > Insecta > Coleoptera > Cerambycidae > Monochamus > Monochamus alternatus. Next base: position 24,838,905 of record CM073431.1, read on the forward strand.
CGATTGAAAATTAGGGTGCTTTTTCGATATTAAGTCAAAATAAGGTGAAAAAATGTATATTTTAAATAAATAAAATTACAGTGTATTTGGGACATAAAAAGGTAAGTTTTGACCAAATATCGTGAAAAAAAATTATTTTTTATAAAAGATAAAAGTAAAAAACCAAAAACTTGTTTATTTGAATTTTTCACATAAATTTTGGGGTTATGTGAAAAAAGTGTAAATATAAAAGTTGTAGCTCTTTTTATTACCTACAACTTTGCTATTTAACTTTTTTCCATAGAACTTGTAGTTTTGCCGGAAATCAAGATAAACCGTTTTTTACCCTTAAAAACTCACCCCCTTCCACTTCCCGACCTCAGATCGCCCGTAATTTATATTTCCTCTCATTTTTGTTATATTCTCTTCCTTTTCCAATGGGTTTCATCCTACTATTATTTTTTTTTTTACTTTTTACCATTTTCAAAGGCTTCAGCATTGGTCTATAATGTGTATCTTCTGGCAATCTCCAATACGTTCATAAGCACACTAAGATAAATAAAGACGCATGCAAGGAGGCATGCTTCATACGAATAACATATAGGTGAGAAAGAGATGGAGAGTATGGAATCCGTTGATAAAGAAGGAAGGGTCATTGAGAGGCCTGCCGCGTCTATATGAGAGTGCAACAGATACATTCTAATATTTTTTGCCATATTGTATGGTGATTTATTCGTTTTAATTATGTTTTAGATGTGTGTACTGTAACTGTGTAATGAGAAATAGCAATGCCTAAAGCTTCAAGTACCACCGAATAACATGAGGCATATGCTAACGATATTATTACTTATTTATTAAATATACGCGCGTTTGCAACATTGGCAAAAATGAATATTCCAATTTAAAAAATTTTTGGCGCGGTATTTAATATTATTTCATAATAAAATTACTCATTGTATTTTTTCAAACTGCAAATTAACATTGATAGTAGAAGTAAATGGAATACTACAACAGCATTGGTCGATGCGCGTAAAATAAAAATTAAATATTAATTAATGTGAAAGTTCGGGAAAATCGTCAAATAGTTAAAAAATTCTTACTTAAATGAATTTATGCGCCTAACAAATTAGAAAAATTTCAAATATTTTCTGATTTATCTATAAGAAAAAAAATTTTCAAAAAATTATTATTGTTTAAAATAGTTCGTATTTGGAACAGTCGAAGCCTGCTTTTTCAGAAAACATACAGTTTAATACAAAAGAACACATTAGTCGAGATCCACGCAAAATTTTCTTCACATTTCTTTGTCACTGTGTCGAAACTTTAACACAATATCTCTTCCTGAACAAAAATCACAAGAACATTAAAAAGACAGAGGTACTAATCTAAAAAATGAGTTATAATGACGGGTTTTTGGATATTGAACAAGCTGCTAAAGCTGCACTATCTACGTTAGTGCTCAAAAAATTGAAAAATGTATACAAAAACTCCTACAACAACTCTGAAACATAGGCCAAAGAAAAACATGTTGAGAATTTTATAAAAAAGGTATTACTAGCCTATTTCCTGAAGCTATCCAGTAAGTTAAGGCCGTCAATTTTGTGAAATAAATATTCGATGCTTTACACCATGATTTACCTGAACAGAAACGTAGATATTAGCAAATTTACAAACCTAATTGCATTTTTAAAAAGGAAAGTTTTGGTCAGCCAAATAAATAAAAAATATTTACGAAACTGGAAACAAAACAAGCCAAAATTGTTTTAATCGTTGGAATATTTGGAGCATGTAGGAGGCAATAAATCACATTTTTGACAGTAGATGGCATAAAGGATTGTGTCATTTATTAGTGTCAAAATTCCGAACACAAAAACTAATGTTTCAAGAATGTTTACGATTACTGAGGGATCAATAGATGGTATTAATTTTTTAGATATACTTCGTAAGTACGCAAAACGACACATCAACGATTTTTGTTTACATATCGAAGTAATAAATGCTGTACCCTGCCAGCTGGATTCAATACGATTAGAGGTATGCCAAAAGAGATAGCAAAATTCCTTGGACTCTCCATCGCCAATGAATACGTTGGCCATTGCTTCCGGCGCAGCTCAGTAGAATTGTTGGCCGATTCTGGAGCGGACATGACACTTTTAAATCAACATGAAGGTTGGCGATCAAGTTCAGCTGTCTAGAGTTATATCAAAAATTCCATTGAATAGAAAAACGAAATACGAAATCACAAAAAATTATAACAATTTTTAATTGGCAATTAGAAACATGCAACGCGTTGGCAAATATTATAGAATAACAAAAATTATTAGATTATATTATTCTATAATACTTACCAATACGTTGCAAGCTCCTAATTGCTAATGAAAAATTGTTATATTTTTTTTACTAATTCTATTACTGTTATTTTGGTCACATGCCTATTGTTACGTTATGGTTATAGATCTGAAGATGGTTTTGTTATAAAAAACCGGAATGTAGTCTTAATCTCGTGTGACAAAAATACATATTGTTTAATAATTTTGGATTTTTTATACCTTGACTGAACTTCCCACTACTGTATTAATAACAAAGGACCTCGAACAATGTAATGATTGTTTCCTTATTTACACAAGGGAAAATCTCATTTACAAAACAACTATTTCTGCAGTAAAAAAATGTGTTGTTTAATTCTTTCGCGGGATAATACGCATTCGATATAGTCGACCCTACAAATGACACCGTACTGACAGCAAAATCTAAATAAATATTAAATACTATTTAAACAAGTCCGGTTAATTAGTTCAAACGAAGTACCCAATTATTTATTCATGGAGGTGCAGTCAAGTGTGCGCTGGTCTGATCTAACGCAGCCTCCTCTTCCTCATCGGCTACACATCCCTAATATTTTCTGCCACAAGGACTATTTTCCATCGATAACGGCCAACTATACAAAAGAGTTCCGGCTCCCCTCTGATTGCCAACAGCAATTATTTGCTCCCTTTGAATAATTAAATTTCCACTGTACTCGATTTTCTGGCCATCTGTCCAAATCGTGGTGGTATCGTATGAAAATATATAGTTTCAAAAAAATGATGTAATATAATAGAACGAGACGCTCCTTGTTAGACTTGTACAATTTTTACCATTTTCACCAGCAGTGGTGCAAGTTGTCTGGCATGAAGTGCTTATTTTGATTAATTTTTTTTGAATATACAGGGTGATTAATTAATAATTGTGCATACGCTAACTGGAATCTTGTACTGAAAATATGAAGATTCGACACATAATGCTTAGACAAAAAGTGGCTCCTTACGGAGTTACAAGGTGTTTTAATAAAAAAAATTTAAATTATTTTTGCCCATTACTTTAACCCTGTTTGATATTTCACTATCATACTTGGCATATTATTATTATTATTATTCAAGTATTATTTATTATTTGCGATGGAAAAATTCACATTAACAAGAAGGAAAGGAGCTTAATGGATCATAATCTTATAAGAGACAGGTGGATTTTAACGACTTGATGGATCCAGAGAAAAAAGATGGAGGGAACAACGTAGCAACTGCGGACAACGTTGTTTCTGGGTTTTTGCCCTTCATCAGCGCAGTGCAGCTTAAAAACAGGATGGAATAAGAAGGATGTGTTTGTGTCCTTTGCCCTTCCTTCTTATTCCATCCTGTTTTTAAGCTGCACTGCGCTGATGAAGGGCAAAAACCCAGAAAAAACGTTGTCCGCAGTTGCTTCGTTGTTCCCTCCATCTTTTTTCTCTGGATCCATCAAGCCGTTAAAATTCACATTAACTTCGCCAGAAATTATTGAATCAGCAAAGCAAATCGAGTGTAATTTATTACCAGAAAAATCGAACAAAATATATCAGCAAACAAAAAAAGTTATTAATTACCGGGCTGAGAATAACATTATACCTTTTTCAGAAAATGTACTGCTGATATATTTTTCTGAATTAAGCTAAAGTATGAAATATTCTTCATTATAGTCAATATATGCGATGCTCAGAGCTACTTTGAATATCTACAGCACCACCGATATTGAAAAGTATCTGAAATTAAAAGCATTCTTGAAACGGCAATCGGACGGATATCGTGCTAAAAAATCACGCGTTTTGGAAAATGAACAAATTAAAAAAATTCTAATGGAGACCCCTGACGATACGTATTTAGGTACAAAAGTAATTATAAACGAAATATGTTTGTAAACGAAGAATATGACTATTATTATTTTAGGTGGCAATGATTCTTGCCATATCTGGTGCGTGTCGATATGATTAATTACTTGATGATCACTCTGCCACTACAAAAACAAAGAACAAACATCAGTCCTTGGCAAAAAAAATCCTTACTGCAAGTACATTAAGTGATGAAAGCGATTTTTTAAATAATTCAACCACTTTGGAGAATTCAATAGTTCATCTACTATTGAAAACACAACCTGCATAGACGAAGTAAATATTTCAAAACAAACAGGACAAGGCTATTCTAATTTTACTGTAAATGACTAAAATAAATAAAATTCATTCATTAAAGAACAAATTTTAATTTTTAACGGGACTAAAAATGATTCTAATGCCTAGGCAGTAAATGTGACACTTTAATGTCTGACAGGTGTCACTAAAACTAGGGCTCGTTGTTCTTGTAGAGCCCTAGAACATAAAGTTATGGCGAAATGGTCCACCTTGTAATTTTTGTTTGAGGTTGTAAAATGAAGTGTCTTCTATCATTCTATACCGTTAGAATAGTATGTCCTGGTGCAATAGGTTCAGTAGAAATTCTATTATTGCAGCGCTCTAGAATACAAAATTATTGTTAAGTGTGTGGATGGTCCTTGTAAGTTTTTGGAAAAAAATATATTCAGTTATTTTTTTATAAAATACAATAGTGGAGATAAAAAATGTTTGTTATTTAGGTTACTCCAGATCTGGTAACAGTGCCCAATCAGAATTTTTTTGTTGTTAAATACATAAAGGGTGTTACAATTTAGTAGGTCAAGCCTTTAACCGCACATTCTTTAGACGAAAATAATAAGACATTTCTTATGCCACTTTTCACAGAGTGCACAGGGTGTCAAAATAAGAATTTTAAATTGTGCCGTTTGCTTATTTGAATTTACTAAATAACATGGAAATGACCATTTAATACTTATAGCAATATTTACATTGTGCCACACCTAGCACATGCAAAAAAGTTGCGCTATCTCGTAAACCGAGCCTCAAATCAAATTCTTACAAGAGTGAAAACAATTGAATAAAAATACGCTATATATAAAAAAAATATTCTGAAACCATAGGCGTACTCAAAAAAAAATAAGGAGGTCCGTGTGTACTACAACCCCCCTTTTGATATTATAAACCAAAATTACACAGAAAGTGTGCCGACTTAAAATAAAAGTATGAATCAAACAAATATCTCTAAGGCCACCGAAGTTATCAATATAAATCTGTTTTAAAATTTATATCTTGGCACCCTGTATTTTGAAAATGGAGGTTCAAAATGAAAAGTGATATAATAATTGCCCCATTATTTTCCAAAGAATATGTGGGAAGTGTTTTTCGCTACTGATAAAATGTTCTGTGGGTTCAAGTAGGAGGTTAAAAGAAGTTTGTTTTTTTACTTATGTAAATTAAGTACTATTTTTGTTACTAATTTAGAACAAAACCGTAACCTTTTCATACCTTACGTCCCGTTTCATAGGTCGAATATTACATAAACTTTGCAGTTTCGTTTGTCTGTTTTAACTCTTGTTCTACGAAAAAATGTTCTACGGTTTATATAAATAGCAATTATTATATTCTCTAGTCATAACATTATTATTTTCAAAAACGATAACAATTACAATTTACCCAGTATTATTATTGTTATTATTACTAAGAGCTTTTTATCGGTATGAATCTCGCAAAGCAGGAGTGCTTACCACGTGGTCCAGTGAGGATCCCTGGGGGCAGCCAGATAAGGCCCCAAAATGCAGCAGCAATTCCGGACCATTGTCTAGATGCTAACGAGGGATTAGAGATGTGGGGTGGCGGCCGTATTATGTGTTTACCACCGTACCGAACATGCTAAGGTAAACAGAATTTTACATGCCAATAATGTTATGAAAATATTCCATTTAATCGTACTGCGGGTTGCTTGTCGATAGATGTAAGAGAAAATAGAGTTTTGTGATGAAGGTTTAGAATACTGAAAGAAAAACAAGAATTTGATAAAAACCATCATTCATCCCGCTTTAACTGACATGCTTAAGCAAAACGATCGTTACTATGTGATTAACTTAATGCTTCAATAACTACAGACCGATCTTTTCTCTGATAAATGGAAAAAGTCTCGTATTTCTCCAGTTTTCATAGAGGGTGTCAAATATGATATTAACAACTATATACCAATTACAATTATTTGTAATTTCTCGAAAGCCTTCGAAATTGCTCTTCACAATTTACTTTATCCACATGTTGATGTTTTGTATACTGAATTTTCTAAGACTTTTGATAAATTGAATCATAATATATTATTTGAAAAGCTTCAATTTTTTTGATTATCGGATTGACTACTAACATTGTTCAAATTATACTTGGATAGTAGATATCAATATGTTCATCGTGGTGGTTACATGACTTACGTCGGGTGTATTTCAGGGATCCATTTTAAGACCTTTATTGTTTGTTATTTATACCAACGACATAGTTCGAAATCATTATGGTCATTATCTCTTGCATGCGAATGATTAAAAAATGTATGGAGATGTTACTACCATTGATGACGATTAAGTTATAGCACTCTCCAAGTCGTATTCGTGTTTGATGTATCATTAACAATCTTTCTCTAAATGCTAGCAAGTGCACTGTGATGACTTCCTCTAAGAAACGGTATCCTATACTATATAATTATAATATGAATGACATTGTCTTTAACCGTCCTGAAAATGTAAAAGATGTAGGTGTATATTTAGATAATAAAGTTAGTTTCATTATTCTTTTCATTCAGTCTGCTTATAAAAATTTAGGTTTTCTAACTAGTCTTCTAATCTCCTGTGGCTGTTCGGATATTTAAGTATATATGACACTTTTCTCTTGTTAGATCTAAGCTCGAGTACGCTAGCATTATGTGGAATCCTAGTTATAAGGTCTTTTATCTGAAATTGAAGATGTTCATAGGCGATTTTTAAAGTTACTTTACTCAGATAGGTATTCCTTACGGTATTTTACTTGACAAATTTAATCTTAATCTCTTTAATCACTTTAAATCTATGAAGTAAAATACCGTGGGGAATACTTATCTGATGATAAATGTTTTTTTATATATATATAATTTTACATATTATTGTCCAGAGTTTTCATCATTATTTCATTTTTAAATACCCAATCAGGCAACATGTAGTAGTGGTTTGTTTTACTTGTCGAGGGCTAGAACGAATTTATTAAAATTTTCACATTTAGAGTGTGTTTAATTTGCGACGATCTGTTAAATAAAATTGATATATTTACCAGGAGCATGAATGCAATTAAGAATATTTTTAAGTTTAAACTTTCTCTTTTTGTTATTTTGTTATGTTTTTTAAAATGATACACATAATGCCACTTTTCATTTTATATCAAAACAAAGAAAACCTGGGCGATAACTTTCGTTGGCACACACTGTATATAAAATGATGATATCATATAGTAAAATGTCCACTAAGTAGTAGAATCTATGAAATTAGTTTATAAATAAGTATTTTTACAAAAAAAATGAAATTGGTCATAACGAGACATTTTGGCTTCATTAGTCATTCATTTGCATCAAACGCGATTAAATTCATTACATGTCACGTGACTAGGTGTTCAAATCTGGTAACAAAGAACCTAAAAACCGTTTTACCAGATGTCCAGGATGACATATTTTCTAAAAAACTGAAAAAATGATGCCGTTAATGCAGCGTAAAAAGTGATAATCCGTAAGTAAAACGGTAGGATTGACACGAATAGCCAGCAACACCTTGAATCAAAGACCCCTGGGTGTTGGCACCCCCATTTGTGAATATGATGTCACTTGGAATAATCTACAGGTAAAAACTGATACCTTTTTTCTAGGGTAAGGGCTGTTACATTCTACGATTTTTGTTTTTGAGCAGGTTTTAAATATTGACTTAATAAGGTCGCAAACAATGAAAGTAAATTTGCTGAATTAACCCAGTTGAAAATAATTTAATACAAAATTTGGCAATCACAGGAATTGTGAATGAATTTGCATTGTTGGCAAACAATGTAAATTAAAATTTTGAACCAGGTTTTAAAAGATACTCTATAAATCAGTTTAAAGTAACATGTGTGCCAAATTGTCTTTTAACAGTAACTATTTGTACTACATGGTGTTGTTTGCCAAATTGTATACATTAGTAAAAGTTATTGAAACCCTATTTTCTATTGGAAATTGATTTTTAGGTAGACATATATCAAAATTATTGTAATGCCATAGTGTTGTTTAACTGAACAGTCTGTAAATTAATGTACAGATTGGGAAAATTATTTGCAAAGGAAAATGGTGTGTCAATTAAAAAAAACGAGCATGTCTGACCATATCTTTTATTGTAGTTTAATATAGTATGACACTTGCGTCACATGAGTAAAACTAAAAAACAGATATATAAATATTACATGCGAGGAAAACAACAAAATCAACATTGTACCATTTTGCTGGCTCGTCACCAATTTCGATCATTTTTGTGCAAGATTGCTGCTGCTGGTGACAAAAAATTATGCATTTACATTAATATCAAGAACAAAACATTTCCAACCAAAAACTGATACCCATCTACGAAAGCTGTCATTCATCAAATATCAGTATCGAATTAACTTAAGGGCGCCGTACTCTTGAAATAGAGTTTTATACAAATAGAAATACTCTTAGATACTTAGTAACTGAATAATTTAGGACTTAGTAAGTAACAGGAATGTTATCTCATGGCGAAGATACTAAATTAAAACAAATAATCAACGAGAAAAAGCGGTCTATCCAACAAATACAGGATGTCCGGTAACTACGGGGCAAAATAAAGGGTTATATAGAGCAGGTCAAACGAGTGCTAGTACTTCATATAATCTTTTTACCTAGGTGCCATTGTTGAGGAGTTATTGTCACTCAAAGTAAGAAGTTGAAAAATGAATATTGTCCATAATTTCTAAAGGGTTACTTAACTAACTTGAAATTTGGGGGATCAAAGCAATTCATTGAAATGTATCTTTGTACATTTAAAATTGAATCAAATATTTTTTATTATACAAGGACGGTCGAAATTATGTTCTAAAATTTACGCAACTTTGACGGAGCTGTAAAATTTGACATTTCGCCCTCGCAGGCAGATAGCCTTGTTACTTTTCTGCAAAAAAAAGTATACTTCATGACTTATGAAAATATGAACGGTTGTCAAAATTGTGGTTACTAAGATACAGACGTTGAAAATATTCGAATGTTGTAAATATTTCGAAGAAACCTAGGTCTTATGTAAAGTATGGTTGATGTAAGAGAAAACGAACTTAGTAATAAATCACTAGTAATCTAGGTATTATGGTATTCATATCAATTCATTACATACCTATGCGAATTAGTTATAGGCGAGGCATTACATTAGACTAGTAGAAACAAGAAGAAAAATAATTTAGTTTTACCGTTGATGTATTGTCGAGTTCGTCTTTTCACATACTACTGTATAAGTCAGAAGTGTTATTGCACTATTAGTATTGAAATTATTCATGCATGAACAAAGAAGATACACATATGAGAAAAGGGAGTTAGAATAGCAAAATAAAGTGTATTACAAACGCTTTTTAAACGTTATTATTTTATTCCAGTAAAATTTAAATAGTTACATTGAATAAACCGAACATCAAGGGTTCTATTTTTAAAATTATTCTTGTTTTACACGTTTTATTTTTCTAAATTTTTGTACCTAAAATACTGCAAATTTGATCATTTTACGGCGAAAAATACGACGACCGGGCACCGTATTCTCGAAATAGTGTTTTCTAGAAATACAAATAATGCATTTAAAAACTGAATAATATAAGGTTTAGCAAATAACGGGAACGTTATGTCATGCCACCTGCGAATATTCAAAAGTATCGAAGAAAAATGAATCTATAACGACAGAAAGCGGTATAGTTTAGGTACAGAAATCTTTCAAAGTATTTTTTTAAATTTAACTGTAGATAATATTGTAAATATTTTATAAGATAAACTTACACAGCTCTACATATAAGATTGTTCACTTTATAAGCATGTGAAAATAATTCTTAAAATGTGAGATTAGAATAGCAAAATAATGATGTATGCATTTGAAAAGTTACTATATTATTTGAGGAGAATTTAACAGTAATAGGGGATAAACAAAACATCAATAATTTTATTTTTGATATTAGTTCTGCTCTATGTGTTTTATTTTTCGATATTTCTGTACCTAAAAAACGCCACAAATTTGATCATTTTTTTACTGTTTTAGAAAAGTATTTTAAGCTAATATAAATCAAATCTCCTACAATTCCTATCAATGAAGTCATATGTATGTTCTCTGATACCAAACATTTAGGTATGCTGATGAACAATTCCTCAGACAAAGCTCTATTCAATAATTATCTAAAGAAAATAATCTAATTTACTGACCTGCTAATGAAACACTCTATAAATATCTAACTTCACTTTTTGGCAGTGGGAACACGACAAATTCAACCACAATAGATGAGATCTGACCTATTTCTGCATTTTTAGGATTGCTTCTTCAGGTGGTCTCCTTTAAGTTGAATCAAATATCTAACTATAAAAATTATTATAAAAATTAAAATTATTTGAAGTTAAATATCGACAATGAAAAAAAGTGACATCCTGTCACTGAATTAAATATGACAATACCTACTTGAAAAATGTTCACCTTTTATGTACAAATTTTTCTATATTTTTAGGTATTAATAATATTGTGTGAAACTAACTACTCAGTGGACAAAATCCCCAACCTGCGTTGAATTACACCCACAATATCTACCCATATATTCCTTATTATTAGCTTTTGTAACATTTTTTTACTGTTTTAGAAAGGTATTTTAAGCTAATATAAATAAAATCTCCTACAATTCCTATCAATGAAGTCATATGTATGTTCTCTGATACCAAACATCTAGGTATGCTAATGAACAATTCCACAGATATTTATAGAGTGTTTCATTAGCAGGTCAGTAAATTAGATTATTTTCTTTAGATAATTATTCAATAGAGCTTTGTCTGTGGACGAGAAAATACATTATTGGCTAGCGCAGAATAATCGTAATAGTGTAGAATGTACAGAGTTATTAATAAAACTTATAGAAATTAAATAGTTGGTTCTTGTGTAAGAGCAAGAAGTAGCAGTAATTGAAGCCGTTACAATATATTATGTTTATTAACAAAAAATAAATTATGAATTCAGTAAAAGTACTACGACCTTCTTCAGAATCCAAATCTCTCGTAAACCTTTCTCGAGCAATCGCCTTATAGCAGGAACGGGAATCAGAATCGAAAGCGTGAAAATCTGACTGTTAAATCACGGCCTGATAACAGGTGCGCACGGTGGCTGTTCGCCCCCCAAACGCAAGCATTCACGCACCCCTAACCGGCGTCGTTGCTTGACTCGGCTGCCACTACAAAATATTACATCTGAAGTACGGTTGTTCGCGTGCCCTGCCGCCCCGTTCGGGTACGCGTACCCCTGCGCTGCCCATTGTTGGACCGCCACATATAAATATAACTGCAGTTAGGACCGTGCAGAACCGTACTCTTAATGTTTGAAAGCTTTTCTCAAACTCAACGTCACTAATGAAGGCACGAACAACTCAAACATTAAAATTTAGAAACTGTTGTTGAGGTTAAAACTAGTGGTTAGTTTCCATATATGTAATCAGATTACTAGATGTGCTCCTAAGAGTCTTAAGGTATTTGGAGCCTTGAAATGAGAAATATCAATTAAGTTAAATGCAATACATTTTAATAAATGCTTTGGTGTCTAGTAAATTAAAATTAGGTTAGCTTTGAAAAAAAATAACTCAAGTTTACTATAGGTACAATAGATGTAACTGGTACCTTTACGCTTTACGCATATTTCAAAGAAATGGGAATCCTAACCTAATATGTACTTATGCCAATAGCACTTAAATTTGAAGAATGCTACTTTTCGTTACGGTATGGATATTTTAGTGTATATTTATATATCGGTAATTAAAGACAAAAGACAATAAATATTCTTGACTGACTGACTGTGACATTGGTCAAAATACAGAACCATCTAACAGACGTATTTACGTGTTTAACATTTTTAAATTCATATATTCTGATTTTATTTTGAAACTATACTGTACTTGTATTTTATATAACATTCTTTAATTTTGCAACTAGGTACTTTGATAAAAATAATAGTAAAATTTGCACGTTGTTCACATTAGGTTTGTTTTTGCAGCAGTTGGAAACGGTTTGAAACTGTCAGAAATATTAGACCAGTTGAGAACGCGTTACCATTGAATTTAACACAATAAATAGTTAGACGGACATTTCTGATAGTTTCAAACCATTACCAACTGTTGTAAAAATAAACCTATTATGTATTACTGTAAAAAAATACAAAATAAATACTGTATTACATAAAACTTCAGGTAAATACAGTAGAATTACATCTTTTATGCCAAATAACATAATGTTTATTAAAAATACGTGTTTTGTAAAATTATTATACTTAAATCGTACTAGAATGCGATTACATAATTAATGTATTATGAATTTGTAAAGAAGATGTAATAACGTCCAATAAAATTGTTTGCACCATATCACGTGGTAACGTGATAGTAATGTGAGGAGTTACATTTACGTATATGTTAATCTCAAGGAAGCATACTTGTGATCGTTTTTTGTGCTATTGCGTTATATTTTACAGAGTGTGTACAAATGACCTAACATATATTATTTTATATACTTACTTATTCATTATTGTACTTTTAGAAAACAGTCTTTGAGAAATATATAGGAAAAAATCGTTTCAGCATGTAATAATGACTCAGATACACAGTAGTATTACTTCGCCTTTATTTTAAATTCAATTTAAAAATTCCAAATGAGGTAGCAATGACGCTGGAAATGTTAAAACGTTTCCATTCAAAATCTATCTGTTATCTAATCTATCTATATAAACCATCTATAGTTTAGGAAAAATAAAGAAGGATATTTGTTTTCTTATATTTAGGTATTTTCAAAACTTTCTAGTAGATTTCTTTATTTACTTATAAATTTTATTAATAGCTAATGTGCAAAATTAAATACTAAGTGAATTTGTATGTTTTCTGCAAAAAAAAAATAGTGCATACAAATATTTGTACAAGTGCAAAGCTATTATTTTTGTTAGTACTCGAAATATAGTGTTAGCTTCTTATTGATATTAATTTCACATCCATATTACAAGGCAGATTGAGAAATATTACGGATTAATAATGCAATTAAATTGGAAAAATAAATATAAATCTTACATGAAATTTACATAGTAAAGTTTGTTACAAAAAACAGGATAATAATGCAAAAGAAAAGGAAAATTACATTTGAATTTTACATAGAACTGCTAACAGTACACTACACTTCAAATTTTCCATCAGAGTTGTAATAAACTCTGGTGTGTTATTTTGCACTATTGATCTAAACAATAAATAGCCAATAGCCACCGTGCAATATTACAAATAATTATTATTATCAATGTTCATTCGATAGCATTACTGAGAAGGATGTCGGGCAAATACCGTTACGACGAAAACACTCCCATATAGTATAGTATAGCATGTAATGTTATCATTAACTTTTATAATATTATTGATTAAATGTGTAATATTTCAGATAACTCATAATAAATATTCTCAGGCCGTTAAATCGCAACACCTCAATGACTAGTAACATCATCACGAGAAATTGCAAAAAGTCCAAATTTGTGTATTAACAGTGTGGTCGTATATTATTAGGTTTATATGATCCAGTCTAGATCACAAATATTAGGTTACCATCTTCACTATGTTTTGTCATGAACATCATTTTCATAATATGATTTAACATTTTATATATTTTTAGGTATTAATAATATTGTGTGAAACTAACTACTTTGTGGACAAAAGCCCCAACCAGCGTTGAATTACACCCACAATATCTACCCATATATCCTTAGTATTAGCTTTTGTAACATATTTTACTGTATTAGAAAGGTGTTTATTTTATTTAATATAAATCAAATCTCCTACAATTCCTAGTTGATATTTGACTCAACTTAAAGGAGGCCACCTGAAGAAGCAATCCTAAAAATGCAGAAATAGGTCAGATCTCATTTATTGTGTTTGAATTATCGAGTTCCCACTGCCAAAAGTGAAGTTAGATATTTATAGAGTGTTTTCATTAAAGCAGGTTAGTAAATTTAGATAGATTAATTTCTTTAGATAATTATTGAATAGAGCTTTGTCTGTGGAATTGTTCATTAGCATACCTAGATGTTTGGTATCAGCGAACATACATATGACTTCATTGTAGGAATTGTAAGAGATTTGATTTATATTAGCTTAAAATACCTTTCTAATACAGTAAAAAATGATTTAACATATTGTACGCGATGCTAATCAACTATAAACGTGTGCAAAATATAATACTATCATTGAAAATGTAGTTACTATTCATAGATGAGAATAGGACATCCTTTATGTATTAACATTGTACAAAAAATAGATTCAACAACTTGCATCTACATATAATATTTTGGCAGTAAGAAGTACCTTAATCGAAGAATTCCTGTTTAGACTTTTGAAAATTAGTAGATTATGAAACTTTTTATAAAATTTTGCTGCCATTCAACTTCTAGTCCGAAATATTCAAAACTATTGCATGTTAAACCCTCAAACGCAAACATTCAGACAATAATTACAAATTCATGGGCTGTTTTCCCTTAAATGCAAACACCAGGCACCTGATACCCTACGGCAACGATCGACAAATTTTAAACAAACAAAATCCCGTCTTGTGTACACAGTAAGGACGAAATAAAAACCAAAATCCAGCCCTGGGGCGCGCACCCCGCGGTCGTTCTGCTCCGGCGATCAAGCCAGACAGCTGCAGCCCGACGTCGAATACGACCGATTCTAGGCCCTGATTTACGCACTGCAGGTCGCTCAAAGGACTGGAGGGCCGCCGTGAAATCTGCATTGGAAACGCAGTGAACGCCTGTTAGAGAAAACTTGTAAATAATGAGTTAATTTCACGTGAATTGGGCTTTTATTGGGTTTCGGTTAAATCTGAAATCTGGGATCTGGAGAAGCATGCCTGTAGGTATATGTCAAAAATGTTTTATGAAAGGCAACAATTGACTATTATTATTTATTTATTTACTTTGCCCATCCAACAGGCAAATGCCCAGTTAAAGGATACAAGCTTCAAATTGAATTGTACAAAATACAACATGCATAATATGCGAAAAGATACAAATATGAGTTGAAATAGAAAAAAACAAAATAGTTAAAGCGACGGTTGATACACATATTCAAATAGAACATAATAACAACAAAGACAGTAGACAGCGTGTCAATGGCTTTGAATCTAGTTTTTTATCAATATTTATAGAAACCATGTTTTCTTTACACCACACCTGTATTGTCTTCAAAAGCTCTTGCAATGCTTGACAATCATCATAACAGTTAATACTACGAAAAAGCTTTAGACCATATGCAAAAAAGGTGATTATATAGCAAAGTTGATGAGAAATCATTTGTATAAAGAATAACGGTAGTGGTCCCAAGTTAGACCCTTGTGATACTCCTGAAGTAGTTAAGAAAGTATTAGAACGATAGCAGTAGCAAACATCAAATCCACACGATTTCAGTTTCTGTAATAATATAGAGTAAGATTTACCTTATCAAAAGTTATCTCAGAATCTGTATTACATTTACTTGACCTTTATTGTCAGTATCATTTGAGACAAATTCAGTAAATTCAACTAAGTTAGTTACAGTAAAACGACGTGCGCCATGTTGATTAGAAGAAATACAGGTACTGACATTTTTGTAGATATAACGACAAAAACCTCAACAAAGTTTGACAAAATGGTTATAGGTCGATATAATGAAGACGCTTTCCTAATATTTATTCTCGAGTCAAGTAACTTAAATGTATTATTTGCTCGAGAGGCGAGTGCAATCAATTACGTTAATTAGAACTTTATGTAAAAAGTGCATCCCTACGTGTTGCAACTCATTAAAATGAAAACGTTCAAGTAAAACATTGTGAGAAAAACCTCTTTCTGAATATATTCCGCCTAGTATGATGCAATCGTCTTTAAAATATTTTTCTTCATTATTTCTAATGATTCAATATGCAAGTTATAAAAGGAACATCAGACAATCGACGTTTATTCCAGCTTCCACCTAATAAACCATTGAAAAAGTAAAACCCTTAAAACAGCGTAAAATAAAAGCTAAATATTTATAAGCAGATGATGTAATGTCCTTAATGTGCTTTTCAACATTTAATATAGCGTCAAAATCATCACCAAGATCTTTCATATACTGTGATCTTCGCAACAGAATAATCGAGGTTGTAATCGAAGGTGATGCGATTAATTTTACGTGTAAATGTCATTACTTAGAGATAGCTTATTCCCAAAGTTTAGCAGAATCTGATTGAGATGTAATCTCAGTGATTAATTTTAGATCATCTGCATACAATAAACAATGAACAAGAGAGCGCCCAATACTGATCCTGTGGCACACCTGACATTTGCAAAATATTGTATCAACGGAATTAATATATATTATACAGATAGAATTCCAACAAATTTATAATTGAGACACTGAGATCAAACGTTCATAATTTCTCTAATAGGATGCCGTGGTCCAGTATATCAAACATCTTGGAGAAGTCAGTTTATACATCATTCACTTGACCGCGTCGATCAAGCCGTTCAGCAATGTACTGACACTTGCAAACAAGATTAGTAACAGTTGACCTATTCTTCATGAATCCATGCTGATCAACAGATATGGCAAAAGAGACATAAATAAAATTATGAAGAATAAGTTCTAAGATTTTTGTAAAAATAGATAGATTAACAATAAAGACAAGTGGTTCCGGCAAGGTTATAGCGCAGTCTTTAATTAAAAATGAAGGAACAACATAGTCATAGTAGATTTATTGCTTTTAATGGCGTCAACATAATCTTTTTGACTAATAGAGTGCCTACCTGATAACAACTTATTGAGATTGTTATTTACAATGTTGGGTGTTGTAATAGATTCAGTAAAATAGTCAGCAAAACTATTAGTTGTCAAATGAGGATCATCTATTAAGTTATCATTATATTTAAATATATAGGTACGGAACAGATGTTAAATTAAAATGTCCAAAATTTCTTAGGATTTAACCTCATATTATATTCAATATTATGAAAGTAGGCTAACATGCGCTTTTTATGTCAAATTTATTCTGAGACATAAGACATTTAAACGCATTTAAATCTTCATCGTTTTAAAACCTTTTAAACGTTTGCCAATGGAAGTGCTTTTGTTTAATGCTGTAAATGATATGGCCATCAACCCAGGGAGGACAAGATTTTGAAGTAGGTCTTTCCATGAAAATGTGATCATAAAGGATATATCTTAATTTACTGTTAAACAATTTTCAGTATTAGAAATAATTTCATACAAAGAGAAATTGGTTTTCCTAGAATTCACTTTTTCGTGGTGTACTTTTTCTCGTTTTGTTTCCATGTGAGATGATTTTGTGTTGACAATAAGCTACGCACTTTGTGTTCACAATAAATTTTAGGTAATAAGATATTTCCAAAACTTTGCTACATTAAAAAGTATAATAATGCATGAAATAATTCTACAGATGTTAAAGTATCGACTTTTTTCGAATGGAAAATACGGGAGTATCCTATATAATGAAATTAGGCTCATATACTCTACCTGTTCAAACATCCAGATCTACAAATTTCTCTTTTTATGGACGTCATAATGGATGTTTTCTGATTTTATAAGGGTTTTAGACCTCAACTACACGCAATACTTAATTTAATTATAGTAGGCACGAAAAACAAATACACACATCTGTTGCTTTTTTTGTAATTATAAAAGGAAATGATTTAGGAGTTTTTAATTTACAAATACTTATAATATTTGAAAAAAAATATCTAAAATCCACCTCTACCAATTTAATAGCAGTTCTAAATATAGTTAAGTCAGAAAACAATAAATAAGGATTGCTATAATTAAATCACTATACAAACGTCATACTTTATTTAAATATTTATTAAAATATATAAAAATATACATTATACAATATAATTTTTCTATAAAGGCATTTACACATTAAAATCACAAGGTCAGACTAGCTTAATATGGAAGTAAGTACACTTATTTGACTAGATTTGTTTGCAATATAACAATTTCTTTACATATTCTTATATAAGGCAGTTAACTTTCAAAACAATTGTGTTCTTTAGAAAGAAATCCTCTGGCAGTACATTACAAAAATATTCTGAAAAAGTTATTTTGTTCCAGTACTTAATGTGTTGAAAAAAGCTGTTGATTTTTGTAAAAAAAATGATGGAAACATATTGAATTTAAATAAATAGAAACTTTAAGTATCGAATATATTTCAATATGCCTATAGAAAATATAAACATTTTATATGGCGTGGATGGGTTTCTATATTTTTCTGGAAAAAAAAATATTTTTCTTTAAATTGTGGCGACATTATACAATCAACCTTTTATAAAACCATTATAGTCATACACAACGTTATTATTATAACTATTCATCATTGTACTATTGTAAGACTCGTAATTTGTACTATTAGTATGGTATTCAAATGACTGGTTGCTGTGATAGGCCACATCACTAGGGTAGCTATAACTCTGATAGTCATTACTGATACTTTCAGGACTAGATATAGCACTCGCCCGATAATCTGCCATGAAACTAGCGTTGGTTATACTCCCGCTGGTCACCACAGCATTGCCCATCTTCTCCTCAAAGTTCTTACTGGTAATACTGTTTCCATGCTTACTTATAGAAACCGTAACATTACCCACGTTCACTATGACACTATCATCAGAATTCGAATACTTTTCTATATCGTTAACAGCTTGAGACAAAGCATAGATGTAGTTGTGCGCGAAACGCAACGTTTCGATTTTCGTCAACTTGGTATCTTCAGGAAAAGTAGGGAGGACGCATCTCAACCGTTCTAAAGCTTCGTTTAGCATATGCATCCTGTTCCTTTCTCTATCGTTCGCTTTTAGGCGTCTCACCCTCTTGATTTTCATGATTTGTGTGGGGCTCTTTGCCCTCGAGACCCTGTTCCTACCAGTGGCATAGCGTCTTTTGGGTTTTTCCTTCACAGGGGAAGAAGTTTTCGTCTGATCGTTGTGTAAGGGGTAGAAAAATTCGGCCTCTTCCTTGTTAAACTTGCCATGCCAGTTTTCGTATATATTGGGTGGGACAACTCTCCTGTCCAGGTCCGTCAGTGTGCTATGGAATGCTGCGTTGAATTTGTCGTAGAGGTCTTGGTCGTAGTTCTTCTCCGCTTTGGTAGGTGTGGCGTCGTTGTCGTAATCAAAGTAGTCGCTGCGGTCCTCTGTGAACTCTGAAGTTTCCGACTTGAAGGAGAGTTCGAAGCCGGAGTCGCAGCTGTCTTCGTAGGAGTGGTCGGTGAAGTTCACTGCTTCAAAGTGAGACATCCTGGAACAATAACAAAGATGACTATTGTAATATGGTGTCAATAAAATTGCTTTATTAATATTAGAAATGTTTGAGGAATCGGTAGTACAAGGATGATATGAACTTTCAAAATGTAAGGAATGTTCAGTGGTAACAGCTGGGCGCAGAGATGATCCAATCAGAGTCATTTTGGTGGTGTCATGTAGGACTTTCTTTGTCGAATAGAAGTGGCTCAGTTACTCTATTATTACGATGGAGAGGAAAATGGCGAGCCTCTACATTTTTCCAAAACACATATGATAAGGAATAAGTTATGTGTACGGGTCAAAAATTAATATATGGTTTTCACAGTAAGAAAAGAGAAATTTTGAAGTAATAACTTGGTAGACTGTTGATAAGCACATATTGATGAAAAATGTTTGTATACAATCTTCAAAGTACATATCTATGAAGAATTGGCATTAGGAACAATTTTTTCTAAAACGTTTTTAATTTCTTCTTAAAAATGTGATACTTTACTTTTAACACAATTTTACATTTTTTATGTTTTAACTGAATTTTTCAACGCCAATTTGTATTTGTTGTTATATACATTTCAGGAAGGAAGATGGAATAAAGAAGTTCACAGGTGGAGTTAGGTACATCCGTGGACACACTGATAGATATCATAAAATGGTTTAAATATTCTATTTTACCTTTTTAAATACGCGCCATGACAGAATGGACAAATGGTCACAATTGATCAAATCAACTTATGTCTGGAGTCGTATATCTCTCAATATGTCGGTCAAAAATGGGTGGATTATTTACAGACAGAAGTCTAATCAAAACTTTGCAGCGTCGATATCACAGAGATGTAAATTATTCAAGATTTTGAAGGATCTGTCTTCTTCAGATGATGGTAAGTTGTTGACAGTTAGTGTCAACGATTGGTAATGATCTTGAGAATATATTATGTTCATACACTAAATTGCTATTCACCTTCATTTGTCACTGTTTGTATAAATATATAAATAAATGAATTTATATACTAAGTGTTTTATTTTTCCATGATAACTACGTGCATTTCCAATGTGTCGCATTCTGTAATTTTTCATAAGTTTTGTTTAGACTTTGTCTACTTTCTCAGTGTGAAATATTTCTAATTATATAAAGTTTACAAATTGAATCATTTAGCTAATTCTTTAATATTTTATCTAAAATGTTAATAATAATCATTTAATTCTATTTTCATTTTGACTGTGGCTAGCTGTATATGTTTCTAGTGCTTTGTGTGAAGGTAGTCATATGGAATTTGTACAATATGTACTCTAAATCGTATGAGTTCAATCATTTACCGTGAATTTACCAATTATGTACAAATAAATTTGTTACTATACAATTAGTTGCTGAAATCAGAATACCTAATTATAAAACAATGCATTTATAAATAATTAGAGAGAAAAATATTGCAATGAAAATGCAATATTCCATGTCTGTCTTACAAACCTTTGCAAGAATATTATTCAGCGGCCTGCACACATAAAAATTATAATTTGTATATCGCTAATCGCTAATATATTAGCGATATTATTCAGTGGATTGTTGGTTATTCATTGCCTAGGTCAGTAGTCAAATTATCTACAGGCCGCCTAAATAACGAACGGATTTGCATCCACACATTATAATGAAAACTGACAGTTTCTTCCATTTTCATTGATATGGGGAAAAGGTTTATGAGTTTCTTTACAAAAATTAAACGACCGTTTCTATAAAATTAAAATTCAAATATTCTGCTAAAAATAGAAAAAAGTGGTTAAGGGATTAGTTTTTAAAAAGTATATTCTCATACAAATTTAGTACAAGAATGGAATCTTTAGATCTTTAGATTTAATGCATCATAATGTGCTTTAAAAGTTCTTAAAAATTTTTTTTGTATTTTTCATATTTAAATTATTTTATTTCAAATTTTTGTCATAGTGAACATATCAGATAGCATCATGTGTAGCCTTTACATTAAATTTAGATGAATAATTTCAATTAGTATCTCTATAATATGTATATGATGTAATCATTGGGCGTTATTCGTCATTTCACGGAAAACCTAGTCAGTGGTTTTATTGTCGGCAAAGGATGTAGTCAAATGAATATTTCCTTGATTGACTGAAGTTTGTCGTCATTTCAGGGATTACCTGTTTCATTGTCGTCAAATAGAGTAAAGAATAAACGATTACACGGTACAGCGTTTGTTAGACGTTTGTTTAGTCATTTGCTGAATTGTGTTGTGTAGAATTTCGCGCCGTAATAGCTAATAATTCTACTTTTTTTATTGTAAATGAATAATTATATGTACAGAGTAATCTTACTTAGTGATCACGTGAAAATTGCCCTCCCTCCTCTTTTTCTTCGTTATTGTTTGAATTTGTTTTTTAAATTGAACACTTTATATTTTTACGCCATTGAAAAGACCGCTAATTTAACTTTTCAGAAATATATTATACATGATACTTATCTTTTACGGTTTTCGATATATGTATTACATGTTTATTGTTAATATGCAACATCATATATTTATAAAGATTTTAAAGGTATATGAAAAATAAAAGAAATAGATTTATCAGAATGGTTCAATATGACCTCCTTCTTTTTGAATGCAAAGCTGATAACTTTACTAAATTTTACAAAAGTCCTTATTTTACCTTAAAACCTAATTCCCAATTAAAATGCTTAGCTTTATATCTTTCATTTAAAAATATCTTTAATCATGAGTTATATAATTTTGCATATTAACAATAAACATGTAATATCTCGAAAGCATTAAAAGATAAGTATCATGTATATTGTATAATATATTTTTGAATAGTTAAGTTGATGGTGTACAAGGTGTTTCCTTAAATAAAATAAAAGTTAAACCTATATAAAAAGTTCATTAACTTTTATTTTTATACATTTTTTTCGTATTTCGACTAATGACAGAAAAATATGGGGGGGGAGGGAGATTATCGCATGTCCAGCCTTTATATAATAATATGTTTATACATATGTACCTACAACTATTCGAGTCTGACTGTAGAGAGCCATTTTCATTTACGTTAAGTCTTTAGAATATTTTTTTTTATTTTCATCTAAGAGATTTTGATCTACTATTCAATTCAAGTCTTACTCGCCTGGTATATGATTTATAATATATGTTTGCATTGTTCCAAATGAACGGAACTAATATTTTGCGAAAATAAAAATATTTTGTTTACTTTCTATTTTGCATTTTTCTACAGGTAGTACATATTATATTTCAAGAATATTCAGCAAATAACTAAACAAAAATTCGTTAAGCGTCGTAACGTGTAATCGATGAACCATTTCAGTCAATCAAAGGAATATTCATTTCATTACAGCCAATGGCTAGGCTTTCCGTGAAATGACGAATTACACCACTACGACATATATACTTTAATGTATTTAAAACATTTTTGCTTGTATTTGAGTTTTATTCTAACTTGACAACTTATAAACTTAAATTTTTTTTTAAAAATATTAGGTACCTATCTAACTAATAATTTTAAAATAGTTGCCCCATTTAATTAAATCACGTTTTTCAGTACACTCAGTATATATTATTATATCAAAGTGAAGTCACACTTACCTTCAACAATTCACTATCCAAAACAAAAGACACCGAAATACGCAAACTCACTCT
The DNA here is from genome assembly GCA_037114965.1 of Monochamus alternatus. Lineage (NCBI taxonomy): Eukaryota > Metazoa > Arthropoda > Insecta > Coleoptera > Cerambycidae > Monochamus > Monochamus alternatus. Next base: position 24,862,289 of record CM073431.1, read on the forward strand.
AAAGCACTGCACAGCGAGCACCCGGACTTCATAAGGGTTTTTGCAAACTAAATTGAATATGTAGAGGGTGGTTTAGTTTATATGTGTCAGGTCGGGCCCCTCCACGATGAACAACCGTTTAGGGAACAAAGCTCGGACCCATTGGTTGACACCAACACTTTAGACCTATACCCCTCCCCTTACTTTATTTTGCATATATAATACAAAAACTTTATGTCAGATATAATGGTATTACCTGTATCTAGTAGTCAACAAACTTGTATTATGCTAATTCAGACTTTACCTATGCTAAAAAAGAAAATAGTAACAAACTACACAGTTCATGAAAATCATAAAACTTATTAAGTTATTGTAACATGCATGGACATGCTTTTGCAATAATGACACTTCCTCAAAACAGTTTTTCAGCATCAGAAAGTTCTGTGTTTCAGTAAATCTCTATTGGTGAGCGAAAAAGCTAACAACTAATATTAGAAATTGAAACTAGATTTCATTACGAATGCGTCAGCAGTTCAAAACAAATCGCAAAATTAATTTTGAAGAATGCCATTATTATTGCAAACTGTTTTATTTTTTCAGAATAGTAATTTTTTATATAAATATATTAAAACAATTTTTTGATGAATGTAATATAGTCGATATAATTCCAAATTTCAAGTTAAACTTTCCTATGATTAATTATATTGTTACGAAAGCTCATCTATTTGTTTAATTTGTTAATTATGTTGATTTTAAATTCAACATTTTTGTAATACCGTTATTTTGACGTTTTCTAGAAAATTCCAGATTATATTCGATTTGGTTCTAGGCGCGTTATCGAGGACCTAGGAATCTTCGAGAACATTAAAAACATAATATATAAGCGGATCGGTTTCACTACTATAGTTTAGTTTATGTTCAGAAGCCAAACGTGAGTGACAGAAACATCAAAGTAAAGTAATGACAATAAAGTTTATTTTTCTACGTGGAGTATTTCAAGGCTCAGTCAACGTAGAGGTTACAATATTTTTATAAACAGAAAATAACTGAAATATATTATTCAAAAGTCGTTCTAATATTTCAAAAAAATGAAATAAGGAACGTTTTCAATATGAGCACCTCGAGTTTTTATACATTTTCTAAAATTGTGTATACATCTTCGTTGCATAAGGAAATACTGGCTACACTATTAATAAATTATTATTACATATATCATTAGAAAATGGTAAAAGATATTGCATAAAACAACGTATAGCTTTTTTGCAACAAATTGATGAGATTATTTTTGACGTTTCTTAAAACCAATGAAATGCTTCTTTATTTGTCACAAGGGTAAGTTTCAACCAATTATGTCATTATTATAGTAGGAATAAATCTCTTGTCATTATTCTCGAGAATAATCACTGTGGCTTTTATTTGCCTAGCAAGTGTCAGATAGTTGTCAAAATAATTACCTAATTGTGTCAACGCGATATATAAAATGGGTGAAAATCATCGGTTTAGTACCTTTTCTGATGCAGAAATAACAAAAAAGATTTCAGAAACTACTTCGAAAAATACTCTAATAAGTAATCAGTCTATATGGAGACAATTTAAGACCTTCACCAAAGGAAGAAATTATATTCTGGATCAATCTACTACAACAGCTACTCTGGCATTGATTTTGAAAGATTGGGCTTATAACATGAAAAGAAAAGACGGAAATGATTATAAAGAAGCAGTAATAAAGACAATGTGGAATAAAACGGCAAAATTAGTTCAAGAACTTTACTTTAATAAATATAACAGGTCCTTTGATCCTTTCCATGATATAGAATTCAAAAATGCTCGAAATGCAAGAGATACAAAAAGAAAAATTTTACAAAAACATCCTGAAAAGCACAAGCAAAGTTCTGTGGCACTTTCTAATACAGAATTGTTGCAAATTTTTAACTATTCGGACGAAGATACATCTTGTGGATTGCAAAGAAAAATTTTTCACGTTGCATCGTATGAACTAGCTTGGAGGGGAGGAGAAGCTACAAAATGTTTAGTTCATTATTTTAAAAAAGAAACCGACATAATAAGATTAAATACTGGCCGCATTGAATACAATCCCATCTTTACAAAAACTGCACAGGGTAGAGCACAAAGGTGCGCTAATAGTAAATTGTTGACTTCAAACATAAATAACCCAGATATTTGCCCTGTTCGTCTTTTTGAAAAACTAATGGGTAAACGTGAAGAAAATATTAAAACCGAACGCTTGTTTCTTACTCCAAATCCGGCTTGGCAAACTCATGGTTCTTACTATGAGTTACTACTATAGTAGCGACAAAAATTTAGAGGACTTACGTCACAGCTGACGCAATTGTTGTCAAGGTAACGGTTTAGAAATTATAACAAATTCAATATTAAATTTCTTACTTGAAAGCTCTGTATGTCTGTAACCAAAACAGATAGAACAAAAATGTATGTGAAGTAGAAACTGACATTATTTTGACTCCCCCTATATGCATTTTTGACATTCTGTGTAACTAGACAACTGAAATACATAGAATGCCTAGAACGCTTTGGGCACATTTGAAATTTTAACTCCCCTTAAAAATTAGACGCTAACTACGATATGTACTCAAGTGAATAATTTAAAATAGTATAATTATTAATATGACCTAAATATGCATTTATTATTCAAATTTGTTTTCAATTGTCAAATTGCAAATTTTTTTTAATTGAAATCATATATCATATATCATCCCTAGTCAAGTCAGCCTTGTAACATTAGTGGTGTTTGTAATTCTCAAATCGATCAATTTCTGTCCTTTATATTTGGTATTAATTTATAACATTGTGACATTGAAATAATTGTTGTTGTCCAGAATCCAACATGCGTTGAGGGTTTGCAACACAGCAAATTCATACACAGATAAAAATAGTGCGTGGAAACGAATCAATAAGATATTATGACATTTATTCAAGACTTGAATAGAAAAAAAATATGAATTTCGGAGTAAATGAACAAAATATTGATGTAAGGGTATTTAGTGTATAAGCTAAATTTTAGCTCTCATTATTTTGGCCATCCAATAATTGGTCATCGACACACTTAATTTTTTTTTTCGACTTGGATACAAGGTGATTCTAAAAATTATAGTATAAGTTTAACTGCGTTTTCTAAACCTCAAAATATAACGAAAAAACATGTATGTTTCGCTTTCGACATACATGGTGTGAAATGTTCTTGATGACGGTTTTTAATTGGTATTTCCCAAATTCGTAGAAATAGATTAGTGAAATTTGGTACAATCCCATAACTCTTTGAATGCTTTTTTTTGAAAATCTAAAAATAAATAAATACAGTTTATCCAGGGGCGGGTAAAACAAGAGGGATGCTTCAAAAATACCCAAACTCTTTTCTGTATATATAGTAAAAATGAAAACCCCAAGGATTTTTACATTAATAAGGTACTATTGTTGAAATTTAGCAACAGTTTTGGAGAAAAATGGATTTCAATATTTGGGCGCATGTTAAATAAATATTATTGACATCAATCAACGGAAATTACGGAACATTACATTACATTACGGAAATATTTACTTTTATAAACAAAAGATTTAAATTTCTGAAACCAAAAATATTTTACTACATTTTTTTTGCGTGTTTTTGACGTCATCTCTAATTTCCCAAGTTTATGCGTTTAGGTTAAGAATCACCCTGTATAGAAATATGAATAAGCTTCATCAAGCAATAGCATAATAGCTTTGCTCTTAATACACCATAACCAGTTTCCAACCATCAGAAGCATGCGCACTGCATCTAAAACAAAACATTTTCATCCTTATGTAGGCATTATAAACGCAATGCGCATGCGTCTGACCATTGGAAACTGTTTCCAACTGTTCTACAGGTTTAGTAACTTCCGTAAAATCTTTCACTTAGTGTCATTCTTCACGACATTCAACCTTATTCATTCAATATTAAACAAACATATTAAGCGTTTAAAAGAAAAGGTTTTTGGATCAGATCCAAAAAACACACCGCTTCAATCAGCAGCCATCACAAAAACTCTATGAAACAAAAGAAGGATAAGTGTCTTAATTATGGTGGTAATTATATCTCTGATACATTTTTATTGATAAATTTCAAGTGGTACAACTCTTACTATTGCACAGTCATATAAGTAATTATAATTAGGCAATGATATTTAGATTAATTTAATTTATGAGTAAAGCTAACTCATAAACTAAATTAATGTTACATTTCGGTAAATCCTTCCATAAACCAATTCTTTTCAGAACAGAACGTGAGGGTTAGTAAAAAGCTATGAATTATCCACGGTGGTTTGTTGCCCCCCTGTAATTTCACCACCTGTTTGGGCGCGCTAAAAGCATGCAAGTTTGTATCTGATGCAACAGACAATGGCTAATCTCTTCATCTTAAAACATTACCGCTGGTCCATGAAATAATACTTTAATCGTTGTGTAATAATCTCTGGGGGCACGCACCCTCAGTAAAAGAAAATATTGGGAATTCGTTAAGTGAATCGTACATACTCGTACTTGAATTTTGGACACCATTTTTCAAATGTTAATATATATTTTTAAAATATCTAATCCTCTATGTTCAACTCTTATTAACTGCCGAAACAACACTGTAAAAATGTAAAATTTTATGGGTGGATGCGATGAAATGCATAAAGCAATGAGTCTATATTCCACCCCTTTGAATTCGAAACAGTGTCGACATCTGTTACGAAGAATGAGAAGGCTAAGAAACGCGAATACCGATTTTTTTCGAAACATTAAATTTTTATTCGTGACGAATCTCCTTCAAATAATCCGTATTGACTCCTATAACCCTTTTTTCATTATGTCGAATTATATTTATTGGCAGTTTTACGGTTTGTTACAGATTAGGTTCCGAGTTAAGGGTGGCGGTAATTTTTTTGTTCGAAATTCATGAAAGTTCTGCCAGGGAGTGTACGGAATAAACGTTCGTTTAGAACATGGTAGACTAGTTAAAATAAAATGTATATCGCCTGTTTCCTAAACTGCCTTTATACAGGTTATAATGTTAAGTTACGTTTCATCCACTAAAAATAGTAGATAAAGTACCTAGGACTAACCGCTTTGGTAGATAAACTGATACTTTAACGCCAAGGATAGATAAAAGACGTTTTTCAAGTAAGTACCTATAACCACTAATTTAAATCTACTATTTGTCAATACAAATATTAATATTACAGTTAACATTCCCAGAAATATGGATGGGAAGAGAAGAATGTTGTGATTTTCCATGTTGTTAAGTACGCATTCTGATACAGCAATCTTAGTGGTCACTGATTCCTCAATGTATGTCTTTGCCGTGGAAGAAAACGGTCAACCACCCAACTGCTTTATTGTTATCAAGTCTGCGCCAGAATTTGTAACCATCGTAGCTGCAGAGCGGCAGAAGCAAGTTCTAGTATACGTTTCTTGATTTGGCAGTTTTAAACTCTCCGATATTTGCTGTAGAATTTTATAAATGGTGTTTATTCCCACAGGTTGAACAGTGCATATCTTCTGTCGATAATTGATGAAGAATTTGTTATGAGACACGAAGGCGTATGAAATGCATTTTCGTATAATCCTCAAAACGCTGTCTCCAGATTTCTTGTTCATGATTCGACGGACCGGTCTTTCTTGGTTTTGGCGCCGAGAAGAGAAACAAGTATTAAAGATTGTCGATCCTCCATATAAACCCATTATGGCCACAACCTATAAGCCAAGCGAGTAATATACACATTTATTAGGTTATTCTGAATTTTACCTTGACAAAGAGATATTCATCATCTGCAGCAGGTTTTAGAAATTTTGTCACATCTTCCGTGTTAATAATTTTGAACTTTTTTTGTTTATAACAGCTAATTGATTATTCTATGAAAGCTATGAACTTACTGTATCCACAAACAAAAGTTCAATTGGTACTACGTAATTTTAAGCAGCTCCTCAGTTGATCCATACCTTGAAATATCACTATTTTCATTCACCAGTAAAAAATTTTACTTTGTATAATACGACCATAAACCTGAGGGCAGCATTTTCTTTTATTTTCCAGAAGAATATGCTAACAATACATTCTTTTTGCGTTCTTCCATTTTTGATTTTTTTTTATTCTTTTTCATAGATTAATAAATTTTGGTGGTATTAACCTGGATGTTGCCTTTGATGTCTCAGAATATCGAATAGTAATAATTCCTCTTTTATCTTGTTTCAAACACTTCTTCCTCTAACAACCACACAAAACGACATCAAAGAAGAAATAAATGTTTACACTACAATCACAACTCAAAGAGGCTTTGTTTAATAACCATATTCCATACAAACCATTACTCACTATGCAAAAGTTTCCGTAATTTAATACCGCTTCAAATAATTTCTAAATTTTTCTTCATACTAAACGCAACCATAATTGGGCTATAAAAAATATGAAATTGTTTTACACACGAAAATAAAATTCCATTATCGTTTCTCGAAATTAATTCACTTGCGATTTCATCGCTCGCCTTTTTCGTCCAACTATAAAATATCATTTTATCGTATTGTATAAAAATAACTATTAATTATTTATTTTTAAGTGCAATCCTTTCTGTGATATGTTTGTCTTAAATCGGTAATTTATATAATATTTTACAATAACCGCAAAGGATCTTAAGAAAGTAAAATTTGAGGTTAAATTTTGATAACATTTAATAAAATGTCCTAAAGTATGTTGAGTAAGTTTATAATTAGCCAAAGTTGTTCTTTGATGTAATTGAATCAATTCTAGGTTTATCCAAGACTGCAACTCGCTATACAAATCCATCTATAGACAACATTCAGTGGCAAATCAAACAGCAGTTACAGATTTAATTAAAACGTATCTATATTTACTTAGGTGTATTTAATATGTGTCAAAACGATACAATAACATTAATTTTGACGTGTTTGCAGAAAACACGTGTATTTGTTTTAAATATACAGGAGCTGGTAATAATAATGCGTTCCACTGACATTTATTTGTTCTATTTGAAACAATTATTGACAAATCACTCATAATATTCACTTGTGTCTAGATAACAAATTGATAATCCCTCGCACTGTTTACTGTGTTTAATATATTTTTCTTAATAACTTAAGCTTTGGTTATTAAACTCCCAATATTGCCATATCTGACTGTTTATTGCCAGCTACCACTGCTGTCAACCTTCCGCAATAATTTGCAAAAAATTCGTATGCACTAACAAATTATTTCAAGAGTTATACGTGGTTTTGAATTTAATCAAAGTTCAATCCGCTACTGCTTAACAATGAACTGAAATTACCTGTTGAATGCCACTGAGATAAACCATCCAAGAGCTAGACAGTTGGATTGTTTCACTTGATATTCGTAATTTTCATTTTCAGTCGAACCAGACTCGATATTTCTCAGTTTTTCATATTTTATTGAGTTTTATTTAACGGAACAACTATGTAATTAAATATAAATGCGCACAATATAATTTTTTATGACTACATTTAGGTAAATTGGTATTTATTTAATTGTGTACGGTATGTTGAATTTAAAATCAACAAATTTCCAAAAAATATCTTTTGGGATATCATACATGTGAATTTAAATCAATAAATAATATTTTGACCTTCATTATTTAATTTTGTCTACAATGAACTAATATTATGTACAGAAAACTAGTAACTATATTTATTTAAATAATGTAACATATTTTATTTTCATATTTTGTTAATATATATATATATTTTATAAATGTTTAGTACCGACCTGAAAACAGTACCAACTCAAGTATGTATCCGTATTAAATTGAGAATTTAGCAAAGCATAAATGAAAATATTAATTAAACTGCTCTGTATTCTGGAAATAATAAATTAGAAAACAACATTATTACAACTAAATGTGTCTTTCATGGATTGATATGATCCATTATATTAAATTTTCATATCATATTTAATTATTTTTTTCTACACCCGTATTATAACAATGCACTTATATGCCCATAATCCGTTTCATAATGATACCCATTACGATACAGATTTTTCATTACGATACAGACTTTTAAACAATAGAAACCCATAATTTTTCAATCAATCATGCTGTGCATTTGACGTTTATCCTAGGTTCTTATGTAATTATTTTAGATGTCAAAATCAGTACGTATTAAATTTTCGTAGATACCTAGCTAAACTTCGATAATTTATCAAAATGTCTGATATCAGCGATATAGAAGAATTACCATCGACTCCTCCACACATATCGGAGAAAGCAGAAAATGCAGTTCGTACGAATAATTACTGTTACCTATTGTGTTCAATAAAAATATAAAATTTATGGTTTTTGATTATTTATCGGGTGTAGAAAAAATAGCGTATGCAACTCTCATGTAATGGTTATTACATGATCGTTGCATAATATACTATAATATTATTAGCTCTAGAAAAGTCGAGAATATAAATAACCATTTTTGGAAGACGGTACCAAATATTGACAAATTTAGGAGAATTTGAAGAAACAGTTACGCTAACTGGTATAGTTATTTCAACATTCAAATGGATATTTCCTAAAATTGCAAGAGGTTACATTATTTTTATTGTATCGGTCAGATCGCATCAAGAATAAGAACTCAGTAGAAGTATATCTAAAGGTAACAACACATTACTTGTTGAAATAGTATTAGGTCCTTCCTATAATATGTAGGTATACTTTAAATACAGTTTGAAGAATGCATAAGAATGTAATTATTAAGAAATAAATAATAATTACTGAAATTTATAAATATCAAATGATACAGATAATAAGAAACTCATATTTAAAACAAAGTAAATGTATGCGCCATCTATCGCGACTGGGACGAATTAAACAACGACGTCGGAAAATTTCTACATTTCAAACCAACTACCCTTTTCGTGTATGCAGCGAACTACCCTTTTCACTAAGGAGCGAATTTCCTTCCATTTATTGATCATCCGAAATGGTAAATGTGAAATATAAACAACGAAATTTCGGGCAATGCATTTTGGTCGTCAAAGTTGAAAGAAAATGCCCTCCCATGCAGAAACTGGGCTCCAACCCAACGAGGACAGACCCCATACGTTGTACGTGGGTCCTTCAGGGATCAACATATCCTGGCCATTAGGGGACAAAAATATCTCCTATACTATCCCATCAGGTGAGTCCAGACTGTCACAATTAGCAGCTAAAACATTATTTTCTAGTTTTAGAAAGTCGAAAGAAAAATGTAACTATTTCATTTAATTTAATTGTTACTATTTTCTATTTTCTTTAATGAACTTAAGGGATAAAATTTATTGATAAATGAAAATGTATATGTAGTTTTCTTAAATTCATCAAAATTAATATCTTAAAACAATGTTAACTTTTCTATTTCCAAATATTGTGAAAAAGAAACAGGTAAAATAGTATTACAAACAAATATTTTCTATGAAATGATGTACAGGGTCTTGTATAAAACGAATGTACATGTACTCAGAGAAAAGGTCGCTGTATTCTTGAAATAGTGTTTTCTGCAAATACAAATAATTTCAGACATTTAAGAACTGAATAATATAGAGCTTAACAAATAACATGAATGTTATCTCATGGCATCTGCGAAAATTCAAAGGTACCAAACTAAAACGAATATAGTTATAAAGACAGAGAGCCGTCTAACCAACACATTTTTGGGTACATAAATATTTTAAAATACTGTAGATGTAAGTATTGCTATAACATAAACTTACAAGTATGTGAAAATAATTGTTAAAATGTGGCTAAAAAAAACACGACAAATTTGATAATTTTACAGCGAGGATTACGGTGACCTTAAGTCCTTATAATATGCTACTTTTTGTTTAGACGTTCATTTATTAATTAAAAAATTATTTAAATTAAATTCAGTCCTCAGGCAGAAAGTCCATGCAGGTGTTGATTTCCTATGAATTGAATTAAAGCATATTTTTTATTTTCATTGTGTATTCTTGTCACAATGACAAACACAAGGCTTAAACTTAACTAACTTTTATATTACACTAATAAATTATATTTTTTGTCATAGCTGTGCAGAAATACTTTATATTGTACCTACAAAAGTTGCTAGAGGTTTTAATGGAACCTAACATCGTTTTTGAATTTTAAGACAAAGTCAGTGTTAATTCACATATTTGATCGTTAATTTATCTTGCTCCTTTTTACAGATAAATTTCTTTTTAATTAAAAATTTTGCCAATTAGTAATCTTGCTCGAAAAACTGGCATTTGACAAAATGATTGATTTTTTCATGTCAGTTTTTCTCGTAAAATTTCTAATTGACAAAATTATTTTATTACAAAGAGAAATGTATTCGATAAAAACAAAAGGTCTTGTGATTTTACTGTTGATAAAATAATTTAGATCTAATTTTTACAAAATACTCATTGTTCTTTATAAGAGCATTTTTCATTTACTAATAACTTTACATACTGTACAACACATCTTTAGATTGTTTTTGTAAACGTATTTAAGATAATATAAATAATTTATATTATTATTATTATTATGTAAAAAAAATACAAAAGCTAGTAATAAAGAGTATATGGGTAGATATTGTGGGTGTAATTTAATGCGGGTCGGGACTTTAGTCCGCAGAGTAGTTAATCCCACACCATATTGTTTATACCTAAAAATATATTAAAAAAATCTTAAGATTGTTTACATACTATTTTTTAAAAATAAACTAAGACTTATTCTTGTTTTTGTAACATTCAAATGAATGTATGTAATGACAGTTCGAAAAAATGTGTTTTAACTTACTAAATCCATGAGATAACAGTGAATAAAATTAATAGGCATTGCTTGAAGTACTTACCTTAGAAGTTTGTTAAATTAGTATCGTATCTGATATAAAAAACCGCCAGTGTGACCCTTGCACTTCGCTAAAGGATATTTTTAGAACACTTTCCCTTAGTAGTGATATAATCTGCTCACCTTCTCCACCCTCATCCTGCTGGACCACTCGCGTGGTGCTGCCAACAGGATAATCCTGCGACAGCAGGAGCCCGACTCGCTGGCGTCTCGGTCTCCTATGAGTATATTGCTGCTAATTGGAACGATTCCATGCAAAACGTGGCCAGTTCTGGCAGAATCCACTGAGAGATGAAACCAACGCGAGATTCGGTCCTGCCGCCGCAGGACGGTGTAGATGTTTCCTGCGGCCACCACGAGAATTTCATCGGATGGAAGGGTATGTGACTGTGTCCGTTATTACCGATTTTGTCATATTGCCAAGGTTTATGGACATATTGTCTGGACTTGCTTCGCATCGAGGATGAAAATATTAAATGAAATTCCTTGTACGATTACTCTGCATTATTTATTTTATGAAATAATCTCATTTTTTATTTATTTCATTGTTTTTTCTATTATTTGCTAATATATTTGATATCTTTTCTGTTATATAAGATTATTTAAATTATAAATATATAAAATTGTATGTATTATAAATAGCACACCGTCATAACTATCGTCAGCAATTTTATGAAGGCATTAATCTATATTTTTTTTTAGAGACTTGGTGGCCTTGGTGCGACTATTGGAAAGATCCGCAACACATCCTTTACCAACTTGCAAACTTTTGTTTCGTATTGGCGTATTCTTCAACATGTTCCAAGAGAGGAGTTCTTTTTATGCACTGTTGGTTGATATTAGGTAATGTAAGCATTTAATAAAATAAACCATGAATAGAAATCTTTAATAGAAAAAACCTCATATTTGATAACATCGTGTAAAAGAAATTTCCAATCATAACTTTGTTCAAAGAAGTATTTACATTAGTTAGGCGGTTAGTTTGGTACTGAGTGCGGATGTCTGGTCCATGAATGAAAGCGCATACCAATTGTCAATGTAGGGTGTAATTTTTTTAAACAAATTATATCTAATTTGACATAAATGAAACGTTAAATTAGCAAAAATACTTATAATAGTTTCGGAATAGCATAAATGAAATGTAAAGGAGGTATCATTGAATGTGTACCGCACTGTAGTGCAACATAAAACAGAGCTCAGAAAGGAAATTCACCACACTATAAATGCTATAAAAATAATACACGAAGTGTGGAGACGTATTGTTTTATATTGTTTTCAACCGTAATTTAATAACTGCTAAACTGACGTAAACTTGATTCCTTATCAGAAGAACGGCCTCCCACATTATTGAGATTTTCGGCAGAACGAGACACTTTACCGATTTCATACAAGTATTATGTCAAATTGTCCAAGGAATCTAAAAATTTACCCCAAATAAGTATTAGGTCATTGGCGTAGAAGTTGGGGCAAAAAAATCCCGCTACCCTACCCGTTTCTACGCCACTGACCTACAAAAAATTTGTAAATTTTGCAGTAAATTATAGACATTCGTAAGTATTAACATCATACCAGATTTAAATCAAATTGTTACAACCATACCAGAGATATCAGAAATAATATGCTGTAAAAAACCGACCAATACGGCCCTGTAGAGCGAAAACGGTGAGACATAGAACCTTGGTTTATAAGGCAATTCTTAATAGAGCATATACATGTAGGCGGCGCTGCGATCAATGTTAGGTATTAAATCTAGCTTCACAAATATTTGTTATTTAATTTTTGTTGTGTTTCAATTTGCGTAAAAAAACATGCCATATAACTGTTGTGTACCGCAGTGTTTACCTGTTGCCAATAAAAATAAAGAGTTCCTGTTTCGCAAGTTCCCTAATAATGCTGAAAAAAATGGTTAATAGCAATTGAGTCCAGCAAGAAACGAACCCAGTACACAAAGATCTGCTGAAAACATTTCACGGAAGAGTGTTATACTATTACTAGTATGGGTAAATACAAGCATACATTATCTATTTTCAATGTATATTTTTGATTATTTGATAAGGTTTCATTCTTATTTTTAGGACAATGGAAAATTCTCAAAAAACAGCTGTTTCAACATTATATTTACCCGTACACGAAAATACGATACCAATACTGTAAAAATAATTAACGCATGAAAAGGTACATGAAAAGGCGAAAACAAGATGAAAATATAATCAAATTTGCAGATGGAAAAAAGTAGAAATGTGACACGAATCAAATGTGATGATACGAAAATTACTTGGATGATAATAACGCCGGTAATCCCGAGAGTATAGCAAGTGCATCTAGCAGTAACAAATTATTTTACGATATGACGATTACAATGTTATTAGTTACAAAAGGGCACAACTAATATCACTTAACTTTTGAAATGAAAACCATTTAAAACAGCTAACAGGGTTTTCAACTTTTTCTGTATTGTACTTGTACTCTAATAAAAATACCAAATAAAAACTGCATATGTTTATTATTTATATATGTGACATGTATTATTTAAAACACTGATTTTTTTTATATATTATTCGTATTTTTTCAGAAACTGGGCATTTAATGTACTTTTTTATTCACTAGGCATATTACATGCAATATTTTTGCAATTTGAACGACAACTAACCGTTTTTTTTATCGATTCGTGATTTATAAAATTTCAATTCTTTAAAAAACAAAGAGGTTTAAATTAAGAATTACCAGGAAATTCTTTAGGCACTCCAACGTTAACAATATCTGTGTTAAATAACGTTGTTTTACTTCTCTTTCCAAATTGCTAATGTAAAATGCAAATAAATAACGTTATGTGAGGTGAACATAAATAAGATTTTAATACTTTTTGTACTTGTACAAGTTCTATTTTGATAATACGTATGCAAATTAGATTTACAATCACTATTTGTCTTACACGAATTCAAATTAAAAATTATTGAACCATAGACTCGTGAACTAGACCATAGAACTTTAATATTAAACCTAACTTTGACGCTAGCGCCCCTATTGGAATTTAATGACACTGAGTTAATGTAAATGCTCTATTACTTATCGAGTTCTATCTGTGGTTAAAATTTGATTCACTCGAACTGAAACACCCTGTATAACTTGAACGTTTCTAGGTCTGATGCTGTTCTCTACCTGGGCTTGGAACATCATCTGTGCCCCAGACGTATTCACATGGAACTTCGCCTTCATGCTCATGAATATGGCACAGGTTTTCCACATCCTTTATCAGCTAAGACCAGTAAAATTCGATCCTGAGTTGGAAGAGGTATACCATACCCTCTTTGAACCGTTCAAGGTAGATTTGTTGGCTTTGTGGTGTTACTATTTGATAAATTTTGGGCTCAGCTTTCTAGGTTGCAGTTTAAGAGAATGGTAAGCGCTGATTTCGCTCAGATCATGTCGTTGCATGCAGGAGAAGCGTATGCTGTGCAAAACTTGACCAGGACAGACAGGTTGGGCCTTCTGCTGTCGGGTAAGGTAAATAAAAAAGATAAATGTAAAAAGGCGGCTATAATTTTCAAATATAAAATGAATTAAGTTAAATTATAGAAATATTTTAAAAAATGGTGTTGCCAATTTAGTTCAGTTAACTTTACTTGACCACACCCAAACTTCATACTACCACATAGTTATTTACTGTATTAGAAAGGTATTTTAAGCTAATATAAATCAAATCTCCTACAATTCCTATCAATGAAGTCATATGTATGTTCTCTGATACCAAATATCTAGGTATGCTAATGAACAATTCCACAGACAAAGCTCTATTCAATAATTATCTAAACCCAACTAATACAGTAAAAAATGTTACAAAAGCTAATAATAAGGAATATGGAGTAGATATTGTGGATGTATTTCAACGCTGGTTGGGACTTTTATTCACAGAGTAGTTACTTTCACACAATATTATTAATACCTAAAAATATATAAAAACTTTTACATAAAGGGTAAACATTATTCAAGTAGGTATTGTCATATTTAATTTATTGTCAGGCTAATGTCACTTTTGTTATTGTCGATATTTAATTTTAAATAATTTTAATTTATATAATAATTTTTATAGTTAGATATTTGACTCAACTTAAAAGAGGCCACCTGAAGAAGCAATCCTAAAAATGCAGAAATAGGTCAGATCTCACCTATTGTGGTTGAATTTTCGAGTTCCCACTGCCAAAAGTGAAATTAGATATTTATAGAGTATTTCATTAGAAGGTTACTAAATTGGTTTATTTTCTTTAGATAATTATTGAATAGAGCTTTGTCTGTGGAATTGTTGATTAGCATACCTAGATGCTTGGTATCAAAGAACATACATATGACTTCATTGATAGGAATTGTAGGAGATTTGATTTATATTAGCTTTAAATACCTTTCTAATACAGTAAAAAATGTTAAAAAAGCTAATAATAAGGAATATGGTTGGAGCTTTTGTCCACAGAGTAGTTAGTTTCACACAATATTATTAATACCTAAAAATATATAACCACATAGTTTACTAGATTTCGTAAAACTGAATCTAGAAAAATATTTTTTTAGCATAAACCTGTTACTTGTCGTTTATTTTTGCATTTTAGGTGAATGTCCTCTCGAACAACCAATTCTTACACCCCATACTTCCATGTGAATTTCTGGATTCTCCAGAATTTGAGTCTAGCAGAAATACAGTAGATGATAAATTTAAGGTAAGATGTAAGTGTTGAAATTTGGACCATTTGACTCCCGAACTATCAAAGATGCTCTATAATTTTAAAATCATGGTACAATATGATTTTATTACTGTTATATTATGTTTCATAGAAGTTATTTTATTGAAATTACCAGGAAGATAACTATTTTAACTTACAAAAGAGATAGAAAACATTTTATAGAATTTGTATAGTACCTAACTCTCTAACCAGCATCTTATTTGTTAATAAAATTAAGGATTTGGATTTTTTTTCATGTAATGTTTTTAGAGAGAGTCTATTGTATTAGGGCCATAATTGATAAACAATTTTAATATAATCGGAGCAAATATTGACCTCATAATTAAAACAATTATTAAACAGTTAAAGCATTAAGAAATATATTTAAATATATATACACCGAAATAGCTGTTGCCCATCAGGTAGTATTATTAATGTTCATTTCTGTTTCTCCAATTGAAAATGATGTAAAAAACGACCACATGGTAGTTGACAGATTTAAGCCGTCTGGGACAATGGTTATGTTCTGTGGAATGTGTTTGCAATAATACAAATTTATGGGAAACCTAATATTTGCAAATTCACTTTATTTATTTAATTTCACAAAAAATATCCCTTAATCAATTAGGTTTTATGTCATTATACTAAATATGTCATAAATTACGCCATTATCTTTTATTTTATATGCCAAATATAATCCAATTTTATAATATTTACTATTTTATGAATAATTATTATCTGTAAAACAAATTTAAAAGTTATGTTGTTATTGCAGTAGGGACATGAAAGTGGCAATGGAAATAATAATACAGCGCTTATAGAAATGTTTCAAATACAGTTTTATAATTTATTATAAAAACTTTGAATTTTTATAACTGTTTGCTAAAAAACTATTTTATTTAACTGTACAGGTTGTCTCACGGTAACGGTCTATTAGAATAATTCAGAGACTGTTATGGCCAATAATGTCATAATAATCATTTGTTTGGTTGCTTTGTTTTTAAGATTTCAATTTTACAGTCATCCTTGCAAAAAATGAGATCATTTCAAGTAATTATAACAAAAAAAAATAGTTTTTAAAATGTTTGTAACAAATGTCTGTTTTAAATATCAATCTTTCAGCTTTTACGAAGTAAAAAATAGGCAACAAGTAGTCTGAAATATTCTAATGGGCTGCCACCGTATGACGTTTAGTATTTTGACTTTGGCTGTTTACTATAGGTTTTTTTAGGTATAATTCTGGTCGATGGAATTCCGTTTTACAAATATCGTTATCGCCGAATCGCGATAGAATTTGGAGGCTTTCAATGGTGCCTACAGCATGTAGGACGCTTCATTGCTCTGTGGTCTATCAGGTTTAGCATATAGTGGTTAAATTGGCCATTAGATGTAGGCTTTGCTATATTTTATGGACTTAGGGCTCCTTTTGTCGGGCTTGACAGACAAAAATAATCTAGGATTATTCGTCAGCTACATCACCTATGAGAGGTAATAAGCTCGAAAGCAGTATATGTCTGGTGGGCCGCTGACGAATAACTTTGGCTGTTTGCTATAGGTCTTTCAGGTGTAATTAAATGGTGGAAAGGGTAACGGGGCATTAGTCCGCGAAGTAGTTGTTTCCTGCAATTCCGTTTTGTTTAATTCTATCTAAACGTTTCCTAACACTTGTCTATAATCAAATAAAACTGTGACCATTTCGCGTTTAGAAGCATTGTATAAACTTTCTATAAATGTCTATATTAAATTTAATTTTATAAGCAATGCTTTATTAACATTATCTCAGCAAAGCTTGTACAAAACATCAAATTGCTAGGTAGATCACTAACACAAGCATTATACTCTCATTCAAATGGTATTGGAATGTGTGTCAGCAATTTTTGTTTTTTGAGAAACAACTATTTCCTTAATTTTGTTTATAGGTGTCAATTGTAGCTTCTAGTACGTGCAGGTACCTCTACTGGCAACGCTCTTCTTTGGAGTACCTCTTCGTTAAGGACACCTACATAGCTACGGTGCTGACAACCATCATCGCCAGAGATATCGCTACGAAACTTTATGCTATGAATAACAAGATAGTGACTGCCAAAGGTTCTCACTTGGACATAAGGCTGCCCAGCATCACGTCCTCTTTGACTTCCGGAGGGGAGTACAAGTCGCCTATTCGCACGAAGAAGGTCAACGGAGGTAAACACTAACAATTAAGATTGGAATACAACAATCATTCAAATGGTACTTTACTTATATGGAGAGATATACAATATGCGCCAAAAGTATGGAACAAATTCAATAAAAACGAAACAATTATTTTTTGGGAAAAATCCTCGAACAGGTCGATTTTTAATTTAAAAAATACATATTTTAGCGTAAAATGCGATTTTCAAATGTCATTTGTTTTCGAGTAATGACGTCATCGATTTTTTTTAAATGGCAACACCAAATTTTTTTCCTTGATTCTGAAAGATCGTTTAATTCTCTATCAGACAGTACTAAAATTTTGCCCTCTTACATAGGAAAGTTTTCAAGCAAATGACGATTGAATGTTAGAAAACGTAAATCAATTAAAATAAAGCAAAAACGTTATCAAGTTTAGTTTTTCGAATTCCATAGTTCTTATATGGATCACGTAGGTGAAAATCTTTGCAAAGTGTCATTGTCACACCAACTTCCTAATAAGTATTGTAAGCGACATAGAAATTATTATTCAATTTAAAGTATTATGGCACATTTAACTGTTACTCAAAGAATTGAAATTTTAATTCTTATCAGATGCGGGAATATGACTAGAACTCAGCAGGAAGTTTGCGATTTATTTAATGAAAAATATTCAGATCGCCCTATCAGCCAATCAACAGTCAGTAAGGTAGAGTCTAAATTTAGAGAAACTGGCAATGTTGTAAATATTCCAAAACCTGGACGTCCAAGCATTAATGAAAATCAGAAACAGAACATTTTGATAAGCATGGTGGATAATCCTCATAATTCTTCACGATTGGTTGCATTAAACAATGACACTAGTCAGAGCACAGTGCTACGTATCTTGAGGAAGGAAAAATATCATCCCTACAAAATTCAACTTGTGCAGGAAATAGAAATTTACATCGGCAAATACTTTTTTCAGATGAGGCCACATTTTGCCTGAATTGTACAGTAAACCGTCAAACTTGCAGATATTGGAGTCGGGAAAATCCTCATTGGATGGCAGAGGCACATACCCAATACCCTCAGAAATTAAATGTGTGGGCTGGAATAGTTGACGACAGAATAGTAGGACCTTTCTTCTTTAAAGGAACCCTTACAGGACAAAGATATTTAGAGTTTATAGAAAATGACCTTGTTCCAGCCCTTGCAGTAATTTTTCCTAACGATAATGACTCTGACATTCCTGACGATACCATATGGTTTCAGCAAGACGGTGCACCTCCGCACTATGAGCGCCTTGTACGAGATTTTTTGGACAACTGTATTCCTGGGAGGTGGATCGGCAGACGCGGACCGATAGAATGGCCTGCAAGATCGCCAGATCTTACACCTCTTGACTATTTTTTATGGAGATACTTGAAGTCAAAAGTGTACATTAATAAACCACGTAATTTAGAAGAACTTCAAAATCGCATTCGGGACGAAATACGCAGAGTTACCCCAGAAATCATTCATAATGTGCAAGAAGAATTTCTTCACAGACTTGCGCATTGTCAAGAAGTTGATGGATGGCAATTCGAACATTTAATTTAAGAATAAAATTTAATCAATTGTATTTTATTTTACATACCTCAGAATTGTTACTTTTTTATGGATAAAATTTACGTTTTCTAACATTCAATCGTCATTTACTCGAAAACTTTCCTATGTAAGAGGGCAAAATTTTAGTACTGTCTGATAGAGAATTAAACGATCTTTCAGAATCAAGGAAAAAAATGTGGTATTGCCATTTAAAAAAAATCGATGACGTCATTACTCGAAAACAAATGACATTTGAAAATCGCGTTTTACGCTAAAATATGTATTTTTTAAATTAAAAATCGACCTGTTCGAGGATTTTTCCCAAAAAATAATTGTTTCGTTTTTATTGAATTTATTCCATACTTTTGGCGCATACTGTATATGGACTTACTCTAAATAACTATCTATCTATCTAAATAATTATCTTTAACATTGTGCCACATCATTTTCAATTTCAAAAGTAATTTTGTACATGCAGACCCTATGTTGATTTAATTTGTAAGTTTCCATAACCAAATGGTGTTTTAACAAAAAAAATATATCAATTTTCAGGTGTGTGTATGTCCCCAGAAAGGTTTTCCAACGAATCTCGTCACAGGTATCGTGAGAACGGCAACATATCCCAAAACTGCTACCTCAGCGAGATGGAGCCACTCACCGAGCTCCCCTCTACCGACGATTTGACGTCCAACGACGTGGAGAGCTGGCTGGAGACGAGCTCCAAGTACCACAGCTGTGAAATTGTAGACATGGAGTGAATTGGTTTTTGACACTAAGGAAATAAATATGTAGACTTTTGTAATTTATGGTCTTTTTAAATTAAATTGACTTGAGCAACAAGTTATGTTGACATACAAAAAACTATTTATATCGCTATAAAATGTGTAGACTAAAGTTGCCTTGCCTCAGTTATATTGAAGCAGTACTAATCAATTAAGCCGCTCTATTTTATTCTATTAGCGTCGTACACACAGTGTTATTGGTTCGCTATAAAACGCCTCGTGAAAATTTTTATGACTATATAAAATCGATCCCAGAATAAAGCATCAGTGCTTTAAAAATAAATCAACGAAATGAACACGAAGTTTCATGATGACTCGAAATATAAAAATATTTATCCTTTGTGTCTTGGATGTCTTGCTGCTAACTGTTTGATGTTTCTAAACAAACAATTACTGCTTTTTTGTTATCTAAAACAATGATCATTGCTTCATTTCAAAACCTCCTTTATGGTCCTACAATGCGAGGCTGCTAGTCTTCAAATTAAAATAATAATACTAAATTAAGTTAACTCTAGTGGCAAAGTAGTTAAGTGGCTATTTTAAAAAAGCCTTGAGAAAATTTCTTGAGAGATACACAATGTGAATAAATTTTTCTTAAGCCTGATTTTGGTCACAATTTTTGAAATATTCCTGTGAATTTTAAACATCGGTTGCAAATAGACTTCATCTAGCACATGAAAGTGAAATAGACATGTATTTTTGTCACACATTTCTTAACATTTGAATAAAAAATTCTGGTTACACGCATTTTTTTAATATACATTTTTATATAACACAAATTTTTATCAATGCCCTGCTTTAAGTAGACATTTGCACGAAAGACAATTTATCACGAAACCTCATGGAAAATATACTAAACATTAATATATTTACGTGGCTCTCTTTTAATCAGTATTTTAGCTGCTTGTGTTAACAAATTTTGCAGAAAAAATGTCTTCAATTTTGAAGATTTTGTGTGAATAACATCATTACGTATAGCAAACATCCTGCATGAATCTTATAATAATTATTAATAATAGTATAATGTTTTCAGTTACTTACCCTGACTACCTGTATAGTTATCCCTGGATATCTTTAGAAGTTTTTAGTGACAAAAAGGTTAATTAAAGATATTTACATAAAAATTAAATGAATACATGAAATACAGTAATAAAATGTGTACACTTACCATATAATTAACACAAAAATGAAACTAGCTTTGTCTGATTAATATTGCACAAACTAGCTGCCGAAGTTCACCAAGAGCATCATGTGATTCCTTTTCTGCCAATCAAACTGCTATTCATTAAAAACGTTTGAATACATGTTTAATTAGAAAACGTTTATTTCGTTACAGAAACGTTAATAATAATAGTAAAACCATGGTTTACAATAATACTATTTAAACGTAAGAATACTGACTAGCAAGATATTGAATGGAAAAGCACCTACGTATTTATAACGTTCAGTAGAATGGTAAAATGAACAGTCGATTTTTTAACATAACTGCAATTGACACGACACGTTGATTATAAAACATGCATGTGCGTTTACTTAGGAATATTTCTGTTGCACCGAGGAATAATCATTGCTTTTAAAGAACTTGTATTAAGTTTTACGTTAGTTTTTTTTAAAATTTATCTACAAATTCCTAAATTGCAAAGGCGAGAAGCACATACCTGTATAATTTACATCCACATCAAAAGAAAGATTTCGAACTATTATTAGCAATTTGAAGTTCTAAATTTGAACGTTTATAGATATCTACCTGGGTAATGAACTACACAAGGGATTTCTAAATAAAAAAAAACACTCAAAATTTACGTTCCCAAAAAAATCGATTATAGTCTTTTTCTTCCCTGTATATTAAGCCAGAGAAACAACCTTATTGAACTTGAAATAATCAACCCCAACTAGCAATATGGTATTTTATAGCAACTACAAAAATGTTTTCGGAACAAGTCACAAAAACTTTTTTTTTTATATATATATATATTTTTAGGTATTAATAATATTGTGTGAAACTAACTACTCAGTGGACAAAAGCCCCAACCTGCGTTGAATTACACCCACAATATCTACCCATATATTCCTTATTAGCTTTTGTAACATTTTTTTACTGTTTTAGAAAGGTATTTTAAGCTAATATAAATCAAATCTCCTACAATTCCTATCAATGAAGTCATATATATGTTCTCTGATACCAAACATCTAGGTATGCTAATGAACAATTCCACAGACAAAGCTCTATTCAATAATTGTCTAAAGAAAATAATCTAATTTACCTACTAATGAAACATTCTATAAATATCTAACTTCACTTTTTGGCACTTTTTGGGAACACGACAAATTCAACCACAATAGATGAGATCTGACCTATTTCTGCATTTTTTTGGATTGCTTCTTCAGGTGGTCTCCTTTAAGTTGAATCAAATATCTAACTATAAAAATTAAATATGACAATACCTACTTGAAAAATGTTCACCTTTTATGTAAAAGTTTTTTTTTATATATATTTTTAGGTATTAATAATATTGTGTGAAACTAACTACTCAGTGGACAAAAGCCCCAACCTGCGTTGAATTACACCCACAATATCTACCCATATTTTAATTTGTATAATAATTTTTATAGTTAGATATTTGATTCAACTTAAAGGAGACCACCTGAAGAAGCAATCCAAAAAATGCAGAAATAGGTTAGATCTCATCTATTGTGGTTGAATTTGTCGTGTTCCCAAAAAGTGCCAAAAAGTGAAGTTAGATATTTATAGAATGTTTCATTAGTAGGTAAATTAGATTATTTTCTTTAGACAATTATTGAATAGAGCTTTGTCTGTGGAATTGTTTATTAGCATACCTAGATGTTTGGTATCAGAGAACATACATATGACTTCATTGATAGGAATTGTAGGAGATTTGATTTATATTAACTTAAAATACCTTTCTAAAACAGTAAAAAAAGTCACAAAAACGTTGTAAGAATGTTTATACAGCAACTATATAAGTGACAGCATAATATCGAACTTTAGTCGTCAATGAAATTGTGTAAAGCATATTGGAAACAATTAAAAAATAGTTATATAATAGCAACAAATTAACTAAACAACAATTTAGTAGCTATAATACGAGATTTTTGTAGCATTTCATCCATCAAGCAAAGTAACTTATTTATTAACAGTGTCGTATAAGCATTACAAAACATAATCACAATGTCACCAACTGAAATGCTAGTGGTGTATTCTTTCAATATTATTTTACTCTTTTTAGTGAATTTTGTGATAGCAATTTTTATTATGGAGTAAATTTTATTGTGATCTGTACGGAATCTATCTAATAAATTTTACATACGCCGTAGATGATGATTTACAATATTATCATAATTTAAAAAAAACGGTTTTTAGAAATTTCATGGTTAAGCATTAAAATCATCATAACTCTTCATAATTGAAAATTGGCTAAATTGTAACATTTTGTATAATTATACATCACAATAGCCAAAACAGGATGTCGGAAAGTTTTACAACAAATGATGGATTAACAAGGAAGAAGTTTAAGTCCGGTACTGTTCACAATTTTTATCGACGAAGTAATAAAGAAATGCTCACTTAAAGCAAAAAAATTATATGTAGGGTATAGACAATTGCAGAGAATAGGTATTTCAGAGGGAGCATTCGCTGACGATGTAGCAATCTTAGCAGAAAAGGAGAAGGATTTACAGAAGAACTTAGAGACCTGGAATGAAGTACTTGATGAATACGGAATGAAATTGAACAAAATAAAGGCAAAAGTAATGATAATAGGAAATGAGCAAAAAGACATAAATATATAGATTGACGGTGTGAACAGGTTAAAAGCTTTAAATACCTAGGAATAGAAATAGAAGATAATGGAAGACAAATTGTAGAAATTAACAACAGGATAGAAAAAACGCTAAAATTATACCATACAATGAATAAACCATTTATAAGTAAAAAAGAAATTTCTAATAAAACAAAGATCGAGGTCTTTAAATCCATTTATAGACCAATTTTAACTTTCGGTTGTGAGTCTTGGGTATTGACAAGGAAACAAAAAAGACAAATACAAGCCATAGAAATAAAGTATCTACGAAGAGTCAAAGGCGTAACTAGAGCGGACAAAATGAGGAACATAGTTATAGGGGAAGATCTAAAAATACAACCAACATTAGAATTTATTGAAAGAAGGCAAATAAGCTGGTGGGGCCACTTACAAAGAATAAATAATGCAAGGCAAGTCAAACGAGTATGAGAGGCAAAAATAGAGAAACGGAAGAAAAGAGGTAGACGTAGACAAATATGGGACAAAACCGTGGGAAAAATATTACAGAGAAAAGGAATAACATGAACCGATGCAAAAATTTTAGCAAGAAATAAGAAGGAGTGGACGAAATTTATACATGTATAATAGTTATAGTAAATTAAGTTAGTAATTTGTATTACCCACAATGATTTTTAGCGTTGTATAAAAATTGGCTGCGGCTTATAAAACAACTTGTAAAACAATTAAATGAGAAATAAGTTGATTACCCGATTTATATAATACATTGGAAATTTTGATTATATAAAGAATTTATCATAACACATCGTAATGGTAAATAATATATGAAAGCATTTA
The DNA here is from genome assembly GCA_037114965.1 of Monochamus alternatus. NCBI lineage: Eukaryota > Metazoa > Arthropoda > Insecta > Coleoptera > Cerambycidae > Monochamus > Monochamus alternatus. The sequence continues at coordinate 24,886,948 of CM073431.1, forward strand.
ATATTATAGATTTTTCATATTTCCAAAACATTTCAATGAAACAGGTGAGATAAAAGTAAGAATTCATTCAATTCCGAAATAAAAGTCATACTTCTTTAGAATTTTTTCCACTGGCTTAAACCTGGTATGTTTATTCTTATACAATAACTATGAATATTAAAGCAAGAGACTTCTACCGTTCGCTATAATACAAACATTTGCTGTTTCAAATACATTTTATACAATGGTTTGTCAATGTAATTTTGCATCAAAATAAGCATTCTTCTGTTGTAATTGCTATCTTATTAATTTTTACCAGCGATAATATGATTACATAATAATATTACAGTGTATAATATAGCTTTTTGCTCTTAGATGTAAAATTGTCTCCAAGTATCTTTTAATGAAGTAATAGATTTATAGGTTGACAACCCACGTTAATTATAATACTTTTTATAGCGTAGTTTGAAATATTAAGGAACATTGCTAAAAAATTATTATAAAACACTTTTATTTTATTAGCAGAAATGTTTATATAATTATATATTTGTCGTATAAACTATTTTATTATTTAAGTACCAAAACGTTCCTGTGATAAATTTATAAAATATTTCAGTAACTGATAACAAAATAATGGGACTTGCCCCTATAATAAAACAAAAATATATTTTAAAAGCAATAATGATACGGCAATAAAACATAATTGTCTTATAACCTGAAATTTGTATAACTGTTTTACTGGTTGGAAAAGTTCTTTTCAGAACATTTTTATGTATTGAACATTTCTCATGTAAAAAAACACGTGTTTTTGGAAGGGCGTAAATTTTGAGGAAAGTTTTTCTTAGATAAAAAACTCCTCTTAATTTTCATTGAAGAGTCACCCCTTAAATTGTCTTATAATTATTTAGAAACACCCTGTATCAACTTGTGACAAGTGGCTAGCACTGCTTATAATGTCAATATCTTTTGAAACTTCTCTGACCGTATGGTTTTAAAATAATTCAATGAATAGCCTTCTGAAATAATAAACAGTGATTAACCAAATTTCAAACTACTTTTTTATTTTTATTATCTTTTAAATACCTACAGTAAATCATTCGCAAAACCCTTTGTTTTGCAACACAATTAATGACGCGTATAGTTCAAAGGTCACCCAAAATATAGGCTTTGTCGATCGGAACTTTATTAACAATCTTGGCCTTGGGAGACTTAAATAGACGCGTTTCTTAGTCCGTTGCACATGCACGCGATCGGCGAAGATTTGTTTTTGTAATTCGCCACGAACACAGTCCAGTATTAATAATTTGATCGTAAATTTAACTTCCTGACGTTAGTCTATCATGTAGAAAATGAAAAATGAATGTAACAGCACATAAATATTCATTAAATGGCTAAGTAATTTGATTTATTTCTTTGGCATTCGGTAAAGGGTAACATTTGAAGATTGAAATTTTTCACCGGAACCTTCGCCATAACTTTAAAAAATTCATGTGTGAATTTCATTATCAACGAAAATCATTTGAAGGGCCCTAAAATAAACAGGAGCTTATTGTTTCGATAGGCAAAGATTTGTTTTTGTAATTTGCCAAGAACACATTCCAGGATTATGAGTTGATTGTAGATTTGAGTTCCTGACGTTAGACTATCATGTAGAAAGTGAAAAATTAACGTAATAGCTCATAAATATTCATTAAATTGTTAAGTAATTTGATTTCTTTCCTTGGTATTCGGCAAAGTGTAAAATTTAAAGATTGAAATTTTTCACCGGAACCTTCGCCATAACTTTAAAAAAATTGTGTGTAAATTTCATTCTCATCAAAAACTATTTGAAGAACTCTAAATTAAACAAGAGCTCATTATTTTAACATGTGAAGAAAATGTCAGTAAAACTTATTATTGCTACAAAGCAAATTACATGTTTGTTCCAGTTTGCTTCATAGAAATTTTGAAAAATGATTTTAATACAGAAAGTTAATTTTCAATTGGAACTATTACAAAATATCATGTAAATTGTTAAATCAAAGGAACAGGAAATGTTTAAATCGGACATACAAGTCCCTAAGACTACATTAACAATCTTGTTTTTACCATATTTTTTATGTTTGTAGATATTTTTTTTATTTGTTAATATTTTACTATTCACAGAAATGTCAAAAAATGTATCTAATATTATATAACAGTATATTATTCAACGAGCATATAATAATGTGTACAGATCACCCGAGTGAATTACAGCCATTATATGCAAGTAGAATACTATAGTTTGTCCTCAACTATTAACAGTGTTTCAGCAAACTTTTTACTGAAAAAATTATACAATATTTTTGACATTCATAACATGTCATAACATAACATTAAAAAATGTCAAAACACTTTACTTTCAGGTTTGGCATTTGTTGTTCACTTGATAACTTTAAAAAACAAATTTTAATTAGCAAATTTATACCATCACTCAAAAAAATATAAACTGGACCTATTTTGGCCGGAAGAATTCTGCTTCTCGCTCCACCATCAATGCCGGTCGCAGTACGCATTGCGAACCATCATTGTCTTCGTCATCAGTCAACAGAAGATGTCGAAATGGGTCATCTTCGTTTAAAATAATGCTGTTTAAACAGTGACCTTGATAGTCATAATCGAGAGTAACTCATCGTTACCTTTTTGCAGCTTCCACTGCTACAATCTTTCGCGCATCTTCAAAATATGAGGGTCAAAATTTCCCTTGATGCTACTTCATTTTTTTTATTACAGGTGCTAAGATATTTCCTTTCTCACAAATCTGGAGATAATTGGTTTCCCAGCCAGAGCTGCACCTGGTGGAATGTGCGTAATGAGTGCTCTTTCGCTGCCCCCTTACTGGATGGAAGTGATGCAAGATCTTGTTTTATATTCGATGCCGATTTCGAAACTGATTCGTACCTCAGAGAACGTACCTGTGCAGGGGCGCCGTACCATTTTAGCATGCACGTTCGCCCAGCTTTCTCAACGTCAGCTTGCAAGGAAGATTGAGGAAGAGTGAGGATATTTTTGGCAATTTTTTTACGAAATCAATTGTATTCTTCCGGAATGTCGCGCTACAAGAATCGCAGTCAGTGAATGCGTGTAAGAACAAAATTTCCTTGAGTCCCAGCTGTTACAATTGATGGGTGGAGTAAACGCTGGTTTGTACTTTTCCTCTGTCAGGTTTTATGAACAGGATGTTATGGTCAGGTGGTATTTTTTGTACCACCCTCATTTAATAAGGCCAAAGGAAATGGAGCCAATTCGTATTGCAGATAATCCTTCAAGTCGACGTCACTGTTTTACTTATGCAAATCCTTTGGAAAAGAAGGAGAGGATCTACTACCTACAAGGTTTTCATTGAGGAACTTGATAGATGAACTGACAGAGGAAATAGGAAGTGTTCTCTCTTTGTAAAAAGTTAATTAATTTTATTTATAATTTTTTTTTAATTACGGACTTTTGACAACAGATATTTCGGAAACGATGCATTTTAGCGAAATGTGTGCAATCAATATTATAGATTTCATAAACTCTTATTTTTTCTCCTTCAATGCACTCTACAATCCCTTCGTTGCTTAGATTATATTGCAGATATACTAGTTTAATGAAATAACACGTTTATGTTAAATTTACAATTAAATTCAATGTGTTTTTACAACATTCTAAATGTTGGTCTAAATGGACCAACCCATATTCAAAAGCAAATACTGATACTCTGTAAATGCACCCGTTGCTTCGTATTATCATATCAGAGGTCTGTTTCTCCTTAGACATACGAGTATACTTTTTAATAACTACCATTGAAATGTACAACTTTCGTTAGCAAACACATACAGGGTGATTCAGAACTTATATAAAAAAATTTGGGAATAGATGCGTCATGAAAAATGCAGTCAGTATCGTAAAAAGAAATTTTTGTATAATCCTTATAGTTTCCGAGAAAAAAATTATTGAAGTTCTATTAGTTTCAACCTTTATATCGCTGGGCTACTGTAGTCTCTAGCCAGGCGATTACTTATCGTATTAACTTTTTTGTGATGCAAGTCTTTCAAATATCAATAATGGCCTACGTATAGCAACTTGCAGCTGATGGGTATCATTTTAATTTATGGTGAAGTGATGCTTTACCAAAACGATTTTCCGGTAAACATGTGCCAAATGCAGCTACTTTTACAACGGTGTACAATGAGTGCAAGTGTAGTGCCGACGCAGGCGTGGCGCTTGAAATTTGCAACCAAATCGTGAAAGAGATGGAGATCCAGGGGGTCCACGTCGTGTTGCAGCAGTGTGGCGTATCATATACGAGGCTTAATTATATCCGTACCGTATACAGCATGTTCAAGTATTAATACCACGGACGGAGAGAACCGGTACCATGGTCGTCACGATCTCCTGACTTTAAATCATTTGAACGTATTTGTGGGGAGATATTTAAAAAATGAAGTATATTGCACCGAAACGGGCACTACTGATGATTTATGCAACCATATCATAGCTGCTGTCAATAACTTACAAGTTCAAAACGGACAAGAAACCGAATTAGTTGTATTAGTTTGTAGAACCTGGTTAAGACGGACCCAAAATTTTGTTTGTAATCAGGTATGTCAAACTATTTTACTAATTAAAACCACAAATGAATTATATTAATAATTAATAACAATAGCGGCAAAAACAATTGAATTTGCTGCATAAAACAGGTGTTGTAAAATGTAATTTATTTCTTTCCAGGGAGAATTTCTTTTAATTTTTTGTCGCCTTTATCAGGTTACAGTAGACCAGTTTCCAGTGCCGTGAGGAAATGTATTTTTAAATCATTTCTGAACTGCTTTCTTGATTTTATTTTTACAAAATTGTATTTCTAAGAGTTCTCTGTACATTCAAAAAAAATTGTTTATATCATTTTTAAATCACCCTGTATATAATAATAATAATAATAATAATAATAATAATAATAATAATAATAATAATAATAAAAGGTCTTTATTAGTGTTTACAAAGAACACACAACATCTGGGTGAAGTCTAGTTTTCGCTACTCTACTTAACCCAGTATAAGGTACAAAAAAATATAAAAACTAACATAAAAAAAACAACTTAATTCTACTATTAGAATCATTACAATTCAAATATATTTTATCATTAGCACGTTACTGACAAGATAAGAAAAACTCTTTAATTCTTTTACGGAAACTGTTCACAGATAGAATCTTTAGTTCATCATTAAGGCTATTATAAATGTTAATAGAATTGTAAGTAAAAGATCTTGTAAATACCGCCGTGGAGTACCTTGGAAGAGATAATTTAAAATTATATCTAATTTGAACGGAGTGTGTCTCATACATAAAAATAAACTTATTTCGAAGATAAGAAGGAGTAGAAGAAACAAACGATAAACAAATACAGACATATGGTACTTAAAAACATTTTCAATATTAAGCGAATGCAACTCTTTTATTTCAGCTGATACTCTATCAAACCTCTTCAGACCAAACACAAATCTGCAACACTAGTTCTGAATTTTTTGAATTCTATACTTTGTTACACTGTCCAAACACGGAAAGTAAAGTATGAAACAGTAATTTACAAAATATAAAACCATTGATTCGGCCAGAGACTTCCTCAATTCAAATGTCATAATATTTCTGCTCCTGTAGAGGTGTTTAAGATCCAAATAAGATGTTTTAATTATCAGTGATATATACTCTTGAAATCTAAGTCGGCAATCAAATATAATGCCAAGATTTTTTGCAGATTGCTTTAAGGGTACAAATTCATCATCAAGTTTTAACACAAGTTGAGTTTTAAGTAAACGCTCTCTGAATTTAGAACAGAAAAGTAAGGCACTGCACTTGTTCAAATTTAGTTTTAAATTATGAGCTTTAGAATATTTAGATATTACCAAAAGATCACTATTCAAGCAAGCACTGGCCACAACAGTATCACTAGGATCAAATGAAAAAACAATTGAGTATCATCTGCATCATTCAATGGAATCTTGAGTATTTCATTAATAGGAACACATTCAATCTGTGAATTATCATCCCTTACTTCATTCTTTCGGTTTTTTTTTAATAAAAAGAAATCAGCTGTGAGAGAGTTTGACAGAACGTCACTGTTACACTCTGTATACAATACCATGGAAAATGATTGTAGGAACGTACTTTTTGCTTTTTGTGTTACATCCAGTTTTTGTTCCGCATGGCGTAAATAACAACCTTCCTGGACGCAATCTGTTTGTCTCAACGTGATTTCGAACTGGGAAAAGTTTCCGCCGACCTGCGTTTTTTCCGTCGAGGAAAGAAAACGTCCATGTGCCGCGTATCGATTTCGCCCTCGTACAATGGGGTAGTTGACCAACTGAAATAGACCGGAGAGAAATCAATGGAAAGCCGTCTATACCGCTCTGGGAATCAGTAGAATGGGGCGTGTCGGTCGGAGAACAACGCACGCCTCTGACTCTTCGCGTAAATATCTCGCCACGATCTCGTAGAAAACACAGAGCTTTCTAATATGATACTGGCGGGTGCAACAGTGTTTAGCATAGAAGACCACAAGACCTAATACCCACCCCCATGACCGACAGGTGAGTCGATGGCTTAGCTGTTGCTTTCGTGGGCAAGAGTGTTATCAAAAATGTAAATTACATGGTTACGAGTACTATAATTCCCCTTGTACCACAATTATGGACTAAATTACCTCGCATGATTAATTCGAGCCTTCTCTAGTTTTCCAGCTTAGTCTTGTCGAGCTGGCACGATACTGTTCGGAACAACAGACCTTCCTCGTCTTCCGTGTCTAACGTAGAAATAATGAAATTATGTTCGTAAAGTTTACGCAAGTTTTGTCACAAATGAGGGGTTAGTCGCCTTTCATGTAAGTAATGTTGTTTTTGTTTTAGATCATTGATCTCTACTTTTATCCGTTTAATCGTTTACCAACCAGCTACAGACGAGTAGCCACAACTATTCTTTAAACCATTACCTACAGATTGTTTTTCTTAAAGGAGAAATATCTATGCTATAAATATTTGAAGTTTTAAATAATAAATAGGTTAGTTCTACGTATCGCTGTTAACCGGTATGATTCGCTTCTGTTTTTTCTTCACTTTTATGTTTAATTGTGTATTATTTAATTGTCAGTTTTTATCAATATGGTGCCTAATTAAATTTATAAGCTGATTAAAATGTTTCATTATAGAATTAATATTGTACTTCAATAAAATATAACTTTAAATAAAATAGTTTGTTTCATCTAGTTCATTTTAAAGCTTCATTAATTAACGTAACCAATTTTTTTCCTATGTTTTATCAGTGTAAATCAAGAAGTAATCAAAGTTCTATATTTCTAAAATTATCCTTTTCTTTGGTCTAATATAAATCAAGGAACATCCCGTGAAATACAAGACAAACTAGGAAAAATCGCTGTTTTTCCATTAAATTCGTAAAAATTAATATAAACCTAGGTGTGATGATCTCTTTAAGTATTGAAAATATTCCCGGTATTTTAATTATTTTATTAGGATTTTTTTGCGAGTAACCGTTGTCCACCCGTTGTCAGAATAACGGTTAGTTAGCGGTATCTCTTATCTGAGACCCTCACTCCTAGATTAAGTTTCGGTAACGTAGGCTCGCTAAAATACACCGGTTATGGTTCTTCTCTTGAATCTGTGGTTGTTATAAATTATATTAACGCAATATTTTGTAAACAAGCAACATCAGCATGGAAGTGTGCTTTTTGTGTGCTTGTTGAATTTATTTTTAATATATATTGTTTATTACACCTTAATTTTAATATTAAAACCTTGCTTGTTCCAACAGAGTGAGTGATGTCAACATTTGAATAGCTAGAAAAGTATAACCGCATTGTATTCTATCAACTGTTACAAATGGAAAAAGTAACATTTTATAAGTTGCTTAACTTTATTATGGAAAATTATAAATGTGGTATAAAAAAGAAAAAAGTTCCTTTAAACAATGCTATTTTAAACTAATTCTACAATCAATTATTTTATTAAGACGTATTGTATGAAATGTTCTCTGCAGAGTGCAGAAGAATTTATGTTATAATCTCACAATTTTCGTAATATTCGTAACCGCTTTTGGCTTACCTACCTCGCTGAATATGTTACTGATTTCAGTAACCGGTGTTATTGTTGTGACGTCAACAACTACGTCATGTCTCTTTCCCTCACTAACCGCTTTCACACTAAAACGGTACGGTTACTAAAAAACATTTACCGGTACTTCTACTCGCAAAAAAATCCTATATTTTTCTCATACATCGTATACCACGTAATAAAGAAAGGTAAACACGCATTAAATATCATTTTATTTTTTCAGATCTTAAAATAATCGTCCTGATTATTTTATCATCTTGTGTACGCGTATACAGTATGTTCAAATTCAACCTGAGACAACCTTGTAAATATTGACTGTTCAGTGCCAGAAAGCCTTTTGTATAAATGATTCTACCTATTGAATTCTCTACTTAATGAACATAGTCACCAAATTAATAACCCATTTTGTCTGGCAAACTGTATCTTCAGTAAATAACAAAAACGTCAAAAAATTGATATAGTGCTTTACCATTTTGTTTCATTTATTACCTAAATTTTGTTTAATTTGCAATTTTTAATAACATAACAAATGCATATGCATATTTAAAGATATATAGGTAATGATGGTCCTGGAGAATCGAAACGTTGAATTAAAAAAACTGAAAATGTAATGTAAAAAAACATGGTAATGAGAGAGTGGAATTAGTTTTACTCAGATAAAATAAAAACTAAATTTTAAAATTTTGTTGTTTTCCAATATCTTCGAAGCATTTAATTTTTTGAACGGCATTTGAGCCGAATTGAATAAATTTTCCACAATTGAAACATTTTAGTATCCTTTATAGTTATCTAAATATCAACTGTAACAAATTTTGCCACAACTAGTAGCAACATTTTCTTTATAATATAAATTTTCTCATGAATTTAAAAATGATAAACGTTTTTTAATATATCTTTACAATAATAATTTAAGATGTACTCTAAATTTTCGTCCGAAGTGCGGATAGAAATTTTGTAAAGATAATACAGTAAAATTTTGCAAAATAAAAGAGCCAACGATAAGTAACTGACGATGACTAATGAAGTCACTGACAGAAAGTAATATGTACTGGTTTAGAAAATCGCTAGATACATCTGCGTTTTTGTTGATGTCATGACTACATTCGTAAATTTTTTCTCTGTCAGTACCCTGATGGACGTGAAATTAAATTTCTCAAGAACATGTCCTAATTATTACTTTCTTTTCTTTTTTGGAATAAAATTTTCTATGAAAACGGAAATTTCACAAGAATTGGCAACAGTGTGTGTGTGTTTCAATGGCCAACTTCTAATTTGAGACTTTTTCTCTACAAAAAATGTGTATTTGATTAGTGATTCTTAATGTGAAATTATTATGTTTTAAAAATGATTGTTTTCCAGATATGATTTCAAAAATAATATGTCTATAAAAAACATATATCTTTATTGTCTGCTTTTTTCTAAAATTATTGAAAAATGACTGTCACAGAATAAAAGATAATTTCTTGAACACAAAATAAACTGTTCTCTAAAAAATCAATAAGTTTTAAGAAATATCATTCAACTACAGCTGCCTTTTTTGGTTATCTGAATTATGAATAGTTCATAATTATAATTAGTTTTCAATTATTATAATGAAGAAAATGTAACTAACTGTAATTTACTAAGATCATATCTCTTCACAAGAAAACAGTAGGTACCTATGTTTAAATCTGATTAGGAGTTCCGCAAGGGAGCGTCTTGAACCCATTCGTATTTTTGTTGTATAATAATGACATAGGAAAAACAACTATTTGTCACTGTGTTTTCGCTGACTATATTACATTTATTGTGTCAAGTTCTGAATGCCTGAAGAATACCACAAGAAATTAGAAATCAATATGTCCAACAGGTAATTGAATTTATGCTATTAGGTGTAGTTTTTAATGATACCTTAGATTGGCAAGCTCATATAGATCAAATTTGTGGTAAATGTGCATCTAACTTATATGTCTTAAACCGTTTACGTCAGATATATAACATTAATACTGTTTAAACTTTCTATCTTGCAAATTTTGAAAGTCGACGTGTTTGCCAGTCGCTAGGTTCGAATCCTGTGACCGGTAGACCGTAGATCAGCAAGAGGGAATACCCTCTGTGTGGGTATAGTAGGGTGGAAGAAAAATCAATGTGAAAAATTGATGCCGGTTAGCGTTTGACCACCTATTGTGCTTTATACTTTCGAAATTTTAATGTTTGTGTAAAGAAATTTGTTCAATTTTATATTTAACTCAACATGGTTTCTACTCTATAAATACTTAAATTGTAGTTAATATTTTATTTTTTTGTATTTTTGTTGTTTTTTGTGCTTACAATTTCTATGTAAATGTCATATGTACCTTTTGACTTGTGTGTCATTTTATATGATTTTTTATATATATTTTAGGTATTAACAATACTGTGTGAAACTAACTACTCTGCGGACTAAACCCCGATCAACGTTAATGAATTACACCCACAAAATACCTTTCTAATACAGTAAAAAAATTTATATGATGTTTTGAATTAATAAATACTTACTTCTAGACTGTCTAAAATTGCTTCTCCTTACAGTGTGCTAAACCAAATCATGAATTTTTATTAAAAATCATCCTAATTCCATTTTTTTTTCCAGTAAGTCATAATGGAAATATCTGTGATGCAATCTAGGACTTACTCGTCAAACATCGTTCCTTTCAAGACGAATTTCTCCAGTCCCAAGTTGAAACTGCGCCCGCGTGTCAACATGACGACGCTGGATATAAACGGCACCATCTCCAAGTACGCCGCCACCAAGCCCAACAACACCTACCTAACGGAGGGCAACCTGACGGGACAATGGAACCACAACGATTACTTCTACAACCTGACGAATACCACCGAGTTCGACTACGACTACCAGATGTTCAACGGCACCGCCGACGACGACTCCTGGACAATGTGCAAGGAGTGGACACCGGCCCAACACAACTTGTTCCAGACGGCCAACTTCTTCTTCGCTGCGGCCTTCCTGGTGCCGGGGAGCTTCAAGCAGAGTGTCCTGCTGGTCAGGTAAGACTTGTCAAGTCACGAAAACGGATTATATCGACTTAACTTAATAATTAAGTTCTTTGATGTGGACGAATATGCTACCGTTTTATGTAGTAAACCACACCTTTAGTTATTTGTACAGTACACTACTCTACAGATCAAAGTCCAGTTATAGGGCAAGAGAAAACAAAAATTAAAATCAACATTTCGCAACATAAAGAAATCACAATATAACAGTGATAAATACAATTGAACAAAGTACAAATATACATAATATAAACTATTAACTAAAAATATCTACAAGTGTGTATACTAAGAGAATTTTTGAATATTTGTTGGTGAAGTAGGTAATTAAAATGGCATGTTAATGCGAAATAAAAGTCTAGGTAACCGAAAAGTTAACGACCAATTAACAATCGTGTCATGCAAAACCTTATACAAACAAAAATTAACTGTGCAATAGTTCTAAGTGATTCTAGACTGAAATGAAAACCTAGTTAAAAGTTCATTTTGTGGAACACCAATTTCTTTCACCAAATGACATTTTCTTTCAACAAGATGGTGCACCTCCCCATTATGCAACACCTGTCCGTGCTTATTTAGATAAACTGTTCCCGAATCGTTGGATAGGGAGAAGGGGGCCGATTGAGTGGCCAACCAGATCGCCTGATTTGACACCCCTAGATTATTTCTTGTGGATATACTTAAAAAGCAAAGTATACGTTACTAGACCGGTTAATTTAGAAGATTTAAAGGCAAGAATTCGTCACGAGATACATCGTATACCTCCTGAAATTATTGATAATGTCCAAAAAGAATTATTAATCGTCTTGGCTACTGTCAGGCAGCCAACGATGCACAATTTGAACATTTAATTTAGTCGATTTTTAACATAATCATTATTATTTTCAGTATTGTGAAAATTAAATTTTATACTTAATCTTCAAACATTATTTTCTTGAAATTTTTGTTATGTAACAACATAATTTTTCATGATGTATGTATGTAGAATGACATGCTCTTTCAAATGGCATGGTCAAAATTGGGTTGCTATTTAAAAAAATTGTCAATGACATCATATCTCGAATAACGATGACGTCACAAATATGGGTCGTATGTCAAAAAGTTCCCTTTTTAAAAACAAAATCGACATGCCAGGGGATTTTTTCGAAAACTTTTCGATTTCAAAAATAATGAATTTATTCGTTACTTTTCGAAAGCACTGTATATTGAAGCAATCAGAGAACTTCATTCTACTTAAGTAACGCGGAGTACCACAGCTATCTCTAGCGACTATTAGGTACTCCATGCCGGACTAAGAAGCTACAGACACGAAGCGTTCTACATCGCAGTAAAAAACCAATGAAAGCTAGCGATCTCTGTTGCGATTCGGCAATAACAATATGCTAATGGGGGGCTAATGTCCCCACCAGCATTGAATTACCTATTTATTCTACTTATTAATCTAGGCAACTTGAATTTTTTTTACTAGTATGCAACATTGCCATACTGTTCTACGCACGTATCCATTGATATACCGTTCCGCCACTACACATAGAAAGCTTCGGTGTGCAGTGTTGCTGTTAATCGGAATTTGTGTTTTTTTGTGGTTTCTCGGTGCTTTTGACAATTGTTTTAGTTAAATTGTGAAGAAAACGAATCGACTGGAATTGACAACACGCCCTCGGAAGTTATTTCTGGCAAACATGTTGCATTGTATGGAGTCGGAATTTTTATGTTCTCTCTCACAAATTTCTTTGCCATACACATGCACATTGTTTGATATAAAACAAATGGCAATTTATGGATGAACGGTTCTGTCTCCTTTTACTTATAAGCCTATGACACCGCGTTAGGCAAAGCAGAGCATGTATGAGGGTTATTCATACTATTGCTGTGCATGGTATTCAAATATGTCTTATTGAAATATGATAATAAATACAGAATTATAGTAATAAATGAAAAGTATTTTTTCGGGAATGAGACTTTATATATCCGATAAATTATTTTATTTATTATTATTAGTAGGTATACAATGTTATACATAACATTATACAATATGTATAATAATATGTATATAATAATGTATATAAATTAATAAATTTATAATAATTAAAACGTTGGAGCAAGTCGAATCTTTTACAGGATTACTAAAACCATAAGCAATAAAATTTCTAATTAACTTTTTTCAATTATTAATTTAGAATTGTTTTATGACTGTGATTTTATTTTCTTATTTGCATATTTAAAGAGTAAATTAAATTTTGACTATTGAATGTAAGGAGAAGTAAGTTATATGAAAAATTTATTAACAGACGATCTAACCTTATATCTGAAGATTCTGTTAAATACGCCTTTTGCGGATATAAACAAATGCTCTAAAGATATTAAATATTCTGTGAAATTTTGTGGTGGCACTGTCAAGCTACTAAATGGCATTCGTAAGTTTTCAAAATATTTTGCACCGATTTAAATTATGTGAATTACACTATTCTAAACTAAAGTCGTATGTCGTATGGATGTTTTAAAACATATTTTCGCAGAGAATATTCACCCACATATAAGAGTGTAAAAGTTTCCTTTTTACGTAAATAAATTTTGGTAACAGTTTTGTTGAAATAGCAAATTTTATTAAACGTTAATGGTTAATGAATATAATTCTTAATTAAAATGTGCAGTACATATTTTTATATGACTATATTCCTGTCTCTTCATGCATCTACAAAGTCTAAGCTAACACTACGTCCACTTCTGACACTTTAAAAATATGCATATAACTATTATTTAACATTTTTACTAGCTCTATTTCTGATTAAATAAAATATTACTTATCATGGCAATTGTAATTCCTAAAATATCAATTCCCGCTAATATCTTTATTAAAAATGTAAAAAGTACCATACACGATCCTTACAGTATCGAAAACATGAACTAATACTCTGCACCGTAGCTTACTGTAGGCAGTGTTGCCACCCTGAAAATTTTTCGGTAATAGATCTTCATAAAAATTGTAATAGATTTGGCTTTAACAGTAATAGATCTAGTAACACAATAAACAAAAAATAACACTATTACCTTCTAGTTTTTACAGTCAAATTTGAAAATGTTTAGCATTATATCTGTAGATTAGCTTAAAGTAGACACATTAATTTTCGTTAAAAAAAATACTTAGGGACTTTTTTTACAGAAAAAGTATAAAACGTGCAAAATAAAATATGTAACCACAGATATTGTTTTGGAAATTTGTCAAACAAATTCAAAACAATTTGTGTTTGTGTCGACTGTTACAGTAACAGTATTAATACATAACAGTAGTTTTTTTTTCACAAAATATAAAGGTTTTGACGACAATAATCCAAATTCGAATCGTAGTAATCGAAATCGAATCGTACCAACGTAGCGTACCACTGCCCCCAAAACACGAAAAAGAAGAACATACAATACATAAATATAAGAGTGTCGACCACACAACACACAATACAGTGTATATATACCATGACCATAGAACTGGCAGATCATAGATAACTTATTTGTCAATGGAGAACAACAGAATCCAAATCTGTAAATGTCATTTCAATAATTACGATGATATTCAAATTGTAATAGATATCATGGCCTGGGTAATAGAGTAATAAAAATTATCAAATTGTAATAGATCTAGTACAATTGTAATAGGGGTGGCAACACTGACTATAGGACACTGGACATCAAACTGATGCATGATTCAACGAATCGCCTGCTAAGCAAGAGATCGATCTTGGGTTGGTAGAAAAAGTGCGTCGGTAGAAGGGAAACTTTATGCACCAAATCGGAAGTGAACCGACTTATACGAATGTCTTTGATATCAACTTTTAAATCCATGCATTAAACTTTATAAAATATTACAACTGACACTAAAGATAGGGAGGTTAAGGGACTACAGTAAACATATTATTCTTAAGAGTAAAAGTATTTTTATCTTTCTTCCTTATAACGCCGAACTCTCCCTTTCTCATTCTCACGTGGGTTAATGGTAAAGGATAATAATAAACAGCAGTAAAAAATAATTTTAAATTGTGGTGAATACCGTTTACTAATCTCAATGAAGCTGTAGACAACTATGGCGATGACAATCACAACAATAATTAATTTTCATCTTCTCTCTAATAAATTTATTTTTGTATAGGTAATCTGTTCTACAAGAAAACTCCATATGCAGAATAGAAACATATTGCATGACAACATTAAAAATTCGCATATAACGCTATCACATGCAAAACGAACACATAAATATAAAAGACTTATGCCAAATCTTAATCTGGCATGAATATATGTCAAGAATAAAATTTATTGTACATAACATTTCTAATAGTATTAACATTGCAGCTGTAAAACTATGAATTTCACTATACCAGTTCCAAATATTGTAAGGTGAAAAGAACTGTTAAATATTGGTTCTAGGTGTCTATTTACGTGAAAGTTGAGCAGATATAAAATTTTACAAGTCAACTATGTTATGTATGAAATTGTGAAAAAGACAAGGTAGGAAATTTTTGAATAATCTTCCATTAACTTTATAGAAAATCGTGACGAAAACCAACGGCAGGCAAAGCACTATCTATTTTTTAAACAACAAATTTTAAAAAACTATAGTGAATCCATTCAAATTTCAAAAGCATTTTTGAAGTTGTCTGTAAGCAGAAATCTTTTAGGCAGTTTTCTCGAAATCGGTAGGAATTATCCACCTTTTTTACAATTGAAGTTTCCTGGAAATTTCTTAAAAATGTAACGAACGACATGTAACATTGCATCTGTCAGCTGCTGCTGTTAACCTAAAAGAATTATTAGTCAAAGTAGTATTGCGTTTAGTGCTTTTCGTTTTTCTCTAGTGCGTGTTTGATATTTATAAGTGTACATAAGTAAAAATGGAACAATTTATAATAACAATGACCAGTTGCATGACATGATAATTTATGGGAAATCTCGACAAAACTTTCTGGTTACGAGACGTTTGTACGGTAAACGCTTCTCACAAACAAGTAATTTTTATACTTATAACTATTTCACATGTTATTCTGTGTTATGAATAGAATTCTAAGAAAACCATTCATAGTATGTTTAGGTGCGTTTGTAATTATTATGTACACACACCTGACAAGATCTGTGCAGTGTTGTCACATATTCAAGACTTGTTTGCCTGTCATAATTCTGTTACCGTTAGTCAGGGAAAGGAAATTGTTAAGTCAAATGGGTTTGGGGCATTTTGTCATACAACAAAATAAAGACACTCATATATACTATGTGACAAAAATAACGCACCACTTAGTAAAAGTGTATATTTTTTAACCAAATGTGTTTATGGTGTTACGAATAACGCTTGATTTTCATTGGAAAAATTGCATCATATAGAGTCCAAATTTAGTAATGGGTTGTGCCTCCATTTAAACGAATACATTTTGGGGTTCGCCTGGACATGCTTCTAATGAGGTGATCTATAGAGTCCTGAGAAAGATCATCCTAAGCAATTTATAGAACATCATACAGTTGTTCGGAGAGTTTGGAAGTATTCCCAACCTTTGACCTATAATATTCCAGAATGTTCGATGGGCGAAAGGTCAGGCCAACGTGTGGGCTATGGGAGAATATTGATGTTGGCAAACGGTTCTAGAACTTCGTGAATATATCTTTGGGCATTCAATTGGCCTTGCAGAAATATTGGAGGGGTTCTGCTACCTGTCCTGATTCCACCCCACACCATCAATCCTCTGGTAAGGGCTGTTTCACATTCCACGGCAAACTCCAAGAACCGCCTTTTTCTATATGGCACTATTCTATTCTCCATTCCAGTTTGCCCATGCAATTGCACCATTCCAATCTAAGGGCACGATGAGGATTGGTTAGAGGGAGTATTAATCTCACGCGATATGAAATTGGACCATAGGAACGAATACGCATTGTGATTTTATGGCATATCTCTCCTAAAAAAATTTTTCCTGTCGATCTGGAGGTACTGTGCCGATCCCTAAGAGCAAACAGTCTCAATCTCCTGTCTTCTCGATATGTCGTTTCTCTAGGTCGTCCAGAGCCTCTCCTGCGATGTTGCCTATTATATACTGACCAGCTTCTCCAACAACGAATAATTGTTGCAACATTTAATTCCATCCGTCTACCGATTTCGCGAAAACCAATTCCTGCCTTATGTAGGCCAATAGTACGACGATTTTATCATTATAGCTTAGTACTGCTTAATACAAGATAAAATGTCATCCTTTTTTGTTGATTTTTTTATCATCCATTACTCTCTACATCCTAAGCATATGTATAGAGTTTGGTTTTAAAATATTGACCTCAACAGGGTGATGCATTTTTGTCACATAGTAAAATATAATTTGTAACACAAAACATATCAGTATTGTTAAATTTGTTATCCTTGTTCACAGCTAATACTTGTCATATTTTCAATTTCAGAGCACTGCTTTCAATCGGCTACTTTTTCTTAACGATCTGGGGAGGTGTGGAGGTTTGTGCGCCCGACATCCTTCTCTGGAACCTGGTGATTGTCCTGCTCAACGTCACCCACACGGCTTTGCTGACGTGGAAGTTCCTACCGCCGACGCTCACTTTAGAGCTGACAGATTTGTACCTTAAGGTAATAGGCAGAATTCACAGAATGCCCTCATTTTAAATTTAAACGTTGGGAAATGATTTGACTGATTCTAACCAAAGCGAAATATTTTTGGGGGTGGTTGCCGAAGTTATTTTGTAAAAGAAAGTTCATATTAGCGTAGGTAGAAATTTGCTTCGCTTCCAAGATACAGTGTTTAAATTTTAATTTTTTATTTATTTTTATTAATTATTTCAAAGAGTTTTAAAGATGTTGACTCGAAATTTGAAAAACGCTTTGGATGGAAAAATGTGCATTTTTTGGAGTGATCCAAATATTTCTTCTTGCACCAGTGGCGTTCGTGCGAAAATGCCACAACTTTTTCAATTAAAAAAAAATGGTACGCCACTGACTTTTTCCCGTTTTGATATTTTTTTAAAAATCCGCCATGAATCCTGAATGAAACTGGTATCTTTAATGTTTTTCGTAGGATGCACTGTTTTTGAGGGAAAAATAAAACATATTTCTAAATAAAATACAACCATCTTGTCAAAATATCAAATTAGCAATTTTTTATTATTTTTTTGCTACAAAATTAATTAATTTAATTTTTATTAGAAAGGTATTTTAAGCTAATATATATCAAATCTCCTACAATTCCTATCAATAAAGTCATATGTATGCTCTCTGATACCAAACATGAGCATGCTAATGAACAATTCCACAGACAAAGCTCTATTCAATAATTATCTAAAAAAATTAATCTAGCTAAATTTACTAACCTAGTTTAATGAAAACATTCTATAAATATCCAAGTTCACTTTTGAAAATGTGAAATAGATGAGATCTGATCTATTTCTGCATTTTTAGAATTACTTCTTAAGGTGGCCTGCTTTAAGTTGAGTCAAATATCTAACTATAAAAATTATTATACCAATAAATTAAACTTATTTGAAATTAAATATCGACAATGTCAAAAGTGATTAAATTTTGTTTTTAATTAAGTAGGTTGTTATCATGTTTAAATTCATTGACAGGTAATTAGTAATAGTTAATTTCCTATGGTCCTATGGCCTATGGTTGAAGTAATGGAAATGCTCTGCAAGCTCGACGACTCGTATGCTGAATTGTATCAGGAACATAGTTGGATACTTCATCACACACAAAGATTTACAAAACCTACAATAAAATATGTTTTATTTTTTCCTCAATAACGGTGCATCCTACGAAAAAAATTGGAGAGTTCAATTTCATTCAGAATTGATGGCGAAATTCTAAAAAAATATCACAACGGGAAAAAATCAGTGGCGTACCATTTTTATTTTATTTAAAAGTTGTGGCATTCTCGCACGAAAGTCACTGATACAAGTAGAAATATTCAAATCACACCAAAAAATGCATATTTATCCCTCCAAAGCGTGTTTCAAATTTCGAGTCAAAAACTCTTTGAAATAATTAATAAAAATAAATAATTAATTAAAATTTAAACACTCTGTATATCGGAAACGAAGCATATATCTACCTACATTATTATGAACGTTTTTCACAAAATAACATCGACAACCACCCCCTAAAATATTTCACACTTATTTACAAACACCCTGTTTATTGAATTGATCGATAAATACACGATTATGTGAAAGGATAAATTGGTTGGGTTGATTTCAATCGTTTATTCACATTTATTTGTGTAGTATTCGTTAGTTTTAATACTAACATTTTATTATTATAGGATATTAGGATATTATAGGATTAAAAACCTTCTCCACTTCTATTATAATAATTATTATTGGCTATTTGTCTCATGCATAAACGATCATTTGGTAAAGCTCTACCCTTAAGTGTATTCCTAGCGGGCATGACGGATAATTAACGTGCCTGGATATGAGTTAGAGTCGATGAAATTAGTTTCTGGAAAGAGAATAAGTTTGATATCGATTGGGCTCACATCGAATGTGTAAGCAGAGAAGTGTTTATCCAGCTAGTAACAAAAGGACATAAACTGCGTGGATTGATATTTACATTGCTTTTACCGGTTGAAAAAGATATATGTCCTTCGGGAAAAATATAAATTAGTCATTGCTAATCTTGTAGTTCTGAAAGAGGTCACGAAAAATCTCTAAAACGTTGGACTTAATTATTATTTTACCTTATAATTAAAAAGCAAATTTATGGTAATATTTAATATCAGTCAGTTTACAATAGTTGATAAAATACAGCACGGAAACAGTAATTTAATACTTCAAGGAAGTATTATTTTTCTCATTTTTTTTTTTTGTAATTCGTTCTTTGAAATTATCTAAACTATTGGACTTTATTTAAATACTTCATCGTTTCAATAACACCAAAGAAAACAGCCATTTAGGTTAAACATGACGATTTAGCTGGCCATTCCAGAAAACCTTGTCTTCCAATGCATCGGTTAGGAGAAACTGTGTCCAAACTGGACGAGCGTAATGAGCTGGTGCCCCATCCTACTGGAGTCACTAGGGGTATCTAGATTTTTTGGATTCGGTTATAAAAGTACTTAAACGGAGATACCGCCAACTTAAAATTAATCTAGCTAAGTACTTTTTCCCAGTAAGATTATCTAAATAGACGGATCTCATTACACGATCATTGATTATGCCTACACAACTAATGGGGGTTTGTGTTTAGAATGGGACATACTTTAACGCTAGCTTACTTGGACAAAAATAATGTGAATTAAGTTAACTTATCTTAATACAATTTTGCTTCCTTATGAAGCTATAAGCCCGAGAAAGTAAATTGTGTTCAAATTATAGAAAAAAAGGTTTTTTTGTAAGATAAACAAGAATATCTAATACATTTTTGAGTTAAATGTACAGGGCGTTCTAAATACCTGTGCCACTATATTATTCCTTTCACTTTTTTTAAGGGATAGAGATTTTTGGACAATGGTTTGTTATTTTGAAACATCCTTCGATTAGTTTTAAAAGAGTTATACCGTGCATGTGGCCAAAATGCGAACGTACTTGTTAGGTTGAAGATACAATACATAAATTCTAACAAATTATAAATAGTTCAAAAAGTTAGGACAGTTAGTAATGTAATGTTATGAAACGGCGTCAAACACAATACAAAGAAATATGGCAACATGAAAGAATAATAACATTTAAAATATAATAAAATAACCATACAAACAAAATAATAAAATCTGCCAGACAGCTACGTGCATTTTAGCGGGATACAACTTTTTAAAATTAATAGAAGGCTGTTCCAGAATAATCATTTTCCAAAAATCATTATAATAAAAAAAATCTGAAAGAAGTAATATAGTGGCGCAGATGCTCAGAACGCCCTGTACATTTAACTAAAAAATCAATCCTTCTGATTTACGTTGATTTAATTCACGTTGTTCAAGGTAGTTCGTTTTAAAGTATGGCTTATTCTTTACTGAACACCCTATATATGTAGTGCATTAATAACTTGTCACAATATCATTACTAACAATAACATCAAAAATTCCTAAACAAAATTTCTGACATACGAGGTATGTATACAAAAAATTTAAAGGTAGTTTCTTTTTTCAAATTTTAAGGAGGGATCTTACACATATATTTTTTTTAATTGGTGCTTCATCTAAAAAGGTGCAACACCTAATACTTATAAAATGATATTTTTCGTTTTCCTGGTTAAGAGTGTGAAATTTTGTTAAACTTTTAAATTTCTTAATCGCAGTGAAATTCTATGGCAGCTTTGTTTATTCAGAAACTTTTTTGTCTGTTGTTACTTAGAATAAAAAGCTCAGAAGAGGATGATTTCGTATTTTGCATAGTTCCATTTTTTTTCTAAAAAACTAATAAGAATACGAAACTTTTGAAAGAGACAAACAAGTTGCTGAATAAACAAAACTATCTTAAAACCTCACTTCGATTATGAAATTTGAAAGTGTAAGAAACCTTGAAAAATAAACATAGAAGGGATGGTTTATTTCACCACTTTATATCAAAAAAACGGAAAATATTACGTTCCTGTCGAAATTTGTTATTCATATTAAACTATTTTTGAAAAAAAATTTAAAAATACAAATCTTAATAAATAAAAATAAAAATCTCAAATCAGACAGTTACAATTAGCTTTAAAAGTATACAATTTTTTTGACGTTTCTTTAATATTTTGCATATTCGTATTCACTTATATCTAAAGTTTATACATGTATATCTTGACGTCGGAAGCATAGGTGATGATTTATACGAGCCAAATCGACGCACTTTACTAGATAAGCAGCACGTTCTTACAAAACAATTACGTTACAATAAGAAATACTTCCAGGATAGTGTGTATTTTGTTGAAAATAATTATACATATATAAATTTGAAGGGACCCAAGCACTAATATCTGCATCTTTTTCTTTACCACAATTTGTAAATTACAAAAATTATAGTTGCATTTTCTTTCTCTGTACAGATATTTTTTGCAATTCATAAAAAAATATTTCAGATGTTCAAACCCCTTCGGGTGAGTAAGAAGCACTTCAAAGAATTGGTAAAGGAAGCAAAAGTTATGAATTTAGAACAGGGCGACATCTACGCCGTAGAAGACGTCAGCCCTGCCGATGAAAGGCTGTCAATATTGCTCAAAGGAAGGTAAGGTCACGAAAAGTATTCTAATTTTACGTAGATATTTTTTAGCTCTGTTCGTAGTACACCAGAATCAGTTTCCAGCCGTCAGACGCATGCGCACTGCATCTAAAACAAAGCATTTTCAATCGTATATAGGCTTTATAAACACAATGCGCATGCGTCTGACAATGGGAAACTGTTCTACGAACAGGTCTAATAAAAAATCAGTAAATTATGAGTGTTGGTTTCCAATAGGACCTTGTTCCTACCAGTAGCGGCTCGTGGCTTTTTAAACTGTTGTGATAAGCTGAAATATATCTCCAGTACTCTAAATACGAATATAATATTCTTATTTTTTTTCTTAAATTATTATTTATTTATTGGCAAATCAACTAATGCAAATTCAGAGTTATTTGAAATTGATCCACTTGTTAGGCAAATAAATTTATTTTAGAGCAGTTAACTACTGAATAATTAATTTTCGATTTAAATTTCACTCGTATCGTCCACTGCTTTTGTACTACTTTATTCATCAAAGTTAAATTGCAATTTAAATAAATGTGATGGGTAATTTTATTACGAAGAATGAAATATCGTGAAAAATGTTTATATTGGAATATCCATTTTTCCTCTAACTGTATCATAATTTCTATTTTATCTGGAATCAAAACACATGACCATCAAAAAAGTGCATTTAATTTTCAGCTGTCGCTAAGTTTTTCATAAATACGAATACTTTCTAAAAAATTGCTCGGACAGGTAATTTTTGTTTTCTTATATTCTTCTATTGTAAGTACATACCATATTTAAATGACATCGAGCATATAAAATTATTTTTAAAATAAAAGTTTATTGAGTCTAGATCCAGTTCTGCTGAACGGAAGTAATTATAAATTCATTGACACTTGACTGAATCAGTCCCGATTCTGTTTCGACTATTTCATCCATTATTTATAATTTATTATGTAAAACTGACCATTTCTGTACTTTATAACGTTTACCAATCGACCACTGTTGACAAACCACAATATAGATAGTTACGTGTGAGTTTCGAGCGGGAAATTTGTGATACTCTCGCAAGATGAGGAAAACATGATCAGGCAATATCGAGCAAGAACAAGACTTTAAAGAAACTGTACTTTTTCAAGTTTCACAAAATTTCTTGTCTTAGCCAACACAAGGCCTTGCTGATTAATTTAGTGTATAATATGTAGGAGATTGGTAGGGAAAAAGCTGCCTGAATATAATTAATTTTTGTTGACATTTTATTTGATTTTAATGGATCAAACGTTCAAACTGTTTTGAACCATTAATCTCCACATCGCTAGATTGGCAGAAGACGAGAAATTGAGTGAACAGCAAAGTCTCCTGATTTAACCTCTACTTAAGAAGCAAGGTGTATCGTGACAGATCGGATAACACTGAAGACCTTAAGCAACGTATTTGTCTTGAGATAAGTCACTTGCCACCTAAGATAATCAGGAATGTGCAGAGAGAGTTTGTCGCCAGGCTGGGTCATTATAAAGCTACAGACCGTCAACATTAGATTCTTTAAAATCAAATAAAAAGAACTGTTTCAACTCACCTATCTCGTTAAAGAAGAAAATTTCGGAGTTTACGGTTTTTTTTATTTTTCCCTCAAATCTACTACAATTTATGTGTTACGTTAATTTTTGGGTTTGTTTCAATACCCTAAAGAACCATTTATCATATCATCATTCTTTCGCGCATTAGATAAAACCGACAGACGACGGTTTATGGGACGATCCTGGTAACGTTCCAACCAATCTTATGATTGTTTAGGAATCAGCTTTCTGTAGGATTATTTCGGTATATGGGCAGAAGTTGAAATCATTTGAACTGACTTTCGCAATGCGTATTTAGTTTATTTTACGCGTTATTATACACACACCATCAAAAGCCTTGTATATAAAATGATTCGATTAAACCTAGTGGTTTTTCTTAATGTGATAAAAAACTACATGTACTTAGAGAACAAAAAAGACAATAAAAAATTGCAGACCATGAACCTTTACCTTATTACCAATGTTTTTACAAAACTGGTCCGTTTAGCAGTGTATTCAGCCAAGTGTTCGTTTCAATTTTTGTACATTATAATACCAGGGCGTGAAATTTCTGCGTTTACCCGAGCAAAAATGACTGATTTACATGATGCAGAACATTCTAATCATGAAATATCGAACATGTTGGGCATTCCTAGATCAAATCTTGTACGAATAGTACACAGATATGAAGAATTTGATACAATGGAAAACAGACCACGTAGTGGACATCCTCGAGTATCTAATGAAACGGAGAATCGGTATTTGGTACAATATGCCCGTATACACTGCAAGCTTCAGCTTTCAGGGCTTCAAGGTACGTTTCGCCGTGTTATATCGACACCTATTATTCGAAGACGACCCCACAACGCAAATTTACGTGGTATAAGACCAATACGGGTCCCCACTCTACTACTCGTGCTGTCCGTCTGCAGTGGGCGCGAGAGCATAGGGGTTGGCTTTTACGCCAGTGGCGGTGGGTGGGTCTTATTTACAGACAAAACCAGAATTTGACTAGTTACTGATGACAATCGACAAAGAGTATGGAGAGAACCATTTTCCCAGTGATGCTCCGTATGAAGGGGATACTCTAATGTTTTGGGATGGAATAATATTTAACCGCCGCACCCCCAACAAGTTATTACCCTTTATGTAATGAATTAAATGAAAATTTTGTGCTAATGGACGACAACGCCAAGAAGGGTTCAAGAGACACTCGACGGAGGACATATAAATAGATTAGATTGGCCAGCCAGCTCTCCTGACATGAATTCTATTGAAAACATGTGGGATTTCGTTGCTAGAACCATTCATAATCATATTCCTCCACCTCAGACTGCAGATGAGTTCGTTAACCGCTTGATTATCTTAATGCACAGACGTGTCAATATGCTATTGGAACGTGGTGGAGGTCATACCGGCAATTACTCACACATTTGCTGGTTTTTAATTTTGTAAGTACTCAGTTTGTCGAGCATATTCTTTTCCGAGTCCAAGACTTTTGACGTTGTATGTATTATAATAAAGTCTATGATACTAAATCATCAGAAATCAAAGTTTGTTCCGTTCCAACTATTCAATAATGGCGGTCATTATGACGATACAAAGTCAACGTCTGCACATAAAACTAATCCAAACAGTTTCTAAATCGTTTCAGGACGGTCCTAGAAATGGATGTTGGAACAAACATAGTGCTTAAAATTGGTGTTTGACTACAGCTTTATTAGATACGAGAATCTTTTCAGATTGCGCGTTACTTGCGATGACACGCATCTACACTTCATCGGCACCCACCAATTCGTGGATTCGCCGGAATGGGAGGCCAACCACGAGCAATCTGACGACGTGTTCCAAGTGACAATCACCGCCGAAGAGGACAGTGTGTACCTCTGCTGGCCCAGGATGAAGCTGGAGAGGGTACTCAGGCACAGACCCATGCTCAAGGTCGTGCTGGACTCCATTATAGGTATTTTTTCCATTTTTTATAAAGCATTATAAATTATTTGTCTTGATCCACAGTGTGTTTAACCATTTTCGATGGCTTTCATGAACATTTAGAAAATTACTTGAGAGATAATTGACTATATTAAACGTATTTTCATAGCAATCTATGTTTTTGATTTACGTGGGGAAATTGAAAGTTTTGGATTTTTAACCACGCTTGTAATATATCTATGCTTGATCGGTCAGTGGTCGCGTGGTATAAGGCGTCAGTACTTAAATGGAGGTGACTAGATCGATGTGGGTTCGACCCCCGCAGCCGGTAGACCGTATATAAGCTATATTCGTATAGAGGATTGGCACCCTCTCTGCGAGTATTGGATCATTGTGAGAGATTGATACCGGTTGACGTTTGGCTACCCCCTAATTAATGAGGTTTTCCTAGTTTCCCTCATTCCTGCACTGAATGGTGGTGAATGTGATTAGAATGAGGGGTAGAGATATTATTAACATTTTGGAATTTCTAATCACTGACACTATATCCATGTGTTTCTATAGAATCTAGAGGCGTAGGGGAGACCAGGTACGAAAGTAACATATTTTTGTAAAACCGAATAAATAAAAAATTAACAAAGTTATATAAATTTATTTACTATAAGTCGTTTCCTTGGCATTTTATACATAGAAGAAAAATAATATTGAAGTAATTAAAGTTCATATTGATGTACAATTAATAAAAAAGTAGAGAGTGTACGTCGTTACAACCTACCCAGTGGTATGGGTCAAAAGCAACAGAACATGGAGACGTTTGTAACATATGAATAATAGGTAATAACTAGGTATAGAAAGTTAGTATTTACAAAGTATTTGTTTATTGATTATACCTATATAAAAGTAAGTTGTAGTGCAGGTACATAATATATTTTTTATTTGAAAAAAATAAAAAAATAGAATAATGAAACAAAAATATAAAATAATAATATATTTTTTTTTTTTTGGTAATAACAAAGAATCCTATCTCTATCTGGCTTTTGCACGGTTGTCTGTCGCCAGACTCGCCCATATTCCATATTTGGGATGGATCAAGTTTTTCCCAATCCATAACAATCTTTCCCACGATCTGTTGTTCGTTGTCTTTTGTTAGACATCCTAAATAAAGAGAATGAATTACGCATTTTTCATGCGATTGACAGGATATATGTTTAAAACCTTTTTTTTCACGATTATTTTTAATTAAAATACCATGCTTAGGTTATAGCCAATATTGGTATTTACTGAAAAAGCCAATAATATAATTCAAAACAACGTTCAGTTCTAGGATGATGATTAAAATAAAGAATGAAAACTTACTTTGCATATCATTTTGCACCGTGCAGGTCTTAACTCGAACTAAAGCACACTACAGATATTGTTGTTCAAATAAGTAAATGTAGATTTCACTGCCGACTCTATGATGATATAATATCATAGACAAACCTCTTTAGAAAGACAATAGGCTTACTGTTACAACCGATCCGTGTTACTTTCGTACCCGGTTTCCCCTACTCATTTTTTTTCTGGCAATAATATTTTCCAAGTTATATATATATTTATTACTATCGTTATTCTGTTGTGCTGTATTAATAGAAAACATTACAATTACTTACTCGTATTAAGTTTCTTCCCTTCAATATTTCACGAACTATAATCACCCTTAACATAAAACCAATAAATAAGAATGCGCATCAAGATAATTTTACTGTTAATTTTGTTCACAATGGCATTCATAAATTAAAAATTCACATTTTTCTAACAAAAATGATAAAAAATAAGTGATTTTGTTTGTTTTCACATTATTGTTTTTTTGTATTTAAATAATATTTAAAATCAGCTTGGCTCTCCACTTCTAGTTACAGAAAATAATAAATTCAACATGATTCAACTTAGAAACCTATGAAAAACATTTCTAGAAAATATACGGCACTCAGCATAATAATCGTAATGAATTACTAGAGGCGACTTTACAACTTGTGCCCAAAATAAAAATGGGCTACAATTTGAGCAATTCAATTTTTTTTTTTTTGTAATCATCCTATTACCTACTGTTATGTTAGTCAATTTTAGTTTTTCATTTATTTTCATTGTTAGCTTGTGTTAATTGTTTATTATTTTGAATTACTAAATATGTTATAAAATTTACACCCGTTCTAGATATTAATTTCTAAAGTATATTTGTTTATTTAATCTGTATAACTCGTAACAATTAAAAGGACAGTTATTTTGTTATTTTATAGACTACTAAATGTAATAAATTTGGAAATATTGATATCCACGACCACATATAAAAACAACTGCATAGTGTGCACTTGAAAGAGAATTTTAAGCAAAATTTAATTATGAAAATTATACTTGAAAAAACATATTTTTTCTATACCTTGAAAAAAAAACTGAGTACACCACTGGATTCTATAGAAATAATATATTTGTATGTATGTGAGATAATAGAAAATGCACATTTTTCAATTTTCCCCTGTAAGTCAGAAACGAAGAATGCTATGAAAATTCTGTTAACACTCAATTGAGGCTTTACTCGGAAAAAGCCCATTGGCCCAATTTGAAGAAAACTAGACTATTGGCGGTACCTATTTATTTAAATCCATAAAAACTTAAACGATATTTGGCTTCTTGTGACAAGTCCACATTTTTTGTTCTAAAAATGTCACATGTTCATATTCATAAATGATGTTTTCATCTATTCGCATCTGTGCCTCTTTTACATAAACATAACAACAGAAAATTTTCTGACTTGGTAGTCCTGAAATGAATAACTAAAATAATAGCAATGATTGTGAAGATTAAGAACTATAGTCTATAAATGATATCTCACCTATGAACTATAGTATTCGTACTTAGGTAAATGTTTAGTTTTTAACACAATTTTTTTTTGTTTACTTTTTATTTTTAATAACATCACTTGGTTCATTTTTGTCTTTAAAAATATATTAATATGCGAAAACTGTTTTTGATCTATCTACAGCAATTTCCGAGATACCCATGGAAACCCGAAAACGGAACACATGACAGACTGTATACGAGATGTGGCAATTAAGTTCCTGGAATTTGTCAATGAAAAAACAAGCAAATTAAATTTCGCCAAAATTTTATTATCGACCTTCACAATAGTCTCCCTCTAACTCTACACAACGATTCCAACGTTGCTCCCACAATTCAAAGCACTCTTGGTAATCCTCCGCAGTTAACCCGTTCAGCACCACGGTTACAGCCTCTTTGACCTCCTTTACGCCGCCATGATGAGTTCCCTTGAGGTGCGACTTCATCTTGGGGAATAATAAAAATCAGAGGGGGGCAATATCGGGGCTATAGGGTGGGTGCGGCAACGTTGGAATGCCTATTTTGCCAAAAGCTCTTGCACGATGAACGAGAAATGGGGTGGCGTGTTGTCGTGGTGCAAGATCCAGCCGTTCTCAGCGAGTTCGGGTCGCACGGAAAACGCGGGCCCGCAGCCGTTCCAGGACGCCAACATCACAAAGTATAAACTAGATAGAGTTGAATCTCTAGGATCGCGTTTGTATAAAAGTTTTAGCGCTCCTGGTGGATAGACTGCAAATTATTTTTTTTTATATTTTAGCTCTTCATTTGAGGATATTTCATTTAATAGAATAATATACATTATCAGTAAGATATAATGTTTTGTACATACTATACGTAGGTACCTACCTAATAATAATTATAAAATATTTAATAAATAATTTATTTTTAAAGCTTTGCGCAAATCTTTAGCATATTTAAATTTTCGTGTAACATGTTGCGAACGGTTTGTTTGTTGACGTTTAACTCGTCAGACAACGCACGAATGCTTAGGTGCCGGTCAGACGTGATCAGTGCACGCAAACGGTCAATATTCGTGTCAGTACGATAGGTGACGGGACCTCCTTCACGTGGATCGTCTTCTACCGATTCGCGCCCCTCTTTGAACCGTTTTGCCCATTCAAACACGCGTGTTTTTGACATGCACTCGTCTCCATACACCACCTGCAATTTTCGAAGGATTTTCGAGGGTGTTTCGCCAGATTTTACTAAAAATTGAATCACAACACGTTGCTTGTAATTTGAGTCAGTCATTTTCACGACGCCACTAGAAAAGTTACTTCCAAAAAATACACATAAAACACAAGCCAAACGTGCTAACGACTACAATCTTGGACTGAAATTAAAAGGAAGGTCCCCTTCTCTAGAGAAACGTTGACGAACGATGCAGTGTTGCCAGTTTCCGAGTTATAACTAAATTCCCGGAACTTAATTGCCACACCTCGTATACTTAGCGAACGTATCTAAGAAATGAATGCTGTATATTTTTTAAATTGATTTTTCCAAGCAGGAGACAAACAAATACTTTCATTACAGTAGCAGCTCAGTAAAATTTAACAAGGATTCTATAGGTCAAGCTTTGAAAACACTGATATAGTTTTTAATTTAACAATCAAAATAGTTTTATTTAATGATGTATGTTTTTTATTATTCAGGTAAAGACATAACACAGAAGTTGTACGCACTCAACGAACATTTGAGTGGGTTAAGCGATGAAAGGGAACGGGGTAAGAGGAATCGGATGTGGGCGAGAAGTCATAATCGCAGCATGTCCATGGATGCAGTCAACACCGGCACCACGGGCTTGGTTAGGTCCCAGGCGTATAGGTCCACGCACAGAAACAGTTCTGCTCGCACAGATCGTAAGTATTTGCAAATTAAGGGGGCGCCAGTTTTAGACGCAATTTTCAGCGAATTCATAGCTACTTTTAGAGGCTATCTAAAAAACATAAACAATTTAGAAAAAATATCGCTTTATGTCAATCATACAATTTTTCTCTAGAGTATATCTGGACTTGAGTATTAAAAGAACTAATCTCCATTATTGCGGTTTTTTAGATAGAGCCGACATTAAAAAGTCCCTGTTAAATACTATCGATACAGTAAAGACCAAAATCTTCTAGAGTTAATTTCTCATAATGTAGTTTCTAATGTAGAGCTTATCTCCAAAATAGTATTAATTAAAACAGCTAAAGTATACGCATAGAACCCCCAAAACTACTGATATTTTATATTATATTTAAGTATTTTCCCGGACTTGAACTGGACGTACACTGCTAACAAAATTATGGGATAAGTAGGAGCACTCAGAGCTTTCTAGATAGAGAATTGAGATTTAGAGGACATAATATACAGGGGAAAATGAAACTTTACGATATTTGTCATCAACTATGAAATTTTACAACACCCTGTATAATTTTACTGTTTTTGATTCTAGAGACGATTTAAGGTGCGACTGTAACTGTCTGGGAAATGATTTAAAAATGTCCTTAGACCTATTTTTATTTCTGGATCTAGATTGCCGAGATGTGCTAACACCATTTTCCTGATTAAATTTGATTGTACCATTGTCATGAACAGTATTATTTAAGTACTGGGTGTCTAAATAATGTTGCGCCTTTGAATTACACCTGAAATGCCTATAGCAAACAGCTGCAGTTAGTCGTCAGCGGTGCCACTATTTATGTACTGGTTTCGAACTGGTTACTTCTTATCAGTGTATCACAAATGAAGCCAGCAAGACGAAGCACGGCCTGAATACAGCCACAAGCAGAAAGCAATCCAATATACTGAGAGTATCTACTATTAAAAGTTCCAACCATTGTTATATTTTTAAAAGCGGAATTTTAGGAACTAACTACTCTGTGGACTAACGCCCTGACTATACTCGTATATAGCAAACAACTACGGTTAGTCGTAAATGGTGCCATCAGACATATATCAATTTCGAGCTTGTTAGCTCTCATCAGTATGCCACAGGTGAGGCAAATGACATAAAAGTCTGAATTCAGAGTTTAAAGTCTAAATTCAGAGCTTAAACTTTGAATTCAAAATTTAAAGTCTGAATAAAAAAAAAATTGTAGATGTAGCCCTTCTACGACTTCGTACATTTACAATGAAGTTATTAATTTGCTACTAAATTTTAAATCACTAATATCTGAAAACAATGAAAATTGGTCCCTTTAATACTCAGGTCCAAATATCACAGTTTTCACCTGTGACGTTTCATCATAAGGTTTATTGATTTTTACACGCCACATACTGAGAAAATTGTGTACGACGTTATAAATATTAGCACACCCTGCAAAATTCTTTTAAAAAACTGAATTGATAAATTATTAAGTATTTTTGATGATGTAAGGTAAGGTAGTGGCACCGCACCAGTGATTGTCATCTTAAGATTATAGAACGCTATAGCATTTTGGTTAAGAAATACCATTATATTAATATGAATGAATTTCCTATTATGATATTATTTGGTTTTATTCAAGTAATTTTTAAATTCTTTTTAATCGAAATTAACTAAATTTCTTTGTATTTTCATTTTAATAAAAATTGAATCAGTATACCAGTTTTCGTCATAGTAAAAAAATGAGTAAGATAACA
The DNA here is from genome assembly GCA_037114965.1 of Monochamus alternatus. Lineage (NCBI taxonomy): Eukaryota > Metazoa > Arthropoda > Insecta > Coleoptera > Cerambycidae > Monochamus > Monochamus alternatus. Next base: position 24,919,197 of record CM073431.1, read on the forward strand.
ATAATTGTCAGTACATGATATTAGTATTATTCATAATCATTATGGCATCATATTTATAGGAAAGCGAACCTTATAAAACCAGTGACTACAGGAAAGAAAATAGGATTAAAAATATTACATCTGTGATACAAAATATTTATTCAAAAAGAAAAGAAAAACAAATGTGAATAACTAATAAAAACAATTTAATATTTTTTTATTTGCATGCAAGAAATCATATCTCCTACTGCTATTTCTTCCCATATGGCACAGCAAAATACCGGATACTTTTATTTTCTTTGTTACCTTTGTTCTGTCTACCTTTTTACCTTTTCAGGTATTTGTTTCGATTTTATTTTTCTTTCTCAATTATTTGCTTCGTTTCTATTTTTTGTTCCTGTTCATCTTGTTTTCTTTTTTTCTTCTCTGCTATTCTCTCCATTTTCGCATGTTTTCACTGACGGTACATTTTTTAAATATCCCCACAAATAGAGGTCCAAAGGTTTTAAAGTGAGGAGATAGTGGAGGCCATGGTACTGGTCCAATCTCTTCGTATTAAACTTGGACACGCTATACATGGTACGGATATAATTGAGCCTCGTGTATGACACACTACTGCAATACGTCGCAAACGCCCTTGACCTCCATCTCTTCTATGATTCGGTTGCAAATTTCCCGTGTCACGCCCGTATTGCACTACACTTGCACTCACTGCACACCGCAATAAAAGTAGCTGCATTTGGCACATGTTTACCGGGAAATCGTTCTATAAAAAGCATTTCAATATTCGGAATCGCCTGGCTAGAGACTACACTAGCCCAGCGATGTAAAGATTGAAAATACTACAACCTAAATAATTTTTTTCTCGGAAACTATAAGAATATGTTACAATTTTTTGTTTACGATATTCACTCCAATTTGCATAATGCATCTCTTCCCATATTTTTTTTTTTTAGATAAGTTGTGAATAACCCTATTATCTGGTGCCTTCTATAAGATAACTCAAAAGTGATATAATAGCTATTTATGCCATCAGTTACGAAATGCCTAATTTTGTGTAACGCGTGAGATTTTTGCGGAACGAACGAAGTGAGTTTCGCAAAAACTCACAAGTTACACAAAATTTCATTTCGTAACGTATTGCATACAAGATTTTTTCTAATTTTGAAGAAAGTAATAAAAAAATAAAATTTAATATAATTGACAAAAATTTGGAAAACATAAATTTAGTTTGTTGCTGTTAGTTGTCAGTTTGACATTTTGTAAAAAAGTCTAGACGGAAGGTTTTTAGCGAGATTGATATATTTTTAGTTTTATTTTTAAAAAATGAGTGATTCAAGTTCTGAAGAGCTACCAAGCGATATTGAAGAGGCAGCAGGTAATGCTCTATTATCAGTAATTCCCAAAAAGTCAAAGGCAGTTTATGATTTGGCATACGAAAAATTTGTTACGTGGTGTGATGAGAAGAAAATTAAACATGTTAATGAGAAAGTTTTACTTGCATATTTTGAGGGTAAGAAAGATCTAAAAGTTTCCACATTATGGACACTTTACTCAATGTTAAGGTCTGAACTAAATCTGAAAAGGAATATTGATATTAAAAAATATACAAATTTGGTAGCATATATTAAAAGGCAAGCGGACGGGTACAGTGCTAAAAATTCAAAAGTTTTTATTAAAGAAGATTTTGCCAAATTTTTAGTGGAAGCTGATAACAAAGAATACTTAATGGCTAAGGTTGCAATGATAATTGGAATGGCAGGAGCATGCAGAAAAGCAGAATTAACATTTCTTCCAGTTGAAAATATTATAGACGAAGGAAGCCATTTTCGTGTTGATATCCCACTTTCAAAAACAAGTTATACGGCAGTTTGCAATTACCACTGGAGACATTGAAAATACGAATCTTGTTGAAATATTAAGAAAATATATTAAGTTGCGTCCCCAGGTTCTTAAACACAGCAGATTTTTTGTAAAATATGCGAATGGAAAATGTACCAGAAATCCTGTGGGAATTAACACATTTAGCAGTCTGCCAAAAGTTATTGCACAATTTCTTGGTCTTTCAAATCCTGTTCTATATACTGGCCACTGCTTCAGAAGAAGCTCTGCCACTTTCCTAGCAGACAGTGGCGCTGATATTTTAAAATTAAAGAGGCACGGAGGTTGGAAATCTAGCTCTGTTGCGGAGGGATATGTTGAAAATTCCATGAATAATAAAAAACTTATAGCGCAAGAAATATTTGGTGAAACATCTAATGCAATGTGCGCCGCTTCCCAAATAACAGCAAGTTCGAGCAATGAAAAAAATATGTCGTCGGGAATTAATTTGAATAATTGCAATAATTGTGTTATCAATATTTATAATAATTAATTAATTTATAATTTATGTTTTTAACTTGTATTATAACAGTTTAATAAATAGAATAATTCTTTTTGTCACTAATTTTGAAATACATTTTTCGTCACCAATTGCATAAAATTTTACTTTATGCAACTAGTTACAAAAAGTAAGACGTTTCATAATGTCAATCAGTTTTAAAAAGTGTCACTTTATATGTCAAAATTAGAAAATATTTAATTTTGCCACCGCAAAAACCCATTGACACCAAATTTGAAATCGATACGTCAACAACTGTAAAAGTTAACAGAAGTTTTTGTAAAAAAATGTTTTACATCAACACCCTGCATCTATGTAATATTAACATTCGCCCCCACATATACAGGGTGTTTATTAATTGAATACCGATACTTAAGGGTGTGAATCCTTCGATCATTTTAAGAAGAAAACTTAATATCAACATATGTCCTAAACCTCTTAATTTTTGAGCTACAGGGTGTTAAAGTTTAAAAAAAATACTTTTTTATTATAATTTTCTTATCACTCCAGATTTTTTTATGAAATTTTGTACACACCTATTATTATTAAGGAGCAATGTTTGATGTAGAAAATGTTTTAAAATCTTTGCCAATGACGTCCGTACGAGGTTTGAACTAAACATTTTTGAAGAAAAAAATGGTACGCCACTGCCTTTTCTGAAAACTAAAATTATTTTTAAAATCTCCATTTATTTTACAGAAAATTCTGTCCCTAGACTTACTCTCGTACGACGCACCATTTTCACTTAAAAAAATTAAAACCAAAAAAAGTTTTTTTCCCCAAGTAATTGGTAAAAATGTTAAAACATTTTTTACATCAAACAATGCTCCTTAATGATTAATAGGTGTGTACAAAATTTCATAAAAATATCTGGAGTGATACAAAAATTATAATAAAAAAGTAAATTTTTTCTTAAAACTGTAACACCTTGTAGCTCAAAAATTAAGAGGTTTACGACATATGTTGATATTAAGTTTTCTTCGAAGGATTCACACCCTTAAGTATCGACATTCAATTAATATTTTGACAGAAACTATTAATAGGTATTATCCTCATAGGATTTCTGACGTAATATTGTCCTTTTTCTTCCGAAGTAGGTTCACTAGGAAAGCTAGAAACGCAGTGCTGGGTTCCTCTGGTAGCCAAACAGTTCCCCGCCAAGTCGCCCTTCAACCCCCAGAACTCGGTGGCCAGCCTGCGCGTTCCCGACGTGCATACCACCCCTCAGAGGAGTAAGTCCCTGCGCAAGGCCAACCGCGAGGTGAAGTTTGAGACAACGCAGCAGAAATAAATGTCTTTTGTTACTCACTGTATATAGTTGTTGTTGGTAGCTTTAAGTGTGCTACGCAGAATGGTAGCTTTTAGACAACATAGAGACGCACCACTTACGTTTCAGTCGATGTTTCGTCAATCTTCAGGATGTGACAGTGAATAAGTTTAGAATTAACTAGTGTAAAAAATGCGTATATCGCAGGTTTGACAAAATTTTAGATTACTTGTGAATAAGGCTGCAAGGTAAACCTTCGGGCTAGGTATGGCGAGGTGTAGCCACCGATCGAGACAAAGCAAATAACAATAATTTTCCGTGCTGTTCACAGCTGCTTATGGTTATGAATAATTATATGTAAAATTATTGAGTAGTATTTCTCACCTATAAATTGTTTCAACTGACAAAGTTGCTCTATAATTTTATAGAATCATATTATTTCATATTACTAATATATATTTTGTTAAAATTATATATTTATTGTATAAATATTTTCATAATAATTATAAATATGCTTTATAAGAAGAAGATTATTTAAATAACACCCATTTTGGAATTTAAAATAAAATTAATTCAAAAATAAAAATTGTGGTCTAACTAATTTAAAAACAAAATATTCTGTTCCAAGGAAATATATTTAAACGCGCAACACCACAAAAGGATAAAAAATGAAAAATATATACATTTAATTATGTTATGTTTAATAAATTCGTTATTTTTAAGAGGCCTAAAAAATTTCATAATAAGGTACCACCATATTTCCCCTAAATAGAAAAAATGTTTACCTTGCGCATAAACGTGATGTATATTACGCCATCATGTTTTATCTTTCATATCATATACAGGGCGATTCAGTCATAATATCATTAATTTTTAGCCGTATATTCGGATAGCCTAATAAAGATTGAAAATCGAAACCAAAAATTTTTACTCGATCTTTTAAAAGGGACACATCAACCCATAACTTCCGGTAATATGGCTGTCCTGGTACATTCGAGCATTGAAGCAGGCCGACACCGCGTTGATTTGAGAGCTGTGAATGAATCAAGGCCACCAGTAGTCAGGTTCGTCTGGAAATGGCTTTAATACGTGATTTCAATAGATTTTTTTCAGCGTAAATATGTATTTAAAAATTATTTTAATTGCGTATTTGTATTATAGCTACTCATGTTTCCTTATTTTCCTTTAAAATTAATGTTATTATTACTAAATCAACCTGTATAATCTACATTTTTAGTATTTAACAAACCATTTTCTAAATAATTATTTTCAACATAAACGTCGGACTAACAGCCACAGACTCGAAACTTTCTACATCACAATAGAAAATATATACATTTTTTTGATTTTGCATGAACGTAGAAAAAATATTGTATGCAACTCGTACAAAAAGTGTTTATTGCACTCGACGTGTTGTTCGACTCAGCCTGACGGCCTCGTATTTTGTGTTTTAACATGTTGCATAGGCGTTCTAGAACATCAAACTGCTAATCGGGATGGTTTATAGTTGACTTTAAATCGAGCATGGTTGTCAATTGATACGATGAAGGTTTATTACTGCGTTACGTTTACGTAATTATATATGATCGTATGCAGCTGTGAACAGCACGGAAAGTTGTTTTTTGATTTGTATTGCTCGTGAATCACACATCCGCTGGTCTCACGTCAATGGCTTCATTCGCAACGGTTCAGCTCTATACAGGGTAACTCATTAATAGTGGTCATTAGCTTCAAGGCAGGTTGTTTACGTCAAAATAAAGCGATTCAGTCCAACATGCCTCATTCAATTGTTGCTCCTTTTCATTCTACAGGATGTTAAAGTTGAAAAAATGTTTTGGATTTTTTGCTATATTTTAAGAACGTATGGTCCGATTGTTTTTAAAATTTGTAGTCTTATGTTTTTTGAGGTGACAATTACGAATGTACAAACAGTGTTGAGGTCACGACTAGGGGGCGCTGTTATACTGTACTGTCGATGTAAAAATATGTCTTACTTTTTGTATTTTACACTTTTCAATTTTTTGGTAAGAAAATATTGAACTACATTTAATTCTAAATAGAAAAGGTCTGTTACTGTTACAAATCGATAAACTCAACCGTTTTCGAGAAACAGACGATTTAAGTTTTTGAGATTCGCCGGGAATTAAATTAGAAAATTAGTGATTCTTAAGATATCAAAACTGAATTAACAATAAGACGAACACTACAACAACTGAACATTGTATTATGCATATCTTTACAAATTATTAATCATAAAATATTATCGAAGTGACCACCAGCGACTTCAGTGCACTTTCTTAGCCTCTTATTTAAATTTTGTCTGACGTTGAATAAAGTTCTGTGTTGCTTGATAATATTAACCGATTCTTGATCTTTTCCCACAGTTGTTCTTTACTATTAATAATGTCTTTGTAAACTAAAGATTTAATATACCCCAAAAATAAAAATCCAGCGGATTTAAATCAGGGCTACATGCAGGCTAAGGAACTTCGCTGCGTCCAATCCAACGGCGCGGAAAATTTCTATTAAGATTCAGGAGAAATGATCCTGTTTCACCTAATCTGTCGTACAATCTCTTAAATAGTCTATGATCGGGTTATCTGTTATCTCGATATAATTCCAAGTACCTCTCTACTGCCCGGCGACTACAAAAATTTTCTTGGGCATATATGCATATCATGTTTCTTATTTAAATGTTCAAATTATTATGACGGGGCATTTTAAATATAAAAACTAACAATAAAAACACTACTGCTTAATCTATGAATTGAGTGGCATCGACAGAAACAATATGGTACTGTAGTGACAGCTGCCTACTTATTTCCACGCCACTACTTTGAAAAAAAAAATAATTATTTCAAAAACTTAAATCGTCTGTTTCTCGAAAACGGTTGAATTTATCGATTTGTAACAGGTATACCTTTTCTATTTAGAATTGAAGGTAGTTCAATAGTTTCTTATTAAAAAATTCAAAAGTATAAAATACAAAAAGTTAGACATATTTTTACATCGACAGTACAGTGCAACTAGCGCTCCCTAGTCGTGATCTCAACATTGTTTGATTTTCAAAACAATCGATCCATACGTTCTTAAAATATAGCAAAAAATCGAAAATATTTTGTCAACTTTGTAGAATGAAAAGGAGTAACAATTGAATAAGGCAGGTTGGGTTCAATTGCTTTATTTTGGCATTAACAATTTGCCCTTAAGCTATGTATTATTATTAATGACTCACTCTATATATATAGGGTGTTTCATAATTAGCTGCCAACCCTGAACATGTCGATTCTATGATCAAAACTAAGTAAAAAAGTATGTATGTATGTATGTATGTATATGAACGTGGGTCCGGAAATGCTTCCTAAGGGCACAGGGACCCATTGAAGAGGGAGGAATGGAAATCATTTTTTTGCAATATCTCTCAATCGTGTTGTGATGAATGAATGAAATTTGGTATACACAGCTAAATTTTGATGAGCAATTTGATGGACTAATCCATTTATTTCCACAAGGTCTATTGGGGTGGGTACGGGGGGCCCTTGATATTTTGCGTGTGTAACTTTTTCATCTTTGACTTTTTAAAAAAACGCGATTGAGAGATATTGCAAAAAAATGATTTCCATTCCTCCCTCTTCAATGGGTCCCTGTGCCCTTAGGAAGCATTTCCGGATCCATGTTCATATAAACTTTTTTACTTAGTTTTGATCATAGAATCGGTCTGTTCAGGGTTGGCAGCTAATTATGAGACACCCTGTATAACTAACCAGAATATAATGGTTTAACAATTTGGAAAACATCACTCATCAATGAACTGTATACAACATCTTAACATAAAGCCATGGATATCAAAATTATCCCGAATGGCAAATGCCAAGTTGAAAAGTACCATTCTGTTGTATATTATTACATATTACGTACATGCCTGTTATCGATATTTTTATATCGTTATTTTATACCTAAATGTTTAGATTTGGATGTTAAGCGTATGATACTAAGCGCGTAGTGACGATAAATAGTTCCAAAGGTCTCGAGCACGATTTGGTTTTTCTAGTAGCTGATTTTTTTAACCAGAAAAAATCATGACAAAAAATAAAAATGAGGAAAACGAAAATATCAGTTTTTATCTCTTTTTTTAATGCATCCGTTTAAGGAATTTTAAATACTTGAAAAGAAGGTAGGTAGTCATTTTTAAAAACAAATTTTCGAACGCTGAATCGACTGGATTCCAACGGGATCTCTCTGGATTACGACCACAAGATCAATTGTGCCTTTCTGGTACGAATTTGTATCAATTCCGAAAAACAGATTTCAATCGTATATATACATGCATAAATATACCATCAAATATGATATACATATATGTACATAATCGCACATTTAAGAACTAATTCCAATATAAAATAGAATCTTACATACGAATTTTAAAATGTAATGTTCTCAACATTTTTTCCCTAATTTCTCTTTCCTAATTCATTGAACTTATAAAAGAAAAGATTTGTCTTTTTCTTATCCAATTTTCTATTTCTAATATCTAATTTCCGGACTATTCACTTTTAACAAAGGAACAATAAAGTCCATTCACATGTAAACGGCTTAAAAATTATAGATACGATATTACCTACTACATAGAGAAATATAAATCATGTTTATTATTTCTATTTGAAGATAATAAATACGTGGCGTTGTAGTATGTACAGGATGTCATGGAATGAACAAAAGAAGAATTAAGAGTAGAGTTAGTGGCTATGTAAGAAAAAATATCAGTAATAATAATAATTACAGAATTTATTGCTTTGGTTAGATTTTAATTTCTGTTCCAGGACAACCTGTATGTGAATGGATAATACACTTTCAAAGTATCAAAAAATAGAATGTAGATGAAACTTTTAGCTAATAATTTATCTCACAGATTTTAGTAATTGTTGCAAACAATATTCAATATTGTTTCCATAGGACAAGAAAGCAATGTAATAATACTTATTTATTAACTAAGAAGTTTTATACCAAATTGATACATGATAATTTACAAAAGTGTTCTATAAGTGATTAATTATTTAGCTTAATGCTTAACTCATTATGTTTTGTGTACCATAATTATTAATTTTGTATAATAAAATTTAGTTAACAAAAATTTGACGGATTAGGGCATATATTTGTCCAAGATTTTGCTACCTTGCCTTGTATTTTGTTCATAGAAAAAGGTTTCCACATACTTGCCTTCCAAACAAAATTTCTGAAAAATTTTATATTTTAATAATGGATAAATGATAAATATCGCTACTACTGTTTTATAAAAATTATGTATATATAAATGTTAGCATTGTTTATATGTGTATATATTTATATTTGTATGTTTATATTTGTCGTGTTTATAGCTCTTAATAAAGCCGTTTTTCACATATTGCTTCTATTAATTATTTTTAACTACGTTTTTGTCACTTATCGATTTATTAAATTAATATATATATATATATATATATATATATATATATATATATATATATATACTCGCGACAAGAATTCAGACGACTTACGTCATACGTCAATGACTAATTCGTTATATTTTCATCAAAATATTTAAGAAACTGCAACTGATAATAATAAAACTATATACTACACTAACAGTTTGCATTATATTTTGTACTAAATTACAAACAAATGTTGTTTTTAACGCGACCAAATATCGAAAATTACGTTGACAATAAAAACAAATGTGTAACGTTAGCCGTGACGTAAGACGTCTGAATTCTTGACGCGAGTATACACGTCTCCGACTCTCGCACATAACGTGGTCTCTGTAATATGGCGCCATCATCGACACTAAACGAGACTAATGCATTTCTTCTGGAAAGGTTTAATAAAATCACGATAAATACCGTTACTACCATGGACGTTTCATACGTTTAAATGTATACATATTATACACAAAAACGTACATAAAAATTGTTGTCATACGCAAATTAATATTAACGTTTAGATAAAAATTAGTTTAAAATGTTTGAAATTTATTTGCTTTGGAAAATATTGACATACCTATCAAAATGTTGAGAAATAGTTTGTAAATTTGTGAAAAAATATTAGGCAAAATATACTAAACTGGAAGTTATTGATTTTGTCATTGAAAAATGAAAATGTTAAGTACGAGTATAATACTGGTATTTATTCCTATTGTAACGACCCCACACATACGCCTATGGCATGCGGGACCAGCGCGCCTGCCCGACCTTGATATGTTAAGCGAGGCAACGGAATCCCGCCAGTCAACAGCCAGCAGTTAGAGTGAGCGGATGCTAGCACTAGTGTTTTTCGTGAATATATGTAATGTGCAACCCATAAATTAACAAGCTACAAATATTGTGTTTATTTTCAATAAATATTCATTTCACTTCAAGCCACTGTTATACTGGCGCCCAACTTACGGTCTTTACAATGTTTGTGAAATTACACCGTGTGGTAGTGCCTACGTTTTAATCCTCGTTAACCAGTGCTTTTGTTGTGTGGAACATTATAAAACTTTGTTTCTATTCAATACAACCAAGTGTTTAGTGCCGTTTGAAGACGATTGCCTACGTTGAATAAGTGTTTTATATCTATGTCTCCGGGAAGGAAACAGTATAAAATTTGTGTCTATTCAGCTGGTCGTTATTCAGTGCACGTAAGTACTTTTATTCATTGTATAAACTTCATCATCATAGACCTTATAAATCATAGACGCGCCCGAAACCGTTTTCTGTCTGTACAAATCGTTGATACTCAGATGTGTGCGCCAAAGATAGAGCTAGTCCGGACAAAAACCCACAGATCATTGGCCGAAAAAAACAAAACCCGTTAATGACAGACCGAATTATATTGGATATTTACTCATTTATTCAGAATTTTAATTTATAATTACATTTTGATAATAACAATTTGTAACGAAGGTTTTAATTATTTAGGAAAGGTTTCGTCAGGTTATGTTTATATATTTTTTTGTCATCTGTTTTTGCCCGGACTAGCTTCATCCCTCTTGTACACATCAGGACAGCGGACCTCTCTTTCTAGGGCCGGTCCATGATTTATAAGGTCTATGGTCATCACGGACCGTTATCCATATTTTGAGCTGTTTTTTTTTGTGACGAACCGTATTCATCGACTGTTTCAAAACTTATTCTTCAATGGTGACGCCACTAATGTATTGAACCAAGAAAATGTATAGTTGTAAAACGTAACGTCATCAAATATTTGTTTCTCTTTCATCACCCTCACACTTTTTAATTATTGTTTACACTATTGTCTACAGTCTACACTAGATTTGGATTAAAATAGAACGATTATTAATGGTAGAAATTACTAACATGTTTTTGTACATATATTTTAAAAATGTGTGAAATTTGCAACCAAAACATAGAAATTGATTTTAGCAACTGCACATCTAACATGTGTATATGAGTGACAGGTTTATGAAATTTACTAGAAAAGTAATTGGATTATGCTTTTGAATTATGTAATTCAGGATGTATAAAATACGTTTAAATTTGCAAAGGTACTTACAATAGCCCACAACCAACTCCTTTTTAAATAAAGAAGAATAAGAAGCATCAAAATAACAACTACTTTAAATATTAATCTAAAAATTTAAATCACACCGATTTTAAAATCTCTACTTTTTAGGCAACTGCTGCATAGACCAATAGCAAAGCATCTAAATAGTTCAAACCGGACTCATTGAACGTTTTAAACACGATTTTAACAGCGACGTGTGTGATGTCATCGTTTCAACGCAAAAATATAATGTTTTGAATCGGGTTGAACACATTTCGTCGCAAAAAAACAGCTTTTCGGTTAAGAAGTGCCGGTTATGCCGGTCCCGGTCACAGGATACTAATCAAATAATATCCTGTGCTGCCGGTCGAACTCCAGAAATGGCGGAGAATACGGTAACCGAGGGGGAAACCGCTGATCAGTATGGTGTTCACTATTTCCCTTTATTTCCCCTAAACTAGCATTTCCTGGGTAATACTTAGGTATTTCCCTTCATTACCTAGAATTTTCTCGTATTACCCCAAAATGTCTCCGTATTACCCAGAATTTCCCCGCATTACCTAGAATTTCCCATGTATTACCTGCTATTTCCTTTACATTACCTATACCTTTAGCTAGCTTGTATACCTGTTACAAAAAATATATATTTTATAAAAATAGGAGTTTTTAACAAGAAATCGATTTAAAAAAAAAAAAGAATATCTAGTCAATATCTAGTATTTAATTATTGTTATTCAGTCTCTTGATTAGTTTATATTTTTTTGTTATATTTAAAAAGTGATTCTTTTTACTTCAAAAGGTCCATTTCCTAACAATTGCAATGGCCCATAAAATATCTAATTTTTATTTATATTGGCAATATCATCGCAAAACGCGGCCATACGAAGTGTTCAAGTTCGACTTTTAGAAATTTTATTTTGTAATAATTGTCTTCACATTTCTCTATAACGCGACCAATATACCATTTTTCTTCGTAGAAAACGGCATAGTATTGCACCGTTTGGACGTCCAAATTATGTATATTCTCTTCTGGCGGCTCAGAATCTGAATTTGATGACTTTTCTGCATCAGTGGAATCAAATGGTATTGCTTCTTTTAGAATTTCGTATTCAGAAGAAATCAACATATCAGGTTTTTTTTCGTATCTTATCTACTTTTCTTGGGGTTTCCAATGGTCGTTTTCTGGAGTCACTTTTCTGGTTTACATAAAATCTTCTTAATGTGTCGGTACTGACTTTTCCATTATTTTCGTCAAACAGTCAACAAAATGAACTTTTACAACAGTTTTCTTATCATTTGATAATTTGACTAAGTATAAATATTTTAAGAGGGGATAGAAAAAAATAAGAATTAACAGAATTTCCTTTCAAAAAATTTCCAAACATATTTATAAAGCAAAATAAAAAATTTTTTCGATATTATATTAAATCCTTATTTAACGCCGCCAATGCGAGAATCAGATTATGCAACCAGCAAGCAACCGTCATGCAGTCGGTCCAGTCGAGTCGGTTCGCTGTCATGTTATAATTTAATTCCTGTGTTTACGTTGTAGTATTGTGTTCTTCTTCAGTTTTTAGTGCCTTATTTTAATTTTAAATGTTTTATAGTTAATAAATAAAGGAATATGTGTCGGGTACAGATATTTTCCCACAATATAGTTCGCCGGTTTGTTTTTCTAGGTTATGGGACAAGACTGCCGCGGGTGTTAAACGTTTTCTGTTATCTATTAGAACCTACCTACTCATCCCTTTCTTCGATTTTATTATAATACATAGGTATTGTATCTAACTGTACTTACGGGAAGTGTGTTTATCGGTAGTGAGTGAAAATGTAGTTTTACCAGTTTGTAACCAAATAATGAAAAACGAATACAAAATACTGGAGCTAACTGGATTAACTGTCATCTACCTATCAGGTATTATTACTAATAAGAATGCTATAATAATTTTTGTCGTTTCTGCATTTAGAAACACTGCAAACGACCACATGGTAGTTGTTAGACAGATGTAATGTCAACTATGGATCTAAGCCATAAGCCATCTTAGTCGATACTCATCATAGGCGCCGACTTTCCGTAGGAAAAAAGGGTTTTGCACCATTTTTTAAATATCGAGGTAAAAATCTGGAATAACTTTTTTATTGTCTTTTAGGGCTCCCTGAGCACGTGGTTAAAATTTTTGTACTTAGTCATAGTTAACCCTGTATATCTGAATAATCCTTCAAATTTATTATGTCATATTTGTTAGAAGATATCTCATCTCCAGTTTGAACTTGTGATGAAAAAAAATCTAAATTCTCTTGATCGTGTTTAACATTAGTTTGTAGTTCATCTATTTCCTTTTCTATATCTACATCTTCTTTGTCTTGTGTTTTATTATCAAAATTTAAAAGAATATCAACCTGTTGGGGATGAACTGCAACATTCGAGGACCTTGACGAGTTTTTTATATTATTACCAAAGCAGTGGAGATTTTTTGGCCACACACTGTAAAAACGAATTAGTGAAATTACGTAATTTTACGTTGAATTTTTGTAACAAGAATTTATGCTGTATTTATTACACTGTTTAACTATGTAATTCAATTTTTACATAAGTGTTTTTTTACCTAAGACATACATAATAGTTAATGTAATAAATACAGTATAAATTTAGGTAACAAAAAACCAACGTAAATTAATGTAATTTCCGTAATTCGTTTATACAGTGCATTTGGTCTTATGATTAGAAAGTTAAATTAATTATGCTAAGGTCTTTGAAGTATGTTTTCATCAAACACTTGTCAACCAGCGATACGGGTAGTTAATATCTTTAATTTATAAAAATAGTTATTTATGTATTTATTTACTTTTAACAATATTCTACACTACAGATGGAATCAAATTACAATGTAGGACGATTCAACATTTACAACATTACCACTCTGTATAATGTTAAAATCTATGAGATTTTTAAAAATAGGTTTTAATATGAAACAACAATGTTTTGTAATTTTTTCATATCGGTTACGATTACATGGCAAATTAGATTTTTTCTATTTACTTCATTTTTTCTGTCAAAAAATAATTTGAATAAACATAAAGTCTAACTCGGTGTAAACCAAAGTGTTTTGTTTAAATTAAGTTTACGACCTGGTCTTAGCTTTAAGAAATTTTAATTGCTTAGGTACCTACCTATACTGCACACCAAATATGGCTTAAATATCCACTATTTTGGTAATTACACATATAAAAAGGTACTTTCGAGGGTAATTCGTTATAAAGTCTCAAAACAAGAAATCTTCTATACCAAACTGACATATTTCTTATTCTACTATTCTCCATAGTGATTCACTATGTATACTTAGGATAATTAATTCTATAATAGTTATTATATAATAATAATAATAATAAATGGTCGTTATTCATTGCCAGTAAAGCGTACAATGAAAAGGCGAAGCATCAGCCAAGGCTGCTTTTCAACTTAACCTAATTTTACATCATTAATAGAAGCACAAATAGAAAAATATTTAAACTATTACAATAATATAAAAAAAATAAGACAACTATTAACACTAATGAACCCGAGAGATATCTGAAACATAGCAAATTTCCTGATAATAATAATTAGCCATCCGTATAACATACAACAAATTCTTTCAGTTTCTTTTTAAAATTATAAATAGAATAATGTCTAAAATGTGGTGGCAATTTATTGTATCCCTTACTAGACATGTAAGAGAAACTTCGTTTCATGGTGGCAGTAGAGTGTTTTGGAATAAGTAAAAAGTGTTTCTTCCTAGTGTAGGTATTATTAGAGTGGAGAGGTAATAATATGTTGGAATAGGTGGTAAATATGCATTTTTACGTCATACTCGACGTCATATTTACAATGATTAATTAATTATTCAAATATCTGTACTCAACCTTACAATCAGTATTTTAAAATAATTTGAAAAATATTAATTATTTTTATTTCAGCTTTTATTATTGCGTTTTGGAAAAAAGTATATACTTCTTGCAATTACGGTACATAATTCTAAATCACCTTGTATATTCGTGTCAAAACCCCTAGTATATTACGTACACATAATAACGCCATGTTATCGTATTGAAGTTTATATTTTTTTGTCCGCATTGGGAATAAATAACCATTGAAATATATTTAAATAAGTATTACTTCTAAAATATTATTTCACATAACTTACCTTGCTAATTATCTTATCAATGCATTAGGTAGTACATCACAGATTGAGACAGACTGAAATGAAATGTGTTGTGCTGTTTTGTTGCGCAAAAGCTCATCTTTATAACTGTATGCTAGGGGGCACTACTTTGCGTGGGATATTACCTGTACACGCATTTACCCCGTATTGCCTCCGTATTACCCCATATTGTCCCCATATTACCCCCGTATTACGTCGTATTACCCCGAATTTCCCCAGAATTACCCATTATTTCCTCGGATTACCTTTATATACCCCTATTTCCTCAAAAATGTTTGTATTACCCTCGCATTACCCTTGTATTTCCATAGCGTGTACACCAAATTACTTCAGCGGCTTCCCCTCGACGGTTACTCTTACACAAGAACAATTCAATCAACTTTTACAACGAATCGGCAGACATTGAAAATGGGAACTTTGTTCGTTGTACTTCGCGATTTAATGGATCTAAAGACCGTCACGTAAAGGCTTTTATTGATGCCGTGGAAACGTAAAAGAATGCAGAGAGTTGTTTTCGAAAGAGCAAGATCTAAAAACTCCCTCGCATGTTTTTATTTGTCAAGCCCGTGCTACTCTGGCTCAATTACCGTCTAATACCCTAAATGGAGTCACGCAGATCAGTGTTGTCAGCTGAGTGAACTGAACTGAACTGAAAAGAGTACGATGTAGAAAGGAAAAAGTACTAAAATAAAAAGTACTGCTAGTTGATTTTAGCGGCTACTATGCAACCAGTTAAACCAGCAGTAGCATGTAGTGTTGCATATAATCCAATCGCAAATTCAACGCTTGCACGTCACTAATGATAATTTTTATGTAACAATTCATGTCAACATAATTTTCAATATTTTATCGCATTAAAATAGTTAATTAGAGTATCAATTGTATATGTTAATATATCCTTAATTTAAAAGAAACTAATTTGATTGACAGATGACGTGCAAGCGTTGAATTCCCGATTCGACTATAATATATTTACTTGCAATGCAAAATATATTTCTAATGTATAAAATGTAGGTAATAAAACAACATGAAGTCAAACTTTAGTTTATTTTTTAAAACAAACAATTAGCTAAAAATAATAGTAAGGAAGTAAGGAATACATATATTTTTCGATATAAATAGGAAAATTAATATATTTATTGATATAAACAGGTAATATATATTATTTAACATATTGCAATTTCTTCCATATTAGACGTTTAGAGGGTTCCCATGAATAACAGGGTCTATCATCGAGAAGCTCCTTAGCGAGCAATAAGGAATCACATGTTTCTGGAAGCAATCGGTTTCTTTGTTTTTACTTTATTAAATTAAGAGCAGAAAAAGTTCTTTCTGCAGTAGCAGATGAGTGAGGCAATGAGAAAATATTAAAAACAAACACACACATTTTAAAAACATCTTTCATTTTCAGAATTTTTCAGATCCATTAGATGGAACCAAAAATCTTGAAAATTGTCTTCCTTTAGTTTATCTTTAAGATCATTGAGTAAATTACAAATTTCTCGAGCCTCCGAAGCAATTTATTGCAAATTGTTGTTAGTTAAATTGAGAAAATTTATTCAAGAGAGGAGTCAGTGAGACTATTTTTATTTAACACATGAAAATCTTTATAGTCTTTCAAACTATTAAATCTGCTCTTAATTTGAGAGCACAGCTTAATAATATTCTAAACACTTGTTTTTAAATGTTAATATTTCGTGTTTATGAAGATTGGTATTTAAAAGAAGTACTGCTGTATCTTCTCCTAAATACAAATCTTCAGACGAACGATACATTCTTACATTCTTCGTATTCAAATAAAAAATATCTACTTTGTCGTTATCTACATGCTCTTTTTTCATATAATTCTTTAAAATGGCTTTATTAGTTAAGTTAATTTTGTTTGTTTGTAGTTCCTGAAGTATTTGCTCAGCTGCTACCAAATTATCTTCTAAAACTACAGATTAAAAGTATAGATTCAATGCGTTCCATTGTTCTACAAACCGTAGTACTACTGCCTGCTTAATAAAAAAAAAGATACATAACAACCACTTAAAATCAACAATTGTAACATACTAATGACAGTTATCCACGTGAAAAATGTTGTTATTATAGAAATTATGGCCACTCGAAAGACGATTGTCGCAAACTCGCCTCAAAGGACGAAAGTACGTTGCAACCGACCCTGCTAAGAATACAAAGCAAAATCCAGTAACCGCTACGTCATCAACCACTATACCAGTAGCAGGAGGTTCATCGCTTAAGTGTTTCGGTTGTGGGAAACCAGGTTTCTACTTCGTCTATTGATTTTTGCTGTCTTGTATCGATCTTGTGCCTTCGACCAATTCTGACCATTGAAATTCTCGACTCCAATGGTACAGGTTTAATGGATACTGCTGCTAAACAGAGTGTTGCCAGTATCAGTCTAGTGAAACTTTTAGAGGAAAAGTAATTACGTTTTCAACTCAGACTATCCATTTAAAACTAGCAGATGGAGTAATTAGACAAATGGATGTTCGCGTCGTTACTGTAGATGCCATGTTGTGTGAAAGACGAATCAATACCACTTTCATATGTTTACCTGATGCTGATACTACATTACTAGGAATGGATTTTCTATCTCAAGCAGGTCTTACAATAAATATGGGTAAAAAGATATGGTGCTTTGCTGATACCCCCACCACCGAATATGAGTTGATGTTTGAAAACCAAGAACATGGTGTACTTGAGGTGAGGGCGCTAGACGTGCTAAGATCTGATGAAGGAACCATGCTTTCTGAAGAAGAGAAGGCACGTCTTTCTGCCTTGATAGAAAAAAACTCACCTGCCTTCACTTTAGGGGGAGCCAACCCCTTATGCAGAGCATCGAATCGATACTGGAACTCGAGCACCTACATCCGTTCCGCCGTATGGAATGACACTTACCAAGAAAGACATTTTAAAACGTGAATTGGACAAATTTCTCGCGAGTGGTGTAATCGAAGAATGTGAATCGCCGTGGTCCGCGCCTGTTGTGTTTGTGCCCAAGAAAGACGGAAGAACGCGATTATGTGTGAACTACCGAGCCCTAAATGCCATCACAAAGACGGAGTCTTATCCACTTCCGCGATTGGATGATTTACTTCACTCCACTAAACAATCCTTTTATATGACTACCATGGATTTACGTGCTGGTTATCACCAAGTGCGTGTGCACGAAGAAGACCTGCGACTCCTTTTGGGACCGTTTCCGAGTTATGCCATTTGTACTATGTGGAGCTTTCCAAAGACTTATGGATCGCTTTCGTGGCAGACTTCCAGATATTGGCATATCTTGACGATTTAATAGTATTGTCCGAAAGTTTTGATAGTCATCTTTGTGATTTACAGTTGATATTCGACAGGCTAAGGCAATTTAAGTTACGAGCTAATCGAGACAAATGTACTTTCGCGAGTGCGCGTGTGTAATACCTTGGTCACGTTATCACACCCAAAGGAATTCAAGTGGACCGGGACAAAACGGCAGCCATTGCTAACTTGCCGCCGCCGCGTTTAGTAAAAGGTGTTCAGTCATTCCTACAAACGTGTTCATGGTATATACGATTCATCGATAAGTTTGCCGATATTTCGCGGCCCCTAAGCGAATTGACAAAGAAAAATGCAGTCTGGAAATGGGAACAACCTGAGCTAGAAGCTTTTGAAATCTTGAAAGCCGCCTCAATCACTGCACCAGTTCTTCAGCAAAATGATGGCTCAAAACCCTACATATTACGTACCGATGCATCCGCTTTTGCTCTAGGTGCTGTACTTCTACAAGGTGAATACCCAGAGGAACACCCAAAAGAATATGCTTCGAGATTACTTACTGCTGCAACTACAACTCGACTGAAAGGGAAGCTTTGGCAGTCGTTTGGAGTTTAAACCGTTATAGAGGATAACTGGATTCTTCTTCGGTTATCGTTTATGCCCAAATGACCCAATGTCGATTATGTTAAAACTTGTGTAGAATGCCAAAAATATAGAGCCAGTAATCAAAAACCCGGACTGTTGCAGACACGCGTTTATGCCCAAAGGTTCGAGGTGCTTGCCATTGATTTATTTGGCGCTCTTCCCGAATCAACTACAGGTCATCAGTGGATTTTTATTGTGGAGGATACCGCCTCAAAATGGATCGAACTTTTTCCTCTAATTCGAGCTAGTGCAGAAGATTGCGCTAGAGTTCTTATTAATGAGATATTCTTACAATACGGTTTACCACGACGTATAATATCGGACAATGGAGTGCAATTTGTTTCTGCCATTATGCAACAAGTATGCCACTGTCTAGGCATTAAGCTAAATTTGACTCCACTTTACCATCCACAGGCCAATATGGTCGAACGAAAGAATCGAGTTTTAAAACCACGAATTGCAATTTTGGTAAGCAACGAGCATACTAACTGGACAGAATACCTCTAAAGGAGAGACTACAGGCTATACTCCTGCTTTTTTAACCTTCGCTAGAGAATTGCGTACCCCAGATGAAGTTACCAATGATTTGATGACAGTCAGAGAACTTCATACCTCAAATTACTCCCTACCTGGACAAAGTTGCCCTGACACTAGCCGAAGCCAAGTCTTTAAATGAGAAGCAACAAAATCGGCAGATGGAATATGCTGATTTACGTCGTCAACCGAGTCGAAGTTACAAAATCGGCGCCAAAGTATGGATTACCATCCATAGTTTTAAGAAGTGTTGAATTGTTAAATTAAAGTATAGATCATACTGCTTGTTTGCACCTACGATAATTGATAATGATAAAAACCAGACAAGCAGAATTAATACAGTTTTAAGAAGTGTTGAATTGTTAAATTAAAGAATAGATCATACTGCTGATCTGCACCTACGGTAATTGATAATGATAAAAACCAGACAAGCAGAATTCATACAGTCAAATAATTTTAAAATGTGTTGAATTGTTAAATTAAAGAATAGATCATACTGCTGATCTACTCCTACAACGATTGATATTGATAAAAATATAAGCATGCACGATATTATAATAAAAAATATTTAAGAAGTGTTAAATGAAAGAATAGATCATACTGCTGATCTGTACCTACAATAATTGATAATGATAAAAAAACAAGCATGCATAATATTATAATCAAAAATTTTAAAAACTGTTAATTGAAAGAACAGGTCATACTGCTGATCTGCACCTACGATAATTGATAATAAAATACAAGCATGCCTAATATTATAACCAAAAATTTCAAGAAGTATTAATTGAAAGAACAGGTCATACTGCTGATCTGCACCTACGATAATTGATAATGATAAAAACCAGACGAGCAGAATTGATACAGTCAAATAATTTTAAAAAGTGTTGAATTGTTAAATTAAAGAATAGATCATACTGCTGATCTGCACCTACGATAATTGATAATGATAAAAATACAAGTATGCATAATATTATCATCAAAAATCTTGGAAAGTGTTAATTGAAACAACAGATCATACTGCTGATCTACACCTACAACGATTGATATTGATAAAAATATAAGCATGCATGATATTATAATAAAAAATATTTAAGAAGTGTTAAATGAAAGAATAGATCATACTGCTGATCTGTACCTACCATAATTGATAATGATAAAAAAACAAGCATGCATAATATTATAATCAAAAATTTTAAAAACTGTTAATTGAAAGAACAGGTCATACTGCTGATCTGCACCTACGATAATTGATAATGGTAAAAAACAGACAAGCAGAATTAATACAGTCAAACAATTTTAAGAAATGTTTAATAGTTAAATTAAAGAATAGATCATACTGCTGATCTGCACGTACGATAATTGATAATGATATAAAATACAAGCATGCATAATATTATAATCACAAATATTAAGAAGTGTTAATTAAAGAACAGATCATACTGCTGATCTGCACCTACGATAATTGAAAGTGATAAAAATACAAGCGTGCATAATATTGTAAACAAAAATATTAAGAAGTGTTAAATAAAATAACAGATCATACTGCTGATCTGCACCTACGATAATTAATAGTAATAAAAATACAAGCGTGCATAATAATATAAACAAAAATTTTAAGAAGTGTTAAATAAACGAACAGATCATACTGCTGATTTGCACCTACGATAATTGATAAAAAACAGACAAGCATAACTAATATAGTTAACAATTTTGAGACATGTGTTAAATAAAAGAACAGATCATCCTGCTGATCTGCACCTACGATAATTGGAAGTGATAAAAATACAAGCGTGCATAATATTGTAAACAAAAATTTTAAGAAGTGTTAAATAAAATAACAGATCATACTGCTGATCTGCACCTACGATAATTAATAGTAATAAAAATACAAGCGTGCATAATATTATAAACAAAAATTTTAAGAAGTGTTAAATAAAAGAACAGATACTGCTGATTTGCACCTACGATAATTGATAAAAAACAGACAAGCATAACTAATATAGTTAACAATTTTGAGACATGTGTTAAATAAAGGAACAGATCATCCTGCTGATCTGCACCTACGATAATTGAAAGTGATAAAAATACAAGCGTGCATAATATTGTAAACAAAAATATTAAGAAGTGTTAAATAAAATAACAGATCATACTGCTGATCTGCACCTACGATAATTAATAGTAATAAAAATACAAGCGTGCATAATAATATAAACAAAAATTTTAAGAAGTGTTAAATAAACGAACAGATCATACTGCTGATTTGCACCTACGATAATTGATAAAAAACAGACAAGCATAACTAATATAGTTAACAATTTTGAGACATGTGTTAAATAAAAGAACAGATCATCCTGCTGATCTGCACCTACGATAATTGGAAGTGATAAAAATACAAGCGTGCATAATATTGTAAACAAAAATTTTAAGAAGTGTTAAATAAAATAACAGATCATACTGCTGATCTGCACCTACGATAATTAATAGTAATAAAAATACAAGCGTGCATAATATTATAAACAAAAATTTTAAGAAGTGTTAAATAAAAGAACAGATACTGCTGATTTGCACCTACGATAATTGATAAAAAACAGACAAGCATAACTAATATAGTTAACAATTTTGAGACATGTGTTAAATAAAAGAACAGATCATCCTGCTGATTTGCACCTACGATAATTGATAAAAAACAGACAAGCATAACTAATATAGTTAACAATTTTGAGACATGTATTTAATAAAAGAACAGATCATACTGCTGATCTGCACCTACGATAATTGATAGTGGTAAAAATACAAGCGTGCATAATATTATAAACAAAAATTTTAAGAAGTGTCAAATAAAAGGACAGATCATACTGCCGATCTGCACCTACGATAATTAATAGACATAAAAATACAAGCGCGCATAATATTATAAACACAAATGTTAAGAAGTGTTAAATAAAAGAACAGATCATACTGCTGATTTGCACCTACGATAATTGATAAAAATCAGACGAGCATAACTAATATAGTTAACAATTTTGAGAAGTGTGAAATAAAAGAACAGATCATACTGCTGATATGCACCTGCGATAATTGAAAGTGATAAAAATACAAGCGTACATAATATTGTAACCAAAAATTTTAAGAAGTGTTAAATAAAAGAGCATCATACTGCTGATCTGCACCTACGATAATTGATAAAAAACAGACAAGCATAGCTAATATAGTTAACAATTTTGAGAAGTGTTAAGTAAAAGAACAGATCATACAGCTGATCTGCACCTACGATAATTGATAATGATAAAAGACAGACAAGCAGAATTAATACAGTCAAACAATTTTAAGAAGTGTTTAATTGTTAAATTAAAGAATAGATCATACTGCTGATCTGCACCTATGATAATTGATAATGATATAAAATACAAGTATGCATAATATTATAATCACAAATATTAAGAAGTGTTAATTAAAGAACAGATCATACTGCTGATCTGCACCTACGATAATTAATATTGATAAAAACCAGACAAGCAGAATTAATACAAACAATTTTAAGAAGTGCTGAATTATTAATTAATGAATAGATCATACTGCTGATCTTCTCCTACGACAATTGATAATGATTAAAATACAAGCATGCATAATATCAAAAATTTTAAGAAGTGTTAAATGAAAGAACCGATCATAATGCTGATCTGCATCTACGTTAATTGATAATGATAAATAAACAGACTAGCAGATTTAATACAGTCAAACAATTTTAAGAAGTGTAGGATTGGTAAATTAAAGAATAGATCATACTGCTGATCTGCACCTACCATAATTGAAATTTATTAAAAACAGACAATGAATAGATCATACTGCTGATCTACTCCTACGACAGTTGATAATGATTAAAATACAAGCGTACATAATATTATAATCAAAAACTTTAAGACGTGTTAAATGAAAGAATAGATCATTCTGCTGATCTGCAGCTTCGATAATTTATAATGATAAAAATACAACAATTTATACTACAATAAAAATTTTAAGAAGTGTGAAGTACAAAACAGATCATACTGCTGATCTGCACCTGCGATTAATAATATAGTCGACAAATTTAGGAATGTTATATAAACGAACAGATCATGCTGCTGATCTGTTCCTACCATAATTGATAACTGATAAAGAGCGGACAAGCATAATTAATATAGCCAACATAGTGAAATGAAATAGAAAGTAATTTAAAAAAAATGAAAGTGGATTAGGCCTACAGGGGATACCACAATAAAAAAAACGCACCACTTACTCTACCGCCAGGTGGTGTGGAAATGAGTACAAAATAGTTTATAGTTTCATTTAAAAATATCATATATCATGAGTTATATATTAACAATAAACATGTAATATCTCGAAAACATTAAAGATAAGTATCATGTATAATATATTTTTGAAAAGTTAAACCTAAGTAATATAGGTTTCTGGATAACACTCTGTATATATTTTTATCTCGTTTATGTATTCTCTATATAATAATAACATTATAATAGCTTAATTGATTGCGTATGTAAAATTAAAACGCTGAAATAGCAAAATAATATTATATAAATTCGTATTGTAACAAACTATATTCATGTTCAAGTAATAGAGAGTCAAGTGTACATCGAGTAATATATTTTTACATACATGCCTACAACTATTCGAGTCTAACTGTAGAGCCATTTTCTTTACGTTAAGTCGTTAGAATATTTTTTTATTTTCATCTAAAAGAGATTTTGATCTATTATTCAATTTAAGTCCTACTCGCCATTTAGTGTATGATTTATAATATATGTTTGCGTTGTTCCAAGTGAACGGAACAAATATTTTGCCAAAATGAAAATATTTTTTTTACTTTCTATATTGCATTGAAAATTCAATGAAAATTGCATTTCAAATTAACAAAACATACACTTAAATAACAATGGGGTGCAAAGTTAGCTCGCCTCCTCGTGGTGCACCCTGGGTAACGCTAAAGAGCTAATATCACTATAAACATCCGCATACATAACAGCAACTTAATACCTTCATCCAACCACAACACACCTGCATTACTGTTTCAGCCGTTCATCGTGTTTGTAGCTTCGCCTGCACCGGCAGGAGATCGGTTGGCGGTCCTAGCTATGGCGGTTCGCTGCCATAGTTAGGTGTTGCCGGTGAACCGGGTGAAACGTAACGCAGCGTCCAACCTCAACATACCCCTACCAAATCGACCATGACTTGACATACCACATACGCGAATTAACACCTTCGTCCAACCACAAGGCACCTGCATTACTGTTTCAGTCGTTCACCGTGTTTGTAGCTTCGCCTGCACCGGCAGGAGATCGGTTGGCGGTCCTAGCTGTGGCGGTTCGCTGCCATAGTTAGGTGTTGCCGGTGAACGAGTGAAACGTAACGCAGCGTCCAACCTCAACATACCCCTACCAAATCGACCATGACTTGACATACCACATACGCGAATTAACACCTTCGTCCAACCACAAGGCACCTGCATTACTGTTTCAGTCGTTCACCGTGTTTGTAGCTTCGCCTGCACCGGCAGGAGATCGGTTGGCGGTCCTAGCTGTGGCGGTTCGCTGCCATAGTTAGGTGTTGCCGGTGAACGGGTGAAACGTAACGCAGCGTCCAACCTCAACATACCCCTACCAAATCGACCATGACTTGACATACCACATACGCGAATTAACACCTTCGTCCAACCACAAGGCACCTGCATTACTGTTTCAGTCGTTCACCGTGTTTGTAGCTTCGCCTGCACCGGCAGGAGATCGGTTGGCGGTCCTAGCTGTGGCGGTTCGCTGCCATAGTTAGGTGTTGCCGGTGAACGGGTGAAACGTAACGCAGCGTCCAACCTCAACATACCCCTACCAAATCGACCATGACTTGACATACCACATACGCGAATTAACACCTTCGCCCAGCCACAAAGCACCTACATTACTATTTCAGTCGTTCACCGTGTTTGTAGCTTCGCCTGCACCGGCAGGAGATCGGTTGGCGGTCCTAGCTGTGGCGGTTCGCTGCCATAGTTAGGTGTTGCCGGTGAACGAGTGAAACGTAACGCAGCGTCCAACCTCAACATACCCCTACCAAATCGACCATGACTTGACATACCACATACGCGAATTAACACCTTCGTCCAACCACAAGGCACCTGCATTACTGTTTCAGTCGTTCACCGTGTTTGTAGCTTCGCCTGCACCGGCAGGAGATCGGTTGGCGGTCCTAGCTGTGGCGGTTCGCTGCCATAGTTAGGTGTTGCCGGTGAACGGGTGAAACGTAACGCAGCGTCCAACCTCAACATACCCCTACCAAATCGACCATGACTTGACATACCACATACGCGAATTAACACCTTCGTCCAACCACAAGGCACCTGCATTACTGTTTCAGTCGTTCACCGTGTTTGTAGCTTCGCCTGCACCGGCAGGAGATCGGTTGGCGGTCCTAGCTGTGGCGGTTCGCTGCCATAGTTAGGTGTTGCCGGTGAACGGGTGAAACGTAACGCAGCGTCCAACCTCAACATACCTCTACCAAATCGACCATGACTTGACATACCACATACGCGAATTAACACCTTCGTCCAACCACAAAGCACCTGCATTACTATTTCAGTCGTTCACCGTGTTTGTAGCTTCGCCTGCACCGGCAGGAGATCGGTTGGCGGTCCTAGCTGTGGCGGTTCGCTGCCATAGTTAGGTGTTGCCGGTGAACCGGGTGAAACGTAACGCAGCATCCAATTACAATTAACATAACCCTACGAAATCGACTTTGACTTGACAATAACATTTACGCGAATTAATGCCTTCGTTCAAATACAATAAATGATATAGATTAAAATGTAAGCATGCATAGTATTATACTCAACGATTTTAAGAAGTGTTAAATAAAAGAACAGATCATACTGCTGCTCTGCATCTACGAAAATTGATAACTTGTAAAAATAATATGCATAGTTATATAATCAACCATTTTAGGAACTGTTAAATAAAAGAACAGGTCATACTGATCATCTGCACCTACGATAATTGATAATGATAAAAATACAAGCATGCTTAATATTGTAATAAAAAATTTTAGGAAGTGTTAATTGAGAGAACAGGTCATACTGTTGATCTGCACCTACGACAATTGATAATGATGAAAATACAAGCATGCATAATATTATCATCAAAAATTTTGGAAAGTGTTAATTGAAAGAGCAGATCATACTGCTGATCTGCACCTACGATAATTGATAATGATAAAAACCAGAAAACCAGAATTAATACAGTCAAATAATTTTAAAATGTGTTGAATTGTTAAATTAAAGAATAGATCATACTGCTGATCTACTCCTACAACGATTGATATTGATAAAAATATAAGCATGCACGATATTATAATAAAAAATATTTAAGAAGTGTTAAATGAAAGAATAGATCATACTGCTGATCTGTAACTACCATAATTGATAATGATAAAAAAACAAGCATGCATAATATTATAATCAAAAATTTTAAAAACTGTTAATTGAAAGAACAGGTCATACTGCTGATCTGCACCTACGATAATTGATAATGATAAAAACCAGACGAGCAGAATTGATACAGTCAAACAATTTTAAGAAGTGTTGAATGGTTAAATTAAAGAATAGATCATACTGCTGATCTGCACCTACGATAATTGATAATGATAAAAATACAAGTATGCATAATATTATCATCAAAAATTTTGGAAAGTGTTAATTGAAAGAGCAGGTCATACTGCTGATCTGCACCTACGATAATTGATAATGATAAAAACCAGAAAACCAGAATTAATACAGTCAAATAATTTTAAAATGTGTTGAATTGTTAAATTAAAGAATAGATCATACTGCTGATCTACTCCTACAACGATTGATATTGATAAAAATATAAGCATGCACGATATTATAATAAAAAATATTTAAGAAGTGTTAAATGAAAGAATAGATCATACTGCTGATCTGTAACTACCATAATTGATAATGATAAAAAAACAAGCATGCATAATATTATAATCAAAAATTTTAAAAACTGTTAATTGAAAGAACAGGTCATACTGCTGATCTGCACCTACGATAATTGATAATGATAAAAACCAGACGAGCAGAATTGATACAGTCAAACAATTTTAAGAAGTGTTGAATGGTTA
Source organism: Monochamus alternatus (assembly GCA_037114965.1). Lineage (NCBI taxonomy): Eukaryota > Metazoa > Arthropoda > Insecta > Coleoptera > Cerambycidae > Monochamus > Monochamus alternatus. The sequence continues at coordinate 24,947,155 of CM073431.1, forward strand.
AATTAAAGAATAGATCATACTGCTGATCTGCACCTACGATAATTGATAATGATAAAAACCAGACAAGCAGAATTAATACAGTCAAATAATTTTAAAAAGTGTTGGATTGTTAAATTAAAGAATAGATCATACTGCTGATCTGCTCCTACAACGATTGATATTGATAAAAATATAAGCATGCATGATATTATAATAAAAAATGTTTAAGAAGTGTTAAATGAAAGAATAGATCATACTGCTGATCTGTACCTACCATAATTGATAATGATAAAAAAACAAGCATGCATAATATTATAATCAAAAATTTTAAAAACTGTTAATTGAAAGAACAGGTCATACTGCTGATCTGCACCTACGATAATTGATAATGATAAAAAACAGACAGGCAGAATTAATACAGTCAAACAATTTTAAGAAGTGTTTAATAGTTAAATTAAAGAATAGATCATACTGCTGATCTGCACGTACGATAATTGATAATGATATAAAATACAAGCATGCATAATATTATAATCACAAATACTAAGAAGTGTTAATTAAAGAACAGATCATACTGCTGATCTGCACCTACGATAATTAATAGTAATAAAAATACAAGCGTGCATAATATTATAAACAAAAATTTTAAGAAGTGTTAAATAAACGAACAGATCATACTGCTGATTTGCACCTACGATAATTGATAAAAAACAGACAAGCATAACTAATATAGTTAACAATTTTGAGACATGTGTTAAATAAAAGAACAGATCATCCTGCTGATCTGCACCTACGATAATTGGAAGTGATAAAAATACAAGCGTGCATAATATTGTAAACAAAAATTTTAAGAAGTGTTAAATAAAATAGCAGATCATACTGCTGATCTGCACCTACGATAATTAATAGTAATAAAAATACAAGCGTGCATAATATTATAAACAAAAATTTTAAGAAGTGTTAAATAAACGAACAGATCATACTGCTGATTTGCACCTTTGATAATTGATAAAAAACAGACAAACATAACTAATATAGTTAACAATTTTGAGACATGTGTTAAATAAAGGAACAGATCATCCTGCTGATCTGCACCTACGATAATTGAAAGTGATAAAAATACAAGCGTGCATAATATTGTAAACAAAAATTTTAAGAAGTGTTAAATAAACGAACAGATCATACTGCTGATCTGCACCTACGATAATTGGAAGTGATAAAAATACAAGCGTGCATAATATTGTAAACAAAAATTTTAAGAATGTTAAATAAACGAACAGATGATACTGCTGATTTGCACCTACGATAATTGATTAAAAGCAGACAAGCATAACTAATATAGTTAACAATTTTGAGACATGTGTTAAATAAAGGAACAGATCATCCTGCTGATCTGCACCTACGATAATTGAAAGTGATAAAAATACAAGCGTGCATAATATTGTAAACAAAAATTTTAAGAAGTGTTAAATAAAATAACAGATCATACTGCTGATCTGCACCTACGATAATTAATAGTAATAAAAATACAAGCGTGCATAATATTATAAACAAAAATTTTAAGAAGTGTTAAATAAACGAACAGATCATACTGCTGATCTGCACCTACGATAATTGGAAGTGATAAAAATACAAGCGTGCATAATATTGTAAACAAAAATTTTAAGAAGTGTTAAATAAAATAGCAGATCATACTGCTGATTTGCACCTTTGATAATTGATAAAAAACAGACAAACATAACTAATATAGTTAACAATTTTGAGACATGTGTTAAATAAAGGAACAGATCATCCTGCTGATCTGCACCTACGATAATTGAAAGTGATAAAAATACAAGCGTGCATAATATTGTAACCAAAAATTTTAAGAAGCGTTAAATAAAATAACAGATCATACTGCTGATCTGCACCTACGATAATTAATAGTAGTAAAAATACAAGCGTGCATAATATTATAAACAAAAATTTTAAGAATGTTAAATAAACGAACAGATGATACTGCTGATTTGCACCTACGATAATTGATTAAAAGCAGACAAGCATAACTAATATAGTTAACAATTTTGAGACATGTGTTAAATAAAGGAACAGATCATCCTGCTGATCTGCACCTACGATAATTGAAAGTGATAAAAATACAAGCGTGCATAATATTGTAAACAAAAATTTTAAGAAGTGTTAAATAAAATAACAGATCATACTGCTGATCTGCACCTACGATAATTAATAGTAATAAAAATACAAGCGTGCATAATATTATAAACAAAAATTTTAAGAAGTGTTAAATAAACGAACAGATCATACTGCTGATTTGCACCTACGATAATTGATAAAAAACAGACAAGCATAACTAATATAGTTAACAATTTTGAGACATGTGTTTAAATAAAAGAACAGATCATCCTGCTGATCTGCACCTACGATAATTGGAAGTGATAAAAATACAAGCGTGCATAATATTGTAAACAAAAATTTTAAGAAGTGTTAAATAAAATAGCAGATCATACTGCTGATCTGCACCTACGATAATTAATGGTAATAAAAATACAAGCGTGCATAATATTATAAACAAAAATTTTAAGAAGTGTTAAATAAACGAACAGATCATACTGCTGATTTGCACCTACGATAATTGATAAAAAACAGACAAGCATAACTAATACAGTTAACAATTTTGAGACATGTGTTAAATAAAAGAACAGATCATCCTGCTGATCTGCACCTACAATAATTGGAAGTGATAAAAATACAAGCGTGCATCATATTGTAAACAAAAATTTTAAGAAGTGTTAAATAAAATAGCAGATCATACTGCTGATCTGCACCTACGATAATTAATAGTAATAAAAATACAAGCGTGCATAATATTATAAACAAAAATTTTAAGAAGTGTTAAATAAACGAACAGATCATACTGCTGATTTGCACCTTTGATAATTGATAAAAAACAGACAAAGATAACTAATATAGTTAACAATTTTGAGACATGTGTTAAATAAAGGAACAGATCATCCTGCTGATCTGCACCTACGATAATTGAAAGTGATAAAAATACAAGCGTGCATAATATTGTAAACAAAAATTTTAAGAAGTGTTAAATAAACGAACAGATGATACTGCTGATTTGCACCTACGATAATTGATTAAAAGCAGACAAGCATAACTAATATAGTTAACAATTTTGAGACATGTGTTAAATAAAGGAACAGATCATCCTGCTGATCTGCACCTACGATAATTGGAAGTGATAAAAATACAAGCGTGCATAATATTGTAAACAAAAATTTTAAGAAGTGTTAAATAAAATAGCAGATCATACTGCTGATCTGCACCTACGATAATTGGAAGTGATAAAAATACAAGCGTGCATAATATTATAAACAAAAATTTTAAGAAGTGTTAAATAAACGAACAGATCACACTGCTGATTTGCACCTACGATAATTGATAAAAAGCAGACAAGCATAACTAATATAGTTAACAATTTTGAGACATGTGTTAAATAAAGGAACAGATCATCCTGCTGATCTGCACCTACGATAATTTATAGTAATAAAAATACAAGCGTGCATAATATTATAAACAAAAATTTTAAGAAGTGTTAAATAAACGAACAGATCACACTGCTGATCTGCACCTACGATAATTGAAAGTGATAAAAATACAAGCGTGCATAATATTGTAACCAAAAATTTTAAGAAGCGTTAAATAAAATAACAGATCATACTGCTGATCTGCACCTACGATAATTAATAGTAGTAAAAATACAAGCGTGCATAATATTATAAACAAAAATTTTAAGAATGTTAAATAAACGAACAGATGATACTGCTGATTTGCACCTACGATAATTGATTAAAAGCAGACAAGCATAACTAATATAGTTAACAATTTTGAGACATGTGTTAAATAAAGGAACAGATCATCCTGCTGATCTGCACCTACGATAATTGAAAGTGATAAAAATACAAGCGTGCATAATATTGTAAACAAAAATTTTAAGAAGTGTTAAATAAAATAACAGATCATACTGCTGATCTGCACCTACGATAATTAATAGTAATAAAAATACAAGCGTGCATAATATTATAAACAAAAATTTTAAGAAGTGTTAAATAAACGAACAGATCATACTGCTGATTTGCACCTACGATAATTGATAAAAAACAGACAAGCATAACTAATATAGTTAACAATTTTGAGACATGTGTTAAATAAAAGAACAAATCATCCTGCTGATCTGCACCTACGATAATTGGAAGTGATAAAAATACAAGCGTGCATAATATTGTAAACAAAAATTTTAAGAAGTGTTAAATAAAATAGCAGATCATACTGCTGATCTGCACCTACGATAATTTATAGTAATAAAAATACAAGCGTGCATAATATTATAAACAAAAATTTTAAGAAGTGTTAAATAAACGAACAGATCACACTGCTGATTTGCACCTACGATAATTGATAAAAAGCAGACAAGCATAACTAATATAGTTAACAATTTTGAGACATGTGTTAAATAAAGGAACAGATCATCCTGCTGATCTGCACCTACGATAATTGAAAGTGATAAAAATACAAGCGTGCATAATATTGTAAACAAAAATTTTAAGAAGTGTTAAATAAAATAACAGATCATACTGCTGATCTGCACCTACGATAATTAATAGTAGTAAAAATACAAGCGTGCATAATATTATAAACAAAAATTTTAAGAAGTGTTAAATAAACGAACAGATCATACTGCTGATTTGCACCTACGATAATTGATAAAAAACAGACAAGCATAACTAATATAGTTAACAATTTTGAGACATGTGTTAAATAAAAGAACAGATCATCCTGCTGATTTGCACCTACGATAATTGATAAAAAACAGACAAGCATAACTAATATAGTTAACAATTTTGAGACATGTGTTAAATAAAAGAACAGATCATCCTGCTGATCTGCACCTACGATAATTGGAAGTGATAAAAATACAAGCGTGCATAATATTGTAAACAAAAATTTTAAGAAGTGTTAAATAAAATAACAGATCATCTGCTGATCTGCACCTACGATAATTAATAGTAATAAAAATACAAGCGTGCATAATATTATAAACAACAATTTTAAGAAGTGTTAAATAAACGAACAGATCATACTGCTGATTTGCACCTACGATAATTGATAAAAAACAGACAAGCATAACTAATATAGTTAACAATTTTGAGACATGTGTTAAATAAAAGAACAGATCATCCTGCTGATTTGCACCTACGATAATTGATAAAAAACAGACAAGCATAACTAATATAGTTAACAATTTTGAGACATGTATTTAATAAAAGAACAGATCATACTGCTGATCTGCACCTACGATAATTGATAGTGGTAAAAATACAAGCGTGCATAATATTATAAACAAAAATTTTAAGAAGTGTCAAATAAAAGGACAGATCATACTGCCGATCTGCACCTACGATAATTAATAGACATAAAAATACAAGCGCGCATAATATTATAAACACAAATGTTAAGAAGTGTTAAATAAAAGAACAGATCATACTGCTGATTTGCACCTACGATAATTGATAAAAATCAGACGAGCATAACTAATATAGTTAACAATTTTGAGAAGTGTGAAATAAAAGAACAGATCATACTGCTGATATGCACCTGCGATAATTGAAAGTGATAAAAATACAAGCGTACATAATATTGTAACCAAAAATTTTAAGAAGTGTTAAATAAAAGAGCATCATACTGCTGATCTGCACCTACGATAATTGATAAAAAACAGACAAGCATAGCTAATATAGTTAACAATTTTGAGAAGTGTTAAGTAAAAGAACAGATCATACAGCTGATCTGCACCTACGATAATTGATAATGATAAAAGACAGACAAGCAGAATTAATACAGTCAAACAATTTTAAGAAGTGTTTAATTGTTAAATTAAAGAATAGATCATACTGCTGATCTGCACCTATGATAATTGATAATGATATAAAATACAAGTATGCATAATATTATAATCACAAATATTAAGAAGTGTTAATTAAAGAACAGATCATACTGCTGATCTGCACCTACGATAATTAATATTGATAAAAACCAGACAAGCAGAATTAATACAAACAATTTTAAGAAGTGCTGAATTATTAATTAATGAATAGATCATACTGCTGATCTTCTCCTACGACAATTGATAATGATTAAAATACAAGCATGCATAATATTATTATTATCAAAAATTTTAAGAAGTGTTAAATGAAAGAACCGATCATAATGCTGATCTGCATCTACGTTAATTGATAATGATAAATAAACAAACTAGCAGATTTAATACAGTCAAACAATTTTAAGAAGTGTAGGATTGTTAAATTAAAGAATAGATCATACTGCTGATCTGCACCTACCATAATTGAAATTTATTAAAAACAGACAATGAATAGATCATACTGCTGATCTACTCCTACGACAGTTGATAATGATTAAAATACAAGCGTGCATAATATTATAATCAAAAACTTTAAGACGTGTTAAATGAAAGAATAGATCATTCTGCTGATCTGCAGCTTCGATAATTTATAATGATAAAAATACAACAATTTATACTACAATAAAAATTTTAAGAAGTGTGAAGTACAAAACAGATCATACTGCTGATCTGCACCTGCGATTAATAATATAGTCGACAAATTTAGGAATGTTAGATAAACGAACAGATCATGCTGCTGATCTGTTCCTACCATAATTGATAACTGATAAAGAGCGGACAAGCATAATTAATATAGCCAACATAGTGAAATGAAATAGAAAGTAATTTAAAAAAAACGAAAGTGGATTAGGCCTACAGGGGATACCACAATAAAAAAAACGCACCACTTACTCTACCGCCAGGTGGTGTGGAAATGAGTACAAAATAGTTTATAGTTTCATTTAAAAATATCATATATCATGAGTTATATATTAACAATAAACATGTAATATCTCGAAAACATTAAAGATAAGTATCATGTATAATATATTTTTGAAAAGTTAAACCTAAGTAATATAGGTTTCTGGATAACACTCTGTATATATTTTTATCTCGTTTATGTATTCTCTATATAATAATAACATTATAATAACTTAATTGATTGCGTATGTAAAATTAAAACGCTGAAATAGCAAAATAATATTATATAAATTCGTATTGTAACAAACTATATTCATGTTCAAGTAATAGAGAGTCAAGTGTACATCGAGTGAGTCTTGCGAAATCTCTGTGAACGTTCCCACTTCACTTCTATATACATCTGGGAAATGCGATATTTATTTTTTTCTGCTTTAAATAATATTTAGAAGTCCCTTCAACTCTTAATTTTACATTTTTTCGTATTTCGACTAATGACGGAGAAAAATTGGGGGGGGGGGTTATCGCGTGTCCACCCTGTACATAGTAATATATTTTTACATACATGCCTACAACTATTCGAGTCTAACTGTAGAGCCATTTTCATTTACGTTAAGTCGTTAGAATATTTTTTTATTTTCATCTAAAAGAGATTTTGATCTATTATTCAATTTAAGTCCTACTCGCCATTTAGTGTATGATTTATAATATATGTTTGCGTTGTTCCAAGTGAACGGAACAAATATTTTGCCAAAATGAAAATATTTTTTTTACTTTCTATATTGCATTGAAAATTCAATGAAAATTGCATTTCAAATTAACAAAACATACACTTAAATAACAATGGGGTGCAAAGTTAGCTCGCCTCCTCGTGGTGCACCCTGGGTAACGCTAAAGAGCTAATATCACTATAAACATCCGCATACATAACAGCAACTTAATACCTTCATCCAACCACAACACACCTGCATTACTGTTTCAGCCGTTCATCGTGTTTGTAGCTTCGCCTGCACCGGCAGGAGATCGGTTGGCGGTCCTAGCTGTGGCGGTTCGCTGCCATAGTTAGGTGTTGCCGGTGAACCGGGTGAAACGTAACGCAGCGTCCAACCTCAACATACCCCTACCAAATCGACCATGACTTGACATACCACATACGCGAATTAACACCTTCGTCCAACCACAAGGCACCTGCATTACTGTTTCAGTCGTTCACCGTGTTTGTAGCTTCGCCTGCACCGGCAGGAGATCGGTTGGCGGTCCTAGCTGTGGCGGTTCGCTGCCATAGTTAGGTGTTGCCGGTGAACGGGTGAAACGTAACGCAGCGTCCAACCTCAACATACCCCTACCAAATCGACCATGACTTGACATACCACATACGCGAATTAACACCTTCGCCCAGCCACAAAGCACCTGCATTACTATTTCAGTCGTTCACCGTGTTTGTAGCTTCGCCTGCACCGGCAGGAGATCGGTTGGCGGTCCTAGCTGTGGCGGTTCGCTGCCATAGTTAGGTGTTGCCGGTGAACGGGTGAAACGTAACGCAGCGTCCAACCTCAACATACCCCTACCAAATCGACCATGACTTGACATACCACATACGCGAATTAACACCTTCCTCCAACCACAAGGCACCTGCATTACTGTTTCAGTCGTTCACCGTGTTTGTAGCTTCGCCTGCACCGGCAGGAGATCGGTTGGCGGTCCTAGCTGTGGCGGTTCGCTGCCATAGTTAGGTGTTGCCGGTGAACGGGTGAAACTTAACGCAGCGTCCAACCTCAACATACCCCTACCAAATCGACCATGACTTGACATACCACATACGCGAATTAACACCTTCGTCCAACCACAAGGCACCTGCATTACTGTTTCAGTCGTTCACCGTGTTTGTAGCTTCGCCTGCACCGGCAGGAGATCGGTTGGCGGTCCTAGCTGTGGCGGTTCGCTGCCATAGTTAGGTGTTGCCGGTGAACGGGTGAAACGTAACGCAGCGTCCAACCTCAACATACCCCTACCAAATCGACCATGACTTGACATACCACATACGCGAATTAACACCTTCGCCCAGCCACAAAGCACCTGCATTACTATTTCAGTCGTTCACCGTGTTTGTAGCTTCGCCTGCACCGGCAGGAGATCGGTTGGCGGTCCTAGCTGTGGCGGTTCGCTGCCATAGTTAGGTGTTGCCGGTGAACGGGTGAAACGTAACGCAGCGTCCAACCTCAACATACCCCTACCAAATCGACCATGACTTGACATACCACATACGCGAATTAACACCTTCCTCCAACCACAAGGCACCTGCATTACTGTTTCAGTCGTTCACCGTGTTTGTAGCTTCGCCTGCACCGGCAGGAGATCGGTTGGCGGTCCTAGCTGTGGCGGTTCGCTGCCATAGTTAGGTGTTGCCGGTGAACGGGTGAAACTTAACGCAGCGTCCAACCTCAACATACCCCTACCAAATCGACCATGACTTGACATACCACATACGCGAATTAACACCTTCGTCCAACCACAAGGCACCTGCATTACTGTTTCAGTCGTTCGCCGTGTTTGTAGCTTCGCCTGCACCGGCAGGAGATCGGTTGGCGGTCCTAGCTGTGGCGGTTCGCTGCCATAGTTAGGTGTTGCCGGTGAACGGGTGAAACGTAACGCAGCGTCCAACCTCAACATACCCCTACCAAATCGACCATGACTTGACATACCACATACGCGAATTAACACCTTCGTCCAACCACAAGGCACCTGCATTACTGTTTCAGTCGTTCACCGTGTTTGTAGCTTCGCCTGCACCGGCAGGAGATCGGTTGGCGGTCCTAGCTGTGGCGGTTCGCTGCCATAGTTAGGTGTTGCCGGTGAACGGGTGAAACGTAACGCAGCGTCCAACCTCAACATACCCCTACCAAATCGACCATGACTTGACATACCACATACGCGAATTAACACCTTCGTCCAACCACAAGGCACCTGCATTACTGTTTCAGTCGTTCACCGTGTTTGTAGCTTCGCCTGCACCGGCAGGAGATCGGTTGGCGGTCCTAGCTGTGGCGGTTCGCTGCCATAGTTAGGTGTTGCCGGTGAACGGGTGAAACGTAACGCAGCGTCCAACCTCAACATACCTCTACCAAATCGACCATGACTTGACATACCACATACGCGAATTAACACCTTCGTCCAACCACAAAGCACCTGCATTACTATTTCAGTCGTTCACCGTGTTTGTAGCTTCGCCTGCACCGGCAGGAGATCGGTTGGCGGTCCTAGCTGTGGCGGTTCGCTGTCATAGTTAGGTGTTGCCGGTGAACGGGTGAAACGTAACGCAGCGTCCAACCTCAACATACCTCTACCAAATCGACCATGACTTGACATACCACATACGCGAATTAACACCTTCGTCCAACCACAAAGCACCTGCATTACTATTTCAGTCGTTCACCGTGTTTGTAGCTTCGCCTGCACCGGCAGGAGATCGGTTGGCGGTCCTAGCTGTGGCGGTTCGCTGCCATAGTTAGGTGTTGCCGGTGAACCGGGTGAAACGTAACGCAGCATCCAATTACAATTAACATAACCCTACGAAATCGACTTTGACTTGACAATAACATTTACGCGAATTAATGCCTTCGTTCAAATACAATAAATGATAAAGATTAAAATGTAAGCATGCATAGTATTATACTCAACGATTTTAAGAAGTGTTAAATAAAAGAACAGATCATACTGCTGCTCTGCATCTACGAAAATTGATAACTTGTAAAAATAATATGCATAGTTATATAATCAACCATTTTAGGAACTGTTAAATAAAAGAACAGGTCATACTGATCATCTGCACCTACGATAATTGATAATGATAAAAATACAAGCATGACTAATATTGTAATAAAAAATTTTAGGAAGTGTTAATTGAGAGAACAGGTCATACTGCTGATCTGCACCTACGACAATTGATAATGATGAAAATACAAGCATGCATAATATTATAATCAAAAATTTTAAAAATTGTTAATTGAAAGAACAGGTCATACTGCTGATCTGCACCTACGATAATTGATAATGATAAAAACCAGACGAGCAGAATTGATACAGTCAAACAATTTTAAGAAGTGTTGAATGGTTAAATTAAAGAATAGATCATACTGCTGATCTGCACCTACGATAATTGATAATGATAAAAATACAAGTATGCATAATATTATCATCAAAAATTTTGGAAAGTGTTAATTGAAAGAGCAGGTCATACTGCTGATCTGCACCTACGATAATTGATAATGATAAAAACCAGAAAACCAGAATTAATACAGTCAAATAATTTTAAAATGTGTTGAATTGTTAAATTAAAGAATAGATCATACTGCTGATCTACTCCTACAACGATTGATATTGATAAAAATATAAGCATGCACGATATTATAATAAAAAATATTTAAGAAGTGTTAAATGAAAGAATAGATCATACTGCTGATCTGTAACTACCATAATTGATAATGATAAAAAAACAAGCATGCATAATATTATAATCAAAAATTTTAAAAACTGTTAATTGAAAGAACAGGTCATACTGCTGATCTGCACCTACGATAATTGATAATGATAAAAACCAGACGAGCAGAATTGATACAGTCAAACAATTTTAAGAAGTGTTGAATGGTTAAATTAAAGAATAGATCATACTGCTGATCTGTACCTACGATAATTGATAATGATAAAAACCAGACAAGCAGAATTAATACAGTCAAATAATTTTAAAAAGTGTTGGATTGTTAAATTAAAGAATAGATCATACTGCTGATCTGCTCCTACAACGATTTATATTGATAAAAATATAAGCATGCATGATATTATAATAAAAAATTTTTAAGAAGTGTTAAATGAAAGAATAGATCATACTGCTGATCTGTACCTACCATAATTGATAATGATAAAAAAACAAGCATGCATAATATTATAATCAAATATTTTAAAAACTGTTAATTGAAAGAACAGGTCATACTGCTGATCTGCACCTACGATAATTGATAATGATAAAAAACAGACAGGCAGAATTAATACAGTCAAACAATTTTAAGAAGTGTTTAATAGTTAAATTAAAGAATAGATCATACTGCTGATCTGCACGTACGATAATTGATAATGATATAAAATACAAGCATGCATAATATTATAATCACAAATATTAAGAAGTGTTAATTAAAGAACAGATCATACTGCTGATCTGCACCTACGATAATTAATAGTAATAAAAATACAAGCGTGCATAATATTATAAACAAAAATTTTAAGAAGTGTTAAATAAACGAACAGATCATACTGCTGATTTGCACCTACGATAATTGATAAAAAACAGACAAGCATAACTAATATAGTTAACAATTTTGAGACATGTGTTAAATAAAAGAACAGATCATCCTGCTGATCTGCACCTACGATAATTGGAAGTGATAAAAATACAAGCGTGCATAATATTGTAAACAAAAATTTTAAGAAGTGTTAAATAAAATAGCAGATCATACTGCTGATCTGCACCTACGATAATTAATAGTAATAAAAATACAAGCGTGCATAATATTATAAACAAAAATTTTAAGAAGTGTTAAATAAACGAACAGATCATACTGCTGATTTGCACCTACGATAATTGATAAAAAACAGACAAGCATAACTAATATAGTTAACAATTTTGAGACATGTGTTAAATAAAAGAACAGATCATCCTGCTGATCTGCACCTACGATAATTGGAAGTGATAAAAATACAAGCGTGCATAATATTGTAAACAAAAATTTTAAGAAGTGTTAAATAAAATAGCAGATCATACTGCTGATCTGCACCTACGATAATTAATAGTAATAAAAATACAAGCGTGCATAATATTATAAACAAAAATTTTAAGAAGTGTTAAATAAACGAACAGATCATACTGCTGATTTGCACCTTTGATAATTGATAAAAAACAGACAAACATAACTAATATAGTTAACAATTTTGAGACATGTGTTAAATAAAGAAACAGATCATCCTGCTGATCTGCACCTACGATAATTGAAAGTGATAAAATTACAAGCGTGCATAATATTGTAAACAAAAATTTTAAGAAGTGTTAAATAAAATAACAGATCATACTGCTGATCTGCACCTACGATAATTGATAATGATAAAAACCAGACGAGCAGAATTGATACAGTCAAACAATTTTAAGAAGTGTTGAATGGTTAAATTAAAGAATAGATCATACTGCTGATCTGCACCTACGATAATTGATAATGATAAAAACCAGACAAGCAGAATTAATACAGTCAAATAATTTTAAAAAGTGTTGGATTGTTAAATTAAAGAATAGATCATACTGCTGATCTGCTCCTACAACGAATGATATTGATAAAAATATAAGCATGCATGATATTATAATAAAAAATGTTTAAGAAGTGTTAAATGAAAGAATAGATCATACTGCTGATCTGTACCTACCATAATTGATAATGATAAAAAAACAAGCATGCATAATATTATAATCAAAAATTTTAAAAACTGTTAATTGAAAGAACAGGTCATACTGCTGATCTGCACCTACGATAATTGATAATGATAAAAAACAGACAGGCAGAATTAATACAGTCAAATAATTTTAAGAAGTGTTTAATAGTTAAATTAAAGAATAGATCATACTGCTGATCTGCACGTACGATAATTGATAATGATATAAAATACAAGCATGCATAATATTATAATCACAAATATTAAGAAGTGTTAATTAAAGAACAGATCATACTGCTGATCTGCACCTACGATAATTAATAGTAATAAAAATACAAGCGTGCATAATATTATAAACAAAAATTTTAAGAAGTGTTAAATAAACGAACAGATCATACTGCTGATTTGCACCTACGATAATTGATAAAAAACAGACAAGCATAACTAATATAGTTAACAATTTTGAGACAAGCGTGCATAATATTGTAAACAAAAATTTTAAGAAGTGTTAAATAAAATAGCAGATCATACTGCTGATCTGCACCTACGATAATTAATAGTAATAAAAATACAAGCGTGCATAATATTATAAACAAAAATTTTAAGAAGTGTTAAATAAACGAACAGATCATACTGCTGATTTGCACCTTTGATAATTGATAAAAAACAGACAAACATAACTAATATAGTTAACAATTTTGAGACATGTGTTAAATAAAGGAACAGATCATCTTGCTGATCTGCACCTACGATAACTGAAAGTGATAAAATTACAAGCGTGCATAATATTGTAAACAAAAATTTTAAGAAGTGTTAAATAAAATAACAGATCATACTGCTGATTTGCACCTACGATAATTGATAAAAAGCAGACAAGCATAACTAATATAGTTAACAATTTTGAGACATGTGTTAAATAAAGGAACAGATCATCCTGCTGATCTGCACCTACGATAATTGAAAGTGATAAAAATACAAGCGTGCATAATATTGTAAACAAAAATTTTAAGAAGTGTTAAATAAAATAACAGATCATACTGCTGATCTGCACCTACGATAATTAATAGTAATAAAAATACAAGCGTGCATAATATTATGAACAAAAATTTTAAGAAGTGTTAAATAAACGAACAGATCATACTGCTGATTTGCACCTACGATAATTGATAAAAAACAGACAAGCATAACTAATATAGTTAACAATTTTGAGACATGTGTTAAATAAAAGAACAGATCATCCTGCTGATCTGCACCTACGATAATTGGAAGTGATAAAAATACAAGCGTGCATAATATTGTAAACAAAAATTTTAAGAAGTGTTAAATAAAATAACAGATCATACTGCTGATCTGCACCTACGATAATTAATAGTAATAAAAATACAAGCGTGCATAATATTATAAACAAAAATTTTAAGAAGTGTTAAATAAACGAACAGATCATACTGCTGATTTGCACCTACAATAATTGGAAGTGATAAAAATACAAGCGTGCATCATATTGTAAACAAAAATTTTAAGAAGTGTTAAATAAAATAGCAGATCATACTGCTGATCTGCACCTACGATAATTAATAGTAATAAAAATACAAGCGTGCATAATATTATAAACAAAAATTTTAAGAAGTGTTAAATAAACGAACAGATCATACTGCTGATTTGCACCTTTGATAATTGATAAAAAACAGACAAACATAACTAATATAGTTAACAATTTTGAGACATGTGTTAAATAAAGGAACAGATCATCCTGCTGATCTGCACCTACGATAATTGAAAGTGATAAAAATACAAGCGTGCATAATATTGTAAACAAAAATTTTAAGAAGTGTTAAATAAACGAACAGATGATACTGCTGATTTGCACCTACGATAATTGATTAAAAGCAGACAAGCATAACTAATATAGTTAACAATTTTGAGACATGTGTTAAATAAAGGAACAGATCATCCTGCTGATCTGCACCTACGATAATTGAAAGTGATAAAAATACAAGCGTGCATAATATTGTAAACAAAAATTTTAAGAAGTGTTAAATAAAATAACAGATCATACTGCTGATCTGCACCTACGATAATTAATAGTAATAAAAATACAAGCGTGCATAATATTATAAACAAAAATTTTAAGAAGTGTTAAATAAACGAACAGATCATACTGCTGATTTGCACCTACGATAATTGATAAAAAACAGACAAGCATAACTAATATAGTTAACAACTTTGAGACATGTGTTAAATAAAAGAACAGATCATCCTGCTGATCTGCACCTACGATAATTGGAAGTGATAAAAATACAAGCGTGCATAATATTGTAAACAAAAATTTTAAGAAGTGTTAAATAAAATAGCAGATCATACTGCTGATCTGCACCTACGATAATTTAGAGTAATAAAAATACAAGCGTGCATAATATTATAAACAAAAATTTTAAGAAGTGTTAAATAAACGAACAGATCACACTGCTGATTTGCACCTACGATAATTGATAAAAAGCAGACAAGCATAACTAATATAGTTAACAATTTTGAGACATGTGTTAAATAAAGGAACAGATCATCCTGCTGATCTGCACCTACGATAATTGAAAGTGATAAAAATACAAGCGTGCATAATATTGTAACCAAAAATTTTAAGAAGTGTTAAATAAAATAACAGATCATACTGCTGATCTGTACCTACGATAATTAATAGTAGTAAAAATACAAGCGTGCATAATATTATAAACAAAAATTTTAAGAATGTTAAATAAACGAACAGATGATACTGCTGATTTGCACCTACGATAATTGATTAAAAGCAGACAAGCATAACTAATATAGTTAACAATTTTGAGACATGTGTTAAATAAAGGAACAGATCATCCTGCTGATCTGCACCTACGATAATTGAAAGTGATAAAAATACAAGCGTGCATAATATTGTAAACAAAAATTTTAAGAAGTGTTAAATAAAATAACAGATCATACTGCTGATCTGCACCTACGATAATTAATAGTAATAAAAATACAAGCGTGCATAATATTATAAACAAAAATTTTAAGAAGTGTTAAATAAACGAACAGATCATACTGCTGATTTGCACCTACGATAATTGATAAAAAACAGACAAGCATAACTAATATAGTTAACAATTTTGAGACATGTGTTAAATAAAAGAACAGATCATCCTGCTGATCTGCACCTACGATAATTGGAAGTGATAAAAATACAAGCGTACATAATATTGTAAACAAAAATTTTAAGAAGTGTTAAATAAAATAGCAGATCATACTGCTGATCTGCACCTACGATAATTTATAGTAATAAAAATACAAGCGTGCATAATATTATAAACAAAAATTTTAAGAAGTGTTAAATAAACGAACAGATCACACTGCTGATTTGCACCTACGATAATTGATAAAAAGCAGACAAGCATAACTAATATAGTTAACAATTTTGAGACATGTGTTAAATAAAGGAACAGATCATCCTGCTGATCTGCACCTACGATAATTGAAAGTGATAAAAATACAAGCGTGCATAATATTGTAAACAAAAATTTTAAGAAGCGTTAAATAAAATAACAGATCATACTGCTGATCTGCACCTACGATAATTAATAGTAGTAAAAATACAAGCGTGCATAATATTATAAACAAAAATTTTAAGAAGTGTTAAATAAACGAACAGATCATACTGCTGATTTGCACCTACGATAATTGATAAAAAACAGACAAGCATAACTAATATAGTTAACAATTTTGAGACATGTGTTAAATAAAAGAACAGATCATCCTGCTGATTTGCACCTACGATAATTGATAAAAAACAGACAAGCATAACTAATATAGTTAACAATTTTGAGACATGTATTTAATAAAAGAACAGATCATACTGCTGATCTGCACCTACGATAATTGATAGTGGTAAAAATACAAGCGTGCATAATATTATAAACACAAATGTTAAGAAGTGTTAAATAAAAGAACAGATCATACTGCTGATTTGCACCTACGAGAATTGATAAAAATCAGACGAGCATAACTAATATAGTTAACAATTTTGAGAAGTGTGAAATAAAAGAACAGATCATACTGCTGATATGCACCTGCGATAATTCAAAGTGATAAAAATACAAGCGTACATAATATTGTAACCAAAAATTTTAAGAAGTGTTAAATAAAAGAACATCATACTGCTGATCTGCACCTACGATAATTGATAAAAAACAGACAAGCATAGCTAATATAGTTAACAATTTTGAGAAGTGTTAAGTAAAAGAACAGATCATACAGCTGATCTGCACCTACGATAATTGATAATGATAAAAGACAGACAAGCAGAATTAATACAGTCAAACAATTTTAAGAAGTGTTTAATAGTTAAATTAAAGAATAGATCATACTGCTGATCTGCACGTACGATAATTGATAATGATATAAAATACAAGCATGCATAATATTATAATCACAAATATTAAGAAGTGTTAATTAAAGAACAAATCATACTGCTGATCTGCACCTACGATAATTAATAGTAATAAAAATACAAGCGTGCATAATATTATAAACAAAAATTTTAAGAAGTGTTAAATAAACGAACAGATCATACTGCTGATTTGCACCTTCGATAATTGATAAAAAGCAGACAAACATAACTAATATAGTTAACAATTTTGAGACATGTGTTAAATAAAGGAACAGATCATCCTGCTGATCTGCACCTACGATAATTGAAAGTGATCAAAATACAAGCGTGCATAATATTGTAAACAAAAATATTAAGAAGTGTTAAATAAAATAACAGATCATACTGCTGATCTGCACCTACGATAATTAATAGTAATAAAAATACAAGCGTGTATAATAATATAAACAAAAATTTTAAGTAGTGTTAAATAAACGAACAGATCATACTGCTGATTTGCACCTACGATAATTGATAAAAAACAGACAAGCATAACTAATATAGTTAACAATTTTGAGACATGTGTTAAATAAAAGAACAGATCATCCTGCTGATCTGCACCTACGATAATTGGAAGTGATAAAAATACAAGCGTGCATAATATTGTAAACAAAAATTTTAAGAAGTGTTAAATAAAATAACAGATCATACTGCTGATCTGCACCTACGATAATTAATAGTAATAAAAATACAAGCGTGCATAATATTATAAACAACAATTTTAAGAAGTGTTAAATAAACGAACAGATCATACTGCTGATTTGCACCTACGATAATTGATAAAAAACAGACAAGCATAACTAATATAGTTAACAATTTTGAGACATGTGTTAAATAAAAGAACAGATCATCCTGCTGATTTGCACCTACGATAATTGATAAAAAACAGACAAGCATAACTAATATAGTTAACAATTTTGAGACATGTATTTAATAAAAGAACAGATCATACTGCTGATCTGCACCTACGATAATTGATAGTGGTAAAAATACAAGCGTGCATAATATTATAAACAAAAATTTTAAGAAGTGTCAAATAAAAGGACAGATCATACTGCCGATCTGCACCTACGATAATTAATAGACATAAAAATACAAGCGCGCATAATATTATAAACACAAATGTTAAGAAGTGTTAAATAAAAGAACAGATCATACTGCTGATTTGCACCTACGATAATTGATAAAAATCAGACGAGCATAACTAATATAGTTAACAATTTTGAGAAGTGTGAAATAAAAGAACAGATCATACTGCTGATATGCACCTGCGATAATTGAAAGTGATAAAAATACAAGCGTACATAATATTGTAACCAAAAATTTTAAGAAGTGTTAAATAAAAGAGCATCATACTGCTGATCTGCACCTACGATAATTGATAAAAAACAGACAAGCATAGCTAATATAGTTAACAATTTTGAGAAGTGTTAAGTAAAAGAACAGATCATACAGCTGATCTGCACCTACGATAATTGATAATGATAAAAGACAGACAAGCAGAATTAATACAGTCAAACAATTTTAAGAAGTGTTTAATTGTTAAATTAAAGAATAGATCATACTGCTGATCTGCACCTATGATAATTGATAATGATATAAAATACAAGTATGCATAATATTATAATCACAAATATTAAGAAGTGTTAATTAAAGAACAGATCATACTGCTGATCTGCACCTACGATAATTAATATTGATAAAAACCAGACAAGCAGAATTAATACAAACAATTTTAAGAAGTGCTGAATTATTAATTAATGAATAGATCATACTGCTGATCTTCTCCTACGACAATTGATAATGATTAAAATACAAGCATGCATAATATTATTATTATCAAAAATTTTAAGAAGTGTTAAATGAAAGAACCGATCATAATGCTGATCTGCATCTACGTTAATTGATAATGATAAATAAACAGACTGGCAGATTTAATACAGTCAAACAATTTTAAGAAGTGTAGGATTGTTAAATTAAAGAATAGATCATACTGCTGATCTGCACCTACCATAATTGAAATTTATTAAAAACAGACAATGAATAGATCATACTGCTGATCTACTCCTACGACAGTTGATAATGATTAAAATACAAGCGTGCATAATATTATAATCAAAAACTTTAAGACGTGTTAAATGAAAGAATAGATCATTCTGCTGAACTGCAGCTTCGATAATTTATAATGATAAAAATACAACAATTTATACTACAATAAAAATTTTAAGAAGTGTGAAGTACAAAACAGATCATACTGCTGATCTGCACCTGCGATTAATAATATAGTCGACAAATTTAGGAATGTTAGATAAACGAACAGATCATGCTGCTGATCTGTTCCTACCATAATTGATAACTGATAAAGAGCGGACAAGCATAATTAATATAGCCAACATAGTGAAATGAAATAGAAAGTAATTTAAAAAAAACGAAAGTGGATTAGGCCTACAGGGGATACCACAATAAAAAAAACGCACCACTTACTCTACCGCCAGGTGGTGTGGAAATGAGTACAAAATAGTTTATAGTTTCATTTAAAAATATCATATATCATGAGTTATATATTAACAATAAACATGTAATATCTCGAAAACATTAAAGATAAGTATCATGTATAATATATTTTTGAAAAGTTAAACCTAAGTAATATAGGTTTCTGGATAACACTCTGTATATATTTTTATCTCGTTTATGTATTCTCTATATAATAATAACATTATAATAACTTAATTGATTGCGTATGTAAAATTAAAACGCTGAAATAGCAAAATAATATTATATAAATTCGTATTGTAACAAACTATATTCATGTTCAAGTAATAGAGAGTCAAGTGTACATCGAGTGAGTCTTGCGAAATCTCTGTGAACGTTCCCACTTCACTTCTATATACATCTGGGAAATGCGATATTTATTTTTTTCTGCTTTAAATAATATTTAGAAGTCCCTTCAACTCTTAATTTTACATTTTTTCGTATTTCGACTAATGACGGAGAAAAATTGGGGGTGGGGTTATCGCGTGTCCACCCTGTACATAGTAATATATTTTTACATACATGCCTACAACTATTCGAGTCTAACTGTAGAGCCATTTTCATTTACGTTAAGTCGTTAGAATATTTTTTTATTTTCATCTAAAAGAGATTTTGATCTATTATTCAATTTAAGTCCTACTCGCCATTTAGTGTATGATTTATAATATATGTTTGCGTTGTTCCAAGTGAACGGAACAAATATTTTGCCAAAATGAAAATATTTTTTTACTTTCTATATTGCATTGAAAATTCAATGAAAATTGCATTTCAAATTAACAAAACATACACTTAAATAACAATGGGGTGCAAAGTTAGCTCGCCTCCTCGTGGTGCACCCTGGGTAACGCTAAAGAGCTAATATCACTATAAACATCCGCATACATAACAGCAACTTAATACCTTCATCCAACCACAACACACCTGCATTACTGTTTCAGCCGTTCATCGTGTTTGTAGCTTCGCCTGCACCGGCAGGAGATCGGTTGGCGGTCCTAGCTATGGCGGTTCGCTGCCATAGTTAGGTGTTGCCGGTGAACCGGGTGAAACGTAACGCAGCGTCCAACCTCAACATACCCCTACCAAATCGACCATGACTTGACATACCACATACGCGAATTAACACCTTCGTCCAACCACAAGGCACCTGCATTACTGTTTCAGTCGTTCACCGTGTTTGTAGCTTCGCCTGCACCGGCAGGAGATCGGTTGGCGGTCCTAGCTGTGGCGGTTCGCTGCCATAGTTAGGTGTTGCCGGTGAACGGGTGAAACGTATCGCAGCGTCCAACCTCAACATACCCCTACCAAATCGACCATGACTTGACATACCACATACGCGAATTAACACCTTCCTCCAACCACAAGGCACCTGCATTACTGTTTCAGTCGTTCACCGTGTTTGTAGCTTCGCCTGCACCGGCAGGAGATCGGTTGGCGGTCCTAGCTGTGGCGGTTCGCTGCCATAGTTAGGTGTTGCCGGTGAACGGGTGAAACTTAACGCAGCGTCCAACCTCAACATACCCCTACCAAATCGACCATGACTTGACATACCACATACGCGAATTAACACCTTCGTCCAACCACAAGGCACCTGCATTACTGTTTCAGTCGTTCACCGTGTTTGTAGCTTCGCCTGCACCGGCAGGAGATCGGTTGGCGGTCCTAGCTGTGGCGGTTCGCTGCCATAGTTAGGTGTTGCCGGTGAACGGGTGAAACGTAACGCAGCGTCCAACCTCAACATACCCCTACCAAATCGACCATGACTTGACATACCACATACGCGAATTAACACCTTCGCCCAGCCACAAAGCACCTGCATTACTATTTCAGTCGTTCACCGTGTTTGTAGCTTCGCCTGCACCGGCAGGAGATCGGTTGGCGGTCCTAGCTGTGGCGGTTCGCTGCCATAGTTAGGTGTTGCCGGTGAACGAGTGAAACGTAACGCAGCTTCCAACCTCAACATACCCCTACCAAATCGACCATGACTTGACATACCACATACGCGAATTAACACCTTCGTCCAACCACAAGGCACCTGCATTACTGTTTCAGTCGTTCACCGTGTTTGTAGCTTCGCCTGCACCGGCAGGAGATCGGTTGGCGGTCCTAGCTGTGGCGGTTCGCTGCCATAGTTAGGTGTTGCCGGTGAACGGGTGAAACGTAACGCAGCGTCCAACCTCAACATACCCCTACCAAATCGACCATGACTTGACATACCACATACGCGAATTAACACCTTCGTCCAACCACAAGGCACCTGCATTACTGTTTCAGTCGTTCACCGTGTTTGTAGCTTCGCCTGCACCGGCAGGAGATCGGTTGGCGGCCCTAGCTGTGGCGGTTCGCTGCCATAGTTAGGTGTTGCCGGTGAACGGGTGAAACGTAACGCAGCGTCCAACCTCAACATACCCCTACCAAATCGACCATGACTTGACATACCACATACGCGAATTAACACCTTCGTCCAACCACAAGGCACCTGCATTACTGTTTCAGTCGTTCACCGTGTTTGTAGCTTCGCCTGCACCGGCAGGAGATCGGTTGGCGGTCCTAGCTGTGGCGGTTCGCTGCCATAGTTAGGTGTTGCCGGTGAACGGGTGAAACGTAACGCAGCGTCCAACCTCAACATACCCCTACCAAATCGACCATGACTTGACATACCACATACGCGAATTAACACCTTCGTCCAACCACAAGGCACCTGCATTACTGTTTCAGTCGTTCACCGTGTTTGTAGCTTCGCCTGCACCGGCAGGAGATCGGTTGGCGGTCCTAGCTGTGGCGGTTCGCTGTCATAGTTAGGTGTTGCCGGTGAACGGGTGAAACGTAACGCAGGGTCCAACCTCAACATACCTCTACCAAATCGACCATGACTTGACATACCACATACGCGAATTAACACCTTCGTCCAACCACAAAGCACCTGCATTACTATTTCAGTCGTTCACCGTGTTTGTAGCTTCGCCTGCACCGGCAGGAGATCGGTTGGCGGTCCTAGCTGTGGCGGTTCGCTGCCATAGTTAGGTGTTGCCGGTGAACCGGGTGAAACGTAACGCAGCATCCAATTACAATTAACATAACCCTACGAAATCGACTTTGACTTGACAATAACATTTACGCGAATTAATGCCTTCGTTCAAATACAATAAATGATAAAGATTAAAATGTAAGCATGCATAGTATTATACTCAACGATTTTAAGAAGTGTTAAATAAAAGAACAGATCATACTGCTGCTCTGCATCTACGAAAATTGATAACTTGTAAAAATAATATGCATAGTTATATAATCAACCATTTTAGGAACTGTTAAATAAAAGAACAGGTCATACTGATCATCTGCACCTACGATAATTGATAATGATAAAAATACAAGCATGACTAATATTGTAATAAAAAATTTTAGGAAGTGTTAATTGAGAGAACAGGTCATACTGCTGATCTGCACCTACGACAATTGATAATGATGAAAATACAAGCATGCATAATATTATAATCAAAAATTTTAAAAATTGTTAATTGAAAGAACAGGTCATACTGCTGATCTGCACCTACGATAATTGATAATGATAAAAACCAGACGAGCAGAATTGATACAGTCAAACAATTTTAAGAAGTGTTGAATGGTTAAATTAAAGAATAGATCATACTGCTGATCTGCACCTACGATAATTGATAATGATAAAAATACAAGTATGCATAATATTATCATCAAAAATTTTGGAAAGTGTTAATTGAAAGAGCAGGTCATACTGCTGATCTGCACCTACGATAATTGATAATGATAAAAACCAGAAAACCAGAATTAATACAGTCAAATAATTTTAAAATGTGTTGAATTGTTAAATTAAAGAATAGATCATACTGCTGATCTACTCCTACAACGATTGATATTGATAAAAATATAAGCATGCACGATATTATAATAAAAAATATTTAAGAAGTGTTAAATGAAAGAATAGATCATACTGCTGATCTGTAACTACCATAATTGATAATGATAAAAAAACAAGCATGCATAATATTATAATCAAAAATTTTAAAAACTGTTAATTGAAAGAACAGGTCATACTGCTGATCTGCACCTACGATAATTGATAATGATAAAAACCAGACGAGCAGAATTGATACAGTCAAACAATTTTAAGAAGTGTTGAATGGTTAAATTAAAGAATAGATCATACTGCTGATCTGCACCTACGATAATTGATAATGATAAAAACCAGACAAGCAGAATTAATACAGTCAAATAATTTTAAAAAGTGTTGGATTGTTAAATTAAAGAATAGATCATACTGCTGATCTGCTCCTACAACGATTGATATTGATAAAAATATAAGCATGCATGATATTATAATAAAAAATGTTTAAGAAGTATTAAATGAAAGAATAGATCATACTGCTGATCTGTACCTACCATAATTGATAATGATAAAAAAACAAGCATGCATAATATTATAATCAAAAATTTTAAAAACTGTTAATTGAAAGAACAGGTCATACTGCTGATCTGCACCTACGATAATTGATAATGATAAAAAACAGACAGGCAGAATTAATACAGTCAAACAATTTTAAGAAGTGTTTAATAGTTAAATTAAAGAATAGATCATACTGCTGATCTGCACGTACGATAATTGATAATGATATAAAATACAAGCATGCATAATATTATAATCACAAATATTAAGAAGTGTTAATTAAAGAACAGATCATACTGCTGATCTGCACCTACGATAATTAATAGTAATAAAAATACAAGCGTGCATAATATTATAAACAAAAATTTTAAGAAGTGTTAAATAAACGAACAGATCATACTGCTGATTTGCACCTACGATAATTGATAAAAAACAGACAAGCATAACTAATATAGTTAACAATTTTGAGACATGTGTTAAATAAAAGAACAGATCATCCTGCTGATCTGCACCTACGATAATTGGAAGTGATAAAAATACAAGCGTGCATAATATTGTAAACAAAAATTTTAAGAAGTGTTAAATAAAATAGCAGATCATACTGCTGATCTGCACCTACGATAATTAATAGTAATAAAAATACAAGCGTGCATAATATTATAAACAAAAATTTTAAGAAGTGTTAAATAAACGAACAGATCATACTGCTGATTTGCACCTTTGATAATTGATAAAAAACAGACAAACATAACTAATATAGTTAACAATTTTGAGACATGTGTTAAATAAAGGAACAGATCATCCTGCTGATCTGCACCTACGATAATTGAAAGTGATAAAAATACAAGCGTGCATAATATTGTAAACAAAAATTTTAAGAAGTGTTAAATAAAATAACAGATCATACTGCTGATTTGCACCTACGATAATTGATAAAAATCAGACAAGCATAACTAATATAGTTAACAATTTTGAGACATGTGTTAAATAAAGGAACAGATCATCCTGCTGATCTGCACCTACGATAATTGAAAGTGATAAAAATACAAGCGTGCATAATATTGTAAACAAAAATTTTAAGAAGTGTTAAATAAAATAACAGATCATACTGCTGATCTGCACCTACGATAATTAATAGTAATAAAAATACAAGCGTGCATAATATTATGAACAAAAATTTTAAGAAGTGTTAAATAAACGAACAGATCATACTGCTGATTTGCACCTACGATAATTGATAAAAAACAGACAAGCATAACTAATATAGTTAACAATTTTGAGACATGTGTTAAATAAAAGAACAGATCATCCTGCTGATCTGCACCTACGATAATTGGAAGTGATAAAAATACAAGCGTGCATAATATTGTAAACAAAAATTTTAAGAAGTGTTAAATAAAATAGCAGATCATGCTGCTGATCTGCACCTACGATAATTAATAGTAATAAAAATACAAGCGTGCATAATATTATAAACAAAAATTTTAAGAAGTGTTAAATAAACGAACGGATCATACTGCTGATTTGCACCTACGATAATTGATAAAAAACAGACAAGCATAACTAATACAGTTAACAATTTTGAGACATGTGTTAAATAAAAGAACAGATCATCCTGCTGATCTGCACCTACAATAATTGGAAGTGATAAAAATACAAACGTGCATCATATTGTAAACAAAAATTTTAAGAAGTGTTAAATAAACGAGCAGATCATACTGCTGATTTGCACCTTTGATAATTGATAAAAAACAGACAAACATAACTAATATAGTTAACAATTTTGAGACATGTGTTAAATAAAGGAACAGATCATCCTGCTGATCTGCACCTACGATAATTGAAAGTGATAAAAATACAAGCGTGCATAATATTGTAAACAAAAATTTTAAGAAGTGTTAAATAAACGAACAGATGATACTGCTGATTTGCACCTACGATAATTGATTAAAAGCAGACAAGCATAACTAATATAGTTAACAATTTTGAGACATGTGTTAAATAAAGGAACAGATCATCCTGCTGATCTGCACCTACGATAATTGAAAGTGATAAAAATACAAGCGTGCATAATATTGTAAACAAAAATTTTAAGAAGTGTTAAATAAAATAACAGATCATACTGCTGATCTGCACCTACGATAATTAATAGTAATAAAAATACAAGCGTGCATAATATTATAAACAAAAATTTTAAGGTGTTAAATAAACGAACAGATCATACTGCTGATTTGCACCTACGATAATTGATAAAAAACAGACAAGCATAACTAATATAGTTAACAATTTTGAGACATGTGTTAAATAAAAGAACAGATCATCCTGCTGATCTTCACCTACGATAATTGGAAGTGATAAAAATACAAGCGTGCATAATATTGTAAACAAAAATATTAAGAAGTGTTAAATAAAATAGCAGATCATACTGCTGATCTGCACCTACGATAATTTAGAGTAATAAAAATACAAGCGTGCATAATATTATAAACAAAAATTTTAAGAAGTGTTAAATAAACGAACAGATCACACTGCTGATTTGCACCTACGATAATTGATAAAAAGCAGACAAGCATAACTAATATAGTTAACAATTTTGAGACATGTGTTAAATAAAGGAACAGATCATCCTGCTGATCTGCACCTACGATAATTGAAAGTGATAAAAATACAAGCGTGCATAATATTGTAACCAAAAATTTTAAGAAGTGTTAAATAAAATAACAGATCATACTGCTGATCTGCACCTACGATAATTAATAGTAGTAAAAATACAAGCGTGCATAATATTATAAACAAAAATTTTAAGAATGTTAAATAAACGAACAGATGATACTGCTGATTTGCACCTACGATAATTGATTAAAAGCAGACAAGCATAACTAATATAGTTAACAATTTTGAGACATGTGTTAAATAAAGGAACAGATCATCCTGCTGATCTGCACCTACGATAATTGAAAGTGATAAAAATACAAGCGTGCATAATATTGTAAACAAAAATTTTAAGAAGTGTTAAATAAAATAACAGATCATACTGCTGATCTGCACCTACGATAATTAATAGTAATAAAAATACAAGCGTGCATAATATTATAAACAAAAATTTTAAGAAGTGTTAAATAAACGAACAGATCATACTGCTGATTTGCACCTACGATAATTGATAAAAAACAGACAAGCATAACTAATATAGTTAACAATTTTGAGACATGTGTTAAATAAAAGAACAGATCATCCTGCTGATCTGCACCTGCGATAATTGAAAGTGATAAAAATACAAGCGTACATAATATTGTAACCAAAAATTTTAAGAAGTGTTAAATAAAAGAACATCATACTGCTGATCTGCACCTACGATAATTGATAAAAAACAGACAAGCATAACTAATATAGTTAACAATTTTGAGAAGTGTTAAGTAAAAGAACAGATCATACAGCTGATCTGCACCTACGATAATTGATAATGATAAAAGACAGACAAGCAGAATTAATACAGTCAAACAATTTTAAGAAGTGTTTAATAGTTAAATTAAAGAATAGATCATACTGCTGATCTGCACGTACGATAATTGATAATGATATAAAATACAAGCATGCATAATATTATAATCACAAATATTAAGAAGTGTTAATTAAAGAACAGATCATACTGCTGATCTGCACCTACGATAATTAATAGTAATAAAAATACAAGCGTGCATAATATTATAAACAAAAATTTTAAGAAGTGTTAAATAAACGAACAGATCATACTGCTGATTTGCACCTTCGATAATTGATAAAAAGCAGACAAACATAACTAATATAGTTAACAATTTTGAGACATGTGTTAAATAAAGGAACAGATCATCCTGCTGATCTGCACCTACGATAATTGAAAGTGATAAAAATACAAGCGTGCATAATATTGTAAACAAAAATATTAAGAAGTGTTAAATAAAATAACAGATCATACTGCTGATCTGCACCTACGATAATTAATAGTAATAAAAATACAAGCGTGCATAATAATATAAACAAAAATTTTAAGAAGTGTTAAATAAACGAACAGATCATACTGCTGATTTGCACCTACGATAATTGATAAAAAACAGACAAGCATAACTAATATAGTTAACAATTTTGAGACATGTGTTAAATAAAAGAACAGATCATCCTGCTGATCTGCACCTACGATAATTGGAAGTGATAAAAATACAAGCGTGCATAATATTGTAAACAAAAATTTTAAGAAGTGTTAAATAAAATAACAGATCATACTGCTGATCTGCACCTACGATAATTAATAGTAATAAAAATACAAGCGTGCATAATATTATAAACAACAATTTTAAGAAGTGTTAAATAAACGAACAGATCATACTGCTGATTTGCACCTACGATAATTGATAAAAAACAGACAAGCATAACTAATATAGTTAACAATTTTGAGACATGTGTTAAATAAAAGAACAGATCATCCTGCTGATTTGCACCTACGATAATTGATAAAAAACAGACAAGCATAACTAATATAGTTAACAATTTTGAGACATGTATTTAATAAAAGAACAGATCATACTGCTGATCTGCACCTACGATAATTGATAGTGGTAAAAATACAAGCGTGCATAATACTATAAACAAAAATTTTAAGAAGTGTCAAATAAAAGGACAGATCATACTGCCGATCTGCACCTACGATAATTAATAGACATAAAAATACAAGCGCGCATAATATTATAAACACAAATGTTAAGAAGTGTTAAATAAAAGAACAGATCATACTGCTGATTTGCACCTACGAGAATTGATAAAAATCAGACGAGCATAACTAATATAGTTAACAATTTTGAGAAGTGTGAAATAAAAGAACAGATCATACTGCTGATATGCACCTACGATAATTAATAGTAGTAAAAATACAAGCGTACATAATATTGTAACCAAAAATTTTAAGAAGTGTTAAATAAAAGAACATCATACTGCTGATCTGCACCTACGATAATTGATAAAAAACAGACAAGCATAACTAATATAGTTAACAATTTTGAGAAGTGTTAAGTAAAAGAACAGATCATACAGCTGATCTGCACCTACGATAATTGATAATGATAAAAGACAGACAAGCAGAATTAATACAGTCAAACAATTTTAAGAAGTGTTTAATAGTTAAATTAAAGAATAGATCATACTGCTGATCTGCACGTACGATAATTGATAATGATATAAAATACAAGCATGCATAATATTATAATCACAAATATTAAGAAGTGTTAATTAAAGAACAGATCATACTGCTGATCTGCACCTACGATAATTAATAGTAATAAAAATACAAGCGTGCATAATATTATAAACAAAAATTTTAAGAAGTGTTAAATAAACGAACAGATCATACTGCTGATTTGCACCTTCGATAATTGATAAAAAGCAGACAAACATAACTAATATAGTTAACAATTTTGAGACATGTGTTAAATAAAGGAACAGATCATCCTGCTGATCTGCACCTACGATAATTGAAAGTGATAAAAATACAAGCGTGCATAATATTGTAAACAAAAATATTAAGAAGTGTTAAATAAAATAACAGATCATACTGCTGATCTGCACCTACGATAATTAATAGTAATAAAAATACAAGCGTGCATAATAATATAAACAAAAATTTTAAGAAGTGTTAAATAAACGAACAGATCATACTGCTGATTTGCACCTACGATAATTGATAAAAAACAGACAAGCATAACTAATATAGTTAACAATTTTGAGACATGTGTTAAATAAAAGAACAGATCATCCTGCTGATCTGCACCTACGATAATTGGAAGTGATAAAAATACAAGCGTGCATAATATTGTGAACAAAAATTTTAAGAAGTGTTAAATAAAATAAAAGATCATACTGCTGATCTGCACCTACGATAATTAATAGTAATAAAAATACAAGCGTGCATAATATTATAAACAACAATTTTAAGAAGTGTTAAATAAACGAACAGATCATACTGCTGATTTGCACCTACGATAATTGATAAAAAACAGACAAGCATAACTAATATAGTTAACAATTTTGAGACATGTGTTAAATAAAAGAACAGATCATCCTGCTGATTTGCACCTACGATAATTGATAAAAAACAGACAAGCATAACTAATATAGTTAACAATTTTGAGACATGTATTTAATAAAAGAACAGATCATACTGCTGATCTGCACCTACGATAATTGATAGTGGTAAAAATACAAGCGTGCATAATATTATAAACAAAAATTTTAAGAAGTGTCAAATAAAAGGACAGATCATACTGCCGATCTGCACCTACGATAATTAATAGACATAAAAATACAAGCGCGCATAATATTATAAACACAAATGTTAAGAAGTGTTAAATAAAAGAACAGATCATACTGCTGATTTGCACCTACGATAATTGATAAAAATCAGACGAGCATAACTAATATAGTTAACAATTTTGAGAAGTGTGAAATAAAAGAACAGATCATACTGCTGATATGCACCTGCGATAATTGAAAGTGATAAAAATACAAGCGTACATAATATTGTAACCAAAAATTTTAAGAAGTGTTAAATAAAAGAGCATCATACTGCTGATCTGCACCTACGATAATTGATAAAAAACAGACAAGCATAGCTAATATAGTTAACAATTTTGAGAAGTGTTAAGTAAAAGAACAGATCATACAGCTGATCTGCACCTACGATAATTGATAATGATAAAAGACAGACAAGCAGAATTAATACAGTCAAACAATTTTAAGAAGTGTTTAATTGTTAAATTAAAGAATAGATCATACTGCTGATCTGCACCTATGATAATTGATAATGATATAAAATACAAGTATGCATAATATTATAATCACAAATATTAAGAAGTGTTAATTAAAGAACAGATCATACTGCTGATCTGCACCTACGATAATTAATATTGATAAAAACCAGACAAGCAGAATTAATACAAACAATTTTAAGAAGTGCTGAATTATTAATTAATGAATAGATCATACTGCTGATCTTCTCCTACGACAATTGATAATGATTAAAATACAAGCATGCATAATATTATTATTATCAAAAATTTTAAGAAGTGTTAAATGAAAGAACCGATCATAATACTGATCTGCATCTACGTTAATTGATAATGATAAATAAACAGACTAGCAGATTTAATACAGTCAAACAATTTTAAGAAGTGTAGGATTGTTAAATTAAAGAATAGATCATACTGCTGATCTGCACCTACCATAATTGAAATTTATTAAAAACAGACAATGAATAGATCATACTGCTGATCTACTCCTACGACAGTTGATAATGATTAAAATACAAGCGTGCATAATATTATAATCAAAAACTTTAAGACGTGTTAAATGAAAGAATAGATCATTCTGCTGATCTGCAGCTTCGATAATTTATAATGATAAAAATACAACAATTTATACTGCAATAAAAATTTTAAGAAGTGTGAAGTACAAAACAGATCATACTGCTGATCTGCACCTGCGATTAATAATATAGTCGACAAATTTAGGAATGTTAGATAAACGAACAGATCATGCTGCTGATCTGTTCCTACCATAATTGATAACTGATAAAGAGCGGACAAGCATAATTAATATAGCCAACATAGTGAAATGAAATAGAAAGTAATTTAAAAAAAAACGAAAGTGGATTAGGCCTACAGGGGATACCACAATAAAAAAAACGCACCACTTACTCTACCGCCAGGTGGTGTGGAAATGAGTACAAAATAGTTTATAGTTTCATTTAAAAATATCATATATCATGAGTTATATATTAACAATAAACATGTAATATCTCGAAAACATTAAAGATAAGTATCATGTATAATATATTTTTGAAAAGTTAAACCTAAGTAATATAGGTTTCTGGATAACACTCTGTATATATTTTTATCTCGTTTATGTATTCTCTATATAATAATAACATTATAATAACTTAATTGATTGCGTATGTAAAATTAAAACGCTGAAATAGCAAAATAATATTATATAAATTCGTATTGTAACAAACTATATTCATGTTCAAGTAATAGAGAGTCAAGTGTACATCGAGTGAGTCTTGCGAAATCTCTGTGAACGTTCCCACTTCACTTCTATATACATCTGGGAAATGCGATATTTATTTTTTTCTGCTTTAAATAATATTTAGAAGTCCCTTCAACTCTTAATTTTACATTTTTTCGTATTTCGACTAATGACGGAGAAAAATTGGGGGGGGGTTATCGCGTGTCCACCCTGTACATAGTAATATATTTTTACATACATGCCTACAACTATTCGAGTCTAACTGTAGAGCCATTTTCATTTACGTTAAGTCGTTAGAATATTTTTTTATTTTCATCTAAAAGAGATTTTGATCTATTATTCAATTTAAGTCCTACTCGCCATTTAGTGTATGATTTATAATATATGTTTGCGTTGTTCCAAGTGAACGGAACAAATATTTTGCCAAAATGAAAATATTTTTTTTACTTTCTATATTGCATTGAAAATTCAATGAAAATTGCATTTCAAATTAACAAAACATACACTTAAATAACAATGGGGTGCAAAGTTAGTTCGCCTCCTCGTGGTGCACCCTGGGTAACGCTAAAGAGCTAATATCACTATAAACATCCGCATACATAACAGCAACTTCGCGACTTATAATATATTCCTGCTATAATACCTTCATCCAACCACAACACACCTGCATTACTGTTTCAGCCGTTCATCGTGTTTGTAGCTTCGCCTGCACCGGCAGGAGATCGGTTGGCGGTCCTAGCTATGGCGGTTCGCTGCCATAGTTAGGTGTTGCCGGTGAACCGGGTGAAACGTAACGCAGCGTCCAACCTCAACATACCCCTACCAAATCGACCATGACTTGACATACCACATACGCGAGTGATGTCCCCTGTATATTTATATTTTTGCTTATTAAATAATACCCAATTCATAACTTAGTTATTAAGAATCTGTAATATCAGCCCCAGATAAAATTAATGTTTAGTCAGCTTTTGCAATTCATATAAATTACAATACTTTAACCTTGCTAGTTAGTTATAACATATTCTTTGAGCCGTAATCTTGTACTTTCTTCAATAAAATATTTGTGCTATTAATCGGATTATTAATTTCATAAATAAAACTGGCGACGAGGATGGGATACAGTGTCGTTTGAACCTCTGAAAAAAGTTGAGTGATTCGAATAAACTTTTCAAAGTTGAAGACTCTGTGCCCGCGAAACAAAAAAGTGATAGACTGTCAATTAGTGCAAAGGTGACCACTAATCAGAAGCTGATCTTCGAAGACAAGAAATCACGGCCGAGGCTATTCTACCAACTGAAGAATTGTTGAGGAGAATATACGAGGCAACACAAAAGTAAGTCAAGCATTATTTCCTCTCTGAACCTTGTTATAACTCAAAACCTATTCTCTCTGAAAAATTCTTTTGAGAACAATAGGCTCGCTATTCATTGTGAATACGTAGGTTAAGAAAAAATCTCACCAAATCAAATTCAATTCAGTCAAATCAATCTTAATTTTAAGTGTTAGTTAGAATCTAGTCACATACAGTTTTGGATCTTATTTTTTACTTTTATTTTTCAAAAATTTCGAATATATCAAATTTAGTAAACTCTTTGAGTAATTTAAAAATTTCTAAATCAAATAAAATGGCTACAAGTAGAGAACCAAATGCTCCACAAGTGGATTATCAACTGTTGCGTTTATATATTGACAATATCCCTAAATACGATGGAAATCCTTTTGGATTAAATACATTTATTAGTTCATGTGACAATTTGATAAATAATTTCTTTCATGCAGACAGGGAAGCACTAAATTCATTCATACATCAAGCTATTTTAGGAAAATTAGTAGGCAAAGCTCAAATGCTAGTAGGCTCTCGCATAGAAATTCAAAACTGGTTGCAAATAAGAGATATTTTAAGATTAAATTTTGGTGACCAAAGAGATATAAAATGCCTAGAACATGATCTATTAAATCTGAGAATTTCTAAAAATGAAAATTATCATAGTTTTGGTTTAAGATGTCAAGAATTGCGTAGTTTATTAATTAGTAAATTAATACATTCAAAGAAGACACACAGTGAAAAGGAATTTTATGCTAAGCATTATGAACAATTGGCATTAGATACATTTACTAGATCTTTAAATCCTATGTTACAATTTATGATTAGAGTCCAGCAAGTTGATACATTAGAAACTGCTATAAGCAAAATTCATGAAGAAGAAAATTTTTCTAATTATAGTAAATCTTTTCAAAATTCAAATATTGCAGGTAGATCAGATTACCAAAAACCAATATTACCATCACCACAAATTAAACAACCACAATATAATTTTATGCCACGACAAACTGTAGGTTATAGTCCAAATTTTTCTCAAATTCCAAATCAATTTAAAAATCAAAATTTCCAATCTCAAATGCAAAAACCAAATTTCCCGTCACAACCGATTAATATACAACCTAGACAAATGCCCCAACAAAAATTCCATACAAACAATAAAATTTTCGGAAAACCACCACCGACACAAAATGTTTTTAAACCTACGAATGTAACCCCTTCGTATAAACCCACACCAATGTCAACAACATCCAAGGCAACTGTACCAAGACCCTACAACCATTTCCAGTCTACAGGACCAAAAAATTGGATCTCTGAAGAATTACACAATGTGGAAGACATGACATCCCAAGAAGAATATTATCAAGACCAACAATTTGAAGAAATAAACCAATTTAATTATGAAGAACATGATCAGTCAGTTCAAGAACAATATACCGAAGAAACTCCAGAAGAAGATATAAATTTTCCTATGGCTATGAATCAGAAGAACCCTACATAGCATATGAAGAAGATGAATCCTACCCTAACGAAATAAATGCCCTTAAACAAGCCTGTCCTTTACCTTATATTGTTATCCAAAATCCTCCCATGAAATTGTTAATCGATACCGGTTGCGCATCATCAATTATCCGTCCTTCTTTAATAGAAAAATATTATCCTTCTTGTATTTATTTTGATAAAACTGAATTAAAAACTTGTGTTGGAACAGCAAATGCACGTTGCAAAGCTGATATCCCAATTTTCGAAGAATTCAATTCTGATAAATTCATAACAGTTATTCTCCATGATTTTCATGAATATTACGATGGTCTAATAGGTTTTAATGATTTGCAAAATTTACAATTATCAATAAATTTTTCTGAACAATCTTTATGCAACCTTAATAAATCAATAAATATTCCAATTTATTATAGAAATCCAAATGATACTACTAAACGTTATTCAATAAATGCCCATGAAATTTTAATTAAAGAAATTCCCGTTGACGCTCCAGATGGTGACATTTACATTCCTCATCAATCAACACATGATCTTTTCATACCAGCTTCCATAAGTACATGCCATAATGGTTATGCTACTGTAGAAATTTACAATATGTCTGAAGAAGCCCAGTTCGCTGAATTCGAACAACCTCTTTCCGTTGAACCATTTTTAGAAAATTATGACTCTTTTGATTATAACATAAAATCTCCCATGGTAGAAAATAATAAAGGCAACATCGAAAATTTGCTTCGTCTAGATCATTTAAATTCAGAAGAGAAAAAAGCTCTTTTAAACGTATGTAATAAATTTCAGGATATATTTCTAAAACCAGGCGATCTTTTAACCTTTCATAATTCTGTCAAGCACGAAATTAGAACAAAAGACGAAAATCCTATATATACCAAATCCTATAGATTCCCACACGTTCATAAACAAGAAGTACATAATCAAATCACGAAAATGCTGCAAGAAAATATAGTGCGCCCAAGTATAAGTCCATGGTCCTCACCAATTTGGGTAGTCCCCAAGAAAAAAGATGCTTCTGGAATTCAAAAATGGCGACTCGTGGTAGACTATCGAAAACTAAATGACAAGACTATAGAAGACCGTTACCCCTTACCAAACATTACGGACATACTAGATAAACTAGGACGTTGTAACTATTTCACTACATTAGACTTAGCTAGTGGATTTCATCAAATTGAGGTACATCCAAATTCTGTAGAGAAAACCGCTTTTAGTGTTGAACAAGGTCATTACGAATTTTTAAGAATGCCTTTTGGTTTAAAGAATGCCCCTAGTACATTCCAAAGAGTTATGGATAATGTTTTGAAAGACTTGCAAAACAAAATTTGTTTAGTGTATATGGATGATGTAATTATTTTTTCGACCTCATTACAGGAACATATTCTAAATCTCCATAAAGTATTCGAAGCTTTTAGAACACATAACCTCAAAATTCAACTTGATAAATCTGAATTTTTGTCAAAATCTGTCGAATTTCTCGGACATGTTATCACTCCAAATGGTGTAAAACCTAATCCAAAAAAGATTGAAGTTATCAAAAATTTTCCGATACCACAAACACACCGCGACATCAAAAGCTTTTTAGGTCTTTTAGGTTATTATAGACGTTTCATTAAAAACTTTTCCAAAATTACTAAACCCTTTACTAAATGTCTCAAGAAAGGAGAAAAAGTAGTTCACACCCCCGAGTTCATTAACACATTTGAATATTGTAAAACACTTTTATGTAACGATCCAATATTAGCATTTCCCGACTTTGAAAAACAATTTACTATTACAACTGACGCCTCAAATTTCGCTATAGGCGCTGTGCTTAGTCAAGACGATCACCCAATCAGTTACGCATCAAGAACATTGAATCCGGCAGAAATAAATTATAGTACTATCGAAAAAGAATTGCTCGCGATCGTATGGGCATGTAAATATTTTCGACCTTACATTTTTGGTAGAAAATTTATTATTCAAACTGATCATAAGCCATTACAATGGTTATTTAATTTGAAAGAACCAAACAGTAGACTTGTTAGATGGCGACTCCGACTTGAAGAGTATGACTACGAAATTAAGTATAAAAAAGGTAAACAAAACACTAACGCAGACTGTCTATCTAGAATAAAAATTGACGCAAACCCAATTGATTTAAATACTAACCCCGGAGACAAAATTACAGACATAGACGATTTTATATCAGAAATAGGCGATCAAATTGGAGAAAGACTAATTGACACCCCAACAATTGAACAAATATTTGAAGAAATTGAAACAGACCAACCACCCCCACAAGTTCCACAAGATGACGTAGAAACACAACATACCGCAAATGAAAATCCTATACAAGAAATACCCTACACAGAAAATTGTTTTAATCAATACAATCACCAAATTATTATTCAGGAATCAAATAATACCATTATTAACTCATCAACATCCGAAAATCCATTTAAAACAAAAATCAGACATCTAGTAACTTTTAGAACGACAGCATCCGACGATGACGTTACTAAACTACTAAAATCTTTAATTTCTCCCAAATTTACTTACTGTTTATATTTCAAAACACCAGAGATAGAAAAGAAAATTATTCGCATTCTTCAACAAAATTTCACTAATTTAAAATTATGTATTTCTCGAAAACTACTTGAAGATGTAGAAGACAATGAGGAGCAAAATGAAAAACTTAAATATTATCATGAAGGTAAAACCAGTCATAGAGGCATCACCGAAGTTAAAACCTCACTTCTTAAACGATATTATTGGCCAAATTTAGTTAATGATGTTACAAACTATATCAATTCATGTAAAATATGTCAAAAAGCAAAATATGAAAGACACCCTCAACATATTAAATTTCAAATAACACCAACTCCCAAAAGACCATTTGAAATAATTCATATGGATTTGTTTTTCGCAGAATCAAAAATATTCTTAACAATACTAGATCCTTTCTCAAAATTAGGTCAAGCATATAATATTAAAACAAAAAATTCAATCGATACTTACGAAGCTTTATTAACTTTTATTTCTCACTATGGTATTCCGAATAAAATAATAACAGATAACGGCAAAGAATTTAACAATAACCTTTTTAAAGAATTTTGTAATTTACATCAAATTGATTTTCATATCACTACACCAAAAAATTCAAATTCCAATGCACCTGTAGAACGTTTTCATTCTACACTTTTAGACTTAATACGTTGTACTAAATTAGAATATCCTAATAAAGATCTGACTCAGATTATGAAGTTAGCAATTATAGGTTATAATAATGCCATTCATTCAGTCACAAAATTAACACCATTTGAAATTGTATTTGTTAACGGAAGAAAAATTCCATTCGATATTAATGAAACTGAAATTTTAAATGACTACATCAGTGAACAAAAAGATATTTCTAAAAAATTATATAACAATCTAGAACAACAAATTTCTAACAATAAAGACAAAACAATTTCTAAACTAAACGAAAAACGTGACGAACCAGTAAAATGCCAGACTGACGATACTGTTTATCTAAAGACAAAAGACAAATTTACCTCAAAAACTAAACCTATATTCAAGGAAACACAAATCGTTGCTGACAAAGACCATTTAGCGACAACAAAATTAGGAACTTATCATAAAAATCTAATCAAAAAACCTAGAAAGAAACTAAAAGATTCTTCTCCGTCACAGGTTCCAGACGAAGATGACTTTGAAGACTATATTACTGCTTACCGTATTCAACCTATCCCTGAGACTGAACCAGGCGAACAGCCCCACGTTCCAGACAATAACGAACCCCATCTTACCCATCCAACTAGGACCGGTGAAACAAATTAAATCGACCCATAAATTTGTATATCAAATAGACATCTCATTACTTTCAGATTATTTGATAAAATTATATCAGTCCTTTGAAAACCTTAAGCAAACAACCAACGATGAATCTTTTTCTCAGGTGAATTATACATTAAGTAAAGTTGCTCAAAAATTAGATCCTTTAATGCTAAGTAAAAATAGTAAAAGAGGTTTAATAGATGGCATAGGCAAAATATCCAAATATCTCTTCGGAACTCTAACAGAAGATGATAAATTAGAAATAATGAATCAGTTAAAAACTTTAAATAAAAACGAACATAATATTGCAACTCAAATAGATTTGCAACTATCCGTTTTACAACCACTTTTGAAAACTTTTAACGAAACAATTTCAACTTTGTATACTAACCAAAATAAAATTGCAACCGACATAAAAAACTTAAGAGATGACTTTCGATTGGAAAATATTAGGTTTGTTGGACAACAAATTATTAATAATTGCAACACTCTTTTAACCCTTATTGACGAAATATATATTGCAATTTCGTTTTCCGCATTAAGAACAGTTTATAATCCTACTATAACTTTTAATGAAGTAAAATTTATGAAAAATACACTTTTCCAACTCTACGATAAGTCTGAGTTACTAAATCTAGAAAGCGACCTTTCATATTTTAAATTAATGCATCAAGACGTTTTCTTTAAATATCCAAAATTTAATTTTGTAATTACTTTACCATTGTTCTCAAATGAAAATATATTCCTATATAAACTTTATCCAATTCCACAAAACAACCATACCTTAATTCCTCCCAAACCTTTAATAATGCTTGGCGAAGGAAATCAAAAATATCTTGAAAAAGAGTGTCCGTTGGTAGAACAGTATTACATATGCAACGAAAAGCCAGATCCTGTCCAAGAAGACTGCATTGCCACAACTATCCAAGGTCGACAACCCTCTAATTGCGAATTCAGAAAAATCAGCATCACACAAACCATAACAACACAAGTTGCCTTAAATCAAATACTTCTGATTCCTCAAAAAGATGTCAATATCAGATTCCAATGTGATACTAATGGAGCTGAGAGGAGAAGTTCTCCAACGCTGATCACTATTACCACTCCATGCCAAATTTGGATTAATGAGGAGTTGTTTCTGTTATCTGCCGATCCAACAACAAATGTAGGAACAGGGATCCTACTACCACCCTTGCCTAATGAAATCGATGTCTCAAATAACACATCACATAATCTAAAATTGAATGCAATCCATTTTGAAGATATCAATAGAATCATTGAATCCAGCCATCACATGTCATCAATTGACCATATCGAGCCACTTCCTGAGAACCAATCCAATTCATTATGGATTGTCTTAACCATTATCATCATCATTACCTGCCTTCTGTCCATCTGTATATGTTGTCAGAAGAAGATCCAGTCCATTATTCTGAGGATTCCTGAGAGAAGAAGAAATTCCCAGAATCCTGTCGAAGACGTCCCAGCGGTACCATTAGGTCCCCTTGGTCCGTTCTAAATGGGGAGGAGTGATGTCCCCTGTATATTTATATTTTTGCTTATTAAATAATACCCAATTCATAACTTAGTTATTAAGAATCTGTAATATCAGCCCCAGATAAAATTAATGTTTAGTCAGCTTTTGCAATTCATATAAATTACAATACTTTAACCTTGCTAGTTAGTTATAACATATTCTTTGAGCCGTAATCTTGTACTTTCTTCAATAAAATATTTGTGCTATTAATCGGATTATTAATTTCATAAATAAAACTACCGTGTTTGTAGCTTCGCCTGCACCGGCAGGAGATCGGTTGGCGGTCCTAGCCATAGTTAGGTGTTGCCGGTGAACGGGTGAAACGTAACGCAGCGTCCAACCTCAACATACCCCTACCAAATCGACCATGACTTGACATACCACATACGCGAATTAACACCTTCGTCCAACCACAAGGCACCTGCATTACTGTTTCAGTCGTTCACCGTGTTTGTAGCTTCGCCTGCACCGGCAGGAGATCGGTTGGCGGTCCTAGCTGTGGCGGTTCGCTGCCATAGTTAGGTGTTGCCGGTGAACGGGTGAAACGTAACGCAGCGTCCAACCTCAACATACCCCTACCAAATGACTTGACATACCACATACGCGAATTAACACCTTCGTCCAACCACAAGGCACCTGCATTACTGTTTCAGTCATTCACCGTGTTTGTAGCTTCGCCTGCACCGGCAGGAGACCGGTTGGC
Source organism: Monochamus alternatus (assembly GCA_037114965.1). Lineage (NCBI taxonomy): Eukaryota > Metazoa > Arthropoda > Insecta > Coleoptera > Cerambycidae > Monochamus > Monochamus alternatus. The sequence continues at coordinate 24,988,834 of CM073431.1, forward strand.
GATCCTAGCTGTGGCGGTTCGCTGCCATAGTTAGGTGTTGCCGGTGAACGGGTGAAACGTAACGCAGCGTCCAACCTCAACATACCCCTACCAAATCGACCATGACTTGACATACCACATACGCGAATTAACACCTTCGTCCAACCACAAGGCACCTGCATTACTGTTTCAGTCGTTCACCGTGTTTGTAGCTTCGCCTGCACCGGCAGGAGATCGGTTGGCGGTCCTAGCTGTGGCGGTTCGCTGCCATAGTTAGTTGTTGCCGGTGTACGGGTGAAACGTAACGCAGCGTCCAACCTCAACATACCCCTACCAAATCGACCATAACTTGGCATACCACATACGCGAATTAACACCTTCGTCCAACCACAAAGCACCTGCATTACTATTTCAATCGTTCACCGTGTTTGTAGCTTCGCCTGCACTGGCAGGAGATCGGTTGGCGGTCCTAGCTGTGGCGGTTCGCTGCCATAGTTAGGTGTTGCCGGTGAACGGGTGAAACGTAACGCAGCGTCCAACCTCAACATACCCCTACCAAATCGACCATGACTTGACATACCACATACGCGAATTAACACCTTCGTCCAACCACAAAGCACCTGCATTACTATTTCAGTCGTTCACCGTGTTTGTAGCTTCGCCTGCACCGGCAGGAGATCGGTTGGCGGTCCTAGCTATGGCGGTTCGCTGCCATAGTTAGGTGTTGCCGGTGAACCGGGTGAAACGTAACGCAGCGTCCAACCTCAACATACCCCTACCAAATCGACCATGACTTGACATACCAAATACGCGAATTAACACCTTCGTCCAACCACAAAGCACCTGCATTACTATTTCAGTCGTTCACCGTGTTTGTAGCTTCGCCTGCACCGGCAGGAGATCGGTTGGCGGTCCTAGCTGTGGCGGTTCGCTGCCATAGTTAGGTGTTGCCGGTGAACGGGTGAAACGTAACGCAGCGTCCAACCTCAACATACCCCTACCAAATCGACCATGACTTGACATACCACATACGCGAATTAACACCTTCGTCCAACCACAAAGCACCTGCATTACTATTTCAGTCGTTCACCGTGTTTGTAGCTTCGCCTGCACCGGCAGGAGATCGGTTGGCGGTCCTAGCTGTGGCGGTTCGCTGCCATAGTTAGGTGTTGCCGGTGAACCGGGTGAAACGTAACGCAGCATCCAATTACAATTAACATAACCCTACCAAATCGACTTTGACTTGACAATAACATTTACGCGAATTAATGCCTTCGTTCAAATACAATAAATGATAAAGATTAAAATGTAAGCATGCATAGTATTATACTTAACGATTTTAAGAAGTGTTAAATGAAAGAACAGATCATACTGCTGATCTGCACCTACGATAAATGATAAAAAACAGAAAAGCATTACTAATGTAGTTAACAATTTTGAGAAATGTTAAATAAAAGAACAGATCATACTGCTAATCTGCACCTACGACAATTGATAGTGATAAAAATACAAGAGTGCATAATATTGTAACTAAAAATTTTAAAACGTATTTAATTGAAGAACAGATCATACTGCTGATCTGCACCTGCGATAATTGAAAGTGATAAAAATACAAGCGTACAAAATATTGTAACCACAAATTTTAAGAAGTGTTAAATAAAAGAACAGATCATACTGCTGATCTGCACCTACGATAAATGATAAAAAACAGACAAGCATAATTAATACAGTTAACTATTTTGAGGAGTGTTAAATAAAAGAACAGATCATACTGCTGATCTGCAGCTGCGATAATTAAAAGTGATAAAAATACAAGCGTACATAATATTAAGCGTACAAAAATGTTAAGAAGTGTTAAATAAAAGAACAGATAATACTGCTGATCTGCACCTTCGATAATTGATAGTTATAAAAATACAAGCATGCAGAATATAAACAAATATTTTAAGAGTTGTTATATAAAAGAACAGATCATGCTGCTGATCTGCATCTGCGATAATTGAAGGTGATAAAAATACAAGCGTACAATAATATTGTAACCAAAAATTTTAAGAAGTGTTAAATAAAAGAACAGATCATACTGCTGATCTGCACCTTCGATAATTGATAGTTATAAAAATACAAGCGTGCAGAATATAAACAAATATTTTAAGAGTTGTTATATAAAAGAACAGATCATGCTGCTGATCTGCACCTGCGATAATTGAAAGTGATAAAAATACAGGCGTACATAATATTTTAACTAAAAATTTTAAGAAGTGTTAAATAAAGGAACAGATCATACTGCTGATCTGCACCTACGATAATTGATAGTTATAAAAATACGAGCGTGCAGAATATAAACAAACATTTTAAGAGTCGTTAGATAAAAGAACAGATCATGCTGCTGATCTGCACCTACGATAAATGATAAAAAACAGAAAAGCATTACTAATGTAGTTAACAATTTTGAGAAATGTTAAATAAAAGAACAGATCATACTGCTAATCTGCACCTACGACAATTGATAGTGATAAAAATACAAGAGTGCATAATATTGTAACTAAAAATTTTAAAACGTATTTAATTGAAGAACAGATCATACTGCTGATCTGCACCTGCGATAATTGAAAGTGATAAAAATACAAGCGTACAAAATATTGTAACCAAAAATTTTAAGAAGTGTTAAATAAAAGAACAGATCATACTGCTGATCTGCACCTACGATAAATGATAAAAAACAGACAAGCATAATTAATACAGTTAACAATTTTGAGGAGTGTTAAATAAAAGAACAGATCATACTGCTGATCTGCAGCTGCGATAATTAAAAGTGATAAAAATACAAGCGTACATAATATTAAGCGTACAAAAATTTTAAGAAGTGTTAAATAAAAGAACAGATAATACTGCTGATCTGCACCTTCGATAATTGATAGTTATAAAAATACAAGCGTGCAGAATATAAACAAATATTTTAAGAGTTGTTATATAAAAGAACAGATCATGCTGCTGATCTGCACCTGCGATAATTGAAGGTGATAAAAATACAAGCGTACAATAATATTGTAACCAAAAATTTTAAGAAGTGTTAAATAAAATAACAGATCATACTGCTGATCTGCACCTACGATAATTGATAAAAAACAGACAAGCATAACTAATATAGTTAACAATTTTGAGAAGTGTTAAATAAAAGAACAGATCATACTGCTGATCTGTACCTGCGATAATTGAAAATGATAAAAATACAAGCGTACATAATATTGTAACCAAAAATTTTAAGAAGTGTTAAATAAAAGAACAGATCATACTGCTGATCTGCACCTACGATAATTGATTGTGATTAAAATACAAGCGAGCATAATATTATAAACAAAAATTTTAAGAAGTGTTAATTAAAAGAACAGATCATACTGCTGATCTGCACCTACGATAATTGATAGTTATAAAAATACAAGCGTGCAGAATATAAAATGTATTAAATAAAAGAACAGATCATACTGCTGATCTGCACCTACGATAATTGATAGTTATAAAAATACAAGCATGCAGAATATAAACAAAAATTTTAAAAGATGTTATATAAAAAACAGATCATACTGCTGATCTGCACCTGCGATAATTGAAAGTGATAAAAATCAAGCGTACATAATATTGTAACCAATAATTTTAAGAAGTGTTAAATAAAAGAACAGATCATACTGCTGATCTGTACCTACGATAATTGATAAAAAACAGACAATAGTAACTAATATAGTTAACAATTTTGAGAAGTGTTAAATAAAAGAACAGATTATACTGCTGATCTGTACCTACGATAATTGATAACTGATAAAATAGTGAACCCAAACAGAGTAATTTCAAAAAGATGAAAGTGGATTAGGCCTACAGGGGATACCACAATAAAAAAAACGCGCCACGTACTCTACCGTCAGGTGGTGTGGAAATGAGTATAAAATAGTTTATATTTTCCGATGTTGGTGAATCGAAGCGAAAATAAGTCGATTTAATTAATGATTCAATAGAACATTTACATTATATTTATTCTACGTTCTTGGGCAAAATTTAACTGCTTAGCTAAATTTTTGTATGACTGAACACACTGTTAACTATCACAGTGAATTTTTCCACAGTCGATTAAAAGATAGTAGAGAAGTCTGCCATCACCCAGCTGCGTTGGACGAGGGACATGTAATACAGTTCGAGAACACTAGTGTTCTTGTGAGAACAACGGGGTTTTGTAACTTGGTTAGGTGAGACCGATCTCGAGGCTCCACCTACTCCTCGACTGCGCAGGCCCCAACTCGCTCAGACCACGTTATACACTACACGATCGATCACTAATGGCATGACCACGCCTACATGTCTGCCGAACCGGGGCGGTCGTAGTCGCCGGGGTTGAGCTTGAGACCCCGCCCACTGTCCGACTGCACAGGTCCGAACTCACTTGTGCCAGCACCCGCATTACACGGGTTGCCGAGCTATGACAGGGAGAGCGTCGGCTCTCGTGCCGAGCTTCAGGCTCGGCCCACTACCAAACTGCGCAGGTCCGTACGCGCTCGTACCACCCCAACGTCACACGATCGATAACTAATAATAGCTTGGCCACGCCTTCGTTGCTACTCAGCCGTGACGGGGCGTGCGTCATTGCTGGTATCGAGCTTGACGCCCTGCCCACTGCCCGTGTGCGCTGGTGCAGAGGAGCGCGGAGCACCACCGACATTATGAGACCGCTGACGAGGTCCCAATCTGTCTCAGTCGCGGCGAAACTCTTGCGGAGTCACCATTGAAGATGCCGACAGTGAAGATCGGCAAAACGTTTGGAAACATGGGATGCGACCAGTTACAGCGACGGCTACGGAACGCCTCGGATTGTGATTAAAATACAATACAAAAATTTTAAGAAGTGTTAAATGAAAGAACAGATCATACTGCTGATCTGCACCTACAATAATTGATAAAAAACAGACAAGCAAGCTGTGGTGCAAAAATCGTGTTCTGTGGTAAAATCAAGTTACATGTTTTGTGATCAAAATTTTCCAAATGAAAACCCCCAATTCCTAATTCTTCCCACCCTTCCCACGCTGGGTTCTAAAACCGAGGCAACTTTTCGGTTGTGTAAGGTTCCGCCGTTGCCCCGGAGCGAGAAAAGTCGAAAGCGTTGTTGTTCTGTCTGATTACTAACTCCCCTATCACAGGCAAGAAAGAAAAAGGAAAATTGAAACTACCAACATGGGGGACATGGAAAGTCCAGACGTACTGTAGGGTACCTCCCCTAAGTAAATGAAAACCAGGAGTATTGTGTCTGGCTAAATACACAATTATGTAAGGCCGCAATCAGAAAAGAAGAAGAAGAAAATATTTTCAATTATTTTAAGATTATTTTTATTCTATAAATTTGAAACAATAATTTTAAAAAATGTGCTAGATATATGACATTATCAATGTAAAATCATGGAAAACGGCGCATTTACGGTATATACCAAAAACATAACCACAAATGACCCCATATGTATTAAAACCTCTTATCAACAAAAATTAAAGGTAAGTACTACTAATCCCTGTAAAGGTTCAATGAAATATAAAAAAATCACAGAGCTGAACAGAAAAATTTAATATTAAATTTTGTTTACAAATGTGTATTGTCTTATTTATTGACAAGTGAACAAGATGTCCGCGAGATAGCTTACAAATAACGACTAATTAGAATATTAATTATTCTGCACTGTACACTATAATCCCTAACAGTAAACTATGGCTAAAAATCTTGTAGTCAAATAAATACACAGGACACGCTAGTTGCTTGTTACGTACGACGTAACAATTAAGGTACGCAAATTACTTCCAAACAAAATGTACACCTCTCGTAGCTCCTCTGCATAAATTAAATAAATAAAAACAACATAATCAACAAATTTAAAAGTATGTAAAGCTACTACAGAGCGCAGGAGGGGAAACCAGGTGGCCCAAGTAACGGCACTTTTATTAGTGATGATTTTAAAAGAATTAAAAAAACTGTCAAGTAGTGCTTTCTACAATTTGATTAATAGAAGAACATTTTCTATTGAAAATTTATTCCTGGTTAAATAAAATCCTGTTAAAAGCGATGCGATGCGATTCTATTCAGGTCAAAAATGTCGTTTGTCGGGTCACCCGATACGTTACAATGCCTAAAAGTCTGCTACTCTGCACGAATGGTAACCTTAGATGACGATGAAGACGAATTCACTCTCGCAATCACTCCCTCGATGAAAAATTAAGTGATGCGGCCCAGATGATGACGGAAAATCGCTCCCTATAATTTCGTTGTTTGGTGTTAAGCAGCCGCCGTTAGTGGGCGCGCTGCCTACAGCAGGAGCGGCGGATATCCTGGGCCTGCTTGAATCACTCTACTTGGCCTTGACAAGCTTCATCAGGCCATCGGTCGACATGGATTTGGGTCTCTCGATGGGCAGGCCGAGGGCACGATCCCACACGAGAGCCGCCAACACTCCCAGGGCTCTCGATACTCCGAACAGAACGGTGTAGTAGTTCATTTCTTTAAGTCCATAATACTGGAATAAAAGATTTATTAAAACCCACACTTTGATGCAACCTCAGAGCAATAATAAAAATAGAGAGAACAAACCCATTTATCAAAACAAACAAGTGAAATTTGACAGTTCGCCTGGAATGAAAACAAGTATACTCGCGACAAGAATTCAGACTTACGTCATTCGAACAAATGAATATTTTCATCAAAATATTTAAGAAACTGCAACTGATAGTAATAAAACTATATGCTACACTAAAAGTTTGCATTATATATTGCACTAAATTGCAAAAAATGATTATTTTTAACGCGATAAAATATCGAAAATTATGTTGATAATAAAAACAAATGTGTAACGTCAGCCGTGACGTAAGATATCTGAATTCATGACGCGAGTATACCAATTTTCAACAAAATGTAACTTTATTAAGCTGTAGAATATATAGTAATGAAGCAAATTTTTAAGAAATTGTGTAGATTAACTGGAATAATGAAAGAATAAAAAAAATAATAAAACTTATGTGCAAGCAACAAAAAATAATTATAATTAATGTAGTCCGAAAATAATTATTGGCATATAATTTTATTTTAAAACCTTACATTTTAAGAACTGTTATAAAGTGAAAAGTTACAACAAATTGAATTAGGATCTGATTCCAAAATTTAATGAAATATTAATTTTTGTAAATAAATCGTCTTTTATATACAGTGTGTCCTGTTTTTCAGGTTAACACCTCTAGACATGTGAGAAGGCTGTGAAATTTCCACAAGCCAATTTTTTTACCATTAGTCCCCTGAAGGGAGGTTATATTCTACTAACCATTTTATTGATTTGACATGCCTGGCCTACCACGATTTTTTAAAAGGGTCATTTTTCCAGAAGTGGTATTGTGCATTTTATTATTATTTAATTAATGAACATAAAAAAGGATTAATGAATTATGATTACTAAATTGTAAAAAAAAATTACAAAATTACCTAAATTAAATTTTAGTTTTTTTCATCATACCTCCTTCCAGTGGAACACATTTTTCCAATCCTTCTTAAATTGAAAATTATTTTATGCGGCAACAATAAAAACAATTAAGGTTCAAAAAATGTATTGTATTGTTAATACTAAGTTTTTAAACAACGTTAGCTTTTAAATTTAAGAAGACGATTGGAAAAATGTGTTCGCCTGGAGAGAAAATTTAATTTAGGTAAAATAGATTTACATGAACCTTTTCTAATTTTTTTTAACAGTTTAGTATCCATAATTCATTACATTTTTTGTACGTTAATAATTTTTATAGTTGTCTGATTTTTCGAAGTTTGGCACTGCATAAAATAACACTCAATATGTATTTGTCGATCAAATTTGGTATATGGGTATTTTGATGAATGGTGAATAGCCGGATATTATTTTTTTGATAAAAAAAAATGCCTAATAACACTTTCTGGAAAAACTACCCTTTTAAAAAATTGTAATAGGCCAGGTTTTTGCCACATCAATAAAATGGTTAGTAGAATATAACCTCTCTTCAGGGTACTAATTATAAAAAAATTGGCTTGCCGAAATTCCATAACCTTCTCACATTTCCAGAGGTGTGTCAATCTGAAAAACGGGATACACTGTAGATAAAGTGATTACCTTTCCATTAAACAGATTAATATGTAACGTATATATAGTTGAAATTGCTGCAAATGCACAAAATACAGTCACGTCGGAATAAATTGTTTATTTTTGCATACGTTCCCTCTATTTTTATTATTGCTCTGAGGATACAAGAGTTTGGCTTTACCTGAAGAAGAACGCCGGAGTGGGCATCTACGTTTGGCCATGGATTCTTGACTTTGCCGAGTTCCAGAAGGATTGGAGGTACCACCTTGTAAACGTTAGACACCAACTGCAAGGAAAAAAATATATCAACCACTATAAACATCACAGGCTGAGACTTGTCTTACCTGGAACAGTGGGTCTTCAGGCAGGTGCTTGAGGGCGAACTCTCTTTGGCATGTGTAACGGGGGTCGGTCTTTCTCAAGACGGCGTGTCCGTAACCAGGTACTACTTGACCAGATTTGAGTGTTTTCCAGATGAAGTCTTTTAGTTGTTCTTCTGTGGCCTTGTCGCCTACTTGCTGGCGTAGCTTTTGCAGCCAGATCAGCACCTGTGAATCATTTTTATAAATTTATTCTCGCACAAAAAACAGATCCAGAAATGCTAAACTAAATGTGTCTTTTGCTATATTTGTACGGTACACAACGAATGAAAGTCAAGTCATAACCTTCAAAGAAAATCATGAACCGATTAATTTTCCAGTGTTTTGGAGGTGGCAATTCTATGAATAAAAAATCGTCACTAACGAGCACTGGACTAAGATGGAAGATGTAGACAGATTCCTTACATAGGTTAAATAACTTTTCCAATAATTTTTTGCAACAAAATTTTCAAGATGCTAGAAATACAAAATAATATTAGTTTTCGCCAATAATGTAGAGGTCGCTAGTTATGATCTCTCTTAGGTGATGATATATGAAAGCATAGATGTTTTCCCGCCAATAGAATATTCTAAAACATTTTTTAAAATTGGTTTAAAACAGAGTCAAAGTTCCATAGTCATATTTCACAGCACAGGAAAATAAGTATTTTAAATTATATCGAACTATCGAGACACGACACAATGTATCCTAACATCATTTTTTATTTAATTTTTACTGTTATTCTGTTTTGGTTTTGATTTGTATTTTTCATACTGTAAAAAAAAAAATGTTGACGGTGACTTACTTCCTGATTGGCAAGGCCATGGAGAGGTCCCGCCAGTCCATTGAGTCCTGCGGCCAGGGAGAGGTAGGGGTCGCTTAGGGCAGAGCCCACCAGATGGACAGTGTGAGCTGATACGTTACCACCTTCGTGGTCACTGTGAATGGTGAGGTAGAGTCTCATGAGCTCGATGAACTCGGGGTTGTCATAACCCAACATTTGGGTGAAGTTGTAGCTCCAGTCCTTGGAGGTATCGATTGCGCCGATGCCGGAGCCGTCCTTGTAGGTGTTGCGGTAGATAGTTGCAGCCACCACGGGCAGCTTGGCGATTAGATCCATGGCGTCTTCATACACGTACTGGACAATAAAGGAAAGTTAGAACTACTTGGGTTTCATTAAATATAAATATGAAAAATGTATAAAAAGTACAAACTAAAGTTTTTTATTTAAAATTATACTTATTTTTACACATTTTAAAACTGTTACCATCGAGTGATTGTTATAAAAATAATACAACAGAAAAACTGATATTACTGTACTACACTGTTATTCTTATATCATCAGCATTACCTTAAAAAAAATTACATACAGCACGTTTCTAGCCATTTCTGAATAAGTGCTTTTCTTCAAAGACGTAGTAGAATGGAAAATAAACAATTTTCAGTAATTCAGTGTGGTTAATAGCACATCAGCTATAGATTGATTTACATTATTTTACTAAAAAACAGTGTGTGAGTGATCATCGCTGATCTTCAACAGTGTTTGCAGTTAGCAATTGTTCTATTACTTTTCCCACAATAAAAATTTAGAAGAAAATTCTGTTTCACTATGAAGCAAATGAAACATGGATATCATTACATATATTACCTAACAGTATCCTATACTGAACAAATATATTAATTATTATAAAGCAGCTGTTTGTATGTATCTAGACCGATCCTAACGCTCATTTCTGTGTTAATCCTAAAATGTATGTAGATCTCACCTCCCAGTACTTTGACTTATGAACTCCACTAGAATATGCTTTGGCGAACTTGCTTTCAGTATTTAAAGCGGTGACGGCAGCGGATATCTGGGACATGGGGTGCACGGTGGTGGGCAGGTTATTGAGCAGCTGGACGATGTGAGCGGGCAATTCCGCCCGTTCAGCCCATTCCTTGGAGATGGCCTTTACTTGAGCCTCCGTGGGTACATCGCCGGTGATCAAAAGCCAGAAGAGACCTTCGGGTAAGGGCTCGCTGCCGCCAGGAGCCTTAGGCAGTACCTTTTGGCACTCGGGAATAGACAGGCCCCTGAACCTGATGCCCTCGTCGGGGTCCAAGACAGAAGTCTCACACACGAGGCCTTTGATCCCTCGCATGCCACCATACATCTGTGATATGATATTTAATTGATTAATCACTGCCTATATAAATTCAATATTTTTCTCAAAGTATTAAATTGTCTTTTTTTATGAAAGTCCTTTAAAATAATTCGTATACCTAATGAAATTTGTCAAAAAAAAAAACATGAAAAGACCTAGATCTATTTTAACATTGTGCAATCTTAAATCTGTAAATTTATTTATTATAAGCTGTCCTTGCAAAAATAAATAAAATGAAAGCATACAATGAAACCACAAACCATAAAAAGATACAAATTAATGTTACATTTTGTTTTATGTTTTATCGACGTTTTAAGTATGTGGATTTTTTTTTATGATACGAGCTAAATCCCAAATATTTTAATTATTTAAAGATTATATTTAAATACCTACCTAATACCTAAATACCTCTTAATATAATTAAAAATACAATATTAAATATTACCAAAGGTATCTATGGTTCATTATAAGTACCACATGTGTAGTTTTAATAAATTACTTATTGTCTAAAATAATTCTTAAAATTGATATCTACATAACGTCGTAACGTTTTGGTTTCGATAACGAACAGTTCTAGAGCTGTTCAAAATAACTTACCATTTTATTAATAAGAATTACCAAGCGACAATAAGTTGAAAATTGAACTGGGTAACTATTTAGAACGGTTCTAGAACTATTCAAATGCAGAACCAAAACAAGTCTATTAATATTAAATGCCGACTTTGACAGCCACGCTAATTGCGGCAGTATTGTCATTGACAATACTAATAAGTGACGTCACTGAATTATGCAACCACAAATGCATTTGGTCCATTTTCCAAAAAGCTATAAAACACAAGTCGTGAAAGAATACGTAAGAGCATATATAATTTGAAAATCTACTTTTTATTTTTAATATTATGAGTGGATGATAATTTCGCGGTTAATTCACTTTTGACGTCACCATGAATCATTGTGCGCATTCTAGATATAAAGTTATGTATCCTGAAAATGCGAAATGCGATAGAGGAATTCCACGTTGTTTTTGAAGTGCCTACGGCTCTGTCGACAATACTGAGAACAGGATGCCTTGATCATTGACCTGAATTCCCATATACGTCGTTTACAAATAAATACGATATCAGAATGATTATATTTTTCAAGTTATTTATACATAAACATTAAACAATTTTCTTGATCCTTTTCCCTTTAATAGGTGCAGTTCTGCAGTTAACAAGAGTGCGGTTTACTTCGAAGTGCATATAATTAAGATTATAAAAAATTGTACTGACACCTGTATGTTCTTGAATGACATTATATTCATGCATGTTTTGAATGTGAGTGGGGCACAGTCATACCATCATTAGACCTCTATCTGCGAATAAACTTTATCTGGGATTCATCTGCTGTTATCCCGTCGGCAAGGTCGACGCAAAGACGCTTCGTTCCGTACTCGCCATATAACATCATTGTTTTGCCAAAACGGTGTCACGCTTTAAGCATGACCGTTTAACTGAAATTTTATCAAAATTCGACCTATGATTGTATTTATATTCCTACAGAAATTGCGACGATTATCTTAGTTGTGTGTTCGTTATTTGAAAGACATTGCATTGACAATGAACAATTCCTGATTAATTTTGACCTTCAACAAATGTTGAATAAATGTCGATTAGAAATAATGCATGCAGATAATAAACTTTATTATTATTTTATTACTATGTATAATTACTGTTACATAACATGGTTTATGTGTATCTTCTTCTAAAGACAAAACATATCCTAGTTTGATACACTCGCAATGAGGGCACGAAAGGGCATAACATATAATTAATTTTACACTGATAACTAAATTATCTTTTATTCTAATACCTTAACATAGTTACGCAATAATACAACTTGTATTTTGCAAAATCATACACAGAGATATACTTCAAAATTTTCATTTCTCTTTGTTATATTCGTCATAACTAAGTGGTTGATATTTCTTGGTACTAAATAAATAGTTGCTGCTAATTGAAATTATACACGCAACATTTTATCGACTTGTGCACGAGCGGCAAATGCTTTTGTTTGGTTGAAATTTAACAAAGAAAACGCTATTTTGTAACATATTTTCATTTCATACCTCAAAAAAATGCATCGACTATAAAACATACATGATGATGTATTATATCGACAGATCAATACATGTAATATACCGCGCTGGAAATTTATAGATTACAATGCAGAAAACAGTCCTTAAGATAAGGACGTAGTTACTTTTCCGATGATTAGATGAGAAGTAAACATCGTCGTTTCATTATTTGAAAACTCTTAATACAATGCATAACAGTCTTTTTCATCAAGGATATGCATTATCCATTTCATTCTTTGCTATTTCATTTGCTACTTGTTATGAATAATATTAAAATCTTATATTCCTGATGGTTAATAGATAACTATTTTTAGAATTATTTTGAGACTCTTTTAAAATGAATTCAGCGACTTGTGTTGAACTGCTGATGTATTCGTAATGAAATCTATTGATGAGAGGAAAAACTAAGAACTAATACTAAAAACTGAAAGTAAAGTAGTTCAAAACAAATCGCCAAATTCATTTTAAAGAGTATCATTATTATTGCAATATTGCAGTCACTGTGTTAACACGTGGAAACAAAGGTTGTTGCCATTTTTCGTTTTGTGTTAACAATATTGGTACTTGCTATTGAACATTGATTACATTCTGCCCCAAATTATGTATACAAATTTAATACAATAGCAATAGTACGTTTACAATATGAAACAGTCAAGTGTGGTGATTATATGTTTCTATTTGCTGCATTGTTTTTCTTTTTAGTTTAGTATAACATGTCAATTTTTCTGAACTAACGGTTTGCTACCATGTTTACACAATGTTATATCTTTCGTGTTTTTTGTCGCTAAAGTCCGATAATCGTTTAAGTGAAAACTTAAATTTTACAAGGGTAGGTGAAATTTATTGACTATAGGATTAGAAAAAAATCAAGTGAAAAGGAATAACGAAGCAACTGCGAATATAGTTGTTTCTGGGTTATTGTCCTTCATCAGCGCAGTGCAGCTTAAACATAAGAAGGAAGAGCAAAGGCCACGAACAAAGGAGTATGATAAGCAGCACCTATCTCTATTTGCAGCTTCGTGTCACACAGCCTCAGTGTTGAGACTTCTTTCATGTGTTTAAGCTGCAGCACTGTACTGCACTGCTTCGTTCCTCCTTTCCACCTGTTTTTCCGAATCCTATAGCCAAAATAGATTCCACTTACTCTTATAGTTTTAGAATCTGCTAAGTTTCCTTTCGTTTTTGTAATTGTTCTGGCTAAAACCCTCACAGTGGTTGTTGGTTCCTCTTCTGCAGCGACTGTTGCTCTGAACCCATAGATTTATAAGTCTATGTCTAAACCTCAAAACCGAAGCTGTGTGACACGAAGCTGCAAATAGAGATATATTGCTGCTTGGCATTCTCCTATGTTCGTGTCGTTTGCCCTTCTGTTTCCTTCTTGTTTTTAAGCTGCACTGCGCTAATGAAGGACAAGAACCCAGAAACAACGATGTCCGCAGTTACCTCGTTGTTCCTTACCACCTATTTTTTTTTTCCGGATCCTATAGCCAATAAATTTCACCCAATCTTGTACTTTTACATCCGCTAAGTTTCCTTTCCTTTACACATTTTTAGGTATTTGTTTGAAATAATTTATGTCAATAACAACAAATTTCAGATTTTTTTTTTAATTTTGGCAACACTATCTGTACAAAGTGATGGTCTGCCAATAATGACGTACAAAATGTGAATATTGAATTTTTTCAATAGGTGCAAGTATCATTAACGAAATTGCTATTTAATATTATTTAGCTACATTTATAATAAAAATAGCCAATCCATATGATAATGTTTTTACACTGAAGATCAAAAATGGATGAGAACCAGGTTAAGTAGTGTGTGGGCGCAACTTCATTAATTAAGTGATTATACCAAATTACAAGAATGATGTTATTTTTGAGTAATGTGATTAGACATTTAAAATCAGTTCATTAACACTGTTCGACAGGAAACACTGATAAAATATACATTACTCCCGACACAATCATATAATGATTTCCTGTATAATTTAAAGTAAATATTTGTTATTGGTTTTAGGAAGCCACTGCTTTCAAAAGTATCTTCATTACAGGATCAATCTAAAAGATAGCATACACTTTACTTACCATGTCGATGGTCACCTCTCCCACTTTAGTGTTGCCATAGTTTTTCCTGAAATTCTTGACACGTTCCTGTTCTTTTGGAATTTTAGCCGCCAAAATTGCCTTGAGGTCCGTAGATGCATCGCTGAGCTGTCTTAGGATGAGTGAGACTTGTGGCAGTAATTTCTGAAAAAATATATCCAAATTTCAGGGCATATAATACATAATAGAGAACTGTAAGTGTTGCCCTTCCGCTGTATTTATTTTATAAAGAAATAGAGCAAGTCGGCAAAAAAGATAAGAACAATCCAGGATCTCAGACCATCCCATAAGCGTCTCTCTAGAACTAACAGCTGTCCTTATTCTCCAAAATCGGTTACATAAGATGAAGCAGACACGTGAAGATTTTATTAAACGTGGGTATAGACGTGGAATACGTGGGTATTTGGTATCCAATGAAATCCAAAGTAAATTAATCGCGTCTACGTCAAGCCTACCCCTGCCTCTATT
Source organism: Monochamus alternatus (assembly GCA_037114965.1). NCBI lineage: Eukaryota > Metazoa > Arthropoda > Insecta > Coleoptera > Cerambycidae > Monochamus > Monochamus alternatus. The sequence goes on from CM073431.1 coordinate 25,004,117, forward strand.
ACGTAGGACACGCGCGTTTCATAAACTCCATCACCGAAATACACACGTTCCGACCTTGGGGACCGCTTAAAAATGTGGTAAATGCCAGTTTGGATTCTCTCGGGGCGATCTTTGGACGTCGGGAGTCACCAGGGACTTTCCATAACACGAATTATCATCCAAACTCAATAGAGTTCGTTAGTGTTTATTCAGTCACAGTGATACAAACAAGAGGACTGTTTACTTAGATAGCATTGTCCTCGTGCTATCTCGACTGCTGTCTGTCTGTGGTACTTAAAGAAGACTGCACAGAGCAGGATTACACGACAGATACAAGAGACAGTGTCCAGTAATAGTTGGATAACACATCTACACATGTCTTACCCTATAATTGGGTATCAAAATAGTATCTGTAGTGTATAATGACATAACAAACATTTAAATACGCAGAAGATGCATTATCTACTATTGTGAAAAATATCTGTTGATAACAGTTAAAGGAATGTGTCAAAATCCGGTGAGGTGGTGCTGCCAATTCGAAAAGTACCTACTGATCTAACGAAACAGAGCAAGAATCTGTTGTACATTATCACATAGTCTATAGACCAGTGGCGGCTTGTTAGAGGAGGCAGGGGAGGCTAAGCCTCCTCTGCGGTGTTTGTAGCATTGCTAAAAAAAAATGTTTTTTATTTATTTTCATTTTACATTACATAAGTATCTACCTGTATCATATTTTTATATTTATTTTGTTATAAATCTATTTTTACATGCAACTAATTATTAACTGAGATCTTGAGTGAGCAAATAAATACGTGATTTTTTAATGTGCTTTAAATTTCGCGCTCTCCGAATACGTAGCCCATGCCAACGGAGCTGCTGGCAGCTAAACTCAATAAGCCTCCAGCGCATTCATCTGTGTATCTGACAGTGCGCGACCTTGAACGTCTGGGGATAGCGTCATTACACCCTCAAATAAATCTCAGCACAGGCAACTTGTTGCCATCAACTATCTCTTTTTAATATGTAAGTTTTTTAATATAGCCATGCTTCTTCTACCACCATGCGATCGCCCGTCGTGAAGCCTCGGCACTCTCGGTAGTAATCGGAAATAGAGCAATTCAAACAAAACAAAAACATTGGCCATTTTTCATTTGTCATTTATCATCTATGATCTGTAATTGCGCCGGGTTTCTGTGATTAACGGATGTTTTTTGTGTAATTTAAAAGTGTTTCTTAAGAATTTGTGTTTGACAAGGAATCTTTTATATTTTACTGTACGCATTTAAAACTTTATTTAAAAAATGAGTGCTCAAAATGACAATAACGTCAACAGCTTCTCTAGTTGCATGAACATTGTAGTTTATTTTCTATTAAAAGGATTTCATAATTTCAGTTACGATGAAAAGCTGATAACTAAATAAAAATTTAGACCAACACCTTCTTTGCCGTCTATAGTTGTAGTAGGTGAGAAACAAAATAGGGGATTTAACAATAATAATTATAAAAAAACGACTGATTAACCGCATCAACTATTAGAAATAGATTATTATGCTGGCAATGTTTGTTATTTACTAATAATATTTTATCAGTTTGTGGTAGGGTGGGTTTTAATAATTTGCAAAATATAACGCGGGGTTTCGAAAGACATGAAAAATCTCAGGAACATATTTCATCACGTATTAAATTTGAAATGCTGGGTAAACCTAATATTGTAAATGCTTTAGATTCTGCTCACTAAATAGAAATATAAAATTATAATGAGAAGGTCCGTGAAAATAGAGATATTTTACATAGATTAATGGATGTAGTAATAGTTTTATCGTCTCAAGAAATTTCTTTTCGCGGTCATGATGAAAAAGCGGATTCTTCTAGGGCTACCAACGAACAACCCACATAAAAAAATGTAACGCGTCCATGGTACTACTTCAAGAGTGGTGAGGAAATTAACCAATGTGATTATAGAACGATAGTTGAGGTTTTTCACCCCAAGCCTCCTTTACTGAAAACCTCACGAGCCGCCACTGCTATAGACATCATACTATTCATAGGTACTACTTTATAAGTAAAGGGAAGATCGTTTATTCCTATATTACCTTATATTTCTACTACTAGAAAATCTACCGTGAATAATAGAACACAAGTATTTTACTGAATACGGCGCTGCATGCTGGATAGATGTACAATCGTTTGCAATAATAATGACACTCTAAAATAAATTTTGCGATTTCTATTGAACTGCTGACGTATTTATAATGAAATCTACTTTTAACATTAGTTCTTAGTTGTTTCACTCACCAATAGAGATTTAATGAAGTTTCTACTCAGAACTTCTAGAAGTTCAAAAATTGTTTTGTGGGAGTGTCATTATTATTGCAACTACTGCAGTTTGGATTTTCACTCTATCTGTGGTTTGGGTATTCCTATTCCACCAAGTGCAGCACACGACATGACAATACGAAGAAGCTATTAATAATCGAAAAATAATTTATATTAATTAATTAATATTAATATATTAATTTATAGTAACCTACTAATAGTTAAGAAATCGTCCGTCCATCCGGCACGCAGCGTTGTACTCGGTGGAATGGAATGTTCGCTTTAGTCCATAGATGGATAAATGACTTTAGTCGTATATCGCACGTGTATGGATTGTTTCGGATTCTCTCCGTGCGAACTTTGGACGACGGGAGTCACGAGGTGACACGGGTATCATCTGTTTATTTAAAGCTTGTTATATTAAAGTAAAGTAGTATAATCGCGATGATGCTTTTAGTACAATGAGTCTACGCCTACTTAGATAACATTGTCCTTCTTATCTCGAGTTCTGTTTGCGACAAATCTAGGATCTAGGGAACTATCATCGACACTTACTATAATGGGGCACATTTTTATCAACATAATTGCCAATTACACTCTTGAAAAATGATTACGGTTTCTAGAGTGTATATTTCGATCTTTGGCGGATTTAATACAATTTATAAGTTTCTTTTCTTTTTCTACAGAATGATGAGTATTTGACCTGCCTTACATTTACAACAAGGTCATTGTCCACGTCTCCTTAAGGCTTACGGTGAGCGCTCTATCAAACGATATATAAGATTTGTTCCAACAACCGTCGAGAACTTGTTCAGTACCATGAGAAATGTTTGACCAACACCGTCTTACGTCGCATTCGCCGAGAGTACATTAACAACTAAACTGACTGACTAATTCTGGACGGTTCGGAATCGATTCTTGCTGTGTTGGAACAAACCCATAGTTTTCGCTCAGTAGCTTCTTAACGGATAATGATTCATATTTTCAAAATTTCAAAACACAGCTTCGACGTAAAATAATATTTGTAGTCTATTAAAAAAACCGCATATTTTTATTATTTTTCGTTGAGGAGTTACTGAGCGAAAACTATATCCCTTTGGATCGAGGGCTCACCGTAACCTTAAGCCATTCATCTGTGAATATTCTTTTTCTCGGTTTTGCAAAGGTTAATAAACTACTACTACTATTTTCTGTTTTCTTCAGATATTAATTTCAGTGATTTACGATTTTAACAATAGGTATACTTATTTTAAAATGTATTTTACTTATAAACAATGATTTATAACTACAGAGTGACCCATTTGAATGCGGAGCACCTCCCTAAGTTTTATTTGCTGGCCGATTAGAAATATTGTTTTTTTTTCAATGATAGAACTTTAATAACGTTGGGGCCAAATTTCGGAATGAAAATTACATTTTGAAGACTTACTTCGATACCGCAAAAATCCAAAAAAAAAAGATTAGCAACTTTCTTATATCAAATCTGAATGTGCCACTGAATTTAGGATAATTTCAAATGGGTGTGACCAAAATTTCAAAGATATAGACAGGGTGTCCCATATAAAACTTACCACCTGAATATTTTGTTTAATATGTTTTGAAAAAAATCCAAAAACACGCTGATTTTTAATTTAAAGGGGACATTAACGTACGTCATTACTTATTTTGTAATTGCCACCCCTTCGTAGATCGAGGTAGGTATCAACTTTGAAATTTCAAATGGTGCTACATATAGGGGGTGTGATGCATCGTTTGAAAGCTCTTTTGATACTGACTGAATCCGTAAAAAATAAAAAAATATCATTACCATCAGTCACCTATCCGGGGTCACCCTCTTATCTTTTGTCTTCTAAATCTTTTTTTGGATTTTTTCGGTTGGAAAAAATTCGAAATAGGCCTTGAAAATTTAATTTTCATTGTGAATTTGACACCAGAGTAGTTATTATAAAGTTCTATCATTCAAAAAACAAAATTTTAATTCGTCTAACAAATAAAACTTTTAGATAGATAACCCGCTTTCAAGTGGGTCACTCTGTATATAGACTTACAGGATGTTATATATTATAATTGCAGAAGAATTAAGTTAAATAATTCAGCTACCAATATTAAACCTGCTCCATCTTATGATATATTTCAAAATCTACTTATACAATGATTCATAACTATATCGACTTACAGGATGTTATATATTATAACTGAATAAAAAATAAGTTAAATAATCAAGCTACAAATATTTAACCGATATTTTATGTTACCATTATCATAGTATAAAGCAGGGATCACCAATTAGTTTCATTGCAGGTCCGTTTAAAAAATATATACATCTGTCACGGTCCGTTTGGTAGATGATGACTAGCAACCAAGATTTATAATGTCAATTAAAAAATAAAACGAAGAGAAATCTGAATATTTTTTTTTTATTAAGAATTAAGTTCATCTAATTAAAAAAATAACAAAGTACCTAATATTAATGCGAAAAATTAAAATTTTTACTTTGAGCAATCTGTCTGAAGTCTGGAGTTAAGTTGGTGCAAGCTATTGCCATTAAATCCTGGAGATGGTCTAAATTGAATTACCACAAATTTTTATATTGATATTCTTAGATTCTTCTGGGTCCGCATAAAATAGGTCGGCGGTTCGGATCCGGACCGCGGTCCGCCATTTGGTGACCCCTGGTATAAAGTATAGTCTATGACATTACCCAGATAAAGTCAGTCCCTAATACCTAAGTATATAATTGAAAAATAATAAAAAATACATAAAACTTCAAATATGTTTGCAGTTTTTACCATTTTATTAAAAGACGCCCATGAAATAAACCACATCTGTCAATTTGGGACAAACAATAATAATCGGTTGATTAATCTAATCTTTAAACCATATATTTAATATTATAGCAGAAGTATTAAATAAGTATATGCTTTAAACATTTACGCAATTTGGCGCCACCATTAGTAGTTGTGATAACTGATTAGACTTATTATATCACTCAACATCGAGTGTATTATTAGTACCTACCTATTCCTAACTAATCTAGTATGTGTATGTTCTTGAAACTTCCAAATTGTCAACAATTAGCTATACTCGCGACAAGAATTCAGACGACTTACGTCATACGAACAAATGAATAATTCATTATATCTTTATCAAAATATTTAAGAAACTGCAACTGATAGTAATAAAACTGTATGCTGCACTAAAAGTTTGCATTATATATTGCACTAAATTGCAAAAAATGATTGTTTTTAACGCGATCAAATATCGAAAATTACGTTGACAGTAAAAACAAATGTGTAACGTCAGCCGTGACGTAAGACGCCTGAATTCTTGACGCGAGTATATTGTAGGTGTTTATCATGTCAAATATACGCGCGTTGATCTTTTACAAGTGGGTTAACTTCTCAGTTAAATTTAATAATCACTAAAATTGTCTCTTTTGGGTAGAAATGATTCATCAGCAGTACCTAAATAAAATTATTGCAACCGTCTTTATCTGAAAGTAAACAACTACATATATAGCATAAAGTGTGCTAATAGTGATATTATTTGCAGAAAAACTGCACATTATTTTCTAATTTTGTCAACATTAATATTGTCAACTCATTCCATCATTTATAATGTTCAATATAGAGCTGAATTTTAAAGTAAGCTTCAGACTTACATAAGCAGCTACTTTAAGATTAATAAATAAGATTTATAAAAATGCGAGATAGGTATGTTTTTGAATTATGATGATCATATATATCTGTATTATCAACATACAAAAGAACTCGCAAATACCATAATGCTTATCTTCTTATCAAGATATGCCTAGATGAATTTAGAAGGCGTTTTCGTGACATCAAACTAATTTATTTTTATCATTACGATAAAACTCTTGTTCACATATAAATTTGTAACTGAAGAATGCCGATTTTACCATGAAATACAAAAATATGGTAGTGCACATTTTCTTCCAACGGTTCTTCCGGAAGTCTCATGGTGGTATTCATAGTCTGTCTCCGGTCGCCGGAGAGCGATCTCCGTCGCGCAATTATGCGAATTTTATAATGAAATTCAAATAATTTCGGACGGACAATGAATACAGTGTACTGTAACAGTGGTATCTTATATATTCTTCTCGAAATTATGTGAATTTCATTATGAATTCGCATAATTTCAATACGGGGACCTCTCTCTGGCGACCGAAGACGGACTATGAATACCACTGTCAAAAGCGTCAATAGTTAATGTAAAAATGACTGATCAGTTGCTTTGTGGCTAGTTTGCAATAATCTGTTTACTTTATTGTTAACATATGTTACATAACTACAGATGAATAACTGAAAACAATAAACTAAACCGGTACGAATGTTTGAAGACAATGTAGCTTTTTTCTAGAACTAGAAAAGTTGTACCAAAGATGAGTTCCTTTGTTAATCAAAATCTTGTTATTTTTATTCGCACAAAGTATTTGTGAAATATATTTCAGTATTCAGTAAACATCGCGGACTGGACTGAAAATAGAACCAACGTAACTTGTTGCTAACAACGCAAGCGAACCTTTGGTCTCCTATATCTATAGATAACTCATCACAAGATGCATCAAGAACTAAACAACAACAAATTTAATGCTGTTCCAGACATATTATTACCTACAATGACTGGAATTGCATTTGAGATTTTCTCGACCTGCATCTGCTCTGGTGTAGACCAAAGTTTATATTTTTTCTTCTTAAATACTTTTTAAATTATACAGGGTGGTCCACTTTCGAAAGCGGAAACTTTAGAGGCAGACAGAGAGCCACATAATATCAGTCTGTATTATAAACTATATTCGAAAAATGCTTCGTTACAAAGATACAGGGTGTTAAAATTAAGGTAATTTAATTTCGAGTTATTGTTAACATTGTTATTAGAGTGTTGTGTAAGTATCATAGACCTTATAAATAATGGACCGGCCCTAGAAAGAGAGGTCCGCTGCTCTGATGTGTGCAAGAGGGATGAAGCTAGTCCGGGTAAAAACAGATGTTCTATGACAGAAAAATATATAAACATAACCTGACAAAACTTTTCCTGTTACTATTGTTAATGATTTGTGTGCCTTTTGTGATTTAGTTGTGTTTAGTGTGTTTATTAGCAATAGTTTTTTAAGACTCATAAACTATGGTGGAGTCGGTCTGTCACCGTAAATGTCATACGTCTCTCATTTACGGTTTTTGTTTTTTTCGGCCAATGATCTGTGGGCTTTTACCCGGACTAGCTCTATCTCTGTCGCACACATCTGAGCATCAACGATTTGTATAGGCAGAAAACGGTTTTGGGCGCGTCCATGATTTATAAGGTCTATGGTAAGTATTAATCTGAAAAATGTTTTTTTCTATCAACGAATACGCAGATATTCATTTTTGCTACGGATTTTATGATGGAAATGCAGAAGCGACAGTTCGTGAATATCATAGACGCTATCCAAATAGAAGAGTTCCAAATGCTCGCGTTTTCATCAGGACACATCAGAATTTTCGTAACTTTGGTCCGCGTGTTAATAACGAATGGAACAGAAACCGTCGATATAATAATCAGAATAATCGAATACTACATATATTGATAACAATCCGAGGCTGAGCTCTAGGAAGGCAGCTCAGCACCTTCACATTCCTAAGTCTAAAATATTACGAACACTACACGATGACCACAGACATGCATATCACCTACAGCCTGTTCAGGATTTGCTCCCTGGTGATGCTGAAAAAAGAATAAGATTTTGCCAATGGCTTTTAAATTCGACGGAAGAAAATCCTGACTTTTTACATAAGATTCTTTGGACAGACGAGTCCTTTTTTACCAGACGTGGGGTAACAAATTACCATAATATCCATATTTGGGCGCGGGAATCCTCGAGAGATTCGGCCAAGATCATTTCAAAATGAATTTTCCGTAAATGTTTAGTTGGACGTTATTGGTGGTAATGTTTGTGGTCCACATTTCCTACCCCCAAGGTTGAACTCGGAACTGTTTATGGAGTGTCTTAATAATCTGCAGGACTATCTAGACGATTTACTCCTTAATTTATGAGAGTTAGATGCAACTGGATGGAGCTCCTCTTCATTTTGAAATAGCTGTAAGAGAATGACTCAATACCAATTATCCTCAACGATGGATTGGCCGGTTAGGGAGGAATGAGATGAATAATGACGTGATTAATGGTATTGCACCAGTGGCCTGGCCACCCAGGTCACCGAATCTTAATCCGCTAAACTTTTACATTTGGGACACTATTAAAGATAAAGTCTACGCTAATCCCGTATTAACAAAGGAATATTTAATTTTAATAATTCAGCAAGCCTGCAATGATATGCGGCGAAATCCTCATGAAGTATCTGCTGCAATAAATGCGTTAGTGAGAAGATGTCGAAAATGTATTGAGGTGGGTGGACTACATTTCGAGCAATTTTTGTGACTACCCTTTATTTCCTTCTTTTTGTTATTGTTGTTGAAAGCCACTAATTAAATTTCTCATTTTCGTTTACTTAATTGTTTTTCAGAAATGATTAGGTAATTTAATTTTTTACTGGCAAACGGTATGTCAAACGAAAAAAAGTAAGGAGCTTTTTCTGTTGTAAATTGAACAAGGATTCAATAAATAGTTTTTGTTTTTAAAAAAACATTGGCGTACCATTTTTTTCATTAAAATTTCCCGAAGATCTGTGCGTACGCACCCACTGGTGGAAGAAAAATAATATTTTTTACGTACAAATATGTATCTAGATTAGTAGTTTTAAAAATATTAATAAATTTGGAACTTTTGATAAAAATTTTGACACCCTGTATCTGTGTAACAAAGCATTTTTCGAATATAGTTTATAATACAAACTGATATTATTTTGTGATTCTCTGACTGCCTCAAAGTTTCCGCTTTCGAAAGTGGACCACCCTGTATATTCCATCATGTTTGATTAGTTTTAGATCACTAGATCATTTCTTCCCTGAATGTAGTAACAGCGTTCGTTCTGCCTTTCTTTCGGGATGTTGCAACAAATTCAAATGACCTTGTTTATTTTTCAGATTATCCCTCTTCCTTTTCCTGTTTATGTTTTTCTGACAATTGAAATTATTTCTTTCCAAATCCAAGGAAAACTGTTTAACCTTCTACATCCTTCAATAAGAAATAGTCTAATCGATTTACTCTTTCATTCTGTAAGATCCTGGCAAATTCTATTTCTTCAATTATTTATTCAGAGTAGATATTTTCGGTGTCGTCTACTAGGAATAAATTTGAGATAACTCGATAATTACTGATAAATATTAAAAGCCACTACTAAGTTACCTTGTCTGATATTGACAAATTATATAATTTATTGCATAATTATTTACTTTATAATGTTTCTCGCTGTGGCTAAATTTGTAAGCAAGAGACAATTTCCATAATAATAGAGCTAAATATTTATATTTGCAACATGGTCTGAAAAATAAAAAAAACGTAGTTACCTACCTATATTGATGAACCTGTGCAGAATGTATGTCGTAAATAATAAATTTTGATATAAATAATACTGAATAAACATTATATATCACATGCAGAGCGATAATATTTATGGAAAACAATAAATAAATGATAAATATGACACGACACGAGTGCTTCAACAGGATAAATAATTACCTAACTAATCTTCGGTTTCAGGTAGTTTTACCGAGTTAAATTGAAAATTACACATAAAGTAGGAAACTACAGTAGGACTTCAAATGCTGTTTAAATTACTACGAACAATCCATTATATATTTAGAAGGTATTATTAAAACACGATTTAAGTGGGCTTTCCTGTTCTATGATTATTCTTCGAAACTTACTATCGCACATTATTATTCTAATATTGGTAGAACAGATAAGAATAAAGAACCCTTGTAACACACTTGGAAAATTCTGACCAGTTGAGTGAAAATTTTTATCAGTGGACGTTAATGAAATGATGTCTTCCTTTTTTACACTTTGATGAAAATTAAAGTATAAAATGAAAGACCCCATATTAAGGACAACGATTTTAAAGTAAGTACTTATATCCATTGTAAGTAATGCAATAATAAAAGGAAATAGGTAATAAAAATAAGAATGCTATAATAGTGTCTACTCTGCAACCCTATAAATAATTTATGGGTAAATTATATGCTAATTACGAGATTACTAACTCTATAAACTTGATTTATTTTCTCTTTTCCCTAAAACCATCTGCCTCTACAGTGAGGTAGGTTAGGGACAGCATAATAAAGGATCATAAAACAGCAAATGGGACTGACAAATAATGTAATTTAGATTTATTAGACACTTTAAAAATGGACTGAAAACCATAAAATCGATTCCATTTCTCATGTGAAACGGCTCCGCAGTTTTTTATGATTCGGACCTGTACAAATTATTTCAATACATACATGGGCACCGGCAGGGGAGACAGTAGGGGTCATGCTCCCCATGATATTGTACATCTTTACCATTTTTACAGATATTTTCATGTTATATACATACATAGGTATTAAAATATTCACATTATAAAAGACGAAACTTTACGTTGCTGTTAAATATTGTTCACAGCACATTACATAAGTATGCACATTTTCCTTTTTAGCCCCCACTGAGAATTTTTTCTGGAGGCGCCCATGATTATATATACCTGCATAACTTGAAACACAATTTTTACAGGGACTGTCTTGTGTATTCTCGATTGTAATCGATAGAAAAACAAGAGTTGTAGATTACCTACTTAAAAAATAATTGTAATGTCGGAAGGTGAATTATTGACCTTTAGCAATAACAAATTTCATTTCATTCACTTTTACTATACGTTTTATATCACGCGATTTCAATGTCATTGTATATCGGAATGATTGGGAAATTGCGGTGGTGTTATCCATATACCCATGATACCTATCCATATTCCTTGCTCATGTGTCATGTCATGTCATGCGGTTGAGCAGTAGGCGGTGGTTTACATCGACCTATTTATCGATGTAGGCCGGTACTGTAGATTTAAAAAAATAAAATAGAGCCTACTTTGCGAACTTAAGGGTCATCAGTAAGTCATGCGCTCACCTACGGTAACTGGACCTTGGCTTTTAAATTGCATTCTTGCTCTTATTTTTTGGGTTATTTTATTTTCGATTATATAACAAGATATGAGGCAAGACAAGCTCCTACGCGTACCTACAATTGTACGAAAAAAATCAATATTTTCTGAAACATTTTCGAAAGGAGCAAGCTTAAAATAAACTCTTACATAATAAAAGAGATGTAGGATGTAGTACAAGTACTTTAATCCTTGTTTCTTTTTCATTTATTACAGGTAGGTATTATTCGTATGTAAGAATAAAAAATTATATCTTAAAATAATATTGGTTCTTAATGTCGCAAAGGTCACGACTTCATTTTTTATGTAGCAGATAAGTACGTTATAATGCATGACATTTCTTACATAACAAAAAATACAAAGACGATTGATTTTAGCCATACAATTTTTCGCTCACACTCTTCAGTCTCCCGCGTTATTCAGCAACATTTATTTTGCTATTTTATGACTAAAAGCTAGGTTATGAAACGGAATAAACGCCAGCAGTTGAACATACCTGAGTGTCTGTTAATTTCGTCGATGTCAAGTGACGGAACAAGGCCATTTTTGCACTACCCGATGAACGCTAAATCAAAATCACTCACTATGACCAAACTGACACCGGCAACGGCGTTGTCCCAACTCAACCAATCGACACGGCACGAAAAAGCGAATTAGAATAGCCAAAAGACGGTGGACGTGTATCGGTGACTTGCGCATTTGCAAGGACAGCTGTTATCTTTTGTAAGGGGCATTCCAAAAATTAATTCGCTTAACAATTTTATCCCGATTTATTTTTATGTTATTTGCAAAGGCACATGAAAGTGAAAATAGAAAAACTTTTAATTGTTTACTGTACTTCTAGGAAACGTCAAAATGACAGGAGGCCACAAAACGTCATCGCACGACACTGACACTAGCCTTGTTTGCTGTTACCTATCGTTTTTACCTTTAGTGCAAATATTTTTACTAACTTGCTTGCATAAAGAATAAACTGAAATACTTCGCTCAATAATAGCTTTTATTTATAGAATTTATATCAAATGTAATAATATAGCTAACTTGTCCAATTAAAAATATCGATATAAGTCAAAATATCCCCTCTTATTTTATGAAATAAATCAAATTATAGAAATATATAGGTATTAGGTAGGTACTTGTTGCTGAAACTGTTGAATTTTAATAAAATTATTGTCATTAAATATCCAGTTTAGATAGGTATACCTATAATTATTTTGCATTGCCTTAGCAATGCTAAACGCTAATATTTAATGCAACCTTCATAATTACTCATTCCTAACATGTTTGGTGTACTTATTATTTATTATTCACCTTAATTTCTTAATTATAGAAATTTAGAATGTGAAAGCAACCCAATTTTTTGTAAATATTAAACACGTCATGAACTTCACGCCGAAGTATTACACCACATACGTCATATAATATATCATATAGAATGAAGTTTAATATCAATATTAGAGTATGTCGGTGATAGTTTTCTACGGACTCAGTAATGTCAGTAATGTTAAATTTGACAATTGGTGAATGAATCAGTCAAGTTGATCAGTTGATCGGCAATTCCAGGATTTCCAGGTAATTCAGCTGCAAATCGAAACCCTGTATTAGATCAATTGTTCTAAAAATAAGGGCAGCGTAAGTAAAAACTAGACTTCTGTAATATTAGAGGCAAACAGATGTTTAAATTTAAAATTATTATTGGTTTATAGTAAAACAGCCGCAATCCTTCTTCTACTGCAGCATTCTGACGTCTCTAATATATTTAATTGTATCAAACATCTATTAAATATTGTGTGATATATTAATTGAAACTCCATATATTGATTAATTTTAGATGGAGCTACCAAAATCTTGTGATACTTTTGTGGTTCTACCACCCCTTACGAAACATGGTGTTGTGTTTGGAAAAAACTCGGACAGACCACAAGGAGAAATCCAAGAAGTAGTTTATATTCCCCCCACAGAATCTACAGAACCTGTAAAGGTAACATTAATAACCTAAATTGTTCGCTTTTAAATTTACGTATGGTTTAGAAACGATCTTACTTTTTAGTGTACTTATATCGAAATAGAATCAGCAGGTGCAACAAAGGCTGTCATTTTGAGCAAACCTAACTGGATGTGGGGTGCAGAAATGGGAGCGAATGAATGTGGGGTGGCAATTGGAAATGAAGCAGTCTGGACAAACGATAACGATGGAGATCATGACCCACATGTAAAAAGACTTCTCGGTATGGATTTGGTCAGGTAACTATTTTATTCTATTGATATCTAACACGACTAACAACTTGTCTTGGTCTTAGGTTGGGCTTGGAAAGAAGCTCAAATGCCAATGAGGCTTTAGAAGTGATAACTCAATTATTAGAAAAATACGGTCAGGGTGGCCCTTGTTCTAAAAATGATTCAGGGTTTGCTTACCATAACTCATTTCTAATCGCGGATTCTACTAGTGCTTGGGTGCTGGAAACATCTGGGAAGCATTGGGCAGCTGTTCAGGTCACCAGTAAGTTCATTTTCATTTAAACTGAAATAGCGCCAATTGATAAACAACTAAATAACATTAAATAACTATTTTTGTTTCAACATTGCATGATTTTTCAAGTAACACTATAATTTTTATTAATTTTAATTATGAAAGAGTTATCTTCACCTTCCTTGCCTAAGGATCCCTATTCATTGACTATAATATGGTCGGCCAACATAAACAGAGATACATTTTCAGATTTAAACCTGTTAAATGAACTTTTTAATAATGAATGGAAATATACTTTTCAATTTATTAAAAGTGGTTAGGTCCTTTATAACACGGCAAGTTACAAAACTTCGGCAACCTGTAACTCTCGAAGAGAGATTGGTTTAGAGAAATTTGTCATTTTACCTCATTTTCATCACTGATATTTGAAATATTTTACCTGGTTTCCTCCTGATCCACTGGAAAAAGAACTAATTTAGCAATACCGAAGAGAAGGCTCATTTTCCTCAGCTTCGTCATTGCCTATTCCAGATTTAAGAATTTTCATTTTCTTTCTTTTTGGAAGGAGGAATGTAAGGAGTATATTTTCTTTATCACGTCTTTGGTAACGAATTCAATATTCATTCTTATACAAATTAACTAAAATTATAACCCTTTTCTTTAAAAATCTACTTCCTTCTGTTTTTTCTTTTTTGAGATATTTAAAATGTGCACTAATATTTAATAATACTTTAACAAATTCTACTCTAAATTGTTTGTGTGTACCATACACACAGCAACAAGTGACGAGCCCATCAAAGATTTCAGTTACAACTAAAATCCTACCAACCAAGTTACGCTTGTGTTGGCACCACACACCAGCGCACATTCTAGGACTCAACCATGTTGTCCAACTGCGTTCGTTAGTAAATGAGGCCTTTAAGGGTATAACCATTTTTATTGACAATGAGCTATTTACATACTCAGTACCACATAAGGCTGTTTTCCTCTGACAAAGAAGTCTATCTCAAAAATCATCGCAGCAGCAAAATATATATGATGTAATTGTATCTTTTGATGTTTTTAGAGAAGTATACAATGCAACTCTCTTTAACTATCACCCAATAATGGTAAACTCTGTTGACATTACCTACCTTCTCACAATGTTAATGTAAAATGTATATAAAACTTTGGAGAGCTCTCCTGAAAAATTTGTAAAACTGATATGCCTTTATGCAACGATGGTGATGATACAATACATGTTGTACTTTAGTTTATGATGCAAGTGTGATATTAAACATATTTTATTTGAAATAAATACCTATACTTACTTAGGTGTTAAATGACAGTTGTTTTTCCATAATCACTTTTTGAAATTGGTTCAAATAGATTTAAAACAGTGCATCCTGAGTTGAACCCATGATGTCACTTCGAAATTGGTTCAAATTGTTCAAACCAAAACAGAATTCCATTTGATACATAGTGATTTTCCAGGTTGTCGTGAAAGCTTAAAAAACCACTATGGCCTTAAAACAACCAGAATTCCATTGTTTCTTTTTTTTTATTATTTAATTTCTGGTCGTAGTTTTTTTCATAACATGTTAATAATTACACTGCTTAATCAACAATCAATATAAAAAATTTTAAATCGAAAAAGAGTGGCAGTGAAATATAAATGGAGGTTAGGATAGATTATCTCTTGTTTTGACAGTTTGAAATGTCACGAAAACTATTATAAACCAGTTTTAAATATTGCTTTCAAATATCATCAGAGTTGTCACAAGTAGTTCTGAAATTTTCCTTTGATTAGGAAGTATATAAAATTAAAAGTTTTACATGTAGTTTGTGTTTTTAATTCTGTTGTTTTATTGAATAGCACAAAATAAAATGATAATGCTTTTACTTTCAAAAGAAAAGTGGCACCCTTGTACAACAAATGAACTCGATGTAACAGTAGTGATGCATAACTTCTGAATCACATAATTTCAAACAATATTCAATATAACTGTTTATTTAAGGTGGTTACAGAAATATTTCAAATGTACTGACAATTACAACTAAAATAGACAAGAAATCTGATGGCTTAGAAGATTACGCAAAATCCAAAGGCTTATGGGATGGACAGGTGAGAATGTGTAAATATTTTATGTCGTTTATATTACTTGCTATTACATGTGTTTCATTTGTTGCCATTTGTTAAAGGGGGAATTTAATTTTTGTGAAGCATTCAGTGGCGAAAAGAAGCCCGGAGATGCCAGATATACCGCAGGTGAACAGTTGCTGTCTAAATTCACCGCTTCCAATAATTTCAAAGAGACGGATATGTTTACTATCCTTCGCGACACCCAATCAGGGATCTGCAGATCCTGCGAAGCTCCGTTCCCAACCCAAGGCAGTCAGGTTAGGAAATTGTTTTGAAAAGTCTAATAAAGCTTTCTTAATGTCTCAATTTTAGGTTTCGGTACTTTCTGTCTCTCGACCCAGCATTCACTGGTTCACATCCACTCCAGATCCATCTAAATCAGTTTTTAAGCCTTTCATTTTCACTAAAAATGCGACTGTCTCTAAACACACGCAGTGTTCAAGTTCAGAGGTGCGTAAAACGATCGAATTTTAATTTGTTTGTTACAAAGCTAATAGTAATTTTTGGTGTCTTAGGAGCCTCATACTCTTTATTCCCTTCATTCTGAAGCGATCAAGAAGGGTAATCAAGTCCAGGAGTTGCTGAGAAATATGGAGGCAGAATGTGTCCAAGAACTGGAAACCGTGATAGAGAATATCGGAGAGGACCTTTCCGAATTCGATGATTTGCTCAAGGATTGCGTGGAGACCGAGGTTAAATTTTACCGTTAAATCCAGCTATTTAATGGGTGGTCAAAATACCTAGTTTTTCAGTTCCGTAACTTTCAAGAACTGTTCAGTTTTGAATATTTCAAAAATTCCCTCGACTAAAGTTTGATTTTTGAATTACCATTTAAAAGAACATAATAATTTTTTGACCACCCTATACGTGATAGGCAGCACAGTTACGATATATACATACAGTTAAGTTGCTTATTATCGGTGTATTTGCATCTTTAAGGGAACATAGATCTGGAAACGATATATACCGTCGCCAGCGGTACTTAAATGAAGGTTAGGTCTGTGGTGTGCTTAGATGTTGCTGTGTGGCAATAAGACTAAACTTATAGGCTTTTCAACTTTAGAATAGTTTAAATATTTATAAAGCGTAGATTTGTATCGTTGGTATACTGCCAGAGAAATATTTCAGAGATCTCTGCTGGTTGTGAAGTAGCTTGATGGAGTTTATAAGTACGATGATGATTTTGCTGTTTTTAGACATTTAATGTATGGAATATTTTCTTTCAACTTGTTTACATTAATGTGTACGAGAGTTGCTTTTATTTTGCTGAACGCAGGATCTAACCTAATCAGTTATCTGTCAAAAACCTTGTGCACATGATGTCAAATTTGAAAAAAAATAAACAACTGGGAGATGGCACTATTTATGGAAAAATAACAATTTTAAATAGTCTGGAAGTGATTTTTGTCTATTATTGTATTCAAAATATTAATATTCCAGATATTTTCTCAAATATATCAAATTAAGAACAAAACGTTTTCCCTATGATAGTAATTTTAAATTAACGAAATAGATGTCACCCCTCTCTGTGATTTTCACAAATTCAACACATGATTAATTTAGACCAAAGTAATTAAATTAGTCCCTCTACACTTTCAAATCGTTTTTATTAAGTTGACAGTCTATTTTTTATTTTGTGAGGAAAAGTATAATGCATCTGTTTAAGTCCACACACTTAAATCAATTTATACATTGTGATAATTTATTGTTATTGTTTTATATATTTACTTAAACTATTAATATTTTATAATCTAGTAAAATATTTTTTAGTTTCAATTTTATGTAAGGCTTGAGATATAAGCTTGCAAAACCACATTATTACATATACCTAATGAATATTGTTTGCACATTCCATTGAAATAAATAAAATTAAGCATGGACATTGCTTTATTTCCTTCACATTTAATTTTTTCACATGTACAACATTAACGAAAGATATTATCATATCTACGTGAAATTATGAGGTGCGTTCAAGTTCTGAGGTCTCCGATTTTTTGTTTCGGTACTGGGAGCAGATAGACATCTGCGGATTGGTTCAAATTATGTGTGAACTCGTTGTGAATGCTTGACAGAGATGGCAGCACTGTACGACACACAGACCCTCTAACGGCAGCGGCAAGAGTGACAAGTGTAATTGCCACTTAAAATGATGATGTTTTCATCAAAGACTTTAGAACTTGTGAAAGACAAAACATGTTAACTTGGCCTAGGATTAGGGATTTAGTCCTGCTTGTTTTTGAAAAAAAAAAAACATAGTTTCACTAGTCAATTAAAAATTTAAAAAATATATAGGTATATATTTATTTTTCATAAAAAAAGCCATTTAACAAAATACTCAGAATGATAAACAGAGTACAATGTACAAAATTTCAATGTCTAGACTTTTATTTTTTACTTAATTTAATTTTGTCAGTAAAGCGCCTATTACATCACATGCACTGGTTATACATAGTGTTAATAAGATTAGCCAAACAATTTTTTATTCAAAGTTTACAAAGGGAGTTACAGGATATTACAATTTTATATATTTTTTTTACCCATAACTTATATGTAAGAAAAAATGATTTGCCAATACTTATGCAGTGATATTTTTCCCTCATGGTTGTACATACAGATTTGGAAAGTGAGGATCTTGATGGCGAATTGTGTTTTGCCGCTTGCGTGTATTTGTGTCATGCTTCCACCACAGCGTGTTCGCATCAGGCAGTGTTGCCAGGTGGGAAAAATTCAGTGCATGAGAATAATTTCAAAGAAGCATGAGGTTTGGAGAAAAAAGCATGAGATGGCTTAATTTATAAAAAAACACCTCTTGACACAGCTTAATTTTTAATTACTTTTGTAATGCCCTTTTTATTTAATTAAAAAGCATTATGTTCTGCTATTTTAACATAATATTACATTGCAAGTAGGTACTTACTTAAAAGTTATTAACCACGTAACCTTTCTAATTTATTTTATTGTTAGACCCGGCGAACGTTGAGGCGCAGTTGACGTGATGCAGGGTGACTCACGGGTCGTAAAATCTGTTGTTTCCAGAAAATGTAGGTACCCTTACGGAATAGAGTTAAGAATCACTGCAATACAGCGTGAATCAGCACACACACCGCATATCCGTAGACTGTCATACCCGTTTATGTATTCATTGCTAATTATTAAGAGAGCAGTCTACAATAAAGGACATTTCAAGTACCCAAATATTGTAGATACCTACCTCTATCTATTCAATTTTGCCCTCGATTTTGCCTTTATTTCTCGTTAGGTCTTTGTTTTGGTAGATTTCAAAGAGTAATTTTAATAATTTTATTATTTCTTTTTGTGTCTATTAAAAAGCATGAGATTTTGTAATCAAAATATGAAAGCGTGAGATTTCCTCTGAATGCATGAGACCTGACAACACTGGCACAGTTGACCGGACAGTTAGATTTGCAATGGCGAATTGGCGTTGGCGATACGGAACCGATTACCGTAGTAGTGGGGAATGCTAGACCAATGCACGTCGCCGCGCCTCTTAAACTTCGTACCTACCCTCGGATGAAGCGGCAATTTCTACTTTCTCTGTAAAGATCCGCAATTTCCGAATCTGTATATAGAAAAGTGAGAAGTCGAGAGATTTTTATAATGGTCAAGGAAATAAAAATTTTAACACCCTGTATATGGAAAACAGAGACTTTGTGAACCCTGTTTATATGCTAACTAACTTTTTGTCTTACAATTAATGATCTCATACCCAAAATATTTAACGAACATCTTCTAAAACCATTCAATAAGTGGCTAAATATTACTGAAGAAAATGTAGTTTTAAAGAAAATTTAAATTTTTTTCGTTATTGAAATTTTTTATTTGTATTAAAAACCATGGTGACTTTTATTCAAATATCAGAGAAAATGTGAATTTTTAGACTAGAAAACAGGGGTCAGGAATTAAAAAAAAAAATAGTCTTGTAGTAATCCTGATCATGAACTATTTTATCTAGTTGATTTAAGATAATACATAAAATTGTCTACTCTTGTTCAGATTTCACGTATTTATAATAATTGATTGTGATATCCACGGCAACAAATTTTAAACAATTTTTATTTTAATTCTAAACATGAACAAACCTTTACTCAAATGGTCGCCTGCACTTCCTATCCGCAAACCAGATAATATAGTATCTTCTGCTGCGAAACCGGCCTTCAAACCTTCATATGAAAATGTGAGTGTTACATTCCGTTTAACTAATATTTCTAGGATTTATAACTTTAGGAAGTGGAAAACATGAACTTCATAATGTCCAACGAGTATATGAGGATGTGGTTTAAAGAAAAGTTAGCCTTTGAGAAAGACACTTACGCTAGAGAGCAAATTATCAAAAAGGAGCGTAAAATTAAGAGGAGGATTATTCAGAGGATGATGACATACAGGAAACCGTCAAAAAATTATTTCATAGAGGACTATGTTCAAAAGTAATGAATTGTATTTAGCTATATTATATGTACGTAATATCGCTTTTCTAGAAAAATGGGTCAAAATAAAATCAAGGATCAAGAACAGAATAAGAAAAAAATGAAATTCAAACCGGCATGTCAAATTAAAGAAAAACTGAAATCGAAAGCTAAAGGTCAAGGAACCTCAAATGCTAACAAAGATAATGAAGATGAATGTATTAAAGGCTGTTGCGAAATTGTGATATGTCCCATAGAGTGCAACCAGAATGGTTAAACAATAAATATACAGCTACACATTCTACACTCACTTTATTCTTTTTGCATATGCATAATGTAACCAGGACTGCTGATTATTTTAATATATTTAAAAAAAAGCAACAGATTATGAGCAATGTTCATACTTGAGTTTTTGAGTGTGATATTCTTAAAAACGAAATGTTAAATGGCTATACAAAAATTTTGAATGAATTTAAATAATGGTAAGTGTTCCATTTTTGTTTTGACATTATTAAATTTAGTTAATATTTTTTTTTAAATAAATTTCAAAATTTTAGTATACGAAACTCATCTTCATCTACTGGCGAATGTCCGCGAGAAACGACTCTTGCTTGAACCGTTGGCATGCTCTGGTGTGCTATTATCGTTCTTATTTAGTTTTTTCTTCACTCTAAAACTGCTGTTTTGTGACTACGTTATAAGATTGTGTGGCACTAATTTTTCGTGTAGATCGATCCCCAGAATATTTTTAGTTACAATTTGATGCCGTCAAAGCAAATTTCGTGTATGTTGGGTTTGCAAAATTCAGCGACGTTACTTGTTCCTGTTAGTGTATATGAAGTACTATATATAGTATACAGGCTGTATCACATAAGAGGAGCCCTCCCATGTATCTCGCTTAATATGCGAGACACGTCAAAAATCTTTTAATTGTTTTTTGTTGCAATTTTGGAGGCCTTTATGCTCGTAAAAACAAATTTGAGATCCATGGCCAACTTTATGAGTAATAACAAAAAAACCTGTAGAGTGCCCAAACTTTAAGGCTGTCTAACTTTGTTATTTTAAGAGATAGAGAAAACTTATTGGTAATAACTTTTGATTGCAAAATTGATATCTTTCACCTGATATAAACAGATTTTTGAAATATCGTATGTGGTTCGCTGCGCCCTCTAGGCGGATATTAAATTTTTTTATTGAAGCAGGCTATGGCCACAAAAAATTGCCTGTTTTTTCGTCTTTCATGCAATATACTACATCTTGCCCTTATCTTTCGTATTTATTACATTTTTTTCAATTTTAGTTAAAAAAAATGTACCTAAATATTTTTGTGTTGTTCAAGATAATGTACAACCTGTTTTAAAGACGCCAATTGAAAAAAAATAATAAACAGAATGTACTTTTTTATGCAAAATACAGATTTTCTTATATTATTTTATTACATTGTGTCAAAATAATTTTAAACAGCCAATTACTTCTAATGTGAAAACCAATAAAATAATATAAGAAAATCTGTATTTTGCATAAAAAAGTACATTCTGTTTATTATTTTTTTGCAATTGGCGTTTTTAAAACAGGTTCTACATTATCTTGAGCAACACGAAAATATTTAGGTACATTTTTTTTTAACTAAAATTGATAAAAATGTAATAAATACGAAAGATAAGGGCAACATGTAGTATATTGCATGAAAGACGAAAAAACAGGCAATTTTTTGTGGCCATAGCCTGCTTCAATAAAAAAATTTTTTATCCGCCTAGAGGGCGCCGCGAACCACATACGATATTTCAAAAATCTGTTTATATCAGGTGAAAGATATCAAATTTGCAATCAAAATTTATTACCAATAAGTTTTCTCTATCTCTTAAAATAACAAAGTTAGACAGCCTTAAAGTTTGGGCACTTTACAGGTTTTTTTGTTATTACTCATAAAGGTGGCCATGGATCTCAAATTTGTTTTTACGAGTATAAAGGCCTCCAAAATTGCAACAAAAAACAATTAAAGATTTTTGACGTGTCTGGCATATTAAGAGAGATACATGGGAGGGGCCCTCTTATGTGATACAGCCTGTAAAAGTGGCTTGATTATAGAGAAGAAATATTTAAACAAAAGCAACTGTAGGTGACTGTAATTTTTAGCAAGTCCAGGTAGTAGCATACTTACTGTCCTTTTATATCTAATTTCTGCGGCTGAATTTATGAATTTCTGTTGTTACAAAATAAATAATGAAAAAAGTGTTGTTTCTAATTCAACGAGATTTTATTTGCAACTTTAATATAATAAACAATATACAGGGTTTTGTCCAACAGAATAGATGTGCAGTTAATTTCAAGATTAATTAAAAGGCATTGAGGGTAAGAAAATATGCAAGTTGCGGCATAACAGCATAAATAATATCAGTAATATTCTCTCTTTATTTCTAAATACATACATTAAAAAAAAAAATCATTCACTCATCAATAGAATAAAAACTCATTGTAGTAAACATGAAGTGAGGATGTTAGGGTTAGTTTTTATTCATTAAAAACTTAAATAAATACTACAGAAAAATATAGATGATAAATGAAAAAACCTTAAACTCTGGAATGTACAAGGAGCCATCGTTGCACATTTTAACCAAACTGGAAAGTAAACCCTCCGGGCATACCACCAAACGAAAATTCTTGACCGTGGCCTCCGAAGAAGGAATGGAACACTTGAGTGGGATCGATATCTAAAAAGGAAGGCGCATTACAGCTCTGAAGTTTAATCGTATTTTACATTTAATAATTTTTTATCCGATAAATTGTTCAAGAACCAATTTATTGTAATATAAAACAGTACCACAAAAATGACAAAGTGTAAATATAAAACGGGTTTTATACAAGGTACTGTTATGGTGGTTTTGCAATTAATTTGCAATAAATTGAGACAATTTTCACCATAGATGTACAATTTTTCAGTCAGTATTAGAAATGTTTATTGCTGTTGCAGAAAATAGCTCCCGAGCTATTTTTATTGCATTGCAGCAACAATTTTAGTATTACCAATTGAGAAAGTAAGTAACTAAGCTTGTGCAAAGTAAACATAACCAAAAAAAAAAAGTTGTTGTCAGTACATACAAGGAAAATTGAGGACTGTAAAATAATTCTGCAATAAGTTGCATCCATCGTAGAATAAATGTACAAACTCAAAGTTACATTAAGTTTGAATTACGAATGGTATTAATTGAGATATTCTAGTTTGCATCTAAAATGAGCAGACAAATATAGTTGGCCCCCATACTACAAAAAATGGAGCGCTTCATTATTCTGTTGTTTGTTTTGTATGGGGAAGACGGGAATACTTTATAAAATAATATTTAATTTGAAACTTTAAGTTTTCTATCTTGGTTTCTGACCAGATAATAATCTAGTCAATGTCTCAAAGATTTGGATTATTTATCATGAGACATTTCTGTTGAATTTTAAAACCGTTTTAAGAATTTGTGATAATTAAAGTATCGACAAATTTTATTTTCTTGTGTAAAATTAAGCTGTTACTTTTATTTGTTGAATTAATAATGTGACTGATATGTTTAGCAATTTTTGCCATGTTATACAACTTTAAAAAATTTAATATACAGGGTGTCCGGAAATGATGAGCAATAATATTCAGGGGATAATTCTAGACCAAAAATAAATGCTACCTCTTTCTATAACATTTTTTCCAAAACTGATTGACGGAGTTACAGGGTGTTAAAGTTAAAATTTTATTTTCGATATTTGTAAATAACTTCTTAAGAAATCCAAATATTTACATAAAATTTGTCAATCAGGGGTTTTTGTGGTCAAGAAATTCAAATGTTTCTATTTTTGACGTCACTGGTAGAGGGCGCCACTTCTGGAATTCTGGAATTAAGGAAAGCGTAGCAAAAAGGCTACAGCACTTAGGCCTCATTGGGCCCCTTGTACCTCCTCCCATTAGGAGATCAGTCCACCTGAGCCGCCAGCCAGCCTAATAAGGAGAAAAAGGTGGTGACGTTGCTCAGGGGGACCTCTCTAATGTAGGCCGTAGGAGGCCATCGCTCTCCCAACACAGATTCTCTTATTGACGAGATGGCAGTGCACTCACAGAGTGCATGGAGTACTGTCTCGTCTTCCTGTTTGCAACCCCAAAGAGGTGTATCACACTTCCTCATGTTATAGAGGTGCTTTCTTAGCCAGCAGTGTCCAGTTTGAATAACTGTCACCAGACGAAGGTTTGTCCTAGACATAGCCAGGTACTTTTTGGCTGTATCCTTGCAGGGGTACTCTAGGAACTCCTTAGCAAAATTACAGTTGTTTGTTTCATCCCAACCTTTCATAAACCCTTTGTGGGTGTCTCCTTTGATAATTTCAACAAATGCTGACAATGGAAGCATACTGGAGGGCGCCACTTATTGCACATTATGTTTCTTTTAAATGACAGAACTTTTTGCTGCTTAGTGTATCCATCTGACTATTAAAACAATCGATTCTCGTACCTGTTATATCCGAAAAAGATATACCGTATTGAAGTCGTTAGGAGTAACAGTTTTCGAAATAATCTTATTTGAAATATTCAGTGCCTTTTCTACTGAAAATACAGCAAAATGTTACTTGAAAAAGTTGTTCAGAACGGTAAATTATGGAGATGTGCAAAATTTTAAAGAAATCAGCCTGCTTTGATAAAATCATTGCTTTGTTGAAAAATGGTTTCATCAAACCTCGTCGATCTTCTTGAAATTTTGCATGTCTCCATAATTTACGATTCTAAACAACTTTTCCAAGTAACATTCTGCTGTATTTTCAGCAGAAAAGGAATTTTACCTGAAACCAAAACAGTTTTTATTGGGTGCACTGAGCATTTCAAATAGGATTATTTCAAAAATGATTACGCCTACCAACTTCAGCAAGGTATACCTTTTTCAAATAGAATAGGTAGAAGAATCGACTATTTCGATAGTCAGATGGATACATTAAGATGCAAAACAGTTCTGCCATTTAAAAGAAACAAGGTGTGCCACAAGTGGCGCCCTCTACTAGTGACGTCAACATTAGAAACATATTTGAATTTCTCGTCCGCAAAAACCCCCAATTTACAAATTTTATGTAAATATTTGGATTTCTTAAGAAGTTATTTACAAATATCGAAAATAAAATTTTAACTTGAACACCTGTAACTCCGTTAATAGTCAGTTTTGGAAAAGATATTACAGAAAGAGGTAGCATTTATTTTCGGTGTAGAATTATCCCTCATCAGTTCCGGACACCCTGTATATATATATATATTTTTATTTGATTGCTGGAATCTGAACTTTATTATATTTGGTAACCAAGGTAACAGAATTAAAAGCATGTCATGTAGTTTTTTTGTCAAGAGTTTAATTATAATCTAATTCATAAAAATGTACAAATCTTACCTAAAATGGACCCCTGCACACCCTATCCGCAAACCAGATAACATAATCTCTTCACCCCCAAAACCGGTTTTCAAACCGTTATATCTACATGTAAGTGCTAGATTTCCATAAATGGAATAAATACTTGTGAAAATAAAAATTTCAGGAATCCACAGAAAATATTAAGTTTCTCCTGACCAACGAGTATATGAGGATGTGGTTTAAAGAAAAAGCAGTATATGATAAAAATACTTACATCAGAGACCAGATAATAAGAGACGAGTGTAAAATCAAAAGAAGAACTATTCAGAGGATGGCAACTTTCAGAAAACAGTCAAAAAATCAGTTTATAGAAGATTTTCTTGAGAGGTAGTAAATATCTACACTAAACACAAATACAGCATTCTCTTTACAGAAAAATTGGACGAAACAAACCAACCCGGAAAGATCAAGAACTGAGACAGGAAAATTTGAAATACAAACCAGCATGCCCTAAACTGGCAGAAAATAAAAAGGAAACAAAAATTCATAAAGCAAAGCCTTCATCAAAACCTGTGCGTTCTACAACTTCAAAAGCCAACAAAGACAATGCAGAGAGCGAAGAGTCTTACGAAGGTTGTGAGATAGTAGTGTGCCCTCTAAATTGCGTACAGAGTGGTTAATAAATAAATGTAAAAGAAAATAGCCGAGGTTCTTATTTATTCCTTTTTTACAGTTAATAATATGAACACTTGGAAAGAGAAATTAAATGGGGTTAAATTTAAAACCCACATTTTAGATTTCTTCCTATCTAGTGGATTCGCCATTAAAAATACATTGTCAGTGTTATGAAATATTGATTAAAATGAGTTTAGTAGCAAAACTTTAACCAAACATAGGAAGTAACAAACGAAGCCATTTGAAAAACACTCATATTCGATATTATCATTGAGGACACAACACAGAAAATATTAAAAATTCACAAATTAGTAGTACATCTACGTACAATACATTTCAAAAGAGTCATTTTAGATTCTAGTTTTGGTTTTTTTTTCTCACATGTCATTTGACGGCCAGTTTCTATTCAACGTGTGGGTCCCAAAGTCTGTCATCCAAATATGCAGAAGCCAGCACAGAGATTTTTCAATTTATTTTGCTTCTCTATAAAACTGTTGTCACTATATTGATAGTAACATAATACAATTGAACTCGCTGACAATGACCAAGGGATATA
The DNA here is from genome assembly GCA_037114965.1 of Monochamus alternatus. Classification (NCBI taxonomy): domain Eukaryota; kingdom Metazoa; phylum Arthropoda; class Insecta; order Coleoptera; family Cerambycidae; genus Monochamus; species Monochamus alternatus. Next base: position 25,031,114 of record CM073431.1, read on the forward strand.
GTGAACATTCAGCAATAACACGCAAATCTACTTGATATACAGGGTGTCCGGAAATTATGCGTCAAAACTTCAGGAGGTGATTCCTCACAAGAAATTAGGGTCACGAAGTCCTATAATAATTTTTTGAAAACTCAATATTAACAAAGATACAGGGTGTTAAAGTTAAAATTTTATTTTCGATATTTGTAAATAACTTCTTAAGAAATCCAAATATATTTCTAATTTTGACGCAACTAGTAGAGGGCGCCACTTGTGACACATCATGTTTCTTTTAAATGGCAGAACTTTTTTGCAGCTTAGTGTATCCATCCGACTATAGAAACAATCGATTCTCCTACCTGTTCTATCTGAAAAAGGTATACCCTGTTGAAGTTGTTAGGAGTAACAGTTTTCGAAATAATCCTATTTGAAATATTGGTAAAGTGCTTTTTCTACTGAAAATATAGCAAAATGTTACTTGAAAAAGTTGTTCAGAATGGTAAATTATGGGGACTTGCAAAATTTCAAGAAGATCGGCGAGGTTTGATTTTGAAACCATTTTCAACAAAGCACAAAGATTTTATCAAAACAGGCCGATCTTTATGAAATTTTGCATGTCTCCATAATTTACCTTTCTGAACAATTTTTTCAAGTAACATCTTGCTGCATTTTCAGTAGAAAAGGCACTTTACCTGAAACGGTAACAGTTTTCAATCGCTGCACTGAATATTTCAAATAAGATTATTTCGAAAACTGTTACTCCTAACGACTTCAATAAGGTATACCTTTTTCAGATATAACAGGTAGAAGAATCAATTGTTTCAATAGTCAGATGGATACAGTAAGCAGCAAAAAAGTTCTGTCATTTAAAAGAAACATGATGTGCCATAAGTGGCGCCCTCTACTAGTGACGTCAAAATTAGAAAAATATTTGAATTTCTCGTTCGCAAAAACCCCCATTTACAAATTTTATGTAAATATTTGGATTTCTTAAGAAGTTATTTATAAATATCGAAAATAAAATTTTAACTTTAACACCCTGTATCTCCGTTAATATTAAGTTTTGGAAAAATTGTTATAGGACTTCGTGACCCTAATTTCTTGTGAGGAATCACCTCCTGAAGTCTTGACGCATAATTTTCGGACACCCTGTATATATAAAAATATTTACAAATAAAATGAATAAATAATAATTTTAGAGGTTTATGTCCTCAACAAGAACAAACAGCAATGCATGCAATGTGTGGGTTGCATTTGTGTATATCTGTTTACAGTTATGTATTAAATGATTCATAATCTGCCCACGCTCACCAAAGATATGAAACAACGTAGGGAATTTTTTCTTCAATGTCATCAAGTACAAGATTTAATAAAAATTTCATTACATGCAAATTTTAAAATTTGTATGTAATGAAGCAGCCCTCAAAAAAATGAATAATTAAGTCTCACCTGACATTCCTCCATCGAAATCCTCCATATCTTGCCCACTATCATACCGAGCCTTCTTCTTTGGGTCCGAGAGCACCCCGTAAGCTTCTCCAACTTCTTTGAATTTCTTCTCTTGCTCCTTCTTTTCATCCTCGGTGGCACTGGCGTGTCTATCGGGGTGGTGTATCAGTGCTCGTTTCTTGTACGCCTTTTTGATTTCGTCATCCCCAGCATTTCTGTCTACACCGAGGATTTTGTAGTAGTCCTTACGTTTCGACCTCTTCAAAGCAAATTTAGCATCCTGGAGCAACTTTTTGTGTTCTCTGCTTTTGTCCATCTTACACACTTTCTCGTAATCTCGAACAGCTTCCTCGTAATCCCCCAAATCCATATAACACTTTGCCCGCCTGAGAAGAGCTTTAAGGTAAGTGTCGTCAAGGTTTAGGGCAGCCGTACAATCAGCAATTGCTTCTTTGGTTTTAGTTAGCCTGGCAAAGGCAGTAGCACGGTTGAAGTATAGCTTGGCATTAGTTTTCTTGTTAAGGGGATCTATTTCAAGGGCTTCCGAGTACAATTTACAAGCCTCCTGAAATCGGCAGAGCTTGTATGCTTCGTTTCCCTCTTCTTTCTTTTTCTTCAAGAGTTTTGCTCGTTTGTAGATGTCCATGGCTTTCTTATGGTCAGGGGCTAGCCTTAGCACCTGTTGGAAGTGTTGGAAAGCACTGTCAATGTTATCCTCGTAGAACAAACACATGCCTCGGACATAAATAGCATCAGCATTGCCTTTGTTGAGGTGAAGAATGCTATTGGCAATTTCCTGAGCTTCCTGGTATCTCCCAAGGAATGCGAGACATTCCGCCTTGGTCAGTTTATATCTGGTGCAGGTGGGGGCGTCATCTAAACACCTATCCATACAGTATACCACTTTGCGAAAATCTCTTTTGTCATATGCTTTTGTTGCATCGTTTTCATATAGCTTGAGTTTTTCCAGAGATTTCAATTCACTTGCTATTCCTGACGCATCTTGTTGTAGTTCTTGTACTTTTTTTATTGCGTATTCGGCCGTCATAAGGTCACCGAGGGCTAGACTGCATTTGGCCATTCTTATATAGCCCCTTACAAATTTGGGATCTAGTTGTACGCACTTTCTTGCATCTTCTAATGCTTCTTCGTACCTATTTAGCATTATGTAACAAGCGGCTCGATTTCCATAATATGCAGCTGTGTCAGGGCAAAGGTTAATAGCTTCGGTGTATAGAGGAAGTGCGGATCGGTATTGTTTGATTTTGTATAACTGGTTACCATTTTCCTTCTTCAATTCAGCGATACTGTAATTATAAAATTACTAAAACATTTAATTTTTGCATCTAGTAGACATAATAAACGCTAAATCAGCAGTAATAGAGGTTTATTTTTTATATCAGACAAACACATCAAGCAAAATTCTAAAACCATATTTACAAATACAATTAAAATATCAAAAAATGTGTTGCGTGGGTATTATCTTTTTTTATCGAAATTCAACACAATAGCTGTTTTTTCATCACTATTTTCGTTGAATGATGATCATGTATTTTTATTTTCCTCATAGCTCTCTAGTGTGACCTTTTATTCATTTTTAGTTCCTAGAGATACTCTTTTATTATTAAATGAAACTTGGGGCAGTTCTACATTATTTTTATTATGCTAACAGTTACATATCAAATCGGTATCCACGAGAGCACAAATATTAAAATTCAAAACAATGAAACCGACTTCTACAGTTCTCTGGAATGTTCATTCGTCACACATTAATCTTCGAGTATTAAAATCTTTAAATACTATATAACTAATTAGTAAACTTGTAAAAATATAAAGTACAATAAAATCTACTTACTCTTCAGTGCTTTTTGGTATAATTTCTTCATTTTCGTCAGAGTCCATTATCACTTCATCTACAACGTCCGCCATCTTGAAATCTAAAGATTTTGACGTTTTCACTTTGGCGCATGCTTTTTCAAATCGCTCTGCCATTGCGAAAAATATAAAATCTATAAGGCGCCAAAACCACAACAGTTTAAAAAATATATATGCTGATAATAAATAACTTAAATTTACATAAGTGGTCCTCTTACAAATTTATTAAAAAACATTGACGGCTGTCAATAGGCGGCATTAAAATGAGCGACACAGAGTTTGACAATATTTTAACTCATTTAGATAAATACGAAACATCCATCGAAAATTATCTAATACAGCAACCCAATTGTAACCTTCCAAGTTGGGAACCGAATCAGTTTTTAGCCTATCATGAACCCCATGCTGACATCGAACAACCTAGCATTTGCCTTTGGGAGTTTATGGATGAAAAAAATTTGAAAGAATTTTTACTGCTGCAGAAGAAATCGGATATCAGAAAATTTATTGGTAAATTGCATATATACTCCAATTTCAGGATCATATAATTTTTTTTAAGGTCAAAATGTTGGCAGTAGTAGTCCCAAAGGAAAATCGAGAAAAATTTTTGTGGAGCTAATGTACAATGTGACAAAATTTTGTAAAACATTAGATCTCAATTTAGAAAAATCTGCCGCATTGTTATCCCAATTTCATTTAACACATTTATTCTTCACGAGTAAGTTGGATATGTCAGCCGAAAAAGTATACACTTATTTCAAAGATCTAACCATGTGTCACAGTTTACCCGTACGTAAAATACTTTACTTTATAATTATTGTAACACTTTCGAGCATACATTATTTCAGTTCCCTCCAAATACTATCAAGATTTTTTCTCACAAAGAAACGAAAGACATTATGGAGCTTTTCTGTAAATTATATTTGAGAAATCTTCCACTAATCAGGTTTTTAAGTCTTCCAAATTTTGCTTTCCATTTAAACTACGAGCTTGAACCAGAACCGGATTTGAGTAAGAAGCAGAAAAAAGAAAAACCAGAAAAATTGACCAAAAAGCTAGATAAAAAAGAAAGCAAAATGGGGAGCAAGAAAGGAGGCAAAAAATAAGTGAATGGAGATGTATTATATGTACATAAATTTAAACACTGATTTAATAAATTCTATTGCTTTTCTTCTAATTGTTTCGCCCTTTCTTGTAGATGTGCTACTAATGTTGTTTGATGACTATTCAACTGCGTGACTAGTTGACCACCAATACTGTTAAGAGTCTGAACAAAGCCGGCTTGAGCCGCTTCTAAACTGGGGATTAAACTGTATTCTGTTAACTCGTCTTTACTTAAAAATCTTCCCTCGTAAATTCCAGCTGAAATAGTTTTTACATTAAATAGGTTTGCTTTAAGTATATCAAGTTTTGCTTTAAAAAATTACCTAAGAGTACTAGTTGACGGAATTTCTTTGTGATATTTAGCACTTTTTTAATATCTGGCTGCGGACTAAACAACATCATATTATGTGAAACATAAAAATCCAGAACAACTTCGTAAGGTGTCCCTTTAACCGCCATTTCTAGGGTTTTCTTACCATATTGCTTAAAATGCATGTTTTGTTTTTTAAATAAAACGTATGCCTTAAATTTATCTTCAGCATTCATAGGATTTATATGGTAAAACACAATTAATCTGGAGGATGTAAACCACTTATATAGCTCCTGAGCTATTATTCTCTGGAATGGATTATCTACTTCATCCATCCGAGTTACATGAACACCTTCACATAGTTCTACTTTCAGTTTGTTCTTATTAGGATTTATAAAATAAGGCTTAGCTAAAGCAAGGTAAGTAGCTTTTTCGAAATGAGGGCGTTTTGGTTTTTGAATATTTATTTTACCTCTAAAACGCTTGAATTGTTTTAAGCAGGATGCTGTTTGAAACAAAGCTGAAAGAAATGTGTTACACTAGTGATTAACTAAAAATAATAATATTACCTTTTCTTGATAATAAAGACATTTTGCAAGCTAATGCTTCATAACTTTTATTAAATTTTCTCACTTTTTTAATATTATTTCTTGTATAGGTTATATTACAATGTGACAGATGACAAAAGTTCTTATTTTATTCTATGAAACCAATCGTACACCGAGGTGTAATAGAAGTTGTATACCTTAGAAAACAGAAAATATGTAGAATACTTTTTTAAGATTTTATTGGTATTTACTATGAAATAACTTTATATCAATTGAATAAGATAAAAATAAAGTAAAGTATATAATACAGTTAAAACATAAAATTCTCTTCCACGACACTCGCTGATCTACTGGTTCGCAGTTGCTAGGCAACTAACAGTGCGAGTCCTGAAACGATAGTGAGGGATCCTGCGTCCTGAGGTTTAGATTCCCAGCAGGAAAAGGATGCTCATTATTAATATGCTAGGAAAAAATATCAACTTTTCACAGACGGTATAGTAAAGAATATGAATGAAGCCGAATTATTTTAATATTCAGGTTAGTAGTTTCATAGAACCCAATAAATGTATTGATACTTTCTCACATACAAATAATCAATAAATAATTGAGAGCGCAAATATTTTAATTATTCATTTTATTTCTTTATAGATAATTATTCTGTTCATGTTATCTTTGATACCATGGCCGGGACCTACAGTTTTCAAAATATCTTGCCCCAGAGATAATGCTCGAATTGTAAGGAAAATTATACAGAATAAATGGATTCCGATCCTGGAAAAATTTAAAGTCACTTTACCACTAGAATGTCCTTTTCACCCACAAAGGGACATCTTTGGACCACAGCAGGCGGCCAAAAAACAGCACAGACCCTCCCAATGGACATGTGGTATCTGCGGTAAATCATTTTTTGAAGAAAAATACTTAGATATGCACTTTGACAATCGACATAAAGGATATATTAATATGGTTAATATATATTTTTTTCTTTATAATTATTAAAACTATTAGATGAATATAAAATGCAATCTCTTAAAATATGTGTTATATATTATCTAAGTTCAATTAACATGTATTATAAATATGTGAAAAGGTAATAAATTTTAGGTCAAATTGATATTAAAAATGTGTCAATTTTACTTAAATTGTTATAAGTAGATTTTTTTTAAATTAGATATTAAAATTAACTTTATGGAATTGCACAAATCGCTATTAATTTGTAGGCAGAAGATGCAGTGTGCCTTGCTGATTATTGCGACATAATGCGATGTGACGTACTGATGACACAGGATTTAAAAACCGTTTATCCTGAGCACGAAAATACAGATATAGAGATATGGAGAGAGGCCTCATCCTACTCTAAAGCCTTAGCCACATCGGGGCCAAGACACGTAGCTAAATATACTTTTAAGAATGGAAATTACCCACATTTACAGAAGAATTCAAAATCAGACATGAAACAAAAGAAACATTGCCAAAAAACTGAAGCACCCGATACGACAAATGTGAATGGTATGCTGTTTCTAATAAAACTGCTTTTAACACACATACGAACATTTTTTAGATGATCGAAATTCCAATGAAGACGACAAATCCCAGAATGCTTCAAATAATTTCTGTCAGAGTGATTTGGTAGATTCGGCTCTTCCTGCGCCTGATAACAGACAGCAGCGAATTGCTGAACTGCAAAAACTCAAAGCAAATTGTAAACCCGAAGAACTACAGAAGATCAAAACAAAGTGTGAAATACTAGTTCGTGATTGTATAGCGAGTTTGCTTATACAGCTTTCCATAAAGGATTTTAAAGAAGTAGAAGGTATAATTTAATAGAACAACCATCGTCGGCCAAATCGCAGCAGTTGTGCTTTTTCTAGTCTGTTCTTTTGCCCGTTTGCAGTTACTCACTGCGAGTGGCAGCACTGTACAGCACAAATGACGTAGTCAGACATAGTCGTCAATTGTTTCATAGAAATGATGACAAATATCAATATCTGTTAAGGTGTATGTTTCTGGTTACGTCTGATTTTTAAATTTATAACTTGATACAACCTAAAATAATAAGTATTGTGTTTTTATGGTGAAAATGTAGGAATAGCAGTCCATTATTAATACGTATGTACCCAGTTTTATGAAAAATGTAAAATATTAGATTTTGAAAGCTTTGTGTGAAGCTGGAACGGTATCAGTGCACATATTTTAATGTTTTAAAATAGTAAATAAAAAATATATACATTTTTGCAAACCAAATTAAATAAATAGGTTCTATTAAAAGATAAGTTATTATAGTGTCAATGTCAAATGTCTTCTGACATTTATAGCATGACGTGTATGTTTGCAAATAACGTTGCCGCCACATTACAGAACTCTATATTGAAATCCAGGTGAATCGACAGACAAGTGTTACAAAGGCGACGCGATTTAGCAGACGAATGGAACAACTATTTATATAATAATCTGTTGTAATTTAATAAATAAATATTTCCTAGATGAGTTGAACAGGGCTGTGTGTTGGTACCTGACGTGTGATAGATATTGGGAGGACTCGCAAAGCGACATCCGAAGTTTTCCCTGGGGATTACTTTGCATGATAATTATGGTTATGTCTCTGGGAATATGCCTCTGTTATTACGTTATATGGGTGTTATTCGAGTAAGTATTTCAGTGTAAAGAACACATATGATATTTAGCAGTGACTGATGTTATCGCTCGTGAAAGTAAAAACTTTTTCAGCACTGATGACGTTAGTGTGACAAGTGCTAGCGTAACAGACCGTTCTACCCCGTCACCAGCCCATATTTTGAAACATGAAGCATCCACATCTGCCGATGGCAACCAGGTGTATACCGAAGATTATTATCTGGCTCCGGACAAAGACAATGAATATATTTACGTAACTTATCCTCCGGACTTGAAGAGGAGGTTGTTAGAGAGGTATGTGTGAATTTTCTGCATTATAGTAGTTTTTAAAGTATTTTCTTACACAATTTTTAAGTCACCTTATAATATATGTTTAAAATTTTAATCAATCGAGTTATTTAAAGTGTAAGAATGTACATTAAGTTTTCTTTTCTGTATAGTTTTTTTTTAATGAAAAGTTTGGTACTTAGCTGCTACAACAGAACTACCCGCTTGTGAGATATAGAACCAAGATTAGCTAGAAAATTCTTCATACATGACACTGCGGTGTCCTAGTGCCGTAGTACCTTAGTGATAATTAGATTTGCATACTTAGTATTTTATTACAATGAGAAATGCTGCTTTCTATTTGATATTTATAGAACGTATTCAGGATAACGATGCTTTTTATGAGAATCAAAACATCTTTAAATTTAAGAGATTAAAAAATATAAATTTTTTATAAAACTACATTTGGTATGAGCATTTCCCATTGAATGTTTAAAGAGATTATAGTACTATAAAAATTCGTAATTTCTTTACGTGACACTAGATAGATATTTGTTTGTATTTTTTTTTCGTAGTGATATTTAGTTAAAAATTATGACAAAATTTATTTTTATTAATTTCCACATTACTAGCTGAAAAATATGTGAGTGTTGAAATATTTCACCAATAAAATCGTACAAGTGAGCAAAAACGAAAGTTTATATAAAAATAACTCAGAAAATGCTTCATTTTTGAAATACAAGGTGATAGCTTTATAATATTTTTAGTTATCATTTATTTTATGTATTTAAAATAATGTATTCAAATTTGGTACATCATCTGGTAAATTATGTGGCATTTGTAATACTTATCTGTCGAATTTCAATACAGAATTCTGTAATGTATTGTAGTGTGGCGACCTATTTGGAATCACAAATATCAGGGTCGCAAATGTCAAAATTTGACATTTCATATTAACACTGCAATACCTTATCTCTTAATACTAGTACTTAATTTGGTTTATAAAAAAAGTTTTATATATTTTATCTACTATTTTAAGACTAAAATTACGCCACTGATATTATTCCTGCTCCACACAAAGTGTTTCTGTCTAAATATTTTACATTTTTAAGAAAACTGTGTACATACATGTTAGTAATGGGCTGTTCTTTCACTTTCACTATGGAAAACACAATACAATATTAAGTTGTATCAATTAATAAATTAAAATTGATAAACATAAATGTATACCTCAAGATATATTTCCAGTTTGTCATAATTTTTAAGAAACGTCAAATTGACTTGAATTGAAAAAACGGATTATTAGTTGCACTGGATCATTTATTACATTAATGATAAACTTATTTATTGCTAACATCCAGTTTTATTCATAAAGCATCCACGAAAATAAGAAAGTTCATGTAAATATGTTTGTGTTGAAGGAAAGTTTTTTCTCATTTATTCGTGAAGTATTATATCTTTATAAATTTAAAAATACCTACCATGTAATACTGAAATAGCATTAAGTGGATCAACATTAATTATGGATCATGCTCTTACTGTATTCCCAATTTCTGACTTGGAATACGTTTGCTATAAAACCGGTCGTTATATGCAGCCTGGCCCCGACTGTTACGTTTTAATTCACTGAACAGAAATCATAAAAATAAATGAAAATTATGTCATCAATCATCCTGTATTGCAAAAACAAAGCTTACCTAGACCTACACTAATATGAACTTTTTTTTTTAATATATTTCTTTAGCCACTTGTATAATTATATCATTGAAATATTGCAACACCAACACCCTGTACTCTTCAATTGTTGACAATTTGCCTGAACATAAACAGACATTAAAATACATATGTGAGGATAGTAATCTTTCTATACTATTTCCGAAAATGGTATAAAGTTTTGCCTTAGGTCCAGAACCTTCAACAATGTCCGAGGTTCATGTGATTACGAATTTTAGGTAACTAAACTTACACTAGTTGTACAATTGATTCAAACACAGGAGCAAATAAAAGCAGTATCCAGGGTTAAGCAAAAGTCCGGAATAAAATTAACATTTCTGAAACGAGTAACTTCTAACAAAAATTGCTCAAACAGGTCAATTTTGATTTTTTGGGGCATGATATTTAGTGAAGTTCAATTCTCAAAAATGTAACCAGTGATGGCAGAAGGGTGATAAGGTTGTTTGTTTTTAATGGCAACCATCTTTTTTTATTGCAGGGGCTAACTTAGGTCTTTCTGATTAATTTAGTGTGCAATTTTGGAGAACAATCGATAAAACCATAAACTCCGAGATAGCCGAGTCTAGGTTCCTGAATATGCTTTTTGTAAGAAACCAGTGAAATCACAGTTGTCTGGTGTGCCTCAAGGTTCTCACTTTGCTGTTTAACATGTTTGTAATAACATTCAAGAGTGTTTCTCCTATTGTAAATTCCTACTGCTTGCGGATCAATCAATTACAGCCTTAGGAGTTGCCTTTGACTTTTAACTCTCACATCTCTGTCATCTCGAAAGCATTAAAAATGTTGGGTTAGAAGAATCACTAGTGATTTTTCCAATATTCTTTAGTACGTTCTCATCTGGACTACACCTCCTCTGTATGGTGTCCTTTTTACGATTGTCATATTTGGAAACATGAACAAATACAAATACTGTTTCTAAGATTACATGATTTGTTAGCTTATTTCCACTTCTTGCCACTTTCTGTACATAGAAAACATAAAGATTTAGAATTGTTTTATACCATTAATTCTAAATTATCTTGTTCCTATCTCCTTTTTTCAAATATTAAACTTCATGTTCTGCCTAGAAGTGGTGTAGTGTGGACTAATCTAGACGTGGGCGAAGTCGCATCAGCGAGGTCCTTTTCTTCTGCCATTGGATGCTGAATATTGTGACACGTAATAGCCACATGCAAGGTCACAGTGTGTATCAATTTTGGTTCAAATATTTTCGTACAATCGGGAGAAATTAAACAAATTTAAATTTTTTTTTTTTAAATGTTGTATCTTGAAAACAAAAGGCGATCGGACGTTAGTGTATATAACTTTTTTTATTAGATTTTGGTCCTCTATCACGTGATACTATGCATTGTAGTTTTTTCAATGTCACCCTGTATATTTTCAAGAAAAGAATGGTGAAAAATCAAAAAGTTTGTTTACAAAGTTATTCATTTATGAACTAGTTAAAGTAGTGAAGTCTGGATGTTCTGAAAATTTCATAATTATGATGTGTTTAATTGCTAAAAATAAATATTTTTTTTAACCTCTTCAGTACTGAAAAATATGTCGATAATAGAGTATTATAGTATGTGTAGTAAAGCCTCGGTAAAGCTTATTCTTAGTAAGGTCTTTTAGGGTGCTATTCGTATTATTTAGAGTTCATGGCATTCGGTTTTAAATCACCCCCAAGGGGGCCTCGCGGAGGCCCCTTTAAATGCGAGGCCATGGGCGAGGGGCCGCTTCGCCTAGCTACGCCACTGCTGCTTGATAATGACCTAGCCTGCCGACAAACTCTCTTTGCACATTAACGATCGTTTTTTGTGGTATGTGCCTTATGTCATGGTGAATACGTTGCTTAAGGTGTTCAAAATGTCTGGTCTGTCACGATACACCTTGCTTTTTAAGAGTCCCCATAAGAAAAAGTCAATTGAGGTTAAATTAGGACACTTTGCAGTTCACTCAATTTCCCCTAACTACCCCCTACACATTTCACACTAAATTAATCAGAAAGACCTAAGCTTTCATATGATGCAAAAAAAAACCTTATTGTCCTCCTACCGCCGCTTCAGTTTTAAGAACTGAACTTCACCAAAGTTCATGTTCCAGAAAAACAAAATTGACCTGTCCGAGGGTAGGTATTACTGGTTTCAGAAATATTAATTTTATTCCTGACAGCCCAACCGTGTATACTAACACTTGATGTAGAGTGCTAATTAAAGATTTTTCATTAATAATTCTTAAATACCAACTTAAGAAATTTACATTTGCTAAGCGTCAAAAGCAATCTGATCACTTGGGTCTTGGACATTGTTGAACCATTTAATTTTTACAAATTAATTAGTGGTCAAATATATGTTTTCATGATTTTCATCCTCACATTTACCGTCTAAGATATCTTTCATAAACCCTCGTTCCCTTTACATTTAACGATTAGAATACTCTTTAAAAAATTATATGAAAAGATGTGCACCTTTGTAAATGGTTTAAATAAAGATTTATTATTAAACTAAACTCGTTTAATTTTTACAATAATTAGCAACTTATACTCAATAAGTTGAAAAAAATTAAGACAATCTGCTAAGAATCCGTCACAAATATAAAACAGCTTGTGCAATATTGCCACACTGGTGTCCGTCGGCACGGTACAGTTAATAATGGACAATCGACAAATTAGAAATCTTCCTCGACTACGTGCATCCCTCGTGGATGAGATTTTACTTGGACGATGAAGCTGGAATCCTATAAAAATCAGGGTTACAGAGATCCAAACACGCACGCTTTCGCACACCGAAGGAAGTTTATGGAAACTAGAGTCGTCAAGAGAGGGAAAAGGGAAGGAGGGAAAGACCATACATCCACGCAGCTCTCATACATACACATTTAAACCTTATCGCAGCGTCCTGAAAAAATCTGAAAAATGAGAACGTTAACGCCTCCTAAATGGCATACGTCTGCCATCTCTCGCACGGCCCCTAGTCTCTTCTATCCTCCTCTTATGCTCCTCCATGCGAACCAACCTCTGCTGCTGCTTTGTCACTATCTGTGAGACAAAAAACGTCACATTAAATGTACGTTCAATGTGTTTCAAATTTTCAGATTACTAATAAAAATGTACCGTAACTATAATCTAAAAATGGTTTATAATAGTTTCACAGTGACGTCATTTCAAACTACCAAAACAAGGGACAATCTATCTATCTTATCCTCATTTTTTATTTCATCGCTACTGTTACTCTTATTTCCGATTTGAAAATTTTGATTAGTGCAATGGAAATTATTAGCAGATAAACAATCTGAAAAAAAAGTATCTGTCAATTTCGATAACATGTTTCCAAACAATTTCAGTGGGACATCATGAATGAACTGTTGAAACTATTTCGAACCGGATTCAAAAAACCGATTATAAGAAACTGTCTTATATTTGAACAAGTTGTCACATAATATGATATACATATACAGGGTGGTTCAATTTTTTTCCAATCAAATAGTGGTAGTTTTCAAAAAAATGTGATGATTTGTTACTTACGTACATACACTTTGAATTTTTGAAATTTTCTTTGTTAATTGTCACTTGTATATGAATCGTTACCCTCAAAGAGAGAAAACCAGTGCTAGTTAAAGTCTCAATATGTGAATGTTGCAGACAAGGAAGACCACAACATGTCTTAAATAAGGAGATATTTTATCCCTTCTCGAAGAAAATTTGAGAGTGAATGGGTATTTCAAATACTGTATAAATATATAATAAATATAATAGTACAGGGTCATTCATTACATTTAAGCCACTTTATTATTGTGATTATTGGAGAAACAAAATAAAGTTTCGAATAAAAGTTGTAGGGCTGTAACTCCTTTAATAAGTTAATGGGAGCACAGTGACGTGCACAAGTTGAGGGATACAAGAACCAATAATATATTTTTTATGGAACACCATGTGTATTGTTGAATTTTTGAATTCTTTTTTTTTCTGATTTCAAAAATATGACATCTCTTTAACCTTTTTAGGATCATTAACCATTAAAAATTGTATGTAAACAGCGGCGACTGATGAGATTTCGGGTATGTCATTCTCAATAACCAGACAACTTTTGTAGAAAGAGAACCTTTTTGAAGTTTGTAAAAAAAAGTTTAAAAAAACCCCTACCTCACCTAGGAATTTCCAGATGGGCTTCTTTAATTTTTGTGATTTTTTTTCATAAATTTATTTAATCAAATCAATTGAAGTTGAAATAAGTAATTGAAATAAATGTTTTGTAGTTTTCTTAATAATTTATTAACTTTCAATGTTCAATAAATCAAAAAACAGTTAAAGATAGGAATGCCATTTCATATTTTTGAAATTAGATAAAAAAAGAATAATTCAACAATACAAAGGGCATTCCATTAAAAGATTAATGAAATACTGATTATAAAGAAAATTCAAGTTGCAATAGTTGAAGGACGAGGACATGCTTAAATTATCTGATACAGTTCTTAGCAGAACAACGCACGAATTTTTGGTATTTGAAGCAAAATCCTAAAAACATCCTCATTAAAAAAGACAAAATTTGAGTATGGCAAAGAGAACACTTAGAAAAACTAAGAGAATTTTGAGCAACAAAAGATATATTATTTTGCTTCCAAAGCGGCATCGTTTTATAGGAAACATTCTTATATTTGAAAATATTAAATTGCTAAGAATATTTTTTGACAAAACTTTTAAATTGACTTGTACCAATACAAGATAGAGATTTTAAATTTAGAAAGAACATTCATTTTTATTATATAATATTTCGAAGTTGGCAAAAACTGTTATATCATTATATCTACAAAAAATAGTACATGGTATTAACACAATTATTTTTATTGTCTTTTTTTATAAATTTTTTGTATCTGGGGGCCTTCTAAACTGGTACGCCCATATTGTTCTCCGCACGCTTCACCCATCGCGCTAGTCCAGAAGATAGCGGCGATGAGCCACTTTCTAGATTGCCAAAGATTGAGTATAATATTGAATTATCTATTCAAAAGCCTCTATAATAATGCTTAAAGGAAACATTTTGACTGGTTTTTTTATATTTTTTACTGTTTTAGAAAGGTATTTTAAGCTAATATAAATCAAATCTCCTACAATTCCTATCAATGAAGTCATATGTATGTTCTCTGATATCAAACATCTAGGTATGCTAATGAACAATTCCATAGACAAAGCTCTATTCAATAATTATCTAAAGAAAATAATCTAATTTACTCACTCTATAAAAATCTAACTTCACTTTTTTGGCAGTGGGAACACGACAAATTCAACCACAATATAGTTAGATATTTGATTCAACTTAAAGGAGACCACCTGAAGAAGCAATCCTAAAAATGCAGAAATAGGTCAGATCTCATCTATTGTGGTTGAATTTGTCGTGTTCCCACTGCCAAAAAAGTGAAGTTAGATTTTTATAGAGTGAGTAAATTAGATTATTTTCTTTAGATAATTATTGAATAGAGCTTTGTCTATGGAATTGTTCATTAGCATACCTAGATGTTTGATATCAGAGAACATACATATGACTTCATTGATAGGAATTGTAGGAGATTTGATTTATATTAGCTTAAAATACCTTTCTAAAACAGTAAAAAATGTTACAAAAGCTAATAATAAGGAATATATGGGTAGATATTGTGGGTGTAATTCAACGCAGGTTGGGGCTTTTGTCCACTGAGTAGTTAGTTTCACACAATATTATTAATACCTAAAAATATATAAAAATGGTTTTTTTATCTCGAAAACACTTTAGACCGCTTAATAATAATTGTTTATTTTCATGTTTTCTATTACCTTTTTAAAGACATTAATTTATTTCCCATTGCTGAATTTAACGTTTATTTTCATACAAAATACTCAGTCTAAGTTACACCATTTCAAGGTTGAGCGTCTTTCTTTCATATTCACATTTGTGGATTCTGGACCATATAAGTTTTCAATTAACTTGAAAATTAATAATTAAATGAAAATTCTATTCTAAACTGAAATCACAATGTCACCTTTTTGAATGAATTCAAAATTTGAGATAGCGGATAGTAGTGACATGGGAACTTTGAGTTACAAAAACCAATTTTTGTTAAATTATTTACTTATTCTAATAAGGGAGTAATTCAATATATTCTTATTTATTCAGGAGGAGGCAGCATCAAAAACAAAATTTCTTATTAAATAGCACTGTACATTTTTTATTTTTACATTATTATTTAATTATATTTACAAGTTTAGAATAAAAAAATATTTTTAAAATGTAAGATCTTAAGAATTATTTGCAGTATGACAGACAATTCTCCCGTCTGATGAAACAAGCAAAATTAATACAATATGGAGCGAAAGGAGTTAATTGATTGTGATCTTGAAGTAGAATCCTAACAGCTCCGATATCTACTGAAACATGTATTGATCTGAAAATTTGAAGTAAACAAAGACAATAATTATTATTTGGCAGTGGCACACCTGTATGATTTGTATTACAGTACATGTTAATTTGTGTGCTAAAAATTTATATTTGGCTCTACCTTAAATATTATTACATTTGCCTGTTGTAAATGAGTTGAAACAATTTTAGTACATTATAATATGCGGCCTAGCATCGGTTTTAGTTCTTAGGTAAGGTTATTAATACCAAATACTATGATTGCTATAAATACAATTATTTTGCCATGAAACATTTTTTATAATTTGGATTTTTAACAAAAATACAATTATTGTATTGTGTTAGTGGCATATGAATCTTTTATTAATATGTGATCCTCATCCACATTTGTAAGGAACTAATAACAGTGAAAAATTTAAAAAATTTTGCATCTTTGCTGTAAAAAAACATTTTTGTAAAATTTCAACCATAGGTGCTAAAAATATACTGGATATTATTTTTTTACAGAAACTTTAACAACCCGTATATGAAAGAGGTAACTTTTTTGGAATATATATATAACAAACATTATTTGAGAAAATACTTCTCTAAAGTTTGAAAAGCAACAAACAAAAAAAAAAATTGAACAACCCTGCACAAAAACTTTAATGAAATTATTTAAAGGAATAATTTCTTTCGTACATTCCAATTATTAAATGTATGGACCACTAAATTAAATATCTTAAACTCACTTCTTCTGGAGAAAGGGGCTGCCAGTATATGCTCGGCGTGGCTTTGGTTTTTAAAAACAAGTCATCCATCAACTTTTGCGGAACGGAATCATCAACTTTTCGGTGTTTTTTACTGCTGATGTAATCTAAAAGAACAAAAAGATCTAATCAACGATTGCTCGCTGACTCTACTAAATATAAAAATTGGAGTAATTTACCGAAGAATATGAGCAATTACTTTCAGTCATTTTTTAATTTGGTTCACATTATTACATTAACAATGTTTATCCATGTTCTTAATGACCAAAACTGAGATCAAAATTGATCTAGAGATGGATAGAATATGAATCAAGGAATTAAGTATGCATGTATAATATATAAAAAAAAGAAGTATTGCATTATCGACAACAGATGTAATTTATATAAACCTACCTTATTACTTTGGTGGACTAGAGCATTTAATATTTGCTATTTTTTATGAAAATTTATTGCTGCATGACCATTTTATAAAATTGAGAATTATATTTTTAATTTTCGAAATCTTTTATGACACAACACATGACAACAACCCTAATGTAAAAATTCATAAAGAACCTACACACTAAATTTTTAAGGTTGTAAATAGATAAATGTTGGCTCAGAAAACTTAAACAAACTGGACTTTTTTTTATTCAATACATCTTGTTAAAACACTGGAAATAAGTAATAAAATTTTTCACCACACAAAATCTAGGTAAAAGGCAACAAAGTAAAAATAATTTGGGATATGTATTTCTTTTATAAGAAATTAAATTCTAAATATGTAGTTTTTTTTCGCCTTTTAAAAACCAACAATTCTTTTTTTATATTATTAAGGAATTTAACTATATTTTACTTCGTTGCCTTCTAAGTAGTAAGCTCATCATAGTTTAATTCAATGTTTCTCCAGCATCTTCTTATTAAAAAAGTTATATTGGAATAAAATTATCATAAAATATTCATTCACGATATATCTGACCTTTATTTAGCTTAGTTTGGAATAGATGTCGCCACTAGTAAAAATAAATCTATAAATGTACCATAATGGGCTAGGGTATTTTTCACAAACTACCAGTTATTGTGGTTAATTTAGTATAACATAATTATTAATTGGTAGCCATGTTTGTTGATGATTATTCAAACAAAGTCAAGATAAACGTAAAACTAATTTTTATTGCAATTAAAACATATAGAATATGGGTGTCCTGAAAGTAAATGGCCATACAATAATCATGAATTCTACATCGAAAAATAACCCTAGTTTGATATACAGAATCGGAAATTGCGGATCTTTACAGAGAAAGTAGAAATTGCCGCTTCATCCCAGGGAAGGTACGAAGTATAAGAGGCGCGGCGACGTGCATTGGTCTAGCATTCCCCACTACTACGGTAATCGGTTCCGTATCGCCAACGCCAATTCGCCATTGCAAATCTAACTGTCCGGTCACCTGATGCCAGTGTTACCAGGTCTCATGCTTTTGCATGAGATCTCATGCATTCCGAGGAAATCTCATGCTCTCATATTTTGATTACAAAATCTCATGCTTTTTAATAGACACAAAAAGAAATAATAAAATTATTAAAATTACTCTTTGAAATCTACCAAAACAAAGACCTAACGAGAAATAAATGCAAAATCGAGGGCAAAATTGAATAGATAGAGGTAGGTATCTACAATATTTTGGGTACTTGAAATGTGAATACATAAACAAGTATGACAGTCTACGGATATGCGGTGTGTGTGCTGTATTCACGCTGTATTGCAGTGATTCTTAACTCTATTCCGTAAGGGTAACTACATTTTCTGGAAACAATAGATTTTACGACCCGTGAGTCACCCTGCGTCACGTCAACTGCGCCTCAACGTTCGCCCGGCCTAACAATAAAATAAATTAGAAAGATTACGTGGTTAATAACTTTTAAGTAAGTACCTGTAAGTATCTACTTACAATGTAATATTATGATAAAATAGCAGAACATAATGCTTTTTAATGAAATAAAAATGGCATTACAAAAATAATTAAAAATTAAGCTGTGTCAAACCTCATGCTTCTTTGAAATTATTCTCATGCACTGAATTTTCCCCACCTGGCAACACTGCCTGATGCGAACAGTAGAAGCACGCTGTGGTGGAAGTATGCGGCTGGTCTTACTAGTGGCGCACGTAACGAAACATGAATAAATATTTTTGAAGAATAAAACGATAGGTATGCCGCTGGTTTCTCTTAAAATATGTATATTTTTTTTAATTTCTCTATTCAATTCTGAAGAAAGACTAAAAATAATTTTGTATTGCACAGCCTTCCATTGCTATCAACATCTCTAAAATTTCATTATCTCAACAATTTTGAAAAAATTTCAATTTTTGTGTTTTTTTCAATGAAACTTTAACCACCTGTATATTTATAATGAAGCCTTTTTGGACTATAGTTTATATAGCAAATTAAGGTTATTTTCTATGCAGAATTCATGATTAACGTATGGAGGTTTACTTTCAGGACACTCTGTATAAGTGAGTAAGTATGACATAACAGTATATTTATATTCACGGCAAGAATTCAGACGACTTACGTCATACGAACAAATGAATAATTCTTTATATTTTCATCAAAATATTTAAGAAACTGCATCTGAGAGTAATAAAACTATATACTATACTAAATGTTTACATCATATGTTGCACTAAATTGCAAAAATAATGGTTTTTAATGCGACCAAATATCAAAAATTATGATGACAATAAAAACAATTGCGAAACGTCAGCCGTGACGTAAGACGTCTGAATTCTTGCCGCGAGTATATAGTAATTTGCAACTGAATTTGTTCTAGTTATATACCTATATCTTGTCCAAAATTTGTATAAAAAGTATGTGAACATGTTCGATTCGCCTATAACTTTGTTGCTGAGATATCAGCAAAACTGGATTATGCATTTTTTAACAAACTTTTCAATTTTTTATGCAAAAAACAATCGATCAATGCACCACTGACATATTGATAATAACTTTGTTATGTTTTTGTCTAGTTTTTATATTATTAAATTAAAAGATAATATTATTAAAAAGTAAAGAATCAAAAATGTAATAACAGGAAAGAAAAAAAGAAGTTAATATCAATATTTATGAAAAAAAAAATCAGATTAAAGTTAAAAATATAATTGTAGGTATAATTGTATAATTTGTATATAACATAGTATATACAGACAGCCTATTCAGGTGGAGGAAGTGTTTCATGTTAAAATGGATGTTCAATATTTTTATATATTTACGCTTTTAAATACCTGCTTTTTATAAAAAATAAAAACATCCACATCCATCCAAACCAAAATTAACTTGACACTCATTTAGTTTCAATGATAAAAAAAAAATAAGAAAATCCTTTACATCTCTTCATGAAACATTATTTTTTTCAATAAATTTAAATATGGAAAAATAATTCTTTTAATTTTTTTTGTTATTAACAAAAATGGGATTATCTACAAAGTACCTACTTCTAAAGTAAAATACTTAGATTTTGCATTAAACAATACCTTATTACATGTAATTATTATATTTATATATAAATTTTTGTTTTGAAGGTGCTAATTTTAAATTTGGGGGTGATTAGAAATCCCCAGTCTCCCACTAGTTGTGCCTATGATTATTGTTCATATTCATTGTGTATTTCAATTCCATAATTGGAAGATATATAATTTTCTGTAGAATAGAGTAACGTAATAAATAAATTATAATAATAATAAATTACTTCAATTTTGAAATTATGTATGTGCCTAGCATAGATATAACATAAATATTACAAGATACAGCCAGCCACAGGTCCGTCCTTCCTTTGGGTAAATAATGCTATATAAATATTTGCAGAATAATTGGCGTGGGAGTCATGCAAATTGGGATATAACATGCGACGCATCAGAGAATAAATTTTGTGTGACGTGTCAAGGTGGGACTGGACACACCACCTTCATACATTTTTTACTGGAAGTTACCACAAATATGGAATTAATATAAAGATTGTAGTATTTTTATTATAAACGTATTTTCTGTAGCGACATCTATACCAATAGATAGATTTATTACATACTAGTAACATACAGTTATCTGTTAGTTTGGTACAAGTCAAAAACCAAAAAAAGAAACAATAGAAACAAATTAGACAAAAATAAATAAGTAACCTAATAAAACTTATCTAAAAACCGATACATTTATTTCCTGCAGAACAAAACGTTCTGCCCGTAACAAGCATTCTCTTATACAGGATGAGTCAGTCATAATGTCATTAATTTTAAGAGAAGACAGGGAATAATGAGTATAAATCTCAGCAAATGTAGCTGTTATGACTGAAAAAATTAGCTTAGTTACATTGACATCACAAAACTTCAACGTATCTAATAATAAACCGAGTAATAAACCATTTACGTACATTACATAAATTATTAAGAGAAGCTAAAAAGTGTTTCGTGTTTAAATGCTAAGTAATAAAAAACCATCGTGTTGTCGACAGAAAACTGTACAAGACCAAAATGGCACGCCTCTGATCTGATGCTCAAAAAAGTTATCGAGAGTTAATCTTGACCTACCGTATTATTAGGTCAATAACCTAGTTACCTAGTTTTTGTACTGTTATTTAACGACAAGGAGTAAAACTATTTTTTTAAATCTAGATAAATGAATGAATTTTCCTTAAATATTGATTTAATTGTTAATAAAAACAAATGTAGATAATAAATAAATGTTTTCGAATGTTAGGTTATGACAGTTTAATAATTTTGATATTACGTTTTCACTACGTTTTACAAATAAATATGAATTTTTAGTATTACTTGCAAGTACAATTAATTATTCAGTTTGTAGTTACGTACACCTTGCCTAGAAATTTATTGTTTTTTAAGTAGTATGGTATTAACCTGTTTAAAATGCCAATTCGAGTAAAACTGCACTCATCCGCCCAAAGCACTTAATTATAAAAATTAGGGTGAGCCGCAATTTAATTTTGATGCCAATAATTACAAATTTCATGACGACTGGGGAAATCAGCAGCTTCTAAAGTATCTAAAGCTTGAACTTTCTGAAAATGATGCGGGTTCAGTGAGTTTTCTCGTAATATTCTGCAGACCTTGCTTTGGGATATCTCCAATCGCCTTGAAATGGTTCTTGTAGAAATAGTAGGCTGCTCTCAACTAAATTTAAAACAGTCTCACCCGACGCAGTTTCACAGAACCCATATCGCGAAGGCACGAACACAAAGTTCGCGCATCTGCAGGTAGACATCTCCAATATTCCGTAACAGTGGCATTCGCATTTCGTAAACATTCTCCATATAACACTACTATTTTCGCATATTCAGAAAATTTGTAAAATTATGCATTGTTAATTTATGACGAATATGTGAGACCGAAATAAACAAGTTACTGCTTACTGCTTGTATTCTCTCCATCCTCCCTCCAAATGTGTAGTATGATCTACAAATTTCGGGGGAAAGAAATGCGGGAAATGCAGAGTGCTAAATGGGGGTAAATTTGAATAACACGTTGAAGTGTTAGAAGATATTATGTATATAAACATGATGTGGCAATGATGTTTAATCCGGCATTCAATTGCCGTATGGGTGCGTCATCAGAAAGTTTGTAGCGCACCAGGAGCGTCGTGTTACCGATTTTTATAGGGTGATTTGTTTATTCTTTTAACGGTCGAGTAAAAATTTTTTTTTTCAATGTTTTGCCTTTATTAGGCCTCCCGAATACGTGGTTAAAATTAATGACATTATGACTGTATATACCTTGTATATTTCTGAAAACAAACCAGGCTCGGATTGTTCTTAATTTTGTTAGGTAAAATATTATAAAAATGGAGACACTTGTAATAACAGCTTTTTTCAACAACCATTGTTATGTCTTTATGCTCTAGTCTGATATTCGTGATTCTGCCCAGTTTCCCCAAATTTTAACTTTTGTTTGAACACAAAGTTAAGGCATTCATATACAGAGAGCTGGAGCTGTTAACATATTTAACTTTTTAAAATGTCCTCAACAAGATTCCCGTGATTTCAAATTAGCTAAAATTTTTACTGCTTTCTTCTGTGCCATAAATACCTCGTTAATATGTCATCCACTCCACAATATGATTCCATAAGACATTATACTAACAAATTGTCCATAAAAGACCGTTAAAAGAGTATGTTGGTTTATTACTCACAGAATTTCAATTTCTAGTCTTAATATGGCCAGCTTTTTTTAATGTGACCATTAATTTTGAATATGGCCCGTCACTGTTTAATGTGTTGGGTCAATTTTTAATGTGTCGAATCAATTTTTAATATCACCGATCATTGTTTAATATGATCAGAATTTTGAATATAACAAGCATTTTTTTAACAAAATCACTCACTTTTGTACGTGACCTGTGATTTTTTAATGTGACTTTGATCTTTGATCATTTGTGGTAATTGAGTATGAGTAAAGAAAAATTGAAAAAAAAAAAAAATTCTTAGCGACAATTTTCAATTACCTTCTGGTGTATACGACCTGCGGCTATGTTTCCTCGCCCTTTCTCTGCTTCGACTCCTACTCCTCGAAAACCTCCTGTGAGAGTCTTCTTTGCCCAAATCCCATTCACGAACTGGTGCGTCCCTCTTCCTCCTGTCTTCTCTATTCCTATCTTTACCTCTTTCTGGTTCCTTTATATAAAAAAAAAATATATATATATATATATATAACGACAAATTTAAAAATGTCAAATTTTGCTTACCCTATTTTCTTTCTCTGGTAGTTTTTCAGGGAGAACCACCGGAGTTGGAGTAGGATTCTTGGCCTTCTCTAAATCTTCTACCGTGGCGTAATCTATAACGAGTTTCTTACCATTCCCGATGGGCCAGTGAACTCCATGCAGGGCATTTCTTGTCGCTTCCGCTTCTCTGAAACAAAACGAATTTATAAAAATCTTTGCAAACTTGAAATGGTAAGTACTTACTCGGCAGTCTCGTACTGTGCGTAACACTTCGACTTGATCCTATCTGTCCAAAATCCTTCCTCCTTAATTTTACCCGTTCTTTCCAGAAGTTCTTTCAACTGTTTCACAGTAAATGGTCTCACCAAGTTAGTGATGAAGAGCACATCAGAAGTGGGATTTTTTGCTGGACTGGGAGGTGGGCGTAATTTGCTTGCTGTATCGTCCACGATACTTATTTTCCTGTTCATGGCTATTATGTTAGGATTGGGTTCGACTTTCAATTCCCCAGAGGAATCTTCCGAGACTTGTCTTTCATAATCCGGTCTGTCAGAATCTTCAGACTTATTATCGATAGATATTTTTCTCTTATACTCGCTCTCCGACTTTTTTCGTTCCCTAGGAGTCGATTCCAAGTTCACTTCGCTTTCGCTAAGAAATTCAAGACTGGGGCAAACGATTTTTATGGACTCCACGTCCACTTTATAAAATGAAGATGTGAGTTTATTTAACCAATCCGACCTGCCCCATCTTTGCCGTCTTAGTGCAACCCTTTTAGTCTTTTCCTCATCGTCAGCACTATCTCGAGAAAGGGTTCTTATTAGTTTTATTTGCTTAAGGACCTTCTTCGGCTTGTCTGAAATAATTTATATTTGCTTTACCAATATGAGTTTTTGAAAAAAATTCAATGAATAAATTGATTAGAAATAAAATTATGTGCTGAATGACATTTAAGAAATTTTTATTGAAAATTTAAAAAATGAGTATCAAATGTTTCGTAATAAATTTTAAATATATATTACCTTCCCTGCTCTGCTCTTTATCATCACTGAAACTACTCAGTCTTCTCTTCCTCTCTACAACTTCTTCTGACAAACTACGAGAAATACTGTCATTTTTGGTATCTACTTGTACCTCACTAATATTACTGTCATCAGTAGTATGTCTTTTCAAAGTTATTTTTTTACTAAGTTTGGTTTCTTCAGCTTTTTTATTTTCATCAGTAGAATAAGACCTTTCAATTTTCGGAGTAGAACTTTCTGAAGAAGCAACCTTCTCAGTTTCTTTATTCCCAGGTGGTGACCTTCTTAAAGTAATTTTCTTTTTGGAACCACCACTCTCACTCTGTTTGGATTTCTCATTTTCCTTGCACTCTGAAACTTTTCCAGTGGTATTTTCATTATTATTTTGAGATACATTACTAGATTTATCTTTGTTTTCGTCATGTTGATCTTCATTGCCACTATTTTGTTCAGCGTTACTTTGAGAAGATTCACTTACTTGAGCATATTCACTAACAAAACCTGCTTCTAGTATTTCTTGTTCATCTTCTTTTTGACTCACTACTGTATCTTCAAATTTGCTGCTGTCTTGCGTCTCCGAGATGAATTTTGGAGTATCATTTACATTTTGAACAACATTTTCATTATCAGCATTATCATTAGAGGGTGACTGATGTGTCCCCTGTACATTTTCATTTTCAGTTTCAGGCTCAATATTAATCGAAGATTGTTCAAAGTTTGAGTTATTTTTACCTTTAGACTTACCTTTATTTTTCTTCTCTTCCATATCTTCAATAACTTCTTCCCGTTCTTGAGAATCCATATTGTCTGCTATATCCGATACGGAGCTATGCTCTTGGATATAAGCTGAAGATATTTCCTTCAGGTTTTGACCGTCTATACTGATTTCACCTTGTACTTTATTATCACTTGCCAGAGGCTCCTCAGATATTTCATTAATTACTGTATCACCATCAGATTTTACATCCATAGGTGTTGCACTATCTTGTGCGAGAACTTGAACAGAACGTTTTACATCAGTTTGTGATTCATCCGACTCTTCGCTAGATCTAGAAGAAGATCTCTTTCGTCTTCTAGATGACTGTCTTCGTGATTTTCTTTGCGACTCCGACTTGACTTTTTCCGGAGATGAATTTCTTGTATTCTTGGAGCTTTTGCGACGCATCTGCAAAATTAATTCATGAATATTAAAATACAGGGCCTTTAGGTTAGAACTTAATTGACGCCATATTTTTGCAAGCGGTTTAATTTTCAGCGGAAATAATAGTAAAATAAATACTGCAATATACAATTCACTTACTTCAAATTGATTAATATCCTATTCTAATATTAATCTAGGAAATTTGCCTGTTCCCTTGTAATTTTAATAAGTAAATCCACAAAATTACAAATACTCAAAAACGCAGTAACTAACCAACAGTAACCGATTTCTATGATGATTGCACAAAATATAAAGAAAAAAGAAAAGATGATTAATAAGTTAGTCCACAGATTACAGACAGAAAGCATAGATCAGTGGTCCGTCGACCATAGAAAATTAGATAGACTGCATCAGTGCGACGCGTGCGACGTCAAAGTGGTATGGACAAAATGACAAAATATGTGTTATGCAACCCACGGTACTTTCAAAAAGTACGTGTGTTAAGAAATTAAATTCCAATCAAAATATTAAATAAACGGTCAAATTATCTGACAGAAAACGAAGCATTGGATTTTAATTTATTTCTCTATTAATAGAAGTATTTAAGAAATTTCTTCTCTTAAATTCAATAGAACAATGTTATTTGCTAGTTTTGGACAAACACTATTCTAAAATATTTTTTTCTTTAAATGTTTTAAATATATTTTTAAAATAAGTTCTTTCTCCACCAATATCAAAACAGAATGAAGCTCAATTGAGCTACTAATTTCATTTGGTTTATCTGTCCACCATCTCCTAAATCGCTGCAGCCGTGCTTTATCAAGGCGACTCGATTTAGCAGACGATGATCTCTGTCATCTGCATAGAAATCATAAAATATATACAGGGTGTCCCATAATGATGTACGCTCCTTTGGATGGTGTGTTCCTTTGGTTATTGTTGGGAGGATTCTTTCTATACAATTTTTCGATTTGAGCCTTCTCTGACGAGATAAGGGCTCTAAACAATTGAAAAAAAAAATCGTCCTACAGACGCCATTTTTAAAGTGATTTGACAGTAAGGTGGCAGCACGTTGGATTGCTCTATATGAGTGGTTCTGAAATTGACAGAGCGAATTGCTGCCTTGACATCATGAGCTTCCAACAGCTGCTTTCCAATTGCTAAGTGGAGCGCTCCTGGAGTACTACTGAAGTACTTCAATTTTGTTTTTCGCGTTCCAATAATAGAGAACATTTTACTCTTGAAGTGGTCTTTATCGTTTTCCTCTGGCCCTTGTGCTCTACCAATTTTTGTGGAGTTTTATGCTCCATTTCAAACATTGAGGTTATTGTTTTATTAGACCATTTACAAATTATTACAATGAATATGTTTGTTATAGTAAGTATGTATCCTTTATTTAGATTTTGTTTCCTATTCAGTTTTATTTTAGGAAATGCTTTCCACCCGTTCCAATTGCATAATTCAGGAGCAGTTAAAAAGCAGAACAGAACAAGAACACATCAGGAACACTTCCATGGAATCCACTAATGGACTAATGTCATCATAATATGAAATTACTTTCAGTGAATAGAATGCGGTTGGTATCAGTTTCGTTGACCTTCAAGTAAACCGATGCAGATTGCAGATAAAATTCGGCTACTGATGACCAGTGTTGCCAGTGTCAGTACAATTGTACTAGATCTAGTACAATTTATGTGATTTTAGTACCCTAGTACCTCTTTCAATAAATCTAGTACAATTTTACCATAGCCCATGAGTATATAGTAGTTTAAATCTGGAATAGTAGACCGTATGATAGCAAAGTCGGTAGTAGTTACAATGTACTATATATAAGAAGAAGAATTCACGATCGTATAATTTTGATCTTTGACATTTGATTTGACAGATGTTTATATCGTTTTACCGAGTTCTATACTGTGGTTTAGCACCTATTTTTGTATTTTTCTAAACTTTTACAATAATCTCCACCCTCGATATGGACAAGTAAATATGTTTAAACATTTTAACTCGCACGACATTCTGAAGCACTCTTTTTTTAGCTTTTTGATAAAACAAAATCAAGTACATAGCAGCGAAGATATTGAAATGATTCCTGTTGATGCATGTGAATCATATGATGAAATAATTGAAAGTTCAGGGCAGTCCTGCAATTCTAATTCAATCCAAAAGAAAAAAATATATCGACAAAAATATAGGATTGACTGGACCAAGAAATTTGGGAGTTGGTTAATAGAATCTGAAAATAACAATTCATTTTGCAGGGTATGTAATCAGTGTATTAAGGGGGGGCGTTTTCATGTTAAGCGTTACTCAGAATGTGACCATCATAAGAAAAATATTTGCATACAAAAAAATACTCCAAAAATAACAAATTTATTAGAAACAGATACATCAAAATTACTTCAGCGAAAAACTAGAGAAGTCGAATTTAAAATGGTTGCATTATTGCATGAGCATAATTTACCATTTGTTTTTATGGAACACTTACCATCATTTCTAAAATCTATATGTCCTGAATCAACTATTATAAAACAAATAAAATGTTCTAGAACAAAAGCAACTGCCATTACTAAAGACTGTTTTACTAAAGAGGCTATAGAAAACATAAGGAAAAGGTTAGATAATGGTGTATACTCTCTTATTATAGATGAAACGACAGATGTTTCGACAAAGAAATCTTTAGCTGTGATTATAAAATTTTTTGATAGTGTTGAGAACAGAACTGTTGATAAGTTTTTGAATCTAATTAGAATTCGAGATGGCACTGCAAATTCAATTTATACTGCAGTTATAAATTGCATCGAGGAATGTCAAATCCCAGTTTCCAATTTAATTGGATTTGCTGCAGATAATTGCTCCGTCATGATGGGCAGTAAAAATGTTGGCAGGCTTTAACATTATTTTTTACAGATGCAGTTGCAATGGATAATCTCCATACGACTGAAAATATTTTATCTTGTTTAAAAGATCCAGTATATGAACTATATTTTATATTTTTGGCATATATTTTGGGTATAATTAATAAATTAAACCTAGAGTTTCAAAGCGAAACACCTAAAATTCAAATATTAAATAGTAGAATTTCGGAATTTTATAAGTTAATTTTAAAGAATTTTTTAAAAAAGCCATACCTGGACAAAACACCACTAAATGAAATATGTCCTACAAATCCTAACAATTTTACGAACGATGTTTACTATGGCGCAAAAGTAGAAATTTTTTTAAGTAATAAAAATGTTAACCCACATGAGCTTCAAAATTTTAAACTTAGGGTAATAGAATTTTATGTTGAATTAGCTATACAAATAAAAAAAAGGTTTAATTTTGATGATCCCATGTTAATTTTTATAGAAAAATTTCAACCGAAAAATATAATACAAGGTGAATGTAAAAGTATAGTTACGGATACCGCAAAATTCTTCCCATCCTTATTTGAAGAGGCAGTTTATGAAGATTTGGACATGGAATGGAGATTGATCCCAGAAATTGAAGTCCTAAAAAAAATGAAAAATGGCGGATTTCTGGAATTTTGGAAGGAAGTATGGTCGTTAAATAATCAATTGGATGAAAATGAAGTCATGTTTCCAAATATAAACAAACTTATTAAAGCAATTTTAGTGTTGCCCCATTCCTCAGCCGCAGCCGAACGGTTATTTTCGAAACTAAATGACATAAAAACAAAAAAAAGAAATAAACTAGATGTAGAAACGTGTAGTGCAATATTGCATACAAAAGAATTATTAGGAAAAAACGCATGCTTTGATTTTCAACCAAGTGAATCGTTGTTAAACCATAAAGTACATATTTAATTGTAATGTTTGCAACAATAAAAAGTATAATAAAAGTATATATGTCTATTCGTTTATTTTTAATTAAAATACATAAATTTAATTTTTTGACAAAAATGTTTAACTGCAGAGAAGTCCAGTCATTATTTACGGCAAAAATTGTAATATTTAATACATTATTATTATCTAGGTGTATAAATAGGATTAGGGCTTTACTTAAAAACAGATGGTAACATTGCATTAGTGATATTAGTTCTACCAACTGTAATTTAAAAAATCTAGTACACTGGTACCAAATCTAGTACAATTTGAATAAGAATAAAAATCTAGTACTGTTCCAAAAATATTTCTGGCAACACTGCTGATGACAGACAAGTGACATTTCAATGACATTCTTAGTTTTATGAACATGTTTATGCTTAATATGTTTATAAACAATCATTTCCAATGCATATTGAAGTACATATCGCCTTTTTAAGACTTTTAAGCTATTGTACCTAATTTCTAAGACATATTTTGAAATTTCATTACTTGAACATGGAGGTTAGAAATTGGATTATTTGTATTTTATTTCTGTTACACTATGGAGCTTATGCTGGTGTTATGCACAGCCACACGAATGAGATAAACAAAGAACGTGAAACGGATGGGGCTTACAGTCCTAGAGATCACAGTCATTTCTCTGATAGTGGGGAACATTTTAGCGAATTTGATCATGAGGCTATATTAGGAAGCCACAAAGAAGCCGAGGAATATGACCACTTGTCTCCAGAAGAGGCAAAAAAACGTTTGGGCATATTGATAAAGAAAATGGACTTGAATGCTGATCAAAAAATAGATAGAAAAGAATTGAAAGCGTGGATAGTACGTTCTTTCAAGTAAGTTTAGATATTCACATACCTGTTCTGTATCTTTCTGCTAACAATAGATCTTTGTAGGATGTTGTCTGAAGAAGAAGCAAAAGAGAGAATGGAAGATGCTGATGAGGATAATAATGGAATTGTGACTTGGAATGAATACTTGTCAGATACATATGGTGTAGACGAGGATTCTGAAGATAACTTGAATTTTGGAGATGATAATCTGCATGTAAGTGAATTAAATAGTTGATGTAAACTGCATATTTTTGTTATTTTTACAGTTGATTGAAGATGATAAGATCATGTGGAAAGCAGCGGACACAAATGGTGACGGTCAACTTGACAGTGAAGAATGGGTGTCATTTTCACACCCCGAAGAACATCCAAACATGCTGCCCGTAATCTTAGAACAAACGCTAAAAGAAAAGGACACGGATGGGGATGGTTCTATAAGCTTTCAAGAATACATTGGGGACAGAGGAAATGATTTAGACAAAGACACTTTGCTTGGTGAGAAACTCAAATTTGATGAAGCTCTGGATAAAAACAAAGATGGAAAACTTGTTGGTAATGAAATTCTGTCATGGATTGTTCCGAGTAATGAGTAAGTTTTTTTTTTTGTTAAAAATAAGACACCTGTTGATATATTTTTGTAGGGAAATTGCCGAGGAAGAAGTAGAACACCTTTTCGCTCACAGCGATGATGACCACGATGATATTTTAAGCTTTGATGAGATTCTTGAGCATCATGATACATTTGTTGGTAGTGAAGCTACAGACTATGGGGACCATCTTCATAATATCCACCATTTTTCAGACGAATTATGATACCAGGTAAAAGATGTATTTGAAGTGTCACCAGTCAAGAAGATAGCATTGTATAATTTTGTAAGTTATGTGAAACTATTTATGTTAAATATACAAGCAAATGAAGTAGTCATATTTCCTTTATTTATTTCTGAAGTGTATAAAATATTGTTTGAAGGGTCTTCAGGCCTTAAATTATTTAGTTAGAATGACTAGCTCTTTATTTTTGCATTTTCTTAATTTATACTAACCTTATAGCTGATATGTTTGAAATGTAGATATTTTACTGTGGACTGAAAATTATTAGCCAATGTAGAGGTCAGGCGCATTTATTAAATATAACTGTATGTGTAATTATGGGAAAACATTTGGTAACTGTCTGTATACATTGATAAGCTCCACCTCTAAAACAATTGAAAGTTTTGATTATTAGATGGTGTTTTGATTTTATAGTGTTTAGTTGGCAGAAACACAGAATGCAATTACAAAAAAGAAATGATGTACTTGTAATCTCCATGTAGCTTATACTTAAAAATTATGTATGTGAGAATTGTGCCATAATAATCTGTCGTAAGTGTAAATAAAGAATTGAACAATTAAATTATCATTTATTTACCCCTCAGAATATTTGTTGGGTTTGGAGTCAATCATGAATCCTGTACGGTTTATTACGTATAGAGATTTTAAATATTTCGATGATCATTTATTTTGTTATGATTTGTCTATTTTAAATTGGGGTCATACTTATAGTTTGCAGGTGTGGATGCCATGCTTGATTATTTTAATTCTAATTTACTTAAACTTTTTGGTAGGCATGCACCTTTGCGTACTGTTAGAGTGACTAAAAGACGTGCTCCTTGGCTTACTGACAGTATCAAGGAGATGATTAAGTTAAGGGAAAAAGCTTATCGTAAATATAAAAAAACTCGTTTAGGTAGAGACGGGACCTATTATAAAGGTTTTAGAAATTATGTCACTGGGGCTATCCATAGGGAAAAGAAGTCGTATTTATCATGGGTTCTGAAAAATAAAAATAGTAGATCTACTTGGAATACGTTAAGATCACTAGATGTTGTCGGTTTAGCTAGAGAGCGTGATCTTCCTGTTCACTTACATGATCCTAATATAATAAATACTTATTTTAATAATGTCTCACCAATTTCACCCTCTCCTAAACAAATTAAATTGCTTAACAAATATAACAATTATACTCCATTTAGAAATATTGATAAATTTTATTTTCATACTGTGAGCACTAATGACATTCGTAAGTACATTAATTTGATTAAATTTCAATCATCTGGCTCTGGCCATATCTCAATTATAATGCTTAAATTAATTGCAGAACACTTATTAAATCACCTCATTTATATAATTAATACATCCATTTTAACACATACCTTTCTCAGACGTTGGAAGAATGCTAATGTTATTCCTTTGCCGAAAGTACCTAATGCAGTAATGGTACAGAACTTAATCATCTACGACCTATTAGTATCTTGCCTATCATCTCCAAAGTTCTCGAAATGGTTATGAAAACACAAATGTCGCAGTTTGCTTTTGATAACAAAATTATACCTCCATTGTAGGCCCCAGCACAGTACTACTACTGCTTTAGCACATATTTCAGATGAAATTTATAACGCCACCGATAACAATTTAATTACTTATTTGATTTTTTTAGATTATAGTAAGTCTTTTGACACACTGAATCATTATATTCTTTGTAAAAAGTTAATGTACTTCGGTTTTGATAATAATGCTGCTTCTTATATTTTTAGCTATTTGTCTGATAGAATACAGCAAGTAATCAAAAATTCTAATGTGTCTAACGTCTTGCCGGTGACTCATGGGGTTCCTCAGGGTTCCATTTTAGGGCCCTTGCTGTTTTCTATTTATATAGCTGACTTTTATACATTTCTAAATAAATGTTCTGTACATCATTATGTTGACGACACCCAAGTTTATCTCAGTTAACGCGTCGCGGAAGTGGCTTTATTTAATGATTCAATTAATTATAATTTAAACTCATTGCTAAATATCTCTGCTGCTCATAGATTAAAACTTAATCCTAACAAATCTAAGGTTATAATTTTCGGTCCCAAAAAGAAACGTATCATGGCGAAAAAGAATTATTGGCAATTAATTTAAAATTAGGAGACATTTCCTTAAATTTTACTAGTGAATCTAATAACTTTGGATTGATATGAGGAAATGAGATTTTCTAAGCATGTTAACAGTCTGTGTCGATCATCATATAATACTTTAAAACAACTTTACCCCCATCATGCCATCATGGATTCTTATTTGAAAATCAGCTTATGTAACTCCTTAATATTCTCAAAGCTCTCTTATTGTGCTTTATGGCCCGGCTCTTCTACATTCAGATACTCAACGTCTGCAGAGAATTTAAAATAGTTGTTTCAGGTTTGCGTATGGGATTAGAGAATTTGATCGAGGAATTACTGATTTAATTAAAAAACAAAATTTCCTTAATCTTTCGTACTTGCGTAAATTGCATTCGCTATGTTTAACTCATAAAGTTATTCAACAAAAATGTCCTGAGTACCTACATAAAAAATTTAACAAGCTACATAAAGCCACTCTGCTACGTTTAATCCACGTTATTCCTGCTTATTAGAAATTCCTCGCCACGCCACTGCCCTGTATACAAGAAGTTTTATGTATCACCACCTGTAAAGAATATAATTGTTTGCCTGTTTCTTTCAAATCGTACACTATTTTGAATTTAAAAAAAAAAGTTAAAGCAACTTCTTATGCAGAAATTTACTGGTAGCTAATAATCTACTTTCACTAAACTCCTTATAAGTACTTTCTTTTATTTGTGTTTTTTAGGATGTTGTCATGGGTTTTTACCTGGATTTATACTATGAGTTTTTGTTTTTGATTCATTATGTATGTAAGTATATGATGTATATCATATTATCAATTTTATAATTTAAGTATAAGGATTTACTATATTTATGGATATTCTATTTTTTCATACTGTTCCTTGGGGTTAAGTTGAAAAGCAGTTTTAAAATGACACTTCGCCCCTTTATTATTTCTTTTTTGTTTATATGTACTCAATTTAATTTTTTTTGCAATAAAAAAGACATTTATTGTTATTAATTGATTGATTCTACACAAGCTGTTTTCCAAGGCTTTTTATATACAGTGTGTCCCACTTAAGAATGAACGGTCCATAGCTTCCTTATGAGTCACTTTAGAAAAACTACTCTTAGACAAAAGTTGCCTCTATTTTTATTGTGCATCCCTGTAAAATATTTTTAACTCTACTGTTCGGTTTAGCCTGAGCGTTGACCAACTTTAGTTTTTTAAATGGAACACCCTGTATAGTATTTCATTTTTAGATTCCTCGTTAAATTTTAGGCTGACTTTGTATACCATACCTTAGGTCTAGGACGCTTCATTTCCGAATTACTCAACTTTTTTAGAAAATTTTTCTGATTGCATTATTGTCTTTAAAATTAAATATCTTCTAAGCTATTGATATTACAGATTCACGGTTTTCACCATTCGATTTATCATAAAATTCTCTATCATTTGAGCTAAGGAAAGAAAATTATTCTTACAAGACCCAGATTGTACGTCACATTAAACTTCAAAAATGTTCAAACAAATAAACGTTCATTAAAAAACAAAGTAGGCACTATAGCGGGGTTTTGAGCGTCATTTAGTTTACCTAGCTGTCATTGTTTGTCTTGCGTATAAATTATTTGAAATAATTTTGCTAACCAAGTAATTTTCAATATGTTAACTCAAGAAGAATTGGTAGACATGATATTTGTTCTTGGAGAATGTAATAAAAACACTTTATTAGCGTCCAGAGTTTATGCGCAACGATACCCTGATAGAAATCATCCCAAAAAAACTGCTTTTAGTTCATTGCTTGATTGATTTGGAAACACTGGATCCGTGAGATATACAAAACGTAACCGAGTGGGTAATGTAATTAACGAAGAAAATTAATTTCTGGTGTTATTAAACATACAAGCAAATCCACAATGTAGTATATGCGAAATTAGTAGGACTGCTGGTATCAGTAAGACTTCGGTGCATAGAATTTTAAAAAAACATAAATACCACCCTTATTCTATCCAGTTGCATCAAGAATTATTTGAAGAAGACTTTGAGAAGAGGCTTAATTTTTGTCACTGGGGAGCTGAAAGACTTCTACTGCAAGAGGACTTCTTCGGTAAAGTTATGTTTTCAGATGAAGCCACCTTCCATAAAAATGGGTACGTGTACAGTCATAATTGTCATTATTATGACACAGTAAATCCACACCAGTTTACAACTGGTAATAGCCAGCATAGATGGTCCCTAAACGTATGGGCTGGTATTCTGGGTACACATGTCATAGGACCATTTTTCTTCAACCAACACCTGACAGGGCCAGTTTATCTAGAATTCCTTGAAAGGGATTTAAATAATTTACTGGACGATATACCATTAGCGACCCGCTGCTTAATGTGGTTCCAGCACGACGGTGCTCCAGCACACAATGCTCTTCGGGTTCGACAATTCTTGGATCAAGCATTTCCCGAGAGACGGATTAGCTGGGGAGGAACCGTTAGATGGCCTCCTAGGTCTCCAGACCTTACAGTTTGTGACTTTTTTTGTGGGGTTTTATAAAATGTAAAGTGTATAGAACGACACCAACTACAGCAGAGGACATGCGCCATCGCATATATTGAAGAAATCACCCCACAGATGCTAGAAAATGTGCAAAGATCGTTAAAAAACAGACTTCACTTGTGCATTACTCAAAATGGGCGCCATTTTGAGCACCTAATGTAAAACTTGATGTAATGTTTATGTTTCCGTTATGTGTCATTCTGTTGTATTATATTCCTATGTTCATGTGGTTTAATTTTATTGTTCTTTTGACCTTTTAAGCATGCTTGTAAAGCTACTGCCAGTCCCAAGTCTGGTAAAATGCGAAAGAAAACTGGCTAAAAAAAAATCTGTAGTGCTCAAAACCTCTTTGTTAGTGACTACTTTATTTTTTAATGAACATTTATTTGCCGATTTTGGGAGAAATTCAAATAAATGAAAATTACTCAAAAGCTGATAGAGATAAGTAGTAACAATGTTATATCAGTCGAAAAGAAATTTAAATCTGCGTTTAAATGATAAGAAGAAAAACTAATAGTTCCATTGGAAAAAAAGTTATACGAGTTTGATCATTTTGAAGTTTAATGTGGCGTACAATCTGGGTCTTGTAAGAATAATTATCTTTCCTTAGCTCAAATGATAGAGAATTTTATGATAAACCGAATGGTGAAAACCGTGAATTTGTATTATCAATAGCTTAGAAGATATTTAATTTTAAAGACAATAATGAAATCGGAAAAATTTTCTAAAAAAGTTGAATAACTCGGAACCGAAGCGTCCTAGACCTAAGATATGGTATACAAAGTCAGCCTAAAATTTAACGAGGAATCTAAAAATGAAATAATATACAGGGTGTTCCATAAAAAACTAAAGTTGGTCAACGCTCAGGCTAAACTAAATACCCTGTAAAAATATTTTACAAAGGTGCACAATAAAAATAGAAGCAACTTTTGTCTAAGAATATTTTTTCTAAAGTAACTCATAAGGAAGCTATGGACCGTTCATTCTTAAGTGGGACACACTGTATAAAGTAAAAAACATTGTATTATTGAAGTTCTGATACTTTTAATCATCCTCTTCTATTTTGGACAAAATATTGTAATCAGTTTTTTTGGTTTTGTTATAAAATTAAATATTTTCTATTCGATATTATTGAATTTAATATATATTTTTACTCCATTTGATGAAATTTGTAACAAATTTAAGACCTGGATTTCAAGTGTTATTGAGGCAGGGTATTGTGGTTACCAATTGTTTATGCTGCAAATTAAGCTACCTTCAGAGAACGATGTAGTGTTGCCAGCAATACAGTCACGTGACTTTCAGCCAAAGATATTAATTGTATTTCTCTCTTCACTGTTGAAGTTGGGTGAAGTTCAAAATTTCCAACTTGAACTAACCAGCAGAGCAACAGTTGTCCGGCAAAAACAAAACCGATTTTATAAAATCTTTCATTTCAGAGAAATTAAACTGGTGGTGGGAATGTTGCCAGCAACACTACATTGTTCTCTGAAGGAGGCTGTAAGCATAAACAGTTTTATCTAAAAGAGAATTTCAGATGTGGTGATTTGTTCTTCGTTTATTAAATTAAGGCAGATGTGCTTCCGTTAAATATATTTCCAAAACCAATATAATAATTTTTGAAACTATATGGATATATATCTGAAAGTATTTAGCGATTCGGCCGAGTTAATTTCCTAATAGGAAGTACAAGGGGCACAAACCCTCCCAATTCCAGATCTGAAACTATGTTATAAAACCAATATAACGTAAATTTGCAAGAACTGTGCTAGTTTGTGTATTTAGGGATGTTATGTATTACGCAATAATAGTTATTTTATTTTTTATTTTATTGTAATTTTGAACTAGCTCATAAATATTTCAGAGAAAGAAAACCAAACATCAACTGGAATCTTACTTTATATAAATAAATATTACTTAACAATTTACAGTTCTTATAATACATACCTAGATCATGTCGATGATAAAAAAAAAGGGATTCGCGGAATAATTAGGAATAATTTGAAGCCCGATTACAAGTTTTACGCATTATTCTGCAATTTGCCAGATAAAACACCAAAATTCTGTGCGGTGCATAGATACAATTAGAATTAAAGTACAATCGAACGCTTACGATTTCTTACAAGGGCATTTCAAAATTGATATCGAGCTTGGCATCGCGAGCGAGACTGACAATGTTGGACAATTTTACTGCCAACCGTGCTGCTTCATCCAAGTTATCCACCGGGAGAATTTTCAATCCAGATGATGCAATCAACACCTTCGCATCGTCTACGTTGGTGCCTTGCAACCTGCACACGATGGGCATCCTCAAACTTAATTCCTTGGCAGCCGCAATAATACCTTCAGCAATGACGTCACACCTCATGATGCCCCCGAAAATATTCACAAGGATAGCATGCACTTTAGGATCTGCCGTGATGATTTTAAAGGCTTCTTTGACAGCAGAGGCGGTGGCGCCACCACCGACATCTAGGAAATTAGCGGGTGAACCGCCGTGAAGCGAGATTATGTCCATGGTAGCCATGGCAAGACCGGCACCGTTCACCATGCAGCCAATGTTGCCGTCTAGTGCAATGTAATTCAGGTCGAATTTGGCAGCAGCCACTTCTTTTTCGTCCTCTTGAGTCCAGTCGCGGAGGGCGAAGAGCTCCTTTTGACGGAATTGGGCGTTGTCGTCAAATCGGAATTTGGCGTCCAGGGAGAAATCTGAAAAATAAAATATTTTATTTAAATAAAATAGCAGTTGTTAGTTAAGACATATAAAACTACCATATGCAACTTATTCAACTTTAATACAATATTTATACCACTTACATATACAGGGTATTCCTAAAGGGTCTGTACAAGACGCTAGCACCAATTCCTCATGTTAAGATATGATAAAATTTACCTTGGTCCAAAAGTTGATAGTTTCGGAATACTGGGTATCAGTTATTTTTTTTAAATTTTTTTTTGTAAATATTTATCTTAATAATACCATGATTTGTGTAACATTTGCTACGTAGGTTTTTTTTTTTTTTTTGGTGAAATAGAAATCTGGTCATAGTTTCAATGTACATTGCAGAGGGCGCCACT
Source organism: Monochamus alternatus (assembly GCA_037114965.1). NCBI lineage: Eukaryota > Metazoa > Arthropoda > Insecta > Coleoptera > Cerambycidae > Monochamus > Monochamus alternatus. Next base: position 25,070,190 of record CM073431.1, read on the forward strand.
AGCACTTCGCCTACATTTTAAAACCTTCATAACATTTTGTGTCTTGGTATATTAAATTTATAGTTAAAAATTCTTATTCCTTGACACCTTTTGTTCAGAACATATATACCTAGTATATGTCACTTCAAGTAGTTGTTTCTGAGATAATCGAATTTAGATGTTTTATTACGTACTGAATTTTTTATTAATTTTAAAATTTTTCACTTAATTCTTAAATTTACGGTTAGTTATCAACTTTTGAATGAAGTTAAATTGTGCTAGATTTATATATTACAGCTTCAGGCATTTGTGAAGATTTTGTACAGCTTTTTAGGAACACCCAGTTCAAGTAATTTAAAATTTTGTCTTGAATTTGTTTTCATCACCATACACTTAATTTCAATTGGAGATAGCTTATGAAGTGTCGAGTAATTTTTCTTATCCATTACTTTCTTAAAACAAAGTAAAAATATTTAGATTTAAAAATTTCATTACGGTCCAAGTTTGTACTATTGTGTACACCATAGAGGAAAATCCTTCTGCGAGTATTCGTTAAATAGCGGTCCTTGAGCATGTTTTCTATTATATCGTGTGGTGTGTATAAACTAATTTTACCTCAATTATATACAAAAAGTTCCAGGACTACAACCCAGGGATTTTTATATAAATGTACCATTTTGTGAATTGCTATCAATACAAAATTTATTCACCATATTCTTTTGGTAGACGAGATCTGTTACGGTATTAGTAAAATTCAGAACTCGTACATTTGTACTGAGAGACTTGAAGCTTTTAAACAAACTCATTTTGAACAAGAATTGAATTGAAGTTAATGTCTGGCCACTATCGTGAATGGATTACTTATCGAGCCACTCATTCCACCTAATTCTTTAACTAAGAATTACTATTTATATTTTCTACAAAATTATTTATACATAGTTTACTAGAAGTACCATTAAACGTTGGACGCAATGTAATTTCAACAGGATGGTACCCGACTATACATTTACCAGACAGCGAGACAATTTTTGTTACTTTTTTGTTCAAATGAAAGGGTTAAAAGTAATGGACAGATTTCACAGCCTCTCAGAAACCTGGTTTAAATCCTTATACCAGAGAAGGAAACACGAGAAATGAAGTTTTACAGCAAATTGACAATACTAATGCAAAAATTAAAAACAGTATCGCCTTATTAACCTATTGTACTATCTCAGAGCCATGGTGTTGTTGTGAATTCTATTAAATTTTTTATTCTGTCTATGGCTAGAGTTATAAAAAAAATAAGCAGAGAGAAATATTTACATACACTTGCTAAACGGGAAGAACCCAATTACAAAGCAGGAAAAATAGTAATTAGAAAAAATAAAAACAAAAATACATAATATATACCATACAAATTAAAAAAAAAACAACAAAAAAAAAACAACATATAACAAAAAAAAACAGGAATAACTTTTTGATGTTAGAAACATCAGAATAAAAAATATCTAAGCCATCACTCACAGTGGAATAATTTCTACACATGGTGAATAGTGTAATACATTAGTATTGACCGTTTTTAAGTAGAAAGTATCACAAGAACAAGTAGTTACGTTAGGGACATAAAAATTTCCATTTATTATATTAAAAATAAATATTACGCTATATTACGGACATTCAAGGATAACAATCCATATTGCTCAAGCAGCAAGTACTGAGGATATCCTAGACTAGGGTATGCTTTAATGTCCTTGAAAGTTAAAAATTTTGAAAACTTTCGTTGAGTTCTTTCTAATAAATCAATGTAGTTTGCATAATTTGGTGACCAGATAAGGGAACAATATTCTAGGCAAGATCGAACAATACAATAGTTTTACAGTATCAACATTGCAGAAATCACGAGAATTACGTATTCCGTATATGTGCGTATTAAGATCCTAATTCAATAAATAATGATGATGATTATTATACCATGTTCAATATACAAATTTTGTCTGTATACATTTACCCAAATATGTTTTTTAATCTAGTCGCGGTTGGTCGGGATAAGATATCATTTTAACCTTGTATTGTCGATTACGAATAGAGCATATCTGGAAATAGAAAACATTGCTAATGTGACAGATTTCCCGCATTGCTAATATAAAGATTATAAAAACGGAATGATTAGATTTATCATTTAAATTTTATAACGAACAAATTAATTTATATAGTAGAAAATTATATACATTTTAATTTTCAATAACAGCAATTACATAATGAATTAATCTATAATCTACAGATATCTGAACGTTTTTGAAATAGAAACTACAACTACATCTGTGCATAATCTCAGATAAGATATCAGTATCAATTTAATTCAACATTTAAATTTAACTTCAAATGTTGACTACAGGGTATAAATGCACACGTGAAAATAAAAATAATTTTATTAAGCAACCTATAGCCTCAAATGTCACATTTTCCAAAATACTAATCTACATAAATCTTAAACCAACTCTGCTTGGCACCACTTAATTAGTATGATCAACAGCGTGATCTCAAATGTGACTCATCGACTGAAGATTAACATGTTTTACTGCAAATATGCCTTATTCAAATTAGTATTAGCAATGTACTGAATGTCTATTGTCAACATTGTCGATCTTTAACAGTGTATTTTTGTAGAATTACCTAATATCAATTTATGGTTAAGAGTTTATTTCTACTATTTTTTAATTAATTTCAGTCCCAGTGGTGTTTCAATAGTTTCTCATTAAGAAATCTAAAAAAGTGTTTTAAGAGTAACTGGTAAATAATGTAGCGAGGCGGAAATCTTTGGTTATTACTATGTTCAATGATGTCTCGATAATCTGAATGCCATTAATCCAGATTCCTCAATTTTCCAGATTAATTTTTTTTCCAATGCGTCAGTATAATCCGGACTTCTAATGTTTTGATAATCTAAGCCGTCAACACAACTGTCGATTTTAACAGGACGGGGTGATGTCAGCGCAGACATTGCAGATAGAGACATGTAATACACCTATAAATTATTTTGCGCATACCCTGCAATGGTTCCGAAAAGAAAACACATAACTTTGTGAAAATAATATAGGATTAGCAGCATGGCAGTTCATCTATAAATTATCAAAAGTTGAATGACCTCTGAAAGTCACATCATCCTTAGGCAGGCATGTGTGATCTGGAGGTTACACATAATCAGCAAAAATGGTGAATGGAGAAAAACTTTCTGAATTAATAATTTTATTTTATATAAATTACTTAATACACTACCCAACGTCTGTGGCTAAGAATCTTCCGTATATCACCTACATTGACGCCGCTGTACGAAAATATGAAATATCAAATGTCAGAAGACTAGGATAGAAATATGTATGCATCTGTAAAATAAGGAGAAACTATGAATATATTAAGTTCTCGTACAGTTGTTGCCACTTTTGTTTATTGTTGTAAATTGTTTTAATAGTAAAAATGTCTACAATATTTTATTGCACTTATACTTCAATAAAACCACCAAACCATTACAAATCAACAGTGGTGGCTGGTGAGATTTCATGTATACCATATCTCAAGAAATTGTGTGTCCACCCTAGGAATTATCAGATTGCCTCTGTCCTTCTAATTAAATTAATAATAATAATAATAAATTAGATGTAATTTTATCAAGGTATTTCAAATTTTATTAAAGAGTAATGATATTTGTAGAATTTATAGCATTTTGAAATACAGAAAAAGTCATTTATAACTAGATTGTATTGCATTTTTTAGCCCTAGAGTCGGCTATAGCGTCATATGGGTTCTACGGAAGAGTCTAATACGACAATGACAAGTTGACAAATCAGTTCGTAACTGTCTGTGGCATGTTACAGTCTACTTGTAAACAGTATTAAAGCTTTAAAAATATGAAATGGCTGCAAATAAACGAAAAGTACTCTCAATAGAAGAAAAAGGTGTAATTATTGCCCGATTAGGAAATGATAAATCTAATGCCACTATTTTGGAATTTAATCTGTCATATTAATCAGTAACTACAACATGGAAAAATCGAGAGAAAAACTGCATTTAATTGTAATTTACTGAACAAGAAATCTAAATAACCGATTATTTTAAAAATACATAAATATTTTTAAAACATCTACATATTACATACCTATGCATATAAATATTATGTTCATATGTAGTATGTATGTATGTAAATGTGACTCTTTTGTTTTTCTCTGAATACATAATATGTGATTGTCTAACTTGTTTTATTTACAAATAAACGTTTTATGTTTTGTTTTAAAATAAATGTTGATTTACCTAAATACATATATATTGGTAAACAAAATGGTGTCATTTTCTTGATTTTAAATTCTACTTTTCTTGCTGCCGGATTTAACGTAATATTTACACATTTTACCTGTCCCTTCAGGGACGTTATATCCGACTTTCACTGTATTTATAATCTGTTACAAATACAAAATTCAAATTCAAATCGCTGTAACTTTAATAAATATTATAATTTTTCGATATACTTAATTTGTAATTCTTTGCTAAAATCATATAATTCATGGAAAAAATGTTTCTCTAGAGTTAAACATGCCAATCTGAAAATTCCTTCGCAAACTACTAAAACGTTTTCCTTCTATAAAAGTTGTTTATATGACCACAGTACATATATCCTCCAGTTTGGTTTGGGTCCTATGTCTGGTTATTGAGATATGATATACTTGAAATCTCACCAGCCACCACTGCAAATCAAACTGAACATGAAACATTTGTATTATTGCATTACTTAGCTAAATACAAAAAAATTGACACAATTTCCAATTATGGACAAACTTTAGACAAGAGAGAACAAGTAACAGTTATTTTGAAGAATCTGAGAGAAACAACAATAATGCAAAACCAAAGCAAAATACGAAAACAAAATTAACACATTATTTGACTTGGAAATAAAATCTGTACATTTGAGTTTTATGTTAACAAAAGTGTAACAATTAGTTTTTAGTAAGTTTATTTATTTTGATATATTACGCAAATTAAAGTAATGATTTAGTAATTCGGATTCTTCAAAGAACCGGGTTGCCGCAGTTTTAATTGAATCGGATTATTGACATCTCACTGTACATTTTATAGGACAGGTTTCAAAATTTTCTATTTCTTTGATACATATTTCTCAATGAAAATAGTTTACTTGCACATCTTCCTTACTCCTCTGAAGGAATGTATTTATTTAAGAAACACCCTGTATATCATAACTATCAAAGTTCTCTATAGCTTAAGGTCTTCTGACATTGTTTGCTGTTAGCATTTGACAAACAAGTAATGTATTTAAAGCTAATAAACAGAGCAAAGTCCAGTAGATGTTCAAGGTTGCTTTAATTGATTCAACCTTGATGCAAATTAATGACGACATTAATTGTGATGTAAAAAAACTCTACTGCATGGGGTACAATTTTAACAGAATAAATATTAAAACAAGCTACATTATTATTATAACATAACCTGAGACAAATTTGATTAAAAACAGCTCATAAAATTACAACTTTTTGTTAGTAAATATTCAGAAGATAACGTTTTTTGATTTCATGCACATCCCACGTAAATGTACGAATAGACGTCATAAACATCACAATCTTAATTAGATACTTCAAAATTATCAGTTACAATCTTACACAAAATAGTTATGCGAAGAACTAATTTACATAACGGTTACTTACATGTTTCACCAGCATCCTCAGCATAAGGGTTGATTTCTATAAGAAGAGCGTCTTTCTTGACAAACAGATCATACATTTTCAGCAACATATCGCCAGTCTTTTCTTTCTGTGACTGCAAGCCTACCTTTACTGCAACACTTTCAGCTTGTTCTTTACTCAGACCCTTCACAATGTCAATCGGTTCGTAAATAATGGCATCTGGATTTTCCGCGGCAACTTCCTCAATGTTTACACCACCTTGAGAAGAAGCAATTATGACAGGGCCCTAAAATATTAATTTATAAAAAATATATGAATTTCTACTTTGTGTTAAGGTTTCATACATTGAAAGCCCTTTCCATCATTACAGCAAAGTAAAATTCTTTTCTGGGAAACTTCCTTTCTGCCACCATAACAGCGTTGCATATTCTTCCCTTCTCTCCGGTTTGTTTGGTCACTAAGTATTCCCCTAACATTTTTCCAGCAATCTCTTCTGCTTCTTCAGGTCTACAATTGATCCAGCCCTTATTATTAGGAAATAATTTCAGAAAATTACTTACGAATACACCATGCGTACACCACCTTTAAGTCCATTCTTAAAGTGTCCTTTACCACGTCCTCCTGCTAATACTTGTGCCTTAAGTACCAAGTCTTTTGTGTTTAACTTTTCTGCGATTTTTCGGGCCTCTTCCTTGGTTTTGGCAACTCCAAAGTTTGGCACGGTTATTCCAGCGCCTTTCAGTAAAGAATAACTGATATGTTCGTGTACATTTAAGTTTCTAGTTTGCTGTTGTTGTGGTTGCCAACGACCATTAGATATCGAGCCCAATATCTGAAATTTTCATTCAAAAATATAAATTCGTCCTACATTTACATAATTCGGGTTCGGCGGGGTTGTCACTTATCTAATAATAAATATGGAGCTGGTCAAGGTCGTGGAAATTCAGTCGTAGAAACGGGAAAATTTCACCAAAAAATAATTCATTATTTATGCTTACCTTTGGACCGTTTTTTAAAACCAAATTTTCGGCTAATGCTGCACTTCGTAACATAGTCGCCATTATCACAAAGAAGGGCCGCAACAAATTGATCTTTCAACTCTCGTTCTGAGAGTGACGAGTGACGTGACTGCTTTTTGCTTTGGCTTAAATTTGGCAACTCACATCCTCAAGTCAAGTGTCACTTTTGTACAACACCGACATAACCTTCAATTCAAAATTCAACAAACAAATGTCAATACACGTGATATTTTATAAAATAGTTTCATATGAATTACGAAGTGAAGAAATAAAACTAAAAATCAGTTTTTAAATCAAAGGTGATACTGGTGTTACTGTATTCTACACACAAATCTTTACCAACAAAGTGATCTTTAACCTTTAACCTAAATTTCTAGTCAGATATCAAAATAGGTAGGTGTTTGTAAGATTTTTAGGAAAATTGTAGTGGTAGAATTAACGTTAACAGTTTATTGAACGTTTATCTATAATATTTCTCTTGTACTATTGTTTAAATTGGTTTCAATTAACGCAAACAATTGACTCGTATCTCTTCAATAAAAATTCATCAAGTTCAATTTATGGTTTAAATATTCTTCAATGATAATATTGCCTATAATTAATGTGTTAAATGCCAGTATAAACAAAGAATAAATCTTTAGCTGATTATATTTTCTTTTTACTGTGATGTACATGATTATCTTATCAGTAACAAAAGCTATACATTCTTACTCATTTTATTAATTTGTGCTGATATTACAGTTTGTAGGATTAGTGGTGCAGTTTTTATTAGTTGTTGAAATAGTTTAGAATATGTTGAGGTGCCAGGAATTTAATGTTACCGTTAGAAAGGCAAAAAGAGAGGATATGGTACAGGTTTATAAACTAATAAAGGTAAATAGATGACATTTTTCAGGTCACCAAATTCTTGGGGATTATAAGCTTTGTTTTAGATGTTTATTTTTAAAAACTTGCTGGGTATTAGGCAACTGTGATAGTTAAAGTAACGTAAACATGTTATTTAAATTTGATTAACAGTTAATACAAGGCAGATAATCTACATTTCACACAGAAGATTTCAAACGAATAGTTATTATATTTTATCCGTCTGGTTAGATTCGTTGCCAAAAATTTACATCATGTAGCGAGACAAATAAATTGATGTCGGTATTTTAGATAAATGAAATAATAATAAATATATGTAATCAAGTGTGAAATTATATCACGTAACGAAGCAGTGTTTGTGTGTTATTTATAGAAGAAAGGTCGATATACTGTATAAAAATATTCCTTAAATTATTTTAGAAAGTTGTTCAATTTTAAATAAGATTAACGGCAGTTTAACACCACCAAATTGTACTTATATTTTCTTGTTAATGTTTTTTTTTCTGTTGATAAAATGTTCATATATTGCCTTTACTTGAAGAAATTTTATATGAAAACATTTGTCTTAGGAATATAATCCTTTAAGTAGAAATAAACAATTATATTATTTTTGTAAATTACTTTACAAATATCATCTTCAATAGGAGTAAACAATTTATGGTTAATTATGCTGATGATACAAATTTGTTAATAAAGGGATCAAACTATATGGATATACTTAAAATGGGTAATGTATTAATAAATTCAATGAAACAGTGGTTTTCTAGGAACAGGCTAGTTTTGAATGATAATAAAACGGATTGTAACTTATTTAAAGTTAATAACTCACTACAGACCCCATTGAACATTACATTGGATAATCAAAAAATAAATTTCTCTGTGAATGTGTTATCTACGATATATACAAGATCTTTGTATGCCAAAAACGAGTCATAAGATTAATGTTCGACATGAAGGTTACGGACTCATGTTGAGGAAAATTTAAAATAAATTCTTTGCTAACCTTAACGGCCATGTACATTTATGAGTGTATGAAATTTTTGCTAAATAATGAAAATGAATTTGCAAGATGTGAAAAAAATCATAGATACCAAGTTTAGAGATGATTATTCTTACCCAAAACATAATAAAGCAGTTGTTGAACTTTCTACCAATGTATAGCATTTACCAGATAGTGCTAAAAAAGAGAAACCTCATAAAAAAAGATTTTTAGGGTCCTTGCATGCCTTTTTGTGTCATATAGGACCATATTTGAGGTTCTAATTTTATCAAAAATAAGTGTTGTTTAATGTGTATTTGTTTTATATTTTATTAGAGAAGTGTGTGTCATGGCATGAAAGAGTGTATGTGTATGTAACTGAGAAAGTTAGGTGGTGTGTTTGTCGACTTGTTTCATATACTCAAGACATATGTGTTTTTTACTCTCTGCTGAAATAAAAATGTACTTTACTTTATCATTAAAGATTATATATTACAAATCTAATCTTAAAATAGTAGAGCTTTTCATTAAATCTTCAATATAGTATTCACAATTTCAATCAACTAACAATTTGTGTTTACCGTCCAAAGTATTGGACAATAGGGCAGGTATTGCCAAAAGCTTTAAGCATCTAAGCTGACTTCAGCATATTACAAATATATATTTTTTTTATTGCAGGCACTTGCCGAATATGAGAAACTCGAACACCAAGTCTGCATAGATGACAAAATATTGCAAGAGGACGGATTTGACAAAGAAACCCCCGCCTTCACCTGCATAGTAGCAGAGTTGTCCGATGGCCACATTGTGGGTTATGCTTTATACTACTATTCATACTCAACCTGGGTAGGAAGGTCAATTTTACTCGAAGATCTCTATGTTCAACCTGCCTACCGACGCAATGGAATCGGCAAACAACTGTTTATGGCTGTGGCTAAAATAGCGCACAATGCGAACATTAGAAGAATGGATTTCCATGTTCTGTCGTGGAATCCTGCTGTTGATTTTTACAAAAGTTTGGGGGCTGTCAACTTAACGCAAACCGAGAAGTGGCATTTCTTTAGGATGGACCACAACTGCTTAAATCGGTTATTTTCTTAAGATTTTGCGTTGCTAATTTTTTAAATGAGATGTACGAACTTTTTTATAATAAACGATAGATATTTTGTGTAGTTGCTGTTTTTAATCAGTGCAGAGATCGAGGCTTCACAAAAAAATAAATCAAGAAATGTTTTATTAAAAAATATGGTATACTTTGGTAAGACTTTAAATAACAAAACAAACAACGTATTTCGAATAAAAATAAGTAATAATTTCTTATTTTTGTGGTAATTATCATTCTAGCTACACATCAGTGCACAAATCATTGCCTATAAGAGGTTGTTTAAAAATGTCTTTGTTATCTATTTCTAATTTCATTATTTGGTGTTCCTTCACTAAATGTTCGTCCAACTTCACCTTCCTTTCGAAGCTTACGCCACAAATTTGACAGCTAAAAACAATTGCAAATAGGTATTCCAAGGATTCTCTGTCTTAATTTGCCAACAGTTGGTAACTGTTTGTTTACATTTAAGACAGAAATATTTATATAAACCACCAGTTTCTAAAAAAAATACATTTTTCAACATACCTATAATTCCTTTTTTGTGACACGCTTGAACAAGGATTAGTATGTAATTTTTCATGAACCGCTAAATTGTACCTTTCAGCAAAACGTTTACCGCATGTGCCACAAGCAAAGTTCTTTTCCCCTGTATGCCTTCGCATGTGTCTCTTTAAGTGAGAGCCAGACATTAAGGCTAAACCGCACGTGGTGCATTTGTAGGATTTCATTCCTGTGTGGGACAACCTGTGAAAGTTAAATGAAGTATGATGGATAAAACGTTTGCCACATTCGTCACACTGATAAGGCATCTCCCCTGAAAGGTATTGTAAGTCATAAGAATTATACACAACATATAAATTATGTTTTACTAACCTGTATGAATGGGTACATGTCTTACTAAGGCACCTTTCTGAGTAAACGACTTCTTGCAATAAATACAAGTAAATGGATGAATACCATTATGCATATCCATATGAATGTTGAAAGCAGTATTGTGTTTGTAAGACTGCCCACATATTTCGCAAATAAATGCTCGATGATTGTTGTGAGTGTTCATGTGTTTTTTCAGCTCGCTAGCTGTTCGAAACCCCTTTGAACAGTGACATTTATGTGGTTTTGCGATGTCAGGGTGTTTCTTCCTTTTCCCATTCCTATTTATAATATGTGTTTCAGTTTTATCTACGTCTGTGGTTTCTTCTTTTATAACAGTGTTTACTGTATCTATGAACTTAATATCCGACTTCAAATCTGATGTATTATTTAAATTAGTGGTTATATTGTCTTCTATAGCTCTACTGTAGTTCATCACATCAACATCTTTTATTTCAATTTCATTCTCTACAGAATTTAAATTTTGGGGCAACTCATTTTGAATAGTGGGAATTATTTGATCATAGTGGTGCTTTACATATTTTTTAAACAGACTTCGAATTTCCATTTGCCTCAATTCAATAGCATCTAACTCATTCAATAAATCGTAGCATTGTATACAAATATCAAAATGCAGGGGAAGAAATTTACCAGTTACATTTTCAATAATTGATATTAAAGGAGTGTTTGAATGTTTAGAATGAATACTTCGTAAATTAAAATAAATGGTTTCCAAAAAAATGCCACACATAGCACAAGGTACTTCCGTCTCATCCATGTCTTTAAAAATGTGTTAAAATATTTACTTAATTTTAGGTTATTTTAAGTTAAAGTGAGGTTTTGTTTTGCGCAGTGTTCCTAACATAGCAACGTAAACATTCTTCAGTTGAACTGTTAAAATTCTTCACGGTCCACGGAATTTAAACTGACAATTACTTGACAGAAATCTATTTCTTTGCTCAGAATAATATAAAAAAGATAACATTTGATGAAAACATGTCTATATTTTATACACTCCATAACATCTCGGCTATATAATCACGGAATGGATAGATTTTTTTTTCGGCCAATGATCTTTGGGATAGATGCACAAACCTAGAAAAATATAGACTGTGCCAGTGTCATATTGCCAGCGACCGTTAATTCATGGCTGCCCTAAAAGGTCCAGAATCGTCAAAACTTGGTTTTTATGTCAATTTACGTTGGTTGTATTGTAGCGTGAAGTCATTTGTTTACCGTGATTGGTCACATTCAGAGAAATAGAGGAGAGGGAGAACGCGCTTCGACGAGTGCGCATCCACATTTCACTAGGACGCTACGGGCGCAGCCATTTTGAATTCATGTACGTCACACTTTTAAGACAAAATATTTACAGACAACGGTCGGACGGGAGACTGAACGCTTCGTATTTCGAGCAGAGAAATAGAGGAGGGGAGATATTTATACGAGGGGGATTGATAATGTTATTTTACCAGGTCGTTCAAAAATTTCTATTTAGAAACATATTAAATTTGAAATGAAATATGAACAAATATGTACTTTTGAAATTTTCAGATACATATTAATTTTCATAATGGCGTTATTATGGGTGATTATCGGAGATAAGCAGAGAAATAGAAGAGGGGAGAACGAGCTTCGACGAGTGCCCATCCACATTTTACTAGGACGCTACGGACGCTGCTATTTTGAAAGCCATGTACGTCACACTTTTACCACAGCTTAAATTACGTCAAGTTCCGGTTCCATGTTGTTGGAGTTGGCGACTAGCGAGTAGTGTGAATTTGTGTTATAGTTTTATATTTTGTGGATTTTAGAGCGGCAGCAGGTGTTTTTTTATTCTGTTATACTTATATATTTTTAATAATAGTGTTAGTTTAGTTAATTATTAGTTTATTAATAATAATAGTAGTTAGTGTTAGTATCGTTTTTATTGGACTGTAAATATGTCTTGTGCTGTGAAAGGTTGCACAAATCTTGTGTAATATAACTTTTCATGCATATATATTATGAAAATTAATCTGTAACTGAAAATTTCAAAAGTAGATATTTGTTCATATTTCATTTCAAATTTAACGTGTTTCTAAATAGAAATTTTTGAACAACCTGGTAAAATAACATTATCTATCCCCCTCGTATATATGAATTCAAAATGGCAGCCTCCTGTATTACTAAGTTCGCGCATCTTGACGCTCATTCTCCCCTCCTCTATTTCTCTGGTCACATTCTTTAACGACATTTAAAATGACAGCAAGTTAGTTAATTTCATATTGCAATGCAGCCATTATATTTGCACAACTGCCAACATAAAGCAAATAAAATATTTATTTTCTGGACCTTAGGTCCCTAGAAAACGCGGCACCTGTCACGTGTCCTATATCATGAACCGACGATGTCTATATTTTTTCTAGGTTTGTGGATAGATGACAATAGAGAGTTTAAGTCTATTGTCGATTATCATGACACGTAAAACGTAGAACGTGTAATTTTCACGTTTATGTATAGTAAGATTCGTGTTTCAAAAATGAGTTTAAGTAGGGTAAGTTATCACGGAATCATATTATTCAGAAACGATGATTATTATTTTAATCTACGAGTATTTGCTCCTTCTGTTCGGTTAGTCTTTTATCAATCTGTTCCGTGCATTCGGAAGTTTTCGGTCACCTCTTCGGCACGTATGCGTCTCTGTTTACGTAACATCCGTATCACGTAAACGTGGAAAATTCTAATTTGAGCATGTGTGACGGTCAAATTCTACGTACACGTTCACGTATCGGATACAACTTAAACTCTCTAATGATAGACTAATGAATTACTAATTTTGCCATAATAATAGACAGATACTACTGAATTAAAAAACTTGTTACTGACATGAGCAAGTTTTTGCGAAACAATACGATTAAGTCAATTTATTTCTCCAACCAAGAAATATGCATAAAACTAAACATTAAGGAAAGATTATATTATGAGAAAAACATTTTACAACTATGTTTTATTCATTTTTTCTTAATCAGTTCAAAAACAACCTGAAAAAATCTTCACATCTTCACTTTGAAGAAAAATTTTCACAGTTGGCAATACTGGTTTTGCGTAACAAAACTTCTATAGGTTTGTGAAACTTTGAAGGAAAATTTTGAATTTTCGAAATATTTGTAATATTTATTTTAGCCATGATATTTACAGAACAGCCAACAAATAAAACCCTAAGAAACGCAGCACCTATCACATGATCTATACGGCGCAGTCTGTAATTTTTTAGGTTTGTGGCTTGTGCCATAAACCCACAACACAAACAAATTTTATATTTTTGACTCATTGGCAACATTGAGCATCATGTCTACCAAGTACCTAGAAAGAAAGTCCCTATGATTTAAAAATAATTAACTTTTAACAAAATTTTTTATTATTTATATACATTTAATATTTTCTGATACTCTGAGGAAATACATTTGTTTTACAGTGATTCAAAATATAAAATAATAACGAAGACAGTTTAATTTACATTTGTTTGTCAACTTGTCAATGTTTAGGCCAATCAGCTTTTTCCACATGTTTTTGGAGCAAGCCGATTGGCGATTAGCGAATGTAATATATATAAGAACTATAAGAAGTGTGTTGGAACTTTAATGTAACCGAATGCATAGTCAGACAAATATAATTTAAATCATTAATTAAACTGTGATATGTTTAGTGAGTAGAGCATTTAAATCATAATGAACGTGAACTTTGTGTATATATATATTTTATTCAACTTAGTCTCTATAACCTTAGTTTTTGCTGGCAGAGACTTTTACAAAATATTGGATGTTTCCAAGTCTGCCAGTCTTCACGAAATTAAAAAAGCGTACAGGAGGTTAGCAAAGGAACTGCACCCAGATAAAAACAAGGACGATCCGAATGCCTCTCAGAAATTCCAAGATTTAGGAGCAGCTTATGAAGTTTTATCTGACGAAGAGAAACGCCAGAAATATGACAGATGTGGAGAAGACTGCTTGCAAAAGGATGGTATGATGGATGGCAGTATGGACCCCTTTGCCAGCTTTTTCGGAGACTTTGGCTTTCATTTTGGTGGCAATGAACAAAGACATGAGACTCCCAAAGGAGCAGATCTTGTTATGGATGTATTTGTAACATTAGAAGACTTATACACAGGTACTTTTATTGAAATTACAAGAAACAAACCAGTTATGAAGGCTGCTAAGGGCACAAGAAAATGTAATTGCAGACAAGAAATGATTACGAAAAGTCTAGGCCCTGGGCGATTCCAAATGATACAACAAACTGTTTGCGATGAATGTCCCAACGTTAAGTTAGTAAATGAGGAGAGACTTTTAGAGATGGAAGTGGAGCCAGGTATGGTAGATGGCCAAGAAACGAAATTTACAGCTGAAGGGGAGCCCCATATCGATGGGGATCCAGGTGATCTCATTTTGAAAATTAAAACTCAGCCTCATCCCTTATTTGAGAGAAAAGATGACGATTTGTACACAAATATCACAATTACACTACAAGTAAGTATTATATAGATTACAGTATAATATTAGTTTATTACATCTTATACATTCAATGAATATTAAAAGTTATTATGTGTACCTACCTGATATTTTATTGGATATGGATATAAAATTTAAATTGTTATATCAGTGATAAGACAAGAAATTGAAAGGCTGTACTGTTCTACTATCAAAATATAGGAAACTATCAATCAGTATTCCACAATACAGGAAGTTGCTGTTCATAAAAGTATGTGAGAATGACTTTATTCATTGATTCAAATCACAAAGGTTATCAAGGTCATAAAATGTTATTTAATGTATACACTGCCATTTAATAATAATGTACTAACCGATACATTGAATTTATTTGAAGACCACATTGAGCTTCATGCAACTTTTTCATTTATATTTCTTTTTAGGATGCATTAACAGGTTTTTCTATGGAGATACCGCATCTGGATGGTCACCTAGTTTCAGTCACTAGAGACAAAGTTACGTGGCCAGGGGCCAGAATCCGCAAGAAGGGTGAAGGTATGCCCAATTATGATAATAACAACCTTCACGGCACTCTGTATATCACCTTTGATGTAGAATTTCCCAAGCAGGAACTTACTCAAGAGGAGAAGGATGGTAGGGAACGTTTTTATATTAATATAATGCAGTATTTTATTATATATGTATATATATATTTTTTTCAGCTATTAAGAAAATACTAAATCAGAGCTCAAACAACAAAGTATATAATGGACTTAGAGGGTACTAAAGAGATACTTAGTGGAAAATTGTACATATTTGTCAAAACCAGACTATAAGTGTTAATAGTGTATATTTATTAAAATTGTATTTATTTCCTTTTCCAGTGCAAGAAGTACATATTTTGTAAATTATGGTTTGGAAACTTTCCTATAATTTGTCCATAATTTATTAGTATTACTATATTTTTCTTCTGTACATAACTTAATTTGATAGGTTAAAAGAAGGCATTTCGTATTTGATTAGTTTTATTTTTATTTTGTTTGAAACATATCGAGTATTTTATAAATTTATGGAAACATACTTCTTGTGCTACCTTTACTGTGTTCACACAACGGTTTTTGTAATTTACCAAATATCCAAATTTATTTTGGTAATGAGATGTCTTTTTCGATTTATAAAGAAATTTTAAGACTTACTCTATATCATGTAAAAAATTGAATAAAAATTGAAAAAATACTAAATAGGTTTTTTTATTTTTTTTTTTTGTCTAATGTAATACAATACAAAATAAATACAACAGTAAAACTAACCTATTAGCAAAAAATTACTTGAGCCTACCTTGATCAGTATATGCACCTTGAATTAGGTTAAAATAATTTCATTGATTCTGTGTAAGTCAATCTTGACCAAACTTAATTAATTAATATCTATTTTTGTATAAAACTCTGTTTATCATAAAATAAAATTTTAGTAAACTGGAATAAAAAATTTTAAATTTTTAGTTCAAGGTGTAACATAGTAAGGTCAGTATAGACGATGTTAATTTCAAAAATATAACGAAACAAATATGCGACAATTTTGTAAACGTTAAATTAATCATAATAATCAAATAATTATAATGTCTACCAGAAGGCAAGCCTTCCCATTAGCAAATTGTAACGTTAATTGTTGTTTTGGCTCGAAGAACTGCCAGAACTTGAAATTCGCGATTTTTGATACAAACAACGCATCGTGAATTCATCAAATCAATCAATCAACGAACAATATCCTACACACTATTCGCGAATTCCTCCGCATATCGCGAATTCACGCATCGCATATTATACAGTATGCGCCAAAAGTATGGAATAAATTCAATAAAAACGAAACAATTACTTTTTGGGAAAAATCCTCGAACAAGTCGATTTTTAATTTAAAAAATACATATTTTAGCGTAAAATGCGATTTTCAAATGTCGTTTGTTTTCGAGTAATGACGTCATCGGTTTTTTTTTAAATGGCTACACCATATTTTTTTCCTTGATTCTGAAAGATCGTTTAATTCTCTATCAGACAGTACTAAAATTTTGCCCTCTTACATAGGAAAGTTTTCGAGTAAATGACGGTTGAATGTTAGAAAACGTAAATCAATTAAAATAAAGCAAAAACGTTATCAAGTTTAGTTTTTCGAATTCCATAGTTTTTTTATGGATCACGTAGGTGAAAATCTTTGAAAAATAGCCAGATCGCCCTATCAACCAATCAACAGTCAGTAAGGTAGAGTCTAAATTTAGAGAAACTGGCAATGTTGTAAATATTCCAAAACCTGGACGTCCAAGCATTAATGAAAATCAGGAACAGAACATTTTGATAAGTATAGTGGATAATCCTCATAATTCTTCACGATTGATTGCATTAAACAATGACACTAGTCAGAGCACAGTGCTACGTATCTTGAGGAAGGAAAAATATCATCCCTACAAAATTCAACTTGTGCAGGAACTCAATGAAGAAGATCCCGATCGCCGCTTACACTTTTGCGAAATTCTAATGGATTTATGTCAAGGAAACAGAAATTTACACCGGCAAATACTTTTTTCAGATGAGGCCACATTTTGTCTGAATGGTACAGTAAACCGTCAAACTTGCAGATATTGGAGTCGGGAAAATCCTCATTGGATGGCAGAGGCACATACCCAACACCCTCAGAAATTAAATGTGTGGGCTGGAATAGTTGACGACAGAATAGTAGGGCCTTTCTTCTTTGAAGGAACCCTTACAGGACAAAGATATTTAGAGTTTCTAGAAAATGACCTTGTTCCAGCCGTTGCAGTAACTTTTCCTAACGATAATGACCCTGACATTCCTGACGATACCATATGGTTTCAGCAAGACGGTGCACCTCCGCACTATGCGCGCCCTGTACGAGATTTTTTGGACAACTGTTTTCCTGGGAAGTGGATCGGCAGACGCGGACCGATAGAATGGCCTGCAATATTGCCAGATCTTATACCTCTTGACTATTTTTTATGGGGATGCTTGAAGTCAAAAGTGTACATTAATAAACCACGTAATTTAGAAGAACTTCAAAATCGCATTCGGGACGAAATACGCAGAGTTACCCTAGAAATCATTCGTAATGTGCAAGAAGAATTTCTTCACAGACTTGCGCATTGTCAAGAAGTTGGTGGATGGCAATTCGAACATTTAGTTTAAGTATAAAATTTAATCAATTGTATTTTATTTTACATACCTCAGAATTGTTACTTTTTTATGGATAAAATTTACGTTTTCTAACATTCAATCGCCATTTACTCGAAAACTTTCCTATGTAAGAGGGCAAAATTTTAGTACTGTCTGATAGAGAATTAAACGATCTTTCAGAATCAAGGAAAAAAATATGGTGTTGCCATTTAAAAAAAAATTGATGACGTCATTACTCGAAAACAAATGACATTTGAAAATCGCATTTTACGCTAAAATATGCATTTTTTAAATTAAAAATCGACCTGTTCGAGGATTTTTTCCAAAAAATAATTGTTTCGTTTTTATTGAATTTATTCCATACTTTTGGCGCATACTGTATAGTATGCCTTATGAGTGGTTACAGGTACAGGCCGATAGTTAGAACGACGAGAAGCAGTCTGGTTAACAAATTTCGTAGTTTTCTGATACAGAAATACTTATTTATGTAAAAAAAGTCTGAAATGAGAACGTGGTTTCTTCTAATCTTTGAAGCTAACTGCCTATGTTTATGGAAAAATTAAAGCAGTAGATGGAGTATCTTCTTTTTGAAGTAATGGGGAAACATGTTTAGTTATTCCGTATGTGAATTTTCCTCCATACGCAAATAATGTCTATAATTATGAACTTCCAATAGTAATTCGTTTAATAGGTGCATATAAGAATAAATTTTTTAACTAATATGTTTTACCCATTTAGAACGTTTGACCTTTATCTTTGATTCTTTTTTCGGAGCAACTGTCACTCCTATTAAAGCAAGATCATTTTAAGTAATAATGTATACAAAACACTAATATAAAACTAAACAAAACTAACAAAACCTAGCGATTAAAACTAGGCAACGTGTATGTCGTAGTCGAGAATACAGGTTTAACCCGGAAGGAAGGCTCGTGTACGTGGCCACCTTAAAATTTTCACGACTGTTATTTGATTTGCTATTGCTACTATAATAGCTTTCGGTTTGTTTTATGACCTAGCCGACTGGTCGCTGTCAGTTTCAAAATTAATGTACGCTGCACTAGTTTTATATAGCAGGAAATATTTCCTTATTTATCTGTTCTTCGGTTAGGCTCTGTTAGAGCAGATACGCTGTCAGAACTCCTGGACGGTTCCTATTGTTGGTATTAAGACTGTACGGTTGGAATCGCATTTCTTAAAGAAACCAGATTATTTAAGACGTTACACAGCAAATGCCCCTTTTCAAAAATTGTCATATGTAACCTATACAAAATTAACTATGTATGAATATGTAGTATTACTATTCCTAAAATATATTTAATATGTTTATCACAATGTGTTAGCTTCTGAGTCTGTGGGAGTTTGTTATCAAATTTCATTAAAAGCGAATTGAGAACAACGATTGTGAGTGAAATTATCTAAATAGTTTAAAGTGAGTTCAGTTATAAAATCTCCAAATAAACCAATTTTGTATGTCAAAAAAGTGAGTGCATATATCATACTTTTAAGATTTCGCTACCTTAACATTTTAAGGCTCTATTTTACAATTTTGGCACTATTATATGTGAATTATCAACGTTGGGAGGTACTGTATGTCGCATATCGCATATACCTACATATAATCTTACTACCTCTCTAAATAATGTAGTGTTTGAATGCAAATTAAGTCCTATGAACAGAGAATACGAAGAATTTTCTTGAATATCTTTACTCGACATTTCCAAGCTTATTCTTCTCTGACGATGTCCCGCTCATATATGTAACATAGAACCTTATAATTTTAAGGAAGCGATTTATCACTTCACTTAACTGTTAAATTTCTTTAAACCGATACACAAAAACAGTTGCTATCAAATTCGGAAGGAAGTAGAAAAACACGTTTCTGCTGATTGTATTAATGGCATGTTTCTCAATTGTACCCGCAATTATAAAGACGATAAGACGATGTCAAAGTAACTGCATTATTTTGACGTAGAATTTTCTCTTAAAATATGACCAAATAATCTGTTACCTACATTTTGTATATTCCACAAAATATGTAAGGGTTCCTGGTCAAAATAATCAGAATGAAAATGCTTGTTTATTGTTCCACCAGTGTAGAGGAAACCCGATGCTTGCTAGGGCTAATAAGTACTTGATATTTAGTGATCTGATATTTCAGATTTTCATTTGTTAGAGCTGTCATCTTATTAGTTTGGCGGCAAATATGGTGCCAAAAAGATCAGTCAAAGATTTTTCGAGGTAAGTCATCAGTGTTTTTTTTAACAAAAAATGTTAGCAAAACCAGATTTTAATAACAATATATGTATATTTAAGATAATATAGGTAGTAGGTACCTAATATAACTAGATGTGAATATCAAATTAAACTGATAGTCATCATAAAATATATTTAGTTCAAAGTGATTCACTGCAAATAAAGGTAATTACTGCCAGTAATCTGATCCGATGTCTCATAGGTAGGTATGATAGTAACAGATATACATATATTGATAATTCTGTATAGATAACACTTTTAGGCGCCTCCATAAATATCTGAATATTAGGTACAGCTTATACTGGGTCTCTGGTTTTTTTTTCATATTATATGTCTATTCCACAGGTTTAAAAACAGACGTTTTTTAATATAAGTACTTATAGAACGAGAAATTACTATTTGAAATATATTTCGACAATATTTTTTACGGTTTTTCCCGTAGCTATATTTATCTGGCCAATCAATCCTTCTTATGTATTTTTCTATGTTCATGCAAGAAATAATACTTTATTGAACTATATTTAGTGGAAAAAGTGGTTCTTTATTGCACTAATGCAAAAACGTTCAAATCGACGTCATATTTTCCTAAAGTTAGTGCCATCATGTTTGGAACACTTCTTGTACCTACGCAAAAAAATATAAGGGTTAAAATGGTTACGAGATGACTCGTTTTGCAACTAATCTATCACTTGTTTGGAAAAATATTGTATTGGGTTTGAATAGTAATTTGTTTCCTTAGTGAATATTGTAAACTTCTTTAGATTTTATTCTGCTTTGTACTTATTTATTAGTCGCTATTACATAATAAAGGAAACTTATACCACCAGTGCACAGTGCAGATGGTGACTTTAAGGAAATGTTTTGAGAGTTCCACAGCAGCAGACATTTCTGAAAAATTTACTGGGAGGCAGATGCCAAAAACAGAAAAATGTTGTTTGTAGCAAAAAGGCGTTGTAGAGAAACTGGTGGTGTTAAACCTAAAATAAATAATTTCAGTATACCCAGATCGGGTGAAACTGGTCAAAAAGGACAATATATTTTAAATTTGGTCTTCAAAAATTCAACCATTAGCATAAGAAAAATGTCTTTACGTATAAATGCGATAACTTCTATACTTCCTCGATCGTAATCTGGATTCGAAATATTTGAAAATTTGGCAACATGACAAAATCCCTGGGACGAATACAACAAAAAGATAAACCTGCACAGGATAGAGCGAAAAAATATATAGCGTTCCATTTGAAAAAAAAAGTTATAACTGTTTGATGAAGTCGTTAAAATGTAATGGAAAAAATAAAGTGTTTAAATTTATCATGTACCATTTAGCGTCGTCCAAGTCCTTTATGCACAGCAAAAATCAACTTGATATTTATTTCCAAGAAGAATCTGTGGATGCCTTTTCACCCTAGCATACGTCATTTTTTTTCTTAATATATTAATTTTGCAAAATCTATAACTCCTAGCTATAGGCAATGTTATACAAAATGACGCTAAAATTTTCCATAAAACCCAAAGCTGCAATAATATACGAGGTGTTTCATTTAAAATAACGAAGTTGATGTCCCGGTATAACCGGAAGTGCTAGATAGTTCTAGATATTTTAGTTCCCCAGGGATTTTTCCATATTGTCAAATTTTCAAATATTTCGTATCAGTACTTTTCTAAATAACGATCGTTGGATTTTCCGGTGGGACACCCTGTATATCGTGTGGAGAATACCAAAAGAACAACAATTGTCTCCATACTTGCACAGAAAAGTACAAAAACTTTTGCGAAGCTACACTTCAAAAAACATACTCTTAAAGTTAACATTATATAAGTAGTATGTTGGTATATGTGCCAGTATGTGGTTTCATGCATGGTTGGTATAAATTTCCATTATTATTATGTAGTAGCGTGTAACAAATAGAATACAGTTTTAACAAGTTTACAATGTTCACTCAAATAACAAATTACTATTTAAATCACAGATGAAAGAATTCGGGATTTGACACATGTACACATTTGATAAATAAGTTACATTAGCAGAGATTATCTGGTTGATTTTACCACAGTTTTTCGCATTTTTCTCGAAAATCGTGAATTACTATTAAAGCTGGCGTTTCAAAAATAAAGATGCACAAAAAAAATACACCCAGTAGGTTCTTATTAACGTAGTACTAAAATATAATTCTGAATTACTGATATTATTTCAGCCTGGTAATAGGTCAATTGTAGTGGAAAAACTAAATTTTTACAAAATTCCAACGTTTCGGCTTATATTTAAGCCATCTTCAGGGTTCTAGAAATGTAATTATGTTACATAACCAATGTAAACAATAAATTGAAACGTAAGAAAAAAAGACAAATCACATTGAAAATTACACATTAAAATTACAATTTTTGCCTTAATATTAGGTACCTAGTAATATTTATTTTTATTTTATTCTTTAAAAGACAACAAATTTTATAATTACTTGTAATTAAGTTTTTCTTTGTCCAATTTAATGTATAAATTAAATGTTTATCAAAAGTGTCAATTACAGGTGAAAAATATTGATAATATAGATACCCATATCTAGAATTATAAATAACATCAATGGGAAACAATGCTTCGTCAATAAGAATCGAGAACTTTTATTCAAATAATGTATCGACTAGATACGGTTACTGGGGCGTTGTACTTTTTTACTTTTAAATAAAAATGGAAAAAGAAAACACAACACATTGCTATATTTTGTATATACCAGGTATAATGCTGAAATTGAATCATTTCCTTTAACTTTTTGGGAGAGAATGCGCTAGTGAACATGAAAAACCGCGTATTGTACCTTATCACTGATGTGTTTGAAACCGTGAAAAATACTTAATAATTTGCATCATTTCAAGTGTTACTGTAGTTTCTTAAAAGAAATTTGCGGGATGCGATAATGTTTATAATATCATATACAATTTTCTCAGTGTGCAGTTGACATATAAAATTTAGGAGATTTTATGATAAAATAACGAGTGAAAGTGATTTTTCTTATTAAAATTAAGTTTTGCATAGTATCATATGACTTAGAATTGGAAAAACCTAACATAAAAAAATTTGAATAAAATGTCAGTGCAAGCAACTAGCGACCCCTACTTTCTACAAAAAAAACTGATAACGCCATCGTGTTCGACACTGTCAATAACGTTTTGAACCTACCACCACCCACTACAAAACTTCCGATAAGATAATTTATTGGCAAACCATTCTGACACACAGTAGTAGTAGATACATTTATTTTATCGCTAATACGCGAAGTTAGAACGCTGAAGTCAACATGTGCTCCATTATAAACTACTTCAAAGGCTATTCCAAAGTCAAAACGTAAGTAAATAGTCGAGGCAATGAACTAAAAAAGTTCTAAAACTAGTTGTGGTGGACGGATCGGAATGCGGTTTTCTGCATTCTCTTCCAAAAATTATTTGTAAATGTGGTGATATGGAATTTCTGACAAATCGGAAATTGAATTGCTGCAGCCAAAAATGCATTCAAAAAATGCATTATTTGAGGGATCTCTTGGAAGATGTCAAAACTTGGTAAATAAGTGTCAGAACTAGCCCAGATCGGGTACTCGGAGGTTTTCGAGGTTGCTGATCATGAATATGATGTTCAAATTGACCCCCCGAACACCTGGAGCTCAGGACCGCCGATGAACGTCATCTCCGTGGGACTCTCCCACAAATCACGCGGGAAAGAAGAGAAACTCGGTGCCCGGGGTTTTTTTGGGTCGGTGAATACAAATCTAGCATCGGCAAACACCCCACGGGCACCTGGTGCGCCGGAACCTGGACGCGGACGTCATCTCCGAGAATTTTCCTGAGAAGAGTGCCAAAAACCACCCGAAAATCATAATAGGGGCGTTTTGTGGGGCGTTGAATCCGAATTTCACGTTGGAAACGACCCCCCGAACACTTAGTGTACCAGAACCTGACTGACTTGCAATTTCTGATTTGTCAAAAATTCCAAGTCACCATATTTTTTACAAATAATTTTTGGAAGAGAATGTAGAATGTTTATTGCCTCGACTAAAACGTGAGTCGGGATCTGTTTTACAATGAAAAATTTGCTTTGGTTTATCAATGACCCCGTAGTTTCCTGTTCTTATTTGGAAAATGTTTATGGGATCCCAGCTAACACTTTTTTTTTACTATAAAGCAAGACAGTGTTTTAGGTGATTTAAAAGAGTATCGGAATTGCTATTTGCTATTATAAATGATGTAAATAACATGGAGAATATTATTAGAGTAAAATTAAAATTGTATTTCATTTAATTCATTTAAGAAAGTTGAAATTTTTCTTGGAGCACATTTATAGGCTTTTGCTATAAAGCAAATTTGTTCTATAGGTTTTTCTATTTTATGGTTGCCTAGTGCCTAGCTGGTTTCCGAGATTTCTTGTATTGCTTTATAAATGACATAGCCAGAGAATATAATAAAACAGAAAGGTGTAGCCCAGGGGCGGACTTAAAAAAAATTCTCAAGGAAAGAAATAAATGACATTTTATAACACCTATTTTATACAGCAAATTCAACTGTTTTTGCCGCTATTGTTATTAATTATTCATATAATTAATTTGAGGTTTTAATTAATAAAATAGTCTGACATACTTGATATTACAACAACAAAATTTTGGGCTCGTCTTACCTACCCAGTTTCTACAAACTAACATAAGTTATGATAAATTTGTGTAAATCATCAATAGTGTCCACTTCGGTGCAATATACTTTATTTTTTAAATACCCCACAAAAAGAAGTCCAAATGTTTTAAAGTCAGGAGATCGTGGCGGCCGGTCCTCTTCGTTCAATCTCTTGGTATATTAATGCTTGGACACGCTAGAAATTACAATAGCTCAGCGATGTAAAAGTTGAAAATACTACAACTTCAACTAAGGATTTTACCAAAATTTTGTTTTTACGATAAATTTTTCATGACTCATGTATTCCTATTTTTTTTTTTAGATAAGTTGTGAATGACCCTGTATATAAACGATCTCCGAAAAAATATCAGTCTTCTTAAATCAATTTTATAATTTCGCTCTAAGGACATTCTTATGACTTCGTAATATGTACAGTGCTTTTGAAAAGTAACGAATAAGTTCATTATTTTTGAAATTGAGAAGTTTTCGAAAAAATCCCCTGGCACGTCAATTTTGTTTTTAAAAAAGACACTTTTTGATATACCACCCACATTTGTGACGTCATCGTTGTTCGAGATATGATGTCATCGACAATTTTTTTAAATAGCAGCCCCCAATTTTGACCATGCCATTTGAAAGAACGTGTCATTCTACATACATACATCAGGAAAAATTATGTTGTTACATAACAAAAATTTCAAGAAAATAATGTTTGAAGATTTTAAAATTTAATTTTCACAATACTGAAAATGATAATGATTATCAGCGTTGCCAATATATGAATACAAAATTACTGCAGAAATTTGAAAAAATTACTTGCAATTACTGGCAAAGTTTAATATTGTTCCTAGCAATTTACTAGCAAAGTTTTTTTAGTAATATATACTTTTTATTAAATTATGTGTATGTAATACACAATTAAGTAACGTGTCGCGGTCGCACTTACTATTTTATATATAGCAATCGAATAAGGGTAAAGATAGTAATTTAATAAATAATGTTTAACTCAATTATGCTGGTTTGTTAACTAAAATAAAAATACCACAAGTACTAATATTCCTTAGACATTACAAATTAAAATATCATCATGGTACCATTCACAGATCATTGTCACGGTACGACCCAGTAGTATCTTTACTACATATGTGTATATTTACAAATCTTGAAGTTTATATTCGTTTGGCAAAAACCATATGAAATAATTCCCCTATTTTTTTATGGGAAATAACTACAATAAGCATGGTCTAGATATAGAATTGCATTTTCTCATGAGAATTTTCGTCACTTTCCTGCGGGATTATGTATAAGTATTAATGATAAAATTTCGGTCGTAAGCTCAATACTGGCAAAGTTACTGGCAAGACTGTCAACTCCTGGCCAGTAATTACTGGCAAATTGGCAACGCTGATGATTATGTAAAAAATCGACTAAATTAAATGTTCAAATTGTGTACCGTTGGCTGCCTGACAGTAGCCAAGACGATTAATAAATTCTTTTTGGACATTATCAATAACGGCTTGATGGATCCAGAGAAAAAAGATGGAGGGAACAACGAAGCAACTGCGGACGACGTTGTTTCTGAGTGTTTGCCCTTCATCAGCGCAGTGCAGCTTAAAAACAGGATGGAATAAGAAGGAAAGGCAAAGGACACGAACACAAGAGAATGACAAGTAGCTTGCCTATCTCTATTTGCGGCAGGGTCTCAGCCAGGAAATATACAAGAAGGCTTCGTTGTTCCCTGCATCTTTTTTCTCTGAATCCATCAAGCCGTTAAAATCCACCTGTCTCTAATAAGATTATGATCCATTAAGCTCCTTTCCTTCTTGTATATTTCCTGGCTGAGACCCTGACAGTGGTTGCTGGACTCTCTTCCGCGGCGATTGTTGCTCTTGGCCTCAATACCGAGGCTGTGTGACACGAAGCCGCAAATAGAGATAGGCAGGCTACTTGTCATTCTCGTGTGTTCGTGTCCTTTGCCCTTCCTTCTTATTCTATCCTGTTTTTAAGCTGCACTGCGTGATGAAGGGCAAAAACCCAGAAACAACGTTGTCCGCAGTTGCTTCGTTGTTCCCTCCATCTTTTTCTCTGGATCCATCAAGCCGTTAAAATCCACCTGTCTCTTATAAGATTATGATCCATTCAGCTCCTTTCCTTCTTACATTATCAATAACATCAGGAGGTATACGATGTATCTCGTGACGAATTCTTGCTTCTAAATTAACCGGTCTAGTAACGTATACTTTGCTTTTTAAGTATCCCCACAAGAAATAATCTAGGAGTGTCAAATTAGGCGATCTGGCTGGCCACTCAATCGGCCCCCTTCTCCCTATCCAACGATTCGGAAGCTCATCTAAATAAGCACGGACAGGTCTTGCATAATGGGGACGGGCACAATACTTACTGTGAAAATTAAATTTTAAAATCTTCAAACATTTTCTTGAAATTTTTGTTATGTAATTTTTCATGATGTATGTATGTGGAATGACACGCTCTTTCAAATGGCATGATCAAAATTGGGGGTTGCTATTTAAAAAAATTGTCAATGACGTCATATCTCGAACAACGATTATGTCACAAATATGGGTCGTATGTCAAAATGTGCCTTTTTAAAACAAAATCGACGTGCCACGGAATTTTTTCGAAAAATTCTCAATTTCAAAAAATAATAAATTTATTCGTTGCTTTTCGAAAGCACTGTATAACCACAGTATAGGGAGACCAGTAAAAACACTCGGGCAAAATAATAAGTCGTGCATAGCAGCTCGCGCATCCATTTCAAGCTGCAGAGACCTCAGTTTACATCCATCTCTGGGAGTCCGAACATCGGTTATACAGAGCCGTATTAAAACAATATTTTGAGTCTGATCGAGGAACGAGTCGCTGCGCAGCAGTTAGATGTTTAAATATATCATCTATAAATAGTAATTTAAGTTTCTTTAAATTTGCGAAAGACATAAATAAGTAATAAGTAATCTATAATATACTGTACAAACCATACATGATATTTTACTGCTATTGCCTTACCTATTAACTTATTTCTTAAGTATAACATTGGAATATAAATACTTCTCATGAAAGTGAAGTTTAAAATATACATATTTATATTATTCACAAATACAAATTTTTATTTTAGAGCAAAGTTCTGTGCAGAGGCTTCTAATAGAGAAGATTTATTAGAGAAACTGCTCAGGATTAGTAATAGTTCATACAAACTATGTCAAGTACATTTTTAAAATAATATGTTTTCTAACGATTCGAGCAATAGATTACGCAAAGAGGCCGTTCCAACGTTTCCTGCACAAGACGGCTCATCTTCAAATTATGTAGATGATCATATTTCTTGTAGTCACTATAATGAGATTAAGTCTCAAAACAAAATAATAAAAAATAATTTTTTTCCAAATTTACATTTTACTGCACTTTTATCTCCAATTTAACAATTTTCAAAGTTAAGTAAACATAATTTCTCTGCTCTGAAAAATACTTGTCTTCTCGTTTACTTAGATCATTTAAGACGAAAAAAATTCATAATAAATTATTTCTCCACTAAATTTCAAACGTCAAATTATAAATTTAAAAAAATCCCAAAAAAATGTAATTATCACTAATAACAAAAAAAGTAAGTAAATAAATAAAAATGTTTTGTAGTGCAATAATATATATTTTAAACTCTTTTTTTTTAAAGAGTTCAAAGAAGTAAATCAAATTTTCACACTGTATGTTAGTAGCAGTAAATGATGTATAGTACATGTTGAATTGCCCATTTATAACTGTATAATGAATTATTACATAATGTGGATAGATATAACGTAAACTTTCATGTGGAATAACTACGCTTTCACGCGCAAATAAAAATTTCTTATTCCGGTCCTGATCACCGATTCTGTTAATTCTATCGGATGTGCTATCGCACTCACATTTCGAGGTCACCGCATAAACTGAAAGCAGTTCAAAGTGCCGACAGTGGAGTGAAACTGCTGGTCTACCTATGCTGTGGTATAACAGTTCTGCTCTCGGAAACTAAATTGTATTTACAACATTTTTATAATAGCTGGTATTTCTGGAACTCTTTTAAAACATATGAAACACTGTCTCGCTTTATAGTAAAAAAGTGTGTTAGTTGGGACGTTATAAGGTAATAGAAAAGTAAAATGTAACTGTAAATATTGAAATTGTAAAATAATTCAATGTTTTGGCGGATGCGCCAGTTGAAATATATTTTTCATCAGTTTGCCTCTAATAACGATCATTTATTTAAATTAATACGAATTCGCATAAGGTTTCTGGACTAACCATTATATTTGGAATAAAAGTTATTAGATAAAATATGTAATTCTCAGCTGTTCAAAATCAGATTACGTTATGCAAATATTTCACTTGGAACCAAAGATAGTATAGGTACATTTATTTATTTATGTTATTATCACATATTTTATCTGAGAAGATAGATAGAACGAATTCGACGAATTGGGAAAGGACATGTTTCCGGGCAACTGCTGACTAAAAAAAAAACAATTATTTGAATGGATGAAAATATAAAATCTCCAATTTTGAGATACCTGTACAGTATACACCGTAAAAAATTTTGAGTAAAATTTCACTCAAAATCAACACAATGGTTAAAACGAGTCCACACTCGATTGTGATAACACAATTCGTTGAGTAATGCACTCAGTTATTTGTTAACTAGATAAATCTTTTATGAGTAACATTGAATAATGTTTGAGTTAGCTTACTGAACTATGTGTTACCTACTATAAATACAAAATTGGGTTATATTATCTCATTATTGAGTTATTTCGTTTTTTTCCCACAAATTATCTCTCCGACCAGAAGTTGTGTTGATAAGTTCATTTCTTAGTGGAAATATTTAATTACTAAAAATTCAACATCAAAATAACTTCACCCATAAATGAGTTTGAGGTTACTCAATATTATTTTTTACTGTATTTCCAGGTAGCATTTGATGTGCCAATACTGGCAAAATATTTAAACAGTGGCCCGATATTTATAAGAATTTGCCATTGTTGATAGTATATTAATGGTTTCATTTAGTAAACCAATGCTTCAAAAATATATGAAACCAATATTAAACCATTATGTTGATAAAAATAACTATCCGATTTTATTAGTTTTGAAATATTGGCATAACATTGGATTTTTATTTTCGTCAAAAATACATGAGATTAAACCAATGTTTTAATTAAATTTCAATATTTCACCATTATATTTATAAATGTTATTAATATAACATTATTAAAGTCATTGTGCCAATATTATGTAAAACGCAAGAGACCAATATAGGCCATTTGAATATTTATTTTGTTATTACATATTACATTATTAACTGTAAATGGTTGGCACGACATCAGTGGTGCAACCAAGGGGGGGCATGTGCCTCCCCCTCCCCAGAATTGGTGTTCAACTTATTTGAGAAAATAATATAAAAATATTATTATTATAATGCAAGACAGTTATTGGTGTACCTAACCTTTATTTTTAGTTAAAACCTTAAACGTGTAAAATATATCGTTTAAAATACTTTAATAATATTCGCATTTCATCCATAGGTTAAAATATAAACACTAAAAATGTATTTATTTTATATGTTTATTCAACTACCATATACAAACCTATAAGTTTACCTATGTTTTAATAATGTTTAACTACACATTAAGGGAATCGTTTGTTTGTAAAACGTCAAATTAAACATTTTAAATACATGTATGAATTTAATATAAAATAAATGTAAATACGTCTTTTACGTAACGTTTGTTTTCTATTGAAGGTAGAAATGAAAATCGAAATAAAATAACGTTCGCCTCACAATGTATTTAAATATATAGCACAGGTTTATATTTTAGTAGTATTTAACGGTTTTTTATTAGAATCAATTTATACTATATCAGGTAATACTGACACATAACTACATATTTGCCACTATCCGGCATCATAGTAATCCATGATGAGGCAAGAGAAAGTTATATTATATTCTGGGTTACAACTTTATTTATTTACATAGCACTAGAAAATTACGTTTGTTTTATAACGTTTTAGCAATGTGTAATATACGTGAAAATTGGCAAAATATAAACTGATGACCACAAGATGTGGATATCGACTATATATAGAATCAAGCAGTTATGTTTATCGTCGGCCTAACGAGGTAACAAGCTCGAAACCAGGTCCACAGAGTCCAGATGGCACTATATGTCTGCTACCACTTGGACTCTCTGGACCTGGTTGCTTGCTATAAGTTTTTCTAGTGTACATCTACTGCATTAGCCCTCAGAGTAGTCGTTTTCTTAATGTTCCGATATTTCTAATGATCAATGAATTTTTATCCCCTATAATATATTTTTTCCACGGTCGGGAGTAGAAATCAGTTTCTATGACATCAAAATTAAAACAGAAGTAGTCTATTATTCCCAAGGGAGTATAATGCTCCCAAGGGAGTTTACATTATGGAGAACGTTTTTCATGCAAAAAAAAGATAACATTGAAATTATTTATTGACATTTAAATTAAATGTTACATTTGTACAATTTTCAAAATTAATATTAGAAGGAATATTACTTTCGCTTACATTTACAGTTTTTGTGATTGCGCTAGTAGTGGTACCTACTAAAACCTAATTAGCAATTTTGGTCTTATTTTCAATGGAGTTCTCGACATAACCCTCAGCGACTGTCGTTGATTTCCAACCAGCATGACGCTTTATTATCGTGATATCCACACCAGCATCTGCCAGTAATGTCGCTGAAGATCTTCGTAAGCAGTGACCAGTATAACATGCAGCATCAGGTAATTTTAAATACGAAGCTACTACACTCGGAATTTTTCCCATGGTATTCTTGCCAACTGGCTGCGAACTACATTTTCCTGCTTTGTAGTACAAAAAAAGGCGCTTATGCTTGACGTGGGGAGGACGAAGGGGCAGGTATTTTCAAAACAATTGAGCCTGCATCCTCAATATCATCTACAGTTAAGTTGACTAGTCCATCAGTTCGACAAGCTCCGGCAATCCCCAGAATTAATCCAACAAAAATCAAAATACTTAATAATTGAAATACCTAACAACAGAAGTAATCTTACCTTAATCATTAAGAATTCTTTGTCATCTGCACTTGATAGAAAACGGTCGATTTCATCCTTTGTCAATATTTTTGATTTTTTCGCTTGATATCCGTCACCGGTTCTTTTAAAAAATGCGATCAATTTGGGGAATTTGCTTATATCTATGTTATCGTAAATTATCAATCATGACTTAACCATAGAATATTGCGCCCATAATGTGGAAGACTTGTAATTCTTTGCATTTTCACTGAAGTATGCCAACAAAACATTCTCGCTGTATACTTGAACATTTTTCTCGGCGCACCACTTTTTGAACCGATTGTAGGCTATATCGTATAAAGATCTTGACTTGGTAGGCAGCAAATTGCTTATTGCAATATTTGCAGCCTCCACAATCTCTTCCGACTCACAATTATTCATTGTGCGCTAAACAAACTTTAAACTAAACCAAACTAGCACCTTAATTTGATAATTCTTTTTGTTTGTTTATTTTGTAGTTATGACAATAACTCAACGACTACTAAATAAATGCTCAAATCCGAATAAAATAATTCTGATGCTACTTACTTCATAATGACAAAATATGTGTTTTTAAGTTAATGAGACCGTGGAAAAATAGTATATACCATTCGGGAGAGATGCTATTTTGTCCTCGGTGCATTGCACCTCTGCCAAAATAACGCATTTCTCTCCCTTATAGTATAATGTACTATTTTGTGTGTTAAAGAATACGTTATATACGTACCTATAACGTTATTAAAACGCGACCAAAAGGTTAGAAAACTTTAAATAAAACATTTTCCATAAACGTTTATTAACTGTTTAATTTCTGTTATTTAAACGTAGCTGAATAATGTTTAATAAAAATTTCTTTTTTACGCGGTGTGGAACAAGTGACATCTATCGGCCATTCGCTACTCCATGATGGACAGAAAAGCCACAGACACGAAGCGTTCTGTTGACCTTTATCGCATTCGGCGAAAAGCGATATTTTGCAAACACGGAATTCCAGGAAACAACTTCTCTGCGGGTTAATCAGCAGTCCACCAGACATATACTGGTTTCGAGCCTATTAGCATAAGTATTCCATAGGTGAGAGATCTGACGAGTTATCCTAGCTGTTTTAGTCTGTACGCGGTGTAGCTTAATTTTAAAGCAAAAAAGTAAAAAAGGTAAAAGTTTTAAAATAAAGCAGGCTGATACATATTTTTGAATGCTCAATTTTTGTCATGCAAATAAATTATAGAAAAAATTAACTTAGAGGATACTTAGTTCAACGCCTTATTAGAGGCAGATATTTTCGAAAAATTGTTGAAAAATTGCACTTGCATTAGTAGAAAATTTGTATAAAATTTGACTTTTTTTTTTTGGTTTTCAAATTACAGGCGCTATTCCATATTTTACTGTGGTCATTTTTATGCAAACGTATTCTTAACTGTATCACTTGTGCTACTTCTTTTGAAAATACCCTGTAAATGCTCGCAAATTGATAATAAATGACGGGGATCGTTATTATAAAGCTTACGTTATGAAGGAAAACATAATAAATACTATATAAACGTTTATAATACAGCCAAAATTCTATAAAATGTTTTACCATTCTGTTGTATGGACACTATTTAGCAGTTATCTATATAATATAATTGTGAAGAATAAATAAAGCGCTTTGGTAATTTTTTAATAAAACAGCTTCTATAAAATGGTAATGTAAGAATATCTATAATAAATCAGAATTGTATCATAATTTTAATTTCATACAGTAATTTTGTTAGTTATAGGTACTTATATCAGATTACCTATACAAATCAATTAAAAAGTAATATTATTTTATCTCATTCGCATCGCGGAATATGGAATATCTGTTCTAATCGATAATAGCCTAATTCTTATGCCAGATAAACGGCTCCATTTGAAAAGAGCGCTTGGCATTGCGACGGCGGCGCCTCAGTACCTATATATATCGAACGGGCCGGCGGTCGGTGTCAAAAAACATATTTAGGCATGACTCAATTTAATTATATAATGCTCTTTACAAGCAGACTTTTCAGAAGTTTCAGGCGCATCGGCAGATAGCAACGACCAACCTGGTAAGGCCCAATTTTATTATCTTCCAGCTTGCTAGATTTTCCTTGAGATGCAAGTAGAGGTTACCCTGTTGCTAAGGAGCTCTTTACGTATATATGGCGTTGTTTAAAAAATTGCTTTATTTCATACTAATACATTATAAACAAATACACCTTTAGTTACCGTAACTATAAACATGTTCATAACTCCCTTGGGAGTTATACTAAGTAGTTATAAATCCTTAACTCTATCTAATGTATTTACAAAAATAAACCGACAATTGTCAAATTTTCCACTGAAATTATTTCCCGAATTGCAAGAATTTTCCGTTGAACTATTGTTACTGTAGTCAAACATGAAGTTGATCTTCCACTTCTTTCATGTGACATGCGAGCTAACATTCTTGAAGTTTTATTTTTAAATTCCATGCTGTTGGCCAAATACCCTTCTGCTACCGTTGAACTTCCACCATGTCTCTTCAATGTCGTCATATATCCTCCGCAGATGTCCTGTGAAAGCTTCTGGATCTGGCAAACCCAAAAAACTATAACGGTTTTGCTTGGCATTTTTCCAAATGTATTTTTCCCAACGGGCTGAACTGTGCAACGCTTTTCGTGAACGTTAGAAAAAATCTTTCAGAACACTATGAACGTAAAGACATATACTTCCTCACTAGACCTAACGTAGAGAACTCGTTTACTTTCACAAGTGTAAATTTCTGAGGGATACCTGTTTTACTGTCCGGAATGTCAACCATCATAACCGAGCCCCTATCTTCAATATGATTAATATTCATATTCTACAGCCCCTAAAATAACCCATAATCAGAACCACTTGCATAATAGAGCAATAAACGTGTAATTCTCATAGCTTAATGCATTACGTTATGTAGTAAATGTTCTTCATCGGAACCATCCTTCAAAAGTTTGATAATGTCATCCCGATTAACCACTTTAGACTTTTTTTGGCTCATGTCCTTTACTTTTTCGTTTGAAAAACTTTCTCCCATCTGTATTATTATAAATTATCGTCATTGATTTTAACAGACCATTTAGTCCACATGGAATTAGGACTGTACGATTCAGACTGTAAGAAAAATAAATCAATATCACTTATACTAGAACGTGGAAGAATAAATACATACCATGTCTTGAAAGTAAAGCAACACTATAGTTTCATTTATATGTTTGTTATCAAATACAGTTAACTTTCAACCTCTGCAGGAATTTGTCATACTCTTTTTTATACTTTTGATTCCGACTGTTGGTAGCAGTGCGGCACGAGCTTTATCAGCCTTTTGTAACAAATCGCCTGAAATTTCACTTCTTCAGGTTTCCATTCATTTTCACAAATTAATAAATTTTATAATCTTTTATTTATAATAAGACAACATTTGGTTTTCATATTCCATTAGTATGAAATAAAATTTTTTATCTATCACGGGAGTTATTGGATGTTAATAATCTCGGGCAAATTAACAATCCCTCTTATCTAACATCCCTTGGGATTGCAGTCTGTTTCCTCCGATAATTGTCATCCTCATAACTCCCTTGATACATAAATAACTATTTTTTTTTACTGAGAGCTGTCATTATGCTTAAAACAAAAAAGTAATAAATATCATTTGCATGTTGTACATTATAAATTATATCAAAATCTGATGACTCGAAATAGTTTTACTGAGAAATATACTGGATTTTTTTTATTATAAATAATTTAGTTATGTGAAATGAACTCGGTTTTGAAATGTTTGCAGTAATGCAATTTTTTTCTTTTTAAAAGATAATTAGTGTTACAATGTATTTTTATGGAATCCCTATAAAATAGTTTGATACATCATAAGTTATTCAATCTATCGTCTACTAAATCATAGCAGTTTTATTACAAAGAAGAGTTAATGCAGCTGATTATTTTTAAAATAAAAATATTTATGTATACAGGGTGATTCAGAAATTATTTAAAAAAATTTTTTGTATGTACAGGCGACTCTTATAAGTACCTACAATTTTGTAAAAATAAAATCAGAAAGAGCAGTTCATTAATGATTTAAAAATAAACTTCCGCGCGGCACTGGAACTGGTCCACTGTAAAACCTGATAAGGCGTATAATCGGCGATCGGACAAAAAATTGAAAGAAATTCTCAAGGAAAGAATAAATACCATACTACAACACCTATTTTTATACAGCAAATTCAACTGCTTTTGCCGCTATTGTTATTAATTGTTAATTTTTTATTTTATTTTATTTTATTTTATTTTAGGATTACAACTGCCCAGACAGAAAAATTCCAATAACACGGCAGGAATTACAAAAAAGCATAAATATAAATATATAGAAAACAAAAGATTACATACAAACATATTATTCGCATTGTTAAAAATCAGTTAAGTAGTAAATAAAGAAAACAAAATGAAGCAGTAGAACAAATACAAAATACATTCAAATGTGAAATTGAAAAGAGAAAATCAAATAAAAGAAAACAATAGTGTAACAGTGTAGAGTAATTGTAAGTTCAGTTCAATATACATTGTTTTATAGCATCAACAGAACAATTAAAAATATCCAGTTGATAGTGATATTTCATATAATTGGAACACATACTGTGAATCGGTGAGTTTCTAAAAACGTTTGTTCTAGGAGCAGGCAAATAAAACAATGA
The DNA here is from genome assembly GCA_037114965.1 of Monochamus alternatus. Taxonomy (NCBI): domain Eukaryota; kingdom Metazoa; phylum Arthropoda; class Insecta; order Coleoptera; family Cerambycidae; genus Monochamus; species Monochamus alternatus. The sequence goes on from CM073431.1 coordinate 25,107,027, forward strand.
GTAAGAGCGAGTTTGAACCTGAGGGATGTTAAAATAAATATTGCTCAAAATGTCCGGGCAATTCACAATAGCAGACAAAACCTTATGTAAAAAGAGAACAGAAAAATAAACACGACGAGAGGCTAAGTCATTAAAATTAAATCTGGCTAATAGATCAGACTGTGGACTGCCTCGAGGTGGATAATCACCATCCAATCTAAAACTTAAGTATTTAACAAACCTCCTCTGAACATTTTCCAAGTTAGTAATATGGATTTCATATTGAGGGTTCCAAACTACAGTTGCATATTCTAATTTAGGTCTAACATAAGCGTTATAGAGTAAAGTTAACGTAGATATATCAGCAAAATGTTGCGCATTTCTTATGATAAAACCCAAATTTTTATAAGCAGCAGATATTACATGATTAATATGAGGAACAAAGGTTAATTTTGAATCGAATATTACACCCAAGTCTTTAAACTGAGTACATCTAGCTAAAACAACATTATCTATACTATAATTGTACTGAATAGGGGAGATTTTCTTAGTAAAGCTCATCACATTACACTTCGATAAATTTAGTGGCAATCTATTATTTTGACACCACAGGTTAATTTTGGAAAGCTCTTGCTGTAAAAAATGACAGTCTGAAATAGACTCAATTGATGCAAATAACTTCATGTCATCAGCATATAACAAAACGTTTGCTTGAATATCAATAAGTGCATCATTAATAAATAAAATAAATAATAGTGGACCTAAAACTGATCCCTGCGGAACCCCAGAAGTAGCTACCACATCAAATGAATTAAAACAACGAAGTTGAACATTTAAAATTCTATTGAACAAATATGAAGAAAAAAAAGATGATAGCCCTACGGAAGGTAATTTAAGCAACAATAAGCCATGATCAAGTCTATCAAAAGCCTTAGATAGATCCGTATAAATAACATCCGTCTGACTACCTTTATCTAAAGAATTCGAAATAAAGTGCGTAATATTAATAAGATTTGTTGTTGTGGATCTACCAGAAATAAACCCATGTTGTGAAGACGAAATTTGCGTTTTTGAATGGAAAGAAACGATATTATAAAGGATAACTTCAAATAATTTGCCAAAATTCGAGAGAATGACTATAGGCCTGTAATTTTCGATATTTAATTTGTCCCCCTTCTTAAAAATTGGACAAATTTTAGATTTTTTCCAAATTTCTGGATATATCGCACATTTTAATGATAAGTTGAATATAATACTGAGTGTTAAAGCAAGGATTGGTGCACAGTCTCTCAATAGGAAAGTAGGAATTCCGTCGGGACCAGTTGTTAACTTATTCTTAAATTTCTTTAATGCACTGCAAACATCTTGTTCTGATATTTCTGGAACATCAAGTAATGGCATGTTGTTAAAGGCATTCAAATCGGTGATATGCGGGTTTGATGACTGAATAAATGCTGATTGAAAATAGCGTGCAAAACAATCCACAATATCCTGTGTGTCGTTAATAGACGTGCCTTGGTAAATCATCGAATTAGGCATACTAGTCGTATTCCTGAGTCTATTTAAAAATGACCAAAAGTTAGTAGGATTTACTTTGATATGTGATTCGGCTTGCTTAATGTAATCACAATGAGCTGCATCAATATCCCTCTTTATTTGCGAACGTAATGACCGAAACTCGTCAAGAATAGATCTATCACCAGTAATTCTAAATTGACGCCACAATCGTGATTTTAATTTAATATTATTTATTATAAATCCACTAAACCAAGGAGGATACGATGATTTCTTACTGATAGTTTGCGGGACACTCTGAGAAAATACTGAATGTAATTTTTCATAAAATAAGGAACATACTTCGTTAACATCAGGACATTCAGACAAATAAGACCAATCTATATTTGACAAGTTGAAATACAAGGAGTTAAAATCAGCTTCTTTGAAATTAAATGATGGCTTAGATTGACAATTATATGATTTATGCCTGTTTTTATATTTGATACACAAGTCCAAGGGAGGATGATAAGAATCCTCTGGAAGTAGATAATGTTCCGATTTACTAACAGAAACTACTGAAGTACTTAATACCAAATCTAAAAGTCTATTGATTCTATTTAAAATGTTATTATACTGAGTAAGTCCAAAAAAATCGCAAAAATTTATTAAGGAATTAACAGACCCGTTAGTAATTTCACGAGAAATAGCATAATTTATGTAAAGAGGGATATTAGAGTCGCCCACAACAAGCAGATCATCGCTATTTAAAAAATAAGAAACCGTTGATAATGCATCAAAAAACAGATTATATGTTTCTACATTCACAGTAGGAGGAATGTATAATAGGACAATAGTTAGATCAAACGATCCCAAATTAACTTTAACTCCAATAATATCAATATTAGGAAAGGCAGGTTAATAGAATGAATGTGTGGTTTTAATTAGTAAATTAGTTTGACGTGCTAGATGTTACAGCAAAATTTTACCGCCTTACCCAGTTTCTACAAACTACATAAATATTTCTACTTTTTGTCCATTTTGAACTTGTAAGGTATTGGCAGCAGCTATGATACGTTTGCGTAAATCATCAAATTATTGTCCACTTCGGTGCAATATAATTCGTTTTTTACGTATTCTCACAAAAAGAAGTCCAAATGATATTTAAAGTTAAGAGATCGTGGCAGCCATGGTACCAGTCCTCCTCGTCCAATACCTTGGTATTAATGTTTGGGCATGCTGTATGAATATTGAGCCTCGTATATGATACGCCACACTGCTGCAAAACGCCGTGGGCGCCCTGGATCTCCATCTCTACCACGATTCTGATGCAAATTTCCCGTGTCACGCCAGCGTTTGAACGACACTTGCACTCACGTTGTAAAAGTAACTGCATTTGGCACATGTTTCCCGGGAAATTGTTCTGCCAAAATTTTTTCACTTCCCATTAATTAAAACGATATCCATATATGTATCCATCAACTTCGAGTTGCTATACACGTAAGCCATTTTTGATATTTGAAAAACTAATGTAAATACTTGTATCACAAAAAAGTGAATACGATAAGTAATCGAATATTTGAAATCGCCTGGCGAGAGACTGCAGTAGCCCAGCGATGTAAAGGTTGAAACTACTGGAACTTCAATAATTTTTTTTCTTCGAAACTATAAGAATTTTATATATTTTTTTACGATATTGACTCTATTTCTCATGACGTATTTATTCCTATTTTTTTTAAGTACCTCGTATAAGCGTTTCCAGTTGCTTTTATAGATACTGCTTGTAATATAAATTTATATATATGAATGAACTTTAATCAGAATGAGGATCAGTTTTAGCATTTTCTTGTTTTTATGACCCATTTTTATCTGCTAATCTTGAGTTGTACGAAAACCATATTGTTTATATTTATTTTCAAGTACATTATTTAATATGTTCTTATTTTAGATAAAATTATCAAGTGTAATGTTATTTCATAATCTTTCGATCAATCTTAGATCTTAAAGCTACGCCACTTAAAACTTTATTAAATTGTTACAATAGATATTAATGTATTGTCTGAAGCTATTTATTTGTGGCATAATTTTAGTTTTTCTTTAGTTTTATTGGGTTTTTGCCACACTTCTGAAAAATAATAAAAATTAATTAAATAAGCCCTTGCGCCAAACGGAACAGTCAAGGGTTATTTTTTGAAACTAAGTTTGCCTAACCAAAGAATCTCACATTGGAAAAAGCAGATAAGTAAAAAATAACAAAAATCACATCACTATCGCGCACTTCCGTATTATTGACGTTTCGAAAAACTCTGTTTTCGTATTCAAAATAGTATTAAAAATATTAAACGTATGTCAAACTTGACTGATGATGTGATTTTTGTTATTTTTTACTTATCTGCTTTTTTCAGTGTGAGATTTTTTGGTTTATTCAAACTTAGTTTCAAAAATAACCCTTGACTGTTCCGTTTGGCGCAAGGGCTTATTTAATTAATTTTTATTATTTTTCAGAAGTGTGGCAAAAACCCAATAAAACTAAAGAAAAAAGATATTGATGTATTTTATATTTAACAAAAAAAATGACTGTACAAATATAAAAGATTCATAGACACTGATTAATTTATAAATATATCTTTGTCATAGCCACCAAAATTATTGATATTTATTCATAAATTGTCTTAAGACTTTACGATTTTATTTGGAATTACCCGCTATTTTGTTTGGTTGCAGAAGCCTTTCGAATGGAATGGAAGCCGATGAAACCAAACTTAGGGTGCCTTCCGTGCTCTGGATACCACTGTTGATATGCGGCGCCCTTCTGTTCTTCGTAGACGTCTTCCAAATAAACTACTACTCCTTGATGCCCACCAAGGAACCCCTCAAGGATCTCTTCCCGGAGAAGAAGTCCCTCACAGGTTTTGCCATAAATACCCCAGGCTGCAGGATACCGTACATGGACCCATTCGACGAAAATATTAGGAAGTTCATAGAACAACCCCAAGTGCCAAAGTGTAACAAGGGCATACCGTCCTTGTACCAGTCGAACTTGACGTCCATATTCCTGGTAAATTCTTCATTGGTATTTTATAACATCTCCGATCTTAGCGAGTTGAAATGCTGCTATAGAGCGTTTTGGAGGGTGAATCCCAAACATAATCAAAACGACGACAAGGTCAAGTACAGCAAGATGTGTGTGAACGTGAGTGAAAGTGCTAATATCAGTGAAGAGTTTGTTAAAATCACGTGCATTTACGACAACAACACCATCTACAAGGACATGTTTTCGTTCGTTCCTCTGAAAAATACCACCCCTACGGTTACGAGCAACCCACGACCTCTCAATATCCTCGTCGTGGGTTTAGATGCGGTGTCCAGGCTCAACCTCCACCGGCAAATGCCTAGAACTCTCTTATACCTCAAGCAACTTCAAGTAGTAGAACTGCTAGGTTACAATAAAGTGGCTGACAATACTTTTCCCAACCTCATCCCGGTGCTGGTAGGAATGACTGAGGGCGAACTAAGGAACAGCTGTTGGCCTTCCAACAAGGACCATTTCGACAAGTGCCCGTTTCTTTGGAATGGCTACAAACTCAAGGGTTACACCACGGTGTACGGGGAGGATTCGTCTTGGATGGGCCTATTCAACTACCAGAGGAAAGGCTTCCAGACGCAACCCACGGATTACAGTTACAATTTCTTCAGCAGGATAGCGGAAAAGGAGATCGGGAACGAGCACAGCATGAACGTGGACCAATGCGAAGGTGCTAGAATGGTTTACAAGGACCTTTTGAATTATATCAATAAGTTTGTTGTGACCATGGACATGAACAGGTTGCCTTATTTTGGTTTCTTCTGGGGCGCTAGTTTGTCTCACGATTACCTAAATAAACCGAAGTTGGGGGACGAGGATTATCGCGATTTCTTCCAGAATCTCTACGAAGAAGGGCACCTGGAACACACAGTTTTAGTTTTCATGAGCGATCACGGTATCAGATGGGGAGGTATAAGGCAGACTTACCAGGGGAGAATGGAGGAAAGATTGCCTTTTGTAATTATATACCTTCCGACTTGGTACAAGCAATCATACCCAAGAGCTTACAAGAACTTGGAAAGGAACGCAAGGAGACTTACCACTCCTTTCGACTTACACGAAACGTTAAAGGATCTTTTGGATCCGTTTAACTTAACCGAGGAAAATTTAGAGACTACTCAGGACGCCAGAGGGTACAGTTTGTTTAAAGAAATAACTCCTAAAAGGACTTGCGAGGACGCAGAAATAGCGAGTCATTGGTGCACGTGCCAGCAGAGCTTAGAGGTGAAAATGACCTCTTCGATGGTCGTGGATGCCGCCTCTTTCGCCGTAGAATACATCAATGAAGAACTAGAAGGTTACGCGCAGTGTGCCAACCTGTCTTTGGACGTTATTTTGAATGCGAGGCTGATGACGCACGTTGATCACATTGACGGTAAGAATAAGATTGAGGACTACATGATAACAATGAGGACCCTGCCTGGAGAGGCCGTATTCGAAGTGACCGTGAGGCACTCTGATGTGGGAAACAAGTTCCAAGTGATGGGATCCATTAGTAGGCTGAACCTTTACGGCAAACAGAGCTCTTGTATTACTGATTTTCACTTGAAATTGTACTGCTACTGCAAGAGTTTGTTGTACTGATTTTTCGAGATATCGCGGTGAATAGCGAAAAGATGTAGCAAGCTACGTAGTGAATGTATGTCTCATGCTGTAAATGAGATGTGGGGCTTGGAAAGTTGCAGTAAAATAATTGCTTTTGCAAACGAAAGGTATTGGTAAAATGGAATGTTTAGAAATTCTTGTTATAACGGATCAACCGAAAAGATAAATTTTATCTTCATAGAAGACTGGTAGAGCATTTAAAATATATATGCGATTACAATTTATGGGATTGGATATCATAAAATTACGCTTAGACACTGTCCACTTATTATTATCCGCATTTTCGTGTATTAAAATTAAGAGAAGGCAAGTTTTTTCCCCAAATAGAACGTAACAGCACCCATTAGTGCAAGCAACATATATTTCGTGAAATGATAGGAATTGTTTGTTTGAGACCTTGGTTGAATTTCTTCATTCTCTCAGACATTGAAAACAGATTATTTTAGAGTACAAATTTAATATTTTGCTGTTTATATTTCACGCTTAACATTTTGTAAATATACTCTATAACTTACAACGTCAATATGAAACTAAGAAAATTTTATTCACACAAAATTGGTTCCAATTTGAAAGCACTGCGAAACAAGGAGAATCTCCTCAAATTGGATCTCTCTCAGATACATAGGTACCAGTCCGATAAATTTCTATGGGAAATAAACTAAAAGGAAAATAAAGTTGTAGACATTTTTAAAATGGTAATCAAAATTAAAACCGCAAAGTGGAAGGACAGGCATAATTTTGTGATAATTCAAAATTTGTAAAAAATTTTAGAGGATTGCTAGATATGTTTGCATTATAAATAAATATGCAATATATTTGATGTTTGGTATTTATTTATCTAGTGATGAATAATTATACGTATAAAAATGTTGTTTTCCATGTAATTGTTTAAAATACTGTATATATTAGTTTTTCTTACGCTTTTGAAAAACAGATTGATTGTTTCTAGCTTTTCCTTAATTATTTCTATAGTTAAAAGGAAAAAATACTAAATTAGGTATCGTAAATAATAATTTACACTACTACCAGAAGTATTTGGGGTAGTAAAACTATTGCCAATGTGAAGCGATGTTGAATATTGATATAGGCATCAAGATATAACGTTATTATTTCTTAGGTGTTTTGCATAGAAGAGGATAGAATGGTGATGTTAAAAATACATAATGAATTTGTTTTTGAAACCATATATCTTGAAATCTAAATGTATTCAGTCATTGATGTAGAGGTGCCACTTCCAAAACATGTATACTACCAATATTTACGTATAAAGAAACTGTAGACTGTATACTGTATATCCATTGATCTCTGGGCAAATAATCGATAGCTGTTACCGCTATAGTTTTTTAATTTATGTTTTTTGTATAGGATTTATTTTTTATACTTATTGAAGTTAGTTGTACATGTTATAGTAGATGAATTTAGGGTAATAAGTTGTAAACATCCAAGGTCTCGAAAAAAGTGCCAAATTCTGGCATATGTGACAAAAATATGGTATTAAAATCGAATCATACAGGGCATTATTAAAATTAACAATCGTAGTTACAGTTTCTTCCCTTTCCTGGAATGTATACCCACGGGTTTAAAACACCTTGTATAGGATGGTTCAAATCGCTATGTAGTCATAGGTACAACTAATCTGATAGATGAGTTGAGGGCTTTTTATGATACTGAGGAACGAAAAGAGATAAAGATAAGTGGTTTTCGCCATTATTATTTTATCAAAAACACACCCCAGGTCCATTAGATTTGATCTATCTATGACAGAACTAGCCGTAACCTCCTCAAAAATATACCATTATTTAAACCACCCTTATGTTAAATTTTAATCTAGGACTTACACTTCTGCATATTAATGCATGTAATTTTTTTTTATATAAAAAAGCTGAAGTATTATAAAAGCTAAGCTGTTTTTAAGAAAAAATTTAACGGTTTAGAATATTTTTTGCTTGATTATTATTTTGCCACAAGCATTAATATTTTTCGATAGAGCGGCAAGTGAGGAATAAATTAATCGCTCTTTATATGAAATCCTTTTGGAATCCCTTTGTACTTATATAAACTTATGTGATATGTATTTTAGTGATCATAGTAACAAATATAGAAACAAAGTTTTTGTTACTTGAAAAAGTTGTTTTATTTGTTCACCTACACAGAAAAAAATTAGATGTCTGAAAGAAACTTTCGTTTCACGGAAATAAATTATTTGTTTGTAAGGACCAAACAAATATTTATTACCGATAAAAAGTCATTTTTTTGAAAAAGCAAAAATACAGTTATTTTGTGAAAAGAGCATTTGTTTAAATTAAAAATTATTTCCTTATCAATGATTCACTTCTGATATTGATTTAATTATATTCTATGCTAAAACAATATTTGTATATTTTAAAGAATTTTTTTCCAATTAAACATCTGCTTATTTAAGTCAACAGCTTATTGCTCAGGAATTTCAGGAAACAACTGCGGGCTAATGTCCCGACCAGCATTGAATTACACCTGAAAAATCAATAGCAAATAGTCAACATATACAGGTTTCCAGCTTATTAGCTCTCATTTTCTCATGGGTGTTCGTTTCTCAAACCCGACGTCCCTGTGAGTACACGAAATATAGCACAACTACAGCTAGCGGGCATCTATTGACAATTATTTTTTATTTATAGGAAACAATTCGAATTCTTCTTTCCAAACAAATACTTTTTTCGACGATACGACTATATTAGGAAATTAAGATTTTTTAAATTTACAGTTTTTCAGAAGATTGTATAACTTAATAAAACTTTATTTACAAACTTCACACAAAGAATTAAAAGATTTTTTTTTCACATCTCTCAATTAAAAATATGCTTTATTGAATTAAATAAACGCATTATTTGATTCGAAATGTACATTAATGTCACTCAAAAAAACAGTTTTTTTTTTATTACAAAACATTATTTTTATACAGATTTGAACAAATTGTTTAGGAAAATGAAAAAAAAAATACTTTTAAAATTAAGTTTTTATATGTTCAAATGAAATAACTATTTGTTTCATTTAAACAAATATGTACTTGTCAAACAAATTTCTTACCAAATATACCTTTTTTTTGACAAAAAAGTGAACATTACACCCAAAAATATTTGTTTCCCGAGAATAAATTATATTTAAATAAATTGAATTGTTTGCTGAAAAAAATATTTTTTTCAGTGTATAGTGAGACAGTATATGAATATTTCTTTTAATATTGTACGTCCCTCTAATTTTTGGGTTAGCTATTATTCAGTTATTTAGGACATATAAAAGGAAATCGTTTGAAATTCTTTCGATAGTGAATGCAAATTTGAATTTTATTTTAAATATTCCTAACACAAAGTGTCTAGAAAATACCTTCTAACACAGATAAATTAGCTATATTAATTTATCTGTGCAGGGTAGGTCAAAATAACACTTCCTATAGTTTTTTTCTAATGGAGTTAGGGTGTCAAGGACCTCCCAATGGAGTAAAATCGCTTTGCTATCTCTCTTATTTTAGATAGATATAACCAAATGAAACGTTTAACGTCTTTTAGAGCATAATTTTGTCCATCTAAAGTAAACTTGTATAACTTTTCAGTAGGGACAAACTTTTTAAAATCAGATTTTCAATTCGTTAGACGTTATTTGACAATTATGTTTTTCGTGACATAAATCACACTTGTAAATTAACGATTTTACTTATATTCATATTTTTATCACAAATTATATAAAAAACTACAAAGCTTCTAATGGTAAACACCAATTATTTTTAACAACTATAATTTTTATTTAATTTTTGAGTCTCCGCTTACCAGTGGTGGAGGTGTGGGTATCATCGATCATTATTTGTCAAAAAATATATATCACTCTGTATAGTCTCATAAAATAATATGAAGTAGGTCATAATATGCGCCCTTGTGTTATCTTCACTATTTGCTTCTTTACATTTGTTCGTATTCCAAACCGATTAACAACAAAATTGATTTACTTGATCAAGTGCATTTTCACGATATTCATTACATTACTTAAAATAATAACAATTCATAATGATGAATATGATTTATTATAACAAATGTTGGAAATGGTCACCAATAGGTCAGCAATAATTTGTTGACGTAAGTGCTCAATGTGAACCTTGTAAACTAATGTCTTCAGATGTCCCTAAACAAAAAATCAATAGGGTTAATATCGGGTGATCTGGGTGGCCAAGGTTCTTGAGTGCCTCATCCAATCACGTTATTACCGAATCTTTCATTTAAAAATTCACGAGTAGTCAAACTAAAATAAAAGGGAGTCACGTCGTGTAAAGCACAGCCTTTGTCTTAGCGTATGGGGAACATCGTCAAGTAGTTCTGGTAAAACATTTTCAAGAAAATGTCTGTAGGAGGCACCGGTTAAAGTTCTTGGTAAAAAGTAAGGCCCAACAAAAAAATTCCCAATAATACCCACCCATATATTCAAAGAAAACTGATGTTAAAATCGAGATTCCATTATGGCATTATCGTTTTCATTAGACCAAATGTGTTTATTGTGGAAGTAAGTCAACATTTTGTTCCATTTTTTGCAAAATCCAGTGGCAAATGGAAATCTTTCCATATAAATTCGCCTAGTCCCGGTACCATTCCATCTGCAAGGCCATAAATGTAAACCATATTGGCCATGTCAGCACTTGAATATGCATAAGCAATTATTAAAACTTAATCTTTTCAAAAGATAAGCTTAATTTGGCAATACACAATATTAAATAAGATGACGACTTCTTATTATTATTGTTTGATCAAATGAATCAATTTTTTTGTTAATCGGTTTGGAAGTCAAAAAAGTGTAAAGAAACAAAAAGTGAAGATAATACAATGGCGCATATGATGACCTATTTTATTTGTAATGTTATATACGGTGATATATATTTTTTTGGCAAATAATGATGGATGATACCATACCTCCGCTACTAAGTTTCTAATGCTGGTTATTTGCCTAAATTATCTTAAGCAGTTTAAAAAATAAAAATTAAAAACTGTTTATTTTTTTTTTATTTTTGACAATAGCTGAACATTGGCCGTCCTAAGACTCTACATTTATATAACAAAAAACCTTTATTTTTGGCCACAGAATACGCTCCTAACTTTTGACCTCTACTTGGGAAATACCCTGTATACCTACCTACTTAAAAATTTACGTTTAGGGCTTTGGAGCCTTTGTGTATTTTAATAATATTTTGGTGCAACGTATTATATACATGACATCTGTCACTTGATACTAAAACCAACCTTTTGCTATTATTATCAAGTTCAGAAACAGGCTGGCCCTGCCCTATCAAAATTTTTTCCAAAAACTATTAAACTAATATTACTGAAGGTTTTTTTTTAATTGTTGCTTTTAGTTATTTCGTAAAAATAAACAGTTTTCCAGATAAATTGGTTTTTAAATAAAGACGTTAACAATAAATTGTTTTTTTACTAATTATTTCATTCATTTAATTTTTTTAACCTTATCAAATCCAAAAACATTTGTACGGATTGGTCACATTTTAAGGGAAAATAGTAACCAATTAAAATTACACATTTGAAAAATAACACAATAAAAAAAATTGAGCACTGAAAGAAAAATTATATTTTCTGTAGATTAATTTTGTTCGTGAATTTTAATTGATGTCGATTTCTTAAAAATTAATTTATCTCGAAAATCGTTTATTTTGCGAAATAAATAAAGAGTATCAGTTTAAAAAAAAACCTTTACTAAAGGCAATATTAATTTTGATAAAATATACTCGAATATATTAGTACTTACTATAGTATTATTTTGACCTGCCCTGTACACTAACGAGCGATTAGGAGGTATGCAGCAATTCATAAATTAGAGATAAAAATGAATATTTAGAAGCGTGCTATCAGGGAAAATTGTATTTTTTTTTTTGTATTTATGCTGAATACATTCTTTGTTGAATAATACATTTGCCACACAGGCATTTGCTAGAGTGCAAACGTCAGATACTTCTACGTTCACGATTAAATTGCATGCATAATTGCATAAGTTATATCCTTGTTTACGTATTTAAGTTATATTTATTTTTCTCATTGGTTGGTACATTACAGTGGCCATTGTTTACAGGGTGGTCCGTTTTCATGGCTCTCGTAACCGTAAATATAAAGTGTTGCCCAAATTAGAAAAAAATATGCGCCTTTTGATAGCCATTAAGATAAACCAAGCAGATCCAGGATAGCTACTGCCGTTTCTCAAATATTGTCAAAAAACTGATGTTCTTGACGACATTTACTCTATGATGATAGATAGGAATACATGAAAGCATATCTCATAAATTTTGTTGTAGTTTTTCAAAATTAGGGATATTGTTTAGTCATCAACGTCAATATTTTAGTGGGATAAAGAATAAATAATTGAAAATAACAATATTTAATTCGTTGCCTACGTTTTAACATTATTTTATACCATCCTCAGGGTTCAAACTTTAATGAATATTTTTTCAAAAGTGCCTTCAACCTTATATCAAGAAGGTGACAAATAGATATTCGAATCTGTACTCTTAATTCTTTTTAGCACTTTGTAATATTAAAACGTTTATCTATTTATTTCTCCACTAGAAAGTCTAATTATATACAGGCCAACAATTGCACTATAAAATCAAACATATATCAAAATATAGTAACGCAAAGACAAAAATACAGATTAAGTGGAAAATATAAAATACTAATTCAGAATAACATAAAATAATTATAACTGTACATATATATAATATAACATAAACTTTTTTCATTAATTAGTTCGTATAGTTCCACCCAGAACTTCTAATAGTTCCAAAAACTGTTTTGGGGGAGTGCCATTATTATTGCAATAGATTGTACATACAATTTTATTTCAGTTAATACAGCAGGATTATTATCAATTTTACCGTGCAACAATTTAAATAAAAACATCAAGAAACATAATGTTCTGCGGTACCTTAAATAACTGCATATTGAAAATATTCAATAATAGAGCCTGACTGACACCTCTCTCTGGATACAATCCATAGCATTTAAAATGTAAAAAATTTTATCTGTATCGTGTCAAAAGTATAAATTAATTGGCATATACAAGTGAGCAGTATGAACCCCAAAGATCTATTACAACTGTTTTGATTTATAATTTTATTTATCCATAATCATCCTATAACTGATGTTTTACTCACACTTTAGAGCCGTAAAAACCCACTTTATTTACTACAGAGAAATAAAATTGGTTTTATTCACAAAGCAGTTTTTATTTCGATGTTACTTGAGCTTATGAATGTGGATAAAACGTTGTATTGTATTCGCGTGTTTTAGTTGCGTTTTGTCCAATTAAGAAAATTAAACACTTAAACATTCTAGCATGAATAAGACACTGTCTAAAACAGTCTTACTGTAAATAATATTAACCTTGTGAGAGGGAAGCATATTGGTTGTACAGTGTTATTTATTATATTTAGACCACCATTTATTAACCGGTGTGAAATCATCCACAGCCACACATTTAGGTAGGACTATAATCGATAAAGTCGTGGTCAGAAAATGAAGTCGAATTTTACACAAATTTTTTAAATAATTCATATAGGGCTGATCACACAGAATATTAAAAACCTGAAAAATAAAAAAAATCCACCCACCCTTCCTATTTCTCAGGCAGTTAGGGTTGTGCAAAGGGGTTGCAATTATTAAAACAGAAAATATTCAAATAAATAAAAATATAACTTGGTCGCTCACCATAGTCACAGAAAACATAAAACAAACATATTAAGAGATTTCACCCACCCGTTTATTTTTCCAGGCCGCTACGGTTGGTGAAAGGGGTGTAGTTTTGATAACATTTTTATTTGGAAATATTCCAAATAAAAACAAATATTTCTTGACCGGACACCATATTCACAGAGAATGTTAAAAATTAGCATATTAAGAGATCCCACCTACCCGTTTCATTTTCCAGGCCGTCAGGGTTGGCGATAAGGGGTGGATTTGATAAAATACGAAATATTTCAAATAAAAAAAACTATTTCTTGACCGGCCAACAAATTCATAGAGAATGTTAAAAATAAGCATATTAAGAGATTCCATCCACCCGTTTCATTTTCCAGGCCGTCAGGGTTGGCGATAAGGGGTGGATTTCATAAATTACGAAATATTTCAAATAAAAAAAACTATATCTTGACCGGCCTCCAAATTCATAGAGAATGTTAAACATAAGCATGTTAAGAGATCCCGCCCACCCGTTTCATTTTCCAGGCCGTCAGGGTTGGCGATAAGGGGTGTATTTGATAAAATACGAAATATTTCAAATAAAAGAACCTATATATTGACCGGCCACCACATTCATAGAGAATGTTAAAAATTAGCATATTAAGAGATCCCACCTACCCGTTTCATTTTCCAGGCCGTCAGGGTTGGCGATAAGGGGTGGATTTCATAAAATATGAAATATTTCAAATAAAAAAAACTATATCTTGACCGGCCTCCAAATTCATAGAGAATGTTAAACATAAGCATATTAAGAGATCCCGCCCACCCGTTTCATTTTCCAGGCCGTCAGGGTTGGTGATAAGGGGTGGATTTGATAAAATACGAAATATTTCAAATAAAAACAACTATTTCTTGACCGGCCACCAAATTCATAGAGAATGTTAAAAATAAGCATATTAAGAGATCCCATCCACCCGTTTCATTTTCCAGGCCGTCAGGGTTGGCGATAAGGGGTGGATTTGATAAAATACGAAATATTTCAAATAAAAGAACCTATATATTGACCGGCCACCACATTCATAGAGAATGTTAAAATTTAGCATATTAAGAGATCCCACCCACCCGTTTCATTTTCCAGGCCGTCAGGGTTGGCGATAAGGGGTGGATTTGATAAAATACGAAATATTTCAAATAAAAAAAACTATTTCTTGACCGGCCACCAAATTCATAGAGAATGTTAAAAATAAGCATGTTAAGAGATCCCATCCACCCGTTTCATTTTCCAGGCCGTCAGGGTTGGCGATAAGGGGTGGATTTGATAAAATACGAAATATTCCAAATAAAAACAACTATTTCTTGACCGGCCACCAAATTCATAGAGAATGTTAAAAATAAGCATATTAAGAGATCCCACCCACCCGTTTCATTTTCCAGGCCGTCACGGTTGGCGATAAGGGGTGGATTTGATAAAATACGAAATATTTCAAATAAAAGAACCTATATATTGACCGGCCACCACATTCATAGAGAATGTTAAAAATTAGCATATTAAGAGATCCCACCTACCCGTTTCATTTTCCAGGCCGTCAGGGTTGGTGATAAGGGGTGGATTTGATAAAATACGAAATATTCCAAATAAAAACAACTATTTCTTGACCGACCACCAAATTCATAGAGAATGTTAAAAATAAGCATATTAAGAGATCCCACCCACCCGTTTCATTTTCCAGGCCGTCACGGTTGGCGATAAGGGGTGGATTTCATAAAATACGAAATATTTCAAATAAAAAAAACTATATCTTGACCGGCCTCCAAATTTATACAGAATGTTAAAAATAAGCATATTAAGAGATCCCACCCACCCGTTTCATGTTCCAGACCGTCAGGGTTGGCGATAAGGGGTGGATTTGATAAAATACGAAATATTTCAAATAAAAAAAACTATTTCTTGACCGGCCACCAAATTCATAGAGAATGTTAAAAATAAGCATATTAAGAAATCCCGCCCACCCGTTTCATTTTCCAGGCCGTCAGGGTTGGCGATAAGGGGTGGATTTGATAAAATACGAAATATTTCAAATAAAAAAAACTATTTCTTGACCGGCCACCAAATTCATAGAGAATGTTAAAAATAAGCATGTTAAGAGATCCCATCCACCCGTTTCATTTTCCAGGCCGTCAGGGTTGGCGATAAGGGGTGGATTTGATAAAATACGAAATATTCCAAATAAAAACAACTATTTCTTGACCGGCCACCAAATTCATAGAGAATGTTTAAAATAAGCATATTAAGAGATCCCACCTACCCGTTTCATTTTCCAGGCCGTCAGGGTTGGCGATAAGGGGTGGATTTGATAAAATACGAAATATTTCAAATAAAAAAAACTATTTCTTGACCGGCCACCAAATTCATAGAGAATGTTAAAAATAAGCATGTTAAGAGATCCCATCCACCCGTTTCATTTTCCAGGCCGTCAGGGTTGGCGATAAGGGGTGGATTTGATAAAATACGAAATATTCCAAATAAAAACAACTATTTCTTGACCGGCCACCAAATTCATAGAGAATGTTAAAAATAAGCATATTAAGAGATCCCACCCACCCGTTTCATTTTCCAGGCCGTCAGGGTTGGCGATAAGGGGTGGATTTGATAAAATACGAAATATTTCAAATAAAAGAACCTATATATTGACCGGCCACCACATTCATAGAGAATGTTAAAAATTAGCATATTAAGAGATCCCACCTACCCGTTTCATTTTCCAGGCCGTCAGGGTTGGTGATAAGGGGTGGATTTGATAAAATACGAAATATTCCAAATAAAAACAACTATTTCTTGACCGACCACCAAATTCATAGAGAATGTTAAAAATAAGCATATTAAGAGATCCCACCCACCCGTTTCATTTTCCAGGCCGTCACGGTTGGCGATAAGGGGTGGATTTCATAAAATACGAAATATTTCAAATAAAAAAAACTTTATCTTGACCGGCCTCCAAATTTATACAGAATGTTAAAAATAAGCATATTAAGAGATCCCACCCACCCGTTTCATGTTCCAGACCGTCAGGGTTGGCGATAAGGGGTGGATTTGATAAAATACGAAATATTTCAAATAAAAAAAACTATTTCTTGACCGGCCACCAAATTCATAGAGAATGTTAAAAATAAGCATATTAAGAAATCCCGCCCACCCGTTTCATTTTCCAGGCCGTCAGGGTTGGCGATAAGGGGTGGATTTGATAAAATACGAAATATTTCAAATAAAAAAAACTATATCTTGACCGGCCTCCAAATTCATAGAGAATGTTAAAAATAAGCATATTAAGAGATTCCACCCACCCGTTTCATTTTCCAGGCCCTCAGGGTTGGTGATAAGGGGTGGATTTGATAAAATACGAAATATTTCAAATAAAAGAAACTATTTCTTGACCGGCCTCCAAATTTATACAGAATGTTAAAAATAAGCATATTAAGAGATCCCACCCACCAGTTTCATTTTCCAGGCCGTCAGGGTTGGCTATAAGGGGTGGATTTGATAAAATACGAAATATTTCAAATAAAAAAAACTATTTCTTGACCGGCCACCAAATTCATAGAGAATGTTAAAAATAAGCATATTAAGAAATCCCGCCCACCCGTTTCATTTTCCAGGCCGTCAGGGTTGGCGATAAGGGGTGGATTTGATAAAATACGAAATATTTCAAATAAAAAAAACTATATCTTGACCGGCCTCCAAATTCATAGAGAATGTTAAAAATAAGCATATTAAGAGATTCCACCCACTCGTTTCATTTTCCAGGCCCTCAGGGTTGGTGATAAGGGGTGGATTTGATAAAATACGAAATATTTCAAATAAAAGAAACTATTTCTTGACCGGCCTCCAAATTTATACAGAATGTTAAAAATAAGCATATTAAGAGATCCCACCCACCAGTTTCATTTTCCAGGCCGTCAGGGTTGGCGATAAGGGGTGGATTTGATAAAATACGAAATATTTCAAATAAAAAAAATTATTTCTTGACCGGCCACCAAATTCATAGAGAATGTTAAAAATAAGCATATTAAGAGATCCCGCCCACCCGTTTCATTTTCCAGGCGGTCAGGGTTGGCGATAAGGGGTGGATTTGATAAAATACGAAATATTTCAAATATAAAAAATTAATTCTTGTGGTGACGATGCAGATGCTAATGATGAAAATTGTACATCATGTCATAGGCTTTACCACAAAGGATGTAGAAATATTAATAAAAAATTCTGCGAGTTATGTAAAACATTTTCGAAACAATACCTTTAGGAAGTATCACCCCTACCACTCGTATTGATACCGAAACTTATTTGCCTTAAAATTGGTCGGGAAACTTCGTTTTATTATTTTTTCATATTATTCCTAATAACAGACAGTCAACAAATTTAATTTATTTATTCCCATTTTTTTCTCACCAACCCTGACGGCCTGGAAAATGAAACGGGTGGGTGGGATCTCTTAATATGCTTATTTTTAACATTCTCTATGAATTTGGTGGCCGGTCAAGAAATAGTTGTTTTTATTTGGAATATTTCGTATTTTATCAAATCCACCCCTTATCACCAACCCTGACGGCCTGGAAAATGAAACGGGTGGGCGGGATCTCTTAATATGCTTATTTTTAACATTCTCTATGAATTTGGTGGCCGGTCAAGAAATAGTTGTTTTTATTTGGAATATTTCGTATTTTATCAAATCCACCCCTTATCACCAACCCTGACGGCCTGGAAAATGAAACGGGTAGGTGGGATCTCTTAATATGCTTATTTTTAACATTCTCTATGAATTTGGTGGCCGGTCAAGAAATAGTTTTTTTTATTTGAAATATTTCGTATTTTATCAAATCCACCCCTTATCGCCAACCCTGACGGCCTGGAAAATGAAACGGGTAGGTGGGATCTCTTAATATGCTTATTTTTAACATTCTCTATGAATTTGGTGGCCGGTCAAGAAATAGTTGTTTTTATTTGGAATATTTCGTATTTTATCAAATCCACCCCTTATCACCAACCCTGACGGCCTGGAAAATGAAACGGGTGGGCGGGATCTCTTAATATGCTTATTTTTAACATTCTCTATGAATTTGGTGGCCGGTCAAGAAATGGTTTTTTTATTTGAAATATTTCGTATTTTATCTAATCCACCCCTTATCCCCAACCCTGACGGCCTGGAAAATAAAACGGGTAGGTGGGATCTCTTAATATGCTTATTTTTAACATTCTCTATGAATTTGGTGGCCGGTCAAGAAATAGTTGTTTTTATTTGAAATATTTCGTATTTTATCTAATCCACCCCTTATCCCCAACCCTGACGGCCTGGAAAATGAAACGGGTGGGCGGGATTTCTTAATATGCTTATTTTTAACATTCTCTATGAATTTGGTGGCCGGTCAAGAAATAGTTTTTTTTATTTGAAATATTTCGTATTTTATCAAATCCACCCCTTATCACCAACCCTGACGGCCTGGAAAATGAAACGGGTGGGTGGGATCTCTTAATATGCTTATTTTTAACATTCTCTATGAATTTGGAGGCCGGTCAAGATATATTTTTTTTTATTTGAAATATTTCGTGTTTTATCAAATCCACCCCTTATCGCCAACCCTGACGGCCTGGAAAATGAAACGGGTAGGTGGGATCTCTTAATATGCTAATTTTTAACATTCTCTGTGAATATGGTGTCCGGTCAAGAAATATTTGTTTTTATTTGGAATATTTCCAAATAAAAATGTTATCAAAACTACACCCCTTTCACCAACCGTAGCGGCCTGGAAAAATAAACGGGTGGGTGAAATCTCTTAATATGTTTGTTTTATGTTTTCTGTGACTATGGTGAGCGACCAAGTTATATTTTTATTTATTTGAATATTTTCTGTTTTAATAATTGCAACCCCTTTGCACAACCCTAACTGCCTGAGAAATAGGAAGGGTGGGTGGATTTTTTTTATTTTTCAGGTTTTTAATATTCTGTGTGATCAGCCCTATATGAATTATTTAAAAAATTTGTGTAAAATTCGACTTCATTTTCTGACCACGACTTTATCGATTATAGTCCTACCTAAATGTGTGGCTGTGGATGATTTCACACCGGTCATTTATTATATTGTTATTATTAGAGATAAAAAATAAAGTTTCGAATAAAAGTTGTGGGGCTGTAACTAAATCCCTCTAATAAATTTAAATAAAGCACAGTGGCGTGTAGAAGTTGAGGGGTACAAAAAGTAATACCTAATATATTTTTAATGGAACGTCCTCTGTGTACTTCTTGAATTTTTGAATTATTCTTTTTTTTTCTGGTTTCAAAAGTATGACATATTCATATCTTTAACTATTTTCGAGATATTGAACATTGAAAATTTTATATAAACTGTTATACAATAGTAGTCTATGAAAATGACAAGTATTCAGTTATTATGTGATAGTTATTATTTAATGAAATCAATTGAAATTTAAATAAATAATTGAAAGAAATGTCTTACAGTTTTCCTAATAATTTATTAATTTTCAAAAAAAGAATAATTTAAACACGCCACTGTACTTCCATTAACTTTTAATGGGGTGTTCAGTTATACAGCCCTGCAACTTTTATTAGAAACTACATTTTGTATCTCTAATAATAACGATAATAAAAGGTAGCCTAAATATAATGAATAGCCATGTACAATCTATTGCAATAAAAATGGCACTCTTTAAAAATTAGAATTAGATGGTTTATTTGGAACTATTGACGTATTCGTAATGAAACCTACTCTCAACCTTCAACATTAGTTCTTAGTTGTTCCACTTATTACTAATAGACATATCTAATAAAATTTCAACTCAGAATTTCCAGTACTTCAAAAATGTTTTGGAAGTGCCATTATATTGCAATAGATAGTACATGTAATAAATTATGAGCACAAATTTGAATCTATAATCAGCTCCATCTATCTAATTTTGGGACTTTTCCTTCGAAAACCCCTAATATAAATCTTTAATGGTTATTCTTTCTACAATTCAGTGAGTTCTTTTTTACATCTATTCTATTCATTGTATATTTATTTCATTTAAGTCACTGAAATGTAATTTTATATTATTATATGACTGGAATGCGCTAAATGCTGCGCGAATGGGACTACCCATGATCAGCGCCATATTTGTTTTGTGCCTTCTAGCAATGGCGGAGCAATAAAGATTTAGCTGATTGTGAATTGAAATGAAATTGAATTCTGGATATGAAGAATTATTTGGTGCTATATGCTGGTTAATTTTACAGTCCCTTACTACACATGACATGTTCCAACAATAACACCCACAAAAATACACAAAGAAAAGCACTAACGAGATACAAGATAAAAGAAGAAACCATACTGTACGACAATGACATATGTTTGCAAACAAAATAATGGAAAATTAAGAACACAATTCATATCGTACGTGCAGATGATTGTCTCTCTCGCACCCACATACATAACCAATGAAGTATTTCTTTGCTGAGTTTCATGTGCCTCCTTTTGCCTGCTCCTAGGTGTGGTACCTTTCTTTGAATGCGCAATGGAACTAAACGCATTCCATATTAGTACATTTCAGTTATTTAAGTAGGGCCACAGTTTATTATAGTCGCGGCAAGAATTCAGACGTCTTACGTCACGGCTGACGTTACACATTTGTTTTTATTGTCAACATAATTTTCGATATTTGGTCGTGTTATAAACAATTTTTTTTTGCATTTTAGTACAATATATACTGTAAGCATTTAGTGTAGTATATAGTTTTATTAATCTCACTTGTAGTTTCTTAAATATTTAGATGAAAATATAATCAATTATTCATTTGTTCGTATGACGAAAGTCGTCTGAATTCTTGCCGCGACTATATACAGATCGTCGAATGAAGGTTCCAGAGGGTGTGGCTAAATCGCGGCTAAATGCCCAATGAACACCAATGAAATTTATATGTACATACGCGACGAAGTGGGAGAAATTTTATTTCTTGACAAATCACCGTGCCCCTTGAGCGCGCGAATGTGCGCGGCTAAATGCGCAGTCGTCTTTTGGTCGTGTAAAAAAACGAAATCTGGGACCTCGACATCAAAGGAGCCGACGTGAAGACGCCGGACTGTATAATAGACTGTGGTAGGGCTTTGACTTCCACGGATCTGTAATAATTCTAAACCCTGTCTGCTAGGCAACACAATATACATTCTACACTGACTACTGGAGCCAGAGCCGTTAATTTTGCAATATGCATGAAAGTCGCCGTATTTCCCAAAATTCAAATTTCTTAGATGTCTTTAGGTATCGAAAAATAAAATATGTAAAGCAAAAGTAAGCAGAAAAATAATTTGATGTTTTGTATATTCACTGTTA
This sequence comes from Monochamus alternatus, assembly GCA_037114965.1. NCBI lineage: Eukaryota > Metazoa > Arthropoda > Insecta > Coleoptera > Cerambycidae > Monochamus > Monochamus alternatus. The sequence goes on from CM073431.1 coordinate 25,129,266, forward strand.
CTATTTTTCTTTTACTCAAATAACTAAAGTGGTTTGTAAGACACATCTTTAGCAATTATTTTAACACCTATAAATAAATGTAAACAATTTTATGTCTAGTACTGTATATGCTATAAGAATATTTACAGAAAGTTAAATTTAAAAAGTAGGCATGTATTTTCATAAATTTGAATACTTTATGAACTTTGTTAGTTAAACAGTGTTTTGTTGCTATTTGCCATAAGTAACATTCCTGTTATCATTTTTCTTCATAAAAATACTATTTCAAGAATACGCAGCCCTTATTCCATCTTAATATAACCAATAAAAATTCAGGTTTTTAAGAATTTTTATTATATTTTAAATAACTATTAACAGAGAAACATTAATTTGGTTCATAAAATATTGTGGGATCTGCAAAATTGTGAATGCTTTCATCGAAAATGTCATCTGGAGTATTTTCATCGATCTCTTCCAAGAATGTGGGGAATGGGACCGGTTTACTGGGTTTTCTTAAGGGAAGTTTTGTATCAAATACGTAAACGATGGAATTTGTATTTCCCGGAATAGCTTGGCCAGACACCCAGAGAACATTGTACTTCGTATTTATCCTAAATATTTTCAGCCCTTTGGCAACACGGTACCTGTTGCCCATGTGTCCAGGCATTTTTGTGCCAGGCCACACACGTCCTTTCTCTCCGCCTCCTCCAATGTTTCCACCACGGCGATGGGTCTTTGTAACACCATGCGACGCAGGCATACCTTTGAAGCCATGTCGTTTCATAACCCCTTGAAAACCTCGGTCAATCCTGCGATTAAGTTGAATTAATTTCACACTTAGCTACAATTAGCAATTTTTAAACAAGGTTACTAACGTTTGTCCTCTAACGTCAACATAATTGCCAACTTGGAAATGCAAAGCGTTCAACCGAGTTCCTAGCGGCAAAGTTGCGTTAGGGCTGATGAAAAACCTCCCTAAAAATTTTTTTGGCATCACACCAGAATCCTTAAATAGTCCACAGTATTCTCGGGTAAAATTCGATGGGTCGGCTTCTTCAGCACCCACAAGAAGACAGCCTTTTCTGTTGTATACTCTTTCCACCCTTTTTCTTGGTGGATTATACTCTTCTGGAGTGTAGTAACGAATGACGTGATTATCTAACACCTATAATTTTTGTTTATGGAGAACTATTTCAGTTAAATAATATTTTGTACCTGTAATAGTGTAGTACTAATTTTTTTCCCGTCCTTAAGCCACAAAGGATATACACCAATTTTTCTCGCTATAACACCAGTTCGCTGCAATTTGGGGGTCCACTCTACATTTGTGATTAAGTCTTTTTGAAGTGGTAATTGTTTATTATATGTATCTTGTACAACCTCTTTCATAAACTCTTGATTTTCTGGAGTTATTAGTTCATCCGACCTCTTAAACAAAAAAAAAAAATAAAATAAAAATTGGAGCTTATTTTTAAAGTTGTTTGTATACTTACTGATTTGATCTTCTTCGTAAACCAAGTAGGATTTCTAAGTCTGGGAGGAGGATTTAGATGTGCTTCTCTAGTCTGAGTAGCACATGTTATACTAAAAATAAATTAGTAATAAGGTAATGAATATTGCCAACTAATTGTAATATTGTACCTTAACGTTAAAAAATTTTTTTCCAACGACCTAAAACAAGGTTTATTAAATATATTAGAAATAGAAATTGCCATTTTAATTTATTTTTAACACTTAACCTAAGTTTTTGTGTTATTAAAAGTAATCTATGTGTTATTATATGCGATTATATGGATTATTATGTTGGTAGTAGCAGTGCAGCATGTGCAGCAGTTATGCCACCATGAAAATAATTAAGTACCTAACCCACAGACCTAACCTATCAATAGAATAAGTACCAACATTATACCAAAAAAGCATCATACGAAAATGGTTATGGTTTATGGTATTTCTGAACATCTAAAATAAATATATCAATATCAAAATGTTTATAAGTTGATATATGTTGTACGCAAGTAATGCAACTTATAGTTTAATAGACATCCATAAAAGAGGCATTAGCATGTTATCTTTTAAAGTAAAATTAATACAATGTTGATTTTTAGATAGTATCATTTAGAAGATTGAATAATCATATCATTTATTCAATATTGATAACTTGTTAAGAGGTTCTGAAATGCCACCCAAAAAGAAAAAGGCTACTATAAGTCCTATTGTGGTGGGAACGGTGTCCACTAGATCAACCCGGAGGCAAAGTGTTGTAAATATAGAAATTCCAAAATCAAGTAAAACCTCAGTTAAACATACCTTTAAAAGTCCTTCTAGCGACGATATACCAAAAGGTAACAGGGAGTTTTCAGCAGCTGAGAACCTTTCAGAAAAAATCAAACAAACTTATAATAAAATGTTTAACAGAATCTTAGAACCATCTATTCGAACGTCTCTAAAAGAATCATCTGTCTTAAAAACTGACAGTAATAAGGTTTCCAAAGTTCAAAGAGAGTCCTCATTAAATATAAAGTCGAAAGTGAAGAGTAATGAAGCTTTATTACAAATTCTAGAAGATTGGACCGATGACGAAAGTCAGGATGACAAAAAAGAATCTTCAGATACAATGGCTGGGCATGAAATAGAAAATATTCAAGACACTATTAATAATGAGGAAAATGAAGGAACTATTTCAGATTTAGTGTCTATGATTGAGCATCAGTCTGTAAACGAAGTTACTTCAGAAAGTGAAACAGCAAAACTTTCTCCAAATCAATATGAAGTACCTGTTGACACACAAGAAAGCATTGAAAAAGAAATGGAGGTTAAAATAGAAGATTTATCTAAAATAGATAATTCTGTCGGAAGCGAAGCTGAAGTAATACAGACATACATTATAGAAGGAAGTGAACCTCTCTCTATTGAAGAGCACGTAGAAGAAATCGTGGCATTTGACGAGGAAAATATTGTCGAATGTGTGACCGAGGAAGTTATAACGGATAACGATCAGTTTGTTTTAATGGACACTGCCGAAGATAGTACAACAACTATTTTCGAAATTACGCAACAAGAAACTGCGCCATTAGAAGAAACAAATAATGAAGTTGTCAATACTACCTCACCGAGTTTAGAAAAATCAACAGATGAAAGTAAAGAAATTATAACAGAAACTTTTATCGTAGAGGAAACCAGTCAGTCAGTTTCAACTACTGATTCTAATGATGCAGAAGTGAGGAGCTTTTTTACCAAAGAAATAGAAAGTAATAAAACTGTTAAAGAGGAGGATATACCAATGTTAGAGTATGAAGTAGAAGAACAAACTAGTAGCAGAGAAAATGCTGATTCCATAGCTTTGATATTTGAGGAGAATGTTGAAAGTGAGACTCTTGTGGAGACTGGAATTGGTATAGTAACTTCAGAGACACAATCTACAAGCAATTCCGGGTCTTCCAAAGGGAGGAACGAAGACAATATTCCTACGGAAAAGTTATTCACCGTAAAACTCAAAAATATTGCAGTAAAAGACACAGAACCAAGTAAAGAAATTATTGAGCCAATGGACATTGCAGAAGATACGAGTGAAGACACGATAGAAAATAAAGTTGCTCAGATGCACTTGGTGGACGAAGTTATAAAAGAAGAAGATACAAGTGAAGAACTATCAGAAATGTTTAATAAATCTAATATCGACCTGAATTATTCTTTAAAAGAAGAAATTGAGGAAGTAATTGGTGTAAAGACCAGTCGTGAATACTCAAAAGACCAAATAAAACTGGAAGATGATGAATTATGTGCAAAAAAACTATCAGAGAGTATAGATTTATTAACTGAGAGACCAAACACTCGTAGAAATAGGACTATTGAAACTAAAACAATACAAAAAGAAATCGAAGAACAATCGGAGATAAAATCAACTAAAAACGCCAAATCTAAAGAAAAGAAACTGACTAAAGTGAAAGAGAGCAAGTCGAAATCTGCGAAAGAACTGAAAAATAAAAAGAAACTTGTTCCTCCCCAACCAGTCAAAAAAGTAAGGGAGAAAACTGAAAAGAAGGACGGGGGAAGACCTGACAAAAAAGATATTGTTAAAAAGACAGCAAAAAATGATGATCTGTTAAGAAAATCCTCCAAATCTGATAATACAGACTCTGAAGATACCGAAGTACGCCGGTCTAGCAGAATAAAATCTATAAGCGTTTTGAAAAAGAAAACAACCGGTCATGGCTTAGTGAGGTCCAGATCTGAACCTGTTCTTAATGAATCTGATGTTTCCGATAGTAATTCCGCTCATACAGAATCAGAGAAGAGCACACCGTCAGCTTCTCCAAAGGTTTCATCAAGAGATAGAAAATCGAGGTGGTCAAAGTCTACTGAAAACTTATCTTACGATTCACAAACTTCAACTGACTCTGTAATGAAAGGTAATAATCATTTGTCAGAAACGAACAGAATGGAAGTTGACGAAAAACCTAAATTACCTGTTAGAGATCCCGTCGTCACGGCTAGACTTAAACAATTCGTACATTTAAAAGAGAATTCATACAAAACTGACAGGATGACTTGCAAAGAGGCGAAGAAAATGACTTGCGATTGCTTTCTGACATCTGAGGAAATAGAAGCCAACGAGTATGGATGCGGTGAAGATTGCCTGAACAGATTGTTGCTAATTGAATGGTTTGTGATTTTTTTTTGTTAATTTTTAAAAACTATTCATCAGTGGAATTTTATGAAAGCATAGATATGTATATATTCTTCTGTACTAAATTTCAAAATTTGTATTCCAATTCGAGTTTGAACTCAAAATTTGATTTCGGTTTTTATTGAGTTTGTTCTAGTTATCCAGTATCTGTTTAACCTGTTTAATCTGTTTAATCTCTTTACTCGACTTGAGAGCTACAAATATTTCATAATATTTTGCTTTAAACAATTTGAGAAAAATTTATCTTCTTATTTACAGCCATGAATTCATACTGGAATATGTCGGGGAAGTATTATCCAGTATCTCTTTAATGCAAAATATTTTACTATAACAAATTAAATATAATCAGGCTACTTTAAAGTCTACTACTTTGTGGTGACTGATGAGATTGAGGAAAAAATTTGTATATTTATTTTTATTTCTGAACGACAGGTTGCAATGCTCTTATTACAGTTCGACGCTTATTTCTGTGAAATCAAGAATAAAAAGTGAATTGAAACGAGAGATTTCAAGCAAACAGATATCATCAAACAGGTCATAATAATAAAGATGCAGTTTATACAGGGTGTCCCGTTAATATTGCAAAAAAAATCAAGGGGAGTTTCCTTGAACAAAAATGAGAAGAAAAGTTTGATTTTTTAAAAATTTTGTATGTTTGTTTATAAAAACTATAGCTATCTTCTGACTTAATTTGATTTATTTTGTTGGTATTAAAACGTAAAAATATGCATATCCTTAGGTTTTATATTTTTTTCTAATTATGGGATTAAAAGTACAATTATATTGTCTCTGTACTCTCTTTGGTATCTTGCTTCGTTTTCAAGCAGAAAATTAATAACCTTTTCTATGTACATTTCTGAAAGAAGTAGAAAACAAAAATAGAACAAGGTAAAGAGACAAAAAAGTGGTATTTTTTATCGTATATTTAGAAAAAGATATGAAATCTAAAGAAAACCAGTGGTGTCTTGTATTTTTAAGTATTAATATCAACCCCCAGGATGCTACTGGAATAGATAAAATAAATTAAATTAATTCAGAAGATGTCTTTGGTTTTTATAAATAAACATACGAAATTTTACAAAAATCGGAATTAGGGTTCTTTAGATAATAAAAATCTACACCTTGTATCTCCGAAACAAAGCATTTCCGGACACAGGATTATAGAAACTTTTTTTCTTATTTTTGAATACGAAATTTAGTATATATTATTACCCTGATATTACGAGAGTAATTTACACTGGTCAGAGTTTTAACCTGAAGATTAGTTATTTCTCATAATATCAAAAAATTACAGATACAAACTCAAAATTTATACAAATAGAAGTAATAACAAAAGAAGTTTGCTACATTTTCATACACTTGATTGATAAAATTCTTGTGGCTGGAGCAATTTTTTTTTATTTTAGTGGCAATTTGTGTCAAGTCGCAGATAGATGTACAAATAAACGGTTCCAAAAAGGCCAATTTGCTCCCGTGGAAGTTTTCAACACAGATAAAAAAGGACTTGGCTTGAGAGCAGCTGCAAATATTCCATAGTAAGTATTTTGTTTTAAATGATTTGAAAAAATATTACTCCGTATTTACAGTGGTGAATTCATACTGGAATACGTTGGGGAAGTATTAAATTGCGAGGAATTTGACAAAAGGGCCGAGGTTTATTCTGAGGATAAGAATATTCATTATTATTTCATGTCTTTAAGAGCTGACGCTATCATCGATGCAACAATGAAGGGTACGGACAATCTTAAATGAATAGCAGAATTTCACAACTGTTTATTTTTAGGTAATATTTCTAGATTTATTAATCACTCTTGTGACCCGAATGCCGAAACTCAAAAATGGACAGTGAACGGGGAGCTCAGAATAGGTTTCTTCAGTACCAGAACGATATTGGCAGGCGAAGAAATCACATTCGATTACAGATTTCAGAGATACGGGTAAATTACAGAATTTTGTGATAATTTCACCGAATTGTAAATATTTCTTTTTAGGAAAGAGGCTCAGAAGTGCTATTGTGAGGCGGCAACTTGTCGCGGTTGGCTCGGCGAACAGCCTGACGAAGATTCTGAAGATGAAGATGAGGAAGAAGAGGAGGAGGAAGAGGAAACTGAAGAAACTGTAGCTGCTGTGAAAAACGAAGTTCCAACACCAGAGGAAGTGGAAACTAAGAAAGTGGAAGTTGAAATGAAGATGGAAGTTGCAGAGGAAGGTGTAACTGCAGACGTTAAAGATGAGAAAATAGAAACTGAACAAGCAACTCCTGTCGTCACTCCAAAGAGAAAGTCACCTCGTAAAAAACCGAGGAAAGACCTATTCGAAGAGTTAGATGTAAGCTAGAAGGTAATTTGGAAAGGAATAATGTTACATTTGATATTTCTCTTTCAGCAATTGGATGAGGAAATAGAAATGTTAATAACAACTGGTCTGAAAAATCAAGCACATACATTAAAACTCAGTCGTCTTATGGTAAGAGCAAAAGAACCACCTCAAAGGACAAAACTATTGCGAATTTTGAGAAGAGGAGAGCTGCCTTGTCGAAGATTGTTCCTGGATTATCACGGATTGAGACTGATGCATGGCTATATGATAGACGCCCAGCATTTGGTGCATAATGATAAAAAATATGAATCGTTGAGGTGAGATTTAACAATTGTCATTGTTTATTACTTCTCAATCGATAAAAATGTTAAATGTTTTAAGTTGGATTAATAGTTATCTTACTGTAATGGTTCAATATGTAAAATGTGGAAGCTCAGTTTCATTTGCTATTGCAATAACTTCTGGAGTACCGCAAGGTTCTCACGTGGGTCCCCTTCTATTTAATTTGTTTATTAATGACATAAAAGATGCCATAAGTGACTGTGAAGTACTAGTCTTTGCAGACAATTTAAAAATCTTTAAATTTATATTGGATATATCAGATGCTGATATTTTTATAAAGGGACATAGACAGTTTGAAGGCTGATTTGAAGTGACTGTAAAAAATTTAGTGGAATTACTATTGCTAGGTTTAATAATAGTATAATTTTCCCATATAATATTGATGGTACTGTTTTGCAAAAAAAAATGTTTATTAACGATATTGTATTTGATAAAAATATATCATTTAATTTGCATATTAGTGAAATTGTTACTAAATCTTTAAAAATGTTGGAATTTATAAAATGTCAACAGCCTTATACTTATGTAAAATATATTATAAAAATGGCAATGCCGTAAATAAATAAATTAAATTTATTTATTGCAGACTCGAGATGCTTCAAACTTTAGCGGTTCTTCCAATTCCAAACAAAACCATGCTGCAGGACAGCAAGGTATTACCAACGGTAGAGAAATGGGCTACAGATAAAGATCTTGGTTCCCCTCAAGATTCCGACAGTAACTCTCCAAAGAACGAACAAGACGTCATGCAACCTCCTGTGGTTGCAATGAATAAAGAGAAAGAACCGACTAAAGCGGACGTAGATCCAAAAAAAGAACACGAAAAGCTAGATAGGAGTATAGAAGACCAGGAGGAAGAAATCAGATTTCTAGCGACAAAACTGCTGGAAGGCTGGGCCAATTTGAAAGAGGTGTTCCGAATCCCGAAGAAAGAAAGGATAGAACAGATGAAAGAGCATGAAAGAGAGGCAAATAAGAAATTCATGCAAGGCGGCTACACAAATGAACAGGACAGCGGTAGGAAGAGCGACAGGTATCGACACTTGTCCAGATACAAAACAGAGAGAGAAACGAGCAGAAAAGGGTCCAAGTCTGAGGAGAAGCCCAGTGCAGAATTTATAAGACTGAGTAAAATAGAACGGAGGAAATTGTTTGCACTTCAGCACGAACTGAAGGAGGAAGAGCGCAGATTGAAGCAACGGGAGATGTGGAGGCAGCATGAGTTGAACTGCATGATGATAGGAACAGATCCACGATTTACGGCACCGTTCGATCCCAGTAGAGGTTACCAGTGCATTTGGAATCCTCAGATAGGTGAGACAATTGTCAAATTGGTATAAAAATTCTGACGCTCACACTTCAAAATAAAGAAATAGAACAATGTGAACATTTGCAACAGATGATAAAATTACATACATTCCTGAATGGATCTATACCCAACTTCTCTAGAGTCACTTATCATTAGTTTTTGAAGTGTCCGGAGAGCAATGCGACAATTTGCTTTCTTGCATGTTAATATCGGTAACTTTTTGATGCTTCTGCTATAATAAGGTGCGTTATCCATCAGAACTACTGTTTCTGGTTTTAATTATGATAAAACAGATTTAAACAATTTTTCAAATATGTCGCTGTTGATATTTTCATGGTAATCTCCCGATCTATGTGATATAAAAACATGCAAACCATTTGCTAAAAATCCTATATCGTTTCCAATATGTTATTATTAATCATCATCATTTTCCAGGAGACGTCTTTAAATCTGTAGAAAATCCATCCATCTTCTCTCTTACTCCAAACGTTACCATCCTGCTAAACTTTTCATACAGTACAGCCTTTGTTTTGTCCATGTAATATATCTTTTTGCCAGATGCATAAAATTCTCTTAGTTTTCATTCTTTTTCATGCTTTTACAGTTTTGTTTGAAATACTGAAAACTCATGTCATGCATTGTTCTTCTAAGATCTTCTCATATAATTTAAGCATGTCTTCATCATTAGCATCTGTGGTCTGAATTTTCTTTACTGTCGGTATTTAATTTCTGAAGAGGAATTCATAAATTTTCCTACAATTCATGATTTTTTTAAATTTTTCCTTGTGTTTCCATTTCTTTCTTTGGATTTACTTCTACTCTTTTTTTTATAGCACTACAAATTGATACTTGAGTCAAACAATTATACTTATCAACTATCACTTATATTTGACTTTCACGCCTTAAGTTCTTCATATACACACACTAAAAGTATTTTCCTAATACAATAAATAGAAGCTAGATAATACATTGGACTTGTTTGATTGAGCCTTTATCGTATCCACAGTCATATAGCAGTGCATAGAGAGGAGTACAGTATTAATATGGAAATAAATAACGTTTTAGCACTCATAAAAAAATATTTTATATTTTATACACTTTATAATAATAATTCTTTTATATTATCTATGAGTCATTTCTTAGATTTTTATAGAATGGGTATCATAGCCCAACAGGGTGTCCCGAAATTAATGCAACATAGAGCAAGAGCCTGACGACAAAATAATTTGATGTAGCCAAATTTACTTTAGTCAAAAGTTGATGGTTAAATAGATACAGGGTGTCAAAGTTAAAATTTTATTTTCAATATTCGTAAATAACTTTTTTTAAATCTAAATATTTGCATACATTGCGGAGATTGGGTTTTTTGCTGGTGAGAAATTTAAATTTGGTTCTAATTTTCTCTAGTAGAGGGTGCCACTTTTTTATCTGAAAAAAGATGCACCTTGTTGATGTCATTGATAGTAACCATTTTCGAAATAATTCTATTTGAAATATGCAGGTAAAGTGCCATTTTAGCATTCTGAACAACTTTTTTAAATAACATTTTACTGTATTTTTAGCGGAAATTTACCTGAAACCAAGACAGCTTTCACTCGGTGCACTAAATATTTCAAATAGGATTATTTCGAAAACTGTTACTTCGAACAACTTCAACAAAGTATACCTTTTTTAGATAAAAAAGGTAAGAGAATCGATTGTTTCAATAGTCAGATGTAAACACTAAGTCACAAAAAAGTTCTGCCATTTAAAACAAGCATAATGTGCCATAAGTGGCGATCTCCAAAATGTATCCAAATATTTAGATTTTTTAGTTATTTGCAAATATCGAAAATAAAATTTTAACTTTAACGCCCTGTATCTTTTTGACCCGGTAAGTTTGGCTACATCATTTTATTTTGTTACGAGGCATCTACTCTTGCTTTATGTTGTATAGTGACTTCTTTTTGGTAATTCGTCAAATGCTAACTTAAGATATTTAAATTTATTTGACACCAAAACAGTCTTGATCACATGGGTCACGAATAATGTTGAAGACACTGTTAGTAGTGTTGCAATGCTTTTTCTTTCAGGTCAGTGGCAGAATTATCCATTGTCAGCTCAAAATCAAATGATGTTCTCCGCTCAGGCCCCTACCGCCAACATGGGCACAATAGCCAACTTAAATATGCCTCCACCTCAGATACAGACTGCGAAAGCTGTCCCAAGTTTCCCATACTCCCAGCAAATTTCCATCGCCACTACGTTAAATGGGGCAATCGCTCAATTACCCACCAGCATGGCTCTAACAGGTCAGGTCCAACCATCGCAACCGACTAACGTGTCTCAGATGCACATTCAGCAGCAAGTTCCGAGTCTTGTGAATAGCGTCGCTCAGATAAGTTCCATGCAGGGTATTCCAGGAGCTTTGCCTCAAAATATACCCACACATCCACAGGTAAGTAATGGAAGTTCACTTGGTAATATTATTAATTACTGTTCATAAAAGTAAATTAATAAATGATATAAAAATAATTTTAAAAGTTTAGAAAATGTAATAAAAATAAATTATGGGAAAACAAAATAGAAAAAAATGGATTATAAAAATAAAGTAAGTACCATAAAAGTATACCATTACAGAAAATATATTAAAAAATTGTTTTTTCGAAAAAATAAACAGGAACTGAACAAATTCATAATATAAATAATATATGTAAAAATTCAATAAAAACAAAAGTACAACAATAAAAAAATAGAATTTAAAAACTTTGACATGTAGAAATATATTAGTTAATAAAAAATTAATTCTTATTTCTCCAAAAATTTAAAAATTGAAAAAAAAATTAAAAATAAAGGTAATAAAAAAATTATACATATAGAAACAGTAAAAAAAAAAAATAGAAATGCAACAATATTTAAGAAATTTTTAATAATTTTATTTTAAATAAATGTAAGCAGTAACAAAAACGAAAATAAAATTAAAATATATAATTCATGAATAAGCAGGAAAAATAAACTATAAAAGTAAAATATAAAAATAGAATTTAAAAAAATTAAAGATATAATAACTAAAAAAATTATTTACTGTGTTCTTAAATAAATAAATAAATAAAGAGTATAATAAATACTTGTAAAAAATATATGTATGTAAATAAAAAACAATATTAAATAAAAAAACTAATATAAAAATTAATTGAATTTAAAAAATTTAATATATATAAAGCTGTTTACAGGCCTTTTAGGCCCAGAGCTGCGTTATTCACTACAAAAAATAATATAAGATAATTTTTGTCTGTGTTTCAAAAAAAGTTAATTAAATTTATAAAAATTTGATAATTATTGTCTCCTACGATTCCTATTAATAGTCCACAGGCTCAATCCTTTAAAAGTAGTTTTTGGCGAGTGTACATATAATAAAAAAAAGAAGCAGAAAAAATTAAATAAAATAATAGATACAAAAAATTTAAATAGAATTGGATTATTTCTTTAAGATATTATTTCTTTCCTGCATTGTCATGTCATATAAAAACCAAAAAGAAAAATACAAAACATGCAATTTAATTTTAAAAAAATAATTGTTTATATTAGATTCCTCCAACTATACCTGCTCAGCCTCCACTGCCACAGTATCCAGAACAGGTGAAAGAGGAAGACCCTTCACAGGTAAAATTTCTGGGTCCTATCCCGCCTCCAGCAAAACTGCCACCCAAATGGAAGTGTGCCAAAGACAAATACGGAAGACCTTATTACTACCACGTTAAGATCCGTAAAAGCCAATGGGAACCACCACCTTTTATCGAACCAGTAGACGAGCCCATGGACTGTAAGTTATAAATACAGTATGCGCCAAAAGTATGGATAAATTCAATAAAAACGAAACAATTATTTTTTGGGAAAAATCTTCAAACAGGTCGATTTTTAATTTAAAAAATACATATTTTAGCGTAAAATGCGATTTTCAAATGTCATTTGTTTTCGAGTAATGACGTCATCGATTTTTTTTTAAATGGCAACAGCATATTTTTTTCCTTGATTCTGAAAGATCGTTTAATTCTCTATCAGACAGTACTAAAATTTTGCCCTCTTACATAGGAAAGTTTTCGAGTAAATGACGATTGAATGTTAGAAAACGTAAATCAATTAAAATAAGGCAAAAACGTTATCAAGTTTAGTTTTTTGAATTCCACAGTTCTTTTATGGATCACGTAGGTGAAAATCTTTGCAAAGTGTCATTGTCACACCGACTTTCTAATAAGTATTGTAAGCGACATAGAAATTATTATTCAATTTAAAGTATTATGGCACATTTAACTGTTACTCAAAGAAATGAAATTTTAATTCTTATCGGATGCGGGAATATGACTAGAACTCAGCAGGAAGTTTGCGATTTATTTAATGAAAAATATCCAGATTGCCCTATCAGCCAATCAACAGTCAGTAAGGTAGAGTCTAAATTTAGAGAAACTGGCAATGTTGTAAATATTCCAAAACCTGGATGTCCAAGCATTAATGAAAATCAGAAACAGAACATTTTGATAAGTATGGTGGATAATCCTCATAATTCTTCACGATTGGTTGCATTAAACAATGACATTAGTCAGAGCACAGTGCTACGTATCTTGAGGAAGGAACTCAATGAAGATGATCCCGATCGCCGCTTACACTTTTGTGAAATTCTAATGGATTTATGTCAAGGAAATAGAAATTTACACCGGCAAATACTTTTTTCAGATGAGACCACATTTTGTCTGAATGGTACAGTAAACCGTCAAACTTGCAGATATTGGAGTTGGGAAAATCCTCATTGGATGGCAGAGGCACATACCCAACACCCTCAGAAATTAAATGTGTGGGCTGGAATAGTTGGCGACAGAATAGTAGGGCCTTTCTTCTTTGAAGGAACCCTTACAGGACAAAGATATTTAGAGTTTCTAGAAAATGACCTTGTTCCAGCCCTTGCAATAATTTTTCCTAACGATAATGACCCTGACATTCCTGACGATACCATATGGTTTCAGCAAGACGGTGCATCTTCGCACTATGCGCGCCCTGTACGAGATTTTTTGGACAACTGTTTTCCTGGGAGGTGGTTCGGCAGACGCGGACCGATAGAATGGCCTGCAAGATCGCCAGATCTTACACCTTTTGACTATTTTTTATGGGGATACTTGAAGTCAAAAGTGTACATTAATCAACCACGTAATTTAGAAGAACTTCAAAATCGCATTCGGGACGAAATACGCAGAGTTACCCCAGAAATCATTCATAATGTGCAAGAAGAATTTCTTCACAGACTTGCACATTGTCAAGAAGTTGGTGGATGGCAATTCGAACATTTAATTTAAGTATAAATAAATGTTTCCAAAAAATAAATGTTTCGTTTTTATTGAATTTATTCCATACTTTTGGCGCATACTGTATATATCCCATTTTTTATTTGATTTACTGTATTTTCCATTTCAGCTTCAGAATCTGAAACTAGTTCCGATACAAGTAGCGTCAGTTCGGATACCAGTTCCGAGAATTCCGACAGTGATGATGATATCGACGACACTCGACTGCTGATGGAAGTACGGAAGCAGATGGAGAAGTCGGCCAAGATGACTATAAAGTCCGTCATTCCCGATCACGTGAAAACCGACGACACACCAACGCCTAGTCCAGATGATAAGAATTCAGAGGAAGAGATCGAAAATGAGGAAGATCCAGCCGCTTCATTCCTCGAGGATGAGACGGAGAGACCTTCGATAGATATGAGATTGAAGGAACAGTTTAATCTGTTGAAGGACGACAATCCGCCAAAAAAGAAGCGCAGGATGGGGCTGTGCGAGGAGATAATGATTAGTGTGAGTGTTTTTTATTATTTTATTACAAGTTTATATGATAGTTTCTCAAAAAAATCAATATTTTTCAAGTTACGTAACTTCAAATTTATTATTTTTAAAAACAAGAGATTAATGTGAGCATTTTATTGTTTTGGTGCAAATTACTATAACACTTTCTTGAAAAATTTAATATTTAAATATTATTTAGAATTATATAACGTTAAAAGTTATTATTTTTTTAAAATAACTTTGATGTTATATAAGGTCATTAATAATGGATGATTAGTGTGAGTGTTTATTGTTTTATTTTAAGTTTCTGTAACAGTTTTCGAGTTGCATAACTTCAAATTTATTATATTTAAAAATGAGAGATTAACGTTAGTGTTTTATTGTTTTCATACTACATCACTTTCTCAAAAAATTTAATGTTTAAATATAACATAGTTATATAATGTTGAAGTTATTATTGATGTTATATAACGTCATTAATAATGGATCATTAGTGTGAGCGTTATATTGTTTTGGTGCAAGTTTCTATAATATTATCTTGAAAAATTTTATATTCAATTATTATTTAGAGTTTAGAGTTACATAATATCAAAGTCATTATCTCTTAAAAATAACTATGATGTTATACAGGGTGTATCTAAATAACACCAAAAAAATGCAAGAGGCGATTCTCTGTTGTAAATTAATAAGGGTAATAAATTTTTTGAAAAAACCCTTCCGTAAAAAGTTACGTTCCTCCAAAAATTAAAAAAAAAAAATAAAAAATTTGTGTTTCTTTTTTATTTTCTATGTATATGAAGCTAAAGAAACCAAACTTGGTGAACATTATCTGACAATAAAACTTCACTTTCTTAAATATTTTCAAGCCTGAAGTATTTTTGTAAGGAGTTGAAATAATCAACCCCTATACTCGTGTCAAGAATTCAGACGTCTTTCGTCATGGTTGACATTACGCAATTGTCTTTATTGTCAACGTAATTTTCAATATTTGGTCGTGTTAAAAACAACAATTTCTTGCAATTTAGTGCAATATATAATGCAAACATTTAATGTAGTATATAGTTTTATTACTCTCAGTTGCAGTTTCTTTAATATTTTGATAAAAATATAATGAATTATTCATTTGTTTGTATGACGTAAGTCGTCTGAATTCTTGATGCGAGTATATAACATTTTTTCTTATAATTTTTTTTCGATAAATTTTTTTCATTTAAAAAGCTCCATTCATTTATTAACTTCTTGATCTCATTAAGTTTTTTCAAAAAGTTAAGGATTTATAAGAAAAAAGATAAATGTATTGCAATGCATTTTTAAAAAGATGAGCTGTTTAAAGTTTATTTCTATGGATTCCATTGTGAAGAACAGACCACCAGATGTTCACCAAGTTTGGGTTCTTTAGCTTGATATACATGAAGGATTTTTTTTTAATTTTTGGAGAGAACTTTTCAGGGAAGGGTTTTTTCAAAAAATTTTATACCAGACGCTCCTATTAATATTAAACAGAGAATCGGCCGTTACATTTTTTTGGTGTTATGTTTTGCTTTATAATGGTTAATTAAATGAGCGTAGTATTGTTTTACTATAAGTTTCTATGTCAGAAAAAAATCAATATTTCTCGAGTTTGATAACTTCAAGTTTCTTATTTTTAAAAATAAGAGCATTTTATTTGTTTTGGTATAAGTTTGTATACCTAATAATTTCTTGAAAAAATAATATTTAAATATTATTTAGAGTTACGTAATGTCAAAGTTATTATTTATTTAAAATGTAATGCTATTAAGCTAGTGACGGACGATGAGCGATAATATAATATATATTTATTTCTTTGTAATGAGATATATTTCTACAGACAAGTAAACCGCATAGATATAAATATATATTATAGCGTCAGTGCGTAACGTTCTATGCATTTTAACCACAAGCAATATTTTTGTAATATATCAGATATATATTATAGCTCACTGTCTGTAACTAGCTTTAATATTGGATAATTAGGTTTTATTGTTTTAGTATGATTTTTTATACTGTCTCAAAAAACTCTTAAAAACTTATTTTTTTAATGGCATAATCTCAAACTAAAGTGATTAGCAGTAACATTTTACTGTTTTAGTACGATAGCTTATGACAGTTTTCCAAAACATTGAATATTATTTTGTAAGTTAAATAGTCTCAAACTTATTATTTTTACAAAATAACTTTGAGGTTAAATATCTTTATTAATATTGAGTGATTAGTATAAGCGCTTAATTTTTTAATTATTTAATAATTTTGGGGTTAAATAACCTTATTGGTGGTATTTTTAATGTTAGTGATTTGCATGAGCGTTCTATTGTTTTAGTGCAATTTTAGTTGACACATTCTTTAATACTTTTTGAGTTATAATTTATACTTTGAGTTTGTAATGTCGTTTGAGAAAGTCTCGCCCAAATTTTTTACGTATCAATTCGGACATTCTCTAATCATTATTAGTGACCGAATTTTTGGAAATCGATCAATATATTCCTTTCGTAGCCAAGAACCGAAGAAGACAAGCAGCAGTTCAAAGAAGACCTAAAACGGTACAAGGCAAACAAGGAGAAGCTCAAACGGCAGAAGGAGTTCATCTTGCAGCAAACTAGGAAGCAGTTGAGAGAGGCAGATACGAAGAAAACACGAGATAAACGTGCCAGAACGGCATTGAAATCTCGCATAAAGGAAATGCCCGACTTCAACAGCGAGCAGGCTAAAAAAATAAAGGAGAGTTTCAGGGCCAACATGGCGTCTACCGTGGTGGGGTCACTCAATGCTTATAGGAAGCCAGATTGTAAGGAGGGGCGAATTACGAATACCGAAGATTTCAAACACTTGGCTAGAAAGGTACGTGTAATATTTCGTTCGTAAATTGGTATTGAATTTTAAACTATGGAATTTGGTAAAAATAATTTTACGTTGTATGTTGGGTTACATAATTTGACAACATCATTTATTAGCATTGTTACATGTTTGCTTTGGAATCATTATTGTTTTCATCTTCATTGACTCCTACTGGTTAAATATTCAAAATAAATACTATGTATACAGGGTGATTTTTAATCTATACGCATAAATCTAACTGCATTTTCTAGACCTCAAAATAATACGAAATGTCTGTATATAAATATGTATTCTAAAACATTTTCAATATGCAAGGTGTGAAAGGTTAGTACTTGATTACGGTTTTTAATAAGTATTTCCAAAACGCGGATTTTTGAAAACGAAAAAGAAATCAATACAGTTTGTGCAGGGGGGATAAAACAATGAGGGTAGTGCTTCAAATGTATCCAAACTTTTTTTGTGTATATTTATTTGACAATTTTATAGCAAAAATGAAAACTGTTACCTGATAAATTTTTGTAAACCTACTATAACTAAACTAAAAATATTTTACATTTTTTAAGAATCACCCCGTATGAGCAGCACAATATTAATACTGAAATATAGTTGCAGCAAGAATTGACACGGTTTATATCATAGGAACAAATGAATAATTAAAATATTTAAGAAACTGCAACTGAGAATAATAAAACTATGTACTACACTAAATATTTGCACTATATATTACACTAAATTACAAAAAATGATAATTTTTAATACGTCAAACTATCGAAAATTACGTTGATAATAAAAACAATTACGTAACGTCAGCTGTGACGTAAGTTGTCTGAATTCTTGTAAATAAGATTTACACTCTTATAGAAATGATTTTATATTTTATACACTTTATAGTAATAGTGATTTTATATTATTTATGCGTCACTTTAGATTTTCCAAAATTAGGTATAGTTTAGTTGCATCTCAAAGGTCAATTCATGCATAAACTTCATTCTGCAGATCTTTTAGTAAAAATTCAGTTATATTTATGTCAAATAATAAAGGTTGAACAATTTTCAGACTGAATGACACGCAAGTTTGGGTGTTTTGACATTTTGAGACACATTACTCCCTTCTTCAAAACTCTGAAGCTGTTTATCTTTCAAAGTAACTTCCAAAGAAGAAGAGAGTGATACGTCTCTCAAAACATCAAGGAACCTAAACCATTAGATTTATATGAATAAGAGTTAGTGAAGTTTATAAAACCACTGTCTAAACTAACAACGTGGCGATCAGCTCGGAAATTATTCAAGAACTGATAATTGCCATGGAAGAAATAATGACGTATTTAAAATTTTCAATATGAGCAGTTCCAGAAGAAATATGGACTTAAATTTTCTGTAGTAGTCATCGGTCCTCTCCAATATTTTTATTACTTTTCAGTTGACTCATTTTGTGATGCTGAAGGAGATGAAGCACATAGAGAAAATAGAAGACTTAACGTGTACAGATAACGTCAAGTCAAAGGCGAGAGAGTACATAAAGAAATACATGAGCAAGTTCGGTGAGGTGTATGTGAAACGAAACGATTCGCCCGACTTCAAAGATTAAGCTTCATGACGTGAATCTGTGATAACTTTTTAGAGAAACTCATTTATGTAGAGTAGTTCTTTTTTTATTTGTGGGTGTTTTCCATGTATTTATTTTGTAATTATTATCATTTGTATATAGTTTATAAAGTTGTAATTTCATATTTCTTAGGACGTGTAAAATAAATTGGAGTAAAAATTGGCTTTGGGTTCATTTTTTTAAGAAACTAAACTTAATTTTGGTTTAGTTCAAATTCTTTATTAACCAAAATACAATAAAGTGTTGCGGAAAAAATAGTCTCCAAGTTTCAGTTACCAGAACTGAAGTATTTCATAGCCTTATTTTAATGTAAAAAGTTGATACAAACGTAAGTCATAAACTTCTTCTTCTTCTATTTGAGATGGCGAGCGTTGAAATTTTTTCTGTATTGATAATGAACAGAATTGCCAACATTGAAATATAAATTTGAGTATTGCGTACAATTTTTGTTAGATTGCAAAAAAAAAAAATGTGAAGAATTACTCAAATTACAAAAATTTTGTATTTTATAGCTTAGAGAATTAATATCTGTCAAATAGCAATTTTGGGACAGAGGATTAATCAATTGTCTACTAATTCGCGTCGCCTTTGTAATACTTGTCTGGCGAATCACCTGAATTTCAATCTAGAATTCTGTAATGTGCTGTAGTGTGGTGACTCCAATGTTAGTATTTGGAAACACACATCAGGTCATAAATGTCAGAATTTGACATTTGATATTGACACTATAACACAAAAGGATAAACTAAATAGAGTGGTATCTTGATTAATATAGCATATGAAAATTGTTTAGAGACAAGTCCATCCACTGCAAGCGCTGCTGTAGTACTTTAAGTAAATTAGTGTATATTTATGGATTACTTACTTGTAACTTACCAACGTTTTAATTATGAGTTATGACATGTTTTTGCAATAATAATGACACTCCCCTAAAATTGTTTTTGAACTTATGAGTCATAAAATCTCTATTGATGAGTGAAACTACTAAGAACTAAAATTAAAAATTGAAAGAAGATTTCATTACAAACACGTCAGCAGTTCAAAAGAAATCGCAAAATTCATTTTAAAGTGCCATTATTATTGGAAACGATTGCACCTATACATAACGCTTTTTTGCATTCTACGCAAAAAATTCAATCCCAGCTTATATTTTGTCAACAACATAAATTTTATTAAAAATTGGTTTTATTACGATACTTTGCCAATCTAGCTCCTGCCAAAAATATCTGGAAAAACTTTATCATCACGATGACTCTTTCTTCGTGTGTCTTTGGTATCAATTTGGTTTGCCTATATATGAGAGTTCAGAATATAAAAATAAAACAATATCTTATTTAGAAAACTAATACTCTAAAAATCGAAGAACTGTACAACCCAAAATTACATTTTTGCATTAAAATATGAAACACCAAAGTCCTGATTAATAACACTGAGGCACGTATATTGGAAAAATTTTAAATTAAAAAATATAAAATAAAAAAAGTAAATACTGGAGTCATAAAAAATGCTAAAACCATTGTATTTATTTTTCTCACTAAGTACAAATTCACAATATCAACTATGAAATATTAAAATATTCATACACATTAAAAGCTACATCATAGCTACATAATAAAAAAAATATATAAAAGTTTAATTTATGGCACCTTTGGTCAATAAATTATATAATAGCTTTGAACATGCTAAAAATATACATAAATTTACATATTTGCTATGAAGACAATTTTAGGTACCAAACATTTAGAATAATAAAAATATTGCTTATCAAATTGGAATGATTTTCTGAAATATATAAAATACAAAACACAATTTTTTTGATATCTAGAAAAAAAAAACGTATACAAAATTTTACATATTAAAAGTGACAGTTTTTTGACTATTACTATTTTTTACGTTATTCAGTAAAGCTGCTTCGTAAGCCTGCAATGATTTGTTGACCCTAGCAAAGAGCAAACTTAAATTATTTTCATTCTCTGAAGGTTGCAAACTAGATAAGGCCTGGTAGATTTGGTTCATCGAGCTCGTGATCTCTGCCTTACTCATTCTCTTTGCAGGTTTTATCACTTTTGTCCACTTCAAACTACTTATAAAGTCACTAATATTTTCAAAATTACCTAAATCCAGTTTACTTAATAACAAAGAAGTCTGTTTTTTGTTTAATAGGTCCGTTATAACCATAGAATCAGTGGTGAACGTGCAGAGGAGCCCATTTTTGTGGCACCAATTTTTTATATTGTCTAAAATATCACTTTGGCACATTACATTTTCGTCTGTTAATACACCCTCCAATTCTTCCAAAAAGTTAGTTCTGTAGGGTGACAAACTGACATCATTGCTGGCCGTATTCATTACTCGGACTTTTGATTCCAGTTCGGCTTTGTACTTTTCAGCTTCGGCAAGTTCCTTCATTTGAGTCTCTCGGGTTTCCATAAACCTTCTTTCCCAATTGCTTTGTGCCTCTGATAACTTATTTTCCGTTTCCATCAGTTTATTTCGTAAGTCATCCAACTGTTCGCTATTACTATCATCAATTAAAATCAGAGACGATGATGATAAAGAAGATCTTTCGTAGTCTTGACGCAAAGCTCTTAGTCGTTCAACTTCAAGTCTCAATTCTCGAATGAGGCGATCGTGTGGACTTTCATTCACTCGAGCCCTATTCACTATTGACCTTGCTTGACAAGCGTATCTTAGAGTGGCTAGAGTTTCTTCTAAATGGGTGCTGGCCGGTGATATTGTGGCCAACATCGAAGTAAGTGAGTTTCCGCCTAAACTTTCCTGTAAAAAGTATGTATTTTACATAATAGTGACAAACAAGGAATTATTTTTAATTTTAATAATTGTAATGGACTCACCCTAAGTAACCATGTTAAAACAGAGTCCCGATACGGAACGAACTGGTTTTTCTTCTGGTCAGCCAAAGCAGAAATAACTTTTCCTAAAGTCAACAGCGATTTATTAATACAAACACCTTCTCGTATTTTCTCTTCACTGTTATGTGAATTTCCTAACCTCTCGCTTCCAGCCAAGTCGACTAAACTAACTTTACTTCTTCTGCTGACATCTTCATCTTTCAATCCTTCGGATAAGCTTAATTCTATAGAAAAGATACTGTGAGATCTTGATGATTTCTCATTCATGCTTGTGGCCGCTGTTGCTCTGTTCTTATTCCCTAACAACAGCCAGTTTCTTAACTCCTTGTATGTTTTTACTGTGTGTACACTTAAATCAACTACGTAAGGTCCCCATACAGGATGCTCTCTAACTTTTAATGGTGTTCTACTGTTAGAAACACCACTAGCTAGTAAATCATGGATTTTTTCGTTGTAAATTTCAAAGTAACTCACTTCTACAGTAGCTATCCAACCTTTATTCAAGGTTGCTACTCGTTCAAATAAATCTCTGCAAAATCTTGGTGTTATACCTGAATATTGATCTGAATCAATGTCGACTAATTCACACATATTTTTGCCCATCATACTGAAACTTTTTCCGGAGCCAGTCTGACCATAGGCAAAAAGACAGGCATTATATCCACGAAATGCACTGTTAAGTAGTGGTTTACCAATGGTCATAAACACGTCATCTTGAGTAGCATATACCGGGTTACCTTCATCACATGACCAAAATATATGATCATATTGAAAAATATGATCCATACTCATACCTGAACTACTGTTTGGCTGGGATCTTATGATCAGTTCGTTATCTCGAACTCTAACGACATCTGTAGCTCCCACACAGGCAAGTTCTTTGGCATTCATAGGACGAATCCTTACAGCCACAGTAAGATTACTTACTTCGTCAGATTTGTCCTTACTGCTTCGCCTTTTAGAAGATAAGACAGGGGTTTCTAAAGTCACATTGCTAAAACATTCAGGAGTGTCTGATGACGATTCCAGTTTTCTTGATTTTGGAGTAGCATAACTGCTTTTAGGTGTGGTGAATTGGCTTCTTGGGGTATTCTGAACTTTTTCATTCAAACCAGGAGTTCGTGATACACCTAACCTTCTAGGAGTTGCGAATGTACTTTTGGGTGTACCAGAAGCTGATAAAGCCATATTATTCTTTTTTTTGACATACGCTATTCTCAATTAGATCATATAAGTTTTAAAAACAAGAAAATATTTTGTATAGAATAAGAAAATATAACCGTTCAGATTATTCAAACATTCAAAAACATCTGTCAATAAAAGCGCATGCGCAGTCGTGCACTAACAAATAAAACTTCAGCCATAACACGGAATGCACATTCAATGGAACATACAAAATTTCCATAGTACAAAACTTTGAAATGGAAACCACTTTATTCTATTCTGTTCTATAAATTTTTAAAACATAAATTACAAAGATAGAAAACATTAATACATTATTTTATTTTTTCCCAGGAATAAATTCATAAATTGACACAAGTTAGATTTTTGATAGCAAAGCTTATATGTCACATAACACTTTATGTGATATATGTGGCAAGATTTGTAAACTTTATAATTTCATTTTCTATTATATTTTCACTGAAAATGGTTTCTTTAGAAACTTTGTGTAAGTGGTACCATTGTATCTTTATCTATGGTGGTACCACTGAAATCACGTTTTGCCACAGTTTATTATACAGTTCGTCGAGTGAAGGTTCCAGAGGGTGTGGCTAAATCGCGGCTAAATGCGCAATGAATATCAGTGAAATTCATATGTACACGACGAAGTGGGAGAAATTCCATTTCTTGACAAATCACAGTGCCCCTTGAGTGCGCGGCTAAATGCGCATTCGTTTTTTGGTCGTCTAAAAAAACGAAATCTGGGATCTCATCAAAGGAGCCGACGTGAAGACGCCGGACTGTATAATAGACTGGGGTTTTGCTTGCAGTGACTCCAAAACCCAACAGAAGAAAAACGATGATAAAAATACAGAAGAAAAACAATTATAAAAATATAAAATGAAAATGTATTTTTATTATTATTAGTGGCCATATTTGTAGCCCAAAATAGTAGAATACCGATGTAAAGTTAGGAATTTTAAACCCTGTTAAAGTTACCAAAAAGTATTAAGCCCGCTTTATACATTATTGGATACAAGAAAGTTCAAGTTAGGTAGTGCTAGTATTTATATTGTATGTATAAATGTAATGATTTTATATTTAAAATATTTATTGAAAGTGGCTCTTTCATGGAATTTTTAAATAAACTTCAACAATTAATTTCCCACATTTTAAAGCCAAAGTAAGAAAAATTAACACAAACCTTTCCCAAGTTCATCCCTTATGGGTATTTTGTTGCAGTAAAAAAAAAATGTTGACTTATTTGTAGAAGAGAAAGGTAAACTTAAAATTATATATGTTCATATTCACGTCGTTTTGATTATTTAACCATAGTATCGATGTTTTTTAAGTCGTAAATAGTTTAGCTATTACTAGATAGCAGTATCTGTCAACGGTTTCAAATCGTACTGTCTTGAAGACTACTCTGCTAATACATGGTGACAGCGCCCTTAACTTATTATTGTGAGCTGTGTTGACAGTGACATTCTTTTTCTTGACAATATCATCAATATGATACATGTAATTGTATAAACAACATAAATCGGAAGAATGAAATATATACAATTAAAACAATAGTTGGTAATATAAATTTAATCAGTACTAATATTTTAAGCCATTAAAATGCAAATATCTAATTATATGTAATACTAATCAAAATAGTCCTCAATATCAATATCGGGATTGAGAATATCATCACCATAAGGTGACAAATCAATTTGATTTAATATTAAATTTTCTGCCATTTCCTCCAAATCTGTATCACCAATAAGAACTGCACCCTGCAACTTATCATTTTCTAAAACAAATTTGATGTATTCAAGTCCCCTAGTCATCCTAAGCAAAATTTCATAGTTGGTGCCCAGTTTTTGTCCATTAAAAAGACCTAGTAGTATTACTTTGTATCCAAAGAGTCGGGTAGAGTGCGCAAACATTTCAAAACAAAAATCTTGCAGAACTTCTTCACCATTTAAGTGGCCAACCATGCTCTTGGCAGCATAACAACCCATTACTCTGGCTTGGGTCCACAATTTCATCTGAAACCAGTGTTTGGCAAGAGACCAATTGGCGTTGCAAATATCACCCGCAGCATATATGTTGGGCAAATTTGTTTGCATGTACTCGTTTACTTGTATGCCACCATCTTCAGATAACTCAAAATTATTCTTTGTGGTAAAATTTCTCCTTGGACTGACTCCAGTCGCTGATATCACTAAATCACATTCAATGTTTTCCCCAGTAGTTAAATTCACTTCCAAAGAGAATTCTGAAGTGGTTGCTTTTTTCACAGAGCTGACTTCTGATTGATAATGCACTGTTACACTAGATGGTACTTCTGTATTGGCTCCATTGAGTATTAAGTTTTTATACCAATCGGGACCTAATGCAGCACCTGACTTTTTAAATTCTTCTTCTTTATACCTCATTCTTTTACTTACTGGGGGTTCACACAATTCTCTTTTGTCCAAAGATGGCTGGAAAAATTCCGCAGCACCTGGATCTACAAATGTGGCAGCAATATGCCTGTCTTTAATGACCCAATGAATTTCAGCATTTTGAATTTTGTATACTAATTCAGAAGCTATACCGCCATTACCAACGACTAAAACCCTCTTAGAATGTTTCACTTTTTGCACAAAACTTTCAACCGAATCGGTGTCCCTGATACCCAATATTTCAGGAAATTCATTCGCTTGTGGTATCAATTTAGGCTTTGCCCCTGTACAAAGGCATAGATATTGATAGTTTATGGTTTTCCTATCTTTCGTTTTAATGCAACGTTCCTCGTCATTAATTTCTGTAAGAGTATCATGAATAACTGTGACGTTTGAATGTTTAGTGCTGAATTCTTGGGCACTTATCTCTTTTATATCGAAATCGGTTAAAATCTTTGTAATGGCATGTAAGTTAGTAACAGTTTTTATTAGAGATGATTCACTAAGCAAAATTATGGATTTATCTGGTTCTAAAAATGCTAATGTCTCTGCACACTTAACTCCAGCAATCCCACCTCCGACAATTACAAACGTAGCTTCCATTATTTATCGCTTTTCAAATAATTAGAGTAATCGTATTCCCTAAATGGTACGTCATATGTTATTAAACCTCTATCATAAGCCCGCTTGATGCTGATAATCAATTCTTGATGCTTTTTTTGACAAATACCAGTTTTACTATAACTTAAAATACTGCCAGTGTGTGGACAAATAAATTGTTTTAGTAGATCTACGTTTTCTTCATGTAAAACTAGATATTCATCTCTGCAAATGGGGCAAGGGTTGCCAGTTGATAATTGTCCTTGACGAATGCAAGTTTTTCGTGTTTTTCTAGGCGCAAAAGCTCCTTTGTGGTTTCTTCTATAGGGTACCCAAACAGGTTGGCCTTCGTATGTCTCTTTGTAGGCAGTGCTCTTGAGATATCTGATACTAGTTTCAACAGGTACTTTTTGAGAGCGGTCTTTAGTTATTCCTCGGACTTCTAGTGTTGGCTTGTCGCTAACAACTTCACTATTTATTATTGCGGTAGTAGATAACTGTCTCATCCATCCAGGATTTGTTAGTTTTCTAATTAACGACAAAGAAAACATTCTGACAGAAAAGTACTAGAAATTAACCTCAAAATACGCATTTTCTTCTTCGTCTTTCGGTTACGGTACGGCCTTCTTCTTCTTCTATTTTTGGCCGTCTAGGGAACATTAAACTATAATAGTTATCAATTCTATTCACCCAGTTCGTGGCTAAGAAGAGGAAGACAGTAAATTATTTTTTTTCCCAAATAGAGATCATTGGAAGAACTGCTGTAAACTGTATAAATTTATTATAATTTACTAGAAAGAACATTAATGTTCTACATGTCTCTTGTGTGTTTCTACTTATCTTGTTCTATGTCTTAAATTGAAAAATGAATTTCTATATTTTTTCCAAGTATACCAACAAATATTTTTTATATAAATAGAACGTTAATTTAGGAAAATATTAATTGCTTGTAGTGGCAACGTATTCATATAAAAAACTATATCAAAGGATTTAGATCTTATATTTTAACTATAACATTTCATAGGTCTATTATATAATTTTAAAAAATTTATTTATATTTTTTCAAGCCTTTAAAATTTTGAAAATATCTCTTATTAATGAATATTAAAAATAAATTTCACTGTTGCGCATGCTTTGAAGCGCACATCCGGTTTGTGTTTTGTTACATCGTCATCATTACCAACGCGACGTCAATTTATTGATTCATTTCCGTCTTGAATAGATAGAAGAAAGACGTATTTCGTATTCGTGTTAAATTTAGTAAAGAATATATTCATAATTTAGCGTAATTTTGTATAAATCAGCAAATTTTCTGCGTTGATTGTATATTAAGTAACAAAAGCGTTAAATTTTAAAGCAATGACATAAAATACGTTTTTATCGCCTCGTTGAACGTAATGGAGGTTTAGGCGTAGTCTTGCCAGATGGTATAATATTGGTTGCTTTTTAATATAATGACTGTGGAATGTTTTATATTCCTATGTAAAGACTTTTAATCAAATAATAGTGACAATATATATTCTGTGCTACAAAATAGTAGGATTTTGAAATGGTAAGGTGCCACTTATTAGATATATATGTAATTTAATAAAGCATTATATATAACGATGTTGTTTTCATAGATTTATTAATTATATATACTGAAATGCGTAAGAACGCTTAAATTATATCCGTATGTGAAAGTTTTTTTTCAAAAATACTCGTTTCCTAATAAGTAATTCTATAACGGCCATTTGGCTATTGTGACGTCATCAACATTCCGCAGCTATTTTTAGCGGGTGATTTAATTTGTCTGTTTATTTTTTATAGCCGCGGATCGATCCTTTGCAATTATTAAAGTGCCTATCGGTACTTTTAACTCCAGAAGGGGGCATATTGTCCAGAGAGGAGGTGCCACGCCTCGTAAAGTAAGACATTTTTCACTCATAGTAAATTTGTGGTCAAATTTATATCGAATTATATTATTTCCTTTTCGTTACAGTTTAATGACGAAATTTTCTAAGAAATTAGTTAGCAAATGCGTGTACGTGTTAATATTGAAAAGTACAGAGACGGAACTGGTTGACATGTTTATGGCTGAAGGGGGCTGGACTTTAATCCAGACTTGGTTGCAAGATGCCGTACAGACCGGAAACTGGGATCTGGTCAGGGAGATATTGGGCCTGCTTTTGATAACGCCTGTAGATGTAGAACGTCTGAAGTTGAATATCCTTCCGAAATTGATCAAAAGCCTTTCGAGGAGAGAGGAGCTGGAAGGTAAGTGTTTGAATATTATTTATTGCATGTTTCACTAAATAAATGAATATACTAGAGAATTTTTGGCTGAGAATAATTTGTTTTGTTGCATATTAAGTATGGATTTTGGACAAAAATTTCAAGTTGGTTTTATGTACCATAAATAAAAATGTTGGATAAGGAAATCATTAAATTGCACAGTTTTGATTAAAATAAGTTTAATTTCATATAAATATGAATTATTTAGTTTCACCATCATTAACTGTGAACTGCATAAAAATAATTTAATTTTTTCATTTAAAACATATGAAGTTTGTTTGATATTTTTTTAGTTTTACTTAGTGATGACTATGTTTTGAATACATTTTTAAAAGTTAACGTGTAATTTTAAAAGTTATGATTTAAACTTTCCATATTTCCATGGTGTTTTGTTCCACCCTAGTATATTTATTTGTTTTTTGTATAAAAAACCTTTCCCCGTGGAGTACGAGATTCGCAACTACCGCCTCCATTCCAGGTGTCGCCAAATTGTCCACACAACTGGTGCAACAGTGGTTGGCCATCGTAAAGGGGTCCAGCTCTGCTGCCATCCAGCAACAGCAGATGCAGCCTGTCCAACCACCTCAAATAAAGGCGATTGCCTCCGAGACAGAATCAGCACGGCAACCTGAGGTTAATCAACAAACGACAGAAGATAAGGAAAATGTAGAGGAGACGCCTTCAGAGAACGGTAGTTCGGAGGCTGTTAGCACAGGTACCTTCTACAAACCTTCTGTTAGAGATGGTAAATTAGTTATTCGTAAATTGCCAGCAGCTGATGACGGCCCAGAGGACGCAGTTGCAAAAGAGGTTACCGAAGCTAAGAACGAAGAGGAAGAGAAGTCCAAGGAGGAAGATAAGAAAGGGGAGGATAAGGAGAGCAAATCGAGCTCACGCAGCTCGAAGAGCAGTTCCAAGTCTAGCAAGGATAAAGATAGGGACAAAGACAAGAGAAAATCGAGTAGTAGTTCGTCAAAGAGCAGTTCAAGCAAAAGTAAAAGTAGCAGAGATAAAGACAGGAAAGATCGTGATAAAGACAGGCATAGGAGCAGTTCAAGCAAAAGCGACAGTAAAAGTTCAAGCAAAAGCAGCAGCAGCAAAGAAAGAAGAGATTCGAAGGAAAAAGATAAGGATAAAAATTCCGAGAAGGAAAAACACCCAGAGAAAGACAAAGAGAAGCAGGCGGAGAAAGACAAGGATACTCTGGCTAAGATCAAGCCTCAGTCCATAGAGAAACTGGGCAGGATACCTAAGAAGCCAGCGCCTGAGGAGAAGGCGAAAGAAGTCAAAGAGAGCAAAGACGTAAAGAAGAAGTCGTTCAGCGTCGGCATCCGGAAGGACAGCGAGGAACGGCCGAAGACTGTCAAAGTGTTTAATTCAAAGATGCGTTCCACGGGACTAGAGGAAGAGATCAAGCCAGCCCCTCCTAGACCAGTAAAGAAGCCAACCCCTTCTGTGCAACTGCCGACTATCCCATCAAAGAGACCTTCGCCCCCCAGAGAGCATCGTGACCCTATTCTACCTCCAGAGAAGAAGCTGAAGATTGACAAAATAGATGTTCCGGAGAGGCCCGGGGCGATCAAATTGATCCCACCCAAACCCAAACGTAAGTGGCTCGATTACCTACTAATCATGGTTGTTTTATTTTTCAGGTGTTCGACGGCAGGCGGGAGAAAGTTATCAGCCACCCGTTCTTGGCAGGGGACTGTTTCTCTTCTTAGCTGCCTGTCCTTGAGAGGGGACGGCGGGGTCCACAGTTTCACCTCTCTTTACATACCCGTACCATTTTTTCTTAATTAACTTGTTATCTTTCCGTTACAGTTTGCGCATGTTTAAAAATACACGCTCGCTTGTTGCTGGGGTTGTCTGGCGTTCACTGTTGGGCCGGGTGTGTATTTTTCAACATACCTGCATTGTCTCTAGTTTTAAACACCCAGTTATGTACCTTGTGCTTTGTAAAGGCATAGTAGACAGTAGGCAAGTGAACAGTGATCTGACGACGCGCGAGGGCCATCAAGAGGCCGCCCCGGAGTGCACCCGCGTCTATGTTACGTTTGTAAAGATTTATTTTTTATTACTTTTAGTAAGTTTGCGATAGGTCCCCGTATGGTAAGTTGTCCATGTAACTTTGACTGTACTCTTTCTTATTAAAAGTTCAATAAAAAACGTTTTGAATGACAATAAGGTATATGGGACAGGTCCTCTTCCTTCTATAATTACGATTCAATACGAGAAAAAAAAATATAAAATTGAGATATATATGAGGTGAAAATGCACCCAGAATGGCCAGAAGCGGATCTGGGTCGGTTGACATCCACCCAACTTTCCACAGGAAAGGCTTAGCTACTACCTCTTCAAGGTTCTGATGCTTTGATATAAGGGACTGGTTTATCCAGTTACCTTCTATGATTAGAACTACAAATTAAACTAATAGTCATGTAAAAAACAAGTGACAAGGCAATACAGCAATGATATACTACAAAAAAGATAATGCAGCACAAATACAAACAAATTAATGAATAATGCAGGGGGCTAGGCAAAAAAAATAATAATAAAAAATGTTAGGTTAGGGCAATTCTCTAATTCACAGTGATAAGAAACTTATTTTTATATATATTCAAGACCTGTCATTACTTTAGAATATTTGAAAAAAAAAACTAGTGGCATTTCATACTATTAATTGAAATTGGTTGCATATTTGGAAAAATGTTAGCGTTTTTTTTTTTTTGGGAACACATTTTGGTTTTAGTTAAACCGTTGCGTATTACCCACATAAAAATTGTACAGTATCTGGGAAAAAATTGCATCACGTTGCGTAACCGCTGCAGTTTTGTGGGTGTATAAGGGTCGTCGATGACAAGGGGATCCGATACAAATTTCGCGCAATATCCGGCGGACCAATAGGGATTGGCTATTTCCGCTCCAACCAATCGTGAGACAATATGCAATAGACTGCCGCTTTTTAAATTAATATATTGCGTTTGTATAGGGGGATTGACGCGTCATTATGCAATTGCTGATTATGACTCATTTGTTTGTATTTTTAATGGGTACTTGATTAATTGAAAAAATTCAAATGCATTGGTCATGATATAAACAAAATTACAGTCAGTTTATGATTATCTTTTTATAATTATTTTAAGATTCTACAGAAAGTTATAATGATAAAGAATTTAAGATAAATGTTCATTATTTCAATACACCCGGTGTATTAGATAAAAAGATGCATGATAGCGACGTGTATTTAGGATTAATCGATAGTTTGAGAAAATTGATTTGGATATATTATGTATATGATAAAAACATGAACTAACTGATTAATCTCTACTGATTTAATGATACCTTTGTTGGTGGATTTTTATACAGGATGAATAAAAAACAATGATAGAAAAATGATTAATTGATTCAAAATCTACGGTTT
This sequence comes from Monochamus alternatus, assembly GCA_037114965.1. Taxonomy (NCBI): domain Eukaryota; kingdom Metazoa; phylum Arthropoda; class Insecta; order Coleoptera; family Cerambycidae; genus Monochamus; species Monochamus alternatus. The sequence continues at coordinate 25,160,937 of CM073431.1, forward strand.
TTAAATTTTGAAATATCAGAAATAAACCTCTGCAATACTTTAAACGCCTAAATAATAATTAATTAAAAATCGGCAGTTTTTACATTTTGAAATATAAAGAATAAACCTGCAATACTTTAAACGCCTAAAATAATTTGAATACCTGTTATATTTTTATTTAGCAGTATAATAATTGATATCCCTTAATTTTATACAGGGTGTTTTGAAAGCAGTCAGGAAATTGTAACTGAATTTTCAGCCGATTTTTGAGGGGATTTTTTATATATATATATATACTAACCTCCCCTAAGAAGTTACAGCCCTCTAAAAGTGGGTGTTGAAATCAAGTTTCCATGGTTATTTCAAAAGCCACTCCAATTTTTGCGTGAATACAATTGTGTCACTTTCGTGACTTATTTGTCTCTTGTCGATCACCTCACAGTAAGGGGATGATATAATGCATCCCTAACGTTTATTATAGAATTTTTACGTAGTTCAAAATTACACAAAATACGAAATATCTTTTAGTTTTAATACAATAAAAAAGATAAATATTGTAAGTCTGCATCTTAATCCTATGATTCTGCAAACAATATTTCAAATGAAATAATCATAGATTCCTGTCATTTTACTTGTTAACTAATAATTAGTTTATTTGACGTAGTTTTAAATTTGAGCTGGTTTTGAAATAGCCATGGAAACTTGATTCCAACACCCACTGTTACACAGGGCTTTTTAGGGGAGGCTGGAATATTAATATATAAAACACTCAGTTAAACATTCCACTGTTTCATTTTCCTCGACTATTTTTAAAACACCCTGTATATGTTAATAACAATTTGACAAACTTATATTTAACGCAATATTAAAATTTTGTGCGGTGGAAGGTGCGACGTACTGTTATTGTTCAAAATGAGGTAGTATTCCACTGACAATTCTATAGATTTAAGTAAATCTATGAAGAACAGTTAATATAAACGTGTTATTTTTACGATAGGGAATGATACAGTGATTAGTGTATCGTTCTAATACACTTTTATCTCTTTTAGTTATTTTTATTTATGTTCACATTCTTGAAGATAATCAGTTGTTCCTTTTTTTTTTGAAACGCGATTCTTTTGATCTCCGAATTTCAAAATACAAAGTGTTACAATTCACCGACATAATTTTGCAGGCCATTCTTTCACTAAATATAAGAAAAAGCTTAATATGAACCTAGATTATTTTTAAATACAGGGTGATATAACTGATATATTTCGTTTTTTAATTATTTTCATTTATGTTACAATTTTTTAAATATCTGTTCATATTCAATAAATAACAAGTGTTAAAAAATTTACGGTATGATACTTTTTTTAGGAGCATGATCTTTTGGCGACAATATTTTACTAAAAAAATTTTTTAGGCTTTTCTTTCATCAAATAAAAAAAAGTTATTAAAGCTTAGGTCATATTTGAAATACAGGATGATGTATTATCTGTTTTTTTTTTATTTTTTATCTGTTATACATTTTTAAAGATAATCTATTCAAATTCTATACATTTAACATTTTTTTGAAAACAGACAAAATGTGTGAATTACCATTCGAAAAAATATACAGAGTGATACTATTTCAGTACCGCGAACTTTCTGGTATTTTCCAATATCTTAGTTATGATGAGATTACTTATTATTTTATGAAAACAACCTTTCTGCTTTATCTTTAAATTATTTACTGGAATTTTTTCTTTTACTGTGTTTTCATGATATTTTTTATGTATTCTATTTGTTTGAGTTAAAATTTTTACCAGGAAACGTGTAAAACAAATCAGAATAGCTGAAAAAGAAAAAATTCTGTATATTGACGAAGTGGTTGCTGATCTACATTCATATTACTTTTTTATTTTTGGTATATAATATCATCGGTAGAATATTGCGGTACCTTATACATATAATCCAAACTAAATAATTGTTGAAATTTCTGTAGGATTTTTTAAGTCGATTATTTCTAAAGTGTTTTGTTCAAGGAAATGGAAAGGAAATTTCTTTCATGAGACTTGTTATATACCTCTCCTGTCACAATTTTTATTAAGGAATAATTTCATTAAAAAAATATTGAAAAGATTGCACTCTATAACATTTTTATAAGTTTTTATCAACAAATACAAAAAATCATGCGTGTATATCAATGATAAACTCGCTGTCATTTTTTTTTGTGAAGGCACCTTTAGGGCTTCAATGCAATTTATATTGAAAACAGTAGGTAGATAAAAATCAACGAAATTTATTTTTTTAATAATTTCAGATAAATGAAATTTACTTGAAAAACTTATACACGTTCAATTTTTTTTCCTGGTTTTTCAGTTTAAATAGATTTTTTTGCAAAACATTTTAAACTATTGATCTGTCAATATTCAACTTGTGAGAAATCGGAGAAAATGTTTACTCAGCTATCGGAATCGTAAAGTTATATAGGGAGACTTAATTTGCGGTTTCAGCATTCCTTTTATTGCAATTTATATTTAGAAAGTTATTCCACGGCACATTTTGAAGTCCGTAATTCGTTCTTACAATCATTTTCGCAATATTTGAATATATCTACAAGATGACAAATTTTTAAATATTTCTTTACACATTTTGAATGTTTAGTTCTTATCCATGTTTTAGATTAATAATTATTTATAAATACAGATATAACTTAATGTTTTCGTGTTTTATCAAATATACAGTTTCTAACATTTATTTGTATTTACTTTTAATAGGTATTAATATTAAATTTTCCTAGTCTGGAAGGTTGTTGTCACAATAGATTTTTTTTTAAATTTATGTATTTTTGAAAAAAAGCCAGCAACGCACCATGTGTTCTAGCAACTCAGTCAAAAATTATTACGAAAAACAGGCCAATTCTGCGATGTTTTAACACTTTCGAACTTAGAACTCGTGTAAAATTATGTAATTAACATTTTTAACGGAACATTCTTGAAATTGCACTTGCGTTTTACAGAACAGAGTCGCGGTTTCAAAATTTGTTGGTTCTATGCATTAACAATTCTTTTATTTTGAAAATATAACATTTTAGACCACAGCTTGCTTAATCAAAATGATTTATTTTCGCGTTTATTACTTTATTGCTAGAATGCACTTATTTCGGAAAGACCCTGTATAAAAACAAATTTATATTGCTAATTCTATTTAAATTCAATTAGTCGTAAAGATGATGAACATCAGACTATTAAACTGAGAATTTACTAAGTATACACGGGGTGTTCACTTTTACAAAGCCTTATGTGCACATATATAGCGTGACTTAAATGAAAAAAAGTGCATTTTTATGTCTCAATATTCTGAAAAGTAATATATTTTGCGTACTTCCTGAAATAGTGGCAGGAATCTGAAAAAGTACATTTTTATTTTGTATACATACACATTTATGTGCGTCGTAAAAGTGACCACCTTGTATATTTGATGCAATTGTCGGATTATTTTACAATAATATTGTAATATTAAAATGTTGAAAATTATTGAAATTATACATAGATTATACATTTTTTAATTTTTTTTAAACTATATTGTCGGAGCAAGGCTTTTCTATTTATATACTCTGTCCCTGCATATACTATATAGGAAAGTTTGAGACTATGATATCCGTTTGTCAAGTAAAATATGGAAAATTAGAATTTATTTCAAAATTTAATAGTCTCGTCCTTAGCTTTAATTTATATCGGCATTACCTCTTTCAAGTAACAAACGGCTTACAATATATATATTTTGTTTTATATGGTATTTTTGTTTTAAAAAATGTAAAACAAATGTAATTAAACTTTTTTTAAGAAAAGCTTATTTAAAACTCCTTATTTACCTATATATATATTTTTTTGATTTCTGAAACATTAGGCGTTATTTTCTATAATGTAATTATTTCTAAATAGGATCGTTTTTGAGACGGAAAAATTTCGTTTTTTTTTGTGAATTAACTCAAAATGATTTTTAATGAATAATATTTATGGTGAAATTTAGGAAAGACCGACCGTAATACTATTTTTAAATACTGAATTATTTATGAATATAAATGAAAATTCGACTACTATAGTGAGGTGAAAAATCCACCATGTTTAATAAGTAAAAATTGCCTAAATTTAGAAATTATTAACACAGAACGAACAGAAGCTATGAAATATTGCGTAATGCCTACCGGCGGTTTAAATTTTGACAGCATATTCTAGATTTTTTCATTATCTAAGTTATATATAAATACTATATAATGTTTAAATTAGTGGGTACGCGACGTAATTTGCTACTATTTTATAACAGAAAATATCGTATCACATGAATTAGTAATCCCATGTTGTAAATTTAAAAGATAATGTAGTATTATAAAAATATCTGGCAAGCTTCACGTATTATTTTTTGATTACTCGTTATAAAATACTTACATGTAGTATTGAAAATATGTTTATTAATCATGTTATAAATTCATTTTAGAAAATTAGAGACTTTTGTATAAATACTATTGTTCAAAAGATGAGAACAATTCTATATTTTAACTGATGGTACTATGGTGAAACTGGAAAAAATGCAAGACCCCGCTGTTTCAAAACTTTTTATTTTATTTCTTAATGTTATAAACATTAAAAGCTACATTTTCATCTTTTTGTTGCAGCAGCCGTGTTACAAGAAAGCGACCTCTTTATGGACGCTCTAACCGCTTCAGCCACTACCAAAAAGGAACCAAAGAAGCGCAAACGAAGAGCCAGTGTCACTAAGGAATCCCCGTCATCACCCTCATCTTCCCCAGCTAGCGAACAACCCCAAACTCCAACATCGCCTTCGCAAACCACCCCTAGTAGTCCGTCATTGGGCCTGAAGAACATCGCACCCATCAATTTCTATCAGGACACATTGAAGACTGAAGAAAATGCTGAAAATGCAGAGAATCCAGACCACGAAAACAAAGAGAATGCAGTGGAGAACAATGTGGAGACTAAAGAGGAAGAGGGAGAAGAAGGTAAAGATATGCCAGCGAGTCCGATGACTCCCACAGATGACACAAATGGAGAGGAACCTTGTGACATCAAAAAACCAAAATTAGAAGGTGGTTTGAAGGGTGTTTTGCTACATTCGAAGAAGAAGGGCCCAAAAAGGTCAATATCCTGGAAAAACGAATCCGATTTAGTGGAAATTCGCTACTTCGAATTGGACGAAACGGAAAGGGTGAACGTTACTAAAACCTTTGGTGATATGGCAAAGATGGAGATGACCAGTGAAAGAGAAGCATTGCAAATGTCTAGGAAAGTTGTAGGCGAGGACACCATGGAAGCTCAAATGCCTTGGAGGCTGCCTTTCCTGATAGATCAAGCGGATCCTCTCGCGGTGCCTGGCCACAAGAGCTTGGAAAAAGACATTCAGTTTGCGAGGGAAAAGAGCGTGTTACAGGCGTTATATTTCGATAAAAGGCGGGTTCCTGACTCTCCCGAGGAACCCATTCCGGAGAACCACCAAATGAGCGATCCCATCGTTATTCCTTTAGAAGATCCCGAGACCCAGGAGATCGACTTGAGGAACACTCCTTGGCCGGAACCAAAAGGATCCCCTCCCCACGTGGAACCTCAAATTCCCCCACATATTTTCCCTAACGTACCAGGTCCCTTCAACCATCCATTCAACAACATGCCACCACCTCAATTCCAAGGCATGCCACCACGTTTTCCTCCTCAAGGCGGTCCTGGAGGCAACCCCGGTCCAATCGGACCTGCCAACTTCTTGCCTCCTAATATGATGCCCAATGGAAACATTATGGGGCCTCCGAACATGGTACCACCCAACGAGATGATGAGTCAGGGACCCATGAACCAAAACATGTTCCCGCCAGGACCCGTGCACGACGGGTTCGGTCCAGGTCCGGAATTCCCCCTGTTCAATCAAAACAATATGCCTAACAATAACATGAACATGTATCCACCCAACAACTTCAACAATCACAGGCCCAATAATAGGGGCGGTTTCCGCCGCGGAGGGGGTAACAGCGGTAATTGGGTGCGCATGAGCGGCCCCGGAAATTGGAAGAGGGGTGGCGGGGGCGGCCACAGGGGCGGGAGACTGTGCAAAAACGTGCAGAACCACGGGTACTGCAGGAACAGGGACAACTGCCCGTTTGTACATCCGTAGAGTGGTCGTTCAACTTTTATTTGTATGACAATCGCAACAATTTGTTTTAGAATTATGCGAGAAATATGTGATATTTGTTGTAAGGGCTGTTTGAGTGTGGAACACTTGAATATCAATGAAGTACAAACTCGAATTTAGGCAGTTAGTCTCTAGGAGGATATAGTCGTCCGCGGTTTAATTTATTATTGTGATATGTTGGGTGACAGGACCTCAATTAAATAATGAGGCGGCGTGTACATACATAGGCTTTTTATTACCGAATCGTTAAATCGTTCAAATAATATATATAGTGGTTGTGACTCAATATCATTAAAAAGTTGTTTCTGTAACCATCCATCGTGTTTATATGTAAATTGTAAATAACGTTAGCATTTAATTTTGTACGATGTTTTTTTTAAGAATTACGTTATTATTTTCAATATAATTATTTAAAAAATCAGTTGTGTTTAATTTTTAAAATGAGGACTTGGAAGTAAAAAAATGTCTATCCAAATAATAATCTAGAGTGAAAGCAGACTTCAATCAGATCCTGACATCTCATAAAATTGCATTACTGTGCATTTCGCTCTCAACGCTTATAATTAGGTTGTCTTTGACCTAGTCAATTCTGTGACCTAGTAACCTACAAAACAAGTTTTCAGTTTATTATACAAGGTGTTATGGGTTTAGCATACTACGTGATTTATCAAACATAAAAATAAAAAATAATACGTTCTAAATTGATAGTGCATAATAGGTTAATAACTATTACCGCATGTTCTTAAAGGATTTTAACTACACTGATAAGTTTAATCTTTATTTTAATATTTGATTTGTGGTAGCAAATATTTAATGTTCTGTTTTATTTATATTCACACGACACAATTGTGTTGATACTGAATTGAATAAGTTGTTTTTTTCTAATAAAGAAATACCTGTAATTAATTTAACTAGGCAAATACCTCTGTTTAATAATAATTCGTCCAGTTAGATTCGTATTAAATCCAATCGTTTTGATTTCAGTTCACGATCTAAATATAATGAGCGGAATAACGATTTTGCATAATTACCTCAAAACAGTTTTTAAACTTCAAGTTCTGAGCTGAAATTTCATTAAATCTCTATTAGTAACTGACAACTATAATATTAAAAGTTGAAAGTAGAATTCATTACAAATATATAATAAATGATACTGCAGGAAACAACTACTCCGCGGACTAATGCCCCGACCGTCATCGAATTACACCTACAGTATCTCTGTGAACAGCCAAGAACCCTTGCCGGCCACCCCGACATGGACCGGTTTCGGACTTGTTAGCCCTCATCAGTATGCCATAGGTGAGATAACCGACAAGTGAACTGGCTGTTCCTTCATATGTATGTACACATTTAAACTGAGTGCAATTGAGATATTATAAGTGGTTTGCTACTTTCTGTTGACAAGCCGACAAGGGTCCTTGGCTGTTCACATAGATACTGCAGGTATAATTCAATGCCGGTCGGGGCATTGGTTCGCGGAGTAGTTGTTTCTTGCCGTATCATTTATAAATTTAATGGCGCGTCGCCCAGGGCGAGAGGTCTGCATTTAAATACCTGCTGCAATTTAGGTCGCTAATGTAAGCAGTCAAAAGATATTGCAACATTCATTTTCATTATTATTGCAAACGATTGTATATACCTATAAGCTTTGCTAGCAGATACTTAAATGTTGTATGTTAAAGCAGGTACATACCTATCACAAAATTTGATGTTTGTAGGCCATTGGAATCTATTACGATCGATGCATTCAGATCTGACAAAATCATTTATCATGATTTTCGATTAAACTTTATTAATCCACTGTTCGGAGGCCGACGATCTACAAAGGTCAAAATTTGTGGGCAATATCAAGAACTAGACAGTAGACGGATATCTTGGTCCTATATTTTGTTATTTTGACATCTTGTAATGTAGTACATGAAACGAACTCAAAAGTGTCCATAAATTTAAAAAAAGTTCTTGATTTTAATACAAATTTACGTGAGAGACATAATATTCTATATGTCATCAATCAAATTAGTTATCCTGCTAGTATGTACTTAATTTACTGAATTAACATTTAATTTAAAAAGTATTTGATATACCTAATGATAAGTTACAAAATTATTAGTTTATATATATTTCTCAACTATTTTAACTTAGTCTCTTCCTTAATAAAATCGGTAATTTTATCATGACATTTCAAGAAGTTCAATGGCCAATTATTTCGTGTACAATCGTTTGCAATAATAATGACACTCTCTTAAAACAGTTTTTGAACTTCTGGAAGTTCTAAGTAGAAATTTCATTAAATCTCTATCGGTGAGTGAAACAACTAATAACTAATATTAAAAATGTGAAGTAGATTTCATTACAAATACATCAGAAGTTCTAAAGAAATCGCAAAATTCATTTTAATGAGTGTCATTATTATTGCAAACGATAGTACATTAGAATATGAAACCAATGGCTTACTGAGAAATTTCACTTGGGGTAGAGAAATCTTTTTCAAGCACATTGGCCACTTCAGAGATGACTGGTATATTTTTTGCACAAATAAACTGTCAACTTCTTAGAAACGGTAATATCAATTGATATTTTATTTTTTCTTTAAGGCAGTGAGGGGGCGGAAGTTAATAACCCTCTCTCTCTGATAAGTTATATGTATTAAACTTTAAACCAGACGCATTATATTAATTATATTTTATTGCTACACCAAATTTTATTTTTTACTTGTCCTAAATAGACGCTTATTTGTTCTTTTTATTAAACTGTCTAAGTTTATGCAGTGGACGATGGTTTATGCCCCTAGTAAAGTAGTGTGACGTACGTGAAAACTGAAATTAAAGTTTCTTTTAATTGAAGAGTTAAACTGACGGAGATTTTTGAAGCCGTTGTAATTTTGTACGAAGTACGTATTTTGCTTGTGAAAATGGGCATCAATTTTTCTAGATCCGATCCTGGCAGAATTTTTTTTGCCTATTGCCAATGGCAAACACGGCGAATTAGCGAACTTTACACTTTCGCGCAACAGCAGACCTGCGGAAAGCGATCGTATGATTCAGGTACTTGGTGGAGGGGGCCTTCTGTCACCACGGATAGGGACATCGAGGGACAGACAAAATAAAAAATCAGCTGCATCAGCTGTGCCATTAGCAGTTTCAACGTTATTTTGTGCTGTGGTTGCGGAGTTGCGACGTCGCAACTCGCTTCGCTTGTCGGCCGTAGTCGTTTCAGTGATATGTAGCGTGAAGTGAATGCTTTGTGTGTTGAGAAAAGCGCGTTTGAAAATGTGCTCAGCTTTCCTCCAAAAATGCACCTGTACAGGTCTATTTTATTAAGATTACATTGCGTACTAACTAGTCATGTCTTCGTATGTCATTCCACAGGTAAATTTTTAACATTTTAATTCAGAAAAGTGACAGGAATGTACGTTTTGACTACGTCGATGTAAAATTGCCCCGTGATACCCCACGACTGTATTGTGTTATTTTATAGATAGGACTCGCGAATATGCAGCGGTGGTTTTTCCTAGAGGACCCTGGCAATGCTGCCATAAGGGCAGGAAAGGCGGAATCCATTTTTTCTGGTGAATCCATTCAATCTATTCAGTTCCCTCCTAGGAAATGGCTGTTTCGCATTAGGGCGCCTTCTAATCTCAGAAAGGAAGAAGTTGTTTGTGTTATAGGGGACTTGGTGGAGTTGGGTGGATGGCATCCTGAAAAATGTATCCCGCTGGAGAGAGAAGAGGATTCAGACATATGGTCTGGTGAGATAGAGATTCCAGATAAGAAAAGGGTGTTTTTTAGATACTGTGTATGTCTGATCATCGAGGCTGGTCTGCAAGTAATAGTGCGTAGTTGGGAGACCAATTTAGTACCTAGGGTAATCGATCCGACTGCCAAGTCGGCCACAGCGCACGAAGAGCCCCACGAGTATGGCAATTATGATAATCTCTACAGAGTGGACAGGGGCTGGTTAAATAAGGAAACAGTTATCCAGTTGAAACTATGCAAAAATCCTTTGACAATTTTCAGACCCAAATATCAAAACCGTGCTGTCAATATTAAACTTACGCCAGTGACCTTGACCCGCCACAATACTGGTTTCTCTAAAACTATGTCGGAGGCTCTAGAGGAGTCTCTAAGTGCCGATACTCAAGACTCTGTAGAAAGTCCTAAGCATGCTTTCACAGAAGTGGCTAGTCTGTCAGCAGAAGATCCCACTTTCCATATGCAGGGGCAATTTGGTCACGAATTGCAGAAGGACGACGTACTAATTTTCCAGTCTACAGTCCTCTTTCCAGCAAACATAGCTTTCCTTATTGATCTGTACATATATAGTTCCCGATGTGCTGACGGGGAACCACCTTATCATGCAGGTTTCAGTTACTTGTTACCGACTGCTCTGCAGTCTTCAGAGGGCAACTTAATACTACCAGTTACTAGTATAAAGCACCGGCCTTTGGGTCAAATCCATGTGGAATACGTTCAGATAGGGCCAATGCCGAACTTCAAGTGCGACATGAGTATTTCTTATGCCAGACATTGGAAGAAGACACGTTCCGGTCTAGACGTTGGTCACAGGGGTTCAGGTTCCAGCTTCAAAACTAAAATTCAGAATTGTGCTGAGGTCAGGGAGAACACCATTGCGAGTTTAAAGAACGCTATCGAGCACGGTGCAGATTTTGTGGAGTTCGACGTGCAGCTGAGCAAGGACAGGGTGCCTATAATCTATCATGATTTCCATGTGTGTATTGCCATGAAGAAGAAGAAGGACCTGATGGATAGCGATATGCTAGAGATTCCGGTGAAGGAGTTAACTCTGGATCAGCTGAGATTGCTGAAGGTAGGTTTCAGTTTGTAACTTTGAGAATTTGTATTAGAATTTCACAGTTTAGTTTTGCATGACATTCTGTTTCTTATACAGCAGTGCAGACAATGGCTTATTTTGAAAATACTGCAACACGCAGTGGAATTTTATCTCCCTGTAATATTTTTTGCAAAACACTCAGATCTAGGTTGATATATTTTTTTTCATCCTGTATAATGAATACCTCGAATATTATACATTACTTTCAAATTATTTTAAACATTTATCTAATCTAATCAATTTGGACATTAATCAACATTAGGTATCTACTTTAGATATGGAGTATATTACATTTTTTTATAATGTAGATGTAATGTAAATTAATTTAAATACCTTCAATGAATAGAAAATGTTCAGACATGACTCTTTTAATTTAAGGGTAATACTGAAAAAAATATGAATAAATATGTTAAAAATTATTAATGATATGTAAGTATTTTTCTTATAAGGAGAAATGTACATAACTTCTCTATCAGGCCAGGTGCAGGATATAGTATAAAAAATTGTCTTGTATTGTCAGCATATACAAGGTGTTAGAGATTTGACTGACATAATTTTAACAGGTGATAGTGTATATATCAAAATAAACAAAAAAGTCCTATTTAACACGAGTGCTAATCTCAACCATCTCCATTTTTGAGAAAAATATTACTGAGGGATTCCTAATTTAACTAAACGTTTGCACATCAAACCCGACATTTTGATAATTTTTTTCTCGAAAACGGTTGAGATTAGGACCCATTTTATATAGAACATTTTTATTTTAATGTACACTATCGCCTATTAAAATTAGGCCCCTCCCCCTTAAGATGCACATCTAACCATTTTTTACAGATATTTAATCCATGTAGGTAAAATATTCACATATAAACCCTGAGTCTTTACGCTGCTGCTAAATATTTTATTAATCAAAATATATTGTTCATAACATATGCACCTTGTCCATTTTGACACCACCACCCCTGTGGGCGCCCTTAAATATAATACAAGAGTAGTGTATTGGAAATTTAAATTTATAAGTATTTCAGTGTTGCCAATAGGGAGAGATATTGCCAAAAATGGCGGTTGGAATCTAGGAATTTTAGTATTGTCAGAGCAGAGCACGTCTGCTAAATCGCGCAGCAGTGCTTTATCAGCGCCACCTACCGGTTGGCGAATTTGAAGAATTGCTTTTTTAATATAGTATAGTTGTTTTATCTAAACCCGGAAGGACATCGAAACACAAAATTGTAGTAATTTTTACTATACCTACATTTTATATTTATAAGAAGTATTTTACATTTATTTATATGTAAAATAGGTACTGTAGTAACAATATATCTTCAAGAAAATACGGTCTATTTTGAGTGGAAATCAGGCTTTCTCTCAACGCAAGGTGTAAAATGCTTTGTATCCGCGTCCACGGAACATACATTATAAATAGATCCTACGCACTTCTAAAAAAATTTAAATGCGCATAAAGAAGGAAACACGTGTAAAATAATTTCCGTAGTATTCGCCTCTCATTCTTCATTTACGAGTCGAACAAAAGATATCTACTTATATACTTACTTATCTTTATCTGTTATATTGCTGAATAGGACAAAAGAATAGTGCGGCCTTGAAATTTTTGCCATAGCGGAAAATCCGTTCCTTAAAAGGTTGTCGACTTCAAATTAAATTAATGAATTCCAGTTTACGCTTGCCCGCAAATTATTTAATGGTTCAATGGTAATAACAATAACTGCACACGTGCATTTCTTTGCTAAATTTATATCGTGTACAAGGCGTCTGAGGTATCTCTGCAAAGTTAGATTTCCCCAAATATATCTACAGGGTGTTTCAGGAGGAGATGTACATACTTCAGTATGTTATTCTACTTTCAATTTTAAGCAAACAAATCCTATGAACTTGGGTCTGGAAACATTTCGTTTAGGATATACAGAATGCCAAATTAAAAAAAAATAATAATTGCATTTTCTTTAATAATTCTCGACTACTTTTAGTTAAATTCATGAAATTTTGAATGCAGAGGTTTCTTAAGACGGGAAATTCAAATTTTATGCACAATTGGTTGTATCTCTAAGAGGGCGCCACAAGCCATTAGGATTCTTTTAAATCGCTTCAACTTTTTGTGCCACGGTGTGTCATTTCGGAACAGAAAAACATTTTATTCTACCTTTTCTACTTAAGAAGTGTATACCGTACACCTTATTGAAGTCTCTAGGAGCAGCCGTTTCGTTAAAAACTCAGCTAAAGATGGTGATGCATGCAATTTATGTATTAGAGCGAATCGAAAGTTATTCTCAGGTGTTGTACATTTTGTTTAGAGATTTTATTTTTGCAATTCTTAGAGCCCGTTCGCATGACACGGAAGTAGCAACGATTGAGGACGGAACGGAATACCTTCTCGCTTCCTAACTGGTCACGAGACAATTCCGTATTTAACAAGGTCATTCCGTTTTGAATCGATTCAACTTCAACTTTTTGCGGAACGGCAGGTCGGAAGACTGCAAATATTTTAAAAATGGAGGTATATGATGATAATTATTATTTATTTACGGATTGTTTATAAGGTGAAATTGTTCTTGCATCGAACCTTGTAGTATACATGAATGTATGTGTAGTATTTCAGAGCTATATTTCTTACAGAAATCATATAAATGTGGCTTTTGAGGTTGGGTTTTTGCTAATACTTGTAATAACTATTTAGAGCATTTCTGCTTTTCGAAGAAAATTTAAATGAAATTGTGGCAAATGAAAATGGTGTATTATCGTTTACAAGTTTAATCCGTTCCGATTTTAGTTCCGTCTTATGCGAAGAATGATAATAATAGGAGGGAAATTCGTTGCAGTAATTCCGTTCCGTCTTCCATGTCATGCGAACGCGCCCTCACAACAAATTCAGGCTGTCAGTGTTTAAAGTGTTATGCCTTGTTTTTTTAGATAAATGTAAGGTAGCACTCTAATACATAACTTGCATGCATCACCATCTTTAGATGAGTTTTTGTCGGAAACGGCTGCTCCTAGAGACTTCAATAAGTTGTACAGTATAAAAGGTAGGTATGTTTTTCTATTCCGAGATAACATACACAGTGGCACAAAAAAGTTGAAGCGATATAAAAGGATCCTAGTGGCCGTTTGTGGCACTCTCTTAGAGAGACAGCCAATTATGCATAAAATTTGATGTTCCCGTCCCAAGAAACCTCCGCATACAAAATTTCATGAATTTAACTCAAAGTAGTTTGTGAATTGCTAAAGAAAATGTAATTAATTTTTTTAAATTTGACATCCTGTATATCCTAAACGAAGCGTTTCCAGACCTAAATTCATAGGAAATTTTTTGCTTAAAATTGAACGTAGAATAACATACTGAAGTATATGCATCTCCTTCAGAAACACCCTGTATATCTAAATGTTCACCGTTTCCGAGATACAGGGTGTCAAAGATTTAGAAATTTTTATTTACTTTGAAACCCTTCGTGATCAAACAACCATTTTAGATTTTATTCTAGTATGTTTAAATATTTCCATTATCGCCAGTGGCGTAGAAATCCTGTGGCACTCTTATTTCTAATAAAAATGGTACGCCACTGTATGAACTATAAAAAAAAACGTAAAATACTTTAAGTTTTGATTATTTTAAACAAAATATTACTAAAACGCAGTAGGTCTCACCACGCACAAACTACGAAATACAAATATACAGGGTTAACTATGACTAAGTACAAAAATTTTAACCACGTGCTCAGGAAGGTCTAAAAGACAATAAAAAATTTATTTCGGAATTCTAGCTCGATGTTTAAAAAATGGGGCAAAACCCTCTTTTCCCACGGAAAGTCGGCGCCTATGACAATCTATCATCATCCGTCATGGCTAGATATGTCAACTACTGGTCGTTTTTTCAACATTGTCAAGTGTAGAAACGACGAAATGAAACATTTGTATTAATAATAATAATAATGTCTAAGTACCTAGTAGATAACAGCTAATCCGGTTAGCTGCAGTATTTTGTATTCGTTCTTTCGTTGCACACTGCCAAACTACATTTTCACTCCTTGCAGATTCATCATAATTATCCACTAACATATCCGACATAAAATACTTTATTTAATTACTGTAACACGTTTAAAATTAGTCACTTAGCTGATTTAAAGTAACAATAAGTTCTAGGTTATGCCATACTGCATTGCTAATTGCATATCCTCCATGCTCCAAACCATCCAGAATGCGAAGTTAGTTATAATCTAAGGGTCATTTTTACAGAACACTGTAAACATCTTGGGATGTTATAGTTTAAAATATTACTAATTATTTTATGCAAACATCGTCGATTACTGTTAATATTGTTGCTATTATTAGTATTAACAGAATTTAATTACACAACAACACATGAAGTTTATCGGTGTGAGTGCACCTTGTATTTGTGGCCTACAGATGTTGTCTGTAGATGTCAAATTAGAGTACCGTAAATATACGGTTACGGTACTCTAATTAGTTTGAAATAATTTTTCAGTACTTGTTTTTCGCAAATTTAATTTTTCGCGTATTTTATGTGTATTTACAAACATGTCGCATTCAAATGCCTAGATGACGGATAAAGTGCTGATTTATGGGAGTGTGACAAGTGCATATTACCGTGCGGCAGCCTTAAAGACGTTTCCCGAGTATACAAAATATTTTGCTGAATACTTTTTGAACCACATCGAACAGCTGTTTTATGTCGTGGCGGTAAACGTGTGGCAGTGTTTTTATGTATTTGTGTACATTTACGTGTATTTTGTTGTTATCCTTTGTGCTTTTCCCGACGTAAGTAATCTACCTGGTCCAGACCGCCAAACCAAGTAGGTACCCCGCTTTACACAAAAAGAACGATCAAGGGACGGAGAGGTCCACAGGAAGTACAAAAATCTTTGCAGGTTTTAATTTAAACAAGTAAGAACACAGCAGATGATTCAACATTCTTAATATCTCTCCAAGTATCAATCCTGGAAATAAATATTAGTGAGGTAGGTGCTGCCTCTCTGTGCTACCATACCATATTTCTCATTAAATCATTAAATAATAATCTACATTTTGTTAAGATTTTTTTTTCTTTCAAAGCGACACCTTTGACTGGCAGAATATACCTAACCTCGCGGCTGACAGAAGGTCAGTGACGGCGATAAATAGGGATTTAATATAGTTTTGAAAATAATTTTTTTTGGCTTTATAAAATATTTGTACTAAGTCATAGTTAACCCTGTATTTTAAATGAACAATTATTAAAATATGATGCATTTTAAAAGAAATTTCTAAGAATAATTATTTATTCAAAATAATCAAAAGTCAGGGACATCCTATTTTTGTTGTAAATAAAAGAAGAGTGCCACAAGGTTTCTACGGCACTAGTGACAATGGGAATATTTAACATACTGAATAATTAGACCAAAGGTATCCCATTACAACCTACAATTATTGTGGTTTTATCACGAAGGGTTTCCAAATAATTAATAAATATTTCGAAATCTTTGACACCCTGTATCTCGGAAACGATGAAGTTTTAGATATAGATGTATTTGGGTAAATCGCATTTATTTTGACTGTACAATCACCTCTTTCCGTATGTCAGTAATCAAGGTTATTAAAAAGGATTAGATTGCCTGGTAAGTTTCGACTAATCACAGTACAGCAGACCGACGCGTCATTTGGAGCATTGTCTGCTAAACGCACGGCTCCTTTTTTTCTAGTCTGTTCCTTTGCCTGTTTGCAGTGACTCACTGCGCGTGGCAGCACCCTACAGCACATATGTCATAGTTGTCAACTGTTTCCATCAGTAATTTAACGTTTCTTAAAAATTATGTCCGATTTCAAATATCTGTTGAGTGTACATTTCTGTTAACGTGTTATTTTTAAATTTATAAATAGATACAACTTAAAATAATGAAGTATTGTTTTTCATGGTGAAAGTGAAGTAGCAGTCCATTATTGTGTATGTATTTTATAACAATCTACAGTATTAGGACAGAAGTACGTTGTGTCGAGTACAGAAGTTTTAAAGTAGTATAGGCAATATACAGATTTCATATTCCGTATAATGTACTAATATATTGTAAATATAACTTGTTAATGTTTACATCAAACATACTTTATTAATTCATTTAAAACGAGCTCCTTTTACAGTAATACATCGAAAGTATAGCGCTGATGAGAGCTTACAAACCAAATTAAATAAGTAGGCTCTATTAAAAGATAAGTTATTACAGTCTCAATATCAAATGTCAAATTCTGACATTTATGTGTATGTTTCAAAATACTAACATAGGTGTCGAGACACTATAGCACATTGCAGATTTCTAGATTGAAATTCAGGTGATTCGACAGACAAGTATTAAAAAGGCGACGCGATTAAGCAGACGATGTTTGGAGGAAAGAACTGAGCGGGTCTAGCATAATATTCAGTATTTCTACAATATTTATGCAAAATAAACTTTGAAATCGACTTACACTCCGATTTTGAATTAATTCCATGGAATGGGGGTTCAGAATGTGTCCAGACGAGCCCTAATAATTAGCCTCTCTGACTTGAAATTAACACAGTTAAATACTCAGGCCATTATATTTGAATTATGGATGAACATGTACCTATCTATTGGGTAATTGAAGTCGAAATAAATAATGAAACTAAACTTTATTACACATTATAGTAATTTTTTTATAAATAGGAAAAATATATTATTATATTGTAGTATGTTGATTTAACATGCGGCAAAATGTAAGATTTTGGACTTTTCCACTAACTTGGTACTAATCTTGTATAGAACTACATGAAATAATTATATCTTTTTGGAACACCTGAGGGAAATTTATTTCTCTACATTTAGCCCATTGAATGTTTTTTACTTGATTTAAAGTTGTTATTTGCTGTTCTAATCTTTTCCCGTAACGTTGGACATTAGTATACCTATATGAAATAATAAATATCAAACCACGAATGAAATTATTAATACGATCAGTACTAATAATATTACCGAAATCGTCAGCTTGCTATTTATTGCTGGAAGCGCGGAGTTGCTATAGAATTTGATAATAATTGCGCAGCCAAATAAACATAAAATAATATCAAATATAATTACAAGTATGAACAGGTACTAAAAGTCAGGCAACCTAATCCTTTTTAATAATCTTGGTCAGTAATATCTGAGACACCCTGTATATTATTTTAATATTGAAATTGATAATATTTCTACAATAATTATTGTATTTATATTAATAATAATTTTAACAATGCTTCACACTGATTGTATTGGGTAGCCTAGTGTCGACAGAGAAGCGTTCTGTCTTTGAAGGAATTTACAACATTGCGTCGTATTTATAAACAAATACATCATTGTAATCGTTTGTTTCTGCACTATTTTGATTAATTATTCGTGTCAAAATTATCCCCTAACCGCTGGGAATGTTAAAATTAAGCAGATTCGAACCGGCTGTTATTTAAGAAGGGTTTGGTCCAACCATCGTCTGCTAAATGGCGTTGCCTTTGAAAATAGTCCAACGAGTGCCAAATCCAATGAAGAGAACTGTACAGTATAGGTACAGATCCAGATTTTTACCAAATTTAATTGTTTGTAGAACAGAAAAAGTATTAATAATTTTATAAACTTCTTATCTGACACTATTTTGATGATGTTTACCCTATATAATCACGTGGCTCCTTGGAAACATCAACTTTGCGTACTTCGACCTGTGAGATTTCCAGGAAATTGACGTCAACTCATTTAATAGTAGGGGATACGAAGCCTATCGTAGAGATAGAGGAGCGGATCAAACTGGTACAAGACGCGTTGATATTTGTATAAACATCAATTTTTTAACAATAATATTACGGATTATTATTAAAACATTAAGGATAACAGTTTTTTTTGTGTTTTTTACTTGATGCCAAAATTTACCTTGGCAAAAAGCATACTCTCAAATAATATCTAACAGGTGCCAACTACGTTATAATAAGCGTTGGTGGAGTAGTAGTCAGAAGCATATCTGTGATTATTATTAGTCTGTTAAACATAACAAATAACCAGGTATAGGTATACGTGCTAATTCGAATGGTATTTACTAGTAAATATTGAATAACAAACAATGCCTGTATACCTATATATTTTTATTGTATTATCTCAAATATTAGTATTAATTTATTTTATTTCATACACTTGTATGGTGTTCTCACATATTTCCAGTATAATTAGTTTATTGGTTATTTTTCTTCTACAAACAAGTTTCTATTTTTTCAGTATTTAAACTTGTAAATATGCCGCACTGAAACAATGCATCAGTGAGGTCAAGGTTATCTTGGTGCACAACGTAATATTGATTTCCGTCTTCTATTTCTACATGTTCATGAATTATTTTCCTTTTTAATCCATTTTGTTGAGATATTTATCACTTTTGTATAGATTGTTGACAAAGTAATAAAAAAATGAGTTTCTGTTCTGATTTAACAATACAGTCTACTACGTCCATAATTATCTGTTAAGGGTGTCGTATTCATGAAATAGTGTTTTTTACAAAGACAAGTAATTTTAGACTTTTAGGAACTGAATAATATATAGAGAATAGAGCCACCTGCGAATACTCAAAGGTATCGTAAATCTAACGAGCTAATATATAACGGCTGAAAGCGGTTTAACCAACAAATTTAAGAATTTTGTCCATAAAAATTTGAAACATGTAAATTTTTATGAAAATCTGCGCCAGAAAGAGCATAGTGTACAAATTGTAGTTATTCTGTGCTGTGTAAACAAATATTTATGTTATAATAACGACATTTTGATATTTTGTGTCATTTGACAATAATTATTATAGGTCCCTTTCCTTCAATATTTTACAAAATACAGGATGAGTCAGAAAGACTGGGTCAACACTAAGCCGGAGATACTAGACACCAAAATATTATGTTCGAGCTCATCATGCATTATACGAATGTCTCTGGTTTAAGGTTCAAATGTTATTCTGAAATTTCTCAATAATTGCACGAATAATAAATCACATTCACGAAAAATACGTTAATATTTATTGACATGAAAATTTGACCTTCTAAGAAAAGAAATAGCAATATCAGCCTTAAAGAAAATCACCACAATATACATTGAAACTTTTAAATGCAAATACCGATAAACTTGGGCGACCTAAACTAGAGTACATTTGTTATGTAGACTTGAACGTTCTTTTAGATTTTTTTAAGCATAGCTCAACAGATTAAAAAAATATGTTTTGATTTACCTAAATAATACGGTGAAATTAGAGGTGTCTCTAGAAGCAACGTTATAATATAAGCTCCAAATTCGTAATTCTCACACCAAAAAACCCAACACTATCAATTTTTAGTCATGTTTAAACCAGAGACATCAAGGCATGATGAGCTCAAACATAATATTTTGGTGTTTAGTATCTCCAGCTTAGTGTTGACCCATTCTTTCTGACTCACTCTGTGTAATCCCTCTCAACAAATGGTGCCACATAAACTCAGTTAATACGCACGTGCATGAAGATATAAAAAAATCAGAATAGTTGTTTTACATACAACAATTTATTGAACAATAAATTGACAGTTTATTTGTAAAGAAATTTATTGATTTCATAATTGGTAGGACTGCTTTATAGATTTCAATATTTACAATTTATCCTCAATTTCATTACTGCTTACATCGAACCTTGTCAACTAATATTCAAATATTTTCTAGCAAATCTGCATTTCTTAGCATTATTTTTTATTAGTTTCAACTGAAGTAATTAATGGCACGAAATTCGTGAAAATTCGCAAGACATGAATATTATCGTTATTTTCATCATTATGTGGGGTTGGTAAGTTTAACTTGAGCTTCTGACAATCTACCATAACAGTTTTGTGATGAAAATGGCAGGAAAGTGTCAACTTTTCGTGAATTTTGCAAAATAGAAATATTATTGCTATTTCCATCGTTATGTGGGATTAGTAAATTACATTTTGCGATGTTTTATAGAAAAAAGGCATTTTACTAGGTAGTGAAAAAAATAAAATTTCTTAATTTCCAAGGCTTACTTGATTTTACATATTTGAAATCAGCACATTTTGTTCTGCAAGCCATCCAAACTGCATCCCTGGAGGCAGAGCTGTAGCCAGGAGGAGCATTTAGGGTTTTAAAACACCCCTCGAAATGAGAAGCAAAAATTAGGTTGCTCACCGCACATTTTCAGGAAAGTTAACAGCACCCGATTTTGACACCAACCCTCTATGCCTATGTCTAAATTCATTTAACTGCTAGACCATCACTTATGAGTATTCACAGGAACAATATCATAGAAAGTCGATATGTTTTAGTAATATATTCAAATAAATAAAGACTGATTTTTTAAGATTTATTTTGTGTTCTTGTACACCTATCCACACTACTGTCTGTTTTCAAAATTAATTATTTGAATTATTATTTTATTTTGTACAATAAATACATATTATAATCTTTCTGAATACCGCATTAACTATGACTAAATACAAATATTTTAAGAGAGGATAGAGAAAAATATAAATTAACGGAACCACTCTTTAAAAATTTCCACATTTATAAAGCGAAAAAAAATTGTTTTTCGAAACTATATTAAACCCCTATTTATCGACGACTATGACAGCCCGTTCGCCGCGAGATTATTTATTTCGCACGTTTGACATTTAGAGAGTAATGCAATCAGCAATGGACAGAAGACTAAACGATGAAATTCATTGTTAAAATTGAAACCCTGTGCTTACGTTGTGATTTTGTGCTTTCCTTCAGTTTTTAGTGAATGTTTTTTCAGTTTTAAACGTTTTATTGTAATTAAATAAAGGAATTGTGTCGGGTACAGATATTTTCCTAAAATTGCCCTGATTGTATTCGAAATTTTCTATTACCCATCTATTAGTATTTCTTTTGTTTGATTTTCTTAGAATAAATGGACATTTCATTTAGCTGTACACGAAGTGTTTGTTGTTAGTAATCCTTATGAATCTGTAATGAGTGAAAATGTAGTTTTCACAGTTTGGAAGGAGAGAATGAAAAACGAATGGAAAATACTGTAGCCGAGACTGCAGCTAAATGGATTAACTGTTACCTATCAGGTTTTATTATTAATGAAAATATCAATTTTTGTCAATTGTACATTTGTAAACACTGTAATTATAGTTGACAGATTTAAGCCATCTGCTCCATTTTTTTAGGCCTCCCTGAGTGTGGTTAAAATGTTTGTACTTAATCCTGTATTTATTGTTAACATTAAAATCAAGTGTTGCTGGTTTTTTAGCTGGAAACAATAAGACCATTGTTAGAATTTTCAAATATTTATGTTTTGAATTTAGGTGAAAAAAAAATTCTACACTAAACACTCAGAAAAAAATTTTGGTTACAGCCCTGCCTGGAGGTCATAATTCAATACTATTTTTTTTTGCCTCTGAATTGTTTCATCTATCCAAAAATACCCTGTACAATTGTATTTATTTTGAACTCAAATAAACTTTTGTAAACAAATATAATAGACATATAAACATTAAATTAATAATTTTTTGTTTCAAGGTGTATCATCTTTCCGAGGGTAAAACAAAGAACCCTAGGTTTTTCGACGAAGACCTCGATGACCACCAGCCATTCCCCACCTTGCAACAACTCCTAGAAACCCTTGATCCCCACACCGGGTTTAACATCGAAATTAAGTGGACCATGCGGCTGGAAGATGGCACCTACGAGTTATACCACCCGACCGATCTCAACGTGTACCTGGACACCATCCTGGAGGTGGTTCTGCGGTACGGCGGGGAAAGGAGAATTATATTCTCCGGTTTCAATCCAGATATCTGTCAGGTGATACGGTTGAAGCAGAATAAGTACCCGGTGATGTTCCTTACTGTGGGAGAGAGTCAAATTTACGATAAGTACAGCGATCCGAGGTGTTGGTCCATCAAGTCTGCCGCACAATATGCTGTGATGATAGAGATGTTAGGTATTAATGTGCATACTGAGGATCTGCTGAGAGAGCCTGCTCTGGTAAGACATTTTGTACATAAGAACCGACATGCAGTTGCATGTAATGCAATGTAAAATAATGTAATTTAATCACACTTACTTACATGATGTTTCGAAAACAAATAATTCTTTAGTCGATTTTAGAGGAAGTGTTTCATGTAAAAAAAATAATTTTAGGACCCTCTAAGAAGTTATAACCCTTTAGAAGTAAAAGTTCAAATCAAGCTTCCATAACTTTTTTTTAACCTTATAACAGTATCAAAACACCAGCTAAACTTGTCATACGAATGATAAAAAGCAGTTGAATAATTGGTAATAACGGCTGACAACTAAAGTGACAAAAACCTACTACAAAAAGTATTGTTCAGGGAATCATAGGGTAAAGATGCTGTCTTCATCTAAATTTATATAGAGTTTTATTTTAAACAGAGCTATCTAAGATTTATTTTTCTGTAGAATTTTGTTGTATGAAAAAATTCTGATAAACATAAGAGAGGTGTATTATTTTATGTCCTTACTGTGAGGTGATAACGAGTGGAGCAGGTCAAGAAAGTGAAATTTTAACATAAATGCGTCCATGCAAAAATCGGAGTGTATATTTTTGAGACATTTTTAAACTAGTCCATGGAAACTTGATTGCAACACCCATTTTTAAAGAGATGTAATTTCTTACAGGTCATTTTGCTCAATTATTTGTGAAACATCCTGTATTTAAAGTTGCACCCCTGAGGAGTTATTAGCTCTTAAATTAGTATATATGTGGTACTTTACGGTAGAAGTACCAAATTTGGTATATAATTTAGGCTTATTATTGGCATTTTCTGACTATGAGTTAAAGTTACAACATTTTTACAGTGTTAATTAGAAAATAATCGAAAAGTAAGTAGTAGGTTTTATCTTTCAAATTTAACAATTGCAGTGTTACAATGCTGTGCAGTGTGAAAAAAATATGTAAGAACTTTTTTATTATTAACGAATTGTTGATTAATGAACACTGTTAATGTCTTGTTTCAGTTAATTAATTAAATCATTCCGCGCCACAATTTTCTTTATATTGTGTATTTATTTTCCTGTATAGATAATCTGATACTGTTTTTTTTTTATTTTTTAATATTCACATAATTTTTTTTGTTGTTGAATAATATAATTTTCTAATTTTCTTAATATATAATTTGTTAATTTTATATATTTTTTTTGTGTATATTTATTATATTTTCCTAATATAAAATTTAATTTTGTTTTACAAAATGCAATTTAAGATTTGTTCTTAAGTATTGACTTTTAGCAAGAAATTTTTCCTGTCTTATGTGACAATATTGTATTTATTATTCAAATGCCTTCATTACATAAATAAAGTTGTCCAGTATGAACTGGTACTTGTATCCATATGTTTAAAATAAAGTTGAGACCTTGGCATGTGGCATACATAAAGGTGATGTTGACCGCAATTGTTATTTTTGCACAGAGGCGTAGTGTCTTCTTTGAAAGTCATTGTTTACATATTTTTTATTATTATTATATTTTACCAATGTAATTAGATTGCGATCGGTTTCATGTTTCTGTCTTGTTTTATTGATCGAGTAAATGATCTCACTTCTAGGATTTATTTTTAGAAAGGTTATTAACCCATAGAATTTGTTGTTCAGTCTCGATTATGGAGAACATTTTTTACAGTCACAAATTTCTTCTGTATTTTGCATTTGTTTGTAAGAAACTATGATTTTTAGTGACGGCAGTTTTCAATATTTCAATTTTTGCTGTTTCTTGGCTAAGTTTTTCGAAATTTTTCAAAAACATTAACACCTTAACAGAGCCATCTATTTTTATTAGAGGTAGTTGGTTATAAAATGGCGGATAGAACATTTTTAAAATTTTTTTTAATGAAGTTTTTAAAAAAGAAATAGTTGAATATTGTGTTACAGAAATATTAAATTTTAGGTTCTGTTTGAATAGCTGTAAGTACAAAGAATTTCGTATTCTCCAAAGGTGTAGAAGACCATACAATTTTTTATATATTTTTTTCTAGTTTCAGTATAAAGTTTTAAAGTTGAATTTTAAATATCGGTTTGAAGTAAAATTTGGAACATAAGCTTGATATTTCAATTTGTAATAAGAACTTCCGAGTTCTCTCACTTCACTTGAAATTTTCAGTAAAAGTTTGAACTTCAAGTTCAAAATTGAAATTTCTTCAAAATTACAAATTCAAGCTTGACATTTCATGTTTGTAAGTAAGAATAGTGTACATTGTGTTCAAATTTCAATTTTTGATAAATTCTGAGTTTTGATTTAATTGCTATCATTTGTAGGTAAAATTGGCCACTAACGCAGGCCTAATCATATTTTGCTGGGGTGATGAAAACGCCGACCCTGCCACCATAAGATTCCTGAAAGATCTTGGCTTGCACGGCATCATATATGACAAGATCCACGAGTACTCTGGCAAGGAGGTCAAGGAGAGCATCTTCTTGGTGGAAGCCAGAGAGTCTCAGAAGGAACTGCTGAAGGTAGCAGCGGCGAACGCCGAGTCTCCGCAGAGTCCGCCACCCCAACCTGTGCTCAAGGAGCGAATTCTAGACTTCGGCAAAGCGAAGACTCAGATAGGGGACGTCATGTCTACCGCCACGTCCCTGCAGAGCTTGGAGAGCTGCATGGCGGATTATGAGACCTCGAGTGGGACCAGCTAGCTAAGGGCGATGGAGGATTTGAGGATAGCTTCGGAGCCAGATTGAGTAGTACCTTTTTTTTTGTTTACTTTATGGCCAAAGTCATTTTATATGTTATATTTTTATTATATGCACCAGATGTGTTTTGTTGTTTTACATTTTATTGACGAAGATTTTTATTCGAAAGGAATCGTGACGTTTGTACTTTTTTTTTTCCCTGTAAAACATGTTGATATTTCAGAACTCATGGAAGTTGTACTCTCAATTTTTTTTACTTGACTTGTCCTAGTATATTATTATTTATTTTGGCAGTACTCAGCATTGCTTATTTTGTTCCGTTATGTTTTTATCAGTGGTTTTAAAGCTCAGACATTCATTGGAATTTGACTTAAAAAATTTCGAGGTTTTTAAGAATAACTTTTAATTAATACTTTTGCATTAATGGTTTATATTCTTAAAATTGTATCCACATTATAAAATTTTTTTTTATATCAGACACTCAACATTTTTCGAACCGCTGGATTTCATTATTCTCTTGAATAAAAGCATAAACTGGTGAATTTTTAAGACCCTCGGATTTTAGAAGTAGGTATAAGAAAGTAACTATTTTTAAATTAAATATTTTTATATTTTCCAAATTGTATCCACTGTACTGTACTTGTAAATTACACTAATTTCAATTCTCCAACTAAATTTTTTGATACCTATCATTAATAGAACTGCAACATTTGTAGAACCTCTGGATTTTACAATTTTAATATGCAAAAAGTTTGAGAACTGTTGATCTAAGTACTTTTTTATAAACAATTGCATTTTTAGAACTTCTGGATTTCAGAAGTGGAATTAAATTAATTCTTTAATAGATATTTTTACATCAAAGTTTTGATATTCTCCAAATTGTGCCCATTGTATATTGCACCAAAAAATATTTAAATATTACACTGATTACATTTTTTGATACCGATCAGAAACATAACTTCAACATTTTTAGAATATGTACATATAATGTTTGAGAACTGCTGATCAAAGCACAAATAGCATTTTTGTAACCTGTGGATTTCAGAAGTGGGATAACTACTGTATTTGTATGGAAGGAAACATATTTAGAAATTGCTGCTTTTAGAAGTATTCTTTCCAAATTGTTTCAGTTATTTTTTCACATATAACGGACACAGTTTTAGAATCTCGGAATTACTGTAGCTAACAAAAAATTCAGAACTGCTGATCTAAAATATTTATAATATAAATTGGTGTATTCTTGGGTCCTTCGTATTTCAGAAGTGGGATTTAAACCCTGTTAGCTTTTTAAGATAGAGTGCTGAGTTTTGAAACCAATTGTATAAAACTACCAGAACAAAATAATCAATCTACACGGCTCCGAACGTAGTTAGAAAATTTATTATTAATGTGTGCACAATTTTAAAATAAGCTTTTGAAATGGAGAAAAGGCTTTCGTGTTTGGTATACTATTTATAAAGTATTTGATAATGTGATAATCAAAAATTCTTCCAACAAAAAAATTCATTTGGATATTGAGCTGCATGTGGACATGTAATGAAGTTGAGAGAATAAGCCTAAGCTATTTTTTATATTAGAATATTATAGAACGAAATTTTATGTTGACCACTTAAACAGTAGTTGTGGAACAGAACTGTAATTTTTGGAAGTATTAGGCCAACGGAGGAGGAGGAGGCTTCATTTGTTTGTTGCTTACAATTTTTTTACTGGATCTTCAAAGTTTTAATAGTTGCACATTGCTAGAATGTTTCATTGGCTTAATATTTTTAAAATTATTATATATTATTTTTTTCTTTCTGAAAATGATGTGACTAGACCAATTAAATTCAGTGTAAAAGTAATGTAGTGGGCAAAATTATAGAAATAGAAAAGCAGAACGTGGCTCTGATTTCAGGTAAAATTAATGGTGGAAAATATTCAGACTTGAAGTTGCATACATTTTCAGCATAAAACAAGTTTGTTATAACGTACGAACTTACTCCTCAGAGTTCTCATTGAATTTTAAATAATATAAATCTGTATATTTCACTTTCAACTCTTCACCAAAGCTTATACAGGGTGTGCCGATAAAAAAATGTAGATGCTATTAACATAGTAAGTAAGTGGAAATCAAATATTCTTTTGTTAAATACACGTTAAACTCTACAGCATTCTGCAGATATTCATGCGAATTATTTAATGGCGGGAAATAAGTCTTAACTTTTAGCGAATTTTGTCAACTGTAATATTTTCATTTTTATCATAAAACTGTTACTGACTGTCATGGTAGATTGTCAGAAGGTTAATAAAAATTTACTAACCCAACATAATGATGAAAATAGTGATATTTCATTAGTTTTATTGTTTTGTGAAATCCGCTAAAATTTGTCTTTCCCGTCATTAATAATTTAAACCAAAAACTGAAAATCATGCAAATATCCACAAATCTCGCATCAAGGCTTAAGAATAGATAGATATAAACCTGCTATAAATTTTTGAGGTAGCTTTTTAAGAAAAACAATTAGAATTTTTTTTATTCGGAACAAAATTCAAATACAATACATTATTCTACATCTAATTTCTTGGTCTATTGTGTTTTTTTTTTCAATTATTAAAGATTACATATGCAAGAGAAAACTTATAGTGTTTTCTATTATGTTGCTCTCAGAGTGCTCTGAGTGCAATCTGTGACGTTATAAGTTCTGTTACGGATCACTCCGAATCCGAGCAGGAGCAATCCTTTTCAGAGCAAAATGAAACACACATTGGAAAAGTAGAGGGAAGATAACCTCGAAATTTCCTTCGGAAATACTTAATTGCAATTTAACTTGAGATCAAAAATTACTATAAAAAATATTACCACAAAAAACATAAAATGTGATTTTCTGGGCTTTCTAGAGATCTTCCTCTTGTACTTCTACTGGGAAAATAGCGACTCCTTTTGAACATTCCAACAAGGATATGGAAAGTTTTTCGTTCAACTCTAAAGTGCTCTTTGAACTGTACTAATAAAAACAAATATTTAGGTAGAAAGAATCTAGTATAAAATAAATAATTTTATAAATTGTAGATGTACTTTACCTGTTCTTCAGTGTACTGAGATACAACGTCCCTTACATAGTTGTTAATTTTGGCTTTAGCCAGTCTTGGTCGTTTAACCATTTCCAAAATGGCTAATTCAACTTCATCATCCGAAGAATCGGAAGAACTAAGAAATTCAGTGACTTCAATGAACCGACGTTTTCTATTCATATCAAATTAAAAGTAAAAAAGTAACACAAAACGAAAAAAACAAATCGCCTGTGATGTTTACTCAACTCAGACCTTCAAATTAAATATGGCCGCTTTGTTTACCTTTCCCTTGCTCCGACAAATTTTTCAGATCAATAGAGAGCGCCCTGGGAGCGTTCCGTCACAGATTACGAGCAAAAATGGAACGCGCACTCTGAGAGCGAGCGCCAAAAGGAACACGCGAATCTGAAACAGAGCACTCTGAGGTTGTTCTGCAAGCAATAATAGAAAACACTATTAAATTCATACAAAATTGTTCTTTTTTGGCATTCAATTAGAAAATGTTGATTTACTAAAACATTAAATAATATGAACAAAAGTACAGAAAAATGTGCCAAGAACTGTTTACATTTGTTTATAAAATTTAAAAATTGGTATCTGGTTACTGTTGGGCAGTATTGAATAGTCATATTAATAAATTTTCTATATAAAAAAAATTAATACAATTTTTCAAAAATTGGTAGTAGGTCAGGATTTGCAATTTTGTAGATGTTATATTTTCTATATATACGAATTCTTTGTGTCTATTTGGCAAAAATATTTGTATGTACACTTATAAATCGACACTCTGTTATGTGTTACTGTTTAATATAAAATACTATAAGTGAATTTATAACAACCTGTGTAATGTACATTTCCTCAATTTAAATCTAGAGCTGGGACAATTTGAATCCTGTGCTTGTGACAAGACTATACAGTTCTAGCTAGTCCAATGTAAACTAGTCGGATTTCAGTTTTTCACCTTCATCTGTGATGATATTGCAGTGGACTTACCAATAAGTTTCACTTTCCAAAAATTTTGTAAATAATTCTTGTGGAAGGACCTGAAGAAACGGAGAAGTGATACTTTTAAAAACAATGTGTAGGAAAGAGAAAATGAACCTCTTGGTGAAATATGGGGTTGAAATTATTAAATGTGATATTGAATTTTTTGCTTTGTAAAGATGAAATTTTATTGTAAAGATGAATGAAGAAGAGAGGTAAATTCCATATAGTAAAGAATGTAGTGAAAATTAATATTTTTTCATGGAATTGAATGTGCTGTTTCATACATCACATTTATGAAATTGTAGTTTACTTAATATTTTTTTGAGGTTGCAGCTTCAAATTGATATTAAAAAGTTAAATATTAATAATTCCTTTTACGTTAAGAAAAAATAATATGCTCAAATTTTGTAAATAAAATAACATAAAATTAGTATTATCAAGATTTTGATAAAATTTGAGTATTTTATTTTCTAACTAGTAAAATTTTATACAAAATGACGACGAACGCAATCCGATAAGAGTAGTAAATATTTGTGTTCCGTTCATTGAGTACAAATTTTTTTTAGAAATAATTGCTTTACAGAAGATATTATATCTCTAGATGCTGGCTGTAGACATCTACATTTCAAATAATCTTTCACTTTTAAATCACACTTGAACTGACAAACATATCCCACTTCTGATTGTACTAGTCATTTACTTTAAATGTGCCATATAAAGATTGTCTAGCATATTCAGCATTTCAGGAATGGGATAAAAATTGCTTACTGTAGAATTTAGAATTTTTCCTGTTGTAGCAACTTTTCAAATTTTAGCTGAAGATTATACTTAGACAGTAAATTGTTAGATATTTTAATGTTCAAGCCTAGGCATAAGATTATGTTGAAATTATCGCAATAAAGACATGCCAGTGTTTTTTAGTATTTATTTTCGAAGGATGCAATATTAAAAACACCGCTTGCCAATATATCGAGGAAGCGTCGGTGAAAAATAAAATAGTTGTGATATTTTTATAAATTGGTACTGAAATACTAAGTATACAAAACATCTTATGTATATTTGTATATTATATGATATTGTATAGACATTTTTAGATATAAAAACAGCAAGAGAAGAAGTTTTCAACTGTAGGTAACGAAGAACGAAAATACTTTTCAGGATATCTTCCAGTTACCTCAGAAAAGTTTCTTGTGATAGAAATGGTGATACTATTTATTTTTTACGATGTGATTCTATATCTGGATTAAAATCAAGCATAATAAAGAAATTTTTCACATCTAATTTATTCTTTTATTTGCTTCCCATTTCCCATTTTTCCATAACAGTACTAATACAAATGCTAAACTGATACAGAGTAAAATAGGTATACCTAATTCAAGTTGTTAGGAGTAACTGTTTAAGAAATAATCCTATTTGAAATATTCAGTGCACAGAGTAAAATCTGTTTTGATCTCGAGGTGATTTTTCCGCTGCAAATGTTACTTGAAGAAGTAACACGATATGCAAAATTTCAAGAACATCCACAAGGTTTAATGAAATTGTTTTTAGATTTCCAACGATGGTTTCATCAAATCAGGTCGATCTTCCTGAAATTTTGCTCATCAGTATTATACAGGGTGTTAATTAAGTATGTGTACAAACTTTAAGGGGTTAATTTATGATTGATTTTAAGACAAAAAGTCTTAAAATCAATCAGTAACGGCTTTGTTTTACAGATACAGGGTGTTAAAAGTTTGAAAAAAAATCAAATTTTTATAACTATTTTCTGAGTAGTAAGAGCTACTTTGTTGAAACTTAGCACACCCTAATACAACAATAATTGCTAACTGTCATGTTTTTCATTTATTTTCATGACCTACCTCGCAATAATTTTGCGTTGAGTTCTGACCAATGTAACTCTGACTTAAATTGCGTGCATAAGAATGAAATTAAGAAATTTTCGTGAAAACGGTTTATCGTATCAAAAATTACCAAGAAACATTTTTTGTGTAATTTTAATAATTTTCTTAAAAAAACTGAAGGTTAGTAATATCTGCACACATGGCTAAATTAAAAATAATTTAATACCCGCAAAATG
The DNA here is from genome assembly GCA_037114965.1 of Monochamus alternatus. Classification (NCBI taxonomy): domain Eukaryota; kingdom Metazoa; phylum Arthropoda; class Insecta; order Coleoptera; family Cerambycidae; genus Monochamus; species Monochamus alternatus. The sequence continues at coordinate 25,192,709 of CM073431.1, forward strand.
TCTCTAAATACCTATAAAGGGTGTGTCAAGTTTCAACCAAGCAGCTCTTACTACTCAGAAAATATATCCAAAAATTTGATTTTTTTTTCGAACATTAACACCCTGTATCTAAAACAAAACCGTTGCGGATCCATGTTTATATGAACTTTTTGTCTTAAAATCAATCATAGATTAACTTCTTAAAGTTTGTGCACATACTTAATTAACACCCTGTGTAGCATTTTGTATAATTTTTTCAATATTTTGCTGTACTTTAAGCGGAAACGGCATTTTACTTGAAATCAAAGCAGTTTTTATTAGTGCATTGAATATTTCAAATAGGATTATTTCGAAAACAGTTCTTAACGATACACATAAAAAAGGTAGAAGAATCAATTGTTTCAAAAGTCTGATGTACACACTTAGCCGTAAGAAGTTCTGCCACTTAATGCATGATGTGTCATAAGTGGTGCCCTCTACTAGTGAATCAAAATTACAAACAAATTTGAATTTCGCCTCAAAAACCTCTGGACTCCGAAATGTATACAAATATTTGGATTTTTTTGAAAAGTTACAAATATCGAAAATAAAATTTTAATTTTGACACCCTGTATCCTTTTAACCATTAATTTCTGTTGTGTTAATTTTTTTTGTCATATGTTAATGGCATTGATACCGACGTTTCTTGGCTTGAAGAGTTTATTATAATTTAAATTTGGGGAATTCTTGACAGCCCCAATAGCTAAGGCGACATCTATCTATTCTAAAATAATTAGTTTGAGTTTAGAAGTTCCAGAATTTCAGATGCTAGCGAAACAGTTTTTGTACTAAATTGATTTATACACAATTTAAATTGCTATATTTGGATTTGATAAATTTGGATCTTGGGACATAGCACTGAAATGTACGATATGGAATGCGTTTAGTCCATTTGCGCATCCAAATAAAAGTACCAACCCTAGGAGCAGACAAAAGGAGGCACATGAAACTCATCAAAGACATACTTCATTGATTATGTATGTGGGTGCGAGAGAGACAACCATCTGCACGTACGATATGAATTGTGTTCTTAATTTCCCATTATTTTGTTTGTAAACACGTCATTGGCGTACAGTGTGGTTTCTTCTTTTTTCTTGTATCTCGTTAGTGTTATTCTTTGTGTATTTTTGTGGGTGTTATTGTTGGAACATGTCATGTTTTATAAGGAATTGTAAAATTAACCAGCATATAGCACGAAATAATTCTCCATATCCAGAATTCAATTTCATTTCAATTCACAATCAGCTAAGCCCCTACTGCTCCGCCATTGCTAGAGGCACAAAACAAAATATGGCGCTGATCATGAATAATCCATTCGCGCAGCTTTTAGCGCATTCCAGTCATCATAATATAAAATTACATTTCAGTGGGACATAGCAAATAAATTTTGTTGACAATCAGAGCCGCGTCATCTATCCACTTGATTGCAAATATTATAGTTCACCTAAATGTTAGGAGGTGTCGCTATAAATTTCAACGCCAAATAGACTTATGTTTGCACTCACTGCTGGAATTACTAGAGCAAAAAAGTTGTTTATGTAAAATTATACATATCTGAACTTTTGAAATCATACACGAAGTAATTTGGACAACGGAAATGTCAGCTACCATCTACCCAGTTCTTCCCAATTTCATAGTTCATAGACATGGGTAAGGATGTCGTTCTAAAATAGAAGCAGTGCTCCTTGTACTAAATTCGTTGAATGACGAAATTTTAAATTATAGAAGTATGTGATTCTAAATGATCAGTTGCAATTCATTGCAACGATTTTTATTCTGATCTCATATTGTCCCTGTCATGGTATCTAGTAAAAGTCTCGTCTGTCCATATTACCACTGAAATTACTATAAAACAAATAATACAAACGAATTTATGTGGGTTCAAGTCACTGAAATGTAATTTTATATTATGATGACTGGAATGCGCTAAAAGCTGCGCGAATGAATTATTCATGATCAGCGCCATATTTTGTTTTGTGCCTCTAGCAATGGCGGAGCAGTAGGGGCTTAGCTGCTAGTTAATTTTACAGTCCCTTATAAAATATAACATGATCCAACAACAACACCCACAAAAATACACAAAGAATGACACTAACGAGATACAAGATAAAAGAGGAAACCACACTGTACGCCAATGACGTGTTTACAAACAAAATAATGGGAAATTAAGAACACAATTCATATCGTACGTGCAGATGGTTGTCTCTCTCGCACCCACATACATAACCAATGAAGTATGTCTTTGATGAGTTTCATGTGCCTCCTTTTGTCTGCTCCTAGGGTTGGTACCTTTATTTGTATGCGCAAATGGACTAAACGCATTCCATATCGTACATTTCAGTGGTTCAAGTTCAACCCTAAACCAATCAAAATAGTATCAAAGATGACCAGTCACTAAAATTTTGGATACATAGGTATTTTAAATATTCCTATTCTTCTTCGTTTGTAGTAGTTAGAACATTTGCTTTTTTATATTTTATGTATTTGTGTATACCTATTTTAGAGCAATTATAAAAAAATTCACAAGCGCCATCTGTGTCATTCATTGCGAAAGTCATAGTTAACTTAAGCATTAAGAGATGCCGTATTAAAATTAGATTGTCTACATTAAGAGTGCTGTACTCCAGCTGACGAATCCGCGCTGATTTCTTTGTTTCTCACGCCATTTCGATATTTGTTGCATAGATTACTAACACATTTGTTGAACTGTATTCTTGGTATACTCGCGTCAAGAATTCAGACGACTTACGTCATACGAACAAATGAATAATTCATTATATTTTCATCAAAATATTTAAGAAACTGCAACTGATAGTAATATAACTATATACTACACTAAAAGTTTGCATTATATATTGAACTAAATTGCAAAAAATGATTGCTTTTAACGCGACCAAATATTGGAAATTACGTTGACAATAAAAACAAATGTGTAACGTCAGCCGTGACGTAAGACGTCTGAATTCTTGACGCGAGTATAGCATATTTTTTTTAAATACATTGCAGTCAAAACTTACAGCATGGTAACAGCACCGGCCTGGCAACTAAAATATCAAGAAATTTCGAATTTTTTGGAAAAATTTTATAGGAAAAAAATTGTCTATAATTGTATCAGATTGGGTGGGAAGGTGGTCATTTTGATCTGGTCAAAATTTTTTTTTTAAATATGTACCTAATTGTTTTACAAAAAAAATGATAACTTTGCACTGTGTGAACTTTAATTTTAAAGTAATTTGTCAGAAATAATTACCTACTGGTATGGGAGCTTAAAAGTAATAATAATTTACTAACTTCAGTATGCCGGCCTAATTATAGAACGTTTTTAATAAAATATCGTATTCAACCCCTAAAATGTTAGGTGCTTATTCTATGAAATAGTTGTAAGGGTTTTATCATTAACTGCTTTGTTATACTATTCTTGAAATTATTTAGGATATAAAAAAATGCCTACCCAAAGTTTACTTTCTTGTCTCTTGTCTTGTCTGGCAGAAATGAAAAAATAAAGCTATTCTACAAATAAATAGAACATAGATTCGTTCGTGCAACACACTTAAGTAACATCATTTTCTCTTATTAAAAAGTAATCGACGCGGAAAACTTTTGCCACCGATAATAAAATGCATTATTAATTTTTTTAATGGGAATACATTTTGCCATAACTGCCATTTGAATTTGCGTGACTAGAGCAGTAATTGTGGTTGCACTAGTTATACGTTAGAAATGTAAATACAAGGCTTATACCTATCCTAGATATATAAATAAATACAAAATTGAAAAATGTGACAAATTGGTGCATACGAATTCTAAAACGTAATGAGTTTGATGAGAATATTCAGCCGGTAAAACTTATAATTTCATTATTTATGTTTAATATTTTGTGACCATTGTAAAGCTACTTCTTTAGTTCTAATTATAGTAGACATACAGTTGGTCTTAGAAATAGGCGATTTACAGGGTGGACCATAAGTAATGGTACACAAACCAAGAGTGGATTTAGCGTAAAAAATAATGTGATTTAGCTAAATTTACCTTACACCAAAAGTTGATACTATCCAAGCATACAGGGTGTTAAAGTTTTTTCCAACTTCTTGCATAACTATTGAACACATTTTAATATAGGCACGAAACTTGATAGGGGTAAGCTTATTGGATCGAGAATTCCAAATTTTGCAACAGATTAACTGAATAATTCGTAGAGGGCGTCACCTGCGTCACTTTCTATAACTCTAAAGCATTATAACTTTTTGTGTCACCATCTATATTTATTTTAAATAGGTAATCTTATTTGCTCATACGTAAAACCAGTATAGATTCTGATGTTGATAGGAGCCACCGTTTCCAAGATATTTGTCTTCAAAGTTTGTTGACTGTTTTGTTTTTAATTTTAAGATATATGGTAAAATAAATGTTATTAAGATTATTAATATTTCAATATATTAGATAAAAAAAACATCAACGAAGTACAAAAATATTTGACCCGATGCGTGTATGGGGTTATACGAAATTTGTTGTTTATGAAAACACAATAAATACTCGGGAAGAAATACGACAGAGAATTGAAAGTGGCCGCACAATCGAAACGAAAACTTATATTTCAAGATCAGACGGTCATTTAATAAACGTATTGTCAAATGTATTGAAGTTAATAAAGGCCACATCGAACGTTTGTTCCCGAAGACATAAAATCTGTCAGAAAATTAGACTTTCTTGACCCAAGAATAAAAACTCAAAATCTGAAGTATAAAATGAACAAGATATCTATTCATAACAAACCTTAATTGACAATAAACTGGATTGTTGATTAAGAAATTTCCACATGCATTTTAGCGGATGTGCGGGTAAAAGTTAGAAGATGAAAAGTTGTGATCGGTCAGGAGTAACATCAACATGCCTCGCACGGTTGCACCGAACATGCATGTGGCATATGAGGCTATATAAAATCTCCTCTATCAGATATCGCTCATTACATCTGTCTGGCCCGTTTGGCGAACGATATTGCGATGTGCTCATGCAAATGTGTGCTGATTTTTGTGATTGTGTGTAGCGTGCGGGCGTCTTCCAAAAAGTACGTTCCAGACGACAAGAACGATGAGGGTTCTGTTCTCAACAGGGTGGTTAAGGACTGCTTAGGATCTAAAGAAAGGTATAATCCCATTTTTGTAATTCAAGGTGGTTAAAGTAGATTTTTTTGTCACCGTAGATTATGTTAATGAATAGATAATCGAACCTACAAGGTTATGCAACCAGTTCTACTAAAGTGTGTCGAATAGGGTGTACCTTCTGTATATAACTACATATTGTACTCCAATTATTAAGTAAATTATTGTAATGGACTAGCTAGTGTCAGGATAGGTGCGGATTAATAAATTTTTGGTGGTCAAAGAATTATGAGTAGTATAAATGTATAAGAGCTTTTTAAGAAATAATACACGAGGCTGGTTAGTCGTTAGTATATTCGGAACTAAGTTACAAACTTGTGGTTCTTTCACACTTAAACACACTATCTCGGTATTCATTTTTACAAGGGTACAAATCTAAACAGAGTCAATAGGGCGACGAGCGGAGTAGGGTTGAAATAATTATTATAAATTATATAAACACATAATTCTAATTTCTAATATACACATAGTAACGATATCAATAACGGGGCAATATACAGGATGTTAATATTTAAATTGAAGGTATCAGGTGAGTGCCGTGGAGCCAATATATTTTGCATAACACCATGTTAAAATTTACATATCTTCTCAAACTATTGATTAAATATTATTTATAAATTACAAATAATCGATGACAAAAACATAATTTCTCTCGTCAATACCGACACAGAGTAGGGCGGAACATTAAGTTACTAACTTAAATGTTCTACATTTATGAATAATATTGTGAAATGATAACAACAGTCAGATTAGGAAATGACTACCACCATCTTCTAAAAGGAAGTCTCTGGTTTGAAATGATTTTAATAAAACAAATAAATAAATATATTTTAAACATTTAAAAAGAAAAATATTTTAGAATACTTGGTAATAACATCATTCTATTTAAGTGATCAACAATTTGTTTACAATTGCCGCTAAGATTAAGTATTTAATTGGCAGGAATGTTGTGTTTTATGGTGTAATTCTTTGTATTTATGTAATTTTTTGGTGAAAGTGCATTTTAGAACTTATCAAAAGGATTATTTTAACTTTAATGTAAGACAAATTCCTAGTGCATATATGTATCGTGAATTTCTAGTATGCTCGTAACCTTTCATATTCAGATATAATGATTCGGTTCGACATATCGTGAAGTACTTGGGGGATTAAGTGGGACCTCTAAAAGAAGGTGAGGCACATCATTTTGTTTGGGGTAGAACGTGAGAAGCCCCATACGTTTCAAAAGCCTTTGTTTACAGTGCCTGCTTTACTTCAGCCACCACATGAAATATCCAACTTTTATTAAATGAAAAAAATTGGCAGTGTAATGTGTAATACAGACTTAAAAACATCCTTAAATAATTCACATAATACATAACATAATCTTGTTATTACATGCCATAAAATCTTCTATAAGAAAAAGTGTATTCATGTGTTTAGTTATCGGTTTTCCAATTTTCAATTTAATTTTCCACTACTTACAGAGTTTTGGGTCTACGGGAAGTTTATGCAGGGAACTAAATATCGTATGATCAAAAAAGTTAGCAAAATTACTAAAAAAGAAGATTTTCACGCACCTACACATAAAAAACAGATTTGTTGCATTGTTGTTCATCCCCTCACTGGATTTATTACAAATTGTCTTATGCAGATTTTGTACTTTTTTTCATTCAAGATAAAATTATACTATTTTCAAACTGTTCTGGTACAGATATACAGGTATACAGAAAAAATGATAGACAAATATTAAAAAATACAAACCACCTACAGCGGTTTGTATACTATTATGACGTCACATAATTCCCATTAGATAAACGAAAAATCGGATTCAAAAGATTAATTTTAATTTGAGTTCGCTGATCACTAATATAAAAAATAAGTAAGTAAGTAAGTAAAGTAATAGTATATTATTTAACGAGCGGTAATGCAGCTCACAACTCACGCAGATGAAGTTTGCAGCACGAGTGCTGTAATTCATCAAGTGAGTTATGACCATTACCGCAAGTTGAATGCTATACTTTATCTACGACTATAACAATAAATACTAAGATACAAGTATCGAGAAAGAAAATTGATTTGGAAACGTCAAAATTATTTTGTTAAAATATCAAATGACATTAGTCCCCTCAATGATAATAATTGACAGTTCCGCCTACTGACAGGCGTTGGCAATTTAATAATTTTAAAATCTTTTAATTATTCATTCTTTCCCACTTCTTAAAAATTCTTTCCATTTTACACCAATGGAACGTATTTATCGGCTTAAAAATTTCCAAGAATTTACTGCGTACACTATTTACATACCGAATTATCATTGTAGAAGCCCAGCGTGAGTTATAAAAACTCACGCTATTTGTTTATTGATACTATTAATTGCTCAAAAGCAGTTGAATAATTAATATATAAATTAATAGGAGTAGATAAATAAATTTATTCATTATCATAGAGCAATACAGTAAATACACCATGTAAGTCTGTAAGACAAGTCAACACACATTCCAAATTAAAAGAAACATGCATATTTAAAATATATCTACAATATTATCTGGCAAATAATTATATATTTTTATGTACTGGTAATAAGTCCCTCTCTCAAAAAGTTTTGTAGTATGTTTTGGATAAGAATAATCATCCCGAAACCTTGTATCATGCTTATGAATTTCATGCATTCATATACATATATACCTGTTAAGGTTAGTAAAGAATTTGTTTTAAATTTTTCTCGACAATAAACCTTCATATCGAACATTAATCTTATGATTCGTTTTTGATATATAAAAGTTTTGCTGCAGTCAAGAATTATCCCAAATGACTATTCCAAATCTAATTACGGAATAAATATTGGCATAATAAAGAAGATTTTAACACTAGACAATTTACTACATACATGTAGTAAATATGATAAGTCCATATTAATGTATCATCTATATACACACTCAAAAACTTTACACAGACAGATAATTCAATTTATTGATTATCCAGTGCAATACTCGATTGGGTATCTACCAAACTGTTCACTTTAAATAAGATGCAACCAGTTTTATCTTTATTTAAAACTATTTTGTTCTCAGAGAATCACTGTTTCGTTGACTTTGCTAGTACATTACCTACTTCAAGTATATCCATATAATTCGATCCCTTTATTAATAAATTAGTATCGTCTGCATAATTAATTGTTGTTTACTAATATCAGAGATTATATCTTTATAATCAATTACAAAGATTATAAACGAAGGGGGCCCAAACACGCTCCCCTGTGGCATCCCTCCCGATAATTCTAAAGCATTCGATCTCATCTTATTATCATTATATTCTATTTCAACCACCAGTTTCAACTAAACCAGTCATATGTATAACTACTAATGCCATAACAATAAAGTTTTTGCAGAATTAAATAGTGATCTATACAATCGAAAGCCTTAGAGAGGTAAAGAAAAATGCCACAGGCCAGATCCCCATTACCTAAACTTTGAAGTATTTCATTGGTAAAGCTATATAAAGCTGTTTCAATCGATTTTTTCTTGAAATAACCATGTTGGTTCTCTGAGAACAATCTATGTCTCTGAAAGAACGAAATTCATCTGGAAGCCAACACAGATTCAAACATTTGGAAAAACATGTTAACAAACTGATTGGTCTATAATTTGACAATACATCAACATCACCCTTCTTAGAAATTGGTTTCACTATTGCCCATTTTAGCTCTTTAGGAAAAATACCTGACTGAAAAGAAAGATTAATTAAGTTAAAGGTTCAGCTATCTGATACATATAGTGCTTTAGGACAGACTGGTATTTCATCAATGCCAGTACTTTTTTATTTTTCATATTTTCTATAATCGATATTATTTCTTCTTGTGTAATTGACTTTAGGTACATGGACTTTACATTAGATTGGATAAAATTTTGATACAGAACTGTATTATTTGCGGGTTGATGTAATACTATTTTTTTTTAGATGTTTGTAAAATAACTATTAAAGTCATCAGCAGTCCATTTTGCATTACCTGTCCTTGGATTAATTGCACTATTCTTTGTTTTTGTTAGATCTTTAATGATTTGCCACATAGCTTTAGATTTATCTGACTCACAATTTTTTTTCATATAATACGTTTTCTTTACGTAAGTTGTTATACTGATTTTTAATTTTCTAGTAAACGACATTATATCTCCTATCTTGGATTGAAATAGTTTGATATAAAACAAATTATTTTTTCATTTCTGCTATTTTCGGTGATTTTAGAAGGAAATTCTTCTTTTTGTGTGCTTTATATATACCTTTATTTCTGGAAAATAAATATTAAAATGTCAACCATTTGTTATAATATTATCTGAACAGGATTTTGTTACATTAGTAATTCTTCAATAGTTAGAACAGCTTCAAAATTATTTAATATATTTTTGCGTCCTTACATGCCCCGCTGTTGTTTAATGTAACATGTAACAAAATTGTTAACATACGATAAAACTTATCTAAAAATACATTAATATTACTGTTTCGAGATCTATATAAATTAATTATAGCAAACCTTAAATTATTCAAAATGCAAATACAACTGGAACAATCAAAGTGAAAATTCTGTAAAAAAGACTTTATACATATTTAGATAATGCAAGACTAATACTGATATATTTAGTTTTACTTTCTTAAACAGCAAAAATATTTCGATGTAACAGCATTAGATATATAAAACCAAGATTGTTGATAGTCTCCACAAAATTTCACGTTCGTCGGTTGTCAAGAACTAGGAAGCATTGGAATCAACATCTTCAGATCTAAGGACCTACCAGAAAAATGGCAAATTGTCAATTAAACTGCTACAATAGGAAAATAATAAATAATAATGATAAGATATGATGACGTCTATTGTAATGCAGAATCAGGACGGCCTATAAACGTTTAAATTTGTTGTTTTTGTCATAATCAAGGGTTCCTTGTTTATGGACTTACTTTGACTTACCTGAAAACTTATACAACCAATTGCTTTGCGTTATATGGACATTAAACTTAACAGAAAATGTTCAAAATAAAGCATTTCTTTGTTAGTGTTAAAACAAAGGCATTTTTCTAATTGAGGCATTTATATTCGTTTGAGATCACATAAGAGTAATAGTAATATCAGTTAAATTGAAAAGTTTTTAAATCTTAAAGAATAATAACATGATTATTATCTTATTATCATTTTTTTTAATAAATAAATTATAAAAATATATTGGATTATAATTCCTCAAACAAAAAATATGTGGTAGACTCTTTTCATCCTAACAGCTTGTATAGTATAGCTAATGTTTCATATATGATTCCAGAGTTTCCTGCTTTTCGGAAAAAGCAGCCGTCGCTTTAGAGGGTTCCATGAACTGGAACATTCCGGTTTCCCAAGGCATCAGTCTTCTAAGGAACAAGGAAGTTCTGAGAGTACGCACAGGCAAATCCCTAAATGGTTTCAGAAGGCTTACAACCGCAATTTTGGACTTCCTAGATACCCATACTGTCTCCATAGACTTGACAGAGAGCAACGGAAGGTCCTTGGATGATAATTCTGATGTAGAAGAGAGAAAAGGAGGTGGGGGTGGTGGAGGCGGTGAAGGTTTAGGTGGAGACGGTGGTGGAGGTTTAGACGGAGGTAGCCTCTTCAACGTGAATAGAAAGGAGTTGAGAAAAGAGAAGAAGTACTATCGGTACGCCTTCATGGTACTTCTCGGGATATTCGGTCTGACCGGTCCGCTGGTGATGAAGCTGTTGGGGGTGATGGCGGCACATTCCCTTCTATCAGCCAAGGCTGCCTTGATAATAGTCGGTGGTGTGGCTCTAAAGAAACTGTTTGAAAGGGACAACGAAAAACCTAAGATCAAAGTCCATACTGTGCCTTTGCACGATAGCGAAGAACATGAGTATGACCGTGTAGGAAGTTCGTTTAATTATAATTACATCCCTTACAGGGCATACAACTCCTTTACGTCCATAGGAAGTCATCCATACTCTGCATACTCTAATAGTGATGACTTCGCTCCTATATTTTACGGCACCCAAAAGAAATCTTGATTTGTTATTTTTTTATTATTTATTTACTTTTTATTTATTTATAAATTTAAATGCCATCTATTATAAAAAATGCAGCAGGAAAGTCATGTATTATATCTTTAAAAATTGTCATTACCAAAGTAATTCTTAAGAAAATATGTCTAGAGATAAATTACTTAAATATTGTATAATTATTTATTACAGGAATAGACCGATGCTCTGATTTTTTAGAAAAATAATTTTTGAACACTAAATATGGTTGTGATAAAGTTTTATAGAATATTAATAATTTCCTTATTTCCTAAACTTACTGTTAATAAATCTGAAAACTATCTATGTTCCCATCATTCTCCGTTGGACTTGTGTATTGTGACTTGGGTGTCCCGCAATACGAATTATGAATTCTACATCGAAAAATAACTCAATTTTGCTGCTATATAAAATATAGTCCAACAATGCTTCACTGCAGACTTACAGGGAGTTAAAGTTTAATTGTAAAAAAAACACAAAATGCTTAAATTTATTCAAAACCGTTTGAAATATTATAATAAAATTTTAGAGGTGTCGATAGGCAAGACGTATAGTTTGCAACACAAAATGATTTTTTAGTCTTATCAGTGGCGTGCGTAGCGTAACTGTCACTGAATATTTTTGAAAAATAAAATGGTACGTTGTTTTTTTATCTTAAAATATTCTTTTTCAATTCTCTATTTAATTCTGAAAAAATAGCTCCGCCAACATTTTATCGTACAACCCATTGAATTCGAGTAAACTAATAAAAACTGTTTTAATGCACAGCTAAATATTATCAATAAGGTAGGTATTCATATTATTAATACTATCAATAAAGTGTTTCCATAACGAAGTATTGTATGGACTATTTCCAATAAAGAGATCTAGGGTTTGTTTTATAACGCACAGAGTACGCATAGGCAAATCCCTAATGTTATATAAAGTAGGTGACAATAGTTTATTTAAAAATAAAAATATTTCCAGGTGACAGTAGCTATAAAAGGAGTTAATTCTGTAAGAAAAAAAATTGTTAAAATAATTATTTTTTAATTAATAAATCAAACATGTCTACAAAAAAAGCTTGAACTTGTCTCTATTGCTTCTGACATACGCTTCTGAGCGTACCATTTTATTCTTCTAATATATGAATTGCCGTTCCGTAACGCGCGCCTCTGGTAAAACCAGAAAATAATTTTGTGTTGCAAAGAATGGGCCTTCCATAGCTATCGACACCTCTAAAATTTCATTATAATATCTTAAACGGTTTTGAAATTTCGTCTTCGCAACATGGATTTATTTTTGGTAGATCTGGTACAAACAAATCTTATTGATATTACACATTTCACTTTGAATTTTTTTAAATAAAGGTTTAGGTAGATTTTATTCATACGGATCTATCTAAAGCATTTGATATATTTGATCAAGGTCACTATATCATTCGTAGAGCTATTATCACATTTTTTAACTTATTTTTTTATTTGATAAAAGTATAAGTTAGTTGTTTTAATTCATTTGATGTTGTAGCTACATCTGAGGTTCTGCAGGGATCGATTTTAGGTCCTTATTTGTTATATTTATTAATGTTGACATGAAGTTATCTGCAACAATTGAGTCCATTCAGAAATGGACTCAGAAGTCTCATTTTTTAGCGCTTTAACTTAAAACCGCCTTACAGTCCGCTATTCTTTTGGTACTGGCTTGCAGCAAGTCTTTGCACCTAGGTACAATATTTATTTATTTATTTATTTATTTTCCTAATTACAGGGAAATAATTATTATAATAATTTACATTACACAACATGTCTAATGTAAACACTAGAATAAAAAGGTAATAAACTAGAATACAAAGCACTATTCAAGAAGGGCGAACAACATCCATGCAGTTGCTTCAACAAGTCACGCACGAAAAACTGATATTAATTTATTGCAAATTATCTACAGAAAAATTTTTTGGGGTGAAAACAAGTCAGTGGAGTCACATGATGAGATTTTATTAATTAACTGGTATATAATTGTAAGAGGAGAACATGATGTTTTACGTATCGGAATATGCAGTAACTGGTATTGACGGGTATTTCTGGAAGGAACATTAATATACACACGGGAGAGCAGATTTGACGCATTAATAAAACTATTTAAAACTTTATAACCAAATAGTAATACGACGGTGATAAAGAGAGTTAATTTTGAATTCTCTACATAGTTGGTTAGTTCTTATGGTCGTAAAATCTGGTGGTCTATTGTATTTCTGAAAGTATAAATACCTTAAAAATTTCTTTTGTATTTTTTCAACCCGCTCAGTATATTTTTTGGGCTGACCGTGCCATAACAATGAACCATATTCAAGTTTTGACCTAACAAATATACAGTACAATTTAATTAGCGTTTGAATATTCTGTAGATTATGGGATTCCCTCATAAGAAAACCCAAAGCTTTATAAGCATCTGATATAAATTTATCGAAATTAAGTTTATATGACATTGCACTCCCAGATCTTTAACATTACGAGTACTAGGTAACTGAGTACCATCCATCTTATAAGCATATCTAATAACGTTCTTTTTACGAGTAAAGGAAATATTGCAGCACTTTTTAATATTAAAATGAAGCTTGTTCTCCCTACTCTAGCGCAGAGTCCATGTCAAGCTGCAGCAGAACACAGTCATTCATCACTTTAAATTTGCCTAAAAAATTTAAAGTCATCAGCGAACATCAAACAGTCGGAGTAACAAAGACATTCAGGAAGATCGTTAATAAAGTATAAGAACAGGAGTGGGCCCAAATTGAAACCTTGCGGAACCCCTGAATTCGCATTATAAACTTTTGAAAACAATCCATGATATTTGACTTGAAATGTACGGTTTTGCAAGTAAGAAACAATCAACCTAATTAAGTTAACATACATAACCAATTTTTATAAAAGCACCCTGTCAAAAGCTTTTTGAAAGTCGGTAAAAATCGCATCCACTTGGTATTCATTCTCAAATGCGCCAAGTATATCATCAGCAAAAATAGTTAAATTAGTGGATACTGATTTCTTAGGCACAAATCCATGTTGACAGTCTTTAACAAGTGAGCTAAATATCTTTCTCAAAAGTCTGACTTGCAGTTTGTATTACATTTGTTACACTGAACTCGAATATACACTAAAAATGAAACTAAATATAAAATAAAGATATCAGCTAATACATTTTGCAAGCTCAACAATCAAGCAATAGTCAAATAGAAGCGAAAGGAGGCAGTTTGAAATTGACATTTCAGCCTAGGAATTTTTGCGATGGTAGTAACCATACAAATCACTAAATTATTATGTGTTTAGTGCACATGTCTACGTCCAAGAGACTTGTGACTTGCAGACTATAAAGCGGTTTTAGCCCCAGCTTTAGAAGTTTTCTATCTAAACCATGAGTATAGTGGTGATGTTTCCACTCAGCAATATAGCTTCAACAAGATAAAGCTTGGTGTTGATGTCCGAACATTTTCTGCCAATACTTTCCCTAGACAATAGATAGGGCGACGAGGACCAACTGAATTTAATCCCTTTGAATTTTTCAAATAAAAACTTTACGCTAACCTGTATTTTTTAAAACGCCCTCTATATTAATAACGGTAAACAGAAAACCTTTAATACTGAGCGTATGTACCATTGTACCTACTCGAAAAACTGCAAGGCAATAATTTTTGTAAAAATAATGGAGACTGCAATTTAAAAAATCTGTGATGGCATCATATTCCAAACATAAAATATCGAAAAATACATTTTTTACGTCATGCCATTCCATTTTTAAAAAATAGTATTTTATAATTAAAAAAATAATAATTCTAAGGAAACAGTGAATATATACAAGGTGAGTCAGTTTAAATAGTGAAACTTCAGGAATAGATTTCTTAGAAAAAATTTTAAGTAAAACATGTAACTACAACATATTTTTTATCTTGCTCTCCAACAGAGATACAGGGTTAAGTTAAAGGAAAAAATTACAACCAGTTACCGCAAACAGTATTTTTGACATTTAATAATGATTCTACTTTGACAATAGGCAGTAGGTAGTTGTTTTAAAGACAGCCTGTCTGGATATTTTATGTATCTGATTAAATTTAACGAAAAAACGGTGTACCATAGTCCTTTTATGTAGTAAAGAGATTGAGCATTACAAAAATCGCACGTTATTCTTCCCTCTTCAGTGGCGCGTTATGTTTTCCACGGTATGGTGTAGACTCCTCATATTTACGTCACTGACTATTGTTTGTTTCAGGTTTTTAGTTCATGAGAAGATCCACCCTAACTAATAAGTACCTACAAAAGTTGGTCACTTTCAAGTCATTCATTGTCATTTGTTTTTTTTGTACCCTGTCTTTGTTGTTGTTACATTTTTTCTTAAAATTTTGTAAGAAATCTATTCCTGAAGTTTAACAATTTGAACCTGACCCACCTTGTATATTTAGGTATTTACTTCTTCTCGTAGTTTGTAACAAAACTTTGTGTAATTTATTAAATTCGATCCAGAGGTCAAATTTAGACGTGCAGGCTATAAGAATAATATTGGTATTTATTATTTTTTAATGACTGTTTACGTCAACTAGACAAAATTAGGTTTCTGAAGAAATAAAATTAGGTTTTATTAATTAATTAATTTATTATTAATTTTATAATAATAATAATAAAAAAAATAATGCATTTATTGCCCAACAGAATAGACATTCCAATTACAGGACAAAACATGTTATAACAAAGTAATGAAGTAACAGTGTACTTAATTTTAATTACTAATAATATTTAACATTTACTAAACTAAATCAGTCTGAAAGCTATATCATAATATAGATGAGGCCAGTTAAACGCTTCCAAAAAATTGAGAACTAATTGATAATAATTGTTTGAGTGTATCAAAATTTAGGTCACATAAATGAGAAATTTGATCAAAATTAATTGACATGGTGTATAAAGGGGATTTTGTAAGGACATTTGTTCTAGCATTACGACAGTAAAACATGCAATCATCACGAGATTCAGGCCTAGGTACACATAAGTAGAACATTTTTAAAATTTCTGGTGAATCAATGAGGTTATGAAATATTTTAAACAAGAAAGATAGACTTCTCTCCTCAACTGCAACGATTTAATATCGAATCTCTGCAACAGGAGGCCATGATCAAATCCTCTAGCAGGATAAATATTATCAACGCGATATGCCATGAATAAAAGCGACGTTGAATACCTTCAAGATGATGAATATTAACTTGATAGCATGGGTACCAAACAAGGCTAGCATATTCTAATCTAGAACGGACTAAAGAATAGTATAAACATTTCAAAGCACAAATATTGTTGAACGATGTGGAATTACGGACAATAAAGCCCAAAGTTTTAAAGGCGGTGCTTGAGATTGTATTAATATGTTCAGAAAATGAGAGTTTAGCATCAAATATTACCCCTAAGTCTTTAATATTACTGCTGCATGTCAATGACTTTGAATCAAGACTGTAATCAAATAAAATTATATTTTTCTTTAAACTGAAAGAGGAAACTTAACATTTATCAATATTTACGGAAACCATGTTTTCTATACACCACACCTGTATTGCATTCAAAAGTTCTTGCAATGCTCGACAATCATCATAACAGTTAATAAAGCTTTAGATCATCTGCAAAAAAGGTGATTACACTGCAAAGATGACGATAAATCATTTATATAAAGAATAAACAGAAGTGGTCCCAAGTTAGACCCTTGAGGTACCCCAGAAGGAGCTAAAAAAATATGAGAACGGTATCCATTATATGACACATACAACTCACGACGGTCAAGATAAGATTTTGTGAGTAGTAGCAAAGAATCATCAAAACCAAATGATTTCAATTTCTGTATTAATATAGAGTGATTTACCTTGTCAAAAGCCTTCTCAAAATCTGTACATATTACATCCACTTGGCCTTTTCTATCAATATGGTCTGAAACAAACTGAGTAAATTCAACTAGATTAATCACAGTATAACGCCGTGCAACGAACCCATGTTGATTAGAAGAAATGCAGGTGCTAACATTGTTATAGATATATGCATATAATGTCATTTCAAAAACCTTAGCAAAATTTGACAAAATGGCTATAGGTCGATAGTTCTTGATGTTAGAAGGGTTACCACTTTTTAAAACAGGGCAAACTCTTGTCACTTTCCACATGGCAGGAAAAGTGGCTGTTGACAATATGAGATTAAATAAACCAAGAAGTGGAGTACAAAATACGCCAGAACAGTCCTTAATTAAAAAACTAGGGATTAGGTCATTGCCGCAAGTCATTTTTTTTTCAATCTCTCTATAGAATTTCGAATATCCATCTCAGTAAATTTTTCCACACTAAAAACTTGAATGTTTATTATACGGTACATCAAAGTCATTAGCTTAGATAGAGTATACACTAGAAAAATAAGTAGCAAAATTACTTACTATCTGGATAGTAAGGGATTATCAAAATTCTGATAATCTAGGACCATGTTAGATGTAGTACGTTTTTTATTCTGAATAAAAGACCAGAAACTCTTCGGGTTACTTACAAAATTGTTTTGTCTCGAATTCAAATAATTTTTATATGCATTAGATAATTGATTTTTGATATAAGATCTTAGTCTCTTGTATTCTTGAAAAAATAAATTATTCTGCGTTTTTTTATATTTATTATAATAAGCTTTTAGTTTAATGTTATTAATGATATCAGCAGTGTACCAAGATGGATATCTACGTTTATACATTTTATATACAAGTACATATTGATCTAAAATGCTATAAATAACTTCGTAAAAAGCAGTACAGGCAGAGTCAATATCGTTGCTTAAGAATTCCCAGTTTATATGAAATAAAGCTTGATAAATACCAATAAAATTTACTTTTTTAAAATTATAAGATATGTTGCTATTAATATTTGTGGGGTTTCTTAACTTGCTGCTTAAATTGACTGATATTGATAGCGATGGGTGATAATCATCCTCATTTACAATAGGTACCGAATCACGAGACACATCACATTCCATGTCAGAAATACATAAATCTAATATCCTATTAAAAGCATTAAGAATTGTGTTATATTGTTGGAAGTTATTAAACTCCAGAAAGTTTAAAACTGTCTTAGTTTTGAAATCAGTTATATCTAAATCAACAAATTTAGAAACGTTGAAATCGCCCACCATAATACACTTATTAACATCAATAAGACTAAGCTGCAACATCTCTAGAAAAGCCTCAAGGTCTAAATTGTTAATTAATTGTTATTATTATTATATAATGATTTTTTCCGTCATATAATCGATGTAAGCATTCTGGGGAGTGAATGAGGAAGTACCCAGCGACCCACGTTAAAAATAACGATTCTGATCGAGTGACACTTGTTTTTGACCCGGAATAATCCGGAGGGAATAGACTGACGCTTGTTAAACGGCAGCGGGCGCGAATAACGTGTCTCTTAACTTTTAAATAGGGATAGTTTATTTTTTATTTACAGCGATAAGCAGTAAAAACGCATTCTATTTGGACTGGGGGGATAAATTTTATGTATACACGTATGCGAAGTGAATTTTTTATGAGATCGGCCATGCCGACAGCCATGGGGGACTGCTCTTTAAAACGGACATTTTCGTATAGGGAGGTTCCGTATATTTTTCTGATAACTAAATGAAATTTGTAAAGAGACTGCAACTTGTATACGAGATTCAAACAAATAGTTCCAGGGCAATTTTTTTTGTAAATTTATTGATCAAAATTACAGTTATTCAGCTTAAGAAAAAATATTTTTATAAAAGTAACTATATTCCAGTAGTGACATAAACGTAATAACCACAAAACATATAACTAGAAGAAGGGCGTTTTCTTTTTTCCAACATCGAAACAGCAGTAACAAATAAAGCGACCTCATTGTGTCGGGACAGAAAAATTGAACTAAAAATGTTCCTTTAGTCGATAATAATGGTAACTTTATAACTTACCGGCTTCATCGGTAAAACAGATATTGGATATTGTCAACTTCAGGGTCAAATTTATATTATTTTATTTCACCCTTATTTTACAATAATATTTAAAAGAGTATACACAATATTACCATTTATTTACTGTGGTAACATTATAGTATACTCATTTAAATATTACTGCAAATTCATAAAAAAACTTGAGACTTGAAAAAATTTTTATTAAAGGACAAAACGATAACAAATTATTAACAAAATCTTATTAATTAATATTTATAAATATAGAGATGTTTTAATAATATTGTACATGTACATTTAAAGTGTGATACATTATTTTATTTACTCTAATAGAAATGAATATTTATCAGAATGATGCGTTGGTTTTGAAAATTTTATGTCATTTTTGAATATCGTTTCACAATAAATATAGCTGGGTATTGTTTATCAACGATTGGAATATCTCATTATTACTTCATCATGATTATTAGCAACGGTATGTACTTGAACAACATCGTCTGTCTCAAATCGAGAAAGAATTTGCATCACATGAAATTAATTCATTTCGTGTTACCTCTTGTTCAGAAACTTCATTATTCAATGATTCATTATTAAATCTTAAATCTACTGTACGAATAGGAAAAGTTTTCACAAGGATGCGATTACAAATTTTAGGTTATATAAAGACGGAATCTATAAAAAGACAACATACAAACAAATGTTTATAATTCAAATTTGGAAAAATACTACAAGCTTTCCATATTTGCACTATGAATAGAATTACGTTATGCAATATAAAACTTCAACGGTTTGATGAATTTTCCACAGACGATATGAACTTCTACCCGATGGATATTTGCAAGAGCATAACTTATCAATAACAGATCATGATGTAATGAGATTTGATATGATTTATAATTTACATATATATATATATATATATATATATATATATATATATATATATATATATATATATATATATATATATATATATATATATATATAAATAATATAATATAATCATCATGTATAAAATACTGCAAGCATTTATTATAAATTAATTTACACTTTCTTCGTACAAATGTGACTAAAAGTAAATTTGCAATAATTTTAATTAAATTCATTAGTATATTTACCTCTGCATTTATATGGAAAATAAATCTTTACTTATCATTTTCCTTTTAGCCGGTATTTCTAATTTTTATTTTTGTTTATTATTATAATCATCAAATAACCAAGAAGTGAATTCGTTAAAAGTAAACAATGACAGTGTGGAAAAATTACGAAATTAGTAATAAACCTAAAAACATCAGATTTAGTAAATTTTACCAGTGAGGAAAAACTAGTAACAAACTAAAAGTTACTTCCTTTTCCTTACGCATTTCTTCATGTGTCGGGAAAAGCTCCATCCCCACCACCCCACCTTGCTGCTGCGAATCTGGCTGGACCACTTGCATACCCATGGTAATAACTGTATTTCAACATATGAAGTTATATGTCTGCTTGTTGATATTGCCCTGTTTAGGGCCTACAGCTTTAGACGTTTGTAGGCGAATAAATTTGTTGAAATACATTATTCCTATTATTCCTCAATTTTATGGGAACAAATCGCAAGCTGCTTAACTGCATCTAAAGTAACTGTACGAATCATTGGATGTATATTTAATCTTTCTTTCTGGTAACATAATTTGTCCCCTAACAATCGGTTAGCTTCTATTTGGAAGTAAAAGTAACTATTTCAGTTATTAAAACTACTATGATAAGAAAAAAAAACACAAAACCCAGCTCTCACAAAAAGAGGATTAGAACATATAAATTAAGTTGTTGTATTGTTATGTAAAGTATTAATCCAAACCTAATTAATATTTATTAAAAGAACTTTCCTGAATTTTATTTAAGTTAAAAATTTAATGAATACATTCGTATAGGATCCCACTATAAAACGACCTTCACCGGGTTGGTTAATGGATGAATAGTATTTTATATCCAATTAAATATGTCAATAAATATATTGCAAATGGGTTGTCTAAAAAAATTCAGTCCAGAATGTGAATAATTAACAATTAAAAATTATTAATTTTTTAAACATTTCACTGGTTTGGTTAATAGATAAATTCCATACCAATCGAAAGTATGAAGCCCATAGAATACGCAAACGTTAGGTTGACTATTTTTTTCCAGTCTCAACTCTTGGGTAGGCAGGTATAAACAGGTAAATCGATACTAGTAACTTGCACCGGTGTGGTTAATAAATTAAAGTTAAATTAAAATAAAGATTATTTCATTACCAACACGGTGGTATAGGGTTGTCTACGAAAAATCAGTCCTGAATTCCGGTTGTCAAGTTTTAAAAAGTGAAATATTCCCCAGCGAACCATTCCATGCGATAGAAGACTACACAGCACTGCAGCTGTGAAAATGAAGACGATTCATTTATCCGTTTCTCCAAAAAATCGAATAAAGTCCGGGGGCGGCGGTATTATTATTAATCTGCCCCTAGGAACCCCTAACGCCCTTCAATGACAATAAAACAACATTTTCGACCCTACTAATGATATTTCGAGATCGAAAACCCGCAAAAAATAAAATTTTCTAATAATCCATTTGCCGCCTCGAATTACGTTTAATTTCTTTTTAAGAAAACGATACATATAATCAAAAAAATTTATTAGACTTTTCGATAGGTAAGGTGGAGAAGAAGCCACAAAAAAATTTCTATGATTTTAGACAAATTTCGTGTTTTCAAGGACAGCCCCCGGAGGGGCGGCAGGAACGTCATAATATTATTTCAAGTCACTACCAGGAAATAATAGTCTATATCGAAAATAAAGACAATCCGTTTATCCGTTTCTCCAAAAAATCTAATAAAGTCCGGGGGCGGTGGTATTTTGCCACCCAACTCGTAAACCGTTGTTTGTACAAAAGATTCTATAGAATCACTTTTTCATATTTTCTTAGAAAACATTCGAATATGTATTCGAAATGAAACAGGAAAGGTCGATTTCTCGAACTCGTGACTTCAAGACTCCACCCCTCAGTTATGAATTCGGGAAACCTCCGATCCCGTCCCATAGCCGCCGTTTACCTAGCCTCATGTTCGTCTTTAGGAGTAAAAAAAAATTTTCGCACATGTCACGGCCACAAATCGAATCCGATAGACCTCAAATTTTATGTACGTATACTTCGCGAAAAGGCGGGGGCGCATTCGGTAATGTACCGAAAAAATGTTAAAAAACGGGATGCCGCCCCCCAACCGATCGAATAGAAATTTTAAAGACACGTACTCTTTGAGACGCGGAATTGAAAAAATTAGTCCGTCTTCGCGTTAGGGGTTCCTAGGGGCAGATTAATAATAATACCGCCGCCCCCGGACTCTATTAGATTTTTTGGAGAAACGGATAAACGGATCGTCTTCATTTTCGGTATGGATGAACTACACGCAGCTGCAATGCTGTGTACTCTTCTATCGCATGGAATGGTTCGCTGGGGAATATTTCACTTTTTAAAACTCGACAACCGGAATTCAGGACAGATTTTTCGCAGGCAACCCTATGCCACCGTGTTGGTAATTAAATAATCTTTATTTTAATTTAACTTTTAACTAATTTATTAACCACACCGGTGTAAGTTACTAGTATCGATTTACCTGTTTATACCTGCCTACCCAAGAGTTGTGACGGGAAAAAAATAGTCAACCTAACGTTTGCATATTCTATGGGCTTCATACTTTCGATTGGTATGGAATTTGTCTATTAACCAAACCAGTGAAATGTTTAAAAAAATAATAATTTTTAATTGTTAATTAATCACATTCTGGACTGATTTTTTTACAACCCATTTGCAATATATTTATTGACATATTTGATTGGATATAAAATACTTTTCATCCATTAACCTGCTCGGTGAAGGTCGTTTTATAGTGGGATCTTAGACTACATGCTAACCTGTCATAAGTAGGAAATTTATTTTTGGGCTAATCTTTGTGATTAGAATGAGGGGTACAGGTATTATTATTATTTATTTTCCTTATAAAAAACTATATCACACTTCCTATTTGAAATCCATTCCAAATACAGATAAACTTATCTTTAAATTAAAATAACTGTTTCTATTGCTAGACAAGTGGCAAACACAAAAAGAGGTAGTGTCATTATTACAAGTCCGTCAGAATTATCCACTAACAGAATGCATAGTCCGTATAGGTAGGTACAGTTAAATAAAATGCCAGAGATTTATTCTAAGAAAATCGCCCAGGGCGAACCATATTATAGGGAAATATCTGCGCCCGACACAATTCTTTTATTTAATTAGCTGGTAAACTAACTAGTATTGCTGATTGCCAAACTCCCTCAACGTCAAATGTCTGCTTGTAAAAGAACACTGGTTAAAGAAAATAGAACACTCTAAACGTCTCGACAAGTTAGTTTAAAATACTGCTAATTATTTTATGCAAACATCGTTGATTATTGTTAATGTTTTTGGTATTCATTATTCAATTCCTAAACAACATAGTTTAAAATTTAAAATTTTGCTTTACAAATAAGTTCGCAATTTTTTTGAATGGTGATTCCTTTAATTCTTATTTTTCTCTATAAACATTTGCCCTTAGTAGTAGTTAAACTTGCATATACCTATTAACTAATTCATATAGTTAATGGTTTTGTTCAAAACAACGCTGCCAACAATAATTTCTCAGAAAAGTTTTCGGCGAGACCGCGACGAGAGCGAGTCTAGCTTCCGACCTACTAGTCGATACGTGTACACTTAAAATCATTGAATTTGCAATAAACAAGAATGAGACTAGCATGATCCGTGGTGCGTCTAGACCGGGACCGCATAGTGCGTTTCCTCCTTAATTCAGACAATCCTTGAACGTTTTGATCAGACTTCGTATAATGCTATAATAGGGTATTGTAATGAATATGTATTATATCAAAGTAAATATAATGCATTTTGATAACATATATCGCATAATGCTCTATTCTTCAGCGAACTATAGTATTTGCATCCAACTGACGGGGCGATTAGACGCTTCTAGCAAATCTCACGACCCCGCGTACGTGTTTGCTGCACCAGGAAATGTCCCCCTTTAATTTCGCTACTGCCACGGCCAGTTTTCTTCACAATTTGGTCCAATATCCGCGCCAATTAAGCTGATTCGAATATACGAGCAAGTGGATTCCTCATAGGTGCCGTTCTGGAGAAATATTGACGTCCGATGGCTGGCCATTGTCCCTTACATAATCTAATTTAGCCCATTACCCGCCCTTATGACCCAGGGACATCCATCTCGCTGATGGTCACTCCAAGAAATGCTAACGCAGGAAGGCCGATAATGAATATCGCTATTTGTCAATCAGGAACGCATTAGGGAGTGCTCCGGAGTGAAATGCGGAAAGGGCAGGTGTTTCAGCCTTTTATTTTGTTGATTATTCAGATTTGGGAACGGTTAGTTTATAAAAAATATTAGGTAATACTCATATCAAATAATAATTTTACGTTCACAGTATTTTTTTAAGAACTTACATTTAGTTTGACAAGGAAAATATGATATTAATGTAATAATGTAAACATTAAAATACGCATTTATTCGTAAAAAATGCAGATAAAGTTCAGGTGTCATATTAGGTAGTTATTTTTAAAATATACAGGGTCTCAGTTTTTGCATTATTCTAAAATAGCGGAAGGCAAATTTGTGTGAAACATTGCATCAACAAAATTATTAATATCGCAGTACGAGGAATATGAAATGTTATATAATAATCATTATCAAGATTATATAAATCGGAATAGTTCTCGAAGTAAATTTTGATGGATACCTCTTAAACCACGTTTTTCAATGCATGATCTTGCCCATAAGCTTTGCTTTCTTTGTTCCTTTTCAGTATTAAACTCATTACTATAATTGCACTAACTGTCGCGCCACAGGCAAGGAATAAATATTATAAAATAAATTTTATAAGAAATATGATAAATGGTATTTGACAAATATCTTTTACAGTCTAATGCCGGCCTTTAAAACACGAACCTAGTATCCCAAGTTTTTCGTTCTTTGTTATAGTATAGAGCATGAAAAATAATAAGACTTTTTCATATAATATTTATCACTATGGCAATCCCTTTTCGTCATTATTTTATTTTTACTGTATTAGAAAGATATTTTAAGCTAATATAAATCAAATCTCTTACAATTCCTATCAATGAAGTCATATGTATGTTCTCTGATACCAAACATCTAGGTATGCTAATGAACAATTTCACAGACAAAGCTCTATTCAATAATTATCTAAAGAAATTAATCTATCTAAATTTCCTAACCTGCTTTAATGAAAACACTCCAAATATCTAACTTCATTTTTGGCAGTGGCAACACGAAATTCAACCACAATAGATGAGATCTGACCTATTTCTGCATTTGTTAGAATTGTTTCTTCAGGTGGCGTCCTTTAAGTTGAGTCAAATATCTAATTATAAAGATTATTATATAAATTAAAATTATTTGAAATTAAATATCGACAATGACGAAAGTGACAGTCTGTCAATTAATTAAATATGACAATATCTACTTGAATAATGTTTACCCTTTATGTAAAAGTTTTTATTCATTTCTTCGGCAAATGGAAACAGGAGCAGGTTTGGTACTTAACAAACATCTTTTACAGTCTAATGCCGCCCTAAGTTTGCCTATCAGTCGTCATATATGATCACTTGATCAGGTTTATAACGAAGCGCCTGCACTGAAAATAGATCAGTAACTTTACAAATTTACTTTGTAAGAATATCCTTATAATTGTCTTAAAATAATTCTAAAAATAATGATGATATTACACTGACACTTGTAATTTTACAAGAAAACTGCCAATATACAATAAAACCGTAAACTTCCTATGTAATTATAATATAATTTGTACATTTATAGAATATATTGCAATACATTTACAATTTACAATGTGAAATCCATTTTTATATTGTAAAATTACTGAACATACCAAATTTACTATATAATTGACTGTAAAAATATGCCTAATGTGTGTGTGAAGGTACTATTAATTTTAAAACGCACTATACCACTAACCGTTGAGAGCGTTGGGTGGTGACGCCTTCATTATTTCTTGCTCCATTTCGATGAATGCAGCGTGCAACCTAGAATCAAGGTACTTACATAATTAATTTAGTGAGTAGTGACTAGCAATATAAACATATCTAGAGTGACAAGTGAATGTTTTTAGTACTATAAATAGTTTTGTCTAGTGCTTGTTTAAACATAACCTCAATGAGATTAAGTAGTAATAGGTATGTAAGTTATACACAATTATTGAAACAAAGAAACATTGCATCTACAAAAATCGGGTACCCCATTGTTGTTTTGTTCATCTTACATAATATATAAAATATATTAATTTCTATTGGAATTATATTCTATACATATTTGAAGAACAGGGGCTTCTGGAGGATTAGCATGATTTAAGTTCTGGGTACCTTACTTACCTATGAATTTATATAATTAATATTACTTTGTAATAGTTGGTATAAGATCATAGATTTCGTTTGAATATTATAAAATTTTAACTTTAGTTCTATGAATATATTTTTATATTTTTATATGTTTTGTATAACGTAAAGTGTTCTGTTTTGTACAAATAACTTAAATGTGCACGTTCCAAATTTTAATAAAAAATTGCCGTAAAACTATAATATTTTATTACTTCAGTACCTGTATGTACATGTATTTCTAAGCTAAAAAAATAAGCAAAGGCCAGTTAATATATTGAAGATATAATAAAGCTGTAACTACTAATTAGCTAATTGAGCCATAATCGGAGTACAAAATAGCTATTTATATAATCAGTTAGGAAAAGTACGGTTTTGTGTAACAAATGTTTTTCACACAATTTGTTCAAAATTTTTAATTATAAATTTAAAAAGGATTACTGCTGATTTTAAGGTATATATGGGGGCTATAATAGAAATAAGTATTATTTTCAACCAAAGGAGTTATAAATTCCAAAGTACTTAATTTTTTGTATATAAATCTGAAAAGCATATAGAAAACGAATCTATTGCTTCGGAAATGTTTGATTTCACTGAGGATATCATATCAAAAATTCAGTATTACTATTAAGGGTGTTTGTTAACATTAGAAGCAATTGGCATTCATGTTAATTAGGTTACTTAATATGAGTACATTTTTAATTTGAAATAATATTCTGATGCAGTGATGCTATTGAGAAACTCACGGAAAAGCCTGATATGTTACTTAAGGTAAGTAACAATCGTTAATTCCTTACGACATTTCAATTTTTTTCATGTAGGCATATTAATCTATTAGATATAAATGAATTACTATTCAGATTTGTTTTAAACATCTATGTCAAAGCACTGTTAGTGAATTCGAATGTAAAAAAGATGTCTTGTGTTAGATCAGTTTCGACACTTTTAGGAGGTTTCTTTTATTCTCCGAAAAGATAGTCCAAATGTCACGGGAATATTTTTGAGTAAAATTGAATAATGAAAATTTCATTTCTATATCTTGATTAGTATTTTTTTTTAATTTTAGGCCCTTTCTATGATGCCCCATATTACATACGTATGATGTTTCATTAAAACATATATATGTTATAGCAGCGGAAAACTAGAAGTTATAAAAAAATATTCCTTAAGCCACTAGATACTACACATAGAGAAAAAATGTCTTTACAATGTATAAATATTAATATAATAAGTAGAAAAGTTACCACAGGAAACAAATCAAAATATCGAAATGTGATTCTCGCTATTCAAGTTTTCCCAAAAATTAAGGTTCAAATATCTTGGCTACTTTCTTCTGTCTTTTCGGAAAATAGAAGAATCCTTCTATACCTAAGTGCCCAAATTGGACCATCCTGTACAATAAATAAAAAAAATTACATTGTAGTCATAATATAAAATGTATTATTACAATGTAACTATACAACTGCATGTAAAGTTACTTTGCAATTTTACAAGTAATTGTGGAAATTACATTGTAAAAATACTTTTTGTATTGTAAAATCACAAAGTAATATTACAATTGCAAAACCTAAAATTACACCATAAAATAAATTTACAACGTAATTTTACATTTTATTTATAAAGTCACAATCGACAAGAAAATTACAACAATAATGAGTGGTAAATAAATTACCATCTATTTTAACTGCAATTATTTTTTACAGTGTGGCTTGAGTGTAATTAATGAAAGTTATTGTGGGGTAGTAGCTCATCTTAACAACTAAAACTGATGCTAGATCACATACTACAATTTACCTGAATAGCCGATTAACAGCATTTACGCATTAGCGCCCAACTTCTTCAAAAATTAGCTTGTCGTAATATTAAAAATTCAAATTACTGTGCCCGGAGCCTTCGCCATTTATTAGAATAGGTTGTATTAATAAAATAATAATAAATGGACTTTATTCAGAAATAATAGTACAAATTTATATAATTAAAAGTAAATAACATTACCATAAGGACGAAGTCTAGCATAAGTTATTCATATTCAACCCTATATGGTAAGGTAATGTGGATATAATCCAACAGAACAAAATTACTAGATACAGATCATAATTATAATCGGTATATAAAACAGTGTAATAAATAGAATATGCAAAATAGTACAATATAAAGGTATAAGGCAGGCTCAACAAAAATTACTATTACAATAACGAAGTTTCTGTACAGCATGTAGACCAGCAGTTTCACTCCGTTATCGGCACTTTGAACTGCTTTCAGTTTTCTGCGGTGACCTCGAAATGTGAGTGAGATAGCGCATCCGATAGAATTTACAGAATCGGTGATCAGGACCGGAATAAGAATTTTTTATTTTCGCGTGAAAGCGTAGTTATTCCACATGCAAGTTTATGTTATATATATATATTCACATTATGTAATAATTCATTATACAGGTATAAATGGGTAATTCAACATGTATTATATACTATCATTTACTGCTACTAACATACAGTATGAAAATTCGATTTACTTCTTTGGACACTAAAAAAAAGAGTTTAAAATATATATTATTGCACTACAAAACATTTTTATTTATTTACTTACTTTTTTGTTATTAGCGATAATTACATTTTTTTGAATTTTTTTAAATTCAAAATTTGACGTTTGAAGTTTAGTGGACAAATAATTTGATATGATTTTTTTTTGTCTTAAATGATCTACGTAAACCAGAAGACAAGTATTTTTCAGAACAGAAAAATTATGTTTACTTAACTTTGAAAATTGTTAAATTAGATAAAAGTGCAGTAAAATGTAAATTTAGAAAAACATTATTTTTTATTATTTTGTTTTGAGACTTACCCTCATTATAGCGACTACTAGAAATATGATCATCTACAAAATTTGAAGATGAGCCGTCTTGTGCAGGAAACGTTGGAACGGCCTCTTTGCGTAATCTATTGCGCGAATCGTTAGAAAACATATTATTTTAAAAATGTATTTGACATAGTTTGTATGAACTATTACTAATCCTGAGCAGCTTTTCTAATAAATCTTCTCTATTAGAAGCCTCTGCACAGAACTTTGCTCTAAAATAAAAATTTGTATTTGTGAAAAATATGAATATGTATATTTTAAACTTCACTTTCATGAGAAGTATTTATATTCCAATGTTATACTTAAGAAATAAGTTAATAGGTAAGGCAATAGCAGTAAAATATCATTTATAGTTTGCACAGTATATTATAGATTACTTATTACTTTATGCCTTTAAGAAATTTAAAGAAACTTTACTATTATAGATGGTATATTTAAACATCTAACTGCTGCGCAGCGACTCGTTCCTCGATCAGACTCAAAATATTGCTTTAATACGGCTCTGTATAACCGATGTTCGCACTCCCAGAGTTGGATGTAAACTGAGGTCTCTGCAGCTTGAAATGAATGCGCGAGCTGCTAAGCGCGACTTATTATATCGGCCCGAGTGTTTCTACTGGTCTCCCTATTATACTGTGGTATCTGCTTACTAAATGTAATGACCTATATTTACGACATTAAAATTGTGAATATACCATTATAAATAAATCATTGATTTAGTGATTTACTAAATAAAAATAATCTATACTTATAATTAAAATTGTTAATATTATAAACTCTAAATTGATCAGGTAAAGAATTATATAAACAAATAGCGTTGTATATAAAAGATCTTTGAAACAAGGTAGTCTTATGAAGGGGTATAGTAAATTATTATGAATATTGTCTCTAGTAATGCATTTAAGTTTGAGTAAAGAGGAAGTATTGTTACCTATAACAAGACCATGTACAAAATTTCCAAGATGATGTAGTCTGCGGTTTTCCATAGTCAACCAATAAATTTAATTAATTTTATGTGATATATGATCAAACTTTTTTAAACTGTAGGTTATTCGACAACATGAATTTTGAACTTTTTGAATTCTATATTTGTTAACAGAAGTAAGACAGGGTCAATAAATGAAATATTTATAGTTAAAATGAGACAAAACTAAAGATTCACAGAGTGTTCTTTAGTGATATATTTAAAATATTACGATTGGAGTATAATAATTTTAATGACGAGTAAGCATTTTGAAGTAAATATTTAATATGCTGGTGAAATCTCAAATTTGAATCAATTAAGACCTAAATTTCTAGCTGTATTTGTATAAACTAAGGGTGCATTATCGATTTTAATAAATAAATTATCTGTTACAAGTTTAGTCCTTTTTTTACTGCCAAAACACATAACTTTACATTTATTTGAATTTAGTTTTAAATTATGTTTTTCAGATATATTTTTAACATTTGTCAATTCTGAATTTAAAAGTTCAGCAGCACGAACCATGTTTTTGATGTCGAAATGCATCTAAATTTGCGTGTCATCTGCATAGGCTTGAGCAGCACAATTATTAGAAAGTGAGTTTAAAATGTCAGTGGTATATAGATTATAAAAAATAGTGGTCCCAAAATTCTCTAAGTATACATTGAAAAAATGATTTATAAAAATTTACCATGCTTTTTTATGATAATTTTATACACGATTTGTAAATTTACTAATGATCTGTAATATTTTCTGAAATATTGACATAGCATGTAAGTCTTATGTAAAGTATGGCCAATGGAAGAGAAAACGAACTTGGTAATAAATCATCAGTAATCTAGGTATTATGGTCCTGATATCAATTCATTTGATGCCTATGCGAATTATTTTACCAGTAGATTTACGGTGGTATTCATAGTCTGCCTCCGGTCGCCGGAGAGCGGTCTCCGTCCCCAAATTATGCGAATTTTATAATGAAATTCAAATAATTTCGGACGGACAATGAGTACAGTGTACTGTAACAGTAGTATCTTATATCTTCTGCTCGAAATTTTGTGAATTTCATTATGAAATTCGCATAATTTCGGTACGGAGACCGCTCTCTGGCGACCGGAGTAATATAATCTCCGTAACATAATTAAAATGCACATCTCTAGCTTTAGATGGGATTTTTTGAGCTGCCCTGGTTGTTCATGGGCTCTGAGGGGACAGACCCGCTATCGGATACACATAACTAAACCGTAAAATGAAAGCACGTCATAGCAGACCTATGGTGCAGCCGTCACATAACCTCCAATATATGCTTTGATAGGTTAAATATAGGGTTCTTAGTTACACACCGTATTACTTAGTGAACAACAATTAAGGAACTGTAATAGTTTAGCAACGAAGTTGAAAATATTATAATAATTAGACTATAAATAAATTTTCTGCTGTCACACACGCACCGACTTCTAAGTCTAGCCAGCAACTAACTGTCAAAGTCATACCAACATAAAGACTGCATCAACTCCCTTTGCAATTTTTACCAATTACTGAGGAAAAAAAAACAAATGCGTACTCTCAAAGAATACGTACTTTTAGGTGTTACTACCCTAATATTTCTTAGTAGTGAAGTAAATATGAATTTCTAGATAATGGTATACAGTGTGGCCCATTTTGGTGACACATGTATTGGTATCTTAGAAACTATGAGAGATAGGAAAATAGTTAAATAGGGAAAGTTTTAGATATTTCTGCTGTCAACTTAATGGTGTTTTCAGATCGGTCCTAGCTCTTCAGATTTTTTTGAATAAAGCAACTCTGGCATTCTTATTTAGAGGAATTTTAAAACTCTGAAAACACTTTTTCATGGCAAGTTTTTTCGAGGAATTTCACTGGTGATTTTCATTGCGATGAATATGTAAACAATACGTGCCAACGCCACCGAGGCCGAGGTTAGAGCACATTATAGTCTGTTTGGAAATGAAAGAGAGTAATAAAACTCCGAGATAAGAACCTGCCATGGGCGTGGTAATATTTTGTTTCAGGTAATTATCGGGTAAGACTAATGCTAACAGGTAATGGGTGTACATTTGTATATTTTACTAGATACATCATAGGGCAGGAGCTAGTGTATTGTGACAGATCAATCCAGCCTTAGAGCTGAATATACGAAGACGTGCTAGTGCAGTAGAGTAAAATTCGACTTCTGTTTAGTGACTATTGTGCCAGTGGATATAATATTGTTTGGGTAAAATGTCGAGCTTTTCAGATTACGTACCTGCTAAACGCGTGAAAAGATGTGCGCTGTCTCAGAATGAGATTATTATATTAAATGTATTTAATGCATTGAAACACCAAAATCCTACCAACAGTGTTGACGACATAGTGGAAAAGTGTTCCAAAATGACTGGGGAATGAGGGATTGGAAAATCGACTATCTACAGACTTTTAAAGGAAACAAAAAATGAACAAGATACTGTAAATCCCCCAAAATCATCTACAGGAAGGTCAAAAGTCGTTATAGATGATTTCTTCAAAAATGTCATTCGTATGTACACTCATTTTATTTTAAAAAAGAAATACCAACGCTAAACAAAATTTTAAGTGAACTTTCAGAGGAATATTTATTATCTAGACGAAACTTGGGTCAACGAGGGATATACTGTAACAAAAGTATGGCAAGATAAAAATGTAAAAAGTTTCCGACAAGCATTTTTGGATGGACTTTCAACAGGGTTCAAGGCTCCTTCAGGTAAAGGGCGAAGATTAATAGTGACACATATAGGTAGTGCCAGTGGTTTTGTAGATGGCGGTTTACTTTTATTTGAATCTAAAAATACAGGTGACTATCACGAAGACATGAACGCAGATGTTTTCGTCCCGTTCCGTATTTTAGACAGATGTTGGATCTTATATTCGTCCGGGGTCTGTAACTGTCATGGATAATGCCAGTTACCATTCACGGCAGACCGAGCGGACGCCAACGACTGCTTGGAGGAAAGCCGATATAATTCAATGGTCATCCGGAAAAACATTTCTTTTGAAACAAATATGGTCAAAAAGGAACTTTTGACACTAGTCAATCTTAATAAAGATTAAAAAAATATGTTATCGATGAAATGGCAACAAATCGCCAAATAACGGTACTACGGTTACCACCTTATCACTGTGAACTTAACCCAGTCGAATTAGTCTGGGCGCAGGTAAAAGGAGATGTAGCGCGAAATAATACGACGTTTAAATCAAGTAATGTGAAAATTTTGTTAAAAAATTTCTTGGAACGAGTAACTGCAGATAACTGACAAAGATGTATACATCATGTACAAAAAGAAGAGGAGAAAATGTGGGAACTGGATAATTTAATTGACGTTACTGTGGAACCTATTGTTATCAATCTAGGAAACGAAGATAATTCATCAGATTTTAATACACCTACTTTTTTATTGTACATTTATACAACACTACATTTATTCACCATAATTTGAATGTTCAAAATACATATATTTTTGTGTGGAATAAAAGTCTATTCATTAAATTTAAATAAATATTTTGTTAATAATATTGAATAATTTTATTTGAATTACTAAAAACCCTTTAACCCGGTTATGATGCTTAAAGTAGCCTCTAGTTTTGAAATGCTGTTTTTATATTGTTTACTTATAAGAGAAATTGACAGAGAAATTGAAGCGGCAAAGACAAAGACGGATTGTCGGGGACTAAATTTTAGCCACCTGCTACAATTTAGTACGGTTCGATCACATCAAGTTTTTTTAAAAGTACACCTCATCTATACCGATAATACATAATATAAAAATATTGAATATAAGCACCAGTATTACATTTATTTACGATTTGCATACATAATAAGCTTTTATTACTCTCTTTCATTTCTAAACAGACTCTAGAAGAGATACGCTTTAATGAAAGCAATGAAGAGACAACAACATCTAAAGATTTATCCGCCCGTCCTTGTGCGTTAGTTAAAAAATATCCGTCAATTACTAAATTTATGTATGAATGTGTAATTTCATCATAAAACGCATGCATATCCAGTTCCTTGAATAGCTTTCTCTTTCAGTTGTATTACTGTTTCAATTCAGTGTCGTATAGAGTAGTAATATGTGTATAGCTATATCTAGTGACTACGGACTACTCCATACTGGATCTGAACGCTCCCAGTACTAAGCGCTCTGCCATACTTTAGGTGTCATTGAAAGCCTCCTACTACTCTGCGGGCTAATACTCCGACCAACATGGAATTGTACTTGAAAGCATGATTAGCACGTAGCTACAGCTAGTGTACACTGACTACACCAAGCGTCCTGCAATGTACACTGAAAAAAGGCCAGTAACTTTACAAATTTACTTTGTAAAAATATCCTTATAATTGTCTGAAAATAATTCTAAGAATAATGATGATATTACACTGGCACTTGTAATTTTACAAGAAAACTGTCAATATACAATAAAACCGTAAACTTCTTATGTAATTATAATATAATTTGTACATTTATAGAATATATTGTAATACATTTACAATTAACAATGTGAAATCCATTTTTACATTGTAAAATTACTGAACATACCAAATTTACTATATAATTGACTGTAAAAATATGCCTAATGTGTGTGTGCAGGTACTACTAATTTTAAAACGCACTATACTACTAACCGTTGAGAGCGTTGGGTGGTGACGCCTTCATTATTTCTTGCTTCATTTCGATGAATGCAGCGTGTACCTAGGACCTAGGTACTTACACAATTAATTTAGTGAGTAGTGACTAGCAATATAAACATATCTAGAGTGGCAAGTGACTGTTTTTAGTACTATAAATAGTTATTGTCTAGTGCTTGTTTAAACATAACCTTAAGGAGATTGAGAAGCAATAGGTATGTAAGTTATACATAGTTATTGAAACAAAGAAACACCGCATCTACAAAAATCGTCACTGTTGTTTTGTTCATCTTACATAATATATAAAAATATATTATTTTCTATTGGAATAATATTTTATACATATTTGAAGAACAGGGGCTTCTGGAGGTTTAGCATGATTTAAGTTCTGGGTACCTACTTATTTATGCACATTTATATAATTAATATTACTTTGTAATAGTTAGTATAAGATTTCGTTTGAATATTATAAAATGTTAACTTTAGTTCTATGAATATATTTTTACATTGTTATATGTTTTGTATAACGCTAAGTGTTTTGTTTTGTACAAATAACCTAAATGTGCAGGTACCAAATTTGAATAAAAAATTGCCGTAAAACCATAATATTTTATTACTTCAGTACCTGTATGTACATGTATTTCTAAGCTAAAAAAAGAAGCAAAGGGCAGTTAATATATTGAAGATAAAATAAAGCTGTAACTACTAATTAGCTAACTGAGCCGTAATCGCAGTACAAAATAGCTATTTATATAATCAGTTAGGAAAAGTACAGTTTTGTGCAACAATTTGTCAAAAAATTTTAATTATAAATTTAAAAAGGATTATTCTACTGATTTTAAAGTATACCTGGAGACTATAATAGAAATAAGTAGATATTATTTTGAATCTAAATGAGTCATAAATTCCAAATTACTTAATTTCTTCTATATAAATCTGAAAAGCATATAGAAAACGGATCTATTGCTTCGGAAATGTTTGACTTCACTGGGGATATCATATCAAAAATTCAGTAAGGGTGTTTGTTAACATTAGAAGCAACTGACATTCATATTAATTAGGTTACTTAATATGAGTACATTTTTCTTTTGAAATAACATTCTGATGCAGTGATACTATTGAGAAACTCACGGAAAAGCCTGATATGTTACTTAAGGTAAGTAACAATCGTTAATTCCTTACGATATTTAAATTTTTCTCATGTAGGCATATTAATCTATTAGTTATAAATGAATTGCTATTCAGATATTTTTTATGTATCTAGGTATGTCAAAGCACTGTTAGTGAATTCGAATGTTGTAAACAAGATGTCCTGTGTACGGGTTAGGTCAGTTTCGACACTTTTAGGAGGTTTCTTTTATTCTCCGAAAAGATAGTCCAAATGTCACGGGAATATTTTTGAGAAAAATTGAATAACGGAAATTTCATTTCGATATCGTGATTAGTTTTGATGTAGCATTTTTTAAATTTTAGGCCTTTTCTATGATGCCCCATATTACGTACGTATGATGTTTCATTAAAACATATACATGTTTGTTATAGCAGCGGAAAACTAGAAGTTATAAAAAATATTCCTCAAGCCACTAGATACTACACATAGAGAAAAAATGTCTTTACAATGTATACATATTAATATAATAAGTAGAAAAGTTACCACAGAAAACGACCAACATTTAAAAATATCATGTATGTATCTCTTAAACAAATCAATATATCGAAATGTGATTCTCGCTATTCAACTTTTCTCAAAAATTAAGCTCCAAATATCTTGGCTACTTTTTCCTGTCTTTTCGAAAAATAGAAGAAACGTTCTATACCTAAGTGCCCAAATTGGACCATCCTGTACAATAAATAAAAAATCATACTACATTGTAGTAATAATATAAAATGTATTATTACAATGTAACTATACAACTGCCTGTAAAGTTACTTTGCAATTTTACAAGTAATTGTATTAGTTACATTGTAAAAATACTTTTTGTATTGTAAAATCGCAAAGTAATATTACATTTGCAAAACTTAAAATTGCACCACAAAATAAATTTACAACGTAATTTTACATTTTATTCGTAAAGTCACAATCGATAAGAAAATTACAGCAATAATGAGTGGTAAATAAATTGCCATATATTTTAACTGTAATTATTTTTTACAGTGTAGGGGACGATCAGAAAATACTTGTTAAACATCGATGTTAGGAAGTGGTTATCGATGTTTAATGACATACCGATGTTTTTGCTAGAAATATTGTTTAATTCAAAACAAATTCTTGATTAAATATTTACAAGTTTACGGTATGTTAGTTTAGTATTGCTTGTTAATTATTGAGTTTATTCAGTCTTCATTCAGTGTCTCTTAGCAACACAACGTAGAATATTGTCAACAATGTTTCATTCTAGCATCCGTTACCAACAGTGCGGTAATGTTCATTTCTGCACCGGAAAAGTATTATTTCGGCAAGTCTCGTGCTACAAACGTTCATAATGGTAGAAATATCATTCTGTGCTTGTTGTGCAGTATTCTATTGACTGTTAGAATGAAACAATATGAAGAGAACAGGATGAAAACGAAAAATACTATTAAAGATTTTAGTTTCGCAAACAACACTGCCAAAATCAGTCACAAGCCAAGCAAAAGTTAGATGATCGGCATCGATCCCGGCATCTCTACCGCAACCGATTATTCCAGTCCAATTTGTCTGCTGGGGCTACACGAAGAGCCGCTGAAGCCATTTCCCGACTACCTACATAGTTGGTCGTAGTTGGCGGTGAGCAATGTAAATGTGCGTGTTTCTTGTGTAAGTATCCGACGTGGGGTGTATGAATTTGTTGTTAGCGGAAAATGACGGGCCTATTCATTTGCGGTTAGCGTATTAAGCTGGAAGTAAGTGGGATAGAGGGCGCTGCGCACCGCCATCCGGCGTTCAATTACGTTCCCGTTAAAATTTAATTTGTGCCGACGAAACGTAACTTTGTTTTGCGCGCTATGCCGCCGGGAGATGATTCGCAACTACATATACATTTAGTACGGTCACATCATCCCTTTCAAGGTGCACTAATGGACTCTTCGTTTTTCCAATAGGAGGCGGGTGTGTGGACAATAGGGTTGGTTTTAGTTATTGGCACTGTTAGTTCCGTTGTTAATATACAGGGTGATTAAGAACTTATCTACAAAAAAAAAATAAATGTACACGAGACTTACAAATACAATTTTGTAAAAAAATCAAAAAAAAAAGCAGCTCAAAAATAATTTAAAAATACATTTCTGCACGGCACTGAAAATTTGTTCACTGTATAACCTGACCTTACGCAAGGCAAAACATGCATTCGGCAACCGGACAAAATGGAAGGAAATTCCCAACGCCTGTTTTCCGTGAATTAAAGGCCATTTATCACACTAGTGGGTTAGAATTGGTAATATCACACTTCGATTTTATAGCATTTTAATTAGAATTATTATTATTAACATTAACATTTATCTCAAGAACGATCTTATCATTTTGCCCGGTATTATTTAAATTCACTTGATAAGGAGTTTCTGGAGGACTGGAGGGGCCCATAACTTCGCCAGGTAGGACTTAGACTTCCTATAGTATCAATATTCTTGATTAAAATATATTTGTCAAATATGACGTTTTCCAAAACCTTAATTTTCACCTGCTTTCACATGACTTTCACTCTCTTAATTGACTGGTTTAGGCCGTGGTCGTGGATAAAACGTTTAAAGTCAGGAGATCGTTGCAGCTATGGTACCCGTCCTCCTCGTCCAATCCCTTGGTAGTAATGCTTGGACACGCTATAGATGACATGGATATAATTAAGCCTCCTGTATGATACGCTACACTGCAGCAATACGCCGTGGACGTCCTGGATTTCCATCTTCTCCACGATTCCGTTTCAAATTTTCCTCGCGTTGCACTACACTTGCACTGCATACCACAGTAAAAGTAACTGCAGTGGCACATGTTTACCGGGAAATCGTTTTCACATAGCCATAAATTAAAATGTAATCCATCAAACTCCGAATTACTATATACGTAAGCCATTTTTTACACTTGAAAAACTAATATAAAGCCTGCATCACAGAAACGTTTAATGCCTTCAAAAAGTAATCAGATTTCAATATTCGGAATTGCCTGGCTAGAGAGTACAGTAGCAGTAATAATAAAATAAAATAACCAAGCTATGCAACAAAATTAGCAGTAGGTATAGTAGCAGTAGCATTAATACCCATATAATAAATAAATAATAATAAAGGACAACACATATCAATCTAGTAAAATATGAACAACGCAACAATGGACAAAGATGTATTTAGGTACTACAGGTATAATAAGAGTTAACTAAAATTAAATATTTAGCAATGATCTGAAATATACAGTATAATAATATTTGATATAGTTAGATATGTTACTATTTTATTTGATGAAACCTCAGTTTGAATTTAAATATTTTCCATTTGAATACCGCGAACGAGAATTAATTGGACACAACAACGCGACACGACCAAAATGGGTTACACTGAGCTGGAACTGCTACCTACTGCAGCTGCGCAGTTATGCACAACCAGTCAGGGGAACTCCTGGATATAGGACACAGAGATGTGTTAGATTAACGCGATACTGTGTACTTTTAACACATGTAAATATTACACAAATTTAGTATATTTTATTTTAATGTTAGTAATTTAAAATTATTGAAACGAAAATTTGCTCAACAAGTTTTTTGCAGTGTGTCAAATGAAACTCTATTAAAACAAAGCAACAGTTTTCATTAATATATTCAGTATAATAGTAAAAACTAATAGCTGTATTCTGATTTAAAAAAAATCTTTTTCTTTTTTTTTCGCAGTTCGGTGAAAAATTGTTTTAACTACTGCTACTATATAGTCTGTCGTCACATTTTCGCATATTAAAAGCCCATTTTTGCAATATTACATTAAATTTCTCGATGGAAGTATCTGGCTCAAATTTATATCCTTTCGCATCGAAAAAAATAGAAAATCGCCAGACTGATAATTGAGTCTCAACTGTATTAGCAGGCACAGTTATTAACAATTTGACTAATTTCGTTGTTCGTAGACTCACCGAATCGACTCATTGTTATAGTGTTCAATAATTCAACAAATTGTTGACAAAAATGTCAAACTATTTATTTTGACAACGGACACCGCAATAATTGATTGAAAAATGAAAGTGAAAAATCCATGCATTTGTCGTTTTAAAAGTTGCAGGTAACTTTTGCCGCTGTCAAAGTGACAATTACGCTGTGGCATGTGGGCCTTTTTATATACTGGGTGTTTTAGGAGGAGATGTACATACTTCAATATGTTATTCTAAGTTCAATTTTAAGCAAAAAGTTTCCTATACACTTAGGTCTAGAAACGCTTCGTTTAGGATATACAGGATGTTAAATTTAAAAAAAATAATTACATTTTCTTTAATAACTCTCGACTACTTTAAGTTCAATTCATGAAATTCTGTATGCGGAGGTTTCTTAAAACGGGAAATTAAAATTTTATGCACAATTGCATGTATCTCCAAGAGCGCGTCACAAGCGACCACTAGGATCCTTTTAAATCGCTTCAACTTTTTTGTGCCACGAAAAACATTTTCCCTACCTTTTCTACTTAAGAAATGTATATTATTAAAGTCTCTAGGAGCTGCCGTTTCTGTTAAAAACTCATTTAAAAGTATTGTCAATATTGTTAAATTATCAAAGAAAAAATTCCAAATATGAGAGAATTTGACAGGAAAAAACGCAGTTTCATCACATAAGCACCTGTTTCAGCCCAACTGTCAAGCATTCGGTACTCAAACCGCTCGATCTGCTGACAAGAGGCCCGCAATCGACCGCGCTAATTTAGAGTTAGATATAACACGTAGCCGGAGCACTTTAATATAATTTCCAGTTGCGCGGTTTCGCTCAATCCCTTCGGAATTTGCACGTGCGTGCGGCTGCCAATTTTCCAACAGAATTACTACGTTCCATCGAAATTACACAATCCAGATAGGTTTTCATTTTGATCATCTCTGTAGCCGCCGCCTCTCCCTCTGCCGGCGGCTGGGGTGTCCGTCACCGACCTCCGGGGAAGCTACGGGCCGCTGACAATGACAAGCTGTAGACGACGTTTAGTAAACAAGTAAAATGACACCAGGCATAGGAACTTAAGTCTTCCGTACGCTATTTATAAATTATGTTATTAATAGAGTTGTACCGTTGTGAAGTAAGCTATTGACGTCGATAAGGGCGTGGGTGAAATTGTAACTTTCTGTGCTGTTCAGAACTGCATATGATTATATATAATTGAGCAGAAATTTAATTCGTTATTCTTACTGTTATTCTTTCTCATCAATTAATGGTATTTTATGTAAACTTATCCAACATTGTTCTGTGGCAATAGAGGCAGATGTAAAGATGACTATAAAACAATACATGGTGATTCCGAACTTATTAAAAAAAAATAAATGAACAGGGGACCTTACAAATACAATGATACAAAAATACACATATACACGGCATTGGAAACTGTAAAACCTGATCTTGCGCAAGGCAAAGCATGCATTTAGCGATCGGAAGGCGGCAAAGTGTAACAAAAAATTAAAGGACAAAAAATTGAAACAATTTCCCAAGGAAAGAAATATTAGTGAATTAATTTGTGGTTTTAATTAATAGAATAATTTGACATATTTGATGTTACAACTGTTCATAATTTTGTCCACAGACGTGTAAACACATTTAGGCCTGTCTTACCCAGTTTCTGCGAACTAACAGAAATGTTTCTGGTACTGTGTCCGTTTTGAATTATTGGCATAATTAAGCCTCATTAAGCCGCACTGTTGATTGGGACATTTCTTATACTGACATGGTACTTATTTGGGGATACTTTTCAACAATCTCTAAAATGTATTCCTCGGCTAGTATCGCGTTGCACATTCTGGCATCAACGGTGTGGACTTCCATCTCTTCCACTATTCGGTTGCAAATTTTCCTTGTCATGCCCGCGTTGCACTACCGTGGTAAAAGTAGCTGTATTTGGCACATGTCTATCGTTATGCGTACATACTAGAAACTTCTAAAGAATTTTGCCTTATTTCACTATAAATTAAAACGACGACTTGCTATAGTATTTGGAATCGTGTGTGAAAGAGAAAGAGCGTTCCGATGACGCTAGAGATTACAGTAACCCAGCGATGTAAAGATAAGTTGTGAATTACCTTGTTTAATATGTCAAATAAAGATTTTTTATTTTTATATGTACGAGAAGCAAACAATTAAAGCAAATATAAAGTAAAAGATGTTCATTAATTAATAATAATTGTTCAGAATCAGTAACAGTTTATGTACCTTCTCCTACAACCGTCAGTAATATACATCTTCAATCGTATTTTTACTACTAATGACGTGCAATATATATATTTAAATAAGTTACTCGTTTATTACAAAAATATTGACTAATATAACGTATTTTTACATCGTATAAAGCTATAAATAGCACAGAAAGTTTGTTTATTTCGAATGTGAATTGCAGCCACACAGTCTCCACGCCAATAGCTTCCGTCAAAACGGTCCAGTCCAAGTCGTTAATACTGGGTGATTCTTATCATATACGCGCATAAACTTGGAAAATTAAAGCCAAGGACTAATAATGACGAATAGCGAGAAAAATGTAATAAAATATATTTGATTTTGAAAGTTTGCACAAATTTATTAGGTCAAATTTTTTGTTTATAAAAACTAAGAAGTAGATACATATAAGTATTGATTCATGTCAAAATTGTTTCTTTTCATTCATTTAAAAATCAAGTATGTTTCAAG
Source organism: Monochamus alternatus (assembly GCA_037114965.1). NCBI lineage: Eukaryota > Metazoa > Arthropoda > Insecta > Coleoptera > Cerambycidae > Monochamus > Monochamus alternatus. The sequence goes on from CM073431.1 coordinate 25,235,641, forward strand.
TTCCATAGATTTTTAATGAAATTTAGCATGTGCCCACATATTAAAATCCAGTTTTCTCGAAACCTGTTTTCGACAGCGAATATCAACAAGAGTACCTTTTTATATAAAAATCCTTATTTTTTATATTTGCTATGAAATAATAAAAAAAATATACATAAAAAAGTTTGGATATTTTTGAACCACTACCCCGCTTGGTTTACCCGTCTCTGGTTAAGCTGATTGATTCCTTTTTAGATTTTCAAAAAGCATACGAAGTTACGGTATTGTGTCAAATTTCATTAATTTATCTCTACGCGTTTGTTAAATACTAATAAAATCCCCTTCACACCTTGTATGCCAAAAACAAAACGTTCATATAGAATTTCCGTATTATTTTGAATTATAGAAAACGCAGTTAAATTTATGCGTATAGGTTAAAAATCATATATAACCTGTATAATTGTGAATTATACATATACCCTTTTTGTACTATATGTATATTTTTGCTTATATTCTATTTCTTTGCTGTAACATATGGTTACACATTAGTCATTTTATCTTATGCTGAGACTTGCATTTATTTCCATATATATAGAGTTCTAGATCTAGCTTAGTTTTAGTGTGAACTATACCTCTGTACCGCTTACTTTGAATAAACGTCGTTCGATTCTATAAATGTATTAAGTTATTTACAACGTTCTCGTTCGGTACATACTTAATTTGTGTTTACCTATACGTATACACAGGGCGATTTATTAGTCCCTTTACAATTTTTGGCAATGAAATTATTTATTATTATGTCACTAACAATCTAACTCTTTAATTCTTGGTTAATTTATAGAAGTTAAAAATGTATCATAATACATTTTTAACTTTAATATATACTATAATATCCGTATTACGTGTTCTTGACCGATTTTTTTAAACAAAAATTTGAAGAATTATTGAAATAAAAAAAATAAAACTGAACAATCCCCAGATATATTATCAAAAGTTTTTATTATACAGGGTGTTAAAAATTTTGGCATTAAGTTGTAAAGCTTAGCCCGTCCTTGATCAACTAAAAAAAGCTAAATATATTTCAAGAACACTATTTATTTTAAGAGGTTCTTATTAATGTCCATCATATTAAATTTTTATTAAATTGTATTAGGAAAAAAATTGTAGGAACTTTCTTATTTCTTCATGTTCTATTTGCATCCGAGAGATTTCCCATATTTTCCCAGACACCCTGTATAATGCAACCATTTAGTGTAGTATATAGTTTTGTAATTCTCATTTCTTAAATATTTTGATAAAAATATAGTTATTCATTTGTTCTCATGACGTGAGTTGTCTGAATTCTTCTCGCGACTATACCTGAAAAATACTATAATATTTCTAAATTCATCCAACCCTGAATTGTATATTAGCCACTGTTTCAAACAAAGAGTGAAAAAATTGATGTGTTTAACGATTTAAAGATGTTTAACTTGAAATAAAAAAATTATAGTTGTTTCACATTGTTAAAATGTAACAGCAAGAATAAAAGGCTTGGAATAATAATTTTTAAATTTACGGAGATAACATAATTTAGCACCATCTAAGTTCTTTACTTATTATTACAAAATCTATTACTTCTAGCTACAGGCAATGTTATACAAGGCGACCCTAAAATTTTCCGTAGAATCCAATAATATACAACATAAGGGCTTAATTTAATAAATTTTAATAATTGCATAGTTTTCTTGTTATTAACTGTATCATGTTTAATTTAATAGATATAATAAAAATTGAAATATTTAGAATTTTTCTTTGTTTTATTTGTCACACTTGTACGAAGCATACCGTTTCCACATTAATTTTAGTGGTTTTTCCCACTCATTTATAATTCTAAAAGCATTTAAAAACAAATTTTTTTAACCATCAGCTGTTCCGATAGTGCGACGGCAGCTCTCCAAACGCAGAGTCCAACTGAGCGCCGCGGCGCCCGCCGTCGTGCTATCGATTACAGTGTGCATGCTAATGCCGGCCGAGGACAGTGTGCAAGTGCGTCGTTTTCGGTGGACCGTCGCCCCATCTCCATCGGAGGGCCCCTTCGGAGTCCGGTAAGTGCAGCGCTGCCGCTTATGAGCCAATGACGATATGCGATATGATATGAGCCGCACGTGGTATCGATCGGCGCGCCGTCGCGGCGCCCTCGGCCAACCCCGGCGCATATTATTTCATATTTCGGGGGATTGGCGTCGCGACGGCCAATCCTGGAGGAGTTATGATATTTCATAAGTGCCAGATATGATTGGTAGGGCACGCCTTGATATCATAATTCGACGGGAACACCATGGCGGACGGGCGTCGCGACGCGACGCGCGATACTGGCGACAACGTTCACCTATACGCTTGCTGGTATTTTGTCTTTATAGATTTTATTATAAGACGGCGATAGAGACAACATTTTTAATGGAGAGAACGATAAATTTCAGTTTCACAAAATTTTTTAATTTCCGTTTACTAATAAATGTGTTTCATAAAGCACTATCAGAATATGCAGGGTGTTTGAAATATGGATACAGTAATATTAAGTTCAAATATATAAATCTGACCAAAAGCAACAACTCTTATGAAAGATAATGTGTAAAACGAATAGTTTTTCAACAAATGCATTTCAAACATGCATACATGTACAAATAAATATATATGCAATAAATATAGATACTAAATTATGTTACAAAATTCAAACTAAGTTACAATAAAGACCAAACAGAAGCTCTATTAACTTAATTTGTTTATAATTGCATCAATCTTAATGAAGTATATAACAAAACTTTCAATATTATTTCTGTAACGTTCGACAACATTGCGGTTAGTTACCTTTTCATTTGGCGAAACAATTGTGCTCTGTATTATCGATCGTAATGTAATTTGATGCATGGCATGTACTTGATACCGTGAATAGTGATTTCGTTGTCATATTGAACTATTATTTTTGTAACTTTCTAGTACTTGTTTGATGTTGTGTGTGTAAACGAAAATGGAATATTTTAATAACCGTGTAAGTTGCATGTTGATAATTTACTGTGAAGCTGGGTAAAATTCTGTGGCTACTAGAAGTTTATACGCATTCGCAGTGCTTCGAAATACATTGAAAATCATGGTAAACATGTCCTTAAAAACTTAAATATCATTGAAAAACATCTCACAAGCAGTATTATACAAATTGCACAAGAAACAGGTGCAAATAGAAACGCCTGACAAGTGTGAAGATGCCACATAATCAACATCTATTATAATTCTATTACTGTTTGTCAGAGAAAAAATATTCGTCAATTATGTTTAGTTTAATAACTCTCACCCTGTATTTACATTACAAATATTATTAAAAGGGTGTTTTGAAAAGAAGTAGCACAAATGGTACCGGTGAATCTACAGCTAAAAAGAACACATTTGCATAAAAATGACCTTGGTAAAATGTTTAGCCCTTAGGAGATGCAATAGTGGCTGTAATTTGAAAGTCAAATAGGGATAATAGTCAAATTTTACACAAATTTTCTACTAATGAATGTGCATCATTTCAACATTTTTTCGAAAATGTCTTCCTCTTGGAAGGGGTTGAAATAAGCATTCCATAAGTTATTTTTTTTGCAACTTTTTTGTTTGACAACAATTGAGAATTTAAAAATACGTATCAGATAGCTTGGTTTATTAACAAAAAAAAAATCAAATTTCTTATCATTTGCGTTACAATTCACACGATTGCAACTGAGAAATAGTAGTAGTAGTAGTAGGCGGCTGTCATGCTAATTTCTGTCATTAGATCTTTTATGACTTTTCTTCTTGCTGCGACATAGTATTTCCGATAATCAAAAAATATTGGCAGCATAGCTAACTTATTCGTCATTAGTAAAACGAAAGAACTCACAAAAGTCACGAAAGACCTAATGACAGAAATTAGAATGACCACCGCCTACTTATATATTTCCTAGCTCCAATCGTGTGAGTTGTAATGCGAATGATGAGTGAATTTTATTCTTTTATTAATAAACGGTTAGTTTTAAAGCAAAGAAGTAAAAGAGGTAAAAGTTTTAAAATAAACCTGGTTATCTGATATGTATTTTTGAATACTCAATTTCTGTCAAACAAATAAGTTGCAACAAAAAATAACTTAAGGGATGCTTATTTCAACCCCTTCCAAGGGGTATAAATTTTCTAAAAATAGTTGAAAAGTTGCACATGCATTAGTACGAAATTTGCGTAAAATTTGACTACCTATCTAACCTTCTTTGGTTTTCAAATTACAGCCGGTATTGCATTTTTTTTTGAAGCTTTGAAGAGTTGTATCTTCTAGAGGGTGCACATTTTACTAAAAACACCCTGTATATTAGTGTGTATAAAAGTGACGGATTTCTTTAATACAGTTTATACACTTCTTAGCCAAGAGCTTGTTTTTATTTTGTTGATTGATTGACTGGTTGAATGGTTTTGCTTGCCTTCCTTTATTATAACTACCTGTGACGCTTTACAATTGTACTTTATGAGGACACGCCCGATATCATAACTCGAGAGAACCGCCATAGCAATCAGGCGTCGCGATGGATGTAGAAGCGTCGCGGACGCCTAACCTTGAAGCGTGGGCTATTTTAGGCCGGTGCAGCTGGTTTTGTTTACGAATTTTTTTAGAAGAATTTATGGGATGCTTAAGCGCTTATTATGGGCAAGACGGTGATGTATCTTTGCGGCTTGCTGTGTCTTGATTTGTGGAAATTAAATGTCATCAATTTAAAAAAGGATTCGATAACATTGATAGAAAAGTTTGTAAATTTCCATGTTTTATTATGCTCTTTTCACATAATACTTACTCGTAATTATTAATTTACATTATATATTAAGGAAAAATCAAGTATATGTGTTTCTACGTAATAAAATTAGGAAATTTCAAGACTGTGTGGTACTACTTTAGAATATTTACGTTTAAACTCAATTTATTATGAAATTTGACAGAATTTTTCATGTGACTTCTGTTGCGTTTTAGTTGTGTTAAGGTGTGGTAGATAAATATACAACATTTATTTCAAACAACATATTTATCTTTGTGACAGTAAAAGTAGTAATAGTTTACAACATATATTAACATTAATTGTAGTTACGTTAACTGTAAATAAAACTAAAAATAGAGCTAAAAATAGTTATTTCTACACAGATATACCTACATATATTTGTAAAAGTCAAGGATATTAAATAATGTTTCAAGAAAAAGATGTAATTTTCAGCGAAAACATTTCAATATATTTTCTAATGTGAAGGAAATACATTGCAATACATTTTTAGATAATGAATAACAATACAATTTATAGAAATACATGGCTAATTCACATTTACACGATCGATGAACAATTTCCACAAAAAAATTCTTCCTACACAGAACTTATTTCTGCTCCTAAGAAGACCTTCTTAACTATTTATAAATAAAACTGTAACTTGCGTAGTTAATTTATTATTTAACGTAGTAACCTCATTCCCCTAGTAAAATAAAAAATTGTGTATTAAATTTTTCAAAAGCAAATATTTCGAAACGGTCAAAAGTATGAATTTCCACAAAGTATAACATTTTTCACTAAAAAAGTCCAAATTATTATAATTTTAAGCAACTTTTACTTTTTCGTTAGGTAAAAAAGAGTTATAGCATTTTCTTACATCAAAGATAAATTATGTGTCCCTATAATATAGCTCAAAAGTGATACGATATTAAAATCTGGCACCTCCAATAACAACTGTATAAGTTATTAGGATTTTTCGAATAAAAATACATACACCCTGTTTGTCCGTTAATACCAAAAACTATTACCAGGTGTTCTATGATTCAATACTTCTGGAACACCCTGTATAGAATTTGCTTTACTTATTAATTATTACGTTATCTACCACTAACCACTACCACGGATATCTAGATAATAGTAAAGTGTTGTACACAAATGCATTCATTTATGCAGGGTATAATAAAAAAAGCAGGTCATCTCATTAATTGTGCATTTTTGGTGGCAAAATATGACCTTACTATAACTAATATGTTTCTTAAATCCCTGTTTATTCTTAATAAACCAATTTACATTGATAAAAACATTAATTTGTGTAAAAATGACACATCTGGCTAAGCCTATGTTCAGGCACATTCTGTATAAAATAAGTTATAACACTTCAGAGCAAGTTTTTTGTAATTTAAAATTTAGAAATTTTATTGTGCAAGTCATTTTACTGCCACTATCTCTAACATGCATTCTTAAAAATTGGATGTATCTCAAAATGAAGTTTTATGAAAAATTATCAAGAGTAAAAAAAAATTTGAACAAAATTCTACATAATGATGTTATAAAAAATCGTTCATAGGTGTATCTCCGAAAAAAGTAGGGGGATAAAATAACCCCTTCTCCCTCTTTTACACGTTTGTTCTTTAGGCGTCGTTTACAATAATAAACTTGAGTTCATTTGGTTAATAACAAGAATTATCACTATACAATTTCAAAGTGATACCCTTGAGTATATACACCAAGAGAGTCAGTCCTTAATAAAGACCTAAGTAGTTATCATAATTCCTGTTAGATGTCGTACTGTGTAACAATACGCATTTATTCAAACCAAGGAAATAAAGCGCTACTATTTTAATCTGCAAAAAACTGCGAAGGCGTTTCGAGGACGTGGCCGCGTGACCCTTTTTCATATACCTGCCTAAATAATAAGATTGTGACAATATATTTATATTCAAACCACAGATCATAAAGTTTGAAACATAAGCAGTTTATTTTATTGCGTTAGAGAAGTAAGATTATGAACTGTTAATTAATTAAAAAAAAAAAAAAACAGAAAAATAAGATTGTGAAAAGAGTTTTCAGCGATAGGTATGCCAAAATTTACAGTTTCTATTTTATTTCCTTTAAACATATTAAGATAATTTAAATGAATTCGATATACCTATTTCTATAAAGAGACATATCGAACTACAGATTATCGTGTGGGTTTCTCTTATTGCATAAGATGCATTATTCTTTTAAGGAAAACTCATTAGTAAAAATTATAAAACAATAAAATATACAAATCTTTTTTCAATGTTTGGCATAATTTTGTGATGGTGTGAAATAAATATTATTTTGTAGTCTTTTTGAAGAGTGATTTTTAAATTAAAATTAAATTAAAATTTATTTAAAAATTCAAATAATTAGACAAATTTACATGAGCTAATGTTTTTAGTAAAAATAATTTGTGAACTTTACAGGCCTCATCAGAAAAGAATGTGTTTCAAAATTTATTTATTATTTTAAGTAGACATTACCGAACCGTTAATAATATGTACCAGAGTAGGAATCACATCTTTGATCAAAATATAAAGAAATAGCTAAATGTGCCTTACTAAAATGTTGCTGTGGAAAAAGATACAGGTTTACATTATATTTTTCGTTTTTTTTTTGTAATAACCAGGATCGTTTAACCGATTATTATCAAATTTGGTAGGGAAACATATTTTAAGAAAAATAATCATAATTTATGTAGTAGGACCTATTAAAACAGATAGACCGTTAACAATGCCAAATGATGACAATTTCTCTCTTATTTTTTGTTAACGAAATTCATACCGTTTTCCAGAAAACTGATCTAAAACAACCAAATGTATTTTTCGACGTGAGGAAATCTCTTAGGAGCATTAGAAAATTGCATAGAAGTGGAAGAAGACCATATTGAAAATTTACTGTAATTAGCTGTAATAATTAGTTTAATTATTTAAGATGTATAGAGGTAGAGAGAGTTTGTTAAAGGGCTAAGTTGTTTTTACTGCTCTGTTGTTATTTTTGTCAATAAAAGTAAATATGTATTTATTTTTTTTCAAATATGAGTTTTTTCCAGTTACTCTGGACATTTAAAAAAAAACGACTCATTGATACCTACTAATTTTTTGGAATTAAATTTCAATAGCATTTTTAAAGTCGCGTGTAAGCAGAAACCTTTAGGGTAGTTTTTTCGAAATTGGTAGCAATTATCAAGTTCTACCAAGTGTATCTTTTTACGTAGAAATGATGTTCGGATACAATTTTGTAGTCAACCGAATCAAAATGTTTTGTCAACAAAAAATAAGAGAAAAATTCATCATTAAACATTGTTAGTGCGGCGCTTTTTATTGGCAAAACTGATTTAATACTTAAATTATTTTTATTTTTCTTAAAAAATGTTTCCCTACCAAATTTGTTGACAATCAGTTGAGAGATACTCGCGTTATCACAAAAAAAGAAAACACAAATAAAAATATTTCAGCTTTGACACCTTGTATCTTTTTCCACAGCAATATTTTATTAAGATATATTTAGCTATATGTTCATATTTCCTCCCAATGACTCACTCCTCCTCTATGTTCCGTTATTAGCCTACCCTGTATATTTATCATACGTATTGAATGACTTTTTCACAATTTACCAAAGTTGGAGGAGTATGATAAAAGTGTTATCTGGCGGTTGATTTAAACTTTGACTTTCATTGATACGTGAAAGTGAATATGAACTGGATAACTGCACTTTTGTAATTTGTTTGTTTTTTGTAAATATGAGAATATTTTTATTATTAAATCATGTGATGAAATTACTAAAATTACTTATCAGAATTCAAAATCTATCATTATAGTCGATTTTCGCCTTGCGGAAAAGTTTTATTCCTGGAATGTTTTATCTAGTTTTATTACATTTTAAAACTTAACATTTATATCCTCCCTGCTTCTTCATGACTAACGCATTCACTTAATAATAAATTAAACAGTAATCCTATTGAATGTCATTAAAGTTATGAATTTTAAGTATATACAAGCTTTTGAAATAATAAGTGTCATTATTATTTCAAAAGCTTGTATCTCAAAACAGTTTTTGAACATCTCGAAGTTCTGAGTAGAAACTTCATTAAATCTATATTGGTAAGTGAAACAACTAATTACTAATGTTAAAAGTTGAAAATAGATTTACTTACATTACAAATACGTCAGCTGTTCAAAAGAAATAGCAAAATTCAATTTAAAGAGTGTCATTATTATTGCAAACGATTGTACATAACATAATATGTATGAAACAATCATCTTCGATGGGAGGAGCTTTCAAAACTATATATCCAAATTCATGTCATTTTAGTACCTAATATTGCGCCATCTATTACCAAATAGTCCAAGCGAAAACGTTCTTTTTGAGTTCGTTTCCCATTAGGCGAGAGTTGGTTTCCCATTCAGGCCAACAAGGTCTCCCATTAGATTGACTAGTCTTAGTGTATATAGTCAAGGGTGATACGTAAAAATCTGAAGAATATATAGCGAAAAACAATTTTCACTCAACTTTAACACCCTGTGTCTTTCAAGAGAGGCATTTTTGTATATAGGTAACTACGATTAAATCATCATATTTTGTCCCCAAACCTATGTAGTTAACGGGATAACCCGTTTTTTTGTTACACCCTGTACATTACAGCAACATGTTAAAACAAGTTATGGGCTTTTACGTCTTAAATATATGAACAACATCTATTAGTACAATACACAGAGATTTTTCCTTATAATCAATTGCTTGATTTAAGTTTGCAGCTGTTGTATTTGTTAGAGCGCTTTTACAGAAATTTATGTAGTTCTGAGACTAATATTACATATACTGCTCTGATATACGGTGGAGTAAAGTTTTGTTTTGGGTTTTCAAATTGTGGATGCCTATAAATTCGATATATATGCCGAGGAAATTAAATGCAACCTTCTACAATGTCTTAATGCGTCTGGTACTTATAATGCACCAGAATAGACGGCGTAAACTCTGAGCAACTATTTTTATTACCTTGGATATAACAGAGGCACATATCAAGAATTTTTACGACCCTCCGAAATAGCACGTGCTATAAAATATCAGTATCATTTTACTTGCCACTAGATATAGCTGAAAACGGGAATTTGTGACGGAATTCTCTGCATTAATGACATGTAAAAAAGTATAGGATAAGCCGAAGTAAACGTTTTATAAAAGTTTCATTAAATATGTATCTAAACGAATAACAGTTTGACTGGTAGAATACTATGTTCTAGAATACATATACTTACATCAGTTAATTTGTGCAACAAGAGCTAAATATAGCTTCTCTCTGTCCCATAATTATTGCGAAAAAATGATAGGGGTTGTAGAGGGCATAAAAATAAGCAATTTTGCCTTATAAACCCCTGTCCAGAAATATGCCGTTTGGCCGCTACAGCAAAAAAAAAAGAAAAATTTGAATAAGTAGCAGTTTATTGGGAGAGCTTAGAGTAATTGCTCAAGGTGCCCTCCACGTTGCTCAGTGCACAGCTGGGCACGATTTTTCATTGATTGGCGAACTCTATGGAATATCCCCAGTATGCCCTGAACCTGTGCGGACGCGGCCATCACTCTTCTCAGTAGCTCTTGTTGGTTGGGAACAGGAGTTTCATATACTAAAGTTTTAGATGGCCCCAGAGAAAATAATCCAAGGGGGTTAAGTCGGGTAGATGGGTAGGCAGAGGGCCACCTCTGCCTACCCATCTATTAGGAAATATTTTATTCAAATAGTGACGCACTGGTAAATGAAAGCGAGCTGGGGCGCCATCGTGTTGAAACCACATGTTAGCTCTTATGTCCAGTGGCACATCCTCTAACAGTTCTGGAAGCACTTGCTGCAGGAATTGAGCATAAACTTGTCCATTCAGCAAATATGGCCCGCTGATCTGCTCGCCCACAATGCCGGCCCAGATGTTAATTACAAACTGATGTTGGTCTCTACGGAGGGCTATGACATGGGGGTTATTTTCATTCCAAATGTGACTATTACGGCTATTAAAATAATCATCCCTTGTAAAACAGGTCTCGTTAGTAAACACAATGTAGCGAAAGTGTGGTTGTCTCAAATCCTGCTGCAACCACCAACGACAAAAACGGCGATGTGACAGATGGTCCTCCAGACCTATGGCTTGGACTTGTAACAGGCAGTACGGGTGTTGTTGTTGATCCCGGAGAACCCGCCAAACAGTACTTCGTGCCGCTCCCATATCATGTGCAATGGCACGTACGCTTGTGGACGGATTGGCCTCTATATGGTGCAGAACCTCTTCCTCAAACTCTACTGTCCGCATGGCAAAGGGCCGCCCTGCCCCCTTGGAACATCTGACGCTGCCACTGAAATGAACTCGTCCATGAATTCTAGCAAAAATTCTATGATGAGGATGATGACGTTCTGGAAACCGTTCCGTGTACAATCGTGCGGCTCTTCTCCCATTACCACCAGGTTCTCCGTAAATCATATGCATATCAGCAAGTTCCGCATACGAATAATGCTCCGTTGTATCACCAAATTAATGCTACTAATGTTTTGCACACCAGTCACTGAAACTAACTGAATCGGTGTGTGTGTTTTTTTTTGTTATGATAGCTCACCATTGAACTGAATCGGTGTGGCCGACAAAAAAGTAAACACAGCAAGCTAATCACTCAGGGGGCACCTGCGCTGCAGCGGCCAAGCGGCATATTTCCGGACAGGTTGATAAGGCAAAATTGCTTAATTTCATGTCCTCTACGTCCCCTATCATTTTGTCGCAATAATTATATGACACCCTGTATATTATATTATAATGTACCCATATTATTTGCCACGTAGCAAGTTGAAATATGCAAAATCAAAGGTACTATTTCTAAAAGATGGCTTAACACACATACTTAAAATACCAATTAAAAGAGAAGAAAGCTATGGTATATTTTGCAAGAAATTCTATGGATTTCAGGTGGTGTAATAGAGAAGTAGGTAACATAGGTAAACAAAGAATGTCTTTCATTACAATTTGGGATATGTAAAAATATGAAAAAAATGTGATATCAAAATTTTTATTCAATGGTTTCAATGGTTAAGAAATGTGTGACAAAAACTCAAATTTATGTTTTTGTACTTTTTATTTGTGATGTATAAAAATTGTATACTTATATGAACTTGTAGAAAAATATACAGGGTAAATTTTTCCAGACTGCCACAAAAACGAAATGTTTTCAATACTGTTATCGAATTTTTAAATTCTGACTTCAAGGGTATGTTTTAAAGAATCTTATACAGGGTGTCTTAGCAGCAACTGCGTGGATCGTTATCTGGAAAAATATTAAGAAAAAATTAAAAAAGTTAACACGGCAAAATTCCTGGGTCAGAGCACAACTAAAATACACATACAGATATACTGGAGGTAGGCACCACTTCGTTATTTTAAATCAGCCACTCTGTATATTATTGGATTTTTGGGTTCTACAGAAAATTTTAGGGTAGCCTTGTATAACATTCCTTACAGCTAGAAGTTTTAGATTTTGTGATATTATTAAGAAAATAATTGACGCATGCTAGTGAACGCAAAGTGTTTTTTCTGGAAATATAATATCAAGTTCTTTTTTGGTATTCATAATGAACTTAGATAACACCGAACTATTGTACATCCGTAAATTTAAAAATATTATATCAAGCATTTTATTTCAACCCATATAAGCGGGGGATGCGATTACTATTTTTAGAGACATTTGGAAATGGGGTTATTTTTGCAGTTTTCTTCATATCTGGAATGTTATCAAATTTCCATGAATATAAACATTTCAAGAAGGACAAAGTTGGCTTGACATGTGTCAAATATTGTTGTGTTGAGTGTCCATAGTTTATAAAAAGTTTAATGAAAGCAGAATGATTCTTTTACTTATCATATTTTATAAGCACTTTCCAAAAATATAGTATTTGTAACTTTAGTATAGGCTTTGTACAATGACACTAGTAAGGGCTTCTTAAAATAGTGTCCTTGAAACATATTTAGCTTTTTTAGTTTACCAGGCGAGCTAAGCTTTACAACTTAATGCCTAAATTTGTAACACCCTATATGATAAAGACTATAAAATAATAAATCTGTGTAACTTCAATCTAAACTACTAAACTAAACTAAAAAAGGTACTCTTGTTTATTGTCGATAAAATAAACCGTTTACGAAAAAAAGTTCGACCTATGGTCGCATGTTGAACCCTCTTATGAAGTTTTTCAATAAATTCGTTAAGGTGCCTCCTGGGACCACTGCGTTTTTTTAAATTTTGTATTTTTTCGGATTAAACATTTTAAAATAAAACTTTCCTGCTTGAATGACTTTCGTATAGCACTTTGTTGTTCAGAAAAAAAAAAAAATAAATAAATAGAAACCATGGCACTTTTTATTAAAAATAAAAAATGAATTCGTTTATTATTCTTTTTCTCATAAGCAATAAACAAAATAGTACCATTTTTAGTCTAAGCTTGAAGCTACCTAGATTTATTAATTACGTTAAAGTCTTTTTCATACAGGGTGTTAAAAATGTAGGCATTAATTGTAAAACTTAGCCCGCCTCTGGTAAACTAAAAAAGCTAAATATATTTGACGGTAACTATTTTAAGAGGTCCTTACTAGTGTCCATCACATTAAATTTTTATTAAATCATATTGAGTATTTTAAAAATTATTCAAGAAAAACCGATTTCTGTGTCGTTCAGGGACACATATCTCCGTAGGGAAGGTCTTTAGCAAAAAATTTTATAGGAACTTGTCATCTTACTTTTCTTCTGCACCCGACAGATTTCCCACATTTTTTGAACACCCTGTACAGTTATGTTGTTAAATTGGCAACCGCAGTAATGTGTTTGAATTCCATAACAAGCTTCTACATAGACAACAGGTGTATCAATGAATTAAATCATCGGGCGTCCGTATTTTGAACGATAGTTATACTTCAAATAACATTTTTAATTTCTATAGCAATCCCTTATATTGAAGTGGACAATGATGACACATTCAAGTTCGGGAGCGAAAAACCGTCTTGGCTGGTGTTATTTTATAATCCCATCCTAGTATTCGGCCGTAGGAGGCAGTAATAAAGTAAAGTAAAGTTGTCGAAAGCACTTAACGTCTCTCTGTTGGCCCTCCCCCCGGGGACCCTACAAAGCTCGAGAAAAATGGGCCGCTTTAGATGCTACGTCCGGTCAAAGGGATTGTCCGAGATGGACTCCGGGATAAGATGTTGATATTGCATTTCTCATTCTTTATAATGCAACAGGAGAATCCGTCTTGGGGGCGGCGAATTCGGGACCGGAACGAGGGCTCGAGTTTTTGGTGAATGCGCCTGGAACAATTATAAAAAATAAATATGTGAAAATTACTGATTGAATGACGCCATAGACAGTATAAAAGTGGTTAAACATTGACTAATAAGTATAAGATGTTTCATTTTAGAGGAGAATTTTTGTTATTTATTCAATTACAATGTGGAATTTCTCTATAGGTAGTTCCTTAGGAACAATTTTTTAATAGAACTTAAAAAAATAATAATAAATAAATAAATTTAGTAATCATCGACGTTTTGTTGCATTATTTCAACATCTTCAGGACTGTATAAATTTTGATGTGTTCCATCCCTTCGAATAAAGTATAGTCATTTACGTTTATTGTTGATCTTTGACTATGAATTCAAGTAAATTAAAACGTTACAAGGTGTGTATTGAGGGTGAGCCACCCCTAAAATTATGTCAAACTCTTTTTTCCATTGATAGAATTTAAAAATAATGATAATATCCCACGCAGAATTTAATTTAAAACACTTTTTTACTCTTGTTAAATTTTAAAAAAGGTTTTAAAAAAATGCATTAAATAAAGTAAGATTTTAATAGTGTGGATTAAAAGAAATCAAAATGAGAGTAGTAGGCCTTTAAAATTTGACAGTTCATAAAACTATTTTATTTCTGCTACTGCTTGTTGAAAATTTACATTCAGCTAACAAGCTACACAACATGCACCTGCTCAATGTCGTTTGTTATTACTATTTTTTCTACTACAGCCATTGAAAGTACAAATTAATGCATTTTTTTTGTCATATTTCATTTTAAAATTCAATTGTCCATGAAGTTTATTGTTGCTAAGGTGATGAAAGTTCGATCGTTTCTTCAGTAACTTCAGATTCATGACATGAATAGTTATCAAAAAAAATGAAAAAAATGAAATTCGTCAGCGCTTTGGTAAAATAACTCCATATTGAAAACAATTATAAACATAAAGAATTAGGACAAGCAAATATTACAAGCTTGTTACTCTTCTAAAGCGACAGAACGAAGGATATTGACCGAAAAAGTTGAAAATGTTGACCAGGAACAGGCACAAAAAGTGATGTGCAACGAGATTTCGTTATTACTGGTAGATATATTATACAGGTTGTTAAAAAAGGAGCATAAAATATTTAAGGAGGTAATAGTATGAACCAAAATAAGCAGAAAAGTCTCAATAAACATGGGTCCGCAAAGTAACGGTTGCGGAGATATGGAATGTTTTATGTTTTTTATTCCTATTTTTTATTTTGCAAAAACGTTGTGTATTTTCTTATAATAGTTGGTTGATGTTTAGTGAAATAAACAGTACGTATTTGACAGTTGTTCTCAGTGCACAAGTTTTCTTTCACTATGAGTTTTTGGAAGACATTTCTTTGAATCAGAGGCAACAAATGTGGTTCCAGCATGATGGTGCTCCAGCCCATTTTTCCATGGTCGTTAGAGAGCATTTACACCAAATTTTTCCACATAGATGGGTAGGAAGGGCCGGACCTGTTTTATGGCCTTCAAGATCGCCTGATCTGAACCCTCTAGATTTTTTGTGTGTATGGTACTCCTGTAAATAGCCTGGAAAAGCTGCAGCTACGGATTAATCAAAAGTGTCAAGAAATCCAAACCAAGGATGGTGTTTTCGAAAGAGTTCGAATATCGTTGAGACGAAGATGTTGTGCCTACTTGGAAATGGACGGAGGGCACTTTGAACATCTTCTGTAACTTTGTTTTTTGTTTGTTAAAAGCTTCCTTTGTCGGTATATTCCTAATAAAATAAAATGTTTGGAAAACAAATAGTGGTCCATATCTCCGCAACCGTCTGCTTATTTTGGTTCATACTATTATCTCCTGAAATATTTTACACACTTTTTTTAACACCCTGTATTTGAACTATTATAAAAAGTACATCGTCCAGCAAACACTAATCATACATTTGGTAAGATGCTTGTCAATACTGTTGAATTTCTAAATCGGTCTGATTATCGTCTTTATAGATATTGGACATTGCTTCCGACGATCTTCGGTTAGTTTGTTGACAGACTCTGGTACTAATCTTACTACAATAAAGAGGCACGGAGAATGGAAGTCCAATACAATAGTGGAGGGTTATTTAACTCATTACAAAGCAAGAAGAGCATCACTGGCCAAATTTTGTCCAAAACCTCGGCGGATAACATTGTTCCTTACCTTGGTACAAGTTTTACAGAAATAATTACTGCTACAGCCACTAATGCAATTGGTCATCAAATAACTAAATCTAATTGTAGTTACCCTAACTGTACGTTTAATTTAATAAATAAATATTTCTTTGATTTAAAATTTCTTAATAGTTTTCTATTTTCACACCAGTGTTAAATTCAACGTTTTATCTACGACTACGGCCAAAGCCGGTCAATTAGGAGAGTAAAAGCCGTGTGAGAGCAGGTCAAAATTTATGGTTTTGAAAAACATCATATTTAACAAATTTATTTTAATCAAGAATATAGATTGTCAGCTGAATACTAAAAAGTCTTGGAAACGCTACTATGACATACGTTAGTTTATTTATCAACAAGAGTGAGAAGATGTGCAAAATTGACACAAAAAATGATTGAGAATGCTGAGAATCCAGCAAGAAGCCCAAGAAGCAAAATTACGTCTGTTACCAGCGAAAACCAAAAGTGTGTACGAGAAGAAATTGGTTGAATTCGATAATTGGCGAAAAAAGAGGCATAGGAGAAGGAGCAATTACAGTAGAGGAGCTACTATCCTACTTTTTCAATGCGAAGAAACGGTTTGCTGCCTCTTCGATGTGGACAAAATATTTTAAAAGAATTTAAATTGTCGATAACTAAATCCGGGAGTTTTCAGGCTCTCTTCAGCGGTAGGGTTGGCCCTAGCTCAGTGGAGACGGGCATGGGTTGTGATGCTGTAAAAACTTATAAGGCGCCACCCGTTTTACAACCCGATGGACAGTATACAAGAAGGCTGAAGAGCGGTGCTGGCTTCTTTTTACCTTAACAGTGCAAATAACAAAAAAAAAAAACGGGAAAAAGGTGCTAAGTGATACTCGTAAACCACGGAATTAGCAATGTTTACTAACAACCAAATTAGGGATGCAGTAACCCAACATTGATACGTCCCTCTACGGAACCATATGTAAATACTTAGTATAATTGATTATAATATTATTATTAAAACCCTACTATAGGTCGGTGTACATTATAGATTTGAGATGCTAATGTATATTTTATAGTTATTTGATGGGGTTACGGGAATGAAAATAACGTTATAAATATTAGAAAATCATTTGAACTGTAATAAAGTAGGAAACGCTAGCAATTTTTAATCAAATTTTTCAAATTGCTGCCTCAAATACTCTCGCAAATCAATAGAATATGACGATTTTAATACTAAATTATATGAAATCTGAATATACAAGGTGCAAGACGGCAAAATATCTTAAACAAATCTTATCTGGCCTTTTTGAAGTACTGCACTTTCCGATCGGCTCCAAAACGGCAGACCTTCGGACTATTGGGGTCCTCAATAAGAACTTCTCCGTTTGGAAGACCTAGGGGATGAACCACGAGGTACAGGCAGCCTTAGTGGTCAGTTATGTTTTTGATCTCGTAACACTGAATGATGGAAAGGAAACTCATACAGGCAGGCGACTGACAGGATACAATTAGAGGCCTAAATTAAAATTATGCGTATAAATATATTGATTTGAAGAAATCATATTGTTACAGCAAAGAGATTTTTAATACCTTGGTTCTTGGGCGGCCTCGTAGGTAAAAGTTAAAACTCCTATATTTTCCGGAATTTGGGATAAATCCAACATCAAGTTGCTATAATCACCGGCAGCACAAATGCCAAATTAAATCTTCCCAAATTATTAACAATTAAATCCGCATATAGCGTTAATTTATGGCTTCACAGCACTTAAAAATGGGTTCGGAAAAATGGTATCGATTCTTTGTCCAACGAGCGACCCGCCAAAGAAATCCCCGCGCAAAAAGTGACCTATCGTCAATAAAAAGTGCGGACAAATAAATGTATACAAAATAGATTTCAGTATACAGGGCCGCAATTTTAATGTGAACCTTTATGAGTTGACTAATTAGTAAAGCCAGTTCATTAATTTTCTAAATTTGCTACTTTATGAAAATATATTCAATTATTGTAACTGGCGAAAAAAGGAGCATAGGAGGAGTAATTACAGAAGAGGTGCTACTATTCTACTTTTTCAATGCGAAGAAACGGTTTGCTGCCTCTTCTGTGTGGACAAAATATTCCATGATAAAATCAATGTTGAAAATGCACAAAGGTATTGCTATTTCGAAGTATGGTAAACTAAGTAGAATCAAAAAACAATAAACCAAAGAGGGTAAAGATACTGTAGAGAAACTAAATCGAAGAATTTTTGAGAAAAGCACCGGATGAGGAAATTTACAAGTTGGGGTAGAAAATACACGATCTTAATATTTCAATTTACACATTGAGTCTTTATTTTGAACTCTTTACAGGTTGCAACGATTATGGGAGTTGCAGCTGCTTGTCGATGCAATGAGTCAACCTTTTTGGATATCACTCATGTCCAAGATAAAAGCATATACGTACTCATTCCGGATACGAAAACAAATATTTCAAGAAGTTTCACGATCATGCTGTAAAAAATACATCACTCTCGACCTAAAAATGCTGGTGGGAGATTTTCTTTTGCGATATGTGCCTGAGAAATGTACTTACTACACAACATGTAGGCATCAACACAATTTCGA
This sequence comes from Monochamus alternatus, assembly GCA_037114965.1. Lineage (NCBI taxonomy): Eukaryota > Metazoa > Arthropoda > Insecta > Coleoptera > Cerambycidae > Monochamus > Monochamus alternatus. The sequence continues at coordinate 25,254,494 of CM073431.1, forward strand.
AGACGTTTCCAAAAGTGGCTGCATTTCTTGGGCTCCCTAATCCAGAAAGTTTTACCGGACATGGATATCACTATAAAGCGACATGGTGGTTGGATATCGCCTATGGTAGCGGAAAATTATATTGAAGATTCGCTGTCCAGCAAGATGACAATTGCTGAAAAAATCCAGGTCCTGGCTGGCAAAGTTGTGGGCCTCTTCAGTCCTTCAGAAACCCCTTACCGAGTGAATTTAAATAATCCCGGCCAAACTAACAAGATCGTTCTTGAGATAAATGTTAATGTTAATAATAATGATTCTAAATAAATTGGTATAAAATCAAAGCGTGGTATAATGAATTTTAATTCACTAGTTTCTTAAAAGGCCTTTAATCCACGGACAACAGACGTACTAAACCCTTTTAATATAGTGGTCGTGGAGCAAATACCTTAACAGTAGCTAAGAAAGTCACTTGAAATAAAAAAAATATTTGCTGGTACATATTGTTATAGAACTAGTTATCCTAGGTTGAAAACCTAGCAAAACAACCTAATAAGGCTGCATTCCTTTAGCATAAAATGAAAATTATTATCGTTTTTAAAATTTTAATAAGTTCTGATAAAATTTTGTCAAAAAGCTTAATATTCCAGATACTGCGTGCAACGATGCTGCAAAAATTAAAATTATTTTAAGATATTTATTTCCTAATATCATTTATTTCCACCCTTCAATAAAAAAACTGGCTTTCAACTTTAAAATATACAGTTGTAGCTATATTATAATATTTTTACTATTAAGACAAACTTACCTCTATTTAAATGTCAGCGTCTAACGAGATACAGTCCTTTACTTAAATGCCATTCCACAAAATAACATCCGAAGCCAATATTTCTACAAAAATGTAGGTCAATGAAACAACCTATTAGTGTACCATACTTAAAATAGAACATATTTGGTCTGTATCAATAGTTTCAGCATCCAATAGATTATTCTAAAATAGTTCGTCCTTCCAATTTGTTAATAACATTGACCCCATCCGCCTTATTTTTAAATTGTATAAACAAAGGCCAAGGGGTCAGTGCTACTCCAGCCATCGTGATTCCTCTAAAACAACGACGCTTTTAAAAATAATGGTCGCCGCCTTGCAGAATAGCAGGCTCCAATTAAAACGTCTGGCAATAAACAACTGCTCGCCTCAAAGCGCGTTATGACAAATTAAGGTCGTTTGCTCCCAGGCTCTTTCAAATGTTTCATAGCCAACGCAAATATTTGGGCTCGTCCAATTGAAATTTATGCCCACAACGTGTCGTCGACGCCAAGTGTAATAATTCTTCCATTTTAATATTATTTATTTATTCTGGGAAAAGATATTTTAGAGCCGGATAAACAAAGAAAAATTGCTCCAAAGATTTTCTCGGTTGATATTTTATTTGAAATTTTACAGAAACTGCTTTTATAAATAACTATACAGCAAATATGCAATTTGAAGAAAATTATGAATAATTTTATTATGAAAAATTAAACTTTGCAACAAATTTCTAAATTGGAATACTCATTTGTACATACCCTAAGTTGTATCACCACTTTTATGAGTAAATAAAATATATGACTATCAAAACTTTTTATTTATCTTCGCGATACCGATAAGCTATTCATGTTTCATGTACCACGAGAATTGTCGAGACCGATGTTAACTAACGTTTTACTTAAATTTTGAATAAATCGATGATAAATGTAGTTCCTTTATCACAAATAAATTGTCATCACACGTTGATAAAGCTCGTGCGTTTATTAAATAATTAGTAATATCTTTAGTATTATTCACGTTTTCCCGTTTTTCCGGCTATGGCGTCAATGGTACTTGAACTTGAGATTTCTGGCTTTGCCATTTTACATTTTACATGCTTGAAATTTAATGAAAACAAAAATTAAATTTCTGATTATGTCCACTGAATGTTGTAAAATATTAAAAATTACTGTAAAATATTAAATGAGAAAATACGAACCGAACGTACAATTTGATATAATTCTATTAAGCTATCATTGTCACACTCTTGTAGAGGCGTGCGCTTTAAAATTTTATAAACATTAAGTGAATTTACAACGTTCATTGAAATGATCTAAAACGTGTAATAGTCCTGTTACTCACAGATTATATTGTAATAGTACTATTTCAGTTTGTAATTTTAGCAGCAAATTGTGTAAAGTTTTGTAAATTTAAAGAATTACCAATATTTTTATTTTTACAGATATAGTTGTGGTAAACTCATTGCAAGGTATGCGCCTGAACCAGTAATGGTCGGCTTGTCTGTGCGTTATGATTGAAATTAAAGTGGTATGGGACGGCTTGTTTGTGCGTTATAGATATTGTAGTACACTTGAAATTAAAGTGGTATGGGACATTTCAAGTGTGTGTATGATTTAATTGTGCTGTAAAATAGAAGCTCTCTGAAGGTGATTTAAAATATACAAGTTTAAATGCATTATAACTGCCCGTAAATGCAACCTACATCAATATTATCACAAAAATTCTTTCAACATGTTAAATATATTTGTTATGTTCAATAAATATTACTACCTACTTGAAAATATTGTTTATATATTCATTTTTGTCTTTCATTAACTTTTCTCAGATGTTGCATGCTTTAATAATTTTTATATTAATAGTGCAATAACAGTTCTAACTTATGCTGTAGTGGTATGTAAGAAGACGAACTCAAAAATAAATCAACCGTAAAATTAAATTAATTTTCTTCTTATTCCTACTTGTATAATGTCTCCCACATAACTAATTCGTATAGGCATCTAATGAATTGATATTAATATCATAATACCTAGATTACTGGTGACCTATTACCAGGTTCTTCTTCTCTTACATTAACCATTTTTTACATAATTTCTCCAAAATACTTACAAAATTTTTTTCTTAACATTTTAAAGCCATTGAGAACCCATGTTTATAGAAATTCATCAACAGAATGCCGTTTTTTAATTGCATTGTAGTTTTACGCAGAATTAGTTGATTTACACTGTATACTGTTTTGGTAAAAATATTTAATTTTTACATACGTTAAATGAATAGTTACATTCTAATTTTAGAATGAATTAGTAAATCTATGTATACGTAATAACCATGGTAGAAATATATAGGTATAAATTTTACATGTATTATCTGTATTACAGAGCATTATTAACTTTACATATCTTAAGAAAAATTACAATTATGAAAATGGTAGATTTACATAAATCATTATTTCAGTGTGGCTCTGAGAATCGTTTTCTTACACATTTGGCTTATTGCATGTCCTCCATCTCTTCCGTACTTACATGTTTAAATGAAAGACTCCGTGGCCACCTGTTTAATCTCAACAATTAGGCACAACTTTTTCTCAAGTAGAGTGTTCAACCCGTTAAACCATCTACACAGTGACATAGTGACCTCGACATCGGTGAGCATGTTTAAAACAAAATACGACATATTTAAATACGGAAAAAATCTAGTCTGTATTTAAGTATAATAATATACTTAAAATTTTAAACTTCTTTCAAATATATATGTATTACTTCAGCAATGAAGTATATTTGATATAAATATTTACATATTTTTGACATCCAAGCAATCTTATAATCAATTCAACCGTTTTCTTTCTTAATTTAGTGTTATTAAATTTAAGATTTACTTATTTTATTTATATTTTGTTAAAATATAAATAAAATATTATTAATTATACAAGGCGTCTGGGAAAATGTTGGAAATCTCTCAGGTGGAGATATAACATGAACAAATAAGATGACAAGTTCTTATAACATTTTTTCCTACAGGTCCTCCCTACAGAGATATGACTCTGAAGGACGCCTCTGGAAATCGATTTTTCTTGAATAACTTTTAAGGTACTTAACATAATTTAATAAAAATTAAATGTGATGGATACTAGTAAGGACCTCTTAAAATAGTGTTTTTGAAACATATTTAGCTTTTTAAGTTTACGAGGAGCAGGCTAAGCTTTACGACTTAAAGCCTAAATTTTTAACAACCTGTATGATAAAGACTTTAAAATAATAAATCTGGGTAGTTTCAACCTTAAACTATAAAAAAGATACTCTTGTTTATTGTCGATAAAATACAACGTTTACGAGAAAAATGATAATATAATAAACGAATTCATGTTTTATTTTTAATAAAAAGTGACAATAAAGTGCGATGATACGAAAGCCATTGAAACAACAGAAAAGTTTAATTTTAAGATGTTTAAGATAAATTTTGAATTATTGTGAACTTACTATACTACTCAATAATGAGTTACAACAATTTATCACACATTGTAGCATGGTTCTGGGTGTTTTAATGTTGTGAAAGGTCTTTTAAAGGCTGATATTTAAAAAAAATTAATTAAATGATTATGACTTCGAAGATAAACAGTCACATTTCTTGCACATGTTGGTCGAAAAATAAATAAAGAGTTTGTAACAATCCATTTTGCCAGTACAATAAACTTATCAAGCTCTGCGCTCGGACCTTTCCTTCCTCAATCCCGCCTTCCGCTCCTCCAACACCCGAGCGTCGTCTTCAGCGGGCGCGCCGACCCTGGGGGAGCGGGGTGGACAGCGGGCGGCGGCGGCCGAAACTCCAAGTCCGGTCCGTCTAGGGACGGCCGGTACCCCTGGGAAAGCGATGCGTGTGTGCACTGCCAAGTGTTTGCTCAAAGATGTTATTGATTTTCAAGTTGTGCGGCCGAGCGCACGGTGGCCCGTCCGTTTCTGGACGCAGGGGCGGCTCGTCGGGGGCGACTGCTGGAGAATTACGCTTCCAGTTAATATCGGTTGACAGGGGAATGCCGACGGTTAATTCGACTCGTTTTTGATGGCATATTAAAAAAAGCTAGTAAATTAAATTTAGAATATGCGATTTTTTGCATACGACACAATATACAGGCTATTCCCGAGTCACTGTAGAAAAATGTACAGGAATGTAGATTCGATCCAAAATATGACTAAAAGTTTTATAAGAATTATTTTTATCACGCACGCTCCCTGAGTAAAAACTGTTAAATTTAAAAAAATGGCAATATCTTCAGAATCCATCAGGAATTACTGTATTTTTGGATGAGGTGAATACACTGATAAAAATTATTAGTGATATTACATGGTGGATTGTGGGCTATTTATTGTCTAAGTCAATAATGTTAAATAATACACCAGAATGTAATGTTACAACTGTAATGTAAAATTGTACATACTGTAAAATTAATTAAAATTAATGACTATTTTTTCAGTAAAACCATGTATTTGCACAAATGAAATGTAATTTTACAACGTTATGTATTTTTAGAAAAAAACATGTAATTTTACATGAAATATGTAAATATAATAATAATAATAATAATAATAATAATAATAATAATAATAATAATAATAATAATAATAATAATAATAATAATAATAATAATAATAATAATAATAATAATAATATATTTTTATTCCATAAAATATAAAAGTGTAGAACGCGTTACATTGGCAAAAAGACATAATAACATATGATCCAACATATAGAACATACAGTCATAGAAAACAAACAATGGTAAATTAAGCAATACAAGATTACAATAAGGTCTCCTAAAATGATTACACTAAAACCCACTGTTACTGTTAAAAGTTCTTTTATTTTTTTCTTAAATAATTCACTGTTTAAAACTTTTATATATTTCGGAATATAATTATAAATTTTTATTAGTTGATAACTGAATTTTTTTGTAAAAGAGTCAAATGAGTTTTCAAGGGGACTAATAAGTTACTTTGCCTCCTACTATATTTATGTTGGAATTCATGTTTGGAGAATAATGGAAGATTCTGTTTTACGAAACATGCACTCTCTAATATAGTAAGACAAGGAAGAGTAAGTAATTGTTTGTTTTTAAAGATCTCTCTACAAGAATCAGTTTTCTTCATGTTGTTCGGATGCATTTTTTCTGTAGAATGAATATTCGTTGAGATTCAGCGGAATTACCCCAAAAATAATTCCATATTTAATTCTTGATAAAACATAAGCATAATAAGAAGTCAAACATGCAAATTCGTCGGTCGAATGAGATAGTATTTTGAGAGCATAACAGAAACTACTTAATTTTGAAGCTAAATATTTGGCATGTTCTTTCCAATTAAGTTAACTGTCTAAAATGACACTTAAAAAGTTTACATGAGAAGATGAAGTGAGTCTTTCTTGCTGAACGACTACGTCTATAATCTCCCGATTTTGGGTACTTATATTAATGATTTTTGTTTTATCAACATTTAGTTTCAAGTGATTACCACAATAATATGATTGTATCTCAGATATGGCATTTTCCTTGTTCCGTTGAAGATCATTTACACTCTTTCCTAATAAAGTAGTGTCATCAACAAACATGACAGCTTTGTAATTAATATTTCCTGGTAGGTCATTAATAAATAGTAAAAATATTAGAGGACCTAGTATACCACTTCAGAGTGGACTAAGTTGGAAGGCATGTTAAAGGTATCAACGCAGTTTACAGCACTGCAAGTATTTCAGTATTCAGAAAAGCGCTTAAAACACAACTAAAGACAGTGTACATAAGACGGCAGCATAACACAGCTTCTTCGTCATCAATTATATTTTTTCCTGAAACATATCCAATTTTTTTCCAGTTAAAGAGCTCTATTTTGTCTAAGAAACTGTTATTAGAGACATTTCTCTGTATTTCTTCTCGTTTAAAAGTTATAAGCAATATCTTCCTAAAGAATCTCAAAGGGAATACTACGTACAACCATTAGCGGTGGAAGGATCAAGTAGTCGTTGGAAAATAATTAAATGTTCATCGTTTAAAGTGCATAAACGTCACAAAATATTGGTCATTACTCAATACGAACGTCAAAAATATAACTTTTGTGCTTACAAAATGTTTTTTCAATCAGAAAAAGTCGATATGTTGCTAATTTACAGCGAGTTACAAAAAAAATCGCGACGTAACGAAGATGCATTTTCTGTTCGGAAGAATCAAATAATTGATACAAGGGTAAGAAATAATGTTAATACAACTAGACTGTTATTTCGAACAAAATTCACGAAATTCTGTACGGCAGGCTTGGAATAGAATTTGGATAAATCAACCATTTAACGAATTTTAAATATCATTGGGTATCATGCCTACAAAATTCACAATTTGGAGTACTTGTCTGAGGGTCACATTGAAAACGGACTTAATTTTATATCTCAAATTGTAATAAATGTAGAAACTGTCAAACAGGCTCAACGAACACTACTGGCCCATTGAAAATCCTCACATTGCAAATCCAGTTCAAAACCAAGTCCATTTTGGAATGATGCGGCATCATCGGTACGCATTTAACTGGGTCTTATCTTTATGAACATAATATATTGAACAGCGTGAGTTACCTACAAGAACTTCCTGCCCCTGCCTTTGCAGCTAAGAAGAAACCTATGATTTCAGTACGACGGAGCTCTACCCCACAAGGCCAGGATTGTACAGCAATATCCCAGGACTGGACCTATTCAGATCTAACACCCGTCGATTTCTTTTATGGGGGATTTTTAAAAATAAGGCTTCCCGAGATATTAATCATTTTTATCGAGTACACTTTGTACAATGAGCGTATGCAGACAAATTTATCATTGGACGATAGACTGAAAAAGGTTTTCGAAGAAAAAGACCATCGCGTATGCGATGCATTCCGCCGAAATAAATAAGCACCCCCGACGTCCGCCCCTGGATTGTCCACCGCTCGCACACACACACATCCCATCAGCGCGCTAAATTGAAATCTTTCAGATGTGCCGCTTCCACCGTTCCCCCTGCCGCTCCCTCCGCCTCCCCTCCGCGCCCCGCCGCCCCTCACCCCCGCAAGTAAACACGCTCCTCGCCCGCCCGCCTTCCGTAATGAGGTCCGGCGTTGTCCGGCGGAGGGCGCGCGCGCAGCCCGCGACTTCAGACGCAAAAATCCGATATTAATATCGCTGCCGGGGCGGGGAAAGAAGCCCGCATTGCGCCAGACCCACCAATGGCGGCGGCTGCGGCCCGCGAGCTATGAATATGATGGATTTATGGAAGTAATAAGCGCCGGGCCGGCCATTGGTCGGGCCGTTTCAACCCTTCCTGCGACTCGGCGGCAGGTGAGCGAGCGGCCTTCGTTTTGTGGCAAGTGCCCCCGCCGGAGAAAATTACCCTTCCTGGACGTTATTTCCGGAAAACGTCTGCTTTGTCAGACAACAGTCATTTCTGCAAGTCTCATAATGTCGAGTCAATATACAGGGTGAACCATTAGGCATTTTACATAGGGTCAAAAGTGAAACATAAAATTATTTGGGTAAATGTGAAACAGGGTCAACAACTCTATCCAATATCCAGAATTTTGGAAATCATTACTGAAACTGCACATGTTTCGATGGTATGGTTACAAATTTCTAATGAATTTGTACAATAAGATAAACGTTTTTTGTAACTCATATCGCGTAATCTTTATATCTTTCAAATTTTAAAGTGTTGCAAACTTATCTTATGGATCTCGGTTTTTTTTTACAATTATAGACTTCCTTACTATTTTAACTACTATGGCTATGCTAAGTATTCCCTAAGTTTTATAAAGATCTGCCTAGTAAATTTGTACAGGGTGTTTTTAAATTGATAGTCTACTATGAGGATACAAAAAATGTAAATAAAATTTGGGACACGTGGTGTTAAATGGGATAAGGTAAGCTCCATTTTTAATTGAAAGTATTTGGGATTTGACAGAAACGACTAATGACATCATCAGTTATTTTTTTTTCCAGAAACATATCCAATTTTGTTCCTGTTAAAAAGCTCTGTCTCAAAAGAAATACCACTTAAAAATCACATTAGTGGTGGAAGGAACAAATACCTAGTTATTGGAAAATAATTGAAAATGTTCGTTTACTGTAAAAAATAATTATAGTTAAAATAGATGGCAATTTATTTACCACTCATTATTGCTGTAATTTCCTCATCGATAGTAAGTTTATAAATAAAATGTAAAATTACGTTGTAAATTTATTTTGCGGTGTAATTTTAAGTGTTGCAATTGTAATATTGCATTGTGATTTTACAATACAAAAAGTATTTTTACAATGTAACTTGCACAATTACTTGTAAAATTGCAAAGTAACTTTACAGGCAGTTGTATAGTTACATTGTAATAATACATTTTATATTATTACTACAACGTATTTTTTTAAGTTATTGTACAGGCTGGTCCAATTTAGGCACTTAGGTATAGAAGGTTTCTTCTACTCTCCGAAAAGAGAGAAAAAAGTAGCCAAGATAATTGGAGCTTAATTTTTGAGAAAAGTTGAATAGCGAGACTCACATTTCGATATTTTGATTTGTTTAAGAGATACCTACATGATGTGTTTCAATTTTGGTCGTTTTCTATGGTAACTTCTACTTATTATATTAATATTTATACATTGTAGACATTTTTTCTCTATGTATAGTATCTAGTGGCTTGAGGAATATTTTTTTATAACTTCTAGTTTTCCGTTACTATAACAAACATATATATTTTTTAATGAAACATCATACATACTTATGTAATTTTCGATTCAATTTTTCTCAAAAAATGTTTCCGTGACATTTGGACTATCTTTTCGGAAAATAAAAGAAACTTCCTAAAAGTGTCGAAACTGACCTAACCCGTACAGTAAATTTTAGAAAATTTTACTTTAAAGACATCTTGTTTACAACACTCGAATTCACTATTAACAGCGTTTTGACATAGATATCTGAAAAAAAATCTGAATAGTAATTCATTTATACCTAATAGATTAATATGTCTACATGAGAAAAATTTACATACCGTAAGGAATTAACGATTGCTACTTACTTTAATTAACATATCAGGCTTTTCCGTGAGTTTCTCAATAGCATCACTGCATCAGAATGTTATTTCAAAAGAAAAATATACTCATATTAAGTAACCTACTTAACATGCGAATTGCTTCTAATGTTAACAAACACCCTTAATAATAATACTGAATTTTTGATATGATATCCCCAGTAAAGTTAAACATTTCCGAAGCAAAATATTCGTTTTCTATATGCTTTTCAGATTTATATACAAAAAATTAAGTACTTTGGAATTTATGTCTCATTTCGATTGAAAATAATACTGATTTCTATTATAGTTCCCATGTGCCTTAAAATCAGCAGAATAATCCTTTTTAAATTTATAATTAAAATTTTTGGAAAAATTATGTGAGTTTGTTACACAAACTCGTACATTTCCTAACTGATTATATAAGTAGCTATATTGTACTCCGGTTACGGCTCAATTAGCTAATTAATAGTTACAGATTTACTTTATCTTCAATATATTAACTGCCCTTTGCTTACTTTTTTAGCTTAGAAAGACATCTACATACACGTACTGAAGTAATAAAATATTATGGTTTTACGGCAATTTTTTATTAAAATTTGGTACCTGCACATTTAGGTTATTTGTACAAAACAGAACACTTAAGGTTATACAAAACATATATAACAATGTAAAAATATATTCATAGAACTAAAGTTAACATTTAAAATATTCAAACGAGATCTATGATGGTCTTATACTAACTATTACAAAGTAATATTAATTATATAGATAAGTAGGGACCCAGAACTTAAATCTAATCCTCCACCTGTTCAAATATGTATAAAATATAATTCTAATAGAAAATAATATATTTTTTATATATTATATAAGATGAACAAATCAACAGTGGGATATTCAATTTTTGTAGATGCAAGGATACCAATGTTTCTTTGCTTCAATAATTATGTATAACTTACATATATATCTATTACTTCTTAATCTCATTGAGGTTATGTTAAAACCAGCACTAGACAAAACTACTTATAGTACTAAAAACACTCACTTGTCACTTTAGATATGATTATATTGCTAGTCACTACTCACTAAATTAATTATGTAAGTACCTAGGTCCTAGGTACGCTGCATTCATCGAAATGAAGTAAGAAATAATGAAGGCGTCATCACCCAACGCTCTCAACGGTTAGTGATAGTTCGTTTTAAAATTAGTAGTACCTTCACACAGACATTAGGCATATTTTTACATTCAATTATATAGTAAATTTGATATGTTCAGTAATTTTACAATGTAAAAATGGATTCACATTGCTAATTGTAAATGTATTACAATATATTCTATAAATGTATACATTATATTATAATTACATAGGTATTTTACGGTTTTGTCGTATATTGACAGTTTTCTTGTGAAATTAAAAGCGTTATTATTTTTAGAATTTTTTAGTGTTGTTTAAAGTGCATAAATGTCACGAAATACTTGTCATTACTCAATACGAACATCAAACGTATAACTCTTCTGCTTACAAAATGTTCTTTCATTCAGAAAAAGATCATATGCTTCTAAATTACGGTGAGTCACAAAATAATTTAAGAAGAGTCGTAGTTATATCAACAAAGGTATCCAGATCACCTGATCATAGAATCTTTACAATATTGGAGGCAACCTTACTACGAAATGAAGATGCATTTTCTGCTCGGAAGAATAATTGACCGAAGGGTAAGAAACAATGTTAATAGAGCTAGACTGTTACAGTATTTCGAACAAAATCCGCGAAATTCTATACGGCAGGCTAGCCGGGAATTGAATTTGAATAAATCAACTGTTCAACGAATTTTAAAGACCAATGGGTGTCATGAATATATGAGTATTAATGAAGTAAACAACAGAAGCTTTCCTAAAAATTCTTGCAGCTGTAACGAGTGTAACGTACTGTAATGTGCTACAACTTAGCAATTCATTACATATAAACGCTAACCTAAAACTAGTTGTGAATCGTACATGCTTTCTTCGTATTGTGGGTTTCGTTTTGTACCTAGTGTTTGATTTATGTGTGTGAGCATACATAAACAAAAATGAAACATTTTATGACATGTATATACACGACATGTTAATTTACGAGTATACTGAAACTGGACTAGACGTTTGACGGTGAACGTTTTCTGCAAGCAACGGCAGTCATTTTGAACACTTTTAAACTTTATTCTGTGTTGTGAGAAAAGCTATTACAAAACCATTCACAGTAAGTATGTTTAGGGTACTTGTGATTATTATGTAGTAACACTTGATATGCCTGCGACGTTGTCACATATTTAAAACCTGTTTGAGCTCATATCTCTAATACTCTCTAATGTCAGAGAAAAACAAATTGAGTAAATTATGTATATTTTTGAAGTAGCATATTATACAGTAAAATAATATTTATTGTATAAGTGTTTTAAGTAGCATTTTATCCACGCAAGAACGTTTAAGCGCGGAACGTAGTTTAATATACTCGCGGCAAGAATTCAGACGACTTACGTCATACGAAGAACTGAATAATTCATTATATTTTCATCAAAATACTTAAGAAACTGCAACTAAGAGTAATAAAACTATATATTACACTAAAAGTTTGCATTTTATATATTGCACTAAATTGCTAAAAATTATAGTTCTTAACGCGGCCAAATATCGAAAATTACGTTGACAATAAAAACAAATGTGTAACGTAATCCATAATCATATCACAATCATATTTGTAGAGTCAGAATTATTGAAATATAATATATATAATAAAAAAATATTCGCACGTCTTGATATATTTAGTAGGCAGTCAATGAAACGTGGTTTTGTTATACCTACCGGTTGCTATGGTACGTTGTTTATTATCAATTATGTAATAAATAGTTCTATCTGGGGTAAAAATGCAAGAAAGTAATTGTGTTCCTATGGATGTTTTCGGAAAAACTCAAAAAGCAATTTTCCATTTATTGCCAACGAAATCAAGCAAAAATTACGAATTTAATTAATGGAGGAAAAAACGGAGAGTAATGACAATACAGGAAGAAGTTATCCATTTTTTTTTAGTTTGAAAAAAAAAATGCAATTTCATCTATGTCGTCGAAGTATTTGATATTAAAGGCCACTGTAAAGGTCTACAAAAATACATATATTGGAATAACAACAATCTTATTATTATATTATATTATTTGAAGAGTAAATCGAGAGGATACAAAGCAAAAAAAGCGGCAGTATTGGAAAGAGCACAAATTGAAGAATTTTTTACTATGCATGGTTTCCGATAATGACTAAAGTCTACCTTACATGTTGTTAGTATATAGTGAAATTTGAGTTATTTTAGGTCGCACTAATAATGGGGGATTCTGGTGCCTGTCGATGCTGCAAACTGACAAATTTGAAAATTACTGACCTACAGGATGTTGGCAGTTACCTACTTGTTTCAATACCTTACACCAAGACGAGCATGCAGAAAATATATTTCTCTGCCCCCATAACATAAGACAGATTCTTTCTAAGATACATCAATCAAAAATGTACTTCTCATACTGTTGGAATCAACACATTGGCGAAGGTACCTTCAATAGTTACTTCATTCCTGAATATCACAAATCCAGAATCCAATATACAGTCCTATGTATGAGGCGCACTTCAACAACTTTATTGGCCAATAAATGTGCTAATCTTACAACCATTAAATGCCATGGTGAATGGAAGAGTTTTCCTGTAGCAGAAAGTTATGTTCAGGAGTTCATAACTAACAAACTTAATATTGCAAGGAAAATATAGCTGACCCTTACAAGAAGATACATCTGTAACTTGTGCAAATTCTTCACAAATTTCGTTAGATGTTGTGCGTTCCAAAAGTGATGGCAACAATTCTACAAGGGTTGTTATTAACGGATAGGAAGTTAAATGTGATAAAACAAACGAAATATTTATTACTGTAAATGTTAATATTAATAAGTAAATTAAATCTGTTATATTATAGGTTTATTACTTTTTTTTATTATTCTACTTCTGAAATAAAGTATGTATGTGGATAAAGGCATTTTTTTTCTGAAACCCCATCTAGCTAAATTGTCACATAATTGGCCAAAAGGAAACATCTAAATTCCGTATAGTAAATATCTTAAATTTATTTCTTCAGTAATTTCGGTCATTCTCGTAAGACTAAGCCGTCTCCCACCTGCGACCAACTCCGGCCACCGGATTACCGCCTGTCAAAGACGCCGTCCGTTCGGTCGGAAGTAAGAAACTCCTCGGCCCGATCGCCTTGTCCCGTCCGCATGATCTGCATACCGACGCCCGCCGCGGCGCTCTCCCGTCCTAATCCACTTCCCAAGATTTAACTGACTCGGGCAAACGACGTTAACGTAACTGTTTGCGGAGCGGAAGTTAAATGTTTGAACTGCCACGCTGTGACCGAACTAATGGGGGCGATTTCGGGAAATCGTATTGGCGTGTAATGCGCCTCATAATTCGAAGAGGATTCACCGGCTTGGTCCTACGTCCCACAGACTGTCGAAGCGAAGAACACTGCTTATATTTAAGTTTAACTAAATGTCATTTTATAGAATCGTGTACAGGGTATTTCTGGATTAGTTAGCAATTCTTGAAAGGACCCCGCAATAATCTTATGGAAATTGGGTTTCTGTCAAATTGTCTGAATTTTTGATATGTTGTAGATTTTGTCATCCTGAACAAAAGTCTCCATGGGCACAAAGTGCCAAAATGAACATTTTGGCAGCTACGGAGCTGCCAAAGCTCCCCTGACCCGTTGCAAAACTATTCATTTTCAATACTATTTACAGATGTCAAAAGCATATTTTAATTACTCTAATATATAGGGTAATGTATTTGAGGTCACTGGATTCAACTCTCATGTCAGATTGGACAAATTGACCGTTGACAGCTGTCAATACACTGTCAACGAAGAATAGAAAAGTAAATATTCTCTTTTCATATTGAGAGTTTGGGCTTTTGAGAGAGCTGAATTCAATTCTTATGCCAGATTGGCAAAATTGACAGTTGATAGCTGTCAGTTGACTGTCAACGAGGAATATAAAAGTAAATATTCTCTGTTGACATTGAGAGTTTGAGTTCTTGAGGTCGCTGAATTCAATTCTCAAGAATTGGAGATAATGGTAGTTGATAAACTCTCAATAACAAAAGAGAATATTTTCTTCTTTATTCTACTTTGAGAGTGAATTGACAGCTGTCAACTGTCAATTTTTTCAATCTGGCATGAGAATAATTAAAATATGCTTTTGACATCTGTAAATAGTATTGAAAATGAATAGTTTTGCAACGGGTCAGGGGAGCTTTGGCAGCTCCGTAACTGCCAAAATGTTCAGACAATTTGACAGAAACCCAATTTCCATAAGATTATTACGGGGTCCTTTGAATTCGGGTGGCCAAAAAAAATAACATGCATTGTTAAGACCAAATCGCACAGAGTCTATTTAACGCTAAAGTGGACTTTAAACAATAATTTAAATGTATGTTATGTAATATTTAGACAATGTTAAACTTGCTCAGGTTTAAACCCTACACACTGAGAAAGCATGTAAAATTTGACTCTAATTACACCAACAGCAGTTTGTAATTAACATCTGGGCCGGCATTGTGGGCGAGCAGATCATCGGGCCATCTTTACTCCCACCACATTTGAATGGACACGTTTATGCTCAATTCCTGCAGCATGTGCTTCCAGAACTATTAGAGGATGTGTCACTGGACATAAGAGCTAACATGTAGTTTCAACACGATGACGCCCCAGCCCGCTTTGCTCTGCCAGTGCGACACTATTTGAATGAAGTATTTCCTAACAGGTGGATAGGCCGAGGTGGCCCTGTGCTTTGGCCTGCGCTGTCACCCGACTTAACCCCCTTGGATTATTTTCTCTGGGGCCATCTAAAAGCTTTAGTGTATGAAACTCCTGTTGCCATCCAACAAGAGCTACTGGGAAGAGTGATGGCCGCGTTCGCACAGGTTCAGGACATACCGGGGATATTTCATAGATTTCGCCAATCAATGAACAATCGTGCCAAGCTGTGCACTGAGCAACGTGGAGGACACTTTTAGCAATTACTCTAAGCTCTTTCAATAAACTGGTACTTTTTCAAAATTTTCTTTTTTTTGCTGTAGCGGCCAAACCGCATATTTCCGGACAAGGATTTATAAGGCAAAATTGCTTATTTTCATGCCCTCTACAACCCCTATAATTTTGTCGCAATAATTATGGGACACCCAGTAGAAGAAAAAAATTTCGAAATACAGGTTGTTTAAAATTGTCTGTCATAATTGCTATAGTTTTCGTTTCCCAAAATCCGGTTTAGATATTGAGATGAGATTTAGTAGTATTGAAGTATTGAATTTATACTGAAAAGAAAAACTCATACAATTGCGTTGAATAAATTAATAATTAAAGGAAAAAAATGTATATATCAGTTCAACACAAAACTTTGTAAAATTATTAGTATTAAAAACCGTTTATAACAAAACTAGTGAAACCAAATGTACGAATTATACTAGATATAAGTAGTTTCTACAATTAAAATGTATAGAACTCCGCACTGATTTGATCTATTTTTGTATTTCCAGGACTGCTTTTCAGGTGGCCTCCTTTATTTTAGATATTTGATTGAATTTAAAATAAAGGAGGCAACCTGAAGAAACAATCCTGGAAATACAGAAATAAGTCACATCTGATCTATTGTGGCTGATTTTGTGTTAATGTCCAACACTAGTCTAGCTTAATTATTCCCTAAGTACAGTAATACTATATTGGAAGATTAATTTATTCTTATATAACAAGAACATAATATTCTTCATTTAAGAATAAATATTACTTGCAATCAAGAAAATTAATATACTTAATACGAGATGAAGTTACGTTTGAATAAAAAATTGTTTTATTTTCACAATAAGAATTACTTACCAATTGTAACTCTAACTTACATTGCGTGTATAAGAATGAAATTAAAAAATCTCGAAAACGGTTCATCGTATCAAAAATTACCGAGAGACATTTTTGTGTAATTTTAATTGGTTCAATCGAGCTTTCGAATTTTGAAAAATAGATTAAAAAATTTTATTTTTTTTTTCAAACTTTAACACCCTATATCTGTAACATATATGGGTAGATATTGTGGGTGTAATTCAACGCTGGTCGGGGCTTTCGTCCGCAGAGTAGTTAGTTTAACAAAATATTGTTAATACCTAAAAATATATAAAAAACGACTATATCTGTAAAACAAAGCTGTTGCGGACCCATGTTTATATGAACTTTTTGTCTTAAAATCAATCATAGATTAACCCCTTAAAGTTTGTGCACATACTTAATTAACTCCCTATATTGTATTTCTCTCTAGAGCAGTATGTAATTATTTATATAAGGTGAGTCACAGAAAACAGATTTATAAAATAAAATGTGTACACCCGCATGACTGATAGAAAACTGCCAAAGTCATTAATTAGCGGCACACCAAATATATACCGCTTTCGAGCTTGTTAGCTCTTAAAATATACTTGTATGTTATGTCACTTTTTTAAAAAACTTTATTCCCACTTTTAATTTTTACACTTGTATAATTGTATATTACCTTGGGATCTAAATCATTTAAATGACACTCTTTAAATGACTCTCTAATAATGAAAGTGCTTCAGAAAAAAGGTGAGTTTTTTTTGTATTGCACGGTCTTTTATAACCTTTTAATTGCTTTGTTCTACAATTTAAAGACAAACAAATTATTTATAGGAGTTTTGTCTACCTGTAATAAGTAAGATAGCTTTTACTGAATTAAATATTTCTTTCTTCGTTAAGCAACACGTACTTATTAAATACATTGGGATGCACTGTTGCACTATATATATATATATATATATATATATATATATGCAACAGAAATTAAATGAAAAATGATGTAAAATTTCATAACAAATTGTGTAAAAGTAATATAGTTCCATATCAGTACAGCAGTAATATCGCATTATGCCCGAAATTGACTAATTTTATTAAGTAAAAATATGTATACTTGATTTTTCTTTAATATGTAATGTAAATCAAAAAGTATCAGTAAATATTATGTATCAAAAAGCATGACAAAATATGGAAATTTCCACCCATTTTTATCAGTGTGCATGATATATTCTGTTATTGTATCGCAATGATGTGCAAAAGGCAAATATAGTTCATTTCGAACTTTGAAGTACTCCTTTCTACGTACGGACTTTATTTGCCGTATTTGTCTGCAACAGTTAAATCGTAGGTTTAATTTTCTATTTTCGTATCTAACCCGGCTCCTCCGCCAAATCTTCGACTCGGTACTCGTGCGAATAAGTCTCGGTCTGTCTTACAACTAGTTCCCAACTCCCGGGCATGAATAATATATGCCGAAGTATTGTTTGAAGTAAGTTATAGTTCCTGGTGCGGAAGTCGCGGCTGGATTCGGCGGCCTCGGCGTGGAGTATGCAGCCGACGTCCGCCTTGGATTATTTAAGACGACAGCGCTATGCCCCGCAGATTCCTGGCAAATCTCATCCGCAAACGCTCCTTCTCGTCCCCCGCTTTCGTATTTACCTTGCTCTCGACTGGGGCCAGGGGCGGGTCGAGGGAGTTTTTCTTTGTCCGTTAAAGGTTACTTCGAAGGACGGTTACACGAAAATCTGTGTCCAATAAACACACATATCTACTTATTTTAAACGTAACCTATTATCGACATGTCATTGATTGAAATATGTTAATAAATTGAGATTTATCTTTGGTAAAACAAAAAATACCATGGGTGATTCAGAACTTATCTAAAAAAAATTTGGGAATAAATGCGTGAAAAAAATTATTGACCGTTGTATTAATTTAGGCCATAATCTTTCTGCAACGTCTCCTTTGTTAGGCTATTTGAGGTAAGCGTACTTTAACTATAAATAAATTTATATCAATTGAAATGTTAAACTCATTACGTAACCACACTATGCAAGATACTCACGCGTAACTTGTATTTTTAGGCGTTTTTATCTTGCGTGTATCTGGGAGGCAAATTGGATGTTCCTTCTCATTTTTTTCTCGTTTTGGGAGAACAATCGTTGTGCAAGTCCTGTATGCCATAGTTTTACCATCTACATGATAGCAGTAGAAATTTAGGGGCAATTCACTCCTCCAGCACGGTCATCCGCAGTCTAGTACCACCCAATACGACTTCTACCGCTATACAGGACGTAACAAATAAGTACCAAGTACCAAATAATTTTATCACCGTCGTTCATTGATTCACCTGATAAGGTTGGTCCGTATTAATGCGTATTGTGCATAATATGCGCATAAATTTAGAATAAACCTAAACCTAAGTACTTATTAGCATAAGCATTTTTTTGTATGTAAAGCTATAGATACTTTACTAGTTGATAATCTTGTAAGAACAAGGCCCTCTTTGGTTAATTTTTTTAAATATTTTATGTTAATTTTATTTATATTATATGTTTAGCAAAATGTAAAAAAATTTCACACTACAATAAACTTATATTGAATGTTAGTGATTTCTTCATTATAGTTTTTTTCTTTTGGTTGAGGGTTCTTTCAGGAAATCACTTGGCGTCCATCTAGCCAAAATAAAAAGTAGTTTTTTTTAATACTATTTCATATTACCTGAGTTTGTAGTATAAAAAAGGGTAACAGTATATTGCTTCGTGTTAGTTTGTAGAAACCGGGTAAGACGGGCCCAAAAGTTTGTTGTAACATCAGTATATCAAACTATTTCACTAATTAAAACCACAAACTAATTCCATTAATAATTAATAACAATAGCGGCAAAAGCAGTTGATACGGTTGTGGGTGTTGTAAAATATAATTTATTTTTTCCTTATTAGGTTTTGCAGTGGACCAGTTTTCAGTGTCATGCGGAAGTGTAGTGTAAAATCATTTTTGAACCATTTTTTTATTTTATTTTTATAAAATTGTATTTTTGTTTAGATAAGTTCTGAATCACTGTATTGCAAAATTATAAATCTGTATTTAGTCATTTCAAAATGTTACTAGATAAGTTTTCTTACATTTAAATAATATTATTGTATGTTTCTATAACAAATGAATAATATTTTGATTGGCAGAAAAGGAATAACGTGTTGCTATTTATGTAAATTTACCACGACCATTGGCATTTTTATGCTCATAACTATCTTAGTAATTTTACTTACGATTTATAATGATCTATATAATTTCAATGTAATAGATAATATATGTAAAAATTATATGTATTTTACCATGAAAATTACGTATACTTGTATATAATATGTAAATTTACTAGTTTTTGTATTAAATTTTCAAAGCTTGCAATATATAGCAGAGGTTAGTCAAAGACAATTAATAGGTGTATAAAGAATATTTTCAAGTAGGTAGAAATATTTATTGAATATAACAAATATACCTATATATTTAATATGTAGAAAAAATGAAATACATTTACATATTTTTTGAAAATGTATTTGCGGGCATCTATAAATGCGCCACCATAAAATGTGCATTTAAACATGTTGAATATTTTAAATCACCTCACACACTATTTTACTGCACAAATAAACCATTTACACACTTGAAATGTCTCTATGTTAGATGGCATTTTCCCGAAGCTATTTATATCCACACATTGCTTGGACCATTTATCCCCTTTATAGAATAAGAAAAGGTAATCGTGAGGCGTATCTCTAGGACGCAAAATAGCATAACTTCAATAGAAATCGATATATTTAATTGTTTCTTCGCTGTTCACCACAAAGTTTCTTGAAACATTGGTTTTCTTGTTCGGTATGGTAATAATAAGCACATCCTCTTTGTCTTTGGTCATAAGATATACGTTGTCTGGGGCATTTAAAAGACAATCTTCTATTCCCTTTATTTCTAATACCTATGATTTTTTTGGCTTGTAACCAACATTTGATTTCTTCAAATATGCCGTTAGCTTGAGGTACTTTCCAGTTTCAATGTCCTTCTTTACCCTGAATCATAGTTTGAAGATCAAATACTTCGACCATGTAGTTGACGGAGAGTTACGTTCTGCAATATCGTGGAAATAGGCCAAGAATACCTCTTATTTAAAAGATAAGGTGTTATTCTCCATGCGCCATTGGTCGAAGGCAACACACTCTTTTTCATAGCTAATTCTTGATGTTGCAGGAATTAATGCATTATTAACGACCTCTAATATCTCTGTCGGAACATCATTGAGAGGCTCCTCACTCATTTTGGGTAGTTTAAGACAAAGATAAATGAAAATTAAATTAAACTCAACCTTCAAACTGAACTGATTGAAAATTTGAAAGCTTATGTCAAAAAATATTAACATTCAATACTGTACATATTAATGGAAACAACAGGAATTTTTATCGGTGATTACTTGTGTTGTAATTCAGTGTCGCAGTAGCTTTACTGCTATTTACTGTTAGACGGTAAGCTGCATCGAGCAGTACTCATAAGCAGTTTGAGAATAATCTGGCGCAAACTTTTTTGCTTCATTCACTGCATCTACTTAATTACGTTGGATGCACAAGCATTGTCACAACAATACAATATATAATGTAACAAAAATCGTGCGGAAACATGCACTTTACCGCAGTAGTGCCAGTGGCGGCTCGTCGTATGAAGCAACTGAGGCCGGGCCTCACTGTAAAATTTTCCTCACTGTATAATATACTTCCAGTTACCTATTACATTTATCAAATATCAATATAAAGGAATAAGATAATTATTGCTTCAATTGTAGCCTTCGTAAGTTATAAATAACGCATCTAGGTTACGTTTCAATATCCCGCCGTTTCTACCACAGCGGGTAGTCACGAGTCACCCGCCAATTCCACCACAGTGAAGCCCAATTTGCCGAGCCTCAAATTGCTTCATAAATGCCTAATACGTTTTGGCTTCCCTCACAACGGGAGACGGTCAAAGTTGATGTTTTCCGTCCTAATTTGAGGCCCGATTTCTGACGTTTCATATTCTCTCTCTCTCTCTGTTTTTCGGAAAATTGGACGACGCAATGTGTGTAACGCGATTAACAGATTGTTTGAGTGTTAATATTTTTAATTGTATTTTGAATTTCCAATGGTTGATTAGTTGCTACTACTGAATTTGATTCCTTAGATATTCTTAAAATTATCTCAAATATTAATTTAAAGTAATTAAAAATTAACTTCATTACAGGGTAAGACTACATTTAACATACCTAATATAAATATATCGTATTATCGATAGGCTCATCGATAGGTAATAATGAATCTCACTCACGATATTTAGATTCTTAAAACAATTTCAATACATTGAATTTGCTATTTGACCAAGATATACAACGAAATTTTAGCGTGCACAGATTTACTTTTCCAAATTCTGCAAATTAACCCCTTAAATGTAAACTAGTGCTCTAAAGAAATTAAAATTGCTAATCAAAGAATTTTTGAATTAAGAGACGAAGAAAAATTTAAAAATATGATAATGCGAAAAATATTACTGAATTAGGAATAAAACGGGGTAAAATTAGAAATAATTTCGAGCTATAAAATGCTATACTACAAAATTAGATAGATAGATTGCATTTGCATTTCAACTACCTAACTACTTGTTTTGGAAATTTACTTACTTACTTATTTATTTACTTAATTACAAAAACTTGAAAAACGAACTTTATATTTTGTACAGAGACGAACAATTTCGTAATTTGGAAGTTCGAAAAACGGTAAAAATATACAAGGAATTTGAATTGGTATTTTCGGAAGCATACAAATTTTTTTGCTTCGTTTCAATAATTCCTGCAACAAATGTTTCAATTTTATGAAGACATAAATAAATTTGCAAATTTAAAAGACAGTCGAGTATATAAAGCGAGTATTTAAAAATATTTTGTTAAAAGTGGAGGCAAATGAAAATTCGGCAGCCTTGTTTTATATGTGGCTATCTTGAAAATTTGTTTTCAGGTCTTTTCAATTTTTTTAGTGTTTTTAAATGAATTACGAAAATTTTTTTGAATTATTGGATAAATATATTTTCTGATGTCATTTAATTTTTTAATTTATGGCTATAATAGTGCTATTGGCGAAGATCTCCATAATAAAAAAAACGATTAACATGTGAAGGAATATTAGCTCAGGAGTGACGTGAAAATTTATTATTTGAAAATGAGTTGGGCCTCACCTCTAGCAGCTACCACGAGCCGCCACTGACTAGTGCATATCCGCATGATCGTAGGAAAATATAAAAACTATACTTTTCATTTTGTAATATATCATATATCATATATTGATACCTCTGTTAACCTTTTTTTTTGCTGAATTTTATTTCGATGTTTTGGTATAATTTAGGATAGAAATTTGTTTTTGTTAATAACATTACAGTTAATTTTTTCATGCGAATATGCTAAAATTTGATGTTTTTTAGTTTCTTTTGAACTGAAATTCAAGAAGTACCGCACTTTTTCCAGACGAAAAGTGCCGCAGGAGTACGATTTCAGAGTTACGTCTCTGCCTCGAGCCGAACAAACTAACAACAAAGTTTCAGGGATTTCAGGAGAGCTTGCGATAAAAGTTCAGCTGGACAGTGGTGCAGCGTATTGACCAAACAGAGCACCGCCCGTCTCGAATAAAACGCCGGGATATATCACCAACTTCTCTGGATGGAAAAAGGCGGAATAAAACATTAATGTATCGACAAACACTAACTCTTCGCTCTCTGTTGATAAAGTTCCTTTTATGCGTTCGATACGTACCGGTAGATCTAAAAAAATATGATGAAAAGTAATTCATCTATGGGAAAACACATTGATTGGTTATATAAAACCTATAAGTAGAATTTTTATACCTATGCATGTTAACAGAATTGTAATGACTTTTGTATTATTCGCTACACCTTTGAATTTGTATTTAATTGTTGAAAATATCATAACAAGTATATGTACCGATATAAATAGCCTTTATTACTACAGATCTAGTGTAATAATTGTTATTTATAGTATCAATGTTTTAAGTACCATTTTATCTACGTAGTTCGAGCGTTTAATATTCTTAAGTGATAAAAGGCAATTAAAATAAGAATGCAATGAATGCTTTTTCCATAATCACATCAGTATCATATTTGTAGGGTCAGAATTATTGGAATCTAATAAAAAAGCGCACGACTTGATATTTCTTAGTTTTCAATAAGCGTTGTAGGTTTTTTTATACCTACTAGTTCCTATCGAACGTTGTTTATTATCGATTATTTAAGAAACAGTTCTATCTGAATTTGGTAAAAATGCAAAAAAGTAATTGTGTTCCTGTGGCTGTTTTCGAAAAAGTTCAAGGAGCAGTTTTCTATTTATTGCCAGCCAAATCCAGTAAACATTACAAAAAAGTATTCGCCGAATTTAACAAATGGAGAGAAAAATGGAAAGTAATGATACACGAGACGAGATAAACAAGTCATAAATAAGTCATGCAATTTGATCTATGCGTAGACCGCCTATAAAGGTTTACAAAAATTCTAAATACAAAAATATTGGAAAATATTGTCACGGAATTTGCCCCACTCACACCTAAATCAACGACTTTGGTACCGCGAATTGCTAAGATTGCCCCGATCGCCCCTACACGCTTCTGTTAAACAAACAAAAAGCCGTGGATCGAGACGGGACTAGAAAATTAGAGAAACGACGAGAAGCGTTCGAGAGATGCTAGAAAATAGATCTAGAGATGCTAGAATATACCTGGAATATTCGTTGGGTCTATAAAAGAAAAATAAACGGCCGATTAAGTTAGTCTTGTATAAGTCTTGTATTAGAGTGTTGAATTGAAGTGTTTAGTTGGAGATATCAAAGTGATTTAGATAGCGATTAATTCAATAAGTGTTTAGTTGAGTTCTAATTAGTGTTCAGTAGTGTACTGAGTATAGTTAATAAAGAAGTAGTTAATTAACGGATTGTGTTTTTTTGGCAATAGTAAAATTCGGACTGGAAAATCCGTGACAATATAACAAGCTTACTGCTTATTTGAAAAGTGAATCGAGAGGATACAAAGCAAAAAAGCTGCAGTATTGAAAAGATCACATATTGAAGAATTATTGACTGGAGTTACCGATAAAAAATATTTAATGATTAATATTTCATTTCCTTTTACATGTTGTATATATAGTGAACTTTGAATTATTTTAGGTTGCACTAATAATGGGGGTAATGGGGGTGCCTATCGAAATTGACAAATTTGAAAATTACTGAAGTGCACGAGGTTGGCAGTTACTTATTTGTTTCAAAATCTGACACCAAGACCAAGAAAATTTAAGGTTATAGAAGAAAAACTTTGTGTGAATTCTGTTAAAATATGTAGAAAATATATTCTTCTACGCTCAATTCGCATAACACAAGACATATTCTTTTTAAGTTAGGAATACATGAATAATACAGGATCTGCCGATTATACTTCGAAAACATTTTCCTAGAGTACTTGTGGCGCTTTAGTGAACAAACAATGAATCCGTGCACAATATTTCAAAATTCTCTGCATTAGCCCGCAGAGTACTTGTCTCCTGGAATTCTGTATTTGCAACATATCGTTACCGTTGAATCGTAATAGAGGTCGTTAGCTTTCAATTGCTTTCTACTGCGAAATAAAACACTTCTGTCTTTGGCTTGTCATTCCGGCATGGATTAGTGAATAACCGCTAGAGCTAATTGTCGCGTTAGACATACTTAAAACAACTAAGGTTATTTGTCGGTTACCTATGGCATAGTGATGAGAGCTAATAAGCTCGAAACCAATATATGTCTGGTGGACTGCTGACCACTGACTTTAGTTGTTTGCTATAGGTTTTCGAGGTGTAACTCAGTGCTGGTCGGGGCATTAATAAGCCCACAGAGTAGTTGTTTCCTAGAATTCCGTATTCGCTACATTCAGAGCAGATGAGCGGCTCTTACTTAAAGGGGGTGCATTAAAATTTCGCCCCTATCGCTCTCACTGATTTGCCTTAAAGATGCAACTGCATGAATCGTCTTGCTGCTGCTGAAATTGGATAGAAAATTCTCGATGTTTCGATCATTACACGTTATTATGATATTGTATTGTCCTTCCATATTTTTATACTGATTTTAAATATATACAAAGTCATAGCTTACCTTATTTATATACCACGTGATCTCACGAGAGTATGTGACGATCTATTCGTTATTTGCCGTGGTACATTATATATGTATATGTGTGGCAGTACATAATATATAATATTAGAAATAACTTAATTTATTGCTATATTCTAAAAGTTATTGTTAGAAATCAGTTTCTTTTATTGACTTTTTTCGATTTCTAGGTACTATGTTCTTCGGTACACTTTCGGATTTTGCGGTAATAGGAACAACTACATACTATAGCATATTTATTTTTAAATTATTGCAAAAAATTAAAATAAAATACGGTTGTACAAATAATTTTTCTATTGTTATAATTTTATTGCAAACAACATATATTTGAAGGTGTACGCAGTTTAGTGGCAAATGTAGGTAAACCGCTCCGTTCAAAATCTGTATTTAACCAACGAGAAGACGGCATAAAACATAACGAGTTCATTTGTAGCGGCATTAGAAGTTGAAAGAAAGGCCATAAAGGAAATCGATCGGCTCCGATACTATCCAGTTTTAGTGGTCTATACAGGTCATTATGACAATAGCCGGAATAAATGAAGCCTAAAAGAAAGTGCGGAACGGAACGGAGAAGAAAAACTTATAAAACCCTAACTGGATTTCTTTAATGGAACTTTGAAGATATTGTTAAGGACGGCGGGCGGTGGGATATTATTTGCAGGTGTTTCTGCCCCCGGCTAAGAGAATGGCTTCGGTCTACCGCCATTCGCCCGCTTTGTTGCCACATAAATAAGATTGATGTACACGAAAGATGAACAAAAAAGGAGAATCTAGCCGGTCGAACGGAGGAAATTTTCCCCGCCAAATGAAAGTTCCGAGTGCTCTTAACTAAATATATTGGCAGGGTTTCGGCACCGGGAAATATTTCCTTCGATATTGATCGCGAACGGGACGATATTTTTTAAAGAAACGAATTTTCTCTAAAATTTATCAAGGGAAATGATAAAAGTGGTACTTTTTTATTACGGCAAAGCAGATGAAACTCAAAAAAAACGTTAATATTTTTTTCTCACAGCCCCTTAAGACAGAACGCTTAACAGTTAATCACAGTAGCTGCGAAAACAGCTGCTAACACACACGTGCGTTAGCAAAATAACGCACAGCTGTCACTGTCACATCTTTGTTGTACAATACTATATATTTAAATTTCAATAGTATCTACGGTGATGTAGAACGTTTCTTGCCTATTAGAGATGGGACTTTTAGTTCATTTTGGTGAATTCATTCTTTCAGTCTCATTCATCTAAGAGAATCATTCACTTGAGTAATTCATTTGATTCAGTATGGTCGAGAATTGTATATTTGTAATTCGACCACCGATCATTCTGTCTCGGCGTTCAATATCGGAGTTTGCTTACAACGGCACTGTTTCATGACTCGCGTGGTATCGTAATTTAGAGGCATACATAACATACAATGCTTTTGAGATTACAGACAAATCTAGATTTTAATAGGTAATAGGTAGGTAAGCATTTAAATATAGGCAATAAAATATAAATTTAGGTGTAAAATATTCTATTAAATTAACAAAAGAAGTAATATTTAAAAAAACCTAATTTCATAAATAAATTCTAAACATTTAAAAATTCGCGTTTAAAAACAAAATTTTAGAAATTCTGTCTAATTTTAATTGAGCTCGTTTTTCTGTTACCATGCTTTAGAAAATATTCTGTCGCAAGGCACCGACCTAGCCATTCTATATAGGTGATCCGACTGAAACCGGTCATTGAGTCACATCTCCGATACCGTCTACGTCTAATCGTCAGCTGCAATTTTTCATTTAATTCAGTGAACTACTGAATAAGTATAGAAGGACTGAATTTGACTCGCCTGAAATACATTGTTAATTTTTTTGGAATCAACGTTGCTTTTAGCTCACAGAGAATGTTTCAGTTCAACAAGAAGGAATTATTCATTTCATTCAGTGAAGTGAATAGGTCGTTTCTACTAGTTCGTTCGCGAACTACCCATATCTATTGCCTATGGCTTTTTAGTCCGGCATGGAGTAGCTAATGACCGCTAGTTGTAGGTCTGCTATTGCGCGTTACTCATGGTTCCTACTATCTGGTTACACCAACTTAAAACAGTTGAAGTTCGTCGTTCACCTCACTTACGGCATACTGATGATAGCTAATAAGCTCGAAACCGGTATATGTTTGGTGGGTCGCCGACGAATTACTTTAGTTGTTGCTAGAGGTTTTTCAGGTGTAATTCAATGCTGGTCGGGGCATTAGTTTGCAGAGTGTTTCCTGGTATTTCGTATTTGCAACATATCATTATTATCGTTTCACGATAGAGGTCGCTAGTAATAGAGTAGCGAATGCCCTCTATAGGTAGCTTTGCTACTATGCGTAACTCTTTAAATAGCTTATTACACTAATTTCAGATTTGTAATTAAAAAAAACGCATTACCTTTGTATTAAGCCTAGCAGTATCAATACCAATACCATAAAATTCGTTGAAAAATACGGGCCCAAGGTGTGACGCATCGAATGTTACGATTTAGCGAAATAGGCTGTGTCAGATAAATGTAGAGGTGTCTAGCATATTACTCGTGATTGGCTGTCCATTGCGCGTTGTTTGGATTTAAATACTATAAATATGTCTTCTAGGGATGAGTGATTAACTTAAAAGTATCGATATTTGGGATCGATATCTGAAATATCGATACCTTTTCGATACGAGGTGCGAAGCCCATATTGACAACCAAAAAAACATCAGGCTGTAAAATTCGCAATTTTCATTTATTCCTCCAAAAAATTCATACCGGATCGTATGGTATCGATACTTGAAATGTATCGCTTTAAAAAATATCGATATAAAATATCGGCTATCGAAGACCAAAGTATCGATACCCCAGAAAATCGTATCGTACTGCATATGCCAACGTCTGTTATGTCAAAGCAACATAATATTTAATAATGTATTATTTGATTTTAAGGCGATGAAAGTCAATATAATAAATATGGATTGCAGTAGTGACGATTCTACTCCAATTTTAGTAGTTCAATGAGCCAAAAATTCATCATTAAAATTGATACCCAAAAAATAATAATTTCCATAGAACTCCTTACTAAAAATTGTTATTAATTTGTGTTTAGAAAAATAAAATACTTAATTTACGTTGTACACAAGTCGCTGAAAAGAGCATTTACACATTAGTATGATATTCACACTCGCATGTTATACCACGCTCCATGTAACATACTATTTCCAACCAAATATAGCTAACATAGCTAGCACAACTAGCCTAATGCCCTGAGAATGAAAAATATTAGTAGTTTTTTAAGTGTAGATAATATGCAACTTAGCGACGCTACTTGAGTAGCTTTATCACAAATCAGTGGTAGTTATTTTTAGAATTTATAGTCTCATACGTGATCAAAACATTGGTGCCCTTTTACGTGTATATATAACGAACATAGCTACAGTACCTACATCTTGAGTAGCTTTATCACAAATAGGTACTTTTGGTACACATAGCAAACGAAACTAGCTTAGCGTCATGTGTACTATACGATTATATTAGAGAATGTAGCAATAATTACTGTAGCATCTTATTACAAATCAGTGGTGACTATTTTTAGGACACGTGGCAAATAAAACTGTCATTTGTGGTTAAAAATATTGCACGCTTTATATGTCATTTTATTAGTAATGCGTGATTTAATTAGAATAGCTCGTAGCAATAATGTTAAATTAAAAAATTGGCTTCTGAATTGTTACTTATTTGCTATGATTGGATTCAACACGTTGTTCAAATGTCATAAGATATGTATGTCAAAAAGTGAAGTTTATTAAGTATAAGTATATAGTATTTTACTGTATTAGAAAGGTATTTTAAGCTAATATAAATCAAATATCCTACAATTCCTATCAATGTCAAGTCATATGTATGTTCTCTGATACCAAACATCTAGGTATGCTAATGAACAATTCCACAGACAAAGCTCTATTCAATAATTATATAAAGAAATTAATCTAATTTACTAACCTGCTTTAATGAAACATTCTATCTAACTTCACTTTTTGGCAGTGTGAACACGACAATTCAACCACAATAGATAAGATCTGACCTATTTCTGCATTTTTAGAATTGCTTCTTCAGGTGGCCTCCTTTAAATTGAATCAAATATCTGACTATAAAAATTATTATAAAAATTAAAATTATTTGAAGTTAAATATCGACAATGACAAAAAGTGACAGCCTGTCAATGAATTAAATATGACAATACCTACTTGAATAATGTTCGCCTTTTATGTAAAAGTTTTTATATATTTTTAGGTATTAATAATATTGTGTGAAACTAACTACTCAGTGGACAAAAGCCTCAACCTGCGTTAAATTACACCCACAATATCTACCCATATATTCCTTATTATTTATTAGCTTTTGTAACATTTTTTACTGTATTAGAAAGGTATTTTAAGCTAATATATATCAAATATCCTACAATTCCAATTCCAATTTTTCGCAATATTGAAGAATCACCCTGTATATTCCTTGCGGCCGTTATATTAGCTGCTTGTAATGTACCTATATAGTGAACGTAGCGGACATAGCTACCAATGCACTACCTAAGTGTAACCTTAGCATATATAAATTACTTCTTATAACTCCATAGTTAATCTGTTATGAGGTTAATTTTAATTTTTTATCTGTAAAATATGTGTTTTATATATTTTAACAGATATTTAAAAGTTATTTGTTGTCGAGGCTTGAACATAATTTTTATATGAATAAAATTTATCATTTCTGAGTCGAATCTTAATTCATTTCTGTTATTAAACTTTTTAATTTTTCCGTGAGCAAACTTAGATTGTAACTATTAACACAATAAATAAAAATATTTTATTGAGTATTAATACAGATGATATAGTTTTATTTCAATTATATAAAAAATTAGAGAACTCCTCAATACCTACTCAAAAGTTTCTACTGATGAGGACGAATAAGCTCGAAACTAAAATTTATGGACACTGTGGAATATACTAAGTATAAAAACTTCATGTAAGCATTTAAGACAACTATATTTTTAATCTACATTCATTCAGAATAATTAGGCAAGCATATATTACTAGTTTCTCTTTAATTATTTAGGTTACGTTACACAAATAATTAGAAAGTGATTATATTCCACAGGCGCCCGACGCTTGTCCGAACAAAGCGACGCAGAACGCTTTATACGCACGTATAATCTCTTAAGTCAACAATGTATCCTTATGAGCTTTATTTCTGTCAATAGGTGCAGATGTTCGCACGCTCAGATTAAAATAGAAATTAAAATACATTTTAATGTACACTGCGAACTGGCTTTATTGTTAACTCCCCCTGCTCGGTTCCTTAATAGGAACGGGACACATAAAGCAGTAATTTGAGAGAGTGGCGTATTACACGGCACACAGCCACTGATAAAGTCGATGTAGTGCGCAGATTTAATTTATAATTTAATCTGAGCGCAACTAAAGTAATATTGATGATAAAATTTGAGCTAAGATCATAAAAAAATAAATTTTGGAGTCAGATATGGAATGGTTATTGGAAAATTGTAATTACATTGAATTTTGGAGTTAGAGACGGGTTAGAAAATTGTTATTACATGAATCATTGAGGATTTCAGAAGATGAAAATGGTGCTGACAATCATTTTCTCTTATAAAGCGATAATTCCACAGCCTCACAAAAAAAAATCAGACCTGGAGGTTAGATCATGTTTACTGTATGTTTTTGGGGCCGCTGAATTCGAGTCGGAGATCCGTTTAACCCCATCATGTCAAAATTTTGCCATAACCTCAAAAAAGCCACTAATTCACGCTTTTCAGCACTATTAAATGCATATGAAGTCTTTGAAAATGGTGAAAAGTGAAAAAAAAATAATAGTAGGATGAAACCCATTGGAAAAGGAAGAGAATACAACAATAATGAAACTAAAAATAAGCATTTACGGGCGATCTGAGGTCGGGAACTGGAAGGGGTGGAGTTTTTAAGGGTAAAAAACGGTTTATCTCGATTTCCGGCAAAACTACAAGTCCTATGGAAAAAAGTTAAATAGCAAAGTTATAGGTAATAAAAAGACCTACAACTTTTACATTTACTTTTTTCACATAACCTCAAAATTTATGCGAAAAATTCAAATAAAAATAAAAAACCAAATACAAAAGTTGTAGATCTTTTTTCCATAGGACTTGTAGTTTTGCCAGAAATCGACCTTCCACTTCCCGACCTTAGATCGCCCGTAAATTATTTTTCCTTTCATTTTTGTTGTATTTTCTTCCTTTTCCAATGAGTTTCATCCTACTATTATTTTTTTTGGTTTCAAAAATTATCGACCCTGGTCTAATAACTCAAACTTTAAACAAAAAACCAAGCTGTTTAATCTCAAATTCATAAATCAGTTACCCCATAATCCCACAATCTCATAACTAATAAACTCAATACTCGAGTTACTCAGTACTTTTCATTAGATTGGGTAACTCTAATGCTGACGGTCCCATTTCATTTTTTTGAGGTTATTGCGTTATAAGATTGTGGGGATATGTTTTGTTTAAACAGCACTAACAAATCGCATAATGAGAGATAAGTTCAAGTACTGAGTAACGTGGTTATTGGGTTTATTGGTTATGGGATTGTGGAGAGATTGGTTTATGGGATCGGGAGTTAGCAGCTTGGGTGTTGTGTTTAAAGTTTGACTTAAAAGGTTATATGCGTTTAATAGTGCTCAAAAGCAAAAAGGTTTTTGAGGTTATGGCAAAACCCTGACGTTGGTTTAAACGGACTCCGGATTCGGATTTAGCGGCCTTAAAAACATATAGTAAAACATGGTCTGATCTCCAGATCTGAAAACAAAATTTTTTTTGTAGGATTGTATTATTTTCTTAACAGTTTTACTTCCCTTGCTAAGCAGTCGCCATCTGGCGTTGGCAAGATATACTAGCGAAACAAGGTAAACATTTCTCTTACGTGCGTTTGGTTTGTTGTTGTAGCTGAAAGTGTGAGACAGTTCGTTGTATTTTATTTAAAACTGAGCGTTTACTGTTTGTTTTTTGGACACTAATTATTTTAATAAAATAGCATGCAAAAAACTTCAGCAGTTATGGACAAAAATAAGAAACTGTCGAAGAAATAAAGTTTACTGGAAAACAAAATCTGGAAATAAGAAAATCCGTGTAAAAAAACTTGTGTATCTGTTCCCGCTATTTCAATAAACCTTAGTTGTTTAAGTCGGGTTATTCAAACTTAAACAACTAGGGTTATTCGGCAGATACCTCACCTATGGCATACTGATGAGAGCTAATAAGTTCGAAACCGATATTTGTCTGGTAGGCTGCTGACGAGTGACTTTAGCTGTTTGCTATAGGTTTTTCAGGTCGAGGTATTAACCCGCAGAGTACATATCGTTATAGTCGAATTGCGATAGAGGTCTCTAACTTTCAATGGTTATTTTCTAATTCTTCAAAATTTAAATGAATACCCTGTACATTAAAACATTTTATTAAAAAAAGTAGTGTTGTTTAGTGTATACAATCCTACAACCCATCAAGAATAAACTATTCTATATTAATTTTCAACCTTATCTAAACACCTTAGATAAGTTTTGTTCTTTGAAACCATAACTTAGTGCATCATTTCTAAGCCTGGAAAATATGATTTTTTTGTTATTTTTAACATGATGCGCGATATTTCGAAAATAATATTTGCTTCGATCGACTACACTGCTGGTTATGTTATGACCACTTGCAACTGGATAGATCGCATCTTCTCGCAGAATCACGAATAGTCGAGATATTCCCGACTTTGAATATTTAAGCTATACAGATCAGAGTTAAGTTAAGATTAGAGAGTATAGTTTTAAATTCTTAATTATACTTATATTATCATTATTATGTTTTATGCTGCTCTTGTATTCTGTTAATGTAATTTCGTATTTGTATTTTCTGCTGTTTATATTTTAACTTATTTTAATATTTTATTTGTTTCCTAAATTGTGTATACCTACTTTAGATATAAATAGTGTTGACTGAGACAAGAAATCTTGTAAAATTTGAAAAAGTCTTGTCTTGCAAGACAAGAGTTTCTTTAAAGACTTGTTTTTCCTTGATCATGCAACATCATATCTTGATCATGCAACATCATATCATGTATTGTCTTGCGAGTGTCGCAAATTTCTTGTCCTGTAATAATTCTTGCGAAACTCTTCGTAATTCTATGACTAATTTGGTAACACTGATGGTTAGTTACTCTGGGTTGGCTAGAGTCCCGCTCGGAGCTCACACGTAGATGTATAAAGTATAGAAACGGCCAGTTTTAAATAAGTAACGAACGAAACACGTCAAACAGCCACGCTCTGTATTTAGTCAATTTTGTGAAAAGATGGAAGGAAATAGAATAGTTCTAAATAGAGCGTATTTTTTCTTCAAAAATTACAGATTGCAAAATGTGCAAAAAATTGGGGGAAGGGGTGATACACAACAATATTTAATATCAAGGAACCAACACCTACAAGATATCAATGTCGTAAAATCTACCATTATTTTTTTGCACATTGTTCGGGATTACTCTATATTCCAATTCATCCAATCCTTGGTAAAAGTCTTGAATTTCTCTGATGTGAGAATGAATGAGAAATCTGCCGACTTGGTATGTATTCGCGCAAGTCGCAAAGGAATGATTTGGGGCAACATGTGTAAGGATGTTTCCAAGAGAAGCAATAAACCCAGGATAAGTTCTGGGACGACCGAACGTTCGGCTAATGAGAATAATCAGGCAGTTAATCAGAGAACGTGTTTCCATTACTTTTTATAGGGCATGGAGGACCGTGGCCGCGCGAAGCCGCCTCATAAAACTGCGAAACAAGAACGGACGGGGCGAGAGAGAGCGAGCGCGGAGAAAATCCATTTTCCCATTTTATCTCCTGATGAACAATACTCCAGGATCCGTTATAGTTGCTTTGTTGGCACTACGGCGGTAGACCTGGGTATTGATCAGAGAGTTTCCCCTCGCAGCCGCCCCCGTCGCCCCCGCCGCCCCGGGGGCGGCTGACCGCCGGTCAGGCCCAGTCGAGCCACCCGCCACACTATGACAAATGCTCGCCCCAATCGATATATAACTACTATTGACATCCGTACTCTCGAATTTCTCTCAATTAGATTATGCAGCGGCCGTAGGAGGTGACGATGGCTGGAATTGCCGTTGGAACTGTTATTTTAGAAGCGGTTTCATTGCGGAGAGGCATGCAGCGTTGTTTGATGAAATGCGAACTATTAAATGAAAGACAATTCGAAGGAAGAAAACCACAATAATTGCAACAGGCAAACGTTAATAACAATGCTATTTAGGCCTAACTATAACTAAGTGCAAATATTTTAAGAGAGTATAAAAAACATAAGAACGGAACTATTTGAAAAGCGATATTTTTTTTTTCGAAACCATATTAAATGAGGTTATAACCAAAGGGCATCGTGTTGTGTATATGTATCGATTTATGGGCTTTTAAAGAAAAACTTTTAATTACAAAATGTAGTTCATTATTTAATGGGAAACACGATACTCATGGTAGCACCTACCTTACTGATATTCCTAGGTTTGATATGTGGAGAGATTTCAATGATGCTGCAATTTTCTTTTTTTATTTGATTACATTAAAACATCTCTGGTAAAACATAGCAAGGTAGGTACTCAGTCCGACGACCACGACCAGGTGGATTAAATCTGTCGGGTAAATCACAAAGGTTATCAAAAATTGCACGCAAATGTACACAAATGAACACCTCACATTTTTGCTACCAAGACATTACAGCAGTTATTCAATGTGGTTTAACATATTTTATCTATTCGGAAAACGTCTTTGGTGTTACGCTGCCACATTTGTGTCGCTCTTCCATAAATCAACACTATATCCCTCAATACAATATGTCTGTAAATACTCAAAAAATACGAAAAGTTAAATATGCGAAGAGCAAATATACTGAAAAATTGTGTGCGATATTTTGTGTTTGACAGAATACAGAATATGATGCAGTCGCCATCTGTAGGCCACTAGCGTAAGGTGTACTTCACAGCCGTTTAATTTTTAAACTTCTTGTGATCTTGGGAAATTAAATAGTGTTAATACTAATAATGTTAATAATAATCGACGATGTTTGCATTAAAAAATTAAAACTATTGTAGTGTGTTCTGTAAAATTCCTTTCGTTGACAAGCAGACATGATGTTGAGTGAGTTTGGCAACCAGTAATACTATTTATTTTAGTGACTATCAAATATAGGAATTTGTGTCAGGTGCAGATATTTTTCTATAATATGATTCGTCCTAGGCGATTTTCTTAAAATAAATATATAAAATAAATGGGCATTTTATTTTACTGTACCTACACTCACTGCGCATTCTGCACGAATGCAAAATACTGCAGCTAACCGAATTAACTGTTGTCTATTCAGGAATTATTATTAATAAAAATGTTTATTTACGTCGTTTCTCGATTTGACAACGCTATAAAAACGACAGATCTAAACCATCTCGGACGGTGGCCATTATAGGTGTCATTTTCTACCGAAGGAAAAGAAGGTTTTGCTTCCTTTTTTAAACATACCTGGTTTTCAAATAATGATTTAGAATTTATTTGTTTGAACATTTTTATAAATTTGGACAGAACGTAATTAAATATCGTCAAAAACCTTTAAAATAAGATTCTTTAGTTATATCATCTTAAAATTATTTAAGGACAGTCGGTAGTTGAGGACTTCTAAAGTATATTTTTTTAAGGAGTGCTGATCACCGTATACCAGAAAATGGCCATTTCCTACATATTTGATAAATTAACAATACCAGCGTTTATATTTTGAATCTTTATTTAAATTACAAGAAATTATGTACAGATTAAACTATTTCATTCAATAGTTTTTTATTCTAAATATTGATAAGAAGCTGTCCTGTTCTATAATTTTTATACATTATAAATCACATTCTGCTTATCTATTTCATTTTGAAAATGAAATTTGTCAAAATCAACATTTATAGGGATTTTTAAAACTTCATGTACCTGCTTATCACATGTATTTCACTCCTTCTAAATTCAATAAAGTGGTTCAAAATCGCAAAAAATCTTTATCCAGCTTTGTTTGAAGTCGCCCAACCGATGCTGCAGTTTTGCAAATGGTTCCAAAATCCAATTATACATTTTCCATTCCTGCAACAAGAGTAATATAATGAATAATATATATCCAACATCTGTGGCAGCCTGCAAAAGGCAGAAGAATTAAGGGCACATTGTCCTTTTATTTCAGGAATTTACTGCAGCCTGGTCAGTTTGGTTCGTTCGCCACGTCGGCCAATATGACGAAATACGAGGGACAATCATTTCGTTGATGTCATCAGTAAGTATGAACTTTGTTTCACCTAATGCGACACAGGTTTTGCTTGCACAGTACCTGCAGAAAGAGAAGATTCCTTTTTAATAATTGCATTAACAATTTTATTGATATGATTATTCTTTTAGTTGTCGAATTAATGTTAGAATACGTGAAGGAATAGCTTTTACGTTATACGTTTGTAAATCTTATTTTTTGACTTCATTACAAAAACATTCAACTTTTTACTACTC
This sequence comes from Monochamus alternatus, assembly GCA_037114965.1. Taxonomy (NCBI): domain Eukaryota; kingdom Metazoa; phylum Arthropoda; class Insecta; order Coleoptera; family Cerambycidae; genus Monochamus; species Monochamus alternatus. The sequence continues at coordinate 25,292,070 of CM073431.1, forward strand.
TTTCGAATCTGAACGAAACTTTGTTGTGACGAGAAGTAGTCTGTACGATGCGCCCTCGTATGAGTGAGTGAATACGCGTTTAGTCCATTAGAAGACGTAGGGCTAGCTACTTATGGGACGAAGTGATATTCTGCAGAATCCGTAACTGACCAGTGGTCAGTTCCTCCCTATTTAACGGCTCCCCTTCGAGTTATTGCTTAATCTCTCGGCTTACAGTCTAATAACATCGGAGAACTGAACACGGAATATGTCATTAACAAATATTCCCTGTCCGACCGATATTGCTCGCAGTTATGCTAGTTATTGTTGTAACTTTGACGTTTACTGTGATTAATAGTAATAGGATATGTTGTTGAAACGCGTAATGGTCGTTGGGCACGTCTGGACTTGATGGATATTTCTCCCGTTAGGAGAAAATCCACCGGCGCGTAGGAAATCTTCAAAATTGTGAAGTTCTACATTTTAAAATGTTTACAACACATTCATTCATTCAAACACAACCTTTTTCAAGAATCACACTAAGTATTCTGATTTCTCTCAGGACGTACAAGAAAACATTTAAATATACAAAGTGACATAAATTGTTAGCTGAAGTCACTAACTACAGATTATTTATTTCCCAATAATAACTTGTCCGAGAACAACAAGGACAGATTAAAAATTTTTAATTAAGGCTATGGAAGTGACCATTTATTCTGTGACTGCTGCTATGAAATAAAATGTCAAACATTAGATTTATAACTATCGACACAACAATAAAGTCCATGATACAGTATTATCACTATTCATAAAATTAAATTCGCTAAAAAAATTGGACTGCGACTGGATTAAATGGTAGTATTTTAAGGTAAAGTAGTTATTTTCTTATATTTTTCGCTGTCGTAAAATTTTGAGATAGTTTCGTTCCGAAATTGTATTATCTCTTTAATTATGTGTTACAAATTTTAGTTTGTTTTAGATTAGGCTAAAAATTCGGAATTCTTTAACAGGTTCACTGACGGTGGCAGTTTCGATAACATGTTGTCCATGCCAGTGTTTTTTTTCTATAAAATTTGAAATTTGATAGTTAAGAACTATCTAAATTATGTCTGTATGAGTTGTAATAGCGAATTTGCTGATTGGACTGTAATTTTAATTTCGACGGCATTTTCCGTTAGTGGCACTGCACGTCTAACTAAATTGAAAGCTATACGCTAGTGACAGTATTTTACGGCGCAAATCTTGTATTTTGTATGTCTTGTTGTAAGTTCTCAGTGAATTACATTGAAAATTTGGATTCAGAGATTATCTGAAACAAGAAAAACGAATTTGTACTTAACTTTGTTCTAAACGCTAGTGGCCGCTACAAAATGTTATGTTTATCCACCAAGAGGGTGGATAAACATAAAATTTTTCTCATTGTATGTATCAAAGTAGAATAATATTATTCTTTTAGCTTTTGTACACACATATGATATACATATTATTTTCATGTCGTTAAATTTAACCGTTTTCAATTTATTGGCTATTTTTCCATTTTATGTAATTTAATGTTGAAGATAAGAGTATGTAAAATTATTTTATTTATTATTAAATTTCAAGTTTAGACTTATTCAGTAAGTTATGTGATAAATAAAATATAAAATTTGTATTAGATATATTAAAACCGACGATGTCATGAAAATTAATTTACAACAAACAGAAAAGAATTAATTTAGCAACATAAAATTAGTATGATAATAATTTTTTTTTAAAACTTTGATACGTACAGTGAGAAAAAAGTTTTACCAATTTTTATCCGCAAGTACATTCTGCAGCACCTTTTAGCGTTTAGAACAAAGTAAGGATTCGTTTTTCAAAGCAATTCATTGAAAATATTCTAAAAAATTTAATAATTTTGAATTCAAAACTTTAAATTTGAGATCCCGTGTCTTTTGGCTAAGGTAAGTTGGCTAAATTGCAATATTTTGTCGTCACAAACCTGCTTATTCACCTCATCTGGATACCAAGTGTGCTTTCGTCTCTGTCAAACAACTATGCTCTGAAATTTGCAGGAAACCTTCATCTGTAAAGTAACGGTTTATTCGGGCTCTTTTTTTGAGGCTGAGATAGTACCACACTTGCCAATTTTCCAGCCTTATTCTAAAAAAAGACAAGGAAGAAATTCGAGCCGTGTAAACCTATCTCGTAAAGACTTTTTTTAGTGCAAAAAATACAAGCATACAACCTGATTTTTTCAGGGTGGATGGAGGGCTGTCTTCAACCAAAAAATTACACTAAAGACCCTTGTGCGCTTTTTGCAATAGCCGCCCATTATATGAAAAAAAAAACGATATTTATTTATTATGGTTCAGTAACGATACAAACAAAAAGCATAGAAGCTGGTTTTTGGAGGGTTCTTAGAGCACGTCTCCTGAGTGGATACCCAAAACAAGCACAATCTACCCCTTCGGAGTATTGCGCAATAAGGGTTTCTTGGTGGTGGCATGGGCAGTGGTGTGGAAAGTTTAATTGACAATTCACATCACTGAAAACACAAAGTTACTTAGATATAACATCTCATTGGTTCAAACTGGCGTACCTCAAAATAGGTACCTATTTAATTTGAACATCCCTTAAATGTGCTTAAATATTTTTAAACCATAGACCCTTCAGAACAGCGGTAACGACTTTTATTAAGTACATGTGTACAAAATATTTTAGAGATAACAATAATAATAAACCACCCCTATTGCGCAACACAACGAAGGGGTTGGACTGTGCTTTTTTGGATTGAGACTCAGAAGACAGTGCTTGAAGAAACTGCAAAAACTAACTGGTCAGCATTTTGTTGTATCTTTACTGAACTATATTAAGTACAGTAAACAAAAGCAAAATAGCAAAATAACCACAAGGGTGTCGAGAGTGATTTTTTGGTTGGAGACAGCCTTTCATCCAAATATGATATCTTTGCTGGGTTAATATTATAACTTGATCATTTTACTAATTTAATTAAATAAAGACAAGCAAAAATCATAAACGGTACGTAAAAAAGTAGTCAAATGCAGTGCCGACGTCAATAACCCAGCTATAAATGACATCAGACAAGCTACGGAAAATTCCGTTAGCGGCACTAGAATGATAGCGAGCCCGACGGATTTTTCCGTCACTGGCACTGAAGGCATTAAGAAATGTCTTCCTCAAAGCAATGAAAAATGTAATCAACAGAACTACACAATTACATTACTACAATTTCGAAAACCAAGTCCTAAATTAAAAAGAGAGAAAAAAAACAACTATACCTAAAAAATATTATGTTTCAATAATAGAATTTGGAGACTGAGGGGTACCACCATCTATATTCCTCTGTTCTCGCTGAGATTTTTTTTGCCACAACTGCTCAAAATTATGACGATATAGTTTAATATACGTATACAAAATCTATACCCAATGCATTGAAAAGAAGAGAGTTGTTAAGAGAAATCGCTTTTTAAAGTGATAATCTCAGATTATCCAAGTAATTGGTTAACTACTAAATTGTGATACCCTATACATACAAAATGAAATTTTAGTGTGTTCATTTCAACGTCAACAAATAGAGCATATATTTTAATCTTCTATGGAAATAACACTTTCACTGTGTATACGAAAGTACATTGATAGGATTATTTTCAAAAACAACTGCTGTGAGGAGGGGCAAATTTTTCGTCTCGCATTCAAAATACTATTTAAATAATGTTTAACTAAGAAACTAAAGATTTAAAAATTGAATCCATTTTTCATGACACATCTATTTCCAAATTCTTTTAGATAAGTTTTAAATCACCCTGTATATAATATTAAGATTTACAATTCACTGTAAAATTAAAAAATATTCTTATTAAATAATGTAACATAATTGCGATTTTTATGCACAAAAGTGATTGCATAACGTGCGATGAATATGTATAACGACTTTTTTCTGTGCGGCTGGCGTTAAACTACTGCGATGAAGTGCAGGTGTAAACACCCTGAAGTCGTCGGCTCTCAGAAGAACTAATTCGAGTTTATGTTTAATTTAAAAGAACACCAGTACCAGTAAATATAAAGCGTGGAGGAAGAGCGGAGAGGCAAAGAAGTGCGCACTTCCATCATTAGAGAGTAAATAGCAGGCAGTTCCTCAGATTTTACCACAAATTAACTTTTGATACTGTTCTCCGCGGAGATATAAAAACCGGGGTAATTCCGCTCCGCCAGACCAAAGCGGTCCTCGAATACATTTAAATGGAAATGTGAGGATACTGCCGATGTCGGCCGCCCCTTGCAACGAATTAAAACTTTGTAACATTAAAATACGTCATTTCCACAAATGATTGAGTATTTGGATTCGACTCCGCGCCCAGACAAAGTGAATGGGGGAAAATAATTTCGTTTTTAGAACTCGAGATTGCTTGTGATTTTGCATTTTGCCCGGGGAAAATTAATTTCAGAATTGGAAATGTAATCAACAGGGATGAGATGTAAATATTTTAATTCCGAGATGCTCGGCATTCTTACACAAAGACAGAGCAGTTTTGTCTCTTCTCGTCTCGCAGGACTAATCAATATGCAGATCAGGACAATAACTTGTAAATTTAATAACTCTTGAGCCCAATAAATGTCCTTTGGGACTGAAATTTACCCAAATTTTTATCGTTCTGTGCATTCTCAAGAATATTTAACAAAAATTTGTTAAGAACATTAAAGAACAATAGCGAAATAGAATGATTTTTTCAAATACGTGTAGAAAAAAGAAAGTAGTATTTTAATCGAAATGCCGTTTGTCCTAGACAATTTCTTGGAAAAATAAGCCTAAAACCGAAAATTTAGTCACCGGTGACGTCAGACGCCGTTCGCACGTGTATACCTAAATGTAGCAGTGTGCTTTAGTTTATATGTATGTTTCCATTTTAGAACAACGCAGTACATACGTTTATAAGGGTTAATTTGTCATTTGTGATATTATCAAGTGTTATTGTGTTAAATGAACACAGAAAGTATATCTCACCGGGAAATAAAAGTAGTATTGCATTATGCTATTATGTATGAATACAGGATACAGCGCCTAATAAAAAATATTTCACCGTGCCAAAAAAATGTGGTGTAGCGCGATTAATCGCGACGAAAGGAAGCGTTGCAGCATTGTTTGTTTGTGAAGACCATATTAATGTAAGTTTAATTGGAAATACATAAGTAGGTAGGTTTAAGTTAACGGAAAAATTTAAAATGTAAAGTTGTAAAGAATCAATTAAACTTTTCTATCGAGCCACCAGAATGTATACAGGGCATTTAGGAAATTAAAGGTAAAACAATTTTTTTTTCATTTATTATATACAGTGCTTCATTCCGATCCTAAATAACATGTATTTTTTGTTCCTACCATTTACGACATATAGAATGTTATTTGAGGCATTTATAAAATTTTACCATCTGACTTTACTACATTAAATTACCTGTTTTATCCTGACATAATAAACAAAAGTAATAAATAAGGATTTTTTTTTAATATGTGAGAAATTAAATCAGTAATAAATAGCAATAAAAATTAATAAATGTATCATTATTATTTTTCAAAAACAAGTACTTTAATGTGAAATCATATGGCATAATTTTATAAATACCTTAAGTAAAACCCTCTATCTGGACGTAAGTATAGGCAGCGGCCGAAATTGTGGACAGTGACTAATTGCTAGTTTATGGAAAAGCGCGACGGGCGAAGCGTGCGGGGAGCAACATTTCATAGGCGTACTAAATTTGAATGTGATCAGATATAAAAAATATACAAAATAATTGCATTACATAATATCCATTATTTTTATAGTAGGAACAGTGATAAAGGTTTTTTTACCAATTTCGAGGCGTTAGATGATTAAAATAATAAGAACGTTCAAAAATTTAAAGTTTTTATCTTGTATATCGGTGTACCTAAGTTAATTTAGAAACTTTATCAACACAAACTGAAAAGATTCTGACCAACATTGTAAATATATCCTATAAAACGATGCTCTCTTGTGCGTCGATAACCCACCACCACCCGGATCATGCCGCACAAGATGTTGACTATTTATACATTTCATATAGGTAATTGTTTTACACGAATATTATCATTATCACTAAATTAGTACGCATTACGTCAGAATCATAACAAACTTCACTATCACTGTATGTTTACTATTTATTAAAATAACTATAACTTTTCGATTCTTCTGCTATGATAACTTGCGTTATCCATCACATCAACTGCTCCGGGTTCTACATATGATAAAATAGATTCAAACTATTTTTCAAATACTTCACGCAAACCATTTTCTAAAAATCCCGAATCGCTTCCAATATGTGTTATTATTAACCTACGTCCTTTTCTAGAAGGCGCCTTTAATCCTGTAGAAAATCCATCTAAAAATGCTTCTCTTTTACTTCTTACGTTATCATCCTGCCAAACTTTTGATACCGTGTAACCTTCGTTTACCCATGTTTCATCCATGTAATATATGTAATTTTTGCGCGATGCACGAAATTCTCTTTTAAAAACCGAAAATTAATGTCATGCATTGTTCTTCTAAGAACTTTGTCAGGTAATTGAGGCATGTCCTCATCTTCAGCTATCGTAGCTTGAATGTTTTTATCGTTGGTATTTCATTTCTGAAGAAGAATCCATGAATTTTCCTGCGAATGGCGTATTTTACGTCTTTGAATTTACTTCCACACTCTTTTTTATAGCACGATGTCAACAGCTTCACTAATACTTATGTTAGAGTTTTGCACTCGAATTCCTTCGTATACGTTTTTCATTATTATCAATTGTCCGTTACATAGGTTATGTCGATTACTAACAGATCTGTTACTAGAACTGACACATTGATCCATTTTTAACTGTTATTTGTTAACTTTAATATAACTATATAAATAACACCCCGCGAATAGCAGCAAATCCCCCAACGTACGCATATTCTTATGGAATTCTAACCTCGGCAAAGCCATGTACTAACGCTCACGGTTTACACACACCAAAATATTGTTTTCCACAATGCAATAAACAGAGATAGAGAATACATCGGTCTTCAGTTTGCCTGAGTCTTTATCGTGGTACCTTAAATGTGAATATAGTATCGTTGTGCATAGAAAGCGGCACAGTAATAGTGTTTTTATATTATCTATTAGTCACTTCGGCCGCTGCCTATAACAGCATTGTCGAATAAGTTACGTTTAACAATACCGTAAGCTCACCACCTCACCACTAATAATTAGGGCATTATCTACACAGTATGTAAATACTGTGTAGATAATAATAATAATACCTATGACTCAAAAACGCCACAAAAACACAAGAAACAAACGTCTGTTTTAATCGCCAACACCTGTAGCTATGGAAATATAAACCGCGCTGACGTCACACCAATGATATTTCGTTTTCAGATTATCCTGTAATACATTTCACACCAATACAAAATTCATGCAACTTCTTCCATTGTAAAACAACAAAAATATATTGTTCTACCAAAATTTATATTTATTTACGACTACAGGCCACCATCTGTAGTTTATTTATGACTACAGCTAAATCAAGTTTTTCTTTGAACTATTATTCTAAATTAATTCAATAAATTGCACAATTTTCTTAATATTAAGTAATGGAGGTTATGAATTATAAAAGCTATTACCTGAATGAAATAATGGCATCCAATATTTACCAGTGGTAATTTTTGTTTGAAACAATAACTATTAAACTGATGATTGACAAAAGAACAACGAAGAAAAGCTATCACAAAATTATTTTTGCAAATATTATCAAGTATGTATTCTGACAGCATTTTTAATTCTGACTATATTTTTCAATTTCCCCATAGCATACCAGCAAAGCGAACCGAATAATTGACGTGATTAAATAGATTTTACGTTCATTTCGATAAATATACAATATTCATATGAATAGAACGTTGGACAGCTCGCGTGTACCACGGTCGAACTTTTCATATGAAAGCACACATGACAGCGACTGTTAATAATGGAAATTCAACTTTCAGTTGAAGGAAAGCCATTATTTTATATATGGCGTGCTCAAGAGTCAAAATAAAAAATGCTGTGGCGTGTTTATTATGTATGCCATAGAAGCACAGCTTCAATAATTTAAATTTAATTTGCTCACTTGTTCTTATGTTTTACGTGGTTTTCCTGGTTTTATATATCAAAATACATTGTTTCATCACTTAGAATGTCTCTTGTGTATACAGTTATTTTATGTATGTATAACTTTATCCATATTGATGTTATTTGGCAATATTGTTTGATAAGTGTGTATGATGTGTAAGACTTGAAATAAATAAACAAATGTAACTATAAAATACTTTGTGACCCGTAGTGAATAAATTCACCTCACTTTAAAAATTGACTGACACTTTTCGAAACGTTCTATATTTGTTATATAGCCTGTAGACATTTATGATCCAAATAATTAATACATGCTAAACTGATGAGTAATAAAGCGGGATTTATTAAAAATAACGATGAAGCAAAACTATTATAAACTATTTCTACAAATATTAAGTGCCTGTAGCAAAGATAACTTTCCAAAATACTTTTATTCTGCCTGTAGTTAAAAAAAATGATATGCGTTTGAAAATCTTTCAAGTACATCAAAAGAACAATAATAGAATTTAAAAATAATTGTTTACAACTTTTATATTTTTTTCTGACTATAGGCTACCATCCGTAGTTTTCTGTGATTACAGCTAAGTCAAGCATGTCAAATGTTATTTTAAAATATAGTGCATATTTCACAAACATTATAAGCACATGTCGTGGAAGGACTTTTAAAAATACCTAGCGATCATTTTATTATGCCTGAAGTACCAACAATTCGCTATACTTTTGAGAAACAGCGTCTGAGGCTATGAAACCGACAATTTTGGTAGAACCTCGCTTACAAATTAATTATTTCATATTCCGTTTGGCGGCAGTTAATAGAACAGGCCATGTTAATAAAACATTCAGCGACAGTGAAGGGGAATTGGTTTATGGCTCTATATTTTTCAATTTCCCCATAGCATACCAGCAAAGCGAACCGAATAATTGACGTGATTAAATAGATTTTACGTTCATTTCGATAAATATACAATATTCATATGAATAGAACGTTGGACAGCTCGCGTGTACCACGGTCGAACTTTTCATATGAAAGCACACATGACAGCGACTGTTAATAATGGAAATTCAACTTTCAGTTGAAGGAAAGCCATTATTTTATATATGGCGTGCTCAAGAGTCAAAATAAAAAATGCTGTGGCGTGTTTATTATGTATGCCATAGAAGCACAGCTTCAATAATTTAAATTTAATCATACATTTATTTATTACATGTTGGTATTAATTTGAATTTCGTATAGGAAATCGTGTCCGCCAATGTATGTTATCTCAGCTTATAATCAGCATAGATGGGAGCATATAATTGCTATTATCTTGGCAACTATAGTCTGTTTAGAAATGAAATAGAGTAATAAAAATTTATTATGTATGCAAATCGTAAATAAATGTAAAATTGGTGCTTATATTCAATATTTTTATATTATGTATTATCGGTAAAGATGAGGTGTACTTTTAAAAAAACTTTGGTTAACCGGGTTGTATTATAACGTAGAAGGTAGCTAAAATGTAATCCCCGACAATCCGTCTTTGTCTATGCCGCTTCAATTTCTCGGTTCATTTCTCTTATAAGTAAACAACATAAAAACAGCATTTCAAAACATGAGGCTACTTTGAGCATCATAACTGGGTTAAGAGGGTTCTTAGTAATTCAATTCAAATAAAATTATTCAATATTATTATCAAAATATTTATTTAAATTTAATGAATAGACTTTTATTCCACACAAAAATATATGTATTTTGAAAATTCAAATAATGGTGAGTAAATGTAGTGTTGTATAAATGTACAATAAAGAAAATAAAAAAGGTATATTAAAATTCATCCTCTGAATATTCTGATGAATTATCTTCGTTTCCTAGATTGATAACGACAGGTTCCACAGTAACGTCAATTAAATTATCGAGTTCCCACATTTTCTCCTCTTCTTTTTGTACATGATGTATACATCTTTGCCAGTTATCTGCAGTTACTCGTTCCAAGAAATTGTTTAACAAAATTTTCACGTCACTTAATTTAAACCTCGTATTATTTCGCGCTGCATCTCCTTTTACCTGCGCCCACACTAATTCGATTGGGTTAAGTTCACAGTGATAAGGTGGTAACCGTAGTACTGTTATTTGGCGATTTGTTACCATTTCAACGATAACATATTTTTTCTGATCTTTATTAAGATTGACAAGTTCCAAAAGTTCCTTTTTCACCATATTTGTTTCAAAAGAAATGTTTTTTCCGGATAACCATGGAATTATATCGGCTTTCCTCCAAGCAGCCGTAGGCGTCCGCTCGGTCTGCCGTGAATGATAACTGGCATTATCCATGACAATTACAGACCCCGGAGGAATAAGATCCAATATCTGTGTAAAATACTCTTCGAAAACATGCGTTCATGTCTTCGTGATAGTCACCTGTATTTTTAGATTCAAATAAAAGTAAACCGCCAACCGCCATCTACAAGACCACTGGCACTACCTATATGTGTCACTATTAATCTTCACCCTTTACCTGAAGGTGCCTTGAACCCTTTTGAAAGTCCATCCAAAAATGCTTGTCGAATACTTTTTACATGTTTATCTTGTCATATTTTTGTTACAATATATCCCTCGTTGACCCAAGTTTCGTCTAGATAATAAATATTCCTCCCTTCGTCACGGAATTTTCAAACCTTTCTTAAGTGGGATCTTCGCCAACAAATAATGTCATCTTTATCGATAAGAACTGACTTCCTGTTCTGCTTTTCCCAGCAAAAATTCAACTGTCGTAAGACGGCCCATAATTTGCTTGTACTGATTTTTGGCAAATCGTTGTCCTCTAAAAGTTCACTTAAAATTTTGTCGCCCATCAATTTCCAAAGTTATTTATAAGACGAAGAATTTTTTTTTCGAATCTACGTATATTAAACCCTTTATCGCCGACTATGGCTTTCTGCCAGCCGCGATATTAAATCAAAGTTGTCAAAAATAGTGAAAAGGCACCGCGTTCTCACGTGTCTCGATTTACGTCGCTTTGAAAGAAAAAAATATTTACAAAATATAGATGAATATTTAATGAGACACACGATATGATAGCACAGGGAGATAACACCTAACTTACTGATATTTATTTCCAGAATTGTTGTTTGAATATATTTTAAGAATATTAAATTATTTTCTGTTTTCTTACTTACTATGTTAAAACTTGTCATTGCAAAGATTTTTGTCCTTGCTGAGTGCTTGGAGGTCCCCATAACCTCTCCTCCTCTCGACTGTTCTTTTTCATTTCTTTAAAGTGAGAGGTACTGGACCCGACACGACGACCACAACCAGGTAGATTCCTTCCGTCGGGAAAAGCTAAAAAAAGTAACAAGAAAAAACACATAAACATATGTTTACAATTGTTCAATCTGGTTCAAAGAGGATTCGGCATAATATTCTATTTACTCGGAAAACGTCCTTGGTATTACGATGTCAGACGATATTATGCACTTGTCACCCTTCTCATAAATTAACACCATATCCGTCATCTAGGCGCTTCAATGTGACATATTTGTAAATACATAAATATCACTAGAAAAATTAAATTTGTGAAGTCCTGAAAAATTATTTCAAACTAATCACCGTACCGTATGCGATATTTTTTGACAATTTGAGCATCTGATGCAGTCGTCATCAATAGGACTAGTGATCTAGTGGCAAGATGGTAGTTCACGTCGATAAATTTTCAAACTTCTTGTGTTGTTGTGGACTTTAATTTTGTTAATATTAATAATAGTAACAATATTAATAATAATCGACGATGTTTGCATAAAATAATTAGTACTATTTTAAAGTATAACATCGCAAGATATTTACAGTGTTCTGTAAAAATCTTTTCTTGGGCCCTTGGAGCTTGGATCAATGTTCTTTGATGTTTGGAGAGTATGCAACTAGCAATGCAAAATTCTAGGTTATATTTCACTTCTAGCATAGTTTTACTGATTAATTTTTAGTTTAAAACGTTTTATAGTAATTAAATAAAGAAATTTATGTCGGGTATGTTAGTAGATAATTCTGACAGGTAATGAGTGTAAATGTAGTTTTGGCGTGTGTAGCAAAGAAACAGAGAACGAATGCAAAAATTCTGGAGCTAACCGGATTAACTGTTATCTATAACGTACTTAGGTATTATTATTAATAAAAATATTTGACAATGCTGTAAAAAACGATCGCATGGTAGTTGACATATTTCAGCTATCTCGGGCGATGATTGATTGTCATAGAAGCCAATTTTCCGAGGGAAAAGAGGTGTCAAATAGCTTCTCGTCTGTACGCAGAACAATTTCCCGGTGGACATGTGCCAAATGCAGCTACTATTACTGCGGTAGTGCAACACGAGCCTGACACGGAAAATTTACAACCGAATCGTGGAAGGGATGGAGGCCTATTGCGTCCACGGCGTATTGCAAAAGCTGATGAACCCATTTTAGAGATTGCTGAAAAGAATTCTCGAATAAGTACTAGGCAAATAACTCAACAAGTATAAGAAATGTCCCAATCAACAGTAAGGCGTATTATAATCGAGGCTGAATTTGGACAAGACGGTCAAGAATCAGAAACATTTGTGTTAATTTGTAGAAACTGGCTAAAACAGGCCTAAAAGGCACACCTGGCAAAGTATTACATGAAAACCTAACCTAACCACTAATTCTCGCATGCTTTTGGGTTTTTCTCACAAATAATTTTTTGATTTTGTAAAAATTTGCACCTGATTATAAGGTTATTTTTAACCATTTCATGACGTTTAAACTTATTAAAAAGTAAATGAAGGAAATTCGTCGCATTTAAGTACCAGGTAGACCGTAGATCAGCTCTATTTGTGGAGAGGATTGACATTCTCTCTGTGGGTATGGTAGGGTACAAGAATGTTGGATTGGGTCAATGTGAGAGATTGATATCGGTCGACATTTGACCACCTCCCCTAATTAATGAGATTTTCCAGATTTCCCTCATTCCTGCACCGAATGGTGGTTAATCAACGTAAGTTGTTCCTGGGCGCAAATGCGGCCTGCATAATAATAATAATATGCCGCCCCCTCGCCCACACAAGTCTTCGACTTCTGGGCTTATCCTCGTGATTAAAATGAGGGTTAGAGATATTATTATTATTAAAAGCGCAGTGTTATAAATTAGTACATAATTGTAAGATGCAAATTACAGAATATGCAGAAATTCTGCTAATCCACTTCTAAGAGTGTAGTTTTAAAGTCAGCGGGACGTTTTAGATATTCTTTTTAGTGTATTTTAATATAATCTAGTTTATATATTAAGGTTGTCGGGAGCAAAATTACATGTTTCAGGGTTACAGCTTTAGGGGAAGAGAGCACGTAAAGCGCAATCAAAAAAGGATAACCGGAAAATAAGGAGTGTAGCCCGGAGCGGCGGCACTCCGTTCATGAGGGTGAAATAATTGAAATGAGTTTAAAAATTGAAAGGCTGGAACTGACGGTCTGAGAACACCCGCTTATACAAATCGGCCGTGTTCACCTGATACGCCATCTATTAATAAAATCATGATGCCGAGATGTGCCCGCCTGTCTCCCGGATCCTCTGTTTCTGACAGAATTAATTTACCTTTGAAGCTCTCGCTCTCATGCGAATCCAGGTGTTCCCCTCAATTACTGGGGTTCCGCAAAAAATCAGACCGAATTATGTGTGATGCGGCTCCACCGATGACTGCTGAAAAACGGAAATTTCTGATTACAAAACGTTAAATGTAAGAGCCCTTGCAGAATAAATAATTGTGACAATATTTTTTGTTTCTGTTAGTATACCTAACAAATTATTGTCACTGGTTTCGTACCCGGACTTTTTGTTTTACCAGAAAAACAAACAGTTATTTTTTTACTGATATTTATTAACTACTCTGTACACTACTGAATACTAATTACAATTCAACTAAACACTATTTAATTAATCACTATCTAAATTGTTCTGAATCTCCAATTGATCTCACTGAACCATCCAAATGAAAACTTTAATTCAAGACTGGCTGACTCGGCCGTTTATTCTTCTTTTATAGACGAATATTCCAGGTATTTTCTAGCAGCTCTAGAGATCCATTTCTCGAACGATTCTCGTCTATTCTCAATATTTCAGTCGCGCCTCGATACACAGCATTATTTTGTTTGTTTATCAGTATCGCTTAGGGGCGATCGGGGCAATCTAGCGTTTTGCGATACCACAGTCATCGAATTGGGTGCGAGCGGGGCAAATTCAGTGACATTATATTAAAGTTTGACCTTTTGACAGGACGGCGTTGCATATATTTTTAAAAAGGTTTTCTAACCAAAAAAAGTTAGTAATACTGATTTAGCACTAAAGATGGAGTTGTTTTACAGTCATGTTCGACGCTAACAAATTTTTCGAAATATTCGGATCTTGAACTAATTTCCGGAGCTAATTGAAGCACTAGTGATATTGTGAGCGAGAATATTTTTAAAATTATTTAAAATTTAATTTTTAGAAATATAACGTTAAGTATCACTAAGTACGAACATTTTAAGAACTTACAAACACGGAATTCTAGGAAACAAGTATTCTGCCGGCTAATGCCCCGACCAGCATTTCATGAAATAAATATTATAACATCGTTAAAAGAAAATGCTATTTAAAAATGATATTATATAGTAACAGAATATGTTTGTTACCAAACATTATAAATAAATTTCTACCGATGGTTTGACAATGCGGAAAACACATTCATTACTACAGATGACAAGACATATGAAATTGTTGTGTTGATGGTTGCATAGCATGTCTGACATTTTGATTATACGAGTATAACACCAGAATTGAGTGTTGTTGAAGTGAATTTATTATAGAATGAAGGAAATAAAAATATTAAGTCAGTGCGAGCAGTACCTACACATTTCTGATTACTACAATTAATTTGAAGCACATAAATATGTACTTTTTTTATTTAAGGGTTAGTTTAATAGAAAACATCATTAAAGTTGTAGTACTATCATTAGCAATTTTAAAAATTAATAAAAGATAAAAGGTGCCTGCGAAAACAATTCAAACATACTAAACGACATATGTCAAGTGGGAAAAAATTTGGGGATAGATGTGTCATGAAAAATTTAGCCAATATCGTAGAAATTTTTTTGTAAAATCCTTATAGTTTCAGAGAAAAAAAATATTATTATAACTCTAGTAGTTCTCGTAGTTTCAACCTTTATATCGCTGAGTCACTGTAGTCTCTAGCTTCAAATATCCAATTATTTATCTTATTAACTTTTTTGTGATGCAAGTATTTACATTTTTCAAATATCAAAAAGGTATACGTTTATAGCAACTCGCAGTTGGTGAGTTTAGGTGAAGTGAAAATGCTTTAGCAAAACGATTGATCGGTAGGTAAACATGTACCAAATGCAGCTACTTCTACAATGGTGTGCAGTGAGTGTAAGTGTAGTACAAACGCAGGCGTTTGTAACCGAATCGTGGAAGACAAGGAGGTCCAGGAGGTGCCGTGTGGAAGTGCATTTTTAAATAATTTTTTAATTGCACTTTTTGATTTTTATTTATACAAAATTGTATTTATAAGAGTCCCCTGTACATTCAAAATTTTATTTTAGGCAAGTTCCGCATCACTCTGTACAATCAAAACATAATAAAAGCCTTTACCTAGCAGAGAATATAATTTTCTACTGCTTTAAGAGAATGCGGAAAAATATATTCTTCTGGTGTGTGATTCGATATTCTTCCTCTATAGATGCCAGGAGGACGTCGTCTGTTACCGTCCTAAACCCTCGTATGAAATTATTTCAAACAACCCTTATCCACTCCGGGAATCGGAGAGCATCCCAGCCGCCACTTACGTGTTACCACTGCGAATAGCCCGCAATGCTCGGTCGAATAACAGAAATTGAATTTTGGCAGATAAAACGGGCCGAAGAAATCTCTCAAAGACGGCCAGGGAGCGGATATTGACAGTGGAACAATTGAACGCCGGCGAAATGTAATAAAAAAAACAAACAGGGGGTGCGGGGGTGGGGCGGACGATCTCTCTGTGGAAGAGAATTTAACCGAGAAAATGCAACAATTAAATAGCTAGTTGAAAGTAAATTATTAGAAATCAAGTAGAGTTTGTTATTGGAATTCAATAATAAATAGACTACCCCAAAAATTTTATATAATAAATAGTTAAGAAGGACTTGCCAGGAGCACAAATAACTTCTTTGTAACTTTCTCTAAGTGTGTTGTTCATTCATCATCTAAAAATGTATTGCAAGATATTCCATTAGCATTAGAAAATGCGTTGAAATGTTTTTTTGAATATGGCATCTTATTTTTATATATTATTAGGTATTAATAATATTGTGTGAAACTAACTACTCTGTGGACTAAAAAGTAAATGCAGATAGATTAATTTCTTTAGATAATTATTGAATAGAGCTTTGTCTGTGGAATTGCTCATTAGCATACCTAGATGTTTGGTATCAGAGAGCATACATATGACTTCATTGATAGGAATTGTAGGAGATATGATTTATATTAGCTTAAAATACCTTTCTAATACAGTAAAAAATGACATCTTATTCTTGAAAAATGATATTTTATCTCAGTGTGATTTAAATAGAATAATAGGTTTCCCTATTACATCATACATTGCATATTGAAGTCGACATGTCCCGAAAACAAGTAAATATTGGGAAAAATTTTATATTACAAAATTACTCAAAATTTAACGATCTTTCAAACGGACCGCATTTCGACGTTCCAAAATCAAATTTTTGAACTAACAATTCTAACTGCAATTTGAAGCTACTCGAGGGACCTAACAACCCCAGTTTCCGAAACTAAAATAAAGTTAATTTCCGAGATATTGACTGCGGCAGTGTTAAATGCCACACCCTGTATATTCCTTAATTCTCGCAAATATTTGTATATATATATAGCGGAAGAGGTTCACCTGACTGGTGCGTTAAGGAATCGACTTGTAAAATTAATTAACCAGCAGTATAGCAGGTATAGGCTATTCCTTAACGTACCAGTCAGGTAAACCTTTTCCGCTACTTACAGATATGGGTTTTTATCATGACATCCAGAGGATTTATGGGTACTCGACGATGAAGTATCTTAAAGACGTGGCAAATATCAACTGCAAGTTGGTCAAACTGAGGAACAGAAAAATTTTCCTGCTTAGATGTAAAAGATTTAATGTTATGCCTTCTCACATCACAGGTTAAGGAATAGAATATTAAAATTAGAAATTAAGATTACCCACGATAGTATAAACAGTTTACAAAAATCTTTCAAATTCTTAAAAAAAAAATTGTCAACATTTTACCTTTTGATATTACAAAAAATTTTTTTAGGAGACAATCCATTACTTATAATACGGTTTTTTATAAAATTAAACGTGTCAATGTCAATAAATTCAATAATCTTTTATCTAATCTAAAAAGCAATCTAGTAGTCCTCGCTAATTGGGTTAAAAATTTAACTGATAACTGTAATTCCTCCAGAAATGAATAATTTTTTGACGTTAGGTCCGAAATTTAGTATACAACCAGTATTACAATCTGTTAGTATTCCGAGATTGTTGTCTGACTTAGAGTTTACTATAGACAATATTCCTGGGAGGGATAGAAATTTAATCAGGGCCCAGACAACCAACTTGGTTACTAATTTCTGTCAAAATTATGATAATTCATGTAGTCCTTTTTTTCAACAATATAGAAGTTGCAAGAATTTTCTGAAACAAAATCCAGATTTATTAATTTTACCTTCAGATAAAATGAATATTACTGCTATTATGTCCAGAACACAATATAAAGAGCTATCTTTAGACATTTTAGTTGATTATAGTTCCTACAGGGTGTTGCCTAGGGGCCCTTCGTCCACAATTCAACAAAAATCTAATTCTTTCATTTCTAAGTTAGAAAAGAAGAATTATTTAACTGCTTTACAAGCGAAACAGTATCGTTCTTACACTGATGTTATCAACAAATTTTATGGTCTTCCCAAAGTCCATAAACCAATTTTACAGCTACGTTCTATCATTTCGGGTGTTAATAGCCCTAATAGAGGCGATGCGCAGTTTATTACAGATATACTCACCTTGTCATATGACAAAGATAATCCGATTCTTTTGTGAATTTGTTAATGAATTTAAACTTCCAGATAACTTTGTATTAATCAGTTTAGATGTTAAATCTCTTTTCAATAATATATCTTTTCAATTAGTTAAAAAAAGTGTAGAAAAGCATTGGCAGCGTATTGGTGACCATTGCTCTGTACCAAGGCAGTTATTCATTGAAATTTTGGAATTCTTATTCGATTCCACAGTCTTTATTTTCTCGGGTATCACTTATAAACAAATTCTGGGTATACCAATGGGCAGTCCAGTTTCTTCGATTATTTCTCAATATGTTATGGGTGATCTGTTGGAGGATTGCCTCAGCAGTTTGAGTTTCGAGGTTTCTTTCGTTAAGAAGTATGTGGATGACTTAATTCTTAGCATCCCGAGGGATGGCAAAGAAGAGTTACTAAGAATTTTCAATAGTTATGACCCTTTCCTTAAATTCACCGTTGAAGAAGAAAATGATTCCTGTGTCCCCTTCTTGGACAGTAAAGTCATTAGAAGGAGTGACAATTTCGTTATTACGTCCTGGTATACTAAACCAGGCGCTTCAGGACGTTTCATTCACTATGATTCGTACCATTTACACAAACACAAAGTTAATTTGATCGTCGCTATGAAAGACAGGGTCCTCCGCACCAGTCACCACTCTTTATAACGAGGGAACCTGGAAACCCTTTCTGCAAGGTTTATTACTTGTGGGTATCCACCCGGACTCGTCCATAAAATTCTGTTTCAACGTTCCACTCTCAATATTTCTCCAAATTCTAATTTAAACATTCCTCCTCTTGCCTCCTCTTGTTAATTAAATAAAATATTTCTCTTTACCTTATATATCCACTTTGTGAGAGATTAAAATTTTTTTTTTCAAAATTTAAGTCTATTCAACTTGCATTAGAAATATTACTACCGTTTCGTCTTTTTTCTAGTACTAAAGATAAAACTGCATTGTTACACAGCAGCGATGTAGTATATTTAATACCATGTTCCAATTGCAACAAAAAATATATAGGTCAGACAGGTAGATGTCTTAAAGGCATCTTGTTACTTACAAGAGTGATGTAAGAGTTGGTAAGTCCTCTTGTGCGTTAGCAAAACATGTCATTGATGACAGATATTCTTTTTCTTATGATGACGTCAGTATTTTGGATTCTGAAAATAATTTGTTCAAAAGTTTTTAAGAGATGTTTCATATTTATTCCGATAATAGTTCTATTAATTCCAGGAAGGATGTTGATGGCCTCAATGTGATCTATACTTACTCTCAATAATAATTCTAATAATAATGACGTCGGTATTGGTCAGTCCTTTGCCGACACCCAGTAGGATTTCTTATTAATAATTCTTTTCAGTACCCTTTTTTTTGTGGAATTTCTTTATGGTATTGAGTTTTGGACGGTCTCCTTAATTCTGTTCTTTTCTTATTCACGGTTGCTAGTTTTGCTAACAAATTTGTTAGGTTAGCAATAGTATATTTTTTCAATTGTTCTATGTTGGGGTTGGTCAGCCTTCAGCAGATCTGACTCTCTTCATTGGCTTAAGAATTTTTTGATTATTCTAATCTATTTTTACTTCCTTGGCCACCTGTTGTGGCTTAGAGAAGTTTTTTCTCAAAATTTTTGTAATATGTTTGAGTAATCAGTGTTCATCCTGGTTTTGTACCAGTGTTTTAATGGTTTCTTTTAATAATGCACATGATGTAAGAAGTTGTGACATTGTGATGATGTTTTTTTGAAGTTTTCTGTTCTCATGGATGGTTCCACTGCATTTTTATTAATCTCAATCTTTTTCGTAAGTCCCTTTATCTTATCCTTTTACATTTTGATAATTATTATACGTTTTTGTAGTTTTCTGATGAAGAAGCAATAAAGGCTTCGAAAGCTTGAATAGAAATAAGGAGTTTTCTTTTTTCTTGCCTAGTGACTGCTATACCTGGTTAATTAATTTTACAAGTCTATACAGGGTTAACTATGACTAAGTACAAAAATGTTAACCACGTGCTCAGGGAGCCCTAAAAGACAATACAAAAGTTATTCCTGAATTTTAGCTCAATATTTAAAAAATGGGGCACAACCCTTTTCTCCTACGGAAAGTCGGCGCCTATGATGAGTATCGACTGAGATGGTTTATGACTTAGATCCATAGTTGACATTACATCTGTCAACAACTACCATGCGGTCGTTTGCAGTGTTTCTAAATGCAGAAACGACAAAAATTATTATAACATTCTTATTAGTAATATTAGCTGATAGGTAGATAACAGTTAATCCAGTTAGCTCCAGTATTTTGCATTCGTTTTTCATTATTTGGTTACAAACTGGTAAAACTACATTTTCACTCACTACCGATAAACACACTTCCCGTAAGTACAGTTAGATACAATGCCTATGTATTATAACAAAATCGAAGAAAGAGATGAGTAGATAGGTTCTAATAGATAACAGAAAACGTTTAACACCCGCGGCAGTGTTGTCCCATAACCTAGAAAAACAAACCGGTGAACTACATTGTGGGAAAATATCTGTACCCGACACATATTCCTTTATTTATTAACTATAAAACGTTTAAAATTAAAATAAGGCACTAAAAACTAAAGGAGAACACAAAACTACAACGTAAACACAGGAATTAAATTATAACATGACAGCGAACCGACTCGGCTGGACCGACTGCCGACTGTGGCCGACTGTTGCATGACGGTTGCTTGCTGGTTGCATACTCTGATTCTCGCATTGGCGTCGTTAAATAAGGATTTAATATAATATCGAAAACATTTTTTTTTCGCTTTATAAATAAGTTTGGAAATTTTTTAAAAGGAAATTCTGTTAATTCTTATTTTTTTCTATCCCCTCTTAAAATATTTGTACTTAGTCATAGTTAACTCTCTCTCTGTATCTCTCTCTCTCTCTCTCTCTCTATATATATATATATATATATATATATATATATATATATATATATATATATATGTATACGTCTATCTGTGAGAAAATAAAATAAATATATTTAGTTACAACACATTTGAAATTAATGTAATCACAACATAATCTGCATAATCTGCTAATGCACATGTAACAAACAACATATACTTACTCTCCTACGAATCTCCTACACCTTAATACAACAACGCATTCGGTTAGATTGATGTGCATGCAATTTTATAATAAATAATAAATTGTGTAAAAGTAAATAATTCCAAAGTAGTACAATGTTATTACAACATTATTTCTGAAATTTCCTAATTTTATTACGTAAGAACATATATGCTTGTTTTTTCTTAACATATAATGTAAATCAAAAGTTACCAGCAAATAATATGCAAAAAAAGTGTAACAAAACACGGAAATTTTCGCCAATTTTTATTAGTGTATATTTCAGATGACATATTTTAATTCATACAGTTCGAAATAATGTAACTCCATGATTAATATTAGAAAAAATATTATACGAATTCGAATTTTGTGTAACTCACTTGCATCGCGTGGCAAAACCAATTCTTTACATAAAACTATTTTTTTCCTAACTGGTTATAGACATCTATTGCCGGTCAAATAGTGTCATACTTGACATTAAAAATATTTTTTTAGTATTATTTCTTTCTGTAGTGTTTTAGCAAATATATACAGTTTAGGCGATGTTTCCTCTTGCTGATTTTTGATCACAGTAGGCGAGTTGTAACATCCTGGTCTGCCACCTAGCAGCAGCGGCAGCTTTAAGACCGTCTGTGCAGGTGCTGGGTCGCAGCTATTGTATATATCTCCTGCCCTCCGCTCCTCCGTCCCTGCACCGGGAAGAAAAGCACTTTCATAAATCTGGTGCGAGATATATGTGCTCACAATTTCCGGGATCCGGCCATTAAGCTACGCCGGAGCGAGAGCCGGAGCGGTGTTGGATCCACCATTTCCCGTCTGCTTTATTTGCTGTTTGATTTTCTCTATATAATATTTAAACCCGCCCAGAGACGGACGCTTTCCCGCGGATGAGACATGGGTATCCTCCATTCTGTAGCCATCGCGATGATGCGTTGCCTGCGCAAGGATGCTCCGCTAAGCTTTCTTTTGTCGATAGAAAGGTTAATTATACAGGGTGACTCGTAAAGTATGTTACAAACTTTGGATATATACTATTACTATACATAAAAAATGTGACTGTACAACTGCAATAAACATATCCTCCTAAATGCAATATTTTCAGTTATATAGGCTGATTCAGAACTTGTGTAAAAAAATGCACAGACCACTTATAAGTGCAATTTTAAAATAAAAATCAAAAGTGGCAGTTCGAAAATGATGAATTTTCTGCACGGCACTATAAACTGGTCTACTGTAAAGCCTGACCTTGCGTAAGGCAAAGCATGCAATCAGCGACCGGCATGGCAGCAAAGTGTAATAAACAATGAACGGACAAAAAATTGAACGAATTTCCCAAGGACAGAAATAAATACATTTTATAACCCTATTTTATATCAACAAATTCAACTGCTGATGTTTCTGGTTCTTATTCCTTTTATATATATGTTTGCGTAAATTATCACTAGTGTCTGCTTCGGTGCGATACACACCGAATATCCCCCCAAAAAGAAGTCCAAAGGATTTAAGTCAGGAGATCAAGGCAGCCATGGTACCTGTCCTCCTCGTCCAATCCATGATACTCCTTGAACTTCATCATTCATTCCTGAACATTTGGTCAAAAATGAGAGGGAGCTCCATCGTGCAAGAACCACATTCGGAGTCGCATAGCTAAGGGCACTACTTCCAGAATCCATTAGATATGGTAATATGAATGGTCCAATTAAGCGATCATCCAGAATTCGTAAGGATAATCCTTTGCTCGTGTATGATATGTCACAATGATGAATGATTGATACATTTCTTGTGTCGCGGAGACTACAGTGGCTCAGCGATATAAAGATTGAATATACTACAACTTCAATAATTTTTTTCTCGGAAACTAAAAATCTTGCGACAAATTTTTCTAAGATATTGACTCCATTTTTCATGACAATGCAATTACAATAGTAATTTTTATAGAGTAACTTTTCGCTGGAAAAGAAAACAATGAAAATCTCAGAAACTGGCCAGGTTTAGCAAGCCCATAAATAATGAATAAAATCGAGAAAGCAGAAGGGTGGTTTTTTATCACCCTATATTCTATTGTCTGCAAAAAAATGTTATCAAAGGTATTGTAGGTACACCCAAGTTAAAAATATACGTTTTCCTTTTAGAAGCGCAAAAAAAATTGTGGGATCATCGAGCAGGTTAAGCAACTGATTTATCTCGATCAGTTCATCATTCCTTACATCGTATTTCTTCAATATTGAACTTGACGCCTGTAATATACAGGCCTATCTGTTTGTATCCATAAGTATAATTTTAAATAAAGTGTTTACAAAGTGTTGTTTTTAGATGATTAATAAATTATTAAAGGCAATTTTTTAAATTTGATAGGAAAATCCTGAAAGAGCCAAAATATCTGAAAAATGTAAGCTAATTAAGGAATTTTATCCAGAATATCTCTTTTCAGAAGATTAATTAAAATTTTAGTATTTGTACTGAAAAAATATTGGCGTAGAACTAGAGGAATCGAACGTGAACAAAAGTCCATAATTACGCTACTGGCTTCAGTTGTCCACGCCTACTGTGCCATAATATAATATTTTTAATATTAGATGTTTTAAAACTATTTTACTTGAAAACTTCTTTTTTGATACAAAATGTTGTTTATTTAAGTATACTATATTTCTTGATTGTGTAAACAATATTACATAACAAGGTGTTTTGTAGTGCATAATTTACTTTAAAATGTTTTTTTTATATATTTTGCCAAGTTTTAATACCTGTTATAGATTTCAAGCAAAATAAAAAAATCTTCGGTCTGAAATACAGTGTTTAAGAATTCTGTCTTTCCGTCCGTAGAGGACCGAGTAGTATATTTACAGCTACGGCAGGAAGAATTTTAGAAGCCAAGTGTCCTATAAGTCTCTCATACTATTTCTTGGAGTTTTGTTTTTATATACAGGAAGTCTCATTTTTATATCTGATCAGAACTTCAAGAATTTTTAGACAACCTCATTTTGAGGCAAAAAGTTCTTATAAATTTTAAATGTTTGTGTTATTTATTTCTTAATGAAATAACCAACTAATGACAAAAATAATTGTTGCAGCGAAAGGCGGCCAATACATCAACATTCGGCGTCGAATTATTTGCTCTCAAATACTACGTCCTCTAAGAAATGATAAGAACGTTTAGTCTCAATAAGGTCTTCTAAAGACTCTCATAGTGATGCCATTTAAAAGTGAGACACTATGTATATTTCATTAACGTATTTAAACAATGAGAAAAATAGGTAAGAATATTTTCCTTTTTTGACACTAGGTAGGTAGGTCAAGTTTTTCGCGGACCTTCCGAATCTTTATATTAAAAAACCTGAATAGAGAAACGAGCCGCAAGCGGATGAAATAAAATTTCCCGACCCGATTTCCCCAGTCCGATAGTTCTAATTCCAACGGAAAACAAAAGAAAACATCTCGGGGCTGCGTAGATTGGAAAACGAAAGAAAAATGACCGCTGTCCAGAAGCGTAGTGCTCCATTCTGTAACGGGGAAACTTATCAAACTTTGATGGCCGCGCCCCGGGCTCTTCTAACTCAACTTTCTTGATAAAAGTGCAAATAACCGAAACAAAACTTCCTTTCCCTTCTTTTACTTCTCTAGAAGCGCCGGACGGTGTGTAAACACCTGGACATAAACGTTCCGTATTTTTACGAGGTTTACTGGAGAGGATAGTGCCTGGCAGGGGCCTTTCATCTCTAATATTTCTTTGCCAAGTTTACTAGACGCTGCATGATTTATTTTATAGCAGGAATTTTACTACTTACATAAATATGTTAGTCGCTACTTTGTTCATCTAGAATAAATTCCGTATTCAAGTATGTATGTTGCCATTATCGCAACATTTAGAACAAAATTTGTTCAACTGAAATTCATTTCTAGTTAGGTTAGTTGAAATTTTGTAGTGATCTTTCCACACCAAGTCAACACAGTGAAACTGTTTGTTGGTTGTTGTTTCTTATTGTTCCCAACTTGTGGTCCAACAACTTGGAATGTTTTATTCCTAGAAACAAATTGTCCTCACTACGAAACAATATCATTGTGTGCAATATTGTATACACATTGAAAGACGTTGAACAAATACAACAGTAAACATTCAGTTTTAACAATTTTAATACACATGGAACATGAACTTAAAGTACCTCTATGTTGCCTCTCTGTGGCCAAGGCTCAACAACAACAGTGTTTCTAACTATCACAATAACCAGTCTCTGTCATTTCCATTCGGATAATGATTTTTAATATTCTGACTGCATTTATTGCTCAAAATCCATTAAAGCTTGATTAAGCTGCGTCATAGAATTTTTGTGAGCTGAGAGTTTGAATCCATTGCAAATTCATACATTACTTGCATAAAAACATATGTATTGTGCATTCAATTCATGTGTTGTGCTGTAAAGCTTTCATAGTTTTTGATTTAAATGATCTAATGAGGCTAAAGCTTCATTTTTTTACCAAATTTCGCATAACAGTAAAGTAGTTGAAACATTATTGCTATAATTACTATATCAGATTACAAAGTAATGTAAAACGTCAGAGTGAACTAATATTTTTAAGAGTTATATTCCTAATTAGTTTTAGCTTTATTGCAATTACCATCAATATTTGTTATAGTTAGGTAAGTACTTACCATTTTCCTTGATTAAACCTCAATTTAAATTTAAATATGGCGCCGTGACGCGTGATGAATCAGCTGACATATTGCAGCTGCGCAGTTGTACGCAACCAGTCAGGAGTAGGAATATACACCACAATGAAGTTGTGTACGTGTTAAGTTTACACAAAATGGTGTACTTTTAACACATCATTGGTAAATATTACACAGATTCAGTATATTTTATTATAATACTAGTAATTTTAACACATTTTGTGTAAAGCGTATAAAAAAGCCATAGTGTGTAAAATTATTAACACGGAAATTTTACACATCGTAAATTATACATTGGAAACTTTCACTTACACAGCAACTTTTTTTACAGTGTAATATTTAAAAATTTCTATATATTTTACAATAAATAACGAGTAAAAATTTTAGGTAGATAAGTATTAATTATATGACAGCAGTATCTAATCGTTTTTAAGGCGGAAAAGTTAATAGATACTATAGAGACACTAAGTAGGCTAGATAAATTAAAACAAACACACACACACACACACAACACAACACTGAGTACTCACAACACTAATGTATTCACAATACTGTTTAAACAATTATGTATTCACAAGGCTACTTTATAATGGTCCTACGATAACAGCAAGTAAATAACACTTAGTATATCACGGAAGCAAAAATTATAATACGCGAAATCACCTAGCACTGAAAAGTACTGTCTTGAACTGCCAACAAAGTAAACAAGTAATGATCTAGTTGCATCGTTAACTGCCCTCTTTGTCTTTCTTATAGTGTTCAAGAACGACGTATGTTGACGAGTTGGTAGACGAGAGACTGCATAGTTGTCAAGTTTGTTGCCTACAATTCATAAAATTTAATTTCTTAAAAACGTTATTGCGAATTTGCGAAGTGCTAATAGATCGAAATGTCATATATACATATTTGATATCTAGAAGACTAAATTTTATAAAGACAAGGAGCCATTTCCGTGACGTACAGAAAGCGGTTACCTTGTTTTGTGAGATGTTGCAACGTAGCGTTCAAATAACAGCTGGTAGCCGCCGCTCCGATAAGTTTTATATTCGAGCAGTGGGTTCAATTGGGATAAAATAATAGTGATTTGACGACGAAATAGTATAATTTCTCAAAAAACAGATTGAATATATTTGAATTTGAGATATGTACTGAAACAGTTACTTGTACAAACCAATTATATAGGATGATGTTGTATCGCCCAGTGTACTGATTATCGCCTAGCATTGCAGTGCACATTAGACAGAACGGCAGCATAACGGCATTATCAGTGTCGCAAATGGCACTGGGGTGTGAAATGACTGCGTCGTACAGTGGCTCTCAATCTCCCCGAAGATCAGGTGGGGCAGTTCGTCCGGAAAATCTACAATAATCAAATCATCTGGAGTGGCTCATTGCAACATTAACGGTTTTGGACAATGGAAGGTACTCGATAAAAATTATACAGGGGTCGGTATGGAACAGACAGGAGCAGTTGTGTAGTAGAAACTTTAAGTAATTAAACTGTATACAGAGTGAAGCAGTTACTTTGATTGGAAAACTGTAAAATGTTGTAGAAGCATGCATGAAATCTGTTTCGTTTAATAAATAAAGTAAAATTTTTAAATACAGGTTGATCCATAAGTAATGGTAAATAGAGACATACTAGATGTATTACTTCAAAATATCACAATTTTAGCAGACATGTCATAATAAAATAATTAAAAAAAATATAAGGTGTCAAAGTTTCAATTTATAAAATTTACATAGAAATATTTCATTATTTCCATTACGGATTCAGTTTTTTACTTACTCTGATCAAATCGTAGTTTTATTTAATTAGATTTACACTTCAACTTTTTATTTTGTTTTTGTAAATAATATTTAATAATTTGATAACTTGTATTTTAATATGTTCAAAAGGGTAATGTTTAATTATCAAAATGTATGTCTTTATTAGCGCACATCACGATAAAATTTTCTATATTGAAATATGCAGCAGATTATTGACATGAGATTTTCTCGAATAGTACATTTCTAGGGCTAATGATAAGTAAATCTTTTTTTTTTAAATAATGTGGGTTTAACAGAAAAGTGTTAACGTTACGTTCGTATTTACGTTATAAACATGGTCTCTGTGAAATTCAATTTAAAAGTTTTTGTAGGATCAATACAATTTTTTTCTCTGGCGGTAACAGAATTATGACAGCAAAAGAGTCTTGAATATGTGACCATGCCGCTAACATTCCATGTCAGGATTGTCAGATGTTTGTACAAAATAATTACAAATACACCTACAACATGAAATACATACTGTGAATGGTTTTCTTAGAGCTTTTTTCACAACACAGATACAATATGATACAGTTACAAGTGTTCAAAATGACTTATGTTGTTTATACAAAGGATTACTGTTCAAACGTCTCGTAGTCAGAGAGTTTTACTTAGGTACGGCATAAATTAACGTGTCATACAGCTGGTCATGGTTACTATCAATTTTTCAATTTTTGTTTATGCTCAACAAATACCAAGGAATGAATCACTAGAGAAAGAAAACGCACTAGTTACAATACTACTATGACTAATACTTTTAGGTTAACAGCAGCAGTTGACAGATTGCAATGTTGTTAAACGCTATAGTTTTAAGGATTTTCTGGTAAACTTCATTTACTTCATTAATGCTGAGAGAAAAACAAATTATATTACTGGAGCTTTTACTTAACCTTAATTGTACCCTAGTTTGTAACTTTGTGTTTTAGACATTTTTTTTCATAAGCATTTTTGTTGCTTTTGGTCGAATATACAAGTTTCTTTAGTATAAGCTGGACACCCTGTATAGGTGCCGTAAAAACGAGTAATAATACTGAAAGAATATTAATTTAACTAAATTTGTGTTTTATTTCGATATATCTGTTCGATTTCGTTATACGCTCTTTTTTGTCGACCAGCAGAAAAATCGTGAGGTAATAAATTTTGAACCGGTGTGTTTTCAGTATTGTGACAAGAGATATCGAAATCAAATAATTAAAACATTATTTTTAGTCATGCCAAAAACACATCAAACTGACAATTTTTAAGTTCATGTTAGAAAATAAATTTTCAATACTCTATAAATATTGTATTAATTTTATTTTAGTTTTTAGTATCTGTAGTTTCGACAATTATAAAGAATAAGGGTTGCGTGTTTGACATTTCAGATAAGGAACCTACCACAAAGAAAGTGCAGAACATACCTGTGGTTGGCCGCAGTACGTTTATAATCTAAGATTGATATTTATTAACCTCAATGTAAGCCTTAAACAGGTACACTGTTTTCTTAAATTATTGCTGCAAAAATTGCCGAATAAATTTATAATTTGTGTACAAGCAAAACAGAAGCAGTTGTTGAATTATTAGTGGCGCGTGGCCTGGCAATTGTTACATAAATATATGGATAGGGGAGTAATAATCAGGCATAGCGTGATATCTGTCAATATGCTGGTTTGACGTCAAGTCACCCTTTCCGGTCACGCCATCTTGTAGCCGTCTGTATCAATAAGTAAACAGTTTTATGAATAGGGTGCGGAAAATATGCAACACAGTCAATGTAAATATACGCTTCTTAGAATTGTATATTATATAAAAAGAAATGGAAAAGTTTTTATATAAAACAGAATCAGTTGTTTCCTTCACTAAATATAAAACATTAAAAACGTAACGTATGGGGTAAATGTACGATTTGGTTCAAGCATTTGCAGACAATGTTTAATTTTATTTAGCTTTTGTATGAATACGGTTCAAATAAAGCAGAACAAAAAATGAAGAGCAGGTATTTAAATACAGTGTAAAAAGACATCATTCAAGTCATTCGCTAGTAACCAAATACATTATCGATAAGAGAAAACTAAAGTTCGTCATCAGTGTGTATGTAAATGAAATATTGCACATTATTCAAATAGGTACTTTTGTTTTTTGATGTCCAGAAGTATGTAATCGTGGAAGTTCTTTTCTCAACAGTTCTCAATGTTTTTTGGGATGCTCAATCCGAATTTCAAGTTTGCTATCTTGTAGGTACTTTCCTACTTTACTTCTGTTTCTTGATATCCAGAAGTATGTAATCGCGGAAGTTCTTTTCTCAATAGTTCTCAATGTTTTTTGGGATGCTCAATCCGAATTTCAAGTTTGCTGCCTCGTAGGAGGTAGGCTTCACAACGAAGAGGTAAAAAATCTCGAAATTTTCACATTTTTTAATGTTTTTCTCTTATATATCCAAATTAAACTAGACACAATTTCCTACAAAATATATTATTCAACTTTGATTATCTGACGAAAGGTATTGGCACTAGATCGCTCTGAAAAGTAGCGATATTTTGGCACTTCTGTGAAAACGTCTAAAAGCCCACTCCCACTCCCTACAACTCGAAAAATATACATGTTATCAACAAAAACTCTTATGCCACGTGAAAGTACATTAAATTTCTTACAAGAGACGTCTCTGATATTCAGTTTTCTCATAAGAAGGGAGAAAGCAAAGCGAGAATAGGAAAAATAACTTTTGCGCTCTACATTCCTCCGATGTATTGCGCTTAAAGAAGTTATTTTGAATTAACTGATGGCAAATGTGAAGGTTTGGTGAAAACATTACCAAATTATATTTACAACAAATCAGAGGTAGACACTGAATATAAAGCTCAATATGAAATGTGTATGAAGCAATGTACAAGTGACATGAAATGAGTGAGTCGATCCGAGGATTGGATCACCACTTCGAGTAGGTTCTTCATCTGGAAAAGAAAGAAGGCAAAGAAGGGTTGCAAATAACAGATAAGGTGTAGTGAAGTATCGATGTATAAAGAAATACCTGATATCATGTACGCAGTTATTTTAGTCATCTCCGCTTGGTTGCTGGTGGTCCAGGCAATGTTTCTTGGGCACTAGAAGGTCCAGGTGAAAGTGAACGTGCAATGAAAGGCCAGAGTAAAGGACCACGGGCCGTAGAAGATCCAGGCTGAACAGTGAGTTGTTGCTGTTCTTCAACTGAAATCAAACGGAGACGGCTAAAATAACTGCGTACATGACATTAAGAATTTCTTCATACATCGATACTTTTTTTTACAACTTATCTGTCATTTATAGCTATGTTCTAAAACTAAACTGTTTCGTTGTGAAGCCGGCCTTCTATAGGCAGCAAACTTGAAATTCGGAGTCAGCCTAAAAATATATGGAACCGTTAAGAAAAAAATGTCCGCAATTTTGTTACGAAAACGACAACTTTGAACACCGATTGACTGGATTATAATTGTTTTCTTGAGGCAGTATATAAAAGTTCTGAGTAACCTGTGTCAATTATACAAGTCAGTGTGTGCAACAGTTTGCAGACTGTCACTTAGAATAAGAAAAGAATATACTTTCACCTATTGTTTTATCATAAAATAACCTCCATAAAATTGTACACGTCAACTACACATTGAGAAGTTTGTATATGGTATTATAAATATTACACCACCCCGTAGAATCCTTAAAAAATATATGAACACTTGAATTCATGTAAATTATTAAGTATTTTTCACGGTATATGGTACACAACGAAAAGGCACAATTCACATTTTTTTTATCTAGCGCATTTTTCCTCGAGAAGTTAAAAGAAATGATTCAATTTCAGCAAACATACATTAGCATGTTAATAAGAACCTCAACCTACTGGGTGATTTTTTCGTGAATTTTTTGATGCGATTCTTTGTTCTTGAAACGCCAGCTTTATGTGGCGATCTTTTATCATTATATTGTTCATAAACAAGTTTGGCCATATCCTTTAATTATTAATATTCTGATGTAGTAAAAGCGTATTGGTTTTCGATTGCATGCTACTCGTTCTCTGGTTATGATTGCAGCCCTCGTTCGCATGCATCACTATCAACAGCTATTTCATTTAAAATCGCTTCCATAAGCGCGAAACTTTTCCAATTTAGGCCGGCCGTCGAATTGTGATTGCATCAATTCATTGGTAATGCTGTTATTCAAAAATGAAAATGCCACGGTAATAGTCGCCAAACATGCATATTTTATAGCGTTATAGTTAATTGATTTCGTAAACATTTATTTCGTACAATGCCAGTTTTTTGACAATAACGTCGAGCGTTTCATTTTAGTCCAGCATTATTAGCGATTATACGTAGTAATATTTGTAGAAATATATAAATTTATTTAATTTTTCAATCTGAAAGATCGAAGATAAAAACAGAAATAAAAAAATAGTTTACCAGAAATCAGTTGAATTGCCGTACTAAAATTGTAACCCAAATATTGTAAAAAATATTTTCAATATTATAGCAAATAAGTTACAATCGATGGAGAAATTTACTAGATTATGTTATGCATATAAAACTAATTTTTTTTTTAGGAAAACGTGTCATTAGCACATAAATCATAAATAGAGGCTCGTAATATTGCAGTAACTTATGGGCGGAAATTTCAAAATATGAAAATCTTACGTCCAATTCGTACAAACCTATAATTTCTATGGTTCAATTACAAACATTCCAGTTTGGTTTCAATTGTATGCTGGAATTAAAAATGGAAATTAAACCAATAGCTTACATAAAGTTTTCCCTCAATAGCTGTTTTCTAAGCTCCTGTATAGTCTGATTATATTTGAGTGCCTAATGTAAAGGCTTCTGGTGTTATGATTTCTATGGTTATTAGCGAATTTTTCATATTTTCATATATCATTTTTATTCGGAATATTCAGCGAATTTTTGGCAAAGCAACTTAGAAGAAAATATTTCTTCACTGTGCCAATTCTAAAAGGTTTCTTCAGGGTGTATAATAGTTTACAGTCTGACAAGTCATGTAAATAACGAAAAAGTATACTTTTATTACCTTTCATCATAAACATTCCTGAATTTTATACGCTAACTGCATACTGAGAAAATTGTATACGACATTATATAATAACACCGCAGAATCTTTTAAAAACTAGTGACTTAATTTGATGTAAAGCATTTTTCACGGTGTACTAAATAAAATGGTCCAATTCACGGTCTTTCGGTAGTCATGTTCTTTAACGCATTAAATATATATATATGCAAATGAGAACTGATAATTAATATCAAATTCAATTCCAAAAAAATTTATACGAATTTCGTTATTAACTGGAATGCCATTTATATTTACATTTAATTCAATATTTGTCCGTTGACGGCTTTGAATTGAAACTATATATATATATATATATATGTGCAAATGAGAACTGATAATTAATATCAAATTCAATTCCAAAAAAATTTATACGAATTTCGTTATTAACTGGAACGCCATTTATATTTACATTTAATTCAATAATTGTCCGTTGACGGCTTTGAATTGAAACTACATTAAAATTATTAGACATAACTATGTATATAATTTATTAAGTATATTTATAGTTATATTTATTATTATATTTTGCCTCTAAGTCACATGCAAATTTATCAGAAATTAAAAGGGAAGGAATGAATGTATAATGTAATACAATGAATATTAGAAATAATGGAGATTCATTAATGTCATTAATATATAAAAGAAATAATAGAGGACCCAATACAGAACTCTGTGGTACACCCATGGCTATACTCCGAATTTCTAAACTTACATATTGAACACTCGACGAGTTTCTATGTTTAAGACTTACATATTGACTCCGGCTATTCAAAAATGAACTCTTAATCCTTAAATTGATAATATTGAAAATAATATGTTATGGTCGACGCAGTGGAAAGCCCTGCTGAGATCACAAAAGAATCCAGCAGGGCATTCACCTGCCTCAATAGACTCTAGCATAGTTTCATAAAATGAGTGGAAGGCACTACTGGTTATTTTTTTCGATTGAAAACCATGCTGATGTTCCATTATAACTTTATGCTTATTTGTAAACGACAGAAGGCTGTCCAAAAAGAATATAACAAAATTTTTGAAAATGGCGATGAAACCGTTATTCGTCTATAATTATTCAGTTGATCGAATTTTGATGGAAAAAAAATCAAAGGTTTTATAATACTAGAAAATATTTTTTTAAATATATGCTGTGGAATATCATCGGGGCCAGTGAACCACTAGTTTTTTATCTATGTAATAACGAGAAATTCATTAATATCTAAAGGTTTCAAAACATAGTTCGAAAAGATATGAAGCTAACTGAATAATTTATTGAATTTCTACTGAATTATATCTGATATATGTTTTTATTTTAGATGTTTAGGAAATCCAACCTTGTCTGTGGTATTGCTTCTCTAGCATACTTAGATATTTGGTGTTAGAAATGTACATGACTTTATTAATGGGAATTCTAGGACAATTTTTTTGGATTAGCTTAAATACTATAGGTATTTAAGCTAATAATAACTTCTAATAAAGTAAAAAAAACAAATATTGTATATATATATATATATATATATCCTCGAACAGGTCGATTTTTTAGCGTAAAATGCGATTTTCCAATGTCATTTGTTTTCGAGTAATGACGTCATCGATTTTTTTTTAAATGGCAACACCGTATTTTTTTCCTTGATTCTGAAAGATCGTTTAATTCTCTATCAGATAGTACTAAAATTTTGCCCTCTTACATAGGAAAGTTTTCGAGTAATTGACGATTGAATGTTAGAAAACGTAAATATTATCCATAAAAAAGTAACAATTCTGAGGTATGTAAAATAAAATACAATTGATTAAATTTTATACTTAAATTAAATGTTCGAATTGCCATACACCAACTTCTTGACAATGCGCAAGTCTGTGAAGAAATTCTTCTTGCACATTATGAATGATTTCTGGGAAAACTCTGCGTATTTCGTCCCGAATGCGTTTTGAAGTTCTTCTAAATTACATGGTTTATTAATGTACACTTTTAACTTCAAGTATCCCCATAAAAAATAGTCAAGAGGTGTAAGATCTGGCGATCTTGCAGATCATTCTATCGGTCCGCGTCTGCCGATCCACCTCCCAGGAAAACAGTTGTCCAAAAAATCTCATACAGGGCGCGCATAGTGCAGAGGTGCACCGTCTTGCTGAAACCATATGGTATCGTCAGGAATGTCAAGGACATTATCGTTAGGAAAAATTACTGCAAGGGCTGGAACAAGGTCATTTTCTAGAAACTCTAAATATATTTTTCCTGTAAGGGTTCCTTCAAAGAAGAAAGGCCCTACTATTCTGTCGTCAACTATTCCAGCCCACACATTTAATTTCTGAGGGTGTTGGGTATGTGCCTCTACCATCCAATGAGGATTTTCCCGACTCCAATATCTGCAAGTTTGACGGTTTACTGTACCATTCAGACAAAATGTGGCCTCATCTGAAAAAAGTATTTGCCGGTGTAAATTTCTATTTCCTTGACATAAATCCATTAGAATTTCGCAAAAGTGTAAGCGGCAATCGGGATCATCTTCATTGAGTTTCTGCACAAGTTGAATTTTGTAGGGATTATATTTTTCCTTCCTCAAGATACGTAGCATTGTGCTCTGACTAGTGTCATTGTTTAATGCAACCAATCGTGAAGAATTATGAGGAATATCCACCATACTTATCAAAATGTTCTGTTTCTGATTTTATTAATGCTTGGACGTCCAGGTTTTGGAATATTTACAACATTGCCAGTTTCTCTAAATTTAGACTCTACCTTACTGACTGTTGATTGGCTGATAGGGCGATCAAAGAAAAAAAATATGGTGTTGCCATTAAAAAAAAATCGATGACGTCATTACTCGAAAACAAATGACATTTGATAATCGCATTTTACGCTAAAATATGTATTTTTTAAATTAAAAATCGACCTGTTCGAGGATTTTTCCCAAAAAATAATTGTTTCGTTTTTATTGAATTTATTCCATACTTTTGGCGCATACTGTATATTTGTTCCAGTGGTTACTGAGATATAAAAGAAAATGTATTGATATATCAGATATATTCGACATTTTCCTTTATATCTCAGTAACTACTGGGACAAATATATAAGTATATCATATGGATGTAATCAGAATTGTATGCTTTTTCAGAATTTAAAAAAATACATGGGGTGTTGCATTAAAAAAAAAAAAATTGAACTTTGGTTAATAATTGTTTTAATTCGATGTTCTATTGTTTTTTTCTCAGGCACGTCGAATCATCTATAAAAATGACACAATTTTTGTATTTTACATTTTTTTGTAACTATGACATTAAAGCCACAAATCGAGTGAGAGCGTTACGCTGGACACCATGTACATTGAGTTGATCAAGCAAGTTGAATATTAAGAATAATAATAATTAAAAATTGAACGCCTTAAAGTTGGTTTAAACATATTTGTACAAGTAAGTACTAAGCAATTTCAGCATATAGGTATATTCAATGTTTTTTAAATAAGTTCTGAATCAGTGTATCTTTTTTCATTATTTGCTGCTTGATTTTATATGTGAAAGCTGAGCAATACTGGCACAACTTCGTTCCATTCTCCAGGAAGTTTAGAACTAAATTAACCTGAAATAATGCACTGAATTCATTGTAAAGGGCTGTTTCTCGCATTTCTCCGCTGCCATTTCAGACCTACCAGCCACTTGCGGACTGAACACTTGCCAGGAGCTCGACGTTGGCCTTTTGACATGGAAATGACGATGTCCGCCGGCCGCGGGGCGGAGGGGGGTTCTCATCAAGACCGAGCATCGCCAATGAGACGCTGCCCATGAATATTTACCAGCTAATTCGGTATTGCAGAGATAATGACTGTGTCTGATCAGGATCGGAGGATCGGCCTGCAATCTAGGCCTGATTATGCCGCCCCCGCGCTGGATATCTCCCGCCGCCCCCTCCTGTGGCCGATCGGGTCTTCGGATGTCGCCTGGTTATTGCAACTGCCGCCTTATGTCGGGGAGGAGGGTTCCTTGATTAACGAAGTTTTTTCATTAGCGAGGCTGTGGGGGGTAGGAATTAAATCGGCTTGCGATATTTTTCATTAAATAGGCAAGGTTTGTGTTCCTTTGGAAATAAATAAACAACACTGGAGAACGGTTTAGTAGCTTGAGTTTACCCAAATCTGGACAGTCTTAAGAAAATGAAAGAGTACAGGAATAAAAGATGGATTGCCACAAAACAAACATTTTTAGAAATATTTATTCTGCTGTAGTGAATAGTAGTTGAAACGGATGTATCACAAAAATATTGTTTAATCAAGACAAAATATAAAAGAAAAAAATATTTTTATAAAAAGTATAAAAAACAGTGGCATACTGCGTATTATCACGAAAAAAAACGAGGAATGTGCAGTGAAGAAATATATTGCATCTGGGTTTTCACAAATGTCTTTTAGCTCATAAGATTTAAATGTTTCTCTTCTCTGATGGGAAAAGAGTAAAAAATATGCGTATATTATCGTATTAAAACTAACCTCCACCAGCATGCAAACAACCTTACCAAGAAAAATCTCCTTCGTAATGTCTTGCATCCGATTAGTCTTTTTTTTTCTTTGTTTTAAGCTCTTTTGTTGCACTCATATTTGAATGAAAATACTTTAAATTACATTATTGGACATTTCCAGTTTATAAGTACAGACAAATAAGTACTTATATTACATTTTGAGGACATTTCAAACTTTATGCCTGAGATTTTGTACATCGAAAAAATACATTTTCTGTAAAAATTGACATTTCCTATTTTATTCCTCTACCCTTTGTATGAAAACCACTGGTATTCGATAAATGTAATAATTTCATAAAATGAAATAAAAGAGTTCCTCCTGGTACTTTATTTAGACAGGGTGCTTTCGAAACGACAATAACGTTATAAGAAGTCTAAACACTATGTATATGGTTTCGGGTTGTGTTGGCTCAGACATGAAATTTGGCAAAATTTTAAAAAGTTTTCTCTTGTAAAACAAGACAAGAGTATCTTTAAAGTCTTGTTCTTGCTCGATCTTGCAAGATTATGTCTTGTCTTGCGAGAGTTTCGCAATTTTCATCCAAATAAAAATATAGTATTGATACAAGGAGGAAGTTTAAGTACCGTACTGTTCACAATTCTTATCGAAGAAGTAATAAAGAAAAGAAAAAATCACTTAAACCAAAAAAGTGATATGTAGGCAGAGAATAGGCATTTCAGAGGGAGCATTCGCTGACGATGTAGCAATCTTAGCAAAAAAGGAGAAGGATTTACAGAAAAACTTAGAGACCTGGAATGAAGTAATTGATAAATACGGAATGAAATTGAATACAAGAAAGACAAAAGTAGTGGTAATAGGAAATGAGCAAAAAGACATAAATATACAGATTGACGATGTGAGAATAGAACAGGTTAAAAGCTTTAAATACCTAGGAATAGAAATAGAAGATAATGGAAGACGAAATGTAGAAATTAACAACAGGATAGAAAAAACGCTAAAATTATACCATACAATGAATAAGCCATTTATAAATAAAAAAGAAATTTCCAAGAAAATAAAGATAGAGGTCTTTAAATCCATTTATAGACCAATTTTAACTTTCTGTCGTGAATTTTGGGTATTGAGAAGGAAACAAAAAAGCCAAATACAAGCCATAGAAATGAAGTATCTACGAAGAGTCAAAGACGTAACTAGAGCGGACAAAATGAGAAACACAGTTATACGGGAAGATCTAGAAATACAACCAACATTAGAATTTATTGAAAGAAGACAAATGAGCTGGTGGGGCCACTTACAAAGAATGAATAATGCAAGGCAAGTCAAACGGGTATGAAAGGCAAAAATAGAGAAACGGAAGAAAAGAGGTAGACCTAGACAAACATGGGACAAAACCGTGGGAGAAATATTACAGAGAAAAGGAATAACAATGAATCTTGCAAAAATTTGAAAAAGTCTTGTTCTGTCTCGTCTTGGAAAACAAGACAAGAGTTTCTATAAAGTCTTAGTCGATTGGCAGATATTATAAAGTATAGAAACGGCCAGTTTTAAATAATAATATACCACGTGACAAAGAAAGCTAAACACACATTACATATTAGTTTGTTTTGATAATTTTTTACATGTTTACTTCTCTCGGTGAAAGTAAAAAATGATTTAATTTTCAGGTTTATCTAAATCTGTTTTTTGTTTGGAGTTTACATAGGTCGTACTTTGATAATGTTGCATTCTATTTTATATATATATCTGTTCACATTTGTGTTGCAAGTGTTGTGAAGCTTGTTGCAAAATACATTTTTTTATAGCTGATTATGCCTAAAGTATGTAGATTTGGGCAGATTTCCTAGTTTAGTGACTTTAAGAGAGAGCGGATTGTTGGGTTGTGCGAGGCAGGTTTATCGGTGAGATAAATTTCTAGGACTAATAGATACTTATGTACCATAGTACGGTGTTATCAGGCGTGGACAATATGCATAGGTACAGTATATCTTCGAATACAAAGTCTTGTCGTCCACATTGGGTGTTGCCCCTCACTCGTTAACATCAAGCTAACCATTTACAATGGTGTAGAGAGAGGATTCAGTGGGACCTAGAATGGAATTAGGTGACGGATCTTGTTTCTGCTTGGGGATGCACGATGGTCGTGCAAGGGTGTGAAGACGACGTGATGATAGAAACGATCCACAATTTGAGTGTCATGTCCATCACACAGTAGGTGTTATGGCGTATGGTAGCAGATCACTACTAGTTTTCACTAGAGGCAACATGACGTAGCTTAATGCTACATCCAGGAAGTGGTGGACGGATATGTCTTTCCATATATTCACACCACCAAAAACACCATTTTCCAGCAAGACAATGCTAGACCTCATGTTGCCAGACAAACAATCACATTAACCGTTTATCCTGGCTACATGTTTGGGTCATGATTAGTTGTAGATTGCTGCATTTACAACAGCCCCCACAGACTAGCAGTTCTTACCAGTGAAGTTCAGGTAGTTTATCTCGACAAAATTATGCATGAGATATAATGAGTGTATTAAGAATCGTGGGTTTTCCACATACTATTGAACCTGTTTTTGCGGTAGGTTCTCTGAACTTGATGAGAACGTATTCAATAAGTAAGTGGTCCT
This sequence comes from Monochamus alternatus, assembly GCA_037114965.1. Lineage (NCBI taxonomy): Eukaryota > Metazoa > Arthropoda > Insecta > Coleoptera > Cerambycidae > Monochamus > Monochamus alternatus. The sequence continues at coordinate 25,332,015 of CM073431.1, forward strand.
AAACCTGTGTACCAAAAATTATTAAAATCTATTGAACATATACAGATGTTTACCTTTCTTTGTCACATAGTTATAAGTAATAGACGAAGTTGTAGTGGAATTCTTTCAGTCAATGGACAGTGAATTTATAATTAGTTCTACTTAGTTTGGGTCGGTCGAGGTGACTAGATCGTAGCTGGTTCGAGCCCAGCTGCCGGTAGACCGTATATAAGCTATATTCGTGGAGAGGATTGGCACCCTCTATGCGGGTATGGTAGGGTGGAATAATGTTAGCTTGGGTCAATGTGAGAGATTGATACCGGTTGATATTTGACTACCCCCCTAATTAATGAGGTTTTCCAGGTTTCCCTCATTCCTGTACTGAATAGTGGTTAGGGCCTACCAACTAGAGATGGGACTTTTAGTTCATTTTGGTGAATTCATTCTATCTGTCTCATTCACCTAAGAGAATCATTCACTTGAGTAATTCATTTGATTCAGTACGGTCGAGAATTGTATTTTTGTAATTCGACCACCGATAGTTCAGTCTCGACGTTCAATATCGGAGTTTGCTTACAACGGCACTGTTTCATGACTCGCGTGGTATCGTAATTTAGAGGCATAGGTATAACATACAATGCTTTCGAGATTACAGACAAATCTAGATTTTAGATTAAAACATTTATAGGTAAGCATTTAAATATAGGTAATAAAATATAATTTTAGGTGTGAAAATATTGTATTAAATTAACAAAAGAAGTAATATTTCGCGTTTAAAAATAAAATTTTTGAAATTTTGTCTAATTTTAATGGAGCTCGTTTTTCTGTTACTCTGCTTAAGAAAATATTCTGTCGCAAGACACCGAACTAGCTATTCTATACAGGTGATCCGACTGAAACCGGTCATTGAGTCACATCTCCGATACCGTCTATGTCTAATCGTCAGCTCTACTGAATAAGTATAGAAGGACTGAATTTGACTCGCCTGAATTACATTGTTAAATTTTTTAGAATCAACGTTGCTTTTAGTTCACAGAGAATGATTCAGTCCGACAAGAAGGAATGATTCATTTCATTCAGTAAAGTGAATAGTTCGTTTGTACTAGTTCGTTCGCGAACTACCCATCTCTACTACCAACGTAAGTCGTTCCTGGGCGCAAATGCGGTCTGCTTAATAATAATATGCCGCCCCCTCTCTCGCACAAGTCTCCGACTTCTGGGCTAATCCCTGTGATTAGAATGAGGGGTAGAGATATTATTATTATTATTATTATTACTTAGCAGGATTGGAACTAGACTCAATAAACTTTGATTTTAAATATAATTGTATATGCTGAATGTCCTTTAAATAAAGTATATACATATACCTACAATAGAAATGCAATATTTATTTTTTCTACGTTCATGCAAGAAACAAAACTTTATTGAACTATATTTAGTGAAAAAGTGGTTCTTTATGTCATTCATCTGTCATTCTACTACAGCGTTTTGTCATCATGACAAACATAAACGCTCAAATCGACGTCATATTTTCCTACACTTAGTGTTATCTAAATAAAACATTTTCTGGTTTTTGCATGTACGTAGAAAAAATATTATATGCAACTCGTACAAAAAGTGCTTATTGCACTTGACGTGTTGTCCTACTCGGTCTGATGGTCTCGTTAGATAATTTCACGTCGCGTGCAATAAACGCTTACTTTTTGTACTTGTTGCATAAATAACTATTTTCAATTAATGTTCACTTAAGTAGTACTCCTTATATTTGCAAGACTTCTTGCCATAGCAATATTTCTTGTTTTATCTTGTCTCGCAAGACTTTTTTTTTCAAATCTTGCATTATCTTGCAATTCGCACTGTCAAGCCTTGTCTTAGTCTTGTCTTGGAAAAGCAAAACAAGATTGCCAACACTAGTTTCGGGTAACGGAAATAGTCAGTCGTTATTCAGCTACAAAAAATACCTATTGCTAGTCAGAATTTTATCAATAATAATATCATTTATAAAAGTGTTGCATCTTCGAATTAAAAAAGGAAATGTCAAAACTAAGACAAAGAGAATCAGTTTCAGCCGTCATTTTCCCCATTGGTCGGCTGCTAACATTCCGTGAGACTTAGGCCCTGCCCTCTCGGCCCGGCAAACTGGAAAATATGATCGGATCGCGGATATAAAACCCACCCCCGCAGCGGTTAATAATGATAAATGCACGTGGCGGGGCCGCTCCCGCGTCTCCGACAGTCTAGCCGCTAACCGCCTGGTTATTATCGCCTGTGCGGCTTACGTCTTTGACAAAGTGCCAAATTTTCCCCAGGGGCGCGGGTTTTATCATATTAGCGCCGTTTGGCCGGATCTGGTTCGAATTAACCCCGTGTCGACCCGTCCATCTGTCATAGCAACGGGTCTGAAATGGTTGGGAGGATTTTATGTACACTGCGTTGATAATGAAACTAAGCTGATATGATATAGGGAAAAAATATATCATAGATTCATTTTACTAACTTAATCATATAGGGTGTTTGGGGTGTTTGTGGTATGAATCCCGTATATGAAATAGGTCTTCTTTTAAATATCGTGACCTTATTGTGTATTTTTTTAATAATTCAGTTAAAAGAGAAAACTAATTTTTGGTAAAATTGGACATAGGCTAATTCTTGGTCTTCCGGATAAATGGCACTGTTTGCTCAAGGAACCGGTATCACGCAATCTTTGGTGAATTCTTCCAAACATGCGTTGTGAAGGAATCTGGTGCTTTGGATAAGCGTCAACATAAAGACGTCGCGCTTAGGTGGCATTCCCATTAGCACGACCATACATGAAGTGCATGTCTGTTAATTCTGCGTTAGAGAAAATACACAACGTTTTTGCAAAATAAAAAAAGGGTCTGAAAAACATTCCGTATCTCCGCAACCGTTACTTTGCGGACCCATGTTTATAGAGACTTTTCTGCTTATTTTGGTTCATACTATTTCCTCCTTAAATATTTTACACTCTTCTTTTAACACCCTGTATATCCACTTCGGTGCGATATACTTCATTCTTTAAATATCCCCACAACAAGAAGTCCAAATGATTTAAAGTCAGCCATGGTACCGGTCCTCCTCGACCAATCTCTGGGTGTTAATACTTGGACATGCTGTACATGGTACGGATATAATTGAGGCATTTTTGACACTTGAAAAACTAATGTAATCAATGGCATCACAAAAACTTTAGTGTCTACAAAAAATAATCGGAATCGCCTGTCTAGACACTACAGTGGCCCAGTGATGTAACGGTTGAAAATACTACAACTCCATTTTTCATGACGCATCTATTGCCAAATTCTTTTACATAAGTTTTGAATCTCCTTGTATTTATTTAAAATGGAAGCCTTGTTGTAAACATTGAAACACAGTACATAATACACATAACACAATAACGTTGTGTCTGGACAAAAACAATTATTCATACGTATTGAGACAACCTAATATTTTATACTTCCAAAATACCTGTTAATGCACCACTGATTTTTAAAAGTAGTAAATCAGTTAGACAGGAAACTTTCATGTTGGTGGTACTGTACCGATGTAATTCCAAAAGTACTACCTATCTGGAAATGAATGTCTAATAATTTTACAAACATCACCTATTGCATAGCTCAGAATTTTATAACTAAAGTAAAGATATTTTTTACTATTGGCGTAGAAATGTATATGGTTTAAATAGGAATAAAACGCCACTGTCTTTAGTCGAAAATTGCTTTTCAAATAAAATATTGACCTCAATGAAACATTGCTGTGTCTCAAGTTAGAACCTAAAGTAATTTATTTATTTAATGGATAATAAAAAAGAGGGAAACTGTTTCTGAAAATACCCATATTATTTATTCGCATTCTATCGTTTACCAAAGATATGAACGAAAAAATGGAAGCATGATATATATTTCAACACAAAAATTCTATAAAATAATAATAATTTTACTCATCGCTACTGATTTAAATGGGATACTTGCATATTAAGGAAAAACAACGAAATATATTGGTAATATAATTCAATGTTGTGTTTGTAATAACACATAGGTAATTTAGCAGACTAACTAAAAAATTATTTAATATTGTCTTGAAAAATATTTCTTTAGTTAACAAATACATTCTTTCAAAATATTGATTGTTTATAGGTATCTATCAAATTGTTTAAAATGGATAATAATCTGTCATGTAAGATAAAAAAAACAAATTTTCATTTTTATCATAATATGGAGTTTCGTTTTTTAAATTATTTAAAAGCATCTTCAGGTCTTATTGCAACACCTCACAGGTGGTAAAAGTAAAAAGTATAAATAAAAACAAAAACATATTTGGACTAATTCGACCTTATGCCTTATCGCATATTAATTACATTTTGCAATAAAACAACAGAAACGTCATCTATGTGATAAAATATAATTTTGTTGTTTCGTTTAAATGATCCATTTTAAACAATTTGATAGCTAACAAATAACTGAGTAAACATCACTCAATGAATTGTATTATTATTTCAACACCATTGGGTGTGGAATCATTAACAACTGTGTTGATTTCAAGTGAAAATTCACTAATTTCTTTTATGGTGTAGGGAAACCTGTAATCTTCTAGCGTACATACGCCACTGTACAGGGTGTCTCAAATTAATTGCAAATTGCAGGATATCTCGGAGACTGCAACATTGAAGAATGCGCTTTTCTCACCACTGGACTATTTTTTCGAAACTTAAGATGTCGTAATCAAAACTTTCATAGACTCCTTCGTTATTGAGATACAGTGCGAAATTTAAAAAAATCTACTTTTAGGAGATTGTTCGTATCTCAGAAAATAGCTCAGTTATCGAAATGGTGAAAATTGCTTCTAATAAAGTACTTTTACGAGTTACGAGTTTAGTGGTGAACTTGTAATTTGACTACAGAGTGCTCTTTTAATTAAATAACATTTGAAAATAAATAAGAACAAATATGAAAAATAATCAATACGAAGAAAATTAATCGACAATGTCGTTTAAAAACTGTTCAATATTATTTAGTACTGTAAAACTATTTAGAAAATGTTTAAATTTTCCCTCTGATAAAGATTTTAAATATAATTATGAAAATAGTCAGAAAATTATAAAATAGGGATAAATAGAAGTACATATTTTCGGTTTTCATTTTTACAATATTAATAAATATATTCCTATTACACATCGTATGATTATGTAGCATAAAAGATATTGACTGTTTATTATATAACTTAATTGTTTAAGCAACTGTTTATTATTTCTATAAGTAACCAAGGTGGAGCTTATAAACCAGTTATTATTATAACTATGACTAAATACAAACATTGTAGAAGGAATAGAGATAAATAAGAATTAACGAAATGGACCATCAAAAAATTTCCAAATTTATTTATAAAACGAAAAAAAAATGTTTTTTTGAGACTATATTATACTCATATTTATCGCCGCCTCTGACCTTCTCTCACTCTCGAGATTACGTATATGCTACCAGTTAAAAATAGTGACAGGGCACTGCGTTGTAATGTGTATCGATTTCCGTAAAAAAAATATTTGCAAAATGTAGAAAATTATTTAATGATTTAGTGAGAATCACGATATCACGCACAAGGAGGTAGCACCTACCTGACTAATATTTATTTCTAGGATTTATATTTTGAGGGATGTTTATATTAAAACTTGCCATTGTAAAGATGCTTTTACTTGCTACATATCGTTTTTTTGTGGACCTCTCCTTCCCTCGACCGAATGTACACAAATACATAAAAAGACTGCCACACGTTTACCCAAAGCATTATAGCAGTTATTCATTGCGGTTCAAAGAAGATTTGACATAATATTTTGTCTACTTGGAAAACGTCTTCAGTATTACGCTGCCACACGATAATATGCACTTGCTAAATTTGCCAAGGCAAGTACAGAAAAATTATTTCAAACTATACCGTATATAATATCTTATTTTTGACAGAATCTGATGCATCTCTAGGACACTAATGTAGGCACTTCACGTCGATAAATTTTTAAACTTCTTGTGTTGCTGAGAAATTAAATTCTGTTAACACTAATAATAGCAACAATATTAATTATAATCCACGATGTTTGCATAAAATAATTAGTACTATTTTAAACTATAACATCCTGAGATATTTAAAAAATTCTGTAAAAATTTCATCTAAGCTTTGATCAGTGCTCTTTGATGTTTGGAGAGTATGCACTAGCAATGTAAAATGTCAGTTGTGATCACAATCAAAACCTGGTTCAGTTGGTGATTAATTTTTAGTTTTAAACGTTTTATATTAATTAAATAAAGGAATTTATTTGGGGTACAGATATTTCTCTATAACATAGTTCGCCCTATGATGTACACTGCTTGTTTTTCTCGGCAATAATAGTAATCGTACACGATTTTAAATTTTACACAAAGTACTGGACTGCCGCGGGTGCATTACGAGTTTTCTATTAATAGGTATTTTTTACATTAAATTTCAATTTTCTTAGAACGAAAGAGTACTTTATTTAACACGGCCTGTGTATTCTGTTAGTTGATAATTTTGACATACCTGTAATAAGTGAAAAATGTAGTTTTGGTAGTGTGCAACGAAGGAACGAAGAGCGAATACAAAATGCAGCCAACCGGATTAACTATTATCTATCAGGTACCCACTATTATTAATAAAAATTGTTATTGATAAAAATGTTCATTTTCGTCTTCTCTACATTTGATAACGCTGTAAAAAACGACGGGTACGTAGGTGACATTCTAGGTCATTTTGGACGATAATTGTCATAGGCGCCTATTTTCAGCGGGAAAAGAGGGGTTTGCCCCATTTTTTAAACATCGAGCTAGAATTCCGAAATTATTATCTTTTAGAACTCCCTGAGCACGAGGTAAAAATTTTTATATTTAGTTATAGTTAACCCTGTATAAAAATGCATGGCCAACTATGCACACGCAATATTAGTTTTATCAATGTAACGCTTTTTAACAATTTCCAAAATATAAAATAGTCACTACTATGTTTCATTATGAAGAAAAAAATAATGCAATTGGCATAAAAATATATATAAATGGTTAAAAGACACACACTGTAGAGAAATTACTAGTACGCCACTGAACTCTACGTGAAAAATTCCATCAGAAGCAATTTTCACCATTCCGATATATCAGCTACTCTCTGCAACACTGGACAAATTGTACATGTGGTACTTTCTTCTTTTTTCTATAAATTTTAAAAACGTTAAAAAAACAAAAAATGTAGAGAAAGTTTTTGTTTATTAGGATTTTCATCATTAAATAGTATTATTACGACTATGGCGCGCCACTGGAGTAACCACTGTTTTTATTTTTGGTTGTGATTGATGCGGATTCGACACCCTTTTCCGAATTCGGCGTCAAACGCCCCCCCGCCCTGCCCGCTATGAGCCGAACGTCATGGAGCAATAAAGGCATTTGCATGGAGAGGGCGATTGGAATTTATCTGAGCAACGGGCCGATAAATCCGTGCGACTTTATTAGATATCTCCTAATTTATGGGCCTTGTCTCGAGCCGCCAGTACAAATGGCGCTGATGTTACGCCGAACATCGCTTATAAAATATATCGGTGCAATGTGGAAGACTCCGCCGACGCCAATATAACTTGTCACCCGGGGGCGGGGGCGCGCCGCCCCCCGACGGTGCGAAACTTTGTTTTCATTAAGTTTACAATCGAAATTGCTCCACATAAATTAATGGGGGCGCTAATAAAAAAGTAAGCAATATTGGGGAGCGATCGATGCGGAATTACGCCGACGTTTGCGTGTTTTGATTGCCAGGCAGCTTGTGGGGCGGATATGCGGTCTGCGATCTTTATTAAAATCTATTTCTCCACCGCTCATGGAATAAAATCGTTCCATAAGTGACATTCTATTGTATAAAACGTTATGATATACAAACATAATATACTTGTAATAAAACATAATTAAGTAAATTTTGTTTATGTAGCATAAAGCTAAGCGCACACTGTTTTATTTGGCAACATCGCATTAGTAGAGTATCATGTATTATTAGCATCGAATGGACTGCGTATGAGCCTTTGAGGAACTAAATGCGATGTTGCCAAATAAAATCTGTTCCGTGCTATGTCAGTCTTAATAGTCGTACAATGGGGAAGTTTCATGAATTTTATATTGGTTTGAAATATATTACAGGATAATCTTTAAAACATATTGAGAGGTCAGTACATGTGCGGCAATTATCACATGCTAATTAAAATATTAACAATAATAAATTGCCATGGAATGTAAACAAAACCACGTGGCCGAAATCGTAATATCATTAGTGTGACGTCACATGACGTTCAGCACAGTTTATGTTTCCGTAGATACAGATGCAGTGTTATGGTGTTGATATTGTAAACAGGCGTTTGTCGCATTTTTGGGTTATGCCCTGTTTACACGAGGCTATTTACAAGCTAGGATAGCAAGCTACTTATTTGACATTTTATTCCGGCTTTCTATACTGTCTTGGTACAATGATAGAGCGGTACACACGATGCTGATAATTTTAAGTCAATATCATTGTAGCCCATCGTGGAGAAAAACGAGCAAAAGGAACACAATTTTTGAATGAAATATTTATTTGAGAAATTGTGTGAAATTACATTAGATCAATTATTAGAACAGTTGCAAGAAAAATGTTTTTCTTTGTAACGATGAATCATGCATGTCTTTATAACAGGGAATAGTGACATTTCATCTAAAATATATAATTTATTACAAATTAGCTAAAATTTAGTAAAAAGATATCAACTTCATATTCATATTGAACCATTCTTATAAATTTATTTTTTCTGTTTTTCACATCTTTCACTTAAAATCTTGAAAAAGATACCATATTTCATGAGTCTTACGATGTTGCATATTAACAATAAACATGTAACATCTCCAAAACTGTAAAAGATACGCATATATTTTTATTGAAAAACTTTGGAAAGGTGATCGCTCTCTTGCGACTGGAGACGGACTATAAATACTACTGTTAGGGGCTTTAAGGGCGATGTGAAACGATGATGCGTTGACAAGTTTTGAAAATATTGCTAATAGTTTTTAGAATAAACACTCAAGAAAATTGTAACAGGTTATGTACTTCTAATTTGGTCGTCTTGATATATTTGCTAAATATATCTAAAAGGGTTACATACAAAAATACTGAGTCAAATTATATATTGAAGTATACAGGGTGAAAATTAAATAAGTACAAATATTTTAACTGCAAGTGTAGTTCGTCATATAGATGAGTCTAAAGAGAGTCATTTTTAAAAATTTCAAATATTTAGGAAGGCATAATTTTTTTTTAAAGTATCCACATTTTGAGGGCCGTTAACCAGAGGAATAATTTGTCAGTCAATCGTATGCAAAAAAGAAACTGGTGTCGTAGTCACAGGTAACAGGTAGCTGTCGCGAGCAGTAGGCGAATTGTCCCGAGTACACCCATTCTCTAGGATTGATAGAGGTTATGTTGATACCGGAATAAGCTATGGTAAAGGCAAATAGAAAGATAACATGTAGTATTTGTGGAAAGGGATTTAATAATTTCAATACACGTAAATCGAAAGTTAATATGAGATACTTTTGCATATTCTGAAACCGAACTAATATAATGGTTTCTTTAAGTAATGCAAACGTATTTAAATCGTCTTATTAATTTCACGGGCAGTGTTTTTCTCTTAAGTGTCTAGTGTAAAACTGACAACGCTGTGGAATTCTCATCCACCATGACTCTTCAAAATATTAGCCTCTGAGTTGGATCAGTGGTCCTCAACAAGTTTTAGATTGAAACCTTTCATAACAAATAAAATTGTTGTTAGGAGAAAGACATACAGCAGTTGTATTTAAACATATAATTGTTACAGAACAATTACAACAAAACTATTACGTGGAATTGAGTGGAATTATACATGTTAGCACTCAATTTTATCATAACTGACATTTCCTGCATAAATTCAGTACTTGCACCGTCTTTCTTGTTGGCCAAACCTATTAAATGAACAATAAATTTCGTTCTTCGATTTGTGTAGATACACTACGATTTTATTTGGAAAGTTTTTACAATACATCGCCACAACCCCATCAAACAATACTAAAAACTCCCCAAGCAGGTTGAGGTCAACTATAAACTAAGACGAGTAATATCGCACCATCTATAATGAATTTCACATAAACCAGCTCTTTCCTTATTTACAGAACAGTGCTATATAAAAACGAGCAAAACAAAACAACAAACAAAAATAGTAATCATCATCCCGATCCCCCAGCGACCATATCTAGGCGCAGACTGGTCGCGACTCTGACTTCTGGCTCTGTCTCTCGCAGGGCAGCAGGATCCGCAGGAACGGCGCGGGCAGGAAGGACGTGCAGCTCTCGCTTGCCGGACAATGCCGGTGCAGAACATCTATCAATCTTAATGAACAATCGATCGCCGTATAGGACAATTTGTTACAGTCTCATAAACACCGTTTGTGGACAGAATCATAAATAGATGGAGCAACGTCAGACGTTGTTGTTACACAGTGTTAATGCAATACAAGATGTTATTGGATTGGAAAGTGATGCAAAGCGCATTTCCTTTATTGGCTAACGCATCTTCATTGCTGCAATATCTGTACTTATAAGATTACTAGAGCTCTGGGAATTATTAGGGGATATAAATAAACTAGGTAAGGTGAAGTAGGGTAATAGCAGACTACTTTCTGTAAGGTTCGACTTTAAAAGTACAGGATGATTCAGAACTTATATAAAAAAATGGGAATAGATGCGTCTTGAAAAATGAAGTCAATATCGTATATTTTTTTTAGTAGTTTCAACCTTCACACCTGAGCGACTGTATTCTCTAGCCTGGCGATTTCAAATATTCGATTACTTATCGTATTAATTTTTTTGTGATGCAAGTATTTACATTAGTTTACGTCTGTAGCAACTCACAGTTGATGGATACCGTTTTAATTTATGGTAAAGTGAAAATGCTTTAGCAAAAAGATTTCCCGGTAAACATGTGCCAAATGGCGCAATGGCGTGATGAGACACGAAAAATTTGCAGTCGAATCATGAAAGAGATGGTGGACCAGGGCGTCCATGACGTATTGCAGCAGTGTGGTCATACACGAGGCTCATATCATATCCGTGCCATCTACACAGCGTGTCCAAGCATTAACACCAAGGGATTGGACGAGGAGGACCGGTACACTGAAAAAAAGGTCAGTAACTTTACAAATTTACTTTGTAAGAATATCCTTATAATTGTCTTAAAATAATTCTAAAAATAATGATGATATTACACTGACACTTGTAATTTTACAAGAAAACTGCCAATATGCAATAAAACCGTAAACTTCCTATGTAATTATAATATAATTTGTACATTTATAGAATATATTGTAATACATTTACAATTAACAATGTGAAATCCATTTTTACACTGTAAAATTACTGAAAATACCAAATTTGCTATATAATTGACTGTAAAAATATGCCTAATGTGTATGCGAAGGTTTAAAACGCGCTAACCTAACTTAACCGTTGAGAACGTTGGGTGGTGACGCCTCATTATTCTTGCTTCATTTCGATGAATGCAGCGTGTACCTAGGACCTAGGTACTTACATAATTAATTTAGTGAGTAGTGACTAGCAATATAAACATATTTAGAGTGATAAATGAGTGTTTTTAGTACTATAAATAGTTTTGTCTAGTGCTTGTTTAAACATAACCTCAATGACATTAAGAACTAATAGGTATGTAAGTTATACATAATTATTGAAACAAAGAAACATTGCATCTACAAAAATTGGGTACCCCACTGTTGTTTTGTTCATCTTACATAATATATAAAAATATAATATTTTCTATTATATATTTTCTATTATATTATATTTTATACATATTTGATGAACAGGAGAGGATTAGCATGATTAAAGTTCTGGGTATCTACTTATTCTCTATGCACATTTATATAATTAATATTACTTTTTAATAGTTAGTATAAGATCATAGATTTCGTTTGAATATTATAAAATGTTAACTTTAGTTCTACGAATATATTTTTACATTGTTATATGTCTTGTATAAAGTTAAGTGTTCTATTTTGTACAAATAACCTAAAAGTGTAGGTACCAAATTTTAATAAAAAATTGCTGTAAAACCATATTTTATTACTTCAGTACCTGTATGTACATGTATTTATAAGCTAAAAAATAAGCAAAGGGCACTTAGATATGATATAATAAAGCTGTAACTACTAATTAGCTAACTGAGCCGTAATCGGAGTACAAAATAGCTATTTATATAATCAGTTAGGAAAAGTACGGTTTTGTGTAACAAATGTTTTTTACACAATTTGTCCAAAAATTTTAATTATAAATTTAAAAAGGATTATTCTGCTGATTTTAAGGTATATCGAGGCCATAATAGAAATAAGTATTATTTTCAACTAAATGTGTCATAAATTCGAAAGTACTTAATTTTTTGTATATAAATCTGAAAAGCATATAGAAAACAAATCTATTGGTTCGAAAATGTTTGACTTCACTGGAGATATCATATCAAAAATTCAATATTACTATTATGTGTATTTGTTAACATTAGAAGCAATTGACATTCATGTTACTTAGGTTACTTAATATGAGTATATTTTTCTTTTGAAATAACATTCTGATGCAGTGATGCTATTGAGAAACTCACGGAAAAGCCTGATATGTTACTTAAGGTAAGTAACAATAGTTAATTCCTTACGATATTTAAATTTTTCTCATGTAGGCATATTAATCTATTAGTTATAAATGAATTGCTATTCAGATTTTTTTAGGGATCTAAGTATGTCAAGGCACTGTTAGTGAATTCGAATGTTGTAAACAAGATGTCCTGTGTACGAGTTAGGTCAGTTTCGACACTTTTAAGAGGTTTCTTTTATTCTCCGAAAAGATAGTCCAAATGTCACGGCAATATTTTTGAGAACAATTGAATAACGAAAATTTTATTTCGATATCTTGATTAGTTTTTATATAGCATTTTTTTAATTTTAGGCCTTTTCTATGATGCCCCATGTTACATACGTATGATGTTTCATTAAAACATATAGCAGCGGAAAACTAGAAGTTATAAAAAAAATATTCCTCAAGCCACTATATACTACACATAGAGAAAAAATGTCTTTACAATTTATAAATATTAATATGATAAGTAGAAAAGTTATCACAGAAAACGACCAAAATTTAAAAATATCAAGTAGGTATTTCTTAAACAAATCAAAATATCGAAATATGATTCTCGCTATTCAACATTTCTCAGAAATTAAGCTCTAAATATCTTGGCTATTTTTTTCTGTGCTTTCGGAAAATAGAAAAAACCTTCTATACCTAAGTGCCCAAATTGGACCATCCTGTAAAAAAAAATTACATTGTAGTCATAATATAAAATGTATTATTACAATGTTACTATACAACTGCCTGTAAAGTTACTTTGTAATTTCATAAGTAATTGTGGAAGTTACATTGTAAAAATACTTTTTGTATTGTAAAATCACAAAGTAATATTACAATTTCAAAACCTAAAATTACACCACAAAATAAATTTACAACGTAATTTTACATTTTATTTGTAAAGTCACAATCGATAAGAAAATTACAGCAATAATGAGTGGTAAATAAATTGCCATCTATTTTAACTGTAATTATTTTTTACAGTGTACATGGCTGCCACGATCTTCTGACTTTTGGATTTATTTTTGTGTAGATATGTAAATGGACACTAAATCAATACTTTTATATTTACAAATTTATTACATTAAGTAGAATAAATATAAAAAAAACAATATATATGCTTAATTGTTACGAGTCAAATAGATTAAACATATAGATTAGAACAAAACAACATACATTTTATTTCAGATATTAGTACAATAAGTGCTTTTATAGTTCAGTTAAGAATCCAAAATTCAACAATTTAAAATTATCATTACCGACACTTTTTAATTGTCAAAGAAAATTATTTTAGTATTTGCAATGCTACTGCGATCTGTACAACTTAAATTATTAAAATATCTGCGTAATGAAACTGTGCTTTGAATCCGATGGATAATATTTAAAAAAAAAAAAATAGAAAATAAAATTATTCAAATAAAACCTGTAATTTATACAAATACCTATGTTTGATAATATCAAAATGTCTCATTTAATAATATGACTATTTTTCTTCAAGAATCAATTAGGATAGGTATATTTCAACATTCAAATGATACTGAAAACAATATTCGTTTAAAATTTCTGTACGGCTTTATATGCTCGCTTGCTTATTTCTGCATTTGTATAATTTAGAGTTTATTCATTAGTACATTTTTCTGTCTCTGATTATTTGTTTGTGGTCTTTCATTATTGTTTATAAAATTTCGTATTTTTCCTATTCTGAAAAAAGAAGGGATTATTCATTTAAATTCTTTCGGCTGATAAAAAATATATATATTTCCATAGCATTGTTTTGAATGAAACAGGAAATTTTACGGGTACAGGCATCTCCTTCGTTCCTTTTGGTTATCAGTGCGGATGGCATGAAACAACAACTCCAATAAAACCCACCCGGACCCGGCAGACTAGAAAAGACGTCCACGCGCCCCTCCGCCATTCGGGCCCCGTCGCTCCGGTTGAGTCCAGGTCCGGTAGCGAGGGGTCCGCTGAGTTATGTATTTCGGAATGTCATGTTTTATCGCCGGTGCGGTTTCTTTCAGAATTTCAGTTTGACGGGAGCGGCGGGTGGCGTTATTGGATACCGGCGGCGACCAATGCTGGGCGCGACTCGAACATCATATAAATTCCGGGGGCTCCGGAACACTCGTCAATATTCCGGGGCGCGGGGCGAGCCCGCCGCCGCCGCCTCACCGTCCGAAGTGGACAGTCCATTTCTCCGGCGGCCGCTGCAAAGCGCCGGCTCCGCTATTCTCTCCCCGAGAGCGCCCCACAAATCATCCCAGCTTGACCCTTTCAAGGCGCCCGGATGCGTATTTACGTCTAAGGGTCACCCAGAAGGAACCCAGGTAGCTAACAAAAAAATAAGTGTACTCTTATTACATAAAATAGACAAACATACAATTCCAACATACAATTTCATATAATTTACAGAATTAACCACCGAGATAAATATGCTTGTGATGGATGATATAAAATAACATAAATGAGATAAATGTGGAATATTTTGTGTCGAAAATAAGTTATTGATGGATAAATTGTCTCAGCTGCATTAATTGTAGTATTAGAGAAACGTCTTTAAATTGGTTAGCCTCATTTATTGAGCGTAGAAAATAATATGTGAGTTTGACGCAAGTCATAGTGAAATGAGAAGGGCACATATTGTTTAAATCTCACCAAATAGTAAGTTATACAAACAGTAAGGAATTAAAAAGTTTGTATAGGAGTGGGATTGCAGATAAATCAAGACAAAATAAGTTTTTGAGAATAGCCGACAAAAAAGATACATATTTCAAATTGAGGTCAACCGCTATCAAAAAATGTGTTCAGAGGAGTAAAGTTTAGAATGTACAAAACAATGTTAAGACTGAGCTGCTTTATGCTAGTAAAATCTGGACCTTCAGTAAGAAATCAAGAGAAAATCTTTTAATGTGAGAAAGGAATATCTTAAGAAGAATGCGGAAAGAAGACCAAGGAGGGCTATGTAAGGAGAAATAATGAGGAAATATATAGAATGTATCAGGTACCAAAAATAAGGAAGTTGAAAAATCCAGAAGAGGACAGTGGCTAGAGCATATACTATGAATGGGAGATGAAAAAAACATGAAAAAACTAATAGGAAGTATACCTAACTATAAGAACAAAAGAGGTAGACCGATGAAGCAATGGAGAGAGATAGTAGTAGATCTAAAATCTAGAGAAAAACGTAACAGATTGGAGGAGATAGGCGAGAAACAAAACGGAGAGAAGGAAAATTACGCAGCACTTTTATATATTTCAAATGCAAAGTGTAAGAAGACCAGACGCTATCGAAAGATTCAAAATCGTATCAGGGAAGTTCGAAACATAACAAAAAGTTTCTATATACTAATTGACTTGGTTCAATGACAAATTTAGCGACAAATAGTTTCAATTACTACTTCTGAACCCGCTTGAAGTTCTACGTCTGTTGACGCCTCGACAATGTAGTAGGAAAGTTTATGATTTCGGGAAACTGCATTATAATTTCTTCATTCTTAGTCTTCAAAGTTTATTGACACTACTTGATTCAAACAGTTCACAACTGCCGAATCTTTACTTTGACGTTTGCTATTCGTGTTCCGTCTATGAACATAAACTGTGGAGGTGAAGCCGATCCATTTATTATATATTTTAGGGTTCCCGAAGTTTGCGCGGTCTCGAGACGCATCTTCAACCAAATCGAATATAACCTGGAATTCCCTAGAAAACTTCAAAACAAAGGTATTACAAAAATTATAAATTACACTATTCACTTATAGCTTACTTAAATATCGACAGTCTACAAAAACAGCCAAACATAGAGAATGTGTTTAAGACTTTGTTCTCTATTTCCATCTCTATAATCATGTAATACTGGAACTACTTTTATTTAATGCATTCGAAAGTCCAATTTATATGACAATATAATCATTCCGATCGGACTAACCTTGTGCCTAGCGGTAGCGACTGTGTATTTGTTACAAATTGAAAGATCGTGCCTTCTTATATCTCCTCAGTTAAACTTTACAAGATTTCCAATGTTAGTATTTCTGTGTTTAAATTAGAAACGACCACCTCTCGTCACAGGAAGGGAATAGTCCAGCCGCGAGCAACGGCAATACGCGTCGGTCACTTCCGGAACGAACGTGCCTCGTTTTTAATACTCCGCACGTCCGCCAGGGTAATATATGGCTCTCGCATCCGCCCCGGCGTATATCTCATACATACACAAGGATGGACGCGCCATCCGCCGTAATTAATGCGTCCAGAGGCTGCTTATTTCGAACGGTGATACAGTTAGAGACGTAAGGTATGAGCGGCCAGGGCTGCGGATTAATAGCGGCAATATAAGTCTCTCCCTGCAGCTTGTTTACTGCACGGCCATGCCAGAAATTACGCCGAGGTGACCATTGATTAATCTACTCTAGTTATGCCCCGCTATTTATCTCCGGAACTGCCGTCGCGTAGCGCCCGGCGCGCTTGCTTTATTTAATTCTCTTCCCGGATAAATGCATTCTGCGACCGGCGTGAAAAACGTCGCACTGAATTATGCTGGATGCGGCCGCTGTGTAGCCGGAGGCCCCGGAAGAAATGACCGACGATAGATTACAGTGCAATATTTAAATTTTCACTCTAAATCACTTTTATCAGTTACACGGGGTTATTCAGGACGACCTTAATCTAAAGCAGTGGTTCTTAACCTTTTTAATGATCCCATTGAAAAATGAGTTTCATAATTTAGGTTTAGGAAATGTAATTTATTTATTCGAAAGCAAACCATAGGTACAGAACAAGGTATATCTCAGTAAAGTCAGACCTTTTGAGCATTGCAAGCCTCTGTTTAAAAAGTTAAAAATTAAGTGCCTGCCATCGTTTCACACATTTTTGTTTTTGATTGAAATACTTAAAAAATGTAACAGTTATATAATTAATTCGCATGTTCACAATTATATATATCAATTCCGAATTCCTAAATTTATGTTGTAAAAATCGCAACGTAATTCACTAAATCCAAATCTTTATAATAAGCTTCCAGTACATATAATGATGCTAAACAATGCTCAATTTAAAAATATTATTAGGAGAACTAGGTGACCCAGCAAACGTTGTTTTGCCATATGAATTATTTCTAGTGAATATTTTGGCAGTTAAATAAAAAATAACTAACTTATTGCAAGTGTGTGGAGATGTGGTATATGACTAAAAGAGGAATGGAGCACTGTGAATGATGACGGCCTATAAGAATAACAAAACACGAAACATTTTTTGAATTATTTCGCGTGCCTGCAGTTTTACTTATTTGACGGCTCAAATTAGCCCCTTTACATTTTGTTGGCATTGTTCACTGTACAAAAAAATAGCCATATAGTAAAATAATAGCCCTTGTTGGCGAGAGCTCGTGACACGTGTTGCGTACTTTTGAGGTTATGTAGATCACTTAATTAACTAATAATGAGAACTACACTTAAAATTAATAATTTTATTAATTAATGACAAAATAGGAAATAAATAATTATGGCCCAGCAAATTAATAATAAATTTACTTGAGAATTACACTTAGAAGGTAAAATGATAATTGTAAACGTCACTACTACGCTCGATTCATACACAATAATAATGGTCGAAAATTGTGTAGTGAATGAGAGAAGGCTTATTGTGTGAGAGAGACAGGAGACCGGCTTCGTTTTCATCCCTACTCCGTGCTGTTTACTGGGTGAGAAATGACACCGGTAGATGCCCGGCGGGGATAACTGATCTAGTGATAATCGATCAGTTATCGACCAGGGTTAAAAATGATTAAATTACTAAAATGGTTATTAAAAAATAGGGGTTTGTGATAGAAGGATGAAAATTAAGGGTTGTATTTATTTTTTAATGCCACATCATAAAAAAATAAAAATAAAAAATTTTGTTCACTTAGGTTCTCTAGCGCTTCTTTGATACTTGTGATAATCACTTGCATGGCATATGTCATAGCAAATCTAGACAAAACTCTTTGGCTACTAAACGTTTGTATGGTAAAAGTTTCTTGCAAGCAACATAAATCATTTTGAACACTTGTAACTATTTCACATTTTATTCTGTGCTGTGAAAAAAGGTCTAAAAAACATTTATTTACCCATATTTAGGTGTGTATTAGTAATCGTTTTGTACAATATCTGATACACATTCAAGACCTGTTTGATAAATAGTGACTTTCGGATGCGGTGACCTCGGTAACTAATTGCTACCAGTAACAGAATTAAAGCGCACATCCCTGCTTTTAACTGTAATTCTTTGACCTGCCTTTGCTGTTCTCGTAATATGCTCTGTGGGGGCAGATCGGCTTCTACATGATTCTAAAATATATATCCATGTAAAAATATAAATTTCTCTATAATAGATATTTTTTTCAAATTTCAAACACGATCATGTTTTAAACTGAATGCCATTGACGGTATGGCGTTAATGTAAGAGTAGCCACCCTTTATTTCACTCTGTATTTCTTTATGTTCCATATTCTGTTAACATATACAGTATCAGTGGACAGATAACTATAAAAGTTTTTTTTCTTTTGACATTGTTTTATACAATTATTATAAAACAAGGAGAATGGAGTAGATTTGTCAAACTGCATTTATTATTGTCAATTTTTGAAATGTTAGGCTAGTAATATAAATAGTCTGTGTGAATGTCACAAAAGCTGTAAAAAGTACCAACTACAAAACACTATGTCATTTTTAGCAGTAGATGTGATAATCATGCAAGTAGTTACTTATAATCATCACCTTCATTTCAAAGTTATTTCAAAAATAATACACCTACACATTTCACGTTATAAAAATGTTAACAATAATAGTATGACCATGGTTTAAAATAACTTATTTAAACGCGAGAATAGTATACCAAAGAAAACTGTATTTTTATTCTGCCAGTGGAGGATTGGCCAAACAACTTAGTTACTAGCGGAATATAGATTTTTTCTTCTTAAAAGTGAATAGACACACACATTTGGTATAAACGAAAAGTCGTTGTCTATTTCATATTTTATAAAAAATGGCGGATGCTCCGGGTTAAAAAAAATGTTTTATGAAAAACATCTGTTGTCCAGAGTCCGCCATCACCCTATATATAACACAGCTCCTATAATAATAGTATTCAAGTATTTTATTAATGTTGTGTTGTTGAATGGAAATTCATTTTAATTTTGTATAATTTGAAATTTTTTATGTTGAATTTGAATTTGATTTGTTGTGTGTGTTAAAAACTATATGATATAATAAATTTTTAAAGCTTTAAGTTCAGCTAACAATATTAAAAATAATAAGTTTTTTATGATTACTTTGAATATTGCTAACTGTTGGATTCAATGCTACAACACCTTACCAAATGGAACTTTATGTGTTTTGTTTTTAGCTTAATTTTATTCTCATAAACAAAAGTTAAATAGTTCAAGGGCATAAATCAAGCCGTTCTTAATATAAGTCAAATTATTATAGCAAGAAATATTATCACAACGTGGCAACAGTGCGAATACACGCCGTGCCAGGCGAGCAGTTTTTGGATTGCTTACCATGTATTAGATTGTTTTTTAGTGATGACAAAAAATCCAAAGATAAACAACTACTGTGAAAATTAATTAATTTAGTTTTGCAATTTTATTTTTGAACAGAGAGTGATAGAATTAATATTTTTTTATATTAAATTTTGGTGACTTTTAAATGTTTAAAACACAACATAATTTAAACCAAAAAGGAATTTGAAATATAAGTAATAAAAACTTCTAAGAAGATTGACGTTGTAGACATAATAATAACTTATATACAAAAAAAATGCTTATCGAAAATATTTAACTAACATAACACATAATTACAACATATGATCAAAATGTCCACCGTTATTTTTCACACATGTACGACACTACCAATATCAAAAAGATGTAAAGATACTTCAACAAATGTCCCCTATCAGACGGCCGCCGTTGAGGGAAATGATCTAAATAAATACGTCGTGCTCTTGCAGAATTGCGGCATAATATCATGTGGTGATACTCACGTATGCAAAACATTTCAACAATGAAAAATTAAGAAAATAGTGTTACATAGAATAATTTGAGGCAAGCGATGAACACTTGGCAATTCAGATATCAACTGAGCTGTAGTCACTGTACTTCTCACTCTGTTGCCACAATCCGCGATATGGACTTTCTCGAATTTCATTGATTTACGAAAAAAAATATTTTTATTAAAAGTAAACATAAATACATTATGGTGAGAATCCATAATTAACTGAATTTGGAAGTTGGAGATTCGTTATTTTTTTCTTGAAAATTGCAGTTCAGGAGCCAGGTCATATAATGTTTTTTTGGTCATTTTGATGTATACTATCGTCTGTTCAATTTATGGCAGTCAAACCTCTAATTCTAATACGCTGTATGCATGAAACTTAAAAAAAGTTTATGCGTGCTTTCACAAAAAAAGAACAAAAACATGAATGTCGTATCATTTCTTCTCTGTTAGGCAACATTTTTTAATTTCTTTTTGCCAGTATGATTGTTTTCACGAAAGCAGTAGCCACTTTGTATTTATTTTCAAATGGCGAATATTCGACATTAATCTTTTTCCCTCTGCACCCTTCATATTCTGTCTGATGTTGACTTTAGTTGTGTGGTATTTATTGATTATAAGTTGTGAAAGCGTATTTTTTCTCTCGCTTTTCGGGGGTAATAGGAGGGCGGTAATATATAATCCGCGGGGATGTTTCTCCATGATTTATGTCCCAGAAAATAAATTCCCGCATTAAACAAACGTTCAACTTTTTGCGCCCCGGCTCAGGACGCGATTTGTCTGCTTTAAGGCCCGACTTGACGAATCATATTTTTCTCATTTCGGGGTAGGTGGGCTGGCGCGATGAGCGCACATCCATCAAGCCGGCATCCGTTCTGCGCGCGATGATGGAACTGAAACTCTTACAACATCTCTGATAAGAGCCGGCAAAAAACTCTTAGAGGATGCCTCGAGATACTCCGCGTATAAAAGAAAAGCGCAGACGAGGAATCTCTCCAGATCGGGCGAAAGCTTCACATTTATAACTAACCTCATCCATCTTCCTCCGCAGGGGGAACTCAAATGCAGCTCAATTTGTCAGAAAATCTAATGCCTCGGTATCTGCCATCTACGCAGACACAGCAATAGCAATAAAGCCCAATCGAAGCCGTCCTCCGGCTGCCGAACGATACCTTGCTCCGGCAATCCATGACTTATTTTATTATTATTGTATTCGGAGTGTGCAGATTCGGCAGTAAGCTCGCCGGGGAACGATCTTTTTAAAATTCCTATTCACTCTCTGCAGAATATACTCCTCGGCTGCCTGTATCTCCTCCATAATCTAGTTTAACTTTCGAGATTCTCGAATACGCTCGCATTTAAACTTTAACAAAAAGACGAATATCATACGTATGCCGCGGTGCCTCCATATCGCCATTGACGGGAAATAGCTATTTATTTACCGTCTCCTGTATTCCGAATTGAAAAAAATAGTTATCTGTTTAACTTAAGTACAAAATTTAATGCCGCAGTCAAGACATTAAATCTACTTTACTACCAAGTTAAACACATAATTTTTTCGCCGATCATTTTTAATTTTATCATAATAGCAAACAAAACTATTTATGTTATATTAAAATTACATGATGCTTCTTAGTTTTAAAACACCACCATATCATTAAGAAAAAATTAGATAAAGAACAGATATTCACAATTTAAATGTAAGATTTAAAAATATTGTCTGTGCGTATTCATGTAACATCTTTATTTCAAAGTTGTTTTATAAATATTTTTTAATATAAACATCATGTTCATCAGTGGTAGCATAATAATAATAATACTTTATTGGCCAAGAAAAAGATACAAAATTTGTACATATGGCAAGTCAAGTATGAAAAAAAAAGAACAAACAGGTAATAAGGTAAAATCACTAACAACAACTTATAAACAACAAATAAAAAATAGTATAAAATATCATACATAGTCAAATATATATAATTATAAAAAAAGAACAGATGATACCACTGTCTTACCATTTTTTATTATTTTTTCTACCAGTAAAATATCTATTATTCGTAATAATGTTTTTTATTCTTATGTTTAATTATCATAATAATAATACTTGTTAGATTTAAATAATTTTAATTCAAAATATCATTTTGGTTGAGTGAAGGCAAGGTTTGACCTGAACTCTGCCATTTTGCAATTTGTTGATTAGTTACTATTTGTATTTGGTTATATTAAACATATGATAAACTATTCTAATTGCAAATAAAATCATTTATTATTATAATATAAAAAAAAATATTGATTAGCGGGCTGAGAATAACATTATGTCTTTTTAAAAAAATGTACTATCGGCATATTTTTCTCAATTCAGCATAACTGTGAAACTGTCTTCATTATGGTTAATATATGCGAAGCTCACAGCTACTTTGAATGTCTACAACAACATCGATATTTGAAAGTATCTATAATTAAAAGCATTCTTGAAAAAAAAAAAATCACACGTTTTAGAGAATAAACAAATTAAAAAATTTCTAATGAAGACCTCTGATGATACCCCCTGAGTTAAGTAGTTATAAACAAAATATTTTTGTAAACGAAGAATACTGACTATTATTATTATAACTGGTAATATTTTTTTCTATATCTGGGGCGTATCGATGTGATGATATTGGAAATAGATTACTGATCACCCTGTTAACTACAAAAACAAAGAAACAAAGATTCTTTACTATAAGTTAATATGTAGACATATATCGGAAATATAGCACCTGCGGCTAATGCCCCGACCAGCATTGAATTATATCTGCAAACAGCTAAAGTTACACATCAGCAGAGCATAAGTCAGGTAACCAACGAATAACCTATACAGGCACACTGATGAGAGCTAATAAGCTGCAAACCGGTATATGTATGGTGGGCTGCTGACGAGTAACTTTATGTTACTGTTCGCTATAGGTATTTCAGATGTAATTCAATGCTGGTAGGGGCATTAGTCCGCACAGTAGTTGGTTCCTGGAATTCCATGTTTGTAACATATCGTTATCGTCGACTAGCGATAGACGTCCCTAACTTTCAGTGGTTTTTACTGTGATGTAGAACCCTTTGTGTTTGTGGCTGGTCTGTCTGCCATGAAGCAGCTAATGGCCACTAGATACATCTTTGCTATTTTGCTAAAATTACTTTCGTTAAAGAATAAATTTTAATATTAAATTTAGCGGCAGTAAAATGATTCTAATGCCTAGACAGTAAATGTGAGACTTTAGTGCCCGACAGTTGTTACTTAAACTACACCTTTGTCGTCGATTCGTCGATTGACGAAAAACAGTTTTTTTTCTCACAACAACGAAACCTTTAAAGCTATACAGGCTGCAGGTTATTCTGTTTGAACTTTTGTTTCTTTACATCATTTTTGAAAACTTAATAAACAAATCATCCAAATTTTATATTCCATATTTTTTATAGCTCTAAAAACAAAAAGAAAGACAAGAAAATGTTTTATTTAAATAATTGGATATAGTCAGAAGTAGCAACATCATCCTTATAATATTTCTGATGTTCAAGAATTGTATCTACTTGATTACAAGCAACAAGTACAATATGGTCATTGATTTAATGAACAATTAAATTATTATACCTGCGTTTTATTCTGATGAGACAAGGGTACAAATAAATAATAAAAACTGTAGAACTACAGGCTACAAATCCACATGATTTTATTGAACCACCGTTACTCAAAAGAAGAAATCCAGTTTCTTTGAAAAACAATAAATGATCTACCGCTGTCTAACCATTTTGTAACTCTAACTTTGAAAATAATGCATGACCATCAGCATTGTTTCAGCAGGATGGAGCTACACACATCAAAATATATGTGTGTGTTTTATTAACTTTTATCCACACCAAAAATAATATGGTTAAAAATCGTCATTAGATATTTGAAGATTCGAAAACAGCAATTCGACGCCAAATAAACATTTAACACCAAATGAACATAAATGTGTTTTTGAATGTACAGGGTGTC
The DNA here is from genome assembly GCA_037114965.1 of Monochamus alternatus. Taxonomy (NCBI): domain Eukaryota; kingdom Metazoa; phylum Arthropoda; class Insecta; order Coleoptera; family Cerambycidae; genus Monochamus; species Monochamus alternatus. The sequence continues at coordinate 25,356,761 of CM073431.1, forward strand.
CCAAAATAGAAGGCCATACCATTAACCACGTATTCTTTGGACAAAAATAATGTGACTTTCCTTATGCCATTTTTTATTTGGGCGTCCCTGTTTCAATATGCAGAGTTGCAGAAAGTTACATTTTAAAAAACTATTTTTGTTAAAAATCCCATTGTTTTGTAAGATACATTTTGCATGTACTTTTATATTATTCTGGCATACTTTTCATGTAATTTTGGTGAAAAAAATCGAAGGGCGAATGGAGGTAACTGAGGGATGCAGTACCCTTTATCCCCTCCAATTATTTCTAAGTACGCCTATGCAGCTTTTTCTATGTTTCGACGATTTTCTACGAAAATTCTACGTTTGATATTTCAAAAAAATGCTGCATAGGTGTACTTAGAAATAATTGGAGAGGATAAAGGTTACTACATCCCTCAGTTATCTCCATTCGCTCTTCCATTATTTTCACCAAAATTACATGATAAGTTTGCAGAAATAAGATAAAAGTACGTGCAAAATTTCAAGTGTGTATCTTACAAAACAATGGGATTATTAACAGAAACAGTTTTTTAAATTGTTTAAACTATAACACCCTGTATATTGAAACAGGGACGCCCAAATAAAAAATAGCATAGGGAAAGTCGCATTATTTTTGTCCTAAGAACATGTGGTTAATGGTATGGTCCTCTATTTTGGGACATCCTGTATGATGAAACACAGAGTAATTGATTGATAAGAAGTGTAATTTTTTCAATTCTTGTAATCACGTGGGTACCTGACTGTTGAAATGAATAAACACATACTATTTATCACAATAATTCAGTCAAAGTTATGTTTTTCTTATCTTAATAACTTTGCTTGAGACGCAACCTTTGTAATAATAGGCGAGTTAGACTATGCATGTGAAAAAACTATTATAAAAATACAAATTCGTAATAATATTTATTCAATTTTTGAGTTGTAAGATTATACAATTCCATTTTAAAAGGCCAATGCGCGATGAACGAGGGTGAATGTCATTTCATCGGAGGATAAATTCTGGTCGTCAACTTCTTCATAAAATATGGATCGATCCATTCCAGCGGAAATGGGAAAAGCATAAAACAAGTTCCGGACAAATATAATTTAGGTCGGAAGATTTATAACTGGCGAGTTTTACAATCGACGTTAACATTTAACGAGTCGATGTTACGGGGGAGAAATCTCCTCGCTATTCCGCTCCTCGGCATGCATATTTCACGCAATTTCGTGCGCGGCCCGACCACGCCACGACCCGTACTTTTGCAGCGCTTGCCCCTTAATAAATGAATAACACTACCCTTCCTATTTCATAGAGATTATAAAAGCACTCCCGAAAAAGTATTTTGTAGAAATTAAAACCCATCACTTACTAATGTACGCAATTATAAAATAGTTGTACTTTTATAAAAAATATTATTACCTATATAGAGTTATTGAGGAAGAACCCTTAATATTCGAATAATACACTGTTAAACAATATGTTCAGCAATTCCAGGGTAAATATTCCATGTCTATCCGCGTAGGTCCTATAGGTTTTAATGTAATGTCTTGGAGCTCAATATCATAGAAGATGTGATGTAGTGGTAGGAATTTAATGATTGCACGTTACGTTTTACAGAAATAACTTAATTAACCGTGTCAATAAATATATACATATACAATTTGTTTGTTTAGAATGAATAAATTTAAACACACATGTTTTAGAAATCAAAGTGGTATTCTTAGCAAGTTAAAATAGTGAATATAGCCAGCAAAAATTACTACCAAGGGTAGCCATGAACATATTTCATTAGGCTACCTATTTAGGATATATTTGTTTACATATTTTGTTCGATAAAAAATACTTTTCATTCGGTAACCAGGTGGGTTAAGGACGACCTTAGTCCGGATCTTAGACTATTATCTACTACAATGTATACTGAAGGAATATTTATCGACAAAACAACTTATTAGCTCAGAATTTTCTGAATACTTATATGAACCTACAAGAAAATATATATACGAGATAATTATTCTAAAGCATTGCCTTAGGAGTTCCCCAAAGTTCTTTTATAGAACCATTGTCGTTTTAGTATGACATTATTTACTGTAAAACGTGGCTGAACTAAGCGTTAATGACTTGACAATGTTTAAGTTTATAAGAAAATTTAAAATACTGCTAGTCAGTGCTAGCAAATGCGTCCTACCACCATTTTTTATTGAATTTATAAAGAAAAGAGATGCAGTAAATATTAATGGCAAATTATTTACTTTTCATGTTTAACTGTAATTTTCCTCAATCAAAAAATTTGCAATTACTGAACGTTATTCAGGATCGGATTCATCTAGCTAGATGATTATCTTCAAATTCTAAAGAATAGTAGTCGCAATGCTTCTCTTCAGTCGCACATTTTCGCCTGCTCCAATTTTTAAATTTCTAGGCCTGGGGCAATCGTGGTTCATGAACAATTTTTTTGCAAGCACCGTAACAACCGTGTTTGCAATAAAATTATCCTATTTTACAACCTAATAATAGAGAACAGAAAAAGGTAGGAACCCTAACTATAGCGTGTTCCTTATGCTTTGTACTTTCGATTGGTATTAAATTCGTTTGGTGAGCAAGACAGGGAAATATTTAAAAAATTATAATTTTAGTACTTCTAATTAAGGGTGTTTGATAACAAATCCTATTCATCCGGTAAACAGATGGGTAAAGGACGACCCTAGGGTACAGACATAATGGAAGCAGATTTTCCGCTTACCGGTAATTCGCGCTTATTGGCGCTGTTTAAGAACGTTCAAATCAATTTTTTTTGTAACTTCTATTAATGAAGTCATATGTATAGTTGCAAGGTAGCAACAGTAAATGTCTAAATTATAAATTAATCTAGCTAAATTTTCTAACGAAAAAATACATACCTGGCATAATGAAATTATTACATGATTTTCAAAATTAACTTTTGAACAAAATTATACACATATTATCAGCCGCATATATCTAGCAAACTTAATGAAAAATGTTTTTGGAAGCTACTACATTATTAATATATAAAGGAGCTATTTGAGCAAAAGAAACAAGAAAATCTTATAAAAAAGTGTCTAAAACTAATAGTTCTACAAATACATTTAAAAAATAAAAATACAACTGCAATAACATGCAAAACTGTGTTACGAAATTACAAACTAATTCTAGTTTAAGTAAAAGCTCCTGTAACGTAATTTGATTTGTTTATCAGTATTAATGAAGTAAATAATAAAGATTTCCCAAGAAATCCTTAAAACTGTAACATACTGGAACGTACGACAACATTGCATCCATTACCTGTTGCTGTCAACCTCAAATTATTATAAGTAGTAGTGGTAGTCGTTTTCCTGTGCCTAGTATTTGTTTGATATTTGTGTACATAAACAAAAATGGAACAATTTATAGTAACCATGACCAGTTAATTTATAGCGATTCTAGGTAAAACTTTGGTTACAAGACGTTTATACGGCAAAGGCTTTTCACAAGCAACGACATTAATTTTGAACACTTATAACTATTTCACATTTTATGCCGAGTTTTGAAAAAATCTCTAAGAAAACCGTTCACACTAAGTATGTTTATTCTATGTTCTGTATTTGTATTTATGTGTACATCTCTCATATACCGTTGGTTAGAGAAAATTGTTAAATCAAATATGTTTTGTTTGGTACAATTTATCATATAGCACCAAAGCCACTCATATTTCGGAGACCCTGTATATATTAATATTTACCCTCTTCATTAATTTCATTACTCTCTCCAATATTTGTCTACTAAAGATATGACTAGTCCTTTGTCCATTTTTCTATATACGACCCGCGCGTACAAATAAATTAAATTTGAATTCTGATAAAAGCGGGCTCGCAGGTTTCCGGCGCTGACCTGCTTCAACCTGCTTTCACTGTGTACGTGTCCATTTAAAAATATGTTATAATTTTCAAAGCATAAAAGCGCAGATCGGCGCAGGGTACCAGTAAGGAGGAAATAGCTTCCACTGTGTTCGCTTTAGCCTGCTTTAAACTGCTGTTTTTCTATCAATTTAGATATACGATTACAAATTTCATAGCATATAAGTACGTATTAGGCGCTGAGCGGAAAACCTGCTTCCACTCTATTTGTACCATTAGTTTGGATGCTGTATTATAAGAACTCAATGAGCTTCACATATTGTAACAGGTGTCGCAAAGTAAATAAGCTATTAAGGTGCCGGCAATTAAATTTCAAACTGAGCGCCTAAGCAGAATGAATATATAATCTATCGCGCCGTTAAGAGTGACTTATATTAAAATTTAAGTGGCAATAAAGTAAAAGTAAATACATCAAGTTATATCTTGTTCGATACGGGCTCGGCGCCTCTAGAACTAATTAATTCGGTTTTAATAGTCAAATAATACCGATAAAGTTAAACATTCATCAGCTGGAGTTAATGGATTACTATATCCTCCTGCAGACTTATCATTTAATTACATCCAGAGTTATTAATTCGTCTGTGCCGGGTAAGAACAAATTTTTAACCCTTCTGGAAGGGGTACGCAGTTTTCCGGCGATTGCCGACGCCCCGTTTTAATATCTGGAGGTCTGAGTGAGATTTACGCCTCAAAAAGGTACACTTTGAAAAGCGGTTGTGGGCCTCCGAGTATAGATGGCGGACCGCTCTCACAACATATCAAACCAATTCAGGGTATGTTGTTTATAATGTATACAAATTATAAGACAAGATTTTGAATAAAAAATTCTTATATAATTTCATAGAACCATATACAGGGTGTTTCTAAACTATGGTGCCAAATGAATATGACAGATAGAAAATGTCATTTTGATCAAAAAGTTTCATGTAAACATAGGTCCGAAAATGCATAATAAAAAAGTTACAGGGTGATAAAGGTACAGTTTGAGAAACAATTTTTCGCAATAACTTCTACAAAAGTTAGGCAGTTTAAATGAATCTTGGTGCAGTTTCTTAGACACTAAAATGCAACAATTTCGTGCAAAAACAATTTATTTCTATCGCCCAGGAGCGGAGAGTCGGGGTAGCACATAGGATTTTATAATAAAAAAAAAAAATTGTCCTTTGCATTTTCGGAAAATTGATCAAATTTTCTGAAATATAAACTAATATGTCACAAAAAAGGTACTCTTGTTCAATGTCGCCAACATGAACCGTTCTCTTTAAAATTTGCAAAATTTATTGTCGTGCACCCGACAAGATAGAGGTAGCAATGGAAGTTCGTCATCATAGTAGCCATGAAATTTAAAATAACCTTTCAGTTTTCCTGTCAAAAGTTAATTGTAAGTTTTGATAGCATAAAATTTAGCTGGCGTTACTCATTAAAAGTTGTTATGAAGAAGAACAATACACCTTTGGACAACTTGCAGATATGCATTTAATTTACGGAAAATGTGGGTGTAATACAAGAATGGCAAGTAGATTATCCAAATAGGAGAATACCTTCTCCAAAATTGTTTATGTCCATCGACCGGCGCCTTAGAGAAACAGGTACTTTTAAAAAAAGTCATTATGACACTGGCCGTCCCAGAACGATCTGAACTTCAGGGGCTGAAGAGCGTGTTCTCCAACGTTTTGAAGATGATACCTTAAGCACCAGAAGAATTGCTTTCGCCGAAAATATGCCACATTCCTTGGTATAGAGGATTGCTAGGGAACAACAACTGCATCATATCATATTACTAAAGTACAAGAATTGCTTGCTGAAGATTTGCCAAAACGACTACAATTTTGCAACTGGATGTCAGAAAAGGTTCGTGTTGATGCGATGTTCGCCAAACGTATTTTATTTACTGATGAGTGTTGTTTCACGAAAAAATGGCATTTTCAATTTAAGAAATAGTCATCACTGGAATGATGAAAATCCAAATGCAACAGTTGTGCGACATTCACAATACAAAATTAAAATCAATTTATGGGCGGGAATAATTGGCAATAAACTTTTGGGTCCAATTGAACTCCTCACTACTCTCGACAAGTAAGGCGACATTTAAATAATAATTTTGCAAATAGATGGATTGGTCGTGGATGGGATGCTCCTCAGCCATGGCCACCAAGAAGCTCAGATCTAACTCCTTTAGATTTTTTTGTTTGGGGATACGCAAAATCTAACGTGTATGAAATTCCAATAAAAGACGAGGATCATTTAAGGCAAAGAATAACGGACACTTTCAATGAAATAAAGACGAATGAAGAAGTTTTGAATAAGCTCCTCTTTCATTTCTTGAAAAGAGTTAGAGCATGTATTAGAGCTAACGGTGATCACTTTCAACATATGCTTAAATAACTTTTTTTTGTAGTAAGTAGTTTTGTTATGTTGTAATTTAAAAATAAATGTTATTTGTTATAATAAATTTACAAACCAAATCCATACCCAGTTACCACATAAAGCATAGCCTTCTTGATGACAGCATTCTTGTTGTCGGGTGCACGACAATAAATTTTGCAAATTTTAAAGAGAACGGTTCATGTTGGCGACGTTGAACAAGAGTACATTTTTTGTGACATATTAGTTTATTTTTCAGAAAATTTGATCAATTTTCCGAAAATGCAAAGGACAATTTTTTTTCATTATAAAATCCTATGTGCTACCCCCGCTCTCCGCTCCTGGGCAATGGGAATAAATTGTTTTTGCACGAAATTGTTGCATTTTAGTGTCTAAGAAACTGCACCAAGATTCATTTAAATTGCCTAACTTTTGTAGAAGTTATTGCGAAAAATTGTTTCTCAAACTGTACCTTTATCACCCTGTAACTTTTTTATTATGCATTTTCGGACCTATGTTTACATGAAACTTTTTGCTTAAAATGACATTTTCTATCTGTCATATTCATTTGGTACCATAGTTTCGAAACACCCTGTATATGCATATGGGATAATGCTCCTTTTCACTTTCTTCTTTGTATTAAAAGGTACCACAACATCCGATGATTGTTGGCATTCTGCGCTGCTGACGAACAATGGCTAAACTGAAAGGCCGTATCTGGCAAGTCGCTAAAAATTTTGGTAGCAGATTCAGTATCCAGGGCTCATCCATCTGATAGTTTCAATGTATGAAAGAACCACACGTAACTTTCAAAAACATATTAGTTTAAACCACCCGGTATGGATAGATGTAATAATAATATCTAATATATCTACCCCTCATTATAATGACGAGGATTAACCTAGAAGTCGGAAGACTTGTGCGGGAGAGGGGCGGCATAAGTAGTAGTCCCTAATCACCATTTAGTGCAAGAATAAGGGAAACCTGGAAAACCTCATTAATTAGGGGGATGGTCAAACGCCAACCGGTATCAATCTTTCACATTGATCCAAGCGAACGTTTTTCCACCCTACCATATCCGCAGAGAGAGTGCCAATCCTCTCGATGTAGGTAAAATAAAATATGCATATTTTGAAAAATATGCTGAGCATTCACGGTAATACTGTCCATTGTGTAAAATAAAACTGAACATTTAATGCACTTTTATTTAATATAAAGCACATTCTCACACACAAATATCGGAAACGTAGGTTATACAGAGTGTCTCTGGGGAGTGAGCGTACACACATTTACACGAATGTAGACCCGGTCAAAATATGAATAAAAGAACAACAATAAATAAATAATAATAATTATAAATAAATAATAATAATAACAATTATTATTATATTATTATTTATATATCCCTGTGTTAAAGTTTTATAAAAAGTTTTCTATCTCTGTAGTCTTTCTTGTTCAGCTTATCTTGAAAAATCATAGCTATCTAACTTTTTTAAAAATATTTTTACAGTTTGTGATGTTTTTAATTCGGTGAATATTTTTAATTATATGTGGTATTATATAGTCGTAAAGTACATAAAAATGACGTAAGACAAATTTTTACCAAATTGTGTAACAATCACATATAACCATAAACCACTTCAATCGTTATTTAATTTTTTGAATTCAAATTAATGTATCTACATAAGTTTGTTTTGTTGAGCTCTTGTTGTTCTTGGACTAGGACTGGTACTGCGGGGTCACAATTAAAAATTACAGTGATTAGTGCAGAACCATTTGCAAGCATTAGACCAGTTGAAGAGGCTTACTACAGCACGTCTCAGAGTACCATCATTGTCTGAGGAGAGTTCCCATCTGTAGAAGCCGTAGTACCAATGATACAACTGGAATTAATGTATGAATGGGTCCAGGGGTTCTGAAATGTTCTATGCAAATTGCAAATTTCAAATTATTGTTCTTATTTCATATGCAATAATATGACAAATAGATTTTATCTTGAAAATCATTTTTTTTAAATAAAATTAAACAAAATTGCATTATTTCTTTTTTAAATTATCGACGTGTAAACACTAACGAATGAAAAATAAAATAATTTTGTAAATTTCAGTCTTAAAAATGTATCCATTGAAATTTTCAGCGTGACTGGTAAAATAAATTTGCTAGTATCACCTCACTACGATTTTCTTTATTTTGAAAAATACTTAATTTTATTAAGTTATGTTTATCTTTATCGTTTTATTTTGAATTTAAGAATTTCACATTATGCTGTGTCAAATTTTTGATGAAACACTTTATTAATAAATGTGTGGTCTAAAGCGTCATGTGTTCCAGAAAATGAATCATCATAGACATGAAATTTAACCTTATATTAAAATGTTTTATTCCAATCAAGAATGAGCAGATAATGTGAGTGCAGCAGCATATTTTTGCTGCAGCACTCACGCATAAATGAACCGCTGCTTAGAAGCATGCTGATTAACTTGTAGAAATAATTTCAAAATAATTTTATAAATTTACCTAATATCAGCTTATGGTTAAGTTTTTATTTCAATTATTAAACAGAAAACTAGGTGAATTATATTGCTTTAGTCTGAAACGTTGTGTATTTTATACTCTATCTGTCTGCTGTCTATGAAATTACTAAAATCTATCGATTCCTCTATCGGGAGCTAGAAAGTTGTAATGCCGCTCCAAGCGAGTTTTACGGTTCTCCCAAGGCGCTTTATTGATATTCCATGCCGAGTTTTAATATTGGAAAATAAAACCGTTTTATAGAAGTCCTGAATTTAAATGTCCTTTAACTTTCGTGGGTTATTATTTCCATGATTGAAAAACTTTGACAGTTCAGAATTTTTAGATCGCATTCGGAACAACTTTCAGTGAGATATTGCACGGATTGATGGAGCAACTTTCTTGAAATGCTAATACGCAGTATCTGCGTAGAAATTTAGAAGAAGTCCTGATTTTTTTTGGAAGAAACAGTCTATATATAATCATAGAGGTAATTGTAATATATGTAAAGCGTTTTGAATTAATTTTCTGATATAAAGATTATACACTACGTGATGAAGAAAGGTAAACAACCATTAAATAACATTTTATTTTGATAATTCTTCAATCTTTGTGGTTCCTCTACGTTGGCCGGTGTCTCCCGCTATATGTCCACGGTTTTCTTGAGTCAAAGCAAGGACCTGTTAGTCCTTTTAAAAATTTCTCTCGCGCAACCCAACTATCCGCTCCCTCTTGCAACAAGGCTCACAACATTTAGAACACAAATGTGAGCAGAAATATTTAAAACGGAGCACTATGTTATCAAACAAAGTACGAACCTATGCAAACTCCAAAAAAACAGAGAAACTTGACAATTTATCATTTTTACTTTCAGCGAGAGAAGTAAACAAACAAAAATTATCAAAATAAAATGATATTTACCTTTCTTTATCACTCAGTATAGTACAATAACGCTGCTGTGTATCTGAGAATACGAAAGCACTTCTCTTTTTGCCGACGAAATTATTTGCTGAATGTGCTTTAGGCTAAGATTACTTCCTCATTTTCTCTATGGAACCGCCTAAATTTAATATGATTAATTAAATTATATAATTAAATTTGGCGTGGGATGACTCAAGAATTCGTCCACCCCAACCCTTATTCAGAAATCCGTATTCAGAGAAATTACCTCATTCTACACCGAGAGAAAGTTTGATTAAAAAGTAATGTTTGTAGAAAAAAGTGAAAAGTAAAAAATCTTTTTGCATAAAGTCATTATATTTTATAAATGTGTATTGCCATTGCTGAAATACAAAAAGAGAATATCAATAAAGAAAATAGTTTTGGAGGAAAGACATGAAAAATATAAATCTATCTATTTATAAAATAATAATAATATTAATAGTATTTATTTCCAATAATACAAAGTGTAAATAGTGAAACAGTGGACAGTTTTAAGTGTCAGTAAAAACTGCTCTTAAACTTAATCAATCCTATTAAGGTATAAGTACGAGTAAATTACCTACTTAGTGGATACAAATAAAAATTAACACTTAGAGAAATAATGTCATTCATGACTAAGAAAAAAAAAGACTAAAATAAAATAAATATAAACATTCTTTATACAGTTTTTGTTACATATCAATAATATTGTGTGAGACTAACTACTAATAAATAACTAATGCCCTGAGCCTACTGAAGGTTTTCTTTTTTCTATCGCTTTTTTCATACTCAAGAAGGCGAAAATTAAAAATGAACACCAAAATTCTATGTGCAACATACTCGTACTGTTTGAATCACTGAAAGAGAAGATTTAGCAAACATTTTCGAAAGTATCAATCTTAGGAAAAAAATATTTATCACTAAGTTTTGCATAAAAAATGTCTGTACAGTTGTTTTAATTGCGACTATAGTTACCTAGCTATAATTGTGTGAACAAGTGAGCTCGACGCTTCATTACACGCGTCACATCAGTGGTAGAGAATACCTATTGGGAATCAACGAATCTCTAGAAATGATCACCGGATAATGTTTATAGTAACAAATTTATATAAATGGAGAAATCTTATTTTTCGGGCCTCGACACTAAATGAATTACTTCTTCGATGAAAGAAGGAATATCTTATACTCTTTAAATATATAAAGTAGACATGTCATAGAATAGATTATGAAAATTATAGCTGAATGCAATGAAGTGGAATATTTTCGTTATTCAATTAATCCCATTAACATTCCTCAGTCCCTACTTTCTCTATCTTCTTCAGTTTCCTCAGTGCCTCCAATTTTTTCAGTTTCTTCTGCTTCTTCATTCTCCTCATTTGATGGTTCAACTGTCAGGAAATTCTGTAAATTGGTGTGAATGGGTTCATCGACTTTCCAAGTTCAACCTTCGCAAGTGGTAGAAATGATCGAACAGCTTGTAAACCGATGATAGAGCGTTGCTAACCCCATTCTAATGTTGGTGTCCATTTTCTTTCCTCATGGATAAAAAATAAAAAAAAATCAATAGCAATTATTCGAAGAACCCGATTTTGAACTTTAAACTCAATAAAAATAAGAAATAAAAAAATAGCACACAGATCGCAATGTTTATGAATCAAAATTTTCGTAGCAACCAGTGCTGTTGATAGTTACGGAAAAAACGCAAAAATATTGACAGAATTTTCTAGTAATATTATAAGTATAATGAATAATCTCGATAATGAGCGTAACGAATCCATCCCTGCTGAAATCGAAGAAGCCGCCAGTCGAGCAACATTGGAATTATTGCCGACGAAATCAAAGGAACAGTACGAAATTGCTTATAGACGCTTTTTGAAATGGTGGGAAAGGTCCCTGGGAAATGTAACGAAAGTGTTTTACTGGCATATTTTGAGGAAAAAGCCAAGATATGGAAATCGTCAACGCTGTGATCAAATTATTCCATGATCAAAACTATGTTAAAAATAAAGCAAGATCAAGATATAAGCAAACATTATAAACTTATTGCTTTTTTAAAACGGAAGGGTGAAGGATATCAAGCAAAAAAGTCAAAAGTTTTGACGAAGACGCATATCGACAAATTTCTCACAGAAGCAGAAGACGAAAAGTATCTGATGGTGAAAGTCGCAGTAATAGTGGGTGTCTTCGGAGCGTGTCGCCGGGAGGAATTGTGTCAGATGACCACCGACAATATCGAATATTTGAGCACTTCGGTTGTTGTGACCACACCAGATACTAAAACGAAAGTGCCCCGAACTTTCAGTGTTGTTGGTGAATTCTATTTAAACTTTTTTAGAAAGTATATGGCACTCCGGCCACCCAACGCTGACCATAGATGACTTTTTCTTAAATATATGAAGAATAAATGTGTGAAGAATCCAGTCGGAATTAACATGTTTGGTAAAATGCCTACCATCAAGAGACATGGAGGATGGAAATCTTCGACGTTAGCTGAAGGTTACATTGAAAATTCACTGGAACAGAAGAAGGAAATTGCGTGCCAAATACTTCCTACTGCTGCAACTACTAGCAAGACCACCAGTACTACCAGTAGTATTTCTACAGAAAATAGATGTGTCACACATGGTGACAGTAAAACCAACTTAAGTATGATGACTCTGCAGGGAATTACAATTTCAAATTGTTCTAATGTTACTATAAATGTTAATAGTAATAACTAGTTAAAATGTTGGTTTGTACTTATTTAAAATAAAAAGTTGTTCATGTGTTTGTTAAAACGTTTTATTAATTTTCAAAATAAAATTTAAATAAACTTTGATTTACTTTTAACACTAGTGTTAAAAGTAAATGGTGAACAATTTGAAAATTTAATTTAGATTTTGGGTACAAAAGTTTAATTAGCGAACAATAAAATATGCTACGATCAATTACGTTTCTATACGTTTTTCTATGCAATGTTTTTATTGTTGCCCACCCTGTATCAATTAGCAGCAACTTGTGATATATTTTTGGAAACAACTCAGCTAGGGTGGTGTTCCATTAAAAAAAAAATGTGATGACGTCATTACTCAAACGTAGGGCATCCTGTATATTAAATTATTATTTCGGGAATTTTCAATAATGTCTTTTATTTACCTAATAATGAATTTGTGCGTGACTTTAGGAGCTCACTGTATAATGTGGCTGTGGCGTGCTAGTAAATTTTATTTTACATATTTATTGATTTTCATTGTTTGATATGAAAGAACACACAACACAAAGAAAGTTATTCTTATGTTAAGACAGTGCTGACTGGTAGTTTGAGTTTTAACCATCATCGTCCTGGTTATTTTCTTTTAATGTGATTAATACCTTTGAAACTATAGTTCTATAGTCCTAAAATCGTCATATTACATTTATTTAATCATGTCTATAAAGAACATTAAATAATTGTTTCAGAACTTATTCAAAACTTTTATCAGTGTACGGCAACTCCCCAATTGTTTAATTATGCCCTCGTCCCCGTTAACTCTACGTGTGTTACCCGTAACAAATCATCCCCGCTCGCGCATCATTATGGGGTTGAGCCACCCTCGCACAGTCTCCGGAACGTCATTTGACCTTCTGTCACTACATCTCGCCCGTCACGCGCAAAATTGATATAATGCCTAATTCATGTCATTTGCTCGCTTAGCTGGTCGCAGATCTTCGCTTATGTTTATGTATGATGCATAAGAGCGGCAATTATCTATGCATAATTGACTGCCAGCCAGTAGGGTGCACCGTTCTTCCAGTAATTCAATTTGGAATTTGCGCAATGGGATGGAAAATTATTAAAACGATGCTTATGGGTGCCCCGCGCGAGTTGCTTTTGGACCGGGGTACTTCTGCAAATGGAATAACACTGTTTAATAATTATAAAATGTAATGGGGTTATATGGTACAATTTTATCTGGATTTGTCAATATTATTCAAACTATTTTTAGAATCGTCACAGAAAGAAAAAACACAACAAAAGATAGCAATAAAAGGTAGAGGAGAGAAAATAATAACAGAAGATCAGGAAGTAATGTAGAGATGGGAACAATACTTTCAATCACTGTTGAACTGTGAAGCACGTAAAGGTGAAGACGAAGCAAATGATAAAATAAGTGAAATAATAAGTACTGAATTGAAAAGTAGGAAAGCCCCAGGACATGACAGAATCACAACAGAGATACTAAAATATATGGAGCAAAGTACGAAAAATAAGCTATTAGAATTATTTAATAAAATGCATAAGGAGGGGAGAACACCAGAGGATTGGGAAATAGGAGTAATACTCCTGATTTTCAAAAAAGAGAGCAATCAAGATTGCGCTACTTAATTAGAGAAACGACTGAGGCAAACCATTGAATCTACATTGGATGACTCTCAAAGTGGTTTTCGGGAGGGTAGAAGTACAGACCATATATTTGCCATTAAATAGATAGCAGAAAAATTCATTAAAAAAGAAAGGAGAGCATGCATGGCATTAATGAACATAGAAAAAGCTTTTGACCCAGGAGAAATATGGGAAAACATAGAAAAGGGAGGTGTCGATCCAAAGTTGATGAGATTGATTCGTAGTATCTATAGTAATAGAAAGAATTATGTAATTAGTAAAGATATGAGGTCGACTATGTTTAGAACGACGGACGGTTTAAGGCAAGGGAAGTCCTACACTGTGTTTATGGATGACATAATAAAGAAATGTAATCAGAAGGGTAGAAACCTTTATGTAGGATACAGGAATTTAGAGAAAATAGGGATAAACGAATGGGTTTTTGCAGATGATGTGGAAGCCATGACAGGTAGTGAGCAAGACTTGCAAGAAAAATTGTGGGAATGCAATTAAATAAGAGGTAAAACAACAATGATGAGCATTAGGGACGGAATCCTAGAACTTAATATAATAGATGGTACAGAAGTAGAACAAGTTAATCTTTCAAGTATATAGGTGCAATAATTTATGAACGAGTAAAACAAGATTCGGAAGTTTAAGAAAGAGTAGTGACAAAACTTTAAAGATGTATTATGTAATGAACAATAATTTTATAAATAAATTATGTGTTATATTAAGGTATATTATTTCGGTCAGTGGTCGCGCGGTTTAAGGCGTCAGTACTTGAATCGAGGTGACTAGATCGGAGTTGGTTCGAGCCCAGCTGCCGGTAGACCGTATATAAGCTATATTCGCGGAGAGGATTGGCACCCTCTCTGCGGGTATGGTAGGGTGGAATAATGTTAGCTTGAGTCAATGTGAGAGATTGATACCGGTTGATATTTGACTACCCCCCTAATTAATGAGGTTTTCTAGGTTTCCCTCATTCCTGCACTGAATAGTGGTTAGGGCCTACCAACGTAAGTTGTTCCTGGGCGCAAATGCGGCCTGCTTAATAATAATATGCCGCCACCTCTCCTGCACAAGTCTCCGACTTCTGGGCTAATCCCTGTGATTAGAATGAGGGGTAGAGATATTATTATTATTATATAAAGCATTTTACAGACACATGGGTGTCATTTGGTCTTGACACTTATTTATCTCTGGTAGTAGTCAATTACAAACTAATATCTAGAGCTGTAACGCTTCAATGTAACAAGTTAGTGAGTAGGTATTAGGTCTTGCTATATTAAGAATACTTAACAAATATGAAAGATATTTAACGGAAGTCATCCCATCTAACTCAGTTTTCTTCTTCAAATCAGTAATTTGCTTCTTGGTTGCATTGATAATATTTTAATTTGATTTGACCCCCCAGTTAAATACGTCTGTATAATGTCAAGGCATGACATATACCTGTTTTTTTAGGAATTAACTCTTCTTAAAACATATACTTTTCATTTTTATGTCGCATTATCCTACCGTTTACAAACTAGCATAAGTGGTTTTTAATTTACGCTAAATAATACATACAATAAATTATATTTTCGGATTTTGTGGTGAAGAAATTTAAATAGGAATACTCCTCAGCCAACTCTAGGGAACTGAAAATGCTTGGCGCTGTATCTAGCAGATAGGGAGATCGTTAATATTCTGCATTCAGAATCAAATAACAATATTATGCATTCAGAATCAAATAACAATAACACTGTTCATATTTGCTTAAACAATATTCAGTGTTCATAAATTCAAATTTTAATTTTTTAATTTTAATCAAAGACCAACGAACTTCTTTCTTTAGTAAAAAAAACTTTTTACAGTGGCTCAAACTCAACTAATTCCGTTGTGTTCCATTTACACTGCGCATACTTTGTATATATACTTTTGGAATGGATGAAGGAATACTGGGATAATCAACCAGAGTTATCATTCAGAGTGTCGAGTTAATACAAGTTGTTAATGATCCAACGACACAAAGGCACCAACAGCAGCAGCATCGATGCTCTCGTTCGCAGAAAGGCAAACAAATCAAGTGTTCAAACAGCGGCTGCTAGTTGTGATTTCAGCAGAGGCCGGGTATGAATCATGAGTGCTATATTATTAAAGTGTCGTTCCGTGGTGTTTGGCCTAGCGGATGATATGCATATGGCTGTTGTGGCGCTGGTGCGTCCCCTGGGGTGAGCCACCCTCGCCGCCCCTCGTCTCCAGATCCGTATCGCGTCGCTTCGATATTTGATTTACGGCGATGAGGAATATTCCGTGATATTTGCATGACAAACAAAAATCTGATAGTGAGGAATGGGTTTGTTTGACTTTTGAATATAACCGCCCTTCTACATACATACATATAGATATCATATACAGCATAGGCCACCGAAAATTTACTAGTAAGGTTTTCTTCGTTTTGAAGCAAAAACTAAAAAGCATTTGGTGCCTTCAACTATTGTTTTGAGGAGGACATATCATATGGGTATACATACAGGGTTACAGAAAAAGATGTAAGAATGAAGGAACTTTAAAATTTTTTTTAAAGCATACCTACGTCACAAAAACAATTGAATGTCGCATTTCCGAGATGTAGATTTGTTTTGTTTTTATTGAAACAGCTGAGCTTTTCAAAAATACATTATATTAAAAACAAATGGAATGGTTCAATATGATTTTACTACAAAATTTTTAGTGTTTTTACTAAATTCTGCATATACTTTTATTAAAAGCTAAAATTTTCAATTGATAATGCTTCATTCCATATTGATTGATTCCGAACCCACTCATTGATTACCTGAGCTTGGATCTAATAAGGTTGTCGATAAGTTCTTGGAGTTCTCATTCCAAACTATCTAAACTTCATGGGTAAGAGCTGCTAAAGTACGTGGGAGGTGTTGTAAATAGAGCAGTCTGCTGCCAGTTATGTCCCAGACATGTTCAATAGGTGACAGGTTCGGTGGTCTTGGTTGATCTGATGTTGATCTCTAAAAACTATTCTTTGACTGACAATATGAGGTCTAGCATTGTCTTGCTGAAAAGTAGCGTTTTGGATGATTTGAAGATATGGAATGACATAAGGCTTCACTACTTCCTGGATGTAGAGTTGCACCCTTGCACGATCATCATGCATAGTAATGCAGACACGTGATGTTACTAAACATCATCTGATCGCATTCTTGATCCCACCGAATCTTCTCCCTGCACTGTTGTAAGCGGTTAGCTCGATGTTGACGAGGGAAAGATCTTCTTCAAATCACTGCTTTGCAATATTCCGGCTGCTCCTAAATCGGCCTCTGAGAGTTAAAAGTCGCAATCGATGCTCTTCACGCTCTGTGGTTTCTCTACTACTATGATACGTAAGGACCTGTTAATTCCTTCTAGAAATTTATCTCACCAACAATAACCTGCTTCGCGCAACCCAACTATCTGCCCCTAAGTCACTAAGGTAGAAAATCTGTCGAAATCTAAGTACTTTAGACATAATCAGGTGTCAGGTGGCTTCATAAAGCTTGCAACACAATAATGTGAGCAGAAATTTTTAAAACATATGCTACGTTATCAATGCACGACCTATGCAAACTCCAAAAAGTCTTAACAGATAAAATTGAAAATTTAAAAATTAAATTTAAATTTTTTACTTTCATCGAGAGAAGTAAACATGCAAAAAATTATCAAAACAAAATAATATCTAATGGACATCTTTTTTTTGTTACTTTGCATGAGTTGTATGACGTTGCGTATTAACAAAAAACATAAAATATAAATATTCTGTATAATATATTTTTGAAAAGCTCTGTTGACGGTCTTTCGAATGGTTCAAAAATACAAATACAGGATATTCTATTAAAAGAAAAAACAAAAATTAGATCTATATCTCGAAAATTCGATATTCAAATGTTTTTGTGATATATTCTTTAAAAAATATTTATCAGTTCCTGTGACTTTTAATCTTACACCTTTTTTCGTATCTCGAATAATAATAGAGAAAAAGTGAGGGGCAATTTTTGAGTGACCACCCTGTACTATTCATTCCCCAAATTTTTACGCCTAAATGAGCCTGATCTTCACTTTTAAAATCTTAAATAGAAAGTGGTATTATGCAATATATAATTATTTTAAAGGGCATTACATTATTCTCTCAAAATTATTTCTAGTTTTGTTTTCATTTTGTATGATCAGTTCTCGTAAAAGGTGACAAGTTAAAATTTGATATATACTGATTTCCGGGTTGTTATGTTGTGACCTCGATAACTGGTCGCTGCTAGTAATAAAATTAAAGTACACATCCCTAGCTTTAACTGGTATTCTTTGATTTGCCCTTGTTGTTCTCGAGCTAGGCTCTGTGTGAGCAGACCCACCATGGTATTTCTGAGCCCGCCCAAATATTGATTTCGGCTCTTGTTGTTGGTATTACGACGTCTTCCAAGACGTCTTGTAGCTGCCTCTGTAAATGGTCGTATCCCATACTCCCAAACGTTTCGCCGCTCTTCACTGTCAGCATCTTCAGTGGTAAAGCTTTGCCGCGTCTCATCAAATTCATTTATCTCTTGTCAAGTATATCAGTTAAAGCGTGATTAAGATAAAGATATGAACCAACAATGCGATTTTCAAAAAGTCCTCCCCAAACGTTGAGTTTTCCTGGATGCTGGGCATGCAACAAAAGAGTCATGTACTGTGTCCGATCAACAACTGCAGTTTAACGTTTTACTTTGTTAATTACAAAACACTTGCAGCAACGCATTGTGCACTAGTGTAACCTTATTATTGCACATATGCTACATAAAATTAAAATTTTGAGTAATATATCTACCACTACAAGCAGGTTGGTTTTCAATATCCACTCGTAATAAAGAGCAAAATGAGTGGTAAGTGAATTTGATGATCTGTACAGTATGGCAGAACGATGACTTGATGAGAAATTCCCATCAACAGTCTTTAAGCGATGCACTTCCCTAATAAATTGCACATTTTGGTAAATAGCCAAGAGTGGATGCCGCGGAAATCGGCATTCCATATGGTGCTCGCAATAAATGTGTCCGTCAACAATGGCCGGTTATTTTTCGGGCCGATTCGACGGGGTAAATGGCGTGTGTTATCCATCTAGTTGGCCGCGCGAGGGACTGCAAAGCGCCGTTCTATGTATGAGTTCAACTGCGTTTATAAATATTGAGACTGGAGTGAGCCTCTGCAGCGGCTTCGAATGTGAGATGTTCAGCTTTTAAATACAATTGATTTGGAGTACACAAATCGCTCTTTGTCTTTTAGTAAAGGTAGGCGACAGGATCGAATTTTAAAATATCGTGTGTGGTGAAGTGAAGTATTCTCGTAAATAGAAAATATAGAGCTATTCCTTATCATCCCAGAAAATTATTTCTGGTGTTTTTGTTGTCTCATATCTTATTCTATTTGAGGCTTTGGACAAATTCGTTAATGGAACTAACAATTTATTTAGCAATCAATTTCTTATTTGTCTGGAACAATTTGTTTCATCTGTTGCTATTCTTGAAGTATAATAAAACATTGAATAATGACACCTATTTCTTCTAGAATCTTTTTCATTGCCATAATGTTATGCAATTCCTGTATTCCACTGGAATATTCCTTTCTTCTGCAGCCATTACCAATGTAGAAAACTAAGTCATATGTCTGTGCTCTTAAAGGTTTTAAGCGCATAGGATAGTGTCTTTTAGAAATATTTAGTGTCATATTTTTATTCTTAGTGATTCTAGCTAGCTCATTTAATATATAACTATCCGATTCTTCTGATGCTATACTTGAAGTACCATATCTTATGCTTTTATTATGAAAAGTTTGCATTAATATAGTAATGGAACTATTTATTTCTTTTGAAACTCTCTCCTAATTATCCGTTGTTTGTGATGCTGTTCTTGAAATGTCATGTCTAATATCTCCAACTCCAAACGGATCTTAAACGAATCAGCCAAAATAGTCAATTTTATAAGAAGTAATGCACTTAATTTCATATTTTTTGAACAGCTTTGAAAAGATATGCATAGTGGGCACCTTCAACTTTTGTTGCATTCTAAAGTTCGTGGTCAGGTTGTCAGGAGATAAAGTGTTACCTCATGTATGGGAAGTAGAGAATGAGGTGATATTATTTTTCATAAGCAATTTTGTCTCGTAGACCGTTTTAGTAATGTTCCTTGGTTAACCAAACTACCATAACTATTAGACCTATTCACCAATTCAAATATACCCAAGTTAAGGGGACCAAAATACACTTACAGTGTTTCAAGTTGATGACAAGACAGATGCAATGCCTAAAAAGTTAGCATTGTGGCATCTGAATCTGAAAATCTGTTTTGAATCTATCGATGAAGAATTGTCTGAAGAAGACATGCTGGTTGTTGCACAACATTTTACAAGATTTGCAACACAGTTTTTGTGAAATTTGTCGTGTTCTCGATTCAAACAATGATATCTATTTTTAGTAAACATTTACACTAAAAGGTGCAAACACTTACAGCTGTAGAAGAAAACATCGTTGAAACATCTACAAATACTACTTTAAAATTGCAGTATCAGAAAAGCTCACATCCAAATTTCTGGAAGATTTTTCAGAATTTCCAATGAGCGTTATAAGAGCATTGATGCCTTTTGTGACAATTTATGTATGCGAAAAATATTTTCTACACTCCTTTATATAAAAAAATGCAGAAATCGTTTAACTTAATCAGCGCATAGTCAAAGCTTAGATTGCAAATTTCAGATATTAATCCAAATACCTATAACAAAGTTTGCTACTGAAATGCATATATATATATATATATATATATATATATATATATATATATATTGTTATATTATTATTATATCTGTGTATGTTTTTTTTTATTTGAATTTTATTATTTATTGTTTATTTTAATTTTTAATATTTTATTGTGTATTTGATGTTAAAGTTAAATATTAAATTTTTGTTGGGCGCCAATGATCCTTTTATGTATTATGTTTTGTGTTTCAACTATATTTCGTTCAATACAAACCTTTTATATAATATTTTTATTTTTTTTTTGTCTTACCTTATTTATACCAAATTTTGTTTATCCCTTGCTAGACACAGTTTTTTAAATCAAAAGAGCAAAAGAAACTTAAATCAGGAGTCGGTTCAAAATATACAGGTTTTTATTTTATATTGTAATAACTAGTAACACTTTTGAAAGATTATCAATAATTTTGTGCTATAATCAATTGTAAAAGAATAAAGGATATTTTCTTTTTAATATTACCTTTCTGATAATGAATTTTACCACACCAATGTAGATTAAAACTTGGATATTGAATTTAATTGAAGTTTATAAATTATACTCAAATATCCTTTATTTTTGTAATGTTGGTTGCATTCCTACAGAAACATAATTATATTCTAAAGTAAAATGGCTTCTCTTTGGATGACAGATATTATTTGCTCCAGTGAAATGATTGAATGTGGATGTTATATTTGTTGAGTTCGACTTGGTTTTATACAGGTAAGTCCTGTAGTTTATTTTTATACTTTGCAAAGATTGATATTGTTAAAATCGATTATAATTTACTATAGCTATAGATATTTTTATAGTGCACTTTATTTTTTTTTAAGGTACCTGAGGTTAGGAATGTTTTATTTTCCTTCCTGGAAACTGCAAACTGCCTGGAAACTGCAAACTGCCTGGAAACTGGAAACTATCCTGTGGGATTCTATGGAACTGCTCAATTTCCCTGGATACGGATGATATCTTCAGTTGTGGCAATAAAAACTATACTGGATGATGTACAAATGGTAAATTTTAACTGGTAGGACGATATTTTTTTTGATTTTTCTTGTTATTTTTAATCAATTTTTTATAATTTCGGGAGCTCTCTTGCAATGCTGCTGCTCTTCTCTAAACCCAAGCCGTAACTAACAACAAATTCATTGTTTTTTTTCCTTGCTGCAGATTGCCATGTTATAAAAGTCCATTCACATGATTTTCTTGCAGTCTTTGTATGTCTTTTTCTATGCACAATTCACAACACAACTTATAACTAATACAAATTTAAAATGTCCTTTTATCTTAATTATACAATTTTTAATTATTTTATTTAGGAAAATAGTCTTTATTTTGTGTTTTTGTTCATGTTATTTTAATTTGACATTTCAATTTAAATTTTAGGACATGATTTATTTGTAATTGGAATATCTTTCATTATGTTACTCGTTTGCATACCATATGTATATCAGATTTTTCTGTAGACTTTCTCCTTTTATTTTTTATATGGTGCTCTGAGTTAAATTTTTTTTCTGAATGATAATAATAGTCGTCGTCATGCAAATTTTTGAAATTGATTTTTAAATTTGATAATAAAATTATAAAAATTAGTATTTTATCTTATGTAATATTATTTATTCTATGTAAAATTCATATCCAAGGATAATCTATCTATATTAACAATTCTTTATATATTTTATAAATTGATACTAATAATTATTAATTTTTATTTAACTTTAGGTTTGGTCAGGTGTTATATATATATATATATACAGCTACGAACTAACACAATATATTGTAATGTGAATTTAATGAGTTTAATGTGTATTTCCCGGATAGCTCAGAATTAATTCATTTACCTGACTTTTCTAAAGCGCCAGTCTGAAGCGCAACACCTTCAATTTTTAACACAGTTCCTGAATGATATTTGTTTTTTTATTTATTTTTAATTTTTTTGTTATTGTTTCAGACACTAATATTCTTTATATTTTCTCCTTTTAAAACAATTTAATTAAAGTTATTGTAAGCATGAGAAACCTTTCTCTCAGGCGGTTCAGTGATGTTTCTGTATATTAATTTTGTTTTTAAATAAAAGATAAGATACATTTTTTTATATTATAGATAGAGGTCAAATTTATTATTTTTTTTTAATTTTCTTAAAAATTACCCCACAGAACCCCTAACTAATTTCTACAATTAACAAAGTTATCGTTCATAAATATAATTTTTTTTTTTTGATAACCCAAAGTCCCTTAAATCAGTCTTGTAAAATCACTACAAAGTCTAATATTTTACCTTTCCCGTTTCTCCGTTTGAATTTCTCGTCTGTACTTGTCTTTAAATGCTTGTCGTCGTCTGCAAATGTCTTGTGGAACTCCTTACCGTGGTCGTTTGAATTTAGCGCCTTCTACACTGTCTGATTTCTTCTATCCCGCTTTGCAAAGGTCAAATGCGTCCTGCTTTCAGCCTTGTAACAGATTTATAATAATTATTATTGTTATTCTGTACCTTTTTATGGAGTGTTCTTCGTTATATGTTGCTTGTGATGTGGCCAATATTTGATATATCATCCACTGAAGTTTTTCTTCCACTCTGGGATCGTGTACTTAATACAACGATGATTATTCTCCTTGAAGGTGATGTTTTTCACACAGGTACTAATTTTTATTAATATTTTCTTATAACATTTTTCTTAATTTCTCTATTCTCGCTTTTAAACCTATACTAAATAAATATTTATGTTTTCTATATTACACTGCCCACTCTCAAAATTGTACTCATGTATGCAAATTTTTTAATAAATATACTAAATATGCTAAATATTACTTTTAAATTCCTCCTTTTGTTTTAATAACTGAAACTTTTATTTGTATTTCCTATACCTATAGCCTTTGTGTTCATTACAATATATATATTTAGGTATTAACAATATTGTGTGAAACTAACTACTCTGTGGACTAAAACCGCAACCAGCCTCCATATACTCTTTATTATTTTGTAAATTTGTTACTATGTTGTAAAGGTATTTTAAGCTAATATAAATGAATTCATCTACAGTTTCTATCAATGAAGTCGTATGCATGATCTCTGATACCAAACATATAGGTATGCTAATAAACAATTCCAAATTATTTTAGATAATAATTTAAATTTATCTATAAATTTGTGCATTAGCATATCTAGATGTTTGGTGTCAGAGAGCATACATATAACTTCATTGATAGGAATTGTAGGAGAATTCATTAATATTATCTTAAAATACATTTACAATGTAGTAAAAAACATGCAATTAATTTATTTACCTTCCCCTTCTATTTATAATATTTCATATCTCATTAAATTGCGGCTTCTAAGTAGGTAATTGGGGATCGGTAACAACAAATAAATATTGAGAGAAGGTCCAGTGTAAACAAAATATTAACCGCAGTTCTACAGGATTTGGACACATTGAATAATGAAACTACTTCTGAAACTAGTAGTTCTGGCCTTACTGAACATGGAACTATCTTTTCTTCTGACGCTATTCATGAAGTGTCATATCTTGTGTTTTTATTCTTGACATTGTATATTGAGGCTATTTTTTCTATTTTTAATTATGTTTTTGGTTTTATTCTTCTATTTTTAGCTTCATTGAATATGAATTGTTTGTTACTTTTCGTGTTATTCGAAAGGGTTTGAATACATTGGACGATAAAACTATTCACTTTGTAATGCCTCTATTTCTAAGGCTAAAAAAAAAAATGTCTCCGACATAGAAATTTTATTACAAAATATAAATATTATCTTTGTAGATAAAAATACTGACAAAATGGTTTATTCATTTACATTTATTTATGATAACAATAGCGAAGAATCCCATGTATTTGTATTATGTGATGTGTGTCCTTTATTATCTGTTAACTGTACTACAATGTTTCGAGAAAGTATTACTGGATAAAAATTCCAATATTCTCCGAGTCCAAACCTGCACTGAACACTCGCGGGCGCCGTCCCGCCTGGATCATACTCTGTCTATTTCTGTGCGCGTTTATTTATTAATATTTACGGACAGCTTTGCTTGGCGACAGCCGGAAAGATCTATTTGTTTACGATAATCACACCTAACATTTCTAAACACATCCCGTGGATTAAACTTTATTTCCCAGGTTAAGCTGGATAAGCTTTTAACACATGATTTATACCCTACTGGGTGTACGGCCTCACCGTTTCCAGATATACATTTGAATTATCCGACGACTTCGGAGGAGGTCATAAATTACCCAAGTGACATTGGAAAAAGCCGAGTTGACTTTTAAACCTCAAATTAAATTTTGTCTAGAGGTTAACCGGGGTATTCTACATTTTATATTCTATTTCCACGGCATTCCTGGATAATCTTGGTCTGTAAAGCTTGTCATTATTTTTATTTAATTCCAGGTCCCGGTCTTGGACAGTCGGGCAAGGAATATCAATGTTCAATTTGTTCTAAAACATAGATCTTACCTATTTTTCATTAGATATATTTCTTAACAGATTTTTGCTATGTAGTTTTCTTATTTATCATTTGTAGGTAATGCATTCACCTGATGTTCGGTGTTACTCGTTCTTCTGTATGAATGTGTGCTGGGTTGCATAATAGTAGGTAATTCTCACGGGTATCTTGATGTTTGCCATCCCCAAACGAAAATTATTTAATTCTGTTTATAACTATAGTAGTAGTGTAGTAGTACTTACAAATGAGTGAGGAGCTAATAAACTCATTAACAGTTGTCACATTTATTTCCAAAATTCCCCATTAGTAGATGTATTCATTTTATTATTTATTTGGTTTTTACTTAAGTAATGCAATAATATCAAATAATTATTCCATGTTCAGTTTGCTTTTTATTTAATTTCGTTGTTTTATTGAATATATAAATAGGATATATTTACTATAGAATGAAAAATGGCACCATTGTAAACAGAACTTCAAAAATACATTGCCTATTCTTAAACTGCATATTGTATAAGACTATTTTTCCCGCACGTAGCTCTGTTCTGATGAGGTATATTTGATATTTGAGTACACTAGCATAGGTGTAGGTATTTACAGGGGTATTTTTTCGTAACCACATACGTTTGGTAATAACACTATAAGAACCTTATTATAACAAAACATCATCATACATACAGTATGCGCCAAAAGTATGGAATAAATTCAATAAAACCGAAACAATTATATTTTGGGAAAAATCCTCGAACAGGTCGATTTTTAATTTAAAAAATACATATTTTAGCGTAAAATGCGATTTTCAAATGTCATTTGTTTTCGAGTAATGACGTCATCGATTTTTTTTTAAATGGCAACACCATATTTTTTTCCTTAATTCTGAAAGATCGTTTAATTCTCAGTACTACAGACAGTACTAAAATTTTGCCCTTTCGAGTAAATGACGATTGAATGTTAGAACGAAGATATAAAATATTGAGAAAAAGAATTACATATGTCCTGACCTTCAGTTAATAGAATACCATTATGAACAATAGAATTTATAGAATTAAATGACTTTCTCCAGTTATTTATAAATTGCCAAAACTGTTTTGGATTATACATCAGATCATCTTCACAATATCTAACGTATTTTTTATAATCAGATATAAGAAATTTGGAACGGCCTCTAAAAATTTTAAATGTTAGATAATCAATGTTATTACCAAAATTCTTCCATAAACGATGATATTTCTTCTTCTCCTTAATAACTTTAATGGTAGCAGAACTATACCAAAATGGAAATTTTCTATAAACATTAGAATAGGATAGAATAGAATATAAAGAATAAAATCTCATTAGTAGTTATTTAAAAGTAGTTATTTTTAATATTAGATTGCAAAATGCTAGTTTTACATTAGAGAATGAAAATCATACTAGAATGCAAAAGAATTTCGCAGTCCAATATCAAATAATTTTTTTTCGAAATATTATTAAAAATGTAAAGATTTAGACATTTAAAATTAATTTATTTGACGCGTATATCATTTACAATTTATTGCACATATTTTCATATCAAATATTCTAAAAGAAATGATTAATATTGATTGCAAAAATTACTTTCTTGACTGAAAAATAGCATCCATTTTGCAATCTAACATCAAAAGTAATTATTGCTTTTTATCGTGTCAACACGTAGCGATGTAATAAAAATTCAGCGTCATCAAGATCATAGAATTTTGCGAAAAATTTAAAATAAGTTAGTTATAGATATATTACATTATACATAGTTGAAGATTTTTAAGAAAGGTGTCAAACAGCAATCACACTTGTTGATCTAAGTAAAGCATTTGATTGTGTATCGCACGATTTATTAATTAAAAAACTTGATTTCTATGAAGTACACGGTTTGCCATTGAATTTGTTACAGTCGTATTTATATAATCGAAGGCAGTGTGTGCATGGTGACGGAGTCATGTCAAAATTTAGAGCACTCGAATACGGCGTGCCACAAGGATCAGTTCTGGGGCCACTGTTGTTGATTATTTTTATAAATGACCTTTTTTCTACCTATCTACTTACAAGATAGTTATATATGCCGATGACGCCACCTTAATTAACACATATAACGACACTACTTTACTCAATATAGCAATCAATCATTCACGGGATATCGCCGAGCAATGGTATAATAGCAATGGTTTAAAATTAAATAGAGATAAAACTCAAAAATTAATGCTGTCTTCTAATAACTTGACTGCACAGGGTAATGAGGTTAAGTTGCTAGGTATTACTATTGACGATACATTAAATTGGTCGTCACACATTAACGCACTTTCCAATAAGATTTCTAAATACATATATCTGCTACGTAAACTTAAAGTGACTGTCAATATGGATACACTGCTTATGACATATTATGCATTTATTCACTCAAATTTGAGTTACGGCTTTATCCTTTGGGAAAACGCCACTAATGTTGGGAAGGTATTTGTACTAAAAGAAAGATGTATCAGGATAATTGCTGGTGTCAATCCTCGAGAACATTGTAAACCTTAATTCATTCGGTTCAATATAATGCCAGTACCGGCGATGTATATTTATTACAATATCTTCAATATACTCAGACTGTCATAATTACAATACCAGGACAAAAGATCTGTTGAAGCCACCTAAATTCCGTTTAACCAAATCTGCTAAAAATTCGCCTAACCTTATGTTATACAATAAATTGCCGGAAGATATAAAGAAATTAGAATGCAATCACTTTAAAACAAGAATAAAAAACATTCTTCAATACGGTTTTTACTCTACCAATGAATCCTTGGATAACCTGTATCTGATCTAACTGCATTGATGTGTGGATGCCCACATTTGATTCTATCCCTGTTTTAATTATTTATTTGTTCTTTTTATCAGTGTACACATGTGTATATTACTGTATTATTCAACTATTATTCCATTTTATGGTTTATTCGTGATATTATCTTTTATCTTTTGCTATGTATATGCTATTTTAAATTGTTTTGCATGCAGTTTTTTTGTCAATGTTACTCTCACTTGCTACAAACAATATTTATTTGTAATGTGGTCAAATAAACTTCTATCTATCTTCTATCTATCTATCTCCTTCATTTAACGTAAACAAATTGTTCACTATTTTGTTTTCTGCATTCCAAATCCTTGGAGGTTACCCGTAAATATAAACCACAGCAAAACCAAAACCTTGTGATGCCGCTGCCTCCCAGTTTACAATTCCGGCCACAGTCACGTACTGTGGAGGGCCTTCTTGGCCGCTGCTAGCTGATATCCTCATACCCTCACCCCCGGGTTGTCATTGCCGTCACGGCCTCCGCTGATTGCGGCCCGATTTCATGCCGGACACGTCCTGAAGGAAATGCAGCCTCCTGTTCCGCTGGACCAGTAATATGCTACAATACAGGCCACAACTTCCTGGAGTTCGCAAAATATTGAATGCGAGTTGTCCTGTCGTACTCTGGTTGAACACGGTTAAGTTTTGAGGATTGAAAAGTTAGAATAACTTATTTTGTTCGTGAGACAATATTCTATTATTTCTTCTTAAAATTAATTTTGTGTCTTTTCAATTGAAAAAAGTTTCCTTTGGAAGTACGAAAATTCTGGTGAAACGAAAGTGTTAAGGCAATTAATAGAAAAAAGAAAAATCGCCCAGGGTCCCCGTTTTTTTCTTATTTAGTTACAGTATCCAAGGGGCGATGCCTAATTACAGGAAATGGAACAAGCTAAAATAGTAAAAATGTATATGAATATAAATAACAGATACACAATAAAAAAAAGCCACACATACCTGCATAAACGTACATATTACATACTACACATCAAAGTAATAAAAGTTCAGAGTAACACTTTATTAACATTAACCCATAAGAGTTTCTGAAGCTGAAAAAACAATCGTAACAATATTGCGTAATACATTTACTCAATGCTAACAATTTTGTCATCACATTTGTCGGACTCACTGAATCTACCATTTTTTAAAAATTATTTCCACCTGATCGTTTTAAAAAAAACTAACTATGTGTCTTTTTGATAACATCCAGTATTTTTGACACTATTCAGAACTCCAGCGCAAATTTCAAGGAGCCATATTCTACAACCTGAACACTCAATTGTTGCTGGGTTATCCCATGTCTTCATCATAAAAATTATCTCCACAAACACCGCAATCAGAACGACTGTATAATTGTGACTGCTATTTTTCTTCCATTCGTTGATGGATCTTGAGGATCTTTTGGTGGTGGTTTGAAGGAGCAGCAATTTTAGATTTTTCCGTTTATATATAATCTAGCGTGACTTCTAATGGTTTTTTAGATGAACTCTGAGCGGTTCAACATACTTATTTTTTTTTTAGATTGCCTCTAAAAACAGCTATGAATTTGTCGAAAATTGCGTTTATAAACCCCTTGGTTATATTTCAACACACACAAATCAAT
Organism: Monochamus alternatus; assembly: GCA_037114965.1. Taxonomy (NCBI): domain Eukaryota; kingdom Metazoa; phylum Arthropoda; class Insecta; order Coleoptera; family Cerambycidae; genus Monochamus; species Monochamus alternatus. The sequence goes on from CM073431.1 coordinate 25,386,506, forward strand.
TCTTATTCAAAGAAGTGGGGCAAATCATTACATTTTTTACTATTTTAATAGAAAAAATCATTGAAGATATTTTACAACGATTTGCTCAAAGTTCTAAAATATCTGTGTTACTAGCTATCTGTTCAAACTGATACGTAAATAAACTTGATACACTTAATATATGTTATGTAACCTTCAATATTTCAATTTGATGTATAACAACTTAGAACCTTGCAGTACGCGACATGTAGCAACTATATCTAGTGGTCATTAGCTACTTCATCCTGAACCTGATCAGCCACAAAACAGAAAGCATCCTACATGCATGCTTTAGTATCATTGAAAGCCCCCGACATCTATTGTCTTCGGCGATAACGATATTCGCAAAAGAGGCATTCCAGGAAACAATTCTTTTGAGGGCTAATGCCTTGATCAACATTGGATTACACCTGAAAAATTTATAGCAAGCAGCCAAAGTTCTTCGTCAGCTGCCCGCCAGACATGTACTGGTCTTCGGCTGACTTCGCTTTGGCTGTTTGCTATAGATTTTTTAGGTATCAACGTTAGTCGGGTCATTAGTTCGCAGAGTAGTTGTTCTCTGCAATTCCACTTTTGCATAATAGAACCTTGCAGCTTATTGCAATGTTTTATATGACCATTGACGATAATTCAGTTGGTTTTCATTATAAGAGATTAAAGAAGCAGTTGCACATGCATTCTTACATAAGATTTATGTTTTCCAGGACATTTAAAAATTAATAATTGATTAGGCTTGACGTTTCATTTTGACAAGTACATTTATCTTGTTATGGTGACAGTCAAATCTATTGTTATATCCAACAGAGTACTGTAGAGTTATAGAAAAACGATTTATTTTAAAATAAAATAAATGATTCAATGATGATTATTTTGTAAGTAAAACTGCATGTAAAAATGTAATATGTATGCATTGAATAGTTTTCTATCTTTCTTTAGTGAATTTTGAGTCAAGATAGATATGAGTAAGTCAGGTTGCCTATGTTCGTGATCATATGATTGACGCTCTACACGATGTTAAAAAAGAGTGGAAAATATTTTAGGAGATAATAGTATGAACCAAAATAAGCAGAAAAGTCTTAATAAACATGGGTCCGCAAAGTAACGGTTGCGGAGATATGGACCACTATTCGTTTTTCAAACATTTTATTTTATTGGGAATAAACCGACAAAGGAAGCTTTTAACAAACAAAAAACAAAGTTACACAAGATGTTCAAAGTGCCCTCCATCCATTTCCAAGCAGGCACGACATCTTAGTCTCAACGATATTCGAACTCTTTCGAAAACACCCTCCTTGGTGTGGATTTCTTGACACTTTTGATTAATCCGTAGCTGCAGCTCTTCCAGGCTATTTGGTAAAACAACAGGACCTAGAAACCTGTCGCCTACAATACTCATCCAAATGTTTAATGAAATGTTCAGATTCTATTAGAACATGAGGATTTTCGTCGGCCCAAATATGCGTATTGTGAAAATTAAACACTCTATTTCTTGTGAACCCGGCCTTATCAATAAAAAGAATGTTTGCAAGAAAACGAGTGTCTTCAGCATCATAACGTAGAAACCAGCAGTAAAAAACCAAACGTGCTTGATGATCATTTATTGGATTTAAGGCCTGTACTCGTTGCATATGGTATCGATAAAGCAGTTGTTCGTAAAGGATTCTCCAAATAAGAGGACCACTAATTCCTACCTCGGCTGATATTCTCCGCACACTCGTACCTGGATTCTGCTCTACCAGTGCTAGAATTTCTTCCTCTGCTCTAGGAGTGGATACCGACCTTGGTCTTCCGGATAAATGGCACTGTTTGCTCAAACAACCGGTATCACGCAATCTTTGGTGAATTCTTCCAAATATGCGTTGTGAAGGAATCTGGCAATTTGGATAAGCGTCAACATAAAGACGTCGCGTTTCGGTGGCGTTCCCATTAGCACGACCATACATGAAGTGCATGTCTGTTAATTCTTCGTTAGAGGAACCAGCCATAGCGAAAGAAAACTTGTGCACTGAGAACAACTGTCAAATACTGTTTATTTCACTAATCATCAACCAACTATTATAAGAAAATACACAACGTTTTTGCAAAATAAAAAAGTGTCTAAAAAACATATACACAATAAAACATTCCACATCTCCGTTACCGTTACTTTGTGGACCCATGTTTTACCTCTTTAAATATTTTACACTCTTTTTTAACACCCTGTATAAAGTAGATGGAATGCTATTAAATAATGATACTTTTTATTAGTAAGTACTAGCAATTTTTGAACATCTACCATTAACTGTTGGTTAGTACTTTTGAGGCAGACATCTCCATTCTAGTTGCGCAAGTGTTGAGAGCGGCAAGACGCAACCGTCTGGTGAAAAACTAACGGAACTTAAATTGCATAGGGTGGATATGTAAGATTTTCCCAAGACATCTAGTGGGCTGGTGGGTGGCGCGTATCCAATTATAACTTCCCGACGAATTTCTCATTTCGAGACAATTAAGCGGCATATTATAGTCAGTGGAGCGTCTTTGCAATACAGCCACGTCCCGGCCAACTCGTCTCCACAAATTATACTTTGGGGAACATTAATTTTCGTGATGGAAGACGCCCGCCGTCTCCCATTTCCATAGGACGCCTTAGTCCGGTCGCTTTATCGGAAACGTCGGGCTGCTATCCAGCTTTGATAGATAGACCAAATATCTGCTTTTTGTAAGTCATGGTTCATACGATCTTAATAAATTCCTATTTATCGAACTGGATATTCTGTAGAAAACAATGAAAATATTTTCGAGTAATAGACATGCATTAATTTAAATACAGCGTGATGATAAAGTTTGGAACAAAATTCATAACTTTTATATTGAGTGGTTTTTGAAAAAACGCCGAGGTAAGTCCATTTTGTTCTCGGGAAGGGCATCTTTTAAGATGATTCAGTTGTATACAGAGTGACCCAGGAAAGCTGAACGGCCAATACATTTGTTTTTTCTTATGGAAAACCCTGTATATTTGTTTATATTCGGATAAATCTTTTTCTTACGAATACTGGGATGTAGGGTTTGATGGCTCTATTTAAAATAACAAGCAAGATCATGCGAGAAAATGATATTTATTTCAAAAAAGTATTTAACGTCATTTTTTTTATAAAAAAAATGTACTTGGCAATTTGGCACTGGTCCGCGCGAGTGCAAACACTTTGCACACTACGCTCAATAATTTCTGGGTTGATTTTTTCCATTTTAGCACGAATTCTCAGGTGTAACTCTGCTAAATTATTTGGTCGATTGAAGCATACCCTAGATTTTAAATAACCCCATAGAAAGTTCAATGGGGACTGTCAGTTGACCAATATCTACAATTATTGCGATGTAGTGAGCCATTTAAACAGAATGTGGCCTTGTCAGAAAAATATGTTATTTAAAAAGTTTGGAAAAGTTTGGAAAGTGCAACCGGCAGTATGCGTCATCCTAATTTAATTTGTGTATCAGCTGGACTATATATCGATGATACTTTTCTGTATGAACCAACTTTACAACATATGATTGGTCTCCACATTATTGTTTAGGGTTAGTTGTCTTGTTGACTGATGGAGATTTTTTTCCATGTCCAGCAATACATTTAGTTTGGTTTCTTCAGCGATTCGAGGTCAACCTTGTCGTGTCTTATCTCTTACATACCCAGTCTATCTAAACTTGACCACCAATTTACTCACCGTAGATCGTGCTATTGGTAGTCTGTAAGCATCTGTTTGATTAAACAACTCACATGCAACGGATTCGTAGCTTATCACCATATCCAACCATCATTAAGATCTCTATCCTTTCACGTTCTGTTAAATGTGCCATTCCTTCTAAGCTTAAAAAAAATCAGTGACAAATTTGCGAAATTTAATAACGTACTAATTTGTGAAAATGCCACGTTACGACAGTGGTTTTTTGTTTGCAAGCAACGACCAAAAAATACTAAACTTGCGTTTTCGTTAATTATTTGCATTTACTTCGTATCTAAGTACAATTTTTTTAAACACCAAAATCGCCAAATTTCATAAAATACGGTCGATGCGATCGAAAAATAATAAAGAAAATGTGATTTATTTTTTCAACTTTGACACCCTGTAGATCGAAAAGGAGCAACATTCGGATAAGGCATTTGGCTTAATCGCTCTATTTTGAAGTCAACATGCCCTTAAGCTCTGTCCCATTATTAATGAATTACCCTGTATATTTTAAAACAGCAGGAATCTCTCTTTTAATTTAAATATACATCTGGAAAGGTTATTTGAAGGATATGAGTTCAATATATCAGATATATTAATAAGTATGCAGATACACTTGTATGTATTAGTCAACTTCCAACTTTAAAAGTACGCTTTCCAGCCTATAAATAACCATTCAAGTTCACTTTTAAGAGTAGAAGCTGAACGTAATTAAGTGTACAGATACACTTATAAGGGTATAAGTCAACTTTCAACTGTAAAAATATTCAAGTGTATAAATACTCATTCTCTTTTAAAAATAGAAGTTTACCTTGGACTGTATAAGTATACTAGCAACTGTATAAGGATACTGAAATATATAAATACAATTGTAAGTGTACAAGAGCCTATTCAAGTATATAGGGTGACCAGGAAAATGTGGGAAAGAAATTTCTCGGGTGCAGATGGAACATGAAAAAATAAGACGAAAAGTGCCTATAAAATTTGTGTCCCTGAAGGACGCCGCTGGAAATAGGTTTTTTCTTGAATAACTTTTAAAGTACTTAATATAATTTAATAAAAATTGAATGCGTTTAACACTAGTAAGAACCTATTAAGTTAAGTATTAGTATTCTTGACACATATTTAGCTTTTTGAGTTTACCAGAGGCGGTCTAAGCTTTACAACTTAATGCCTAAATTTTTAACACTCTGTATGATAAAGACTTTAAAATAATAAATCTAAGTAACTTCAACCTTAGACTAATAAAAAGGTATTTTTGTTTATTATTGATAAGATAAACCGTTTACGAGAAAAAGAATAATAAACGAATTTATGTTTTATTTTTAATAAAAAGGGCCATTATTTCTATTTTTTTCTCGACAGTAAAGTACGATATAAAAATCATCCAAACAACAGGAAAGTTAGTGTATATCACATTACATTTTTATTAAATATATATTATTAAGTACGTTATTAAAAAAAAAATGGTTTCCAGCGGCGTCCTTCAGAGACACAAAGTTTTATAGGAACTTGTCATCTTATTTTTTCATGTTATATCTGAACCCAAGAAATTTTCCACATTTTCTCGGACACCCTGTATAAATACACATTTTAAAAATTTCAACAAAAAAAAAACAGAAATAACTTTTGTAGTATGGTATGGAATATTACTTTTAAAGAATGAAGTGTGAAGAAGTTTAATTTATAGAGTTATTTAAAGAACCCTTCTATAGCACGCCAAATAGAAACTTTAGTCCGAAACGTCTCTTTCGAGGGTCACGGCCCTGGGAGCGTCGCATAGGGCCTCGTGTGACCGTCATTCGTGGCCGATGGGGGTGAGTTAGATGTTTTAATTGCTCGGATGTCGCGCGTGTAAATAGGGAAGCGGCCGGGGTATCGAATATATGGATGTAAGTGAAACCGAGCGGCAGCTAGCAGATCATCCCCAGCTGTGCTCTGTTTACTTCATCTGGTTGTGTTTCGCGGCTCAATGAACTCCTCGGAGGACAGTCGGAACGCAGTCAGTTGCCTTCTTCTGATTTTTTTCAGTCAATATGGAAATGGAAATTAATGAGTAACCCCTTGACCTGGAAATGTTGAAAAACAATTTATTATTTGGCAAATGTTTAGTTTCTGTTGTAACAGATCTCTGCTACTTTGGCAATAAATGCAAGAAAAGATATGGACTTTAGCCATCTTGGAGTCCCGATTTGACCATTATGGATTTTTATTTAAAAGAGTATTTGAACTTATTTCGATAGTACTTAATGCTGAATTAATTTAAGTAAATAAACAAGGAGACAGCTGTAGATAATTTGAAGACAGATTAGCTAAGCGTTTTACATAAGTGTTTTATTTTTTTGTACTATTTATTATTCTAAAAATAAAATTAATGTTTAGGTTGAAATACTTGAAATGTATACCTGGCTTTTTGTTTACATTACGTTATAACATTTTTCTATTATATTAAAAATAAAGAGACAATTATTTCATGATTTTTTTTACGTTTTTTTTACGTTTTTTTTTACGTTTTTTTTTACTGACTAACAAATACAATTTTATAAACAATAAACTAAAAGACACTTGAAAAACTAATGTAAATCCTCGCATTACAAAAACGTCAATTCTATAAGTAGTCCGATATTCGGAATCGCCTACTACTTTTAAATAATTCTTAGAAAATGGCTGAGGTGTCGGAATAGTGAAATTTTTTTACGTAAAATTCAATGATGTTCTTGCAATTTCTCTAAAGAATATCTCTTTGAAAATATGACCTAAGCATACAATATTTTAGATAGAACACTCTGTACATTTTAAAATTCGTTCATGAACTAATTTTACCTTAATTACTTAAAGAAAAATGTAAATATACTTAATAAACAGGTGTTTAAACAATTAAGTTATATATGCATTAAGAATAATAATTTAACATTGAAAAACTGGAAACTAGAGGAACCATTTTAAACAGTTAAATATTTTTTCAATATTAAATAATTTTTAACAGTTTCTTTAATGATATTGTCGATTAGTTTTCTTCTTGTTTAATATTTTTTATGTCTGTTTTTATTTATTGTTTGTTCTCAAATGTTAATCAATTAAAGACATTTATAAATTACTTAATATTAATCAACTAATATAATAGTTATCTTATAATTATTTCTTGAATTATTAAAGTGATTTAATACATGAACCAATGTTGTATAAATACATGGCCAAAATGCATGGCCAACTATGCACCATGCCACATTTTCAATTTTTCTCCAAAATTTTTCCTATTGACCCGCTACATGTTGCACACCAAATTAATCAGAAAGATTTAAGCTTTAACATGACGCAATAAAAAAGGTGGATACCATTTAAAAAATCCAACCTTATTGCTCTCTTGTCGCCACTGGTTATATTTTTGACATCGAACTTTACTAAAGTTCAAAAGCCAAAAAATGTCGAATAGTGAAAAAAATATGTCGTAAAATATTTTTAGTTTCGGAAGTTTAAGTACTGGTTGATGTCAAATTGGTTTCTTATCTTTAATTTAATAGGTAATGCTTCAAGTTCCATAGATTTTTAATGAGATTTAGCATGCGCCCAGATATTAAAATCTATTTTTTTCGGAAACTGTCGTCGAATTTCAACAAAAGTACCTATTTTATGTAAAAATCCATCGAATTTTCATTTTTTCTATGAAATTATTAACAAAATATATAGGGTTAACAATAACAAGTACAAATATTTTAAGAGGGGATAGGGAAAAATAAGAATTAACGAAATCACACTTCAAAAAAATTTTTGATATTATTTTAAATCCTTATTTAACGCCGCCAATGTAGAGTAGGCAACCAACAAACAAGTTGGTGGCCTACTCTACAAACAAGCATGCAACAGTCGCTCAGTCGGTACGCTGTCATAATTCAATTCCTGCGTTTACGTTGTAATTTTGTGTTCTTCTTCAGTTTTTAATGCCTTTTTTAATTTTTAAACGTTTTATAGTTATTAAATAAAGACATTTGTGTTGGGTACAAATACTTTCCCACAATATAGTTCGCCGGTTTGGTTTTCTAGGTTATGGGACAAGACTGCCGGTTACGTTAAAACTTGTCTATTATCGATTCCTTTCGTTCGATTTTGTTATAATAAATAGACATTTTATCTAATTGTACCTAAGGGAAGTGTCTTTTATCGGTAGTGAGTTGGTGTAATGAGCGAATATGTAGTTTTACCAGTTTATACCGAAATAATGAAAAACGAATGCAAAATACTGGAGCTAACTGGATTAACTGTTACCTATCTATCAGGTATTATTACTAATATGAATGTTAATTTTTGTCGTTTCTACATTTAGAAACGCTACAAAAAGACGACCGCATGGTAGTTGACATTGTTGACAGATGTAAGCTTTATCTATGAATCTAAGTCATCTCAGTCGATTCTTATCATCGGCGCCGACTTTCCGTAGGAAAAAAGGGTTTTGCCCCATTTTTTAAATATCGAGCTAAAATTCTGGAATAATTTTTTTATTGTCTTTTAGGCCTTTTGGAGCACGTGGTTAAATTTTTTGTACTTAGTCATAGTTAACCCTGTATATAAAAAAGTTTGAGTATTTTTGAACTCCTTGCTCTCTCCTGGACAAACTGTATTGATTGTTTTTTTTTAGATTTTTAAAAAGAGCATAAAAAGTTATGGGACTTTCATTAAGTTATCTCTACGGCTTTGGGAAATACTAATACTAATTAAAAACCGCCATCAAGTACTAACATTCCACACCGTGTATGTCGTAAATGACTATTTGTCTTATTTTGAGGTCTAGAAAACGCAATTAAATGTATCACCCTGTATATTGCATTTATTATGAAAGATTTAGCTAAGAATTATTTTGCATAAATAAATCAGTCCAACTTTTCTTGGAGTTCCCACAGGTTCAGGGAACAAGAATCCAGACTTCCTCTCAAATCGTAATAATATCAACACAAACGTCGTACCTTGCCCATTACTTTCAGATTAAGCGACGTGTCCAATGAATGCGATCATCGAAGTATGAAATATTCCCCCGGGGTGCCACAAGGATAAACACACATGCCCAATATGCCTCTATTATTATGATAACGCGACCTCGATCGGCGACATTCTTCCACACGGATGGCCTGATCCCCGCAGGGACACATTCGGATCTTTATTCTTTGCGGATTAAAATTGGTACAACTGCAGTGAGCGTGTAATCGCGTAGTTTGGATCGCAACAGTCTTTATCAAAAATCAAAACAGAAAATGTCGGGCACAAAAGGCCGTTGGCCCGCGAAATTGCTGTGTCAGGGCAAACACAGGCAGATGGGGACCCGGTTTGGGATTGCTGTTTTGCTTAGTAAGTCGACGGTAATTAAAAAAGTTTATATTATTGTTTAAACTCCTCTACAGGGGGTCCATAAATTTAGGAGCCCATTGAAGTAGTAAATTTAATGTCACAGGGTATCCCCAGTTCAGGTTACCTATCTGAAATGCATAAAAAATTTGTCAAAAAATTATCCTCCACAATTGTTTTTGCTTGTCTTGAAACCCGTGATAAGAATATACAGGGTGTTCAAAAATATGAAAAAGTTAAAGACAGTGACGGGTAAGGTACTTTAAATCTTAACGCTACGTAGAAAAGTAATGGAGAAAAGTTGTTTGGAATTAAATTTTATGTCCAAATATGAAAGCATGGCCTCCTAGTCAATACTTGACATTACGAGATATTCTTTGCAAATCGGTGTTTTCAATAAGGCAATATTTTTTAAAAAGAATGGTTTCTTTGAAAAAAAAATTAGAGTCCTAGAATATCCCAAAGTTCGGGTTCGGTATGGAGTAGCCAATGGCCACTAGATGTAGCCTCGCGTATTAAAAAATAAAGATATTCAGCATATCCTGGAATTTTAAAATCTTGACCTAAAAAATCCGTTAACTGCAGCAGCATAATGTGTATAAACCAAAACATGCTTGAGCATCCATAGTTTCTCCGAGGCGCAGGTAATCATAGCACTCAAAAAATTAAAACCTAAATTAACAAGCGGGCCCGATAATATTCCATCTTTTGTTTTACGGGACTGTCCAGTACTTGCTAAACCATTAACAGTATTATTTAACATGTCCTTAAAGTCATCTAGATTTCCGTCCATGTGGAAACACTCCAAGATTATACCTATTCACAAAAAAAGAAGCAAAAGACGATATAACAAACTACCGACCAATCGTTCTAACTAGCAATTTTGCAAAAGTTTTTGAAATGCTTCTATATGACGATATATTTCCATTTGCGAAAAATCAAATAAGTCCAGTGCAACATGGTTTCTACAAGGGCAGATCTACCACCACTAATTTGTTCTGTGTTACGAATTATATATCTGAGGCTATTGATAAAAGTATGCAAACGGATATCATTTATACAGACTTTTCCAAAGCTTTCGACAGACTAGACCACAACATTTTACTACACAAACTAGTTAATTTTGGACTCTGTAGAGAACTTATTGAATTTTTTCAATCATATTTAAGTAACAGATCACAAAATGTATTATACTGTGAACATAATTCTGTTGCGGTTAAACCTACGTCAGGTGTTCCCCAGGGTTCAAACTTGGGCCCGTTACTGTTTAATATTTTCATTAATGACATAGTAAATGATCTCACCGTAAGTTGCCTTTTATATGCTGATGATCTGAAAATATTCTCAACAATATCACATCTATCAGATTGTATAATTTTACAACATAATTTGGATATTATCAACAATTGGTGTATAGAAAATAAATTAAATTGAAATATAGCAAAATGCAACGTGTTATCAATATCCACAAAACGTGACTTACTATCCTATAATTATAAACTCAAAGATTCTGTTCTATCTAGGCCGGAGACGTTTTGTGATTTGGGCGTTTACTTTGATAGAAAATTATCCTTCATACCTCATATTAATTACATAATATCTAGAGCATATAAAAATCTTGGATTTATAATACGAAATTCAAAGAACTTGATTAATTATGATGCAATGAAGTTACTATATTTTGCTTTTGTCCGTTCTAGTTTAGAATATGCTTCCATCATTTGGTGCCCGCACTATAGAATCCATATTGACAGTCTTGAATGGATTCAACGTCGTTTTCTGAAATTCGTTGCTTATAAAACAGATGGTGCTTATCCTGCTATTGGTTTCCCTCATAGTGAACTCCTTTCACGATTTTCAATTAAGTCTTTAAATGATTGTCGCAAAGTTTCCTACCTTGTTTTTCTTCACAAGCTAGTGCATAACACAGTTGACTGTAGTCAGATTTTGCAATTGCTCAATTTTCATGCAAATAGACCGGTATCACGTCAATCAAAGCTGTTTGGTTGCCACACCTAGAACAAATATTAGACTGTCCTCTCCACTTTACAATATGTGTAACTGGTACAATGAAACTCATAATTTGGACATTTTCATTTGCAATATTAATGATATTAAAAATACTACTTATAGTTAATTTGTGCCCTCGATATATATTCTAATATATTTATGTTAGATTAAGATTTAACATAATTTTTTATATTTATGTTTTGGTTTTTAGTGTATTTTAGTAATTGTGAATATTCGGTTATAAGGTTTGTGTTGTATTCCTATTCTGTAATTGGGTTTTTCCTGTAGAATAGTGTAATAAAGAAAAAAAAAAGAAACATATTATATTATATACGTTTTTCATTTCACTAGATGCACAACATCAACCTAGTCATTCCACATTCTAAGTTCGCTATGCACAGGATGAATTTACGATATACTTGCTCTGAATTGCTAAAGAAATATGTGATAAACAAAAACAATGCATTCTTGCATCTGTATTATAGCCATTATTTAAAAAAAATTGTAGTAAGTTGCTATAAAAGTTACCTGAGAATACAATGAAATTAAATTTCAATTAGCACTTACTGAGTTTTTCAAAATGGTGACAAATTTAAAAAATAAACTAATTTTTTTATTGGCACAGCCTGTATATCTTTCACTCAATATTTTTAGAAATATTAGTTTAATTGTGCAGTCAAGCATTTTTTCTGATTTTTTAATTTTTGTCACATTGTCACAACAGTCATGACATAAAGAAGAGTAGTAGGTATCTAAATCATAAAACTATAACTGCACAAATATGATCAAGGGTTAACAGGGTTAACTATGACTAAGTACAAATATTTTAAGAGGGAATAGAAAAAAATAAGAATTAACAGAATTTGCTTTCAAAAAATGCTACCGTCATGCAACAGTCGGCCACAGTCGGCAGTCGGTCAGGTCGAGTCGGTTCGCTGTCATGTTATAATTTAATTCCTGTGTTTACGTTGTAGTTTTCTGTTCTTCTTCAGTTTCAGTGCCTTATTTTAATTTTAAACGTTTTATAGTTAATAAATAAAGGAATATGTGTCGGGTACAGATATTTTCCCACAATATAGTTCGCCGGTTTGTTTTTCTGGGTTATGGGACAAGACTGCCGCGGGTGTTAAACGTTTTCTGTTATCTATTAGAACCTACCTACCACCCCTTTCTTCGATTTTGTTATAATACATAGGCGTTGTATCTAACAACTGTACCTACGGGAAGTGTGTTTATCGGTAGTGAGTGAAAATGTAGTTTTACCAGTTTGTAACCAAATAATGAAAAACGAATGCAAAATACTGGAGCTAACTGGATTAACTGTTACCTACCTATCAGGTATTATTACTAATAAGAATGTTAATTTTTGTCGTTTCTGCATTTAGAAATACTGCAAACGACCGCATGGTAGTTGTTGACAGATGTAATGCCAACTATGTATCTAAGCCATAAGCCATCTCAATCTATACTCATCATAGGCGCCGACTTTCCGTAGGAAAAAAGGGTTTTGCCCCATTTTTTAAATATCGAGCTAAAATTCTGGAATAACTTTTTTATTGTCTTTTAGGGCTCCATGAGCACGTGGTTAAAATTTTTGTACTTAGTCATAGTTAACCCTGTATAGTAAGACGCACATTTACTTTAATATTTAAGTGATCTATTAAAACTTTGAGTTAACTAACTTTTTTTTCTTTTGTTGTCATTGATATAATTTGTTAGTTCTGTAATATCGCCTCAATATATATTTTTTTACCGTTAATTGTTGTGTATTCTTTTTCTTTCTGTAGGTTGTTCTCGTATAACAAACAATTCCAGATTGTTTTATTCTGTCCATGACTAAGTTTGGCACAATTAAAAGAAAACATTGCTTATTGTATTTGATGTAATATGATTATGATTTATTACTATCATTTTGTCTTGGCTGTTATAAAATGATGTCTTGTATGCTCTTTGATACCAAAGAGAAGCGACGTTCGAGCGTCGAAGAAGGCTGACACCGCGTTGATTTGGGAGCTGTGAATTAATCGAGGCCGCTAGATGTCAGTATTAGTCTGAAGAGGGGGTTCAAATAATGATTATAAAATCATTTTTTTCAGGGTAACTTATTTTTCCTTATCTTAACTAAAAATTTATTACGTTATAACTGAATCACACTATCTATATGTATGCAAGAGTTAACATGCTTTAAATGAGATTTTCTAGCTTGTTATTTAATGTATTTTACACCCAACGTGTTATAGTTACTAATAAATTAATAAAATACAATGACTCTATGTAATATTTATTGATGTGTTAACTTAACACACGTTTGTGTTCAATATTTTCTAATATCGACTAGTTGGGCAGTTGCAATACCTCAGGAGTGCCGGCACACTTCACGCCATTTTGGTCGTATGTTCAGAGCATTAGCAGAGTTAATTCTTGTACATTCCAAGTTTGCTGACAATTATTCATTAGGCATTTTCTATCTAATATTAATTGATACCATTCAATTTTTTATACATATGAAACACCTATGTGTTCATATTTATATTCACTTAGTTTCATTGTTTTTCTCTTCGCAGCATAATAATAATAAAACATCGCAGGTTATCCATTTTTATGAAAATATTTCCAAGGTAGTAATCTCGCCGGCACCGCCGAGTTTTATTTCCCAAATTTATGCAGCCGAATGCTTTCCGAGACGGAGGAAAACCGTGAAATATATAGCAGTTAATTCTGGAACATCTCAGCAAAAAGGGCAGAGGCAACATTATCAGTAATGCCGAGGAGGAACAGAAGCAGGCAGCGCAGTTTTAAAAGCTTGGCATCAAAACAATGTGAGGTATTTCTTTTTCCTTTTCCAGTTTGTTCGCTAAAAATAATATTAGCCAACGCTGAAACATAGCGATAATGCATTACAAGAGTTGTTGTTTTTCGTCTTGGCACTCGCTGCCCGAGCGAATTCTTTAAATCAATATTGCATTACGGCCCTATCGCTACGGCCGATAGTGCGGTCGATTTGAAAGAATCTGTAAGTCGTAGTACGGTAGATTTGTAGCACATACTTTCAGAGCTGAAGTATTGGGTAATTTTTTCCCGCTGTTTACGGTTGTTTCCAACTGGAATAATCTCTGAATCGAGATACTGAATAGCCGCTCTTGTAATGCCAGGAATATGAGTGTGCTCAAAAATTGCTTTTCCGGTATCTTCCTCGTTTTTTTGTTGTTGGCAATAACAGTGGTTCTAGATTCTATGTCTAACTATAATAATAATATAATATCTCTACCCTTCATTCTAATCACAGGGATTAGCCCAGAAGTCGGAGACTTGTCCGGGAGAGGGGCGGCATATTATTATTAAGCAGGCCGCATTTGCGTCCAGGAACGACTTACGCTGGTAGGCCCTAATCACTATTCAGTGCAGGAATGAGGGAAACCTGAAAAATCTCATTAATTAGGGGGGTAGTCAAATATCAACCGGTATCAATCTCTCACATTGACCCAAGCTAACATTCTTCCACCCTACCATACTCGCAGAGAGGGTGCCAATCCTCTCTACGAATATAGCTTATATACGGTCTAACGGAAGCCGGGTGCGAACGCACACCGATCTAGTTACCTCGATTCAAGTACTGACGCCTTAAACCGCGCGACCACTGACCGAAAAACTCCTTTATTACATTGTCAGCAAGGCCTTTAATTGCATTTATCATGACATTATATTGAAACACTTTTCCGGTATGGCATTAGACGAGTGCAATTTTCATATCTTATGTATGGCTCTGAAGAATAACATCTCATTTGACGTCTGTGGAATGCCTCAAGGTTCCGTTTTGAGACCCTTACTTTTCATAATTTTTATGAATAACTTTTGTTTGCAAAATCTAATGGAACAAGGTCTGGAGAATAAGGCGGAACTGAAATAATCTCTCAGTTAAGGTAAAATGCCAGCATAATCATGACATTCGGAATATTAACTATTGACGACTGCCCCAATTTAGATTAATCTTGTCAACTAAGAAAAACATATAAAAAAGTATTAAAAACTGCTTTTATTCGCGCAAGAGTACTTGCCATTATGTTTACTAATTTTACCTAGCAGTAAAATATGAAGAAAAGATAATGAGAAGGAAAGACTGCAAGACTGCAAGACTGCATTAACAGTGCTGGTTAGAAAAAAAGAAGGAAGGAGAAGAGAATATCGGGACAGATAGACAGAAATAATACCGACGAAATGGATATGCAACTACAGAAATAGAACGCTTAAGAACTGGAGGCAAACAAATGAGAAAAGAATTACAGCTAAGAGACAAAGATATTGAGATACTTAATGAGGGAGAGTAAGAAGGAAAGATTAATGTTAGCAAGATTCAGGTGTGGCAATGAGGAAAAAGATAATAAATGGTGGACAGATGAAAGTGAAAGAAGATGTAGAGTTTGTTGGTAAGAAAGAGAAATGATAGAACATCTACTGCGCGATTGTGAAGAAATGACGGGAAGACATGAAAGTAGAGAGCAAATTTTGAACGAAGACGGAAGAAGTTTAAAATGGATGAAAATAGTGAAGGAAGTAAGATAATCGAGGGCCAGGCAGAATAAAGTTTAAGTTTGTTTTGAGTTTTTTAATTAATATAAGGAATATTGTAATTATTTATGCCCGTAGGGCAAAATAAAACATTATTACCTATTATGTTTACTAATTTTTATCATTTTTATCATGTTATATTTAATATAATTGGTGTCCATTTTCTTACGTTGTAGCTTTATTGTTTTCTTCCTCTCTTTTAATGAATTACTGCATGTAGTGTCTATCTATCTATTGAACTCATTTCTGCTTGGCTATATCAATTAAATAATATGACACTGAAACAATTTAGCCATACAGTCATTCACAACGACTTTAGGCTAAATGTATCTAAATAATAATACCTCTACCCCTCATTTTAATCTCGAGAATTAACTGTCGCAGACTTGTGCGGGAGAGGGGAAGTAATATTATTATTATGCAGGCCGCATTTGCGTCCAGGAACGACTTACGTTGGTAGGCCCTTCAGCGCTGAAAAATCTCATTACTTAGAAGGGTGGTCAAATGTCGAACGGTATCAATCTCTCACATTGACTCAAGCCAACATTCTTGCACCCTGTAATACCCACAGAGAGGGTGCCAATCCTCTCCGCAAATATAGCTGGTCTATGGTCTACCTGACTCAGGATCTATGGATATACATTTGAAAACTGTATGATTTGGATACAACAGCTAAGAGTGACACACGCTGTTCTACGCGTATCATTTCTGCGACTAAAATGAAAGCTTTTCAGCAAGTTGGAACTTCTGAATGAATAGAAGTACAACCATGGTGAAAAAATGCGCTGCAAGCTCATAATGTGTAAATTTATCCTGTTGTAAAATTTGTCCTGCATGACGTACGCCAAACCCTAATATTACGTTTTTCAAAGTACTCAAATGAGCCATATCTGTCGTATCGGTAGAACGCTGTACTTTCTGCTATACAGCCCCTGTATGTATTTTGGTGCAGTCTGAGACATTCTTATTTATATATTTCTTTAAATTTTATAGCAATGGAGGTGCATTTCAGCTGCACATCTATTTATTCAAGAAATCTTGAAACAATAGCCCGTGATGCGGAGACGTCGTCTCGTTGTTCGATTTGCATACGTACAATGAAATTTTCGAATAAAAACTAATAAACCGTCCCATAAATTTCAGTCGCTGCCGTATGGATGCGGCTGACGCTCGCCTGAGACTCTCATCTTACACCAAATGCGCTTCCATATAAGTCCGCGATTTTAGCAGATTTACTTCAGTCGCAGTAAAGGGGATTTTAAATATTTCAGCGATTTCTATTCTTCTGTGCAGGTATTTAGTTCGAAGAGGCTCCAAGTTTGGCCGAAGTGACATGTTTTAATGACCATTCTGGTTAATTTGTGAAATGTATGTTTACCAGTGACCATTGCAAAATAAATTAACTAGGTCTGTCTTTGAAAATACCTGGGAGTATTATGCCATTCTGCATGGAAAAAATATTATCATGAAAATTTATTGTAACAAAAATTAATCCAGCGTCAATTTTATTTTAAACTATGAACTTTTATAGATGTAGAAGCATTTACTACGATTATAGTAATAGATTGTTGCCATATTTTTAAATAATATTGTAGCATTTTTGATGCAACTTTCATTTCTAGTTAAATATGTTATAAAGTTGGAGGATAAAAGAAATAATCTCATTTCAAGAGTCAATATAGTTGCACCGAACAATTTGACTGGCTAGGTCGTGAATTTGAGAAAAATGTTATCATGAATGTTGTTTTGAATAGTAATTTATACATTCTGATGACTTTCAAAAATAGTTAATGTACCGAATTTGAATGGATTATCTTTAAAGAAGAAGGGTTGGTTAAACATTTTTAAACCAGTGATATACTGATTTCGGCTCCTATTGTTGGTATTATGACTGACAGTGAAGAGCGGTGAAACGTTTGGAAGCATGGGATAGGATCAGTTACAGAGGCGTCTATGGGACGTCTCGAAAGACCACCATTATCCAAGGAACGGTTCCGACTGTATCAGTAGTAATATCACAATAGGAGTTGAAATATATGGACGGACCCAGACATACCGATAGTGGATCTGTCCCCACAAAATCTAGCCCGAGAACAACTAGAGCAGGTCAAAAAATTCTAGCTAAAGCTACGCAACCCGGAACATTATTATGTATAAAAAATATTATACCATATATTTGAATAATAATGATCACAATTATTTTTCAAACACAGATCATTTTACGCAAAATGTAGCAAAGTTATATGTAGTGGCAATTAGCTATTTCATGCAGGACCTGATACGCCACAAAGCAATGAAGTGTTTTACTATGATGTAGACACCATTGAAAGTCCCCAACTTCTATCACGTTTCGGCGATAACGTTATTTGTAAAACGGAATTTAAAAAAACAATTACTCTGCGGATTAATATTCCCATCAGAATTGAAAAACTGATAGCAAATAGCCAAAGTCATTCGTAGTAGGTTTATCCAGTGCTTTCAAGTCGATAAAAAAGATAAAAAATTATCGTACATAGTAATTTTTATGAACGTACCTGACTATGTTCTATCATTTACTAAATATAATCGTTCTATTCATGCTTATATGCAACATTTTTAGCATCCTTTTAATCCTGATGTTCTTTTTAACAATTGAGAGTTTTGACCAGGCTGAGGAAACTGGAATAGGAAAATGTGAATCAGATTCTTTATTTTGCCATTTCCCTGTGAGATAGCGCTGTCACCTTTATGGGGACCAATGGAGAAAACAGAACATGATGCAAATGTAGAGAGACAGAAAGCAACACGACTGAAGAACTCCGAATAACGGACGAGATTTTCAAGAAATGTAGGTTTTATGTTTTGTGCTGGTTAGGATTCGAGGAACGGGTTTTTTCTTTGAAGTTTCTCTATTTAATAATAAATACATTTCAAACCTATAATGATAATCATCACTCTACATGTGTCAACCGCTGTTATTTTAAGAATTGATGGAGATAGTGATTTGTACCCAATTTAACAGCCTAAGCTCGTAAGGTAAGTGATTGAACACATTAAAATTAAGGGAATTTTTTACACTCAAGAGTTAAATTGTAACGAGGTGTTCTAAGAGAGTTTGCTTTACGAGTATTATACGTATTGGTGAATATCAGCTTGAATTGCGAAATGCGGAGCACTCCTATGGATCTCAAGTAGATTATGGTAGATATATGATGAGGAAAGAGGCATTATGCCCAATGCAAGAGAGAGCTTGCTAACCTATAGTTTAAATGGTCAACATGAGACGCCCAGTTTAATCTATCATCAATGTATATACCCAAAATTTTTACACTTGCACCTCTTGTTAAGGAGCTGTTAGAAGAGATCTCTCTGAATCTTGATTAAGTTTCAATTTATTGGTTAAAAACTATTGAATTGCTTGCATTTCGTTAAAGTACTGTCCATTAGGAAAAATCAGTTTTCTTCTTTAAGAATTCTACAGTTTGTTTTTTCATGTTCTCAATATTGCAATATGTGAAATACAAAGAAGGATTAGAATTCTGACAACTTGTATATGATTTTTTATATATTTTCCACAGTTTGATAGATATGACGTAACATGATTTAGTAGCAGTTGCAATACCTAGTACTGTGTTTTAAATGAACATCATACAATCCCAAGAAACTAAAAATCATCCCGATAACGACCCCTAGAGATCATTACCTCGCCCCCACCCTCCCTAATTCTTACCGCCTCTGCGAGTGGCCCTTGTTTTTAATAAAACGGATTTTTTTCTGTGTTTCGGTCTTACCCATTTACCATTTACTACAAACTAACACAAATGTTTCTGCTTCTTATCCGTTTGAACTAGAAAGTTATTGGCAGGTGATACGGTTGCGTAAATCATCAATAGTGTCCACTTCGGATATTGAATCCATTTTTCATGACGCAACTATTCGCAAATTCTTTTAGATAAATTGTGAATCAGCCTGTATATCTACTGTTCAAATATACTTTTAAGTCTGTAATCACTCCGTATAACAGTTATAAACAGTGTCACACACAGTGAACATTGTTTTTAACTGGAGGAACAAATAGAGGTTACAGTAATTTTTTTGTAACTGTATCTACTTTGTAATTGTATCTTATTTTCTAACTGAATGTCTTGAAAATAAACTATTATCTGTATTACCTATTACATGCTCAACTTCTTATTAAGTACAATAATGCTAACACTTTTAATTTCAATCAAATTACGAAAACTTCAAAAATGTTGAACTATCGTTTTGCAAACTGTTTTGTTTTGATATTTCCTAAAAGGGCGAAGTAAGAAATGAATCAGAAAATCAATTTTGTTCTTTAAAAATTCTTCTTTTTGTCATAACAGTTTATTTTTATGTTCCCAATATTGCAATATAAAGAAATATTAGAATTTTGACAACTTATTAGAAATAACAATTTTTGGAAATATTTTCAACAGTTTGCTTAATATGACGTTGCATGATTTAGTAGCAATCACAATAATATTGTGTTTTAACTTTAACAAGACTTTTCCTTGCATCTAAAAACTTTTAAAGGAACGCCGGACAGTCCTTTCTCAGGACTCAAGAAACTAAAAATCATCCCGATAACGACCCCTAGAGAACATTACCTCACCCCCATCCTCCCTAATCCTCACCGCCCCTGCGAGTGGCCCCCGTTTTTAATAAAACGGATTTTTTTCTTTGTTTCAGGCGCGGTGGGGAGCGGTGGGGGCATTCTTGCGGCCGGCCGGCCGGGTCAGAGGATGACAAACGTTTACGTGGGGCGGCGATGACCAAAGATGGCCGGGGTCGGCGTAGCGGTTATGATAAGGCGATGGTTTAATGACGAGGTGGTCGCCATGACGACGGCGGGCACTGGGCAGGGCCGGTCAGCAGGTAGCGGCGGCGGCGGCGGCGGCCGCCATCACGCAATCTCAAGCGCCGGCCTCGGCTGTCGATACACGTTTCTTCGGCGGGATGAGGACGAGATGAGAGCGCGGCGTGTGTGTATGACGCGGGGCCGGGGGCGGCGGCGGCCGCTCCCGCTTTATTTGTTTTTAACTGGACGGTTTCATTGTCTGTAAATTATACGTTTAACCGTAACGGGCTGCTTGAGATGACGGATTTATGAGATTTTTTTAGGAAGTCAGGCAGTTCCAACGTTTGAGGTTGTTTATGGTGATTTGTTTATGTTTCTATCTTGTAAAGCTCAGAGGATATCAACAAAACTAAAAGAAAATCCTTAGCTTAGGGGACGAGGGGGTTAGTTGTCTCAAGTACTAGTTGTCATAATTGTCGAAACTCAATCTTGCGATATAATGACGAAGTAAATAATTCGACCGGCAAATCTGCATGGTAGAAGGGCACAGCTCAGAAAATATTGTTACAATACGTGCATGCATGCGAGACTTCCTTATACAGGGTGTTTCAGGAGGAGATGTACATACTTCAGTATGTTATTCTAAGTTCAATTTTAAGCAAAAAATTCCTATAAACTTGGGTCTGCAATCGCTTGGTTTAGGATTAAAAAAAAATTACATTACATTTTCTTTAATAACTCTCAAGTACTTTGAGTTAAAATCATGAAATTTTGTATGCGGGGTTTCTTGGGACGGGAAATTCAAATTTTATAAATGATTAGCTGCTAATGGACGCTAATTTTGTATTAAGCTCCGTCAGTAAAAAACATCATTGGAACTAGCTGACGATTAGCGTTGATCTAATTCATAAAATTCTGATCTTCTGATATAATGTTGTTATTCTATTGTTGTTTTATTCTTGGAAACCACGCATTTTACGATAAATCTTTAAGAGGCTTTAATTTTTAGTAAATTATTTGTTGGATTGAAAAATAAAAACATCGTGTTCAAAAAACAGTGGCGTCCTATTTATATTGTCTACTTAATTCTAACAATTATTCTTCAACATAAGACATAATGGATATGTTTAAGCAAGGAATCCAGACTGGTTCCAAACTGGCAAAAAACGTTCATCTTTGCACGATTCTTACTGAAAACAAATTCATAACTTTACTGGTCGAATATTTCTGACCATTTCGGATTGCTTGCTTGAACAGACTTAATATTTATCTAGGTATCCGGTAACCGTCATATTCATAGAAAACGGCATATTCAATTTCAGTTTTTTGACAGTTAAATTAAACATTACGAATTACCAATATGACTGGATGCCTACTATATTATGTCACTTATATTGAAGAGCTAACAATCTAATGGCAAATCTTGCATAAACGGTTAGAGATAGGTATAGGAAAGACAAGGGAAATGCAAAAACTGAATAATATACAGGGTGTTCCATTGAAAGTAAGAAAGTTGATGGTCTCAAAAATATGATTCTTAAATAGCGCATGTGGTGCTAAGTTTGAATTAAATACTTTTAGAAATACGGTATATCTGATGTGCTAAATAAAAGTTAGGATACTCGGTATATGTATATTATAAATTTACAATCTCTCGTCGTATATAGTCTAGGTATATAATAGAATTTATTAAATTTGTTTATAACATAATTAATATTTTTAGATTTGGTATATAATAGAATTTCTTAAATTTGTTTATAACTTAATTAATATTTTTAGATTTTAGTAAATAGTAAACATAGCATTTATTATAATAACAAATCAATATTACGGAGATAATATAAGACAATTTAATTTATGCATTATTTGAATTTGACAATGTGGCATAAGATATATACACTACTAGTTATATCAATTTACGTGTAACTTATCTTAAATTGTTGCAAAACCAATATAAATAGTTTAGCGTTATACAGGGTAATTCTAAAATATGTAGTCAAACTTATACGGTGAGAACTGGAGGTCAAATTAGATTGAACTTAATTTAGCAAGATACTAAATTCATTCGTACAGCCTTAAATTATTTAGGAATACATTTTAGTATCTAGGTAAATTAAGTTCAAACAATCTATTTTGACATTCAATTTTCTTTACATAATTGAGCTATATTTAATATTTCTGAAATATTTCATAATATTAATTAGCAATATTAAATGACGTGTAACGAATCCGCTCTATTTTCCTCTTTTAATATTAGTCATATCAAAAAATGTCCAATGAAAAAAATTTATAGAATTAAATTATCTATCCATTGATACTGATACCAACCATCAAAATATGGAGTTTAGTAATTTTTATTGGTGCTAAATACAATTACAAATTGTTTGCAAAAGTCAGAAAATCTTTATAAAACACTTTAAAAAATAGCACATAGTAATAACAAGATAAACTAACGTAAAAAAATAACATTAGGTAATAAGAAAATACAGGGTAAAACAAAGGCCCCTACCCCGTATCGTGCCAATTGACTGTATTGATACTCATGTCAAAATATGGCTAGTTTATGCCAAATTTCAAAATATATTTAGATTTTTGGAAAAAATTTGTATTTTCATATTTTTTTTATTTTAAATTAAAGTACATTTTGGTATCTAGGTAAATATGGTTCAAACAGTTCATTTTGACTTCTAGTTCCTACCGTACTCAGTTTTGCTACGTGTTTTAGATTCATTCACGCTGTAGATATATCATAATTCTTTCAGCAAAAAACAATTACCTTTATGTAGTTATTATTAAAATTTGGCATAATAGATCATGAAAATGTCAGTATTGTATATTATGGTAACAAAAAACCAATGTAATTTTTTTAAACACTTTTTTTTTTGAAGAAGATTGCTCTAAAAAACACAAAAATAGTAAATTTCAACCTAAAAAAGCTTTCCTTATAATGGAAATTAGAATTTAGTGTAAGACATATTAATATGCCAGCGGTAATTCTATGACCCTCCCAAAGAAACCGATTTATTTATATACGACACTGATTTAGTGGACTAAATCAAGGGATTTTTTCATTTCAGCCAGCTTGGTTTTCGTTAAATAAAAATAGCAATCTAAGCGCCATCGTTTAGAATCTGCGTGTGTCCTATCTCATTCCCGGTCCTCTTTTCATAATCAAGTCAGGTTTCTTCCAGCTTATATGTTGTATTTTGCTGACGCAACAGTAAGGGCGGAATAAGGATTAGAAGCGAACACCGTGGGCCAGCGGCGTACGGTACAGATAAAATAACTCAAAAATAACTATTTTTACAACGTTCTGTTTAGGTTTTCTTCGCGATATTTAATTCAGAGGTCCAAGAGGAATAATAATAGTTCTACCACTTGTTTATTTCAGCCATTGGATTTTGTTTTAGACACAACTTTTTGTATATATTCGCAGTTTCTAATGTAAAAGTTTATTTTCTATTAATCTATATTAAATTTATTTATACACATATTTTTATATTTCGTATTTATTACAAGAGTATGTGCTGATTTTTAAAATGCCATTTGTTGGGACAGGTCAAATAGAGATGTAAATTTTCCAAAAAGTTTCGAAACATTGATTCTCAATTATTAGTAAGGTGCTTGTCTCTGCAGAATATCTAAACGATTATTGATTTTTTCTAACGAATTGCGTCTGGTAATCTACCAAATTAAACTTGTACTTTTTTTCCACATTATATTATGCAGGATAGTTTATATTTCATTTTTATACAATTTTTACTACTTCTATGGAATATTTAACAAACATTTTTAGTGCAGTTTCATTAATTATCTAACATTACAGAACAATTGAATACAAAAAATATGCCTAGTTTATATCGTTTTATAAATGAATTTGAACCTATACATTCTAGGAACACCATGCAATATAAATCTGTAAATATTGTGTTTTTTTTTTGTAAAAAATACAGCATAACTCGCCGTATAGTCTCTGCATACAATTTGTATATTTTTCTCTTTAAAATTGTTTAATATTTATAATTACAAAATAATGACAGCATGATGATCGATATTTATATATCGTTTCCACAATTGCCTTTTGTCTGTAATATGTACCTGATCTAATTTTAGAAAGAATAAAGAACCATCTATATATACAACATGCTTTTGCAATAATAATAACACTTCCTCAAAACAGTTTTTGAACGTCTGGAAGATCTGGGTAAAGATCTCATTAACTCTCTATTGGTAAGTTAAACAACTAAGAACTAATGCTAAAAGTTGTAGATTTTTTACCAATACGTCAGCAGTTGAAAAGAATCGCAAAATTAAAGAGTGTCATTATTATTGCAAACAATTGTACGTACAGGAGTTGGTATATCAGTTTACGTTAGCTTCATAATCTTCATATAAACCTTCTCAGCACTAACTGTAACAATAATAAGCATAGAGAGTATGGACTCGATACTGTATTAAAATGAACCATATCACATTACAGAAAAATACACAAATTTTGTTTTAACATTTATTTTTTTGAGAATACTAGACAGAACGGAAAAATATTTTTTTTAAGTTTTAACGTTGGTTCTGGTCTTATTTTAAACTAACTTGACTGCTCTAAAATTTTCTTATGATTTGTATGCACTAACATTTCTACATAGGACGCAGAAATTCTACCAAGCTATGTCTTAGAGTGTGATTTCGTGAATATTTCACCAATATTGCTGCCTCAGCATACCCTCGCCTACGTCACTGAGTAATGGCCTCGCCAAACCTAGGGCGAAATGCAATAAAATAAACAGAGAGGGATAAAAATGTTTTACCCAATCGTGATAAAACTCCTCCACCTCGCGGTGATATTGAGAGGTACGGCCGCCCGCGCCCCCAACCCCGGGATGCCGCTGAATTTCCAGCCCGCCGCCAGTTATGCCGGCTACTTGCCCTCCTTTGCTCTTCCGCCCGGAAAACTCCATCAATGGCCATTGTCCTTACAGGGACCTGAGCAATTTCCGATGGGATCCTTTATTTTCGGACCAGTTTTCATTTCGCGGCTAGGTGGTTAATATCAGGGTGGAACCCTCAAATCCAAACGCTTTATTTATTGGCAAACCAGATTCATGTCGAAATTGATAGTATTTGTACTATCACTTTTGTACAATGTAATCAGATAATCATTGATTTATTTTTTACGTAGTGTCTTCTATAATTGTTCTGTACAAAATTGTTGATCAATTTCTATACATGGTTAGTTTTGGTGTATTAACGTTTTGAGACATATATCGTTCTTCCTCAGAAGTAACTCTAAAACTGGAGGTCAAATCCCTGATCGGTATTTATACAGGATGTCCGGAATATGAGTGCCTTTTGCTGGATGATAAATTTTTCCAAGAAAAACATTTTTCTCTTACCAACGGCAACAGAATTATGACAGCAAACAGGTTTTGAATATGTGATAAAGTAGCTTACATACTATGTCAGGGTTGTCAGGTGTTTGTACATAATAAATCGCCTAAACATGGTGGGAATGGTTTCCTTAAAGTATTTTTCATAGCACAATAAAATGTGAAATATTTACAAGTGTTCAGAATGACATATATGTTGCTTGCGAAAAGCGTTTACCGTTCAAACGTCTCGTAGCCAGAGAGTTTTGCCAGATTCGCCATAAACACGTCATGCAATTGGTAATGATTATTATGAATTATTCCATTTTTGTTTTATGTTTCACAAATCTCAAAAAAGCACTAGGAAAAAAAAACGAAACTAACCAAAATGTTATGATTAATAATACTTTTTAGATTAACAGTAGCAGCTAACAGATTGCAAAGCTGTCGATCGTTACAGATTTTCTGGGAAAGTTCAATTGTTTATTTCGTTAATATTGAAAAAAGAAACAAATTACGTAGCGGGAACTTTTACTTAACCTTAATTGTATCTTAGCTTGTAACACAGCTTTGCATTTTATTGTAGTTATATTTTTATTTTTGAAATGTATTTGTAGAGAAATTACCATTTTAGACATTTTCTTCATAAGAATTTTGTTGTTGTTTTTGATCGGATATACAAGTCCCTTTAGTATTGGCACTTTCCTGAGAGGTTACGGATGAATCGCTTCCAAATTGCAGATAGTCCCAAACATTCGTCATGATTGGCATTATTCCTATTTTTCGAATTCAGAATCTTCTTTCTTTCACTAAAATCTGGGTTTTGTCCAGGTCAATCAAATGTTTTATATCTGCTGTTCAGCAACTACTGATTTCTCACTGCTATTATGCCTTAAATGACATGCTTTATGACATACATGAACCTATTAAGACTATTAAAATTACTAACAGATATTGTTCTTAGATTTCTGATAACATATGGTTGCTTATGTCTTTAGAGATAAATCTCACTCCAAATGGAGTCAAATAAAAAAAAGGGAAAAAAAAAACAGAATCACTATTATAAACTCACACACCATCATACAACAGAATTATTATTACATATTGAAGGCCTTGCTGTTCAACAAATTTTATAATAATAATTCTGATTCCAAAAATTAATAATCTAGTGTATTATATTATGTGCCCTTCAAAGGACTTGTAAAGAATAATAGATTCAAATTTGAGAGCTGTGTACGTTTAATATCTTGAATGAAATTCACTCTGGTTTTCATACTGCCCATAGTTGTGAAACCGCTTTACAAAATATAGTTGGTTATGTTTTGAGTGAAATGGAATGGAATAGTACTTGTTCTAATTGATTGTTTTAACACTTTTGATACAGTAAATCATGAAATACTATTGTCTATATTAAAATATATTGAAATGGTTGCTAAATTTTTTCACAGTTACTTAAGAAACATATATCAAGTTACAATAACTAATAACATTGTCTACACCAATTAAAATATCTTTTGGTGTACCTCAAGGTGATATTTTGGGATCTCTCTTCTACACTTTGTATACCTAAAATATGATCAGTTATAACTCAACACATTACAATAAATATTGACTGTGTGTGCATCAAACCCTGGAGTAAATTACTTCTGCAGTTGGTCTCAGGAAAGGCTGTTCCTATTTACATCGAGGTATTTATATTTTTCTAGAAGCACTTTATTCTATTAGTACATCTTTGTACATAGGATAGATAGGTTGTTCTAAGATTTCAGGAGTCCTCCTAATGGCTAGTTCGATATTAATGTTGGTCTATTCCTTTTCCCTGAAAATAGGTCATATAACACAGTTCTTGCTCCAAGTGTCCTGGCTCGTAGATGGTTTGTCTTTGATGTCCTAATGTGTTGATGATAGCTTTAGTACTGCTGACTCCGAGTCCTGTTTCGCAATCGTTTTCATGTAGATGTGCGCTAAAGCTGGAGACAAGGGTGAACCTATAGTAGCTGCTTCTTTATTTTGTTCCTAGGACTCATACCTGCTGATGAAGAAGGATCATTTGATGCACAGTTTTGCCAAATCTACTAGATTCGCATGTTTGCCCCCTTACAAAAAGCCATTGATGAAGGTTTTTTGACTGCCACTTTTGGGAGTAATTAAATCACGTTAAATCTTACTAGGACATCCTCGAGCTTGTTGATGAAATCTTCAGCGTTCTTGACATAATCTTAAATATACTATGTACCAAAGAAAGGTAAACACCCATTAAATACAATTTTATTTTGATAATTTTTTGCATTTTACTTCTCTCGGTGAAAGTAAGAAATGATTAAATTTTCAGGTTTATCTGTTTTTTTTTTGGAGTTAGCATAGGTCGTACTTTGATAACGTAGCATTCTATTTTAAAAATGTTTGCTCACATTTGTGTTGCAAGTCTTGTGAAGCTTGTTGCAAACGGTATTTTTTTACAGCTGCGTAGATTTGGTCAGATTTCCTAACTTAGTAACTTTGACTTTGTCTGTCAAATTGTGGATCGCATCGTTCACCACGTTACCTTCTTACCCTTGCACGACCATCGTGCATCTATAGGCAGAAACGGAATTCGTTACCAAAGATCAACTGTTTTCATTCTTAGTCCCACTAAATACTCTCCCTGCACAATTCTATAGCGGTTAGCTCGATGTTGACAAGTGAGAGGAAACCCCCAATGTGTACGATAAGACAAGATATCAAAACTGTGTATTAGGCTTATACTGTACGCATACCGACCATTCCCCATGTTCTTTATACCACAGAGAGTTAAAAATTGCAATAGACGATCTTCACGTTCTGTGGTTCCTCTACGATAGCCAGTGTTTCTCGCTTTGTGTACATGGCCTTCTTGAGTCCACGCTTCGTAAGGCCGTACTATAGTACATAAGGATCTGTCAGTCCTTTTTAAAATTTCTCTCCCCGACAAACCTGCCTCACACAACGCAACCATCCGTAATTTCTTAAAGTCATTAAGCTGGAAAATTTGCTCAAATCTAGATATCTAGGCATAGTGAGCTGTAACAAATATAGTTTGCAATAAGCTTTACAGCACTTGCAACACAAATTTGACACAGAATGCTACATTATCAAAGTACGACCTACGCAAAACCCAAAAAAACTTAACATATTGAGAGTGAGAAAAGTTGCAGAAACGGAAACTTTAGATTAAAAAATATTAGAAAAAGTACTCCCCGCCTATTTTTGTGAGAAAGTAAAGATACTAAAATCGTCATCATTATGGTCGATTTACTCGATGCTAAAATCCACGTTATGTACCAAGAATGATATTGACTTAAGCAAGTTCAAAAAGTTGACGGCATTTTTAATGAAGCAAGGATGTAAAAAGTAAAAGCCTAAGAAATCAAAAACTTTTTTGCAAGCTGAAATATACAGATTTTTTGCGCAAAGCCGAAGATGAAACATACTTATTAAAAAAGGTAAATTCTGTACATATTGATTATTGTAAAATTTGTAACTTAATACAAATATCTTATAAGGTAGTTCTAAATATTCGAGTTTCGGGTGCCTGCAGATGCGACGAATTAGTAAAAATTAATGTTAAAGATGTTGAGGACAAAGATACATTGTGACAGTTACTATTCCTGATTCAAAGACAAGAAGAAGTCGAACTTTTACTGTCACAAACAACATTCAAGAGATAATTCTAGCAACTTTTTGTCATTCTATAGGAGGTATGTATCCTTGAGACCTAGAAACAGCACGATTATTCTTAAATTTTAATAAAGGCAAGTGTTTTATCAAGTGGTAGTAATGTATGTTACTGCTAAAATACTAAACGATTTTTTACTGTATTAGAAAGGTATTTTAAGCTAATATAAATCAAATCTACTACAATTCCTATCAATGAAGTCATATGTATGTTCTCTGATACCAAACATCTAGGTATGCTAATGAACAATTCCACAGACAACGCTGTATTCAATAATTATCTAAAGAAATGTATCTATCTAAATTTACTAACCTGCTTTAATGAAAACACTCTATAAATATCTAACTTCACTTTTGGCAGTGGGAACATGAAAATTCAACCACAATAGATGAGATCTCACCTATTTCTGAATTTTTAGGATTGCTTCTTCAGGTGGCCTCCTTTAAGATGAGTCAAATATCTAATTATAAAAATTATTAAATGAATTATGTTTACCCTTTATGTAAAAGTTTTTATATATTTTTAGGTATTAATAATATTGTGTGAAACTAACTACTCTATGGAAAAAAACCCCAACCAGCGTTGAATTACACCCACAATATATACCCATATATTCCTTATTATTAGCTTTTGTAACATTTTTTACTGTATTAGAAAGGTATTTTAAGCTAATATAAATCAAATCTTCTACAATTCCTATCGATGAAGTCATATGTATGTTCTCTGATACCAAACATCTTGCTTGAAATGCTTTCTGGATCAGGAATTATTATTAAAAATTGTAAAGACTGTTCTTTCAGCATCTAAATACGAATGTTAACAAATTACCTTCTTATCTTTGTTCTAGTTGTTATAATTAATGTTCTCCTTGTAATAAAGTTAATGATGAAAAGTTTTATTTTGTGTCCCCTTCAGTCGCTATCACTCTCGAGCAACTTTTCGTTCTTAATACATAAATAACTATTTTTATGTATAATTTGGAACTTAATAAACATTATTATTTTTTCTATGATAATAATGTTTACATTGTTGTTGGAAAATATTTTCGACTTCTTTGCGTACTTATTTCCGTGTCGGAAATCTGAGATGTATAGTGTGGAATACATTTTATATTCCATGAATTATTGTGTCCCGTTCGGCTTAAAACCAGGACCAAGAGTCGCAGGAATCCAGGAAAATTAATAACGCCTCAACACTTTCGCCACAATAAGGGCCATAAATTTCATTCGGATTTACATAGATATCCACTACGGTGGTGGGTTATGAGGCGGCGGTGGCGGCGGCGCCGGGCCCATTAGTCATCTATGGGGTTTGATTCGCGGAGTACGAATCGGTGTAGGCGATTTGTATCCTGCTGGCGTGAATGGGCCTGTCGCTCTCCGGCTGCACTTTGAAGGGTTACCTGCACAATATCGGCCGATTTCGAGTCTCACTCGGTGCGCGAAGACAATCGCCTCCGTCATTTATATCCCTCAGCGGAAATGAAATAATGTAAATGGTTTTTTCATAAGCTGAATGGGGTCGGATTGATAAATTGTCGATTCCAGTGGAGTAATACAGCCAGCTCAAATTAAACATGAACTATTAAATTGCCGCAGTATAAGTCATATTTCTAATACACAATTTATATTCCTGTGCATAAAAAACGGGCACCATTTTTACAAAATTTGATCTTGTATATTTTTTTACTTGTTACCCGTTTCTGATGATTTTCCAGTTTAATAAACCTCATTCAGTTTCTTGAATAATGCTAAAATTACATGCATTTTACAGGAAAACTCAAAAGTATGCTTTCTATGTATAATTTTAAAACACCCTGCAGTGAAATTCAGCTTTTGATGTGCCTCATTTTTTTATCACTTGGATATCCTTTCTGGTTCCACAGTTATGAATTAACCAACAGTAACATAGCAGGAAAATAATAGTGTGTTTTGTTAATAGTGGGAGTTTAGCCTCTATCCTTCGAATCATTCCATTGATTAGGATTTGAATATCTTCCTGAGGAATGTTATTCCATTCTTCAACAACCGCGGTACGAAATTCTTCTTTGTTAGTAAGTGGTCAAGACATGCCAGACAGACATGCTCAATAGGGTTGCCATCTGGCGAGAAAGCTGACCAATTCAACTTTTTCAATCAATATTTAAAATCATTTCATAAACCACTTCTTATAAATGTCGAACAATAAACAATGAAGAAGTATGGATTGTATCGTAGTAAAAAAACTAATTTGTTTCATGGCTATCTAGACCAAATTCATAATTCAATCTAATACTGAAAAACTCGTTAAAAATCAACGTTTTATTCATTAATTTATAACTTTGGAACCAGATAAGATATTCAAATGTTAAAAAAATAATGTGCTGGAAATAAACCAGTTTTGCGGATGGGTCGAATTTGAACCACGTCAAGAAGCCGATTTCATGTAAATTAACTACCACATTTCGAAAGAATGATTTAAATATGAACGCACGACCTGTGGTAATTTATTAAAAATGTAGGAAACAATCGTTGCCTGGCGTACTACGTGTCATATTTCTTAAGAACAATCATACATCACTTCAGAACTCGTCACATGCCATCTGTGTGGTGCGTCTGGATTAAAATGGACATCCGAAACTTTTTTATTAATCTTAATTATTATTCACTAAAGATCGATCATTGATTATTGAGATTTAAAGTGTTCACGAAGTTTTAAGGCAAAAGTTTTTAATTGATATGATCATACTTAGTACTTATATAAAATAAAAATAGCTGCTGATACAATTAAAGAAATTCTGGGAATTTGGGAAAATGTTCGCTTATGTGCCATGACTGTGTTCGCACCAAGTCATCGTTATATTGAGTCAATGACGTAGCCGTTTATTTACTTAACAGATGGTAAGTCCTTTATTGTTATTTCTGTATATAAAAAGCAACTTGCTAACGTCACTTAACTCGTACGGATCCACGTTATTTTCTTTCGAGTTTCCCATGAGTAAAGCCTTTTTAGTATACGTAACTAGTACTCAGAACAAAATATTTGTCATTTATAAAGCTAAAGCGGCACATTTTTCTAAACACATACATGTATGTCATTTGTTACATTATTGAACGATGGAAATAAAATTACAAATCAGACAAAACTTAGATAACGAATTAGAAGTGTATAAGAAACATACTTGTGTTGACGTTTTTATTAATTATTGAAGCATACCATACATCTTCTCAATTTCACTTTCTGACTCAAAATTATAAAATATACGTCGTATATATCTATCTTTTACTTTGAAATACATAGTATTATTAATTTCAAGTTTTGATGAAATCTTTCACCTTATTCTTCACGGAAGCAGCAAAAATTTTGTGTAAAGTAGCCAACTCCATTCATAAATGTAAATTTAAATTCATTCAGCAAGTCCGTTTTATATCTTTCTCATTCTGGTGACAAAATCGTCGTCTCTCATAATTTTACCAGTCTGAGATGCATTGAAAACTCCTTCTCAACAGTTCTGTACATTCTGTATAAATATTGAGAAAGACTTTTAGTAGATACAGATATCATTCTTCTTTATTAAGACCCTTCACCCATTGTTTTACGAGTCCTAACTTGGTGTGTAGATGTGGCAGTAGAACTTTAGGATCAACTAATGCTTCTCTGATGTTGTTGGTACCTGGTTGAAATGAAGTTCTTATTTTCTGTTTCTATTATTCCATTCACATAACATTTTTTTGTGGAATTTGATTGTCACCCCAATAATGAGAATTTGGAAATACTTCATCCATCCATCCATCCAAATGCTTTCTTCGTAGATAATATTTTTAAGGACGTTCGTATACTCTTCTTTCATACCAACTGAATATGCTTGTAGAAAGGAGGACAGCTTTCAAATATCTTTTCAAAGAATCGATAAACAATTTTTTCATTCATTAGACTTGTAACATCCAATTTGAGTTTGTTCAGTTGAAGCAGTTGACCTAAAAAATATTTAAAAAATTTGTTGCTTCTCTTTTGATAAACCGATGATGTGGCTTCATTAGCATTTTCAGCAATATTAAAAATATAAACGTAATATGGTAACATTGTCTTCATGGACGCGATAATCTCGAATATTCGCCCGAATTATTTAATGGCAGAAAATTTTACAATTAATGCGGCGAATAAAACAGTTCTTCAACGATATCGTTTATTGAAAATTACTTTTTATTACAAATTGTTGTCAAAAACAAAAACTTGTTTATATGTCTTCATTTCACTGTCTTTTTAAATGCACACCTACTTCCTTTCCCTTCGATGAGCAAAATAGAGCAAATCTTATTTTCCGTATGTAATTTTAACTAAACCAATGCGTCGTTTCCTGGATGTCCAAGTCTTCTATGCCATATGTCATTTGCTATGTTGCCATATTCTTCTTTTTCCGTTAGGATATAGTCGGAATTCAATACGTATAAACCATTCTGGCGAAGGAAAATGTTTTTCTTTTTATTTCCAGTGTTTCTTTTTCAATAATGATTTGATGTCCTCTGGAAGTTAATTTTGAAGCAGAAAGTAGATTATGTTTCATGTTTGGTACAATAAGAGCTTCAATTGATACTCTCTGTCCTTGACACATCATTTTTAATGTACCTACTTTGTTTGTCTTTAATACTTCTCCATTGGCTATATGTATTGATACGTGGTTCGTCAGCCTCTTAACATTTGTCATGTGTTTTTCAAGAGATTCTATAACAAAATGATTGCTCGCACCAGAGTCCAAAACAAAACGAAATTTTCCATTGACTTCTGTGCACATATTAGCTGCATACAACTGTATTTCTTGTTCTGCACTGTTCGTCTGCTGTTTCTTGTCTTTATTTTCATCAAAGCTTCTTCTTCCTCTCCAACCTCTTTCTCTGTATGAGGATCTTCCCCTAGCGTTTATGTTTTTCGGACACTTCGCTATAAAATGGGTTATACTTCCACATTTATAACATCCTTTACCAGCTGCTTTCATAATAGTTTCATTTTCTTCTGCATTTTCAGTCTTTGTTTTGTATTTTAGTTCTTCATCTAATAATCCAGCCTTAACGAAGTCTATTGTCACATTTGGGACGGTTTCTATTGCTGTCACTACTGTGTCAAATTTTTCTGGTAGTGACAACAGTAAATGACACACCTTATCGCTTTCGTTCAAGTCTGAGCCATGCTCTTTTAATTCTCTTATTATCGTGTCAAATTTTAAGAAATGATCTTCTAATTTGTCCTCGGTTAATGTT
This sequence comes from Monochamus alternatus, assembly GCA_037114965.1. Taxonomy (NCBI): domain Eukaryota; kingdom Metazoa; phylum Arthropoda; class Insecta; order Coleoptera; family Cerambycidae; genus Monochamus; species Monochamus alternatus. The sequence continues at coordinate 25,421,227 of CM073431.1, forward strand.
TTTAAATGCTTATCAGATATTCCTTGTACTATCACTGATTGGGCTTTTAAGTCCATTTTCTGCCATGCTACTTTTTCCGCCAGGGTTGCTGTCAATTCTGGTGGACTTGTCCTTAATGCCTCTTCGCATTGTTCACGCCTCAATATAGTCATTATCCGGAATTGCCAGTTGTTGAAATTATTTGCCTCCAAAATAGGCACTACTACAGCACTCAATCCAGACATATTAAGTACTTTTTGTTCAAGCCTTTGTCACTGATTTCAGATTATTCGATAATTTTTCTTTAACTTTCTATTCGCCACTACTAATTGGCGTAGACTGGGCCCATAACCTTTTACAATTAATGCGGCAAATAAAACAGTTCTTCAACGATTTCGTTAATTGAAAATTACTTTTTATTACAAATTGTTCTATAATAAACAAAACTTACACATTATTACTAGATAATGATTATAATCCAAGTGACATTAGATTTATATTTTAGAGAACAAAATAATTCTAACAGAAAACGTCTCAACTTTTCGCGAATTGACTGTCATTGACTGTCATGGTAAATTATCAGAAGCTCAAATCACCCTTACTAACTCCATATAATGATGACACTACTATTATAATAATATTAATAATTGTTTCACACAAGTGAGACTTTCCTGCCATTATTAATTTAATTAAAAACTGCGGCGTTCGCGTGAAATTTCGCTTCCATGAGGACAAGGCTGAAGTCTAGTCCATCGGACACGTCACTTTTTTAGGACATTACCTAATTTATTTTTATAATTGCTTCTGTTTTTAGTTCTGTCCTCGAAAACGATCAAAGTGCATTTCATATTCCTGATCTAATTTGATTAATAAAATTTTAAGAGCAGACTTCCTGAAAATCAATAAACCAGCTGAAAACTCAATTAAAACAAGGAATCTGGCACACCAGGAGACCGTGTGGGGTTAGTCGAATGTATGCTCAAGTTAACTCGACACTGATGGCGACGATAAACATCCGGTGGTTGGCAAGACTGCAACAGGTACTGCCGCGCCACCCGTCCTCATTACACCCCAGAAAAAAGCGATCGGGGTTGCCAGGGGCCCTGGCAGCAGGCCACGCAAAAACCGAAGACACGCCGAAAAACGTTCGGACGGCTTTAAAGGCGCTTTTTCCATTTAATTGAGTCCATTTGATTTAAGGAACCCGGAAATGCTAGTGGAAAATGGACGGACACATGAACCCGCACACGTGTGAGGTTAAAAGTGATTCGGATTTTATTTGTATCTACTGTTTACAGTAAGTAAGTAATGCAGCTTTATTTAATGATAATGTTTAAAATTTCTTAGTTAATAATTTTATAAAAAACGTGCAATTTGATAACGTTTAGGTAGTTATTCAAAGCAAAATATTTATAGTAGCGTCAGGCATTCAATGATTGAACGTCATGTGAACAATCATTATATTTTTCCTAGCAAAGAAATTTAAAGAAGGTATATTTTTATCAAAATGTTTAAGAAACTGCAGCCCAAAATAATAAAACTATATATTACACTAAATGTTTACACTATACAGGATGCTTGTTTTTCTAGTGTCACCATGGGCGACACACAGTTGTCTTTAGAGATACGCACTCGCATGCCAAAAAGATATTTAACCTGTCTCTTTTCGCTTTGAAGATATTTAATAAAAACTGATATTTGCAATGTTATTTATTTTTTGCAAAAACTAAGGATGATAAGAATTTCTAAATGAGCATTATTAGGATACTTTTTTGCGGGTAATTTAAAAATGTTATTGGTTTTTACCTCGTTTGTGCGTGAACGGAAATATTTTCAACTTTTATTTTCTAATGGGCACCATACTGAATTTCTAAATATTTAAAATATATTTTTTTAATTATAACAATATACATTATAATACACTTTTATTTTGGCTTAAATAGGTTAAAACATTATACATATTTTGATTAGTTATTATTAGGTATTATTGTTGTCAGACACCAGTTATCATATAATAATTAAAATAATAACATTAATAAATTTCCACGGAATGTAAACAAAATCGTGTGGTCGAAATCGCAAAATTATTGGTATGACGTGACACGACGTTCAGTACGGTTTATGTCCGTAGATACACAACAAGTGCAGTTTTTACGGTATTGGTGATGCAATGAGGCGTTTGTTTCTTGCGTTTCTTGTGCTTTTGTGGCAATTTTGAGTCAAAGGTAGTGTAAATATTGTGTAGGTAATGCTTTGCAAATTCCACGATGATGGAAGGGAGTGTTGTGTAAGCGCAACCAAACAATTTGTCACGAGTGAATTCATTTAATTTTATGCTTATGAACTGCAGTGGTGTGAATCGCAACTTTATTAATACAGAAATACGGGGAATCGAAGCAAGCAGGCGTCTATTTTCGATTTTTAACATTACCATAATTATTAGTAGTGATGTGTTGAATTTAAAATATTATTAAACGCAATTCATTTTTTTGTTTACAATATAGATTCTCTGGTGAAATTTCGACGACAATGCTGTTGGTTGCATCCAAACGGTTTTACTTATAAAATTATGCCATCTGACTTTACATTAAACTACTTGTTTTAATTTAAAAAATAGATAAAAATAATGAATAATAACAATATTTACATTTGTTTACCATATATTTATTTTTTAATTTATTAAATTCATACACTAAAAGAATTTGCTGTGTAAGTGAGATTTTCTAGTGTGTAATTTAGGATGTGTAAAATTTCCGTGTTAATAGTTTTACACACTATGGCTTTTTTATACGTTTTACACAAAATGTGTTAAAATTATCAGTATTATAACAAAATATACTGAATTTGTGTAATATTTACCAGTGATGTGTTAAAAGTACACCATCTCGTGTTAACTTAACACGCACACAACTTAATTGTGGTCTATATTCCAACTCCTGACTGGTTGAGCACAACTGCGCAGCTGCAGTATATCAACTGATCCAATACACGTCACTACGCCATATTGGTCATGTAGCGGTGTTGTGTACAGGTACCTCTTGTTCACTGTGTTCATATGGGGAATATTTAAATTTAAATTGAGGTTTAATCAAGGAAAATGGTAAGTACTTATCTAACTATAACAAATATTGGTGATAATTGTAATAAAACTAAAACTAATTAGGAATATAAATATTAGTTCACTCTGATGCTTTACATTACTTTGTAATCTGATTTTTTTTACTTCTAGAGATAGAATATTATATGTTTATATCACTACCAGTTAATTTTCGTATACTCCTATTTATGTAGTACCTAAATACATCTTTGTTTAATATTTGCTGTTTCATTGTTTATGATTTACTAGAACATTATTAGTCCCTTATTATAATAATATATGTACTACTATACTGCTAATTTTAATACATACATATTTTGTTAGCAAACTTGATTGTTGTTCATTTGTACTGAATTTTATTTTTTTAATAAAATAATAAAAAGTAAAATATCTTTTATTTTTTAATTACTTCACACCATAATTTTAAAAATTTTATATATTGATACGGAAGCGCACCTACCTTGTTAATTATGTTCCTGTTTGCTTTTGAAATTTGAAAATTTTTATAATACATTTATTTTGGTATTTTCTAGAACATTCCAGGCTATATTCAATGCATTCTTGACGACTGGCAAAACCTCTAAAAAACGTCAAAATAAAGGTATTTCAAAAATTATATTTGTTAAAAATATTTTCGAAAGCAAACAGAAATATAATTAGCAAACTAAAAAGGTAGGTGAGTCTTCCATATCAATAGCAGTTATACAATAAAATTAACATGTTAATGTGTAAAGCCTACACCTTTAATGATACAAATAACACTGAAATGTGTAAAAGTTACACATAACATTTGTTATATTAACACAGTGGATAGTGTTAAACATTTAACACACTGATACAAACAGAAAAATGTATAAAAATATACACAATTCCGTGTGGACCTCGATTAACACAGTATTGTGTTCTTTTATGTTAAAATGTGTAATTATTTTTTTACAGTGATTGCTATTTGCTACTGATTTCATTCCTCTTTAAATATTAAAAAAACCTTATTTATTATTTTTGTTTATTATGTTTTCAGAATAAAAACAGATAATTTAATGTAGTGGAGTAGATAGCAAAATTTTATAAATGCCGCAAATAACATTCTAATTGGTAGAAGCAAATACAGAACATGTTATTTGAAATCGAAATGAAGCAAGAACATAATAAATGAAAAAAAAATATTAAGTTTGCTTTACCATAGATTTTCTAAACACCCGGTATACATTCTGGTACCTTAATAGAAAATTCTAGTTCTTTACAACTTTACATTTGGCACGGTGAAATATTTTTTATAAGGCGTTGTATGCCGTATTCGTACGTAATCGCACAATGCAATACTTCTTATATCTTCTCGGTGAAGATGATGCACTTTCTGTGCTCATTTTACGAGTTTAGTTTGAAACCTTATTCAACACCAATGCCTATTTAATCCAATAATACTTAACATCACAAACGACAAATTAACTCTTCTAAACGTATGCACTGCGTTGTCCGAAAGCACGGAATCGTATATAGGTAAAAAGCACAATGCTTTACTATACAGTGCTTTCGAAAAGTAACGAATAAATTCATTATTTTTTAAATTGAGAAGTTTTCGAAAAAATCCCCTGGCACGTCGATTTTGTTTTTTAAAAAAGCACTTTTTGACATACGACCCATATTTGTGACGTCATCGTTGTTCGAGATATGACGTCATCGACAATTTTTTTAAATAGCAACCCCTAATGTTGACCATGCCGTTTGAAAGAGCGTGTCATTCTACATACAAATCATGAAACATTATGGAGTTACATAAAAATTTCAAGAAAATTATGTTTGAAGATTTTAAAATTTAATTTTCACCGAAATGTATCACCCGAGAAGGGGGCCGTTTGAGTGGCCAGCCAGATCGCCTGATTTGATACCCCTAGACTATTTCTTGTGAAGATACTTAAAAAGCAAAGTATACGTTACTAGACCGGTTAATTTAGAAGATTTAAAAGCATGAATTTGTCACGAGATACATCGTATACCTCCTGAAGTTATTAATAATGTCCAAAAAGAATTTATTAATCGCCTTGGCTACTGCAGGCAGCCAACGGTGCACAATTGGAACATTTAATTTAGTAAATTTTTTACATCATTATCATTTTCAGTATTGTGAAAATTAAATTTTAAAATCTTCAAACATTATTTTCTTGAAATTTTTATTATGTAACACCATAATTTTTCATGATTTATGTATGTAGAATGACACGCCCTTTCAAATGGCATGGTTAAAATTGGGGGTTGATATTTAAAAAAATTGTCGATGACGTCATATCTCGAACAACCATGACGTTACAAATGTGGGTCGTATGTCAAAAAGTGCGTTTTTTTAAATCAAAATCGACGTGCCAGGGGATTTTTTCGAAAACTTCTCAATTTCAAAAATAATGAATTTATTCCTTACTTTTCGAAAGCACTATACATGTACGAACGTCGCGCGTCGTCTGACATCATAGGTCCTCGCTGTGGAGGTGACCGTTTCCTGCGGGCATGACCAGACTAAAATGTTAAATATCGTTCTTAGGCTTATTTTTTCTTGAAATTGTCTAGAACAAATGCCATTTCAATTAAAATAATAATTCTTTCTTCTACACGTATTTTGAAAAATCATGCAATTTCCCTGCTTGTTCATGTTGTATATGTTTTAATACACCTTCTCTTCTCACCTACCAAGGGCAGACTTTCCATTAGAATCGGAAAACATTTCAGTTCTATCTAATTAGGTATATTGAAAGTACAAAGGTCGTCTCTTGAATTCGCTTCGAGTGTCTTCATTAAAAGTGCAGAACGCGGAAGAGCCGAGAGCGGAGACCAGAGAGCTGGAGAGGCCGGGCCACCTTGACAGTGGCGGTTTAGATAACGTCACGAATAAAAACCAATTTGGCGGAATGACCCCCGGGGCCGTTTGTCTCAATCAGAGCTTAGCCGTGTCTTGCGATGCGACCCATACAATGCCCGATGTGAAATAATGAGAGTAATTAATTCAATTAACCGTTAATTAATGGGCTCGCATCCGTGTGTTTGGCCCGATGTAATGGACTTTTGAGCCGGCAATCAATATTTTCTAAGACTTGCCGTATTACTGCAATACCTCCGGCTCGCCCCAGTTTAGGGGGTCATCCAGGGCGGATTCCTCCTCGATCCTTCTTGCCTCTCCATGGCACGCTCTTTTATTCACGACAATTATTGATAGGTCGGCAAGGAGAGGGCCAATCGATAAGGGGTTTTAAAGCTCCAGAGTTTTTATTTTTTTAATGTTACGACAAAAGTGTACTTGGGTTGAAAACCTGTGTCTTTTATCGGCTTAAATATTATTCCTACAGATTTTGCTCGAGTTTCGATTTACATTTGCATGAACAACACATACAGGGTCATTCAGAATCTGTAGACACTTGTGTCTAGTAAAAGGAAAATGGGATTCGAATTATAAAATATGAAATCGAATTTTAACAATTATCTGTACAACGAAAATACAAATACGATTGTTTTTATACCATAAGAAAAATTTTGCACAAAATGTTGTGTAGGTTGTTTCTTAAGTAGAGGTCAAAAATAAGGGTGTTTGTTATATAAATGGGGGTTTTAGAATAGCCATTGTCCAGCTGCAGTGTCAAAAATTTAAAAAAAATTAGGTTTTAATTTTTAATTTCTAAACCGCTTTAATTTAACCAAATTGTGTACGGTGTACATATTTAGTATGACAGTAGGTACAGAACAAAAAATTATTAGCTTTAGAATCACTGGAGAAGGTGTAGATATCATCGATTATTATTTGCCAAAATAACATATCACTCTTTATAATATTACAAATAAAATAAGCTATTGTATTATATTCACTTTTTGTATTCCAAAAATAAAATTGATGTATTCGATCAAACGTATTTTTACGATACTCATTACTTAAAATAATAACAAAATAATAAATTAACTATGATATTACTTACTATCATTTATTATAACAAATGTTGGAAATGGCCACCTTCAGCCAAAGTACATGCTTCAGATATTCTTGCACCTCGAACACGTGTAAAAATTCCAGGAGTACCTCGTATCATATCAGAACCAGCTATAATTTGTTGACGTCGTAAACTAATATCTTGAGATGTCCCTAAAATTCCTATTAATGAAGTGATTTATATGTTCTTTGATACTGTATATGTGAGTAAGAAGGAACAACTCCATGAACATGATTTAATTCAATAAATATCTAAACTAAAAGTTAATGTAGCTAAATTTATGAAAAAAAAGAAATTTCTGGTATAATGAATAAATAATTTTCAGAACGAGTATAGTAAGTACAGATGCTAAATTTTTGAAGAAAGCAACAGAATATTTACTACTGAAGAAGTCTAGAGTAAGGTATGAAAAAAAATACAACAGTTTCAGAAAGTGGTGTGGCGCTAAAAAACACTAAGCACTATTAAAAATACTTTAATTGGTTATTTCGTTGATATTTTTTTCTATATATATCTAGCAATTAAATTCCTGTACTCCAGGTCATGTAACAACATCCATCCTATTGCCAAATTATTACAGCTATAATAGCACATGGAGTAGTTTCAGCAAAGATGACGTGATTATGCAGTAAAATATTTTCTGAAGCTATTAAAATGTCGAGTTAAAAATCAGCAAATGTCAGATTGACAATTAATTTATTTTGTGTGTAAAAAATGTCTTACCGAATACCTTAGATAATGTTAGTAGTAATATAACTAATAACATCTACTACTATCAACTAATAACGTTCTTGTAAATAATAAACAACAAAACAGCAAACATTAAACAAAGATGTATTTAGGCACTACATGAGTTTACGAAAATTAATTAGTAGTGATCTGAACATATTTTCTTTATGTAAAATATTTAGAAAATCAAAATACAGAGTAATCTAAAACGTCAAAGTGAACTTCTAATATTTTTAAGAGTTATAGTCCTAGTTAGTTTTATTACAATTGTTAGCAATATTTGTTATAGTTAGGCAAGTTACCATTTACTTTGATTGATAAAACCTCAATTAAAATTTAAATGTTCTCCTTTTGAACACAGCGAACGAGACGTACTGAACTGAACACAACAACGCTACACGACCAACACGGCATAGTGACGTATGTTGGAATAGCTGATATACTGCAACTGCGGAGTTGTGCTCAACCAGTCAGGAGTAGGGATATAGAACACAAGTGTGTTAAGTTTACACAAAATGGTGTACTTTTAACACGTCACTTGTTAATATTACATAAATTCAGTATATATTATTATATCAGTAGTAATTTTAACACTTTTTGTATAAAACGTATAAAAAAGCCATAGTGGGTAAAACTATTAACACGGAAATTTTACAAGTTCTAAATTACACATTGGAAAATCTCACTAACATAGCAACTGTTTTTACAGTGTACTGAAGCATCGGGCATAGATTTTTTGATGATGATGTAGAATTTGTTCTATTATCTGTAAATCTCATCTTAAACACAAGAAAACGTAACATCATTTTTATCATAAAAAAAGTTAAATTCAGTATTCAGGACTGTATGATTTTATTTATTATTTACATTACTTCATGGTGTGTGGTAATTTACTATTACCGCATGCCTTAACTTTGTTTACGACAGGGTTGTAGATAAAATTCTAATTACACAACTGAACAGTTTTATTTGGATTTGGAATTAAAAAATAGCTGGTTCTTAATACATGCACATTTTATCGGAACATTCTTAAATATTTTGGACAAAAGATATATTTGAAGACATGGGAAACGACCCTATTATGAAGCTCACACTGGATATCTCTTTCAAGGTCTACCGTCAAAGAAGAACTTTGCTTTATTTAGGGGCAAGGGTATAATTATCTAGTTACCTATATTACTTATCTTAATGCGAGCAGAGGGGCCTATGGTAGGAGTCTCAGAATATATATAAGATACAAAGAGCCCCTTTACTGCGTATTTATGCAAACTAACTGAATAATATTCCGCGCATAAATTAACAATTTCATTTAAGGAGTGGGGACGCAGAACTGTCCTGGTTTGTATTCCATACCAACCCTGCTTGACATTACATCAGATTACAATGTGAGGTACTTAATTCCTATCCTTATGCCTTATACAAAGAACTGTGCTGAAGTTGTGGCTGCTATTTTTAAAATTTAAGTATAGGCAAGGAAGCTAATAGTACCTCCATGGTATATTTAAAAATAATTAAAAATTATTGTATTTGAAAGACTGTAGGTAGTTCAAATTTAATGGATATTTTTCATAAAGAATATCCCTGCATAAACATTCAATAATTTGATAGGTATTTCTGAACACCTTGAACAAAAGTTATCACCAAACCCAAAAACATCTTTACGCCATCAAAAGATCAACTATCAATAGTTTTTTTTTATACTTTCAGGATTACAAGTCTACCAGAAAATGAGAAAATTAAATTTGACTCAGAACCTCTTTCCCAAAGTTACTTGAAGGTTAACAGGCAATCCAATTTTTTAATCAAGAATCAAATATTAAGAATATTGATCTAATTCCTCATCAGAGTTGAAAAATAGGAATTTTTATTTATGGAAATGATTCGAAATCTACCTTGATCCAGAGGCAATGTTAGTAAACAAAGGGGAACTTAAAATTCAATTTATTTGACGTTGATATAGAGTTCATACTAGTATACCGAGTCGAGGAATTAGTAAATATTTGTTGAATTATACATTGATTAGACGTTGATTGAATCAACAGAGTGCCCGGATATGATGTGCATGATTCTATAAGAAAAATTAATGCCACAAAGTGGTGCATAATGCATGCAATTTGAAGCTCGAGACGAATTGGAGAACTGCAAGCATGCTGAGTGCAATAAATATGCTTTTTTCATAATAGCTATTTATGATATACGTGTTAAAAGTAAGATTTTATTTTGTGAGTGAAGATGATTAAAAAACGAGCGTAACTTCACGAACAAAATAAAATCACTTTTAACACGTATATCATACACTATTTTTTCTACAAAACAATCGGAAGAACTTTAAACTCAATAAAAATAAAAAATCAAAAAATACCACACATATTCGCGAAAAAACATTTTTTCTACAAAACTGTTAAAAGTGGGCTTTTTAATTGTCATTTTTGATGTTAAAAATGTCATTTTTTGACACGCGTGTTAAAAGTAAATCAAAATTTATTTAAATGTTGTTTTGAAAATTAATAAAACGTTTTAACAAACACATTAACAATTTTTTATTTTAAATAAGTACAAACCAACAGTTTAACTTGTTATTACTATTAACATTTATAGTAAAATTAGAACAATTTGAAATTGTAATTCCCTGCGGAGTCATCATACTTAAGTTGGTTTTACTGTTAACATGTATGACATATCTATTTTCTGTAGAAATTCTACTGGTAGTACTGGTGGTCTTGCTAGTAGTTGCAGCAGTAGGAAGTATTTGGCACGCAATTTCCTTCTTCTGTTCCAGTGAATTTTCAATGTAGCCTTCAGCTACCGTCGAAGATTTCCATCCTCCATGTCTCTTGATGGTAGTAAGATTTGAACCAGAATCTGCTAACAATGTCGCCGATGAACGACGAAAACAGTGTCAGGTGTAGAGTTGAGGATTTGGTAGATTCAAGAACTTTGCAATGTCGGCAGGCATTTTACCAAACATGTTAATTCCGACTGGATTCTTCACACATTTATTCTTCATATATTTAAGAAAAAGTCGTCTATGGTCAGCGTTGGGTGGCCGGAGTGCCATATACTTTCTAAAAAAGTTTAAATAGAATTCACCAACAACACTGAAAGTCCGAGGCATTTTGGTTTTAGTATCTGGTATGGTCACAACAACCGAAGTGCCCAAATATTCGATATTGTCGATGGTCATCTGACACAATTCCTCCCGGCGACACGCCCCGAACATACCCACTATTGCTGCGGCTTTTATCATCAGATACTTTTCGTCTTCTACTTCTGTGAGAAATTTGTCGATATGCGTCTTCGTCAAAACTTTTGACTTTTTTGCTTGATATCCTTCACCCTTCCGTTTTAAAAAAGCAATAAGTTTATAATGTTTGCTTATATCTTGATCTTGCTTTATTTTTAACATAGTTTTGATCATGGAATAATTTGACCACAGCGTTGACGATTTCAATATCTTGGCTTTTTCCTCAAAATATGCCAGTAAAACACTTTCGTTACATTTCCCAGGGACCTTTTTAATGTTTCACCGTTCCGATAAGCGTATATAAGCGATTTATACTTATTATACTTATAATATTACTAGAAAAAGCTGTCAATATTTTCGCGTTTTTTCCGCAACTAACAACAGCACTGGTTGCTACGAAAATTTTGATTCATAAACATTGCGATCTGTGTGGTATTTTTTGATTTCTTATTTTTATTGAGTTTAAAGTTCTTCCGATTGTTTTGTAGAAAAAATAGTGTATGATATACGTGTTAAAAGTGATTTTATTTTGTGAGTGAAGATGATTAAAAAACGAGCGTAGCGAGTTTTTTAACTTAACTTAATCTTACTTTTAACACGTATGTCATAAATAGCTATTTTTTACGATCGAATATAATTTGTTTTTATTTTAATTTGTATTGAAGAGTAGTTATTTACTTTTTTGTGTTAATTTCAATTTTAATATTGCATCTTTATAGCAATTTTCTATGGTAACTGATAGATAAACTTTATTTCCAGTAATTTTTTGAATTTTGTTTCCGTTATTCATTTAAAACTCATTATCGGATTGTTTTGAAGTTTCCGCTACAGTTACTTGGTTCACCTTCCAGAATTAGAACCACTATTCCAGTTGTTTAAAAATGGACTCCTCGGTGTAGCTCTCAGCTACAGTTGAAGATTTCCGTCATCCACCATGACGTTTTAATGTTAACATGTCTGTCTTTGATTCTACAAGTAATGTTGAAGGAGATCTGCTAAAACAGTGTCCTGTGTATCGCACTTTTTAATATTTAAGTATTTTGCAATATCACTTGGAATTGTTTACACCAATAGATTGAACCGAACATTTTCCGTCGTACTAAGAAAATCTAGTGTGATTGGTACACGAATGGATGCATATTTGCGATACATGTCAACAAAATGAAAGCATCTAATTTTATTGTTTATTATAAATGATCGAGGTTTATATGTCTTGCTATCGGGAATTTTCACAGTTATGATAGAATCTCATTAATATCATTTAGTAAGTTTCCGTAGTAACTCATCCCTTCGACCCTGCAATGCCAAATACTGCAACTATACTCGCGTCAAGAATTCAGACGTCTTACGTCATGGCTGACGTTACACATTTGTTTTTATTGTCAACGTAATTTTCGATATTTGGTCACGTTAAAAACAATCATTTTTTGCAATTTAGTGCAATATATAATGCAAACTTTTAGTGTAGTTAAAAGTTTTATTACTATCACTTGCAGTTTTTTAAATATTTTGATGAAAATATAATGAATTATTCATTTGTTCGTATGACGTAAGTCGTCTGAATTCTTGTCGCGAGTTTATCTATAAGAGAGAATACAAGTAAGTATAAAGTTGAAAATTAACGTTTGCATTAGATATTGGAGCTTCAATAAAAAAATTGTCAAATTCCTGCCGGGTAAAAATTTTTGATTTCTTAGGTCGGTGTCCTACCGACTTCTTCAAAAATGGAATAAATTTGGTAAAATGTCGAATTTCCACATTTGTATTGATCAAAAGTGTAGTATTTAACATTGAATACTCTAGCCATAAGGTCGATGGTTTTAGTTTAGACTTTTCTTTTAAATACGATAGGTGGACGTCTTCAGTATTATTTTAACAAACTTTTGTCACACCAATCTATAAACCGTATATAACAAATTTCATACACGTTTTTAGATTTATCGGGTAAATCTGCTGCAGCTTCATTTGTTGCTTTGATACTGACACTGACAACTTGAAATTAATTAAGGAAATAGTCAATGTCAGATGCCGTCTATAGGTAACTATGAATATTATTTCGTTAGTAACAAGATTTGGATTAATCTAAATTAGAATAATTAAAGTACATGGAACGTTGCTAAGGTCGCTTCTTGTTTACAAAATAAACAAACTTCCCAAAAGTTTATAATAATGTATTCCGATGTGAAGATGAAGTTCCTCAAGATATTCTGGAAGAAGTACACGTGGTTTCATTATTATAATAATAATAATAATAATAATAATAATAATAATAATAATAATAATAATAATAATAATAATAATAATAATAATAATAATAATAATAATAATAATAATAATAATAATAATAATAATAATAATAATAATAATAATAATAATAATAATAATAATAATAATAATAATAATAATAATAATAATAATAATAATAATAATAATAATAATAATAATAATAATAATAATAATAATAATAATAATAATAATAATAATAATAATAATAATAATAATAATAATAATAATAATAATAATAATAATAATAATAATAATAATAATAATAATAATAATAATAATAATAATAATAATAATAATAATAATAATAATAATAATAATAATAATAATAATAATAATAATAATAATAATAATAATAATAATAATAATAATAATAATAATAATAATAATAATAATAATAATAATATTATCTCTACCCCTCATTCTAATCACAGGGATTAGCCCAGAAGTCGGAGACTTGTGCGGGAGAGGGGGCGGCATATTATTATTAAGCAGGCCGCATTTGCGGTATCAATCTCTCACATTGACCCAAGCTAACATTATTCCACCCTACCATACCCGTAGAGAGGGTGCCAATTCTCTCTACGAATATAGCTTATATACGGTCTACCGGTAGCTGGGCTCGAACCAACTCCGATCTAGTCACCTCGATTCAAGTACTGACGCCTTAATCCGCGCGACCACTAACCGACAAAATCTATTACCGTTAAAGCTCCGTGAAAAATATGAAAAAGAGTACCAGCTATTTAAATGTTGGATGGAGACTAGGCAATATGTGAAGAGATGGTCCTCTTTTACTTTTCCAAAAATGCGTCGATTTGGAGCCTTCAACATTATGGAGTAAATACAGCATTTTGCGATCTACATTCCAAATTAAAGACTATATCGACATTAAGTTTCCTAAATTAGTAGCTTTTTTAAAAAGGAAATCTGCTGGCTATAAAGCCAAGAAAGCCAATACTCTTTCAATGGAGGATATCAACAAGTTTATTGCAGAAGCTCCAGATGAAACATACTTACATATGAAGGTAAGATTGATCGTTATTATTGAATAATAAATAAAAACGTAACGCAGCATTTTTTTATTAGAAAGTCATAGACCTTATGACAAAAGGCACACAAATCATTAACAATAGTAACAGGAAAAGTTTTGTCAGGTTATGTTTATATATTTTTCTGTCATAGAACATCTGTTTTTGCCCGGACTAGCTTCATCCCTCTTGCACACATCAGGGCAGCGGACCTCTCTTTCTAAGGCCGGTCCATGATTTATAAGGTCTATGTAGAAAGTATATAAAATTAAGTGACATTTTAGCCTGTTGTCATAAGTGCATTTTTCCTTTTTCAGGTCGTGCTTATATTTGGAATTGCTGGGGCATGCCGTAGCGATGAAATAGTTAATATGGTACTTGAGGATATTAGTGATAAAGGCGATATTTTGGTGGTGCAAATACCTGACTCAAAAACTAATATCAAAAGGACATTTACAATAACAAATGAGATTGTAAGCGTAGTGTCTGTCATTGATATGTATAGAAAATATATGGACTGTAGGTCCCCTAAAACATGTCATTCTAGATTTGTTGTAACTTGTGCTAAAGGGAAATGTACAAACCAGGTAATTGGCAAAAACACAATTCCTAAAATTCTATACAGAATGGCAACATTTTTAAATTTGGATAATTCGAAAGGCTATACTGGAAACAGTTTCCGCCGTACTTCAGGTACGTTATTAGTCAATGCTGGAAGTGATATTCTCACTCTAAAAAGACATGGGGGATGACGAACAAACGCAGTAGCTAAAGGGTACTAAGATGATTGTATTTCTAAAAAATGTGGGGTAGCCACCCAAATAATTACGGGGGAAAGTACTACTTCAAGTACAAATAAACGTTGTCTTATTTTTGAAAATTTTGTTTCGACCACAAGTACTTCATCAACGACCAGGAATTTGGAAAATAACGAACAGGAACTTATCTCCACCAGCAAAGCCAATATTCCTTCAGGGGAAATTTCCATTAGTAATTTAACTAATTGTACCATAAATTTTAACAATATTTTGTTATTGATGTTAATTTAAACCTCAATTTAAACTGTTTTCAATATTTAAATAAAAATAAGTAATAAAAAAATCTGTTTGAAAGAAAGTCATTATTATACATTTTTTGGAAGTTTGTGTTTCAATAAAAGAAGTCTATACACTACTCTTATAGCTATTTGAAGTTTGCCTCCCGAGGGAATCAAAGTACTACTTTCCTTCCTGAAATGAGGGAGTAAAATCCATGTAGGGAGTAGAAAAATTTATTTCTTTTTAATATCGGAAAATAACGTTTTGGGGAATATTTTATAGTACGTAAGTACCTATAGTTATCACGTTCATATGTATACCCAAATTATACGAAAAATTGTCTTTAGATTAAACTCGTAATCAATAAAGAATCAAAATAAAGTTTCATTAGTGCAAAAATAAGTTACTCTTTGCACTAGTACAAGTTCATTTTTGGCACAGTAGATAGTGCAAAAAGTAGTAACTTTTTGCACGGTCGTAGAAAGAAACAATTTATATTTTTGTTCTACGTTCATGCAAAAAATAAAACTTTATTGAACTGTATTTAGTGGAAAAAGTTGTTCTTTATTGCACTAGTGCAATAAAATGTTTATTGCATTCATGACAAACATAAACGTCATATTTTCCTACACTTAGTGTCATCTAAATAAAACATTTTTTTGTTTTTGCATGAACGTAAAAAAAATATTGTACGCAACTCGTACAAAAAGTGCTTACTGCACTCAACGTGTTGTCCTACTCGGCCTGACGGCCTCGTTGGACAATTTCACGTCCCGTGCAATAAACACTTACTTTTTGTACTTGTTGCATAAATAACTATTTTCTACGTTCATGCGAAAAACAAAACTTTATTGAACTACATTTAGTGGGAAAAAGTGGTTCTTTATTGCACTAGTGCAATAAAATGTTTATTGCATTCATCTGTCATTCTACTACAGAGTTTTGTCATCGTGACATAAACGTTCAAATCGACTTCATATTTTCCTAGACTTAGTGTCATCTAAATAAAACATCTCTCTACGTGTTGTTCTACTCGGCCTGACGGCCTCGTTGGACAATTTCACGTCGCGTGCAATAAACACTTACTTTTTGTACTTGTTTCATAAATAACTATTTTGTGATATACTTTTAACTGGCTTAAATTTGACTGAAATTCAAATTGCATATAATTTGTGCGGGGGCCTTTAGTTCGAACACAGAAATTAATATTCATTTTGTCTTCCGTTGGTTTCTTTTTGTCTTATTTCAATTAAATATTTTGATACTTGAAGGCAATATTAATAAAACAATGAATAACTTCATATCATATTGCGACCTACCGTTGCTTTAAATTAGATAACTTGGCAAAGAATAACCATTTTAAGGTCTAAAATTAAATTATTTTATTTCGCGACCTAAAAAACACCTCCCTGCAATAAAATGTACCCTCTCTTGGTGCTTTATAGGAGGCCATGCATTTTCTGGAATACTCCTTACGCCTTCTTTCTCGATCCGGCCATAACGCTGCTGCGGATGCTGCATCATTGAATAGTAATAAGATCCCCAGTGCGTACTATAGAAATGAATTGCTTCTGTTTTATGGTATTGCCGCGGGGCCCAGGTGTCGGCGCTCGGCTCCACCAGCCCCTCATTCCGGCCCATCGATTCGGCATCGGCGTCTCGACGCCCCCGACGCCGTTAAGCACACGCGTGATTTGCATGTGGAACTGGCGGTTTAAATTAAAAGTTGGCGTCAAAAATAATAGGTATACAGAGCAAAAGTAGATTTCTTACATCAAAATAATGCAACCAAATTACAAATTATTTAGAAATCTTTATGACCGGTTAGAATATACTGGATCGTTTCGTCCTAAAAGACGAGATGCCGGCCGTCTAACAACTGTTACTCCAGAACAAAAGGAGGCTATTTTGCTTAGTGCGTCTGCGGCTGCAGTGGTACCTAAATCATAGATTATTTCATAATGAAAAACTGTACCCGTATCACTTTACCCCAGTGCAGAATTTACTACCTGCAGATTTTCCAGACAGTGAACAATTTTGTCTTCGATTCCTAGAGTGGTACAATGATGATCCACACTTTTTAAGCAAAGTGCTGTTTACAGACGAAGTCACATTTACTCGTCGGGGCGTTTTCAACTTCAGATATTAACATGTTTGGGATAATGAAAATCCGCATGTATTAAGAGAACGCCATTTCCAATATGAATTTAAGATGAACATTTGGTGTGGTATTGTTGGAAATCATGTGTTGGGCCTTGTTGAATTGCCATATAATCTGAATGGCCGTTCTTACTTACATTTCTTAGAACATGATTTTTAGGAACTTATTGATGATTTATCATTAAATGTGAGACACAATGTTTTTTATGCAAGACGGTACCCCTGCTCATTTTTCTTAACAGGTGCGAAACTATCTTAACGCACAATTTCCCCAACGGTGGATAGGTCGCAGTAGCAAGTTTTCATGGCCCTCACAAAGCCCAGATTTAGACCCCATGGATTTCAGTATTTGGGGTATTTTGAAATCAAAAGCAAGCGATTTTAAATGCTAGGAATTTATTAAGAAATGAATGAATGTGTATTAATGTAAACGGGGGTCATTTTGAGAATTTAATGTACCCCCCTGAATGTAACTACATATTTTTATTTTATTTTATTGCATCCAATAGAAAAACAAGAAATAAATCGAAAGCTGTTAAATTTATTGACATAAAACAGGTATACTTATTTGTGAAAAATAGATAGGAAGACAATATTTTTCTATTAAAACTTTCGCACACACACTGATAATAAAGTTATAAGTTTTTATCAACCAAGTGTGCGTGTCCTTTCAAAACTTTCAAAGAATTTTAAGAATTTTGAATTCGATATTTAAACTTTAACGCCCTGTAACTTTTTTTTAGCCACAAATGGACTAAGATAAATTTGACTTAATCATATTATTTTGATGTAAAGAATCTACTCTTGCTCCTCCCATTAATTTCGGGACACCCTGTATACATGATTTGGCTCACAGGCACAAACATAAAAAGTAATCACAACAGAGAAAGCGCGTTGTCTTCCACAATACTTTACTTGCTTCATATTGATAGTATTTCATATCTATTAACTATCATTTAAAATAAAATTAATAAATTTAAAGTTATTAAAAAATATATATATATATATAGATGTTTATACAGGGTTAACTATGACTAAGTACAAATATTTTGAGAAGGAATAGAGAAAATTCAGATTTAATCACCTTTCAAAAAAATTTCAAGCTTATTTATAAAACAAAAGAACATTTTTTTCGATATTATATAAAATCCTCATTTAACGCCGCCTATGCCGTCTGTCCGCCGCACGTTTAACGTGCCAACCAGCAAAACAACGGTAAAATTAGCTGTCATGTCATAATTAAATTCCTGTGTTGTAGTTGTAGTTTTGTGTTTTTCTTCAGTTTTTAGTGCTTTATATTAATTTTAAACGGTTTATAGTTAATTATATAAAGGAATTTGTTTTGGGTACAGATATTTTCCCACAATATAAGAAAAGAGTTTTGCCCCATTTTTTAAATGTAGAGCTACAATTCTGAAATTTGTCCTTGTATTGTCCTTTAGGCCTCCCTGAGCACGTGGTTAAAATTTTTGTACTTAGCCATAGTTAACTCCGTACCGTAGACCGTAGATCAGATATACTTGTGTAGAGGATGGACACACTCTCTGCGGTATGACATGGTAGAAGAACGTTTGATTGAACGATTGATACCGGTTGGCGTTTGACCATTCAACCAAGTAATGAGATTTTCCAGGTCTCCTATTATACCTGCACTGAATGGTGGCTCCCAAGGTAAGAAATATTATATTATTACATATGTAACATTTTTGTAACAGAAGCACGGTAGAAAGTAAAAATGAAAATAAGTACAGATAAAAATGATTAATTAATTTTTATTAAAAATACGTAACGATGTTGTAAAATTGCGTTTCATGCCCACTAAAATGCAGTTAAACTCTGAAAAAAAAAACATATTCGTAAGTGTATGATGTGTATTTACATAATATATTATGAATTTGTACACAAGATGCAATAACCAATATTTCTTTTTGCATCAGATCACGTGGTAATGCAAGAGTGAGATGAGGAGTTTTATTTACGTTTTTTTTTGGGACATGAACTTTGGTGAAGTTCAATTCACAAAAATGGCAACCACATATTTTATTGTAACTTATGAATTATTTTGGGGGTTGGTTGGGAAAATTATGGAGAAAACAACTCTGAATTTCTTTCTTTCATCGAGATAGCTGAGTGTATCAGTTGCTGGAAGGAATGCGTGTACCCAGCCATTTTAAGAAACTGTATGAACCATCAATTTCCACAACGTTGAATTGGTAAAAGAAGACCTGCAAGTATTCCTGATTAAACCCCAGATGACTTTTTTATGGCAACACATTTACCATGAGATCAGTAAATACTACCTGAAACAAACAGGAATCCGCAGAGAGAGTTAGTCGGCAAACTGTGTTTAGAAAAAAGGGTAGTTATAATATAAAAAAATAACCTCATCCCTCTCCGGAAGCCAATGGTTACATTTTGGAGAACTGAACTTTACCAAAGTTCTTGCTCCTTAAGGGAAAGCTGGTCTGTCTACGCTATTTTTCCAAAAAATGTCATTTTCAAAATGCTAATGATTTTTGAGGCAAACTGAATGTTGTCCTCAAGGACACATACGTGATCGTTTTTTGTACATTTTACGTTGTATATATAAATGATCTAACCTATATACTTTATTTTATATACTTAGTCATTATTATAGAAAACAATGGTTTTAATAAATACATAACAAATAAAACAGCGTTGCAGCATGTAATAGTGTTCCAGACAGGTATTGCTTTGTTTTTATTTTATGTTGAATTTAAAATTCCTAAATTAGATAGCAGTAACGCTGGAAATGCTACAACGCTTCCATTCAATATCCATCTCGAAATTACTGTATTAGCAATATGTAGTTGGAAGTTATTTTAAGTTAGTTTATACAAAATAAAGAACATATATATTTGTTTTCTGTAAATATATCTTGGTATTTTCAAAGTTATCTAGTTGTCTTCGTTAATTGCTTTAGTTACTTATAAATTTTATCAATGAAGTTCAGTTTCAGTGGTCTTCTTATGTTTTTTGTAAAAAATAATACCTAAAAACATTTGTACGAATGCAAAGCTCCTATTTTTGTAACATAGCGGGTAAGCTAGTGAGTAAGCTTCATATTGATATTAATTTTAAATCAGAATTTCAAGGTAGATTGATAACCATTACGGGTCAATAACATAATGAAATTGAAGAAATAAATATAAATCTTACATGAAAATTACATAGTAATGTTAGTAAAACCTGGGATAATAATACAAGAGAAATGGAAAGTTAGATATAAGTTTCCCATAGAACTGGTAACAGTATTTTACACTTCAAATAGTAATTTTCTATTACGATTGTAACATGGCATTCTGGTGTGTTATTTTACACTATTTACCTAGACAAATAATAACCAATATAGGATTTTTACGTTCTTTTAAAGTAAAAATAAATAATTTTCATGAAGCAATCTGTAGTCTACAATGTCGTATTTTCAAGACAAGCGTTAAATCTTGACCATTTGGAATAAAACTATTAAACTATAAAACATGTTCTTAGGTTAGGAAGTGTTGAAACAACGCTGAAACTGAAATTAATACAAAATAATGGAAATAAACTACTTACCATAAATTGATATATATATATATATATCAATATATCAGGTACCTAATTTGAAAAAATAATGCTCAAAACATGCGCAACGTTGCTGTAAGTATTTGTATAATTCTAAAGGTTGTAGCAAAAAAAACGTTAAAAATCGTTCCTTCTAAATGAAAAAATGTAAAACAATCTGTAGTTGACCAGATAAACCCGTACCCATCTGTAGGATTATCAATTTTAACTAGAAGTTAAGACAATAAGTTTTTAAGAATTTTCTAAGAAAAAAGTTCAAAATAAGTGTACGGAAACAGTTTATTCAGTATAGCAATGAAAAGTCATAAAAATAAATCACATTCGTTGACTGTTTAGCAATATTTTGGAAGATTATGAGAAAGAATAATTATAAACATCATATGGAAAACATAGTTGAAGTACTGTGAAGCTCCATAGCAATAGTGCTGCATGTTTTACGACACATACTCATACAAAATTAAATTAAATTTATTCTTGAACATATATTTTAAACGACAAAAAAATTATGTTAACTACTTCAGTACTAACCAAGAGAAAAATCATCGAATTTTTCTTCGTTTTTTTATTTCCTGGAAATACTTTGAAATAACATAATTTGATTGGTTACAAGACACAGGTGTGAAATTTTTTGGTTTTACTTCTAGTTTTACTAGTTCCTTCAATAAAAACTATTTTTCCTTAATTAAAAACAGACATTACAAAAATAACGGCATTTACCTGTAATGGCCGTCAGTGATATGTTGCAGACGAAATATTAGAACGCCCTGTGTAACATACTGTTAAATGTATTGCGAGGACTAAAAAGTCGGGGGCGATCCTTGATTTGTATTAAAATTAGGCTGCCGTTTGGCTATATTGCTTTCAGCACCTTCTAGAGTTCGACAGGTCGCCCCGTTTGAATTTTAAGCAGTCATAAAACGAGTGATGTTAATTTTTCCTTCGCGAATGTAATATCGTACGGGCCGGGACGTGACGAGAATACGGGCCGCGAATGCCGCTGATTGGTGCGAATCTTTCGATGATACCTGCTGCCTCCGGAGCCTGGACCCCACCCCCGCGTTTGTCTCGCGGCCCCGGCTCCGGTTCATCGTCTAATATGCTAATTTTCCCCGTAACTGCACTCCGGGTTATGGCTAATAACAAGCAAATGTAAATTTCGCTCGACCACACGCTGAATTTCAACTAGCCTGGCTCCTACACATAAAAATTGAATAAACCGCATCTTGAATTGTGCTGCTGCCATCACTATTTTGTTCCGTGGCATGTAGAAGGTGGTTAAAAGCTTGGATCTGAAAATGTTTCAATATATCTTACTGAAAACGGATCTGACGTAGTTATATAATACGAATTAAAAATTTCAATAGAAGACAATTCGCATTCTTCGGGAATTCAGGAGTCTGCAAAATAATAGAATGAATTTGATGTAAGAGGACGTATAGTTGAACCGGATTATGAAATAGTCCTTGATACAAAACTGGAGATTGTCGTCTATTGCAAAATACAAAAACCCGACAGAAATTATATCTTGGAAACAAGACATGAAGAAGCTATAGTTGTAAAAGAAACCCAACTCACTGAACCTGTGATCCTTTGGGTAACCTGTTTCCAGCAAACCATTCTAATAGCAGATAAAACTGCTGATGGCATTTTTGGACTTAATGTCATGACTGAACACAATTTTGTATTGGATCTTTCTGGAAGACTATTGAAGACTAAGGATGGAGAAATTATAATGTAGTTTTCTGAAATAAAAAACCTTCATACTAAAACTGTTGAGGAGTCAACAGACAATGAACTTTCAGTAGTAATCGAGGTTATTTGTACTAGTCCTTTGGTCATTGAAGAAACTATAATTGTTGAACCAGAACTGACCAGCAATCTTTATAGGAAGGACGTACAAACTGGAAATACATTAATAGAAAGGAAAACCAATTGGATTTTGGTCAGAGTGCTAAATCCTAAATACTACTTACAACAGATCAAAAAAGCAAACCTTTGGCAGTTTATCATATAGTTGAATTGGTTTTCAACAGTGCAGGACTACCAACATTATCTCAAAATATCGAAAAACTTGATTGATTCTAATCATCATTGCAATACAATAAAGTCTGTAAATAAGAAGATTTATTGAGGAACTACCAGGATATACTCTTACTAATATGGAACATGATGTTGGAAGAACTAATCTTGTGAAGCACCGCATAAATACTGACGACACTATTCCAAGAAAGTTCTACGATGTATTCCTTTAGTAAAACAAGAAAAGGCATCAACAATGCTGAGAAACATGAAGCAACAGAATTATCAAACCTTTCCAGACTCCATGCACTTTCTGTGGTTGTTTTCCTGTGGCAGTTCAACGTTATGCCCTTTGGTCTTTACAAAACACCAGCCACGTTTGAAAGACTTATGGAAACCATTATATGAGGAATGACCTGGAAAACGTCTCATTATCTTGATGACATCATAATACTTGGCAAAGACTTTAAAGAATGTTTGAAAAATAGTCAACAAGTTTTTTAAAAGCTAAAATTTAACTTAACTAAAAGGAAGTCAAGTACTTAGGACACATTATTTGCTTTGAAGGAGTGAATGCTGACTCAGGAACCATCTGGAAATAACCAGTATCAAAAGACAAGCATGCATTTTAGAGTTTCCTGAATCTTACTATCACAAATTTGTGAAAAATGTTGTAGATATCACCAAACCCTTACATCGATTCACTAAAAACAGTCAGCTTTATCTGGAAGGAAACTGATGACAGCAATACTGGAATTGGTGGAATGTTATTACAAGTGGAAGACGGCCATGAGAAGGTGATTTCCTATTTTAGGAAAGTTCTCTATAAACAAGAAGTGAACTACTGCGTAGCCAGAAGAGAGTTTATTTGCTATAATTAAAATTGTAGAACATTTTCAAGATACAATTTAAAAATGCGAATTTACAGATTAATATTTCGGCCATCCACATCTTTAAAACAAGTATAACTTTATTAAAATCGGTTTTAGAACTTTTCTGTAGTAAGATTTCACATTCCCCTTACTTCTTTCTTTAAGAGATATAAATGTCAAATAAATAATTTCTAAAATGTCAATAGGAGTGTCCAAAACCGTTCCTCATAATTTACCTTCACTATTGATTTTGTGGAAAAAAAATTCGCTTCTAGCGGGAAAATTTTAAAGTGGAAAATAAGTTTAATATACTTTTAGAGGTTACTTCTGTTATTACATATTTTTTCAAAAGTTGTAGGATTAGTATATTCTGTAACAAGGTTAAAATGAAAAAATGGGAGTGGAAGATTTGAATAATAAGTATCGAATTTTTATTGTAACCGAGTAATAGACTATATTTTTTTCACGATCAAAAAGTATGAAACAAAAACAATAAATTAAATCTAAACAAAATATTATTTATTGAAACATTTGTATTACACAGTTATAGTGTTGGTACAATTACTGAAATAAAAACTGCTGCACTGGAAATATTTTCGGTAATACTTTTACTTTTCAAAACAGATTGATTTGTAGAGGCAGACTTGACAGTTGTGTAGCAGGAAGAATTGGAGGTTGAGGGGACGATTACTAACGAATTAACGAATTGAACAAACTAATTGATTTGCTACATTTACTTGAGTTTGCAGAGGATATTCTATGTATCCTTCTGCTACATGAGAAGACTTCCAATCTCCATGCCTTTTTAATGTTGTAATATTCACACCTGCATTTACCAATGTAGTAGCTGAAGTACGGTGGATACTGTGGCCAGTGTAATCTTGTGGATTGTCTAGATTCAAAGGTATTTTAAGCTAACATAAATCAAATCTCCTACAATTCCTATCAATGAAGTCATATGTATGCTCTCTGATACCAATCATCTAGGTATGCTAATGAACAATTCCATAGACAAAGCTCTATTCAATAATTATCTAAAAAAAAATCTAGTTAAATTTACTAACCTTTAATGAAAACACTCTATAAATATCTAAGTTCACTTTTGAAACTGTGGGAACTCGAAAATTCAACCACAATAGAGAGCATACATATGCCTTTATTGATAGGAATTGTAGGAGATTTGATTTAAATTAGCTTAAAATACCTTTCTAATTCAGTTAAAAATGTTACAAAAGCTAATAATAAAGAATATATGGGTAGGCTGGGCGAGACTTTCGTCCGCAGAGTAGTTAGTTTCACACAATATTCTTAATACAAAAAAATATATAAAGAACATTTTAAGGTCTCAAAACCCAGTATTTTTTATAATATAAAAATCTCCCTTAATTGTAAACTCTCTTGGAAACTTTTGTATTAGGAAGTGCAATTAGTACTGCGGATCCCAAATCTTTAATGTTGGATATTCTAATTTTGTAAAGCTCATTCTTGCGACAAGTCTCCAAAACACCAATGATAAGGGCAATCTGAAATTAAAAACTACACTTTATTAAAATTGCTATTTAAAATATGATTTTTATTACTTTTGTGGCTAAATATCAGGAGCATTTTCTAAGAATTGTTTAACATTTTCTTCTGTAATAATCTTCAATTTCTACGTACTTTTCAGAGTTTTAACAAAGTTTTAAAATTTTTGTATCTTGAAATATGAATATCGTCACATTTATCGTTGCTCTTAAGATTGAATATATTTTCCATAAAGTGCAGGATTTCCATTTTTAATAAATCACCGAAAATGCAATTAAACTATTTTCGGAGAAGAAATGCGTTTTCTTTTGCTGTTGCCAATCCCTTAACAGTGCATAATACTTTTCATATTCAAGTCTCGATTTTTGCGGCAGCAGGTTCTCGCTTATATTATTTTTATAATTTGTAATTTCAGGTGGAGTATTATCAAATTATATATCTGATTCATTCGATTTTTCACTCATTATTTTATTTAAATTAAAGAACATGTATGATAATAATAATTAGTACGACGCCGCCATTTACACTTGACACTGACCTTTGAAATCCATGGCAATCTAGTCGTTTAGTTCGACTACGGAATATTAATTGTGTACCTTGTTATAGAATAAATATTCTAACTCAAAAATGAGAATTTTTGCATTCTATTATTAAAATTGATTTCGGAATTATTACATTCACTAATGGTCGTGGAGAAAACTGGTTTCCGATACACAGATGGTCGCCAACGTTAACGGAACACCTGGTATATTGTGTTTGGCTAATCATTGCAGTTACATCTTGTACGTTCTTGTCTTAGACAAATAATAATTTCTAAATTGTTCCCATTTAGTTACCAGAGTGGAACGTCGTTTGATGAAATTCCGCGATATTCTTAGCTGCAAAGGCTGATTTCTGCCTGCAGTTCTTCCCCATTGTGAAACGTCCGGCCATGCAGACGTGCCAATCGATTGTCTCTATCCCATTGTCTTAATTGCGGGTTGTATAAGTCCTAACAAAGGCGACTTATGAAAGTTCGCCTAAGCAGAGGATGCATCTCGTGTTCCATCAAGCGGGATCTTGCTCACTGGCATTATCGTTTCACGCTGAGGCAAATATTACACCGTGGCGCTCAAATTATGGTCTTCCGCTAGAAAAATCAAAAATAAAGTCGAAAGGGCTCACAATTACTCTGTCAGTCCGAGGCGTGGGTACCCCGACCGACCGGCACGATATCGCGCCAAATTGCGCATCACGATTTCTACGGGAGATTGACAGTTTCCTTCCGCGAAAGATCTCTTATTGGATAACGTGGCAGATATAATACTACGCCTACTATTAATAGACTCGTTGTTTCGCTGAAATTATAGATAATTGCGCGACCTGTTAGGCCCCGGTGAGCAGGCCGGCCAACATAAGGAATATTTGCCGTTCATGTCTCTCAGAGTGACGCTGTTCAGTTTGAATTGCTCCGAATGAAAGAGAATCGCCAGATATAAGGTATAACATCCCAATTAGATGATCTATTTGCATGCGTAGTTCCTAAGATCTCCTGACAGAACATCCGTTTACATTGTGAATAATATTAGAATATTAAAAACAACATAAGATATAAATACAATATAATCAAGACCCCGAAGCTGGACTATCCTATTCTTTCGGACAAAATAAAATCATTTTCGTAAAATCGTTGTGTAATAATCACATTTCGATTGTCATTTCAGTATCGAAATTAGAGTTCTTAGGCACATGTAATTAAAATAATCTCTTTTACGCACATGGGCGTAAACATAAAATAAAATCGGATAATTGGACATTAGGTGAATATATATTTTTTTATTCACTTAGTATATCTTCAATATTGGAGGAAGATAACATCTGCATCCAGGTGCTGCTGATGCACTGAGTTTTTGGAATGAAAGTGGTATTTCCTTTCTCTTCCGAGACATTTTCCTTCGATCGTCAACCCCCATGTCTCTTGGCATCGATACGTTGGCTTCTGCATTTGCAAGTAATGTTGCAGAACATCGTCTAAAGCAGTGCCCAGTATACTCAGTAGCATTGGGTAATCTAAGAAATTCGGCAATCTTTTTAGGAATTGAAGCTATGTTATTTATCCCACTGCTTGTGTAGTACATTTTGAATTCCTCTACGTGATAAAAAATCGGTTGTGATCAATGGTGGATGGACGTAGACTTGCATATTTGCGGAAAATTTCCAAAAAATTAACTCCTCCTCCCTCTGGTATTGTGAATAATCTAGGAACATTAGTTTTGGTATTGGGAATAGTCACTTTAATGAACGACTTAGCATCTTAAATGTACTCTGTACGTAAATGAGTTAATTCTTGTCTCCTACAGGCTCCAAATATACCACCACTCAAGATAACTTATAATAATATGCAATAAATATATTTGAACTATTATATAAAGTACATAACCCTTCGGCCAGTGAACGCTAATCATTAAAGAGCTTTCATAAAATACATTAAGAATAGATGTGCTACGATTCCAGTTGGAATCAACACATTTGGTAAGATGCCTACGAATATTGCTGAAGCTCTAAATTTGCTGATTCTCATCTTTAAACTAGACGCTGCTTCCGACCTCCAACAAACTAGCCGGAGATCGGTAATTAGAGACACGGTGGATGGAAGTCCAGTACAGTAGTGGATAACCCTCCGCTAGAAGACAAAGCAATAAGAGCGTTACGAGCCAAACCTTGTCAAAAAATTCGGCGGATATCGTTACTCCCTACCCTAGTACAAGGTTCATAGGAATAATTACTGCTACAGCTACTAATGAGAATGATTATGGAATGAATTACTTATTCTAAGTGTAGTTTCTCTAACTGTACATTTCACACCGGTGTTACAAGCAAATCACGTCATTACTTTTGACACCAGTAGTTTAAAATTACATTTTAGACACTGACTTGAAAATTATACTTTTACTAGCATTTGTAGAAAAATAAATGTGTATTGCGATTTCTCCCCGAGTGGATCTAGGATCGTTAACACCCTGTAATTATATTGAAAGTATTCTTGAATTTTATCGATGTGACGGTTAGTCAGGTTCCCACACGAGCCTCCTTTTTTCGGCGGGCTAATTCTATATATCCGAAAGGGCCCCCGCCGCCACCGCCGCCGCCTGATCCAGCGGAGTACTTTATTTCACTTCATCGGGCGCAATAAATCGAGCGGGCCGAGGTGGACCGGTTATAAAAACACCTCTTCAGCCATTTAAGCCGGGGCGAGCGAGCAGAACGGCGGGCCCAAAATGAATCTTATCGAACATCCCATAAGTCTTGACATCACCTATTTCTTTCTTCTCGCCTCGCGCGGCCGGGGGAGGAGACTTATAAATATACGTACCGAGAGAAAAGTTTCCCATTTAAGAAACCAAACGTGGCGCTGCCGTAATGAATGCCCCACATTAATAATCTGGACTATCGCTTTTCATTCTCCCCTGCCTTCGCTCTGGCTTTTTCTGTATTCGCGATCTGCGATGAAACAAATTATTTTTCAGCTCACGCCCACGAGGCTCTCTTCCTTTACGAGAAAGTATCCATAAAACTTATTCGCAAATCTCAAGACATATATAAAATGACAGAAACGAAATAACAAGACAAAACTGATTGTCATTATGAGATTGGAACCAAAAACTCTTGAAGGAAATAGTTATGGGTGTACATTTGTTCAAAATTGAACCGCATATGTGGTAATCGTCATTAATACGCCGGTATTAGATGTATTAGGCCAATAATTGACCCCTGTGGAATACCTAATTCTATTTTAACAGTATTAAACTTTCATTTTAAAAGCTTCTTTAAAATTATCATCAAATGAACTTATATAGGGTGTAACATTAAGAGTTCATCTTTTAGGGGAGCTAGTACATTGTAAACACGAAATTTCAGGAAACAGCTACTCTGTGGGCTAATGCTCCCACCAGCATTGAATTACCCTGAAAAACCTCTATCAGCAGCTAGTCATTCGTCGGCAACTCACCAGGCAATTTGTTATAAGCACCTATTCCAGCAACAAAAATACTTTCTATAGTACTTTGTAGGTTACATTGATTTAGAGTCATATGATCCTCTTGACGAGTGTTATATGAATGATTTTCATGACAAAATTGTAAATTTACCCAGAAAAAATATTTTGGAAAAATGTTGTTATTGAATTTATGAATAAACAGAATACGCATATATCCATTTTGTAAAATTTGAAACTTTTGATGATCAGAATTCCAACACACATACATACAACAGTACAGATGACAAGTATTCAAAACGTGGTTCAATAATACTATTATAAATTAAAATTTTTGGTATACCCACACTCTCAGCGATTTACTAATTCTACATAGGAAGCGATATCTCTTTGTGAAATATTCAATACCAAATATTTTGATTTACTTGATTTGATTGATTTTTGATTTACTAATATATGATTTACTTATTCAAAACACTGACCATTGAATTTAATATTCTGATCACTAAAACTTTTAATATTATGTTTAGTATTTTTTTATTACTAAACTATTCATTGACTTTTAGAAAACACTAATTTATAGATTTTATTAATTTATTAATATTTTTACCACCGGTATAGACAATAGTGTCAATAAACAAACAAGTGAATTTTACAGTCACCCCAATCTTGCAATAAATCATCTATAAAACATATAAAGAGCATTGCACCCAGTACACCATTACTATCTAATCTTCTCACCGATGTATTATCATTTACGTTTGCCAAAGGTTCTTCGATTTCATTATTGGTGTCTTCATTACTTATTACTAGTTTAATACTTCAATACGATACACTGTTAAACATTTTATTATTCATGTATTGAAATCAATTAATACTACACTGAAACAAATACTGCTGAAACAGTTGCTAACAATATTGTCGCAGAATTAAGTAAAATGTAGTAAACTACAGTATGCGCCAAAAGTATGGAATAAATTCAATAAAAACGAAACAATTATTTTTTGGGAAAAATCCTCGAACAGGTCGATTAGTCAAGTAGGCAGTGTGTGTAGATGGACGTGTGCAAATTGTAAAAAGGCGTGCCAGAGCTTAATCGAACAGTTTCGAATACTACAATGGACTTCTGAACAGCGAGGTGGAAAGTAGGTTTTCATTTATTGCCTTTGTATACAGGGTTAACTATGACTTAGTACAAATATTTTAGGAGGGGATAGGGAAAAATAAGAATTAACGGAATAACCCTTCAAAAAAATTCCGAACTTATTTATAAAGGCAAAAAAAATTTTTTTCGATATTATTATTATCCTTATTTAACGCCGCCAATGTTAACTGGCTTGTTGGTTGCATACTCTACAAGCATGCAAGAGTCGCTCATCAGTCAGTATCGCTGTCATGTCATAATTGAATTCCTGTGTTTACGTTGTAATTTTGTGTTCCTTTTCAGTTTTTAGTGCCTTATTTTAATTTTTAAACGTTTTATAGTTATTAAATAAAGACATTCGTGTTGGGTGCAGATACTTTCCCAGAATATAGTTCGCCGGTTTGGTTTTCTAGGTTATGGGACAAGACTGCCGCGGTTACATTAAAGCGTCTATTAGGTACCTATTCCTTTCGATTTTGTTATAATAAATAGGCATTTTATCTAATTGTACCTACGGGAATGTCTTTTATCGGTAGTGAGTGGCTGTAATGAGCGAATATGTAGTTCTACCAGTTTATAACCAAATAATGGAAAACGAATGCAAAATACTGGAGCTAAGTGGATTAACTGTTACCTATCTATAAGGTATTATTACTAATAAGAATGTTAATTTTCGTTTCTACATTTAGAAATGCTGCAAAAAACGACGATGGTAGTAAATATTGTTGACAGATCATCGGCGCCTACTTTCCGTAGGAAAAAAGGGTTTTGCCCCATTTTTTAAATATCGAGCTAAAATTCTGGAATAATTTTTTTATTGTCCTTTAGGCTTCCCTGAGCACGTGGTTAAATTTTTTGTACTTAGTCATAGTTAACCCTGTATATTGATTATGTACGACTTTGGTTTATTAATAGTAATAGTGTATCTACATGTGTGTGTCTCATATTAAATTTGTTGCTACAACAGTTGGAAATAGTTTGAACAGTCAGAAATGTCGGTCTAACTAGCATTCAATTCACTGGTAACTTCTTCGCAACTTAACTGGTCGAATACAGAATACAGTTTGAAGCTGTTTGTGTTGCAAGAATCAACCTACTGAGTAAAAAATACCTAGATAATACCCATTAACAATACACCGTTAGATAGCATGTTGAGCAATTCCGAGGTAAGTATCCCATATGCATCCACTTGGGTATTAGGTTTTAATGTACATGTCTTGAAGTTCAATATCACGGAAGTGATGTAGTGGCATGAATTTATTGAATGCAGTAGTTTTTTAATGTTTTACAGAAATATAGTATTAATACTGTCAATAAATATATGTATATGAACTAAACAAAATTTGTTTCGTCAGAATGAATAAATTTAAATACATATTTTAGTAAAATTTAAAAACCGAAATAGTATTTTTAGTCAATTAAAATAGTGAATCGAGCATAAAATTTTTAAAAATTTACTGTACTATGTGCCAATAGTTGCAGTAACAGTGTAGTAAAGATTGCACCAATGTTTAATTTAATATATTTAACTTTTTTATAAGACATTGTAAAATACTGGTGGTGATTATTACTACAAAATTGTAAGCATAATAGTATATGCAATAATACTACAAATTATATTTGGAGCTATAATCACGACAAATGGCACTACATAAATCTACAACTGCATAAACCATTATTATTCATTTTCTTCAGAGTACAATATAAACAGCTATATATTTCTACGGACAAAGTACAAAACGCAATAAGCAATAGCCTAGCAGCATTATTTATACACCTTTTAAAACTTGCCAATCTTCTATGACAACTTGACGCTTTGAAATATTCCTTGGGTCAAAACAATGCGGCAGTTTCAAGGAATAACAGGAAGGAGGAGGAGGAACAGCGGCATAAACAAGATGGAAGTCGAGGATAATCCTTGTCGAGATATGCAAAGCGATCTCGTTGTTATAATCCTTGATGAGTGTAACTCACGGGGGTAGCAGATACGCCGAAACGCGTTCGCCATGAATAAGCGCCGAAATGCCCTATTAGTGCGGATCCTGCGTATGAGCCAGGTTCAATTTAATTTGTCTCAATTTAACTTTCCACTGTGGTTCGGTTGGGCGAATTTTAACAGATGTTTGACTTAATATGCATTTATTTCAACATTTTTTATAAATATCAGAATGGGAAAGTTGCATGAATTTTATATTGGATTGAAATAAATTACAGGGTAATTTTTCAAACATATTGAAAGGCCAGAACATGTCTCTGGTGGCATCACATAATAATTAAAATATTCACAGTAATAAAATGCCATAGAATGTAAACAATACAGATGAAAATTACGGTGTTGGTGATGTAAACTGTGTAGGTAATGTCATAATTATTAGTGGTGATGAGGTAAAATTACAGTATTGTTAAACGTAACTTATTCCTTTGTTTACAATATAAATCCGCTCGTGACAATTACGGCGACAATGCTGTTGGGTAAGTACCAGATAGATGTTTTTTCTACTTGAGGTATTTGTACAATTTTGACATCTGATTTCACATTAAACTACTTGTTTCCAAAAGTAGAATTTTATATGTAGGTACCTAATAATAATTTAGTTGGTCATAAATTATCTTCATTTGGAGGAAATTTCATCCACAATGTTAATATTTTGCTATGACGTCAACATTGGCATTAGCTATAGATTAAAACTTACAGACAAATTGACTTCAAAGTTGATTTTATTTGAGCGTTCATATTGTAACTAACACTTTTGTTTGTTATTTCTTATTGATTACTCATTAAAATTACGTTAATACAGATAATATTAGTTATTACATTTATTATGAAAGAGTATTAAACACATTTTATCACGAAATACATTCAGTTTTTATTTTAGGTTATTTTTCAGAATAGTAATATTATTAAGAAGCAATAATGTATATTTATAAGGCGCGTTATTTTTATGCACAAATAAGTATAAAGGATATAATTAGGGTATATATTGGTAATAATGGATTTTAACATAAAATTGGTCTGTATTTCTTTTTGGTCCAATTAACTTACTGGAATAAAATTCTATCCGACCAATTATTAACTTCAATTTTAATTTTTTTAAACATAAGTACATACATAAACGATTTCGCGAATTCTTTGAAAAACAACGTGCTAAGTGTACTATTTGCCGATGATACCAGTTTAATTATTAAAAATACAATTTTACAGAATTTGCAGTAACTGGTTTACTAATAATAAACTTTGTTTAAATATAACAAAAACTGAGACAATGGTATTCGCCCTACGCGAATTTAATGATGATTGGAACAATTGCGATTTTGTTAAATTTCTTGGAGTATACCTTGATTTCAAGTACATGTATCTCCTACGAAGTCTAGTAGGTAAAGTATCATTCAATACATTGAAGATAGCTTATTACAGTTTTATCCAATCTAATATTTCGTATGTAATACTGGAGGCATGCAATTTCTATTATGAATGTTTTCGCTTACCAGAGAAGAGCTGTCAGGATTATGACTGGTTTGGGTTACAGGGATGAATGTAGAGATCAATTTATTAAATTGAATATACTAACAGTGCCTTGTATATACATATCCCGGTGCCTTTTGTATATGAAACAGAATTCGAGTGATATTTTGATTATTTTTATTTCTATTGAGAAACGTTTTTTATGACATAGAACAGTGTTTTGTGATTTCAATTTAATTTAGTTATTTATCTGTTCGTTCGTTCTTAATTTTGTTTTAGTATTGACTTGTAGTATACTTGAAAGAATATGTCTGTATGTAATACTTAAATTATTTTAACTTGTATATTTGACTTTTACTATTTCAATTTCAACTAAGGTCTATGTTATTATTGTTTTATTTTAATTCTCGCTGTATTTGTAATTTTTATCTAGTGAACTTAGTCCTACTTCCCCCATCCCCTTTTTCTTGTGACGTGTGTAAACACATTTGTGTATTGACACAAAAAATTATAAATAAATAAATAAATAAACCATAACCAGCTGCATGGCATGTTAATTTACGGCGAATCTAGGCAAAACTTTCTGGCTACGAGACATTCATTTTCGGCGATCACGAAAATTAGACCTTCCAAATAGTGACTGCAAATTTCTCAGTAAAATATCAACTCACGGGTTTCCCTCGTATTAGGGACCAGACTAGGGCGTCCCCCGCTCAGGCCTAAACGGCTGTTATCGGTCTGCTCGTGGTGCAATCCCCAACAGCGCCGCGGCGCGTGCTGGGAATTATGATTGTTATTACTCACGTTGACGCGCGTAATATGCTCCCAGATAACGATAATAAATATCGTTTTAATATCGTGTAACTTTATAGTCTTTACACGGCTTAACACGGCCTCCTTTGTCGGCCGTCGACGGGGAGAGAGCTGGGTAATTTATTTCTTTGGATGAGCGCCCGGATAATTTGGGATTAATAATTTCGTTTGGAGGGAGAGGGTATTAATTCTAGGTGTCATACACGCGTCGATTCCGATTTCGCTTAAAATAGCAAGCAATAGTAAGCATAGTAAGTAGTTTAGAACACTCTTTGTTAACACTTATTTTTAGAATGTATCTCATTGTTATTAAAGTTATGCTGTACCCAGCAAACACACATATGTGTTACATTGGTTGAGAAACCATATTACCTGCACAGGGTGTACCAAATTCTATAGTATAGGCCAACTGTGAGGATACAAAAAAAATAAATAAAATTTGAGACATTTCAATGGGATGAGGTAAACTCCATTTTCAATCGAAAGTATTATCTTTGAGATTACAGAGAAACGACTCAT